>JAPFRF010000010.1:12062500-14952500 GCA_029282475.1 Phrynocephalus forsythii
AGTATTTCCTGACAGATGGCCATCCAGCCTCTACTTAAAAACCTCCAAAGAAGGGGACTCCACCACCCTTCTTTGTGGCAGCATATTCCACTGCCAAACAGCTCTAACAAACAGGATGTTCTATCTAATGTTCAAATGGAATCTCTTTTCCTGTAGTTTGAAACCGTTGCCCCGAGTCCTACTCTCTGAAGCCATGGAAAACAAACCTGTTCCCTCTTCAATAGGACATCCTTTCAAATATTTAAACATAGCCATCATATCCCCTCTCAGCCTTCTTTTTGAAAGGCCACTCCCTCTAAGACATTTCTTCCAGACCTTCAACCATCCTTACCATGCATTCACAGAAATATCTTCAATATTCTGTCCAAATTACATTTGATATGTAAAAGAGAAAGAACGTTGGTGGTGGTGGGGAGAGAGATTTGGAGGTTCCTTCTCCGGAAGAACAGCTAAGGAATAGTGAACCATCAAGAGAAAATAAAACCTGATTTTGTGTATGAGCAGGCTTTTAAACCTGAGTGTCCATCCCTATCCAGCTGACATGAGAGCAATTTTTTTGTATCTATGATGACCTGTGCTAGGACCACCTTGGTGCATGAAAAAGCCAGGACCAAGGGCAGAGACAATACCAAGGCGATGGAAAGGCATGGGGTGTGTGGGTCCATTGTGCCATTTGATACAAAACAAGAATGGCAATGTCTAGTGGTTGTGTCCATCATCAGCAGGCTCAGAAGCAGCTCCAGCTCTCTGTCTCGCAACCTTTCCCTTTCCTATTCTCCAATAAGTCCTAATTTTAGCTGCATCAAGTACATTCAATCATAAACCTCACCCAGTGGGGAAAAAAACAAAAACACAGTAATGCTATGTTACTACAGAGAGGAGTCTATGTGTGGAATGCCATGATGTCCACACCAAAGGAGAACATCTTCTACGTGAGGTGGTTTAGGGCAGCACAGTGGTTTCCAATCTTGGTTCCCCAGATGGTCTTGGACTACAAGTCCCAGAAATCCTGGCCGGCACAGCTAGGGGTGAAGGATTCTTCTGGGAATTTTAATCCAAGCAAGGACAGCTGGGGACCCAAGGTTGGGAACCAAAGCAGTAGCATATTTCCTTAATAAAATGAGTGCACGCCCAGCCTCTTCATATTGGAACAATAACCCCATCATCCCCCGGCCAACTCAATCAATGTTGGCCAGAGAATCCCGGGGACTGCCATCCAGGAAAGGAAAGGAACACCCTCAATTCACAGCAGCATCCAAAGATGCTTCAAAATGACTTGTCCTGCATCACTCTCCAAAACATTTCTTTACAGCCAGCCAATCGATTTGCAAATTATGTTTGCATCCAACTCACATCTCAATCCTTTTATCCTGTCATAAGAAGGAAGAAATGCTTGGGTCAAAGAGAGAGAGGAGGCAAGAAGTGAATATAGAGGAGAAATGTGTGGGCTGGATAGAACTCGAATGTTCCCCCAAAAAGCTTTAATTCCACAGCAAAGCTTGTTTATGGCAACGGTGTTTAATCTTCTTCATATCCACATGATTTTTTAAAGGCATACCGGCAGCCTTTGTGACCCAATCTGATTGTTGCTGCTCAGCCGTATTCTAGAATATTTCAAGGTTTTAAACATTCAAATGTAGGATGAGAAACAGACAAAGCAGGACGCTGGGGTTGCCGGACAGAAAGTTACACTTTTCTGTCAGCTCTGTCAAGTGGAGCAAGTTATGAAGAGGGTAAACTAGCTGAAATGAGACTTTCCACAAAAGTGGGTCTCCAGGGATGGAAACATGTCTTCTGGAGCACTTCTACTTCTGATCAGAGAAGGACACAAATGAGTGGCTCATGCCATTTTGTTATTCATCCCAAAAATGTGTTTAATGGTTTCCCACCACACCTCCTTTGGTTCAGAGAGGGTATTTGTGTTATTCCTTTCAAGAATTGCATGCAAAATAAAAGCAAAACAAAAGCAAAAAAAAAGACACAAAACATGTGGCACCTTAAAGACTAACTTTCATATTTTTTTAATGTAACATTTTGTGGACACGTCCACTTCTTTAGACATATAGCCAGCCACTGGTGGTTTGCGCCCATCTCTACATCTGACTGAAAATATGAGGAGGTTCTCTGGGAAGGAGATATTTTCTGGGCTGGGGCTCCAGTCTACTAGTCGAAGCCAGCATCTTAAACTGGGTCCAAAACAGCTGCATTCCCAGACCTGTGCAGCATAAATAAACCAACTCAGGGCCTTTAACAGATGCTGCTTCACCTGTATACTTCAGGGGCTCAGTTTAGGCCAGTGGTAGCCAAACTTCGGCCCTCCAGATGTTTTGGACCACAACTCCCACAGTCCTTTGTCACTGGCAATTTTTGTTGTTGTTCAGTCATTCAGTTGTGTCCAACTCTTCGTGACCCCATCATGGACCAGAGCTCGCCAAGTCTTCCTATCTTCTACTGCCTCTCGGAGTTTGGTCAAATCCGTATTGGTTGCATCGATGACACCGTCCAACCATCTCATTCTCTGCCGTCCTCTTTTCCTTTTGCCTTCAATCTTTCCCAACATCAGAGACTTTTCCAAGGACTCCTCTCTCCTCACGAGGTGGCCAAAGTACTGAAGCCTAAGCTTCAAAATCTGTCCTTCCAGTGAACATTCGGGGTTGATTTCTTTCAGGATGGCAATACAGCCTTGGAATTCTGGGAATTGTGGTCCAAAACATCTGGAGGACCAAAGTTTGGCCACCACTGGTTTAGGCTATAGCTTCCACAATACCCCTAGGTAGCATGTCTCCTCTTCTTCCGATGGCCACACTATTTTCCTCAGGAAAGTCCCTACATTGACTCCTGCAGCTATCTCTGTGCATCTCCATCATTATTATGTGGAGGGGATCAGGTTTCCCACGGGCCTTATCAAATTCTGACTGATACAAGGGACACTTTCTGAAGACACCCCATGGATCCATGATGGAGGCAAGATTGGACCCAGGCTGATTTCATTCCATGCCTCTGACGCTCTAAAAATGACACCATGCTGGCTCTTGAAAGGCTCGCAAAAATTACACTCTGCTTTATTGCGCATGAAGCATCAGCACTACAGCGGAAGCATTTCCGGAAACAGGCAAAGACCTTTTTCTTGCTACACAGACTTGTGCTTATAACCACTTATAACTTTGTGCCCGTATCTCTCCTTGTGGGATTACACTGACACTGTGTTATCAATTGTTAGTTCCCATCCTTCGTAACTTTTATATGGTCTACCGTTCATGATTACATGGAATTTATACTCTTTTCTTAACTGCTCGCGTTCTCTTTTAGCTTTGATATTGTCTTCTAATGCTGTAAAAAAAAGGTGAAGGTTCCCCCGCACATGGGTGTCAGTCATGTCCGACTCTAGGGGCAGTGCTCACCTCTGTATTCAAGCTGAAGAGCCAGTGTTGTGCAAGTCCGTGGCCATGTGGCCAGCATGGCTGTGGGGAAACACTGTTTTTACCTTCCCGCTTTTTACGGCGGCACCTATTTATCTACTTACTTACTTATTTATTTATTTATTTATTTATTTATTTATTTATTTATGAGCTTATATCCCGCCCATCTTCCCATCGGGAACTCTGGGCGGCTAACAGGAGTAAAAACACATAAAACAACAGTTAAAACTGCAAGCAATAAGGCAGCGAAAGACAAGATGGCGACGAGCCCAAGGGGGGGGGAGAAAAAAATAAAACTCTAATTCACAAGGTCGCCGAAGGCCTCTCTAAAAAAGAGGGTCTTCAAGGCCTTCTTGAAGGCAGGCAGGGACGAAAGCAGGCGCAGCTCACTGGGGAGGTGGTTCCAAAGTGAAGGCCCCACCACAGAGAAGGCGCGGTCTCGCGTGCACGTTTTCCGCACCTCTCTGGGTGTGGCAACCCGCAGTGAGTGCGCCTGAGACTATCTCGTCTTGCATTTACATGCTTTCGAACTGCTAGGTTGGCAGAAGCTGGGGTTAACAGCGGGAGCTCGCTCCACTGCGTGGCACCCGGGATTTGAACCGCTGAGCTGCTGACTTTGTAGCCGACAGTTTTCTGTGCGCTAGTCCTTGGAGCCACCACGCCCCTCCTAATGTGGTAAGATGCCCCCTCAATGCCCTGTTCTTAAACATGTATATGTCTTAATTGTACTGGACTATATATTGTCCCTCCATACTGTACGCCGCCTTGGGTCCTTTTCCAAGGAGAAAGGCGGGGTAAAAAATACTTATGAAAACAAACAAACAAACAAACAAACAAACAATTTCCATTGGCTTCTGGGAGTACAGCACTGCACACAACATTTCTAAAGTCCATAAACAGGAAACCCATGCTGAGTGTGTGTACTTTGGTATGTGGAACACCTTAAGTGTTAAAAGATATGAATATTGTGTATAATGAAGATTCGAGTGTTTGAGCTCTAAGTATTTCTATAGGACCGAGTGCAGAGAACACTAGTCAAGTTCCTTAAATTTCTATGATTATACCCCCCCCATCTTCCACTCAGTGATAATAAAAGCAAGCTATTCATTAGCAAGAGATCCAAACCAGCTCCATTCAACTCACAGTAGGCACTTTCCAAACTAGCAATTAATCCAAGCACTGGTGTGGAAATTGTTTCCCAAATGTCACACTGCTTTGTCTTTTCTGGTGGTTCACTTTGTTTAACATGTGAACAAGATTTTTCTTTAAAAGGAAAGATTTAGATTGGTGGGCAAAGGTTACATGAACTATCCTGAAAAGTGAAGGTATCCTACTGCCCACCCTTGTGTTTAGTTTTGTTGAGTCTTTGCTGCCAGATTGTAAGATACATGTACAGTTGATTCACCCTGCCGTAACTAGGGAGGGGCGGAAGAGTGCATTGGCCCTGGGGCATGCAGCAATCTGGGGGCGCCTGGAGGGGGAGCAGCAGGAGGAAGCCATACGCCATCCTGCCAGCAATCAGGAGAAAGCAGGAGAGGGAAGCGGGCAATATTTTTTTCCAAGCAGCACCTCCATCAATTGCTCCCCCCTCCACTTTCCTCCCACCCCGCCTGCTAAGGTTTGGCAATTGTTAGCCAGGGGAAAGGAGGAGAGGGAAGCATGCACCAGAGTTGCTGCTTAGGAAAAAAAATCCCACCACCTGCTTCCCTCTCCTCCTTTCCCTGGGCTAATGATTGCCAAGACCTAGCAGGGGAAAAGGAGAAGGGGGTTGTGTGCTATGGAGGTGATGCTTTAAAAAAATCACCTGCTTGGCACTCTCCGCACGCTGTACAGTTTACACAGGAGAGCCTTAACTGCAAAGGTGACCCACAGAGAGTGCATGAGAAGGAGAGACCCTTCTTCCCCTCCCACACTGTTTCCCCAGGATCTGCCCCCGCCTTGCTGGGTGGGTGAGACATGTTGGGGGGGGGAGAGGGTGCAAAAACTGACGTTGTCCCCGGGCACTCCAAACTCTAGCTGTTGACTCAACTGTTCAGGGCATGGGTTTTGTTTTTTGTTTATTTGTTTATTTGTTGGTTTTGCTCTAAGAGTGTATTTTTCTGGGACCAAAGTTTTCATCCAAAGAATCGGATGGCCAACTGGAAAATCAGGGTGGCTGTAATGGGTGGTGGAGAACACATTTCCCCCCAGTGCAGAACCTAACATTAGAGCAACTCATTCTTCTGAATCAAACTGAGATTTCACTTTTTTAGCTATATGCTGCATTCTATGGATAGAACATTTTCATTTCTGGATATTTCTCCATTTTTGGAGTTCAGCTTGACAGAACTAACGGGAACCTGAACCTGGGTGACCTTGGAGAAATGCCTCAGCTGGGAAGGTTAGAGGCTGAGCAAAGTCTACTATAGCTTCATCCAAGCTTCTTGCTAGCTGGCAGCTTTCTTTCTGAATAGGAACCTTGGGAAGAGTTAGCCCTAGCTCAACCGCCAAGCTTTTCATCTGAGACCTTTATCTCAGGTGAATGACATTTAGGCTCTGCATAGTATCTGTCTGTCTTCCTAGACCAAGAAATCAGAAAATCTCATTCCTGTTGCATACTTAAACCTTTATAGGGAGGAGTTGAGGTAAGATGACTCCGCCATTAGCATACTCCCTTCATTCTATTACATCAGCGCCAGAAAGAACCAGCTGTCACTGCTAGAAAATCCAGTGTTAGATAATATTCCAAATGATTTCTGCGGCCCCCAAATGTCCACAAAAGCATGGAGATCATTGCAAAATCTGCTCTCTGTGTCATTGGATGACATTCAACATATTCGTAGCAGCCTATGTGGCTGTCCTGACTTTAGTTGTTATTCTTGGAACACCCTGCCACATGATTTGTTGATGGCATCTAGCCTGGGTGCCTTCAAAAGGGGACTGGACAGATTCCTGGAGGAAAAGTCCATCACAGGTTATAAACCATGATGGAGATGTGTAATCCCCAGGCTTAAAACCAGGGTTCTTCAAGGGCCAGATGCAGGGGGGTGGCATCAGGAGACAGATATCTAGTCTTGTGCACTTCCAGACGCATCTGGTGGGGCCACTGTGAGATACAGGAAGCTGGACTAGATGGGCCTTTGGCCTGATCCAGCATGGCTCTTCTTGTGTTCTTATGTTCGAGTCAAATGCCCTGCCTGCTGTTGAAAGAAGAAATGGGACAGACTGGCATATCAGTGCATCCCCAGAGTTAGGAATAGTTAATAGCCACCTTGTTTGTGGGATTCTGAGAACCGGTACTCCAGAAAGTAGCTCTCCCTCCATTTTTGTGAAGTCTGGAATTGACAGCCATGGTTCACAACACTTCTTGAAAGCATCTGGTCTTTCCTACCATAAACCACCTGCCTTTTGTTTTCAGCCAGAGAGGCCAGATTGAACCTTGGATTTCTACGACAATCAAGCTAAATGACCGGATCTGCTATTGAACCAAGTGTCTTTTCCCAAGGTCCCCCTGAGTTGTACTGGATGATTTAAAAAAATGGCAGCAGCCAACATGAAACCAATTTGGGTTGGGGCCAGGTTTTCCACAGAGTTTAGATCCAATCCTGAAAACGGGAGAGGGACGAGCTGAACAAATCTGCTGTGTCATGAATTTTGGATACAATGAACAGACCCTTTTCAAACTTTTTTTTTAAGCAGAACATGCTGTTCTTGACAACCCAAACCTGTATAACAGAGGTGGCTACTAGAGTTGTCATTTTTTGGGACGGGTCCGTTTCGGCTCGTTTCCGTTTTTTGCGAAATTTTTTAAAAAATTGTCGTTACGTCGTGTCTTTTTTCGTTTCCACCGCGATTTAGCGCGATTTGACGTCCCAGTGAGTGGCGTCCCGCCGGCGCTAGGTGTTTTTGCGCCCTAGGCGGCGGGGGGTGGCGGGGGGGCATGGGCGGGCGGCGGCAGCGGCAGGGGGGAGGGGTGGGCACGCGGGCGTGTGGGCGGCGGGCACACGGGCAGCGGGCGCAGGTCCCGCAATGACCCAGAGCAGGCGGAAAACACTTTAAACTGACTTGCTGCACAAGACTGCATCGAATAAAGCAATTGCAATTTTTATAGCAAACAAAGTGGGCAGTGCACCCACAGCAGAGCTGCAGGCAGGGTATGAAAGGACCTTGGCTTGCTTGCCACCAAGCAAATGAAATTTTTAAAATAAATCCACACCTCCCCTCCCACTCAAACCTCCCCCCCTTTGAAGCACTATCAGAAAAGAAATCCTAACAAACTGCAGGAGAATAAAAAAGAATAAACTGCGTTGCTATTCCCCACAGCAGACAGAGAATGAAAGGAATTATTATTATTTCCTAAAAATTCAATTGAATCAATTCCCTCCCTGCCTGCCTAACTGAAATCTAAAGGCTCCGCGAAATCAAAACTAGTCAGCACAGCAGCCAGCTACACACAGCCCTCTCCCACCCATATCTAAGCCCGGACTGCGACTCTTCTGGGAGTGCCTCGGCTTTTTATGCCCTCTTGCACATCCAGAAGTGTCATTCAAAACCTGGCCATGCGATTGGTAGAATGGGTCCAAAAATTTGCATGGTCCCATCCCATGGCCAGCCCATCATTGCGCAGGTGTAAAAAAATAAAAATAAAAAATAAATACAAAAAAATCAGTGCGACCTTTTACTGCTATAAAAAACCCACTGCTGCTACTGTAAAAATTCAAGCATTTAAAATAGCTAATTTTCGTGTGTTTCTGTAGTGCTTTGGTGGTTTTTTGGACCACGATTTAAAAAAAAAATATTGCGGATGCCATTTTGGATCCCCCTGCACCGCATGGCAAATGGAGGCGCCGAGGATGCCCCCTCCCAGCCCGGTACCAGCAGCCCAGGACAGGAGGGGGGAAGGCTGGGGACCCCCCCCCAGAAACCACCCCTCTGGTAGGTGCCCTCAGGCAGGCATATTTTCACCTGCTTTTTTGGCCGGGAACCGGTTTTTTTATTTTTAAAACTTTTTTTCTGTGCCGCTTGGCATCGCGCGATCGCCGCGCGATGCCAGGAACGACAACGACAAATCAGAACCAATTTTTCTTTTTTCGGTTCGAGTTCGAGTTCTGACAGCTTAATTGTCGTTACCGTTTCCGTTACGTAACGGAAACGATATCCGAAAACGGAAACGACAATTTCGCCAAGTCGTGCCCATGTCTAGTGGCTACCTTGTTCAGTTTAATGGCAGAACTGTTGCTCATGGTAGTATAGGTGGGCTACCCAAAGTCCCCTCCCTTGTCTGTTGATGGACCAGCTCATGAAACATCTGCCTCCCCAGATGGTCTTGGACTACAAATCCCATACCTGGCCAGTGCAGACAGTGGTGAAGGTTTCTGAGGTTTTTAGCCCTGAAACATCTGTAGAACTCAGGTTGGAAACCAATACACTACATGAAAACCTGCCCTGATGGGTTGAATCAGGCTGAATAACCTTCTAATTCTTTTCAAAACAGCTGCTTTTTTGCGGCTTTATTATAGTTTTAATAGTATATAGGGATGCCTCTGCATTAATTATTTCTGAAAGCATTTTATATTCCACAGAAAGTTCAATACGCTCAACAGAAACCATGAGCACTAGCATTTCAGTTGACAACTTGTTAGCTTTAAAACAGAGGGTGTGAATGTCTCAATCTCCCATCCTTAGCAAAACAAAAACAAAACAAAACAAAACAAACCCTGTGAGCACCAAAGTCTCTTTCTTCCTTACAGGGAGGTTTTGTCATGTTACCCCTTTCTTTCCTGAGAAATCTCATCAGAAATCTCATGGGACTTCTCAGATGTTTTGTAATCTTTAAAAACAAACGCTGACCTGTGCAAATTTATTATACAGTAATGAACCAAATGATATCCACCCAGATTCCTTGGAAAAGGTATAAAATGACACAAAACAGGTGTTGTCCTGTGCCCACCCACCCCCTTTAGGCAGTTTTGTCCTAGCCATACAGAGGAGAAAACAGCTTTGTTCATTTAATTATCTTCTTTATTTTGTACAAGGTGGAAAGACCCGTTAAGTGCTGAAATAGGTAGCGATCCAAGGTAAGCATGGACTAATTAATAGCTCATTTGGTCACATGAATCTCCATAGAATAGAAACCCACTCTAGAAAATTAACTTGTTTGTTCACTTGTTCTTAAGCAAAAACTCAACAGCTCTCTTTTCTTTCTCTTTCTGACCATAGCACAGATAAAATCCTTTTTCTTATTATGTTCGGCTAGTACAAGACTTTGGATAGTGCCAAATTGATTGAGATTGCTTTGCTACCACGTCCTGGACTTCTGCTATTCTTCCATTCAGCTGCTTCGGACCAGATATTCAGTGGGTTAGAGTGACACTTTTCTCTGAGTTAAAACACTAATTTTCTACAGCCATTCCTTCTATGATTGGTTTCCAGCACCATTCCTCATCTTCAAATCTTTTTCTGAGCTGTCATTGTCAAAAGCCATTTAGCCAACAGAAAAATGCCCGCAGAACTTCAATAAAGGAGGTGTGTTCCCGCTGCTGAATAAAATACAATTATTGATCTCAAGGCAGTGATAATGTGCTTTTCTTAGTTTATTCTAAACAGAGTGGGGCCTTTTAGGCACACAGCTGAATCATGCTCAGTTTATTCTTCCATTTCAGATTCTAGAAACAACGGTCTTATGACATTTTACACCAATTTTTGTCTCTATATTCTGCTTGTACCTTCCACTCTCATTTTTGCATACAGTAGTCCTTCGCCCATTCCCGGTTCATATACTGTGGTCCTGCTATATCACGGGACCGCAATATATGAAAAAAGGCCGCCTGGGGAAAGGGGGAAGGGCCTGTTTCAGGCCTCTCTTACTTAACCCAAGACTGGTGCTGCCCCAAGCGGGCCTGCAAGGACCTTCCCGAGACGTCTGGATGCCCTCACAGGCCCATTTGGGGCAGTGCCAGGCTGGGGGTAAGTACAAGAGCCCTCAGCTAGGCGCCCCAGGCCCGACCCGATCTGCATCTGCATATCGCGGATTTTCAATTATCGCAGGTCGGGTTGGGTCCCTAACCCCCCCCCGCAATAGGCGGGAGGGTCACTGTATTAGATAATACTCTCCTTAAATTTTCTTTCATCTTCAACTTGTCTCATGATTATTCTGAGCATATGTTCCTTTAATATAATTCCAGGGTGTTGTGTTGTTGTTGTTGTTGTTGTTGTTGTTGTTTATGCATCAGACACAATGGAATGAGTATATTATGTGCCCTTTCATTCGGCAGTTAGTGCAAATAACTGGGGAAACAGAACAGAACAGATCACAGCCTCCTGCAGACCTCACTTGATGCAAATTTTATGCCAATGACTTTTTTGCTCATTGTGCTTCTAAACCAGGGGTCCTCAAAGTTTTCAAAGAGTGGGCCGGTCCACCACCACCCAGACACCACTGGGGGCCGGATCACAGTCCAAAAGCAGCTGCGGAGGCTGGCTTGCTCACAAAACAGGGGGTAGGTGGGGGGTTGCAATTGGTCCCAGGGGCCGGATTCAGGACCTTGGGGGGCCACATCCGCCCCCAGGGCCTTAGGTTGAGGACCCCTGTTCTAAACCCATTGGTGCTCTCTTTCTTTGTGAAGTTTCATAGAAAGAGAGGGCATTGCAAGATACTACATCCAACTATTTTTCTGCCTAACCTGGAATTAACTGCTTTGACAACCCAAAGGCTGAATTGGATTGGATGAGAATATTGTCTCAAGGTTTCTTGGCTTGTTGGTTTTCCAGTAGGCATCAAAATATACAAAGCTGGAATGGAATGAAAGTCAAACTAACAGTTCTTCCTGTCCATGAGGAATACGTTTGATTGAAATAAAAAAAGCAAACAGGTTGCTGGTAGAGATGGGCATGAAATGGAAATATAGTGTTTTGTTTTGTTTTGTTTCAGTCTTCATTTTGTTTCATTTTGTTAATAACAGATTTTTAAAAATAATTTTTATCAAGAAATGAAATGCTTGGTAAGGCTATAAAGAATGGGGAGCTTTCCTCTTTTTTTTATTTAACAGGGAGCCCACCATCCTCAATTATAGACCCTCAAATCTTCCAATCAATTTGCTTTCAAGCAAAGAGCCCTCTGTAAACAAGCTAGAAATCTAATGGCTAGCTGCTGCACCGAGAGATCAGAGAGATAAGCTCAGCAGCTGATCAGCAGTGCAGGGAGGCAAGGAAATGTTTTTTTAAAAAATAACCCCACAGTCCTATTTAATTAGGAATGGAAAACACTCAGTTAGATCAACTTGCTGACACAGCCAGTGAAGGGAAGAGCTCAGCTCCTGGCTAGCTACAGGCAGATCAAGATCGAAGATAAGCTATCTGAACAGCTGAGGCATGGGAAGGAAGGAAAACAAATCAATCGGTTTAAAAATAAACCTCCTGTTCTCAAGACGGCTGGATCAAGAGGCTAGGACGAATCGTTTCGTTTCCGAAACAAAAAAAATCGTGTTTTGTTTCAGTTCTTGACAACATGCTGTTTGCTGTTTCATTTTGTTTTGTTTCATAAGCTTACAAAAATGATGAAATAGCATGTTGTGTTTTGTAAGGCACCCATCCCTACTACCCACTATTTCTGCATCAGGCCTTCACATTTTTCAAAAACAGCAAATGCAAATCTGACAAACTAAAAACTGAGCCTTGGCATGCATCAAATGCACTAAATTACAGTATTAAGTTCCTTTGTCCAAGGGCTCTTTCTTCTGGACAGCAAGATTGAAGCAGTGCTCTCAATTGTACCTGCATCTGATCATTTCCAGCCTAAACGACAAAGAGTCCTGTAGTACCTGTCATACACTTTCATGGATTGTTGCCCATCTGAAGGAAGGTGGCTGAGCTCCATCATAGTTTATGCCTAATAAAACTCAGTAGCCTTAAAAATACCTTTGCCATTTACAAAACTTTAATACGGGTATCTCTTTGGGGGGGGGAGCCTATTTTCTCCCAGGATTACATGTTGGATTGTAACAGATATGATACTCAAAGTCCTCAAAGGACTATAAGATTTATAACACTCCTTGGTAGTTGAAATATGTGGGGGTTTGTCACTGCTGATATTTTTCTCTTATAGGATTAATTTCAGTGCGAGATCAGATAACCATGTCAGTCATACCAGTGTTCACCTAACTATCAAGCTTCATGTTTAAATGCTCCGTCACTCTTCAGGGGATGAAAATAACCCATTGTTTCTCTCATTGTGAGAAACATTTGTTCACCTATTTTGCTTTTCTGAAACTGCATTTGGCTCCCTGGTTTTCTTAAAAAAAGGTTTTCATCTTGGAACTTCTTCACTTTTCCTGTGCTTTTCCCATCACCTACTATTCCCCACCCCACCCTTAACTAAAGATATTACAGATTCTACCCAGGACCTTTCAAAGACAAACCACGTACAGTGCCTGTCATAAAAGTTTGCTGATCCCTAATAAACAGTAAGAGATACATTTTTTTCTTTTCAGGCCAATAGCATTAAACATTAAACCATTTTGAAGCTGCAGCTATCAGAAATAAATATGTCTGCAATGTTCAATATGTCTCCATCATGTTGGTCTATAAAACAGTGCTTTACAATCCTGAGTGAGACTGAGTAGTCTCTCTCTCTCTCTCTCTCTCTCTCTCTCTCTCTCTACGAGCTTTCCTGGAACACAAATATCACAGTTTCAGAACGAAGGATACATTGGGGAAGTATTGTTTTTCAACTAACTGAAAATGATGGTTTTTATGGTAGCCCTAAACACTAATTTGCTATGGTATCACAAAAACCTCCACTATGATTACTCTGCCAGTCTCCAAACTATAGACTCCTTGTTGTTTGTATCTTTACATACATTATCATCAGGGCTTGTGATTTTATAAAGGTGTCCTGAATTTTGAACTCATGACATATTTGTCTATGAGGTCTCAGAGGCGGGCGGGGGGGGACAAAGCAAAAATCAACAACAATTTAGAAAAAACAACAACAAGAAGGACTATATGTGAGGATGTAAAAAGACTTCGTTTCATGTCGATGTAGTTAAATAACAAGAAATGACTAAGCAATTGAAAATGAGTGTAGGTTGCATGCTCTTAAATGAAAGAGAAGCTATCTTTCACAGGATTTATTCAGACTGATTCTGTGATTACACTGCATTCATCACATTACACAAGTGTGCTCAATTTCACATGAGAAATACCAGCAGGCATGAAATGCATCCTGTGGTGCTGTGAGAAATTTCGGAGTGCTCATCAAGAGAGCCCCTTCAGGATGATTTTCAAAAGGGCAAGCAGCTGTAATGATCTGTATCCGAGTCGGGCAAATTTGAAGGGTGCAATTCTGGAAAAGGGATGAGACTGCATTTATCCTGCCCACTTTGGGTCCAACCCAAACCCACGGCCATGTTCTGTGGTATAATGGTACTGGACCTCCTAGGATCAACCTACTGGGACTTTTTCATTACCAGGAACTGTGTCATTCTCTACTGCAAGTCCCCCAGTTTTCCATTCACAGACACAGCATGGACGACACAAAGAGGATCTTGCCCAGCACAGGTTTAAATGCAATCAGTTTAATCATTCTATGTGTTTTAAACTATTTTAATTTTAAACTGCTTGAAAAATGCTCTGTTTTGAACCCTCTGTCATCCATCCATCCATCCATCCACCCAACCATCCCATCTTTCTCTGCAGAATTAAAATACTGTGACCCCACATCAGCCGCAAAACACCAAGAAGCAAGAGCCATCAAATCCCAGGATATCCCAAAAGTGAAGGAAACCTGGATGGCGAATTGAAATAAAAATCAGCTCAATACATTCTAGTCCTTCTAGTTTCTAGAATACTGATTCCAGTTTTGGAGTCTGGGTTTTTTGCTATATGTTTTGCACAGTGTGTTTGTGTGTGTGTGTGTGTGTGTGTGTGTGTGTGTGTGTGTTGAAAACCATTACACCCATTCCATAGGAAAAAGATATGCCCCCTGGAAGCATCCAAGAGCAGAAGGGGATGGCAGGAGCCAGGAGGGTTTAAGGGAGTCCAAATGCCTTTAAAAGTGAAGTGGACAGATGACATGAGGTCTGTTCACTTTGAACACTCTGTCCTGCCACAACAAACCTGTTCTACCTGGCATGAACGCGACCCAGGAACAAATCTTTTGTACAGCTAATGGAGTTTTAGCTGTAAATCAAGGACCAAACCACCTTAAGTGCTTTGCATTACAGCAGGGATCGTTTTTCACCAGTATATCACTGAGCGGCAAATGGATTTTCCTAGCAAAAGACTAGTGTGGTAAGCGACCCCTGTGGTGAGACAAAGTATTTTGGCGTGGCTCTGTCCTTTGTGGGCATTTAAGAGCCTTCAGCTTTACAAGATCCATTTCTACCTCAAGTTCTCTGAGGACTGCAGCTGAACTCAGAGCTTTCCTAGCAGAGAAACTGAGCTTGTGGGAGGGGGGAGATGATGATGATGCCATAGCTCTGATCCTGCAGAAAATCCTGATTGGTTCGTCTTCTTTAATTTGGGTGGGCCAGGAGGCCGATGCTCAAATCCCCATGAATGTCAGCCACAAGACCACAGACGTACCTGGCTGTGCAGTGATTCGCTGAACACGACTAGAAGTTTTGGACTAGAGCCAGTTTGGATGTGAGGCATGGATAAAGAGTGAAGTGAAGATGGCCGCACTGTCTTCTCTTCCTCATTCTGCCTCTCCAACCCCCCAACCCCTCCTGCCAGTCCTCCCTTCTCATTGCTTTTTGTTGTCTTCTGTACCCGGAATATACACTGTCCTTGCTTCTTTGCTTCCAAGAAGATGTAGAATCATCTATGTTGAAAAATAAAATCAAAATCAGGGGGGAAAGTGGGGGAAGAGGGGAGGGAAGCACCGCAACGACCGTGCTTCATACAAGGCTTGTGTGTGGGAGTGGTAGGGAAGATCATGCAGCTGGCTGCTTGCCAAGACCGCGCCGCCATAGTACAGGGGTACCTTGCATCAAGGATTCAGTTCGTTCCAAATGAAATCCTGTTCAGCCAATTTTCCTTTGAACAAATTTCCACATAGGAATCTACTGAAAATGAATTAATCCCTAATCACGACCATTTTTCTGTAGTACGGATTTGCCCCATAGGCAATTTCCCCCTATCTCCAGAATTTTTTTTTCCCTTTAAGCGGATTTTCTGTTAAACAAACCACTTGTTATACAAGGGGCCACTGTATACTCAAAGCTTCTGCCTGTTTTGGAAGGCTGGGACACAATGAAGTTGGCCCAGGTTCAGTGCTCCAGGCCAGACCAAAGGTTGCACAAGGGCATGATCTTCCCATATGACCCTTCTTGGCACTTTAAGAGGATCAAAGGAAACCTTCCTCTTCGTCCCATTGCGGGTGAAGGCGGGGCCTTCTCTGTGGTGGCTCCCGGCATATGGAATGTTCTCCCTTGGGAGTTTAGCTTGTCCCACCGTTTCTTCCTTCTGACAGCTGTTTCAGAGTTAAAACAGTTTTAACAGTTTTAAAGTTAAGTTTCATGTTTTGCCTGTTTTAATTATTCAATGTATTTTAATTGATTTTATAGTTTAATTGGTTTAAATCAAGGACCACCAGCAGTGAGCACTTGGACAGTATTACCTAGCCTGTTGTGTAGATGCTTGTGTTTTTTGGGGGTGGGTGGGGGGTGGGGTGAGTGTTCAGGGATTTTTTTAATGTGTGTGTGTTGAGGGGATTTTTTAATGTGTGTGAGATTGTTCAGGGATTTGTGTGGTGTGTGTGTGTGTGTGTGTGTGTGTGTGTGTGTGTGTGTGTGTGTGTGTGTGTGTGTTGAATCTGGTCTCTGGGTGTCTGAATTTCGTTGTATGTGTATACTGTGTATATACACACAATGACAATACATTATTATTATTATTATTATTATATTACAGAGTTTTTAAAATTATTATTATAATACTGTGAACCTCTTTTGAGTCCTCTTATTGGGAGAAAGGTGGCTTATAAATTAACAAACCATCAAAATATTCTGAATGAGGCAAGTGAAAGCGATAGCTATGTTTTCTTCTCTTCCTTCTGCTCTCTCTCTCTCTCTGTGTCACACACATACACACACACACACACACACACACACACACACTTGCGGAGGGAGGAAAGGTGACACTCTGGGTCACCCAATGCAATTTGTTGTCAACAGACTCAGGACAAACAGCAGGAAATCGTTACTGTATGGAATGCATAATTAACACAGGGAATTCATACCTTCATAATGGGATGACAGCAAAGGGCTTAAAAACAAGGGGAATTGGACCATTCCTTCTGGATGCCCTTGATTTGCATTCAAATCCTGCCTAAGCCTCTAAATCGTCCATTTTATTTTGCTGATTTTACGAACTTTGAACATAGAAAAGCCTTTACTCAGGCTCGTCTTGATATGCTACCACTTGCCAAACTAAAGGGCCGTTATACACAATCCCCATAGCATAAGTGAGTCTGCTCTTGTGATAAAAAAAATCTGTCGAGAACTTGGTACATGTTGTGCTTTACTGCCCACTATTTGCAATCCACTGTGAAAGACTTTTGAACTTCATTTTAGGAAAATATCCCGGTAGATCTCACCAAGAAAAGCTCAAAATCCTACTCTGTGATAGAGATAAATTTGTCACATTTCGAATGGCAAGGTTCTGTTCCTTATTTATAAAATGAAATTTGCTTTAACTATTTCTAATAGTCAAATTGATATCTAGGTTTCTGTGCCCTTCGGGCCCCTCTGTTATCTACTTGTACTGTTATTTTATTGATTTTTTTATTATACTGTTTTTACTTGATGCCTTTTTCAATGGCCCTGTGAGCCACGCAATAAAAATTTAGATGATGATGATGATGATGATGATGATGATGATGATGATGATGATGATGATGATGATGATGATGATGATGATCTTAAGGCTCTGCACTCACTTTTCTCCTTCCCACATCATCCTCACTACACCCGTGTGTGGTAGGTCATGGAGTTTTATGGTTCAGCGAGAATTCGAACGTTCTCAAAACCTGCCCCCACTGCCTTATCATTGGGTCATCCTTATAGTGACCTGGAGCATCCAAGCTCAGTACCAGTTGTGAGTTCAGAGCAGAGGTCAGACAGCGATTTCTGACATCATTCCGTTTACGGCATTTCTACAGACATGCAGGTGGCTCTTGAAATTTATTAAATATTTATTTTAGAGTATTTGTACCCCACCTTTCTCCTTGGAAAAGCACCCAAGGTGACTTACAGTAATGAGGGATAGATAATACACAGTCGAATACAATGCTAGCCAAGATGGCCCATTCCTAGAGGTGGGTGAGCATATCACTATATTTTAGATAAGAAATCTATCCCACATTCACGGATGAACTTGGGAGTTTTCTAAAACAAAAGAATAAACATGAAGCCCACCTTGAAAGATCTGAGGACGTTGTGTGCTTAACTATTGAAAGTGCCAGGTTTGATACCTTCGTGTGCAGTCCCTCGTGTTGAGATATGAATTTGGACCGCTGGGACCTCTATGCCAGGCAGGTACAAGCTTGTCCTTGCCAAACTGAGGGCTAACTCAACCTAACAAATTTGGTAAGTGCAAACAGGGGGATATTTCTATTCAGTTCATTTTTATAGAATTCATTAACATTTCCTAACTTCTAGCTTGGACAGAAAATCTGGACAGATCCCAACTCAAAAGTGATAAATCCTGCTAGCTGTGGGTGGATGGGTGGGATTCTGATTTCCCCAACCAGTCTGATCCAGCAAGATTTAGCAGCTTGTGATCCAAACATGTGGATCGGGGAGGGGGGGTTAGCGTTAGCGTTAGCGTTTAGCGTTAAAGTTAACCTCTAATTTCAGTGCGTAACTAACACAACTCTGGCCACTTACATCAGTAAGACAACGTTGATGTTCAGTGTGCACAAGGTGTGCATGCAGTCTGGTGAACCATGCTCTCCGTAGTTACATATGGCTCACAGAGTGGGTTATAGAGTTTCACTAAAAATGAATCCACAATATGGTTTAAATAATCCCAACTCTTTCCGAGAGGGGATGGTGGCGGGGAAGCCAATAGCATGTATGGTGTATGGTTGTTTTTATATTCCGCTTGAACTGCTGTATAAAAAGGCAGTACAATATTGCAACAAGTCTTATGAACCCATCTGTCACTGTTGCTGGTTTTGTCCTGGGAACGAGGAAGAGAGTCTAATTACAAAAGTGACACATGCCTTTTTTCGAATGCTTCATAAATCATCCAACTGCTCTTGGCAACAAATGCCTTTTTTTTTGGTCCCTCAAATTTGGGAGAATGAGCGATTCTCTGAAAGGCTTGGCTCTCCAATTATCCAACACAAAGGGATACCAGAGCAATACGGTGGCAGGTGAGGGGCACATTCTCCTGCCACAACAAAGATAGCAACAGTCAAGGTGCCTGTATCCTAGCAAGGCGGCTGACCATATGCCCTGGTAATAATTTTGTCTCTGACCTTCTTCCACTAGTTCCCCAACCCACGGCTCAAGAGTTATTCAAAACACTGCCTGTCCTGCTCAGAGAATAAATACTGGCATTTTGTTCACACAACAAATCGCAGAGCAAAATGCCATCTGTTCTGAGTCAAAAGTGAGCAATTTATTTCTCTTCCAGTGCTCAGAACGGTAAATCTGAAAGCACTAAGTACTGTTCTTAAGAGATAGCTACTAACCTCTCTCTCTCTCTCTCTCTCTCTCTCTCTCTCTCTCTCTCTCTCACACACACACACACACACACACACACACACACACACACACACACACACACACACAAGAGAAAAGAGAAGATGACTCATTTTTAACTCTATTGACCAGCTTATGTAGCTCAAAACATCCCATCTTAAATATAAGGGACCACATAGCCTTACATCCCAGAACCAAAATTTGTATCAGACCATTTTCTAAGTAAGAAAACAATCTTGTAAAACACTACCGAGCATTAGATAATTGAAACATTTTGTGAAACCACAGAGTAAGCAGGTTTATCGTGGTTACTTTTTGGCACCCGTTGCTGCTCCTGGAAAGAGGTGTTTTATCACACAACTGCAGTACAGTATGGCAACAAGTCTTATGAAATGCAAGTATTAAGCCGGAACACATGGCTCCCTCTACATTTATTCCTTTTTTGCCCTGTGACTTTGTCTGATTCTGCTTCCATCTATGTAATTGTTCAACAAGTATTTGCTTCCGCCAGCAGAACAAATTGCAAAATACTGTGACACAACCCTACCTCTTCTTTAAAAGGTATAAGAAGCATTACGGTAGACCTGCAGAGCTGGAGGGACCTTATGGATAACTGAGCCCAGCTCCTGTCAAGGAGGCAAGCGGGGAGCGGTGGTGTTGAACTCCCAATCTCTCGGGCTCCACAGCCGGAGACCTAAACCACAGGGCTATGCAGCGTCCATGCCTTACGAATCAGCATTGCAACAAGTTCGCCACAGCATTTTCCCCACCCCATCTCTGCTCTTGTCTCCACATGCAGAGAAGTGGAACAAGACATGGCAATACAGAATCTAGAAAGAATTCATAGGAGAAAGGACCAGCTAGGATGTTAAAACAAACCAGCCTGGCAAGGGAGAGATGGGGTGGGTGGGTAGGGAAAGAGAAGTCACACCGTGCTCATATTAATCACATCACACCGTCACAGGTCATATTTCCAGGCACACCGGCAGATGCATGAAAGCACATGGAGAGACCACAGACCGGAGAAGCGCAAAACCTTCTGCACACCCACCCACCCCCATCTCCCTGCCAACGATACAATTACATACCTTCTCCGCCTTTGCTTTCCTGGCATTATGGACAAACCTGCGCCCCAGCTTCTTGGCGTACCAAATTGAGGCGAGCATCCTCAGCGGCGACGGAGTGGTTTCTCCGCGGCAGTGTCAGAATAAAACTTCCACCCGAAAGCTCTGAGACAATTGTGGCGGATGCTCCCTGGCTGTTGCTTTTGTGTGTGGGGGGGATCTGTTCAATCCGTCTCACTGGGGAGGAGCAGAGGGAAGCCCTGGGAGGCGGAGGAAGATCCTGGATGACCAGCCAGCAGGTGTATTTACATATTGTCCATCCGAGGTCTCTTAGCAGCCAGCTCACATCCAGACCGCTAAGTGCCTGTCTGCAGTTCTTTAGCAGTGACACCAACCAGCTACAGTAGTGTGTGAGTGTGTGTGTGTGTGTCAGCAGCGTGAAAAGAGCTGCAGTAAACTAGTGAAGCAGGCAAGCTCACCTCCTGCTTCTCGCTCGCTGGAAGTTTAACCCCTTGCTTCTAAGGATGCTGCAAAGTATATCAGAACTACTCATCGAACTGACCTGGTACGGGATGCTGCCTGTTTTAACTGGCTTTCATCGGCTTCCCCCTGAAGACTCGGGAGGTTTAGATCACCAGGCGTTGTTTGAAATCAGAAGTCTTGTGGTGCCTTAGAAATTAATAACCAGAATCCTGTTGGGGGATTTAGCTGTGCGAAAGCCCAAATTTCAAGTGTTATTGAGTGAATAGTGAGGAACTAGGACTCTGGAGAATAGGGTTCAAATCCCCCACATGACCATGAAAACTCACTGGGGGAGTGATAGGGGTAAAACCTTTCCTTAAATATCTCAAAAGCAACGTGTTCTGCTTATATACTGCCCCATACCACTTCAAGTAGTCTCTGGGTTGTTTACAGTTTCATAACAGTATGCAGGCTAAACATTGCACCCTCCCCCAGCAATCTGGGAACTCATTTTACTGACCTTGGAAGGATGGAAGGCTGAGTGAACCTTGAGCCTGCTACCTGGGATTGAACCCCAGGTTGTGAGTACAGGCATTTAACCACTGCGCCACGAGGCTCAGTTAGCCCTATTGGGTTCACCAAAAGCCAGTTGCGACGTGACGGCACAAAACGCAAACGCACACAAGCCACTGGTACCACTAACTTAAGAATGCGCTGGACGCAAATTCTTGCTGTATCCCCATAACATGATTGGCAATGAGTTAATTGATTGCAATTTGCTGTGATGGGTTATACAAATTAACTTGCGCACCTGTAAACCACCAATGAGATTTTGCCCCCGGGGTTTCAGATGCGGAGATGTTCCAGCTCACAAGACCCGGTGGTGAAACAACTGGTTTGTCTTGCGCCGCAGCAGAGGTGTAACTCCACTGAGACAGCTGATCCTAAGTCATGCTATTTAGAAGGCACAAAGACTAGCTGCTGGAAAGGTGCAACACTGCCCACTGGTACCCGCTGTTAGGAAAATGTGAACCTGTCACTCATAAGTGAAGAGATAATTTCACTCATAAGTAAAGTGAAGAGAAACTTGTTGGACTATACAAGTGTAACCCATCATTTATGTGTGTGTATTAAAACAGTGTTAGAGTTGTGCAATTTACTTATTGGCTTATGTCTGGTATTAGCCACCCTCACAGGTACATCTCGTGGGAAACCCATGAAAGGGCCTTCTCGTGCTGTGCCCAGACTCTGGAACTCCCTCCCACTCGAGGCCAGGATGGCCTCATCTCTGTTGTCCTTCCGGAAACAGGCAAATACCTTCCTCTTCAGGCAAGCTTTCTCTGAATGATGGACCACCATGTGTCTTTTATAGGAATCTATAGGTTCACATAAACTTTGTGTTTATAACTACTTATATCCTTGTATCTTTAATGTAATGTTGTCTAATGCTGTAAGACGTCCCTCAATTCCTTGTTCTCAAATACTTGAACATATCTTAACTGTACTGAACTGCATATTATCCCTCATTACTGTAAGCCGCCTTGGAGAAAGGCGCGGTAAAAATACTCTAAAATAAATAAAAATAAATACAGGAGTTAAGTGGGTTAATTTCCTGTTAGATTTTTTTTAAAAAAGCAATAGGTGTCAGATAATATTCTATTACCTTGTTTGAAAGTCTGTGTGGTTTGTTAGGTGCTGTCTCTTAAGAGTCATCATGTCTGTTACTACGTCGGATAAGAATATGTTATGAAACAGTTGTGAATCTGTCAAGCACAACCATATGTCGACTATAAATGTCATTAAGCAATTTTCGTTCTTTCCACATTTAGAAAATGTTTCCAAACGTTTACCAAGATGATGTGAATTGTTATTTTCAATGACTAGCACACACAAGGTGGAATATCATTCATCCTCTGTATGTTTTTTTTTAATATATTCCGCTTGAACTGCTGTGTACAAACTTTCAGTACATTTAACAAACCCAACACTAATAGGCATAGCATGGAACCAATGGGATCCTCTGTACTTAGACCAGTGCCTTCCGCCTCATTCCTCAACTCTTTAACTACAGCTAGATGCCCTAAGCACATCCACTCTCTTGTGATTTCGGAAGCAGAGTCGGGCCTGGTTAGCAGGTGGATGGGAGACCACCAGGGAATACCAGGTGCTGTAGGTGCCTGGAGTAGCAACTGGCAAGCCATTCCAGTATTCCTGCCAAGCCAACTCCATAGACATGGAGTCACGAAGAGTCGGTCATGACTGTAATGACACAACACACACACACACATTCCCTGGGGAAGAAGAACAACTGGCTGTATTGATTCCATCAAAGCAGAAGGCTGACCACCTTCCCTGCCTACTCTTTCTTTTCACAAGTAGCTATAACTTTGATCTGGTTGTTACGCCAAAGTATGGGTGCTTATGTTCTGGGGAGGAGGGAGACCAATGGAAAGTCTCAGGGAACTTCAATGGGTCCAAAATGCAGCGGCCAGATTGCTGAATGGGGCAGGGTACAGAGATCACACTAAACCCCTACTAAAGCAGCTCCACTGGCTGCCAATCACCTACTGGGCACAATTCAAGGTGCTGACCTTAACCTATAAAGCACAAAATGGTCTGGGTCCAAGCTACCTCAAAGATCAAATCTCCCAGTATGAAGCAGCTCAGGTGCTAAGGTCATCAGGAGAGGCCTCTCTCTCCATCCCGCTACCTTCACAGGTACGTCTCATAAGAACACATGAAAGGGCCTTCTCTGTTGCTGCTCCCAGACTTTGGAACTCCCTCCTGCTGGAGGCCAGGACTGCCCCATCTCTGCTATCTTTCTGGAAGCAAGCAAAGTCCTTCCTTTTCAAGCAAGCTTTCCCTGAAATTGGGACTATCTAGTATGTGACTTTTATATGGCTTACCATGCATGATTGCATTGAATGATTTCATAAGAACACTAGTGTTTTCCATCTTAGTGTCCATACCTCATGAATGAATATTTTCTTCTTTTTGTATGCTCTTCATAGCTTTAATGTTACCTTTTAATGTTGTAAGATGCCTCTTCTATCCCTAAAGGTTGCTTGCATCTGATCTGATTGAAGTTTATAAAATCATACACGGCATGGACAAAGTAGATAAGGAAAAACTGTTTTCCCTATCGCACAACACTAGAACTAGGGGGCACTCCATGAAACTTTTGGGTGCTAGATCTGAAACAAATAAGAGAAAGTCCTTTTTCACCCAGAGGGTCACTGGTCTGTGGAACTCCCTGCCAGAAGAAGTAGTGACAGCTGTCAGCCTTGACAGCTTTAAGAAAGGATTAGACAAGTTCATGGAGAACAAGGGTATCCATGGCTATCATTATGGATGCCTAAGGACAACCTCCGGGTTGGAGAGAGAGGCGGGATATCTCTCAATGCCATTTGCAGGGCATCGTAAGCAGGTGAAGACATCTGCTTGGGAATACCCTGAAGCAAATGGTGAGCCACTGTGTGGGAATACCCTTTTGAAGGCATCCAGGCCAGATACCATCACCACATCCAGTGGCAGGGAGTTCCACAGACTAACAACACGCTGGGTGAAAAAAAATGTTTTCTTTTGTCTGTTCTTACTCTCCCAGCCCTCAGTTTGAGTGGATGTCCCCTGCTTCTGGTATTTTGTGAGAGGGAGAAGAGTGTCCCAGTCCAAGCAGTAAGGCCCAACAATCCATTTAAAAATCCCACTCGGGTAGCCAGTCACCAAGGGAAAGCTTGCCTGAATATGCAGGTGTTTGCCTGCTTGTGGAAGGAGACGGTAAACCACTGATGAGCACCTGATATCTAGAAAGCCCTTGGAAGCTTTGCCATAAGTTAAAATCAACTTGACGCATCATCCACATCCTTCAACAGGCCTTTGATGTTTTTGCTGGAACAGATGGACTAGGGGTGAGAACATTTACCTCTCCGCTCAACAACTCTCAAACTAATCCTCCCCAGCTATTCTCCGTCCACCCCCCCACCCCACCCCCACCCCATACAGTCAGGAAAACCAAGATGCTCCCAATAAAGGTCCATTCACAGAATCATAGTCACGCAATGCTGGAAGGGACCGTAAGGGCCATGTAGACCAGCTTCCAACCTAAGTTGGACAGCGAAAGCTAAAGCACCTTGCGTGGGGCAATCTGAGCTTTGTTTAAAGGTCTCCCGTGAAGGAGAGCCAGGGCCTCTCTGAGGCAGCTGATTATTTGTCAAATGGCTCTCATTGCTAGGACGTTCTTCCAAATGATTAGGTGAAGTCTCCTTTCTTGCAATTTGCACCCGTTACTCTGGAGGTAGCAATCAAACACACTCCATTTTCTGTGTAAAGGCTCTTTTAAGTATTTGAAGATCATGTGGCCCATCAGCTTTCTCCTCTTCAGGTAGAGCATACCCAGCTCCTCAACCGTTGCCCACAATACTTTGTTTAGTTTGTTGGAATTTGACTTACAATCTTGCATGCCATTTTCAGTTTATTTACCTGGGATGGACTCTTTTTGTTTTCTGGCCAGGGATGATTGTCTGTCTAACACTAACCAATTGCTCCTCCCAGCCTTTGAATTTAAAGAAAGCCCTGCCTCACTGCTAAGTTCCACCACCACCCTTTCATCATTTCAAAGCAGTTGTTCATTTGCTGTTGATCTGTTCAGTTGGTTTCTAAGTAGATGTGCAGTAAAGAAAGAAGCAGGCACAAATCTGGAATTTCAATAAACTGGCAACAAAAATGTTTTTTCTTCTGTCTCCTACAAATGTTTCAGAGAGAGCTACTGTGATTCGCAGTACCTATTGATGAGAAGGATGTGGATGCTGTGGAACATAAAGAAGTTCTCCTCTGTAGGGCTCTGTATTTACCATCATGTAGCAAAAAGAAAATTTACCAGAAATTCAGAATTCTTCAACAAACTTTATTTCTCATATGTGGAAGCCTTTACCCCACCCCTAAAGCTTCTGCTCCTCCCTAGAGACATATGCAAGTTTTAAGTCCATTTATTTCTGACAAAAACTTCAACATTTCACACATTAATTCATATTTGAGAGGGAAAGATGTGAGATTTTTACACTTCAGAATGGATAGTTTCCCTGCCCCTGTTTGTGAAGAAATTTGCAGATTTTGGTACTTTCTTATCATAACAAACAAAACAAAATCAAACGTCCTATCTATATCCAACTATCAAATTCAATAAACACAAAAATACTTTTCTTGCTGAATCTGTAACTGCTTTACCTGCTCTCTGGCTAATCCCAAGCAGGTGAGAAACTTGCCAGAAACAAAGACGCAGCAGCAGCAATGAGTTGACCCAAAACATTTCGCTGCCTGAGGCAAATGGGAACTCCTATGATGGTATCATATTCCATGCAGAAAGCTGACCAGAAGGGCACTTGCGCTTTACCTCAACACTAGTGATCAGACAGCATCTTCCACTGTCTGGTATAAAGTGTGCTGGTTATATATATCTCCCCATAGTGCTTAAAGCACTCTTTGGGTGTTTACAATTTAATTATGCAGGCTACACCTTGCCCCCACGCCCCACCCTGACCTGAATACTCAGTTCACCAGCCTCACCATAGGGTGAGTACCAAGCTACCTGAGAAGGTGGTGAAGTCACGGAAGAACAGCAGCCAATACCGCCCACTGGTACCCGCTGTTAGGAAAATGTGAACCTGTCACTCATAAGTGAAGAGATAATTTCACTCATAAGTAAAGTGAAGAGAAACTTGTTGGACTATACAAGTGTAACCCATCATTTATGTGTGTGTATTAAAACAGTGTTAGAGTTGTGCAATTTACTTATTGGCTTATGTCTGGTATTAGCCACCCTCACAGGTACATCTCCTGGGAAACCCATGAAAGGGCCTTCTCTGTTGCTGCTCCCAGACTTTGGAACTCCCTCCTGCTGGAGGCCAGGACTGCCCCATCTCTGCTATCTTTCTGGAAGCAAGCAAAGTCCTTCCTTTTCAAGCAAGCTTTCCCTGAAATTGGGACTATCTAGTATGTGACTTTTATATGGCTTACCATGCATGATTGCATTGAATGATTTCATAAGAACACTAGTGTTTTCCATCTTAGTGTCCATACCTCATGAATGAATATATTCCTCTTTTTGTATGCTCTTCATAGCTTTAATGTTACCTTTTAATGTTGTAAGATGCCTCTTCTAAGAACCGGTTGCTTACCTGTAATGGTGGTTCTTCGAGTGTCCTCCGTGATTCCACACCATAGGGTGAGTACCAAGCTACCTGAGAAGGTGGTGAGTCACGGAAGAACAGCAGCCAATACCGCCCACTGGTACCCGCTGTTAGGAAAATGTGAACCTGTCACTCATAAGTGAAGAGATAATTTCACTCATAAGTAAAGTGAAGAGAAACTTGTTGGACTATACAAGTGTAACCCATCATGTATGTGTGTGTATTAAAACAGTGTTAGAGTTGTGCAATTTACTTATTGGCTTATGTCTGGTATTAGCCACCCTCACAGGTACATCTCCTGGGAAACCCATGAAAGGGCCTTCTCTGTTGCTGCTCCCAGACTTTGGAACTCCCTCCTGCTGGAGGCCAGGACTGCCCCATCTCTGCTATCTTTCTGGAAGCAAGCAAAGTCCTTCCTTTTCAAGCAAGCTTTCCCTGAAATTGGGACTATCTAGTATGTGACTTTTATATGGCTTACCATGCATGATTGCATTGAATGATTTCATAAGAACACTAGTGTTTTCCATCTTAGTGTCCATACCTCATGAATGAATATATTCCTCTTTTTGTATGCTCTTCATAGCTTTAATGTTACCTTTTAATGTTGTAAGATGCCTCTTCTAAGAACCGGTTGCTTACCTGTAATGGTGGTTCTTCGAGTGTCCTCCGTGATTCCACACCATAGGGTGAGTACCAAGCTACCTGAGAAGGTGGTGAAGTCACGGAAGAACAGCAGCCAATACCGCCCACTGGTACCCGCTGTTAGGAAAATGTGAACCTGTCACTCATAAGTGAAGAGATAATTTCACTCATAAGTAAAGTGAAGAGAAACTTGTTGGACTATACAAGTGTAACCCATCATGTATGTGAAAATGTGAACCTGTCACTCATAAGTGAAGAGATAATTTCACTCATAAGTAAAGTGAAGAGAAACTTGTTGGACTATACAAGTGTAACCCATCATGTATGTGTGTGTATTAAAACAGTGTTAGAGTTGTGCAATTTACTTATTGGCTTATGTCTGGTATTAGCCACCCTCACAGGTACATCTCCTGGGAAACCCATGAAAGGGCCTTCTCGTGCTGTGCCCAGACTCTGGAACTCCCTCCTACTCGAGGCCAGGATAGCCTCATCTCTGTTGTCCTTCCGGAAACAGGCAAATACCTTCCTCTTCAGGCAAGCTTTCTCTGAATGATGGACCACCATGTGTCTTTTTTTGGAATCTATAGGTTCACATAAACTTTGTGTTTATAACTACTTATATCCTTGTATCTTCAATGTAATGTTGTCTAATGCTGTAAGACGTCCCTCAATTCCTTGTTCTCAAATACTTGAACATATCTTAATTGTACTGAACTGCATATTATCCCTCATTACTGTAAGCCGCCTTGGAGAAAGGTGCGGTAAAAATACTCTAAAATAAATAAAAATAAATACAGGAGTTAAGTGGGTTAATTTCCTGTTAGATTTTTTTAAAAAAAGCAATAGGTGTCAGATAATATTCTATTACCTTGTTTGAAAGTCTGTGTGGTTTGTTAGGTGCTGTCTCTTAAGAGTCATCATGTCTGTTACTACGTCGGATAAGAATATATTATGAAACAGTTGTGAATCTGTCAAGCACAACCATATGTTGACTATAAATGTCATTAAGCAATTTTCGTTCCTTCCACATTTAGAAAATGTTTCCAAACGTTTACCAAGATGATGTGAATTGTTATTTTCAATGACTAGCACACACAAGGTGGAATATCATTCATCCTCTGTATGTTTTTTTTAATATATTCCGCTTGAACTGCTGTGTACAAACTTTCAGTACATTTAACAAACCCAACACTAATAGGCATAGCATGGAACCAATGGGATCCTCTGTACTTAGACCAGTGCCTTCCGCCTCATTCCTCAACTCTTTAACTACAGCTAGATGCCCTAAGCACATCCGATCTCGCCTGATTTTAGAAGCTAAGCAGGGTCGGCCCTGGTTAGTACTTGGATGGGAGACCACCAGGGAATACCAGGTGCTGTAGGTGCCTGGAGTAGCAACTGGCAAGCCATTCCAGTATTCCTGCCAAGAAAACTCCATGGACATGGAATCACGAAGAGTCGGTCATGACTGTAATGACACAACACACACACACACATTCCCTGGGGAAGAAGAACAACTGGCTGTATTGATTCCATCAAAGCAGAAGGCTGACCACCTTCCCTGCCTACTCTTTCTTTTCACAAGTAGCTATAACTTTGCTCTGGTTGTTACACCAAAGTATGGGTGCTTATATTCTGGGGAGGAGGGAGACCAATGGAAAGTCTCAGGGAACTTCAATGGGTCCAAAATGCAGCGGCCAGATTGCTGAATGGGGCAGGGTACCCTGTTCTGAACTTGAACATGTCTTAAATATTCTGGACTATATATTGCCCCTCTTTATTGTAAGCCTACTTGGGTCCTTTTCCAAGGAGAAAGGCAGGGTAAAATATTCAAAATAAATAAAATAAATACAATACATACATTTTCTCCAATAGGGCAAAAAAGTGCTGGGTTCCCAAATAGCTGGATACTGAGCCATCAATAGGATGGCTCAATGAGTAGGAGATCTGTAGAGGTAGAAGGTGGCAATTTGATTCCCCCCTGTGCCTCCTAAGAGAACAGACACCCTCAGAAGGAGGGAATTATTATTTATTGTTGACATATTCTTACCCTTCCTTTCCCTAAAGGTTGCTTGCATCTGATCTGATTGAAGTTTATAAAATCATACACGGCATGGACAAAGTAGATAAGGAAAAACTGTTTTCCCTATCGCACAACACTAGAACTAGGGGGCACTCCATGAAACTTTTGGGTGCTAGATCTGAAACAAATAAGAGAAAGTCCTTTTTCACCCAGAGGGTCACTGGTTTGTGGAACTCCCTGCCAGAAGAAGTAGTGACAGCTGTCAGCCTTGACAGCTTTAAGAAAGGATTGGACAAGTTCATGGAGAACAAGGGTATCCATGGCTATCATTATGGATGCCTAAGGACAACCTCCGGGTTGGAGAGAGAGGCAGGCTATTTCTCAATGCCATTTGCAGGGCATCGTAAGCAGGTAAAGACATCTGCTTGGGAATACCCTGAAGCAAATGGTGAGCCGCTGTGTGGGAATACCCTTTCGAAGGCATCCAGGCCAGATACCATCACCACATCCAGTGGCAGGGAGTTCCACAGACTAACAATGCGCTGGGTGAAAAAAAATGTTTTCTTTTGTCTGTTCTTACTCTCCCAGCCCTCAGTTTGAGTGGATGTCCCCTGTTTCTGGTATTTTGTGAGAGGGAGAAGAGTGTCCCAGTCCAAGCAGTAAGGCCCAACAATCCATTTAAAAATCCCACTCGGGTAGCCAGTCACCAAGGGAAAGCTTGCCTGAATATGCAGGTGTTTGCCTGCTTGTGGAAGGAGACGGTAAACCACTGATTAGCACCTGATATCTAGAAAGCCCTTGGAAGCTTTGCCATAAGTTAAAATCAACTTGACGCATCATCCACATCCTTCAACAGGCCTTTGATGTTTTTGCTGGAACAGATGGACTAGGGGTGAGAACATTTACCTCTCCGCTCAACAACTCTCAAACTAATCCTCCCCAGCTATTCTCCGTCCACCCCCCACCCCACCCCCACCCCATACAGTCAGGAAAACCAAGATGCTCTTGCCTTCTCCCAGTAAAGGTCCATTCACAGAATCATAGTCACGCAATGCTGGAAGGGACCGTAAGGGCCATGTAGACCAGCTTCCAACCTAAGTTGGACAGCGAAAGCTAAAGCACCTTGCGTGGGGCAATCTGAGCTTTGTTTAAAGGTCTCCCGTGAAGGAGAGCCAGGGCCTCTCTGAGGCAGCTGATTATTTGTCAAATGGCTCTCATTGCTAGGACGTTCTTCCAAATGATTAGGTGAAGTCTCCTTTCTTGCAATTTGCACCCGTTACTCTGGAGGTAGCAATCAAACACACTCCATTTTCTGTGTAAAGGCTCTTTTAAGTATTTGAAGATCATGTGGCCCATCAGCTTTCTCCTCTTCAGGTAGAGCATACCCAGCTCCTCAATACTTTGTTTAGTTTGTTGGAATTTGACTTACAATCTTGCATGCCATTTTCAGTTTATTTACCTGGGATGGACTCTTTTTTTTTCTGGCCAGGGATGATTGTCTGTCTAACACTAACCAATTGCTCCTCCCAGCCTTTGAATTTAAAGAAAGCCCTGCCTCACTGCTAAGTTCCACCACCACCCTTTCATCATTTCAAAGCAGTTGTTCATTTGCTGTTGATCTGTTCGGTTGGTTTCTAAGTAGATGTGCAGTAAAGAAAGAAGCAGGCACAAATCTGGAATTTCAATAAACTGGCAACAAAGAAATGTTTTTTCTTCTGTCTCCTACAAATGTTTCAGAGAGAGCTACTGTGATTCGCAGTACCTATTGATGAGAAAGATGTGGATGCTGTGGAACATAAAGAAGTTCTCCTCTGTAGGGCTCTGTATTTACCATAATGTAGCAAAAAGAAAATTTACCAGAAATTCAGAATTCTGCAATAAACTTTATTTCTCATATGTGGAAGCCTTTACCCCACCCCTAAAGCTTCTGCTCCTCCCTAGAGACATATGCAAGTTTTAAGTCCATTTATTTCTGACAAAAACTTCAACATTTCACACATTAATTCATATTTGAGAGGGAAAGATGGGAAATTTTTACACTTCAGAATGGATAGTTTCCCTGCCCCTGTTTGTGAAGAAATTTGCAGATTTTGGTACTTTCTTATCATAACAAACAAAACAAAATCAAACGTCCTATCTATATCCAACTATCAAATTCAATAAACACAAAAATACTTTTCTTGCTGAATCTGTAACTGCTTTACCTGCTCTCTGGCTAATCCCAACCAGGTGAGAAACTTGCCAGAAACAAAGACGCAGCAGCAGCAATGAGTTGACCCAAAACATTTCGCTGCCTGAGGCAAATGGGAACTTCTATGATGGTATCATATTTCATGCAGAAAGCTGACCAGAAGGGCACTTGTGCTTTACCTCAACACTAGTGATCAGACAGCATCTTCCACTGTCTGGTATAAAGTGTGCTGGTTATATATATCTCCCCATAGTGATTAAAGCACTCTTTGGGGGTTTACAATTTAATTATGCAGGCTACACCTTGCCCCCCCACGCCCCACCCTGACCTGAATACTCAGTTCACCAGCCTCAAAAGGATGGAAGGCTGAGTCAACTTTAACTCATCAACCTGAGGCCATCAGGAGCAAGTACAGGTCATGAGCCATAAGGCTTCTACGGTACTACAGGGTAGCTTTGAGAACAGACTTGTTGCATATGTGTGTGTTGCTTTGTTGCAGTTGTGACTGACTCCTCATGATCCCATGTCTATGGAGATTTCTTGGCAGGAATACTGGAGTGGCTTGCTAGTTCCTACTCCATGGATTTACAGCACCTGGTAGAGATGGGCACGAAACGAACAATTTTTCGTTTTTGTTTTTGTTTTCGTTTTTTCGTTTTGTTATGCAACGAAACGACAAATGAATTTTGTCTCTAAAATAAAACGAAACAAACAGAAACGCCAGAAAATTTGTCATGCGTTTCGTTTTCGTTACGGCAATACAGTGAACTGCTTTAAATGCTAAAAAAAATCACACAAAAATTGAAATAAATGGTAATGAAACGTAACAAAATGAACGAAAACAAAAACGATTTTTTGCAAAAATTCACAAAAACGGAAACGAACCGAAATGAACCCTCTAAACGACAAACGACAAATGAAACACCATTTTTTTGATTCGTACCCATCTCTAGTATTCCCTGGTGGTCTCCCATCCAAGTACTAACCAGAGCCGACTCTGCTTAGCTTCCAAAATCAGGTGAGATTGGATGTGCTTAGGGCAGGCATATCCAAACCTAGGTCCTCCTGATGTTTTGGACCACAACTCCCAGAATTCTAAGCCTATATTTCCAATGGCAAAGGGATTTTGGGAGTTGTGCTCTAAAACATCTGGAGGGCCGAAGTGTGGACATGCCTGGCTTATCTAGGCAGCTTGTTGCATATGTAGCTTCACCAATTTTGTTAACGTTGCCTTTGCATCTGTTTTCTGATACCTGCACCTATCTCTGCACAAATAAGCCCCTCCCCCACAAGTGGAATATAAAGGACAGCATTTTAAGAGCTGAGCCTTCTTAGCTGGTTAGGTGAATTTCTGCTTTCTCTCACATTCAAGGTGTTTCCTTTTAAAATTAGAGTTATTTGTACTCTGTGAAGGAAGTTAAGAATGCTCCTATGGCCCATCGCTTACAACTGAAAAAGCAGCTGCTATTTGGAGAACTTGGAGATAATTAGTTTGTCAGATCATGGCAATTATGTCTACAGGGTTCTAGAAGTAATCATCAGACAAGGTAATGTCTCAGTACCCCAGCTGTGTGGCCCCAATGTTTTGAGATGATATGGTAAATGGTAATAGCCACTGCTTTTTTAAAGCAATATTCCACACCATTTATTTTTGGAATCTCCACAGTGTAACTGCTTTACTGCTATCCTTTAAATGTTATAGCTTTCCTAGTGATTGTAGTAAAACTTCACTCATTGTTCTTTAAGGATGATTATTACTATTATTTTTAATGCAATATGAACTGTTTTTCTTTTTCTTCTTTTCAACAATTATAACTTTTCACTGTTTTGTCTATTATTTCAATAAAGTTTGGGTTTATTTATTTATTATTTAATTATGATAGTGTTTTGCTTTTGTGGTTACTCCCCTTTGAAGCAAAAATATTAAGAATCCCATTTTCATTCATGAGCATGAAATAAGCAGAGAAGGCATGGCTGATGGTTAGCAAAACAACAACAACCAAAAAACCCCATCCAAATAACCAGCCTCCATGAAACAATTATTTCATTTCATTTTCTGCTATATTGCTCTACTGGTTTATTTTGCGTGCATGTGCTTCTCAGGTGAGGAAAAGAACAGCACAATCTGTTAACCATGCCTGCAATAACGAGACGACAATGATTTCGATTTATAGAAGACATATTTTTTCTGCACTGGAAGTTCCTCATCTTCTCTGGTGCTGTATTATAATTAAAATAAAACTCACTTTGCTCTTCTGGTCATCTTGCAGAAGGGACACTTTTAAAGTAAATCAATCTGCTTTGCATATAAAGGCTGCTTTAATGGCTGCATATTTACTGTTGACTTTTACAGTTGGATTTCTTGGGTCTTTCTTTGCAAGCTGAGATGGACACTTATGATGGTTCGGCATTTTGGCATGATTCGGAGGATTAGGCCCACAAGTGTTGCATGAGAGGCCCAGATTCTATGCCCCACCTCCTCCCTTGGGTACCCACCCAAGTCCTAAGAGGAAGTAGGGCAGGGAAGCTGGTGACACAACTCCTGACAGAGTCCCCGTGGGAGGAGGCACAGCGTGGAATCCAGGGTGCCCATGCTATACCTGTGGGCCCGATCCTTCAGACCACACCAACCCATTTCTGAGCTGAGATTCAAATACAGGTCTTTGGAATCTAACAAACCTATACAGTGGTACCTTGTATAAATGAATTAATTCGTTCCAAATGAAATTATGTTAAGCAAATTTTCCTTTATACAAATTCCCACAGGAATGTATTGAAAACAGAGTAATTCCTAATTATGTTGTATGGATTCGCCCCACAGACGATTCTGTTAAGCAAATTTCCCCTATCTCTGGAATTTTTTATGTTGTACAGATTTGGTGTTATACAAACCATTTGTTATACGAGGGTCCACTGTATACGCTTTATCACACACACACACACAAATCTCTCTCTTCACAGAGCACAGAAGATGTGCTCAAGAAATGTATGTTCGTTTTTATAAAAACTGCACAAATACCAATACATTTGGGGGTTGGGGGTGGTACATCAATGAGGAAAATGAATGTTATGCCATTAAAAGACCAAAACAAAGCAAACCAGCAACAGTGGTCAAGAACTGGGAGGGAAGGTAGAGATGGCATCATCATCATCATCATCATCATCATCATCATCATCATCATCATCATCATCATCATCAGCAGCAGCAGCAGCAGCATTGTCAATCATGTGCTTTCAAGTCAATTCTGACTTATGATGACCCATCTCAGGATATTCTAGGTAAAGACTACTCAGAACTGGTTTTTCCCTTCCCTTCTTCAAGGGACATGCTGGGCCTGTGCAGCTGGCCCAGGGCCACCCAGGCTGGCTCTACTCATATGAGACATTGTGGGGAATCGAACTCCCCAACGTGTAGCTCTGCAGTCCGATACCTATACCACTGAGCTTTCTAGCTGGCTGCAAGATTTATAGCTCTTCCCTATCAACATTTACACGTCTCGCCTGATTGTTTTATTCTGCTTCATTCTGCTTTTATTTTTAATTGGCTGCTATCCCATGGCCAGAAAACCTGGATCAAAATAAAATGTGGATTCCCCCCCCAACAGTCACATGCTTGAAAACACATCCCTGTGTCCCCACTGGTGTAGTTTAAAAGAACCGCATCTTTTGTGTCCCCACGAGCAGGAATCACTTTAATATTATTTTTATTTTTATTTTATCGTGTTACTATTTTATGGTTTTATTGTATAAAGTGTTTGAATGTGTTAATTGTTGTAAACCGCCCAGAGTGACCTCACTGCCAGATGGGTGGTATAGAAATCCAATAAATAAATAAATAAATAATAAATAAACCACAACACAGCAGAACGAAAAGGTTTTGATGCAGATTTTCCGAGTCTCCACAGACTCAAGTGTGTGTGTGTGTGTGTTGTGTCGTTACAGTCGTTACCGACTCTTTGTGACTCCATATCCATGGAGTTTTCTTGGCAGGAATACTGGAGTGGTTTGCCAGTTCCTACTCCAGGCGCCTACAGCACCTGGTATTCCTTGGAGGTCTCCCATCCAAATACTAACCAGGGCCAACCCTGCTTAGCTTCCGGAATCAGGCAAGATCAGATGTGCTTAGGGCATCTAGGCAGCTACAGACTCAAGTACCAGTTTAAAAACCACATAGGAACCGAGACAAGCTTTTTACCATCTCGAGACCAGGTACTTGTAAAACTCGCTGGGTCGTGCTTAAGTGGGCATGGTCACATTTTTTTCCCTTTAAAGTCCATTGGTCGTGGGGACACAATTTGATTAACCACATCTTCAAGCAGTTTGAAGCTTTTTTTAGTGGTCGTGGGATAGCACCCATAGTTTGAGTCTAGCATTTCTACTGTAGGCTATTTGGAAGTTTCTGCTTAACTAGAAGACATTGTCTGAATCGTAGGCCACCTTTATATCGGCAGGACTGAAAAGGAAGGTTTAACCAACATTTTGCAGAAATTTTTACTGTAGTGCAGCTTCCTTAAGTGCAGCATTTAAGAATCTCTGAAAAAACTCCCTCCTCTTCTGTTTCACCTTGAAATGCACACTTTCCTAACTTCTGCAATAGCTGACATTTGACTAGTGCACTTTTGATTTTCCATGCTGGTTGTAAAGTGCTTGCAAATGCATTTTCTCCCTCAACCCTGTCTTAATGAAAGCAAACTGTGTTGCTTTTCATTTACTGCTTAGATTCACTGTGTTGTTCCCTTATTAAACACCTAAGCATTTTTAATTAAGTGAGACCATTCCATTTGCTGGGGAGGTGGTGGGTGGGGAGAAATACCCACAATCAAATACCGCTATTCATTGACATCAGTGTTCAAAAGAATTATAAACGTGGACGAGTTAATTTGATTTACGATTAAATACCGCCATTCATTGACACCGATGTTCAAAAGAATTATAAACGTGGCTGAGTTAATTTACTCCATGTACCAGCGGAAAGAAATACAGAACAATAAAAAGGGGAAACAAAAGATCTCTTCAAGGAAGGCTAAAAAATTGAAGGGAAGTTTAAGTCAATATTAGGAACACTGAAAAATCAACAGTGAAGCGCACTATCTGACCAGAGAAAATAAAGAAAAAAGTGGAAGCGGTAAAGATCGTACAGAAGAGATAAAAGGATGACAGATTCCTTTGAAGAGGAATCCTATGATGAAAATATGCAATTCTAAAAAGTGAAATGAAAGCTGCCCTGAAAGCCATGAGAAGGAATGAATCACAAGGGGGCAGATGGAATACCAACAGGATTATTTCATGCCACAAAAATTGAATCTATCAAAATCCTAACATGATTAATTATTCCAACAGATATGGAAAACAAAACAATGGCCCCCATGCTCAGTATACATTCCAATTCAGAAAGGAGATACCAAGGAGTGCAGTAATTATAGCACCATTGCTCTAATTTCCCAAGCAAGCAAAGTAATGTTCAGGGTGTTGAAACAAAGGCCTTTGTAGTCAAGCTGGATTCTGAAAAAGACAACAGTGAAGCACTTGAGATCCTGTTGCAAATATTTGCTGCTTGTTGGGGTGAACCAAAGCAAAAACAAGAGGGCTGTTCCATGGCATTGTGTTACTTGAGACAGCAAATAAGATGGTGCCCCCCCACTCCCACTAAGATGAATCTTAATTCAACACTGGTGTCAGAGTAGTGTCCTCCATCATAGCCATTCTCAACCTTCCGTCTCTCATTTCCCACCTATTGTTCTGTCAGACAAGTCACTTCTGTTTCGGAAAATAAAAGTTCCCCACCGAAAGAAAGCTCAAGTAGAAAACATGGTAAAATTGCCCCCTGCATATGAGCAGGTAGGAATACCCTTTCTAAATTTAAAACACACACACACATATTTCTTTTTGACAGTGTGGGGATGCAAGGAAACCATACTCAATGTCCCACAGAACTACCTATGGCCCATGACAGACATTTTGTCCAGCTTTGATAGAACAGTACTTTGAATGGATTAAAGTTTTTTTTAATTGTTATGTGGCCCACTGCCAGTTCAGGGCACTGGTTCAATCCTTACTGTGGTTCCTCTAGAGAGGAAATAATTTCAGTGGAATATGATCAGCATGTTCTGGATCCCAAGACTCTACTCAAGAATTAGCTGTTACATAAGCAGAAGATTTAGTTGCCATGGTGATGGGAGGTGGAAGAGCCAGATGAAGACTCGGAAGAGTAGGTATGAAGAAGCAAGACATTGCTTTACGTCTAGGAATGTATTGGTGGAAACCAACATCATCCTTGCATTGAATTCCCAAGTACCATGTGTGGATGTAAAAGTGGATCATGAAGAAAGGTGACAGGAAGGAGGGGAGGAAACCACAGAAGTCACAGAATCATAAAATCATAGAGTTGGAAGAGACCTCAAGGGACATCCAGTCCAACCCCCTGCCATGCAGGAACTCATAAAAACATAAGAAGAGCCATGGTAGATCAGGCCAAAGGCCCATCTAGTCAAGCTTCCTGTATCTCACAGTGGCCCCACGAAATGCCTATGGGAGTGCATGAGACTAGATAACTGTCTCCTGCAACCACTCCCCTGCATCTGGCCCTTGAAGTACCCCGTCACAGTATTTCCGACAGATGGCCAACCATTTCAGTTGAAATGAGGCATTGGAATATAGCTTTATAGCAACCAAGGATCATCAACAAATAAGTGGGTTCTGGATCTAAATTAAGCCTGAACTCTGATTATAGGCTAAATGTAAGCTATCATACTTTGGACATCCTAAATACAGTAACGGTAGTAAAAAAGTAGAAACCAGGAGAAAAACAGGAAGGCCTATTGTGTGAAGGGTGGACTCAGTAAAAAAAAGCCATAAACTTTGGGTTTCAAGACCTGATCCAATCTGTTAATGGCAGCATCTTTTGAAGGTCATTACTTTGGAAGCAATATAATGGCACAGAACAAGCATGCCCTCAGTATACAGCCAGCAGCCCACAATTCAATCAAATCACCAGGGCCTACTCAGATGGTGCACAATGAGACTGCTTACACATGAGTCAAGCGTGCTGCAAGATAGAGAGCTTTTACATGACCTCTAAAATCTGCTGGCAACTTAAATTCGGACCAGAGATGGCGGGGGTTTGTTCTGCTTCCTGTGTTCCCACCCTTCCGCACTCCATTGCTCCTGTCTGCGGTGAGGGAAGGGAGGAAAAAAGGGAGAAAAGAATGCAGGCTCACCTCCACCTGCCATCAGAGCAGCCCCGTAGGGATTCCAGACTGTTAAAGGGACGGCGGGGACAAAAAAACAAACAAACAGAAGGTGAGGAGAGCCCAGCATCCACAGCTTTATAATCCACATTGGGAATTTTTTTTTACCTCCAGAAACCAGGTACTTGTAAAATGCGCTGGGGCACACTTAGGTGGATGTGGTTGTACTTAATTTTTTAAAGTCCGCAGCTGGTGGTGGGAAAACAATTTTAAGCTCTGCATCTGGATGCCCTTTGCCTCGGATTTTAGGGGTCGTGTAAAAGCAGCCATAGAAGCAGGAGTCTTGAATTGTCAAAAATTAAGCAGCTGCATATAGGCCAGATCAGACCTCTCTAGGAATGGGTGCAACTGGTCCCCAACCACTGCCACCCGCCTCCTTTGAGGCTTGGAAGGGGACCCCCTCCTGCACTAGAGGAACCTGACTCCTCTGTGCAAGGTCTTTTGGATGACCTTGCTACTCCTTCTGCAGTTCTGTTTCCTGGGGAATAAGGGAGAGAGTTTGAAAACTATTGCGAAGTTGCAGGCTCTCTGTCTGGTGGCTAGTTTTCTTTTTATTTCCTCACAGTGGCCATCCTCCAAGTGTCTGCATCCTGTATTTTGCTGAATATCTACAAGCAGGCAGATTCCTTTCTCGTCAGGCAAGCTTTTCCTGAGTGACTGGCTGCCTAAGTTGGGTTTTTAAATGGACGGTTGCACCTTATTGCTTTGAATGTTATTTTAGTATTGCTTTTGTTTACTTTTTCTTAGAGTGGTATTTGTTTGATCCTGTTTAGTATCTGGAGGTCGAGACATGGCAACTGGACTCTTTTTTCTTGAGAGAAAAAGAAGTCCTGTTGCCATGATTCAACTTCCAGATAAACTTGCCTGGATGACTGAGAATCTTCACAGACATCCTGTTTAGTAGTTGCATAGATACTATTTTTACCTTTAAACATTCACTTGCTCGGCTGAACGCTCTGCCATCAGCAATACAAGAGGGAAAGTTTCACAAGATCCCTTATCTACACCGTAAAGTGCTTCTGCAGGTCAGATAGAATCAAAGCACTGGCACCTGTACTCTTGCATTGCCCCTTATATTACGGAATTAGGGAAAATTATTGTCATAAGAACATAAGAACATAAGAAGAGCCCTGCTGGATCAGGCCAAAGGCCCATCTAGTCCAGCTTCCTGTATCTCACAGTGGCCCCACCAGATGTGTTTGGGAGCGCATGAGACTAGATATCTGTCTCCTGATACCACTCCCCTGCATCTGGCCCTTGAAGTACCCTGGTTTTAAGCCTGGAGATTACACATCTCCCTCATGGTTTGTAACCTGTGATGGTCTTTTCCTCCAGGAATTTGTCCAATCCCCTTTTGAAGGCATCCAGGCCAGATGCCATCACCACATCCTGTGGCAGGGAGTTCCACAGACTAACAACGTGTTGGGTGAAAAAAATATTTTCCCTTATTTAAAACAATTCCCTGGATGGCCAAGAGCATTTTATACCTGCCTCCAGCAGTCAGGGCACTATCTATGCATGCATATCTTGGATTTGGTCAGTGACCGTAATAAAGCATTCATTCATTCATACCTTTAAGCACTGTTTTTTTTTAAAAATGATGTAAGCCACCTTGGGTCCTTTTTAAGGAGAAAAGTGGGGTAATAATTGCTTAAATAAATAAAATATATCCTTCTTCAAGCGTATCCCTCATCTAATACATACAAATTTTTGCTCAGTAGTTTAAATCTCTGCCTGGAGAGCCTGAGGCTGGGGGTTCAATTCCCCAGTAAGTCTTTTTGACCAGAACTGGACTTGATGATCCATGGAGTTCTTTCCAGTTCTAAGAGGAGGAGGAGGAGGAGGAGGAGGAGGAGGAGGAGGAGGAGGAGGAGGAGGAGGAGGTGTTGTTGGTGGCTTCATGATACGGTTAAACAATACCATTGTAATCTCCTCACGTATAAACCTGTCATAAATCATCAAAGAGCTTACTGGATGGTTTTTAATTATTTACCGTGATCTATCCATCTTCCCTCCTTCCTCCTACCCTTCCTATTTTTAATAGAGTTATATATTTTAATAGAGTTCAATAGAGTTATAAGTGGGCGTGTTTGGGTCATGAGAACATTACAGGATGTACTTAAAAGAGCTGACACTCCCAGCTACAAAGCACACATTTACACAGAGAGGAGGGTTAATCTGAGCTGCAAAGATAATGGCGGGCACCATTGTGAAACCACTCTCCTGGGCAACAAGAGGTGAACTGGCAATATTGTATAAAGGACTCTTCACTAGGAACAAGAGGTTTGTTGTTGTTCAGTGATTAAGTTGTGTCCAGCTCTTCATAACCCCATGGACCAGAACACGCCAGGCCCTCCTGTCTTCCACAGCCTCCTGGAGATTGGTCAAATCCATGTTGGTTGCACTGATGACACCGTCCAACCATCTTATTCTCTGCTGTCCCTTCCTCCTTTTGCCATCAGTCTTTTCCAACATCAAGGAGGTTACCTGCCCTCAAAACAGTACCATCTTGAAAATGTATCCAAAAAGATTTATAAACAACCCAAGACTCTGATTTCTGGGGGGGGGGCTGTTCTGATTGCCTTTGGTATATCTATGAATATTCTCAGTCATCCAGATGAGGTTATCTGGAAGTTGAGTCATGGCAACTGGACTTCTTTTCTTGAGAGACTGAAATGTTTCGCTGCTCATCCAAACAGCTTCTGAGGAAAGCTAGTTGTGAGTCCTCCATTTTTATAGTTCACGTTGACCTCATGTCATCCTGTTCAGAAATAGGCTCCTGAGATGGACAATGGCCTGAAAAGGCTTGTTAAGTGGACAATAGTCTTAGTAGGATCATTAGTTAGGCAATGGCCTAAGGTGCAGGAAAATCCCACCTTTACAACCTTCCCAACACCCATAAAGTATGATATTGTTAGCCCTGGCCTTCCTCGTGGAGGTATGAAGTATTTTTGATTTGTCTGAGGATCGTTGAAATCACTACCTGATAAGTAGCAGATAGACTGTGCCTGAGCCCTCCCCCTCTGGTGAGAGAGGGGTTTTCAATACTCGTTTCAGTCTCCCAAGAAAAGAAGTCCAGTTGCCATGACTCAACTTCCAGATGCCTTTGGTACGTTTTTACCACCATTGCACCATGAAATAAATGGAGGGCCATATTTAGTTCAAGAAACACCATGCTGTTTGCAGGCACCCCATCTTATCCCATTAGTATTGGGACGGATTCCCATTTGAACACAGCCTCTGCATTTAAAGCATCAGATTAGGATTGCTTTATTTTAGAGAGGGTGTTCATTTTGATTTGCAAAGGGAAGGCTTCCCACAGGTGCCAAGAGGTGGTGCTGCCAAGCCGTTGCTTACAAAGATAAATGGAATGCATGCATTGCAATGCTAAAACCAGAAGCAAATAAATATGGCCTTTAAAGATTTTGAAATGGAATTAGACAAATTGATAGAAGATCCGTCTGACTGCGTTTTCTAGTTCTTGGTGCCTCCATGATCAGACATCACCCATGCTTTCTACAGGACTTGGAGAGTTGAAGTTCATCATCATCATCATCAGCAGCAGCAGCAGCAGCAGCAGCAGCTGACCACTGTGGGAAACATGTTGCTAGATTAGACCCTTCATTAATCTAATCCAACAGGATTTCTCTTTCATGTGGGTTTGTGTTGTATCGACCATTTTTGTGCACACAGGGAACCTTAAAAAAGGATGCAACTGAAATGAAACCCTGGTTGCGAGGACTGTTATACTAACTTGCAATTTTGAGAATTGTGAAGCTAAAGCAAATTTGCAATCTCTCTCTCCCTTCCTCTCTCTTTCTTTTTTCATATAGCTGTTCTGGCTCCACTGTTCTCTGGCTGACTGAATATTTTCTAAACATTTATTATCTTCCATTGACCCACAGATTTGATACTGAGGCTTTGATACTGTGTTTCACTTGTGTTTGGCATTTGGCAACCTTGATATCACCAAATTTTATTTCATGAATTGTCGGAGGACTGGAAAGGATCTCTGTGGACCATCTAATACAGTGCTTTCTAAACTTGGGTCCCCAGCTGTTCTTGGACTATAATTTCCAGAAATCCTGGCCAGCACAGCTAGTGGTGAAGGCTTCTAGGAGTTGTAGTCCAAGAACATCTGTAGGAGTTGTAATCCAAGAACATCCCAAGGTTGGGAACCACCAATCTAGTATAACCCATCACAATGCAAGAAATCCACAGCTCATGCCACCCAAACGTTGTTGAGAAGTCCCAAATGAAGCAAGGGTTATGCTGTCAAGCAGCCCTTATTGTCAGACTAGTCCTCCTACACTTTAATCAAAATCCCCTTTTCCTGGAATGTCAATGCACAGGTGCTGAGCATGCTCTGTGGAGCAGTACAGAACAACCTTGTGCCATTTTCCAGTCACCAGTGTTTCATCAGTTATCTGAGCATGATTCTCCACACACTTGTCTGTCTTCTTCAGGCTGAACAGACACACTTCCCTCAATTATTCCTCATAGGACTTTCTTTCTAAGCATTTTAATACTTTGGTTGGGTTCCTGTGGACACATTCTACCTTGGCAATATCTTTAAATGTTGGTGCACATGCGAGGTGGTAGACAATTAGCACATACAGTGGCACCTCTACTTACGAGCGACTCTACTTATGAGCAATTAGACCTAAGAGTGGGAAAACATTGGCATTTTAACTGCTGCCTTACAAATTTTATATGTGGTTTGCTCTACTTACTATTTTATTTTTTCAATTTAACTTTAATTTAATTTAATTTAATTTAATTTAATTTAATTTAATTAATTAGATATGCCTTGTTGGACTTATGAGCATGCATTCAGAATGGATTAAACTCCTAAGTAGAGGTACCACTGTAGTTCCAACTACTGTCCTCACTCCTGGGCTCACAGATCAGTCTTGGAAAGTCCAAGAAAAAATGTACAGTAGAAGAAAAGGTTCCATGTTAGTCACAATGCTCAAAGATTCTCATGAAAATTATCCTTCATAGCTGATAAAACAAAGATTTCTTCTGATACTATTGATTGGATCCAAAACTCAAGCTCATGAGGTCAACATGAGCCAAGCACAATTTATCAGTTTAACTTTCCTCCCATAGTCATTGCTAGGATAAAATCAGGAACAGGTTCCTGCATGCCCTCCGAATTTAGCTGGCTTTGAATCTCAATTTTCCATTTGACAGCCAATCAGATATCTTTAGGGGACTATCATATCTCAATATGGCCATCATTCATCACTGCAACCTCATAAAGGCTTTTGAACACGTCCTTCCATTTACAACCATTTGGCATCTACCAAAGAATCAATGCTTTTGAGCTGTGGTGCTGGAGGAGAGTCTTGGGAGTCCACTGGACTGCAAGGAGATCAAACCTATCCATCCTGAAAGAAATCAACCCGAACGTTCAATGGAAGGACAGATTTTGAAGCTGAGGCTCCAGTACTTTGGCCACCTCATGGGGAGAGAGGACTCCTTGGAAAAGTCCCTGATGCTGGGAAAAATTGAAGGCAAAAGGAAAAGAGGGCAGCAGAGAATGAGATGGTTGGACGTTGTCATCGATGCAACCAATATGGATTTGACCAAACTCTGGGAGGCAGTGGAAGATAGGAAGGCCTGGCGAGCTCTGGTCCATGGGGTCACGAAGAGTCGGACATGACAGAACGACTGAACAACAAAAACAAAAACAAAAACACCCCCCCTATATCAAACAGCTGTGGAATACAGAGGATACTGGCATATTCTGTGGCAGAGAGGGCAGTTTCACCGAACAGAGATTCACTATTCCCCCTATCATGTGTCTAGAGGAGTTCATTCCTCAGCCCCACCAGCAGCACTAATATGGGGAAAGGAAAGAAGGAGCAAAGCCATTATCCTAGCTGTAGTACTGATGGAAAGCAATCAATCAATCTTTATTTATGGTCACAGACCCAACAAATTAAAATAAAAAAGTACATGTAGTTTTAAAAGTTTAAAAGGATAAAACAATTACAAAATTTCAAGATAATTAAAACAGTTTAGGTAATAAAATGAATTGCAAAAACACCTAATGGGAGGAAAACAGGATTACCCGTATATACTCGAGAATAAGTCAACCTGAGTATAAGTCGAGGCCCCTAATTTAACCCCCCCAAACTGGGGAAACTTATAAGTCTTATTTATTTATTTATTTATTTATTTATTGCATTTATACCCCGCTTATCTACAATATATACTCTAAGCGGCTTACAAAACATCAGGCCTCAATAGCCATAAATTACAAAAAAAAACCAAAAATAAAACAAAAAAATAACACTAAGCAAAGTAAAACCTAATGGCACCTCAATGACTGATAATGATAGATAAAATAGTTTACAATGGCGGAAGATTAAAAAAAAAAAAAGTTAAAGATCGCCAAAGGCCTCCGGAAAAGGTAGGTCTTTAACGCCTTCCGGAAGGCCAGCAGGGACTCTGCAGAGCGCACTTCACTGGGGATGGAATTCCAGAGGCTAGGGGCCGCCACTGAGAAAGCCCGGGTCCCTGTACTGTCCTCCGGGCTTCCCGAGGGGTGGCGTCAGCATGTGCGCTCGCGCCTGCCGAACGGGACGGGCCGAGGTTGATCGCTGAGCGATACGCTCTGCCAGGTAGTCCGGTCCCAAGCCATGGAGGGTTTTATAAACTAAAACCAAGACCTTGAATCTAATCCGGGCTGCAACGGGGAGCCAGTGCAGGCGGGCCAGAACTGGGGTGATGTGGTCATAACGACGCACACCAGCCACCAGCCTGGGCCGCATTCTGAAACCCGCTGCAGACGCCGGAGAAGAGTCAAGGGCAACCCCATGTAGAGGGCGTTACAGTAGTCCAACCTCGAGATCACCAGAGCTTGAACCACTGTTCTCAGAGAGTTCGCGTCGAGGTACGGGCGGATCTGGGCGATCTGACGGAGATGGTAGTAGGCGGACCTGGTCACCGATGCCACCTGGGCCTCCAAGGTGAGCGCCGGGTCCAGGAGCACACCCAGATTCCGCGCCCTCTCCGCAAGCTGGAGGGAAACTCCCCCAGACAGGGGAGAGGGCCAATATACGGCCAGCTCCCGAAGAACATGACCTCCGTCTTCTCGGGGTTGAGCTTAAGCCTGTTTGCCCCGGTCCAAGCCAGTACGGCCCCCAGGCACCCGTCGAGGACTTCCACAGCTTCCACAGCAGAGGTGTTAAAGGAGAGATAGAGCTGCGTGTCATCAGCGTACTGGTGACAGCAGACTCCAAAACTCCTGATGACCCCGCCAATGGCCTTACGTAGATGTTAAACAGCATGGGGCTTCAATGTGGAACCCCACAGGGGAGAATCAAGGGGCCGATAACTCCCCCATGCTGCACGTACTGTGGACGGCCCTCCAGGAAGGAACGGAGCCAACTGCGAGCAGTGCCTCCGATTCCAACCTCAGAGAGCCGGTCCGACAGGATACCGTTGAAGGTATCAAAGGCCGCTGACAGATCCAGGAGGACCAACAGGGTAGAGCAAACTGTCGGCCGCCCGGAGAAGGTCATCTTGCAGGGACAGTCAAAGCTGTTTTTTCGAGGCCTGAACCCGGACTGGCAAGGATCGAGGCACTGCCGATCCTCCAGGTATGACTGCAGCCGGACCGCCGCCAATCAATTAAAAGTTTAGTCTGATAATTTGATAAATCGTCCACCGCCAGGCCAGGTTTTTCAGAATGGGCTTTACCACCGTCTCCTTCAGACGAGAGGGAAAAACCCCCTCGCTGAAGGAGGCGGTGACTGAAGCCCATTCGGCCATAGTCCCTCTGGCAGCTCTAATTAGCCAGGCAGGGCAAGGGTGGGGTGGAGGCAGGCCGGCAATGCGCCATAGCTCTGGAGATCTCGTCAGCAGAAACAGGCCCAAGTGCATCCAACCGAGGAGACGAAGGCGGACCAGCAGCTGGGGATGGCGGGGCGGGACCACTGCAACCGGAGTCAAGGCCGGCATGGATGGCCTCTATTTTAGTTTGAAAGAAGGCTGCAAAGATATCTGAACTCAGTAGGAGGAGGCCTGGCCAGACTAGGATTGCTGAGGTCCCGAACCACCCGGAAAAGCTCCGCCTGGCGGTTTGAGGCCTCAGCAATTCTAAAGGATGACCTAGCCTCCTGATCGCGTTGATAAGCGACTAGTCTGGGCGTCTACCGCAGCCTTACTTGATACCGTCCGGTCTCTTCTCCAGCTGCGCCTAGCCTCCTCCTCTCCTGCTTCATCACCCTGAGCTCCCCGTGAACCAAGGGGAGGACCGGGCTCGGCAACGGAGAAGGCGCTTGGGGGCGATCCGGTCTATGGTGTGGACTGCTGTATCAAACCAAAGGTTAGCCACATCCTCGACCGGAGCGCCAGTCATACCATCAGGTAGCCCTCCGAAGAGTTCACCGAACCGCTGGGGTCCATGTGCCTCCGGGGCGGGCCAAGATGGACGGCCGATGGTCCCCGCGAGGTGGGGCCGGAATCGACAGGGAAAATGAGAGCAGGTAATGGTCTGTCCATGACACAGGGAGGGCTACAATGTCCCCCACCTCCAGACACGAGTCCCCCGACATGGAGGTAAACACCAGATCCAGGGTGTGACCAGACCTATGGGTGGGGCATAAAACATGCTGGGACAGACCCATGGAAGCCATGGATTCCATGAACTCCAGAGCTGCACCGGAAAGTCCACCTTCCGCATGCACGTTGAAGTCACCCGCAACCAAGAGGCGCGGGGACCTCAGCAGGGCAGCGGCGATGAACTCCGTGAGCTCTGGGAGGGATTGTGCGGGGTTGCGGGGAGCTCGGTAGCCCAGCACAATGCCAAATCTGTCCCGCTGTCCCACCGATAGGTGGAGGACTTCTAACCCCTGGCTAACCAATGTCGAGGCCCTGCTAACGTGAAAATAATCCCTGTACATGATTGCGGCCCCTCCCCCCTTTTGACCCCCCAACCTTCCCACAGCCTCTACCAAGTACCCAGGCGGGCACAGCAGGGAGAGGGAAGCCCCCCCTCCGCGCCCACCCAAGTCTCGGTAATGAACGCCAGGTCGGGCTGCTCATCCGCGATGGTGTCATGGATGATAGGAATCTTGGGTGGGAAATGCAGCAGGGCCTGGCAGCTCCTCCTTTGTGAGCTGGGGGAGTGGTGTGTGATGTTTAAAATGATTTTTAGCAACAAGGGAAGCACTTGCCTTGGTGGCTAAAAGTCATTTTAAACATTGCGCCCTGCTCCCCTGTGATGCGGGGGGTCAGGAGAAGCGGCGCACGATGTTTAAAACGACTTTTAGCCACCGACCCAAGCACTTGCCTCAGTTGCTAAAAGTATTGAGCATGGATCACCTTTAGGGGTGGGTGGTCAGGCAAGCAGGAAGTGCCAAGGACCTGGGGAAAAGGCAGCAGTGGTGGCGGAAATGATGGCGGCAGCCTGGCCAACCAGCCAGCCAGCTGGGTGAATGAAGGGGGAAGTTCTGAGAGGAGGCTTCCTCCTCCTACTCCTTTTCCTCCCACTCTGCCCTCCACCCGCCCCTCCTTCCGACACCAACATGGCTGGAGTGGCAGGGCCAAGCGGAGGCAGCTGGAGCCGGCAGGCAGAGACCGCTGGGCTGCGTAACAGCCCTGTTAGTCTCCTCATGGCCGCCGCCGCTGCTCCTCCTTGTCTGTGGTTTTGTGTGTGTGTGTGTGTGTGTGTGTGTGTGTGTGTGTGTGTGTGTGTGTGTGTGTGCGTGCGTGCGTGCGTGCGTGGGCGTGTGGGCGTGTGTGCGCAGAGCATGGGGAGCACCAATGACCTGGCAGACGGAGTAGCGGTGAGGATTGTGTGTGCGCACCCCCGCACACAAACACTTCGCAAAGGAGCCAGCCAGGATGTGCGGTGGGCAAAAGGAGCCCATGGGGGGGGGGGGGTTTCAAAGTTGGACAGCCCTGATCTATGAGGAGTCCAAGATAGCTTTTTTTTTTAAATTTATTGAACATAAAAAAAGACATAATAACAATGATAAACAATTACATAAAAAAAACAGTAATAGACAATCATAAACAGTACAAAGTGCCCCCCACCCCCAAGAAACCGTCCAGTATTCTTGCATCTTCTCTTTCTTCTTCATCTTTTTTTCTTTTTCTTCCAATAGGCTTCTTAAGGTCCTTTACGCCAGAACTGTGTTGGGTTATAAGTTGGTTGTATCCCTTTCCCTTTTAATAATACATGATCTATAAATTTCCCCCAAACATCATAGAAAGTATCTTTTTTTATTTCACCTCTCAAAACTTTTATATTACAAGATAGTTTATCATTTAGTGCTATGTCCCACACTTCCTTATACCATTCAGCAATTTTAAGGTCTGATTTCAGTTTCCAGTTCCTAGCAATAATCAATCTAGCTCCTGTCATAAGATTTGCTATTAATTCTTTAGTTTTCACATCATATTCATTGATAGATGGTAATGATAACAAAGCAATTTCCGGTACACATTTAATATCAGTTTGTAGTATTTCTCTTATCTCCTCAATAATCTCTTGCCAAAACTTTTGAACTATTTCACATTCCCACCATAAATGAAAATAGGTACCTATCTTTTTTTTCGCATTTCCAGCAGAGCTTAGAATATTTTGGATTCATTCTATTCATTCTGACTGGAGTCATATACCATCTTAAAACTAGTTTGAAGTAGTTTTCTTTTATTCTGACTGATAATGACCGAGTCCAAGATAGCTTATGGTGAAATATGATACCCAGATATTTAAACCATTTGAATATTGCCATTGACTGACCACTTTCTTAACGTTACAGACTGAGCAAAAAAAAAAATGTAATTTTAGTTTTGGTGGCATTTATGGTATGCCACCAGTTGATTATTCTTGCAGTAAGACATGAATGCATGTAGTTGCCGTTTGAGGCCTATTTTTGATAGTGACAATAAAACAGTGTTGTTCATGTATAACAGTAGGGGGCATTTAATCTCTGCCAGTCTAGGACGATGAAAGTCTGATGCAAGGTAACACTCTAACAGGTCATTGAGATAAAGGCTGGACAATGTGGGGGGGGGCAGTATGCAGCCCTGGTGAATCCCTTTATTAGCAGGAATGGGTTTTGTCAAATTTCCTTCTATGCCAAACAGATGGAAATCACTACCTGCTCTTTTGATTGGGGGAAAAGCCATGATCCTTATATCATCTGGCCTGCCCTGGGCTATGAGGAGTGCAAGATAGCCTCCAGTGAAATATGATACCCAGAGATATTGTCCCCATTTGCAAATCAAAACAGCAAGGCATGACCACTTTCATGGGTTACAGGCTGAGCAATATGGTTTATAATTTAATTTTAGCTTTTCATTTGGCACCTTCAAAGGATGGAAGGCTGAGTGAACACCAGTTGATTATTCTTGCATTAAGACATGAATCATGGACACAATTTGGGCTGCAGTACTGCAGTTTAATGAAGTACCTAGCAAAAGCAGTTTCTAGGGAGAGTGGTCAATGACCATTTAACCAAGTGAGTCTAAAACAATGAAAGTCTGAACCTTTTTGTATTTTGAGCCTAACAGGTACTGAGATAAACCTGGAAGTGTGGGATGGGGTATGCAAACACAATGCCATTTTTAGCAGGAATGGGTTTTGTCAGCCTTTCTGTCGAAGGACCCTTACACAAATCAGTTTGCATCAGCCTGAGTCATTTTGAAATCTGTGATTTGCCCCAAATCTCTAGACCTACATGTTATCCATCGGCGTCTACAGATATAGTTTCTATCCAGATACTGTACCAATAAACTCATGTATTGCACTTGATGAATTATCACGCAGTATAGCTCGATTTCAGATTACATGATTTATGTATAAAGTATGTTTTGGTTTGGCCGCTGCATTTCTGTGTAACATGGGTGGGAAACAGATGTCCCTCGCACCACCATAATTTCTGCAGATGCAAGAATGTGTCTCTATTTAAAACAATCTACTTGCAATAAAACCCGTATATCACACAAAATGTAAAATAAATGGGCAAGTCTGACACATAGGAATTGGATTTATGGAAATAACCCCCCACTGCTAAATTCTTTGACTTATGTGGATGAACAAGATCAACGAAGTGTAGCATCAAAATGGAACAGAAAGTGTTATGTTCCGATGCCAGCAGCTGTCTTCACACAGGTGCCCGACATTGTCTGATTGTTTTCAGTTATGACTAGAAACTATGGCATGCTTGCTAAAGACTGCTGCTGCTATTAAAGAGTTTATAGCCCATATGTTCCTCGTGTACATTAAATTAGCACTAAGCAGTGAATGCAGCTGATACTGTGTGAGGAAGAAATGGCTGCTGTAATTCCAGTGACATTAAATTAATGGAGCAAACCCAAGTTGACTTTATGGATCTGGAGCCATTCTAGTTCTCTATATTATGGTTAGCTGCCTAGATGCCCTAAGCACATGCGATCTCGCATGATTTCGGAAGCTAAGCAGGGTCAGCTCTGGTTAGTACTTAGATGGGAGAACACCAGGGAATACCAGGTGCTGTAGGCGGCTGAAGCAGGAACTGGCAAGCCACTCCAGTATTCCAGCCAAGAACACTCCATGGACATGGAGTCATAAAGAGTCAGTCATGACAGCAATGACACAACATCAACAAAAATATTATGGTCAATCTTTCAGTACGGATAATCCTTCATTGATTTTTGAAGACGTGGCTGGAATGTTATTTATTTATTATTAATTTTAGAGTCTTTTTACCCTGCCTTTCTCCTTGGAAAAGGACCTAAGGCGGCTTACAGTAATGAAGGATAATATACAGTCCAGTACAATTAAGACATGTTCAAGTATTTGAGAACAAGGAATTGAGGGACATCTTACAGCAATAATATACAACATTACATTAAAGCAACAAGGTTATGAGCAGTAATAAACACAAAGTCTATGTGAACCTATAGAATCATATAAAATACACATGGTAGTCCATCATTCAGGGAAAGCTTGCCTGAAGAGAAAGGTATTTGCCTGTTTCTGGAAGGACAACAGAGATGAGGCAGTCCTGGCCTCTAGTGGGAGGGAGTTCCAGAGTCTGGGCACAGTAGCTGAGAAGGCCATTTCATATTGGCCTTGCTAATAGTTCCAAGGTAAGTTTTTGATTTGCTGTTCAAGATTTTGGTTGATAAAAGTGTTTGTGAGACAAACATTTCTGACCCTTGTGTTTGAGTTACACAGCATTTGTTTTCAATACACGTTGTTCCTCACCTTGGCTCATACATGGGGAGAAACGCAAGATCTTAAAAAAGGCAAGTGAATATGCTAGCAATTAAATCCTTCACAAATGTAACTTCAGCTAATTAGTCATAAAGAGTAACTTTGCACGCTCTATGATTTCGCTTATTAACAATATTCAGGTCACATTATACATTTATAAATATTTTCCATTTGCAAGTCATTGTATTTCATTATGTAAAATCCCCCCCCCACCCAAATGACCTTTAAATAATGAGCTAGCCCCATGTGCAAGGTACTGGAGGCAGGGAAGAACATGGATTAGCAAACCACCTACAAACAATGTACTTTGCACCAAGGTGGGAAATTCTCATTTTATTACTCATTCCATTTGCCAAGTAAAACTGGACTTGGTTTTTTAATACAAGATGTGACAATTATCACTAAATTTTCAAGAGAGTTTGTCTCAACATGAGAAGACATTTGGTCCTGAATTTTGTTGCCGTTGTTTGTTGAATCACTATACCATCCAATTACTGGAAAAAACTACTCCAGGGAGTGTAGATAATAAAAATGCAAGATCCTGTTCCCTCATCCAACACACTGATTACAAGTACAACAGACACAATACAAATTACAACAGTAACAACAAGGGTTCATTAATCTCTACCACACTTCCCACCTATAATTTGAAATGAGGCAAGCTGTGTTTTGTTTTACCATCTAGCTTTCCACAATTTGTACAAAATGCTTCTGAACATAACTCGTGTCCTTTCCCTTTGGGAAGCAAAGTACACCCCCTTGGCAAAACAGGACTGGGTGGCTGTTGAAAAGGACACAAAAAGCCCATCCGATGCTTCTCACTTTTGCATGCAACAAAACAGCCGTTAGGGTAATTCTCCACAGTTTGAGCAAATTATGCAATTTTCAAATAAATAAATAAATAAAGTGTTCCCACAGGTGGAAGAAAGCATGTTGAGAATATAACGTTTTGCTCAAGATTAGGAGGGGGAAATGGTTTGTTGGTCTTATTTATTTATTTATTTATTTATTTATTTACCTCCTGATTTTCCCAGAGGTTAAAGAGGTCTTGTTTAGTTTTTGTGTGTTTGTTCTTTTTTTTCTTTCTTTTTTTCAAGGAATGTGATCTGGGCAGTGTTCCAGTATCTCACATGGAATTATAAAGCCAATTCTCAAACAGGTCTTGTGAATCCTCTACAATTTGTACATTTAAATGCAGAAGCAGAGAGAAGGTATTAGATCAGGGATGGCAAACCTTTTTGACACCGAGTGCCCAAACTCAGTGAAGGAGATGGTGCCGGTGCTGGGGGGGTCGGGATTGGCGGGGGCGGGGGCGAAGGCAGCTGGGCAACGGGGGTGGTGGGCTCAGGATCATTGGCAACAGCGGCAGGGGGTGAGGGCGGTGATAGGGACAGTGGCAGAGGCGGGTGGAGGCTGGATCGGCAGGGGGCGGGGCGAGGGTGGCGATGGGGATGGCGGCCGTAGGGTCGTGCTGCCACGTGACATGCTCCCTGCCCCCTGCCCCCTACTTCCCCCTCCACAAATTCCTCATGACTGGTCCAGCAGAGGGGGAAGTGGGGGGGGCAGGGAGCCTGTCGCGTGCCAGGCGAAAGCTCTCCGTGTGCCACCTTTGGCACACATGCCATAGGTTCGCCATCCCTGTATTAGATATTCAGGATCCGAAATGCAAAAATTCAGTAAAGTCTGTACTTGCCTTAGCATGCAGCTGGGCAAAGCCCCTCACTTCTCTGGCCTTCTAAACAGCTGGTCAAAACTGTTCAAGGGAGAGCACATATTTGCAGGGAAACATTTTAAGAGACTGCACACTGAGCAAGGCAGTGGTTTACTGTGGAGAAGCAGACAGGCGACTGAATATATTTCTGATTTATGGAGGAAATGTGTGGCTTCTTAAATGGAACAGAAAAAGGGAAGCATTAATCACGATGCTTCTTACGCACCAGTATTTGCGATAAATGTTACATGTCAAAAACTGGCAGGATGATGCCAGAGATATCTGCATTTAGATTCTGGGCAGAGAGGGCGAACATTTGGGGTTACAACTCCCAGAACCACATGGCAATCATCTCTGTGGGACTGGGAACTGATAGTCCTTGAGACAAACACTTTCCCTATCTGGTTCTGGAAACCAACAGATGATTCCTAAAATTGGCTGTGAATAGTCTGGTCAGAATACGTTCAACCTGTGTCCAATTCTGGTTGTAGGGCCAAAACTGTTTCAGAATGAGTAGGACTTTCATCCTTTCTTGATTTGTAGATCTTTTAATCCACCCTTTCTGTTTTAGTTATCCCTCTATTCCTTGAGTGATTTTTATGATGTCATTGTTGATTTCGTTATGTTCATTTTGCTTATTAGCTTCATTTTTACATTGTATACTGTTCTTGCTTTGTTTGTTGAATTATTTGTACACCGCCCAGAGTGGCCTTGTTACTAGATGATGCAGTATATAAGTCTAATAAATAAATAAAATAAATATATTTGACCCAGGGGCCCCTCTGATGGTGAAACATTCTAGGTGGGCTGATAGTTACAATTTTTAAAAAATTTAGAGTACAAATCCAAAATTTGGACTACAAATCCAAAATTCTCCATTCCAGGAGTTCTGTTAGAAAGACAGACCCCAATTATGGCTCACCAGGAAGAAAGGCTTCGCATGGAAGGGTTTGAAACTTATCAAGGCCTAGCTCCAAGCTTCCTGGTGCTAGCTGGAAGCTTTCTTTCTGAACATGAAACTGTCCTACTGCATTAGTGCTGAATTTGGAATGCCCCTTAGATATAGGCACAAAGCACTGGTTTGGTAGTTCGTGGGTGTTCAGACGGACAGGTGTTTGCCAGTTCCCAGCCCCACCTGCTCCTGCAGGTGCCCACTCAGAGGCAGAACCCTGGCTTCCCTGCCCTCTCTCCTCTGGGTGCTGCCTCTGAGTAGGTGCCCATCAGAGGAGGCAAGGCCGGGAGATACCGAATTCCTGTTTGCCTGAAGAACAAATGGGTGTGAACCACCAAATCGGTAGTTTATGCCCATCTCTAGTTGCCACTTTTCCCCACCCCACCCCGAGAATCTCCTCATTCTCTATGGCAGTCTGCAAACATTTGCTTCTAAAGAACCTCAAGAACACTGGTGTTGATGTGCATGCTAGGTTACTCTTGACACATGCCTTTTCCGTGCAATTTTGAGTCGAGAACAGCGCTGTCAAGTTCAGGGACAGGGTGCAGTTGGAAAAGGTAGCAACAGCTTTATGCAAACATGAGTCCAAGAGGTAGGGTATCAGAAAATACAGGCCAAATCAAATGATTCCTCAAGTATAATCGTTTCATAGATGAGACACAATGAAATGCTGAGTTGAAATACATCACCAGAGCCAGGCAGCTGTATAGGAAGCCAGTGTTTGAACTTCCAGTACCCTCATTTAATTTGTATTTTAGTATGTGGAGCTTGGCATTTAGCCTGATGTCCTGGCTGTTACTTTTTTTTAAGCAAAGGTGGGATCTGAATTAATTGAAATACATAAACATGAACCTGCCGGGCACATTTAAAGACAACCAGGGAACATGTCGTTCTTTCCTGAAGCAATCCACGACCCCAAGGTCACTCACCTGGCAGGTACAGTTTTAGATTTCAGATAAACAACAAAAATATTTTTATTACATATTCTGAGTAAAACATGTTTTGTTGGCAAGGGGGGTAAAAAACAAGCCCTGTAGGAAAAGCGTGGCAAATTGGAATCCGTTTAACCTAGAAAGGGGGAGACTGAGGGGTAAAATAAAAGGAATTTTCAGTCATCCGATAGAATGTCACGTGGAAGATTATTCTGTTTTACTGTTATTCACCTAGGACTTTTTATAGGTGATTTTATTGCTGCTTCTTAAAGTATTTATTTATTTATTTATTTATTTATTTATTTATTTATTTATTATTTACCACACTATCTAGTAACGTGGCCACTCTGGGCAGTTTACAGAATTTAAGCAAATATCATAATACAAACCATAAACATCAAAACTATAAAATAAAACAGTAGGCCAGGCATGTCCAAAGTCTGGACCAGGGGCCAAATGTGGCCCATTTTCAAATTTTGAGTGGCCCACGGCCTCTACTCCCCACTGGCTCAGCCTGTCATGCATCCCCACCAGCTGGCCCCTCCCCATACCGGATGGAGATGTCAGCTTGCAGTTTTACGGTTTGCCTGCCCTCCCTGCCTCTGTCCATCACCCCAGCCACCTGCCCAGCCTACCCACCCTCGGCTCCATTGCTGCAGCGTCCTCCCCATCTTCTTGCATGTTATAGAGACTTGTCCAAAGTCCGGCCCAGGGGCCCAATGCGGCTCAATGGTCGGCCCCCACACATTTTCTCCTCACCAAATCTGGCCCTTGCAAAAAGTTTGGACACCCCTGCAGTAGGCTGTACCTGGCCCTCAAGCTGCCAGTTGCCTACCCTTGTTGAAAGTATATTGCTTTCACAGCTGAAGGCTATTTTGTTTAATGTTGCAAGGTTCCTAACCTAGATGTGGTCGATTTTTTTCCAATTTGTTTTAGTTATTATTAGGATTTTTAGTTAGAATATAGAATATAATGCTGATTTATTCTCTAAGGCTTTCACAATCGGGATCTGATAGCTGTTGTGAGTTCTTTGGGCTGTTTGGCCATGTTCTGGAAGTTTTTCTTCCTGAAGTTTCACCAGACTCTGTAGCCAGCATCTTCAGAGGGCAAGGATCTCAGGGAATTAGGAGTTCTCTCTGTGTTCTGGGGTATAGAGTGAGTGAGACTGTGGGGTTTTTAAGTTGTGGGAAAGGGGAAACATGTCTTATGTAGGAGAATAGGTGATTGTATTGTGATGGAGGGATTAAGAACTTTCACTGCAATCAGGGGTGGCAGGGATCCTTCTCTGTGGTTGATGGGTGTTGTTAGCTGTTCTATTGTGTGAACTAAGGCCCTTTGTACACGGCCCCTAAACTCCGCCGGAAATGGCTCCCAGCTCCGGAGCTTAACATTGTTTCCCCACCAGCTCCGGAGTTTACAGATAATTAAGGGTGACCATGCCCACCTAAGCGCATCCCAGCGCACTTTTCAGGTACCTGCTCTCTGGAGGTGAAAATTCCTGATGCGGATATAACGTAGTGACTACCCGGCTCTCCTTGCTTCTGTTTGTTCTTTTTTTGCCCCCCCCCGCCCCTTTAAGAGATCTGAATGCAGTGCCGGGATGGCAGAACAGAGGTGAGTGGCATTCTTTTCTTCCTTTTTTTCTCCCTCCCCTCACGCAGCCAGCAGCCTGGAGTGCAGAGGGGGTGGGAACGCAGGAACAGCGACAAACCCCTAAGATCTCTGGTCCGAATTTAAGTGGCCAGCGGATCTTAGGGGTCGTGTGAAAAGGCCCCAAATTGGAGATGTCAAACCATCTACATTCTTCTCCAGTTGCCCAGATTCCTGGGTTCACGGCTCCATCTTGCACGGATCAAGAACCACATTGAACAAATCCTGAAGAGATATTTCCAAACCATTCACAACATTCAACAGACCATGCGAGAATGATCTTTCATAACTGATGCTTAGAGCCTGTTCGCACTGGCATCTCATTATGGTGTATGGTTCCCTGATAGCACAGTTTGGAAAGGATGGGTGGATGGGAGAGCTCGTATTGCATGTGTTTCTACCTAAAACAAGCCATCCTTCCCCTTCAAGAGTTGGCCCATGTCTTTATGGTACAGGGCTAGAACATGCAGTTTTCTGGGAACAATTCTCGGAAATGCAAAATAGCTCTTTGTTCTGCCTTTGGGGGTGGGTTCCAAGACTTAAAATAAATTGCACTGAAGTCAAGGACCCTTTTAAGCAACAGCAGGATTGCACCAAATTCCAGTGTGGACAGGCCCTTAGTCTTCAGTCCAGATGTTTATGTGCATCATGAAATTCACAGGATGCCCTCAGGTCCAGTGTTATTTCTTTGCCTGCCCTTGCCTCCCAGGTCCATTGCAAGGCAAACTACCTTAAAAATTGGCTTTGTAGTCATGGATAGGGAGATCACATACACCTAGAGTTTAATTGGGTGAACAGGTTGGAGAGTTCTGGGAGTTATACATACCCCCCCCCCAATGAACCGGAAGTCACTTCTGGGTCACCAAAAATCACTTATGAGGCTTCCAATGGGCCTATAAAGTCACTTCCAGTTTGCCGGCAAGCCCTTTTGGGGCCTCCAGAAGGCCCGGGAAGGCCCTCGCAGGCCTGTTTGGAGCAGTGTCAATCCTGGGACAAGTACAGGAGGCCTGAAACAGGCCTTTGTCCTTACCCCAGGGGGGCTTTTTTCATTTATAGCAGGACAGCAGTATATGAACCACGAAAGGGCGGGGGACTACTGTGCATTTTTACAAGGCTAAAATTTCATCATTGATCCCATGCTCTGGATATGCAGTCCTGAAGGAAATAGTCATAAAACCCCAGGTAATTATAAAGAAAATCTCTATTTTGATCTATTTGATGTTGTGTATGTATATGGAAAGTAATATCAAATACCCCAGACATCCCAAAAGTATATATTTTTTTAATCCATTGACTGAAATGCTCTTGTGCCACTTGTGTCTGTGGCCAGCAGTAAGTGATTTTTGGCAATCAGAAACTTTCAACCTGTCTCCTAAGGCTGTTCCAACTCCTGTTTAGCCCCTTCCATCTCATGGAAGCCATGGGGAAGCCGCAAGGCAGAAGTAGGAAGATTTTTTTATTACCAGAAATAATTCCCTGCCAGTAATGTCATCACCGTTCTACAGGTGTCCCACCATAGGATCTCACTTACACCTTTGATATGTTATATACTCATCACAGTACTAGGCATTGTGTTAATCTCTACTGCAGATATCTTCATGCAGGCATTTAATTTCATTTTATAATTCTTTCTCGGGTGAGAAAGACGTATCGATTTCAAGTCCAAGAAGCCATGCCTATTAGCGGTTCCTGACCACAGCATACGGCCATCTGTTAAACTTCTCCATAAGGAAGAAAGGGGAGGGGGGAGTCTTCCTTTTTCACACAACCAAACAGGAACCAAAAATTGATATAGTCGTCATTAAAACAAGCCCGTCACATCCCAGCTCGCTGTGTGCCTTCTGCTCTCTTCCTTCTAGCAAAAGACTTTTTTTTGGCCTCAACAATGACCACAAACAACCAGTCCCCGGAAAGACTGTGGTGGTGTTAACATTTTTGGTTACTTTTTTCGTGAAAGAGAATCAAACGGTAGTGACCAATGATATTTAGTGATAGTTTCAAAATGTTAAATTTTGAAAATTCGGACAAATCTATTTGCTCGTCCTCCAGTGAAAAGCAAAAATAGCAGTTTTAACACCAATGATACCAAGCTCATACAAAACAGAATATATTAGTCCTACGTGATCATTCGGAATGTAGAAAATCGTAGCAATGTTTATCTTCTGCAAAACAGTCTTTTATTGTGTGCACAATTCTCAAAGGCCCTCAAACAATGAATTCTGTAGCCTGATGGCACTTGGAGGCATTTTTGCTGCCTAAGACACAAAAGAACACAATGAAGCTCTTTTCTGTTTTCATAGAGTTATAGAATAATTGAGCTGAAAGGGGCCTTTAAGGTCATTGAGCCTAACTCCCTGCTTAGTGCAGGAATCCATGCCAAAGCAGAGCTGACAAATGGTTGTCCAACTTTCTCTTGAAGGCCTCCAGCACTGGATAGCTTACCACCTGCCAAGGTCATTGCCTCCATTGTCGTACTGATCTAACAGTTAAGAAATTTTCCCTGGTATTCAGTTGAAATCTGGCTGTTTGTAGCTTGAGACCCTTTTTATGTGTCCTACACTCTGGGATGATAGAGAACAAATTCTGCCCCTCCTCGGTCGGACTACCTTTGAAATATAGTGGACCCTTGGATAACAAATGGTTTGTATAACATAAAATCTGTACAACATAAAAATTCTGGAGATAGGAGACATTTGCTTAAGAGAATCGCCTATGGGGCGAAGATGTCATATTGAAGATGGCGCAGGTTTGTTTTTCATGGTTTCAGAGACTAGGACTCGGGGCAATGGTTTCAAACTACAGGAAAAGAGATTCCATTTGAACATTAGGAAGAACTTCATGACAGAGCTGTTCGGCAGTGGAATGTGCTGCCACGGAGGGTGGTGGAGTCTCCTTCCTCGGAGGTTTTTAAGCAGAGGCTGGATGGCCATCTGTTGGAAATATTGTGATGGGGTTCCTGCATGGCAGGAGGCTGGACTAGATGGCCCTTGAGGTCTCTTCCAACTCTATGATTCTATGGTCGCGATTAGGGATTACTCTGTTTTCAATGCATTCCTATGGGAAATTTATATAAAGGAAATTCTGCTTAACATAATTTCATTTGGAACAAATTAGGTACCGCTGTAATTGAAAAGAGCTCTCCTATCTCTCATTCATCTCCTTTTTCAAGGCTAAAACGTGCTCAGTTCTTTCATTTTTCCCATTTAGGGCTTGGTTTCCAGTCCCCTAATCCTCCTTGTTCCCCTCCTCTGAACCTGCTCCAACTCTTTCTTGCATTGTAAAATGTGCAGATTTGGACATGGTATTCGAGACAAAGCCCTTGAAAGCAAAGATGGGGAAATGCAGTTTCTTTTTGCAGATACGGATAGTGAGGAATTTCTTGGGCGATTCTCTTGCATGGTGAAAATGGAAATGTGCACAAAAAGGTGTACTGTTAAGGAATACTGCCTTTCTCCCTTCCTCCACCCAACAAGATGCTTGTTTTGTCTGCAAAAATCCACAAATTGGGTGAATTGTCTGAATTCTGAGGTATTGCTGATATACTTCAGAATATGAAGCATAACATAGGTTGCTGGCATCTCTCTTAGTAGCTGGTCAGTCCTTCTGTGCTTCATGTGTGTGTGTGTGTGTGTGTGTGTGTGTGTGTGTGTGTGTGTGTGTGTGTGTGTGTGTGTGTGTGTGTGTGTGTTGCTTTTCAAATAACACCATAGACATTTTACACTACCTACAGGGCCTCAGGGTTCACAGGGGATTGCTTCCAACCACCAACCTGCAGATGCTGAAAACCTCATATAATAGCAAATGCTATATACATAGCATGGTAGAAGAAAAGAAATAGTGATTTTTAAATATGTATTACCAAAGCTGGCCACTAGAGGGAACAAGATATCATGGTCTGTATTCTTCAGCAACAAGTACACAAATGGCACCCTCTTGTGGCCAGTTCTAGGAAACACACTGTGGAAGTACATATTTCACGGTCTCCCCCCATTTCTCTCAGACAATGGAAAAGTGAAACTGTGAATATCATCTAACTGCATTTAACTTACTGTTGGCTCAAAGGGAGGAATCTTACCTTGAGATGGAGGGACATTTCAATTTCTCATTGAGGTGTCTTATCATTTCAAGGCAGCCTAAATTAGGAATTTAGTGAGTAATTTTCCATCCCAAGGATGAAAAAATGTATTTCATTTTTATTAACACTTTACAGGTTTATTTTGTTCTGGGCCACTAAGAGGAGAACCCATCCTAAAAAGCATGATTTCAGGACAAGCTTAGCAATGAAGCCACTGTTTGATCATGGCTAGGCCTCACTAACCATGGTTTAAACATAGACTGTAGGCACTAGGGAACTAACTGGATGTGGGAGTTTCCAATCTCCTCTGTTGGTATGGGGGGGGGGAGGGACCATGGGAATTCAAACGTCACAGTGGCTCAGTCATACAGTTCTCCATATCAGAACTGGGCCTAAACACTCGGTTGCTTCACATTTCTTGAATAAAATAGTGCAGTTTGCTTATTTTTCTGTTTCTTCCTGCATTCGTGAAGTGTGCACCATGACTGCAATGCAATTAAGAGGATGACGCATTCCACTACGCAGGCAAGGGTGCGTGTCAAAACTTTATCCCACTCTGAGTTTGCCAATGATTAATCCAAATTGCTTTTCCCTGTCCCAAAGGAGTAAAATTAACAGCAGGTGGGGGGGGGAGAGACACACACAGGGAGAGACCTTGTGTAATTTCTGCTATTGATTTCAAATGAACCCAGCTTCACGCTGAGGGTCCCATGATATTCTGCTGTGCTAATCAGTCATGCTCCTAATTGCTACTTACCTGCTATAGCATCTGAGATCCATCACAGCAGCCTCTTTAATTAGCGATTAAAGAGAAAGCCAACTACGATAGCAGAGTCCCACAGATGGAAAGGCAAATTAAAGATAGTGCTTCATTGTGACCTGTTATGATGGGTGTGGGTGGGGGGGGAGGGTAAGAAATTACCAGAGAAGGAACAGCTAACTGTTTTTAATCACATCCCTTCATTTAAAAGACATCATTTCCCTTCTTGGCGTTCAATGTCCTGACCTGATAGATTTGGGTGTGTGTGAAAAAGTTCAACATGATATCGCCCAGGTCCCCTCCTCTCCTACTCTGCAATGTGATTTGGTTTTTAATTGCCAAATGCAAATGACACCTGCAAGAGGGCTGGATAAATTGCAGGGTCATTAAAAGCAGAGTTTGGAAAAGTAAAAAAAAAAAAACAGGATAATTCCCAGAATCCCTGAATGATGTCAGATACATTCTGGTAGTATTGAGCCATAAAAAGGACCTTTTTCAAGCTCTGTAAAATTTATGAAAGTACTGTATATACTCAAATATAAGCCTAGTTTTTCAGCCCTAATTTTGGGCTGAAAAAAGGGGCCCTCGGCTTATATTCGGGTCAATACATTACTTTTAGCCACTGAGGCAAGTCATCTGTGGCTAAAAGTCATTTTAAACATTGCATGCCACTTCTCATGACCCTCTTCTGCATCACAGGGGAGCGGCACATGATGTTTAAAATGACTTTTAGCCATTGACCCAAGCACTTGCATCTGTGGCTAAAAGTTATTTTAAACATCACACACCGCTCCCCCAGCTCACAAAGGAAGGGCTGCCAGGCCCTGCTGCATTTCCCACCCTAGACTTATACTTGAGTTAGGGGGACTCGACTTATACTCGGTCGACTTATACTCGAGTATATACGGGTATTTGGCACAAGTGAAAAATCCCTACTTGAGTTAACCCAAGGCATCTGCAATTCATGGTTCTGTCAACCTATTTCCTGAAATTATATAAATAATGTTCAAAAGTTATATAACAATAAACATTCAAGACATTAAATTATATGAGGTCCTAAAGAACACATACATATGCATTGCACACCTCAAAGTCATAAAGCCATTGGGCACGTATTTTATATCTAGGTCCTTTTCAATACAGTATAATCATACCCTCATCCCATCTAATACTAATGTATACTTTTGATCTCTGTGATGTAGTTTAACCATCTTTAATTGGTCCCAAATTCTCAAATCTAGTTTCACAATCGCTCTGCTCTTCTACAATCTAAGAAATAAGAAAAAAATGCATTTCCAATTATTAATAAAAATCTTATTCACTAACATTGTAAAATAATTCATTAGCTGCAGTATCAGGTCAGATTTGCATTTTAAGGATCCATTTGCTTGCAACATTACTGAAGGAAAAATGCATCACAAGCAGATTTATGCATTTGTACAAGAATTCCAAATTCTACATGAAGCATGGTCATCCTGTCAATTTCCATTGAGTTTATTTTAAAAAGTATAAATACCTTCTGTCTATCACAGCCACCAATTCCCAAAGCAGACTGAATACAATAACATCAATTAAGACACACAGTACAGTAGTTATAATACATAGGATAGAACAGCTTGTCAGGAATGGAACTATGATCAAACAGTGTTAAAAGAAGACAAGAACTCTATACACACCCAGGCTAAAAATCATCAACATGTACGTGCTACAAATGAATAAATAATGTTCCACATGTTAGGAAAGAAAGAGAAACTTTCAAATTCACCGGATCAAAATGTTATAATGTATGCAAAGCACAACTGAATGTTCTTCATACCTGCTCAGGAACAACAGTCACCCCCGCCATTTCGTGGTTCAGGTACCGCGGTCCCACTACATCGCGGGATCACAGTACCTGCACCGCTGGGGGGGCAGAAGGCGATCGGATCGCTCCCCGCAGCCCCCCCGGCCCCTCCAAAAAGGCTTGGAGCCACATGGGGGGTGGCGGGGAGCAATGTGATCGCCCCCGCCGCCCCCTTGTGCGGCTCTGGAGGGGCGGGGGCGGTGGGGGGGCAATCGGGTCACTCCGTGCTGCCCCCGGGCCCCTCCGAGAAGTCTCGGGGCCGTGTGGGGGGCTGGGGGGGTTGGCGTAATCTCCATTGAAATGCATTGTCAATGGATTTCAATGGAGAAATTTTCCCCATTGGAAAGCATTGGCAATGCATTTGAATGGAGACAGCCCCGGACAAGAAGTCTCAGGCGGCGCAGGCGGGAGGTAATGGGAGGTCAGATCCCCCTGCTGCCGCCTGTGCGCGCCACCCCAAGACTTCTGCAATTCCCCCACCCCAGGCCCCCCACCCGCATCCGCATATCGCGGATTTTCATGGATCACGGGTGGGATGGGTCCCTAACCCCCACGATTGGCCGGGGGCTACTGTACAGCTCATTTTATGCCTAAATATCATTTCAGAAGTTGCTGTGAAGTCAATTTGGACTTATGGGGAAACTTCCCACCCCTCCTGTGGCTTTAAAATAATAGCAACTCAAACAGCTCATCTCTTGCTGCCCTCAACAAAACCCAAAATCAGAGCTTGAAAAGTTACTGTTAAAAAGTAATTTCTTCACATTAGTCCTCAATTTTTTTAAAAGATCTGCAATTTTGGCACTTGTAGCTTGCTGCAATATTCAATTGTGCAGCTCATTGCTTTTTAGTCGCTATATTCTTTTTTTAAAGAAAACCATTAAGAATGAGAATCAAAGGGCATAAAATCTGAACAGTTCCTAAAAAGGTGCCTCTAAGATAATTTAAAAACAGCCACACAAAGCAACTTTACAAAGCAACTAGAAGACATTATTTATAACACTGGGAAAGCTACTTCATTCCCACACATTTTGAACTACAGTAGAACCCCAGTATCTGCTGGGGATTGGTTCTAGGCTTCCCATGGATAACAAAAACCGTGGATAAGACAGAATGCCCAAAACCCCAAAACTGCTGCTTTATGACAGTAGCTTGCTTTATGGCTACTGTTTTGTGACAGTAGCTTGCTTTACAGCTGCTGATTTGTGACAGTAGCTTGCTTTACGGCTGTTTTTTGTGACAGTAGCTTGCTTTGTGGCTGCAGAAATATTTATTTAATTTTTTTCCTCTGCCAACCATGGATAACTGAATCAGTGGTTAATGAATCAGTGGATGTGGGGGTCCTACTGTATAACTTTGTTATGCCCTTTCATCTCCACTCTTTGTGCAGTACTTGTCAGCTTTGCCGCACATCAGCTGCCTGAAATGTCCAACACACTCAAATTAATGGTAGGGCTAGCCGTGTGTCCTGGGTTTAATCAACTAAGATCATTTTCTTTTTATAAGCCCTACCACCATGAACTTGGCTACCAGTTGTGACCACCAGCTTTGCTTTGAATGTCAAGCTAGTGTGCACAAGAGAAATGCCTGCTGGATAGAACTGGACAGATTGTCTCACAAGTCAGAAAAATATTTGAATCTCAGCACACTCACACACAGAGAGGCACTCATCCACACCTACACTTATAGGCATCCACAAACACACAGAGACATACACACAGAGAGAGTTTTCAAATTCCAGCAACCAGGTTGCTAAGGCAACCAATGATTATAGCTCCAGGGTAAAAGTCATACTATTGTTAATCAATTCCAATCTTGATCATGAACTTCTTCACAAAAAAAGAGGAGCCAGAGGGCCTTTGATTCATAGGACCAGTGAATCCGGTCCACCAAAACCAGGCCAAACAAAGAATGAATGAATATTTATTTACGGTTGTTAACCAAATCAAGACATTCCAAAACATCAGTTTACCAGAATAAAACATTGAATTTGCCAGAATAAAACATTGTAAAAACATAACACTTTTGATAAAAGCCACAAAAGACAAACAAGACTGTTATATAAATAGTCAATATCGGGAAGATAGATAAAACAATATATCAAAGATCAAGCCAACATCATACTCCATATGACCATCAAGAGCTAGAATTACTGGCAGTCATAAGCCTACATACAACTACTGCAGCGGTACAAAATCTAGCGACACAATTTGAAATCTGCTGGGACCTTTAAGAAAGAAGTAACTTTGCACAGAATTTGACAGGTCTCCCTGGAAATTTATTGACAACAGATTAAATAAGTTCCTCATGTAGGTCATGGTAAAAAGAACAATAAAGATGGACATGAATGACCGTTTCTCCTTGATTCATTTCGCATGGGCGCAAGCAATTTGAGAGGGGAATATTAAATTTGTGACATTTCCCGTCCAAATGTCAGGTATGGGGATATAATAAATTTGTTGTAAGAGACTAGACTGTGATTACCCAGAAGGTTCACATAATCTTGGAGTTCTATATCCCAAACTCTTTGTTTAACCGCAACTTTGGCGTTAATGTAGCCCATCACTTTTAAGATACTGTTAGAGAAGCCAATTTGCTGTATTTAATAACTACACGCTGTTTCCATTCTGACTGGAAAGAAACAATTAGAACCAATGGGGCCAACCCTTCTGTGAATAATATAAGTTTTAACCAATAATTAATCATAAGAACGTTGACCCGTGCTCTTATATACAGTAAACCAGCCTCCAAACAAAGGGCTACATTTGACGTACCGGGGGGGGGGGTAGTGCCAGAATTGATCTCAAAAATTTAGTCTGTGCTACTTCCAAGGAGTGAAAGTTTGTACTTGTGAATATTTGTGAACCACACAACATTTGAGAAATAACCTTGCCTTTGAAAACCTGGATTGCTGAAGATACTTGTCACCCTCCTTTAGAACAGAAGAATCTAGTCAGCACTGTGGCACTCTTCTGGGAATTCAATGATGCATGTTTTAGTTGAGAGACCCAAGAGCCTGTAGAACTAAAAATTATGCCCAGGAATTTGAAGCATGAAACCTGCTCTATGGGTTGGCTGTTTACAACCCATTTGTGTTTAATTCTTCCTCTACTGGTAATAAGTACTTTGGTTTTCATGTAGTTTATTACTAGTTGCTCATGATTGCAATAGGTGGAGAAGGCACTCAAAAACCTCCCCAGGCCAACACAAGTTAAAGACAATAAAACTCCATCATTGGCAAACAATAACATGGAGAGGGGGCGTGAAAATAGCTGGGGGGGGATGAAATTTGGGTTTTGAGAGATTACAATTGATTCCGGTGATTGCAACTGGTTCAGAATTGTGCTGCGCGGCTGGTGAGTGGCAGGGCCGCCAAGGAACACATCACACCAATTCTGTATAACCTTCATTGGTTACCAGTGGCTGCCTGAGCCCAATTCAAAGTGCTTGTTTTGACATATAAAGCCCTAAATGGCTTAGGACCTAGACACCTGAAGGACTACCTCCTTCCACATGAACCTACCTGGCAATTAAGATCTAGCCAGGAGGCCCTCCTGAAAGAGCCATCCATCAAGGAGGTGAAAGGGATGGCTTGTAGGAACAGGGCCTTTTCGGCAGCTGCCCCCAGACTATGGAATGCCCTCCCAAGTGAGACCCGCCTGGCGCCGACGTTGATAACATTTCGGCGCCAGATAAAAACCTTCCTGTTCCAGATGTTTTTTAACTGATGATTATGCGTCCTGATGGCAATTTTATGTTGTGTTTTTAATGTGATAAGGTTGAGAAAAGTCAAATTATCATTTGATATAAGCATTATGTTATTAAAATATTAACAGATCCTGACTGTGACACTTCCCTGAGAAAACAGGAGGTCTCATTGACCCATCTTCTCTGCAGCTAAGTGTTGGCATGACCGCAGAAGATAAGTTGTGGGGGTGTCAGTTTCCTGAGAGTGAATATTTTGTGGTTAGCTAGGAGTGGGAGGCAAGCCTAAGGTCAGGTCATTCTGGCTTTTGGCGGTCAACTGGGTATGAGCGAAGAAAACATGTGAGGGATGACACATGTAGGATACGTAAGTGTGCGGGGGATGGCACGGTTTGATACGTAAGTTTGATATCACAGGGAAGGGTATTTAAGATGCTGGTGAAGACATTGAAGTCTGTCCAGGACAGCAGGCTTATGCTGTCTCAAACCCTTAGGGACCCTTGGTCCCTTGAGCTGGGTAGGGGCTTGGGATTTCTACCACTGATTCTACTAAACTTTATCTGTGCTCTGTGTTTTCAAATACTTTCTGTACTGCTGCAAGTCTATCTTTTAATAAACCTTTTACTGTTTTGCTACTTCTGAGTCTGGCATTGGCACCAAGAACATGATGATGCAGAGAGCCATTTTTAAAAGAAATCTCAACTTATCAAATGTATTGTATTTACTGTATTTAGGTGTTTTATTGTTGTAATTTTATTGTAATTTTGATGTTTAATTGTCTATTTTGATTGTGAGCCACCCAGAGACCTTTGGGTAGTGGGCAGCATACAAGCTATATAAATAAATAAATAAATAAATAAATAAATAAATAAATAAATAAATAAATAAATAAATACTCACAATATCCTTTATGTAGAACTTTAATAAGTTTGGAGCTAGAACACAACCATGTTTTATTCCATTATGAGTTGGAATTGAGTTGGACAACACTCCTGCTGGATTACAAAGCATGGCCAATGGAAAAGAGGCCACTGGCCGAAATTTCTCCTTCCATGTTTACTTGTTAACCCTCTATTATATGGACCCTCTGCTTTATGTTTCTCCTAGCTGTGGGGGGGGAGCCCTGCCTGGGAAGCTGACTTGAATACATGCCCAGCTGAATTGTCCTATTCTGGTAGGACATTCACAGGCGCTGATGTTCTCCAACGGTTTGGGGCTTGATCAGGGCTACTTCCAGCAGGGTGCCTGAGGTGCAATTTCATGTAACCCCTTTATTTGCACGCTGCTGGGTCTCCTCGTCCTACCTGCACCCGACTGAACAAATGAAATCAGACACAGAAAAATCTGCAATTCCAATAACAGCACCTTAAACACACTGCTTTGCATCCTGCACATGAGGCCCTGAGGCTGTCGGGGAAGGGGGAAAGGGTTGAAAGAAAATTCAGTGTCCGATTTTGCTTTCAAATATGCATTTATGCAAATCCTGTTAGATTTTTGGCTGTGGAAAATGTACATATCCAGAACAGATTCTGTTCTATTGCTGTCGAGGCAAAAGCTGACCTTTCACTGATCCTCTAGGATGTTCAAAAGAAAGTAAAGATTATTATTTTTATCTCCTTCCATTGATAAGCTTGTTCCATTCACATTTTTTCCTCACAAACTGAGCCACTTCTTTTATAACTATATCACTAAACACAAAGGCAGGGCTGAAATTTCTTGAATACACCCAATCCAGAATTAATATATCTAGGTTTCTATTCTGTTTCTTCCTGCTGTCCGTATTTTGAGTGGCCCAAAATAATTAAAATAAAATTAACACAGGAGGCCATTTGCATGTTGCTAGAACCCTCATTTCACAAAGCACTTGTTGCATAATCATCACTCTGCCTATAACGCAGTGAGAAATTTGAATTAGGCGACCTATGGGCGGAAGGTTGACCCCCTGCCTCAGAAACTAACAATTGTTTCCATCACAGAATCACAAAGTTGGAATTAAAACCAAGTGTAAACCCTATGTGATGTACGGGGGCATGAATCCTGTTGAAGAATTTGTATTATGTGGAAGATAAATGTGTGAGAAATAGGATCATGCTGAATGTTTCCTCTTTGGTGTAATTTCTGTTTTGTGAAGGTGGCATTTTAAGGAGAACAATCCCTAGAACTCATTCTATACCCCAGAGCACAGAGAGAACTCCTAGTTCCCTGAGCTCCCTGCCCTGTATTGAAGCTGCTTAATCCATCCATCACAAAACAGTAATACCTATTCTCCTACATAGGACAAGTTTCCCCTTTCCCACAACTTAAAAACCCCACAGTCTCATTCACTCTATAGCCCAGAACACAGAGAGAACTCCTAGTTCCCTGAGCTCCCTGCACTCTGAAGATGCTGGCCACAGAGTCTGGCAAAACATCAGGAAGAAACACTTCCAGAAAATGGCCAAACAGCCCCTAAAATTCACAACAGCTATCAGATCCCGGCTGTGAAAGCCTTTGAGAATACATTAAATCCAGAGAATGTCATCCATGAATGCATTCTGCACCATCAAGACACTGATTTTCCATGTCTAGAGAACAAACAGTGATTACACTGGAGAGGCCGGGCCGACGTGCTTCTCCTCCTCAAGTGTTTACTCAATACAGAATTAGAATGTTTGCATAGGGCTTTACCACTGAAATAAATATGCTTGACATAAGAACATAAGAACATAAGAAGAGCCATGCTGGATCAGGCCAAAGGCCCATCTAGTCCAGCTTCCTGTATCTCAGCGGCCCCACCAGATGCGTTTGGGAGCGCAAATATCTGTCTCCTGATACCACTCCCTGCATCTGGCCCTTGAACTACCCTGGTTTAAAGCCTAGAGATTACACATCTCCATCATGGTTTGTAACCCGTGATGGACTTTTCCTCTAGGAATCTGTCCAATCCCCTTTTGAAGGCATCCAGGCCAGATGCCATCACCACATCCTGTGGCAGGGAGTTCCATAGACTTACATCTCTCACTAAAATTTAAAATTAAATTAAAGGCGTATTCTATTGCCATGTGCTACAAGTGAACTCTCTGGCTTAAGGCTTGTTCTAATAATCAATTAATTAATTAATCTAATAACTAATCAAACTACTTCTACAACAGCAATCTACCCAACCCGCTCTTGCAAAATTCGAGCACAGCCAATTGCACTGTTCTACAGGCCTCCTCTCTCCCACTCCTGAAAGAGTTCCCAAATTAATCACCAACAAGAGGATGAGGCACACGTCAGATTCTGACCTTGTGAAATAAGATCACCATATTTTCCCTTCTATAAGATGCTCTCATGTAGAAAACACCCCCAATTTCTCTGCCCAAAATAACAGTTTATCTGAGCACGAAACGAAAAAAAAAAATTTCATTCCGTTATCCATTATTCGTTCCGTTACGTAACGGAACGAATAATGGAGCCCAGAGTAATTTAGGAACGAACAGAACAGAACCAGAAAAAATGAGTTTGGTTATGTTCGGTTTGTTCCACCCTGCCTCCACCGCTCGCTTCCGCCCGGACTTCCATTTCATCGCCGTGGCCACTGGCTCGACTGGTGGGTGAGGGAAGACATCTGAGCACTGAGGGGAGATGCCAGCGGGCGGGCCAGCTTCCCCAAAAACTGAAAAACCGAAAAACAAAGTGGCCCTCAGGGACCCGAAAAACAGTAAAAAACCGAAGCGGGGCCCAGGGGCTGAAGAACGGAAACGAACGCCATTTTGGTGTGTCGTGCCCATCTCTAATATCTACTGTGTGATATATATATACATGGAAAAATACACTACATGCAACTAAAACAGAAAAACCTCTGTAATCAAAACAAGGGGGGATGGAATGCCAAACAGAAGATATCGGACCGAATAGACCAGCGATCAATTACAGAGTGGCTTTCATCAAGACCAAAATGCCAAAGAGGTTTGCAGGATTTTTAAAGCAAGTTCCAAAAGCCATTTAAAAATGGCAGAGCAGAAACTAAGTACCACTGGATTAGTGTCAACGAGTCTTTCTTTCCCTTTACTTGCTTTTGCACTCGGTATCCTCATCTCTCACTTAATCTTTAGAAGGAAAAAAATAAACAACCTTTCCCTAAGCTGATAAATGCTTTATCTTAAACACGTCACAGACTCTTTTCCTTTTTTCATTTATTGGCAGGGTTTTGGCTCGCTCCTTTTAAAATCCCCTTCTTTTATTTGTTTGGGATGTTATCTTTTGCTGTGCCTTAAGGCTTCCCGGTAGCCATTCCAATGCTCAATTTGTTTTCCAAACATCTTCTTTGAGATATCCACATATTTAAAGGATTTTATTTTATAAAACGTTCACATTTTTCTATGCTCCTTTAATTTAGACAGCAAAAGAAAAAGAAAAAAGGTAATTGAGAAGCAAATTATAGTTGGGGGGAAACCTGCCACTTCTCTCTCTCTCTCTCTCTCTCTCTCTCTCTCAATCTCTTTGTGTGTGTGTGTGTGTGTGTGTGTGTGTGTGTGTGTGTGTGTGTGTGTGTGTGTGTGTGTGTGTGTGTGTGTGTGTGTGTGTGTGTGTGTGCCCGTGAAAGTTGTAGGCTAACTATAGAAGGAGGAAAAAACAATTTCCTACTGTAGTCCAAGTCAAATTAAATATCCAATTGAAAAGATGGCGAACGTTCAGGAATATCTTAACAGGTTACACGCAATGTCATATCCATAATGTATTCAGCTGAAAAGAATGTGTAAAAATGAATTTTAAAAATGTATTTATGATACATCTTCAAGGAGCCATCGGTAGTTCTTCACCATGGCTCCTCTCGGAAGACGTTTCCACAGAACAGGAGAAATTCAAAGCTTCATTTCCTTGCTTTTGTCTTCTATGCACACAAAAATTTAAAGTAGATAAAGCATCAGCTGAGATCCAAAGGGCCCTATTGGTATAGCCAAAGACTTGGGGACACTTAGATGATATTAAAAATGTAGTTTGAAAAAAAAATCCTAAACCTATCCCACACAATCCTGTCTCACAAACTCTTATTCAGAGTTCTTTCAAATGCAGTTTTCCCTATGAAGCTTTCTTTTCTTTATCTTCCAGGAACTCCTGTTTGGCTGAGAGACCTCTCTCCTGTTCTTTGGCTTTCAGCCACAGAGAACCCTGGGGACATTTTCTGGGTACAGTTCTAAGGGAATCAAAAACATCACCTATTCCGAATATGTCTGTGAAGATTCTCAGTCATCCAGGTGAGGTTATCTGGAAGTTGAGTCATGGCAACTGGACTTCTTTTTTTGAGATTGAAACGTTTCACTGCTCATCCAAACAAGTTTGTCAGTCTGAGTAATTAAACATTTCAGTCTTTCAGGGAAATAACTCCAGTTGCCATGACTCAACTTCCAGATTTATTTATTTATTTATTTATTTATTTGGGTTTTTATACCGTCCATCTGGCAGCGAGGTCACTCTGGGCGGTTATTCTGATTGAGGGCAGAGTTGATCCAGAGGACTTGATCCACACTTCCAACTGAATTTGTCATGTCCTTGAATAGTTAAAGATGGCTGGCACATCAACCACCTCCAAAACAGGATGTGTGGAAGAAACTTAAGGTATTTGTATTTAGAGGTGTCTTACAGATTTTGAAGCTGAGGCGCCAATACTTTGCCCACCTCATGAGGAGAGAGGACTCCTTGGAAAAGTCCCTGATGTTGGGAAAGATTGAAGGCAAAAGGAAAAGAGGACAACAGAGAATGAGATGGTTGGACGGTGTCATCAATGCAACCAATATGGATTTGACAAATCTCTGGGAGGCGGTGGAAGGCAGGGGGGCCTGGCGTGCTCTGGTCCATGGGGTCATGAAGAGTTGGACACGACTTAATGACTGAACAACAACCACAATATAGAGGTCTCTTAAGGCTTATTCACACATCTTTTAAAGGTGGTTCAATCAGCCATTGTTTAACAGATCTACATGAAACTACATTAGGGCCACAGTATCCACAGGAGATTGGTATCAGTTGCTCCCTGGCAGATGCTAAATAACATGGATGCATTGAATGATATGCACTACATGATCTCTGGCACCATCCAGTGGCCGGTTATGGTAAATACACCTTAAAAATCGATAAAGATATGTATTTCTGAGGTATTTTACTTAGTACGTTCCAGCACTGGGAAAGTGGATTAGAAATAATGATCCTCTGGAGTTGGGTGTGGGGGATCCTACTGTCCTGAAGAATTGAATTGACTCTTTCTACTCCCTTTCCATTTAAGGCTTGCTTTTCTTTGCTAGGGAACTGCTGGTTTTTGTTGTTAGTTTCCTGTTTTGTTTTATCCCTATTGGGGGGGGGGTCCTGTACAATTAGAACTTCACAAACATGAGCTATGATGTCAGATGAAGGAATTTTAGCAGGTTCTTGTTGGTTGCCTTCCTGTTCCATCCCACCCACCTGCCCAAAGCTTCACTGGGACCCAGATGAAATTGATAAAATTACTCTGTTTCATGTGATTAACTGACTGACTGGAGAAATAGAAAGGAGAAAATAATAAGGTTAAATATAAGGTTAGGCTTGTTGCACAAGGTTACAGTCAACAAAAAGTATGTAAACTATGATCAAGTTTTCTCACCTACTGTGAAAAGTGAACCCCAAAGAGTTGTTCTTACAGTAGCAAATGCAAGGGAAATTCTTGTGTAATTTGGAAGTCAAAGAAGCAAAAAACTGTAGCCACAAGTTCTACAGAGGCTGAGTTCTGTTCTTTAAATGATGCTATCATAGAAATAGAATGGTTGAAACAAGTATTAAGAGACATGCACGTTTCAGGAACAGAACCAACTGCCTTATATGTGGACAATACAGCATGCATAGGTTTAGCTGAAAACGTTTGTGTGAAAGGAAGAAGCAAACATATGGTCATAAAATTCTACGCAGTAAGGCAAGCTGTCCAAGAAAATAAAATCAGGACAGACTATTGCAGCAGTTAAGATAATAATGCTGATCTTTTTACAAAAGCACAGACAGCACAAAGAAATGAAGAGTTATTAAAACGTATGGGAATTCACCAATATTTAATTTGGGGGGGGGTTGTTGAGTTTTTATAAAATTTAAAACAAATATAAATTAAATATTGTGAATGGAGTTGGCTTGCCTGTTCTTGTTAGAAGGCACTACAGGAGTGTTTGGGGTGTGGCAACACAGGTGAGACAATCAAACTGAGGTAATGTGCTGTGTCAGGCAGGTGTAGGCAATCAAGCAGCCAGAAGTGTATTTAAGGAAAGGCTCTGGTGTTACACTTTGCTAAATCTGCTTAGATTCAGTGGGTGCTTTTACACAACCCCTAAGATCCGCTGGCAACTTAAATTTGGACCAGAGATCTTGGGGGGTTGCTCCTCTTCCTATGTTCCCACCTCTCCGCACTCCCTTGCTCCTGTCTGCATGAGGGGAGGGAGAAAAAAGAGAGAAAAGAATGCAGGCTCACCTCTGCTAGGGGAAGTATTCCAGTCTCTTAAAGGGGCGGAGGGCAAAAAAAAAAACCACACACAAGGCAGGAGAGCCCGGCACTCACTGCCTTGCAATCCACATCAGAAATTTTTCACCTTCGGAGACCAGGTACTTGGAAAATGCGCTGGGACGTGCTATGTGGGCGTGGTCATACTTAATTTTTTTTATAGTCCGGAGCTGGTGGGAAAACAATTTTAAGCTCCGCATCTGGGAGCCCTTTGCCTCGGATTTTAGGGGTCGTGTAAAAGCGCCCAGTCACACCAACTTGCTAGCTCTGTTTGAGCTGTTTGCTTGTTGTATATTATTCTGCCTACTGTATATGCTGTCTACTTATTGGTTAAAGTTGAGGGCTATACTTTACTAGCAGTATACATTTAAAGTTACAGTTCTGGGTTCTTTCATTGTGTTGTGAAAGGGATTGCTGAGTAGAAGCAGGTATAGAACTGTTTTGTTGTTTATATAGAGCTGAGTATCAAGCATTGTATTTTTGTGTTTAATGTATATATCTTTTGTCAAACAATAAAAATATTCTATTTTTCTACAGAATTGAGTGAGTCTATGTTATTTCATTATTTTAGTTCTCTTTACATTGTTTATCTTTACTCATGGGAGAAGGCCATTCACTGTAAACTCTATTGTTAAGGTTGAAGTTTTTTCTTCTCTTAATCATTAACTCCAACTCATACTTCACGACAGTTCCAGAGTCTGGGAGCAGAAACAGAGAATACAGCAGAAACAGGGGTATAAATTTAATAATAAATAAATAAATAAATAAATAAATAAATAAGACCTGTGTCACTACCAAGCACGCCTGTGAGGTTGATGGGACAAGAGATAGGCTACCCCTATTGATCTCCTATGACCCATCACAAGCCACCTGTAATCCAAAGTTGACTGGATGCATACCTTTATAACATAACCATCCTTAACCACGTGATCTCGGGTTGGCCTGTATCGTCAATGTGACTATTCCCCAAATGATGGGACACCCCCCCTCAAAAAACAAAAAACAACAGATCAGAAAAAAATACATAAGACCATTGTTTGAGTAATCAATGATTCTTTTCCCTTTTCTTCCCAGAAAAAAAAAAGTTTTATTTGCCTTGAACCACCCAGCGGGCAAACAGTCTTTGAAGCCACAGTCTGAGCAATGTTTATTCTGATGCTTTCTTCCACCAACCAGAAAGAGATGTGCAAGGTGGCTGGAATGTTTAGTCCTGAGCACAGGTCAGCTGTACACCTGCAGCTGGCTCCACAGCTTTCATCCTCAGAACATTAAGATCAATACGGTCCTGCCATCAAGTTCAATAGAAAGAGTGTCATGCCTGTTGTGAGAAAAATCACAGTGCAGATCAACTGGGAAGATATAAGAAAAGCCTTCAACGAGTCCAAAATGCAGCAACTAGTTTGCTGACGGGGGCAGATTACAGAGATCACATTACACCTCTACTAAAGCAGCTCCACTGGCTGCCAATCAGCTATCAGGCACAATTCAAGGTGCTGCTGACCTTAACCTACAAAGCACCAAATGGCTTCGGTCCAAACTACTTCAAAGACTGAATCTTGCAGTATGAACCAGCTCGGGTGCTAAGGTCATCAGGAGAGGCCTTTCTCTCCATCTTGCCACCTTCACAGGTGTGCCTAAGAAGAACCCATGAAAGGGCCTTCTCTGTTGCTGCTCCCAGACTTTGGAACTCTCTCCCACTGGAGGCCAGGACTGGCCCATCTCTGCTGTCTTTCTGGAAGCAGGCAACAGGGGCGTGGCATGAGGAGGGCAAGGGGGCGGGGTGCCCTGGTCGCAGCAATTAGTGGTGCTTACTTCCAATGCCATGTATAGGAAAACACTGTAAAAGAAAACTGCAACTTTAAAGTGTTCATGGGAATTCAGGATGAGCAGATTTCTCCAATCCCCCAATTTCATCCTTTCATTCTTCTATATACATTTGCTCTGCTCTGTGTCCCATTTCACCCAAACCTGGATTTAGCTGGGTATATTTCTAAAATCTGCAAAGAGGTTGCTTTGCCGAACCCAAAACACTTTGGGTCAGGGGGTCTTAAGAGGGAAGCCAAGCCCATATAGGATCTGTTCTCGATCATCCCAAAGTGCTGGACATGCACCAATGGGATCAAGTTAAGAGACTCCAGCTTATGGCTGAATATCAGGAAAAAAATCTTAGCTATTAGAGCAGTATAGCAATGGAACCATCTACCTCAGAAGGTGGAGAGTGCTACAGCACTGGAGGCATTCAAGAGGAATTTGGACAACCACCTATGGTCTCGTCAGACCCCACCTGGAGTACTGTGTCCAGTTCTCTGCGCCTCAATTTAAAAAGGATGTTGACAACCTCGAGTGGGTGCAGAGGAGGGCGACCAGGATGGTTGAGGGTCTGGAGGAAATGTCTTATGAGGAACGGCTTAGGGAATTGGGAATGTTTAGCCTTTCAAAAAGAAGACTGAGAGGGGATATGATAGCTATGTTTAAATATTTGAAAGGATGTCATATTGAAGAGGGAACAGGTTTGTTTTCCATGGCTTCAGAGACTAGGACTCGGGGCAATGGTTTCAAACTACAGGAAAAGAGATTCCATTTGAACATTAGGAAGAACTTCATGACAGTTAGAGCTATTCGGCAGTGGAATATGCTGCCACAAAGGGTGGTGGAGTCTCCTTCTTTGGAGGTTTTAAACAGAGGCTGGATGGCCATCTGTCGGAAATATTGTGGTGGGGGTTCCTGCATGGCAGGGGGTTGGACTAGATGGCCCTTGAGGTCTCTTCCAACTCTATGATTCTATGATTCTATGATTCTATGATTTCTATGATTTCTATTCCTATATGGAGCAGGGGGGTCGATGGCCTTACAGGTCCCCTCCAACTTCACTATTCTATGATATGCTGATAACTTGGGTTTATTTAAGCCACCTCTGCCCCAGCCAAAGCGCATTACCTCCCATTATCACCAGAGGCATATCCAAACTTCAGCCCTCCAGATGTTTTAGACCACAACTCCCACAGTCCATTGCCATTGGAAATACAGGCTTGGAGTTCTGGGAGTTGTGGTCCAAAACATCAGCAGGGTTGAAGTTTGGGCATGCCTAGATACCATTTCTGGCACCCCCTCCTTTCTGAATTGACAGCAAGGTTAGCAGATTGTCTAGGACAGTGGTTCTCAACCTTCCTAATGCTGTGACCCTTTCATACAGTTCCTAGTGTTGTGGTGACCCCTTGCCCTGCTTGGAAGAGCCCACAAGCCCGCTTTGGCAGGCCACAATGTCGCAGGTGCCATAGAGAACTTCCCTCTACAGGCACCCTCAGCCAATCGCAGCCTCCAGTGCCATTGGATGACATCCCCTCCAACCTATCAAGCTGTAACTCACTCTTTTCTCCCTTCCCTCCCTTTCCTCCTCCAGACCCAAGCCATCGGTGCCTTTTTCTTCACTGGCTCATGGCAACCCTTGTGAAATGGTCGTTTGATCCCCAAAGGGGTCCTGACCCCCAGGTTGGGAACCACTGGTCTAGGAAGAGGGTTGATTTTTTCCCCCACCTTACCTGGAGATGGTGAACAAATTTTTCATTTACTTTGCACTCAGCCTCTGTGAAGTACTTATGAGGTAGGGATGTGAGTTCAATATATCATTGGTTCACATTTGGCAAGAATCAGCCCGAAGGAAGAAGCAGTCAAGTTCCTCCCCTGCCCCCCGCACTATGCTATAACAAATCTTTTGATTTGTATTCCAGCATGGAGCTGGGGGTTGATGTCCCTTCCACATTTACTGCTCATTGGTTCTATGAACAGCTTGTGGCCACGCGGGCAGGAGAGACTGAAGATCTGCGGTCTCTTCTCTTTCCAAAAAAATACCCCAGATCTTCTTAGGGTGCAGATCACACCGACTACCTTGTGAGCGTTGCAGTGCACAGTTCTGCTGACAAGTGGGAGCATAAAATGAGGCAGATGGAAGGCATTCTGTGAAAGCAATTTTTTAAAAAAAAAATCTGCAAAGGTGGCAATTTATTTGGGCATATCATGGTGCCAAAGAAAACTAACAGCTGTAGTAAACATTCCCAGCTCAAAGATCACTTATGGCAGTTTTCTAACTCTTCCTTGATGCCTTGTCCTCCTCAAAGTGTCTGTTGGGAGGAAAGAAATGCAAGAATTGGGGTGTGTGGGTTGCTGGGATAACCCAGTAGGCAACTAGGTGGTTGGTAGTAAACAACCCATCCCACTGATTTAAGGTTCAAATTAAAAAGACTCCTTAATGCATTCTTTGTAGAACTTGGAGGATTATTTCCAATATTCATTACGTTGAGTTATTGGGGCTACAAGAGAATGAAAAAGAGAAGGCTGCACGCATTCCCAGGGAAGTTTGATTTTGCTGCAGTACTGCAGCGGTCAGGAGTAAATAATGGGCAGTAAGATATAGTTGTGTTCCTTATAGTTTTCTGTGAGATGAACAAGCAGCCACGCGATCACATGGTAATGGTCTAATGATGACGCAAGCCAACAAGCAATTGGGTATTCCCACTGGAGATGATGGGAAGGGGGACAAAGGAAGCCATAGAAACTTGAAGTCACCCCATAACTTGAAGACACTGCCCAGAGTGGCCTTGTTGTTAGATGGTGCAGTATCTAACCCTAATAGATAAGTAAAATAAATAAACAGCTTCAAGCAAGGAAGGTGGGACTCTGGCACTTCTAACCCAGGAGGAAGGTGTGCCACTCTCCAAGGCTGCCCAGGCTTTTCCTGGTTCTGACGCACAGGCCATGGTTCACCAACCACTGCTACACAAAGCAAAGCAAAGTGTTCTGCTCATATACCGCCCCATAGCACTTCAAGTAGTCTTTGGGTGGTTTATAGTTTAATTATGCAGGCAACACATTGTCCCCGCCCCCAGCAAGCTGGGTACTCATTTTACCAACCTTGGAAGGATGGAAGGCTGAGTCAACCATGAGCCTGCTACCTGGGATCAAACCCCAGTCATGAGCACAGTTTTATCTGCAGTACAGGCATTGAACCACTGCGCCACAAGGCCCTTCATAGGTGATTCACGGCCAAGGAAGGAAAGTTTCTCCTGCAGGCCTCAGTCACAAACTCTGATGCAAACCATGGGAGAAATTTCACTTATTTAGTTTCTGGTCATCACCCATCAAAACTTGCATATATTTTTTTCATATCTGAGACAGCAGGGACTAGATGAGCTTGGACCACCAACATTGTCAGTTTTTAGCTTTTCCCTTGCTTGATTATTTTAAATACCGAGAATTTTGGTCACACTGGCCCATGACATTTACATTAAAGTCAGGATTTGAGTCCTTTCTTAACCGTGTTTGTGCTGAGTGTTACCACCTCTTTTTTCCCCTTTGTCATTAATGTCTGTAAGCCAAACATGTACTTATAGAACACTTACAGATTCTCATCCCTGACCTCTCCAATAAATGGGCAATCAGTGTGTGTTTTTTTCCTCTTTTCTACACAAGAATGAACATGTCTGTGAAGATTCCCAGTCATCCAGGTGAGTTTATCTGGAAGTTGAGTCATGGCTACTGGACTTGTTTTTCTTTTTGAGAGATAGAAACATTTCGCCTTAAGGTGATCAATGGCCTAAGGTGCTGAAACCTATAAAGTATGGGTCGTTAGCTATGGCCCTTGGTGGCTATGGATACTATTGTCTAGCTAACGAGCCTATTCAGGCCATTGTCCATCTTATGAGCCTATTTCAGACCAGGGTGACAAGAGGTCAAAGCTGACTATAAGATGGAGGACTCCCACTAGCTGTATTCAGACTGATGAAGCTGTTTGGATGAGCAGCGAAACGTTTCTATCTCCAAAACAGAAAAGCAAGTCCAGCAGCCATGAGCAACTTCCAAAGAATGAACATATTGTATTACTTATAAAAGAACGGGCTTTTTTTGTCCAAAAAGCTGGCATTGTTGGTTAAAAACCTCAATCAAAATCACATTGGTTTAACACAACCAAGCAAAATCAAGTAAACCCACAAAAATGTGTGTTATGCCCCAGGCTCAGGTTTATCTGATTCATCCTTTCATTGTACAAATAACTGCCTGACCGTCCAGAAAATTGTGAAAATTGATTGTGCAATTACCCTTACATGTATAGATTTTGGCCACACAATTCTGGACCCTTGTATTTTGTGTAAAACACGAGATGCTCTGTCCAAAACACAGGGTTTTTCTGCACTCTCCCATAACTAACCTTGCAAGCAACTCCTGTGTATTTTTCATAAGAAAATGATGAAACAGGAAAACCTTGAATTCTTGGCTGCAAAAGAGTAATAAGCGAAGATTTACGTACTCAGCAAGTACCTCTTGATCCTTTCTACGCTGAAATAATGAGTTAAATTTAAAGTTTCACTTAAGATCAGTTATTCACAGTTGGTCAACCACTCAGTTTTATTTTGATGTTTAGCAAATGCTGATCCACTTGGTTTTTTCAGAATGATCAGGGTTCAGGTTTCCACGTTCAAAGGAGATGAGGGAAAGTCCGAGAGGATGAAAACTGAAGTCACATCTTCTAGGTATATCGAGTCTTTACTGAATCTTCACAATGTAGAGAAGGCAAAGGTAAAGTATTACCATAAATAGAGTGTGGGAATGACAGATATTCTCATTCGGAGATGTCTGGTTGTCTGTTATCCTACCAGCCTGCAGGTAGAAGTCCCCACTGATTCAACAGGTCTACTCTAGTCCTGCTTACTACACTGAGCAACACGATTTGAGTCTCGGCGTAAGTATGTTAAGTTTTATATTATAGATGGGGAGAAAATTACAGTTGTTGTGATGATGGCCAATTATGAGTCCAAAGGAAATATGACTCACAGTGTCTCTGTGCCGACCATCTACCCACCCTGTTCTTCATGCTCCTCTGGAGCACAGAGTGTCCCAGTTTCCAGTGATTCACAGAGAAATACAATGAAGTAGATTTGCTCTGTCAAGGTACAAATAAAGAAACCACCTATCCAGAAACACCTAAGGTCTTGGTGACTTTGAGCAGAAGCTGGGCAGTTTAAATATGTGCCTCATTCCTAGATTGCCCTGGGATGGAAAATGAGAGGTAAGTATGAATTTTATGGATAAAAGGCACATCTTTTAATTCAAAAACCCACCGTTATCATACTGCTGAAGTCCACAGCTGGATACGCCCAAGGTCAAGCTGTGCTCTTTTCTCACTCATAAAGTCCTTGTTGAAAGGAACCTTGGGCAAGGCAGCCTTTGTGCATTTCAGCTGCTCAATTCAAAGACGAGACACAGCAGTGAAAACTTCTGCTCGGTCTAGCAGTATCCTTCCTCAGTCTACACCAAACAGACCATTCAACTTTGGTTACATTGACGTGCTGGATGTGAAGCAACAAAAATACATCTCTCAGTTGCTCCTCACATGAATCTCACATATCACACTGAAAAGTCATATTATTTCAAAACCTTTTGACATCCCTGCATAGCCCTGTTGCTGCTTCTTGGTGGTGTTTCCTTCTTCCTTCTTTGCTCCCACTGTCCTTCCTCTCACTTCCTCTCACTTCATTAATCTGATTCATAGGAGTCACTGCAGGTATTTTTGTACTACTACTACTACTACTACTACTACTACTACTACTACTACTACTATCACCACCACTGCCACCGCCACCACCACTTGTCATCATCTTTGCAGTTGTATAACATCATAATCATCATCAACATCATCATCAAGAACAGCAGCAGCAGCAGCAGCAGTAGCAGCAGCAACAACAACAACAACAACACTGTGTCCTCAAGTCAATTCTGACTTACGGCCACCCCTTCTAGAGGTCTCTAGGTAGAGAGTACTCAGAAGTGGTTTCCCATTCTCTTTTTCTTGGGGTGTTCTGGGACTGTGCAGCTTGCCCAAGGCCACACAGGCTGGTATTGCCAGGAGGTCATATAGGTCAACTATGGTGTTGTGATACTGGGAGCAATTACCCATGGGTAATTCAGATTATATTGTCCCTCTGCAAGCTGGGTACTCAATTTGGCAGCCTTCGATTGATGGAAGGCTGAGTCGTTCTTGAGCCAGCTATCTGAGCCGAGGATTGAACTCATGTTGTGAGTGAAGTCTTCAGTGTAGTACTAAAAGCACTGGTATCGACTGGTGTAGTAGTTACTAGAGCTGCCACTGGGGTTTAAGGCCCACTCAGCTATATAAACTCATGGGAGTTGCTAGCTGGATAATAGAAGAGTACTGAGATCCATGGGCCAAGAGTCTAGTCCAACATGGGTCCCTACTAGGAACATGTTCATACGTAGTGAAACACGAAAACCAACAAAACTCTTCTTTTTCTAATTCAGTTCCATATAACGACCCAACTCCAAAAGTCCCCCAAAAGTGAAAGGATCAACTGAGGCAGAAATACATTGCCCAGATGCTGGGAAAATTTCCCTCAATTTCTTAGGGCTTCAGACCCATGGTTGGTGGAGATGAAGCCAAAAATTATTCAGGCCACACCCAAGTTTATACACACAATATACATATTCAGAACTATTCCATTCATTCATATGGAGTGAATTTGAAACATCTTCTGTCTTCAGGAGTCTTTTCACTCTTGCTCTTCTGAGACCTCCTCCTTGCGACTTCTCCCTGCACCAGCCAGATTTTGTGGCTCATCGTTTTCGTTTGTTTGTTGGTTGGTTGGTTATATTTTCCTTCATTTTCTGACTGTTTTGGCCAAAGAGAGTGCCAAAATCTGTATTGCTCAATGCCCTTTAGATGGTACCTTGCACAAGAAAAAATTACATGTTGCCCAAGAATAATACTAATTGCTTAGAATTCTCCCAGGGCAATAATGACTAGAAAACTTTTGAGCATTCCTGCAGAATGTCTTACAGACAGGGGGGGGAGGTCTCATAACAAAAGCTCAGTGTGAGGAGAAAAGAGGCATTTATCCCCTCTGTTTCTCACAGATCATCCCCTCCCCCATAATATACTTTGTTTAAAAGAAAAACACACAAAATAAGTCTCTCATGGCAGCTCAACAGAGCGAATGCTAAAATCTTATTTTGAGCCATCTGCCCATTATTGGAATGTTATGTATGACGAATTGTACACAAGCCACTGAAAAAATTTATATGAGTTAATCTGCCCACCACCTCCTCCTCCATCTCTAGTGTCACTAAACACAGGCTATACTCAACACTCACATTTTGTACTGTTGGCACATGTTAAGTAGGCGAGAGTCCTTTTGGGGTTTTTTTTTTCATTTAGAATTACATTTTTTCTTCTATAATTAGTTATTTCCTTAATAAAATTATTTGTAGAGTAATAAAAGTGTCACTTCCGGATGAGTCTTCTGAAAACATACAGTTTTGAACCCTTGTTATTCAAAAGCCAGGCAGGCACTTTGGGGATAATTAAAATGTGGGCCCTTTTATGAAATCTGCATCCAGATTTCGTAAAATCTGTTTTACATCCCTTTGGCCCCTATCCCACATCCCTTTAAATGCAGATTAAATTTGTAGAAAAACTGTGTCCAAAAATGCCGTCCCCACAGCCACCAGGCTTTTGGGGGGGAGAGAAAACCCCCTTAAGCGAGGTTTCCAAGACTTACCGGAGAGGTAGGGATTTTTTTGCCTCACTTAAAAAATCCACCTTTTAAAGAGGCAGATGTTGTGGGACTGCGTAGATAATCTGGTTTTCTTTCTTTTTTCCCCACCTCATAGCGTGACCGGCTGCTCCTGTGGCCGATCGGTGCTGTTTTTTTATTTTTTATTTTATTTCCCCCCACCCTCCGAGCACCAGGAAGCTGGATCGGGTGCTGGGTTTTTTTTTAAATTCCCCAAGCCCTAGCACCAGCCAGCTGGTCCTTTGTTAATCCTACCGCCACCTGCTGGCCATGGGGCTGAACTGCACTTAAAACACACACACACACACACACACACACACACACACACACACACACACACACACACACACACACACACACACACACACACACACACACACATATACACACACACACACACACACATTTGTACGTGGGAACTGCTATCCCACATCTTCAGTCATGTGATGGGAGGAAGAGGAAAAGCTGGACCTTCAGAAGATCAGGATCTGCCCCAGGTGAGATAGCAGCCTTTGTTAAAATTGTGGAGCCCTGGGGAAAAGCTGTGTGTAGAGCAGAATGAGAAGCAAGATACAATCCATCATAATGTCCCAAGCTGTCCAGCACAGAGAAGATCCACAAAACATGCACTTTGGAACATTAGCTTTATTTGTCCTGATGTGTGTACTTTCCAGAAGGGCCCAGTGTACTAGTAATTAAGAAAACCTTTCCCTGAGACCCCTCTCTTAACACTACTGAGACTGCTTGTTCCTTTAGTGCTCTGGGGAGAGATTAAAAAGCCCCATGTTGTCGTTGTAACTGTAAACCATCCCTGTGAAGTAGGAATGCCAAAACCAAAACCCAAAAAACACACCACTAAGTACTCAAGATTTCCGAATGCAAGACACCTTTTTCTGTATCACCAACTCCTTACCGTTCCTGGGTGACCACACAGCTGTAACAAAAATGAGAGCCGGAAGTCCGTGGGAGCTCACATATGATCTGGTTTTCTGCTCCCCCCCCTAGCCTCAACCAGCTTGTCCTGGAGCTGGTTGGCACTTAAAAAAAATAAATTTCCCCTCCCCCCAGCGCTGATCAGTGGGCCTTTGGGCTGCCAGTGCTGGTTTTTTAATTATTATTTTTCATTTTCCCCTTAGCACCACCTGCTGGCCGTGGGTCTGAATGGCACTTTAAAAAAATCTTTGTACCTGGGAATGGCGATCCCACATCTTCCGTCACGTGACCAAGAAAGAAGAACAGCCGGACTTTCACAAGATGCAGCTCTTCCCCCAGGTGAGATAGCAGCCAAGCCTCCCAAAGAATCAAAATGGTGGGAAGCAGTTTCATAATAAAAGGCAAAACAAAACTTATTGGGAGACCAGGCCGTTAAGGGATACCTAGTATGGTGTAGCCTCAGTCTGGAATATCTTATAAATGGGGCACATTTCTACTTTTGTGTCCCAGTTGATCAGTGAGGCTACAAAATAAAACAGGCTGAACTGTGCTTTCATCATTGTAAGGCTAATTACACTGGTGACAATGAGGCCTGTAATAAGACTTCCTGGGGTAGGAACTGGCAAGCCACCCCAGTATCCCTGCCAAGAACATCCCATCCAGTTAAAAGATATGACGCTGGAAGATGAGCCCCTCAGGTCGGAAGGTGTCCAACATGCTACTGAGGAAGAGTGGCGGGCAAGTACAAATAGCTCCAGAGCTAATGAAGTGGCTGGGCCAAAGCCGAAAGGACGCTCAGCTGCAGACATGCCTGGAAGAGAAAGGAAAGTCCAATGTTGCAAAGAAATATACTGCATAGGAACCTGGAATGTGAGATCTATGAACCAGGGTAAGCTGGATGTGGTCAAACGTGAGATGGAAAGAATAAACATTGACATTCTGGGCATCAGTGAACTTAAATGGACAGGAATGGGTGAATTCAGTTCAGATGACTATCACATCTACTACTGTGGGCAAGAATCCCATAGAAGAAATGGAGTAGCCTTCATAGTCAACAACAGAGTGAGAAAAGCAATGCTGGGATACAACATAAAAATGATAGAATGATCTCGGTACGATTCCAAGGCAGCCTTTGAACATCACAGTAATCCAAGTTTATGCACCAATTACCGGTGCTGAAGAGTCTGAGATTGACCAATTTTATGAAGACTTACAAGAACTTCTAGAACTGACACCAAAGAAAGATGTTCTTCTCATCATAGGGGATTGGAATGCTAAAGTAGGGAGTCAAGTGATAAAAGGAATAACTGGCAAGTTTGGCCTTGGAGTTCCAAATGAAGCAGGGCAAAGGCTAATTGAGTTTTGTCAAGAGAACAAGCTGGTCATTGCAAACACTCTTTTCCAACAACACAAAAGGCAACTCTACACATGGACATCACCAGATGGACAATACCGGAATCAGATTGACTATGTTCTCTGCAGCCAAAGATGGAGGAGCTCTATACAGTCAGCAAAAACAAGACCTGGTGCTGACTGTGGCTCAGATCATCAGCTTCTTATTTCAAAATTCAAACTTAAACTGAAGAAAGTAGGGAAGATCACTGGGCCAGTCAGGTATAATCTAAGTCAAATCCCATATGAATACACAGTGGAAGTGAAGAATAGATTCAAGGAACTAGATTTGGTGGACAGAACACCTGAAGAACTATGGATGGAGGCTTGTAACATTGTATAGGAGGCTGCAATGAAAAATATTCCAAAGAAAAGAAAATGCAAGAAAGCAAAGTGGTTGTCCAACAAGGCCCTACAAATAGTGGAGGAGAGAAGGGACGCAAAATGCAAGGGAGAAAGGGAAAGATACAGAAAATTGAATGCAGACTTCCAAAGAATAGCAAGGAGAGACAGGGCGGCCTTCTTGAATGAACAGTGCAAAGAAATAGAGGAAAACAACAGAAAAGGAAAAACCAGAGATCTGTTCAAGAAAATTGGAGATATTAAAGGGGTATTTCGTGCAAAGATGGATATGATAAAGGACAAAAATGGTAGGGACCTAACTGAAGCAGAAGAGACCAAGAAGAGATGGCAAGAATATACAGAAGAATTATATCAGAAAGATCTGGATGTCCCTGATAACCAAGATAGCGTAATTGCTGACCTGGAGCCAGACATCCTGGAAAGTGAAGTCAAGTGGGCCTTAGAAAGCATTGCAAACAACAAGGCCAGTGGAGGTGACGGCATTCCAATTGAACTCTTTAAAATCTTAAAAGACGATGCTGTAAAGGTGCTGCATAAGATATGCCAGGAAAGTTGGAAAACCCAGCAGTGGCCAGAGGACTGGAAAAGATCGGTCTACATCCCAATCCCAAAGAAAGGAAATGCCAAAGAATGCTCCAACTAGCTCACAATTGCACTCATTTCACATGCTAGCAAGGTTATGCTCAAAATTCTACAAGGCAGGCTTCAGCAGTATGTGGAAAGAGAACTTCCAGAACTACAAGCTGGATTTCAAAGGGACAGAGGAACTAGAGATCAAATCGCCAACATGCGCTGGATTATGGAGAAAGCCAGAGAGTTCCAGAAAAACATCTACTTCTGCTTCATTGACTATGCCAAAGCCTTCGACTGTGTAGACCACAATAAACTATGGCAAGTCCTTAAAGGAATGGGGGTGCCTGACCACCTTATCTGTCTCCTAAGAAATCTATATGTGGGACAAGCAGCAACCGTCAGAACTGGATATGGAACAACTGACTGGTTTAGAATTGGGAAAGGAGTACGACAAGGCTGTATACTGTCACCTTGCCTATTTAACTTATATGCACAGTACATCATGAGAAAGGCCGGTCTGGATGAATCACAAACCGGAATTAAGATTGCCGGAAGAAATATCAACAACCTCAGATACGCAGATGATACTACTCTAATAGCAGAGAGTGAGGAGGAATTAAAGAACCTCTTAATGAGGGTGAAAGAGGAGAGTGAAAAAAATGGGCTGAAGCTCAACATCAAAAAAACTAAGATCATGGTCACTGGTCCCATCACCTCCTGGCAAATAGAAGGGGAAGAAATGGAGGCAATGACAGTTTATTTTCTTGGGCTCCTTGCAGATGGCGAAATAAAAGTCAGTCAGCAACGAAATAAAAAGACGCCTGCTTCTTGGGAGGAAAGCAATGGCAAACCTAGATAGCATCCTAAAGAGCAGAGACATCACTTTGCCAACTAAGGTCAGGATGGTTAAAGCTATGGTTTTTCCAGTAGTGATGAATGGGAGTGAGAGTTGGACTATAAAGAAGGCTGATCGCCGCAGAATTTATGCTTTTGAGCTGTGGTGCTGGAGGAGAGTCTTGAGAGTCCCCTGGACTGCAAAGAGATCAAACCTATCCATTCTGAAAGAAATCAACCCCGAATGTTCACTGGAAGGACAGATTTTGAAGCTGAGGCTCCAGTACTTTGGCCACCTCATGAGAAGAGAGGACTCCCTGGAAAAGTCCCTGATGTTGGGAAAAATCGAAGGCAAAAGGAAAAGAGGACGACAGAGAATGAGATGGTTGGACGGTGTCATCGATGCAACCAAAATGAATTTGACAAAACTCTGGGAGGCAGTTGAAGATAGGAAGGCCTGGTGAGCTCTGGTCCATGGGGTCACGAAGAGTCGGACACGACTGAACGACTGAACAACAACAACAACAACAACAACAACAACAACAGTATGGTGTAGTGGATAGAGTGACAGACAAGACCTCTGGAAAACAGGGTTCAAATCCCCACTCAGCCACAGAAGCCTGCTGGGATAGTGGAACTGGTAAAGCTACTCCTTATTCTTCTTACCTTGAAAGCCCAATTAAGGCCACTCTAAATCAGTTCTGACTTGACGGTAGATATCAACAGGCAGTTAAGAATAAGACCCACAGAAAAATAATAAAGCTAGAACCCTGCATCTCTCTATATGCAAAGTAATAAAGTTGTAGCATAGTTCCAGTCCCTATGCCGAGTTTGGCATAGTGGCAGGCATAGATTACATTCTCCTGGGATGATGTAGCTCAGCAAACTATGGGTTTCCAAGAGTTTGAATGCGCCATTCTCCTGCTCCTATGTATATCCCATCATCCCCTCTCTAGATGTTTCAACCCTTTCCAACAAACAGGTTGCATTCCTCCTTGAACCTTCTGGGAGGTTACTTTTGCAAAAGGAATGGATGACATGCATCTTCCCCAACTCTCAGACAAAGCAAGGTGCTACTATTTAAGAAGGTACTGTACCATGAGACACCATATGGAGATGATTCTTACAGTAATCTCTTAGACCTGACGAATCCACGCAACCATAGCCAATTATCTTAATCAGGAGCTACTTTTCTCTCTTCCCATCTGGACTGATTTGATTACTAGGCACCCATCTCACAGATTACGAGGAAAGAATCCACCCTCTTTTTTCCAATTCCATGACGAGAGTCGTCATTGAAAAACACACATTTTCACAACTCCAGTGGAAAGTTTTGGTTGTTTACCTTCCGGCTCAGATGTGGCACAACATGCATCCATGAAAAAAAAAACGGTGGCAATATGGGAGTATTACATTTGATAATGACTCAAGAAACCTTGACTTATGTTCAATCCATTCTTGTGTGTACCCATCTTGTATGAATTTTATCTCAGCTGTTTCTCTTTGTATTCTTGTAATGATTCTGTTCCATAACCGTGACCTTCAATCCCTGTTTGAGAACAGGTTGAGTACAGTGTTGGCGAACCGTGGCCACCTGACATCGCCCCTTCACATCCACCTATATTCAGGTTAAATTGCTATATTGGCACTTTGCATATAATTAGTGGGTTTTGAATGCCAGTTTGGGCACTCAGTCTCTAAAAGGTTTGCCATCACTGAACTAATTCATGGAAGGAATGGTTGGATGTCCACACATCAAATGAGCAATGGTTGTTGTTATGTATCATCAAGTCCCCTCTGACTTATGGTGATCACACGAAATGTCTTGCCCCCAGCAGTCCCGCTCAACTCCTGTAACCTCAAGCCTGTGGCTTCCTTTAGGGAGACCATTCATCTCCTATTTGGTTTTCCTCTTTTCCTGCTGCCTTCCATCTTTCACAACATTATTTGCTAAAGAATCTTGCCTTCTAAGGAGCCCAACGTTGGGCAGCCTCATTTTTTCTGTAAGAGATTGTTCAGACCTGACTTGATCTAGAACCCACTTATTTGCCTTTCTGGCAGTCCAAGGTATCCAGAAAGCTTTCGTCTGGCACCATATTTCAAAAGAATCATCCCCCCCCGCCCAGTAAGCTTTATTCACCATCCAGCTTTCACATCCATACCTGGTGATCAAAAATACAAGAGTGCAGATGATCTTGGTTGTAGTCTCCAGTGGCACATCTTCACACTTGAAAACCCTTTCTCACACTTTCATTGCTGCCCTTCCTAGTTTCAATTGTCTTCCGATGTCTTGGCTGCAGTCACCATTTGGATATTTGATTGAACCAAGGTCTACAAAATCTCTATTTTAATTTCTTTATTGTCATCCCATTCTGAATAAACATGGGGGGCACTCCCTGTGGCATTAAGAGTTGATTGGCAGGGGAACAGATTGCCTGCGAGGGAAATGGATTGTCTCCAGTTGGAGGCCTTCCAGTTCCAAATTCCACTGACAGAACCGCTCCTCTTGACTAAAGAATTAAAACAAATGCAGGTTAAAAGAGAGGATGTTTTAGGACTAATTGATAAATGATGATCAACAAGTCACCAGGCACAGATGGCATCCATCCAAGGGTTATTAAGGAACTGAGAAATGAAATTGCGGATCTCTTAGCTGTAATATGCAACTTGTCTCTTAAAATGGCCATAGTGCTGGAGGACTGCAGGATTGCGGATGTCACACCAATTTTTAAAAAAGAAGGAGGGGGACCTGGGAAACTACTGGCCGGTAACCTTACATCTGTCCCAGGGAAGATGGTGGAATGCCTCATCCAAGAGAAAATCTGAAAACACATAGAACAAACCTTGCTGAGAGAAAATCAGCATGGCTTCTGTAAAGGTAAGTCTTGCCTTACAAACCTTTTAGAATTCTTTGGAAAGGTAAACACAGGCATGTGGATTTGGGTGAACTGGTGGATATAGTCTACCTGGATTTTTAGAAATCTTTTGATACAGTCCCTCACCAAAGGCTGCTGAGAAAATTGCACAGTCAGGGGATAAGAGGGCAGGTCCTCTTATGGACTGAGAACTGGTTGAGATCCAGGAAACAAAGAGTAGGTGTCAATGGGAAATTTTCACAATGGAGAGAGGTGAAAAGTGGTGTGCCCCAGGGATCTGTCCTGGGACCAGTGTTTTTCAATCTGTTCATAAATGACCTGGAGACAGGGATAAGCAGTGAGGTGGCCAAGTTTGTGGATGACACAAAACATTTCCGTGTGGTTAAAAACCAGAGAAGACTGTGAAGAGCTCCAGAAGGATCTCTCCAAATTGGGGGAATGGGCTGCCAAATGGCAAATGCATTTCAATGTAGGAAAATGTAAAGTAATGCATATTGGGGCAAAAATCCAAACTTTATCTATCAAATCATGGGCTCTGAGCTATCCGTGACGGATCAGGAAAGAGATCTTGGTGTGTTGGTGGACAGCTCCATGAAGGTGTCTACCCGGTGTATGGCAGCAGTTAAGAAGGCCAATTCCATGCTAGGGATTATTTAAAAAGGGGATTGAAAATAAAACAGCCAACATTATAATGCCATTGCATAAAATGATAGTAAGGCTGCACCTGGAGTATTGTGTACAATTCTGGTCACCGCATCTCAAAAAACACATAGTGGAACTGGAAAAGGTGCAAAAGAGAGCGACTAAAATGATTATTGGATTGGGGGATTTCCCTTATGAGGAAAGGCTAAAACATTTGGGGCCTATGAGTCTGGAAAAAAGGTGCCTGATGGGGGATATGATTGAGACGTACAAAATAATGCAGGGCATGAATAAAGTGCATAGAGGGATGCCCTTCTCCTTCTCACAAAAATACCAGAACTAGGAGACATGCACTGAAATTGAGGGTTGGGAGAGTGAGAACAGACAAAAGAAAATATTTCTTTACCCAGTGTGTTGTTAGTCTGTTGAACGCCCTGCCACAGGATGTAGTGATGGCATCTAGCCTGGATGCCTTCAAAAGGGGATTGGATAGATTCCTGGAGGAAAAGTCCATTACAGGTTACAAACCACGATGCAGATGTGTAATCTTCAGGCTTAAAACTGGGGTACTTTGAGGGCCAGATGCAGGGGAGTGGTATCAGGAGACAGAGATCTAGTCTCGTGCGCTCCCAGACGCATCTGGTGGGGCCCACTGTGAGATACAGGAAGCTGGACTAGATGGGCCTTTGGCCTGATCCAGCATGGCTCTTCTTATGTTCTTATGTTCTGATGCCTTTAAACAGAATGGCCATAGATTTCCTTGGACAGCAAACAGATGAACTAGATAGCCTTTTAGGACCTTGATATGAGTTGTAGAACATGACTGTGTGCTTGTTTGTGAACTCTCTGTGGGTGGGTGATTACAGGATTATAATGAAGATCCTCTACTTCATATTACTTCTTATTTTACAGGAAAAACACTATGAAGGAATGTGGCAGGAGGAAAGTCTGACTTTCCCAAGTTGATTGTTTGTCATACCTTTTCCTCCGGCTCCAGATGCACAATGCTGTGTGCAGGCACCCATTGCAAAACCTCAGTGTTGTGAGGTTGCCTTTGTGTGTTATGTGTCATCCAGACATTTCTGGCTTACTGGCAATCCCAATGAATCAATGACTTCTAAAAGGTGTTATACATATCAGCTCTACTCCAGTATTTTACTAAAGTGTCATTAACCAGAACAGTCTTTCTGGCCTTTTTACTGGCTAAGATGGCCCAATGACCAGAGATCAGGGGTTCGTGCCGCCCTTCCACTGTCCCCACCCCCTGACTTCCTGGTTGCTGGCTGCCTGAGGGAGGGAGAAAAAAGAAAGAAAAGATTGTTTACCTCCGTTTTATCCCGGCAGCATTCAGATCTCTTAAAGGGGCGGGGCACAAAAAAGAACAAACAGAAGCCAGGAGAGCCCCACACTCACTATCCTTACACCAGATCAAATATTTGTCACATCCAAAAAGCAGGTACTAAAGACGCCTAAAGTGGGTGGGGTTAACTTAACTCCGGAGCTGGTGGGTAAACATTTTTAATCTCCGGAGCTGGGAGCCATTTGCCCCGGAGTTTAGGGGTCGTGTATAAACGCCCTTAGGTCTTCTCCTACCGCCTCCAACATTTCCTGCCATAACAATCTCTTCTTGTGTGTCTTGTTGCAACCATTCCTTTCAAGAACTAATGGTCATGCCGACAAAGGAGAACTGGTGGTTTCTATGGTGATGAGGGAAGAGAAGTCCTTGAAGGGACACCACCAACCTACAGCCACAGTGAATAGTAACTTCAGTGGAGGTTCTTTTTGAGACAATGGCAGTGACTCTTTATGTAACATAGGGCACTTTTACATGGCACTCTAAAATCCGCTGACAACTTAAATTTGGACCAGAGATTGTGGGGTTTGTTCCTCTTCCTGTGTTCCCACTCTTCCGCACTTCATTGCTCCTGTCTGCTGTGAGGGGAGGGAGAAAAAAGGGAGAAAAGAATGCAGGCTCACCTCCGTCTGCTGTCCAGAGCAGCCCTTTAGGGATTCCTGTCTCTTAAAGGGGTGGCAGGGACAAAAAAACAAACAGAAGGCGAGGGGAGCCCGGCATCCACAGCTTTACAATCTGCATCAGAATTTTTTTACCTCTGGAGACCAGGTACTTCTAAAGTGCGCTGAGGCGCGCTTAGGTGGTCGTGGTCGTACTTTATTTTGTTTAAAGTCCGCAGCTGGTTGAAAAACATTTTGAAGCTCCACACCTGGGAGCCCTTTGCCTCGGATTTTAAGGGTCATGTAAAAGCAGCCATACGTAGATAAGCACTAAGCAAACAAAGACAAAGATGATGACGGGAATGGAAACCAAGCCCTCTGAAGAAAGACTGAAAGAACTAGGTATATTTCGCCTTGGGAAAAGAAGACTCAAGGGAGAGAGGAAAGCAATTCTCAGATACAGTGGTACCTTGTACAAAGGAATGAATTCGTTTTAAATGAAATTCTGTTAAGCAAATTTTCCTTTGTACAAATTGCCCATAGGAGTGCATTGAAAACGGATTACAGTAGGACCCCAGTATCCGCTGGGGATGGCTTCCAAGCCTTCCCATGGATAATGAAAACCGTGGATAAGAGAGAATGTTAAACTGTTCCCCAAAACTGCTGTTTTGTGATAGTAACTTGCTTTACTGCTGCTGTTTTGCAACAGTAGATTGCTTCACAGCTGCTATTTGTGACGGTAACTTGCTTTACAGCTGCTGTTTTATGACAGTAGCTTGCTTTACAGCTGTTCTTTGTGACAATAGCTTGCTTTGTGGCTGCTGAAGTATTTATTTATTTTTCCTCTGCCAACCGTGGATAACTGAATCAGTGGATAATGAATCAGTCAATACGGGGGTCCTACTGTAATCCCTAATTGTGACCACTTTTCTGTTGTAGGGATTTGGCCCATAGGCGATTCTGTTAAGCGATTTCCCCCTATCGTCGGAAATGTTTTCCTTTAAGCAGATTTTCTGTTAAACGAACCACTTGTTATATGAGAGTCCACTGTACTTGAAAGGCAGACTTACAGAGGAGGGGAAGGATAAGTTATTGATTATCCATTAGAGGAGTATGGCCCTGTAACAAATTACTTCAGAAGGTGGTGAGTGCTCCAAAACTGGAGGCATTCAAGAGAAACTTGGGCAGCCATCTCTCGTACAGGGAAAGAGGGGCAATGGTCTCAAACTACAGGGAAATGGATTCAATTCAAACATTAGGAAGAGCTTCATGATAGAGCTGTTTGGCAGTGGGTTATGCTGCCACGGAGAGTGGTGGAGTCTCCTTCTTTGGAGGTTTTTAAGCAGAGCCTGGATGGCCATCTGTCGGGACTACTGTGATAGGGGGTTCCTGCATGGCCGGGGGATTGGATTTGGTTGGTCCTTGAGGTCTCTTCCAACTCTTTGATTCTAAGATTCTCAGATCTGCTTTGATATGTCTGTGAAGATTCTCAGTCATCCAGGTGAGTTTATCTGGAAGTTGAGTCATGGCTACTGGACTTCTTTTTCAGAGATAAAAAATTTTCGCTGCTCATCCAAACAGCTTCATCAGACTGATGAAGCTGTTTGGATGAGCAGCGAAACGTTTCTATCTCTCAAAAAGAAGTCCAGTAGCCATGACTCAACTTCCAGATCTGCTTTGATATGTATAGAAATACAAGTACTGAGCAAGGGGTTGGACTTGATGGCATTATAGGCCCCTTCCGACCCAATTGTTACATGGCTCTAAGAGCATATATATTATAATAATCTTAGAACTGCAGAGCTTAAGGGACCTTATGGATCACTGAGCCCTGTGGCTCTCAAGGTGGCACAGTAGGGAACTCAACTCCCCATCTCTGGCCCTGTGGCCAGAAACTTAGACATCTGAACCATCCAGAAGATGAGTCATGGCAACTGGGCTTCTTCTCTTGAGAGACTGAAATGTTTTGCAAACAGCTTCATCTGTCTCAACCATCCGGTGGCTCTTGACATTCGTAGGACGAAATTTCCTAGCCTCCAACTATTAGCGCGGGCAGTCTTTAAAATCCCTGGTCCTCTGGCAAGCGTGAAAATGAAAGCTCGGTCTTTTTGAAAGTCAAAAGAGAATGTCTTGAAACATCCCGCAGCCCACTTTTTCTTCTTCTTCTTTACACCCAAGCTGGTCAATTAAGAGGAGCCTTTCTCATAATTCAATACTGCAGCTGCAGCAAAGCCCCCGTTGCTGGAGGAGCCACATGGAGGTGAGATGCTAATTAAATTCCACTGAACCTGGCTTGTTTAATATTCAGGGCTTTTTGCCTCGCCTCGGGGAGAGTTGCATAAAACGGGAGGAAAAGCCGGAGCAGAAAATATCAACCTTCATGTTGTTCCTGTGCATTATATTTAATTTAGGGCATTTGGGCATGTATAGCCAAGTTAATAAATAATGATCCAAAGCGGAAAGTGAAGATACAAGACTAAATGTTCCAAGTCTGACTTTTGTCTTGTCTTTTTTTTTTTTAATAAAAAGTGTTGTTTAAGGTTGAAGACCCTGAAAATTATTACGCTACGACAAAGAGCACCAGCTGCCTCCTTAAGCTGAGAAATCATGGATGGATATTATTGTTATATTACTATTAGTAGTAGTAGTAATACAGTGGACCCTCGTATAACTAACGGTTTGTATAACATAAAATCTGTACAACATAAAACATTCCAGATATAGGGGAAATTTGCTTAACACAATTGCCTATGGGGCAAATCTGTACAACATAAAAACAGTAGTGATTAGGGATTACTTTGTTTTCAATGCATTCCTATGGGAAATTTGTATAAAGGAAAATTTGCTTAACAGAATTTCCTTTGGAATGAATTAATTTCTTTCTACAAGGTACCACTGTATATGACTAACACATTAAGATTACCCAATGAGTCACTCATGCTATTATTATTATTGCTCATTGCTACATGGTTCAGAACACATCTTACAATTTTTTTTTAACCCAAACCCAGAATGAAGCACATGGGTCCTTTGTATCAACCCTTTTCTCCCCCGCACCGCCCAGGCCAAAAGGGATTTGTATGTCTCTTAGTGCCAAATGGGGCTGAGTAAGGAAGGGGGTGGTGGTATATGACCTATGTTTCTTTGTTTGAAGAACGGGGGTGTGACTTAAGAAACAGCCTTTTACAACTGCCCTTCTTGCATCCAACAAGACTCCTGTCCTGGCTACAACATCACCTAGCCATGGATTTTAAGAACATCATCTAACTAAGGACTTTAAAATGGTAAAACAAAAATATTTCACATTTTCTCCACCACCACCCCCAGGGCCTGTGTGCATATAAATGTCTCCTACTGACCATACACTCGATGTGTGTGAAGACACAGGTCTGGGCTATGAAAAATCATGTGCCCCTGCAGGGGATTTGGGAGGTGGGGGAATATCAGAAAATCATTGCCAAATCACTTTCAGTGGTTCCTATCAGGCTGCAGGACTGCCAGGGGTGACTTCCCAATTCAAAATACTTCTCTACATCCCAATGCTCTCAAAGACTTTCTAAGGGCAGGATGGATCCTTAGGGAGCCTCACAGCCTTAAAAGGGGTTGGGGGGGAGGAGGAAGTTTTTAATTAAATTATATAAAATACATGCATTGTGGCACAGAGGTTAAATGTCTGTACTGCAGGTAAAATTGTGCTCACAACCTGGGGTTTCAATCCCAGGTAGCAGGCTCATGGTTGACTCAGCCTTCTGTCCTTCTGAGGTTGGTAAAATGAGTACCTAGCTTGCTTGGGGGAGGGGGCAATGTGTAGCCTGCATACTGTAATTAAACTGCAAAGCGCCCAGAGACAACTTTTATTGGTATGGGGTGGTATAGAAGCAGAACACTTTGCTTTGCTTTGCTTTTTGCATTGATGGATGATAACATCATCTACCTTGCACTGCAGAAATTTTCACCGTCAGGATTTGGGTCAATGAGCCCTATACAACTGCCTCTTGATGGCTCCCAAAATGGGTGGCGATTTAGGAGCACCCATGGGTACAATCCATACTTTAAGTTTAAGGACATTGCAGTAGATATGCCAATATACCAATTCTAGTGTCTCACTGTTGGAATATTTGGCAAGATTTACATTTCAGCCATTACAGGGTTAATGTGAATGTAGAGTATTATGGGCTGGATTTAATGTGAAGAGTGAAGCTGATTGGTTGTTGAGATCACACCACCTGGAATGTTCTGGCAGAAGTCTAGTTAGCGTGTGCCTGTATTCTGTGAGAAGAGAAGCATGTTCCTGGCTTAGCAAGATGGCTGTTAGAATAGTTATAGTTAGAAAACTTCCCTTGTACCCTTCCCTTCTAGTTAAATAAATAGTTTTTTTTTCATATAGTAACACAAGAGGTGTCTCTCTCATTAAGCAACTAAAAATCATCTGCAATAACCAATCCAGCAAAGATCCCCAACACTCTCTCTGTGTGGCAGCTCTTGATCGCTCTTTCACAATGTCATGTTCAGGGTTTATCTTTCACTCTTTCAGTTTCGCCTTCCCAGAGAGTTCTGGGAATTTTCTTAGAATCTTAGGCCTCTAGTCACGGGACTAGTTGTCAAGCTTGACTTCATCACACCAGTAACTCAACTTGGAGTCGCCTCTGTTTCCACACACACCCATGACTCAGACTCAGTTTGTAACTCAGATTCCACCCACTCCTCTCTTTAAAAACAAGAAAGCTTGTCTTTTAATGGTCGAAATTTGGACCTGGGACTTGAACACCAAAAACTTGGACTTAAGTACTTTGACCCAAAGATTTGCCAACAGGGGCATATGGCATTCGAATGCCCACCGAAGCAAAGTTCCCTCAATTAAATCAAAGTGTTTTGCAGCTCATCTGAGATCCTCTGCTCCGCTCCAGTGAGTCTGCTGTGTCAGCTCCTGAATCAATCAGTCTGAGAGAACATCCATCAGCTACTGGGCCAAAACAGAGCCTCTTAACAAAACCTCATCTGCAACTGACGGAGAATTTCCAGGGCAGCTGCAGGTGAAAAATTACCAGTCTTAAATGATCCGGCATGAAAGAATAATAAGAGAGGCTGAATCTTTTTGCTTCTAGAGTTTGGTTAGGAATGCAATATGAGGAAAATGTAAATATTTAGAATTCAGGACCAGACTTTATTGACATTTGCCTCCAAAAGATATGCCTTTTGTGTGGCCCAACTATGCAATGGGGCTTGGGCCAACGAGTACAAAGCACACTTGCTGAAATGTGTTGACAAAGTCCCTGTGATCTGCAACAAAGCACATTTAGAGTCTTCTTCAGACCTCCGTGCACAATACCTGAACATTTAATCTGTTCTCAGGTATGTGAGAAAATTCAGGGATGTGGCTTACATGCACACTCACATCACAACTGAACCTTTTGTCCTGTTTGGGAGGTGCCTGAACAGGGCTATTTCGTTCCCTGAAATAGACCCATAATCTTTCCCATCCCAACATCCCACTTACAGGAGGTCTCTCACTTGAGAGTGGAAGCTTTCTTCAGCACTAATAATGGGATAATCTCCTCCACACTGCCTCAAAGCAGAAAGCTAGGCTAGGGGACATGATTAGGTCAATCAGTAGAGAAGAATATATGCCCTCTGTCACTAGGCATCTGCCATCAGAGGTGATGGTAACACTTGGTCTATTAGTATTGCTCATCTTGACCTTTTAGCAAGGAAGAAAACTGTACCTCAGCTCACTGTCTCCAAAGGCTATTACTTCATGTCCTTCTTTGTTCTATGACTAGTTTTGTACCGTGACAGCATTGGTCGCAATCATGTGGCTTTGTCCCTGTTTCAGTGTCCCCATGGTCATGATAACTTGTCACATGACAAGTGTTACCAAACAGTCTTGTTCCGTGACAAACACTGAATTTGTCTAGCTTTCTTATTCCTTTTTTGGGGTGGGGGTGGGTGGGGGTGGGGGGCCCTTAAAATTCTTTTTTGATATTTCACTTCTGAAAAAAAAAAACAAAACAAAAAAACCAGACAGTTTGCTGAGAGAAATGAATGTTTTGTTGTGTGACAATTGTTACTACACGGTGTCTTGTCTCAGAACAGAAAGCGGGAACAAAGATTGACAAGGGAAAACCCGACCCCAGCACCAGGTACAGTATTGTCATGCTTAGCACCCGTTCTGGGGGTGTGGTCGAGACAAATTTCAGTAGTTACGCAATGGATGTGAAATAACATTTTTTTCTACCGCTCCTAAACACAACACTGAGACAGAATGGACGTGAAGTAACTGCCAAAATCTCTGCACCAAACCTCAGTCCTTTTCCTTCAAGAAGCAAACCAAAACCAGACCACAGAGCAAGCATAACAGGACTGTCTGAGCACTCACAAATACACATACCATTCTCTTTGGCACTATTAGTCCTTACAAGTCCACAGTACAGGCTAGCGGCCATGGCCATTCCCCCCCACCCCCAATCTCCATTATTTACATCAAAGCATTATATACAGAATTGTGTTCAGTTAAGTATCTGGCCGCAGAGCCAGAGTTTGTGATTTCCGTTTCCCACTGTGACTCCTTGACTAACGTAGGACTTGATTATCCATAGGGTTGCTTCCAGTTCTGCATTTCTAAGATTAGAAGATTATAAAACAGTCATATTTCCCTTGCTGAAAACAGCACCAAACACCTTGATCTGTTAGAGGGCAAGGAGAGTACAGTACCGTGTATACTTGAGTGTAAGTCGACCCGAGTATAAGTCAAGGCCCCTAATTCATCACACCAGTAACTCAACTTGGAGTCGCCTCTGTCTCCACACACACCCATGACTTGACTCAATTTGTAACTGGGGAAAACTGGGGAAACTTATTGACTCGAGTATAAGTCTAGGGTGGGAAATGCAAGCAGGGCCTAGCAGCTCCTCCTTTGTGAGCTGGGGGAGTGGTGTGTGATGTTTAAAATGACTTTTAGCCAACGAGGGAAGTGCTTGCCTCAGGGGCTAAAAGTTATTTTAAACATTGCACACCACTTCCCCATGATGCAGAGGGGGGTCAGGAGAAGTGACGTGTGATGTTTAAAATGACTTTTGGCTCCAAACTCAAGCACTTGCCTCAGTGGCTAAAAGTATTGACCCGAATATAAGTTGAGGGCCCCTTTTTTCAGCCCCAAATTAGGGCTGAAAAACTAGACTTATATTAAGGTATATACAGTAATTTCCCCGTGGCTTGCCTGGTCTTACGTGAGAGGAAAAGACCCACAAAAGCAAAGAGGGAAACGCTGAGCGAAACAGCTGAAATTTGTGCATCTCATCTGGAGCATCAATTCATATCCAAACCGAATCGCTTTCGCACACACAGCCATGCACAGAGAAAGAGACTAAACAGTTGGCTCCTGTCTTCCTATCTAATTACTTATTGATCAAAGGCACGATTTGCGGCATAAACAAGTGTCCACTTTTGAAGTTAAAACATGTTGACAACATCATTACCATCCCCGCCTCCTCTCCTTAGAATTAGATTGATCGTCATCTCTAAAACATTTCACAAAGTCAATTACCAAGTTTTTAATCGTTTCCTTCCCCCACTACCCCAACACCCAAGAGATGCTGTAATCCTGCTGTCATTTGTGACCATGACGCTGTACAGGGTTTTCAAATCCTATTCATCTGCAAGTATCCTGTCCTTGGTATATCATTGCTTTCCACAGAACAGAGAATTTCGTTCCATTAAGCCACTGACTGCAGAGTCCTTTGATGTATGAGAGAATTTTCCTCCCATATCTCTTCACAATTGGAGGATTTGGATGTTTGCCTGCCGCTCAGTGCATCCCATACCATCAGCTCAGTCCCTAGCCCAGAGACTGGTATTTTTGGAATCCCAGTCATCTTTGGCTTTCACTGCTGCAACAGCAGGCATCTGGGCTCACCACGACAAGACTAGGAATGTACTGCCAGTGGCTGCAGAAATCCTTGAATGCTGAACCATGATGTATACAGATGGTGGAGTACAGAGTCACTCCATTGGTGCATCTCCCCAGTGTGATCTGTTCTGATGGACAGTATTTCTCCAAGATCTCAAAAGAAGGGGTTTCCTGTTCTTGTCACCCAAGAACCTTGAACCAGACATCTCAGGGAGTGAACCTTTATTGAGGTTAGGCTATGCGAAGCAGATTAGGAACCAGGAGTCTGTCTGCCAAGCAGTTAAGGTGAGAGGATGAACCAGAAGGCGTGACTGGAGAAGGGGCCAATGATCAGGCCAATAAGTAACTACTGTAGTAGAAGCATTGAGACATTTTGGAAACTAAGTGGGTACGGATGTGTCACTGGAGACCAAGGCCAAGATCATTACAGTGGGTAAGAACATAAGCACATAAGAACAGCCTTACTGGAAGAGGCCACAGCCCATCCAGTCCAGCATTCTATCTCACACAGCAGCTCACCATTTGCTTCAGGATAACCCCAAGCAGATGTCTTAGAATCATAGAATCATAGAATCATAGAATCATAGAATTGGAAGAGACCTCAAGGGCCATCTAGTCCAACCCCCTTCCATGCAGGAACCCCATCACAATATTTCTGACAGACGGCCCTCCAGCCTCTGCTTAAAAACCTCCAAAGAAGGAGACTCCACCACCCTTTGTGGCAGCATATTCCACTGCCGAACAGCTCTAACTGTCATGAAGTTCCTCCTAATGTTCAAATGGAATCTCTTTTCCTGTAGTTTGAAACCATTGCCCTGAGTCCTAGTCTCTGAAGCCATGGAAAACAAACCTTTCCCCTCTTCAATAGGACATCATTTCAAATATATAAACATAGCTATCATATTCCCCTCTCAGCCTTCTTTTAGAGAGGCTAAACATTCCCAGTTCCCTAAGCCGTTCCTCATAAGACATTTCCTCTAAACCGTCAACCATCCTGGTCGCCCTCCTCTGCATCCGCTCAAGGTTCTCAACATCCTTTTTAAGCAGAGGTGCACAGAACTGGACACAGTACTCCAGGTGGTGATCTAGACACTATGGTTCTGTTGATGCAACCAAGAATCGCATAGGATTCCCTGCAAATAGCATTGATAGATATCCTCCAACCCGGAGGTTGTCCTTAGGCATCCATCATGAATAATAGCCACAGATACCCTTGTTCTCCATGAATTTGGTCTAATCCTTTCTTAAAGCTGTCAAGGCTGACAGCTGTCACCACTTCTTCTTGCACATTTATTTATTTATTTATTTATTGTATTTACTTAGGCCCTTTGTACACGACCCCTAAACTCCGCCGCAAATGGCTCCCAGCTCCGGAGCTTAAAATTGTTTCCCCACCAGCTCCAGAGTTTACAGATAATTAAGTGCGACCACGCCGACCTAAGCACATCCCAGCGCACTTTTCAGGTACCTGCTCTCTGGAGGTAAAAATTCCTGATGCGGATATAACATAGTGACTGCCCGGCTCTCCTTGCTTCTGTTTGTTCTTTTTTTGCCCCCTGCCCCTTTAAGAGATCTGAATGCAGTGCTGGGACAGCAGAACGGAGGTGAGCGGCATTCTTTTCTTCCTTTTTTTTCTCCCTCCCCTCACTCAGCCAGCATCCAGGAGTGCAGAGGGGGTGGGAACGCAGGAACAGCGACAAACCCCTAAGATCTCTGGTCTGAATTTAAGTGGCCAGCGGATCTTAGGAGTCGTGTGAAAAGGCCCTTATTTATTTGATAAATAAATTCTTCTGGTTCCACAGACCAGTGATCCTCTGGGTAAAAAAGTACTTTATCTTATTTGTTTCAGATCTAGCACCCAAAAGTTTCATGGAGGGCCCCCTAGTTCTAGTGCTGTGTGATAGGGAAAGCAGTTTCTCTTTATCTACTTTGTGGTTAACTTAACCCAGGGCTGTGAACTTGGACAGTGGCTTCTTCAGGCTTTGAGTAAGTATTTTTCTTACTTGAACCTATTCTACTTTGTGATGTTAGGCACTGAACATATGACTTTCTGCACACAAGTCATTTCCTCTCCTGACAGCGGCCCTTCTCCCCACCTCTCTCCAACTCCACCGCTGAAATACAATTTGTTCATAGAATTACAGAGTCATTGAATAATGGAGTTGGAAGGGGCCTTGAAGGCCATTGAGTCCAACCCCCTGTTCAGGGCAGGAAGGCAACTGGACAGATATGTGCCAGGTGGTTGTCTAATGATCTCTTGAATGCCTCCAGTGTTGGAGTGCTCACCTAGTTCTGTTATTGTTCCATTGACTATGAGCCCAATTTAGGCCACCACACTTGGCATTTTGTTCATCCTTTTGACCTGTGCCAGAATTGGATTAAAAGATCTAATCAAGTTGTTTCGGCCAAAAGACAATTTAATTGAGTTTTGAGGAGAGGATGCAGAATATGAAAGCAAGCTACAGGATGCAGTTATGCTGTCCCCCCTACACACACACACACACACACACACACACACACACACACACACACACACACACACACACACACACACACACACACACACACACACACACACACACACACACACACACACACACACACACATACAGGTTAGGATTATACTCTAAAATAAATAAATAAATAAATAATATTCTGAATACATCATTGCAAAGGGATCTTTCAGGAGAAAAGTGGCATATTGTACAAACAAACCAACAAAACTTTGAAAGTCAAAATGCCAGCTTATATAAGTACCTGTCTCTCAGTCGTGCCTAGGGTTGGAACATTCCCGTCCCTGAAATCGCAGGGTCTAGTCCAGAGAGCCCCTTGTGACTGCCCTTGTTATTTCATGGAGGCAGGGACAGGAAATATTGCGGGGGGGGGGGACAGATCAACAAACTCCTTCTAGGGCACTTCATCAGGAAAGGAGGAACGAAGGGAATTTGGATAATTAAATAGAACAAATAAAACTTTGCAAAAGAAGTGACATAACTAAAGCAACAAAAAGACGTAGGAGGGGTAACAGCTCAGGACCAGAATCAGCAATACACCTCCATTTGAAGGACAAAGGGCACTCTTTCAAAGATGAGGATGTACACATATTAGATAGAGAAGAGAGGTGGTTTGAGAAAGGAGTCAGGGAAGCCATTCATGTGAGCATTGAAAACCCCTGCCTCAACAGAGGTGGTGGGTTCAGGCATAGTTTATCTGCTACTTATCAGGCTGTGCTTTCCAAAGTCCCCAGACAAATCAAAAGCCTTCAAGGCCATAGCTAACGACCCATTCTTGATAGGTTTCAGCACCTTAGGCCATTGTTCACCTTAAGGCTATGGATACTATTGTCTCCCTAACGAGCCTATTCAGGCCATTGTTCATCTTATGAGCCTAATTCAGACCAGGGTGACAAGAGGTCAAAGCTGACTATAAATGGAGGACTTGCACTAGCTGTATTCAAACCGATGAAGCTGTTTGGATGAACAGCAAAATGTTTCTATCTCTCAAAAAGAAGTCCAGTAGCCATGATTCAACTTCCAGAGAAGAAGACTTATAAGTCATAATGCTGGTGTTCAACATTCTCTTGAGCTCCAAATAAAGATTAATCTAATACCTCTTGAATCTCAGTTTTATCCCCTCCCCTAATTTCTGGCTTTATTCATGCACCAGCACCATGCAATACATATATGAACACCTTTGTGCCAGGCTGATATACCCACGCACCAGATGGCAATTGACTGAGAGCTAGTTCAGAGGAGGGCAACAAGGACGATAAGGGGAATCAACACCAAGCCCTATGAAGAAAGACGGACGGGACTGGGCATGTTAAGCACTGAGAAAAGAAGACTGAGCGCAGATATGACTGCACTTTTCAGATACTTGAAAGGAGGTCATACAGAGGAGGGGCAGGATCTGTTCTCCATCATCCCACAGCGCCCAACATGTGATAATGGGATCAATCTACAGGAAGCCACATTTAGTATGGCTATCAGAAAAGAACTGTTAACTGTTAGAGCAGTATGACAATGGAACCAATTACTTTGACTGGTGGTGAGCACTCCAACACTTGAGGTGCTCAAGAGAAATCTAGACAATCAAATGTCAAATTTTGCTTTGGTTTTAATTTGCTGCATCCTGCACTGAGCAAGGAGCTGAAATCGATAGCCTTATAAGCCCCTTCCAACTCCATAATTCTATGATTCTATGTTATCTGTGGCCACGGTTTAACACCATCTCAAAAACAAAAATATAGGTTTCTCCTCTTCTAGTTCCTCTTGCCTCATTTCTCCCCTTCTGGAGTCCTGGGGAAGGAGAGCAATACAGTATCTGAGAACCTCATCTGGAGGCCGGAGACTTCACCATCCTGCTGATACATGCCCAGCTCTACCTCTGGCATAGATGCCAAGTTTATCCATCTTCCTTGAGTCTTTTAAGATGCTTATAGGAAGAAAATAAAATCAAACACCAGCCCAGTAATTACAAACTCTAACAACTTGTTTTTGCAAGCGCAGGTTCTGCTCTTGTCTGATGAGGAATACTGATTAGATCTATTCCCTGGAGGTGCAGAAAATGACAGTGGTTCAATCAGAGACAGAGAGAGATGAGAGAGGAAAGATCATGATAAATAGGTGCATCTGAATTGCAAATGCAGGGAGGAAGTTGTAAGAAATTCCTTGAAAGAGTTTGATCTTTTTTTTTAATTTAAAAACATTAGTTACCCACCCGCAATGCTCTTCAAGCTTTTCTACAATTCAGACCCCAACCCAATTTCATGTCAAGAGTAATGAGAGCTGAGTAGAATTTTTTTTGTCCTGTCAAAAGATTCCCATTTCCCTAAAACATTTTTTTAAAAATCATCCTCATCAGAAACTTCAGTGTTTTATTGAGCCTTGGTTGGTCAAGTTGTGGCAAACTGTCCTGTGCTTTAAAAAAATATATGAAAACATCATCTAGTAAAGCCAGGAATGATGTGTGGATGACTTCGGAAATCCTCTTCATCTCCAACTCCCATCATCCCTCCCTCACTAGGTATAGTGGCTTGCTCTCATGGGAGCTGGTGTTTTATTTGTTTTATGTATTTTATATGTTTTGTATGTTTAGAGTGTGTAGTGGAACAGCACTCTGATTTCGTTGTGCATATCTTGCATATGCATAATGACAATAAAACTCTATTCTATTCTATTCTATTCTATTCTATTCTATTCTATAATTATAATTATATTTATAATTTACTGTTGACTATAATTATTGTCAAGTCAGTCTCAAATGAGCCACTGTTTATTTCTCCTTGTGTTACATTCCTTCTGCTCTTTTTACCCCAAAGTTCTCCATATTTCGTTATTACAGAGTCCCTCCCTCCTGCTTTCAGTCCGACCAAAAGGTTCCCCAGCAAACGTCACCATCTAGTGTCGATTGAAAGCAAGGACAGGAAAACTGTTGAAATAATGGCGAGAAAGAACCCTACTGCTTTACATCCTCAGGTGTCGATGGCATGATATAAATTTCTGTCACTGGTTATGAAACACTAAACACTGTATATTCCACAACATGTATCAAAACATGCAGCTAGTGCACAATGAGGAATGCAAACAAAGACTCCTTAAATAATAATAGTGTTATGTCACACTTCTTCTAGGTATCCTTGGTTGGAAGTACAGAGAAATGGTTTGCCATTCCCTTAATCTAAGGATACCCTGGCTCTTCTGGGGTGCACAATGGGGAATTGAAACCCCAGTCTGTGATCCTGCAGGTATTAATATCCAACGTACCTCGAAAGGCCCTATTAGGGTTGGTTCTGACTTGGCGCTTTTACACGACCTCTAAAATCTGCTGGCAACTTAAATTTGGACCAGAGATTGTGGGGGTTTGTTTTGCTTCCTGTGTTCCCACCCTTATGCACTCCATTGCTCCTGTCTGTGTGAGAGGAGGGAGAAAAAAAGGGAGAAAAGAATGCAGGCTCACCTCCGTCTCCAGGTGGAAGCAGCCCTGAGCAGCCCCGTAGTGATTCCTGTCTCTTAAAGGGGCAGTGGGGACAAAAAAACAAACAGAAGGCGAGGCACTGGGGCACGCTTAGTTGGGCATGGTCATACTTTTTTTTTAAGTCCTCAGCTGGTGGGAAAACAATTTTAAGCTCCACATCTGGGAGCCCTTTGCCTCGGATTTTAGGGGTCGTGTAAAAGCAGCCTTGGTGGCACATAACAGTAACAGAGAAATAGTAAAGGAAAAGTGATTGCTTTAGTTCAGTGTTAACGGAAAAGCAAAACAGAAGATATAATATTATTCTGAGCAAATATATTAGATTGATGGCTTAGGAAGAAACCATCCTGGATGCATCTCACCATGTAAGGTTATGCACTGATTTATTTTATTCCTATTTCCCCACCACCCTCCCACCACCTTTTCAATGGTAATTTTTATGATTTCACTTCCTCCAATTTGTGCAAAAAGCAAGCGTGTTCTGCTTATATACTGCCCCATAGCACTTCAAACACTCTCTGGGCGGTTTACAATTTAATTATGCAGGCTACACATTGCCCCACCCCCAGCAAGCTGGGTACTCATTTTACCGACCTTGGACGGATGGAAGGCTGAGTCAACCATGAGCCTGTTAACTGAGATTGAACCCCAGGTCGTAAGCACTGCATTACCTGCAGGACAGGCATTTAACCACTGCGCTACGAAGCCAGAGTAGCTGTATTTGGAGAGCTGTCCTACTCCTTATATTGAGTGGGGCCCCAAGCATCTGTCCCAGAGGGATCGACAGTCATGGCACCACTGTCTTCATCAAGCTTTTGCTCCGGCATCATTCTGTGTGAGCAGCTGGGTGGCCCAGCTAGCCCGACTGTATGGAGAGTGAAGCAAATAGAATGGTCAAGTCTCAGGCCTTTGGCAGAAGCAGGTCTAGGTCTCCAGGCGGAGACACCAAATTCAGGGTGGGCTGTGCTGGAGAAAGGAAACATTTTGTTTCAGTATATGAGGTGCCTATGGAGCTGGTCTCCCCCATCTCCACCCATTTGAACTTAGGGAGATTTTGGCCCGGCCCGTGTCATGGTCGGGCCACTTATCTACGGACCAGAGATCTTAGGGGCCACCCTCCCCGGGCGTGCCCACCTCCTCCGCACTTCCTGGCTGCTGGCTCCTGGAGGGAGGGAGAAAAAGGAAGAAAAGAATGCTGCTCGGTTTGGATTCTGCCGGCCGTCTCTGTAAAAGTAGCTTTGAAAGGTGGCTGGGACCCAAAAACAACAAACAGCGCCTGAGGAGAGCCCCGCCCACTCACTATTGTTACACCGGATCAAATAATTTTCACTGTCCCAGAGCAGGTACAAGAAAAGTGCTCTGGGACGCGCTAAAGTGGGCCGGGTCGCACTTAATTTCCTGTTAACTCCGGAGCTGGTGGGTAAACATTTTTAAGCTCCGGAGCTGGGAGCCATTTGCCCCGGAGTTTAGGGGTCGTGTATAAATGCCCTTAGTGCTTGGACTCAGCAGCTCAGGGTGGAGGTGTTTATGCACAGGTTGGACTTGCTCAATGCTGGTTGAACAAAACAAAAGCAGAATAAAAAATCAAGACCATGGAGACAACACACAAGACAAGGGAGATCCAGGGAATAACACTTGGGCCCATCATGCCATTTTGAGCCCAGATCCAAGGGTGGGGCAGGAGCATTGAGTCAAAAGCGGAGATGGGGGCAAACAACCAAAATGGCATCTCTTCTTGGTTCGTGGTTTGTCAATCTTGACGAGCCACGAACCACGAATCTGCACCCCATTAACTGACAAACCATGAATCGGTTCATTGGGGTGTATTTTGTTTAACCCAGGCAAGCCTAGCTAAGGTCCAGGAAAGGGATTAAACTTCCCTGGCAATGTGGTGGAGTGGATATCTCTTCCCAGAGTTTAGCCATGGTTTCCTTATTGTGCCTTGACTAGGCTCTGGAAAGGGATTACACACACACACACACACACACACACACACACACACACACACACACACACACACACACACACACACACACACACACACACACACACACACACACACACTCCTGAGCAACAGGAAGGGAATCTTTGCCTACCCCGCCATCATCTCTACTAGTGAGCCATTGTAACTGTTGGTAACAGTGCTGCAAGATACTTTTGAGCTAGATTTAAGCCTCATACAAGCCCCAGAAACAGCACCTTCTGTGGTGTTAGTGCTGGAGATAAGGCTTTTGCATGGCTCCGGTCCTTCCCGAGGCCTTGGCCAACCAATGGTTCGAGTCAGCTGGTGAGTTGTCGGCCTGGACACTCTCTTGTGGGGTGCCTCCGTGGCAGAGCTCTCCCCAATGCTCTTTAACATGGTTCACGGCGCTGGCTGAGATCATCCGGATCGGAGGAGACTGCTGAGCATCTGGAGACAAAGATGACACGCAGCTCTATCAAGACTTCCACCTGTGCAGTGGATCCAGACTTGGCGCTGCTTGGCTGCGGATCTGGAGGCTGGAAGAGGTTTTACAGGCTGACTCAACCCAGAATTGGTGAGGACCGAGGTTATGTTCAGGCAGAACTCTTCCGGGTGGTACTGTGGCCCACCTTCCCAGTCTGGATGGGCCTCCTCCAGCTGATTTCGCAAAGTGAGAATCTGGGCAGTCTTCTTTAGATCCAAAATCTGAGGAACATCAGGTGTCAGCCGACTTTGATTCCAGTAACACCATCTTAGGCTCGCCATCCCCAGCTCCTTCCCACCCCCGCTGAGGGCTCCAACTGGACTGAGTTTGGGCACTGGTCTCTCGAGGCTGGATTACTCCAGGGCCATGGGGCCCATTGAACCTTGTTCGGCGACTGCAGCGGGTTCGAACCCTTGCCCAGGCTGGTCATTAAATCTGCCGGAGGGAGCATGCCCATCCTGGCTCGCCTACACTGGTTACCATCGCCTCCCGAATCCTTCAAGGTGTTGGGGGGTTTTTCAAAACCGTCTGAAGGAGCCCCGGCTTATTCAAGCCCATCTTGACAAAAATCCGGATTGACCCTCCGGAGCCAACTGTCCAACTGCCGACCGGTCACTGCCAATGATCCCTTCGTAAGGCAAGGTTATCGAGAGGGGGTTCTCGGTAGTGATTCAATCTTTTTGGAGGAACAAACTTCCCAGTGATCCTTGCCAATCTGGCTTCAGGCCTGGAGGAACCTTAAGACCTTCGCTGCAAGATGACCTTATCCGGGCGGATGTCAGGGGTTGCCCACCTCTGGTTCTCCTGGATCTGTCAGTTTTTTTTTCGTTTATATATATCCTACTGGACCGGCTCCTGGAGGTAGGGAACGGGGCATTGTTCATTGTAGCTTTGGCTACTGTCCTTCCTTGGGTTGTTTTAATATGTGCAGCATGGAGGAGAGTTGTCGGCCCGTGGACACTCCCTTGTGGGGTGGGGCAGGGCCGTCTCTCTCCCCCATGCTGTTTAACATCTATAATAATGGTCGCTGGCCTCAGGTCATCAGGAGATTTGCAGGCTGCGCTGTCATCAGACACGCTGATGGGTGGGCAGCTGGAGAAAGGAAACATTTGTCCACCTCTGCAGTGGAGCTGTCCGGTTCTCGATCAGTGCCCATTTGAACTTATGGCTTGGACCAGGGCCCTACAGGCTCAAACTCAACCCTGGGAAGACCGAGGTGATGTTCTTCGGGAGTTCCCGTCTGGATATGGTGGCCCCCTCCCCAGCTCCTGGCTGCTGGTTTCCCTCCAGCTGGCGGAAAGAGAAAGGAATCTGGCGTGATCCTGGACCCGCCTCTGTCCCTGGATGCTCAGGTGGCAGCCGTGGCCAGGACAAAATTCAACAATCAGAAGCAAGAGAGCCCCAGATTCACTATTGTATCACCGGATCGGGGATTTTCCTGAGGACAGTGGTACAGGCGCTGGTGATGCTGGGGTTGGACTACTGTAATGCTCTCTACATAATTGCCCTTGACCGGAGCTGGTGGGTGCAGCATTTTTAAAATCCAGAGCCAGACTGGTGCCCCGGAGTTTGGCGTCGTATGACCGCCCTTAGTGCTCTGGACTCAGCTGCTCAGGGTGGAGGTGTTTGCCTCACAGATCAGATTCAATGTCTTGGTTGAACAAAACAAAAGCAGAATAAATGGCCAAGGCCATAGAGTACCTGGCAAGACAAGGGAGATCCAGGAATAACACTTGGGCCCATCATGCCATTTTGAGCCCAGATCCAAGGGTGGGGCAGGTTCCATTGAGTCAAAAGCGGAGATGGGGGCAAACAACCAAAATGGCATCTCTTCTTGGTTGGTTGTTTGTCAATCTTGGAACAGCCTACCAGCGAACCTGCACCCCATTAACTGACAAACCTGAATCTGGTTCATTGGGGTGAAGACCATCCTATTCCAGGCAAGGCTAGCTGACCCAGGAAAGGGATTAAACCTGGCATTCTTGGAGTGGATATTCTTCCCAGATTAGCCATGGTTTCGATAATTGCCTTGATTAGGTTATATTTGACACACACACACACACACACACACACACACACACACACACACTGCAGTTTTCTTAATATGTTTTATTAATCTAGGAAGTTTTTGCCTACCCGTCCATCATCTCTACTAGTGAGCCATTGTAACGATTGTTGTAACAGTGATTTGCAAGATACTTTTGAGCTAGATTTAAGTTCCCGTTGGGAAGAGAAACAGGATATTCTGTCAATAATAAATAAATAAATAAATAAATGGAATGTGACCTCTAATGAAAAATATGGCAAAGCACATTATGGCACCTGCTTGGCCATCGTTTTTTTCCCTCCTGGCTCTAGGTTGCTCTATTTCCTAGCTATAGGGCTAGAGCAGAATATCAGACTCCTGAGCTTTAACTGGGGTCTAGTCAAACCTGCATTTTCTTGAACAGTACTTATAAGAGTTATAACAGTTCACTTTTGTGTCTCAAGAAGTCTGAGAACAAACACAGTTTCAGCCACAGAACATTAGTTTCCCAGTTCACATTCTAGAAGTCTGAATGGTAGAAGAGAACCATCTATCACATATACAGTATTTTGTTTTGGTTCCTGCACTGAGCAGGGGGTTGTACTCAATGGCCTTACAGGCCCCTTCCAATGCAATGTTTCTACGATTCCCTGAAAAACATGGTTTTGACATGGCCATACACATTAATTGTACTTATGGTAGCTTTTAAAGCCCTTAATGGTTGAGGAATTTGCTATGTGCCTGAGTGCCTCTCCCTCAAAACATCTACCCATCCCACCCACATCTCTTATACGGGGGTGTTCTGAGTGGTCACTCCAGGCGAGGCTTGGAATTTATCCACTTGTAACTGGGCCTTCTCTAAGATGGCTGCTTCACTCTGGAATTCCCTACCACTGGAGGTTGCCCCATCCTTCCTGGGTTTCAGGAGGGAACTGAAGACTAGTTGTTCTCCCAAGCCTTTCTCTGTTCTGCCCCAAAGTCATGTTAGGTTTTCCTCCTGACCCACTTGATCTGAAGTTCTCTGTGAGTGGCCTTGAATCACAATTTTAGATAAAGGAAGGATGGCTATACAGCAGACAAATCAAACAGAATATTCTTGACACTGCGGGAAATTAAATGGCACCAATTCAGGAGTAAACTGTTGCTGCTTAGAGTCAAAGAGATGCTATATTCGGCGTATAGTTAGAAGGATTTTTTTTAAAAAATGGAATCATAGAATTCTGTCTGAGTCAGCAACCAGATTGCGAACAAAGCCTTTATTAATTTTCTATTCACCAATGACAAAAGAATGCAATCTGGAGGACAGAGGAACCTGTTCAGGTGACTTTTAACCTGTACATAAGAACATAAGAACAGCCTTGCTGGAAGGGCACCACGGCCCATCCAGTCCAGCGTTCTGTCTCACACAGTGGCTCCCCATTTGCTTCAGGGTATTCCCAAGCAGATGTCTTCACCTGCTTACGATTCCCTGCAAATGGCATTGAGAGATATCCTGCCTATCTCTCCAACCCGGAGGTTGTTCTGAGGCATCCATAATGATAGCCACTGATATCCTTGTTCTCCATGAACTTTTCAACCTGTGATGGTTTGATGCTTTTAGCAGTGAGCTTTCAGTAGCACATGGCCCAACCTTTAGCTCCATGGCACACCCTTTCACAGGCTTCATTACTGCCCAACCACAAGCAAGAAAAAGAGTACTGCATATGACAAACAACTGCAAAATTGGGCATTTGAAGACGTTAAGAGCAAACTCCTCAGAAGACAGAGACCTAGTAAACCATGTTTATCCCTGGGATGTTTACAGCCTAGAGTAGGAGCCATTCAGATATTCGTGGATTCCCATGTACATCATCTCTGGCCAGGGAATAAGGATGGTGGGAACTGGAGTCTAACAAGACCCGGAGGAATACAAACTCAACTCATTATGACCCATTTCCTAAAACCAAGCACAAGATGTAGCCATTTGTTATGCACTGATAAACGCTCGGAACGATGAACAAAAAAAAGGTGGCGGCACAATGATGAAGACACCAGAACATACACCCAGGGATGCTTATTCACTCTGAAAGATCATTTCTTTCTTCATCAAAACTCAATGCCCCCTATAGAATAGTGTCAAAATCAGTAGCAGATCATGACCAACCTTTGGGACGACACAAAAGCCAAAGCTGATCCTTACAGTTTGCTCCCAGTTCCATCAGGTCACACCTGAAGACAACAGCTATCTGCATTGATTTCACCATCTTCAATGTCGGTATTTTCCCCAAGCAGGACGATATAGCAGAGAAACCTTACTGACCTTCAGAGGAGAAATGTGGGACTGCAGGACGTATCCATGGACGTTTTCTATCTGCGATAAGTTCTTCTCAGAAACGTGAACTAGTTCCGGCCCCCTCACTTCGTGAGTTAAACGAGGTAAACTATGATCGTGCGGAATGTCCTCATCTTGGTAGCGATACTTCTGGGGCACAAAAGAAATAAATGAATATTAAGTAAGGCTGGGAGAAAGGACGTTTTGCATTGCAGTCATCAAATCAACAACAGCATCCTAGTTTGAGAAGCACGATTTGACTGTCTGCATTATATTGTTGTGGTCCATCATAACTCCTGCTAAACCATCTAGGGCAGTGGTTGGAGAAGGTTGAACTAGACCAGGCCTCCAGAACAGGTAGACTGCAGGCTACCAGCAGCCTGTGAGGGGTTCAAAAGTAGCCTGCTAGCTATCAATTTAAAAAGTGAGGGGATAAGTTCTCTACCCCTCCCTTCCCCATCCCAAGTTCTGGGTCTGCCAGCCCACTGTCTCAGCCGAGCGGGGCAGTTCAAGGGCCATGGTGCATTGAAATCTGTTCCCTCCAGAACTGATTAATTGGTTTTCAATGCATTCCTATGGGAAACCGCTGTTCTACTTACAAAAGTTTTTACTTATGAGCATGTGCTCGGAACAGATAAAATTTGTAAGTAGAAGTTTTAGTGTAGTAGCCCTCAGGCTAGAAATAGTAGACCTCAGCCTGTTCAAAGTTGAACAGCCCTGAACTAGACCTTGGAGTCTTGGTCCCCAGATGTCCTTAGAGTCAAACTCCCAGAAGTCTTCTTCACTAGTTGCGCTGGCCAGTTTTTCAGGAAGTTGTAGTACAAGAACATCTGGGGACACAAGATCTAGTGCAACCTTCTCCAACCTGACCCCCGGAGGTGATAGGGCTCCATAGTTCTGGATTGTAAGAGGTAGGAGAAAGATAATATAAGGGTCTTCGTGAGGGTTTAGAAGGCTCCCTACAGTCTTGAGTGATTCTAGTAACAGCCTTGCAACCAGGTCACTGTGATCACTGTCCACATTGGCAGGACTCTGAAGAAAAGAAAACCTGAAAAAACTGTAAAGACCAAATTCTCAAGGCACAGGGTGAGCAGAAATGGCACTGACCAGTGCTCTTCTCTAAATAAGAAAAAGATGATGACTACAACAGCAGTGATCATGATCACACCCAACCAGGGGGAAAGAAGCCCTGATTATTCAGTCAACCACAAGATTCACAATGTCCACGTCGAGGCATATAGGTCTGAAGCACCAAAAATGCTTCAAATATCAGAGTTTATGACATAATCTTCCATCTCTGCCATTGCATAGCAGCGGACATGCCTCTGCAGGTGAGGTCAAATTTCCCCAGCAGCAATATATTGTAACATTCCTGTGTTCTTGGCTTGGGGCCAAATGGACAATCAACACCTATTAACCTTATAAAATACATGTTCTGGGAGGAGAGTAAAGTGGGTCACACTGATATGAAAGCATGGATCAACACAGTTGCCTGTATTTTTGGACTTTTCATGGCTGTAGGGACTGCCATGATGGGTGCCGACCTGTACCTCTGTACTTCCAAACTTATCGCAGCATCACTGCAGACTTCCTAATATGCCAAATGACACCAATCCTGATTTTCTTGTGGTTTCAGTTATTTAATTTTTAATCTTAATATTTATCAGAGCTTGGAAAGCATACTTTCTGAACTGAAGCTTCTGCCATAAGTTTCTCCCATGCGGGGAGAAAGATGGAATAGAAGTGAACAAATAAATGGAAAGAATGAATGAAAGCATAAACTTCCAAGCTCTGAGACTTACCGGTACAACCTGCCCTGAATAAAAAGATCTCGAGGTGAATTACAGGCAACACAATTACCTGAAATAATTTAAATATTTAAATTGTTCAGAGCAGTTCAAACAATTTGACAACGTGCTGTTTAAAGCAGTTCAAACACTTCTAAAAGGGAATTGTTTAAAGCAGTTTAAACAATTTAACAATGAACCCTTCAAAGCAATTCAAAATGACTGAAAACAATTTGAAAGAAACTATGCAACGTCAAACTCTGGGCCTGGTGTCAGAAACTCCATAATCAAACCAAGCCCTGAAAAATCTGCTTCTCCCAAAGTTTTAACAAAAATCCCGGTTTTAACTTGGCATTGACACAAGGCCCAATGCTGGGCGAGTTGGACTTGCACCATGTGGCTTCCACAACCAGGAGGCCACAAAACATGTCTCCTCATAATGTGTCCCTCTCGCTGCTTGACGGGGTCTCAGACGAAGGTCTCCCAGGGACAATTCAATTCTCTCACACCTTTTTATTGGCCTAGACCCCCATCCATGAATCTGCAGCCTCTTTGGTTAGGTACACCCAATTAACTAGAAAGCTCCCCTCTGCCCATTAATAGCTTTTGTCAATTATCCGGATTCTAAACAGTCCTGTGGTTCCCCAGATCTGGAGGAGAAGAGATAATTGTGAAGGAGAGCAACACTGGACGATGAAACGGCTTTGTGTTTGTCTTTGAGTTGGCATTCATTTTCAGGCTCATGGTACTGCAGCTAAGGGCGCTTTTACACGACCCCTAAGATCCGCTGGTCACTTAAATTCGAACCAGAGATCTTAGGGGTTTGTCGCTCTTTGTGCGTCCCCACCCCTCCGCACTTCCTGGCTGCTGGCTGCGTGAGGGGAGGGAGAAAAAAAAGGCACAAAAGAATAAAGGCTTACCTCCTGGTGCTGGTGGAAGCTGCCGGGAGCCCCGTCACTTCCTGGTTCCTTATCTTAAAGGGGCGGGGGCAAAAACAACAACAAAAAGAAGCCAGGAGAGCCTAGCACATCCGCATCAAGATTTTTCACCCTTGGAGAGCAGGTACAAGAAAAGTGCACTGGGACCCACTTAGGTGGGCGTGGTTGCACTTAATTTTCAGTAAACTCCGGAGCTGGTGGGTAAACAATTTTAAGCTCCGGAGCTGGGAGCCATTTGCGGTGGAGTTTAGGGGTCATGTAAAAAGGCCCTAAGTCTTTGCTCATGGCTTCTGGCAGCCAGCTCAAAGTTGACTCGGGCTTCCATCCTCCTGAGGTTGGTAAAATGAGTACCCCGGTGATTGAACAGCAAGGTGCTGTTTGCATAATTATGTTAAGTGCCTAAAGAGTGCTGTATGGGGTGGTATATGTCAAAAGAACAACAATATAAGCCCTATTGGGGTGGTCCAGAACTCTGGTGCTAGTTGTATTTTGCCACCTGATAGGCGGTACCCATAAAGGCACCCGTGCACTGGTTGAGATTATAGATTACACATCTAGACAGTATTACCCGTATTTTCTGTTTATAAGATGCCTCCCTATGTATAAGACAGGAGTCCTCAACCTAAGGCCCAGGGGCCTGATGCGGCCCCCAGGGTCCTGAATCTGGCCCCCAGGACCAATTGCAGACCCCCCCCCACCTATCCCCTGCTTCACAAGCAAGCCAGCCTCCGCAGCTGCTTCTATTGCTGAGTCAGTTCAAAGCGGTGGGCTATGTCGCTTCCCCCACTACCTCCACCCACCACCCAGATGATCAGCATGCTAGCTAGTGCGACAGTTCATAGTGGGAGGGCCACGGCAAGGCTTCCTGCTCCCCCCAACCGCCGCCCAGATGGCCGAGGCAAAGGCTGCCAAGCGGGGCAATTTAAAATGTTGGGGGGGGAGGAAGTCCCGCCCACCAAGACATGCCGGCAGCCTGATCTTAGAGCTCTGTGCCGCGATCCAAAAAGAGCTTTAAAACTACTGTTTAAATGCTGTGGTGCCGTGAGTAATGCATCAATAAATTACTCGGGTGTCAGGAGAAGCAATATATGTGTTTTTCTAGACTAGATAAGCTTGATTTATAAGCTAAAGGAGCTACTTTCGGTTTTGACTGCTTTGATTCTGCTGGCCGCTGGCTGCTTAGAAAACTGAATCCCGGCTGTTTGGAAAGTCACCAGATGATTAGTTAGACTGCTTGATACCTGCCTTTTGTCTAATTATATGCCGGCTAAGAGAGCAAAAAAGAAACTCCAGCCTGTAGGTTGGACTAGGAAATTATCTGATACAGCACACAATCGCCCTGCTCTACAGCGATCGAGCAGCCCTCAGACGACGGAGGGGTAAAAATGGCGTCAGGATCTGAGAAAGGAAAGAGGGAGACTACCCCTCCTCCCGCAGATCAAGACTTCATGAAGGAACTGCGTTTAATGAGGACGGAGCTAGCTAGCATCATGAGTGTTAATCAACAGGATGTGATCCGCAGAATGGATGGCCTTTCAAAGGATCTCTAAGGCACTAAACAAGATTTATCACATGAAATAAAGTTAAATGGCCAGCGGCTTGATAATTTGGCAGGAGAATTTAAAAATCTGGAGATACGTGTAACTGAAAACGAAACTCAAATTAACTCTCAGAAACAGGCTTTACTGAAAATAAATAAGAAACTGACTTATATTGAAGATTATTCTCGAAGGCAGAACGTCAAACTGATTAATTTTGTTATTCCAAACAAGGGGGCATCATTAAAACAGGAAGTTTTAACCTGGTTTAACTCCTTTCTGCCCAAACAACTAGAGGACTGACGATTTAGAGAGAGTTCACTATCTGGGCAAGTCAAGAGATGGGGCCCCAAAACCAGTGATAGTAAGATTTGCTTCTTATGTAAATAAAGAGCGTCTTATGTCTTCAATTAGAGCCAATCCTAATATTCTGAAGAGAGGAGGTGCAACTGTGCAAGTTTTTCAAGATTTTTCTAAAGGAACTGCTGATTGGCGTAAATCGATGAGACCAGTTACAATCATATTAAGGAAGAACAACTATCGCTATTCTTGGGGTCACCCCTATTTTTGAAAGTTTGGAAAGGCTCTGTTCAACACACTATCTACTCTCTAGAAGAAGGCCAACATCTTCTTGAAGCATGGAACATACAAGATGACTCAGGTTCTGCCTGTTCTCCCCGGGAACTTCAGTGGCAACATCAGGACAGTGAATTTCTCTCTTTCTACTCCGACTCCAGGAATCTTCGATGAAGATGAAGAATATTTGAAACTCATTTAACTTACTCCTCCCTCTTTCCCCCTCTCTCACCTCCTATCATCCCCTTTGTTTTTCTTCTTTTACTCTTCTCCCCCTTTTCCCTTCCATTTCCTTTCCCCCTCCCTTTTTTTTTTTTTTTTTTCTTTTTTTCCCAATTTTAATTTTTGTTTTTGGGATGTTTCTTTTTCTTTTTCTTTTCATTATCCCTTTTCTTCCCTTTTCCCCTCCTCTCCACCCTTCCCTTTTTTGTTTTTGTTTGTTTGTTTGCTTGTTTTGAGGGCGGTGGCGGTGAGAGGGTGGTTTAGAGGGGGTAGAACAACTTATAGAATTTTCAGTAACACGCTACTTAAGAGTTAGGAGATCTAGGCTGGCTAATGTCTGTGGACAGGCTTCCTCCCTCCCATCCCCTTGATGCACATGCTAAACAGTATGATAGCTGGTGGGGTGGGAGAAAAGAATAGTTTTTTAGGGTGGAGGATTAGATTTATTTTAGTTTATTTTTTATTAATTGATGGTGTTTTTACTTTTGTATGCACAACGGACCATTCCAGAATATTGAAACCAAAAGAAATAGGTTATGGGAAAGTTTATAAAATTAGCAACGTTGAATGTGAAAGGTCTGGGGTCATTTTCAAGAGAAATAGAATCGGCGATGATCAAAAGGCACAAAATAGATATTGCCTTTTGCAAGAGACTCATCAAATAAGAGATGGTATTAATGAATTAAAAATTCCAAATGTTGATATTTATGAAAAAAGCTTTGGCACATCTAAAGCAAGAGGGGTTGCCATTATAATCTCAAGGAATTGTGAATGTGTTGTTGAAAATGTGGTAAAAGATTCAGAAGGTAGATATATAATATTGCAAGTTCTAATGGGGAAAGATCATTATACTTTGGTTAATCTGTATGCACCAAACGTTAACCAAGGCCGCTTTTACAATCTCCTTTGGGATCAGATTGAATTGGTTAAAAAGGGGTATTTAATAATGGCAGGGGATTTCAATATGGTCTTAGATAAAATTAAAGATAAATCGGTATGTAAAAAGGAAGAGTGGAGGACAAGACATACAACTCTAGCAAAGTTTATAAATACAACAGGATTGAAGGATGTCTGGAGAGAACTGAAAGGAGATGAAATAAAATACACCTTCTACTCACCAGTGCACAAAACCTATTCTAGGATAGATTTTGTGTTTGTTTCACAAAGCCTAATACCCAAGATAAATAATACCGAAATTGAGATCATAAAAACATCTGATCATGCTTTAATGTCGATTGATTTAGCAACAAATAAAAATTATAGAGAAGCTAAAAGGTGGAGAATGAATTTAAAAATATTTCAATATCCAGAAGTGCTGGAAAAGGTCAAAAAGATTGGTTGGAAACTTGGGATATAAACGAAAAGGCAGGTAGCCAAACGCCAATCATATGGGACACCCTGAAAGCGGTAGCTAGAGGCCTTATCATAAAAGAAAATATTAAAACTAAAAACAGGAAGAACTCAATAAAAGAAAATTAGAAAAACTAATAGCAGATTTAGAATCCCAATTTTTTTCTTACTAAGGATAATAAGATATTGAGGTTGATTGAAGCAAGGAAAAAGAGTTAGAAGATCTAGATTTACAACAAACACAAAGGAATCTTCTGTACCTAAAAAGAAATTTTTTTGAATACAGCAACAAGAACTCAAAACTTTTAGCCAGATTAGCACAGAAAAGACAAGATAAGAATACAATAGGGATTATAAAAGACTCCTCAGGTAAGACATGCACACAAATGAAGGAAAAGTTGTCAGCTATACAAGAGTTTTATCAGTTGTTATATACTACCAAAAATAAACCTAAGGAGGATATAGAAAGGTATATCACTAAGAATTTAAAGAGGGTCTTGGAACAGGAAGATATGCTGGAAATGGAAAAGCCTATTACAGATCAAGAGATAAGCGAGGTAATAGACAAATTAAAGAATAATAAAACGCCCGGAGTGGACGCTCTGGGACCTGAATTTTACAAACTTTTTAAAGCAGTATTAATACCTAAATTAAAGAAGCTATATAATGAAATTTTGAATGGAGAACAAATTCCGAGATCTTGGACCCATTCTTTAACTATTTTAATTCCAAAACCTAATAAAAATTTAATGGATATTGGGTCATACAGACCAATATCCTTATTAAATCAAGATGCTAAGATTTTCACAGCAATTTTGGCTAAAAGAATGAATAAATTTATAGCTAAATATATTAAAGAGGATCAATGTGGTTTTATCAAAGGTAGACAAATGGCAAATATTATTAGAAGGAATTTGAATGTTCTTTATGAAATGAGTAAGAGTACTACTAAAGCTGGGATGTTATCTCTAGATCTTTATAAAGCTTTTGATTGTGTTCAATGGCCCACATTAAAAATATTGTTAAAAAAATGGGATTTGGGAAATCCTTTTTGGGAGTAATAAATCAACTATATTCAACGGGCACTTCCTCAATAATAGTTAATGATGGATTGACTGAACAAATCACCCTAGGCCGAGGAACTAGACAAGGATGTCCTCTTTCTCCAGTCCTTTTTGTATTGTTATAGAGCTCCTGGCAAATGCCATAAGGGACGACAAATTTATTAAAGGTATAGGGAAAGATGGGGCAACTAAAATTAGTTTATTCAAGGACGATGCTCTTTTGACTATTGTAAACCCAATAGAGAATATTCAAAGAGTAAAAACTCATTTAGAAGAATTTGGAGAAATAACAGGATTATGTGTAAACTGGCAAAAATCAGAGAGTTTATTCTTCAATTATGGAAAACATGACTTAAAGATGATTGAAAAATCTGGACTTAAACCGGGAAAAAGCATTAAATATCTAGGATTAGAACTCCATAAAGAATTTACTAAAACTAAAGAAAGAAATATTTCGAAATTAGAAGAGGAGATGAAAAACAAATTAATATCCTACTCTAAACTAAAATTATCGTGGTTTGGCAGAATTGCATTGATAAAAATGAAAATACTTCCAAAAATTAACTTTATTTTTAAAATGTTACCGGTTCAGTTTTTAGAAAAGGAAATTAAAACTCTCCAAGACATGATAAATAGGTATTGTAATGCAGGGAAAAAATCAAGAATAAATAAAAGTCTATGGTATAGATCTCAGAAAGAAGGAGGAATAGGTATACCCAATATAAAAAATTATTATATAGCCAATCAACTTAGTTCTTTGGGGGAAATTCTTTTTAAACCACAGAAGTTAATATGGTGGGAGCAAGAGTCTTTGGATATAAAGGGGAAATAAACACATTTTTATTCACGGAAGTTAAAAACAAAGTAAAGATTGACAACCCCCTATTGAATAGTTTAATTGCTACATGGAGAACATATAGGAAAATCTTGTCTCGAAGGGATCCCCATTGGCTTTAGTTACTGACTTGGAAAGCTTTCCAGACAACTTGAAGCATTATTTGGAGTTATTTAAAATTAAGAAAATAGCTAGACTAAAGGATTGGATGCTCAAGATTAAAACAATTCAGGATATAAAAATATTTTGCAACCCAGTGATTTAACATGGTTAAATTATATTCAACTAGGAAAATGGATAAAGGACTGGGGAAAGAGAAATAATCAAATTAGAGAATGCACAAAATTTGAACATTTCCTACTATCGCTTGAGTCTGAACAGGAAAATTCAGAGAAAGGAATAACACGTAAAATATATAAAATACTAGGGGAATTATCAGAAATGAAGGAGTTAAACACCTTGAGAGAAGTTTGGAACCAAGACCTTAATGTACAGATAGAGAAAGAAGACTGGAAAAAAATTTGGAATATGAGAATTTTGAGATCATTGTCAGTCAGGATAAAAGAAAACTACTTCAAATTGGTTTCCAGATGGTATTTAACCCCAGTAAGACTAAATAGAATGAATCCTGCTTACTCTAAGATATGTTGGAAATGTGAAAAAGAGCTTGGTACTTACTTGCATCTTTGGTGGGAATGTGAAATAGTCCAAAGGTTCTGGAAAAAGTGTTTTTAGAGCTAAGTAATATGATTAAGATGGATATAGATTGTAATCCAGAGATAGCATTATTATCATTGTTAACAAGTAAAGATTATGTTGTTACAACAAAGGAACTAATAGCAAATTTTATGACAGCTGCTAGATTAATTATAGCAAAAATTGGAAGTCAAAACTAGAATTCAAGATGGAAGATTGGTATAATGAACTTTGGGATATAGCTATAAACGATAAACTCTCCTGCAGTTTAAAGGTTAAACGAGGAGAAATGAAAAAAGACATTTTCTACGATATCTGGGGTAAATTTTTAGATTATGTACTAGTCGAAGGAAAAGGGAAAGAGTCCACGAATATCTCACAACAATTCTGGAGAAGAGAACTTTAAGAAGACTACTAGAAGAATAGAAGATGGAGCAACGAATAAGAATGTATGGATGGACCCGTGGGATGGGGGTGCACTTATATTGTTTGTTGTAGTTTTTTTTTACTTTCATTTTTTATGTCGTTGTATGTAGTTTAAAATTTAATAAAAAAACATTAAAAAAAAAAATAAAATGTTGGGGGGGGTTGTTTTTCTTTTTTTGGACTGTGGTCCGGCCCCCAGTGGTGTCTTGGGGGTAGTGGACCGGCCCGCTGTTTGAAAACTTTGAGGACCCCTGGTATAAGACGACGCCCACTTTTCCAACCCAAAATTACATGTTCACAACCACACCGTTCTCTCTCCTCAGCTTACTTCTATGTATAAGACAACCCTCAATTTCTAGTCTAATAATTTTAGACACAAAAGAAGTCATCTTTTACATGGAAAAATCCTGCAACTTGGTCTGTGGACCCCTTTTCCAAGATGCCATTTCTACCCTCAACTGGTCTAGAAGAAAAAGCACAGGCATTGTTTACTGCATCTGCATGAGTGAAGACCAACATCTCAGAATGCCACCTGCGGTCTCAAGAATTGCTACAGTGGTCCCCCTCCCATTCGCAGTTCATATACTGTGGTATCACTATGGGCGTTTATACACGACCCCTAAACTCCGGGGCAAATGGCTCCCAGCTCCGGACCTTAAAAATGTTTCCCCACCAGCTCCGGAGTTGACAGGAAATTAAGTGCGACCACACCCACTTTAGCGCGTCCCAGCGCACCTTTCAAGTACCTGCTCTTTGGAGGTGAAAATTATTTTATCCGGTGTATCAATAGTGAGTGCGGGACTCTCCTCGCTTCTGTTTGTTGTTTTTTGGCTCCCGCCCCTTTAAGAGCTACTTTTACAGAGACTGAAATGTTGCCGGCAGGAGCCAAAGGCAGAACGGAGGTGAGCAGCATACTTTTCTTTCTCTTTTTCTCCTTCCCCTCACGCAGCCAGCAGCCAGGAAGTGCGGAGGGGTGGGGACACAGGAAGAGCGACGAACCCCTAAGATCTCTGGTCCGAATTTAAGTGGCCAGCGGATCTTAGGGGTCGTGTAAAAAGTCCCTATATTGCGGGACCACAGTATATGAAAAAGGCCCCCCTGGGGTAAGGGGGGAAGCCCTGTTTCAGGACTCCCGTGCTTACCCCAGGAGTGGCGCTGCCCTGAATGGGCCTGTGAGGGCCTTCCTGGGCCTTCTGGAGGCCTGAAAATGGCTTCCCTGTGGACCGGAAGTCACTTACGGTTTATCAGAAGTCACTTCCAGTTTGTAGAAAATCATTTCTGAGGCCTCCAATGACCTTTCTAGGCCTGTCAGAGGCCTCAGAAATGATTTTTGGCAATCCAGAAATCACTTCCAGTTTACTGGAAGCCAGTTCGCAGGGAGGCCCTTTTGAGGCCTCCAGAAGGCCCGGGGAGACCCTTGCAGGTGCCAGGCTGAGGGTAAGTACAAGGGGCACCAGCAAGGCCCCCCCAGGCCCGACAAAACCTACATCTGCATATCGTGAATTTTCAATTATTGCGGGTCAGGTCAGGTCCCTAACCCTCGCCACAGGCGGGGGGTCACTATACACTTTTCTTGGATTCTACACAGAGAGACCAATTTAAGAGATGCTAGGGAGCTCAAAGTTTAATGTCCAGACATAAAGCCTGGACACGCATCTCCATCCACTTCTAACTCTTGCTAAGGCTCAGCTGTGATTGTTTGGTGTGTTCCCCATGACCAAAGTCCGCTTTCATTTGGTGACATCACAGCAGTTCAACCACTGACATGCAAAGCAACTCTTCTCAGGCCTCTGCACCAAAATACAGTACTGCTCCCTGAATTAGCAATGTGCCTACAATTATCTCAAGGACCAGCCACTCGAAGCTAAGATTCCAACCTTAACATATCAAGAAATGGGAGGCTCCTGACCTGGCAACCATACACATCAAGAACATACAACAGCCCACCAGATGTTCAAATCTCCTTTCTGTTTTGGCATTACTGAGGAGTGAAAAATCACCGGGGGTGTGTGTGTGTGTGTCAAACATTTGGCAGACGTCAAAACACAGCTGGTGAGTTATATTCAGCTTGGCAATTGCCAAGTCGTACATAACTTACCTTAAGAGCTGCCCACTCTTCCCCCCCCCCAATTAATTGCAGTTGAACAGAGGGAACCTCTCCTACGCACACGCAAGTACGCATACATGCATGCACATGCACACACGCACACACAAACACACACACACAGAGAAAGAGAGAGCGAGAGAGCTTCATATATTCACAAAGGAACAGGTGGATGATGAACGATAATTACAAACGAGTGCCTTCTGCAAATGGGACATTGTGTGTTTCCAGCCCACAACAGATATTTTAAATCCCTGTAATTATCTCTAATGGAGCAGCACAGACTGTGCCACTATGGGCGATTAAATGGAAATGTGGCCATCCTTTAAAAGCACCAGAAAAGGGGGGGAGGTGGATTATTAATCTCAGTTTGTTTGTTTAAACATATGAAATGGAGTTAGCACTGTCTCAGGCTTCTGCTGCTCCTCCTCTGATCTCTTTCAAAGTTCACTTGTGGATTTTGTGCTTTGGAAAGCATTCATATTCAGACAGATCTTTCTAGAAATTTCTCCATTTTTAAAAAGAGGAATTTGTTTGTTCATTGGTTTCGAAATATCAAAATGGATTTCCCTGCAAAAGGAAACTTTGGTAAACTTTTCCAGCAAGGTTTTAAGCCATAAGTTTCTAGGGAATGCTCTTTTTGAGATTTAGACTTCAAAAAAAAATGTTTCTAAATTTATTTTTAATCTTGACTAATATTGAATTGTTTTTAAATTTATAGTTTTGTGTGCCCTGAAGTTGAGTCATGGCAACTGGGCTTCTTTTCTTGTGAGATCGGAACTTTTCGCTACTCATCCAAGTAACTTCATCAGTCTGAGAAACTGTTCCCAACATCCATTAAGTATGGGTAATTAACGGTGGCCTTGCTGGTGAAGGTGTGAAGTGCTTCTGATTTGTCTGGGGATTGATGAAAGGGCAGCTTGATAAGTAAGTAGCAGATAGATTGTGCCTGAGTCCCCCACCTCTGTAGAGAGGGGCTTGGTACACACATGAATGGCTTTCCTGACCCCTCTCTCAAACCACGTATCTGTACATCCTCATCATTGAATGTCTTTTGTCTTTCTAACGAAGGTACACTGCTGATTCTGGTCCTGAGCTGTTACCCCTCCTATGTTGGGACATCCTTCTGTTTAATGGCTGTTTAGTTTCTCCAATGTAGAGCTTGTCTATATAGTTCCTCTTACGTTTTGGTGTTGGGTCTTTTGGGTGGATGAGTCTCTGCCTTAGTGGTTTTCTATCAAATTACCAAGGTTTGTAGAAAAATAATTAATACTTTTAAATGGAAGATGTTTTCAATATGTTTCGAGGTCTGTTTTATAACTGAAATGGCACTACAGCATCTGCGAGATCAGTACCCATGTTTTAACTTATTTTCTGCCTTAAAATACTAAATAACACCCTCCGCCCCCTGAAATGCATGTTTTCAAGAATCACCAGAACTGGCCACTAGAGCGAAACACAGACAACATGCTACAGATAGCATTTCTATGCCTGCACTTTTTGAGATCCATGGAGGGTTTTAGAAGTGATCCCTTGTGGATAGAATGGTTCTACTTGATTTAATGTGCTGCTGATTAAAATTTTCATTGAAAGGGGAAGATTAAGTGTTCACAGGCTTTAATAACAAGTGAACTACGCCTTCTGTTCAAGTCGTTCCAGCTCCGTGTAATCATAAAAGCTTATTAGTTTTAATAGCTGAAAAGAACACATTAGGGATGGGCAGGAAATGAAAAACGAAATGCTGTTTTGTTGTTTCGTTGCGTAATGAAACAAAACGAAATGAAATGAAACTAGGAAGCAGCATTTCGTTATAGACGACATGAAACAGTCATTTTCCCATTGAAATGAACCATTTTGTTCTATTGTTTTTGGGGCTCCTGCCGAGCTGTCAATGTCTGGAGCCCTTTAAATTTGGCCCAGTCGGTACCAGGGGGACCCTCTGGGGCCAACTCGGCCAGGTTTAAAGGGCTCCAACCATTGACAGCTCAGCAGGAGCCCTTTAAAAATGGCTCCCGGAGTACCTGGCACCAAATCTGGTGCCTCTAGGACCCAGGGGAGCCATTTGGTTTCATTTCATTTTGTTTCGTACGAATTTTTTTAAAAATGTAAGAAACAAAGCAAAACTAAACGGGGTAAGCACAAAATGAAACAAAACGAAGCATTATTTTTCCATTTTGTGCCCATCAATAGAACACATCCATGCTCTAAAACATGTTACCAGATCCTGGGAAGCGGGCTGATGTCCTTCAAACTATTTTATTTTCTGCTTTGTCTCTGTATGAACCAGCCAGTGTCTTCAGATCATCAGGGGACCCATTCTTTCAGCCCCCTCATCCTCAGAGGCACAGTTGGCGAGGACACAAGATGTCCTTTTGGGCAGCTGCTTCCAAGAGGTCAAATTTCCTTCCATGCCCCCTCCTCCTCTAATTATGCATGCAGGCAAAGTCCCTCTTATTCAGACAACCTTGGCCATAAACTGACCATAACAGCCTTTTAATGATAGATAGTTCTCATTTTTATTCTTTTGGAGCCTCATGGCATAGTGGTTTAACTGCAGTGCTGCAGTCAAGACTCTTCCCATAACCTGAGTTTGATCCCCAGGTACTGTAGTTGGCTCAAGGCCGGCTCAGCCTTCCATTCTTCTGAGATTGGTAAACTGAGTGTCCAGATCAGTGGTTCTCAACCTGTGGGTCCCCAGATGTTCCTGGACTGCATCTCCCAGAAGCCTCCACCACTCTCTGTGCTGGAAGGAGTTTCTCGGAATTGCAGTCCAAGAACATCTGGGGACCCACAGGTTGAGAACCACTGGTCCAGATCATTCGGGGGGGGGGAATGTGTAGCCTGCATAATTAAAATTGTACAACAATCCTAAGAATGCTTTAAGCACTGTGGAATGGTGTGTAAGCAGCACACTGCTTTTTTGCCTTTTGTTGTGCTTGTTTTTTAATTTTAATTAATCCAGTACCTGTTTTTAACATGATATGATAAGCCATCAAACGGTCTTAATTTTTCTGCTTTCAAACATTATAACAGATTGTTTTAGCTGTATCTGCTTAACGGTTCTCTTCAGAATTTCCCAGTACACCCTGTGTGTGTGTTGTGTCATTAAAGTCGTGACTGACTCTTCGTGACCCCATGTCCATGGAGTTTTCTTGGCAGGAATACTGGAGTGGTTTGCCAGTTCCTACTCCAGGCACCTACAGCGCCTGGTATTCCCTGGTGGTCTCCTATCCATGTACTAACCAGGGCCGACCCTGCTTAGCTTCCGAAATCAGGCGAGATCGGATGTGCTTAGGGCATCTAGGAACCCTTAATGCTGTGCAAATTGGAGAAGGTTTTTTTTTTTGCCTTTAGCTCTACCTTGGTGTAGTTTTCTCTTTGGAACACAAGATGGCAGAACAACTGTCCTAATCGAGGAACCTGCAGTGGATTGCATCCATAAATAAACGACGTTGGGTGGTGGGTGGCAGGGGGACAGCTTTGCAATCAACCTTGTGTTGGTTTCTAACAGGCAGCAAACTATTAAACTGATTTAAAAAAAAAGACAGGTTTCCACCAGCCTAATATATATGTGTACTCAAGTATATACATTTTAAAGACAGCAGTTTGTTTAATAACAGCACTTTATGTGGGCAATCAGTCATATTCAAAAAAGAGCAGCAAGAGTTTATATAACTCATTAGCATTAACCACAGCAACAAACGCCAGCAGGAATCTATTGATTTTCCAAAAGGTTAACAGCATGTACCAGCAAGGCATCAGAGGTTCAGCTGGAACAGTGGTTCCTGACCTTTTCTGAGTTGTGATCACCTTTTATAATAGCCAAGTAACCTGCCATAAAAAGGCATTTTTAATGGAGGTAAGTAATATTCCTTCTCAGAAAGTAGAGGCTTCTTTCTCCCCCAAAGGGCCCGTTTCTGTTATAAAAGAAAAGAAAAGAAAAGTGTTCTGCTTATATACTGCCCCATAGTGCTTAAAGCACTCTCTTGGCTTTTTACAATTTTATGATGCAAGCGACACACTTTACAGGCTGGGTACTCATTTTATCAACGTCAGAAGGATGGAAGGCTGAGTGAACCTTGAGCAACTACCTGGGATTGAACCCCAGGTTGTGAGCACAGTTTTAGATGCAGTACAGGCATTTATCCACTGCTCCACAAGGCTCCATACACTTACATAATAACTTTAATAACCTGCTCCAAAAGGTCACAGAAGGTATTATTTCGCAAGGGGGATCATTTCACATGATCCCCCAGAAAACACTTGGGGACCTCCCTGGGGTCCATGAACACAGGCTGGGAAACTCTGAGCTAGACCATGAACAAGGACTATAACAAATCCGCTAAGTGAAATCACAGCTAACTCCCGGCAGAATACTTGGGAGGATGTGCTAACTTTAAAATAGATGATTCCACCTTTTAAGCAACCCGGACAGCTATGGACAAATTCTAAAAAAAAGACACACAATGCAATTAAAAAAAAACAGCACAAATATCAAGAGTTGTTCAGATCACAATCAACACAATAGGTTGGTAAGACCCCTTCGCCATTGCTAAGAGGCACTTTAAAAGTGGTTTCTCAAGTGCTTCCCTTAGTCCCGTGCACACGGGTGTAACTGCATTTGGAAAAATCATCACACCAATATGAAGTACTTGTGAAATCCATTGTTTTGATTAGTATAGGCCAGTGGTGGCAAAACTTTGGCACTCCAGATGCTTTGGACCACAACTCCCAGAATTCTATGCCTAGACTGCCCATGACAAAGGACTATGAGCTGTCTCCACACAAGATAGCCTGTCTCCTCAAGGAGAAATGTTCAACCCCCTTGAGATTGTTCACTTCTAGCACAGCAGCCAGACAAGGAAGCCTCCCCCCCTTTACCCCATCAATGTTTCTGCAATTAGACCAAACTTCTTTTCATAAAACTGCTGTCTGTTTCCTTGGAGAATGAAAGCATAGACAGAGGCAGCAAACACAGGAAGACTGCTTAATTACTGAATGATCGAACAAACAAATGAACAAATGAATGAATGAATGAATGAATGAATGAAACAACAACAAAAATAAATAAATAAATAAATAAATAAATAATGGAGTTGACAAAATCACCATCAGTCAGCTGCAGAAAGCCGCCTTACTGGGATCTGCTCGCATAATTTGCCGATACATCACTGAGTCTTAAACGCTTGGGAAGCATTCGATTAGTGATTTGTATTACAAAATCCAGCATAGTTAGCTGTTTGGTTAACAAACAAACAAACAAACAAACAAACAACAACAACAACAACAACAACAACAACAACAACAATAATAATAATAATAATAATAATAATAATAATAATAATAATAATAATAATAATAATAATAATAATAATAATAAATTAACTCCTATATTGAGTTGTTGCAAGAAAATTGCTCAGACTGATTACAAACAGTGTCATAATGTAGTTGCTCAAATGATCCACTGGAGTTTGTGTCAGAACTATCATCTGCCCGTAGCAAAGAACTGGTGGGATCATAAGCATGAAAAAGTGACTGAAAATGAGCATGCAAAATTAAGTTGGGACTTCCGAATACAGACAGACAGGGTTTGGGAGCATAATACCGCGGATATTGTGATTGTGGAGAAGAAAAAAGTGTGGATCATTGATGTTGCTATAGCAGATGATAGTAGAGTCACCGAGAAACAACTTGAAAAAAAATTCCTGATATCAGGAAATTGAACTTCAGAGACTCTGAAAATTGAACTTCAGAGACTCTGGAATAAACTGGTACAGGTGCTCCCAGTGGTAATTGGCACACTGGGTGCGGTGCCTAAAGAGCAAAGCAAGTATTTAGAAGAAATTAGAGTTGACAAAGTCACCATCAGTTAGCTGCAGAAAGCCACCTTACTGGGATCTGCTGGCATAATTTGCTGATACATCACATAGTCCTAAACGCTTGGGAATAGAGATGGGCACGACTTAGCGGTATTCCCGTTTCCGTTTCCGTTACTCGGTTCCGTTACTCTACGGAAACGGTATCATCTGCCCTAGTGAATTTGTAACAATTTTGGTCTGAAGATCATGCCAAGCACAGAAAAAAAGTTTTAAAAGAAAAAAAAACCCGGTTCCCGGCCAAAAAGCAGGATGAAAATGAGCCTCATGCCAAATTCTGAGGTCCCCGGCCTCCCCCTCATGTCCTGGGCTGCTCTGGTGGGATACAGACAGCAAAAAGGGTTTTGGAATAAAGCGCAAGCAATAATAAAAATTTTAAACTCTCCCCCAATATTCCCGGGCCATTAATAAAAAATGCCTGCTTGACTAAGGGCCAGGGCACCTACCGGAGGGGTGGTTTCTGGAGGGGGTCCAGATTTCCCCGTCCTGGCAGTTTTGTCGCCATCGCCATGCCATCCGGTGCGGGCGGGGATCAAAAGGTGATTTATATTGTTTTAGAAATCGTGGTCCAAAAACACACAAGCACAACAGAAAGAAACAGGAAAAATATATAAACTGCCAGATTTTTCACAGTAGCAGGGGTTTTTTTCTTGCAAAAATGTCTCTCCTCTCCTCCTCTGTCCTCCATTGATTTTATTTTATTTTATTTTATTTACACCTGAGCACAGGCCAGTGTCAGGAGTGGACAACCATGCAAATTTTGGAGCCATCCCACCAGATGTATGGCCACTTGGCCATGGAGACTTCTGGGATGTGCCCCCTAAAACCACAGCCCTAACCCTAACCCTTGACTCCAAATCACAACTGTCTTCTTAGTGGGTCAGAGAGGCACCCAGAGGCAAACAACCCATCCAGTGCTTCCACGTCACTACTGGCTCATGGTGCAACCTGAGAAAGAGCTATGACTAACCTATTTATGAAGAAATATGCACAACTGCTGGGAAAGTCATTCATCACCAGCTGCAGAAAGCCACCTTACTGGGATCTGCTTGCATAATTTGCTGATACATCACATAGTCCTAAAAACGCGTTCAACTAGTGATTTGTAATTCAAAATCCAGCTTAGTTATCTTGTCTGTTGTGATGATGATGATGATGATGATGATGATGATGATGATGATGATGATGATGATAATAATAATAATAATAATAATAATAATAATAATAATAATAATAATAATAATAATAATAATAATAATAATAATAAACAACCAGTTGTGGTGCCTTTAAGACTAGTAGATTTGTTCTCATGACAGCTTTTGTAAATTACAATCCACTTCTTCATATAGCTCCTTGCATTTTATTTTCATTTTTTACACCTTTTAGAATTAATTCATTCCAAATGAAATTATGTTAAGCAAATTTTCCTACAAAAAAACAAATGGACCAGATTTTAATCAAATGTTATACAAGGGTCCACTGTATATGCTAAAACAAACAAAAGGACCAATCAAATGCCAGGAAAGGCATGGATTCACATGCACTGGGAAGGGTTGCTTTGCTAGAAGAAATATCCCTTATGGCTACCCTTTCATGGGTTGAGAAATCATTCCAGCCCAGCAGTTGTTCTTGAGCACAGACTGGTGTCAGGCTAGAAAGCAACTACCCAGATGCCGTGCATAGGACTGAACCACAAGCAGTCCAAATATAACCTGATTGCTAATGAAGAGGCAAACAACCCATCCAGTGTTTTCACTTCTTAAAAAGCTCATGCCACCATGCAACCCAATGTGCCAGGCCTCATAAACCTTGTGTTGTTGAACAACATGCACAACTGCTGTGAAAGCCATTCACACCAATGCGGGAACTCTCATCAGCGTGTGGGCATGTATGCTGTTAAAGTCAATTCTGACTTATGGCAAGCTCTTTCAGGGTTTTCCAGGTAGATAATATCCAGAAGTGGTTTCCCAGTCCCTGCCTGGGGTGTGTGTGTGTGTGTGCCATGGGAGTGGGTGGCTTTAGCATACAGTAAATACAAGCTGGGTCTTAGGATGCCCAGAGGAGACTCAAACTCCCAACCTCTGGCTCCACAGCCAGATAACTAAACCACTGATAGCACACACACACACACACACAAAGATCGCTGTCTGAAAGACCAGGGCAGGGGTGGAGGTTACTTCCTTACTTGTCTCATTTAAAAAAAAAAACCTCTCAGGCTGGCAGTCACTGAGGGAAAGTCTGCCTGAGGAGAAAGGAAAGTCAGCAACGATGGGGCCAGCCTGGCCTCCCGTGGCAAGGAGTTCCGCAGTGCAATGACAAAGACAGCCCTCGCCTGTGTCCCAAACAAATCCACTGGTGAGGGAAAGAGAAAAGGAAGAGGTGAGCAGAGAGAAGGAATGGAGAGGGGTGAAGGAGGCAGATGAATGGCGGGTTTTTGCCTTTCAGGAGGTGGTGGGTCCTCGGAAGAATGCCCCCTCAGAGGGACGTGGACGGTCCAACTGGAAAATGCCAGCGGCGGATTGGGCGCGCCACCCCTGCTGTGGAACACAGTGCAGTGGCAGGGGATCTCACCTGAGGAGACCGACCGACGTGGAGCGTTTCGAGAGATTGCACAGCCCTCAGACTTTGAAAATGGACATGTGGGCTTCACCTGCCTATGATGTGGGTTTAGTTAACGGGTTTGTTAAGAATGATGTTGGTATTCCTGTTCCCAAAGAAGAAGTTAATAAAGATGTTTCGTTTTCACTGCCGTCTCCGCTCCTTGAGGGGTTGACGGGAGAGGCATCACCAGAGGCTATGGTCAGACCCTCTCTCTCACTCACACACACACACGCAAAAGTGTTGCTGCCTGAAAGACCAGGGCAGGGGTGGAGGTTGCTTCCTCATTTTTCTCATTAAAAAAAAAAAGCCCTTCTCGGGCTGCCAGTCACTGAGGGAAAGTCTGCCTGAGGAGAAAGGAAAAGTCAGCAATGATGGGGCCAGCCTGGCCTCATGTGGCATGGAGTTCCGCAGTTCAATGACAAAGATAACCCTCACCTGTGTCCCAAACAAATCCACTGGTGAGGGTGGTAAATATCAAACAAAAGGTATCTCCTGCTGATCTTAACACCTGAGCTGGCTCATAAAGGGACACAGCTTGGACTCACACCAGTTAGGTTCCAGTGACAGTACAGCTGGTGGACCTGCTGTAGTGTGTGTGTGTGTGTGGGGGGGGTTATGCTATCTCTATAACCACAGTCACAATCTGGCTGTAGTGTTTTGGAACCCCTGATGTTTCCAAGCCTTTTTCCAGTTGCAGCCCCATGTAGATTGTGTGACACTAATCCAGCTGGAACGTAACTATGGTTGGGGATACAGAAAGTGCCTAAGTGTCCACCCTTGTCCTTGCACTACCTTGTGAGTCCTACATGCTCTCAGGCCAGACGTACAAACAAATGTTTGGCTGATTTGGGTGATGATTAGCCCTTAAAACCAGCCCCTTGCCAGATATGCATGCAGTCACTTTTCCAAGCCCAGCGGTGGGAAGAGTTAAGCAAGGTCTTCTACGCCGCCGTGTGGCTGCAATGTGTAGAGAAGGAGCACTTACCCAGCAGGTCTTTCTCCTCCAAGGAACGCAAGGAGCGACAGAACGGAAGCTTACCTTGCCATCAATAAAGTCCAACTGAGAGCAACAGCTGACATTTCGATGTCCGATGCGCTTTCATCCCACGTGCTGTCAGCTTCAAAGGCTAACGGTTGAACAACCGTCATTTTCAAATGAGATCTTGGACTGACTTTATTGTTGCAGGGTTTTTTGAAACTTTGTATGTTGTCTTTAGTAGCTTTGGCTGGGAGGGACCTTTCTGGGCCAGGATGACTGTTAGTGTAGTGCAGGGGTGTCCAAACTTCAGCCCTCCAGATGTTTTCGACCACAGCTCCCAGAATTCCAAGCCAGTATTGCCAATAACAAAGGACTGTGGGAGTTGGGGTCCCAAAGATCTGGAGGGCTGACGTTTGGACACCACTGGTGTAGTGTATCCAGTACTAACCAATACCTCCCTTCTGCGTCTGAATTCAAACAGAGCCCTGTCTCTCAAGTTAGTACTCACTCCTTCCCCCAGTCATCGGCTGGCAGTTCATTGAAGTCTGTTGCTGAAAGCAGACGTGTTCACCAGTTTGCTGTTTGAAAATAAAATGTAAAGAAAATGCTTTTTGCATTCTCAAAGGCCTTCAGGGCTGGGATCTGATAGCTTTGGTGAGTTTTTCGGGCTCTTTGGCCGTGTTCTGGAAGTTTTTCTTCCTGACGTTTCTCCAGTCTGTGTGGCTGGCATCTTCAGAGTTCCCTGAGCAGCTTGCTCTCTGAAGATGGCAGCCACAGAGTCTAGCGAGACATCAAGCAGAAAAAAAAATCCAAAACATGGCCAAACAGCCTGAAAAACTCACAACAGCTATAAAATGCTTTGTGTTTCTTCTCCCACAAATGTTTGAGCGAATCACTGTGACCATGTCAGTTAATGAGAAAAACGGTGGACTATCCTGGGGAACTTGTAGCTATTCTACTTAGTGCTTCTGCTGCAGAGCTGGAGGGATTAAACCAAAAATTTGAAATTGCAACTGGTATGACTGTAAAACTGTCAAACTCCAAGTTTAAAAGAGTCTGGGAATAGCAAATACTTCTGAGAGTACTATGTGGCCATGGAGTAAACTTTGTATCCTCATTTAACCCCAGCGGTAATTCCCCAACATCCTTTAATTCATAGCTAGTTGTCAACCTTTTTTGTATAAACTGCCTTAGGTACAATAAATGTTTAAATGCAGGAGGAGGAGGAGGAGGAGGAGGAGGAGGAGGAAAGGAATGGAAGTGAATGTTTGTATTATCAAACATAGGCATATCCAGCTAAGATGGCATGACATGGTTGAAGTGATAACTTTCAATAAGCAAAGCTTTAAGCAAGCAAAAGCACCAACTTTAAGCACAAATTGAAGCGAATAGCCAAGAATCAATTGAGGTCAGAGAATAGAACAACCTGGTCATCACAGTCAATATAGTCAGTCATGCTGGTAACCTCCAACCTATATTATAGGTAGACTAAGCCACATTCTCACTTCTCTCCTGAAAATCATTGTGCTATTCTAGTTCTGCTAATGTTTGCAAATTTCAGGGAAAACACTTCCCAACGCAGCACCTTCCACACAATTTGGGTTATAATTCACGTCATTCTGGGAGCTGCAACCCAAAGCCTTTTTAAAAATGCAGGTGGACTATGCCTGACTCAGCCTTGCAATCCTGACCAGCAAGCAAAATCTTCACCCCTCTGGGAACCAACGTTTTGTTATTTCAGCCATTAGCTTGATTCTTCCTCGTACGTCACCCTCATGCTTCTCCTAAGATGTTTACCACACAAAAGGCAAAGCAAGATGGAGGTTGAGCAGCCACATTCCCATTCCATTTATCTTTACAAAAATGTGGAGGTTTTTTTAAATACCAAAAAGGTTCCCTTGCACCCTCTAGTGGCCAAAAATATTTTTTAAAAGCGGGTCTAATTTTTTTAAAGGTATGACATTACTGAGGATAGGATAACAGACACATGGCAAAATTTCCTCTATGCCCCTTGAAAGGTCATGCAAAGCCTTTTTGAAATCTAATTTTTTAAAAACTCTTAAATGGAGATGGGGGTCCTGACAGGGAGCCACATGCATCTGTGGAACTCCCTGCCACAGGTTATGGGGATGGCATCTGGCCTGGATGCCTTCAAACGGGGATTGGGCAGATTCCTGGAGGAAAAGTCCATCACAGGTTAGAAACCATGATGGAGATGTGTAATCTCCAGGCTTAAAACCAGGGTACTTCAAGGGCCAGATGCAGGGGAGTGGTATCAGGAGACAGATATCTAGTCTCATGCGCTCCCAGAGGCATCTGGTGGGGCCACTGGGAGATACAGGAAGCTGGACTAGATGGGCCTTTGGACTGATCCAGAATGGCTCTTCTTATGTTCTTATGTTCTTATCCTGGCCCTATTCTTTATGTTATCAGTTGTCCATGGATGTTATGCGATTTCTTTCTCTCCAAACTTGCTTACTGAGGACGTAACATAATAAGGAAACTAACAAGTGTACCAATGTCTCCTAGACAAAGGAAGGGGAATTTTCAGTCCGGAAATATTTCACTCTTAAGAAACCTATCAAATTGCTAAGCATTTTTCTGCATTGCCTGAACAGTCTACAAGTCGCACTGCACACCGTTTCAGCTTGGTTGTGCTGTGCATCCCTGTGAATCTTTTCCTTCATTTTAGAAACATGTCTTTTCCTTTTTGTGAAGTTGATCAGATAAGTGGCTCAAGTACAGTGTTCCAACTTTGTCTCAGGCTTTTGCTTTAGAAGAAATTTTTCCCTGTCTCCAAAGCCCAACATTTTGGGGGTTTCTTTACATACTAGTTATTGCAAGAGTTAAATATGCTAATGTATCTCAGGCGTAGATAATAACCAATTTTATGGTAATTGTTGAATTTCCATGTTTATTAAACTGGCGCATTATGTGTGCTCACTCTATTTAAATTACATTCCTAAATTAGAAAAAACATGCCCTATCTATTGGCAGTCTGATAAATCTGGTCCATTTTCTAGAAAGATACTCAATTCTCTCACCACAGATGGAGTTGCACACATTCCAGATAGCAGTGTTTCCTCTGTTTATCAAAGCCCTGCAATGCAATTAGAAATGATTCTATGCAATGCACAGGCTAAGAGGGCCAAATAATGGCAGCACAAATGCTTTAAGTCCAAACTACCAAATTTGTGCAACACAAAAAAGGAGAGGGGGGAAATGGAAAATAAGATTCTCATAAAAAGAACTTGCTTTGGGGCTCTGGAAAACTATTGTCCTGTTTTAGAAACACAGTGATTTCCATAGCTTGCATGACATGTGCATAGTTCTAAAAACGTGAAAGGATAAACATGAATACTACAGTATTGGAAAAACACCCACAAGCATACTTTAATCAAGGAGGGAGGAAATGAAAAGAAACACTGATACGCATTTCAATGTCATAGAAAACAACGGATGGGAAAAGAAAGCAATTGCATTCAGAGAAATGCCACACAAATGAAATTCAACATCCCTGAAAGAAAGTAATGTAAATTAGGCCCTGTGGTTTGAGGGGATTAAGTTCCATTGATTCCAATGGGCTTGCTCTAACTGCAACTTGTGACACCAAAATAAGACACAACTAGAGTAACCCCATATAGACAGGCACAAACTACAGTTCAGTGGCTCATGTGGGTTTGTTTATCAGCTGAACAGGTGTGGGACACTCCCTAGTCCCACATCCTCAGGCGGGTGCTCACTCAGAGAGGCAGCGCCTCAACCTCCCTGCCCCACCTCCTCCGGGTACCTCCTCTGAGTGATTGGCCATTACAGGAGGCAGGGCTGGGAAGCAATGAACACCGGTTTGGCCAATATGAACTGGTATGAACCGCCCAACCACTGGTTCATGCCTCTCCCTCTCTCTCTAAGGCTAAGCAATAGGATTTTTGGCCCATACAGCGGACCCTCGTATAACAAACGGTTTGTATAACATAAAATCTGTACAACATAAACAGGTTTTTATTGATGATTTATTGATATTTTACTTTTAATTATTTTAAATTGTTTTATTCTTTGGACTGTAAGCCGCCCAGAGACCTTTGCGTAGTGGGCGGCATATAAGTTAAATAAATAAATAAATAAATAAATAAATAAATTTAGAGGCAGGGAAAATTTGCTTAACAGAATTGCCTATGGCAGGCCTGCCCAAAGTCCAGCCTGTGGTCCAAATCCGGCCCATCAGGCCATTTTGAGTGGCCCGCGGCTGGCTGGCCCGCCCCTCCCTCCCCCTCCTTTGCCCTTTTTTTTTTTAAAAAAAAAATCTTCCGCCAACACTGACACCACAGGGAAGCTTGAGGGGTTGGGTGGGCTGGCCGGCCGGTGAGCAGAAGCTTGTGGGGCTGGGTGGGTGGGTGAGGGGGCGGGCCACCACCACCAGCATCGCTGGCAACCATGTGAGGCTGGGCGCGAGTGTGGGGGTGGCACGCGGGCAGGCAGCCACCACCGGCAACACCGGGAACCTTGTGAAGGGGTGCGCAAGGGGTCAGTGGGTGGGGCTTATGGGTCAGTGGGTGGGGCTTGAAGTGGGGTGGCAGGGTTGGGGAACAACCAGCCCCTGACACATTCTCAGCCACCCAATCTCGCCCTCCTTACAAAAAGTTTGGGCACCCCTGGCCTATGGGGTGAATCCGTACCATAAAAATGGTCATGATTAGGGATTACTCTGTTTTCAATGCATTCCTATGGGAAATTTGTATAAAGGAAAATTTGCTTAACATAATTTCATTTGAAACAAATTAATTCCTTTATACAAGCTACTCCTGTATATACATGGTGGCGTTGTTCTGCTTGAGAGTGAAGAGTAGCTCCCTGATCTGACCCATACTCACTAGGGATGGGCACAAAAAGGAATAACAGAATTTCATTTCATTTGTTTCATTTCTACTAGTGGTTTGTTTCATTTTTAAACAAATATTTGTAAAAAAAAATCCATAATGAAATGAAACAAGAACAAAATGATTTGTTACTTCATAAAAGGGCTCGCCTGGGTCCTAGAGGCACCAAATTTGATGGGTAGCTTTTTATAAGGGAGCTCTTTTACAGAGTAATGAAACGTTTCATTTTCAACAGGGAAACGAAGCATTCTGTTTCGCAGTGAAATGCTCTTTCCCATTTTGTTTCACTTCATTTTGTAGTGGTTCAAAATCACAAACAGTGTGTCTTTTCCATAAGGTGCCCATCTCCAACAGTCACCCCAGAATCAGCCCAATGGTTCTGATCTAGGGTGGGGTTGGCATATCTAATCAAAGGCAGTAAATAGGCCTACTGTACTTGGAAGCTACTGCCATGGGCTGTCCAGTTATTTACAACTTGAGGGTCTCCAAATAGCGTTTTTCAGATACATGGTAATTTTGGGGAAAAAAATGGTGGTGGTGGTGAGAATGCCTACTAGCGCTTTGTTTGAATTCTTGGGTGGCATGAGTTGGGAACCAAGGGTGAAATTTGAAACCTATAATCCTGACTTGTTTTTGCATCGTACCTTTTGCAACTAATTTAAAAGAAACAGATCTGGCCATGATCTTTGGGACATTCATTTGCCTCCCCACCCCCTGGCACTCTCTGCCATATATTAATGGAGATGAGAAGATAATAGGATCACTGTATTCATGGGGTTGGTAGCTACAGATATCCTCTTTTTATTGTCCTTGTTTTTGTAGTTTTGGAGCCATGTGACAGGTTCAATGAGCAGTTTACTAAAGCAAGGAGCAGGAATTTGAACCAGTACTCGTGACACTCAGTCTGGCACTCTTATCCGCAATACCACACTGGCTAGCCCCTCTACTGGGCACAGACCAACTGCAATTAGCACAAAACTTCAGTCCGTGGCAACTACCCTGATACCAATGGATCTACCCTAGGACTGACTACATGCGGCTCAAAACCCAGACTTTTTGTTTGATATCAAAGAAAGGGAGAGTTTCAATCCAAGCAGCTGTCATCATCATCACTGCCGATACTGAAGCCAGCAATTTTGAAAGACTATGATCACTTGAGGCTCTTTTCTTCAAGGCCTATTCAGGGCTAAGTGTGCATTATCAACAGCCAAGATGTAATCATAGTAATGGAGTTCCCATTTCAATGTGAACAGAGAAATTTGTCACTAGCGGACATGGATAGGCTGCTGTTGACTCTCAAAGGGTCCTTAAAATAGTAAAGAGGCACGCAGAGAAGCAATTTCCGTTTTGTAAAAATAGTGCCAAATTCAACTGCAAAATGCAGATCTTAGTAATAAGTCATTGCAGGACGGGAGCTCTAAGGGGAGGAGGTGCATTTATATAAACAGATTCAGATTCACCTTGAATATGATAGAAGACCAATATCCAAATGTATCTATAAAACAAACTACAAAGTGCAACCGTCTCCTATATAAATAGTATATGTGTAAGAGTTAAAAGACCCTAACAGTACTGCTGACTCAAATCCCTTTTAAGGATTCCCATTGGTAGCTAAAGCCTGTCATTAGTTCATTAAAATCTTCTCCTCATAGATTTTTGTAGTACTTATTTATTTATTTACTTATGTACTCTTTATTTATTTATTTATTTATTTATTTATTTATTTATTTATTTATTTATTTATTTATTTATTTATTTATTTATTTATTTAATTTATGTTTAGATTTATAATCTGCACCAATTTTCCCAAGGAAACTCTGGGCGATGTACAGACAAAGCAAAAAAATTAAAAACACCCCAATACAAACCAAAAGGAAACATACCAAAAGAGGAAGAAAAAAAAAGAAAAATAATCCAGCAAGAGGCACGGACAAATACTAACAGAAAACAAATAAATCACAAGGGGCACAAACAGACATTAGCAATCACCATAAGCTTCTTTAAAGAGACACATTTTCAGTAATTTCTTAAAGGCTGTGAGAGAAGGGGCCATTATTCCACACGGATGGGCCAACCACTGAGAAGGCCCAATTGCGAGTCGCAACCTTATGGGCCTCCCTGTGGGTGGCCACCTGAAGTGAATAGGCCAATGAAGCTCTGGTGGTTCTGGCCAGCTCTGACCTTTGGGAAATATGCTAGTATTAGTAGTTGCTAAACACTTCACCACATCATATAAAATGCCCATGTTATGCGCTGGCAGAAGGAAAAGAGTATAAGATGACTCAGAACGTCCAGAGAATAATTTTAGAGGAGTCTCAATGGGGTTTTTCTTAATGTCAGAGTAAAAAGGGTAAAGCAGGAGAAGATCCATCCATCCATCCATCCATCCATCCATCCATCCATTCACCAGCCACCCATGTGGTTACCAAGCCACTCTGAGTGGATTACAAGACAAAAAAAAATCATCAGCAACATGAGTATCTGTTTCTGTTGCACCTAAGTTGCAAGGACATTTGCGTTGAAGGTATAGAATTTTATACTTCCCTTCCTCTACTACAGATGGTAGTGTGCTTGGGCGGTCAAGGGTGTAGGTTCTGTGATCTTATTGCATTAGCATCGGAGCCAGTTGAGTGACAAGCACACATCCAAGAGTGTGAATGCCATCTCTTCAGTTAGTGGCAGCTTGCTTCCATAGTTCATGCAAGCTCACTTACGCATGTATGCGCAGGATTCTGAAAGGTGACCTGAGGCAGGATGTGACCCCAGAGTCTGCCATTCCTACAACAATATCTCAAAGACCAAACACACCAGCTGCTACATTGCACTGATTTTCCTCCTGGTCCTTTCTCATGTTACATATATAGTTGGCCTGATAGTTTAGAGGTTTAGGTATCTAGCTGCAGAGGTTGAGAGATCAATTCCCCGCTTTACCTCCCTAGAGAATAGCTGGCTTGTCTGGTCTTGAGGGAGCTGCATAGTCCCAGGGAACCCCAAGAAGAAGGGAATGAGAAACTACATTAGGCTCTCTACTTAAGGATGGGGGACATGAGTCATAGGGCTTGATTTTAAGTCAGATGTAATTCACAACAGCAACTCAAATTGGACTCAACTAAGGAGTTCTTTTTCCAGTGACTCAGACTTGATTATTGTCTCAGAAGCAACTCATCTACCCTTTCTCCTTTTTTTCAAGAGAAAGAAGCTTGTTTTTAATGGGGATTCAGATTTGGAGCTTTATTTATTTATTTATTTATTTATTTATTTATTTATTTATTTATTTATTTATTTATTATTTATATCATTACATTGAAAAAGTGGTGAATTACAGTTATCACTGTTATAAGCCCCAAAGTGATTTCCGTTTTACCTTGCTAGTGTGCCAAGTAATGTGTAAATTTTATTTTTTAAAATTTATTTATTTATTTATTTATTTATTTATTTATTTATTTGTTTGTTTGTTTGTTTGTTTGTTTTTGTACTTATTAACTGCCCAACTTTCCCTTGGGAACTCTGGGTGGTGTACAAGAGATTGAAAAAATAATTTGCTCATACACAACCCCATGATAAAAAGAAAAAAAATATAATAACAGTCAACATCGCACTAATACAACATCATACAATCTGGCAAGAAAAGGGGCTGGGACAAGACAAGGCAACTAACACACAACACACACTGTACACTTAGCGATCACTAGAACTCTCCATGAAGAGCCAGGTTTTTAAGGCTCTCCTAAAGGCCTTAACTAACAAAGAATTGGGAAATATGATTAAAATGTTAAAATCAAAACACAAAACGTGATAATTCAGGATAATTTTAGGACTTGGGACCTAAAACCTGGACTCAAACCTGGACCCAAAGACTTACCAACGTCCCTGACTCTACTTAGAAAACCCTGACTCGACTGCATGACAATGATTCATCATGATATTGAATGTGTGGGAACTGTGACAAAACTTTGCAGGACATCCCTTAAGGAATATTCATGTGGAGGTTCTATCACTTCTCTCTAAGCAGAGCACGTCTCCTACATTGTACCCATTCTCTCTGTCCCATTGTTCGTGGATAGTCCTCAGTGTTGTTTTGGGACACGGTTGCAAAAAAAGAAAAAGAAAAAGTGCAAGGTACTGTCCTAGGCAGCCTTGCTTCTTAAGAGTTCTTCTCTTGGCTGTCGTCAAGGTGGTGTTCGCCAACTGAGTTTGCTACTTGGACGGATGCCCAAATTTGCAGGCAAAGAAAAGATCTTTTTTGGAGGGACTAGAACCAACTCCGCAAGAGATTACTGGAAGAGAGTGTGGCCTAGCGACCTCCAAAGCACAGACTGCAATTGCCATATAGACCGTTTTCAGCTGAGCTTAATTTAATGGGCCTCTGCCAGAAGGTCAAAGCATTGCTGCTTTTTTTTTCGGTGAGCTCCATGAATTGATGTGAAAAGGGTGGCCTGGTTTCTAAGGCTGACTAGAGCTGAACTGTAGCAGCAAAAGCCACACATGAATCAGAAGGAGAATTAACCTAGATCTCATTTTTCGAGTGCTTTTCAGAGACAAACATTTGTGTCCCCCTCTCTCCATTTTTTTTTACTTTGCATCAGAGAAATGATGTAGCATTCTTGCCTATAACAAAAAAGATCCATGACATTAAAAACATAGGTCTCAATGACACGCTGATGTTATTTAGTTGCCTTACGGACATACTTTCCACAATCTTTTGGAGATTTGCTTAGAACCTTAGGTATCTCACATGTTCATGGACTGCAATTGGACTCGCATCCTGGCTACCAATTTTTTGAACTGTTGCCGTCTGGCAGGAGATACAGGACTCTTAGGTCAAGGACAAATAGACTAAAGAACAGTTTTTATCACAGAGCGGTATCCAAGCTAAATGCGACAGTTTTAGCACTATCTTAATCAGTTTTAAGTAGTGTTTTAAATTTTGTAAGCAATTTTAAGAGTTTTTAATATATTGTATGGTGTTTTATATGTTTTATGTGTTTGTATGCTTAGAGTGTGTAGTGGAACAGCACTCTAATTTCGTTGTGCATATTTTGCATATGCATAATGACAATAAAACTCTATTCTATTCTATTCTATTCTATTCCCAGAAGCCTTCGCCACCAGCTGTGCAGGGTGGGGTTCCTAGAAATTGCTGTTGAAGAACATCTGGGTTACCCAAGGATGGGAACGATCCTTGGCAAGGCAGATGGAAAAGGAAGATGCTTCACTGTGTTAGTACTTTTTGTCACTAGAGGGCAACACCAGCATTAAAAACAAGCTACTGCACAAGTATCATAGCGTCACAATTGTAATGATGACACTCATGGCATTGTTTGACCCAAAGCATGCCTTGTGGATTATTCCACACTCATCCAATTTCTATCTGAACTCACACTGAGACAAACCTCAGTAAAGCAACAACAGAATCTAATGGAATATATTGAAGATAGTGTCTGTTTTCAGAAACATTAGGCAAACTGGCAATTGCCATTAACATAGCAGGAGAAATGGGTTTTCCACCTTGGGTCCTCTTATTTTAGTTTGTCTACCCTCAACTGCCAAGTGTGTGTAGCTATATTATTGGCTCTTCACAACAACAAGTCCCCTGTTAGAGTTCTTAGCATTAATTTATTGATGAAACTTTGTTTTTGTAGCACCAGGTAGGGTGTAAAAACAAATATTGGGTAATGTAGTGGGGAGGGTTATCTCAAAGCAGGGTTTCTCAAAATCTGAAAGTAACTACTTACAAACAACTAGTTACTTGCAATTAACTTGTTTTTTTTTCAACAACAAAAGTATTGCTGCACTATATTGCAGCTTAAATCTGATGGTCAGTAAGACCACACTTTCTCAGACGCAATTATAACTTTTTAGTTACTTTCACAGTCACAGTAACATGACCTCACTGAATGATGGAAGCAGAATATTTCAAAGTTCAAATGTTGGCTCATGTTCTCTCTCATTCTGTACTGTCAGTATTAGAAAATCAGCAAAGTAGAAGACAACAGCTTGCTACCACAGATCAGTGTCTGTTAGAATTGATATATTTTCAGAAATAGTTGAAAACTGTTCTACTAGATTACTGTGTGAGGCTGCCCTTGAATGCATTTTAGATGCATACTGAGATAATTAGGATAAGGTTGGCTGAGTACAATGAGAGACTTCCAGCCATGTGCCATCGCCATTTTCATGGACAAGATACACACATCAATCCTTCTGCAGATGATACAAGTGATCCAGTTCAAATTATGTCCTCCTTACCATTTCCTTATTCAACATTAGTTAGAAAGAGAGATAAATGCTTATAAAGATACAGTTTGGTGAGTTCACCAGTATATCCATACACTCCCTTTGGTTGGTGGAAGAAATGTGCCTTTCTGATATGATCTACTGAGAAGTCAAAAGTGAAAAAAGCAGCAAGATATTAAAGCAAAACCCAGTAAAATTCAATGAGCTAGAAGGAAAACTGAATCAGAACAAAATAACAATCAGAACAAAAGTGGAAGGCTCTGATTGGGGCAATAACAATTAAAGCAATGAAAGAATAAAAGCACAATAAGACACATAATATACTCCTCATCTGGGAGTATTTAAACCTCAGGGGAGCAAACTTCTTTCTGGTTGAAAATTAAATGAATCCAGGAGCCTGATAAATGATTCAAGCTTCAAAGGATTAAAATCCACAACAGAAAAGACCTTATGCTTTGTTTCCAACTGCCCAGGCAGGGGGCACCTAGGATAAAGGTACAGTACTGACCAGGCTTAATGAAGCTGGCACATCAAAACCATTTCAGCACCATGGACAGAGTCCAGTGAAACTCAATGCAGGAAAAGCCCAGCGCAGCATCACAGATTCATTTGAACTGCGGTGCTGAAGGAGAGCGTTCCAGATACCCTGAACTGTCAGAAAGATGTACAGTGGTACCTTGTATACAGGAATTAATTCGTTCCAAATGAAATTATGTTAAGCAAATTTTCCTTTATACAAATTTCCCATAGGAATGCATTGAAAACAGAGTGATCCCATTTTTATGTTGTACAGATTCGCCCCACAGGCAATTATGTTAAGCAAATTTCCCCTATCTCCAGAATAGTTTATGTTGTACAAATTTTATATTATAAAAGCTGTTTGTTATACAAGGGTCCATTCTACATGTATGTCCTGTTGTTGTTGTTGTTCAGTCATTTAGTTGTGTCCGACTCTTCGTGACCCCATGGACCAGAGCTCGCCAGGCCTTCCTATCTTCTACTGCCTCCCGGAGTTTGGTTAAATCCATATTGGTTGCATTGATGACAACGTCCAACCATCTCATTCACTGCTGTCCCATTTTCCTTTTGCCTTCAATCTTTCCCAACATCAGGGATTTTTACAAGGAGTCCTCTCTCCTCATGAGGTGGCCAAAGTACTGGAGCCTCAGCTTCAAAATCTGTCCTTCCAGTGAACATTTGGGGTTGATTTCTTTCAGGATGGATAGCTTTGATCTCCTTGCAGTCCAGGGGACTCTCAAGATTCTCCTCCAGCAGCACAGCTCAAAAGCACTGATTCTGCAGCAATCAGCATTCTTTATAGTCCAACCTTCACTTCCATACATCACTACTGGAAAAAACATAGCTTTAACCATCCTGACCTTAGTTGGCAAAGTGATGTCTCTGCTCTTTAGGATGCTACCTAGGTTTGCCATTGCTTTCCTCCCAAGAAGCAGGCGTCTTTTAATTTCGTTGCTGCAGTCGCCATCTGCAGCAATCAAGGAGCCCAAGAAAATAAACTCTGTCATTGTAATGTATGTCCTGGATTGGATCAAATCTGAACTATCTCTGGAGTCAATAAATGTTGAAGTTGAGCAGACAGGGTACTGGGAAAGGTGGAAAGCAGAAGGAAAAGAGAAAGACCAAATATGAAGTGGACTGACTAAGGACTTACTTCTGTGAAATGTTCCATGTTTTCTTAAAGCCTGAACAGTTTGACAAAGTGGCACAGTGACACCTGTAAACTGTATACCAGTACAACTGGATCAGGACTGCAGCCTCAGACAGTAATCTAGTAGAATGGCATGGATCACTGTGGACAAATCCCACCTTTCCTAGCCACAGTAGCCAGCTGGTCTTCCATAGGAACACTTGCTCTCCCTGGTTGTTTAAAGGAAGCCTTTAATGGCATGAAAGAATGACAGAACACTAGAACAGTGGTAATAGCTTCCCGTATTTTATTGTGACTTGAAAATGCTATAAAAATAGACGACAATTAGAATGTGAAGACATAATTTGTTGGTAGAATCAGACCATTAAACAGCCTTTCCAAGACACTCACATTAATCTTGCATGTTCCCAGGATCCTATATATTTGTGGAACAGGCAATTAATGTCCCACGCCTGATCTGCTGAGGTGCTCAGTCATGAAAATCCAAATGTGGTGAGATTACAAAATCACTTGATCTAAAATTGGGTGGGTGGGGGAAGGATAGGTGACAAAAGGGAACAGTGTTCTACTTTCTCTTGGGTGACCTAATTATGGCTTGCATTAAAATGGTGGAGGATGTGCTGATAGTTTCCACTCCTGTAATACAAGGTACACACTCTGTTTGCTGCATAAGCTTTTCAGTGGACAGACAGAAAAAACAGGACACGAGACAGCATAGAATACAGAGGGAAAGGATGGTTGAGCTACAGGCATGCACCACCCAGTGCCATTGTAATGCTTTTACCTAAAATTTTAAAGTAATGTTATTACAGTGGTACCTTGTAGAAAGGAATTAATTCGTTCCAAATAAAATTATGTTAAGCAAATTTTCCTTTATACAAATTTCCATAGGAATGCATTGAAAACAGAGTGATCCCATTTTTATGTTGTACAGATTCACCCCATAGGTGATTATGTTAAGCAAATTTCCCCTATCTCTGGTATTTATTATGTTGTACAAATTTTATGTTATACAAACCATTTGTTATACAAGGGCCCACTGTAATTCTTTTTTTAACTGTTTGAATAGTTTTCTGCTTTTAGCCCTTAAGACTGGGTTTTAATGATGCAAACCATTTGGGGTCATTTTAAAGAAGGAAATCATCATCATTATCATCATCATCATCATCATCTTCTTCTTCTTCATCATCATCATCATCATCATCATCATCATCATCATCATCATCATCATCATCATTGGCTATCAAATCAATTCCAACTTCTGGCAACACTTTCTAGAGTTTTCCAGGTAGAGAATACTCAGAAGTGCTTTACCCTTCCCTTCTTCTGGGGACATCTTTGGACTGGGCAGCTTGCCCCAGGTCACACAGGTTGGCTCAACTCACAGGAGGCACAGTGGGGAATCAAACTCCCAACCTCTGGCTCCACAGACAGATAGCTAAGCCACTAGTAGCACACACAAAAGATTGCTGTCTCAGAGACCAGGGTGGAGTGGAACGTATGTATGTATGTATGTATGTATGTATGTATGTATGTATGTATGTATGTATGTATGTATGTATGTATGTATGTATGTATGTATGTATGAATGAATGAATGAATGAATGAATGAATGAATGAATAACATAGCATAATACAAGACCTAATCAAAGTCTAGCACTGACTTCCATTTTATTCCAAGAAGTGGACATGATCCACGAGAGCTCATAGTAAAATATAATAATTAGTCTTTCAGATTCCACCACATTTTTGTCTTGCTTTGTTTTGTGTTGTTTGGATTTTGCCTGCTATTCCTTCCCCAGTCTCTTCCCTATTCAGACAGGGCTGAGTAGTAAGTGACAGTTAAGCCCGCTACCCAGGACAGCTTTAAAATGGCTTCCCTTGGCTTGCAGTGATAGATGGAGAGGAGAAGTCTGTACTCTTGCTGATGACTGGGAAATTATCCAAGGAGGTGTAAAAAACAAGCAAGCCTGGTGAGTGGTAGATCAGCTGAGGAGGTGTTGGGGTGGGGGGACAGTAGCACCTGTGCTGCCACCTTTATGAACCCACACTAGTCAAAAAGCCAGTAATGATCTCTCTGCCTCTCTTTTTAAAAAACACAAACACGTTGTTTGACAGGTGCACTCCAGTTAACAATGACAGAGCTTCTGAACAGTTTTCAAGGGAACTCCTTTATCCCCTTAGTAACGAAATAACCACCATCGTATCTAAACATGGATTGTGTAGTCATCCATGCCAATTAAAGAACCATTGGGGGAGGGAGTTAAAGGCATCTCCTGTGCATGACTACAAGATATATACCATCACCTACACTAAATCATCCTACACAGAGGCATCAATAACCTCACCATATTGTCAAAGCACTCTACGATATGAATATTTTATTAATATACAGATTTTTAGAATGTACATCTATTTATGTCCCATGTTTCCAGCCTAAAAATCAATCCAGTCCTCCTCAGCCAGCCTTCTCCATCCCTGTGGGTGATGTTCTGAAGTTGAAACTCCAGCACATAGCATGGAAAATCTCTTTTCTTTGACGTCCTGGGAGCTGGATTGTTCTGGGAGTTTTCAGTCAAAAAGTTACTTTTTGAAAAGATTGACAATTTAACAAGAACAAAGGGGTTGGCTGGATAGCTCGGTGGTTTAGATATCTGGTTTATTTATTTATTTATTTATTTATTTGACTTTTATACCGCCCATCTAGACCAAGGGCTACTCTGGGCGGTTTACAACATGTAACAACAAACAAAGGAATACATTTTAAAAACCAAAATACAATGTACAAAATAAAAATATATACATAAATCAACAACAAAAACTAAAATGAAGCTAAAATGAAACTAAAAATGGCAAGAGATTTGATAAAATGGTTTAAAAATAGTGCCTTACTAAATGTTTAAAGAATCAGGGAATGCCATTCTACAGAACCAGGTCTTCAATAGTTTTTTAAAAATTTGAAGCGAGGGTGCCAGCCGAATTTCAGGGGGTAGATGGTTCCATAATTGGGGAGCAACCACCGAGAAGGCCCTACTCCTTATGACAGCTTTCCGGGCCTCCCTCGGTGTTGGGACTCCCAGGTGGTTGTAGAAGCAGAGGTTAGAAGTTCGATTCCCCATTTCAGTTCATGTGAGTTAAGCCAGCCTGTGTGGCCTTGGGCGAGCAGCACAGACCCCGGATGCCTCCAGCAGAAGGGAATGGTAAACTAGTTTCTGAGTCCTCTCTATCTGGAAAACTCTGGAAAAGGTCACATGTTATTGTGTTTTCATCACCAAGGAAGGGAAGAGGAATGTGTGAGATTATTTGGCCTCATGTGACAAAATAACTTGGCTTTCTTTAAGTACTACAACTATATGCATGAGTGGTGCTTTTGCTTATCCAACACAGGGCTAGCTCAGTTTTCATGGCTGCAAGCATTTGGGCTGGTTCTTTTAGCTTATTTGAATGCAAGAAGAGGTGTGGGAACCTTTCTTTGAAGGGTGTGTTCCAGAGGGCTGCAGTGATGTGCACACGCTCCTGGTCAATGTGGCATATCTGGAAAGAAAGTGACCTTATATTTTCCCTAACCTTTTGTTTTGAAGCGGGGCTAAAGGGCTAAAGGGCACCTGGCCCCATCCAAGCTCTTGCTTTTATAAGCTCTACAATCTATTGCTTGTAAACATAGATAAGATGAATAAAATGAAGCCTTCTGGAAGGAACGCAGCAGTTTTGTGCATGCATGTTTGCTCAGCTGACTGAGAAAGGCATTTGTCTCTGTCTGTCTATTTTAAGTTCTGTAGCCAAGGTCAGCCTGGCTTCAAAACCTCTCCAGAGAATTCCCAACAAAGAGGGAAATTGGATTGTTCCTGAATTGTTCTTCAGCAGTATTTCCCAACATGCATGTTCTTGGACTAAAACTACTGGAAATCCTTGCCAGCACAGCAAGCAGTGAAGGCTTCTAAGAGTTTTAGACCAAGAACATCTGGAGACCCAAGGCTGAGAGAATCACTGTTCTTGAATCCATGAAGGTTGGCTGATTGTTGGCTTTTTAAAAATAAAACAGCTGATATTTGCAACCCTCCTCTCCTTCTTCTGAAAAATGGCCCCATCCAGTAGAGCAGGCATGTTCAAACTTTGGCCCTCCTGATGTTTTGGACCAAAACTCCCAGAATTCAAAGCCTATATTTGCAATGGCAAAGGACTGTGGGAGTTGTGTTCCAAAACATCTGGAGAGCCGAGGTTTGGACATGCCTGCAGTAGAGGCTGGTGACTACATTTATGCCAGCGATGGCAAATCGACTTTCAGTTTTGCTCTGAGCTTGAAAGGGGCTCTCAAAGGGGCTGAACCTATTTTTAAGGTAGCGTTCAGCAGCTCAAAGAGCTGCATGTCAAGTTCAGACTGAAACCCAGAGATGATTTGCCATTGTCTTGAAATCAGAGTGACTGGTCCCTGCTTTTTCTATTTATCTGCAACGGTTCGATGGTGGTGGGGAAAACCAGTGAATATAAATAAAGGCTCACTTTTGGATCCATCAGCATGCATAGCTGCAAGACACACAAACTGATTTCACCCACATCCATTGTGTTTCAAGAGTTACAAATAAAGAAAGCAAATAAGGAAAATAGGATACTTATATTCCTTCACATTCAGTAATCCAAACATTCTTAAAGACGAAATTTATCTTTGCGCACTCATATAGAAATGCAAGTTCAGGGTGATCCATCAAATTGTCAGCACACATTTTGAGCTCAATTATGCCATATTTCTTATTCAAGCAGACAAAAACAGGAGGAGTATAGATCCTTAAAAGCAACCTGAGCTAAGAGTCTAACACAAGAGCGAGGGGATTTTGAATTCATCATAGGCATTCTGTTCCCCACATCTAATAAAGGCAAACGTGGAATCCTCTTCCAAACGTTGCCCCTCTTTTCTGTCCCTCCCAACATCATCCCATCCATGTAATCATCGTCATCATCTAAGCAGAAGGAGGTGCCCAAACCATGCCCCCCCCCATTTGTTTTGAACTGGCCTGTGAAGTCCTGCTTCATGCCTTCCAAGAAGAATGCCTGGTGTCCATCTTGCCAAGTGAACTTTTAAGAACTCCCTCCTGGCAAAATACATCCCTTGCCATGCTTGGCCTTTTTGAATGTGCTTTGAAGACAAACAGTTAATCAGAATAAATTGAGTACTGTATGTTTGAACTCCATGCTTCCTCTCAGACCTTCCTCAGAGGAATAAATACTCTGGAAAGATCTTTGGAGGGATATGTTTGAAACATATAATGGATACTTGTCTGAGGCTCTCCTTTTTGGCTTTCAGTTGCTCGAACCATAATTTTTCAGAGATCTCTGCAACACTATTGGCATGAGTTGTTTAGGTGAGTGGCTGAAATGCCTGTGATACTTGTGTTCTTGTGACCGTTCATCCTCCCTTCCTTAAAGCTGTATTTATAAATTTATAATGACATACATTCCCTTCCAAAGCAAAACATCCACTCAGATTCTTCATTTCATCCCTCTGTGCTTCAATAAAAGGGGGGGGGATCTCTTCCTTAAAAGCATGTTGGGGAAACATCTCTCTCATTCAGACTGAGCTCTCTGCAGACCATGTATCAGAAGAACAAATCTATTTAACACTTCAGCCTACCAGTTGCTCACACAAATCCCAGAAGCAGGGCTTAAATGTAACAGACTCTTCCTGTTCATTTTCACCACTAACTCACACCTGTATTTGGACCCTACAAGTCACAGCTGGTAGCCAGCAGTAACCAATGTTCATTGAAGGTATGTTCTCTTAACCACTGAGAAACAATCATGCATTAGTGATGAAGGGTTTGGATTTTTTTGGACAACAAATACAGTAATCATTCACCTGTCTCCCAGGTGCCTCATATTGAAGGATTTGTAAAGTGCCTGCAAGGTAGGTACAATTCCCAGAAGGGAGAACTGCACTATTTGTACTCCAAGAAATCCAAAAATCCCATCTTTACATGCATCTTCAGCCAGATCTAAGAACATCACCTGCCCCTTTGTTGTTATTATGTGCCATCAAGTTGCTATTGACTTATGGTGACCCTATACATAAGAATCTTCCAAAGCTGGCAACATTAAATTGTGTAATTCTTCTTTCTGTAGCCATTAATTTTGTCTTCTTAATGTTCAACTGCAGTCCTGTTTTGAAACTTTCTTCTTTTAATTTCACTAAAAGTCATTTCATGTCATTGTTGCTAAGTGCTAGTAAGATGGTGCCATTTGCATATCTTAAATTATTGATGTTTCTTCCAGTTTTCACCCCTCCTTCATCTGAATCTAGTCTGGCTTTCCATATGATGTTTTGCATAGAGATTGGACAACTACGGGGGAAAATGCACCCTTACCTTTGCCTACAATAAACCGTTCAGTCTTTCCAAACTCTGTCCTAACAGTAGCTACTACCTGATACAGCAGTGCTCCCCAACCTTTTTATCACCGTGGACCGGTAAATGCTTGATAATTTTTTCCTGGCCCGCTTGTTTTGATTTAATAAGATAAAAAATGTAAAGCAGACCCATTTATAGTCATTTCCCACTCAGGGGCGGTGCTCATCTCCGTACTCAAGCCGAAGAGCCAGTGTTGTGCAATGAGTCCTGCATTGCTGCAAGAAAACACTGTTTTTACTTCCTCGCATTTTTCCCCGGGGCTACTTCCAGCCGCCGTGAGGTCTTGCCCTTCCTTTTGAGGCCTCCCTCCCTCCCTCCCTCCCTCCTTTCTTTCTTTCCCTTTTCTTTCTCCCTCCCTTCCTTCCTCCCTCCCTTCTTTCTTTCTTTCTTTCACTTTTCTTTCTCCCTCCCTCCCCCTCTTCTTTCTTTTCTTTCTTTTTCTCTCTCCCTTCCTCCCTCTTTCTTTCTGTCCTCCCACTCTCCTTCCTTCCTTCCTTCCTTCCTTCCTCTTTCTCTCCCTTCTTTCTTTCTTTCTCTCCCTCCCTCTCCCTTCTTTCTTTTTCTTTATTTCTCTCCCTCTCCCTCCCTCTCTTTCCTTCCTTCCTTCCCTCCCACTCTACCTCCTTCCTTCCCTTCTTTCTTCCCTTCCTTCCTCATTTTCTTTCTTCTCTTTCTTTCTTTCTTTCTTTCTTTCTTTCTTTCTTTCTTTCTTTCTTTCTTTCTTTCTTTCTTTCTTTCTTTCTTTTCTTTCTTTCTTTCTCCCTCCCTCCTCCTCTCCTTCCTTCCCTCCCACTCTCCTTTCTTCTTCTTTTTCCCCCTTTTCTTTTTTCTTTCTTCCTCTCTCCTCTCCTCTCCCTTCTTTCTTTCTTTATTTCCTTCCTTCCCTCCCTCCCTCCCTTTCTTTTTCTTCCTTTCTTCCTCATTTTCTTTCTTTCTTCCTTCCTCCCCCTTCTTTCGTTCTTCCCCTCTCTCCCTCACTCCTTCTCTCCCTTTCTTTTTCTTTCCCTCCCTTCTTCCTCTACTTACTTACTTTCTTCCTCCCTTCCTCCTTCTCCCTCCTTCTTTCTTTCCTTCTTTCTTTCTTTCTTTCTTTGTTCCTTCCTCTTCCTCTCCTTCCTCCCTCCCTCCCTTCCTTCCTTTCTCCCTTCTTTCTTTTTCTTTCTCTCTCTCTCCCTTCCTCCTTCTCCCCTTTCTTTCTTTCTTTCTTTCTTTCTTTCTTTCTTTCTTTCTTTCTTTCTTTCTTTCTTTCTTTCTTTCTTTCTTTCTTTCTTTCTTTCTCCCTCCCACTCTCCTTACTTTCTTTCTTTCTTTCTGGCGGGGCGGGGCGATTGCTGGGGGTCAGTGGCGGCGGCGATGGTGGGGCAAGGAGCGGACGGGGCGGCGGTGGGGGGAACAAGGAGTTTCTCTCGGGGGGCAATTGCAGGGGGTTCTGGCGGCGGTGGCGGGACGGGGTGCAGTGAGACTGGGGTTCTTAAAGTCGCGGTGGGGAAAGAGCGGGGTTGTGCGGTGGCGGCAGTGTCCTATGCTGCAGGACGGGGGCAATGGCGGGGGCAGGGAGGCGGGGTGCTAGTCATTGTATTGTGATGGCGGTGGCGGCCCGGTGCCGATTCATCCACGGACCGGCACCGGTCCGCGGCCCGGGGGTTGGGGAACACTGTGATACAGGTTACACACCAGAGCAATCAAGTGGTGAAGCAGACCCATTTATTTCAGAACAACCCATAGTTTGATAGCTGTTGTGAGTTTTTCGGGCTGTTTGGCCATGTTCTGGAAGTTTTTCTTCCTGATGTTTCGCCAGACTCTGTGGCTGGCATCTTCAGAGGGCAAGGAGCTCAGGGAACAAGGAGTTTCTCTCTGTGCTCTGGGGTAGAGAGTGAGTGAGACTGGGGTTCTTAAAGTTGTGGGAAAGAGGAAGCTTGTCCTATGCAGGACAATAGGTGCTAGTCATTGTATTGTGATGGAGGGATTATGAAGTTTCAAGGCAATCAGGGGTAGCAAGGATCCTAATATGTAGTTGATGGTGTCAGTTGTTCTATTGTGTGAACTGATCACCTTTGCTTATGGCTGGATGGGAGCCATTGAGCGTTCGGCCAAACAGCCTGAAAAACTCACAACAACTATCAGATCCTGGCCGTGAAAGCCTTCGAGAACCCATAGATTCCCCATGATTCATATAGGGCGTTTATACACGACCCCTAAGCTGCGCTGCAAATGGCTCCCAGCTCCGCAGCTTAAAAATGTTTCCCCACCAGCTCCAGAGCTAACAGAAAATTAAGTGCAACCACGCCCACCTAAGCACGTCCCAGCGCACTTTTCTTGTACCTGCTCTGGGACAGTGAAAAATTTTGATGCGGAGAGTGCCGGCTCTCCTCGCTTCTTTTTGTTGGGTTTTTTTTTGCCTCCCGCCCCTTTAAGAGGAACCAGGAAGTAACCGGGGCTCAGAGCAACTTCCACCGGCACCGGAGGGAAGGCTTTATTCTTTTGTCCCTTTTTAAGGCTTTTTCCCCCTCCCTCCCCTCACGCAGACAGAAGCAAGGAAGTGCGGAGTGGTGGGGAGGAAGGAAGAGTGACAAACCCTCAAGATCTCTGGTCCGAATTTAAGGGACCAGCGGATCTTAGGGGTCATGTGAAAAGGCCCATAATGAATCACATTCCCCATGATTCCCACACCTTTGGGTAGTGGGAGGCATATAAGTTGAATGAATAAATGAATAAATGAATAAATGAATAAATAGTCAAAGATTGTGCTGAAGTCTATAATGTTAGATTCATGTTTTTCTTAAATTCTTTGGTATACTCCAGTACATATTTGCAATATGATCTGAAGTGCCTCTTTTCAGAATCCAGTTTGAGCATCAGGTGTTTCTCATTCCTCATAAGGTAAAAGCCAAACCGTACATGCTAAAAAGCAATCAAACTTTTTTTTAAAAAAGATGATGATTTAATCTGAAGTGACAATTCATGGAATTCTCATCTCCATTATAAACGAGCAATACCTTCCTTCTCTCTTCTCACTACCAAACTATAATGCAAAAAAACCTACTTTTTCAGAGAAAAGGTCAAATTGCATTCTCCAGAATGTCTGGTGAAGTTTAAAAAACGTTCCACTCATAAAATAAGATGAAATACTTTCAAATATTTTTCTCCAAGAAAAGGTTAGAATCCAATAACAAGCAAACAATTGGACAGTTTGTGTGTAAATTTCACACTTTAGGGTATGTGATTATTTTAAATGGCTGCTATGCTGTAATGCCTTACATCTGGATATCTTATGGTCCCAGTATATCACAGGAACGCAGTATATGAAAGGCAAGGCCAACTGGGGTAAACTGGATGAGCTTGTTTCAGACCTCCTGTACTTACCCCAGGCCTGGTGCTGCCCCGAATGGGCCTCCGATGGCTTTCCTGGGCCTATCAGAAGCCCTGAAAGTGCTTTCCGGTGAACCGGAAGTCACTTCCTGGTATATGGGGTCATGAAGAGTCGCCCACGACTTAATGACTGAACAACAACAACGACAACAACAACAACAGTAACAATAACAACAAGAAGAAGTCTTTGCAAATTAAGGTCAGAATGGAAATGTCCTGTAGAATTCAACACCCATTCTAACTTATTCATTTTACTATTTATTTATTTTGTTAGTTCCTCTGATTAAGGTCAAACCTGCCAACAGACTGCAAGGGAGCCACTTAGAGCACTGAAATATTTTATACAACTGACTAAAACGGCACTGTAAAGATTTTGAAATAACAATCTGTATGTTAACAGATTATCTGATGCGGTGCATCTGCCAGCTGTTGGCCAAGCTTTTTAGCTGGCTGCCTGTGGCTCTAAGACATGCAATTTCGGGGGGCTGAAGTCATAAAAACAAAAGAGATTTATTGCTTCCAAACACTTCAGATGACATTTTAAAATCTATGAAGAGGGGACAACAGAGTTCAAGCTGTTAAAATGCCAGATTCTGAGCCTCATTTTAGCTGGTGAGGCCCATAAATGACCAATAAAAACAGTTAAAGCTCTGCTCAAACCAGGCGTATGCATTTCTCAGAGAGTGTTTCAGCTTAGCTCCCTTACTGTTGGTAGTCCGGTTGTGGAGAGAGAAAACTGAGGCTAAGAGTATCACTCTATTTCAGTTTATTTAATGTTGATAATACACCGGTCCCCCACCATTTCGCGGTTCATATTCTGTGGTCCCTGTATATCACGGGACCGCAGTTTATGAAAGGCAAGGTCCCTCTGGGGCATGCAGCTGCTTCCGGAAAACCGGAAGTGCCTTCAGGATCACCAGAAACCGCTTCTGGGGCCTCCGACAGGCCTGGAAATCCCGTTGGAGGCCCATTCAGGGCATTGCCAGGCCTTAGGTAAGTGTAGGAGGCCCCAGACAGGCCCCCCAGTCCCGACCTGACCCAACCCAGCATTCGCATATCATGGATTGTCCATTATCGTGGGTTGGGTCAAGTCACTAACCCCAGCAATAGGCAGGGGGTTACTGTATAATAGGTAGAGATTTTGTATACCTTGGTTCCCTCACCAATCCAAATGGAGATTATAGCCAAGAAACCAGAAGAAGACTGAGGCTTGGAATGAATGCATTAGAAAATATAATCAAGTGTAAGGCAGTGTATCTGGAGACCAACACCAAGATTCTTCTATTTCTGATCACCACGTATATGATGAGAAAGCTGGACAGGAAATAAAGCTGACCGGGAAAAACTGGATTCATTCGACATCTGGTGTTGAAGGAGAGCTTTTTTTAAAAAAAAAATAACCCGCCTTTTACTCTTGGACACTACCGTTTTAATTGTCTAATTGATTTTACCTGTTTTTATCTTCTTGTTGTAAACCACCCTGAGTCCCCTTTGTGGAAAATAGGTGCGGTATATAAGTGTGAAAAATAAATAAATAAATAATAAATAAAGACCAAAAAGTGGGTCCTAACTCAAAATATAAATATAAATATAAATAAATAAATAAATAAATAAATAAATAAATAAATAAATAAATAAAAATAAGCCTGACTTATCCCTGGAAGCAAAAATGTTCAAACTAAGGCTGTCCTACTTTAGAAACATCATGAGAAGACAGTAGTGTTAGAAAAACGTCCCCCATTCATACTGATCTCTCTACAGACCATGCAGCAAATAAACAAATCTATTTACACTTCAGCCCACCAGTTGCTAATAGAAATCCCAGAAGCAGGGCATAAACGTGTCCATTTCAATGTCACCTCAGTGCCTATAGCAGAGCGCAACTTAGCATTTGAACTCTGTAACTACAAAATCAACAAAAATACAAAAGTAGCACAGTTCTCTCTTGCCAAGTTAAAATGGCAAGATGATTTAGTAAAACTGTTATTGCAAAAATAAAGTAAGTGCTGGTGAACCTTTTAGAGGCCAAGTGGCCAAACTGCAATTCAAAACCTACTTATTTTTCACAAAGTGCCAATATGGCAATTTAAGCTGAATACAGTGGTACTCCGAGTTACAAATGCTTCGGATGCTACCCTTTGGGAAAGCAAGGATCCAAGAGCTGGTTTTTGAATTTCCCATGGGCACAGCACCCTCGCTGTGGCTGCGGGAAAATCAAAACCCTGCTCTTTTGAGATGCCCAGAACAGCATGGCTGGAGAGTAAACTGGTGCTATGATGGAGCCTACAAACTGCTGCCTCCCCTTCGCCCGGCTCTGAGCAATGGGGGAAGTGCCGTGGCTGTGAAGGGGAAATGTCAGGTACCCACAGAAAGGGCTCCACATGCCAACTTTGGTACCCATGCCATAGATTCACCAACACTAATACTAGTCTATATCCAGTGTAAAATAATGGATAGAATGGTGGACTAAGACTCCCGAGTTTGAATCCCTGCTTGAGCATAGAAAGTCAGAAGAAGGGTTTCGAACTTGTAAGATCCTCATGGCGCAGTGGTTAAATGCCTGTACTGCAGCTAAAACTGTGCTCACCACCTTGGGTTCAATCCCAGGTAGCAGGCTCAAGGTTCACTCAGCTTTCCATCCTTCCCAGGTCAGTAAAATGAGTACCCAGCTTGCTGGGGGCGGGGGCAATGTGTAGCCTGCATAAATAAATTGTAAACTGCCCAGAGAGTACTTGAAGTGCTATGGGACTGTAAATAAGCAAAAAAACTTTGCTTTGCTTAGGTAAAACTACTCAAACTTTAGGAGAAGGCACAATGAACTTCCAAAGTGCTTGGAAGCACAGGAGACTTGACCTCTTGAACAGGGGATTCCAAACTCAGAGGTGGATCAGATTCCTCCCCCAAGTAAGGACTAGAGGGAAGGAGATGAGTGCTGAAAGCACTCTCTGGGTAGCCTACAATTTAATTATGCAGGCTACCCTCCCCCCATCCCCCAGGATCTGGAGTCTCAATTTTCCAACCTCAGAAGGATGGAAGGCTGAGTGAACCTGGATCGTACCCAGGTCATGAGATGAATTTTGGCACCAGTTCTGCAATTGAACTACTGAGAAATTTTCAAAATCCAGTTTTTTTTTTTAAAGAACAGCAAGATGATCAGTCAAGAACAAGAAATCTAGATGTTTCCATTCCTGTCATGAAATGTTAATGCAGGTACATTTTTAAGAATGTCAAAGAGTGTTACAAAACAAGGAGGAAATTCTGTTCACATGCATTGGGTAAAGACCAATTGACTTTTAATAAGGCATAGCTGTGCCCAGTCTCTCATGCACATGCAGAGATCATGGAGATCCTCCTTTGAAGCCAGTCTCTGCAACAGCAAAACAAACCAGTAGGACCCTTTTCCTTGTTATAAGAGTGGGCTTTTTAAAAACATTTCAAAACAACGTTCCGTCTAAGCTGTGCGGGTGTGCAACTGCACATCCACAGCCAGTGTTGCTGCCCATTCCACCTGCCCATTGCTGATGGGAAATTAGAGGGAACAGCTTTTCCCCAAACACATTCTCACTGGCATAACTAGGGAGGGGTGGAAGAGTGCATTTGCCCCAGGGTGCACATCAATCTGGGGGTGCCTGGGGGGGGGGGAGCAGGAGGAGTAAGCCATGCACCATCCCGCCAAAAGTCCTCCTTTTGCCCCACTAAGGCTTGGCAATCCACATTTGGGGGAAAGGAAGAGAGGGAAGCAGGCAATGTGGGTTTTTTCCCCAAGCAGCACCTCTATTGATTGCTCCTCTCTCCTCCTTCCACCTGCCTGCGCTAAGGCTTGGTGATTGTTACCCTGGGGAAGGAGGAGAAAGAAGTGTGCAACGGAGATGCTGCTGGGGAGGGGACCCATCGCCTGCTTCCCTCTCCTCCTTTCCCCGGGCTAACAATCACCAAGCCTTAGCCGGGGGAAAGGAGGAGGGAGAAGCCTGCTACGGAGGTGATATTTGGGGGGGGGGACATTGCCTGCTTGGTGCTATCTGCATGCGGTGCAGTTTGCACAGGAGAATTTTGCCCGGGATGGACCTCTGAAAGAAGGTGTGAGAAAGAGGGACCCTTCTCCCCCTCCTCCTCTGTTCCCTCAGGATGAGGCACCACTTGCTTGGTAGGTGAGACACAGTTGGGGGGGGCAGGAGGGGGCACTAAAACTGACTTTGTCCCTGGGTGCTCCAAACCCTAGCTACGCCTCTGCCCATTCTCTCTTTCTCACCAAGGTTAGAGATGCAATTGCATGCATCTGTGGGCCAAAATCCACACTGTGTGTGGGCAGTGTTTTTTTCAGATATCCTCACAATGAGATCCCTGTCTTAAATTTCCCTCTGTATCCTTGGGGTTTTTTTCCTTAATACAGAAAACAAAACTTCAATTTCACCCCCTCCCCTCCCCTCTGGTCCCTCCTTCTTAACGCACTGTTCGGCACAGAAAAACTGCCCAATGCTATGCAGTTGAATGACCTCTGTGAGGAATCCTGTGTAGGATGCATATAATTCTGTGCAGGAACTGCAAAAATCCTGGAAAGCTACATGTTTCTTCTGGCTATTCATCGTAGACAATTCATTTTAACTTTCCCCCTTATTTGCACTTCACATACCCAGAACTCATTGATCCCAGCTCTAATTAGCCAAAGCAAGAAGTACCTGTGCTGTTAAATGATGCAAGCAGACTGAAAGCAGAGAGGGGGAGGGGGAAGATAAGACTGCAACAGCTGGCTAATTGGTTGCAAAGCAGGCAAGGCAATTTGGAAAATTACTAAAAAGGGGAAGAAGTAATTTATAAAGTGTTCTGCTTAAATACCACCCCATAGTGCTTACAGCACTCTCTGGGTGGTTTACAATTTAATTATGCAGGGTACACATTGTCCCCATTTTACCAACCTTGGAAGGATGGAAGGATGAGTGAACCCTGAGCTGGTTATCTGGGATGGAACCCCATGTTGTGACTCGTGAGCACAGTTTTTAGCTGCAGTACAGGCATTTAACCACTGCACCATGAGGCTCTCCCCCCAAAAAAATTCTAAAAATTTTCTATTTTCTAAAAGGGTTAACCAACAGAGCAAAGTCTAAAGCTGCATTTACGGATAGTTCACAAAGCCAACAAGACAGAGAGTTAGGGCCTTTTCACACAACCCCTAAGATCCGCTGGTCCCTTAAATTCGGACCAGAGATCTTGGGGGTTCATTTCTGTTCCTCCGTCCCCACCCCTCAGCACTTCCTGCTCCTCTCGGCGTGAGGGGGGGAGGGGAAAAAAGGACAAAAGAAGCCTTTACTAACCTGCCGGTGCCGGTCGAACTTGCCATGAGCCCCGTTAATTCCTGGTTCCGTCTCAAGGAGCTCTTAAAGGGGCGGGAGGCAAAAAAACAAGACAAGCCAGGAGAGCCCGGCACTCTTATCCGCATCAATTTTTTTTTCACCTGCAGAGAGCAGGTACATGAAAAATGTGCTGGGTCGCACTAAAGTGGGCGGGTCACACTTAATTGTCTCCAAACTCCGGAGCTGGTGGGAAAACATTTCTAAGCTCCGGAGCTGGAAGCCATTTGCAGCGCAGCTTAGGGGTCGTGTATAAACGCCCTTAGGTAACTTCCATAGCACCTGTGGAGCCTTAGCCACAGAGGCCTAACCACAGCTTCCTGTAGGAGAAGAACCTGAAAAAGGAAGTGTTTGCAGATGGTCTTGTTAGTAACAACAAAGTCTCTGAACATAGTGTCAAACTGGGATATGAAATCAGTGCAGAGATTCTGATTTCATGGGGAGGGTTTTGTCTGGTCACTTTGCAGAGATTTAAATGTATGAACTTGAGGTCATCTGAGATACGGAAGGAGGGAACTTCATGACTAGGAACTAACTGGTTTGATCCTATTTGATCTTATTCCCATAAAAGCGGAACTGGTGTGAAAGATTCTGGACTCTGGGTGTGGCAGTTGACAGGTATTTAAGGAAGTGCTCTGGACCATTTGGTAGTCCAGAATTTCTGTGACCACTGGTAGCTTCACCCAAGTTCTGGATCCTAAATGCATTTAGCCTTATTCTTTACAGAGCACTAAACCTGTGTATGTGTGTAAATCTGTGTTCTGTTTTAACTCTGATTGTTATCCAATAAACCTTTAATGTTTTAACTTTTTATGTGGAGCATGGTAGTCACATTATCGGCACCACTAAACTAACCACAAAAAAGTTCACCATTTTATCTGGTGACCTGGGTTTCACCCAGATTTGGATTTGTACAAATTATGTAACATTACTAGCAGTTACGTGATCCGTAATATACAAATGGTGTACTAGACGGCCCACAACAATAAGATTCTAGGAATACCAATGGTCCCAGGAGAATTTGATGGCAGGCCTGCTTAGTTTAGCAATGCATTGAAGTGTCTTCCTTCCAAACTGTGTATGAATAGGCATCTTTGAAGCATAATGGCAGAGGGCCAGGCGAACAAAAAGAAGCACATCAAAACAAACATCTTCCGCTTGTGTACACTGACAGATGAGATGCATCATAAGCTCTAAGGACTTTTCCAGAGGAGCTCCTGGTGTATCTCATCTTTCAGAGGCTGCCACCAGTAGAGCAAACACGAACACTAGCCACACGCTCGTAAAGAGACGATTATAGGCACGCGGCAGGGAGATGAAGACATTTCTAAACAAAACAGCCACCTGGGAACAAAACAACTGCAGAGCTAATGTAATACTCATGTTATCTTTTCTCCATCCCAAACACAGCTTAGAAATATTCCCCCCCCCCCGATTTCCGCTGGCAGTCCCAATGCGCACCCACAATGCTCTGCATCCTAGCCAGTTTTATTAACTACAGAATTAATGCAACCTATTGACTCATTTTGATGAGTTGGACGGTGTCCAAAAGACACCAAATGAGCTGGAAACCAAGTCCTAGGAAGAACCCTCGAGCAATTTGGATACATTTAGCCTAGAAAACAGAAGACTCGGAAAGGGGACATGACAGCCATCTCCGGAGCTTTGAAGCACTTCCACGTGTGCTGCTCAGGAGGGTAGGACACAAACCAATGGATTAAAATCACAGGAAAGCAGATTCCGAACACCTGGAACCAGAAGACACTGAAACTAGATGCAAAACAAGTTCAGGAGCTGTGTAGCTAACGCAAAAATTAAATACTAGACATGGGCACGACCAGAAAAAATGACATTTCTAGTTTTCGTTTGTTGGAACGGGTCCGTTTCAAGTCGTTTCCGTTTATAGCGAAATTTTTCAAAAATTTGTCATTTCTGTTTGTCATTTGTTGTTTCCACCGCAATTTAGCACATAGGGGCGTCCCGCAATCAGGGCCAGTGCTAGGTGTTTTTGCGCCCTAGGCGGCGGGCAGCCGGCCACGGGCGGGTGAGGCGGTGGGCGGCGGCGTGGGCCGCAGTTAGGATATCACTTAGGATAGAGGTTCTGTTCTTGGCTTGCACCCCAAATGTGTATGTGTGCAAGCAAATTGAAGTTGGGAAAATAGAAAATAAATGGTAGTATATAATATATATTTAAAATAAATCCACACCTCCCACTCCCAGTCGAACCTTCCCCTTTATCCAATATCAGAAAAAAAATCCTCACAAACTGCCAGAGAAGAAATAAAGAATAAACCACTATTCCCTTCAGCAGACAAAGCTGCAGGGAATCAAAGAAATTATTTTCTAAATTCAATTCCCTCCCTGCCTGCCTAACATAAATCCTAAAGCCTCCAGCCAAACCCCTAGCAGGCATATTTTCGCCTGCTTTTTTGGCCGGGAGTTGGGGTTTTTTAAAAAAAACTTTTAAAAACTTTTTCTGTGCTTCGCATTGCACGATCGCCGCGAAGCCACAAATGGAAACGAAAAACCTGACCAAATTTTGCTTTTTTCGGTTCGAGTTCGAGTTCTGACGGCTTAATTATCGTTACCGTTTCCGTTACGTAACGGAAACGATAACCGAAAATGGAAACGACAATTTTGCCGAGTCGTGCCCATGTCTATTAAATACAAATATAGACCAGGTGATACCTTTAGGCTACCCGTAAAATAACAAAAAGTTGCTAATATTTCAAGGGCAACACCCTCTTCCTCAGAGCTGTACCAAAGTATAAACATGACAAAAGTTGGGAGATGTCAGGAGATGACAGGAGATGCTGCCTGAAATACATTGGTACATCACAACTAAAGTTTGGCCGATTGAATCAGTGGGGGTTTTGATGAAGTAACTGTTTTCATTGATTCAATGGGCCTATTTTGGCTGCAAGTTACTACTGGATTTCACCTGTGGTTTGACTGTGGAATGATAAGGGCGTGGTGGCTCAGTGGGCTAAAGCGCTGAAACTGTCAGATGCAAAGTCGTCAGCTTAGCTGTTCAAATCCCGGGTGGCACGCAGCAAAGTGAGCTTCCACGGTTTACACCAGCTTTCCATGGAATTGGCTCTCAGCAAAGCGACCCCTTCAAACATGATTAGACATGTGCCTTTTCTGCCATTTGGTGGCATTCTTAGCATCCACTGGCAGAGAGGTGTAATGTACCCCCCTGAATTACAACAGAGGAATCTAAGTACATCGCCAAACTACAAATTCCAGCATTCCATAGGGTGCAGATATGCCCCTTAAGGAAGAATCAAACCCTTATAAATGCTTAATGCATGCATACCCAAAGGCTTGTAACTCCTTTGTGAAATGAGGTTTGAAAATGCAGGTATTTTTCAGATAAAGGAAACAAATGTGCATTTTTAAATCCATAGGAATTCCCTACAGTACCAACATGATTCTCCACTTGTTGCACCATTTGTGCAGCAGATGTGCAGGGATTCACAAAACAGAATAGCGTCAAGTTTCCCCAGAGTAGTCCACCCCTTTTCTCATTAAACTGGCAACTACAATCTGAATAACTCACCCTGAGACATTAGTAAGAGAAATAAAGAAAAGTTTCATTTACTTGCAATTGAAAGATCAGACAGTAAACTGACAAACATGATTGCTTTCAACAGACTTCAACAGGCGTGTGAAAGGGGGAAAGAGCTGAGTCTTTAGGCAGAGCTCTCTTTGAATTCAAGAGTAGGAGGGGATTGGATAGAATAGTGGTGGATATATGGATAGTCACCCCAACCCAGAAAAATCCCTCCCATTCTTACTTTCTAGAGGCAGCATGCAAGGTTGTAAGAACTCCAGCACCATTTCCCTTTTTAAAAAAGCAGAGCCACATGAGCCTATAACACAGGAGTAGAGTATGTTATTGCACACCAGCTCTCAAGAAGCTCCAGCTATCCCAGCCAATGATGTTGAATTCTGGAATTTTCTCATTCAACAACATTTGGAGGACTACCATTTGCCCACTGTGGGGCGTTCCCTTTAAAATGAAAAAGGGAGCCATGTTGCTGGGAAAAGTCAATGTGTGCAGCTAGGAAAAAATATTGCTTATGAGTACATCATGCTCTTACAGGGGATCTTCACCCAGACTAAGAATTGGAGTGGTATCTTCAATCATGTTGCACCCCTTAGCTCTTAGATCATTCACTAGCCTTCAAGAGCAAACAGCAACTAAATTTCTGCATCGGTATAAACTTACAAAGATCACACCAAAGAGGAAATCAGGTCCAATCTGTTTAATGCCTTCAGCTTTCTCTACGGCATCTAAGGCATCCATAATGTGATTTGTGATCCTTTGGTTTTAAAAGGTTCAATAGCAAAGCCTGTGAAAAACCAGATGGAGCACATGGGCTATTCAGACAGTGACAGGAGAGTTAATGTACAAGGCAATGGAAGAAGCCTGATGAGATAACTCAATACCAGCTCTAGGAATTTACTCATGTAGGAAAAGATTGAATCATCCTGTTAAAAGAGAGTTTTAATAGAAAAGAACACTCACATTCAGATATTCAGCAGTGAACTTTTTAATGATCAAGCAAGCCAGAGTTTTAAAGGTTCTTGGGAAATGGTCTATTTAAGACTCTGCAATGCCCTGTCAACCTCAGAAGCAGAACTGGCTGAAGTCACCCTTCTAAGACCTGTACAAAAAACCATGTCAATCAAAGAATGATATAGACCAGTGGCTGGAATTCTTTTGCGTAGTGTAATATTTTGATTATAGTCTTTGTTATGATAATTTCAATTTGAGTTTATTGTTTGATTTATTGACTATTCTTTAGTGTCGATGTAAAGTGCCCAGAGTGGCCTTTGCTACCAGGTGGACAGTATATCAATCAATCAATCAATCCACTGAATCAAATTGTCCATAAATTCCACTGACCCAAATGGGCCTATTCTAGTAATGACTTCTGCCAGTTGATGTTTTGTCCAAATGGGTCTCCGACACTTTGAAGACCCACCTCTATCAGTGGGTGTTCGTAAGAGCATAAGAACATAAGAAGAACCATGCTGGATCAGGCCAAAGGCCCTGTATCTCACAGTGGCCCTACCAAATGTCTCTGAGAGCGAACGAGATTAGCTATCTGTCCCCTGATACCACTCCCCTGCATCTGGCCTTGATGTACCCTGGTTTTTAAGCCTGGAGACATCTCCATCATGGTTTGTAACCTGTGATGGACTTCTCCTCCAGGAATCTGTCCAATCCCCTTTTGAAGGCATCCAGGCTAGATGCCATCACCACATCTTGCGGCAGGGAGTTCCACATCATTCAGATGCAGCACCTAGAAGAGGCGGGTTAGGTATGCTAGTAAGTGGGCGCTCACTGGAGGAGGGAGGGAGGGCTTTGGAACAGCAAAACAACTGTTTGGCTTTGCAACAAATTGGCACAAGTTGCTGAACCAGGGATTTGTGCTCATTTCTAAGTGATTTTTACGCTAAAGTATATTGCAACCAGAGTGAGTCTATTTGAGTCACTGGAACTTATCAAATCCCCACTGAGTCAATGCACTTGCTCTGATGTGACTTACTACATTACACAACAGGATTTCAATCAACCAGGGGAAATTAGGTGCAAATGCTGTATTATGAGGGAAAATATCAAACATATACATCTTTCAGAAAGCTGGATGAGATAAATGTTAATGTTAATGCATTTTTTAAAAAAAGAGAGAGAATGATGTAGAAATTTGGCAGAACATACTTATAATTGAATCACACCAATATAGTCTGGATATAGACTGATTTCTACACCTCTAAATAAAGCTTTTCTGTGGAATTAGTAAACAGCTGGCTTGGCTTTTGGTTATGAAGATGGAACAACATCCAGCCTGATGACAGGATCTCTGTAATGCAGATGTCATGGCCAACGGCTACCATAAGATCATCCACCAACCATTCTGGTAGGCATCTTGCTGGATAATAAAACCAAAGGTACATCTAGCTCAGTGGTTCCCAATCTTGGGGGCCCAGATGTTCTTCAACTAAGGCCCTTTGTACATGACCCCTAAACTCCGCCGCAAATGGCTTTAAGCTCCGGAGCTTAAAAATGTTTCCCCACCAGCTCCGGAGTTTACAGGAAATTAAGTGCGACCACGCCCACTTTAGCGCGTCCCAGCGCACCTTTCAAGTACCTGCTCTCTAGAGGTGAAAATTCTTTGATGCGGTGTAACAATAGTGAGTGCGGGGCTCTCCTCGCTTCTGTTTGTTGTTTTTTTGGCTCCCGCCCCTTTAAGAGCTACTTAAGAGACTGGCATGTTGCCGCCGCAAGAGCGAGAGGCAGAATGGAGGTGAGCCACGTCTCTTTTCTTCCTGTTTTTTCTCCCTCCCCTCACGCAGCCAGCAGCCATGAGTGCAGAGGGGGTGGGAATGCAGGAACAGCGACAAACCCCTAAGATCTCTGGTCCGAATTTAAGTGGCCAGCGGATCTTAGGGGTCGTGTGAAAAGGCCCTAAAGCTCCCAGAAGCCTTTCCCACTAGCTGTGCTGGCCAGGATTTCTGGGACCCAAGAACAGTCCAATAACATCTGGGGACCCAAGGTCGGGAACCACTGGGTCTGGTTCAGCCTCCCTGTTTCATACAGACAGGGATGTAGAACGTCAGAGCCTTGGGCTAAAGAAAGCCACACTCCCTTTCCAAGTACACCATCACTAGATGGTTTCTCAGCTTTTGTAAGCCCCCTTGTCACTACCTTAAAGGTTGACCCTTCCTCCTATATTTTTATGGGAATGAGAGCTATCAACTGCAACAGATGGACTTGCAACTTGATTAAAACTTTGAGTTGGGAACCGCTCAAGCTACCGCTGTTTGTCTTTTCCTATTTGTGAGTTGGGTTCCCCACCCAAGAGATTCAGTGGCATACAAATACTACTACAAATGCTGATCAGAGGGAATTCATTCATTCATTCATTCATTCATTCATTCATTCATTCATTCATTCATTGGATTTTTATACCACCCATCTGGCTGCGAGGTCATTCTGGGTGGAACTACCTCTACAAGGGTAAAGGGGGACTCCCAGAAACCCTGACCTGCACAGTTAGTGAAGGCTTTTGGGAGTTTTAGTCCAAGAATATCTGGGGACACCTTTTTTGGGGGGGGAAGGGGAGTTGAAACCTGAAACAGCACAGAAGTCTGAAAAATATGGAGGGTGTCCATATCACTCAAAAAAGAAATGCTGGCTTTGGCACCTTTCTAGTGCAGAGCAGAAAAGAGAAAACCAAACCCCATCCCTTAATAGATTCTTCTGCCTCTGGCTATAGCACATCATCAGCACTCATGCTAGTGCAGAGAAGGTGCAAGCACCACTTCCCTGCCTCTCTTGGGAGAGAAACTGACTAAATCGCAACTGTGATGAAGTGAGAAAACTTGAAATAGCCAAGGTAATCGTAATCATTTCCAAGCTAAAAGAACCAACCAGAGAGGCAACAAAGCAATCCAGGGTACATTTACAGGATCTCCGTATCAACTGTTTCCTTATTTTACTTTTAAATACACATCTGACTGCAGTTTACTCATAAGGGAGGTGTCCAAGGTCTTTTTTTATTTATTTATTTATTTATTTATTTATTTATTTATTTATTTATTTATTGTAGAGTATTTTTACCCCACCTTTCTCCTTGGAAAAGGACCCAAGGTGGCTTACAGTAAGGAAAGATAATATACAGGCCAGTACAATTAAGACATTTTCAACTATTTGAGAACAAGGAATTGAGGGACATCTTACAACATCAATAGACAACATTACATTAAAGCAACACAGTTATAAGTAGTCATAAACACAAAATCTATGTGAACCCATAGATTCATACAAAATACACATAGTAGTCCATCATTCAGGGAGAGCTTGCCTAAAGAGAAAGGTCTTTGCCTGTTTCTGGAAGGACAACAGAGATGAGGCAGTCCTGGCCTCTAGTGAGAGTTCCAGAGTCTGGGCGCAGCATTTGAGAAGGCCCTTTCATGAGTCCCCACAAGACGTACCTGTTTTAATAGGGTGTAATGTGATCTCTGTACCCCACCCCAGTCAGCAGTCTGGCTGCTGCATTTTGGACCCATTGAAGTTTCCAGAGACTTTTCATCGGTTGGCCCCCATAGAGCGCATTATAGTAGTCCAGCCAGGACGTCACTAGGGCATGTGTCACTGTGGCCAGAGCTGGTTTCTCAAGAAAGAAGCATAACTTGTGTACTAGCCTTAACTGTGCAAATGAGCTCCTGGCCACTGGTGCACATATGATGTACTGCCAATAGCACTCCAGATCTATGCCCAAGTTGGACTGTTGTGGTCCAGGGCAGGGCAACCCTTTGAGAGCTGAGCTGGAAGAGACCTCGAGGGCCATCAAAGTACTCCAAACAGGTGTCATCCAGTCTCTGCTTAAAAACCTCCAAACAAGGAGATTCCACCACCCTCCATGGCAGCACATTCCACTGCCAAACAGCTCTTACCATCAGGAAGTTCTTCCTAAGGTTTAAATTGAATATCCTTTCCTGTAGTTTGAAACCACTGCCCTGATTCCTAGTCTCTGAAGCCATGGAGATCAAACCAGTCACCTTTTCTATATGACATCCTTTCAAATATTTAAACATGACTATCATACCCCCTCTCAACCTTTTTTTTTTGTAAGGTTAAACATTCCCAGCTTCCTAAGCCTCTCCTCATAAGACATTTCTTCCAGACCTTTAACCATCCTGGTCGCCCTCCTCTGGACCCACTCAAGGTTGAGCTCAGAACTGGACACAGTACTCCAGGTGGGGACTGACCAGAGCAGAATAGAGTGGTACTATCACTTCCTTTGATCTAGACACTTTGGTTCTGTTGATGCAACCAAGAATCACATTGGCTTTCTTGGCCGCCGCATTGCACTGTTGACTCATGTTCAGTTTGTGGTCCACCAAGACTCCCAGATCCCTCTCACAGGTACTATTTTCCAGGCAGGTGTCACCCATCCTATATCTGTGCAATTCTTTTCTTTTTAACCTAGATGCAGCATGCTACATTTCTTCCCAAGGGATGGAAGGACCACTTTGAGGGAGACCACTGCCAGGAAAGCGACCCTTTCAAGTACAATCAGACACGATCCTTTCTTGTTACTGTAAAAGAGAACATACTGTACAATGTCTATAATCACCAGGGGAAACATAACCTCCTTGTGCTGGAAGACCCAAAAGGGAGGTTTCTAATTATTTCTTAATAGCCATTGTATAACAAGTGTTAACTTATTGGAAGTGATTCAGCCAGGAGTTATGAAATGCTTCCGCTAATGTCATAAGACGCTGTTCTAAATTGCTCCTGCTGTGATTTTGATATGAGAACTCTGAATTGAGTATCTGGCAGAGTGGATCTCCCAAAGGCCAGTCTTGGCCCGTTGGCGTTCTCGCTCCGGGAGGCCCTCAAGGTATCTACCCATAATCAGGCCTTCTCGGTGGGTGGCCCGGTATTGTGGAACAAACTGCCTTGCAAGATCTGCCAAGCTGAGCTCCTAACAGCCTTTAAAAAAGCATTAAAAACCTGGCTTTATCCTAATAATGCAGTGGTCTATAATGTATTATGTTGCTCCCCCCGTGTTTGTTATACTTTTTTACTGTATATTGTTTGATATATTGATTGTATATTATTTTTGATTGATATATTGTTGTATTTTATTTTTTATGATTTTTATTATTTCTTGCCTCCTGTCGGGCTTTGTTTGCTTGTTTTTGATTCACTTGCTTTAGCTGATGTTTTGGTTTGTTTATTGATTTTAAGTCTTGAGTCGGAGCGGTCTAGAAATCCAATTAATTAATTAATTAATTAATTAATTAATTGTTCTGAGTGCCTTAATAGAGCTAGCGAGCACAGACTCTCCTTATTTATTTATTTATTTATTTATTTATTTATTTATTTATTTATTTAGCTTGTATGTCGCCCACTACCCAAAGGTCTCTGGGTGGCTCACAATCAAAATAAACAATTAAAACATCAAAATTACAATAAAATCAAAACAATAAAAACATATAAATACTATAAATATAATATATTAAAACACAGGACTAAAATTGCCATCAGGACCCACAATCCTCGGTTTAAAAACCTCTGGAACAGGAAGGTTTTTACTTGGCGCCGAAATGTTATCAATGTCAGTGCCAGGCAGGTCTCACTTGGGAGGGCATTCCATAGTCTGGGGGAAGTTGCTGAAAAGGCCCTATAGCTGCAAGCCATCCCTTTCACCTCCTTGAGGGACAGCTGTTTCAGGAGGGCTAGATCTTAATTGCCATGTAGGTTCATATGGAAGGAGGCAGTCCTTCAGGTATCTAGGTCCTAAGCCCAGAGTTTGGATCCCATAATGGCTCTGTCAACTTACTATGTGAAAGGAACTGATCCCCTACTTTTCACATGAATGAGCCAGGGATAGGGGCTTTCAAGTCCCGCCTTTCTGTCAAGTCTGACTTAAGTCACCTCCTCAGTTCAACTTGGACTCAGTGTGGGAGTTTGGGAGTTAGATTTGGATTTGATTCACGACTCAAGAGACAATTTTCTGAGTCATGAGTTGGGATAGGCCAACCTATTTATGCCACCATCATTCTGAAAGGCCTCAGGCCCAACTTCTCTTCTAGGAAATGGCTGCTACCTCCTTCCATACATGGACCACTCAGCTGAGAATTAGGCCATCTGACCATACCCCCCCCAAAGCCCCATTGAGACATAGGGAGACTTCTGAATGCATGGAAGACTTCTGCTAAAATGGAACAAGGCCAGAAGGAACCAGGACAATGTCTGGAGGGAAACAAGCTGATCCCCAGCTGTGGAGACAAACAAACATGTCCTCATAAAACCTATGATATTACCACTACTATGCTCCTCTAAGTTCCTGTTTTGTGTGTGACTAGTTAATAGACCACAAATGGCTAATATAAAAGAAGAGCTATAAGGATACAGAGAACAGCTGGACTGGGGCTTGAGAGATGGAGAGTCAATTGACCACTGAGCCATGAATCTCCCTGGGTGATCTATCACTTGCTTTCATCTTGTCCTATAGAGCTATCCCCTTGGGGGCAGAAACTGCACCCCAGCTGGCTTCATGGGCAAGGCCTTTTGGGAATCATTGAACCTCCATTTGTGTGGGGAAGCCCCAGAAGAAGGGCCAATGAATTCCATGGGGCCTCATACTCAGGAAACCAGGCTTGGTCTTATCTCTTCCCTCCAGATGAAGCCAGCAAGGCCATGAGATGGTATATAGGAAAAAAACAAGATATCTGTAGTCATTCATCAAGACCATGCTACGTGACCAGCCCAAATACACTGCTACGTCCGATAAGCCCTTCCCGGGAATTCATCCGCCTACACCATCCTGACACGTAGACCCTTGCTCCACCTTCTGATGCCCTGCCTTTGCAACTGATAAAAGAGCCTGGGACCCATGCTGGAGAGGAACCTGCTGCATAAGGCCTGGCTTGGCTGAACCCGATGTGTTATGTGTAATCATTAAGACATTGGCCTCCTGCACAGGGTTTTACACTGCCTTGAGCTTTTCGGAGCACTGGATCCCAAACTTGGGTTCCCAGATGTTCTTGGACTACAACTCCCAGAATACTTGGCCAGCACAACTAGTGCCAAAGGCTTCTGGGAGTTTTAGTTCAAGAACATCTTGGGACCCAAAGTTGCAAATTACTGCTTTAGAAACAGAAAAAGAAGAAGGTATAACTAGCATAGTATCATCATCGTCAATGCTAACAACAAACTGGAATGCTGGAATGTGAGATCTAATTTTTTGGGGGGTAATCCATGGCTACAGACTGATACATCTGTGGATTTTTCAGTAGCGTTCAAATAGTTTTTACCCAATAGCAGTAACCATACTAAATTCTGTTAAAAATTAAGTTGATGGGTAATATCAGTGTTGCATAAGTAACATATATATTGTATGGGGGACTGTGTATGGCTGTTGTTTTTTAAATTGTAGTTTTTATGTATTGGGTATGAATGCTGTCAGGTGAAAGAGTGTAGGGATGTGTGTGTATGTTTGGTTTTTATGTCAGTTTTAAATGAGTACAAGTGATGTTCTGCGTGAGAATGTAGGAGTACAGTGGTACCTTGTATAATGGAATTAATTTGTTCTAAATGAAATTATGTTAAGCAAATTTTCCTTTATACAAATTTCCAATAGGAATGCATTGAAAACAGAGTAATCCCTAATTGTGACCATTTTTATGTTGTACGGATTGGCTCCATAGACAATTCTGTTAAGCAAATTTCCCCTATCTCTGGAATTTTTATGTTGTACAGATTTTATGTTATACAAGCAGTTTGTTATACGAGGATCCACTGTATGTGTATGGATGTTTTGTTCTTAAATGGTAGATTTTATGTCTTGGATTTTTATACTGGGGTATGTGAATGAGATGACTTGATGGCACTTTTTAATCTCATTGTATTTTTATACAATGACAATAAATTCCATTCCAATTAAAAATATATATTTTTGTAGAAATGTTTCCAGTAGGCAGCTTGCTGTCCATCCTTCCTTTTTTCCTTTTCCAAACCACCTTCACTACTAAAACGTGACACATGGAATTGTTCTGTTCAGGATCCTCTTTTGCGTCTGAGAGGTTATACTAATTTGGCGCTGTAGCGTTTTTAAATCCTACAGCCTGGTGTTTGGGGGGTTAAAGCTCTGAAGTGGAAATGAGTCTGTTCTGATTTTAACTGATGACTTGACCTAGTTTATGCACACACAAAGCACACCCTGCACAAAGCTCCATCGACATTTTGTCCGAGAAGTCCCCGGTTAATTGTGCATCCTGATGCCAGGTCACTTGTCACTTCCATTACATAAGGCAAAGACCAAGTTTGTGCAGTTCTTAAAACAGCACAACTCCATAAATGAGCTATCACTGGTATAATGCTTGGAACACGGCTTTCAATAATTAATTAATTACAGTCACAATTCCTTTCCCCAAAGTAGTTGATAACTATTATAGCTGCAAATCTTTCCTTTCTTACCTCGTAAGACTAAGTAAAAACTACTTTTAGTTACTTTCAAAAAAAATCTGAATGTTAAAATCTGCTGGCCACTCCCATCCAATTGCCTAAAGACAGAGAATTCCTTCACCAATTTTCCCTATTGAATTGAAAACTTATTTGGGGAGATACCTGTGCTCTCGTAAAGCAAAAGGTGCATTGATAGTACAATATAAATTTCATTATTTTGTCACATACACCCTGTATAGCTATTGGAATTGTTAGGTTTTCTGAAGCCTGAGACGCTGACAAGCTGCAACTGAAAGAATCCTGAAAATAATTATCTCCCTGTAAGGGCGTTTATACACGACCCCTAAGCTCCGCTGCAAATGGCTGCAAGCTCCAGACTTTAAAAATGTTTACCCACCAGCTCCGGAGTTTGCAGACAATTAAGTGCAACTCCGCCCACTTTAGCGCGACCAAACAGCAGTTTTCTTGTACCTGCTTTTTGGATGTGACAAATATTTGATCCGATGTAAGGATAGTGAGTGTGGGGCTCTCCTGGCTTCTCTTTGTTCTTTTATTGCACCCCGCCCCTTTAAGAGATCTGAATGCTGCCGGAAACAAAACGGAGGTAAGACGGCATTCTTTTCTTTCTTTTTTCTCCCTCCCTCAGGCAGCCAGCAACCAGGAAGTGTGGAGGGGGGTGGGGACAGAGGAAGAGCGACGAACCTCTAAGATCTCTGGTCCGAATTTAAGTGGCCAGCGGATCTTAGGGGTCTGTAAAAAGGCCCTAAGCCATCTTAGGTCATTTTCCAATGCGAAAGGCAGGAAAAAAATACAGTGGTTAAATGCCTGTACTGCAGGTAAAACTGTGCTCATGACCCAGGTAGCAGGCTCATGGTTCTGAGGTCGGTAAAATGAGTACCCAGATTGCTTGGGGGAAGGGGGCAATGTGTAGCCTGCATTACTGTAATTAAAACTGTAAACTGCCCAGAGACTACTTGAAGTGGTATGGTGCGGTATATATGCAGAACACTTTGCTTTTGCTTTGCTAAATACAATTAATTAAATAAATAAATCCACCAGTAGCCAGTTGTCCCTTCCTTGCCTCTGATTTCAAAAAGAGACACACCTCTCTGCTTAAGTATCTTATTCCCTCTCTTTTTAGTCTCTTGGCAGTTAGTAGTTAATGTGCAATTTTGTGAATGTAGTCTGATTGGAAGCAGGCTGGGAAGCTGTCGAGGCTTTAAGCAGTCTTTTTTTTTTTAGAGTATGCTGTATTTGATCTGTTCAGCTATGAGTAAATAGATACATTTTTATTCTTTCTCTTACTAATATCTCAGGAGGAATTCTTGCTACTGTTAAGTGCCAGTTGATAAAAACAGAAAGGGCTGGTCTACTCTGGGAATATTTAACACTAATTCTGCTTTGCGCAAGTCTCTGCCCTTCTGCTACACCGCTAAAGGAGCTTATCCAAAATTCAAAGCTCTGCAACAACAGCAACAATAAGAATTGTTTTTCTCCCCCTCTTCTGCCCTATTATCCTTCTGTTGCCCCCTCACTGATGTTTTTATTGTTTTAAATGATGTTTTTATTTGTAAACCGCCTAGAGTCCCACCGGGAAATGGTGCGGTATATAAATATTAAAAATCAATAAATAAATCAATCAATCAAAATAAATAAATAAATAAATAAATCAATCAGCAAAAATGAGGAATGGAGTGAGGTGAAGCTGAACATCTTCAGGCCAAATATTTCATTTTGGGCTTGTGGCTTGAAAAAATTAGCCCAAATGGTACCAAAAGTGATTTGTTTTTTCCATTTCTGAGATTAAAATAATAAATAAATGCACAAGTCCTCTCATAGGTTTATAAGAGATCCACACCAGTAAATTGCTAGCAAGCTTCATTAGATTATATGTGCCCCCCCTTGTGTTCAGTTTTCATAGGTTTCTGTTAGGCATAGCAGCTTCATAAATTCTTTTACAAAGAGGTTTTTATTGGATGCTAAGAAAACCTTTCACATGCAGGCACCTGTTAATGTATTGCTGTGTTTCCAGTCTATAGACTCGAGTAATAAAACAGAACACGTTTCCTTTCCATTCAGAAGGCAACAAAAAAGAAATAAAAATCAATGCTGTTCTCATAACTTTTCTTAATTCCCTCAAGTTTATAAGACATCTCACAGCTTCGCTCCTCAGATTGCAACACAGAAAAGAATGAATTAAATACTACCGACTGAGCAAAATTCTCTTCAGTTTCCCACCTCCCTAAAGGCAGGAGAAATGTAAGCTTATTAAGAGATGACTATAATTCAAAGCCTCTTTCACAGAAATGACTTAGCATCTCCACCTGACATTTCCAAGTCTGCCGAATCTATATTCTGTATGCTGAAAAATCAAACACATAGGCTACTAAGAGCTAACAAGTGTGCAAGTGGTTATATTATTTGCTAGGTATTGCATTAGCCTGCACAAGTGGCTGTGCAACCAGTGGCACAATCAGCCACACAACAGACACTGGGCCAAACAGCACAACTACTTGTGTAGTGTTGTCGTGAGTAGAGAAAACCCCAGCAAGAGAAAGAAAACAACAGGAGGGCATTACTATTTGTGGTTCTACAAATGCTACCAAGACCAAGAAAAGAATATAGGTGTGGTGCTACAGCTGGTAAAAAGACCAAGGTAAAAATATTTACGTACTGTACTGGCACTCTAGAGGTGGCTAATCTAAAACTGCCACATTCCTTCACCTTTGGCTATTCTCACTAGTATGGATGGGAGTTGCATGGATTGAACAAACTACCTCCACCACCTCATCAAAAGTGGCCACTGGCACCAGCTTGGATTCACATCTCCTATTCTACCATGTCACAGCTCCATTCCAAACTGGTCACTCATGCATCCTTCTGGCAAATAAATCAATTGATCAATATCAGTCAGCCAACCAGTCAATCAGTCAGTCAAAGGAGCATGTACATATCAATGGTTTATCTAGCATGGCTGTAGATTATTAACTGATGTCAGTGGAGATGAATGCCACTCATCTTTGTATGCATTTCTATTTGGAGACATCCAGAAGATTTAATTTGAGATTGTCAACATTCACAGAATAAGTTTGACATTTATAGTAGGGTGTTCAGAGATGGAAAACCACATTTATTTGAAATACAATTTGTGAATTTCATAGTTATAAAAGCAAACTGAAAACAAAACAAAACAAAACAGACTACAGTAGGACCCCCGTATCCACTGATTCATTATCCACTGATTCAGTTGTCCACGGTTGGCAGAGGAAAAAAAATTAAATAATTCAGCAGCCACAAAGAAAGCTATTGTCACAAACCGCAGCTGTAAAGCAACCTATTGTCACAAATAGCATCTGTAAAGCAAGCTACTGTCACAAACAGCAGCCATAAAGCAAGATACTGTCTCAAAACAGCAGTCATAAAGCAAGCTACTGTCAGGAATCAGCAGTTTGGAGATGGGTGGGCAGGCGTTCTCTCTTATCCATGGTTTTCATTATCCACGGGAAGGCTTGGAACCAATCCCCAGTGGATACTGGGGTCCTACTGTACCTGCATGTCATTGCTTACATAAATAAATCAACAAATACAACAAAGATAGTTGCAAGCTCCTTCTGCATGACAAGTTCAGCTACTGTATCAATATCAATAATAAATAATAATAATAATAATAATAATAATAATAATAATAATAATAATAATAATAATAATAATAATAATAATACCTTTATTGTCAATGTACAACATGTGCACAATGAAATTGGCTGAGTCTCCCTTGCCTACCCCCACCCCCATCCCACCCCCATCCCGCTAGCAACCACTCAGTCTTATTGCACCCTGTGTACTTGACACAGAATGCGCCAGCCCACAGGCCAGTTCTTCTATGCTTGTCCTGGGATTATTTCCCATTCAGCAGTCTGACAGCCCATGGATAAAAACTGTTCTTCAGTCTGTTGGTGTGGCAGGCTATACTACGATATCTTCTGCCTGATGGTAACAAGGTAAAGAGGTGCTGACCGGGGTGTGAATCATCCTTAAGAATTTTTTCAACCCTCCTGAGGCAACGATCCCTAGCGATGTTGTCCAGTGCACTTAGGGGACAGCCCGTGATATATTGAGCTGTGCTTACCACCCTCTGTAGGGTCTTCCTCTCAGCAACTGTCAATCCAGCATACCAAACAGTAATGCAATATGTGAGGATGCTTTCAATTGTGGACCGGTAAAAGGAGATCATCAGTTGTTGCTTAACTTTGTTCTTATGCAAGACCCTGAGGAAATGCAGTCTCTGCTGGGCCTTCCTGACTACTTTGGTTGTAGTCTACTGACATCATAAAAATGCATACATTATCATGACCTGACTGGATAGCTCAATGGGTTAGGTAGCCCAGAGACTGGGAGTTCAATTCCCCACTCTGTTTGAAGGGAAAGGTAAACCACTTCTGAGCATTTGGTACCTGGAAAACCCTGGAAAGGGTTGCCATAAGTTAGAGTTGACCTGACAGCCTGTGATGCTTATTGTCCTCATGAAATGAATGGCAAATGTTTAGAATGTTCAGAAGAGTCTTAAACGCAGACCAGAAAACTTGACTTTGCTGATTCTTTTGCATGAAGGACTGGGAGAGGCAACACGCACCAACACAGTATTATCCAAACATACAAATAGCAACAGACGTGGAGGTACTTGTTGTGCTAAAACAGCATGATGCACCAGATGGCCTCTTAACATTGGAACTTTCATGGAAGAATGTCACCAACTGGACCAAATTTGGTTCAAATATTTCAAAGCATAACCCCACTGCAACCTGGGTTCTTACTGGTACTGCATGCTGTGGCAGATGAGATCACAAATGGTTCAAGATGACACCTGTTTGGCGAGATTTCAGTTGCTAATCGGTCTGAGCCAATACGTGGAGAGTCAACTGTGGATGACTTAAAATATACAGTACATTTTGTGCCATATCAGTCAGGTAAATTGATGTGGTTTTAGTGTAAAAACACCCTGAATACACCCAATCTCATTTGAGTTCAAAAACTAAGCGGCATCAGTCAATACTTAGATAAAAAGCCAACAAAAAAGTAGCAAAGGTCTCCAAAGAGAAATGGGAGGGAAGTCTGCCTAACGTCCTAGAGAACTAGTACCACTTAGAATTGATAGTAAGGGGGCTGTATGGACCAAGGGACTGATCTAATGGAAGGCAATAGAGAGTGGCACAAGCCCCTAATTTGGTGGTTTGTGTTGGTCTGCATTTCAGCTGGAGAGATGTTTGGCACTTGCAAGCCCCACTTCCTCCAGCAAGTACCTATTCAGAGTCAGTCCCCAGAAGAGTAAAGAGCAGGCAAGCTGGGGTGCTGCCTTTGAGTGGGCCTCCACTAGCGGCGGTAGGGCTGGGAAGTACCATACCCTGTTTGGCTGAAAAACAAATTGCAGATTGTGCCCATCTCAAAAGGCAAGTTTCCTCTACTCCAGTGGAGGCTGCTGGTGATTCCAATTTCATGGGGGTAGTAGATCCACTTCTATTGAACTTATTTTAGTATAGCTCCGATAAAGTTCGGACTAAAACCCAGAATGAATCCATCACCATGTGAAATCTGAGTCTACTATCCTGCTCAAACATACTATCCTGGCTCAGAGAACAGATGTAAATCTTCACTTTATTCTAGAAGACAGGAAAGAAAGATGTCAGCAGTTTTTGTCACTCAAGAATGCTGGATTTTTATGCATTTGGGGATTTGTTTATTTTTTTGCAAAAATTCGACAGAAGCTGTGATTTTTGTATCATGCAAAATACACACTTTTACATATAATATAAGGATCAGAATCACGTTGGGTTGTTTTTTTTTCTTGCAAAATGGCAGAAGTTACTCTAAAGAATTAAGGCTATTGGAGAAGGTGACATTTGCATGAATAATTGTATGACCAGGTGGAAGTGGTTCAAATATTTCAAAGCATAAGCCATGTGGCTGGTATCTTGTTAGCCCCATAGTGAAGTGGTTAAAATGGAGTACTGCAGTAAAGACTCTGCACTACAGAGTTCTATCCTAATGGCCTCAGGTGGTCAGTTCAAGGTTGATTCAGCCATCTATCTTTCTGAAGTCAGTAAAAACAGGGGGCGGGGTTGTATTCATTTATTTATTTTTATATTCATTAACCACCCGATTTTCCCACTGGAACTCTGGGTGGTGTACTACATGTTGCAAATAGACAACTTGCCCAAACAAACAAAAAATACCGGACATACCAAATAAAAATAAAATAATAATACTCATAATGAAAATACAAAGAAAATTAACAACAACAACAATAATAAAAAGTTTTGTAGTCTGTGTAATTAAACCACAGATTAACAACTAATATATAAACAGCACAGTTTATATAAAGGGGTTTTGGTTAAATGCCTGTCTGCAGGTAATTAAACCACAGCCTTCCATTAGTTTGTTTACAATGTAGCCTGCACACACTAGTGGGGTGATATATTAACAGCACAGTTTGCTTTCTTCTTACAGTTCTATTAACTATTATTGACTTCTGCAATGTTGCTTCTATGGGAAAAAGACAATAAGATTCAAATCAAGGTGTTTTTTTAGCTTGTTTTTTTTGTTTGGGGAGCTTTTGGGGGGAGGGTTGGGTAACATTGAGCAAAAGGAACCCTGCATTTATATATACAATGGTACCTCGGTTTAAATAATTAATTCGTTCTCCGGGCCATGTCATATTGCAAAAAATTCATAAACCGAAACATGGTTTCCCATAATAATGCACTGAAAACCAGTCAGAAAAAAAGGCAAACTGGGGCACTGCATTTAAAATTTTCTTAAACTGAGGCATCCCCATTCTTTTTGTCATATGAACATCACACATCAACTTTTAATGCCTTACAGAAAACAAATGTGAACCAAGGTATTCCACTGAATTTTTTTCCTAAACAGAGGCATCCCCATTTCCAATAATTTATTTTCTTAAACTGATTTTTTTTTTGTTAACTGAGGCATTCTTAAACTGAGGTACCACTATATACAGTGGACCCTCGTATAGCAAACGGTTTGTATAACATAAAATCTGTACAACATAAAAAATTCCGAAGATAAGGGGAAATTTGCTTAACAGAATTGCCTATGGGGCGAATCCATACAACATAAAATTAGGGATTTCTATTAGGGATTTCTCTGTTTTCAATGCATTCCTGTGGGGAAATTTGTATAAAGGAAAATTTGCTTAACAGAATTTCATTTGGACCGAATTAATTCCTTTATAAAGGTACCACTGTATATTGTTACACAAGAGCAAAAATAAATTTGGCGTTTACAATTTAATTATGCAGGCTAAATATTGCAAAAGAGCTCTCAATGTTTGACAGCTTTTGGGATGGGGCTTCTCAAGGTGTCTGTGTGTCCTTTATTTGCTGTGTAGTCTTTGGGTTAGGGTTAAGGTTAGGGTTTCTTGTGTCCTGCCACCCCTCTGCTACCAAAGGCGGTTGTCTAATCCTGCCTAATGCAAGAACAGCTCTGATAGGGCCGGAGCTTTCCACCTGGGTGCCTGGAGCTGTCAGTGATGGCTGCTTCTGTATTTCTCCCATCTGACGTGTTTGCTATGGGCATTCACTGAAAGCAGATATTCCTCCAACAATTTCTTTCAGATTTGTAAATGTGAAAGAAGTAACAAATATGCCAGATGACCCATTCATTCTGAGCTGGCAGCTGCTACTGGCAATGGAGCCGGGAGAGGGAAACAGCTGCTACAGTACAAGCAGTCCTATAATTGAGGCATCAGCCCTTTTGACACCTGAAAGTGGAAAGGGAATGAAGCCAGAAACCACTTCAAGTGGCCAGAATGGGAACAAGTGGGCTTTTGGAAAAAAGAAACCGGGTAAGGTGGCAGGACACAGCTTTGAAAGCTGAAAGCACCAGATCTTTTGCAATGCTATAAAGATTTCAAAATAAGGACACATAAAGCAGAAGGCAATCACGATGGTAGAAGATCTGAGTACCATGGCTTCTGAGAAGCAACGTGAGAGAGCTGGGTATGCTTAGGCTAAAAAAGGTTAAGAGTAGAGATGGGCACGAAACAAAAAAAATCGTTCCATTATTCGTTATTCATTTCGTTACGTAACAAAACGAATAATGAAAATTGTGATGAAATTGGAATAAACCGAACAGAACCACGAAAATTAGGTTCGTTACATTTCGTTTTTGTTAATGGCGACATGAAATGAAATGAGCTGTTTTTAAATGTTAAAAAAAATCCTGATTATCTGTAAAAACCCAGCAATAATTATTTATTCTGCCTGATAATACCTACCCGGGGGTGGGGTCCTTAAAATGTGCATTTATGTCTTTTCTCAGATCGCTGTATTTTTTTTTCCTTTAAGGGGAGTTGGGGATATCAACCCAAAATGGCTCCCAGATGCCTAATATTGATTTCTTGGGTATTAAAATGCCTTGGACATCCGTAAAAATGCAGTGATAATTATTTGAAATTATTACCTACCAGGGGGTTGCGGTCTTTAAAACGTTTGTTTTTGTCTTTCTCCCATCACAATTATTTTTTCTTTTCCCTTTAAGGATGATACAAAATGGATTACAGCCACAAGATGGATGCAAGCCATGTGATGGGATCATGTAAATTCTTGGACAATTTCAACCAATAGCATGCCCAGGTTGCAGACTAGGTAGGTGTGGCAGCCACAGAGGGCATAAAAAGCTTTGGCAGCCCCCGTCCTCCTTGCAGTCTCCGGTGGGAGTTAGGGTGGGATTGCTGTCTCTGCGACTTGTTACTTTAGGCCAGCCAGCCAGGTGTGTGTCTCTGTGTTCCTGCTGGCTGCAGCCTGGCTCTTAGGGGAGAGAAAGAAGAGATTTCTCTTGCAGCCTCCCTGTGTGCGTGCGTACCTCTCAGTGAGTACCCTCTCCTGCCCCGCAGTGCAGTCACTCTGGGCAATGCCTGCCGCTGCCTTTGCAGCCTCCCTGCTTACCTGGTCTATACTGTGTCTCTGCCAGCATCATTTTTAGTGTTTTCCCTCTGGTCTGGGGCATTGGGGGACGTCCGCGCATGAAAATGCTTTAAGTCACGCAAAAAGCGGGTAAAAATGAAAAACGAAAAATGAAAACATGAAATGATTTTTTCAAAAAATTCAAAAAAAACAAAAACGAACCAAAATGGACCCGCAACGATAAATGAAAAACCGAAACATTATTTTTTCAATTCGTGGCCATCTCTAGTAAGAGGTAACAGGATAATCATCTTCAAATGATCTGTAGGCTATCATAACAGCAGAGAGGACAAGCCTGTTTGCTATTTCTCTAGAGTATCAACTTTGATTTCCCCCCCTCTGCATAAGCATAGTTTTTGTCATTTTATCTTTGTCAGTGTTTTGCAATATATTTATTTATTTTATTTATTTATTTTAGAGTATTTTTACCCCACCTTTCTCTGTGGAAAAGGACCCAAGGCAGCTTACAGTAATGAGGGATAAGATACAGTCCAGTACAATTAAGACATGTTCAAGTATTGAGAACAGGAAATTGAGGGACATCTTACAGCATTAAAACACAACATTCCATTAAAGATTCAAGAGAACATGAGCATTTAAAAAGAGAGAGAAAAAATCCATGTAAATGGAAAAGTTATGAGGGATGGAAACTAACATTGAAAACATAGTGTCAAGGCAATCAAACGAGGTTATAAGTGGTTATAAACACAAAGTCTATGCGATCCTATAGATTCATATAAAAGTCACCAAATACGTAGTCCATCATTCAGGGAAAGCTTGCCTGAAGAGAAAGGTCTTTGCCTGTTTCCAGGGCAATTTGAAACTTATTTGTGAACAATTTGCAGGACTTGTTTCTGGTGCAAAAAAAATGCATTTTATGCAAAACCCAAACAATTAGCCCATGCAGTTTGCACAAAATCGTTATATTTTGTTACAAATTAGAAGGCCTTTTATGCAATATGCACCTGTTTGGGGTGAAAATGTTTTGGTCTCCTGCTGCTAAGGAGGAGAACGGGAATGAGGGGGCGCCTCTGTTTTGCTCCTTCATGCAAGAGCAAAAATCTCAAAATGTTTGCCCATATCTTCAGGACAATCTCTGATGTGTTGAGTCCTTTTTTTCAGGGTGGGGGGAGGGGAGAGATGAAATCATTTTTTCATTGTTGCTCTTCCTTTCATCTATTTAACTCTTTTAAGGTTGTCACTTTGGCAGCCAATGCTTCGCCTCGCTCAGTCATAAGAAGAACTTTGTTCTAAAGTTTCTCTACAATCGGTTTCAACAGGTTCTAGTACTTTATTATTAAAAAGAACAGTTCCACAGAGAATTTCACAACCCCGTATAGAGATGAACACATAGTTACTATGGAATGCACAAGAACTGCTGAAAAAAATCAGTTTAACACATGCTCTTAAAAAAAAAAAGCAGAGACCTAATACACAGAGCAACTGACGGAAAGAACAGATGGGCCTGACTACAGTTAAACATGGAGCCATTTCCAAGAACATTTTGTTTTAACACTAAGTAGTCACAAATGCTGGTTGTTAAATTTGGAACTCGACGTGGATCATAGGTACTCCTGTGTGCATGTGTGGACTATCCATCTCCTTTCAAAGAGGACATCTTTCGATTGGAGGGAAGCTGGTTCGGGAGGCGGGTCCCTGTTGCTCACAAGGTCTAATTTGTTCTGGCTAAGATGGGGACTCTGTAGGCCTTCCAAATGGTGAACTTCCGCTCCCAAACTTGACTAATGATCAGAACTGAAGGAGGTTATAGCTGGACGTCTGGAGAACATGTTCCTCACCCATGTCCTGTAACAGCGGTCCTCAACCTGCGTTCTGACTTGACAATATAGAACAGACATGCCTTAACTTAAAGGGACAGGCCATTGGCTTAGAGCAGTAGTTTTCAACCTGTGGGTCCCCAGATGTTCCTGGACTGCAGCTCCCAGAAACCTCTTCCAGCACAGCAAGTGGTGAAGGCTTCTGGGAGTTGCAGTCCAGGAACATCTGGGGACACATAGGTTGAGAACCACTGGCTTAGAGTCTAGCACTTAATTACTGCCAGAGATTCAGGCACATGGTATATATGGAGCGCTTGAAGACAAGTGCAGAACCAATAGCTGTGACCTTAATAGGGCTTTCATGGTAAGTGAGGTATTTAACGCTCTACCAATTAAAATCTTCCATTGAGTTTCCATGGTTGGGTGGGGATTCAGAGAGATTCCAGAATGCTAGTCCATCACTTCCTTGGATTATTCAGGTGCTCTTGGACTGCGGTTCCCAGAAGTTATGATTACCAGTTGTGCGGGCCAAGATTTTTGGGAGATGCAATCAGGGCCGGCGCTAGGTTTTTTTTGCGCCCTAGGTGAGGGGTGAGGGGGTGGGGCGGGCAGGTGGGTGGCGATGGCGGGTGGGCGGGGCAGCAGCGGTGTGGCGGTGTGGCAGGGGTGCAGCAGATGGCGGAGGACGGCGACAGGCACGGGGGTGGGCAGCGATGGGCGCAGGGGTGGCGGGTGGACGGCGACGGGCGGCAGGGGGACGGATGGCGGTAGTCAGCGGCAGGGGGTGGCAGGGGGGCAGCAGGCTGGCCAGCGCCCCCTCTCCATTTTGGCGCCCTAGGCAACTGCCTACTTCGCCTTAATGGACGCGCCGGCCCTGGATGCAATGCAAGAACATTTTGAATTACCCAAGGTTGTGAAGTAGATATGGGTGTTTTGTTTCGGAAGTGTTTCTGTTCCAAAATGAAACATGGGAGCCCAGCTGGTGTTCGAAACCAGACCATTTCCGAAATGAAACATTCATATCTATTGCAAAGCATTGCCATTGAGCCATTAGAGTAAACACAGATTACAGAGCTAAGATTTTCCAAGTTGTAGTCCAGAAAATGAAAATGTCCTCCTCTCCAGCAAAGAGTGATGGAATTTACTAAAACAGAGAGGTTCCGTTGCAAACTTGCCCACAGTATCTACCACCTAAGGAATCGGCTCATTCTGTTTTCTGCAGACCAAAGCCTGCAAGTAAAAAAATAAATCATCAATAAATACAGTGGACCCTCGTATAACAGTTTGTATAACATAAAATCTGTACAACATAAAAAACTCCGGAGATAGGGGAAATTTGCCTATGGGGCAAATCTGTACAACGTAAAATGGACATGATTAGGGATTATTCTGTTTTCAATGCATTCCTATGGGAAATTTGTATAAAGGAAAAATTGCTTAACAGAATTTCATTTGGAATGAATTAATTCCTTTATACAAGGTACCACTGTACTTCAAAAGAAGCATCAGACCTCCCCAGCTCTTCCAAACAAAACAAAAGTGTAAGTGAGTATTTGGGCACTTCTGATGTGATTTATTTGGGGTTTTCTGCATATGAAGGAATGGTACAACACACCATGAATCATGAGAAATAACAGGTCTACATTTTGAGGTCCCTGAAATGTGAAATGCCTGGATAGTTTAGGTCTCTGGCTGCATAAACATTAGTTTCATAGTACAGTGGTCCCCCACCCTTTCGCAGTTCATATATTGCGGTCCCGCTATATCGCGGGATTGCAGTATATGAAAAAGGCCCCCTAGGGAAAGTCCTGTTTCAAGCCTCCCATACTTAACCCAGGACTGGAGCTGCCCCAAACAGGCCTGTGAGGGCTTTCTGGAGGCCCCAAAAGGGCCTCCCTGAGAAATGGAAGTGACTTCCAGATCACTGAAAATCATTTCTGAGGCCTCTGAGAGCCTTTCTAGGCTTGTCAGAGGCCTCAGAAATGATTTCCGGTTTACCAGAAGGCACTTCCAGTTTGCAGGGAGACCCTTTTGGGGCCTCCAGAAGGCCCGGGAAGGCCCTCACAGGCCCGTTCAGGGTAGGGCCAGGCTGGGGGTAAGTACAAGAGCCCCCGGCTAGGTCCCCCCAGGCCTGACTTGACCTGCATCCACATATTGCGGATTTTCAATTATTGCGGGTCAGGTCAGGTCCCTAACCCCAGCGATAGGCGGGGGATCACTGTAAATCTGCCCCTGCCTATGAGGGCAAACCATCAGCACATGGCGCTTGCACATCTTGTTCTAATCTCAGCCAAACCAAAAACCTCCCTTTTGGTCACCAAAACCGGGATGCACGCTATCCCATCCCCACAGTGAGTCAGTGACTACATATCCCAAAATATCATGCCGGCTCTCTTGATCTGTGCCACAAGAGTCACAGCCCCTAGTGTGATACTATACAGATCAGGGCTTGGAGAAATCCCTTTTTCATCTACAGAAAATGCATTCCTGACATTTCCTAACCAGATCACCCACTGATTTTTATTTTATTTTATTCATTTATTTTTGATTATTTTTTTTACCTCGCCTTTCTCCTTGGAAAAGGACCCAAGATGGCTTACACTAGTGAGGGACAATATACAGCCCAGTACATTTAAGACATATTCATGTTTAAGAGCAGAGAATTGAGGGATATCTTACAGAATTAAGTAGCAACATTAAAGCTAAAAGAGAATGTGAGTAGTTAAAGGAAAGTATTAAAAATTCCATTATGAGGGATGGAACTAACATTGAAACAACAGGTGTATTTATGAAGTCAGTCAATGTAATCATGTAAGGTACTTATGAGGGATGGATAATAAACACTGAAAACATACTGCCAAGGCAATCATACGATGAGAGGTATAAGCAGGGCCGGCGCGTCCATTAAGGCAAACTAGGCAGTTGCCAAAATGGACAGGGGGCGCTGGCCAGCCTGCTGCCCCCTCCCCCTCCCGCTGACGGCCCCTGCCATCTGTCCCCCCACCGCCCGTCGCTGGCCGCCCACCTGCCCGCTGCCTCCCCCCCACCCTCCACCCCCCACCCGCCACTGCCCGCCCCCTGCCCCCCACTCCACCCCCTGCCCCCCGCTGCCGCCTGGCCCCCCTGTCGCCGCCACCGCCACCACCACCCGCCCGCTGGCGCCAATGCCCGCCCGCCGCCCCGCCCCCGCCCCCGCCCCCCCACCCCTCACCTAGGGTGCAGAAAACCCTAGCACCGGCCCTGGGTATAAGCACAAATTATGTGTAGTCATGTATGGTAGATTCATATAACAGTTACATAATAGGTAGTCCATCATTCAGGGAAAGCTTGCCTGAAGAGAAAGGTCTTTGCCTGTTTCCAGAAAGACAGCAGAGATGGGGCGGTCTGGGCGCAGCAGTCAAGAAGGGCTTTTCATGTGTTCCCACAAGACATACCTTTGAGAGTGGCAGGATGGAGAGAAAGGCCTCTCCTAACGACCTTAGCACCCAAACCGGTGAGGCCATCTGAGGATTCTACATGTTGTAATCCAAATAATTTCTCCCCACCCCACAGTTCTGGTTTATGTGGGATTCTGGTGATTTTTTGCTGCTTATTTCCACCCAAAGCAGAATGGTGTAAAAACCTTACCTTGCATAATGAATTTAATTTGCCAGGGAAAATGGGGACAGAGGTATACGACAAATATGGGACAGAACTGGGTCTGTGGATTCAAAGCAGACATGTACGTATTTAATGCATACCTCTCTTTCATGGCAAGCAGCAGAAGTGTTGAGATCAGGCCAGGTTCTTTGATACCGGTGAAACAGGAAGAGAAGGTGCCGTAATGAGCGCGCGGGGAGAGAGCTCAGCAAAACCGTCATTACAGCCATGCCTGAACAAAAAGCCTGCCTGCCTTGCAATGTCAGATTTACCCCAATTAGAGCTGGCAGGTTCGGAGTGCCAGAGCTAAGAAAGTCACACTCCTTGCACCAACCTAGAGGATATCGCACCACTCCGAAGACATGGAAGGGGTGGAGGTACAGACAAGTCCCTTTGTGTGTGTGTGTGTGTGTGTGTGTGTGTGTGTGTGTGTGTGTGTGTGTGTGTGTGTGTGTGTGTGTGTGTGTGTGTGTGTGTGTGTGTGTGTGACATTTGAGAAGGGCCAGAATTCACCTGCTCACACAAGAACGAGGAGGAGGCACCCAGAGAAGCAGAAGAGACGGAGGAGAAAGGGAATAAAAAGAATAAGGTAACAAATACAGAGGTAGTTGGAGAAACAGAACTGTGCAAAATTAAAGCCAGGAGAAATGCACACCTTGGATCTTTTCTCTCTCTCTCTCTCTCTCTCTCTCTCTCTCTCTCTCTCTCTCTCTCTCTCTCTCTCTCTCTCTTTAATTTCTCTGAAGAAGTGCAAAGAAGAGACGGAGGTGCAGCAGCCCCATGAAAACCTGTGATCAGGTTTTTTTCAGGTTTTGTATAATTAAATACATTATGGAGCCAAATGCCAAATTAATTTGGTTTTCCCATATTGCTAATTCAGTTAGCATTTATTCAGGCACACAAAAATAATTATCTCTGGCTGAAATGATGGGAATGAGGCCAAAATGCATGTTCACAGTACACTCTCATAATATATATGAAGGAAAATTCTATCTATCTATCTATCTATCTATCTATCTATCTATCTATCTATCTATCTATCTATCTATCTATCTATCTATCTAATTTAGAAGCTGAGGAATCAGATATAAAATGTGAGCTAACATCCTGTTGTTTGGTTTGATAAACTACACTGGTCCCTTTGAATCCCTGGGGATTTAATGAGTCAAATCCTCCGTACCTGCAATTACTCTACTGGGACTACGCCAAATGCAATGTACTGTGCTAAAGGAAGTCACAATTAGAGTAGAACCATTTGAACCAATGGGTGTCACAGAGAAATTCATTCACCAAATTGCCAAAATTCACCAATTCAACAGGGTTATTGTGGCGTGATTGACTATGCTAAATGAAAGGATTTCAGGCAATGTGGGGTACAACATAGCAGATTTCAATAAACCACTTATAACCAACGGTTCAGATACCACTATCTAGATACAGAAACAGATGTAGATTTAGATACAGCTGACTCAAAAAGCAGCAAATGTGTTACATTGGTGGGAAATGAGGTGAGCAGATTCGGAGCTGGGCCAAGAGACAGGTAACCAAGGAGAGGGTATACCTATGGCTTTATAGCAGGAGTGTCCAAAATCCAGCCCCCTGGATGTTTTGGACCACAACTCCCAGAATTCCAAGCCTGTATTGCCAATGACAAAGGACTGTGGGAATTGTGGTCCAAAACACCTGGAGGGCTGATGTTTGGACACCACTGTATATCACAGGAAGGGACCTCCAATTGTGAGCCTAATTTGGCCTATGCACGTACCCCACCCTACTAGGAGAGCTTCATCTAGCTCATCAGTAATTAAGTCTGGAAATATTTTGGGCACCAGAACAAGTTCTGATTTGCAGTCTTGGAAAGTCCAGTCCAGTAGCATGCCCATAACAGCTGGAGTTGGGTTCCAAATCCCAGATACTGTAATAGTGAACACTATGTATATATAAAGAATCCCTAACCTCTGATTTCTGGGGTTGTAGCCTCTGGGGTTAAGGTTGTGCATCTCTATTTTAAGGACTTGGCCCAACAGTTCGGATCGAACATCTAAACTCACTGATAGCTAGTGCACTTAGAACAAGGCTGGAAGAAGTCAAAGGGATCTTCTAACCAACTGAAACAATGAAATACTCCAGCCAGAAAACAACCATAACATGAACGAATGAGTGGCTGAAGCTAAACTTTCTCAAGGAAGGTTTGTAACAGATATACCAGCAACTAGGGATGATCAACTTCTGAAAAAGTGCATTGTGTGTTTCAGGACACTCTGAACTCTATAGCTGATTTTTTTGGAGTACAAAGCCAAGAATCACCCCACCACAGAGTAAGTTTTTTCAAACTTTGGTCTAGGTGGGGAGAAACTACAGTGTTCAGAGACTGTAGGATATCCTGACTGGGCTGAATTCTGCAGTAATTTACATCCCAATAAACTCTTAATGACTCCTAGTTACAGACCCCGACCTAGAATGGAAGAAAAGACAACATTTCAGCCTCTGTGAGAAGGAGCAGTTTTCGTCTAGGGGGGACAGGAGGTGTGCTGTCCACTGAACTATCTTCTGTTGAGAAATATCAGCCATTCATGTCTCAACTGAGATTTTAGGAACAAGAGTGGGGGAGGGAGAGAGGAGTGGAAGAACCAATAGTAGAAGGGTACCTGATGACATAGTTCGAGGATGAGATAAAAGGTGAGGATGACTGGAAAGAAGGGGAGAATAGTGAGGAGAAAGAGGAAGGTATACCAATAGGATGGGGATGGCTTGACATGATAGATCTCTGGACTGGGGAGAAGGTGAGGATGAAATTACCTCTAAAAGGCAAAGACAGAAGACAAAAGCATTATACCAATAACTACCCAGGTGGTCTCGGGAAGCAAGGGAGATAGAAGAAAGATAAGAAAGTGTGAGAAAGGAGGAGTGAAAGTGCTGTTAGAGGAGACAGGTCCACTGATATGGACCATGTATGTCTATCCAAATAAAGGAGACTGGAAGAAGGAGGTGCCTATGAAGACCCTCAGTCACCTGGAGACAGCAGTTGAGGCAGAGTGGGCACCCCATCCCTGCTGTGGTACAATCTGCCCAAATGCTGGGAGAGGAAATTCAAAAGCCGAATGATCACGAATGGTTTGAGAAGAACCCTCACACCATTGAACTTATAAGAACACAAGAACATAAGAAAAGCCATGCTGGATCAGGCCAAAGGCCCATCTAGTCCAGCTTCCTGTATCTCACCGTGGCCCCACCAAATGTGTCCGGGAGTGCACAAGACTAGATCTCTATCTCTTGATACCACCCCCCTGCATCTGGTCCTTGAAGTACCTAAGTAACTCTTAGGTTACACCTGATTTAAAGAACTGTTGGTCAAGAAAAACATTAAGTGGAACCGTTGGATTTTTCAGACGTTGTGGCTCATGACGCCCAGCTGATAGTGAATAAACTGTTTTTGCATCAGACTCTTTCCCTCGTCTCTTTATGTGAATCAATCCAGGGAGTCGTGGAACGTGAAGACTGAGCCCGTTCACACCTTGTCACAAGCCAGTTTCACCCCCAGGCCATGAAAACCCAATGGATTCAGAAAAACATGGCCAAGTGGGTAGAAATCACTTTGAAAACTAACCATGCTGGTAACTGGGGGGGTAGAACAAATGAATCATACTAGGCCAGGCTGGAAGACTATCTGGTCCAGCTTCGCCCCCCCCAAAAAAAAACAACCAGTCCAGTTGCCTTCAAGGGAGACAAGCCTTCATTATTCCTCAGCAATTCCTATTCAGAGACATACCATTTCTAATTCTCATCATGTCTTCATTTTGCTACAATTATATCCCACCTCTCTCCTTAGAAGCTCAAGGCAAAATACAAGGCTCCTGTCCTCACCACTTTATCTTCATAGTAACCATGTCGGATACGGTCAAGTTGAGAGAGCGAGACTTGCCTGGGGTCATCCGGTGACTTTCACAGCTGAGTGGGCACTTGAGACTATATCTCGCAACTTTTCAGCTTGTCTCTCAAGACTTGATAGAACGCTTTAACCCCCTAAATCACAGTGATGTGACTAGTACCCATAGCCCTCCTCCTACAGCCATCCAATCCTCCTTTGATTTTGAGTACACGTAAATAAGATAAACAAATTTACAAGCTCAGTGGTTTGGGTATTGGACTGGAGAGTCAGAGGGTTGGGTGTTTGATTCCCCACTGTGCCTCCTGCCAAGTACAACCAGCCTGGTTGCACCTCCCCAAGGCAGCCCCAGAAGAAGGGAACAGTAAACCACTTCTGAGTATTCCCAATCAGAAAACCCTGAAAGGGATTTAAGATGATTTTAATGTAAGGTTTTTATTATTGTTTTAATTATGTATTGATATTTTATGTTTTAACAGTTTTAATTCTTTTGATTGAAAGCCGCCTAGAGATCTTTGGGTAGTGGGCAGCATATAAGTTGTAAAAATAAATAAAATAAATAAAAATAAAATAAGTCAAAACTAGATGATTATGATTATTAAATAAATGTGCTGATTAGAGGGACACCAAGAGTTTTGCATAATATAAGAACTTAATAACCATTTGTCCTGTGTTCAAGATAAAATATTTTAATAGACAACAAATAGTTATGTGCATTGTGTGTGTTGCTTTTCTTTGTATTCTTTGTACATCTATATTTACAGCTAGGTAATAATACAAAAATTAGAAAGAACAAGAGACCAACTAATATTCCAAAATACTCAATGGATAACTTGAATATCTTTTAAATCTCTCTCTCTCTCTCTCTCTCTCTCTCTCTCTCTGACTCAAACACACACACACACACACACACACACACACACACACACACACACACACACTTCATCTCAGAACTGCTGAAATCAATGGGGCTTAAGTAGCATCTGACTAAGAACTCCAAATCCCTTTAACAGACCTATGCAGGACGAATGTTCGATTAAGGCCTGCAAATCTTAGCAATTCTACAATTTTTCCAACTTTCATTAACTATTATGTAAGGAAGGGGGAAGCTGCATTTCTCTGCCGTTGAACCACTAAAACTCTTGCAGCAGTTAATAAGCTCCAAATTAACCTTCTTTCATCTAAAATTAACTGGAGGTAATCAAAGCCATTATATAAAGGAAATTAAAAAGACACCCACTATAAGTTGCCAATTCTTCAAATTTTGCTACACATTTTGGGATACAGCAGCTGGGCCTGCAGCAAGGTAGCAATGGATAACTGGTTGTAGCTAAAATGTAGGCATCTAAGTTGTATAAATAAATAAATAAATAAATAAATAAATAAATAAATAAATAAATAAATAAATAATTTTATGTAGCTTATATGCTACCCACTACCCAAAGGTCTCTGGGCAGCTGACAATTAAAATAGCCAATTCAAATAATTAAAACATTAAAATACCTTTAAAAATTACAGTAAAATGATAAGAACCTTTAAATACAATAAATACAATACACTAACACAATACATTAAAATTGCCATCAGGAACCACAATCAATGTTATATCAGTTAAAAAACTTCTGGAACAGGAAGGTTTTTACCTGGCACTGAAATATCATCAACGACGGTGCCAGACAGGTCTCACTTGGGAGGGCATTCCATAATAAATAAATAAATAAATAAAATATTATTTTCCTTCTTTTTTTGAGAACAGCTCAACAATTATCTCTCTCTCTCCAAACTGGACAAATATTTATTTCATATTTCATCTTATCCTTCCCATATCACTGTGGAGCAATGTATGATGATAAACAGAAATATCTGAAGAAAATTAAAGGGGAAAGACCCATAATGAATGCTATCACCACCACCACCACCATCTTAGAACTGCAGAGTTAGGAGGAACACAGTTCATCCCTTGTCAAGGAGGCCCAGTGGAGGACTCAAACTCCTAACCTCTGGCTCCACAGTCAAAGACCAAAGCCTCTGAGATATCAATGAGCTAAATTTGTATTGGGGGTGGAAATTCAAGGCAGTTTTCACTGTTAGGAATGCTGAAAACATGGAACAGTCTACCCAGCATACGTCTCCTTTAAAGTCTATCCAGCATGTACCTCCTTTAACTGTAGGTCAAACACTGTTCAATGCGTTACTTTTTCACCTGCTGATGTTCAAGCTGAACTCCTGATGGCCAACCCTTTTCACCACCTTTTCAGTTTTATACTGGCTCCTTATTGTGTTAACTGACAAACTTAACATCACCTGGGATAGTAATTATGCAAAGTGGGATTAAAAGAATTAATCATGAAGATCGTGAGTCTAAAATAAGCTTGCTTGTTGGCAATGTTGTTCTGATTGTTTTACTTCCTAAGAGTCATTCAAACAGATTCTTAAAATCACAGGGAAGTTCAGCAAAACACTCAGGTAAACCTTAAGGCTGATGATGATGCCTTTTCATTCTTGTTAATCACAGCAATTTATATTCTGACTTTCTGCCAAGGAACAGTACTAAAAAGTAGTAACAGTGGTGCTTTAAAAAAATCAGATAGAAACAATGAAATGGAAGCACATAGAACAGTCATAAAGCACAATTAAAAACACATCAATATAAGGAAAGGTGTGGTGAGAATCCTTTGGTTATTTTACACCAGAGTAAATGAACCTGCATAAATTCTGGTGGCAAACTGCTGAAAATTAATGAGGAGATTATGAATTTGCTTGTGGGTTAGTCACTTTACTCGGTGTGTGACCAAGCATACCACCAGCAATTTTTTTTTAATTAGAAGCAATTTGCTGCCATGACGTACACAATTTTTCTTACTCACAAATAAAATCCCAATTGGTTTCTGCCCACCATTATTTAGCTACTCAGTTCTCTTAAAAAACAAAACAAAAAAACACCACTGCCTAGATGTCAAAGGACTATCAAATAAAAAGAGAACAAGAAGAAAGCCCATTCAAGTAAAACACAGTGCAAGAGAACAAGAGTTTTCCAAATACTGTACAACCTATGAATATTATCCTAACTGCAAAATCCCATCTTATTAGAACAAACTCTATAATAGTACTACTCCTTTCTATTCTGGTTACACCCCACCTGAGTATTATATCCTGCTGTAGGTGCCAGACTTTAAGATATCAACAAGATGGAATATGAGACTAGAGAGGAGTAACTAAAATAGCAGACGGTCCAGAAACTGAGTTTTTTAAAAGGAAGATGTGAGGGAATTTGGTATACTGAGTTCTGAGGAGAGAAGACAATGCAGTACCCATCTTCAAATATAGAAAGTGTAATCAGGTGGACGATGGATCGAACTTTATTGAGGCTTCTGGGGGTAGGATCTGATCCATGTGTTAGCAGATTTCCCCAAAAGATTAGGGGAAAAGTTCTGATGATGTTACAAAGCTGCCTAGGTCTGTATGATATCCCTATAAGGTATGTGTATATGTAGTACAGTGATCCCCCGCCTATTGCGAGGGTTAGGGACCTGACCTGGCCCGCAATAATTGAAAATCTGCGATATGAGGATGCAGGTTGAGTCAGGCCTGGGGGGGCTAGCTGGGGGCTCTTATATTTACCCCCAGCCTGGCCCTACCCTGAATGGGCCCATGAGAGCCTTCCCGGGGCTTCTGGAGGCCCCAAAAGGGCCTCCCTGTGAACCAGAAGACTCTCTGAGGCCTCAGAAATGATTTTCAGCAATCCAGAAGTCACTTCCGGGTTGGAGGGAGGCACTTTTGGGGCCTCCAGAAGGCCCAGGAAGGCCCTCACAGGCCTGTTTGGGGCAGCTCCAGTCCTGGGGTAAGTATGGGAGGCTTGAAACAGGATTTTCTCCCCTTACCCTAGAGGGCATTTTTTCATATACTGCGGTCCCGCGATATAGCAGGACCGCAGTATACGAACCGCGAAAGAGCGGGGGGCCACTGTACACCAAATTCCTGGTTAATCTGGAAACCCTTTTTTGAAGATGGGAGGCTTCTTTGGATGTTGCAGCACCAAAAGAGGATGGGGTATCCAAGTTTTGGGAAAATAAGGCCTTGCTGAACAAACTATCTAGGGAGCCTCTATGATAGGGGAAATGGGAGGAATACAAGTCCGAAATACTTCAATTAAAATGTTTATGTGAACATAGAATCATAGGATGAAATCCTATTTGCATTACTTTGGGCGCTTTTACACGACCTCTAAAATCCGCCTGCAACTTAAATTCTGACCAGAGATCCTGGGGGTTTGTCACTCTTCCTGTGTTCCCACCCCTCCACACTCCATTGTTCCTGTCTGCATCAGGGGAGGAAGAAAAAAAGGGAGAGAAAAAATGCCGGCTCACCTCCCTCTGCAGATCGAAGCTGCTCCAAGCTGCCCCGTAGTGATTCCTGTCTCTTAAAGGGGCGGCGGGGACAACAAACAGAAGGCGAGGGAGCCCGGCATTCACAGCTTTACAATGTGCATCGGAAGATTTTTTTACCTCCTGGAGACCAGGTACTTGAAAAGTGTGCTGGGACACACTTAGGTGGGCGTGGTCGTACTTAGTCCGGAGCTGGTGGGAAAACATTTTTAAGCTCTGGATCTGGGAGCCCTTTGTCTCGGATTTTAGGGGTCGTGTAAAAGCGCCCTTTGTGTGGCCAAGCTGAGGATGTGGATGCCTTAGGCTGCCAGAAAGCCAAACAAGGGGGTTCCCAAATCAAATCAAGCCTTGTCCTGACTGAATCTTCTGGGGGCAAAAATGATAAAATGGAGGTTGTCCTATTTGGGCACATCATGAGAAGACAAGACAATAACAATGCTGCAAAAAGGGCACTCATTTTTAAGGTATCATCATAAGTCAGAGGCATGTAAAAACAATATTCGCACAGCATGTAGGAGTTCATGTTTTCTCAGAACATACTAGTGGAACAAATTGCCGGCTGAGAACAGGCAGTTGGACTTGTTGCCGGCATTTAGAAAGGCATTAAAGACCTTGCTGTTTAGGGAATGTTTTGGGTAGTCTTTGGGGCTCCAGTGGCTTGTTTTTAGCTCATCTGCCTGCTGATTCTTGACTTGTCTTGCCGGTCTGTAGTTTGGCTACTGATGCAGCTTGCATGTTTTTATTTTATTACATTTGTTTTTTTATTATACTGTTAGATTAATTATTATTTTATATTATTGTATTTGATTTGTTCATCTACGATGTTGTATGTTTGAGCATGTTGTTCTTGCAACATGTTGTACACCACCCTGAGTTCCTTCGGGAAAATCGGGTGGTTAACAAATACAAAAATAAATAAATAAAATAAATATGATATAACCTTGGAACAGACTACCTCAGAAGACAGTGGACTCTCATTTGATAGAAATGTTGGAACAGAGGTTGGATGACCACCTGTCAGAAATTCTTCAGTTGTATGTATCCTACATTAACAAAGAACTGAAATTCATGGCCCTTGGCAGCCCTTTCAGTCCTACATTTCTACAATTCTGTGATTGAACCATAGAACCATAGAATCATAGAGTTGGAAAAGACCTCAAGGGCCATCCAGTCCAACCCCCTGCCGTGCAGGAACCCCCATCACAGTGTTCCTGACAGATGGCCATCCAGCCTCTGCTTAAAAACCTCCAAAGAAGGAGACTCCACCACCCTCTGTGGCAGCATATTCCATTGCTGAGCAGCTCTAACCATCATGAAGTTCTTCCAAATGTTCAAATGGAATCTCTTCCTGTAGTTTGAAACCATTGCCTCGAGTACTAGTCTCTGAAGCCGTGGAAAAGAAACCAATCCCCACTTCGATATGCCATCCTTTCAAATATTTAAACACAGCCACCATCTTTTTGAAAGGCTAAACATTCCCAGCTCCCTAAGCCGTTCCTCGTAAGACATGTCTTCCAGACCTCAACCATTCTGGTCGCCCTCCAACCTGCATGAGGTTGTCATGACACACTGTTTCAAGACACACAGAATACTTTTGGCCTCAAGTTCATCTACATTCTTTTTTAATGAGAAAAATAACACTGTTATTTAAGGATGACTCTTGTAAAAGTGTAAAACGAAAATGGTACATTAATAAGATCAACTGTACAGGCATCTGCTTCAACATTGAAAGCCACAGAGGAAAGCTGTGGTGGAGCTAATAATAGCTCTGCTGCACATCTGGTGTAAGAAGACACATGCGCCCAGTCTTCTCAACTCACCCCCAAGAAAAACAGAATCGTTTTGGAATTTTAAAGAAAGGAATAATGAGTCAAGTCTCATCTGATCTGTAGAATGTGTTTCAATGGGGTGTGTGTGTGTGTTGCGTCATTACAGTCTTGATCGACTCTTTGTGACCCCATGTCCATGGAGTTTTCTTGACAGGAATACTGGAGTGGCTTGCCAGTCCCTATTCCAGGCGCCTACAGCACCTGGTATTCCCTGGTGGTCTCCCATCCAAGTACTGACCATGGCTGACCCTGCTTAGCTTCTGAAATCAGGCAAGATCCGATGTGCTTAGGGCATAAGCAAACACGGGATTTATAAACTGAAACAAAATAACAGAATATACATTTGAAGGCGCTTGAACATTCAGGCGTTTTTCAACCAAGGGCACCTCTTTCCGAAGTCAGAGAGAAGAAACCAACTGTCGCAATGGCTCTTTTGAACTTTAAACAAAATTCTAAATATTGCATTCGGTGGCGCACCACTGATGGGAAAAAAAAACAGCAATTACAAAAGCCTTGAGGGAAATCAAGCTAAGAGGTCAAAAACAGCAAAGCGGGCCAAAAGCGATTTGAGAGAAGCATCGCTTTTCATGAGGGGCTCTCAGATTTCTTTAGGTTGACAACTGCCTTTGGTTAAACAAGTTGCACAGCTCGCTGAAACAATTAAAATGTCTGCCAAAGCTGTTTACCAGAAAGGTCGTCACAGAGAACACCACCTAAACTGCATCATTATTATTTCTTTTGGCAGTACTGTATTAGAGTACTGTATTAGAATTTAGCAGCATATTAGAATGACAGGTTTCTTATATCCTTGTGTTTCTGATGTCCTGCGGCAGAAGCCATGAAAGACTGAGCCCCATGGTTTTGTTAAGACTCAAGGCTGCAACTGGGGAGGGGTGGGGGTCAACTGGGATATGTTTCCTGGGCACAGCACGGGGGGTGGTGCAATAAAATGGCAAAATAGTATATGTTCAGTATTTTTCCATGTATAAGACTATATTTTTTTCTAAAATTGTTGGACTAAAAATTGAGGGTTGTCTTATACACGAAAGTAAGTCAAAGAGAGAACTGCACAGTTGCAAAACTGTAATTTTGGGTTGGAAAATGGGGTTTGTCATATACATGGGGGCATCTTATAGATGGAAAATCACTATATTTCTATTATCCAGTGTGCCTTCCACTGGAGTGGTGGTGGTGGGGAGTGGTATTTATGTATTTATGTATGTTTGTGTGTATCTATTAGACTTATACCCCCAAACCATCTGGCTATCTGGCCACTCTGGGAAGCTTACAACAGGGCTGAACAGAACACTTATCAAAAACATAACAAACCTATAATATGGTAAACTAAAGATACTAGACAAATATTTAAACTATTACAACACCACATCAATGATAGAATGCATTATAAAACCACATTTAATGCTTCAGTTGATCTTACATAAAGTTAAAGATATGGGATGCTTGACCCGAGTGACACAGATCCTAGTTGTAGACTGCAGTACATATAAGCTTTATTCACTACTGCCTGTAAAAGCAAAACAAAGTGTTATGTTTATATACCACCCCATACCACTTAAAGTAGTTTCTGGGCAGTTTTACAGTTTTTAATTGCAGTATGCAGGCTACACATTTCCTCCCACTTGAACTGGTTGCCCCTCTGGATGGTGAGGGAGGTAAAGGGGAGGTAAAGAAGGACTTGGAGATTGCAGAAAAATTAAATGACTTCTTTGCATCTGTTTTCATGACAGAAGACCTTGGGCAGAATTAAAACAAATACAGAATAAAAGACATGAATATTTTAGTTTTAATTGATAAATTGAAAATCAACAAGTCACCAGGACCAGATGGCATCCACCAAGTCACCAGGCCCAGATGACATCCACCAAGGGTTATTAAGGAATTGAGAAATGAAATTGTGGATCTCTAAACAGTAATATGCAACTTCTCTCTTAGAACGGCCACAGTGCCGGAGGACTGGAGGATAGCGGATGTAACATCAATTTTTGAAAAAGGAAGGAGGGGGGACCTGGGAAACTACAGGCCGGTTAGCCTTTCATCTGTCCCAGGGAAGATGGTGAAAAGCCTCATCCAAGAGAAAATCTTAAAACACATAGAAGAACAAGTCTTGCTGAAGGAAAATCAGCATGGCTTCTGCATGGCTAAGTCTTGCCTGACAAATCTTTTAGAATCCCTTGAAAAGGTCAACAGGCATCTGGACTTGGGTGTACCGGTGGATATTGTCTATCTGGATTTTCAGAAGGCTTTTGACATAGTTCTTCATCAAAGGCTGCTAAGAAAATTGCACAGTCAGGGGATAAGAGGACACACCTCATATGGAGTGAGAACTAGTTGAGATCCAGGAAACAGAGAGTAGGGGTCAATGGGCATTTTTCAGAATGGAGAAAGGAGAAAAGCGGTGTGCCCCAGGGATCTGTCCTAGGACCAGTGTTTTTCAATCTGTTCATAAATGACCTGGAGACAGGGATAAGCAGTGAGGTGGCCAAGACTGCGGATGACATGAAACTTTTCTGTATGATGAAGACCAGAGAAGATTGTGAAGAGCTCCAGAAGGATCTCTCCAAACTGGCATCTGACCTGGATGCCTTCAAAAGGGGATTGGACAGATTTCTGGAGGAAAGGTCCATGATGGAGATGTGCGATTTCCAGACTTAAAACCAGGGTACTTCAAGGGCCAGATGCGTGGGAGTGGTATCAGGAGACAGAGATCTAGTCTCATCCGCTCCCGGACACATTTGGTGGGGCCACTGTGAGATATAGGAAACTGGACTAGATGGGCCTTTGGCCTAATCCAGCACTTCTCTTCTTATGTCCCTATGTCCTTAAAGTATATAGAAATCTGATAGCCTTTATCAATCCCTCTCTCTGGTCATTATCACTCCCTCTCTCAGGCTGTCTAAAGCCACACAGATGGCATGGAAGCCCATCGGCTGTGTACATGCTGAGTGATCTTAGCTGGTCTTTCTCCCAGGGGGCTCAGGCGAATTCAAACTCCAAGCCACTGGATTCATGGCCAGGCATGAAAAACCCCTGCTCCATACCAGCTGAGCACACATAACCCCGACCTGGGTATTGCCTATTGGGTTAACAAGGTACCGGAACAAGAAGTGTGCAAAAAAGCATGTACAAGAAATCAATTCTGAGTGGAGGGGGAAATTACCATTCCTGTGTGTGTGTGTGTGTGTGTGTGTGTGTGTGTGTGTGTGTGTGTGTGTGTGTGTGTGTGTGTGTGTGTGTGTGTGTGTGCTAAGTACAAACGTGGGTGTATTTTGAAAACTGCTTGTATTTGCCCTCTGTTATCATGGATTGCCTGGGCAACAATTTTTAAAGCCTATATTTTCTCTCTGTCTTTATAATATTATTCTTAATCTGATTTATCAGTAATAATAATCATATGCTCTCCTGTCATTTCCAGTTTATGGTAACTCTTCCATGGCTTTCTACGTACACAGTACATAAGAACATAAGAAGAGCCATGCTGGATTTGACCAAAGGTCCATCTAGCCCAGCTTCCTGTATCTCACAGTGGCCCCACCAGATGCGTCTGGGAGCGCATGAGACTAGATATCTTGTCTCCTGATACCACTGCCCTGCATCTGGCCCTTGAAGTACCCTGGTTTTAAGCCTGGAGATAACACATCTCCATCATGGTTTGTAACCTGTGATGGACTTTTCCTCCAGGAATCTGTCCAATCCCCTTTTGAAGGCATCCAGGTCAGATGCCATCACCACATCATGTGGTAGGGAAAGAAGAGTACTTGGAAGTGGTTTATTATTCCTTCTTCTGGGGGCTCTCTGGGACTGTGCAGCTTACCCAAGACCACGCAGGCTCTCTCTTCTCCTACAAAGTACCACATGGAATCCAACTTCCAACTCCTGATGCTCCCTCTCACTGAAATAAGCAGCCAGTTGCTTTATTCAGTAGTACCATCTCCACGCCTGGCACTTCCTGCCAAGATTAAATGCTGTCATGTTTATCTGTGACCATTTATCGTTAGAAGCCTAACACAAGTTTAGGCTATAGTTAGTGGAATACTCAGTGGTAGAAGCTGGTTTAATAACTCATTGGTTTAAGTATCTGGCTGCTGAGCCAGAGGTTTGGTGTTTGATTGCCCACTATTTCTCATATGAGTTGAGGCAGCCTGTGTGGCTTTGGGTAAGTTGCACTGTCCCCAAGACACCCCCGATGAAGGGAATTAGAAACTACTTCTGAGTACACTCTACCTGTACAACCCTAAAAAGGGTAATCATAAATTAGAATTGACTGAATGGCACACTGTTATGATCAGTGGTACAAAACAGCCAGATAAGCTAGCCTAGCAGGAGGGCAGGATCTGGGTTTGGCTTCCAAACTTGCCTAGCAGGTCAGCCTTCCCCAAGAAGTAAAACTGTGGCGGTTTCTTCTTTTAGAAACAGATGTGTACACCAGGGTGGCTAAACTTCGGCCCTCCAGAAGTTTTGGACCACAACTCCCACAGTCCTTTGTCATTGGCAATTCAGGGAGTTGGGAGTTGTCCTAAACATCTAGAGGGCTGAAGTTTGGCCATACTGGTGTACACCATACAACCTCTTTAGCTGTTTGCTTTGAATCAATTTTAAATCTGAACTGCATATTCCAGATTAAGGCACCTAGGAAGTGCCATCTATCTCTGATTAGAAAGCATAGCTAGATTGGAGAGGTGTCAGATTGAGTTGCAACCTGGATGGTCTAAGACAGCTGTCTGGTCCAATGTAATTAATGTCAAACATTAGACTCAGGTCTGATCCATTGAACTAAGAAGAGAACGGGTTGGGTTTTAGGATTTTTGGGTCCTGATTTATGTGTGTGTGTGTGTGTTGTGTCATTACAGTGGTGACCGACTCCTCATGACCCAATGTCCATGGAGTTTTCTTGGCAGGAATACTGGAGTGGCTTGCCAATTCCTATTCCAGGCGCCTACAGCACCTGGTATTCCCTGGTGGTGTCCCATCCAAGTACTAGCCAGGGCCGACCCTGCTTAGCTTCCAAAATCAAGTGAGATTGGATGTGCTTAGGGCATATAGACAGCTCCTGGTTTATACCTGCCACCTTTAAAATACCACCACCACCACCACCCTCAAAAACAGGTTGCCATATTTACCAGCAACCTGACAGGCAGATACCACATTAATGTCTGAAAACTGGGAATAACCTGCCAAACATGGACACTTCAGAAAGCAGTACAGAACAAAGTATTTTAAATAAGAAATTATCAAAATGTATCCTTGCTAAAAGAAGGAAAAGATTTTACAAAAAATAATTTTAGGTGATAATTAGATATGGGCACGACTTAGCGGTATTCCCGTTTCCGTTTCCGTTACTCGGTTCCATTGCTCTACGGAAATGGTAACGGGAATTACTCTGCCAGACTTCGAGCTCGAACCGACGAACGAACAATTTTGGTCTGATTTGTCATGCTTGTTCCTTGCATCGTGCGATCGCGCGATGCCACGCGGCACAGAAAAAACGTTTTTAAAAGTTAAAAAAACCCGGTTCCCGGCCAAAAAGCAGGCGGAAAAATGCCTGCCGTGCCTCAGGGCACCTACCAGAGGGGTTGTTTCTGGAGGTCCCCGGCCTCCCCCCCCATCCCTTCGTCCTGGGCTGCTCTGGTGGGACTCGCCGCAGGCTCGCAGCCAGCAAAAAGCCCAGTCTCGCCGCCGGCCGCCGCAATTAAAGCGCACGCAAGCAGTACGGACGGCACAGGAAAAAAACTTTTAAACTCTCCCCCCACCCATTCCCGGGCCAAAAAAGCAGGCGGAAAAATGCCTGCTTGACTAAGGGTGCAGGGCACCTACCGGAGGGGTGGTTTCTGGAGGGGGGGTCCCGCCTCCCCCCCCCGTCCTGGGCAGCCGGACTCGCCATGCCATGCAGTGCGGGCGGGGGATCCAAAATGGGGCGGCGAATGCAATATTGTTTTTGAAATCGTGGTCCAAAAACACACAAGCACAACAGAAACACGCGAAAATTTATAAACTGCCAGATTTTTCACAGTAGCAGTGGGTTTTTTCTTGCAACAAAATGTCTCACCTCTCCTCCTCTGTCCTCCATTGATTTTATTTTATTTTATTTTATTTACACCTGCGCAATGATGGGCTGGCCGAGTGGCCAGCCATGTGGCAGTGGACGACCATGCAAATTTTTGGAGCCATCCCACCAATCGCATGGCCACTTGGCCATGGAGACTTCTGGGATGTGCCAAAAAGCCCCCTAACACCTGCCCTAGCCCCCTAACCCTAACCCTAATCCTTGTCTCCTTACCCATACGTCACAGACTGTCTTCTTAGTGGGTCAGAGAGGCACCCAGAGGTGCAACCCACTAGCCCACCGTAACCTTACCCGTCACTAGCCTAACCCTAGCCCTTGCACTAACCCACCTTAACCCTAAGCCAGATCTACTTGCATATTGCACTACACGCAAGTACGATTCCCTTCTTTGTGAGACATGGTGGTGCGAGAGCCTTAGGCATCACCCTATGCCTCTGGCGGGTTCACTGGTCTCACTGTCTGCAACTGGTATGCATATCCATATGGCTATTGCATGCCATTTTGCAGCAGCAGGTGAGGAGGGGAGACCCCCATGTTGAGGGGTCTCTTGGAGCCTGCTTCCCCTTCCTAGTGGGTGAGGATAGGAGGCACCCACGGGTGCCCCCAGGAGCCCGCTTTCCCTTTATAGCGGGCCAGAGGAGGAACCCACCCCACAGAGGTGCCTCCAGGAGCCCGCTACCCCCCAAAAAACCAGTACTAATGAAAACGAAAAAACGAAAAAATGAACCAACTAATTTTTGTGATTTTTTACGAAAAACGGAAACGACCCGAAACGGAACCGGCCCAACTAACGACAACTCGAAAAAAAAATTTTTTCAAGTCATGCCCATCTCTAGTGATAATGGAAGCACCATATTTCTCCCTCCCTCATTCACCACTTTAAAAATGTGGCCCCAACTGAAGGTGTTAACATCTTAATCTCCTAATCTTAGTCTATCCTCTGAATATATACATGAAACTGGAATGTGAAGAAATCTCCATCATTTTATTGGTCTTGCTGAGACAAGCCACCTGAATATGTCAATGCAGTCTGTGGAGTAGTCATTAGAGAGATCTGCTACCTCCTTTGTGAGAATAAGATAATAAGCCCCTTTCCCTGTTGAAGGCTCTGAATTTCCCCCCAACATTTGTAAAAAAAATGTAGAAAAGGAGATTTTTTTTCCTTTGCGAAATCAAACAAGGGTGAGGGACTGGGTGACTTATCTGGAAGACACAAACAACCTATCCAGACATACAAAATAATGCAGGGTATGAGTAAAGTGGATAGAGGGAAGCTCTTCTCCCTCTCCCAAAATACCAGAACTAACAACAAATTGAGGGCTGGGAGAGTAAGAACTCGTTGTAAGTCATGGAACTCCCTGCCACACAATGTGGTTATCTGACCTTTTCAAAAATTGGACAGATTCCTGGAGGAAAAGTCCATCACAGGTTACAAACCATGATGGAGATGTGTAACCTCCAGGGTTTAGGGTACCAAGGGCCAGATGCAGGAGAGTTATCAGGAGACAGACATCAAAACATGAGATACAGGAAGCTGGACTAGATGGGCCTTTGGCCTGATCCAGCATGGCTCTTCTTATGTTTATGTTCTTATGTTTATGTTTATGGCTTCTTATTTTTAAATGTTCACACAGCAAGGCAGTAGCCAAGTGCGTTTTCCATCAAATTACAGAAGAATAGTTCTTACATGTGTGTTAGCTTTTCTTCAGACTCTATCTTACGAAGAAGGAGAATGTTTCTGCATTTGTTTCTTATCCTATAGTTGTGGTGGTTACAAAAAAAAAGTTGATATATATATAAATCAGAAAATGGCTCCTATTTATACTACGTAATATTTCAGTCCAAAACAAATTTCCTACTATGCTAAAATGATATCCTGCCAGATGCAATTCAACATCTGATTTGCAATTCTAACTGGTTTGCTCCACAAGTCCCGGATAATTCCACAATAGCCTGGTGTGCACATTTTTAATGCCATCAAAAGATTCAAAACCAGCATTATTCTTCACTGTCGAACAATCTCAGTGGGAAACCCATGCAATAATACCCATTTTGAAAAGCTTGTTAGTCATAAGTTATTTAAACCTCATAATTGCTATACATCAGCCCTGAGATACAGTGCCACAGCACATGTACACGTACAGTCATAGGTCTTGTATAAAGTGTTTCACCTTAGTCTCAACCAAGTCAAGGCAAAAGTGAGCCGGCTGCTTCCAAGTTTTGCACTGAGCTTCAAAGTGAGCACCTTATGGCTGTCAACTTATGGGCATTAAATCCAGGCAGTTTAATTAATGGTGAGGGGTGTGGTAATTCAACAACAGCTGTAGGACCACCTGTTCCCATCCTGAATGAGGGTCTATTTACTATGTGACTTTTATATCGAACACCATACATGATTGCATTGATTGATTTCATAACAACAATGATTTCCATGTTAGTTTCCAACCCTCATAATGATTTTTTTTTTTTTGTGTGCTCTTTGTACCTTTAATGTTACATTTTAATGTTCTAAGATGCCTCTCCTAATTCCCTGTTCTTAATTTGAATATGTCTTAAATATTCTGGGATGTAGATTGTCCCTCTTTATTGTAAGCCACCTTGGGTCCTTTTCCAAGGAGAAAGGTGGGGTAAAATATTCAAAATAAATAAATAATAAATAAATATTGTGAGGAATGGGGGTGATGTGAAATGTGCCACACTATGGATATAATCCACAGGCCATATATATAATCAGGCCATATACCGTATATACTCGAGTATAAGTCAACCCGAGTATAAGTCGAGGCCCCTAATTTAACCCCAAAACACTGGGGAAACCTATTGACTCAGGTATAAGTCTAGGGTGCGAAATGCAGCAGGGCCTGTCAGCTTCTCCTCTGTGAGCTGGGGGAGCGGTGTGTGATGTTTGAAATGACTTTTAGCCACCGAGGCAAGCGTTTGCCTCAGTGGCTAAAAGCCATTTCAATTATCACACATTGCTCCCCCGCAACGTGGGGGGAGGAGAAATGGCGCACAATGTTTAAAATGACTTTTAGCCACCGACCCAAGCACTTGCCTCAGTGGTTCAAAGTATTGACCCTAATATAAGTTGATGGCTTCTTTCTTCAGCCCAAAATTAGGGCTGAAAAACTAGACTTATATTCGCGTATATACAGTATATACTCTGCAAAGTGGGGTGTCAAATTTTGGAGAGATGGGCAAAGAAGAAGAAGAAGAAGAAGAAGAAGAAGAAGAAGAAGAAGAAGAAGAAGAAGAAGAAGAAAGTAATTGCAAGAATTTCCAGTTAGCCTTTGAGTTATAATGGACCCGGTCCCACATCCCTTTAAAAGCAGTTTAAATTACTAGATAAACTGTGTCTAAAAATGCTGTCCCCACGGCCACCGGGCTTTTTGAAAAACAAAGAAAAAAGAAAATCTGGTAATGCTCCCTTAAGCAAGGTTTCCAAAACTTACTGGAGAGGTAGGGAATTTTTTGCCTTGCTTTGAAAATCAAGCTTTTATGGAGGCAGACGCTGTGGGACCATGCAAATGATCCGGGTTTCTTTTTCTTTCTTTTTCATAGCACCAGCCGGCTGTTCCTGGGGCCGATCGGCACTGTTTTTAAAAAAATTATCTCCACCACTGGAGTAACAGGAAGCTTTATCGGGTCCTACAAGCATTAATTTCCCCCAGCCAAGTGGTCCATTTTTTAAAAATGCTAGCACCACCTGCTGGCCAACGGTGCTTAACTGAACTTTAAAATAAAAAAACAGCTTTGTATGTGGGAACTCCTGTCCCACATATTAAATCACATGATGGGATGAAGAGGAAAAGCCGGACCTTCAGAAGATCTGGATCAAAACCCAGGTGTGACCATGGCCTTAAGAGGGGCAAGAAAAGCCAGCTCAATGGTCCATGCCAGTTTCCCCCCAGCTGAACAGGTGTTCAGCAATTCCCCACTCTGCCTTCTGCTACAGCTTCCCCCTCCCCCCACAACCCCAGAGGCAGCACCCAGAGGTGATGGGGCAGGGAAGGCAGGGCACTGCCTCTGAACACCTTTTCGGCTAGTAAAGAAACCATTGAACCAGCAGTTCGTGCCCATCTTTAGTAATACTAATAATGTGCCAACAAGACAATTCTGACTTATTGCAAACCTTTCCAGAGTTGGCTGGTTCTACTCGCAGGGGGGCATAGAGAGCAATCAAAGTCCCAATTTCTGGCTCGGAAGCCAGGTACCTAAATCGCTGAGCGATCCCAGCCAACTTGCCTTTGAGTAGCGACCTTAAATTTGTTACCAACATCCCTCCTTCCATGGCACAGGCCTATCTGATGCTGTTTGCATGCCAAAAAATCCCCTTATTTCCACCACCCCCTGTCATCTTAGCCAAATTAGTTGTGCGAACTGCATGGTAGATTTCGCTCAAATGATCCAAGCTGCTTCCGTCAGATGAATAATATAATGCATATGCAACAAAAACTGTTTTGAAAATGTGTGTTGTACAGTGATAGGTATCCTCAGTTCTACTGTATCCAAAGGTATCATGGAGTTAAGGCGGGCTATAATGAAAAACAAGAAACATTTAAACATGTGGAATTGTCACCAGAGGCTAAGAATTGCTTGGACTGCATGAGTGACCAGTGAGGACGTACCAAAGAAAAGAAAGAAAAAGAAACCATAAACCATATAAGCTGCAGAAAGCAAATAATTAGAAATGAACGGTACATGTAGAGCTGATCGCTGAAGGTAAAACAGAAAAGGTGAAAAACTTCCTAGCTGGAACATCTTGGAACTCTCCAAGGTTTTAAATGCAAATAATGCCATTGTTTAGTGCAGTGGTTTCTGACCTTGGATCCCCAGATGTTCTTGGGCTAAAACTGCCAGAAGCCTTCAGCATACTCAATAGGTGGTAGTGGTGGGGATACTGTGACCATGTGACAAATGGCGGTGGCCATGTTAGGGATTGCCACATGGACACCGCCATGTTGGGGGCAGCTATTGAGCATGCTGGAAGCGTTGAGCATACTCAATAAGTGGTAGGGGCATGGATACTGCGGCCACGTGACAAATGGCAGTGGCCATGTTGGGGATCATGGTATATGGGCACCACCATGTTGGGGACAGCTATTGAGCATGCTCGAAGCATCGAGCATGCTCAATAGGTGGTAGGGGCGGGAATACTGTGACCACGATCCCTTATTTTCAAATCCAATAATTGACAGGAATGCACAAGGTATGCTACGGGGTTTTGGCCAGTATCAACAAGACTGAGCAGGCAGCCAAGCAGAAGAAGAATGACAACTGAACCCTCAATTAAGCCCAAGAGATCTTCAGCACAGGCCAACTGCTGAGGCACCATGGAGAGCCTCCAAGTGATGTCACCAAATTACAGGAGACAGTCTCCACTTTTTGAAAAGATGTCGTGCAAAGCACGAGGCTTTTGTTACTATAGCATATTGCCTCAGCTCTTCCTTTTAAACTTCTTTTGGGGAATTCAGTGACAGTACTCAGACTGAGACTGTGTTTGTGTGGGCAGATGAATTAATATATTACTGTGGTTAGCTCAAAGCATCACTTTAGGACATTGCCATCTGTCTTACTCCTGCTGTGTTGGCCTCTCTTTTCTTGTTCCTTGCAAGCATGTCACTGCCAAAGTTCAAAAGAGTTGTCTACTGATTCTTTTTCTTGTGTTCTTTGTGGACAAATAACTCTGGCAGAATTAATTCTGATGGCCTCACACATCCTAAGTCACAGGCATTTGCATTTCATTTGCAGAGAGAACTTCAACCATGGACATCCCAAAACACAGAAATGCTGGAACAGACACAGATGAGGATTGGGTTAGAATTGCAATCAATATTCTTGTAATAAAACTCCCAGAAAACTTCACCACTAGCTGCACTGTCCTTTAGGCTACCAGAAGAATAACAAAAACGTTGCTAATATGTTGAGGGTGAAACCCCCTTCCTCAGAGCAGCACCAATAGGTTATAACAGGGATGGTGAACTTTTTTGACACCGAGTGCTGGTGGGGGGGTTGGGATTTGTGGCAGCAGGGGGCCAGGGGTGGGGTGAAGGCAGGAAGGGCAATGGGGGTGGTGGGGGTCAGGGTCATCGGCAGCGGCAGGGGCAGGGATGGCAGCGGAGGTGGGGTCATTGGCGGTGGTGAGGGCAGGGATGGCGGCGGTGATGGTGGCACGGGTGGCAGCCGCAGGGGGCAGGGGCGATGGCAGCGATGGCGATGAGGACGGCAGTGGCAGGGTCGGTTGTTGCAGGGGGCACTAGGGCAATGGCGGCAGTGCAGGTGGCAGAGGCAGGGTGGGGGCGGGGTCATTGGTGGCAGCAGCAGGGATGGTGGCGTGCCAGGCGAAAGCTCTCCATGTGCCACCTTTGGCACGCATGCCATAGATTCGCCATCCCTGGGTTATAACATGGCAAAAGAGGGATTTGCCAGGAGTTATTTCTTAGATGTAAGGTCCTTGGAAAGATGGGGGGGGAGCCAGGCAGTTTTCTTAGTTGAAGCTCGGAGATTGGATCACTAAGTTTCTAACTTGGTCAAGCTGATATCCTTTGGAGTGGAGGGTTTTGCTGTGTATCATGATTTTTCATTACTTCTATAGACAGTAACCATATGACCATAATGGAGGGACACAAAAATTATCTCAAGAAAGCATAGATCCAGCAATTTCAGAGTCTAGTTGTGAAAGCAACACTGAGCAACACTTGTCAGGGTGCCCTAACTAAAAGTATCCCCTAGCTGGAAAAATCTTGAAAAGGATTACCATAAGTCAAAATTGATATGACAGCACACAATGATAATGATTACAATCTCTATATCGCTGACTACTAACTAATATTACTGGAGAAGGATAATAATATGCATAGATGAAATTTTGTGGACAGTTCATACTGGAGGATGTTGAAGTGGAAAACTCAAGGGTTGCTCACATGAGACATTTACATCAACGTAGCTGACAAGCCCTAAGGCCTCAGCAAGGTTTAGCAAGATCACTGACGTGTAAAACTAAGCAGGTTTATTTAGCTCCACAAAACTAGAAGAGAAGATGAAACTAAACTTCCAACTTCCCTCACAAGAAATGATGGCATGGCACAGCAGGGGGAGATTGAGAGAAGCCTTTTCCTTGACATTTAAAAGTATTGACTCCCCCCCCCCAAGAAAGCAAGTCTACAAAAGGATAACTCTACAATAGTTAGCCCTAGCTCAGGTAGACTCACTGAATCAACAAGAACCTGGTAAATCAACCCTTGTATAAATCTCATTTGTTCAATATGTCTACTCTTTTTGGGACAGCCATATTACACAGTTTTTATACTGGGAAATTAAGGAAAGTGAATGACCCGCACTAATGCCAGCCTCGTGGCCCTTGTCCTGTCAAGTCCTCTTGCAGTCTTTTATTAAAAAGGTGGGGAAAGATTTCTTTTTATTTTGTTTCTTTTACATCAACACAATATTCGAAGCATACAAGAAAAGAGGGATTAACTTGTTTATTTAGAATATGTTTACCCCCCACCATTCTCCTTAAAAAATTCACAAGGTTGCTTAAATCATTAAATGACAATATTTAAAAGCTAGAAACAGAGAGTATACACATACTTAAAGGGATCAAATTAACAGCCATGTTAACAAAACATAAGAAATACCAAAAACAAAACAAAACATTCAAAGCAATGCCTTAAGTGTACTGGACTGCATATTATCTCTCATTCCTGTAAGCCACCTAGGGTCCTTTTCCAAGGAGAAATAAATAAATAAAATAAATGAATAAAGCACAACCATCCATTTAAACGTCACTCACATAGCCAGTCACTAAGGAAAAAAACTTGCAGGATTTGCCTGCTTGCGGAAGGGCAGCAAAGATGGGGCTGGCCTTCTGTGGGAGGGAGTTTCAAAATCTGAGATCAGCAACAGAGAAGGCCCTCTCCCCACAAAATGCACCTGCAAAGGTGCTGGGACCGAGACAAAGGCATCTCCTGATTAGCTTAACACCTGGGCAGACTCCTATTCATATCCTGGAGCTTTCTTGCTCCAGGAGAGTCCTCTGTCATGTGCCACTCCTACAGGTGAGAGCCAGAGGGGCTCCTTCCAGCCTTTCCTGTAGTGAGTTTGGCCTCAAACCTCTTCTTGCATCCAGAACCAGACCCCTTCTGCTCTGCTGCCTGGGCTGCCCCCACCTCCCTCCTCAACCCCAGCCACGTGGTCGAGGGAAGAAGGGCCTTGAAAAATCCCGAGGTTGGATCAGGGACATGTCTATGAAGATTCTTAGTCATCCAGGTGAGTGTATCTGGAAGGTGAGTCATAGCAACTGGACTTCTTTTCTTGAGAGATCGAAACGTTTCGATGCTCATCCAAACTTGATCAGGGGCATCTCAGAGCAATGTTCCTGCCTCACATGAAGCTGTTAGGGACCAGCATCTCTGGGTGGGTTTGGATTACTTTGTGTTTTTTGTTTGGTTGTCTGTCTGTCTGTTTTTGTTCTGTTCTTTCCCCCTCGGTTGGAAGGTTCTGTTAACAGCTGTTTTACAAGACTTTTAAAAACTGGATTTTAACTGTATTCTCTGTTTTTTAATTGGATTTTATTTACAGCTGTGTCTTTTTGTATTGTATTTTTGACTATTTTGTAAACTGCCCCGGTAGTGCAGTTTGTACAAATGGGGCAGTAGAGAAATATAATTAACTAACTAAATAAATATAATTGCACTCCACAATAGTAAGTTTCCCTGATCACATGAAGATTTGAACCCAGGTCTCTTGAATGCAAGTACAGTGGTACTTTGTATAAAGGAATTAATTTGTTCCAAAATAAAATTATATTAAGCAAATTTTCCTTTATACAAATTTCCCATAGGAATGCATTGAAAACAGAGTATCCCTAATCGCGACCATTTTATGTTGTACAGATTCGCCCCATAGGCGATTCTGTTAAGCAAATTTCCCCTATCTCCAGAATTTTTTTATGTTGTACAGATTTTATGTTATACAAACTGTTTGTTATACGAGGGTCCACTGTACAAGACTTTATCCAGTACACCACAACAGCTTTCACTTATGTCATCTGCATTTTCTGTTAACTCTTAACAATCTATTCCCCCAGCTATTTGTGAGGATTAAAAGTAAGCTGGCCGGGGGAGGGAGGGGAGAAAAAAAGTCTGAGAGAGATGATATCATCATTCCTGTCTAATTAGAAAATGGTGTGAACCTCAGCTCCATTGCACCGCTGAGATGACTGGATTCTGGTTTCTGTAGGAATGTATTCAACTGTTGTGGGAAGGGTGTTGAAGGGATGTGTCGTGATATGCACGCTCTTGACTCTTTACTGAGTATGTAAGAGCTTGCAGAGTTCCAGTTGAAAACCCCAGAGAAACACAATGACTCAACACGGCCACGTTATAAGTAAAACTTGAACTTAATGTATTAAAGAAAGTAGGCACTCATTGGAAAACAATATAAACACACAGCTGACAGCAGAGCATATCATGCAGAAAAAAACACAGAACATACACAGAGGCATAGCCTGATTTACAACAGGTCTAGCAGAGTAACAGGGTAAGCAAATTGAGCAGAGTGACCTGACATAATATCAGAGTTAACTGACCTACATCAGGCAAAATCTTGCTCTCAGCTACTTCTTGATATACTGACTTTCAACCAATCCTGTTGCACCACATCATTAGCTAATCGCTGTTGTCCCGGCTGAATTACATATTGAGCTTTACATTGTAACTCTTCACAGACATAGTCAGTTACAAAACTTACATGCAATATTATTTATTTATTTATTTATTTATTTATTATGAAATTTGTATCCCGCCCATCTTCCCGTAGGATCTCTGGGCGGCTAACAATGGGCCGATCAATTGAGCCAACAACAAACAACGTAACCATGCTTCACAACAATTTAAAAACAAAATGTGCACCCTAGTCATAAACGTGAACTAAACTAATCTTAAACAGATTAAATTTTAACTTTCAAATACAAAGTATATCAGAACCATATCTCGACAGGATGTGAGGGGGAGACTTCAGGTAGGAGGGTGGAAAAACAAGCTTAGCATTAATTTATATACCTAACCTTTAGATTGTGCCTGAGCGACACCACTGTATGATTCCGTAAAGAATGACAAAGCCTTGAGCGTATAAAAGCTGAGCTGTGGAGGACTGCACCATTTGGAAGTTGCTCATTCATAAGGTTGCCATATTATGAGACAAGAAGTCTCAGTGGAAAGTAATTTTAGGCCCAGTGGAAGGCAATCGGGAAAGAAGAAGCCCTAATATGACAGGGTTTGACTCAACCAGGAAAGAAATGGCCATCAGTTTGTGAGGCTAAGCAAGGCTGTTAATGAGCAAAAAAATTAGTGGCCTCAGGTGACATTGGCCAGGCAGGGCCAGCAACACAGCGATGGTGGGAGGATGGTGCTGTACGTAATATGCATCCAAGGTTGTTGGAAACATTCTGAGGAGCCCTATGTGTTCTGGTCAAGGGCACTCTATTATCTATTGCCATTTCCCTCAGGTAACAAAATGTCTTGAGGCAGCCCTTCATCCTATGGAGTAATTCCTTCAAATTTTGAAAACTACCTGCTAGAAGACTCTAGTGCTATAGTTCAGGCAAAATTTCTGAGTAAACTATATGAACCATAAAAACATAAGAACGTAAGAAGAGCCATGCTGGATCAGGCCAAAGGCCCATCTAGTCCAGCTTCCTGTATCTCACAGTGGCCCCACCAGATGCATCTGGGAGCTCACAAGACTAGATATCTGTCTCCCGACACCACCCCCTGCATCTGGTCCTTGAAGTACCCTGGTTTTAAGACTGGAAATTACACATCTCCATCATGGTTTGTAACCTGTGATGGCCTTTTCCTCTCGGAATATGTCCAATCCCCTTTTTGAAGGCATCCAGGCCAGATGCCATCACCACATCCTGTGGCAGGGAGTTCCACACACTAACAACTCTCTGGGTGAAAAAATATTTCCTTTTATCTGTTTTTACTCCCCCAGACTTCAATTTGAGTGTATGTCCCCTAGTTCTGGTATTTTGCTGGAGGGAGAAGAGTGTCCCTCTATCCAGTTTACTCATGCCCTGCAAGGATTTCATGGGAAGAAATACTCATCATCACTGTGGTGTATAAACATGCTCTCAAAAACCTTTAAGGGGAACAAAACAGTTGAAGCAGGTGTCAGTTAAGGAACAACACAAAAATCATCAAGCAGGGACACATCACAGTAAAAGCAATGCATTCAGCAGGGGCCATTCAGGATTCCAAGATAGTTTTCAAATACATCTCATAGTATGAACTGACTCAGGTGTTAAGATCATCAAGAGAAGCCCTTCTCTCCATCCCACCACCCTCACAGGTACGCCTCATGGGAACCCATGGAAGGACCTTCTCGGATGCTGTGCCCAGATTCTGGAACTCCCTCCCACTAGAGGCCAGGACTGCCTCATCTATGTTGTCCTTCCGGAAACAGAAAAAGGCCTTTCTCTTCAGGGAAGCTTTCCCTGAATGATGGACTACCATTATGTGTATTTTATATGAATCTATAGGTTCACATAGACTTTGTGTTTATAACTACTTATAACCTTGTAGCTTTAATGTAATATTATCTATAAATGCTGTAAGACGTCCCTCCATTCCTTGTTCTCAGTACTTGAACATGTCTTCATTGTACTCGACTATATATTATCCCTCATTATTTTAAGCCACCTTGGGTCCTTTTCCAAGGAGAAAGGTGTGGTAAAAATACTCTAAAATAAATAAAATAAATAATAAATTAGGACCCTAATATCGGGAGGGGATTGGTTTCAAAGGTGACATGGATGCTTGAAACCACAGATACAGGGGAACCCAATGAACAACATACAAGAGGTCAGAAGTGAGGCTACAAGTTGGAGGGGCAAAGGCCACGAAGGGGCACTCTTGGATGTTGTATATAGGGGCTGCGGCAAACTGCAGATACGTGGACACCAATCCCACCAATCTACTATGTCTGTGAAGATCCTCACTCATCTAGGTGAAGTTATCTGGAAGTTGAATCATGGCAACTGGTCTTTTCTTCTGACATCGAAACGTTTTGCTACTTATCCAAGTAGTGTTACTACTGATGGATAGTTTCAGATTGATGAAGCTACTTGGATGAGTCGTGAAAGATTTCAATTTCACCAGAAAAGAAGCTTAGTTGCCATGACTCAAGTTCCGGAACACCAATCTACTGTATACACATTTATAGCATTTTTAAAGGCACCGATTTCCACCTCCTATGTACTTGTTACAAAACGTGACAAAATCATTAAACATCTTGAACTAGATCAATGGAGTTCTTTCTTTAAAAAAAATAAGAAGAAGAATCTTGTTTCTCAGCAGAGAATACAAATTATCTACGTGTCCTGGGGACGTTGGCCTAACTTCTCTTGACTAGTGCTGTGCATTTAATTTCCCATGACTAATCATCTGTTTATCTTAATATATTCAGCAACAGATGTATAGGTTTCATAACCGAACTCATATTAATTGCTCCTAGGAAATGAGACTGATCCACCGCTTTGCATGATGGGTAGTGCTCTGACACAGAAGTGAGAAAGGTAAGCACTTAATTTCCATCCATCAGGATAATTGGGAAGGCGTGCATTGAATGAGTTGTGGAGGTGTTTTCTCACCATAGGAGACTTCCAGTTGGGGTTCTCTGTTTTTCTTCTGGACTCATGCTGAACCTATTCAGGAATGGCTCATGCTGGACCTATTCAGAACCTCTAAAATATGCTGCCCTCAACAGCTCAGCTCAGCTCTTGCAGACTCAAGAGGGGGAAATGTCTTATGAGGAAGGGCTTAGGGAACTGGGAACGTTTAGCCTGTCAAAAAGAAGACTGAGAGGGGATATGATAGCTATGTTTAAATATTTGAAAGGATGTCATATTGAAGAGGGAAACAGGTTTGTTTTCCATGGCTTCAAAGACTAGGACTCGGGGCAATGGTCTCAAACTACAGGAAAAGAGATTCTATTTGAATATTAGGAAGAACTTCATGACAGAGCTGTTCGGCAGTGGAATATGCTGCCACGGAGGATGGTGGAGTCTCCTTCTTTGGAGGTTTTTAAGCAGAGGCTGGATGGCCATCTGTCGGAAATACTGTGATGGGGGGTTCCTGCATGGCAGGGGGTTGGACTGGATGGCCCCTGAGGTCTCTTCCAACTCTATGATTCTATGATTCTAAGACCACGGCTTCCTATATGCAGTCAGTCCATCTCATATTTTTCCCTGCTGCCTTCACATTTTCCCAACCTTACTGTCTCTGATTAAGTTGTCCAATAGGGACAGAAATCTCTAAGCCTGTGTATATGACCCAATGCCAAGTGGTCTTACAAATGTCTCTGGGATCTGCATATCTCTGGGAAGTGGTGCAAGACTTATACACACATTTTTGTCGCTCATCAAAAGTATAACTCTAGTCACTTTCAAGCTTAAGGTAATGTTAAGGTAGCTGGAATTCTACTGGATTTTGCCTAATGTTTTTGGAGCTTGCTGTGGCCAGGGGACATCCTAGTTGCACAATGGGGTGCATGAGCGGCTACATACCCAAAATGTGCCCCAGCATCTCACCAATAAGCTCTAATTAGTCCCCACAAGTTATACAGAACTTCTGCAAACACCAATCGCATTGCCGGGCCAGCAGGTCACAGTTCTCTCAAACTTAAGGGCCAAAATCTGTGGCCAGGGGTTTCTATTGATGCCACAACCAGCAGGATCTTGTACAACAACAGCAAAATCATATACTGTATATACTTGAATATAAGCCTGAAAAAAGGGGCCCTCGACTTATATTCGGATCAATACTTTTAGCCACTGAGGCAAGTGCTTGGGTCGGTGGCTAAAAGTTGTTTTAAACATTGTGTGCAGCTTCTCATGACCCCCCCTGCATCACAGGGGAGCAGCCCACGATGTTTAAAATGACTTTTAGCCACTGACCCAACCACTTGCATCAGTGGCTAAAAGTCATTTTAAACATCATACACCACTCCCCCAGCTCACAACGAGGAGTTGCCAGGCCCTGCTACATTTCCCACCCTAGACTTATACTCGACTCAATACATTTCCCCAGTTTTGGGGGGTTAAATTAGGGGCCTCGACTTATACTCAGGTTGACTTATACTTGAGTATATACGGGTACATATGTGTGTGTGTTTGTGTCTTTGTGTATAACAGAATTAGTCAGTTCAGATTTCATGCACTATCTCTGGAATAAAAATCTGTTAACACACACATACCAACAACTTTGTATGGAGCCACCAAGACCTAGCACCAGCTGGGAGTGGAAAGAAAAAGGGTGCCCAAGCATCAAAGCTACCATGCACAGGAAGAATGAACGTGTGTGTGTTCCATGCACAATTCAACTCTAAACTGTCCAGAGAGTGGGGTGGTATATACACTTCTTCTTTCTCTTCTTGAGTTTGCTTGTTTTTGCTTTCCATCAGTTGCCCTGAGATTTGTCACAACAAGCCTGGAGACCTGAGGATTCAAAGGAATTCCCTGAAATGCCAGCTGGTGTCCCCTGAGTCTTGGCCACCATATGGCAAGTGGCAAGACAATGGGTTTTAATATCTCCGGTGTTCATACCCCTGTCTGCACTCCCTGCTAAAGGAAATCTTGTGGATCCTCTCCATGAGTACAACAGGAAGGCTAATGTGTCCCCACCACCCACTCCAGATGTCGCTGGACTATGTCCCCCATAATCCACCAACATTATCTATGTGCTCACTAGAACCTATGGGAGTTGTAGTCCAACCACATTTAAAAGACCGTTGTTGCCCTTCACAGTGGGCTGCCTTTCACCATCAAAGCAAAGTTTGTTCATGTCCCACAGCATTTGCATGAGTGATATTGGGACATCTCAATTAAATGCCTGTTATCTATATATCCCCCCCCCAAATCTACATTGTGTGCTTTATTGAAAAACTGCTGATGTTTGAAGCATATTATAAAAAAAAGCTCAAATCTAACAATTGAAATTAATAGACATGGGCACGACTCGGCGAAATTGTCGTTTCTGTTTTCGGTTATCGTTTCCGTTATGTAACGGAAACGGTAACGATAATTAAGCCGTCAGAACTCAAACTCGAACCGAAAAAAGAAAAATTTGGTCGGGTTTTCCGTTTCCGTTTGTGGCATCGTGGCGATCACGCGATGTGAAGCACAGAAAAAGTTTTTAAAGGTTTTTTTAAAAAACCCGACTCCCGGCCAAAAAAGCAGGCGAAAATATGCCTGCCTGAGGCTTTGCCACCTACCATAGGGGTGGTTTCTGGGGGCACCCCGGCCTCCCCCCCCTCTTCTCCTGTCCTGGGCTGCTTGCACCAGGCTGGGGGGGGTCATCCTCGTCATCTGTCTCGCTGCATGCCATGTAGTGGGGGGGGGAATCCAAAATGGCAGCCGCAGTTTTTCTTTTGAAATCATGGTCAAAAAACACACCAAATCACCACAGAAACATGTGAAATTTTTTAAATGCCTGAATTTTTATAGTAACAGCAGTGGGTTTTTTATAGCAATAAAATGTCGTATTGATTTTATTTTATTTTATTTTATTTTATTTTTTATTAATTTATACCTGCCCATTTGGGCTGGGCATGGGATGGGACCATGCAAATTTTTTGAACCATTCCACCAATGGCATCACCAGGTTTTTGACTGACACTTCTGGATGTCTCAGAGGGCATAAAAACCCGAGGCACCTTCCAGAAATCGCAGTCGGGTCGGTGTATGGATGTGGTTGAGGAAGGAGGGCTGGCTGCTGGTGCTGGTGTGATCCTGATCGAGATTGAGAATGAGGAGGGAGGCTGGAGGCTTTAGGATTTAAGTTAGGTAGCCAGGGAGGGAATTGAATTTAGAAAATAATTTCTTTGATTCCCTGCAGCTTTGTCTGCTGAAGGGAATAGCAGTTTATTCTTTATTTCTTCTCTGGCAGTTTGAGGATTTTTTTCTGATATTGGATAAAGGAGGAGGTTCAACTGGGAGTGGGAGGTGTGGATTTATTTTAAAAATATATTATATACGACCATTTATTTTCTATTTTCCAAACTTCAATTTGCTTGCACACACACACATTTGGGGTGCAAGCCAAGAACAGAACCTCTATCCTAGGTGATATCCTAACTGCCCACTCACCTGTCCGCCCATGCCACCACCCGCCTGTGGCCCGTGCCGCCGCCTGCCCACTCGCCCACCCGCAGCCACCGCCCACCCATGCCCCCTGCCACCGCCGCCCGCCCGCACCTCCCCCGCCGCTGCCCACCCCCACCCCGCCCGCCACCTAGGGCGCAAAAACACCTAGCGCCGGCCCTGATTGTGGGACGCCCCTATGCTCTGGGAAGTCAAATCGCGCTAAATCGCAGTGGAAACGACAAATGACAAACGGAAACGACAAATTTTTGAAAAGTTTTGCGACAAACAGAAACGACCCGAAACGGACCCGTTCCGACAAACGAAAACTCGAAACATCATTTTTTCTGGTCGTGCCCATGTCTAGAAATTAATATCAACTGTCTCACATTCAGTAGACAACCTTAGGATACCAATCTCTTCTTGGTGGTCATGCTATTAACCCATCTTATTGGCCTGTTGTAAAGGTCTCCAAGATATATCCATGACTGTTTAAAAGGGCATCATCATAACTTTTTAGCAAGTCTTCTGCAGCAACTTTCGATGAGTGCTTTTGCCCCTACTAATCAAAGTTATAAATGTGCTTTAATTCTGAAGCTGTTATCTGAAACAATATTCCCTTGGCCTTAGAGCAGAACGATCCAAATCAATAGGTATTAGATCAGATATTGTATCTTGGGCCATTGATTCTGATCTGTTTATTATGACATGATATACTTACCTTCAAATTCAGGCTACAATCTGGAATTGGAAATACAATATTTGTAAGGCCACCACCCACATTCAGAATTACTGGTCCTTTATTAAAACTTCTGCCTGAAATGTTTGCCTTTATACTTTTGTCACTAACTTGATATTTTAGAATACAGGGCAGATCCATGTTAAGCATCAACCAATCATTACTCATCAGTTTCAAGAACGCAATTGTAGCAGTAACAGATTCAACAGTTGTCAGGTCTACTGTAAATTCCCTTCTCTGTCACCCTCATTATATGTAAGACTGTTCAGCAGGAAAGGTGAATGAAGCCTCCCACAAGCACACATATGGAGAGACTATATAGTATATAGACTATATAGCCTAGATCAGGCATGTTCAAAGTCAGGCCCGGGGGCCAAATGTGGCCCGTTTTCAAATTTTGAGTGGCCCACAGCCTCTTCTCCCCACCTGCTCAGCCTGGCATGCATCCCCACCAGCTGGCCCCTCCCCATACTGGATAGAAATATCAGCTTGCAGTTTTATGGTTTGCCTGCCCTTCCTGCCTGTCCATCCCCGCAGCCACCTGCCCAGCTTACCCACCCCCAGCTCCATTGCTGCAGCGTCTTCCCCAACACCTTGCATGTTATAGAGACTTGTCCAATGTTCGGCCCGGGGGCCAAATGTAGCTGAATGGTCAGCCCCCACGCATTTTCACCTCACCAAATCTGGCCCTCCTTGTAAAAAGTTTGGACACCCCTGGCCTATATGCCCTAAACACATCTGATCTCACCTGGTTTCAGAAGCTAAGCAAGGTCAGCCCTGGTTAGTACTTGGATGGGAGACCACCAGGGAATACCAGGCACTGTAGGCACCTGGAGTAGGAACTGGCAAACCACTCCAGTACTCCTGCCAAGAAAACTCCATGGACGTGGAGTCATGAAGAGTCAGTCATGACTGTAACAACACAACACACATATAGTATATATACTGAGGAAGAGGAATAGTCTACCAAGCTATGAGTAAGGTGAAACTATGTTGCAGGCAGATGCTATGAAATGAAAGTTTGCACATTCCTTATCCAAGAGACTCCTAAAGCCATTCATATTCGGGCCGTTGATTTTATTGAGAATTCATACCCAGGCATATCTTTTGTGCTGTTTTCACTTTGGGCATTTACTGGGAAGGGGCTATGCCCTGAAATTAAACTTAAGACTCATTTTCACAGAATAATAGAATCTTAGAAGAGTGAAGTTGGAAGGGGCCTATATGGCCATCACATCCAACCCTCTTGGCCCAGGCAGGAATACAAATCAGATATCTGCCAGGTGGTTGTCCAAATTTCTCTTGAATGCCTCGAGTGTTGGAGCACCCTTCACCTCTGGAGGTAATATATATAGGGGATGGACTGGATGGCCCCTGGGACCCTTTCCAACTATGCGGTTTTGTGATTTGATTCGTATGACTTCCAGTCACTCAAGACTGACCATTATATGGGAAAGGGTGCCACCTCTTGATTGAACCTCTACAGCTAAAACGAAGAGCTACCATGCAAAGAGACTTCTTTTAAATATGTTCTCTTCCTCCTCACTCCATCTTTTGTCAGCCTTTGAGTGATCCAGCAAGCTCTTTCTGCTATCTGGTCTTCCTCCCCAACCTCCGTACAAGACTGCATTATCCGACATCTCCAGTTTAATCGCAAGCCACACCAACTCATCGGGAGGGACAAGTCAGTCCGTTCTTGCTACTTCAGGGGTTTTAGGAAGAACAAGCGGTGCTGTCAAACTCCAGGGATGGAAATAGCCTTGCACTGATTAAGCAGTCTTCAGTTTCTCCATGCAGCCACTTCCAAGACAAGAAAAAAACACCCAGAGAGGATTCGAGGCATTCGCCCAATATCTCCATTCGCCCTGTTCCAGACCAGGAGGAAAATATCTCTTTGACTCATTTATTTCTAAAACCAGCCATGCTTTGACACAAACGCTCTGTTACGCAAAGACATTTAAAAAGCCCACAGCCTGAGCATGAACCCAGCCTCCCATCGGTAAGTGCTATTCAAAAATAGCTCCGTCAAGGAACAGCAAAAAAGCAAAGAGTGGTACCGAAAACCCGTCGGCCACGTCCTACCTTGCATCCAAACATCAACGACAGAGTGTTGTTGGTGCAGGCAACTTTGCAGTGGCAAATCATTGGGGTAACGCGGTCAGAAGACTGAACAAGACAGCACATTCCTTGAGGGCTGCAGCAGGAACAGCGAGCTGGCAGCTCAGGCACGAGCAGCTAACACAGCACATGGGGAAGCAACATCCTTCAGCTCCAGTGCTCGCTCAGTTCTCACTCCCTCGCCGGTTCAAAGCAGCATCCCAGTCCCCAAGGCACCTGCGCCCCCAATGCCAGCATCTCTGTCCCAATCGGTCTATCCACGCCGTCACATCGATCGTGAGGTGTCAGGGGTTTCCCCTTTTCCCACTGGGGAGAATTAATTATTTTTTTAAAAAAATAAAAACCTCCCCTCCCCCCCTCCCCTGTTACCCTGAACAAAAATGGAAATGAAGGTGGCACGGCAGGTGCAGGAGCATTAGCATGTAAAAGGATGCCAACGCCTACTCGTAATAATCACACAAGATTGTCATGCTAGCTCAAGTGGGCTGGAAAAGAAAAATCATGCCATCGGAAGGAAAATACTGCAGCTCCCGATTTGGTAAAAAGCCAGTTGCTTGCTGCAATATATAGTCATTACAGAAAGGGAGAAAAGAACAGCCCTGGGAGCCTTCAGGCTTTCACCGAGAGATGGATTCCAAAAGAATTTGGCCCCAGAAACCTCAACTCCACGCTGGCACTACCAGCATCGCAAGGAAGGGAGGGGAACTTGTCCATGTGGGGTGTGTGGAGGGGGTTGGCAATGCACAGCAGCAGCAGCAGCAGCAGCAGCCTTTCCTTCGTTTGAACAATGAAACTCTGCTGGGAAAGATGTCAAAGCGGAATACGAAAGGGGAGGAAATGCCAATTCCACACTGATAAAAAGAACCTTCCCGTTCTCACCAGGCAAGGCACAGCGCTGCATGGAGGGAGCGCAGGAAAGATGGGTGCCCCCAGGCACCCCCTTCCCAAGGGAGGAGTTGGTGGCCTGCAAGGGATGACAACGAACATGCCCAGAGCTCAGATAATTTCTTCATTAAAGATCACAGGCCAGAGAAAAGTTACTTGTTCCAAGCTCCAGTGACGGCAAAGGTAGGGTGCCTTAGTGCAACCCTCTTAGGCGGTTACTTCATGTCCGTTTTGTCCCTGTTAGTATTGCACATAGGAGCGATAAAAAATGTTACTTCATGTCTGTCGCACAACTACTGAAATTTGACTCGACCACACCCCCAGAAGGGGCGCTAAGCACAACAAGACTATACCTGGTGCTGGGGAAGGGTTTTCCCTTGTCACTCTTTGTTCCCACTTTCGGTTCCGAAATGAGACACCATGTAGTAACAACTGTCACGCAACAAAACATTCATTTCTCTCAAAAAACTGTGTTCTAGGTTTTGTTTTGTTTTGACTTTTCAGAAGCGAAATATTGAAAAAGAATTTTTAAGTCCCCCCAAAAAAGAAAAGGGAAGCTAGAGAAATTCAGTGTTTGTGCGGTACAAGACCATGAGGTAACACTTGTCATGACGGAAGTTATCATGACCATGGAAACATTGAAACAGGGACAAAACCACATGATTGCAACCAATGCTATCACAGTACAAAACTAGTCACGGAACAAAGAAGGACGTGAAGTAACTGCCTTAACTTTATCACGTATCCTACCCCAGCACCAGGTACAGTATTGTCGCACTTAACACCCGTTCCGGGGGCATGGTTGAGACAAATTTCAGTTGTTATGCAACAGACGTGAAGTACTTTTTTTTTTGGTACCGCTCCTAAGCACAACAGTAACCGAGACAAAACGGACGTGAAGTAACCGCCTGAGAGGGTTGTACTAAAGCAGCCATTGGAGCTTGGAAAAGTACTATAGGCAATTGATCAGTTAAGGGAGGGTTATAGGGATGGGGCTGGTTACAGGGAACATAAAACTCTCCCGTTATATCTGGAAGTTGAGTCATGGCAACAGGGCTTTTTCTTCTTTTGAGATAGAAACATTTCACTACTCATCCAAGTAGCTTCATCAGTCTACTTGGATGAGTAGTGAAATGTTTCAGTCTCACAAGAAATCCAGTTACCATGACTCAACTTCTGGATAATCTCATCTGGATGACTGAAAATCCTCACAACATATCTCTTGTTATAGCAGCTCCTGTCAGTTACAGTAATACCTTGGTTCACACATACCTTGGCTTATGGGGCAGCTAGCCAAGTGCGTATATGGCAACAAACTGCACTTTATTATTATCACATTAAAAACACAGAGTAAAATCCAGTGGTTACTCCCAAGCAGAGCAGATTCCGCATCCAGGTACCTAAACCATGGTGGTGTGGGTGTGGACCTCTAGCCAACTTATTTTGCGACTTTTGGGACCCCAGAAATAATCATCTGAGTTTCCATTATTTCTTATGGAGAAATTTGCTTTGATATACGAGTGCTTTGGTTTACAAGCATGTTTCTAGAATTTATTATGCTCATAAACCAAGTTATTACTGTACTGGGAACATCCAAAGTGCTGGTTTTAACCTAAATAGCCCTAACCGGTTTGGATCCAAGTGAACTAGAAGTCTCCATCTCCCTTTGTGTGCCTGCCCGGATATTAAGATCATTGGGGATACTTTTTCCATCTGTTCCACTACCCTCACGTAGGGACATAGGAGAGGGCCTTCTCTGTTGTGGCTCCCAGACACTGGAATTCATTCTCACAGGAAACCAGGCTGGCCCCATCTTTGCTGTCCTTTCACAAGCAGGCAAAAACCTGTCTCTTCGGGCAGATCTTTCCTTACTGATCAGCTTTCTGAGAGGGGAACAGATTGTTGTGTTCTTTTGCTTCTGATCATGTTTTTGATTTTATTTACCTTTTTTAAAAATATCACACAGAGTAACCATTGGTTCTATGAGCTGTATATAAATCAAATCAGTAAATTATTTTTAAATATTTATATACAAACAGTTTTTAATTTTCTTTTTAATAACATAGGCTGACTTGGGTATTTTCAAAGAGAAAGGCAGCATAAAATATTTTAAATAATAATTAAGGAATGGGCAGAGGGTTTTTGATGTCGGGGGGGGCAACCACACTGGGCAAAATTGGCCTGAAATGGCCATTCAGGACCTCTAGAGGGTGTGTAATGAACCCTTTCTAAGCAATTTACTTTTTAAGAATTAGGAATAGGACTTTTTCAGGGATGTTGGCAACATCATGGTTGCTTCCTCATTTGCTTGCTGACTGTTTTCAAGGACAGACTGATTATTTAGCCCAGGGTGATCAAAGTGTAATAATAATAACCTTTGAACTGCAATCTGGAAGGGACCTTATGGGTCATCAAGTCCACCCCTTGAGATGCAGGCATAGTGGGGAATTGAACACACCCAACCTTTGAACTGCCTTTTTAGTTCTCCGGATAGTCTTTGGCTGCAGTTCTCACCATATCTGGGCAAAGCACAGCCCCTGCAAAGGAATGCTGGGGGAATGCTTTTCCATCACATCTGGAGGGCTCCACTCTGGTTTTAGCAGCCTGAATCACTCATTTATATGAAAGGATCCCCAGGCACAGAGAGCTAAATGAGGATGTCTGTGAAGATTCCCAGTCATCTAGGTGAGGTTATCTGGGAAGCCACTTCTGGTGCAGGCAATAACAAAGGAAGGAGAGATACTAAATACAAGTCTATTAAATGGGAGCCTCTATCAGGACGCAAGTTTGAAAACAGACATAACAGCATTTATGGGAATGCATAAAGCAATATCAAGTTTGGGCTGTTGCAATATTTATACCTTTTGTAAATGCAGCATCCATTAATTAAAAGAAGAAGAGATGAGGAATGCAAACATTTCAGCAATCTTTAGCATTATCGGAAGCTTCCACAGCCCTTGAAGCCAATTAGGGAAGCCACATGTGTCACCCCCACCACCATGATTTGTGTTTTGCTCTCTTTCTCTCTTTCTCTCTCTGTATTTTAAATAAATATGTATGTACAGTGGACCCTCATATAACAAACAGTTTGTATAACTTATAAAATTTGTTCAACATAAAAAATTCCAGAGATAGGGGAAATTTGCTTAACAGAATCGCCTATGGGGCAAATCTGTACAACATAAAAATGGGATCACTCTGTTTTCAATGCATTCCTATGGGACATTTATATAAAGGAAAATTTGCTTAACATAATTTCATTTGGAATGAATTAATTCCTTTATACAAGGTACCACTGTGTGTGTGTGTGTATGTATGTATGTATGTATGTATGTATGTATGTATGTATGTATGTATGTATGTATGTATGTATGTATGTATGTATGTATGTATGTTTTAAAGAAAGACAAACAAATAGAGATTTAATAAAAAGAAACAAAGATCACTTTGGAAACTGGACAGTCCATGTAAGTGTGCTGGAAGGAGGACACATAAAGGAACATGTTAATGAAAGGGAGTGGCAATAAATAACAGCATGGAGCAGCGTTGTATAATGGAACATGCCGTTATCACTCAGCCAGGAACCAGAACGTTAAACAAGGAGGAATGTGTGTTTCTTTCACCCTATAATGTTCAAAGTAGAGATGAGCATGAATCAAAAAAATGGTGTTTCATTTGTCATTTGTCGTTTGGAGGGTTCATTTCGTTTCCATTTTTCGCAAATTTTTGCAAAAAAATCATTTTCATTTTCGTTCGTTTCGTTACTGTTTCATTACCATTTATTTCAATTTTTGTGATTTTTTTTAGCATTTAAAGCAGTTCACTGTATTGCTGTAACGAAAACAAAATGCATGACAAAGTTTCCGGTGTTTCTGTTTATTTCATTTCATTTTACAGACAAAATTCGTTTGTCATTTCATTGTGTAACGAAATGAAAAAACAAAAATGGAAACAAAAAATTGTTCGTTTAGTGCCCATCTCTAGTTCAAAGCTTTTCCTACAGCTTAGTTCCCTGAACATTTACTGACAGGAACAGGAAGCCATCCACAATGATACCCATTACCCAAGGCAAAGGCTGTGGGACATGGGATGCAGGAGCTGCTGAGGCCAGTTGGTAAGAAGCAGATAGAGTTCCTTATACAGTGCAGTATTCCTGGCCTGGTTTCCAAAATGCCCAGCAGATGGTGCTCAGAGCTTTCTAGAAGCCCTGTTTCATCTTTAAATTAAGATAGAGAGGTGTGAGGTTATAGCCCTGTCTGCTTTTGGAAGCACAGTTTTGAACTTTTGAATAGAGATGGGCACGGAATGAAATTTTTTCATTTCCGTTATTCGTTATTCAATTTGTTACATAATGAAATGAATAACAAACATTGTGATGAAATTGGAACGAACCGAACAGAACCACAAAAATTAGGTTTGTTACGTTTCGTTTTTCGTTAATGGCAACACACAATTAAATGAGCTTTTTTAAATGTTAAAAAATGCCCTGGACATCCATAAAAACGCAGCAATAATTATTTATACTGTCTGATAATATCTACCGGGGGGGGGGGGGCTGGGGTTCTTAAAATGTTTGTTTTTGTCTTCTCCCATCGCAATGTATTTTCATTTCCCTTTAAGGATGACAAAATGGATGTTGCCAGCCACAAAATGGAGGCAAGCCATGTGATGGGATCATGTAAATTCTTGGACAACTTCAACCAATAGCATGCCCAGGTTGCAGACTGGGCAGGTCTGGCAGCCACAGAGGGCATAAAAAGCTCTGGCAGCCCCCATCCTCCTTGCAGTCTCCAGTGGGAGTTAGGGTGGGATTGCTGTCTCTGCGACTCGTTATTTTCGCTTTAGGTCAGCCAGGCAGGTGTGTGTCTCTGTGTTCCTGCCGGCTGCAGCCTGGCTCTTAGGGGAGAGAAAGAAGAGATTTCTCGTTAGCTTCAGTCCTGCAGCCTCCCTGTGTGCATGCGTGCGTACCTCTCAGTGAGTACCCTCCCTGCCCCGCAGTGCAGTCACTCTGCGGCTGCCTTGCACCCTGGGAAACACCCGCCACTGCCTTTGCAGCCTCCCTGCGTACCTAGTCTACACTGTGTCTCTGCCAGCATCCATTTTTTTAGTGTTTTCCCTCTGGTCTGGGGCGTTGGGGGATGCCTGTGTACGTAAATGCTTTAAAAATCACACAAAAAGCGGGTAAAACGAAAAATGAAAAATGAATAAACGAAAATTATTTTTTTCAAAAATTCGTGAAAAACTAAAACAAACCAAAACGGACCCTCTCAACGAAAAACTGAAACACCATTTTTTTCTATTCGTGCCCATCTCTACTTTTGAAACAGGAACTGGGCCGTGCGTCTCCAGCTATGGCCAGTTTTGTACCTGTGGAACTTGAGAATTTAATAAAGGAAGATGGAACATCTTTAAAAGGAGCCAAATGATTAGGCTAGCCTTTGATGCTTTATATTGAGTCTCTTTTTTTCTTCTCACCCTCATTCATAAATTTATTTCTTTTAAACTTTTTAGACCCATCTTCCTGGTAGAACACCTCAAGGTAGCTAAGAACATGGCAGGAAACACAGAGAGACTGGTCACTAAACCAATCTATTAAAAACACAAAAAATGTGCTGCTTATATACCACCCCACAACACCTAAAGCACCCTCTCAGCTCACATCAAAACAACATTAACAACATCCAGGCACCTCCAGTTTTAGAAAAGAAAACAGCAGTACAGTACTATAAGAACATAAGAACATAAGAAGATCCATGCTGGATCAGGCCAAAGGCCCATCTAGTCCAGCTTCCTGTATCTCACAGTGGCCCCATCAGATGCATCTGGGAGCGCATGAGGCTAGATCTCTGTCTCCTGATACCACTCCCCTGCACCTGGCCCTTGAAGTACCCCGGTTTAAACCTGTAGATTACACATCTCCATCATGGTTTGTAACCTGTGATGGACCTCTCCTCCAGGAATCTGTCCAATCCCCTTTTGAAGGCATCCACGCTAGATGCCATCACCACATCTTTGTGGCAGGGAGTTCCACAGACTAACAACATGCTGGGTAAAAAAATATTTCTATGTGAGCTTTTGTGGACAACTCCACACCATCAGACATTAGAGTGGGATTACATGGAAAATATTTATACCCTCAAATCAGAGACTCAAATAAATGACATTTAAAAACCCCATTGCGATTCAGTTTCCCTACAAAGTAGCATCTTTCTATAAACAAGGACAACAATTGGTGGGTAAATTAAACCCCAACTATAGATAACAAGCAGGAACAATCTACTAATGAGTAAAAGCAAGTGTTCTGCTTATATACCGTCCCATACCACTTCAAGTAGTCTCTGGGCAGTTCACAGTTTAATTACAGTATACAGGCTACACATTGCCCCCCCCCCAGCAAGCTGGGTACTCATTTCACCGACCTCAGAAGGATGGAAGGCTGAGTGAACCTTGAGCCTGCTACCTGGGACTGAACCCCAGGTCCTGAGTACAGTTTTGCCTGCAGTACCGGCATTTAACCACTGCACCACGAGGTTCCTCTCTAATCACCTCATGAGGTGACACTGATTCCGTGTATAAGAAGGGACTTTTCAACTAAATATTGCAACAAATCTTAGAACGGCAGAGCCGGAAGGGGCTCTACTGATCTAAACTGTTCCACATCAAAACCCATTGTCTCAGAAGGTGATGGACTCTCCGTTGTGATGGATATTTAAGCTCAAGTTCCATGGTCATCCTTCAGGGAATGCTTCGCCTGTGGGAGTCTAGCATTCGTGGAGGTGGGGTGGGGATTGGATAGCTTCACTCCAGTAGGACCAAACCAACCAGAAACTTCCAATCCTGTTCTAGTCTTTAGATTTTGTGCTGTCTAAGTAAGGAAAAGAACTGGACAGCTTAGTGAGGCCGTGGTCCTACCTGCGTTTTCTGCGTAGTTTCCTGTCGGTGAACTGAGCAGAAAAATATTGCGTGCTAACCGCAAAGAGAAGTAAATTCCAGACCTGGGCGACCACACCCCTGGAACAGCAGTTTCAGCGAAGTTTCCTAAACCACCGCCAGGGGCTGGATTTAGAAGCTTCGCTCAAAAATGCTTACTTATTTGCTTCTGTAACCATGACAGGGCAATGAAAATACACAGTAAAATCTATTGTTCCCCCTTTTCGGCAGCTTCCCGAGGTTAAACACCACGGAGGCTTGGAAAGTAGAGCCGGAAAGAAGGGGAAAATGCAAAGTAGACAGGTAGAGATGGAACCAGAATAGGAAAATACGACACAGAAGAGACACAGATTAAAAACCTCGTGACCACCCGGAAAAAAATACGCATGAAATTTATATACGCAGAAAACTATGGTAAGACCGCAACATGAGATAGATATCAGGCTGTCAAGCCAGGAACTGGGAGTTCAGTTCCACATTGCGTATCCCAGAAAAGCCAGCCTGTGTATCCTTGGACTAGCTGCAGGATGTGGTAAACCACTTCTGAGTACAGTACTCTCTACCTAGAAAACCCTCAAAAAGGGGGTACCATGAGTCAGAATTGACTTGACAGAAACACACACACACAGAGAGAGAGACACAGACATACACCATGGCAGGAGACTAAAATAAAAAGAAAACAAACAAAAACTTTCCCCACCCCATTTCTCACTTCTCCAATCCTCTCCTCACCTCATATGAGTGATCAATAGGTTAGCTTAGAGCAGTGATGGCGAACCTTTTAGAGACCAAGTGCCCGAACTGCGATTTAAAACCCACGAATTTTCCACAAAATGCCAATATAGCAATTTAGCCTGAATACAGGTGGAGGTCAAGGGGGCGATGTCGGGTGCCCACAGAAAAGGCTCTGAGTGCCACCTTTGGCACCCATGCCATAGGTTCGCCAACACTGGCTTAGAGGTAAAGGAAAAACCAATGTACGCAGTGGACCATCATCACATGCCATCTACGAAGACCTGCTCCCTGAGGCAGCTGTGTCACTGTGCCTAATGGTAGAGCTGGCATTGTACCTGGAATGGTAAAGAATCTAATTTCCCCAAATTCTGCAGTTTTCTTTATAACTGATGCATAATACAAAAGATGGGTTTTTAAAAACAATAATTATTGAAGGGGGTGTTTAAGGATACATCCCTCCAAGCTCAGGGCTTTGTGTTGTTCTCTGAGCTCCTTTGGCCAACTACTGTTTCTCTCAGACTGGTCCTACCTCACAAGGTTGTGGTGCAAAATAAGCAGGGTAGAAGAGGAGCAATGTACAAGTTTAACGGATATGAAAGGCACACAAAAAAGAAAAGATAATAAATAAAATATCTCTAAAATATATTGTATTTGGAGTGACATTAGACTACCCTTTATAGTCGGCAGGAATCGTATGGGGAAGCAATCCAACTCATCCAATGGACATCATGTAGTGAAAGGCTAAACTGGATGAGGGTATTCAACAGAGAGTTAAGATGGTGGCTCGATTCCTTTTTTGCAGGACCAAAAGTGGTGCAATGAAGGAACTAGAAAAGATTGTCAAGTGTATGGAGGTGTCACAGGAGATCAAAGGCCACGACCATCCGCACGCTTGTATTTCTAATAATCACATATGGGTGTGAATGCCATACAGTATGGAAAGTTGGCAGGCGAAAAATGGATTCGTTGGAAATGTAGTGTTGGAGGAGAGTCTTGAAGATCCCTTGGACTACTGTAAAGATAAACAAAGGGGTCCTAGATCAAACCAAACTGGAACTACAGTACTTCTACAGGAAAAAAATGATGAGGCTGAAGTGATGGGGTTGGGGAGAGAGAGAGAGAGAGATGATTCGGAAGCTTTTAATCAAAGATAAAAGCCTGTGGATAATGATGCCATCATTCTTAACATGCATAAAGCATTGCAGCCAATGTCACGGGGGAACTTGGGACCCATCACTCGCTTGCTCTCCTCCCATTTGTTGTACTTTGATCAGCTCTAACAATCTGCACTTTTCATTTCTTATAATAGGATGGAAGTAGTCCAGCTTTCTGCATTTCTCGTGCTTAATAAACCCTTAGTCTTTAATCATTCTCTTTAGTACGTCTCTGCAATCTCAGTCCCGGACATGCTTAGAGGGTTGCATTAAATCTGCAGTCCTAATGCACCCACTGTTTGGCTTCGTATAATTCCCTGTGTTAAAGTCTACCGTTCCGTGACCGTACCAAGAACCAAGAAAAAATAATGAACGATAAATGAATGGAGAGATAAGGCACAAATTCTCTGCTTTTGGGTCTCTGTCTCTCTCTTCTCATTAGTCTGCTATTTATTATAACAAATGCTCTTTCAAGATAGTCTTCCTTCAGTCACCACAAGCACTGGTGTAAAATTAGGAGAAAAAGAAGTGTAGTTTCCATGACAATCCATTCCATAGTTACAAGCCAGCAGCCACTTTCATTTTTTTTTTTAAAAAATGAATCATGGTGTTACCTTAAAGATAGGAGCAGAGTGCCCAAATGATCAGCCTTTTGGCCCAGGGACAAGATTACAATATCCCTTTAAAAGCAGACATCCCTCTACTATGGCCCCCAAAATTGCTTCAGACCAAGAAAGCAAAGTTGCTTTTTCCTTCCAGAAAGAAAGAAATTGGCTCTTTTCTCTCTTTTTCTACCTGAAGAGTAATGCGTCAGCAGTGAATCCATTCACAAGTTTCACATTCAAGGCTCTGTTTTGAATGAGGCCATCGAGCAAGGAGAAAACTCATCTGCAAATGTTATATCCATGCAGGAGTGGAAGACGGTGGCAAGAGACAGATGTGAACTTACTCTTGCTCCCTCGGTGCCTTCATTTATATTCTTTAAGACAGGCATGTCCAAACTTCGGCCACAACTCCAAGAATTCTAAGCTTAGATTGCCAATGGCAAAGGACTGTGGGAGTTGCTGTCCAAAACATCTGGAGGGACGAAGTTTGGTCATGCCTGCTTTAAGAAGATGGTAGGTAGACTGCTTTATTTCCACTGCAAAGCAAGTTTTAAACACTTACAGGAGCCTTGTGGTGCAGTGGTAAAACTGCTGTACTGCAGTTAAAACTCTGCTCACGACTTAAGGTTCAATTCCAGGTAGTGAGCTCAAGTTCGACTCCGCCTTCTATCCATCCTAGATTCTATCCAATCCTTCGCCAGCTTACATCCAGTGAAGGAAAATGCACCATTATCCATTCTACCATCAAACAACTCTTACTATCAGGATGTTCTTCTACCTGTTCAAGTTGAAATCTTCTTTTGAATAATTCGCAGATAGTAATTAGGGTCCTCCCTTCTGGAGGATATCTAGTGTGGTGAAGTGGGAAAATGAATGGACCTAGACTCTGGAAACAAGGTTTCAAATCCCTACTCCGCCATGGAAGCGCACTGGTGGAGTGGAACTGGCAAAACCGGTAATTAAATCAGAATTAGGGATGGGCACGAAATGGAAAAATAGAGTTCCATTTCATTTTTGTCTCTTCTAGCGGTTCACTTTATCTCATTTTAAAATGATTTTTTGTAAAAAAAAAATCATTAAAAATGAAACAATATTGATTTGTTACTCTATAAAATGGCTCCCCTGTGTCCTAGAGGCACCAAATTTGGTGGGTAAGAGAGCCATTTTACAGAGTTACAAAACGTTTCATTTTCAAAGGGGGAAAGCATTTTATTTCATAATGAAATGCTGTTTCCCTTTTTGTTTCATTTCATAAAGTTTCGAAAGCTTACGAAATGATGAAACAGTGTGTCATTTTTCGTAAGGTGTCCAGCTGTAATCAGAATCATAGAATCATCATAGAGTTGGAAGGGACCTTGGAGAATCATCATAAGATCGGAAGGGACCCTAACCCCCTTACCATCCTGGACAGATGGCTGTCCAATCTTCTCTTGAAAACCTCCAGTGATGAGGCATTTCAGTGGAATAAGTATCTCACTTACCTTGAAAGCCATAAGTTGTTCGCTATAAGTCATTTCAATTTGGTGCCACATAACAGCGACAGCAACAAGAAGCTGGAAAAAACAAGCTTCATCTGTCTTTCACATGACAAACTTGTCATGCCACTGCTCATTTCCATTTCCTCTACCATTTCCATGACTGGGGCGTATCGGGGGTGGGGGGGGTAGAAGGATACATCTCCCCAGCTGCAGAAATCTGGGGGTGCCTGGAGGGGGAGCAGCAGGAGGAAGCCGTGTACCCTCCTGCCACCCAGCAAGTCCTCTTTTCCCCTAAAGCTTGGTGAGGGCACCCTCTCTGCCACATCCGCCAACACGCACCAGGTGAGCGTCAAAACAGGCAGGCAGGCAGGAGTGCACTGGCTCCTCCTCCTCTTCCTTGCCTTGGTGGCAGAGGTGTACACACATACAAACGTACATGCGCACCTGTCTGCCTGCGTTGCTGGGTGGGTGCGATGGGGGGAGCAGGAAAGGCGCAAAAATGAACTTTGTCCCCAGGGGCTCCAAATCCTGGCTACGCCTCTGTTTACGACAAGTCCATTCTAAGACAAGAGATGATAGCTCTACTTTGCCGTGACTACGAGGTTAAAAGGATGAGGAATCCGATCCAGGCGCCTATGGGTTGACCACTCAAGAACTTTTTGATGTCACATTGTTTCTGTTAGGTGTAAGTCAGCCAATCTCGGAAAGTCCTTATTATCAACAAAAATAAGTTGAACCAAATTCCCACCAACATTTCCTCTAATTTTCCACCAGTGCTGCGGGGGGGGGGCAGCTCACCCTGTGCACAGAGGGTTCCGTCTGTGACCGGAACCAAATGAGCAGCCCCACTGGCTGCTGGTGTATGGCATGGATGCAGCACCGCATGCACCCGGACAGCTTGGAGGGAACATTGATTCCCAACTATCAATTTTGGGATATCTGGACAGGTTGGTATGAGAGAACTGATGGAGGTTTTGTAGCCTTTCAAGCTTCCTGTAGCTTGTTTGGCTGGGGGGGGCTTTTGGGCTGGGGTGACTGTCAATCTATCTAGCAGTAACTAATTCTTCTTCCCTTTACTCTGAATTCAAAGAGATCCCTGCCTGGGTGCAGTGCTTTTTCCCTCTCTAGATTCTATTGAAGTCTGTTTCTAACAGCACTTATGCTTGTCAGTGTTCTGTTTGATGAATGAAACCTTCTATTCTTCCTCCAACTAATGTCTCAGAATCAGGTACGGAGAGTGTGTGTGCTGTGTCGTTACAGTCGTGACCGACCCTTCGTGACTCCATGTCCATGGAGTTTTCTTGGCAGGAATACTGGAGTGGTTTGCCAGTTCCTACTCCATGCGCCTACAGCACCTGGTATTCCCTGGTGGTCTCCCATCCAAGTACTAACCAGGGCCGACCCTGCTTAGCTTCCGAAATCAGGCGAGATCGGATGTACTTAGGGCATCTAGAGAGTGTAAATGCCAGTTAATGAGGAAAGGGGTGTCTACTTTGAGGAACTTGAAGCTATTATGCTGTCTAAATCCCTGCACTTCTGCTGTGCAGCTTAGAGGAATTTAACCAGAAATTCAGAATTGTGCAACAAAAACATGGTTTTACAAAGAGCTTTGTTCCTAATCATATAGGGTTTTAGAGGTATTAAAACGATGCAAATGGAAACATTTCCAATCTCAATCTTGGCCCATGATTTTTTTCAAAAAGACGTTTGGCTGGCAGCTTTGAGTCCTTTCATTGCAAGAAAGGGGGGTATTGAATGAATGAATAAATAAATAAATGAATGAATGAATGAATGAATGAATGAATGAATGAATGAATTTGCTTGCCTTCTATTTAACCATGCAGTTAAAATATATTTTAAGGTTTTTTTAGCCAGCTGTAGATGACATTTGTACATTTCTATTGTAGTCAGCATGAATGTACTGATTCATAAACATAGTCACACATAAAGCAAGAAGGAGAATAAAAATAACCACTAGAAAATTCTTGTGTTTGCATTCCGCATGGGGATGTCAGCTAGTCAGAGAAACTTTTGTAAGGCAATTTAAAAAAAAATTGAAACATTAATCATCCCAGACAAGAAATGCAGAATTTAATTCAAAATGGACCAGGAGCATGAACTCAATCTTTTTTAGTGACAGAGAATGGCGGGGGGGAGGACTTTCTAGCCATAATTTAGCCCATGCTGCTATGCGTACCAAATAGCTACACATACACACAAATCTTTTCAAGAAAGTATTTATTAAAAGTGATTTTCTGCCACATTTTGATTAAAGAGATTTCACAATCAAACAGCGGCGGCCCACAGTCTCACACCGCATAAGGCTTCAGAGCCTAGAGAGGAGGTGGATTTGCTGCCATTATCATTTGGATTAGCAGTTGTTCATGATTTCCATGTCATAGCTGTATCAACATCTGTCTAATGCCCACGACTTCTGTCATCTTCAGACATAAATGTTTAAGGAAAGATAATAATAGGCACTTTCTTGGTTCACGGGCTCCTTTGGCACTAACTCTTAGATCTCTTTACCTCCTGTAATCAGGCAGCTTATTGATCACTGTGAGGTGAATTATTAATTCTCCTGGACAAAAACAATACATGTTAGGACTCCAGTCATGTTTGGTTTTGGAATCTGCAGAGAATTAGATTTACAAGGCAAATCTTACCATGGGGGTGGGGGTGGGGGATGCAAATGACGGGCATATTTCAGACACTTGCAATCTACAGTTTTGGAGTTTTCACTAGGTGAAAGCCTTCACTGGAATGCCCCCAGAAGAAGGCTTCTGAGGAAACTACTTCTGCGTACTCTCAATCTAGAAAAGCCTGAAAAGAGTTGTCGTAAGTCAGAATTGACTTGATGTCACACTACTAGTATTGTTATTATTAAATCCAACAAACTTAAACTTAGCTATCATGTTGACATTTCATATACAGTAATACCTTGGTTTAAGAGCATTTTGCAAGACAAACAAACATTTCTTCTAAATTTTGCCTTGATCCACAAGCAATGTCTTGCAATACAAGCACTGGAGAATGTCACATGATAACAAGTCAGCCAATGGTCTCTCTCTCTGTGTCTGTCTTCCTCCCCCTGCTGGATTGTTGGGGGGTGTTGTCTGAAATGTTCTATCTCAGGCAGTCTCCAAAGCAGAGGGAGGAAAATGGAATGGAGGTCTCCCCTGCACCAGCCAGGAACATTTTCAAATGGGGAGTGCAGTTTAGGGTTTTATTTTTCTTTATATTTATATTTCAACATTCTTATTTTTCAAACAATTTCTAGTCATGGGGCACCTAGTAAAATGTGTATATGGCTACAAGTTGGATTTTATTATTGTCACATTTAAAACACAGAGTAAAATCCTGTTGTTCATCCCATGCAGAGCAGATTCCGCAGCCAGATACCTAAAACATGGTGTGGAGGTGGACGTCTAAACAACTTCTTTTGTGACTTTTGGTACATTGTGTGTATAGTTTGTGGCCTATGGGACCACAAAATGAATCATCTGGGTTTCCTTTATTTCTTATGCGGGAATTTGCTTTGATATAAGAGTGTTTTGGTTTACAAGCATGTTTCCGGAACAAATTATTCTCGTAAACCAAGGTATTACTGTACAGGAGTTTCAAATGGATATGGAAATACCATACAAGTCAATGAATACAAGTTTAAAAGGAGGCCCTGCTGAAGGTGCCATCCCTCAAAGAGGTAAGGGGGTGGCATGTCGAAACAGGGCCTTCTTTGCGGTTGCCCCCCAACTCTGGAATGCCCTCCTTACAGAGAGCCGCCTGGCACCAACACTTTTGGCTTTTCAGCGCCAGGCAAAGACCTTCCTGTTTGGCCAGCATTTTAATTAGATTTGGGGGGGGGCTGGATACATGAGCAGCAGGGTTTTATAATTTGTATTGTATTGTGTTTTGACTGTATTGTGTTTTATAGTCTTAATAATTTTATTGTTTTATAGTTTTTAATACATTGTTTTATGCTGCCCAGAGACCTCTTAGTAGTGGGGTGGCTAATTTTTTTGTATATAAATAAATAAAAAGTAAATAAAAGAACAATAGCTATTCTAAAAAGCAACCAGATTCAGAGGTGACAGAAAGCTCCCATACACCTACTCAGACCACTGCTGCATCCTTATTATTGACACACAATAATATTGGCCTCAAATACAGCGATTCCTCGTGGTTTGAGGCCAGATTGTTTGCTGTTCCCACCAGGAGAGGCTGAACATTCAGAATGGATTTTATACATGGAAGTACAGTAGCTGCATGCAACTGTAGTTAGGTATTTTGTGTCATTTTGTTTATTGGCCTAACAGGAGTTCAGAACTTCAAAGCTCCAACTCCTTTGGCAGGATCCAACCCAGAGACCGTGTCTATAGGAGGTGGGGCCAGGAACCCAGAGTGTTCCCTCCAAATGGGTGCCCACCAGTGTAAGTAGGGCTTTGCAGTGGCAAACACCTGTTTGGCTAATAAATGAGCTGGAATATACCTGCCTTCTATACTTCCAGAGCACAGAGAGAACTCCTAGTTCCCTGAGCGCCTTGCCCTCTGAAGATGCCAGCCACAGAGCCTGGCAAAACATCAGGAAGAAAAGTCTTCCAGAACAGATAACTCCTAGTTCCCTGAGCTCCTTGCCCTCAAGACAGCCCAGAAAAACTCAGGAAGAAAAACAGAAACACAGCCCAAAAACTCACAACACGAAGCAGAATAAATCCATATGTCCATGTTCATGTCCAAGACTAATGCAGATTGGGAAACAGTTAACAGTTTTAACAATTATCTCCTAAATTTCAAGATGCATTTCTTGGCAGAAAACATGTCAATGGCAATATATAAACTAGGGGAAAGCAATGTTCAATTTTTTTTAGTATTTTGAGTACAAATTTTGGTGAAGTTCAAAACACCGAGATCCAGACATTAGTAGATTCTATGAAAAAAATCACATGCACTGCTGACAGATGCATTTGTACACCCAAACATCACAGGGCTGCCAAAAGACACAAGAAGGGGCCAGCTTCAGTTCAGTGTACTTCTTTTAGAACCAAACAGAATTCCATCTAAAATGTACTATTTAGATTAGAGATGGGCACGAAACGAACAATTTTTCATTTCCGTTTCTTCGCTTCATTATGTAATGAAACGACAAACAAATTTTGTCTCTGTAATGTAACGAAACAAACAGAAACACCAGAAATTTTGTCGTGCGTTTCGTTTCCGTTACTGCAATGTGAGTGAATTGCTTAAAATCCTTTAAAAAATCACAAAAAATTGAAATAAATAGTAACGAAACGGTAACGAAACAAACAAAAACGAAAATGGTTTTTTTCAAAAATTCGTGAAAAATGGAAACAAACCGAAACAGATCCTGCAAATGACAAATGACAAACGAAATGCAATTTTTTTGATTCGTGCCCATCTCTAATTTAGATGGACCAAAAATACTCTTGCTGTAGCCTAGTGGGGGCACCCTACACCCACAAAAAATTGTGTTTGAAAATTATATTTAAATGTTTTAGTTGTTTTTAATTATTCATTGTCATTTTAATGTTTCATTTATTTTATTTTTTTCATTTTAATTGTAAGCCGCCCAGAGACCTTTGGGTAGTGGGTGGCATATAACTTATCTAAATAAGATAATTAAAATAAATGAATAAAAATTGAAAATCAATAACTGTGTTTCTCCTTCTTCATGAAGAACAAACACAGGTCAAACCTAAGCAGAATGCTAAGAGGCATGATAACATGTAAGAGAAAAAAGCCAGCATCTGGAAAGAGTGTATATTCAGGTAGGGTTTGTTCATTTATAACAGATGTGGGCCACTGTGCCAGAGCCAAGGGCCTTTTTCAGATTTGCCCTCAGAGCGCAGGCCACTCTTCTGAAGAGACTATAGGGGACCAAAGAAGCTACTTTCCATAATTATCACTCTTCCATTTTTGGAATGCAGGGATTACTTTAAAGCAGGCATGTCCAAACTTCGGCCCTCCTGATGTTTTGGGCCACAACTCCCCGAATTCCAAGCCTATATTTCCAATCGCAAAGGACTGTGGGAGTTGTGGTCCAAAACATCTGGAGGGATGAAGTTTGGGCTTGCCTGCTTTAAAGGTTGCTACAACAGATTGCATTTAAATAAAGGTATAAAAATCCAAACATGGCAAGGGATGTAATTTGCTGGAGCTCTGTGCTTCGAAGACCCAATAGAGAGATGATGGTTGCAAGCAAGAGGGAGGTGCCCATAGCATGCCACTCTTTGTTTGAATTGGCCTATAAAGTCCAGCCCCTTCGGACCATGCTGCTCTGTGCCTTCCAAGAAGAAGCCTGGCATCCATCTTGCCAAGTGAACTTTTAAGAACTCTCTCCTGGCAAATTACATCCCTTGCCATGTTTGGACTTTTATATCTGCTTTGAAAAAGAGGGCTTGTGCTCTCAAAAGCTCAGCAACTTTTTTATTTTTCTACTAGCAGCCTATGAAGGTATCGCCCATAGTCTAGTTTTGATTTTGCTTGTTTTAATGGCTGCACAGCTCCAAACCTCTTTTTACTGCATTAATAAAAATGTAATCTCTAAATCCTGCAATTCAAAACTGGCTCATTCAATTCAAAACTGGCTAGGCCTCATCTTTTTTAAAAAAAATAATTTTATTGGGTTTTTAAGGGGGGAAGAAAGGGAGGGGGTATGGGGGAAAAGGGGAAAAAAGCAAAAGGGGGGGATACAATTTTAAAATTTACATTGAATATGTCAAGCAAAGTAAAAATAGTGATATAACATATTGATAGATTGCCAAATATTATCACAATACTAATAGGTTTGTTACTTCTTGCCATCTTTTCCGAGAAATCTCATCATAGTCTCCCTTTAAATAGCCGGAGAGTCTGTCGATTTCGATTTCGATGCATTCTCTTATCTTTTCGTGGAAATTCTTCTCTGTTGGCACATTTGGTTGTTTCCAGAATTTTGCATACAGTATCCTTGCAGCAACAATTACATGGTGAAGTACATATCTCTGATCATATGAAATATTTATATCTACTATATTTAATAAGAAAAGTTCTGGTCTAAGCTCTATCTTAGTTTTCAGACATCTTTCTAAAAATAGTTTTACCATTTTCCAATATGCCTTTGCCTCTTTACATGTCCACCACATATGGTAAAAAGTACCACAATCATATTTACATTTCCAACATTTAGGTGAGCAATTATACATCTTGGATAATCGGTGTGGTGCGAGATGCCATCTATAGAACATCTTATAACAATTTTCCTTAAAAGAAATAGATTTAAAGATTTTAACTGTGTTCCACAGAGAGTCCCATTTGTTTAGATGAATAGAGTAACCAAAGTTTTCTGCCCATCTTATCATAGTATCTTTGACCAGTGTATCAATCATTTTTTCATTTAACAATATACTATAAAATTTACTAAGAAGCTTGGAGTCGCCAGAGGAAAGTATTTTGTCAAGTGGAGTATCAATAGTCGTAAATCCCCCCGCTTTGGTGAGATCTTTGAAGTGTGAATATATTTGTTGATACTTCCACCAGTCTAAATTATAGCCTTCTGATACTAATTTCCCTTATGGTTTCAATGAAAGGTCAACATTCAGAAGGTGTCTATAAGTTATAGCATTTGGAGTTTCACTTATATGGGAGCTAAAAATCGCTCCCAGCGGAGATAGCCACAATGGTGCTTTAGAGTAGAATTGTTTTTTAATCGATAACCATATTTTAACTAAGGCGTTCCTTATCCAATGCTTTTTAAAGAGAGTAGGTATGTTACCCTTATACCACATGTAATAATGCCAGCCCTTGTCTAGGCCATAACTCTCAAGCTGCAATATTCTTTTATTTGTCATCAGAATCCAGTCTTTAATCCAGGTCATGGCAGCAGCCTTGTAGTATAATACTAAATTAGGAAGGGCAAAGCCACCAGTTTTGGTTCTATCCTGTAGATAGACATTTTTAATCCTTGCTTTTTTCTTTTGCCATATAAATATACGTATACTTTTTTCCAGATCCGTAATGATCTTAAAGTTAGGTAATATAGGCAAGGATTGAAATAAAAAAAGCAGTTTAGGTAGAACATTCATTTTAACTGCAGCAATTCTGCCCATTAAGGATAACTGGAGTCTTGACCAAGTTTCGAAATCAGCTTTGATTGTTTTTATAACATTAACATAGTTATCTTTAAGTAAAGAGTTACAACGATTAGATACTGTAATACCCAGATATTTTACCTTACTAGCATGTTGGAAACCCGATTGATTTACCAGTTTTTCAATCATGGATGAAGTCATATTTTTAGTAAGCAACAATGTTTTTTCTCTGTTTACCTTTAGTCCAGAAATTTTAGAATATGCCTCCAAAGTCTTCAAGAGTTCTAAAGAGGAGGTCTGGGGGTTCTCCATAATTACCAACAAATCATCTGCAAAAGCTTGTACCTTATAAACTTCTCCTTTGCTTTGTAGGCCTTGGATACCAGGAGTTTTTCTTAAAACATGAAGGAGAACCTCCAGAGTTAGTATAAACAAGAGGGGAGAGAGGGGGCATCCTTGCCTGGTACCTTTATATATGTTGACTTTGTCTGTAAGATGGTCATTGACTACAATTCTGGTATTTTGGGTGGAATAGATTTGTTCAATTGCTCGCAGCATTCTATGGCCACACTGTAGATAATCTAACTGAGTTTTAAGTAAAGACCAGGATACGTTATCAAAAGCTTTCTCAGCATCAATGAATGCGAAAGCTACTTGCTTCTCGGGGTGGGATTCGTAGTATTCCAACACATTGAGAAAAGTTCTGATGTTGGATTGAAGATGCCTTTTCGGAAGAAAGCCAGTCTGATCATATGATATCAAAGGGGATAGGATCGTCCGCCATCTATTAGCCAAAATGGTTGCAAAGATTTTGTAATCCACATTTAGAAGGGCAATTGGCCTGTAGTTCTGTATCAAATCTTTAGCTTTCCCTTCTTTAGGAATCAGTGTCATATGAGATAATTTCCAGGAATCTGGTATGTCTTCGCCTTCTAAAATGGATGTAAAAAGATTTTTCATATTTCCAGAGACTATCTCCGAGAATTTTTTGTAAAATTGAGCCGGTATTGAGTCGGGTCCAGGGGCCTTGTTCATTCTTTGGTGATTGATAGCCTCTGTTATTTCCATCATTGTAATAGGGGCATTCGTCTGGGCTCTCTGTTCTTCAGTAAGTTTTGGGAAATTGGCTTGTTCGAGGTAATGAAAGATGGCATCTTTGTCAATCGTCTCCGACTTGAATAAGTTCTGGTAGTATGCCTCTATAATTTTTTGGATTTGTAACTGCTCTGTCTGATTTTCCCCAGTTTTATCTTTGAGTGATAATATAAGTTTTTGAGATTGTACCTTTTTTAACCTGTAGGCTAACCATCTGCCTGGTTTGTTTGCATTTTCCACAAAATTCAGTTTGGCCAACTTGATTTTGTGAGCTATATCTGCAGTCAGAATCAGATTTAGTTCATGCCTACAAGAAGCCAAGTCTTTGTCCAGCTGCTCATTGCGGGGATCGTGAATTAAATCCATTTCAAGCTTTTTCATCGTATTAAGAATTGATTCAAATTGCTTTTTCCTCTCTTTGTTCTGTCTTGCCATATATTGAATGACAAACCCTCTAAAGTAGGGCTTTGAGGCATCCCACACCGTTTTCAGTGGTGTACCCTTGTTCAGGTTCATTTCAAAATATAGGTTCAAGTCTTTGGCTGCCTCTAAAATAAATTCTTTTTCCGTCCACAAGGCTGAGTTGATTTTCCAGTGTCTGGGCTTACCCGAAGATTTCAGTGTCCATAAAATGGCATTATGATCAGATATTGTTCGGGACAAGGTTTCTATATCCCTTGTATTTAGTAGAAGATCGGATGTGGCCCAGCACATATCTATACAGGAGAAAGAGGCATATTGTCTTGAATAAAAGGTGAAACCATCTTTCAGTGGATTTTTCCTTCTCCAAATATCTTGAAGTTCTAAAATGTCAGACATGTCCAGGAATGATTTGGGCAGTGTGGAAGATGAGGTCTTGGATTTTTTCCCTTTTGATGTTTTCCTGTCTACAGATGGAATATGTACAGCATTGAAATCTCCCAAAATTATTAACTGATGGTTTTCGTATTGCAGCAGTTTCTGGGCCAGTTCTTCAAAAAAGGTTTGTCTTCCATGATTATCATTGGGGGCGTATATACCAACAATAATTGTTTCTTTAGATTGGATATTTGCCTGGACAAGGATCCATCTGCCTGATTCATCTTTTTCCAGAAGGGTTGGGAAGAGCTCTGGTTTAATGTATACTGCCACCCCATTTTGCTTCTTTTCTTTGTTTGATGTGGAAAATAAATTCCCCAATTTGTTTTGGATTAAATATTGTTCATGCTTTCTCAATATGTGGGTTTCCTGTAAACAGATGATTGAACATTGTTGTTTTTGAAGGAGATTAAAAGTCTTCCGACGCTTCTGTGGGGTGTTCAATCCATTAATATTCCATGTTAGAATTTTCTGGGCCATCTTATTTTACTTCCAGTGATATTTCTTCTTCCCTGGTTTTGGCTTGAGATAGTGTTTTGGCCTGGCACCTCCCACTACGCCATAAAAATCTTGATCAAGCTTTGAGGTCTCTTGTTTAGGGGTCTGATTATCTCGGCTGTCATCTTTGGTGGTGGTTTGAGTATTGGTCGTATCCTCACCTTCGGAAGAGGATGGTGAAGAGGAGGAGGGAGAATAGCCCAACTTCCCTGCGTTTTTTTCGGCGAAGGTTCTAACTTTCTGGTGGGATTCGATTTTTTGTAATTTCCCTTCCCATTGAAAAGACAGACCTTGGGGGTAGAGCCACTTGTATCTTATATCATGCTTGAGCAGAAGTTTGGTAAGAAATGTATATTCTTTTCGCAGTTGACGGACTTCCCAGGGGACGTCTTTCAATATTGTCACTTTGGATTTATTGATTTCCACCTCTTTGTCTCGGATAACCTTGAGGATGCCATCTCGGGTGTATCTTCTGACTAGTTTGACTATTACCTCCGGAGGGAGTTTGTTTCTTCTGGTATAAGCTGTAGGTTGACGGTAGATCACGTCTACCTCACGGAGGAATTCTTCAACGGGTGCCTCAAGTAGGGTGGCCAGGCTTTCTCCAACTATAGTATAGAGGTTTTCATCTTTATCAGCAGTGAGGTTTTGGATCCTTAAAATTTTGGAGGAGGCTTCGATTTCCTGCGTGAGAACCAGTCTGCTTGTTGATTCCATTGTGGCTTCAATTTCTCCTAGACAAAAGTCGGTAACGTTCATATTTTCTTCCAACGCTTGTAAACGTCCACCAAAGGCTTCTAGTTTAGTATCCACATTCGAAAAACCCCGCTTTCATTTCCGCTCTTAATTTAGAGAACCCAGTGCTTTGGTCTAATACCAGCTTAGCCTGGGTTAGATTCAACTGGTTAAGTGCATCTAGGATTTGGCTAGATTGACTTGATTGCTGTGACATGGTCGTTGGATGAGCCGGAGGTATAGAAGCAGACTTTTTTTGTATGGATGGAGTTTTGCTCATTGCTGGAAGTTTACAATACAAAAATTCTGCTGACCGAAAGGATCCAGGTTACAGCGTGGTGTATTTACTATATTGTGGTGGTGAAGAGATCAGTTACCTCTTCTCAGAAATATTACAAAGTCTCAGAGGGATTAACAAGAGCTAGTTTAATCATATTCAAGTTGGCTTGCTGCTTTCAAGAAATGTATGTGTAGTTGCATACATAGAAAGGTCCAGTAGATGGCGTCTTGTACCCACTTTTAAGCCAACAGAGTCTGAAAACCTATCAGAAGTGAAACGGATACTTTAGGGTTAATCTGCCTTTAACGAAGAGAAAGTGAAACTGCAGCCCTTTCCGAGAGGCAGATAATGGCGATTAGGCAAAAGAAGTAATTAGAGAGAAGCAGATTCTTTTCGGTGAGTTTGCTTGATTTATATTTTTGAAGGGGCTATCTGGTAGAAAGAAGCCACTCACGATTGGAAGGGTAGAAGCAGCTCAACCTCCATCCGGATCTCCCAAAGTCTCAGCCACACGGGAATTCCCCAGGGGTTTCAACCCCTCACGGGGAGGGGGAACCACACCTGAGTGCCCCGGATCGATTCTGGGATATCTTCTGCTCCCAGCGGGTGGTCTTGAAGTGGAAACACCCTCTTGGGACCTGGGATACATTCGACGCTAGCCGGGCTGCTTTCATCTTGAGTACTGAGTCCAGACACCATACTTCAAGACGCTTGCTGACAAACTGGAGGAAGTTCAGAGGAGGGCAAAAAAGTGATGAGGGGACTGGAAAGCAGTCTTTACAATGAAAGATTGAACGGACTGGGCATGCTTAGCCTAGAGCAGGGGTGCCCAAATGTTTTGTAAGGAGGGCCAGATTTGGTGGCTGAGAATGTGTCAGGGGCTGGTTGTTCCCCGACCCTGCCACCCCACTGCAAGCCCCACCCACTGACCCATAAGCCCCACCCACTGATCCCTTGCAACCCCACCCGCAGGAAGGAAGGCGGGGACCAAGGGAGGGAGGGAGGGAGGTGGAAACCAGGAGAGGAAGGAAGGAAGGTGGGGAACAAGGGAGGGAGGGAGGTAGGGAGGTGGGGACCAAGGGAGAGAGGAAGGAAGGTGGGGAAAAAGGGAGGAAGGAAGGTGGGGACCAAAGGAAACACAGGGAGCCGTGGCCACAGGTCGCTCCTTGGAAGAGGCGATCTGTGCGACCTTGCACCCCCCCCAAGCTCCCCAGCGGTGGTGACAGCTCGCCCGCCAGCCCACCCCAAAGCTCCTTGGCAGTGGCAGAGGCCCGCTGGCCTGCCCACCTCCACACATTCCCCTGCGGTGCCAGTGGTGGAAGACTGCCCAGCCGCCCAAGCTTCCCAGAGGTGTCAGTGTTGGCAGAAGATTAAAAAAAAACATGGGGCGGAGGGGTAGGGAGGGGCAGACCAGCCAGCCGTGGGCCACTCAGAATGGCCTGATGGGCTGGATTTGGCCCCCGGGCCGGACTTTGGGCAGGCCTGGCCTAGAGAAAAGGAGACTGGGGGGAGATATGACAGCACTTTTCAAATAACTGAAAGGCTGTCATCTAAAGGAGGGGCAGGGGCAGGATTTGTTCTCGATCAACCCAAAACGGAGGACACACGACAATTCCTGAAGATACAGGAAACCGGATTTCAGTTGAATATCAGGAAAATCTCACTGTTAGAGCAATATGGTAAGAGAAGCTATGAACTCAAAAGGTAGAGGCATTCAAGAGAATCTCAGACAACCACCTAGCAGATATCGTATGTGAGATATTTGTATTTCTGATATATGAGATATATTGTATTTGTATTAAGCAGCGGCTTGGGCTCAGTGGCCTTGTAGACTCCTTCAAACATCTTGTTTCAATGAGAGATGGGCGCAAAATGGAAATATAGTGTTTGTTTTGTTTTGTTTCAGTCTTCATTTCATTTCATTAATAACAGATTTTTTTAAATGACGCTTCATAACGCTATAAATAATGGGGATCTTTCCCTTTTTTTATTTAACAGGGAGGCCACTGCCCTAAATCAAAGACCCTATCGATCAATTTGCTTTCAAGAAAAAAAGTCTCTGTAAACAAGCTAGAAACCTAATGGCTAGCTGCTGCATGGACAGATCAGAGAGATAAGCTCAACATCTGATCAGTGGTGCAGCGAGGGAAGGGAAGAAAATATAAAAAACAAACCTCCACAGTCCTCCTTAATTAGGAAAACAAAAGAGGGTGGGTTTTTTGGCATTAATCAGGAAAGGAAAACAATCAGTTTAAATCAACTTTCAGACACAAACAGCAAAGGGAAGAGCTGAGGTCCTTCCTAGCTTCAGGCGGATCAAGATTGCAGACAGAGGTGGTGGGCTCCGGCATAGTCTATCTGCTACTTATCAGGCTGTACTTTCCAAAGTACCCAGGCAAATCAAGGAGCCTTCACCACCAGGTCACAGCTAACGACCCATTCTTGATGGGTTTCAGCACCTTAGGCCATTGTTTACCTTAAGGCCATGGACACTAATGTCTCCCTAACGAGCCTATTCAGGCTTTGTTCATCTTATGAGCCAATCAGACCAGGGGACAAGAGGTCAAGCTGACTATAAGAAGGTCTCTTGCACTAGCTGTATTCAGACCAATGAAGCTGTTTGGATGAACAGCGAAACGTTTCTATCTCTCAAAAAAGAAGTCCAGTAGCCATGACTCAACTCCCAGTTAAGATTGCAGATAAGCTATCTCAACAGCTGAGGTGCGGGAAGGAAGGAAAACAAATCAATCAGTTTAAAAATAAACCTTCTGTTCTCAAGACAGCTGGATCAAGAGGCTAGAATGAATCATTTCATTTCTGAAACAAAAATGGTGTTTCATTTCATTTCTTGATGATATACTTTTTGGTGTTTCGTTTTGTTTCATAAGGGTCCGTAAGCTTACAAAACTATGGAACAGCGTGTCGTTTTTCTTAAGGTGCCCATCCCTAGTTTCAACATAGTATTATCTCTAGCACCCTCTAGTGCCCCATTCTGTTAATGGGTGTGGGTTTTTTTCTGATTGTTTCCTTTTCCCATGCTATATAGACAGTGTTCACTATTATCCACGGTTTTCAGTATCCAATCGCCAGCAGATATGGGAGTCATTCTGTATTCTGTATTACATGCAATATATTCTCAGTATGATTCAAGGATAAAACACTGTTGGGCCATTTAACTTTGGCCATGTATGCTACCTTTAGAATGTTACTAGAGTCCACCACACTAAAAGGCCAGTAGGAATGATGTGGAACAGTACCCATGGGGCCACAAAATGAACAATATTATTTCAAACAAACAACTTAAAGGCTTGAAGATCCTCTAGAATTGCAGACTCAATGCAATTGATTGTGGAGATGTTACTCATTTCATTGAAACAATAGAGTCTAAGTAGTGACAAAACACCTCAGCCGTGCATGGAGGGATTCATCAAACCAAGTTCTTCACTCCATAGCAACATAATGAACCATAAATTAGTGATGGACAAAGAACAAACAGAAGAATACAGACCTTACAGCAGTTCATTCATTAGGTACAGGAGGCTACAGGTACAGATCACCTAAATGGTTTTGTTTACTATCTCTCCAGACTTCTCTCGTCCCCCTAACCATAACTGCGCTCTTTGCAGCAGTGAGGGAAGAAATCCCCAGATTTCTTGACCCAGCAGGTAACACAAACCGAATATCCTTTGCCTTTGTGAAGGAAAGCAGATAAGCAAAGCAAACTCGGAAAAGTCTCTGGACAACAGATGCAAGCAAGCTCAGTTGATAAAAGATGCAATCAACCCATCTAAGGCTTCCAATTTTGAAACGTCCATGGGAAAAGGCTACTAAAGCGCCGCAAAACAATGTATTCCACAGGTGCAATTTTTGCAACATACAGAAATATTGCTCTCTCAAATCCAATATATATACATTTTTGTTAAGATTGTCAGAAAATATATCATCTCAAGAAGAAAAGAAAAACAGTGCAGTCCTTTTGTTTAGAAACAAGTGTGGGTCTGCATCTCTAGCCAATTCGATTTGTTGAGGCTCCCATCCAGGTTCCATATATCGATTCCAGAACAACCCAGGCTGTTTCTTGGAGTACATTCTTTAGCGACTGTGCTTTACAGGGGAAGATGAATAATGACAGGCAAGCTTTCTGTTAAATCAATGTGCCTCCTACTGCCAATTTGTTTCATATGGAATCCCCAGCTCAGTCTCTGGGGAAATGCCATTGGCTATTCAAAAGTCCATTAGAAAACAACAGTGGGATGATTCCACTTTACTTTAGCTGACCACCATTATCTTGATGGTGCAGAAGTCAGAATGATGGTTTCGGACAAGACAGATGCAGGTTCAAAACACTGCATGACCATGAAACCCAAGCGTAGTTTTGGTCCATCTCTCTCTCTCTCTCTCTCTCACACACACACACACACACACACACACACACACACACACACACACACACACACACACACACACACACACACACACACACACCTAACTTAACCCACTTTGCAGCACTGTTGCAAACATACAATATTGCATGATGTGGAATAGATATATTACTATGATTTGTTTATATGTTTATTATGTTTATTTAATATATGTAAAATATTGTTTTTATTTTGTTATTTTAACCTCCCTTGTACTCCGCCTGGACTTGTTCTCTGAATGAAGCTTGGTGGTATATAAATCCAAAGACAGACAGACAGACAGACAGACAGACAGACAGACAGACAGACAGACAGACAGACAGATAGATGATATACCTCATTAAAAAAGCAAAGTGTTCTGCTTATATACCCCCATACCACTTCAAGTGATCTCTGGGTGGTTTACAGTTTTAATTACAGCATGCAGGCTACACAGTGCCCCCCCCCACAAGCTGGGTACTCATTTTACCGACCTCGAAAGGATGGAAGGCAGAGTCAATCATGAGCCTGCTACCTGGGATTGAACCCCTGGTCGTGAGAACTGTGTTAGCTGCAGTACAGGCATTTAACCACTGCGCCACAAGGCTGTTGTGAAAATAAATTGGGGCAGGAATATGCATGCTGCTCCCTGTGCCTTGAAGCTAGACTTGGATGAAAACTCTGTTTCAAGGAGCACTGCCATTCCACAGCAAACAGAAGTGTAGCTCAGGAGCACAGGGCATGCTTTGTAGCCTGAATGTCCCAGGTTCAATCCCCAGCATTCCCAGGCATAGGCAGGAGAACCTCTGTCTTCCAGAGTTGGCAATACTAGGCTAGATGTGCCATAGTCTAACTCAGTACATGGTAGCTTATAACCACAATGCTTGCTACAGCATGAAACACTTTCCTTCACTGCCAACCTAGGAAAACACTGGACCTGTTGAATTGCTGCCTGTTGTGCTTTTCTCAGACAGGACTCAGCCCTCTGTGTTGTGATACTTTTAAAAAATCCACACTACAGCTTAAGAAGACCAAAATGTAGCCACCTCAGATAGAAAACCTGGCCACAGGTCCTGGCCACACATAATTAGCTTGGGGTGGGGGGTGGGGGTGGGGTAGCAATGTTTCTCTATCTATCATCCCCTCCTTCCTGCAATAAACCTCATCAAAGAAATGAGGTTTTTCAGACTCATGGCCAGAATGCGGTCTGCAGCTCTGCTGAGAACTGTATTCTGTTGAAGGAAGGTGAGACGCCCACCAGAGAGCCACAATTCAGCAGAACACCACTCTCCGTTCGGTCCCCACCCCCTGCTACCGAGCAGGTGCACACATAAAAACGACAGCTCTGCACTCTTGGACAGCAACAAGCCTTCTTACCTGGTGGCGACTGCCTTCTCCTTTCAGCTTCTCCTGCAGTGCAGAAGACTTGTCTGGAGCAAGCTTCCAGGAAAAACAAAACAGCCAGGCAGGACAAAGCTGGCTCCTGGGCTGTATGTCTGCTGCAGAAGCATCCATCTTAAGTCCAGTGGAAGGGGAGGGAGGGGACCCAACTGGGATCGACTCCCTTTTTAAAGTCACAGAGTGTCCAGTCGGCTGGGCCAGTGTTGCTACCTCTTCCCCTACTACTGCTGGACCATGAGAAGCAACAAACACGAAACTCAACCATCCCCCCCCCACACACACACACGTTTCTGCCTCCCCACCACCACCTCACCTTCTCTATTATGGATGCAGTACACAAACCACTTAGGCTGGAGTGTGCATTACAAAGCAGATCACTCAGGAACCGAGTTGCTTTCCAGTCAATAGGTCTTGCTTCCAAGTCATGTGCTTGCTCAGAGGGCCTGTTTTGCACAGACCAAGACTGGCTGCTCATTCCAATCCCTCCTGCCACAAAGCTCCACCTCCAGGATGGCTCTTCTGTGTTGCTGGATGCCAAATCTCTTCTCTGCTCTGCTCTCCCCACCCCACCCAGTATGGTTGCCAACACCTTCTCAGGGCTGCCGTATATGTTTGAACTAGGGATGGGCGTTTTGTTTTGGAACCAGTAGGTTCGAAATGAACCACGCGAGCCCAGGTGGTTCTCGGAACCAACCGATACACACAGATCCAATTGCTTTACCTTTCTCTGTCTCGCACAGGGTTAAAATCCCACGAGGAAGCATGCTGCGACATCATCCATGCTAGATCTGTGATGCTGGCCAATCAGGAGCTGTGCGGGGACAGGCATCATCCCGTCTCCCTCTCTGATTGGCCAGCAGAATGAAGCAGGAAAGATGACATTGCAGCATGTTTCCTTGTTGGATTTTAACCCTGCACGAGACAGAGGAAGGTAAAGCAACTGGATCTGCATGTATCAGCCGGTTCCGAGGACCACCTGGGCTCACGTGGTTCATTTAGTAACCTACTGGTTCCGAAACGAAATGCCCATTCCTAGTTTGAACATAATTTTTTTCAGAAGTCAATAGGGAGGGATGAATCCCTCAATTCTGCTTTTTCTTGCAGTTGAATCAAGAACATACATGTTCTCTTGAACATATAAAGAAATCTGCACACTTAACTAAGTTCTAATTTGCTTATTTGTAAATGGGAAAAATAAGAAGATCTCAACCATTTGCACTGGCCATATCTGATAGGCATAGCTGTTCTGAGGATGGAGAAGATTATATTGTTTTCTGTCATGGTAACTGCTAAAGATGAGGATCCTAAGAAAAGAAAAGTAGTGGTTACACTAATTTTATAACTCAGACACAGGAATTCAAAGCCAGACTTTAGGTATTCATGTCTCAAATAATGTTTCCTGAATGAGGGAATATTTAAGTTTCTATTTTCACCACCTTCCCGTTTTCACAATGTCAGCCATTTTCTGTTGAATTCCCTGGGGAAATTTGCTCAAATTTGAACAATCTTACTAAAATGCGAATCATGGAGGATGACAATGTGGAAAGAGGATGTAAGTGATACTCACAAATTTTCTCATCCTCTTATGGAAATAATAGCTTGAAATGCCCTATTAAAAATTGTGGACTGCTGCAAGATATATATTTGGTTACTGCACAATAATGAAAGGCTAGAATTTTTTCCAGCAGCATTACAAAAAACACATTTTTTTGTACAAAAGAGTCCCAGAACTTGATATTAAAAACCTTGTATTTTGCCCCAAATGTATGGGTATTTTCACTCAAAATGCAACTGGCAGAAAAATGCCAAAATTTGGGGGAAATGCATTACAAAATTCTTGTTATCTCACCCAGCAGGAAGAATGCTATTGGCATTGTCCATTTTCACTCACGAGAGCAAAATAAGTGAATATTTACATCTCTAATCTGGAAAGGAGATCATTTGGGATTTACATAGATTATGCACATAATCCAGATTGCTTAAAAAATCAGATTGCCAGAGGTTGCACAATTAGAGAATGCAGTTTTCTTCCAATTCTAAGAAAGAATGAGTCCTTCTCCCCTCCTGAACCTATTCCCTCTGCTAATTATCTGGGCAGTTGTTTACTGATAGCAATAAATTTGATTACATTATGCATAGCTTCCTCCACTGTATACTCATAATAGATGAAATCCTGTTACTTAGGTTAGTAAGTTGCACTCTAGTAGGCCCATTTAATGTAATATATGAATCAACTCTACCATATGTCGTATCATCTTGCACAAAGTAAGCTGCAACTAGAATAGGACATTGCTGTACACTGCCCAGAGTAGCCCAGTAGCTAGATGGGAGGTAAGTAAGTAAGTAAGTAAGGCACTTTTACACGACCCCTAAAATCCAAGGCAAATGGCTCCCAGATCCGGCGCTTAAAATTGTTTTCCCACCATCTCTGGAGTTTAAAAAAAATTAAGTGCGACCACGCCCACCTAAGCGCATCCCAGCGCACTTTTCAAGTACCTGCTCTCCGGAAGTGAAAAATTTCTGATGCGGATGTAAAGCAGTGAGTGCCGGGCTCTCCTCACCTTGTGTTTGTTGTTGTTTTGCCCCCCACCCCTTTAAGAGAGATTAAGAGACTGGAATGCTTCCCGGAGCATAAGAACATAAGAACAGAGGTGAGCCAGCATTATTTTCTCCCTTTTTTTCTCTCTCCCCTCACACAGACAGGAGCAAGGGAGTGCGGAGGGATGGGGACACAGGAAGAGCGACAGATCTCTGGTCCAAATTTAAGTGGCCAGCAGATCTTAGGGGTCATGTAAAAACAGTCTAAGTAAGTAAGTAAGTAAGTAAGTAAGTAAGTAAGTAAGTAAATAAATAAATAAATAAAATCAGCCCAGTTGAATCCATGATCAGGTATGTCCAAAATTTGGTGCTCCTGATGTTTTGGACCACAACTCTCAGAATTCCAAGAATGTATTGCCAATGACAAAGGACTGTGGGAGTTGTGGTCCAAAACATCTGGAGGGCTGAAGTTTGGACATGCCTGCATGAACTCATAAAGGAGTTGACCCATCAAATCCCCTGTGGTTCAACGGGACTATTCTAGTGTCACTCACTGGACTACGCACAAGGATTTCAGCCACAGTATGCAGATCCATTCAGATGTCTGGGAGAATGAAACCATCTTGTACAGAACCAGGCTGTGCATCACATATACTCTGAAGAAGATTGGAATGAGTAACCATAGTCTGATTGACAGAGTTGCCACGTCCTCACTGACAGATGGCACCTCTGCTTTTAAAGTACGGTGGGGCAACAGGCCAAGATGCAACCACTTCTCCAGCTTTCTATAGATGTCTTGATGCATTGTCCCCATCATCCCCTGTTGACCAATGGCAAGAAGTCATGGAAATGGAAGTCCCAAACAGGTTATCAGGTCAGGACTAGTAGCCAAGTGCCGGTGGTCGGTCAACTGCAGTCCCCCATCAGCCCTGCCTGAAGGACCAATGGTGAGGAATCTCAAGATTTGTATCTTGAGGGTGGCACTTCCCCCTTTACTATCAATGTGGCTAAAGGAGTCACAGCAAAAGGAAAAATAATAATGTGAAATTATTCAAAGGCATCATTTCTAGGCAATTTAACTTATTACAAGGATGACTTAAGAAGTTGTATCATCCATAAGCTGACATCACAGGTGTTAAAGAATCATTATCTCCTTTTAAAAGAAGCAGACACAGAGATAGCAACGCTAAAATTTGTCATTGCAGCCAATGCACAACTTGTCCTAAATCTTATCCCTAAATCCCCCAAAAGCTAGTACTATTGATTCTCCCCAATTATTCAACTTCCAGATGATAATGAGTATATTTTTGCTTCCAAGACGCAGTGACCGTAGGAAAGAAGGAAAATGTGCCAATTTTTATTCATAATAAAGACAACAAAAGAACAGAGGCCTGTAAATAAGAAGATTCAAAAAAAAAAAAAAAGATTTGAAGCAAAGAAGAATTTTGGTCACCTACAGGCAGGGTCGCCAACTTTTTATTAGCCTTGCACTTGTGCCTCAGAGAACAACCCGGGCGACAAAAATTAAGCAGCAGAAGCTTTCCACATCCTTCAGACCTGCATGCCAGATGAAACTCCATCTGCTACAGGGCTGCAAGTCAAGCTGCCGGTTCAGGAACAAGAGCCGGGCCAATAAAAAAGTTGGCAACCCCACAGACTGCTTACAGAGGGAGTTTTAATGCTGAGGAATATGTTTCACTTAAAGCCTGAATTTGTCGTTCTTCCAAATGGCACATTTTGTCCCTGCTGTATATTGGATTTTTGTCTAGAGCAATATTGTGCATGTAGCAAATACACCCCTTGTTAACCTCATAGGGATGGAGGAAATTTTGGTCCAATAAATGCAAGGCTGGCTATTTAATAAAAATTGTATTTATATTTATTTTTATTTTTAGAGTATTTTTACCCCACCTTTCTCCTCAGAAAAAAGACCCAAGGCAACTTAAGAATGAGGGATAATATACAGTCCAGTACAATTAATACATGTTCAAGTATTGAGAACAGGGAACTGAGGGACATCTTGCAGCATAAATAGACAGCATTATATTAAAGCTACAACAGAATATGAGCAGTTAAAAGGGGAGAAAAGTGATGAAAACTAACATTGAAAACATAGTGTCAATGTAAACCCATAAGGTTATAAGTAGTTATAAACACAAGGTCTATGTGATCCTATGAATTCATATAAAAGACACATAATGGTAGTCCATCATTCAGGGAAAGTTTGCCTGAAGAGAAAGGTCTTTTCCTGTTTCCAGAAGGACAACAGAGATGAGGCAGTCCTGGCCTCTAGTGGGAGGGAGTTCCAGAGTCTGGGCCCTTTCATGGTTTCCTATGAGATGTATCTCTGTGGGTGGGTGGTGGGATGGAGAGAAGGGGCTCTCCTGATGACCTAAACACCTGAGTATATCACTTCCTATCACATGCAACTCAGGAGTTTGCTGACTAATACACTTGCTCAAATCAAGGGACAATAAATAATGAGCAAAGATCCCCCAAATGCGAGCCTATTTTCTATTCTAAATTGGATGGGACATTTTTCATTTGCTAAGGTAAAACAGAGAATTGCTGGTAAAGCATGTACTGCTCTGTGTGTGTGTGTTGTGTCCTTTCAGTCCTGACCGGACTCTTCGTGACCCCATGTCCATGGAGTTTTCTTGGCAGGAATACTGGAGTGGTTTGCCAGTTCCTACTCTAGGCACTTACAGCACCTGGAGTTCCCTGCTGGTCGCCCATCCAAGTACTAAACAGGGTCGACCCTGCTTAGCTTCCAAAATCAGGTGAGATCAGATGTGCTTAGGGCATCTAGGCAGCTATGTACTGCTAAAGCTACTCTATTATTTTAAAGTCTTTCATTTTGACTTGAGAGATAATGCTGTCGCTTGATCATAGAAAGTTCCTTGATATGGACAAAGCTACACATGTTTTCCATAAGTGAGGTCTAGGAGATTGCCACTGCCTCTTCACTTAGGTAGTGTGTGTATGTTCTTGAAAGAGAGCTTCCACCAACCACAATGCTGCTTTGTGCAGCAGAGAATTGCTGGGAATAGGGACTTGGGGTTAAAGCTATCATTGTATACAATGGAGCTGATTGGCATGGATGGTACCTTCTTCACCATCTCTTTGGGGCCCTTGTCCTGGCTGAATTCCACAAAAGTGTCACTAGAACGTGATTGAGGTGGTTACTTCACGTCCTTCCTCGAGCTGAGGTGAACTTGCCTCCGTGTTGAAATCGGTTTTCAACACGGATCGAGAAGTGGATTGAAAAGATTCCCGAGCTCCAGGACAGGAATCTCTCACCCCGCTTGGAGTGCAGTTCAGGGGGCGTGGTCGGGGTAAACTCGGATTGACCCCACAAGGATGTGAGGTTCCGTTCCTTTGAACTCGGATTGACCCCACAAGGACGTGAGGTTACGTTCCTTCAAACTCGGATTGACCCCACAAGGACGTGAGGTTCCGTTCCTTTGAACTCGGATTGACCCCACAAGGATGTGAGGTTACGTTCCTTCAAACTCGGATTGACGCCACAAGGACGTGAGGTTCCATTCCTTTGAACTCGGATTGACCCCACAAGGACGTGAGGTTACGTTCCTTCAAACTCGGATTGACCCCACAAGGACGTGAGGTTACGTTCCTTCGAACCAGTCTCCAGTGGGGCCGCAAACTGCAGCGAGAGGGACGTGAAGTATCAGCCTGAGATTCACTCCTATCCCTCTCACTTGGAACCAGAGGCTTCTCTGCCACCTTCTTGGTAGACACATGTACACAACCTCTACTTCTGCATCATGTCACTTGTCTATCTTCAAATATATCTGAACAAAGCAGAACAAGGCAGTTGGGTAACAGATTTTGTTTGGGAAGTTTCATAATATCAGTTGTCGGCTGTCTTTCCCACTCTTCTAAGGAGAAGATGCTGCAGTGGGTGCAAGCAGCACTCCAGCAGTGCACCCCTCCCCCTCTGCCTACATCTTCTGCCGTGCCCACGTTTTCATACTGCCTGGAGATGCTTCCCAAAGAACAGTACGGGATCTGATTCCACTACAGACCCACCCAAGGAAAATCATACATGCACATAGAGAGACATAAGTTCACATAACTTAATATATCTGCCTATAGGTAATCTTGGCAAATTATCAGAAGAAAGACAAAACAGCGGGTAGGATGGGATAGGTTGGAGAATGGCGCCAAACTCAACCACACAAAAACCTCCTTCCTTGCAGGTCCCTTCCAACTCCATTATTCTATGAAAATACCCACAGACATTTAGATCAGAGTGAGAATGAACTAATAATTTCTAGTGTGCTGGTGAAGAAATTATTTGCAGAGATTTCAGAGATGTATAATTAAAAGTATATCAAGGTCGAGGTCATCTGAGGTACGGAAAAGGGGAACTTTCTAGCCAAATGTGAAACAAAACAAACCAGTTTGAACCATACTCCTGTGAAAAAGTGAAAATGGGTGTGGTTTTCTAGAGTATTTAACGTGAAGCCTCAAAGTATGATTTGTCCAAGATCTGGACACTGATCTATGATCATATGTAGATCTCACACCCTACATGCATTTAGAAATCTTTCTGTGTTAGCCCTTTGTATGTGCCTTGCTTTGACTTAACCTGTTGTGTTAACCAATAAACCTCTTTCGTTTGGCCCTCATTTTGGAGCATGGCAGTGATATTCTTTTACACCATCATTCAAGTCTTACAGTAGCCTGCTTATGACAAAATACATGACAGAGTGCCTGTCCCTTAGATTAACGAATGCCCATCCAACTAGGGAGAACAAGGGATAGGGATACAACCTGTACTGGATGGGATCACCCTCCAACAAAAAAGAGGTACACAGTTTCGGGGTGCTCCTGGACTCATCCTTGAGTCTAGATGCCCAGATCACAGCTGTGGCCAGGAACACATTTACACAATTAAAGCTAGTACGCCAGTTACACCAATTCCTTGAGAAACCTGGTCTGGCTACGGTGACTCATGTCCCAGTGATGTCCCAACTGAATTACTGTAATGCGCTCTATGTGGGACTTCCGATGAAAAGTCTCAGGAAACTTCAACAGGTCCAACTCCAAAATGCAGCAGCCAGATGGCTGACTGGGGCAGGTTACAGAGATCACATTACACCCCCACTAAAGCAGCTCTACTGGCTGCCAATCAACTATCGGGCACAAATCAAAGTGCTCACCTTAACCTATAAAGCACTATATGACCTGGGTCCTAGCTACCTCAAAGTTAGAATCTCACAGTATGAACCGGCTCGAGTGATAAGGTCATCAGGAGAGGCTCTTCTCTCCATCCAGTCACCTTCACAGGTACATCTCTTGGGAACCCATGAAAGGGCCTTCTCAGCTGCTGCACCCAGACTCTGGAACTCCCTCCCACTAGAGGCCAGGACTGCCTCATCTCTGTTGTCCTTCTGGAAACAGGCAAAGACCTTTCTCTTCAGGCAAGCTGTCCCTGAATGCTGGACTACCTACTGTGACTTTATATAAATCTACCATACATGGTTATACAGACTTTGTGTTTATAACCATTTATAACTTTGTGTTTATATGATTACATTGACACTATGTTGTCACTTGTTAGTTTTAATTTTGCCTTGTAATGCTAAGATACCCCTCAATTCCCTGTTTCTCAAACTGAATATGTCTTACATGTAATGGACTGTATATTGTCTCTCCTTACTGTAATCCGCCTTGGGTCTTTTTCCAAGGACATGGCGGGGTAAAAATACTCAAAAATAAATTTAAAAAATAGATCTTCTTTAGCATTGGCACTTAGAGTGGCCACCCCCAGGGAAGCCTGAAAAACTGTTATGAGAAGCTGGCCTTTCTCTGTGGTCACCCCTGCTCTTTAGAACAAACTGCCAGTTGACATCTGTTTGGCTCCATCTGTGATAATGTTTAAGAATTCTTTGAAGACCTAGCTCTCCTGTGAGGGTTTTGGCAGTGTTGCACGTTACTTGCCACCTACTGGATTCCCAATTATGATTTGTTTTTTCTATGTATTTATTATGTTTAGTTAATGTATATAAATTGGTATTTTTATTTTATTGTTTTATTGTACACCGCCAGGAGTTGTTCTTTGAATTAAACTTGGCAGTATATCCATCCATAAATAAATAAATAAATAAATTATAAACTGCCCAGAGAGTGCTTTAAGTGCTATGGGTGGTATATAAGCAGAACACTTTACATGAACTGGAAAAATGATGATTTTGTTTTTGTTTTTATCAGTTTGTGCCCGAGAGGGGAACTTAACACCTCCATTCTCTTCCCACTGTCCCCATCACTTCCCTACCTGTTCCTCCTCCTCCTCCTCCACCACCACCACCATCACCACCAGCTTCAGAGACAGTGACCTGGGGGCAGCAGGAACGGCTGGGCATCCATTTTGCAAAGGCAATATTTTGCACAAAATTTGAGTAAAACATCTTGCCTGAACCAAGCTACAAACCAGACTGATTTTTAGAGGAGGAGGTTCGGTTCATAGTTTGTTTTGTGCCCATCTCTAGTCTTGGTCTTGACCTGATGTCCATCCCTGCTTTCCCGCAAAGTAGCTTAAATAATTTTAAGTGTTTGTTGTCTTGAGCTTTTACTTTCTTTCTAGCAAATGCAAGTTGTCAAAGTTCCAAAAGAAACAAAATCAGCCTGAAGTCTTCCCTGTGAACCCTTACATACAGTTTGGTCTGGACAGAGTCTCATCTCTTGGATCGCATCCCCAGCCACGAAGGTTAAAGAGCAACTTAATGAGTTCTCGGCTGGCCGCTTCATCAGTGCCTCATTAAAGTTCAGTTCCACTGAGAACATCTGGATTAAAAAAAAGGCAGCTCCTACAATTAATGTGCTGCACCTATCGGGCACAGTCTAAACACTTTCTCCATCTGTTGATGCTGCTGGGAAAAATAAGCCAGAGATTATAATAGGTCTCATTCACATATCACACACACCCAAAACGCACACAGCAGAGGCTGGATGGCCATCTGTCGGAAATATTGTGATGGGGTTCCTACATGGCAGGGTGTTGGACTAGATGGCCCTTAAGGTCTCTTCCAACTCTATGATTTTATGATAATAAAGACATTTGTTTATCCTTCTATGATAATAACGGGGAGGGGGGGCAGAGCAGATAGCCACTGATTTCCGTAAAACATCATAGGATAATTTATACATGCAGACATAAACTAGGTTGCTTTTATTTTTGTCCTTGAAAATAGAATTGCACTGCATCATAATAAGGAAGACAAGGGTCATGGTGATGTGTCCTTGCTGAGCAGAAGTGTTCATATTATAAGGATAAATAAACTTAGAACTGTAGAACCCAGCCCCTGTCAAGGAGGCAACTCTAGCTCTGCAGATAACACTGTGATATCCAACAATTTGCTAGTCTCCTCTTCACAGGAGAGGATGAGGGATTGGCATAGTATCCTCACCTGCACAGACCAGCCAAATCTCCCTGCTATTATTTTGCACAAAATCCCACAATTTGCACAAACTGGGAAAGCAACCCTTTCATTTGGGGATTTTAGGGCAAACTCCCCACCCATCTGCACAGATTAATTGGAAGAGCTGCTTCCCAGATTCAGGAACTTTGAGCAATTTAAAATCTTCATCTGACAAGTTGGGCATCTCTCATACCAGTCCTTCCACACTGGCCATGTGTTATTGTGAACGTTCCCTTCAAAGGGAAAGCATTATTTGCAAGCTACAAAATAATTTTAAAAATGAAAAAAAAATGCTTTCCTTGGCTTTCCTTCTCTGGCAAGGCGTCTCACATGACTTTCAAATTCTGAGTGTCTTCTAGAACAGGGACAGCAAATGTTAAAGAAAAAAAGATATTTTGCGATAATCCCTTGTCATTTTATGACTACAGGGCTGTAGCTATCCAGCAGTTCTGCAAATAAGAGCTCCTGAGTTTGCTGCCCATGTGATGTGGATGGGCAACCTCAGAGTTCCTGATCTCTCTCTCTCTCTCTCTCTCTCTCTCTCTCTCTCTCTCTCTCTCTCTCTCTCTCTCTCTTTCTCAATCTCCTATGGTCTTTGGTCTCTAGATCACACTCAGACTGGACACCTGAGTGAGGGATACCTTCATAAGAACATAAGAACATAAGAAGAGCCATGCTGGATCAGACCAAAGGCCCATCTAGTCCAGCTTCCTATATCCCACAGTGGCCCCACCAAATGCCTCTGGAAGCACACGAGACTAGATATCTGTCTCCTGATACCACTCCCCTGCATCTGGCCCTTGAAGTACTCTGGTTTTAAGCCTGGAGATTACACATCTCCATCATGGTTTGTAACCTGTGATGGACTTTTCCTCCAGGAATCTGTCCAACCCCCTTTTGAAGGCATCCAGGCTAGATGCCATCACCACATCCTGTGGCAGGGAGTTCCACAGACTAACAACGCGCTGGGTGAAAAAATATTTTCTTTTGTCTGTTCTTACTCTCCCAGCACTCAATTTGAGTGCATGTCCCCTAGTTCTGGTATTTTGTGAGAGGGAAAAGAGCTTTCCTCTATCCACTTTACTCATGCCCTGCATTATTTTGTACGTCTCAATCATATCCCCCCTCAGGCGCCTTTTTTCCAGACTAAAGAGCCCCAAATGTTTTAGCCTTTCCTCATAAGGGAGGTGCCCCAGCCCAGTAATCATTTTGGTCGCTCTCTTTGCACCTTTACCAGTTCCACTATGTCTTTCTTGAGATGCGGTGACCAGAATTGTACACAATACTCCAGATGCGGCCTTACTATTGTTTTGTATAATGGCATTATAATGTTGGCTGTTTTATTTTCAACCCCCTTTTTGATAATCCCTAGCATGGAATTGGCCTTCTTCACCGCTGCCACACATTGGGTAGACACCTTCATGGAGCTGTCCACCAACACACCAAGATCTCTTTCCTGATCTGTCACGGATAACTCAGAGCCCATGAGTTGATAGATAAAGTTTTGATTTTTTTGCCCCAATATGCATTAGTTTACATTTGGCTACATTAAAACGCATTTGCCATTTCATAGCCCATTCCCCCAGTTTGGAGAGATCCTTCTGGAGCTCTTCACAATCTTCTCTGGTTTTTACCACACGGAAAAGTTTTGTGTCATCTGCAAACTTGGCCACCTCACTGCTTATCCCTGTCTCCAGGTCATTTATGAACAGATTGAAAAGTACCGGTCCCAGGACAGAGCCCTGTGGCACACAACTTTTCACTTCTCTCCATTGTGAAAATTGCCCATTGACGCCTATTCTTTCTTTCCTGGATCTCAACCAGTTCTCAATCCATAAGAGGACCTGCCCTCTTGTCCTCTGATTGTACAATTTTCTCAGCAGCCTTTGCTGAGGGACTGTGTCAAAAGCCTTCTGAAAATCAAGATAGACAATATCTACCAGTTCACCCAAATCCGCATGCCTGTTGACCTTTTCAAAGAATTCTAAAAGGTTTATCAGGCAAGACTTACCCTTACAGAAGCCATGCTGATTTTCTCTCAGCAAAGTTTGTTCTTCTATGTGTTTTAAGATTTTCTCTTGGATGAGGCTTTCCACCATCTTCCCTGGGACAGATGTAAGGCTACCGGCCTGTAGTTTCCTGGGTCCCCCCTCCTTCCTTTTTAAAAAATTGGTGTGACATCTGCTATCCTCCAGTCCTCCGGCACTGTGGCCGTTTTAAGAGACAAGTTGCATATAACCGTTAGGAGATCTGCAATTTCATTTCTCAGTTCCCTAATAACCCTTGGGTGGATGCCATCTGGGCCCGGTGACTTGTTAATCTTCAATTTATCAATTAGTCCTAAAACATCTTCTCTTTTAACCTGTATTTGATTTAATTCTTTAGTCAAGAGGGGCCGTTCAGGCAGCGGAATCTGCTCAAGGTCTTCTGTCGTGAAGACAGATGCAAAGAACTCATTTAATTTCTCTGCAATTTCCAAGTCCTCCTTAATCTCCCCTTTTCCTCCCTCACCATCCAGAGGGCCAACTGGTTCTCTGGCAGGTTTTCTACTTCTAACATATTTAAAGAAGCTTTTATTATTACCCTTTATATTGCTAGCCATGCATTCCTCAAAATCTTTCTTTGCCTCTCTTATCATCTTCTTACATTTCTTTTGCCAGAGTTTGTGTTCCTTTTTATTTTCCTCATTTGGGGAGGATTTCCATTTACAGAAAGACCTCTCCTTGCGCTTTAGAGCCTCTCTAACTCCACTTGTTAACCATGCTGGTGCCCTCTTGGACTTAAATGAGCTCTTCTTTCTTTGTGGTATGCACTTGTGCTGGGCCTCTGTTACCGTTGTTTTAAACAGGTTCCATGCACTCTGAAGAGATTGGATTCTTCCAACCTTCCCCTTCAATTTCTTTCTAACTAGTTTCCTCATCTGAGGGAAGTTTGCCCTTCGAAAATCAAGGATTTTTATGTCTGATTTGCTTGACACTCTTCCTCCAACATGCATGGGAAAGGAGATTGCAGCATGGTCACTGTTCCCCAGAGGCTCAGTGACATTCACATCCCTGACCAGATCCTGAGTATCAGACAGTATTAGATCCAGAGTTGCCTGTTCTCGGGTGGGCTCCGTGACAAGTTGCTCTAAGGCACAGTCGTTCAGCAAGTCGAGAAACCCAGTTTCTCTTTCTTGCCCGGGTTTCAAAATCAGGATGGTTTCAAACAACATCTCAATGGAATTTCTGGGCAAAAAAGGAGGGACGCACTACCTATTACATAAAGGGTTGCCAATTGCTAAATTATTACCTACGACTGTGCAGGTGGAAGCATTGATCTTTGTACCCCAAGAATATTCACCTGCTGATTTTTGCATATCAGATCTTTTATGAAAGACACAAAGACGGATCCAGCTACTGCATAACTCTCCTTTATAAAATATGGGCTTGCCTCATATGAAAAAAACTAAGTGGCTTCCGACCTAGGGCCCCCTGATGTTCTTGGTGGCCCAGAAGCCTTCACTATCACCTGTGCTGGCCAGGATTTGTGGGAATTGTAGTACAAGAACATTTGGAGATCCCAGGTTGAGAACCATTGGGATAGCTGAATAAATTGATCTAGGGCAGTGTTGGCGAACCTATGGCACGGGTGCCAAAGGTGGCACTTGGAGCCCTTTCTGTGGGCACTTGACATCACTCCTTCACAGCTACCTGTATTCAGGTTAAATTGCTGTATTGGCACTTTGCAAAAAATTAGTGGGTTTTGAATCGCAGTTTGGGCATTCGGTCTCTAAAACTTTCGCCATCACTGATCTAGGGGAAGAATAATTTTTTTTCACTCCAACCAGTCAGGTGGCCTCCCCAAAATCCTCTGGAGGTGGTTGAACAACCAGGTGTGGATCATCATCATCATCATCATCATCATCATCATCATCATCATCAACAACAACATCATCAACAACAACAACAAATTTATTACACAGTAAACAAGATAACTACGCTGGATTTTGTTTTGCAAATCACTAGTCAAATGCTTCCCAAACGTTTAGGACTGTGTGATGTATCGGAGAATTATGCAAGCTGATCCCAATAAGGTGGCCTTCTGTAGCTGACTGATGGTGGCTTTGTCAACTCTAATTTCTTCTAAATGCTTGCTTTGCTCTTTAGGCACCACACCCAGCGTGCCGATTACCACTGGGACCACCTGTACTGGTTTATGCCTGAGTCTCTGAAGTTCAGTTTTCAGATCCTGATATTGGGTAATCTTTTCAAGTTGTTTCTCAGTGAGTCTACTATCACCTTATTATTATTATTATTATTATTATTATTATTATTATTATTATTATTATTATTATTATTATTGCATTCTACACCAAAATGCATTCCAATAAAAGCAGCGATATACAAACATGCAACACATTTAATAAGAGCTTTAATTTTATGTTTACGTATAGGATATGGTATATGAACCTGTACATCGACATAAAACTCTGAGGAAAACCCTTTATGGGACTGGAAATGGGGTAATCATGGGGAGGGGGGACACACCACATTCTCTTCCATATCATTCTTGACCCTGAGATGAAAAAGGCAAAAATAAAATTTCTTTGTAATGACTAGACTGCAGTGGCTCATTTGTACATACAGCAGCACGTTAATAAACACATAATGTCTTGCGATTCCGTATGCTCCTTACTTATCCCAGTGTGAATAAAACTGCAACCCTATACAGGTCTTCTCAGTAGTAAATCACGGTGAGTTGTGTCAGTCTTACTCCACAGGGAACTGGAAAGAGATTCACAGCTGCAATATTTGTTCCACCATTTGCAAGAAGGCCGGCGAGCAAAACCAGGAGTAGATCAAATAAATGAACTCCCGGCTTAATCTGTATTATTTTCTGTTCGTTTTCAAGATCCTAATAAAAACATTACGTCTTATTTCCCCAAAGACACCGCTTTTATGATGTAGCTGAAACAATAACCACAAATATCTGTCTGTGTTCTATTTCACAGACAACTTAAAACTCTGTTTGGGACTATTGCATTTTCAGCCAGGTGAAGGAGCTAATGCTACACAGATGATCAGAATTGTGCTTAAATGCAGGTACTGTATTCATTCAGAGTAATGTGCTTGCACTTCTTTTGAGGAGAGTTTTGTTTCAAATAACTCATCCGTGGAAATTGTTCCTTTCTTATGCTTGGAAGAGCGGAATTTGAAGGGATTCTTCAAATCTGCATGGGATGTGAGGACTCCTCTTAGCTAGAAGGATTGTAGAAGAAACAAGCAAGCTAGAGTAGGCAGAATTAGTACTGTACACAGTGGGTGAACAGTTAATTTGAATCGCAGGAGATGTGTGAGAGATAAGCCCTTGTGGGCATAATGTAACAAATAAAGCCAAGATTGGAAATCCTGTTACAGGGAGAGAGTCAGGGAAGCCATTCCTGTGAGCATCGAAACCCCGTCTCTCAAAAGAGGTGGCGGCCTCAGGCATAGTCTATCTGCTACTTATCAGGGTGTGCTTTCAACAACAGCCAGACAAATCAAAAAGCCTTCACCACCAAGGCCATAGCTAACTACCCATTCTTTATAGGTTTCAGCACCTTAGGCCAATGTTCACCTTAAGGCTATAGATACTATTGTCTAACTAATGAGCCTATTCAGGCCATTGTTCATCTTATGAGCCTATTTCAGACCAGGGTGACAAGAGGTCAAAGCTGACTATAAGATGGAGGACTCACATTAGCTGTATTCAGACTGATGAAGCTGTTTGGATGAGTAGCGAAACATTTCTGTCTCTCAAGAAAAAGAAGTCCAGTAGCCATGACTCAACTTCCAGACTACTGAAGGGGGGGGGAGTGGCCCCTGAATGTGAGGTGTTTCTAAACAGATTCTGGATAGTCATAAATAGGCATAAGATTGGCCATTGGACTACAAAATCCATAATTCTCCTTTTGAGGAGTCCCCCTTATGGACCCACACCTGCAAAAACCTAAATGTGGCTCGCCTGCAAAACAAAACAAAACAAAACAAAACAAAACAAAACAAAACAAAGACCTAGTGCTGAGGCAGTTTCATTTCTGAAGAGGACACCAGGGCAGAGCTTGGCCTATATGAAGACTCAAAGCCTTCCCAGTTCGGCCTTTTCTCCAGGCGAGCCAAACTGTGGTGTTTATAGATGTGGGTCTGTCAGATTGAACTCCTGGAATTGAGAATTATGAGCTATGTAGTCCAACAAATCCAAAAATCCCCCCACAGTCCTAAATGGCTTGTGATTTGAGCAGGGGGCATCCCTCACATACAGTAACTAGAAATGGGCACGAACTGAAAAAAACGGTGATTCATTTTGGTTCATTTCATTTTAGGTTTCAGTTCATTTCATTTTGTTTTAAACATTTTTTTAAAAAAAATCATTTCGTTGATTTGTTGATTCATTTTTCGTTTTGTGTGTAGTGTGTGTGGTGCTTGTGCAACTTTGGCTGGGGGGAAAGATGGGCTTAATCTTCCCCCCAGCCACTGTGGGGTGGGGGAAAGAACTCCCCCAGCCAGCGCCTCTCAGCTGAGAGGTGCTGGCTTGGGGCCAGCACCTCAAAGAGACTCTTCTTTCCACCTCCACATGCAGAGGTGAGAAGTGGGGTCTCTTTTGACATTTTTCCCTGCAGTGGATGGCAGTGCTGAGCGGTGAGAAAATGGGTGGGAAGGGCAGCGTGATCGCTGCAACTTTCCTCCTGACCCATTTTCTGAAGGCTCCTGCCGGGCTGTCAATCGCTGAACCCCTTTAAACCTGGCCTAGTTGGTACCAGGGGGACCCCTGGTACTGAATGGGCTGGCTTTAAAGGGGCCCAGTGATTGACAGCTCAGCAGGAGCCCACAGAAAATGGGTTGGGAGGGCAGCGGATCACTGCAACTTCCCTCCTGACCCGTTTTCTGAAGGCTCCTACTGGGCTGTCAGCCACTGGACTGCTTTTAACCTGGCCCAATCGGTACCGGGGGAGCCCCTGGTACCGACTGGGCCAGGTTTAAAGAGGTCCAGCCATTCAAAGCTAGACAGGAGCCCTCAGAAAATGGTGGAGGAAAGGGCGGGCTTTTTAAAACCTTTTCCTGCCAAAGCCAGGAAAGCGCTACAGCTGAACGGCAGCGCTGGTTTCTGGTGGGAAAAAGCCTGCGGTTTCCTCACACCAATTGCAAGGGAAACCTTTCCCATAGGAATGCATTGCTTCAATGCATTCCTATGGGAAAACGAAAAATGAAACGAACAAAGCGGAAATTTCTGTTTCATTTCGTTTCATTTCATTTTTCTTTGATGGGTCAGTTCGTTAGTTGTTTTGTTAGGTAACAAAATGAGTAACAAATAACAAAACAAATTAAAAATTTGTTTCATGCCCATCTCTGACAGTAACACCTCTAGATAAAAAAATAATTAATTCCTCAGGACACTATGTATCGCAAAAAAAATCATAACCTGCATCTGAATGGAGTGCAATGCACCGTGGGAATTGATGTCTTCTGCAAAAAAAAAAAAAAAATCATATCTTGATTTTTTCCATAGGGAATTTTCATATCTGGAGTTGTTGCGTAATTTTTCCCCAACAGAAGTCCTTGTTTTTAAAGATGGACTTCCTTCATATCTCGAGTTTTTTGTAACACAAGCCAAAGGTATCTCAACGTAGCATTGTATTGTGAAGTGAGACGCCTGGCCTATTCAGTATGGAGCCAACCAACCCCTATCTATTTATGAGTAAATGCCAGAGAAATCAGTGGGATATCCTTTTGGGTGAGTATACACAGGATAAAAATCTTATTATCAAATCCCTCAATTTGACTTGATTTGATTTTTGCCCAAAATAAATGTAGGGCTATACTACATAAGATAAATCACAAGGACTCACAAAAGTGCATGGGGGGGGGCTGAGCTCTGATAGAGTTTGGCCTCCTTCTCTTTTGCACCTTGGAGAGATGCAGGGATTCCTTAAGACTCTCACAGTGAAGCCCAACGTTTTTTTAAAAAAGGCTTAAACCGCATGGAGGTATGATTACTGCATGGCCTTCAGATGTACTGATTTCCCCTAATTTGGCCTAGCGGGGTCCTGCTGAATTATGGAGTCCGGAACATCTGGAGTAGCTGACTGACAAAATCCTCACTGATTTCAAGGACCTGCTCTAGTGTGACTATAAAGGAGGGCAGCTCAGTGGTTTAGGTCCCTGGTTGTGGAGCCTGGGCCCACTGGGGCTGGAGTCGATAGGGTCCCTTCCAACTCTGCAGTTCTAACATTTTTTCAGCCATTGGAAATCTGCTCAACCTCTGTGAAATAATATTGCAAGGAGCTGGCCAAAGTACTATTTTTTTTTTCTGTTTCCAGTCTAATATTTCCCACGTCAGAGGAGATTTCCTCTCCATAAAACCAGCCAGGCCCAAACAGCTCAACTCTGACAGGTCTTTCCTTAGAGCCAGCCATTACAGCGAAGGTGTCCTGGAAAACAGATAGAACTGGTCCATGATTCACCACTTCACATACTCTAATGACCACATCCTGTATCTCAGGAGGAACAACCAGGAGATTACCGTTGTTCTCCGCAAGCATCTATTTTTCACCTGAGCTGGATGACTCACTATAGCAAACAGTAGGGCCAGGCCTGCCTAGTACACTGCCACTCTGTCAGTGGTGTTTGCCATCAGAATGGCTGTCAGTGGTGTTTGCCATCACGAATAAAATTTGAGCAGTTCAACTTTCTGAAGTTTAGGAATATGGAATGCAAAGGCCAAGAAGAAGTTAAACAAGGACTAGAAAAGGTCCAGATTTGAATCTGTTCCTCAGTACCCCTTTCGGCTCTTGAAGCTGAACAAAAGGGTCAAAACAGCTCTCCCAGTTATGGATGGGCATTTCATTTTGGAACCAGTCGGTTACGAAATGAACCAAGTGAGCCCAGGTGCTCCTCAGAACTGGCTGATACACGCAGATCCAATTGCATTACCTTTTCTGTCTGTGCAGGGTTAAAATCCAATGAGGAAGCATACTGCGACATAATGTTTCCTGCTTTGTGCTCCTGGCCAATCAGAGAGGGAGGCGGAATGATGCCTGTGCCTGCACAGCTCCTGATTGGATAGCATCACAGATCTAGCACAGATGAAGTTGCAGCATGCTTCCTCCTTGGATTTTAACCCTCTGCGAGACAGGGAAAGGTAAAGCAATTGGATCTGTGTGTATCAGCTGGTTCCGAGGACCACCTGGGCTCACGTGGTTCATTTCGGAACCTACTGGTTCCGAAACAAAATGCCCATCCCTACTCGTAGACCTTCAGAAGAAGGTTGCCAAATGGTATGGAAAAAAAGAGCCTGCATTGCTCTTCCGCCTTTGAAAAAATTCAGCATGGGAAAGATGCTTCATGACTTTGAAATAAATACTGCTTGGCGTGCTGTGACTGAAGCCTGGTAGCCCTACCTCAGCATCAGAGGTTCAGGGACATAATAACATAAGAAGAGCCATGCTGAATCAGGCCAAAGGCCCATCTAGTCCAGTTTCCTGTATCTCACAGTGGCCCCACCAGATGCGTTTGGGAGCGCATGAGACTAGATATCTGTCTCTTCCTACCACTCCCCTGCATCTGGCCCTTGAAGTACCCTGTTTTTAAGCCTGAAGATTACACATCTCCATCATGGTTTGTAACCTGTGATGGGCTTTTCCTCCAGGAATCTGTCCAATCCCCTTTTGAAGGCATCCAGGCCAGATGCCATCACCACATCCTGTGGCAGGGAGTTCCATAGACTAACAACACGCTGGGTGAAAAAATATTTTCTTTTGTCTGTTCTTACTCTCCCAGCCCTCAATTTGAGTGTATGCCCCCTAGTTCTGGTATTTTGTGAGAGGGAGAAGAGCTTCCCTTTATCCACTTTACTGGTTTATGCATTATTTTGTACGTCTCAATCATATTCCCCCTCAGGTGTCTTTTTCCAGACTAAAGAGCCCCAAATGTTTTAGGAGGTGCGCCAGCCCAGTAACCATTTTAGTCGCTCTCTTCTGCACCTTTACCAGTTCCACTATGTCTTTCTTGAGATACGGTGACCAGAATTGTACACAATACTCCAGGTGCGGCCTTACTATTGTTTTGTATAATGGCATTATAATGTTGGCTGTTTTATTTTCAATCCCCTTTTTGATAATCCCTAGCATGGAATTGGCCTTCTTCACCGCTGCCACACATTGGGGAGACACCTTCATGGAGCTGTCCACCAACACACCAAGATCTCTTTCCTGATCTGTCACGGATAACTCAGAGCCCATGAGTTGATAGATAAAATTTTGATTTTTTTGCCCCAATATGCATTACTTTACATTTGGCTACATTAAAATGCATTTGCCATTTCATAGCCCATTCCCCCAGTTTGGAGAGATCCTTCTGGAGCTCTTCACAATCTTCTCTGGTTTTTACCACACGGAAAAGTTTTGTGTCATCTGCAAACTTGGCCACCTCACTGCTTATCCCTGTCTCCAGGTCATTTATGAACAAATTGAAAAACACCGGTCCCAGGACAGATCCCTGGACACACCACTTTTCACCTCTCTCCATTGTGAAAATTTTCCATTGACACCTACTCTTTGTTTCCTGGATCTCAACCAGTTCTCAGTACATAAGAGGACCTGCCCTCTTATCCCCTGACTGTGCAATTTTCTCAGCAGCCTTTGGTGAGGGACTGTGTCAAAAGCCTTTTGAAAATCCAGATAGACTATATCCACCGGTTCACCCAAATCTACATGCCTGTTGATCTTTTCAAAAAATTCTAAAAGATTTGTCAGACAAGGCTTACCCTGGCAGAAGCCATGCTGATTTTCTCTCAGCAATGTTTGTTCTTCTATGTGTCTCTGCCTCTGTATTGCTTGGACCTAATGGGTTCCCTTTCAACAAAGGGAGCAACAACATAACACACCCACACACAACCTAGGAAGCAGGAATGAAAGAAACACAAGTCTTATATAAAACCGAACATGAACTGGTGGACATTTTGCTGGGAAAATGGCCCTCATTATATTTATTCTGGTTTTGGCTTTTATCTTGGCAGAACTAAGTGAGTGTACCTTTGCCACCAATCACTCGCTATTAAAGTTGATCACAAAAGATCTTGTCGTCTCAACAGAAACCATGGGCAGCAATTTGTCACAGTGGCCTCATCTACACTATTTCACTGAAATTCAGAAATACATGTATGGTTAGAACTGGGATAAAAGCTGGTAAAAATAAAATCTTGGTGATTTTTGTCAGAAAAGAGGGAAATTCAGGGAGAGACTTTGGGGGAAAGGAAACAGAACTCAGAAGCAGACAGTTTACATATGACAAACTACATTTAAATAATATTCCCACTCAGTTGTATGGAGAAGTCACATGGCTCCTGTAAACCAGTACTACATAACCCTACTCTTTTTGTGGTGTAACTGTAACAGTCAGTTAATTGTAAAATTCCAGAATTCATACTATGGCTCATGGTCTTGGTTGTATGTTGAAGCATGAACGAGGTAGAAAGGAAAAGTGTTTTGTGTTACAGGTCAGAGGTTTCTAGCATTGTTTTTCACTGAAAAGATTTATCTACCTAAATATATGGGGGGGGGACCAAGATTTTTTCTAAAAACAAACTGGGATGGTAGTGTTGGACTTTGGGATTAATACCATAACTAGTTGCTTTTGAAAATAACTTTGGAGGCTTTCTAGGCTGATACTTCACATCCATTTCAGCGCTGTTTGTGGTCCCGCTTGGGACTGGTACAAAGTAATCTAACTGCACGTCCATTGCGGGACGTGGGGAGTTCGTCCTGACCATGCCGCCTGAACTGCGATTTAAGCGGGATGGAAGATTCCCCTCCCTGGCCTAGGAGAATCTGCTTGTCATGCTTTTCGTTCTGAGATGAGTGCCCGTGAGGTAAAGCTCGTCACGCAACGTGCCATTCTCCATCTAGTGGCAGGAGTGCGAAGTGCCATTCGCCAGTACATTCCCTAAGGAGTCAGCAATGCAGTGCAGAGAAATTAAAAGAAAAATGCTTCAAACTTAGCTCTGTAACACATTGAAGGCAAGGCTTTGGAGAATCGAAACATCGAAAAACGGAAGGTCAGACCAAAAAAAAAAAAAAACCAATGGAGAACAAAGGCATGGAATTTCACATCTCATCACGGAACGAGGACATGTGGTAACAGTCATGTCGGTATCATCCATCACGCCCGTGCGTATACGGGAACAAGGACAGGACCGGAAGAAGACCACGTGACCACGACTGACATCAACATGCAACAAACCTCCTCCCGGGACGAGAATGGACATGAAGTAACCGTCAAATTATAGTCATAGACAAGGTTCCCTCTAAGGTGCATGGCTGTGGGCACATGCACGACTCCACCCCCCCTTGTGCAGTGTTCCTCCCCCTCCACGCTCCCACACTGATCATTGCAAGACAGTTTGAGCTGGTTGTGATGGAACCCTGCACGGAGGGCAGAATTTCATGCACAAGGAGTGGAGTCTCTCACACACAAGAGAGGGAGTCACACACACAAGGGGGGGCTGGCCAGTAGGGCTGAAAATTAGAGGGAATGCTGGTCACATACTTTTGGTAAATGCAAAATTGGAGAAGGGAAGAATATACCATACATACTGGGATGATGCTTGTGATTATGAAAGTGAGATGCATTGAAAAACATTTGGCAGAGAGACATATAAAAGAGGGTAGCAGACCTTTCAGTTTGCTGCAAGTTATCCTACAAGAAAGGAGATTTTGACTAAACATTAGGAAGCATATCTTGACAGTAGGACCTACTCAACAGTGCCATGAACTGCCTTGGAAAGAGGAGGACTTACTTTTGTTGGAGGTTTTAAATAGAGAATGTATGGCCATGTCCTGCCAATTCAATGATCTATGCTGGTTTGTTTATCAGCTGAACAGGTATTTTGGACTTCAAAACCCGGGCTTCCTCTGGCAGACACCTTCTCGGTGACAGCAACCTGGGTTCTCTGCTTCAACGTCTCGGGGTCCTGCCTCTGAGTGGACCCCTGCCAGAGGAGGTGGAGCTTTGAAGTATAGAACACCTGATTGGATGATAAACAAACTGACACAAATGGTTGAACCGGTGGATTGTGCCCATCTCTAATGGTCATCTATCAAGAATGCCATAGTATGTATGGACTTTCTGAGTTGACAGAGGGTAGGGTTAGATTGTCTTTGGGATGTACTGTATCTTGATTCTAAAATTCTTCTTTTTGTTCTGTCAATATTTTTGACTGATCAAGTCCACTTGAATGACGGCCATGCAAAATAATATAGCAGGTAGAAAAAATGCTTAGTAGATTGTGACACTTTTATTTTTTCAATACCCTCATGAATTAGAATCTCTTCTTATGGCTCCATACATCTCTTTTTGATCTCCTATTTTTTCTGCCTTTTCCCCCTTTTGAAGTGCTGTGGTCAGAGTCCAGACAGAGAAGCATTGCTCAACAGTTTGGACCGGTCATAAGCTCGGTGTCTAGTAGCCATCTGTCAGCCTGAGAACAACTATTGGATGTATGGGCAAGACATACAGGCATCCAATTATTAGCTATAAGAAGGGTTGGTGAAACTTATTCAGCAACACTTCAGGCTGTGTTACCAATACAGGGGAAGCCAGAGGGCTGCCATTGGAGATGGGTGTTTCCTTTTGGAAGGGGCCTGGTTCCAAAATGAAACATGCCAATACAGCTGGCACTCAGAATCCAGTCCCACCCTCTGGAACAAAATCAACCCTGTTTTAGCTCACACTGGGCAAAATTCCAACCAGGAAGCAGCCTCCGATGTGTCATCTTTCCCTCTCCTGGCGCTGGCCAATCAGGAGCTGTGTAAGGACATGCATCATCCCGCCTCCCTGTCTGATTGGCCAGTGCTAGGGAGAGGGGAAAATGACACATTGGGGGCTGCTTTCTGGTTGGGATTTCGCCCAGCGTGAACTACAGTAAGGTAAGACCATGGCTGATTTTGTTCCGGAGGGTGGGACTCAGTTCCGAGCACCACTTGTGCTGCCGTGTTTCCATTTGGAACCAATCCCCTTCTGAAACAAAACGCCAATCTCTAGCTGCCGTCACTAATTTTCATATTTTTATTACATACAATTGCCTGTCATTGCCACGAGATTGTCAGATGCCCAGTTTATTATACATGTTGCACTGGCCATGCTTGGTGGGAGATTCTGGAAGCTGTTTTCCAAGCTCAGTGATTAACAGACAGCAGATTTAAGGCCAACCCATCAAGGATATATATTAGCGTGAGATGCTAATGGTGTTTGCTAAATGTATTCTGACTGGAGAGCAATAGAGGCTTTGACCATTAGCTTTACTGATTGTGGTAGAGGAAAAGAGTGCTTTTTTAAAAAAAGAGTGCTTTTTTAAAAAAAAATCTTTGCTTTTGTACCTGCCTGATGATTATCAACTAGACATAATTTAGTTTCCATTTTTGGTTAATTAACGGGTAACGGTAATGAGAATTATCCAGCTTTCGGTCTGATTTTTCGTCGCTCATGGCATGCTCGCTATGCCAAGCAGCACACAGAAAAAAAGTTTTTTAAAAAAACCCGATTCCCGGCCAAAAAAGCAGGCAAAAATATGCCTGGCTCATGGTTTCGGGGGGGGGGGTCCCCGGCCTCCCCCCCTCTCCTGTCCTGGGCTGCTGGTACCAGGCTGGGGGGGCATCCATGTTGTCTCCATTTGCCGTGCGGTGGGGGTTATATGCAACTTGTCTCTTAAAACGGCCACAGTGCCAGAGGACTGGAGGATAGCAGATGTCACACCAAATTTTAAAAAAGGAAGGAGGGGGGACCCAGGAAACTACAGGCCGGTTAGCCTTACATCTGTCCCAGGGAAGATGGTGGAAGGCCTCATCCAAGAGAAAATCTTAAAACACATAAAAGAACAAACCTTGCTGAGAGAAAATCAGCATGGCTTCTGTAAGGGTAAATCTTGTCTTACAAACCTTTTAGAATTTTTTGAAAAGGTCAACAGGCACGTGGATTTGGGTGAACCGGTGGATATAGTCTATCTGGATTTTCAAAAGGCTTTTGACACAGTCCCTCACCAAAGGCTGCTGAGAAAATTGCATAGTCAGGGGATAAGAGGGCAGGTCCTCTTATGGATTGAGAACTGGTTGAGATCCCGGAAACAAAGAGTAGGTGTCAATGGGAAATTTTCACAATGGAGAGAAGTGAAAAGCGGTGTGCCCCAGGGCTCGGTCCTGGGACCGGTGCTTTTCAATCTGTTCATAAATGACCTGGAGACAGGGATAAACAGTGAGGTGGCCAAGTTTGCAGATGACACAAAACTTTTCCGTGTGGTAAAAAACAGAAAAGATTGTGAAGAGCTCCAGAAGGATCTCTCCAAACTGGGGGAGTGGGCTGAGAAATGGCAAATGCGTTTTAATGTAACCAAATGTAAAGTAATGCATATTGGGGCAAAAAATCCAAACTTCATCTATCAACTCATGGGCTCTGAGTTATCTGTGACGGATCAGGAAAGAGATCTTGGTGTGTTGGTGGACAGCTCCATGAAGGTGTCTCCCCAATGTGTGGCAGCAGTGAAGAAGGCCAATTCCATGCTAGGGATTATCAAAAAGGGGATTGAAAATAAAACAGCCAACATTATAATGCCGTTATACAAAACAATAGTAAGGCCCCACCTGGAGTATTGTGTACAATTCTGGTCACCGCATCTCAAGAAAGACATAGTGGAACTGGAAAAGGTGCAGAAGAGAGCGACTAAAATGATTACTGGGCTGGGGCACCTCCCTTATGAAGAAAGGCTAAAACAATTGGGCCTCTTTAGTCTGGAAAAAGGCGCTTGAGGGGGATATGATTGAGACATACAAAATAATGCAGGGTATGAGTAAAGTGGATAGAGGGAAGCTCTTCTCCCTCTCTCAAAATACCAGAACTAGGGGACATACACTCAAATTGAGTGCTGGGAGAGTAAGAACTGACAAAAGAAAATATTTTTTCACCCAGCGCGTTGTAAGTCTATGGAACTCCCTGCCACAGGATGTGGTGATGGCATCTGGCCTGGATGCCTTCAAAAGGGGATTGGACAGATTCCTAGAGGAAAAGTCCATCACGGGTTACAAACCATGATGGAGATATGTAATCTCTATGCTTTAAACCAGGGTAGTTCAAGGGCCAGATGCAGGGGAGTGGTATCAGGAGACAGATATCTAGTCTCATGCGCTCCCAAACGCATCTGGTGGGGCCGCTGTGAGATACAGGAAGCTGGACTAGATGGGCCTTTGGCCTGATCCAGCATGGCTCTTCTTATGTTCTTATGTTCTTAAAATGGCGACCACAATATTTATTTTTAAATTGTGGTCCAAAAACCCACCAAAGCACCACAGAAACCTTTGAAAATTAGGTATTTTAAATGCCTGATTTTTTATAGTAGCAGCAGTGGGTTTTTCTTGCAATAAAACGTCTCCATTGATTTTATTTTATTTTATTTTTATTTTTATTTTTTTTACACTTGCACAATGATGGGCTGGTCATGGGATGGGACCATGCAAATTTTTGGACCCATTCCACCAATCGCATGGCCAGGTTTTGACTGAGACTTCTGGATGTGCCAGAGGGCATAAAAAGCCCACTAACCCTAACCCTAACCCTAACCCTAACCCTAACACATACGCCAGTACACTGTCCTTCTTAGTGGGTCAGAGGCACCCAGAGGTGCAGCCCACTAACCCACCCTAACCTTAACCGTAACCCTAAGCCTAGCCCTTACTCTAACCCCAACCCTAACCCAGATCCGTACGCAAGTACACTTCCCTTCTTAGTGGGTCACAGGCTCCCAGAGAGGTGCCTCCCAGTCAGAGCCCACTACCCCTACCCCTAACCTGTACGCCAGTACGCCAGTATACTTTCCTTCTTAGTGAGTCAGAGGCACCCAGAGATTGCCTCTGCCACTTACCCCCCAACCCTAACATAATGTATGGTACGCGGCGGCGATGCGAAACGCTTCCCTTCCCTTCCCTTCTTAGTGGGTCAGACGTCAGAGGCACCCAGGGAGGTGCCTCCCAGAGCCCACTTACCCCAACCCCAACCCCAACCCCAAAACACAAACCACAAACGACAAACGACAAATGGAAATGACAAATTTTTGAAAATTTCCGCGACAAACGGAAACGACCCGAAATGGACCCGTCCCGACAAACGACAACTCAAAACGTCATTTCTCCTGGTCGTGCCCATCTCTATTATCAACTCATCCAATATTTCTTGCTTAAGAAACTGTGTTTTGACAGATCAGTTTGATCCAGGGCCATAATTATGATCTGTGTCACCCGGGGCAAACATGGATTCTGCCTCCTCCCCTGACAGGGGTACATATTCAAGAGTACAAATACTATTTAGTCTTTTCTCGCATGCGGCCCAGCATGTCACCCGAGGCACATCCCCCCACCTGAACTGTGGCCCTGAATTGATTTAACTTTAACAAATCTGTACATTTCAGAAGACTAAAACATGAGGCCATTTTTTCTTAGTTTCAAATGGACGCAAGAGATAATTACATTCAGTTTTGTTTTTCTCTTATATGCAGCAAGATTTCAGAATTGAAAATATACTCTGGAAAGAAATAAGTCAAGAGTACCCTTAACTTTCAGGCCCCTCCAATTAGTTTAGAATGGGTACATCATCAAATACTCCAAACCAATCAACTAAAACTGGATTAATAGTCAGATCACAGTGATTATAACCCCTGCAATTATGATTCTCTCTCATCATTTACAAGAGGCCCCAGCTAATCAACAGATGTTGATTGATCTGCCAATTTAATTGATTAAAGCCTGAAGTGCTACTATTTGTAAAATACTGTATATATAAAATGGCATATAGTATTTGAGCAAAAGATGATAGAGAAAAAAGCCTGAGCTCAGTGGCAAAACACATGTATTACATTCAGAAGGGTCGAATCCGTGACATCTTTAGTTTAAGAATTTCTTGAGCCACAGGTGGGGATGGCGCCTTTCCAAAATTCTGAGGTTAGAATGGGACTTTCTGATTTCTAGGACTCTTCAGCCTCAGAATCCCTCAGACAAAATTTTGGGACAAGGTTATTGGGACAAGATATCTGAGAAAGATACGCCTTCCCTCTTTGTCTTCAGAAAATGTGGTGAAAACAGAATTGTTCAAAGTTGTCATCAGCAACTGATGCCCCTGTATGTTATTAATTTTAGTTTTAATGAAGGGTTTTGTATGAATGTTCAAACCACACTGTTATATTGCCATATTGTTGAATGTGTTTGCTGTGTGAGGATTTAGGTTTTGACCTGCAAATCTCTCAGAGTAGTGCTTGCATTAATGGGGCAATATATTAAATGAATGAATGAATGAATGAATGAATGAATGAATGAGAGTTTCTTTCCAATGAAACATTGCAATGACTCCCAGCGAGCACCTGGGTGTCTCTCTGTTACTCAAAGCACTAATGCTTGGAACAAAACCTATACCATGGTTTTTAAGACACACTCCCCCCCCCAAAAAAAGTAAGGGAAAATGACTGTGCGTCTTATAGAGCGAATACAGTAGTCCCTGCTACATATATATCACACATTTTCATTTAGAGAGAAGTTACCTGCACGGAGCCTGTCCCATCTCCTGCTGCAGCCTGGATTCCACTGTTCTAATCACCTCATTTGCAAGGAAGCTTCCATGAAGCCTCTCCCGTCCCCTGCTGCAGCCCGGATTCCACAGTTCCAATCACCACATTTGCAAAGATGTCAAAGAAGGCGTAAAATCCAGCAGAATGGAGATGGACAGAGGGTCTGACTCCACCATAGAATCACTGTGGGTTAAACTACCAGGTCCAAGGAGTGATGTGATAGTTGGAGTATTCTATCGTCCACCAGATCAAAAACTTGAGGGGGACCTTGAAATGAGGAGAGAAATCATGGAGGTGGCTAAGAGGGATAGGATAGTAATCATGGGGGACTTTAATTATCCCCACATTGACTGGGCCAATGCGAGCTCTGGGCAAGAAAGAGAAACTGGGTTTCTCGACTTGCTGAATGACTGTGCCTTAGAGCAACTTGTCATGGAGCCCACCCGAGAACAGGCAACTCTAGATCTAATATTGTGTGATACTCAGGACATCGTCAGGGATATGAATGTCACTGAGCTTCTGGGGAACAGTGACCATGCTGCAATTACCTTTGCCATGCATGTCGGAGGAAGAGTGTCAACCAAATCAGACATAAAAACCCTTGATTTTCGAAGGGCAAACTTCCCTCAGATGAGGAAACTAGTTAGAGAGAAACTGAAGGGGAGGGTTAGAAGAATCCAATCTCTTCAGAGTGCATGGAGCCTGTTTAAAACAACAATAATAGAGGCCCAGCACAAGTGCATACCACAAAGAAAGAAGAGCTCATTTAAGTCCAAGAGGACACCGGCATGGTTAACGAGTGGAGTTAGAGAGGCTCTAAAGCACAAGGAGAGGTCATTCTGTAAATGGAAATCCTCCCCAAACGAGGAAAATAAAAAGGAACACAAACTCTGGCAAAAGAAATGTAAAAAGATGATAAGGGAGGCAAAGAAAGACTTTGAGGAACGCATGGCTAGCAATATAAAGGGTAATAATAAAAGCTTCTTTAAATATGTTAGAAGTAGAAAACCTGCCAGAGAACCAATTGGGCCTCTGGATGGTGAAGGAGGAAAAGGGGAGGTTAAGGAGGACTTGAACATTGCAGAGAAATTGAACGAGTTCTTTGCGTCTGTCTTCACGACAGAGGACCTTGAGCGGATTCCGCTGCCTGAGCCGCCCCTCTTGACTAAAGAATTAAATCAAATACAGGTTAAAAGAGAGGAGGTTTTAGGACTAATTGATAAATTGAGGATTAACAAGTCACCGGGCCCAGATGGCATCCACCCAAGGGTTATTAGAGAACTGAGAAATGAAATTGCAGATCTCTTAACGGTTATATGCAACTTGTCTCTTAAAACGGCCACAGTGCCGGAGGACTGGAGGATAGCAGATGTCACACCAATTTTTAAAAAAGGAAGGAGGGGGGACCCAGGAAACTACATGCCAGTTAGCCTTACATTGGTCCCAGGGAAGATGGTGGAAAGCCTCATCGAAGAGAAAATCTTAAAACACATAAAAGATCAAACCTTGCTGAGAGAAAATCAGCATGGCTTCTGTAAGGGTAAATCTTGTCTTACAAACCTTTTAGAATTTTTTGAAAAGGTCAACAGGCACGTGGATTTGGGTGAACCGGTGGATATAGTCTATCTGGATTTTCAAAAGGCTTTTGACACAGTCCCTCACCAAAGGCTGCTGAGAAAATTGCATAGTCAGGGGATAAGAGGGCAGGTCCTCTTATGGATTGAGAACTGGTTGAGATCCCGGAAACAAAGAGTAGGTGTCAATGGGAAATTTTCACAATGGAGAGAAGTGAAAAGCAGTGTGACCCGGGGCTCGGTCCTGGGACCGGTGCTTTTCAATCTGTTCATAAATGACCTGGAGACAGGGATAAACAGTAAGGTGGCCAAGTTTGCAGATGACACAAAACTTTTCCGTGTGGTAAAAACCAGAGAAGATTGTGAAGAGCTCCAGAAGGATCTCTCCAAACTGGGGGAGTGGGCTGAGAAATGGCAAATGCGTTTTAATGTAACCAAATGTAAAGTAATGCATATTGGGGCAAAAAATCCAAACTTCATCTATCAACTCATGGGCTCTGAGTTATCAGTGACGGATCAGGAAAGAGATCTTGGTGTGTTGGTGGACAGCTCCATGAAGGTATCTCCCCAATGTGTGAAAGCAGTGAAGAAGGCCAATTCCATGCTAGGGATTATCAAAAAGGGGATTGAAAATAAAACAGCCAACATTATAATGCCATTATACAAAACAATAGTAAGGCCCCACCTGGAGTATTGTGTACAATTCTGGTCACCGCATCTCAAGAAAGACATAGTGGAACTGGAAAAGGTGCAGAAGAGAGCGACTAAAATGATCACTGGGCTGGGGCACCTCCCTTATGAAGAAAGGCTAAAACAATTGGGCCTCTTTAGTCTGGAAAAAAAGGCGCTTGAGGGGGGATATGATTGAGACATACAAAATAATGCATGGTATGAGTAAAGTGGATAGAGGGAAGCTCTTCTCCCTCTCACAAAATACCAGAACTAGGGGACATACACTCAAATTGAGTGCTGGGAGAGTAAGAACTGACAAAAGAAAATATTTTTTCACCCAGCGCGTTATAAGTGTATGGAACTCCCTGCCACAGGATGTGATGATGGCATCTGGCCTGGATGCCTTCAAAAGGGGATTGGACAGATTCCTAGAGGAAAAGTCCATCACGGGTTACAAACCATGATGGAGATGTGTAATCTCTAGGCTTAAAACCAGGGTACTTCAAGGGCCAGATGCAGGGGAGTGGCATCAGGAGACAGATATCTAGTCTCATGCGCTCCCCAACGCATCTGGTGGGGCCGCTGTGAGATACAGGAAGCTGGACTAGATGGGCCTTTGGCCTGATCCAGCATGGCTCTTCTTATGTTCTTATGTTCTTAAGAGGTCTCTTCTACGGAGCCTTTGCCTTCCCCTGCTGCAGCCTGGATTCCCCAGTCCCAATCACCTTGTTTGCAACCCTCCCCTTTTGCAGCTTGGATTCCCCAGTCCCAGTCACCTCATTTGCAACCCTCCCCCTTTGCAGCCTGGATTCCACACTTCCAATCACCTGGTTTGCAACCTCTTCTTTTGCAGCCAGGATTACCCAGCCCCAGTCACCTCCTTTGCAAAGACGCTTCCTCCAGGGAGCCTCTCCCCACCCCCTCCCTTCTGCAGCCAGGATTCCCCAGTCACAGAGCCTCTGCCCTCCCCTTTTTCAGCCAGGATTCCCATGCCATGAAACCTTAGGCTGAACCTTGTTTTCCTCCTCTGAAAATGAGGCACATCTTATGGTCAGGTGCATCTTATAGAGCGAAAAATACGGTTTGTCAGTAAGGTTGCCTCTCTTTTGACTTCTGCTTTTGCTGCTCCCACCACTGAAAAGGCCTGTTTCATTAGTGTCACATTTCTTGTGCAACCACTGTTAGCATCATGTTTAAACTCTGGCTACCCATTAGGTTCGATAATGGGAACATCTTGCTGAACCCCCTTTCCCATGGTGCACTGTGCATAGCTGTCAAATGTTCCCTACGGCTGCCCGGGACTGGGAGCTCCAGGGAGGTGAGGAGCTGGCAGCCAGGCCCTTTGGCTAGGACAGGAGGTGAAGCCTCATTTGCACGCAAAGTTCCCAGAATCCCTTGCGGTGGTTTCAAAATGCTTACTGTGACCTAGGTGTCTCAGCTTTCTAGGGGATATATATACCCATCTGGACGGTGGCATGTGAGCTAGGGGTTCCAAAAACGTGACACTTGACAGGTCTGGCACTGTGGTCACTCTGCGTGAGCCATGGAACTTCCAGGGCATGTAAGAATGCCATATGCTTGTGGCACTCAACATTAACCCTGACTGTCCCCAATGTACAGTTACAGAAGCTGGAGGTCATCTAGGTGCAAACAACAGGGCTTTACACTTGGCACAAGGTGTTCCTGAATTGTCCCTGGCATAAGCAATGTAACAAGGGGGGAAATGTGCACAGAACTAATGCACACAGAACTTTTCTCTGCATTTTAAATTTCAATGCTTTTAAGGAAAAATTGGAAGAGTGTTTGCTATTTAACTAACAGCATCTAATAAGTATCCACAGACTAATCAAACAAATGGGATTTAAAAGTTATTATCATAACTTCCTGAATGCTACTTTAACCATCATTAAAACTCTTGTCCTAGATCTCAGATATAATCTCTTTCCCTTCGTCTTCCTATTAAACCAGTGGTAAAACGTTATTTTCCCATGGCTGACATTTACTGAGTATGGCCTTTCTTAGTTCATAACTCTCCTCTTGATGGTGTCTTTCAGCTGCACTTGCTTGACCCCCCTCCTCCTCACTTCTTCTTTTTTTCCTCCCCTTCTTTTTAAAATGTAGCTTCTGCTAAAATGCCTGAAACTATTTCAGAAGTTACCATTGGAGGCGGAGGCTTTTTTCCCCATATTTTGTAAAAAAAAAAGAAAAAGTTTAGATTTTCCAAATTTGCTAACCATCTGGTCCTATTTGATGGTAATGAGAGTCGTAAACTGCGGCTGTATTTTTACTCTGCTCCAAAATACCTTCTGCCAGTGTTGATGCGTCGAGTTTAATAATGGCTTTTGCATAAGAGTTGCTTCTGAAATGATAATTCTGTTGTGGAGACTTCCTGTCTCCTCCTTTAGATCTCTGCCTACAAAACAGTTCACAGCCTCCACTAGGCTAGCTGGCTCCTGAAAGTTGAGGTAATAAATTACAAACCATGGTTTCCTTGCAGTTAATTCATCTTCCTAACAAGTTTTTTTTTCAACCATTGTATTTTTCCATTTATAAGACACCTCAGCTTGAGTATAAGACACCCCCAACTGTGAATAAGAAACACCCAACTTTTCCAACCCAGTTTTGCAACCATGCGGTTGTCTCCTTGGCTTACGTCTGTGCATAAGATGACCCTCAAGTTTTAGTCTAACCTTTTAAGACAAAAATTCCGTCTTATACATGGAGAAATGCTGTAATTCCTTTTCCTAGTAACTTTTTTGTGCTATAATTCCAAATTTGCAACTTGATTGTAACACATTACTGCCAATCTCCAATTTATCACACACACCTTTAAACCTTGTACAAATAGGAATTTTTTTCCTGTCTGATATCTTTTTTTTAATGGGGGGTCAACCAGAGAGATCCAGGTAGGAAGCTCCATAACTTATGGTTCCAGGAGTGTTCAGAGAATGAGAACAGCTTCCAGCTTCCTTGGCTGGTCTTCAACACTCAGGTTGGTCTGTTCCAGGTCAGACCTTGTATGGTATCTTAGGCCAGAGATATTTAGAGCTTTGTCTGACTGTTGTTGCTGCTGCTGCTATTGTTGTTGTTCCTTCTACCGGGGCTTTATAGAAAGCACTATCACTTACTGCCTCTGTGTCTGGATCGCCAGTTGCACAGTGGCAGATATAGTGGGCTGTCCTCTTCCTCCTTTGGAAGAATTATACAACTCCAGGTGCTTAAGGAAGACATCTAGAATTCTGAGAGATCCTTCGCATCCTGGCCACCAATTTTTTGAACTGTTGCTGTCTGGCAGGGATATAGGACTCTTAGGTCAAGGGCAAATAGACTAAAGAACAGTTTTTATCACAGAGCGGTATCCAAGTTAAATGTGACAGTTTTAGCACCATCCTCATCGGTTTTTAAGTAGTGTTTTAAATTTGGTAAGTGATTTTAAGAGTTTTTAATATCTTGTATGGTGTTTTATGTGTTTTATGTATTTTGTGTGGTTCCTTGTTGAGAGTGTGTAGTGGAACAGCACTCTAATTTCGTTGTGCATATCTTGCATATGCATAATGACAATAAAAACTCTATTCTCTATTCTATTCTATTCTGCTATTATTATTATTATCAAGTTGTTTCCAGCTAACGGTAGTCCTCATAGGATTGTCTAGATATCAAATGCCCTGAAGCAGTTCCCCAGTCCCTCCTTCTGATGGAACTCAGGGATCACACAGTTCCTCTAGGGCTGCACAGGTGGGAGGAAATGTAACCCCATCAGCCCACAAAGACTTGGGTGATGTCAGTTGTCCCCCTTTGCCCACCACCAGAAAGCACAGCAGATATCTGATCACCAGAGCCCTGGCTCCAACCCACTGGGTGAGACTCCAAACCACAGAGCCATCGGAGAGGTCATCATGGGATATACTAAGGCGTGTTATATATGCACCATCTGGCACAGCTCTTCCCTAAATGGTAGCCATCTGTGACTATTCTGACTGCATCAGAGGAACAAATGTGATAAAATGGTCTATCTTCTCATTCAACTAGAGTCAACTAATAGTTGATCAATGCCTCTCTCAGAACCAAGTTCTGCACTGAATCTTTCTCCCCGCCCCCATTGTTCTCTCACACTTCCTGCATCATGTTCCTGTGAAGTGGAAGAACATAAAGAACACGAATTCCACAAAATACGATCTTATGTCAGACGTGAGTCTCTATGAAGGAAGGCGAGGAGGAGGGTAATCCTTGTTTGTTATTTTAATGTACACAGACAGATGCTGGGCAGATGTATACTAATAAACTGCCATGCAACATATATTGTTGGAAAACATTTGATTTTTAAAACTTCCACACATACCATAACCAGAAAACTGTATCCTAATATTTTGTTGGTTGGTTGATTCATTTTTTTTTTCTGATCTGAGGCTCATCGTATTTTGATCTTATGTGCCCGTTTAGTCAGAAATGACTCATTAGTGACCCCAACAGGGGTTTCAAGGTACAAGAGCTATTTAAGGAATGGTTTTACCACTTCCATACCCCCGGTGGGTATGGCTGAGCAGTGATTCAAACCTTGGTGTCTAGAGTTCTAGCCCATTATTCTATTGAATAACACCAACTGGGTATCTCTTCAGTTTATGTAGCTCTGCAGTTTATCGGACTGCAGAGCCAGAGGCTGGGAGTTCAATTCCCCACTGTGCCTCCTTGAGAGGGGCTAGACTTAACAATCCATACGGTCTCTTCTAGCTTTGCAGTTTGATGATGATGATGATGATGATGATTATGATGATGATTTTGCTTGACCATGTATCCACTAGCACATACGTATATCATGAGGTGCATTCCCTGAGTTGCTTCCACCACAATATATCCCACCCTGATCTCCATAAGAGAAGATTTGTAAACACAGTGAGCACAAGGTTCCTTGGTGGAAGGAGTTGTTATGGACATGATTTGTTAACTAGTGTCAATTTGCCACTGCGATTTAAGCCACTGCACTTAACACCGGCACAAATCATAAACAGAATTCAAATCAAGAGTGGCTGTATACACCCAAATATTCCCAGATGACAATCTAAGGGAACAGAATCCAAGCCAGTACAGAAATGCTTCTTTGCGAAACCCCTCATTCTGACCGATTTGGGCAATCACAGCATGATAATGCGTCTTGACCCTGCAAGATTCCTGACCTCTACCACAAAGTAAAACAAAGAGCTCTTAAATTTTTTTCCAAGGCATCTGTAATGTGTGGTGCAAAATACATCTACTGTGATTTTCCTTTTAGAAGCAAAATGCTCCCTCACAGATCAAGTTCAGAACTACTGGATGATTATCAAGAAAGATGCAAACAACCCACATAAGGTTTCAAATGCTTGCACAAAGTAGAAGCATAGAGTCATAGAATCACAGAATCATAGAGTTGGAAGAGACCTCAAGGGCCATCCAGTCCAACCCCCTGCCATGCAGGAACCCCCATCACAGTGCTCCTGACATATGGCCATCCAGCCTCTGCTTAAAAACCTTCAAAGAAGGAGACTCCACCACCCTCCGTGGCAGCATCTTCCTTTGCCGAACAGCTCTAACCATCATAAAGTTCTTCCTAATGTTCAAATGGAATCTCTTCTCCTGTAGTTTGAAACCATTCCCCCGAGTCCTAGTCTCTGAAGCCATGGAAAACAAACCTGTTCTCTCTTCAATGTGACATCCTTTCAAATATCTAAACATGGCTATTATATTGCCAACTACTATTGCCGCTGAGCTTATGACTGTTATGTCAAGATGCCATGATGCCCAAGGTGTTTTAGAATGCTGTTTTATATTGTTGTTGTTGCCTACTATTGTATTGTTGTCCAATCTGTTTGCCCCTACATTGTATTGTTTGCTGACTTGTTTAGTCTTTGTAAGCTGCCTAGAGTTCCATTTCGGAAGATGGGCGGGGTAAAAATCCAATAAATAATAAATAATAATAAATAATAATCCCCTGTCAGCCTTCTTTTTTGAAAGGCTAAAGGCTTTTTGAAAGGCTGATTCTAGTTATTCTAGAATCAGGATGGCTTTCACAACTGGGAAAAGTTTCCATTTCGAAGAAAATATTAGTGTCTCCATTCCAAAAACTCTATCAAGGATGCCTGAGGAAAAACTCGTCATTCTTGCAAACATGAAGAATATTACAACATGAGCATCAATGTACATCCTTATCCTCTTACACTCCTGATTTGGGAAATAGAAGGTATGCTTTAAAATGCACGTTCAAATAGAGGCAGTGTTTTAGGTCAGTTGGATTCCTGGCTGTTTATTGCTTTGAAGATCTTCCCCTTTCCTCTTTGCTATATAATGGCCTACACACTCATACCCCTATCTTCCAAGCAAATTAAAGTACACAGAGGAAATCAATGTAGCTAGTGGTGAATATTACACCTCTTCCAAGCAAATTAAAGTACACCTCTCGACCATGGTGTCCTTCTGGATTCATCCTTCCTGGCTGACCGTGTCCAGAAGGTGGTGCTGGGGGATAGTAGCTCTGCCCCTTGGCGTTTACGTCATGGGGTTCCACAGGGCTCAATACTATCCCCCATGCTGTTTAACATCTACATGGAACCGCTGGGAGAGGTCATCAGGAGGTTTGGGCTGAGGAGTCAGCAATATGCTGATGATACTCAGCTCTACCTCTCGTTCTCCACCAATCCAGGTGAGGCGGTTTCTGTTCTGAACTCGTGTCTGGGCCAGATAATGGACTGGATGAGGGTTAATAAATTGAAACTCAATCCAGACAAGACGGAAGTGCTGTTAGTGGGTGCTTCGTCAGACAGGCTAGAGGGCCACTTCCCTGTTCTGGATGGGGTTGCACTCCCCCTAAGGGACAGGGTCCAGCTTGGGGGTGCTCCTGGACCCCGGTCTAACTCTGGAAGCCCAGGTGGACTCGGTGGCCAGGGGTGCCTTTCTCCAGCTCGGAATATATACCAGCTGCGCCCCTACCTAGATGAACGGAGCCTCATGACAGTTACACATGCACTGGTAACATCCCGTATAGATTACTGTTTTTGGGGCTGCCTCTGAAGACGGTTCGGCGATTGCAACTGGTTCAGAATCGTAAGGCACGGCTGGTGAGTGGTAGGGCCACCAAGGAACACATCACGCCGATTCTGTATAACCTTCACTGGTTACCAGTTGCTGCCCGAGCCCAATTCAAAGTGCTTGTTTTGACATATAAAGCCCTAAACGGCTTAGGACCTAGGTACCTGAAGGACCGCCTCCTTCCATATGAACCTACCCGGCAATTAAGATCTAGTCAGGGAGCCCTCCTGAAAGAGCCATCCCTTAAGGAGGTGAAGGGGATGGCTTGCAGGAATAGGGCTTTTTCAGCAACTGCCCCCAGACTATGGAATACCCTCCCATATGAGACTCGCCTGGCACCGATGTTGCTAACATTTCGGCGCCAGGTAAAAACCCTCCTATTCCAAAAGTTTTTTAACTAATGATTGTGGGCCCTGATGGCAATTTTAGTGGTGTGTTTTTAATGTATTGTATTTATTGCATCTACATGTTTTATTGTTTTAATTTTATTGTATTTGATGTTTTAACTGTTTATTCTTATTGTGAGCCGCCCAGAGACCTTTGGGTAGTGGGCGGCATACAAGCTAAATAAATCAAATCAAATCAAATCAAATATTCATTTCCATTCTGCACATTCAGAAGTACACTACCTACAAGTTTCATTCCCGCAGAAGTTATGTTATAAGTCCCTTATCAAACATTCACAAACAGCATTACGCAAGTCTTACTGCTTTATCATATTGTCTTGCCTTCTGATTTATTGCTGAAAGGCACAAAGCAGGAATTCTCTCTGGTTTTCTTCTTAAATATCTTTCCCCCTTCCTAGATTAATTCTTTCTCTGCTATTCAACAGCAGCTGCTTGGTAGGGAACCTGCCCATGGAACACAATGATTGTTAAAGTCAACTCTGTTCGTGCTACCTAGTAATTGGTCTTGCTTCAGTGCTCCATCACATCAGCTAATGTTTGACGCATTCACAATGTGCACACATCAATATCCAACAGTATTCTGGGTAGCTGTTTTAAACTTAACCACCATGTATAAAGGGATCATTAAGGGCCAAACAGTGCATCATGAAGGACTTTTTAAAGTTTTGTGTTTTTCTATTTACACATTCTAACTGTTGCCAGAGGCAACCTACACAATCAAAACCACATATAAAGATATATTGGTCTAAATCAGGGGTTCTCAAACTTTTAAAGCAGGGGACTGTTTCACCGTCCCTCAGAACTGTTGTGGGCTGGGCAGCGGTGGGGGTAGTGGGAAGGAGGGAGGGTTGGGGCAAGTGGGGGTGGTGGGGGTGAGGGAATGGGGGAGGGATGGGGCAAGCAGTGGTGGTGGGAGCCGAGGGACTGGGGGGAAGGTTGGGGAAAGCGGTGGTGATGGCGGGAGGTGAGGGATTCAGAGGTAGGAGGGATTCAGAGGCATGCATTGGTCTTTATTTTTAAGTAGAGAAGTCATTAATTATAACTTTTTGTGAATTGGGACATTTAAACTTGCTTTTTAAAAATTCCAATCTAAATTTAGTAGGAGTCGGAGTCGGAGTCGGTGCATTGTTTGCCGACTCCGACTCTGACTCCAGGTACCCAAAATTTCCTCCGACTCCGACTCCTCGACTCCGACTCCACAGCCCTGGGAGCAACACCTACGAACCAGCACAAACCTCACAACCGAGGTTATCACCACCTTTGTCATCTTCATGATTTTCAACATGCACTATGATTAATGGTGATGACAATGTGGAGCTATTAGTTGGTGCATATCATAATTTGTAATTTGTTCGTGTTTACCTTATAATGTGGAAGATGGATTTACGCGTTCATTTCTGCATGTGTAACAAATGGATAAGAATATTATTTGCTTACTTTTTTTACCGATCTTTCAAACTTGGTGAATTTCTTCACATAGAAAAATCTTGAGATTTTTAAAGGGGGGAAGAAAGCAAACATGAGTGATTCATTCATCCAGACATTGGACTGTGAGAACTTTGCTTCCCAGCACTTAGCTTTTGAATCAACAAACTTGCAGTTGAATTAGGTTAAAAATAAATCTGTTGGTCTTGAAAGTGCTACAAGACTTTTATTGTTCTTCTAATTGCTGTCATCATTACAAATGACACAAGAGTTTTCAATTCTCTTTCAATCAAAGGCATCAGCAAATGTGCCTCTGATATTCTCACACAGAGATCCATCTGTCAGCCCATCTCCTACTTTACATAGTACCCACGTGCCTTCATCCAGTTCTGCTGTTACACAACAAACAGCCACACACAACGGCATTTGCCTTGTCACTTAACTATTTATTTACCTATATAATCACAGGAATACATATGTTTTCTTTAATAATTTACACTTATATCTTTTCCTTTTTCATTGCCACCCACTTTTAGTTGGCCCTCTATGTGGGCCTTTCAACCAGGACCTTATAAATGCAACCCCCTGGCCACATTTGCACAAACAGGCATTTATAATTTCTTTCTCCCCCAAAGGAGAGAAACACAGACACACACACACACACACACACACACACACACACACACACACACAGAGAGAGAGAGAGAGAGAGAGAGAGAGAGAGAGAGAGAGAGAGAGAGAGAGAGAGAGAGAGAGAGAGAGAGAGCTGCAATGGTTAGCAAACATAGTCTGTTCTGGAAGCAGGATTGTAAACCAAAGCACTTGTGTATTAAAGCAAATTTCCCCTTCAAAAACAATGGAAATGCAACTGATTTGTTCTGGGGGTCCCAGATTCCGTTATCTCCTATGGGGAAATGTGCTTTGGCCGGGAGCTGGTAGCAGTAGAGGCGGAGGGCTGCCCGTCGTGTGGGCCAGGGCAAACTGAAAAACAGTTTGTCCAGTCGTGGTGCCCTCATGCAAGCAGAGCAGGCTGGCACCACGACCAGAGCACAGATGGGACTGGGGACGGCCACACTGCTGCCTCCCGGCATACTTCTCAATGCTGGGCCACTCGCTGCCACTGCTCCCACTGTCGCTGTGCTCCCCATGGAAGAGGAGGAGGAAGAGGTGAAGAAGGGGTGGGAGGGAGAAAGAAGGACCCCCAGCACCCCATCACTGCCGCCACCACCACCGAGGCCCTGGGAAGAAGCCCATGGGAAGAAGCCCCTGGCCCACACAACTGGCAGTCCCTTGCTTCTCACCTGCTGTGTCGGTGTTGGCTTTTCACCTGTTGTGGTGGTGGGACAGGCTTTTCGCCTGTTGTTCAGAGGGAGGCTTTTCTCCCGTTGTGGTGGGGCAGGCTTTTCACCAAGAGAAGGGCTGCCAAGTGCCACTTCGATCCTGGGGCTGCAGCGGGGCATCCCTGATGCTTGTGTATCAAGACATTGCTCGTTGATCAAGGCAAAAATCTTCAAAGATTTTTGCTTGTTGACCAAAACGCTTGGTTGTTGTTGTTTTTGTTGTTTTTTTGGGGATTGACACCCCTCTCCCAAGAAAACACTTTATGATCACAACCCCAGGTTGAGAAATACTTGCTCCATCACTTCACCCTTCCTCAAACTCTGAGTTCTCTTATTCAAAACTACCCTCTCTCCGATCTCTCTACCCATTGACTCCTCCAAAACAACTCAGCAAACTCATCTCCCCTAGTTTCTTTCAGCCAACAAAAACTATTCTTACAACTCCTCACTTACTCCACCCATCATACACTTGCCAAACCAAGGCATTTCAGAATAATAAATGTGGCTATTACCAAGCAAACAATGCATTTAAGGGAAAGATGTGGGCATCACACATCCTTCTCTTCCCTACTTCAGGCTTTACATTCATTCCACACATTTCTTAAACCTCTCTGTCACCTCTGTCTCCCTCAAATCCCAAGCCATACTTAGCAATATGACCTCAGCATGAACTTCTCTCAAAGATGTGGCTGGAAAGAATTAAGAGAATAGTTGTTGTGAGGTTTTTCGGGCTTTTGCTCGTATCCGTATGCCTGTTTGCAATTTTAGTTCTCTGAATTTCTTTCTGTAAGCCTCCTCAGAAATATTATAGGTGAGTAATATAGTAAGTTTTACTTTCTCGTAATCACAAGCGTCTTCTGGCCCTAAGGAGTCCACAATGCTTTGTAAATCTCCTGTTAACCCTGGCGTTAGTATCAGGGCCCATTGATCTTTGGGCCACTTGGCGGCTGTGGCTATACGCTCGAACATATGTAAATATGCTTCGATGTCACCGTTGTCCTCCATCTTCTGTATTTTTGTTGGAAATATTGCGTGGTTATATTTCATTTGGTTATTGTCGTTGCCAAGATCAGATTTCCTTCTCTTGTTTAATTCTTTATCGCGTTGTTCGATTTGTCGCATGAGGTATTTGGTTTGTTCTGACAGCATTTCCATCACCTTATCTTGTCTGTTCAGCGTTTGTTTGAGCCATAAATTTTCCTCTGTTATCGTGGCTCGGTTATTTTCAGCACGTTGGGCACCAATATGTGAGGGTTCGCCTTCTGAGTCTGGACTATTTGCAGAAAAATCATATGTAGACTTAGGGATTTCTTGCAAAATAAACGAACTTTTATTTAACATCTCAAATCTCAACTTTTCATTGTCTTTTCGGTTACAACAATCTTCAACAGGAGTCAAAACAGGCATTCCAAATGAGGGATCAAAAGAATTATCTAACAGAATATTTCTATTTCGTGATGGTTCATCTCTTATTTGGGGGGGGGGATTCTCTGTTGTAATCCCAGGGGACCCTCGCAATGACTCCCGCAACAATGGTGTTGTACATTTTGTGGAAGGTTCCAACCCCATCCGGGGATCCATCCTACCGGGTTAGGATCCGGGCTCCCTTTCTTTTCTCTTGTGTCTGGATTGTTAATATTCCTGGGAATACGGGGAGGGCATTCTGGCGTCGGAAGTGGCAACCCCGTGTCTACCTTCCGCAGTACCTCCATCTTCCTTGGTATCCCCTCTCTAACGTCTCTAACGGTCCCCCATCCTCGCGTGGACCACCCCTCCTTGCCGAGTTCTTTCCCCGTCTCGTGCCCCTCAATCTGGATGCTAGCTTCTTTAAACAACACTCTACTTATCCTACTTTCTGTCTGCACCCCCACTCGTCTAACTTCCTTTTCTAAGTCTCTATTCACCTGTACCGTGGTATGCCAATACATCCTTATAGGTAAGTCTCCAAACCTCCCTCCTACCTGTACTTTCTTATCTCTCCCCATACATCTCCAATCTTCAGTTTGGACTTCTCTCTCTCTCATTACTTTATTATTTATCTCCCCTCCCTCAGTTTGGGTGTTCATGTCTTTTGTCTCAATACTTAACCCTTCCATCTCTTCTTTCAACAAATCCCAAGTCACCACTTTGTTGATGACTGCTAAGAAACCAGTGGTTATTCTTGAAGGGCTCCATCCCTCTCTTGGAATATCTTTGGATCTATCCTCTACATTTATCTCTTCGCCGCTTAACTTCTGTTCTCTCAGATTTTTCCCATGGATTCTATTCAGACATTCCTCCTCCTCTTGTATCTTGGGTTCTTGCGCGGACGAACCCATGCCTGTTGCATCCTTTTCCCTTTCACACTGACGTTTCGCCAAACTCTGTGACCAGCATCTTCAGAGGGCAAGGAGCTCAGGGGACTGCACAACTCACAACAACTATCAGTTCCGGTCCGTGAAAGCCTTCGAGAATAAATTTAAGAGAATCTTTGTAAGATTCGGTTGCCCTTAAAAGATCACTAATACTGAAAATGTGTGTGTGTTGGTGTGTGTGTATTTTCAAGCACATCTTTGCTAGATAATAGTTCAATTAAGCTGACAGGGACTGGTCTTTGTTTTGGTTACACTATACCTTGGAACAAATGACGGATCAAGATACAATAAAACTAATAAAATTGCAAATGCTTTATTCTAAAAAAAATCCAGCTTTAAGTATAATTGTTTCTCTAATCTGCCCTGGACTTAGAGGAGAAGAGAGAGAGAGAAAAAAGGCGCATGGTCATATATGATTTCACCTGTGGTAATAGGATGTGCCAAATCAGATGATTTTTCCACACACAACCCTGACAGTTCAATCCAATTAATCGAGGTCATTTCAGACACTGTAACTATCAGAAGCACTAAAGATCAACCGAAGCATCCTTTCAACGTGTTGGAGGCAGCATTTACAAAGGGCAGCTTTGATACTGAATGAAATCTGCAATGTTAACACCAGACAAAAAAAGGGGGTTAATATAATTTTCCCTTATCGTATTTGCTAATTAGTCAGTATTCAAGACATAGCTTGATTGCTTGTCCTATTTAGCCTTTATTTTCCTAAGTTCATGTCTTGGGTTTTTCTTTTTTTCTTCCTGTTCCGGTTTTTTTGTGTGTTTTTTTTTATTGCTTCCGACTGAATCATTTCACTAACATAGCAATGATTATCAAATTCAAGCCCACACCTCATGAAGAGTTGTCTGGACGTAGCCAACCCCTAAATAATGCCCATCTGTCTTTGTCTCAAGATTAAGCAAAACAGGGCTTTGTCTGGGGCAGGACTAGAGATTTTTCAGCACTTATCTGAAAAGAACAGCAGCCCAAGGCTGAGTGTTTCTTTGCTTGAGAGAGGAATTTGGTGACTTTTCAAAAGAACTGAATGGTCTAACCACACGTAAGCTGGACACAACCCTACTGAAGATGGTGTGACTCAAAACATGACCTAGACCAGTGATGGCGAACCTTTTGGAGACCAACTGCCCAAACTACGATTCAATTTTGCAAAGTGCCAATACAGCAAGTTAATCTTAATACCGTGGTACCCTGGGTTACAAATGCTTCTGGTGCTACCCTTTCGGAAACCGAGGCTCAAAGGACCAGTTTTTCCACAGCCACAGATCCTGCAAAATTTGCTTTTTTGCATGACAACACCCAGAATCTCTCAAATCATTTGGGGGAAAGGAAAAGTTCCTTTTGCACATGGGAACTGCATGATCGTGGGGGCAAAACTAGATTGAAGCCGAAAGCTGTAGTGCCAACTTACCATATGCAGTGGTACCTTGTATAAAGGAATTAATTCATTCCAAATGAAATTCTGTTAAGCAAATTTTCCTTTATACAAATTTCCCATAGGAATGCATTGAAAATGGAGTAATCCCATTTTTGGGTTGTACAGATTTGGCCCAATTTGCACAGATTTTATGTTATACAAACTGTTTGTTATACAAGGGTCCACTGTACAGTAGTTATGTGATAAACCAAACTAAATGGTTTGGCTCCTGTAGTGTAGACTCATTAATTCGACAGGAACTGCATAAGTGTTGACTTTTATCATACATTCAGTCAGTCTACTGGAGTGGAGAGTAACAACTAAATGTATCCTGGGGTTTTTCAAGAGCAAAGTGAGGGCAGACTATACATTGCCCTGAAAAAAAAACCACCCTCAAGACTTCATAACAGAAACACTACAGAAAATATACGGTGGAAAAGCACTAGCTGTGCCCTTCAAGAAACAGACAACTCTTTCTCCACGGAAGCCAATCAATTCAGATCAGAGAAAGGCACCTGTTCCTCTGGCAGTGATCGGTTTTTTTAGTATTCCTCACAGTAATTCAGAGATTTAGCCATCACAAGACACAAGACACAAGACACAAGACACAAGGCAGTATGGGGAAACATCCCGTATGTGCAGTTCATTACAATTCCTCCTCACGCAGGCTGAGCCACCGGTGGAGCACTGATGAAGGAAATTGGGGGGGGGGGGTTGCACTCTGGCCTGAGATTAGACATTCATCTCCAGTGCAACATACTGGCATGCCACCATATGTAGTTAGTTACCATAGCATTCCCTAAAAGAGTGCACTAAACCATAGCAACCATATGCTTCTGAACAGAGAGGCCGCCACCTGAGGGATGGGCAGCCAATGCTCTTTAAATATGCACATCAGAACACTATAAATTTAATTTAAAAAGGCTTGCATTACTGGAGCAGTGACAAAAAAAGGTTAGCTAGAGAACCAGGAGGTGTGCTCACCTCTCATTTCCTCTACAGAGTCCTGCATAGCCAAGCTTTGTTGTTGTTGTTCAGTCGTTCAGTCGTGTCCGACTCTTCGTGACCCCATGGACCAGAGCTCACCAGGCCTTCCTATCTTCCACTGCCTCCCGGAGTTTGGTTAAATCCATATTAGTTGCATCAATGACACCGTCCAACGATCTCATTCTCTGCCGTCCTCTTTTCCTTTTCCCTCCAATCTTTCCCAACATCAGGGACTTTTCCAAGGAGTCCTCTCTCCTCATGAGGTGTCCAAAGTACTGGAGCCTCAGCTTCAAAATCTGTCCTTCTAGTGAACATTCGGGGTTGAATTCTTTCAGGATGGATAGGTTTGATCTCCTTGCAGTCCAGGAGACTCTCAAGACTCTCCTCCAGCACCACAGCTCAAGAGCATCAATTCTGTGGCGATCAGCCTTCTTTATAGTCCAGCTTTCACTTCCATACATCACTACTGAAAAAAACATAGCTTTGACTATCCTGACCTTAGTTGGCAAAGTGATGTCTCTGCTGTTTAGGATGCTATCTAGGTTTGCCATTGCTTTCCTCCCAAGAAGCAGGCATCTTTTTATTTCGTTGCTGCAGTCGCCATCTGCAGTGATCAAGGAGCCCAAGAAAATAAACTCTGTCATTGCATAGCCAAGCTACTTGAACTCAAAATTAAGGTTCACAACCATAAGATCTTTTTTCCCAGATGTCCCTTAAGTGAGAGAGCCAATTTTGCTCCTTTGGAGGAGCAAAAGCTTGGGGGAGCAAATACATTCATTTTGTCTGTATTTGGAAGCTAAGCAGGGTTGGGCCTGGTTAAGACATGGTTGGAAGCCTGGGAGGAAAACTGAGGGAGAAAGGCGAGATCCCGCATCAAAATCTAGGAAGAGACTGCTGGTTAGTGAAAGTGATATTGGGTTGAATTGACCTATTGATTTACTTATTCTAGAGGAGCTCCCTATGTTCCAGTGGGCAAAACCCTGTCCATGTGTGTATAATATAAAGCTGCATAAATAAGCTGGGCATTATACCCAGCAATAAAGAACGGCACAATTCAATTGTGCAACTGTGACTCATCCCAGGCATGGCCAATCATCCAGTGTTTTGTGAACAGCACTTCTGCCTAGGGCAGTGGTGGTGAACCTTCGGCACTCCAGATGTTTTGGACCACAACTCCCACAGTCCTTTTTCATTAGCAATCTAAGCTTGGAATTCTGGGAGTTGCGGTCCAAAACATCTGGAGTGCCAAAGGTTCACCACCACTGCCCTAAGGTCTCTTGTACAGGTCTCCTGTCGTGTGGTGCCTGCATATTTATGCAAAAGGACTGTGCCCAGTGTGTGTGTGTGTGCTTGACAATGGTAAGTGGGAAGTATAGTCCAAAACACAGCCCTGCTTTGAACACAGAAATTCTACAATGGAGCAGCTTGGTGTATTTGTGAGTCCTTCCTTCCTTCCTTCCTTCCTTCCTTCCTTCCTTCCTTCCTTCCTTCCTTCCTTCCTTCCTTCCTTCCTTCCTTCCTTCCTTTGAATATTCTTGAAAAGAAGAAGAGCCCCAGGCATGCAGATGAACTCTTGTGTACAGTTAAGAGTTCTGGCAGCCATAAATTTTTTTCTGAATTGTCTGCAGCCACTGCTTGTGCGTTCAGAACACTGTGCAGCCACTAGCTGACCTCTAGCAATAAACACCACGGGAATCAACCAAATATGAAATTTACTCTCCATTCTTTTTCAGCTCTCTGCTCTACCAAACACATCACCGCAGGCATTCAAAGAAGTTATGCTTCTTTAACAAAATAAATTAGAGGAGGGTTCATTTAGCTTAGAATTCATCTAGTGGGCCATGCTTCTTTTCACCAAGGCTGCAGCTGTTTTGCTTTGTTTTTGCTTTGTTTTTGTTGTTTTTAAACCCTTGGTTATTTTTTGTTCACTGCATAAAAATGTCGGCTCCCGCGTCTCCTAAACTTAGAGAGATTAGCAATAGTCCACAAAGGCATTGAGCATATAAAATCTAAACAACACCACTTATTTATTCTGTATGGCGCTGATTGAGGCACTCTGATTTTTATTCTTATTAATTCTCCCTGCATTTTTGCAAGAATGAAATGACTGAGAGAAATTAGATCCTGTAGCTCAGTTTTGAACAGCAGCTAAAACAGAACATGCGTCTAAGATGAAAACAAAAAAGTAATGGCATGTGACCCAATTATATGGGCCTGACAGGCGATAAAATGGCTAAGCAGACAGACTTGCTAGAGAAACTAGAACATAGAATTAATTACCCAAATTTGTGTGGTATTTTCCCAATAAAATGTGAATTCACTTCAATTATGCTGGGATTAGGGGTGCTGGATCCCCATGTACCTGAAAACCTATTTCTAATTCTAATGTATTCCAAAACCTAATTAGAGTGTGTGTGTGTGTGTGTGTGTGTGTGTGTGTGTGTGTGTGTGTGTGTGTGTGTGTGTGTGTGTGTGTGTGTGTGTGTGTGTGAGAGAGAGAGAGGGGGGGGAGGGAGAGGGAGAGAGGGAGAGAGAGAGATTTATTTTGAATATTTTTACCCCACCTTTCTCCTTGGAAAATGGTGGGGTAAAAATATTCACAATAAATATGAAAAGAAAGAAAGAAATGGTTATTTTATGATATGTAGAAAAATGCCCTTGAGTTTTTGAACCTGTGGTTGACACTTGACAGAGCAATCCATTGTCTACCTAGTCAGAAAGGAGCATTTCTTATTCAACCAACTAAATAAACTGCTCAAAAACAGTCACATTATCTCTCATTGTCTTCTTTTCAACTGTTTAAACTCATTTCATTGTATTTCTCTATGAGCTTCACGCCTGTTCTGTAGAAACTCATGATGTTATGGTTAGCACAAGATTCTGTTTGTTTGCTCATTTGAGCACATTTGTCTCAAGAGAATAATTTAACTAAGGCCCCGGTCCCACGTCCCTTTAAAAGCAGTTTAAATTACCAGATAACCTGTGTCTAAAAATGCCGTCTCCACGGCCACCGGGCTTTTTTTTGGGGGGGGAGAAAAAGAAAACCCGGTAATGCTCCCTTAAGCGAGGTTTCTGTGACTCACCCAGGAGGTAGGGAAATTTTTACCTCGCTTTGAAAATCCAGCTTTTAAGGAGGCAGACACCGTGAGACCAGGCAGATGATCCGGGTTTCTTTTTCTTTCTTTTTTCATAGCACCGACCGGCTGTTCCTGGGGCCAATAGGCGCTGTTTTTGTGAACTGCTTTTCACCTTCGGAGAAACAGGAAGCTCCATCCGGTCCTACAAGTTTTAATTTCCCCCAAGCCAAGTGGTCCATTTTTTTAAAATGCTAGCACCACCTGCTGGCCAAGGGGGCTGAACTGCACTTTAAAATAAAATAAAAAACAGCTTTTTATGTGGGAACTCTTGTCCCACATTTAAATCACGTGATGGAACGAAGAGGAAAAGCCGGACCTTCAGAACATCAGGATCAAAACCCAGGTGTGACCACGGCTTAAGAGTGTTACATGGAGCAAGAGGTCTGGTTTGGACATTGGGAACATTTTGAAAAGGATAAGACTTTTAGCTTCTTAATTCCCCAAGAAAAACCTATGTTGTTGTTGTTTTATTAACAAAAGCATTACAATAGGTTTCCTTGGGACCAGTGATGAACTGATGAATTGAAAGGGTGCCTATGCATTAGGGAGCATCACCTAACCTTAGGGGGAGTGATTTCACCAGAACTATGACCCAACAGAATGTTCTGCTTGGGTCATGCAGAGATTTTCAGTTTGCTAATAAGCAAAGTAATGGCAGCACAACTTATTTCTAAGAGGAGTGGATATAACAGCATGCTGAAGCCATCCTGAACAGACCAGTGGAAGGATGATGCTCTTGATTGCAGGCTATTAGCACGCCACTGTATTGCTTCTTCTTAAAGCCACCTTTTCGAACTCTGGAACTGATGACTTCACGCTGCATTTTCCTGCGGCTCTACAAATTCTTGCTTTGAGCATTCTATGTGGCTCCATCCACAACTATAACACTGACCCCACAATAGAGCTTCATTGTTCATGCTTCAAATCCATAAAGTCTTGGCATTCATTTCCTGCTTGAATGGATCATCAGTTGATCTATAGGCTAGGACAGTGGTGGCAAACCTTCAGCACTCCAGCTGTTTTGGAATACAATTCCCAGAATTCTGAGCCTAGATTACCAATGACAAAGGACTGTGGGAGTTGTGGTTCAAAACATCTGGAGCACCAAAGGTTCGCCACCACTGGGCTAGGACTTTGAACTTGTTGGTGTGTATTCTGGGTTGTCAAGTCAGAACCAATTTAGAGCAACCCTCATAGGGGTCTCAAGGTAAGTGAGATATTTAAGGATCAGGTATGCCAGTTCCATTCTCCAGTGAGTTTCCATGGGCAAATGGGGATTTGAACCACTCCCGAGTCCTAGTTCATCACTCTATCCAGCATATCACACTTAATTCTATTATGATTTGAACATAAGACCATATAAAACAGTCCAGTGAATCTGAGAGGAAAACGTTCTGCCTAAGTCAGGACAGCCTCAATGCCTTCTCATCCTGTTTTTGAACCAGGAAGCTTTTGTCCAATGCTAGTTTGGTTTGCCTGTTCTCTGTTAGTTTTTTAAAAATTGAATAATGACATTAATCTTCAAATTCAAGATGTCAAGGTATTTCAAATTCTACCTTTTTAACTATCTTGAGTTGTAACATCATTCTCTCATAATCTAACTCAAATTGGGGACTGGGAGAGTGAGAACAGACAAAAGAAAATATTTTTTTTTACTCAGCGTGTTGTTAGTCTTGCCACAGGATGTGGTGATGGCATCTAGCCTGGATGCCTTCACAAGGGAATTGGACAGATTCCTGGAGAAAAAGTCCATCACAAGTTACAAACCATGATGGAGATATGTAATCTAGAGATGGGCACGAAATGAATTTTTTTGTTCCTTTATTCGTTATTCGTTCCATTACCTAACGAAATGAATAACGACCCTAGGGGCAAATCTAACACGAACCGAACTGAGAAAAATTGGTTTGGTTAGGTTTGTTTCATTAATGTGGGGCCAGAGATGTCTCCTACCTGGTGCTGGTCTGGAAGTCCTTCAGAGATGGCAACCAGGAAGGGGGGAGCCAACTGCCACGCTACAGCTGTAGCGCGGCCATGTGGTCGGCACCACAGTAAAAAAAAATTAAAAAATCAAAATTAAAAAAGGAGCGCCTACTGGCCCCAGGGGTGGCCTGGTTGGCACCCTAAAATCTTAAAAATATATAATATAAAAACAGTGCTGACCGGGTCGCACGGGCCATGTGGTGGGCACAGGGGGGGAGCCCAGTGCTACAGCTGTAGCACAGGGCAAACCCAGAAGTAAAAAAAAATTAAAAAAATGAGAATAAAATAAATATTAAAAAGGAGCACCTACTGTGGTCAGGTCAAAAGAGTTGGCATCGGCGAACCTCCCACTCACTGTCCGTTGGAACAGCCCCACTCCCAAGAGTAGCATTGCCAAAGGCGCGTGGAGGGGAACTGTTGCCCTATGGACCACGAAGGTGCCCAGTGGAAAGAGGAGGATCCTTGGAAGGAGAAGGGCCAGCCTTCCTGAAAACACCGCCGCCGCCCTCCTCGGGGAATCTCGGAGGCTTTGCGGGGCGAGAGGGACCGGTCAAGGTGAGCTGCTGGCCAGGCACGGGCTGAGCCTTGGTTGGGAGGCAGTGGCTGTCCCAGACTCCCGGTAGGTTCCTCCTTGCAGGCACCGGCAAGGTGGCCTGGGAGAAGGATGATGAGGCGCCGTTTGTGGCCTCCGCAGGCAAGGTTGGCGTCGGCTCAGCGGCAGACCTGCCCATGGAGCTATATCGCGGCGAGCCGTGCTCAGGCTGTCTGCTCAAAGACATAGCTGGCTAGAGGAAGAATTACCCTGAAAGTAAGAAAAACAAACAAACAAAAGCCCCGCACTACAGCTGTAGTGTGGGGCCAAACCTAGAAGTTTGGGTTGCAGCGAACTTCTGGGTTTGGCCCCGCCCTACAGCTGTAGCGTGGGGCTTTTTTGTTTGTTTGTTTTTCTTACTTTCAGGATAATTCTTCCTCTAGTTGGCAGCATCTTTGAGTGGACAGCCCGAGCACGGGTCGCCGCAATATAGCACCGTGGGTGGGTCTGCTGCTGAGCCGACAGCAAGTGCACCCTGCGGAGGCCACAAACGGCGCCTCATCATCCTTCTCCCAGGCCACCTTGCCGGCACCCAGCTTCCAAGTTTGCCTGCCCCACTGGATGGTTGCCTGACCGGACTGCACCGGAGTACTTGCGCCTGGCCGCCAGGAAGCCCCTGCTGCACCCCGACAAGCTCCGCCCCCCACCGTCCTGCTGGCCACTACCAGGCACCGAAGGCACCCACCCGCCTGCCCAGCTAGCCAAGCACTCTTCTTGCTGGGCAGTAGAAGCTCAAAAAAAAAAGAGAGAGAGAGAGAGAGACGCTGGCCCCATGCCAGTGCATCAAAAAGCTCCTGCTGCAGGAGCCAGGAGCCACCACCCCCCCTGCCAAGGAGCCTCCGCCGCTGCCGGTGGTAAGAACCACCCGAACCCTAAACCAGTTCGGGTTCGTATGAATTTTTTTAAAAATTCCTATGAACCCGAACCTCAACCGAACCAAGGGTGGGCCCGAACCAGACAAACCCAAACCATGGGTTTTCTGGTTCTTGCCCACCTCTAGTGTAATCTCCAGGCTTAAAACCGGGGTACTTCAAGGACCAGATGCAGGGGAGTGGTATGAAGAGACAGATATCTAGTCTTGTGCACTCCCGGACACATCTGGTGGGGCCACTGTGAGATACAAGAAGCTGGACTAGATGGGCCTTTGGCCTGATCTAACATGGCTCTTCTTATGTTCTTATGTTCTTAACTTTTATTTAACCATTTCAAATGCAGATTCCCTTGGGTTATAGTGGTTTCCCATCTTGGGTCCCCAGATATTCCTGGATGAAAACTCCCAGAAGCCTTCACCACTAACTATGCTGGCCAGGATTTCTGGGAGTGGTAGTCCCTAGAACATATGGGGACCAAAGTTTTGGAACCACTGTGATTGAGGATAAATGGAATCATCACTATCAGAGGGCTTTCTCCTCTCTATACTCCATATCCTTGGGTATGCTGAGCAGTATAACTCTTTACAGATGCTAATCACAAGCACAGCTTAATTCACACAAGAAAACTGCCCTAGAGAACAAGTTTCATGCTCCTCCCTCTACAGTCTCCCACCTTTGTGAATTCAGCCGCCTCTACAGATCAGAACATAGCAGCAACAGCACCAGTGGGCAGGCTGACAGTGTGAAGGGGGAGTGGGTACATTTCAATTTCTCTTGAGAGCATCCTGGGTAAAAGCACTATGAGCCAAGATGTCTTGGCTTGTGTCCTGAAGAGTCTCTGAAGGTGGAGAACCTCTTTCATCTTGAGATCTAAATTCAGTTTCAAATGGCAAAATAATAGGACCTCCAAAAGGAGTGTATTTTAGCTTTACGTTCCTACTACCATTAACTAAGCCTGAGGAAATGCATTTTAGCCTTGCAAACCCAATACATTTCCCATTTGTTGCCACCTTAAAGTCATTTTGCTCTCACCAGTAAGGAAGGCAATGGAAACACTCTGCGGGTTTAATGCTTTTATTCACTAACAACAGGGATTTTAAAACATACAGTACTTAAGAAATTAATGGCTGGGAATCAAAGCTAACAAGTCAGCAAGGCTGACACACTGCCCATCCCCATGCTGGGAAGGTCTAAAACTGTATTTGTTCTTTTGATCACAGGAAATTTTCTCTATTATCTGAGACAAATCCATTATTCCTGTGGTGATTAGGCCCTCTTTTTCAGAATGGCCCAGAGGGAAGACGGACAGTTCATGAAAACATACAATAGATAGATAGATAGATAGATAGATAGATAGATAGATAGATAGATAGATAGATAGATAGATAGATAGATAGAGTGTCTACTGTGTTTTGCACTACCATTTCAGAGTAAAATATCTCCACTTGAATGGTGATATGCATAATTTTTGTGTGACATCTTCATTGTAGGAGTAGAGAAACACAAAGCAATCCTCAAATCCGTCTAACCATTGGTACACAAGGAATTGAGGGACATCATTAAAGCTACAAGAGAAGGTGAGCAGTTAAAACCATTAGATGTTCATTCAAACTGTTGCCTGTTTTATAGACTCCAGGTCCACCTGTCAGTTCTCCTGTTCTCTCCAACCTTCCTCTGTGGATGTTCTGTGAACTAGGTTTATGTCGCTTTCATTGATCTCATTCTCCTTTTTTCTCTCTTATAGCAACGAATCAATGTTTTTTGTTTGCTTTTTTTAATGAGCGTCCCTCACTAGAACAATTTGTAATCATATTGTTTCATCTTTGGGGTTGACACCCTACCAAGTTACAAACAGATGGCCCATGAAAGCTACTGTACTACCAGGGGGGAGACAAAAAGCAAAAAAAAAAAAAAAGTTCTGCTTATACGGTGACCCCCCGCCATTTCGTGGTTCAGGTACCGTGGCCCCGCCACATCATGGGATCTCAGTACCTGCACCGTGGGGGGGGGGGGCAGCCGGGTTGCTCCACGCCACCCCCCGCACCCCCGAGAAGCCTTCTGGGTTGCTTCGCACCGCCCTCCCACGCACCCCTGAGAAGCCTTGGGGTGTCTGGGAGGGGCGGCGCAGAGTGATTGGTTCGCTCCATGCCGCTCAACCAGGCTCCCCCGGGAAGGCTCGGGGTGGCCGGGAGGGGCAGCACGGAGAGATCGAGTCACTCCACACCGCTCAACCAGGCTCCCCCGTGAAGGCTCAGGGCGGCACAGACCCCCGCCCCCCGCACCGCCCACCCACTTCTGCATATCGCGGATTTTCTTGCATCGCGGGTGGGGTGGGTCCCTAACCCCCGCGATCGATGGGGGTTACTGTATATTGCCCCACAGTGCTTTAAAGTGCTCTCTGGATAATTTATAATTTATAATGCACGCTACACATTGTCCCTCCCTGGGCAAGCTGGGTACTCATTTTACCAACCTTGGAAGGATAGGAAGCTGAGTCAACCATGAGCCAGCTACCTGGGATTGAAACCCAGTCCATGAGCACAGTTTTGGCTGCAGTACAGCAGTTTAACCACTACACCATGAGGTTCCAAAGGACTACATGAATATTTTTCACCTATCCAAGAATAATAGAGCTGTATTACACATGAATTCAGCAGCCTTGCAAATAATAATTAAGAGTTAAAGCAGTAATTAACCAGAAAGTTATGCCTCTCCCCCCCAAAAAAAAGGTTCTCAGTGGGCTTCCATCAAATTAATAACCCACTGTTTTATCACTACATCTTCTGAGATATAGTGTGGCTTCCTTTCAAATCAATCCTAGTTTAGTGTAATTAACAAGGATCTAGATGGCCAAATTTAATAATGAAGCCAGAACTTGCACTCTGTAATTGAAGGATTTGGCTACGCGGATAATGAATTCTTGTACTTCACAAAGTTGATATTTGTTTTGAATTGTAGCTATTTTATATACATGCATATTGGAAGAGGTCAATAATGAGATTCTGTTGTCCAATGCAGAAAAGCATGAAATTCCCTGACAGAGAATTTGATGGACAACAGGCAGCTGTAATTAAACAGCCGAGAACTTATTTACTCAAATGTAGGTTTGAATAAGTATCTCCATATGTATAAGTTCCATCTCTACAGAGGTTCAGAACTGTTGCACTGATGGAAGGCAACAGATGTGCTTGAAAAAAACTGCACATATGAAAAATGTGCCTAGAAAAAATGTGCACAGTTCCAGTGCATTTAAAACGTGCCGCAGTACTTGGCAGCAACACACTCCATCAATAGTTACAAATTGAAATGTGTGTAAACATTTAGTTATGTTTTTATTTAAAATAAACAAAAGGGAAAGCAGACGTACATCATTAAAGACACAATACTGAATAATTTAAAAATAGTAAATTATTTAAATATTGAGGAATAATTTACAAAAATTCTATATTTTAAAAAATAGCTAAAAGTAGAGATGGGCATGAAACACAAAAATGGTGTTTCATTACGTTTTTTGTTTAGTTTGTTTTCATTTCGTTTTGTTTTGTTTGAAATATTTTTTTAAAAAGTTTCATTTTTCATTTCATTTTTGGTTTTTTATCTATTTTTGACACTATTTGAGTGGTGCGTGGGCCCCTGCTGGTTCCCCCCCCAAGCGCTGATCAGCAGGCACGCGGGGCCCTGCCAGCTGCCCCCCAACTGCTGATCATGCGGGGGAAGGGGGGTTAAATGTGCACAGAAAAGAGCCCTGCATAGAAATTAGAGGGCACATTGCCGGAAGGGTCTTGTCAGGGCTGGGATGACTGTCACTCTATCCAGCACTGACCAATCATTCCTTTCTTCCCCAGAATTTGAAAAGAGGCCCACCTTTCTGCTGAGTGGTCTTTTTTCCTCTTGTCTGTGGACGTCAATAGTTTGTTTTGATAGATGTTTTTAGTTTACTGTTTGTTGTTCCCAACTGATAGCAATGAAGCTTTTTAAAAAAACAAATAATGTCTCAGACTATGTTGTCACAAGTGCCAGTTAATGAGAATTATTCTTGAGGAGATTATTTGAGGAACTTGAAGTTATTCTCCTCTGAAAGATTTTTTGCAGTTCTGCTATGGATAAAAGGAGAATTCTAACAAAAAAATCAAAACTTTGCAACCCTGCAGAGGCCTGCAACCTCAGCCCCCTGGAATTCATATGGGGTCTATACATCATGCAGTACATATGTTTCTTCTATCTGCATTGATGAAAGTTAAAACAGTGTTTTTCAACCTTTTTTGGGCAAAGGCACACTTGTTTCATGAAAAAAATCACGAGGCACACCACCATTAGAAAATGTTAAAAAAATTAACTCTGTGCCTATATCAGTCTCTAAAAGTTTCGCCATTGCTGGTGTAGGGAGAAGCAGGACAGAGGGGCCACAGATTGAGGCAGCCCGCTCTCTAGCACCCAGTTCCCACTTACCTGTGTGTTTTTTTTTAATTTAAAGACATTTTGCCCTGCATGGACTTCTGTGTCCAGTGGAGACCTGAGAAGGGGCACTGACTCTCCAGGAACACAAATAAGACCCAAAAGCCCATCTTGCTCTCCACACTGTGGCCAAGGCAGATGCCTTCAGCAAGTCCAGCGACAGGAGGGGAGGAGGATGAAGGAAGGCAGGAAGGAAAGAAGGCAGAAAGTGTTCTGCTTGTATACCGCCCCATACGGCGGTTTACAGTTTTAATTACAGTAGGCAGGCTGCTCGACATACACATATGCAGGCTAGAAATGAGCATGTTTCTATGAAGAGGGGAAAGGGTACGAATGGAAAGAGAGAGGTGGGGAAAAAAAGAAAGAAAAGACAGAGAGAGAGAAGAGGGCGACCCAAGACAGAAAGAAAGGGGCAAGACTTCAATGAACCCATCGCGGGGCCCCTCAGAGACAGCTCTTCCCCTCCCGGACCCTAAAGGCCGGCCGTCCAGCCGTGCCAGTAGCCCCCCCCGCCCGCCCGCCTCCTCAGCCCAGGCCTGGCAGAGGCCTCCTCCATCCCCTCCTCCTCGCAGCCCTGCCGCGGTGCTCGTGGGGCAGCCGGGCACCCCTCCTCCCCTTCCCCTCACCTGGTGGTTTGTTCTGGGCTGGGGCTCCCGGGCTGGCTCGTGTTGGCGGGTGGGCTGTTGGGCGGCTCAGTCCACTGGTAGCTCCCAGGAAAGGGGTGGTGGTGGTCCAGGGTAATAAAAGGAGGGCGGGAGAGGGAAGTGAGCGAGTCGCGGCGGCGGCGGCAGGCACAGGGCAAACACTAAGAGAATGAGCTGGGCCAGGTCCGGCCGGGGAGGAAGTGACGCCAGCGCCACGGGCCTTGGGGGGGAGGAGCCAAGCTGGCCCTTGGATGCTATTTATAGCGCCTCCCAGCTGTGGGCCACCCGCTGGCCCTGGGTTGAATTTCTTTAGAATTTTGCAATTTTTCCCACGGCACACCAGGCAACATCTTGCGGCACACTAGTGTGCCGCGGAACAGTTGTTGAAAAACGCTGAGTTAAAACATTCTGCCATCTTCATTCAAACTGCAAGAAGCAGCCTAATCTTCACTTGAACTGTTTAAATATAGCATGTCATTTAATTCCTGATCTGGCTACTCTAACAAGAGAGCTGTTTTTAAAAAAGCAACCAGAAGGCCTGTCAAGTTCGCAGTCTGGTATCGCTTGCTAGCTACTCGAGCTGAGAAGATGGGCTCAAACAACTTAAGGAACACAATGTCTGGCAAGCAGTATTTATCAAACAGGCTGGTGTGCATAAGGACAAACGGCAGTGCCTTTTTTACAAACAACAAATCAAAATATTTTCTTTCCCAGGAAAATCATAGACAAAAGAGCCAGATGTTTCTAGAGCTGTTGGTGGTTGTTTGTGTGTGTCTATGTGTGTTTTAAGACTCTTTATATGTGGGTGTAGTAAAGAGCAGGTTCTGAGAAGCATTTCGTGCTGGAGTCAGGCTCTAGCGATTTTAAAGAGACAGATGGAGGGGTGAGGCAAGGAGAAATAGTGGGAACAGGTGCCCAATTGCTATTTCAGGGAATACAAGAGTTGACACTTTTTGGACAAGTAGAAGCACAAAAACAAGATGTATAACCTTTATAACCCTTAGGCAACGTTGGAAACTCAGGGATCCCCCCCCCTTCTCTCTCTCACACACACTGACATGATTTGAATGGTTGATGCAAGCAAACATTTCTGAACTAATCTCTCAGTCACTCAGATTGCTCTGTGAATCCTCTAGTCTTTATTCTTCCAAAGAGGGATGAACTTAATGAACAGATCTTCCAAAGGAAAACATGAGCACAAGTTTGAAATGTGTGGGTATGGGATGAAAAGAAGATAGAAATGTGCAGTATTTTCCCATGCATAAGACTATATTTTTGTGTAAAATTATTAAACTAAAAATTGAGAGTCATCTTATACATGGAAGTAAGCCAAAGACAGAACTGTGTGGTTGCAAAACTGTAATTTTGGGTTGTAAAAGTGGGGTTGTCTTATACATGGGGACATATTGTAGATGGGAAAATATGGTAGCTCGTTTTTGTTTTGTTTTCCATGTTATGGCCCAGGTGCTTCCCCTGACAACAAACTGTGCCAATAATGCCCCCTCTACACACACTTTCAACAAAACTATAATTGGGTTACTACTACAAATACCAGTGGCCCTGCCATCATAGCCCTGCAAGTCCTTAAATAGCCTTAACAAGCTGGAGTTGTGTTTGCAACCTCGCATGCTGTCTATAGTCTGAGTGACCGGGGGGGGGGGCTTTCTGGGATGACAGTCTATCTATTCACTACTAACCAATCATTCTTTGCCCAGTAGTGAATCTAGTCTACTGTCTAAATATGGCAGCAAGGAAAGTGGAGGTGGTGCCAGGACTAGGTGGGGAGGCAATGGGGCCGTGATAAGGGCCCAATGGGAGGCAAATGAGGTGTAGGTATTAGGCTCGCTTCTCCAAGGCACCATACACTTGGGGGGGGGAGGAATAACCATGAACCACTTTGTTGTTCTGTGGTTTATGGTTCATGGTTACCTACAAACCACGAACCACCCTGACTTGGCATTTTTCTAGTTCATGCCATCTCTAGTCTTCCTCTAATGTCCCCTTTTGAAAAGGACTCATCCAGGTGGAACATAGCAATTATGTTTCCCCACCTCCCTAGATAAAAGAACAAAGTTCATTAATGATGAGCAGCATTGGAAGAGGAAAATCTGATTTTTGTTTTGTTTTGTTTTGTTTTGTGGTGTGTGTGTGTGTGTGTGTGTGTGTGTGTGTGTGTGTGTGTGTGTGTGTGTGTGTGTGTGTGTGTGTGTGTGTGTGTGTGTGTGTGTGTGGTGCTTCCAGTGGCGGGACAGCCAGTATTCAAGCAACCAGAACACTAAAAATAGGGAGATCAGCTTGGCCTGAATTTATATAAATGTCAGTTTTAGAGCTCATGGTTTTGTTCTAGTCTCAGTAAAGATAGTCACTTCCTCTTCCCATTGCTTCCATTCTCTTTCTTCCAGAGTATGTATACACTACAGAGTTGTAGTGATATGCTACCAGTTTAACCACCATGGCTGTATCCTCTGGAATTCTGGGCTTTGTGTTTTGTTGATGTCCTTAGAACAATTGTTTCCAATGAGGACATTTGTGGGAGATTTCCAAGTACCTCAGCAAAACAGCATGCTCTAGGAATCTGTTGATTGGAGCCCAGGCAGTTAGGGGTACCATTTTATCACTGCACAGTGTAAAAGTACGGCCTTGGTACAATACCTCTTTCTCTTTTGTTTTTATTGATGTGAACCCCTTTAAGAGACACTATTGCCTGAAATTTATTTATTTATTTATTTATTTAAATATTTATTTATTTATTTATTGGGTTTTTATACCGCCATATAGAAGCGAGGCCACTCTGAATAAATAAATCTTGATTGCCACAGAGGGATTTTCTGATTAAGTTAGGTTACATAAAGATCAAAGTGCAAGTTGTGTGCAGAGCTCAGGTTGTCCTAAATATAACACCAACAGTCATAAAAACAGAAGGAAATCTAGTGTTCACATCATCTGAGTGTCCACTGGGAGTACCTTTGAGATAAAGGACTCCCTGTGCTATTCCTGTCAGTTTAATTTGTTTTGCTAGTTGTAACAGATTTCCTTAAACAAGTGCTTGAATAAGAGCTGTTTCATAGTGTTGGGAAATATCAAAATGTATGGGAAAACGCCTATTATTTTTAAAGTCCTTTATTTTTTCCCTACAGTTTTCTAAATTGCACCTGGTCCTCTCTTCCTTCATGTCTTTTGTGCTTGTTCTATTAAAGATCAGCTGAAACCAGCTGCATGTATGCCTGCAGAGCTTGCAAATAATACATTTTCAACTACAGTTCACACAATTTCTCGGCCAGCATCGCCGCTGGTTCCACCCTAAGGAATTCTAGCCATGGTAGCTGGTGATTCAGGAGGCGTAGATCCAAAAAATTAACCTTTGCAGGCTCTGAAACTGAAAAAAAAAATCCATTACTTATAAGCCAGTTTGAAATCCACTCCAGAATACTTTGCATGTTGATGATAAGGCTGCAGAAAATTTGCTGCTATGCATCCATTAACACACACACACACACACCGCACGCAGATATGTGCATGCACAAACACATACACAGAGAGATAACAAAATAAGAATTCTCTGCACCATTTCTCACCTCTTCTGAATCTGACTTTCACTGCTGTTCAAACCAAAGTACAAACTCCCTATGGAACAACCATACATGGTTTGGACTTGTACATATTATCACAAACAGACCATTATCATATGTGACTGAGAAAAATATACCAAAAAGGAACATAATTTTTCATGCTAATTCTCAACTAAAAGCTGCATTTGTAATTGCATGAAGTGTATGTAGTTTCTTGCATCCTCTTTCCAACAGATTATGTTCGAATAAATAGCCCTATTTCCAAATGCAAAGCATGCTTCAGGGGCCTGATCCCCTGTACAAAAAAGATAGCTAGGGAAACTGTATAAAAATGATGTGTGTATAAATAGGCGTGTGCATGGATTATGCATCTGTATCACATACTGTAACAATTCAGTTGGGAAAGCGATCGTTCCTTCTTAAATGGAGAGGGTATTTGACATTGACAGGGATGTTGACATGTCTTTGGTTTGAGTCCCAACTTCAAGTCTGAATCTTTGGGTCCAAGGCCCATGCCAAGTTGAAAGCCTGGAGAATTCTGGGTATTGTAGTCCCTAAGAAAAACCTGATAAGGACCCTTTGCCCCCATTTCTCCCTGACAGTGAAACCTCGCCTTACCAGTTGAGTCTAACTCTGCCCTGGCTGGGCAGGAACCACCACTAGTGGTGATTCTGGCAACAGCAGCCACCATCTTGGACTTGTGTACCCTCTGCAGCTGGTACACAGGACTCCCCTGTGAATACCTATGGATGCAGAAGTTTTGCTCAAGAACTAGGAGGTGATCTGGAGGAGGGAGGGTGACCGTAGGGGTTCCCCCGCGTCCTCCCCACCGCCTTCCTCACATGTATTGTTTGTCCCTCACTGGGAAGGAGGGAGGGTGTATCAGCTAAGGACGCGAAAACACAATTCAAAAAATGGGGCCAAGCCTTTCCAAAAATCAAACAAACCCTGAGTTAAGGCCGAATTGATTTGGAGGTGTGACTTAAGTCAGACTTGACAGTGAGTCAGGAGTCGTGACTTATGACTCCTCATCCCTGCTATTTGGAAATGTTTACTTTTCCATTCTTTCTTGCAATAACTCAAGAAAACCAAATACCAGTTTCAAAAGAGCCCTACGTAGCTAGCTAGCATCGGTGAATCCACTAAAGCTAGAGTTGATTTATCTTTTGTAGCTTCTCATGATGGGGTGTTCCGGATACATATGCCTAGGAGGGCATATTTTTAGCTACCATCCTGGCCTCAGTGTCAGTCCTGGTTCCCTTTCAACCTGCCAGCGTAAGTGTAATGAGTTTAGTGGTTTCACCATAGCCTGAAGTGAAGAAGAGGCTGCCGAATAAACCCGCACACATAATTCTTCTAAATTTGGACTGTAAAGGGGCCCCAGCTCTGTGTTACTATGGAAACGGGAGCCTTCTTTTCTTCGGAAATATTCCCTTTAGGTCAATACTAATGGGGAGGGGAGAGAGAGAGAGAAAAGTCCCCATTCTTAGGGATTAGGCGGTACTTCTTCCCTGATCCTTCCCTCAGGCTTCTGCCAGAACAGACAGGAATGGAGGAAGCAAATTGGTGCATGTACACAGGTGTGTGTGTGTGCGCGCGTGCACGCACACACACACTCACACTTAATTGATGCAGCCCTTCCAATTTGTTGTAGAGTTTTTCAATGAGTTACACATCGTTGGGTGAAGTTAGTGTATTTGCCGATTTCAATCATCAGCGATGGTGCTCTCTGTTTCCTTCTGTGTCCCTCTCTCTGTGCACCTGTGTGGTGGGGGTGAATTCTCAACACCTTAATCTGAAATGGTCTTCTGTCAGAATGCCAAAATTTGGGAACATGATAACGCAGAAGTGGTCTTATAGGTCTTAAAAGCAAAGTCTTAAAGTGGTCTTACAGGTCTTAAAAGCAAAGTGTTCTGCTTATACACCACCCCATACCACTTCAAGTAGTCTCTGGGCAGTTTACAGTTTTAACTACAGTAATACAGGCTACACGTTGCCCACTCAGCAAGCTGGGTACTCATTTTTACCGATCTGAGAAGGATGGAAGGCTAAGTCAACCATGAGCCTGTTACCTAGGATTGAACCCCAGGTCGTGAGCACAGTTTTACCTGCAGGACAGGCATTTAACCACTGTGCCACGAGGCTCATGGATGGACTAGCTTATCATTCTTAAGAAAGAAAGCATATGTCCTCATGAATTCCCAAGCAGGCCTATGCCATCATTCCCAAAGGTTCCTGCTCTCAAAGACCTGTGCGAGTAACCCATTGTCCCAGTTCTTGGTGAGAAATGAACTGAAGAGTGAACACTGGAAGTCTTTACCCTTTCTGCAAGCTTCAAGAAGATGGACAGGAAGTAATGGAAGACCAACATAAATTCCCACTTCAATGGGGACAGAGGCTATGTATCAAATATCATGGAATTCTTTTTTTGGGCAGAGAAGCAAGTCATTGCCTTGTTAAGACAGAATACACTTAGAACAATAGTTTTCTAAGCTAGTCTCATCAGATCAGGAGGTGAGATCTAGCATCCATCTATCAGCATAGGTCTTTGTAAGCTTCTACAGACATGGCATTCATGAAGCACTTCAGGTACAGTGGTCCCCCACCCGTTTGCGGTTCTTATACTGTGGTCCCGCTATATTGCAGGACCACAGTATATGAATAAAAGCCCCCTGGGGTAAAGGGGAAAGGCCTGTTTCAGGCCTCCTGCACTTACCTTACCTCAGGACTGGCGCTGCCCTGAACAGGCCTGCAAGGGCCTTCTCGGGCATTCTGGAGGCCCTGATATGGCTTCCCTGTGAACCGGAAGTCATGTCTGGGTTGCGGGAGGCCCTTTTCAGGCCTTCAGAAGGCCCGGGAGGGCCGTCGCAGGCACATTTGGGGCACTGCCAGGCTGGGGGTAAGTGCAAGGGCTCCCAGCTAGGGCCCCCCAGGCCCAACCACGTATCACAGATTTTCAATTATTGGGGGTCAGGTCAGGTCCCTAACCCCCGCAATAGGAAGGGAGTCACTGTACATCTTCCTCCACTGCACAGTTCTCTACCACAACTGTGCTATCATGTTTCCAGCTGGCTTTTTTCCAGAAATCTTATTTATTTATTGTTATTAGTTATTGGTTCCAGTTACATCCATGCCCTTTCCTCCAATATGAGGGCTGAAGCTCTTGCCTTATGGTGCCCGATGGTACAGCCAACCCTGGCTGTAGTCCTAAGTAGGCATATTTGAAGGAACGCTCGGTCCCAATCAGTAAAATTTACTTCTGATTAAAAAAAGTATTTCTGATGGCTCATTTACTTGAAGCAAATCTGTACTCCTTTCCCCCAAGAAACCTGCTTTTCTCTTTCTATGACCCCTCTTTTCAATACGTCATGGTTACTTCAGACAGCAGAGTTCACAGGCAATGCGATCCCGTCTCGCCCATGCCCTTTCCCTCCTGACATCAGCAAAAGAGAAATGTCATTTTGAATGTTCGTTCCAGATGCATAAATGTTGCAAATGCAAACCATTCCCAGGCCCTGAAACAAAACAGAGTTGCAGCAGCAGATTCTCTCTTGCAAACCCACCCACCTTAAAGTAACAACTTTAAACACTGCTATGGTTATTTAAAAGTCCCATGTACAGCAAATTGCCTTTTGAAATTAATTTCAGGGATATTACATTTCACTGAGCACATAATTAATTTTTTTAAATCAGGGGGCTTTAGTGTCACCATTAATTACCTGATTAGAGCTAGTAGTATTGGGATTTCATATAGCGGTATGAAAAAGGATAGAAACTTGCAAAAAAAATTGTGGTCCACCAAATCTTCAGCATAAAAGCTCTCAGGATTTGAATATTCCCATTGGATAAGAATAAGAGGCATAAAGTCTGTTTATGTGTTACATAAACAGCCTCTGAAAATTCCCCACTGTATGAGTGGGTAGAAGAATGCTAAGAGAGAAACATTCCCCCAGATTTCTAAAGGGGAAAGGAGAAATTCTCTGTTTTTTGAGATGTGGTCCCATCATCATCATCAACATCATCATCTTTTCTTCTTCTTCTTCTTCTTCTTCATCATCATCATCATCATCATCATCATCATCATCATCATCATCATCATCATCATCATCATAATTACAAGTACACCTCTTGTTTTTATCATTCTTTAGATGAACTCAAGTCATGCTAACAAGTGATAACAGGGAAATGGCACTGTGGGGGACTTTTTTTATGCCTGTACCTTTACAGGCTATATAAGCCTGTACCTGTATAGGTAAACATATTTAAATAAATAATTAAATATGCAGATATATTGCCCTAAGATTAAAGAAAAAGTGGGGAGGGGAACCCTGAGGCCTCTTGAGAGTGGGAGAGAGAAGATCTGGTGTCACCAGTACACGGATGAAACCCAAATCTATCTCTGCTTGCCATCTAAATCTGAAAAAGCTGTTTCCAGTGTCAGTATTGAACTGGAAGAGGGTGAATAAACTCTCACACACAAACTTTATTGTTTCTGGCCATAGGCCTTTACAATGTACAAACTAGCAAATAAAATCCAGTTAAAACAGGTGATTACTGTAAAACCAATAAAATCCAGCCTAAGAATAATAACATAATTTCAAAGGAAGGAGGGGGGACCCAGGAAACTACAGGCCGGTTAGCCTTACATCTGTCCCAGGGAAGATGGTGGAAGGCCTCATCCAAGAGAAAATCTTAAAACGCATAAAAGAACAAACCTTGCTGAGAGAAAATCAGCATGGCTTCTGTAAGGGTAAATCTTGTCTTACAAACCTTTTAGAATTTTTTGAAAAGGTCAACAGGCACGTGGATTTGGGTGAACCGGTGGATATAGTCTATCTGGATTTTCAAAAGGCTTTTGACACAGTCCCTCACCAAAGGCTGCTGAGAAAATTGCATAGTCAGGGGATAAGAGGGCAGGTCCTCTTATGGATTGAGAACTGGTTGAGATCCCGGAAACAAAGAGTAGGTGTCAATGGGAAATTTTCACAATGGAGAGAAGTGAAAAGCGGTGTGCCCCAGGGCTCGGTCCTGGGACCGGTGCTTTTCAATCTGTTCATAAATGACCTGGAGACAGGGATAAACAGTGTGGTGGCCAAGTTTGCAGATGACACAAAACTTTTCCATGTGGTAAAAACCAGAGAAGATTGTGAAGAGCTCCAGAAGGATCTCTCCAAACTGGGGGAGTGGGCTGAGAAATGGCAAATGCGTTTTAATGTAACCAAATGTAAAGTAATGCATATTGGGGCAAAAATCCAAACTTCATCTATCAACTCATGGGCTCTGAGTTATCCGTGACGGATCAGGAAAGAGATCTTGGTGTGTTGGTGGACAGCTCCATGAAGGTGTCTCCCCAATGTGTGGCAGCAGTGAAGAAGGCCAATTCCATGCTAGGGATTATCAAAAGGGGATTGAAAATAAAACAGCCAACATTATAATGCCGTTATACAAAACAATAGTAAGGCCCCACCTGGAGTATTGTGTACAATTCTGGTCACCGCATCTCAAGAAAGACATAGTGGAACTGGAAAAGGTGCAGAAGAGAGCGACTAAAATGATTACTGGGCTGGGGCACCTCCCTTATGAAGAAAGGCTAAAACAATTGGGCCTCTTTAGTCTGGAAAAAGGCGCTTGAGGGGGATATGATTGAGACATACAAAATAATGCAGGGTATGAGTAAAGTGGATAGAGGGAAGCTCTTCTCTCTCTCTCAAAATACCAGAACTAGGGGACATACACTCAAATTGAGTGCTGGGAGAGTAAGAACTGACAAAAGAAAATATTTTTTCACCCAGTGCGTTGTAAGTCTATGGAACTCCCTGCCACAGGATGTGGTGATGGCATCTGGCCTGGATGCCTTCAAAAGGGGATTGGACAGATTCCTAGAGGAAAAGTCCATCACGGGTTACAAACCATGATGGAGATGTGTAATCTCTAGGCTTTAAACCAGGGTACTTCAAGGGCCAGATGCAGGGGAGTGGTATCAGGAGACAGATATCTAGTCTCATGCGCTCCCAAATGCATCTGGTGGGGCCGCTGTGAGATACAGGAAGCTGGACTAGATGGGCCTTTGGCCTGATCCAGCATGGCTCTTCTTATGTTCTTATGTTCTTATGTTCTTATGGTCGACTGTATACAACCTTTATGTGTCAGTATGGTGCTTGACAAATTGAGACGTCAGCTTCTTAACTGCCAGTACAAATTGTACTACTGCATATGTAATATACATCTGAGTATCGCCACACAATCTTATTCCTGTTTCCATGGTGCTGCAGTTAGGAAACAGCTGAATGATGGGTGACAGAAATCTTTTCCTAGGACTTTTATAGAGAGGACAGAGCAGTAAGTAGCGAATTAGATCCTCAATCTGGTTGCAGCCAAAAACACATTTTCATTCCTCAACTGGGATTCCTTTATATGTCTCCCTTTGAGGTATCCTGAGGCCATCTGTTCAAATCTAAGTTCTGTAAAAGCTCTGCGAATCTGCTGAAAAGTCAGTGATTCAAAGTAGTGTCACTTTGCGTGGCTCACCTGAAGTTGGGGGTGCCAGATAGAAAAAATGGGACCCAATAATAGGAGCCCTATCTGGACAATCGTCAAAGCCATAGATCCAGTTTTTGAAGTCACAAGGACTAAAACTAAGGAAATTATCCATCAGAAGAGTATAAACATTTTTGTGCCCACCCACCAGACTGTAATTGTTCTAGGGAACACCACTTTGTTAGAGAGGAGTCCTCCAAGTTATTCAATCTACACCAATACCTAAGATAAGTCAGATCTACCCTAGAGGCAATTGATAGGCTTGAGTCTCCTTCTTTGGAGGTTTTTAAGCAGAGGCTGGATGGCCATCTGTTGGGAGTACTCTGATGGAGGTTCCTGCATGGCAAGGGATTGGACTTGGATGGCCCTCCAGGTCTCTTCCAACTCTATGATTCTATGATGATTCTATGTGCTGAGGGAGTACCTGGAGGAAGCCTAATATCAGCCTCATGAATTTGTTCTGCAGGATTTCTAGTTTGGGCTTTGCTGCCTCACTCCATAGTTCTGCCCCATAGAGCATTTCTGTTAGAATTTCGGCTACAAACACTTTGAGAACAGGATTTATTAGCTGGTCTATTTTACCTTAGAAGAATCTTTTCAACTGCCCTGTTGATCTGGTGGTCAATAAAATGGTGACATTTAAATGCTGTCTCCAGGAGAAGCTCTCACAAAATTGAATGCCCAAATATTTAAATGGATGTACCTGCTCAATGGCATGCCCATCCAATGACCAATCCTGCTTGGAAGCTCTCTTCCCAAAGACCATATATTTTTTTTTAGTGTAGTTGATTATTAGCCATTTTCTCTTTACAGAGTGGTTCAAATTTAGACAGCATTCTTTTAAGAAACCAGGTCATCAGCATAAAGTAGTATTGAGCTCTTCCTACTGCCAGTGGTTGGGGGGAAGTATTAGGGTGACGCCATATACGACATCAAGCTGTTTAGTGTTTATATAAAAATGAACAGAAAAGGTGCTACAATACAACCTTGTTTCACCCCTCGGGTGATGTTAACCTGTTGTGATAGGGCTCTTTGTAAGCCTATACCCCAGGCATGTCGAAATTTTGGTCCTCCTGATGTTTTGGACCACAACTCCCAGAATTCTAAGCTTAGATTGCCAATGACAAAGGACTGTGGGAGGTGCGGTCCAAAACATCTGGAGGGCCAAAGTTTGGCCATGCCTGCATATGCACTTGCATGGAATAGCTTAACCCACAGAAGACAGAGATGATCCTGGTCAGTCAAAAGGCAAATCAAGGAATGGAGACCCAGCCTATGATGGATGAGGTTGCTCAGGTTTTGGTAACAAGGTATGCCTTTGCACAGTGAAAACTGGTGCCCCAGCTGCACCTGTTCCTGTAGAAGTCTGTTCTAGTCACAGCAACACATACCTTAGTCATGTTCTGGCTGGACTACTGTTTATTCATTTTATTTATTTATTATTGTATTAATATCCCATGCAATATAAAAGGCCACTCTGGGCAGCTTACAACACACTGTACTGTAACACACTCTATGTTATACCCTCCCTATGCAAGATCTCAGGAAACTTCAGCAGGTCCAAAACTCAGCCAGAAGTTTTCCAATGGGGGCTGGACACGGGGATTACGCAACCCACCTGTTACAACAACTCCACTGGCTGCTGATCAGTTTCCAGGCATCATTCAAAGTGCTGGTTCCAAGCTATAAAGCATCTTCCTTTATTGTTCTTACTTAAATTTAGTTCTGCACTATTTTTCCAGACATATAATTACCAGATCTGGAGGTAATACCAGGAAGGCAACTTTTCTAAGACCTCCTATCAAGCATTCCCCCACCACCCAGAGTTCCCAAATGGAGCTGGGTAAGGGAGTGTGCATGGTGTATGACCCATGTTCCTTTGTTTGAAGAATGGGGAGTGTGAAAATCAGTACTTAAGAAGCAGCTTTTACAACTGCCCTTCCTGCCTCCTTCAAGACTTCTGCCCTGGCTGCAACACTGTCTACATTAGCCATGGATTTTAAGAACATCTAAAAGTTACATCCTGGTAAAGCACATATTTTACCATGTCTGAACTTCTGGGACCTGCTTCGAAGAAGAGTTATTTAAACTCGAAAGCTTGCAATGTTCCTTGCTTTTTATTTTTAATAGTGGCCTATAAAAGTATCTCCTGTAACCTATTTTTGCAACCCTGTTTTGCTTTTTCCAGTCGAGAAGATTGTCCTTTCTATTTCTTTCTCAAAAAGCAAATGGACACAATAGTTTCCCTGAACAGCTAGTTTAGTTGGCCTTGCAGCACCAAGTCCATCTCCTATGCGATGCCTCCATGGACAACCAGATCTGTCAGCCATTCGTCACTGTCAAGCTGCTCCCGCTATTTCTCTCATTTCAAAATAGAAATACTGTCTTGAAGTCTGGCAGAAAAATCTCTGAATCCTTCATATTTTCCCTTGCATGACTGCCTTGTATCTGCAAGAAGCAAGACTTCTCCCTGAGGATAATTGTTTTTCCTCCTTGGGTTAGGACGGGAAGAGTTGTTTCCTCAAACATCTTGATTGAACAGAACCAAGCATGATCCTGGTGATACCAATGAAAAAGTTTCAGTCTAGTACTTTCCCATGCAGTATACTTTGCCTAGGCATGATCCAAAGTGCCAGTGTATTGTAAGGTTCAAGGTATTGATTCTGACCTGAGTGCCTGACAGAGTGAATCTTCCAGATATCAGCTCAGGCCCGACCCACCAGAACTGAATTATATGTTTGTTATTTGTTTTGTTTTTTAATTAATATGAATATGATTGTGGTAAACTGCCTGGTGTTCCCCTATGGAAGATGGGCTGTGTATAAATAAATAAATAAATAAGAAAGACTAAAGTGTACAACTAGGATTTAGGAAATTTAGGAAATTAGGAAATTAGGAAATTTAAATAATCTGCTGTGTCACCTGGTCAAATTCCTCTAGCAGTACAGCAGAACTGCAGAGGTTCACAGAGCAGAATCAGCTTCAAGTTCCCCAGAGTAGTCTTTTTCTCTTCAACTGGCACTTACAGTCTCAGGAACTCAGTCTTAGGAAAAGAAAGGATAAAAGTTTTCACCTACTCACAGTGAACAGAAAACGGCCAATGGACAAGCACAACTGCTCACAGCAGCAGGGCTCAACAGACTAACTTGACTGCCAACAAACAACAGAGAAAGGTAAAAAGAGACAGAGCTGAGATGTGAGGCTTTCTTAGAATTCAGAGGAAGGAGGGCATGACTGGATATTCCTGGATAGACTGACAGTCACCCAAGGCCAGAAAGATCCCTCCCAGACACACCTACTAAAGGCAGCATGAGAGGTTGCAATATCTTCAACATTATCTAAGGCCACTCTTCCCCCTTCAGTGGCACTGGTTTAAGATGCAGCGATTTCAGCAGTAACTTTACACTCCAGAAGGACACCAGAGCATCCTCCCATTAGAATCTGGCGAGAATGCTGGTGCAGTCCTGCAGGATATAGTCAATAAAAAAGGATGTTGACAACCTCGAGCGGGTGCAGAGGAGGGCGACCAGGATGGTTGAGGGTCTGGAGGTAATGTCTTATGAGGAACAGCTTAGGGAACTGGGAATGTTTAGCCTCTCTAAAAGAAGGCTGAGGAGGAATATGATAGCTATGTTTAAATATTTGAAAGGATGTCATATTGAAGAGGGAACAGGTTTGTTTTCCATGGCTTCAGAGACTAGGACTCGGGGCAATGGTTTCAAACTACAGGAAAAGAGATTCCATTTGAACATTAGGAAGAATTTCATGACAGTTAGAGCTGTTCGGCAGTGGAATATGCTGCCGCGGAGGGTGGTTGAGTCTCCTTCTTTGGAGGTTTTTAAGCAGAGGCTGGATGGCCATCTGTCGAAAATATTGTGATGGGGTTCCTGCATGGCAGGGGGTTGGACTAGATGGCCCTTGAGGTCTCTTCCAACTCTATGATTCTATGATTCCATGATTCTATATAAGAGAGCAGTGGGAAACAGAGACAGGAGCAGATCATGATTTAATCACTGATTTCACTGGTGCACTACATGTCTTAGCAAAGGATGGGATCCTGCAAAATATAATTCGAGGGCATGCCTTAAGGGTGATGGACAAGAGCAAGCAAATGATATGTGAGTACTTAGCCTTCAAGTGCAGAGTGGCTTGTCATAACATGAGAAAGAAATGTCTCACTTAAGGTCAATTAATCCCTACTGAGAGTGAAAGTCAGCCTTGTTTAACCCCACACTGTTTTCTCACACTTGAAATTGAAGGTTTAGTGACAGATTCCCCCCCCTCCCTTTCTCCTGCCCTCTGAACGCAATGATACCATTTTTACAACCCATTAGGGGAGGGTGGCTGCTCCATCTGTCCTGACAGGGCCTGGCTTGCAGACAGTGAGACCAAGTGATTCCCCGACAGCTGACTTAAAAGTCAGTAGCCCTCGTGAATTTCCCAATGATAGGAATAGCTTTATCGTGCCTCCTTCTCCTGTGACGTTTTCAAAGCCTGCTTTGACAAAGAGGGAGACCTGAGACTGAGAGGCATCAATCTTGCCTGCCCCATGGACTCGTCAAGCTGTGAGGAAAAGCACCAGGCAGGCTTCTTCATGCCAACTTTGCAGCTGCTCATAGAAATCAGAGAACTCATTCCTCCCATCAATCACATGGCAATTTCTCTGTGACAGTGGAACCTAGCCACATAAGAATATAAGATGAGCGCCAGGTGGGCTAGACACAATCCCATTCTGGTTCAGCAGTACCTTTATTTTTATTTTTATTTAATTTATTTTATGCTTATTAACAGCCCAATTTTCCCTCAGGAACTCTGGGTGGTGTACAATAGACTACAGCAAGAACTTGCCCAAACACAACCCCCATAGAGATTTTAAAACAATAACAACCACAAAATGCAGAGTCCGGCAAGGGTGGGGAAGGGTGGGACAGATAGCACAAACAAACAACGGCCATACAAATGTACAATCAGCAATCTCCAAAACATTTCCTGAAAAGCCAGGTCTTTAATGCTCTCCTAAAAGCCGGCAGGGACTCCATCAGCCTGATCTCCATCGGCAGTTTGTTCCAAAGTGCCGGGCCAACCACCAAGAAGGCCCGATTATGTGTTTAATCTCTAAGGCCTCTACGTACGAGTTTAATCCATTCCAAATACATGCTCATAAGTTGAATAACTTGTAAGTAGAGCAGTTGTATCTTAAAATAAAAAATAAATAAATAAATAAATAAATAAATAAATAAATAAATTGTAAGCAGAGCAGACTGCATCTAAAAGTTGCAAGGCAGCAGTTAAAACACCAACAGTTTTCTGCTCTTAAGTCGAATTGCTCGTACGTAGAGCCACTCATAAGTAGAGGTACCACTGTATTCTGTTTTCACAGCAGCTAGCCATATCTACATGGGAAGCTATGAGTGGTACATATATCCAGCATGATTAAAAGTCATAGTGGGCCCTGGCCTCCAATACTCCTCCATTTGTGGTTTTCAGATTCTATCTATTCCTGGCTAAGCACACACCCCTTGCGCCTCCCTCCTGCGGTCCGTTATCATGGGGCCGATCGGGAGGGGAGAGAAGGAGGCCATGTTTAGGCGGCCAGAGCAGCATGGCTTAAAAGCCACCCCCTTGCGCCTCCCTCCCGCAGCCCGTTATTGTGGCGCCGATTGGGAGGGGTGATAAGAAGGAGGCCGCACTTAGGCGGCCAGTGTTGCATGACTCCAACGCCGCTCCCCCTCTTTATTCCTCCCACGCCTGTTCGTAGGCACCCCCCCAGCTCCGACCGGGCCCCAGGGGCCGCATGGTGGGTGCTGAGGGGAAAAGCGGGCAAAAACAAAGGACGAATTAACGAACCAACGTAATGAATTTTTTTGGGAAAAAATAGTTAAAAACAAAATGAAACGAAAGGAAGCCTTAAACGAAACGAAATGAAACACCATTTTTTCGGTTCATGCCCATCTCTAGTCAGTAAGATCCCAAAATTGATCTCTATTAATCATTATCATCATAACAGCTATGTGCTGTCAAGCCAGTTCTGACATGGTGATCATTTTCAGCATTTTCCAGGCAGGAAAAATTGTTTGTTATGCCCTTCTTCTGGGGGTGCCCAGAGGCAATACTCGTAGGAGGCGCAGTAGGGAATCAAACTCCTAGCCTCTGGCTCTACAGCCACAGAGCGATCCAGACAGCTTTATTATGAACCCTTTAAAGCACAATGTTTATTCAAAAATAGGTTTCACTGTCTCAAACCAGAGAATACCCTTCGAATCAAGTGCCAAATGGTAATGCAACACTTATATAACTGCATGGTAAATCAAAAGGGGTCCTGCTGGCCAAGTTCAAAAGTAAAGAGAATTCCTTTTCTAAGACAAAATACAGTGGTACCTTGCATAAAGGAATTAATTTGTTCCAAATGAAATTATGTTAAGCAAATTTTCCTTTATACAAATTCCCATAGAAATGCATTGAAAATTGAGTAATCCCATTTTTATATTGTACGGATTTTCCCCATAGGCGATTATGTTAAGCAAATTTTCCCTACCTCCAGAATTTTTTATGATGTACAGCTTTTATGTTATACAAGCTGTTTGTTATACAAGGGTCCACTGTACTCCAAAGCATCTTCACCTTCTGATTTACTCTTGGGTTCTTTTCAAAACAAGAGGCCACATTACTTTTCAAAAGTTCTATAGTGTGGGGGCGGGGGTGGGGCGGCAGGCCGCCGGCGGCAGCGGCGGGGGGGGGGCTGGGGCGGGGGCGGCAGCAGATGGCGGGAGACAACAATGGGCACGAGGGGTGGGCAGCAATGGGCGCGGCGGGCAGATGGCGACGGGCGGTGGGGGGATGGACGGCGGTGGCCAGCGGTGGGAGGGTGGGGGGCAGCAGGCTGGCCAGTGCCCCCTCTCCATTTTGGCGCCCTAGCAACTGCCTAGTTCGCCTTAATGGACGCGCCCGCCCTGCCTACGGTTGCCTTACAGGTCAAGTAAGACCTATATTCCCCCTCCTCAGCTTTGATAGAGAGAGAAGCACAAGTCAGGAATGCCTTGTGCCCTCTCTTTCCCTTACTATTAGATTTACACTCAGAACATTGGGCATATAGAAAGGAGAAATATCAATGGTCTTGTTCTTATGAAAACTAACTGTAAAACAATTTTCTGTATGGATATGGTGCTATTTCTGTCATGCCATATTGAACTTTTGGGCATACATTTTGAGGATTTATAGAGGGAAACACATTACATGTTGGAAAATCTCTATCTTGATCATAGCAACACAGTCCAACTTTCCAAACTAAAGCACATTTTTTATCAGAGGATTTAAATTCAGTTTTATATTTTGAAAAAACGTCTCCAGGGGTTCCTATTCCGAGAGCAGATACAGCCTCTGGACACCAGCAGAATTGGCAATTAGCAAATCAACCCCAGCTAGACACCCAGTAGACTTTATTCAGATTTTGACTGTTTAACAGTATATGCAGACAATGCAGCCAAAGTATTATGTCAATTTTATTTGTTCCAGAGTGGAAGATTTGAAATCTGAATGCTGCCATGGCATGTAGTTGATTTGCTAATTGGCAATTCTGCTGCTATCCAATCTTGTAGTACAGAGACCTAGTTTTTCACATGATTAAACTTAATTTGAACTCACTGTTTGCAGAAATATCCACTGGCTTAGAAAGATGGGCTGCACTACTTACACTGAGCATTTGTAAGAAAAAACAGGGATTGAAATGAATATATCAGAACATATAATTTAATTCTTCATATTTCTCCTTCTCAAACCTATATATTTGCAGATGCATTTCTGCAAGTTCCATGTGGCATTTTGGTGGATTATTTAATCATTTCTCCTATATTATAAACTTGCAGCTACTGATCTTTAAGAGAGACTTAAGTCTGCTAGAATACATCTATACATATATGTGTGTTTTAGGTGTTTGTTAAGCTGCTCAAAAGAGAAGCTTGTTCATTTGCAAATGAACAAGTCCTTTCGTATTTCAAAACCCAAAAATTCATCTCTCTCTCTCTCTCTCTCTCTCTCTCTCTCTCTCTCTCTCTCTCTCTCTCTCACACACACACACACACACACACACACACACACACACACACACACACACACACCTCTTATTTGGTCAAGGGAATGGATTATGTCAGTGTTTCCAAAAAATAGGCTATCCTCCTCTAATCTAGGTTGTTTTGGAAAAAAGTTACAATCTTGCATGCAACCTAACACTGGATTTCAGTGGGAAGAAGGAATTTTCACAAACTAAGCTGATGGTTTTCTGCCACAAACCAAGTAGAAAATACAGCTGCCCCCTCTTCCTATCTCCTGGCTGCTTGGTTTGCTTTCTTTCTTCTACTCTGAATAAAAGTCAGAGCAGACATGCAAATTTTTGCTTCTTGCCCTTTGACATAGATTTTCCCACTTCCAGATGTTTGAGAAATTCAGCCCACTTTTTATCTTTTACACTTCTGTTTGTAACTAAGTAGACCAAAGAAGAAGACGGTTCTTGGCCTAGATGACCCACAAAGACAACCAGAGCTGCCTCCATCCCATAGGTATCCCTTACATCAAACTGAAATGGACCCACTGTATATCAGTGGTTCTCAACGTTGGTTGGGGTTTCCTTGGACTACAATTCCCCGAGACCCTTGGTCAGCCGAGCTGATGACAAAGGCTTCTGGGAATTGTAGTCCAAGAACACCTTGATTGCCCAAGGTTGGGAACCACTGATTTAGATCATCAGCTTTACCCTGGAATGTTAACCTCAAGATTTCCGAACTTTCCTGAAGAACAGCAGATCTAAGAAATAAAAAAAGAAACAAAGCCTGTGTTACTGTTCAGAGAGATGAGAGCTGAAATTCCATCTTGATATTTTTAGATTCAAGACTGTAGGAGAACAGCTTGTGCAAAGTTACCATCAGGTAATAGAAAAGGGCAAATGAAGGTTTACAATATAGAAATAAGCCTGTAGCCATTTATCTGGCGCTGTTGATTCAGAACTGTAAGCCTTGCTATGTTTAAGAGAGTTGACCTTTCCAGGAGTCCTCCGTAGCACTGACCCAATGTCTGGTTGCTCGTTGTAGTCTTTAGAAAGTCATTCAACATTAGAGGGGGCTGGCTGGCTTTAGCTTGCACTTTCTATTCCCTTCCTCTTGAATGCCAAAATAGCAAACCAACTCGTTCTCTTCAAGACAAGCACACATAAATCCTGGGCAAAGGAAGATGGAGAGACAAGCAAGGAATGCTCGATACCTTTCCCATCACTGATTAAAATTTCATTCCATCCATTATGATTGGCCCTTGCGATGCTTTAGGCGATGAATCTGGCAATTACATTGATTAAAACTGATTAAAACCCATCACTTAAGCCTCTGCCAGATGTTGCATAATTTTTATAATATCTGCTTTGAAAGTAGATTATGCAGAGGAAGCTCAGTGTCCAAAGTGTTTTGGTACTTATTTGCAGCTGCTTCATCCTTCAGTCTTTGACCTCAGACTCATTTACCCCGACAATGGCTTTCATTACCATGGCTTGGGGAAACATCCAGAATCTGCTTTATATGTACCTGAGCCATCATCAAGCTCTCTTAGGTCAACTCAGCTTGGAGAATTAATCAACTGAATGGGCAAATGAGACTGGGGGCGGTGATGGCAACTGCGAAGAGGAGAAGTGAAGCTAAGATGGTTGGGACTGTGACAAATGCAGATGGACAATTAGTGAACAGAAAAATCATTGATCCTATTGAGGAAAATTGATACCACTTATATGGTGGCTGGCTGTTCTACTTACACAATATAGACTTCTGTGTCAAGAGTTATCAAATGAGAACTCCGAGGCTCTTTGAAACACTTGAAGTTCAGCGGGTCACTGTTTTAAGGGAAGGAGCAGGCTGAATGGCTGAGTGGTTTAGACATCTGGCTGAGAAGGTTGGGAGTTCAATTCCACTCTGTGCCTCGAAAAAGAAGAACTAGACTGTAAGGCCCTGGGCAAGCTGCACAGCCCCAGGGCACACCCAGAAGACAGGAATGATATACATCTTCAAAGTATTATCTATCTACAAAACCCTGGAAAGGTCTGTCATATGTCAATTTGATGGCATGCAAGGTTTGTTTGTAGTTTGTACAAAGTTCTATCAAAGTCTGGTGCAGTGGTTAAATGCCTGTACTGCAGGTAAAACTGTGCTCACGACCTGCGGTTCAATCCCAGGTAGCCGGCTCATGGTTGACTCAGCCTTCCATCCTTCCGAGCTCAGTAAAATGAGTACCCAGCTTGCTTGGGGGGCGGGGGTCAATGTGTAGCCTGCATTACTGTAATTAAAAAACTGTAAACCACCCAGAGACTACTTGAAGTGATATGGGGCGGTATATAAGCAGAACACTTTGCTTTTGCTTTTTGGTTTAAAAATGAAAAACAAACACAGAGGAATTGAGACAGCCAACTGTATTTAGCACCTGGATAGCAAACTAAGCAGGTATACTGATCACCTGATCAGTCTTTTTCTGCTATGCAGGGATGTATTTCTATTTTTCTTCTGTCTGTCTGTCTGTCTGTCTGTCTGTCTGTCTGTCTGTCTGTCTGTTTTGTTGCAAGCTATAAGTAGCCTCCTAGCATGCAAGTAGTTTCAAAACTTCTTACTGGTTTTACCAATGCGTGGTGCAAAATGAAGGTGTAATCACAATGTGGGAATATTCAGTTAAGAAAGCAGCTTTACTGATAAAAGTGCAGCATCTCGATATACTGTTTGTAAAGTAAAGTTTGCTTCAGAAGATCACTAGTGGAAGAAGGTATATTCATTCAGAGAGGGACTACCAAAAGAGGAACCAAGTGAGTACGAATGATCAAACGAGCAATGGAGTGAAATATATTATGCAAATTTGTGTCCATAAAGACTACAGAAAGGAAATAGCAGTTTGTGCAGAAGCAATACTGAAGTTAAATTGTGCTTTGGTGTTAAACACCGCATTGTGCCAAATATGTTATCAAGTGGGCAACTGAAATTTTTCAAAGCAGCTTAATCAAAGCATTCAGTCTACTGGATGCTGAAATCTAAAGTTCTCCATGGGAACACATTTATACGGTCAAAATATAACTAAGAGGCATTTTCTAAGACTGACGTATGGCCCCAAATAACTCAAAAGACAACACATGAACCGTGTCCCCATAAAGGGCTTATTTTCATGGAAAGCTTATATATAATCAGACTTCATTCACTCAGGAATTCATAGCATCAAGAAATTAATACATCTATTCAGCTTTGTTTAATGGATTTGAGGCTCAGGTACTGGAGAAGAGCTACATTTTACAGTTGTTAAGGGTGCAGTAACTAAACCCATGAGCTGCAAGTCTTCAGTTTGTAGGGGTATGAACTGAGAAATAACCATTGTGTTTCAGTTAATTTGTTACAAAGAATTTCTGAACCTTACAAATTTCCCAACATGCAGATTGGAAAAGCCTTGAAAATAAGGATGGGCTATTCATTTGGGAAGCTACCGGTTCTAAAACGACAAGCGGGAGCCCAGCTGGTGTTCGGAAGCCTCCAAAACGCAATCGGCCAATCCCTTACTTTGCTCTGCTCTAGCACCAGGCTGATCTCCAATGAGGAAGAAGCCTCTGACATCATTGGGCCCGCCCCGAAGGCTTCTGGATCCGGCTCGATTCCGTGAAGCCTTCGGGGGGCTTTCTGGTGGCCTGGCTGACGATTCGGCTGAGGCTTTGGTCAACCAATGGTTTGAGTCAGCTGCCAGCGCCGTCAACCAAATCGCCCCCAAGCGTCTCCTCCGTGGCAGAGCTCGAACTTCACCGTGGTTCACGGTGGAGTTAAGAGCGATGAAGCAGGAATGGAGGAGACTGGAGAGCATCTGGAGACAGAGCCGGACGGCGAATAACAAGACTACCATTGTGATCCAGACTAGTCGCTACTCGCGAGCGATCAGGGAGGCTAAAAGATCTTTTTACTCCTGATAATTGGTGAGGCCTCGAACCGTCAGGCGGAACTTTTCCGGGTGGTTCGAGACCTCACCAATCCTAGTCTGGCTAGGCCTCCTCCTACTGATTTCAGTAGTGAGAACTTCACAGTCTTTTTTAGATCCAAAATAGAGGCCATCCATGCCGGCTTTGAATCCAGTAGCACTAGCCCTCCCTCGCCATCCCCAGCTCCCTCACCCCCCCCAGTCTCCTCAACTGGTGGAGTTTGGACCTGTCCTTCCTTTGGATGCCTCCAGGGCTATTGCCCACTGCCGTCCCGTGACCACCCCCTTCGATCCTTGCCCATCATGGCTTATCAAATCTGCTGGAGGGAGCATGCCCGAGTGGGCCGCTGCCATCGCCACTGCCTCATTCAGTGAGGGGGTTTTCCCTCCCGTCTGAAGGAGACGGTGATCAAGCCCATTTTGAAAAAAACGGGCCTGGCATCGGACCAATTGGCCAACTATCGTCCGATTGCCAATGTTCCCTTCATGGGCAAGGTCATCGAGAGGGTGGCTGCGGTGCGGATTCAATCTTTTTTGGAGGAACAGCGGTGCCTTGATCCCTGCCAGTCTGGCTTCAGGCCTGGCCGGGGTACCGAGACAGCTTTGGTCGCCCTGCAAGATGACCTAATCCGGGCGGCCGACAGGGGTTGCTCTACCCTGTTGGTTCTCCTGGATTTGTCAGCGGCCTTTGATACCGTTGACCATGGTATCCTACTGGACCGGCTCCTGGAGGTGGGTATCAGAGGCACTGTTCGCAGCTGGCTCTGGTCCTTCCTTCAGGGTCAGCTCCAGTATGTGCAGCATGGCAGAAAGTTGTCGGCCCCGTGGACACTCCCTTGTGGGGTTCCGCAGGGCTCGTCTCTCTTCCCCATGCTGTTTAACATCTATGTAAGGCCGCTGGCTGGGGTCATTAGGAGATTTGGAGTGTGCTGCCATCAGTACGCTGATGACACGCAACTCTATCTCTCCTTTTCCACCTCTGCAGTGGATGCTGTCCTGTCCCTCGACCAGTGCCTGGAGGCGGTCATGGCTTGGACCAGGGCCAACAGGCTCAAACTCAACCCTGAGAAGTCTGAGGTGATGTTCTTCGGGAGTTCCCGTCTAGCTATGGAGGTCCTCTCCCCAGTCTGGAGGGTGTTTCTCTCCAGCTGGCGGAGAGGGTTCGGAATCTGGGCGTGATCCTGGACCCAGCCCTGTCCCTGGATGCCCAGGTGGCGGCCGTGGCTAGGACCGCATTTTTCCATCTTCGTCAGATCGCCCAGATTTGCCCCTACCTAGACGGGGACTCCCTGAGAACAGTGGCCCAGGCGCTGGTGATCTCGAGGCTGGACTAGTGCAACACTCTCTACATGGGGCTGCCCTTGACTCTCCTCCAACGATTGCAGTGGGTGGAAAATGCAGCGGCCAGGCTGGTGGTGGGTGCGCGTCGTTATGACCGCATCACCCCGGTCCTGGCCCGGCTGCATTGGCTACCCGTTGCCTCCTGGATCAGATTCAAGGTCTTGGTTTTAGTTTATAAAACCCTCCATGGCCTGGGCCTGGATTACCTGGCAGAGCGGATCGCCCAGCTGTCAACTTCGACCCGACTGGTGTGGCAGTCGCGGGCGCACTCACTTCGGGTTCCAACTCCCCGAGAGGCCAGGTGATCCCTTACTCGGAATCGGGCCTTCTCGGCTGCTGCTCCACTTCTGTGGAACAGCCTACCCAGCGAAGTGCGCTCTGCAGAGTCCCTGCTGGCCTTCCATAGAGCAGTGAAGACTATCCTATTCCGCGAGGCCTTTGGTGACCTAGCTGAACAATAGTTTTTTTTTTTGCCACCATCGACCATAATGTCTGTGATTTGATACAGTAGCAGTGAGGTTTGAACTAAAGGGTGCTCCCCTGCTGCTGCTCTTTTTAATCTATATGTATTGTTTTGCTGGTGTCTGTTCTATTGTACTGTATTGTATTGTGTATTTGCTGACTTGCTCAGCTCTGTTAGCCACCCAGAGTTCCCTTTGGGAAGATGGGGGGTGTATAAATCTAATAAATAAATAATAAAATAAATAAATTGTTCCTTCTCCCTGGTGCAGGCCAATCAGATGGTGGACCAATGGAGATTTTTAAACAAAAGTTGAAAGTCTATCCATCAGGGATGCTCTAGGTATCTATTTCCTTTATCACTAAGTAGAACTAGGTGACCTTTTGTATCCTTTCCAGCTATACAGTCTCATGCGCTTCCAAACGCATCTGGTGGGGCCACTGTGAGATACAGGAAGCTGGACTCGATGGTCCTTTGGCCTGATCCAGCATGGCTCTTCTTATGTTCTTATTTTCTTATACAGTTTCATGACACTTTATCTGTGGGTTGTGTTTTTATTTCTATGTTTGCTCTTCCCATCTTTCATTTCTTCCCAGAAATGCCCCCTTCCCCATTGAGGATTCAATCGGTACTGTACTACAAGCAAAATGCTAATCAACATGAAGCATGGGTCTTTTCTCTAATGCTGGCCACAACTAGCTGTTTGTAACCACTGCTCCCATGCATTGTTATCAATTGCTTCCATTCCTTTCCTGTGCTCCACTGTAAACATCATCACATCACTTATGACATCACTGTTTTTCAGGAGCAAAACACAAGTTATGAGGGGTGAGGCAGTGTGTGGGAGGCACAATAATTTATAATTTGTATTCAATAGACATACCCCACATATGCTAATTAGGCAACCCAAAATGTTCCTGACAGCAAGCTAATTAGGACAACCAATTACCCCAAATGTCATCATTAAAAGACTGTCTTCCGTTAAAAACAAATGCATTTTGACCATGAAAAAAAAAAAAATGTAATGTCAGATTTGACATAATGTCAGAACCTGAGGACAGACAGAGGATTAGGACTGTTTAGAGATGGGCATTTCATTTCGGAAGGGGACTGGTTCTGAAACAAAACACATCAGCACTGCAGGCATTCGAAATGCAGTCCCACTACTCCAAAACAAAATCAACCACTGTCTTACCTTGTTGTAGTTTATGCAGAGCAAAACTCCAGCCAGGAAGCAGCCCTCGTCATCTTTCCCTCTCCCTGGCACTAGCCAATCAGACAAGGAGGTGGGATGATGCATGTACTTGCACAGCTCCTGATTGGCCAGCGTGAGGGAGAGGGAAAGATAATGCGTCAGAGGCAGCTTCCTGGTTGGAGTTTTGTCCTGTGTGAAGTAAAGCAAGGTAAGACAGTGGTTGATTTTTTTTCCCCTTAGGGTTGGACTGTGTTCTGAACACCAGCTGTGCTGGCATGTTTCATTTTAGAACCAGTCCCCTCCTGAAACGAAACACCCATCTCGAGGACTGTTGCAAATACACATTCCAAATAGTTGTGTTAAAGTTGAGTGATAAAACTACTGGAAGTTTTTGGTAGTCTTATCCAAATTATCATAAAATAATAGAATAGTGAAGTTGGAAGGGTCCTATAAGGCCATCAAGTCCAACCTTCTGCTTCATGCAGGAATACAAATAAAATGATTTCTGCCAGGTGGTTGTCCAAATTTATCTGGAATGCCTCCAGTGTTTTACAGTGAGCTGTAAAACCACTTTCAGGTTCTTGATGAATCTGGCAGACAGCAAGAAGATGAAATCAAAGAAGATATCTTGTAAGAGCCTATTGGGTTGAAACTCAGCCAAAAAGAGAAATTGAACCTACTCCCTACAAAAAGATAAAGAGAAAAGCAATTGTAATCAGCAACTTCCTACTACGTGTGGCTGAAACTGAACTATGCCAGGAAGATCTGTGGACCTGCCAGGTATGCTGTCTCCCTGAAGTTCAGATTAGGGATGTGACAGAATGGTTGTCATTAGAGATGGGCGCGAAACGAAGTGGCATTCTGTAACAAAACGAATAACAAATAACAAAAGGAATAAAAAATTCATTTTGTGCCCATCTCTAGTTGTCATCACTCATAAAACCCACAGATACTGATCCCTTCCTTCTTATTCATGTGGGAACAAGCAACACAGCTAAGAACAACTATGAAGAGATCATAACAGACTTTGAAGACCTAGGAGGTAAAGTTAAGGACTTTGGGCCACAGATAGTTTTCTCATCCATCTTACCAGTATTTGGAAGAGGAACAGAAAGGGAAAAGAAAATACTTTGGATGAATGACTGACTACCAACGGGGTGTCAACCCAAGGGATTTGGTTTTTGGTACTATGGGCGAAACTTCCTGGAAGATGGACTTCTAGCAAGAGATGGCTTACATCTCACAGGCTCTGGAAGGAATGTGTTTGGTCACAGCATGAAGAACTTAATCAAGAGGGCTTGAAACTGAATTGCATTGGGGAGGAAGAAACAAACTCAGAGGTACAGTTAGACAAAGGATTATGCATGATTAGAGGGGGGCAACAAACAGGTCTAAGGAGGATCAATAATAACATGAACATTAATAACAAAATTCATGAAAATATACAAAGAGCATACCACAAATCACATAATCTCCGGTGCCTATATACGAATGCTAGGAGTATGGGAAAGAAATAAGAAGAACTGGAAATCTTAATTCAGGAGGGTAAATGTGACTTAATAGGAGTAACTGAAATTCTCATGACTAGAATATGGAAACTGAGGAATATAAATTGATCAAAAAGAACAGAAAGAATAGAAAAGGTGGAGTTGCACTATATATTTAAAAATACACATTCCTGCACAAAAATAAAGGAGGAGGAGATTGGCTGTCCCATTTAGAGCATCAACATCAATGCAGTTGTGGTGAAAAACAAAAGTAACATGGTAATTCAAGTCTTCTATTAACTGCCCAACCAAAGAGAGGATTTTGTAATTTTATGAATACTCCTGACACTACATTGCAATAACCACATTTATAAAATTTCATTGTTCTTCCATATTTCATTGTTGTTTATGTTTCATAAATTAAAATTCATAAATTAAAATTTAAAAGCATAATATCCATGATATGTAACAGGATAACCCAAAGCAGTTTCAACACTGGCAGATCCATACCTTGGGTCCAGGCAAGATTTTCAGAATGACTGGAGTAAAGTAGCACAGAGAATCTAAGGCAGGATATTTACTAGTTTTGTTGGATGGGGTGCTTCTAGGAGAAAAAAAGTATATCTTAGGGAGGAACTAAGTAATTAAATTTTAAAACTATGTTTGCATGTGCTTGCGACTATCCAGTCTTTTCAAGATCTACAGGGGGACTTGGAACCAGTCCTCCATAAATACAAAAGTCATTTTATATAATAATAATAATAATAATAATAATAATAATAATAATAATAATAATAATAATAATAATAATAATAATAATAATAATAAAAGTGTCATCAAGTCACACCCAACTTATTGGAAAGCCTTCTGGTATGAGATATTGGGAAAGGGCTTACAATTTCTCCACTTACAGAAATGTGCAAAAACCAGTCTTTTGACTGTGTAGATTCTCTGTGAGATCGAAGCAGCTTCATCAGTTCACGGACGAAGCTGCTTGGATGATTAGCAAAATGTTTTGATCCCATAACAAAAAAGTCCAGTTGCCATTACCATAGTTTTGCATTATATATAATTATAATATATATATATATATATATTTATTTATTTATTTATTTATTTATTTATTATATGTTTTTAGATTTTCACGGGTATAGGTATGCATGTTAGGGTGGATTCGGGTTTCTTCCCGTGTAGAAATCTGGTTGTTTTGGCGACGTTTCGACGAGGTCTCACTCGTCATCTTCAGGCTGGTGTTCTGGCTTCTTTCTTCTTGAAGCAAAGTGTGGTCTCTTTCCACAAACTGGAAAACGCCAGAAGCCCAACCCCCCCACACAACAGCCCATGAAACAAACAGTTCACAACATATCAGACAGGACACTCACCATCGCAGAGACCAAAGTCCTTTCCAAAGGATTCAACTTTGCAATCGCCCCCAGACACATCCCCACCAAAAACATCATATGCGGAGTGGAAGCCAGCCTAACCAAAATCAACCCAGATGAAGCCAACAAAATCAGAAAAGTCACCAATGTCCTCTGCTCCAGCAAACCACCCAGAAGCAATTTACACAAAGAAGAACAAAAGCCCTCTCCAACCTGAGGAAAGACAACAACATAATCATTCTCCCAGCAGACAAAGGCAATGCCACAGTGGTGATGAACACATCCGACTACCAAGCCAAATTATCCAACCTACTACAAGACCCTGCTTACATACCTTTGAACACAGACCCCACCACCTACCTGGAAAAAACCACCAAAGCCAAAATAAAAGCCTCTCCCTTAAGTGAAGAAATCAAGCCAAGCATCATCCCCAGAGAGAAATCATCCAGATGCCCCAAGCTCTACGGCCTCCCCAAGATTCACAAAGAAGGAACACCTCTCAGACCCATAGTCAGCTCCATAGGCTCACCTCTACAAAACCTCGCCAAATTTCTTGCCAAACAACTCCAGCCCTATGCAGAATCCATCACTTCATACGTACAAAACTCGTTCCACTTCATAGAAATTATAAAGAAACAAGACCTACAACCCAATGACCTACTCGTGAGCTTCGATGTTGTTTCGCTCTTCACACAAGTGCCCATTCAAGAAGCCTTGACAGCTATCCACAACAAATACAACCCCCAAACACATCCTAGATCTGACCAACCACTGCCTAACCAACACATACTTCATCCACAATGGACAAAGATACAAACAGATAGAAGGAGCACCCATGGGATCACCCCTCTCACCGGTCATCGCAAACCTATATATGGAACACTTTGAAACCAACGCGTTACAGAAGTCCGAACATAAACCCAAACTCTGGCTCAGATATGTTGACGACACCTTTGTTATCTGGCCACACGGGAAAGATAAACTGAACAACTTCCTCACACATCTCAACAGCCTACACCCCAAAATACAATTCACTATGGAAATAGAAGCCAACAACCAACTTCCCTTCCTGGACGTCCTAATCTACAAAAAACCCGACGGCTCCTTAGGACATACCATCTACCAGAAAAAACACATACAAACCGCTACTTAAATGCACAATCACACCACCACCCTGCACAGATCAACTCCGTAGCAAAAACCCTCATCTCCAGAACCAAACGCCTCGCTGACAAAGACCACCTAAAAACTGAATTACACACTCTCTCGAATGTTTTAATTGCAAACGGATTCCAAAAAAACACCATCACCAAACTAATCCAAAAGGAAACACCCCCCAAGAACCAAGAAACAGAAGAGAACAACGACACCGCCCTCCTCCCTTACATCAAAGGCACCACAGACAAAATCAGCAAAATTCTCCACAAACACAATATCAAGACAGCCTTTTGCACCGACCAAAAAATAGCCAACATCTTAAGAAACCCCAAAGACAAGATTGAGCTAGAAAACCAAGGAGTCTACGAAATACCATGCAAAGTCTGTCCAGCCACATACATCGGACAAACAAACAGGAGAATAAGCGCACGCATCGCAGAACACAAGAACGCAGTCAAAAAGAAGAAAAATCTTCCTCTCTCTTCCAGCACATAAAAACAACAGGTCATGAAATTGACTTTGAAAGAACCAAACTCATCTCCAAAACTGAACACTTCAACAGTCGAATAATCATGGAAGCCATTGAAATAGAGAAACACCCAAACAACATGAATAAACGTGATGACACCTCCCGCTTGCCTGACATCTGGAAACTAGCCCTGGTCAACAGACGAGCCTCTGTCACAAAGACTGACACCAGGTCCAAAAGGACACAAGATGCCACCACCTTCCATCCACACCAAACACAAACCCAGACCCTTCCCACAGATGAAACGAAACCACCATCCAATAACAAAACCATGACTGCACCATCTACTGCGGCACCCCACTCCAGTCACCACATGGAGCACACTCACACACCCCAAAAAAACATTGGGAGACCACAGACACGTAGCCAGACCAAAATGAATTCACAAGACACAGGACCCCACTCCACCAAAGCCCAGGATACTGCCAGAACCTACCAGCCATCTAACCCACCAGCATGTAAACAGCCATCTAAACAGCCATCAGCAGTTAATCCCTTAACGATCGCCTCAGCCACACAGCAGATCACAAAAGAACAAAGGAACAAAGGAACCTACAATCAGCAACAGAGCAAGCAAACCACACACCCCCAGCAGTATTTATAGAAGGACTTCAACTGAGACCACACTTTGCTTCAAGAAGAAAGAAGCCAGAACACCAGCCTGAAGATGACGAGTGAGACCTCGTCGAAACGTCGCCAAAACAACCAGATTTCTACACGGGAAGAAACCCGAATCCACCCTAACATGCATACCTATACCCGTGAAAATCTACGAAAACATATATATATTTATTTATTTATTATATTTATATCCCGCCCATCTTCCCGTAGGAACTCTGGGCGGCTTACAGAGCAGTGACTAGCGCGGCAATGAACAACAGTCCGACAATAAACTAACAACTAAACAAAATTAAAACAAGTGAACAATTCAAAACAGTTTAAAACAGTTTAAAACAGTTTAGCGCCCCATCATCGCCGGCTGGTACAGAGGCGAGGTACTTAAAGAATAGTATAGATGGCGGGGAGGGAGAAAAAAATCAGTTAATTAAAGCTCGCCAAAGGCCTCACGAAAGAGGAGCGTTTTTAAGGCTTTGCGGAAGGCCAGCAGGGACTCTGCAGAGCGCACTTCGCTGGGAAGGGTGTTCCAAAGAGAGGGGTCTGCCACCGAGAAGGCCCGGTTACGTGTGAGCATCTTCCGGGCCTCTCGTGGGGTGGCAACCTGAAGCGAGTGCGCTCGCGACTGCCGAACAGGTCGGGCCGAGGTTGATCGCTGGACAATACGCTCTGACAGGTAGTCCGGGCCCAAACCATGGAGGTTTTTTAAACTAAAACCAAGACCTTGAATGTAATCCGGGATGCAACGGGCAACCAATGCAGGCGAGCCAGGACTGGGGTGATGTGGTCATAACGACGCACACCCACCAGCAGCCTGGCAGCCGCATTTTGTACCTGCTGCAAATGCTGGAGGAGAGTCAAGGGCAACCCCATGTAGAGGGTGTTGCAGTAGTCCAGCCTCGAGATCACCAGCGCTTGGACCACTGTTCTCAGAGAGTCGCCATCCAGGTACGGGCGGATCTGGGCTATTTGGCGGAGATGGTAATAAGCGGATCTGGTCACAGCCGCCACCTGGGCATCCAGGGTGAGCGCCTGATACAGAACCACGCCCAGATTCCGCACCCTCTCTGCGAGTTGGAGGGAAACTCCCTCCAAACAGGGGAGGGGGCCTCCGTATCCAGATGGCGAGTTCCCAAAGAACATAACCTCGGTCTTCCCGGGGTTGAGCTTGAGCCTGTTCACCCTGGTCCATGTCAATACGGCGTCCAGGCACCCATCGAGAGTCTGAACAACTTCCACTGCAGAGGTGGAAAAGGAGAGATAGAGCTGCGTTTCATCAGCGTACTGGTGACAGCAGACTCCAAATCTCCTAATGACCCCAGCCAGTGGCCTTACATAGATGTTGAACAGCATAGGGGACAGCGACGACCCCTGCGGAACCCCACAAGGGAGGATCCACGGGGCTGACAGCTCCCCCCCCATGCTGGACATACTGGGGATGGCCCTCCAAGAAGGAACGGAGCCAACTGCGAGCAGTGCCTCTGATTCCCACCTCAGAGAGCTGATCCAGTAGGATACCGTGGTCAACGGTATCGAAGGCCGCTGACAAATCCAGGAGAACCAACAGGGTAGAACAACCCCTGTCGGCCGCCCGGATTAGGTCATCTTGCAGCGCGACCAGAGCTGTTTCGGTCCCCCGGTAGGGCATGAACCCGGATTGGCATGGATCAAGGCACTGCTGTTCCTCCAGATATGACTGCAGCCGGACCGCGGCCACCCTCTCGATGGCCTTGCCCATGAACGGGACATTGGCAATCGGACGGTAATTCGCCAATTCGTCCGGTGCCAGGCCAGGTTTTTTACGAATGGGCTTGACCACCATCTCCTTCAGACGAGAGGGGAAAAACCCCTCGATGAAGGAGGTGGAGGCGATGACAGAAGCCCATTCGACCATGCTCCCGCCGGCAGCTTTTATCAACCAAGCAGGGCAAGGATCGAAGGGGGTGGACGCGGGCCGGCAGTGGGCCATAGCCCTGGAGGCTTCCACAGGGGAAACAGGCCCAATCTCGTCCATCCGAGGAGAGCGAGGTGGCCCAGCGACTGGGGATGGCAGGGCGGGGCTACTGCAACCGGAATCGAAGCCAGCCCGGATAGCCTCTATTTTAGATCGAAAATAGACTGCGAAATTCTCACTATTGAAATCAGTAGGAGGAGGCCTGGCCAGACTAGGATTGGTGAGGTCTTGAACCACCTGGAAGAGCTCCGCCTGGCGGTTGGAGGCCTCACCAATTCTCAGGGAGAAATGAGATGACTTAGCCTCCCTGATCGCTCGAGAATAGCACCTAGTCTGGATCACAACAGCAGTCTTATTAATTACCGTCCGGCTTCTTCTCCAGCTGCTCTCTAGCCTTCTCCGTTCCTGCTTCATTGCTCGCAACTCCGCCGTAAACCACGGCGAAGGACGAGCTCTGCACCGGAGAAGGCACTTGGGGGCGATCCGGTCGATGGTGCGGGCAGCTGTTTCAAACCATAGGGTAGCCGCAGCCTTGGCCGGAGCATCAGTCAGGCCACCAGGTAGCTCCCCGAAGGCCTCCCGGAACTGAACAGGGTCCATAAGCCTTCGGGGGTGGGCCAAAACAGGAGGCCGAGGGTCCCCGCTGGGGGGGGCTGCGATCGACAGGGAGAAAGAAAGCAGGTAATGGTCTGACCATGACACAGGTAGAGAGACAATGTCCCCTACCTCCAGACTAGAGTCCCCTGACATGGAGGAAAATACCAGGTCAAGGGTATGGCCCGACCTGTGAGTGGGGCATAAAATATGCTGGGACAGACCCATGGTTCCATGAAGTCCAGAGCTGCACTGGAGAGTCCACCATCCGTGTGCACATTGAAGTCACCCAGAACCAGAAGGCATGAGGACTTCTATAGGGCAGCGGCGATGAACTCCGAGAGCTCTGGAAGGGATTGGGCTGGGTTGCGGGGAGCATGGTAACCCAGTACAATGCCAAATCTGTCCCGCTGTCCCACTAACAGGTGAAGGCATTCTAGCCCTTGACTGACAAATGTCAAGGCCCTGCAGACATAAAGAGTGTCCCTGTGGACAATGGCAACCCCCCTCCCTTTTGACCCTCCAACCTTCCCACGCCTTGAATCAGGTACCCGGGCGGGCACAGCTGGGAGAGTGAGGCCCCCCCTCCGCACCCACCCAGGTCTCGGTAATACAGGCCAGGTCATACCTCCCATCAAAGATGGAATCATAAATTATGGGGATATTATTATGGACTGACCTGGCATTCATAAGAAGGCAGGAAAGGTTGGAGGTGCTGGTGGGATGGCTCCTGGACACGTGGCAGAGAGCCGAGGGGTCAGAATGGGGGACAGGCACGAGATGCCTGACCCGGGTTCCTCTGATCCGACTAACCCCTCGACTATGAGCGTACCGCCCACAGCCCAACACTGTCGGTATGTGAGTCCCTGCTAACATGGCGGCAGGAAAAAAATCCCCCGAAGAATAAGACAAAATATACAGTACAATATAAGATACAATAACTGATAAGATACAATAACTGATATTATCAACTGCATAAGTTATCAGATCATTTCCAAGCTCAATTTATTCACCTTTAACATCATGAACACATTGGATTCAATAAGGTAATTACCATAAGGTGACTTTTCTCAACCCAGATGAAGCCTTACTATCAGCTTCCGTAGTCTGGTTTACTGCCTGTTGTTTGTTTTAAATATGATCATATGATCAGCCAGCAATGAGATATTCTTAGTATTATCTCCTCTCTCTCTCTCTCTCTCTCTCTCTCTCTCTCTCTCTCTCTCTGTGTGTGTGTGTGTGTGTGTGTGTGTGTGTGTGTGTGTAGTAGTAGTAGTAGTAGTAGTAGTAGTAGTAGTAGTAGTAGTAGTGGTGGTGGTGGTGGTTGTTCTCGTAACTCATGGATTGTAACATCTAGTGACAAAATGTCTGTGAAGATTCTCAGTCATCCAGGTGAGTTTATCTGGAAGTTGAGTCATGGGAACTGGACTTCTTTTTCTTGAGAGACTGAAACATTTTGCTACTCATCCAAACAACTCTGTCAGTCTGAGACGAAGGCACCCTGCCACATGCACCTGCAGATCCCATCATTGGCACTGCTACTCTTCCAGCCATTAGGTTGGGGCCACTGGGTTGGGGCTGCTGGCTCCTGGTTATCAGGTTGGGGTTACTGCCTTCCAGCTGCCGGGGCCACCAGCTCCCAGTCACCAGATGGGGGGCACTGGGGCTGCTGGCTCCCATCGGTGGGTTGGGGCCACCCTCTTATTTCCCAAAGGAAATAATGGAAACTGGGAGCCCAAACCCAAACCAATCAGGTAATTTCCATTATTTCCTATGAAAAAAATGCTTTAATATATGAGTATTTTGGGTTATATGAGCATATGTTTCCAGAATGCATCAACCTTGTAAAACAAGGTACTACTGTAAGTTGGAACTAAGTTGGAACTATGATTCACTGTGAATTTGGTGAGTCAGCTCCTTTGCAAGTTCCACTCATTCGGTGGCCTTTTAATATTGTGACTTACTTCTGGAATTCAGTCAATATAGTACTATATAAAGTCTGTACATTTTATGATTGAAAATATAACCATGTACAATTCTCAACTCCTGTACAGACAACGATTAAAATAAGGCAGCCTTAGGAATGTCCTTATTTGTCACCTTCCATTCCTAATCTGCAGTGCAAGGACATTCCTCATGAGTTGCTTGACAGATAAATGGCTGACAGCGGCAATGTACTTAATACAGCTCTGTGCTTCTACAGCGACAAAAATTAGAAAAAGTGCTTTGGCAAAGTACAATCCACAGCGCATTCTGGCTGAGGTATTCCAGGAACTGCAGTCCAAATGACTTAACTTCCCCCATCTCTGGTACATCACAGATGAATAATCAGTGCATAGCCACAATTAATTGCACCAGGTCAAGTTCCACGAAAATTAGTCAGCTTTTTCTGCTAAGAAGAAACCGTGAACATTCCCGAAGCCTGCCATTGCTGACATGGGCTGTGATAAAGTGTCTGTTGGCCCTTGCTGCAGCCATCTGGGGGAATGCACTCCAGTCTCCAAATAAACTCCCCAAATGAAAAGCTTCACATCTGTTATCTGTATTCAAACCACTTCCTCCCTTCTGAGAATGCAGTGTAATTTTTCTGGCAAACCACCGTTCAAGAGGCATCGAACAGATGAAAGGTCCTTTCAGGATAAGCATGTTGCAAGTTCTCCACGTCCCCCCAGAGTTTGCTTCCTTTGATTCAGGTTCCTTCCACCCATCTCTCCCCACCTTTCCTTTCTTTTTCATCAGGTTATTTCCTACCCACAACAAGAACTGCAGATCAAGCGGGGGTAAAATGTCCACTGGGTTTATTTCCTTACCTGCGTCTCAGCACCAGCTCTTCCATTACATCTGTTTGAAAACCTATTCAGCATCTCTTTTAGCCAGTGGTTCCATGAAAGAATTAAAAACAGAATGGAAACGTTCAGCATTTTGGAGAACACTGCATTTTTTATAAAAGAGACCAATGCTTCAAATTTGGACTAGGGCAGGGATGGCGAACCTATGGCATGCATACCAAAGGTGGCACGTGGAGAGCTTTTGCCTGGCATGCAACATGCCCCCCTGCCCTAACTACTTCCCCCTCCAGCCATGAGGAATTTGCAGTGGAACAGAAGTAGGGAAGAAGCAGGGAGGGGAAGAGGACAAGGCAAGGGACCAGGAGTAAGGTGGGGAAGAGGGGAGAAGAAGAGTGGGAGGAGGGAGTTTGAAAGGGAGTCGTCCCCCCCAAATCAGGCACATAAGCCAGGGGGAGGGGTTTCAAACTGCCTTTGAGCTCGGGCAAAGGGGAGGAGGGGAAAGGCTGCTTGGTTCTTTTTAATTTGGCGCCACTTCTCCACCCAGCACGCCCCAGGGTGATGATCCTCTGGAATGGGGGAATGGGAGACTTCACCACTGCTTCTCCCCACCTCACACTGCCAGGTCTATGATCCTCTATCTGGTGAGGGTGAGAAGGGGGTACTTCACTACTGCTCACCACCACCCGTGCATTTTTAACCCAAAGTAGTTTTAAACTGGGGTACGACTGTATTCTGGCTAAATTGCCATATTGGCACTCAGCGAAAAATAAGTGGGTTTTCAGTCACAGTTTGGGCACTCGGTCTCAAAAAGGTTTGCCATCCCTGGACTAGGGCATAATACTCAAATGGGACATTTTTCAAAACTGGGAATGAAATATTCGTGGGGACCCACATTTTTTTCTTGCAATGTCTTCATCAGAGCAGTCATTTTCTAGTCATCGTGCAAGTCCTTCTTGGGTGGGGTGATCACAAATTGATTCGTCAGTGGGAACAGCACCCCACTAGGCCAGTAAGAGACATTTCCCCAAACTTCATACCTCAAGCCTGAACCCCTACTCCATTATCTTTTCACAGTTTGTGAAGGGTGTGCAGTCAGCTGGAGGCATTGAGGGCCATCTTAAATTCTTCTTAAATGCCCATTTTTAAAAGAATGAACAGTTTGGAAAATTTATTATGAAGGTATTACGGATAACGTTCCAGAATCTTCTGCTGGAACAAACTAGGATCTACTTGCCTTGGGTCTTCCAGATTCCTCCTTCCATACTAGATCTCTCGGCTCCTCAAAGCCACTTCTGAAAGCACTCCTCCAGAGCATGCACCTCATGTGGTTAGAGTTGCCAGGACACTGTATCCAACTCCCAAAGGGGGGGGGGGAGAGACAGCTTGTTGTGATTTTAGGGGTCCTTGTGATGTCTAGAACTGTTTCTTAGTCAACTGGTTGTTGATATGAGTGAACCCCAGAAGCAGTTTGAAATGAGTAAATATATGTCCAGACTCGAAAGACAGATCCCACACAAAATTATGATTCTTCTGTACCAGTGATACACACCCTGACACGTATGTGCTCACTTGTTGACCCGGAGAAGCCCAGCAACTCCTGAGACATTGGCTACCACCTTCAAACTCTAGAAGCTGCATAGAGCTGATACGGCCTCTCTTTGGTCCTTCAAACATTTTGGCCTGTATCTCTCATATTATGTTATGGAAATTTTCAAATCTCTTCCAACATATAGTGATCCTGAAGGGTTTTTTTTTTTAAGGTAAGTAAGGTGTTCAAGTTTTACCTATGCCACTGCCATCCCATGGTGCGTTATCATGGCCACAGAATCTCAACCTACTGAATCCTAGTCTGACATCCTAATCACAACAACACAATGGATTTCACATCTAATTCATTACAATTGGCCACAGTAGGATAAAGCTGATGGAACTGCAAACCAGAACACCGGCCCATAGGTTTCCCAGCTGATGTTCAGAGGCTGCAGAAGGGTGATGACTTGTCGGCTCCTTGGACTCTCCCTTGTGGGGTGCCCCAGGGGTCGGCAATCTCACCCATGCTGTTCAATGTTTATATGAGGTCGCTGGCGGAGGTCATCAGGAGATTTGGAGTCTGCTGTCATCAGTATGCTGATGACACGCAACTCTCTCTCTCCTTTTCTTCTGCTGCAGAGGAGGCAATACGCTCCCTCGATCTGTGCCTGGAGGCTGTCCTGGAATGGACCAGGAATAACCGGCTCAAGCTCAACCCGGAGAAGACTGAGGTTCTGTTCTTTGGGGCGTCCTCGTCTGGGTACAATGGCCCCCTCCCTAGGCTGGGGGGGTGTTTCCCTCCAGCCTACAGACAGGGCCAGGAATCTGGGTGTGGTCCTGGACTCAGCCTTCTCCCTGGAGGCCCAGGTGATGGCTGTCTCCAGGGCCGCTTTTATCCATCTCCGCAGGATCGCCCAGATCCGCCCGTACCTCAACGAGTCCTCCCTGAGGACAGTAGTGCAGGCCCTGGTGATTTTGAGGATTGACTATTGCAATGCCCTCTACGTGGGGTTGCCCTTGACCCTCCTCCAGAGGCTCCAGCGGGTGCAGAGTGCGGTGGCCAGGCTGGTGGTGGGTGCTCGTAGATTCGAGCACATCACCCCAGTTCTGGCTCGCTTGCATTGGCTACCCGTTGTCCTCCAGATCAGGTTCAAGGTCCTGGTTTTGATTTTCAAAGCCCTCCACGGCTTGGGACCAGAGTACCTGGCGGAGCGTATCTCCCAGAAGTCAACTGGGTCCAGACCCACGAGAGGGCACAGGCACGCTCACTGAGGGTGGCCACACCCAGAGAGGCGCAGAAATCACGTACGTGTGACCGCGCCTTTTCTGTGGTGGGACCTACAGTGTGGAACCATCTTCCCAGTGAGCTGCGCCTTGCAATGTCCCTGCCAGCATTCAGGAAAGCCCTGAAAACCCATCTATTCAGGGAGGCTTTTGGCGACCTTTTTAGTTAATTTCTTTCCTTTTTTTCCTTTCCTTTTCTTCTTTCTTCTTTGCTGCCATTGCCATCTGTTGTGGGGGGTTATGGTCCCCCTCCTGTTTTTATTGACTTCTACTTATTTTTATCCTCGTTTCTTTTCCTGTTTTTATTGTTCACCGCCCCGATGTGGCGGTATAAAAATGCAACAAATAAATAAATAAATAAATAAATAAAAAAGAAGTCCAGTAGCCATAACTCAACTTCCAGAAAATACCTCGGATAATGAATGCTCCTGATGATGAATTTTTCAGATAAAGAATCACAATTTCTAGGTATAGGTCTGCCTCGGATAATGGATTTTCTCTATGGGTTGCCTCGGATAACAAATTTTCCTATGGGCTGCCTTGGATAATGAATTTTCCTTATGGACTACCTCGGATAACGAATTTTCCTATGGGCTGCCTCGGATAACAAATTTTCCCTATGGACTGCCTCGGATAACGAATTTCCAGCAAGCATCAGTAAAAAAGAGTTATCCCAAGTGGCACTGCATTTGTAGCTTTAAAGTGCACATTATAAAGAGTTTTGAGCAAAAAAACCAGGTGTCTGCATCATTTTCCTAGGCTCTGGGATGGATTAATTGGTTTCCCATTCATTCCTATGGGAAACCGTGTTTCGGGTAATGCATTTTTTGGATAACAAATTGCCTCAGAGAATGAATTAAATTCGCTATCCGAGGGATCACTGTATATTCATTTTGGTCTGCTATCTGTTTGCGAATCTTGACGGTCCTTCTTCAGGGATGATTGCAACAAGCAACAGAAGTTTGTCGATCCAGGAAATGCTTAGGGGGAAGACAATGAAAAATGTGGGACACCCCAAACTGTCAGCTTGAAAATATTCCACTCTGATTTTTTTTTAAATGGAACACCTCGAGCTCTCTTTAATCTTGCATCTTCACTTCCAGACCTGGTACATAAATTTTTTAAAAGGAACGCAGAGTAATTTTACAGCTAGAAGAAGAGGGAGGAAAAATAATTGGGCAACAAGAGGCAGATGTGATTACTGGGAGTAAGCGGTTTCTTGCCTTGCAGTAGGCCAAGAAAACACACTTATTAGAGGAAGGCTGACAGCCCAGTTCAGGAACGCAATTCTCTTCACCATCTCTCCTACTGAGGCCTCCCTGGCAGTTCTAGTCCAGAAGGGACCTTGAGGCAGAGACAAAGGAAAGCTACCCAGCCTTAAGTACCTCAGAGTAAAGAGACAGATGGTCAATCAAGTTACCCTAGCTTCAGTTAACACAACTGCAGAAGAAATTTATTTTCCACCTCAAAGGAGGTCAAGAACAACCCTGAATATGAGAGGAAATGAATTTTGCTCTAGAGATAGTAATGCCTGTGATTTTACCAGAAATGGGTATTTGGATGGTCTGCGGAATACCCTCCCTAGACAGCCTCACCTGGTACCTGCATGATTCTCTTTGTCTAACCAAATAAATAACTTTTCATTTCACCAGGCATTTTGGGACAGGTTTTTTTATTGCTTTTTGTTCCCTGCTGCTAGTTTCACTTCACAATGTTATTATATGATGCTCTGAGTTTTGTTTTGTTTTTCCCCCCCTTTAACTGACTTGTTCCACTGCTGTACTGCTACTTGATTATATTGGCTGGAATCCAGTTGTTAGCTCTGTTGATTCCAGCGGTCTAACTCTGACTGTGACTAAAAACTGGATGTAGGCCTACATGTCAGATAATTTGAGTCATTACTACAACCCCAAGAACTGGCCCACTGAATTAAATGCTGAACAGCAAGTCAGCATTAAGGTAAGTCTTATGGAGTCAATTGGTCTCTTCTAGGGTACTGGCTTGTTTAAAAATCTAGGAGAATAAGGTATAAATTTAATATATTTATTTAATAATAATTAGTGTGCTAAGAAAGAGAAAATTTGTTTAATAATGATGATATTAATGAATAATAAATAGAACAAAACTTGACAGTGTAATCTCCACAGGACAGATGTGCCATTCTGTTTACAGTAAAATAACGAAGAGTCACATGACACTTTTAAGACAAATCAATTCATTATAGGATGAGTGGAAAATTTTTGGTTAACTGGTTAGTCAGTGGCCGCTTGCATCCCTCACTGTGTACTAGGCATGGGAGTTGTTGCAGAATAAGCAATACAGGTGGTAGTAACTTTGTGGTGATCTGCTGTAACAATCTAAGCCATTGCACTTAGACTGGGGTAACAAAACCACAGGATTCTGCTCATTTTGTCTACACAACTCTTATTTTGTCTGATGGTGGTATGCTAAATTGTTAATCAACACACATAAAAAAAGCTTTCACACTGGCACCTGTTTTCAGTTTGGGCAATAAAGTAGCAAGGGGAAGACCAACCACCGACCACACAGAAGACATCTTGTGAGACTTGGACTTTCCCTATAAATGCCAAGATCCAAGGCAGAAATCAGGTTCCTGGACCCAAGAGAGAAGTCAGATAGAAGGATCTAATATAATCCCAGTAGAGAAGAAGAAACCCAAGAAGGGGCACCCTCTCTTTTGTTTACAGATTATACCCCAGTTTTGTCCAGTGTGCTGAAACTGTGTACATGGCTCTCCTTGTCATTTTATCCTCACAACAGTCCTACGAGATAGACAGTGTTTTTTATTTATTTATTTATTTATTTATTTATTTATTTATTTATTTGTTTGTTTATTTAATCAAAGTGTTGCATAATTTAAAATTATGGACACATATGAAATGCAGGTGAAATGAAAAACAAATTAAAATGTTAAAATAATTAAGACTGTATTTCACCAAGGGTGGGTACTTCAATGGTGTCATGTTGAATATTTGTAGACCTTCTTTTGTGCACATGGTGTGGCATATGTTTGCATGCATACATATGTGCATGGTGGGGGGCATGTGGGCTCAGCGGGATAGAGCACTGAAAACTGTCCTCTGCAAAGTCGGGAGCTCAGTGGTTAGAATCCCGGGTGCCACCCAGCGGGGTGAGCTCCCACTGTCAACCCCAGCTCCTGCCAACCTAGCAGTTCAAAAGCATGTAAATGCAAGTAGATAAATAGGCACCACCATAAAAAGCGGGAAGGTAAAACAGTGTTTCCTTGCAGCCATGCTGGCCATGTGGCCACGGACTTACACAACACTGGCTCTTCGGCTTGAATACAAAGATGAGCACCAACCCTAGAGTCAGACACGACTAGCACACATGTGCGGGGGGGGGGGAACCTTTACCTTACTGTAAGTGCTGCATTTGTTGAATTTCTCCACTGCCACAGAAATCTTTTCCGGTATCCGAGAAGCCCCATTTTTCTTGATCATTCTTTTGTGGACAGTGTTGAGAGAAGATGACTGTCCCAAAGATCTGCAGTGACTTTGGATCTCCTAAATCTGAGTCTAACATTCTAAAAGGAGTGATTTGCTACTCCCGAAGGTTTCCAGGAGCAACCCTCCTTCCTTCCTTCCTTCCTTCCTTCCTTCCTTCCTTCCTTCCTTCCTTCCTTCCTTCCTTCCTTCCTTCCTTCCTTCCTTCCTTGAGGAGCTGGAGCAAATAATTTTTAATGAAAGCAGATGGAAGTCTCATGAGGCCATTGCCAGAGAAAATGTGCTTAGCAGCCCCCATATGGCCTATCTCAGCTTTTAACTATAGCCACTTAAAGATGTCACCTCAAATGTTATAGAGTAATACTAGTAAACAGCTTTGTAATACCGTAATGCCTTGCTACCTATCAGGCACAATTCCACGAAGGGAACTTTCCTATACTGCTGCTCAGAGCAGCAGAACACATCAATTTTTTCATTCCCTGACGCCGTAACTTTAATAAACGCTTTTGGACTTTGCGAAGAATCGATATATCCTTCACTGCATTTTTAAACTGTTCAGAGCACACAGCAGAGGTCGTGTGGGAACAACAGACCAGCTGCCCTTCAACCTATTGGTTAACAGCACACATACCCCACCCGATGCTGAGGTAAGAAACTCTGCAGTAAAGGAGAGGAGAGAATTATCTCCATGAGAGAAATCTCTTGTCTTCTCACGGCTCTTATTGACTTAAAATCAAAGCATGACCATTCATACTCCTTTCTGATTTTCACATATTCCTCCCATCTATGAAAACACAGACTCTGTATTACTTTACCCGGATGAGATTTCTGCAGATGAACTAAAGGCTTTGGCAAAACAGTGTCCTCTGTTTATCAGTTCCATATCACCTGCAATTTTTCTCTGAAATGAGGATCCTGGCCTTTTTCTGTTATGTTGGGAATTGTTAAGAGAAGAATTTGGTTCACCTTTATTTGTTCATTGGGGGGAGGGAGTCACTTGTAAAATGCCTTGTGTTGAGATGTTTATTGCTGCCTTTTCCTTCCAAAAATGAGCAATATAAGGTATGCCAGTGGCCAGTAAGTCAAGGGATCCACAAGTAAATATGAAAAAAAAATTGAGAATCACTGGAATAGGGTTCTACACCACCTTAGAGGCATCAGGCTAGCTTAGGTGGCCAAGAATTTTTTTGTGGAACAATGCAGAATTTTGTCTTCCAACACAGAGGAATGGGGAGACCATGAGGAACAACCAGTAGGTATCCACTACTGCTTGCTAATAGCCATTGCCTGTTGATAGGGCTGGTCTTGGTTCCAGCTACTGAGCCAGTGAATCCCTGCAACAGCCCTGATGTTCAGATCCTGCTAGAGATGGGCATTTCATATCAGAAGGGGGCTGGTTCAGAATTGAAACACACCAGCACAGCTTGTGCTCGAAACCCAGTCCCACCTTCCGGAACAAAATCAACCACTGTCTTAATTCCACCCAGGAAGCAGCCTCCGATGTGTCATCTTTTCCTCTCCCTGGCACTTGCCAATCAGACAGGGAGGTGGGATGATGCATGTCCTTGCACAGCTCTTGATTGGCCAGTGCCAGGGAGAAGGAAAGACGATACATCAGAGGCTGCTTCCTTGTTGGAGTTTCACCCCATGTGACACAAAGGAAGGCAAGTCAGTGGTTGATTTCATTCCGGAGTGTGGGTCCCGGTTCCGAATGGCATCTTTGCTGCTGTGTTTTGTTTCAGAACTGGACCACTTCTGAAATGAAAAACCCATCTCTGTTTATAACCTGGGCCTTCCAGATGTCTGTGACCCCTATGGCCAATGATCAAATGGGATTATGGCAGCTGACCTCTAAAGCATCTAGAACGACTGTACTGCTTGCCCTGTAGAGAACATTGGCTCACATGGAGCAGCCGTGTATTCAGCTTACTGTTTCTAAATGCATGCAGAACAGAACTTCTCTTAGAAAGCACTAAGTATCCTGAAATATCCTTTACTGCCATGAAAACTGGAACATTTCCAAAATCACACTGTTCATAATTAAAATCATCTTAGGAGCAAAATACTTTCAAAAAGATGTATACCACAGCAAAACAGCCTAGCAAAAGAACAATGTCTTTGTTCCATTGTCACAATAGTCACTTGTAATGCAAAGATGCATGGGCCATTTCATTTCAGAGGACTATGTTGGCTTCTAGCAATCAAACAAGGGAGGGTGGTCTCCAAATCGAATTAACTCTCCTTTGATCATTAAAGGCCTACAAATCTTCCAATAAGATCCAATGATATTCCTGAGGATAGATAATTAGTAATTATCCTGCTGCATTTCCTGAAGCACGAATTAGTAAAAACCTGGCGAGCTGTACAATTTAGACTGAACGATGTCCTGAAAAGCAGGATCCTGACCGAAAGGGAAAGTATTTCTGAAATGTTCTTCAGAACTATTAAGAGTAGAGGGCTGACTCACTTCTTTTTTTCTTTCTTCATGTTGTGCACTCAGTTTAACAAGTAACTGCCTAGTCAGCCAGTCTCAGGAATACATGAAAGACCTACCGTTGTAAGGAGGAGCCATCAACAAGGACCTCCATTCATGCATCTCAATCCCTGCTTGCAAATCTGAATTAAGAGCCAAACCATACATTACACTTAACATGTAAAGCATTATAAAAAGCCGACATTTGTTAGTGCTCTAGAGACATGTGTTAATTTAATTTTATTTTTATTATATTCCTATATTTTATGTTTATTTTGTGTGAATTATTTAATTTATTTGCAGTGTTTGTATACCTTAATTTGTCGTAAACCACCCAGAGTGACCTCGCTGTCAGATGGGCAGTAGAGAAATCCAATAAATAAATAAATAAATAAATAAATAAATAAATAAATAAATAAATAAATAAATAAATTCTTTTTATTAGTTTTGAAAGAGCACCCATTTCTTATTTACTTGCCAGAATTCCATCTTTCACTCACATTATTAAAAGTGTATATTTTTGTGGCTGCTTTTTCATAGAAATAGCCTGTGAGTGGGTTCATTTTTCTCTTCACGATCCGGCTCTTTGGATACGGAATGATCAAGGGACGGTGTGGCATTTTCCAATAAACTTTTATTTGGAACATTAACTTCAAACGGATTTGTTTTCTTTTCAGAGTCAATGGTAACATGTCTAATTTCCAACATAACAGGCTTACTTTTCCCTCCAGTACAAACATGAATGTTTTCTAAAAGTGGGGTCTCCCTCCCCGAGGCATAGGGATGGCTGGTTCGAAATAACTCCCCATCCCATGGCACAGGCTATTGCAACACATGGGTGTCTGGCCCAATGCTGTGACAAGGGATATTCTTCCTCATCATCCTGCCTCCACTCCAGGATGGAGTGACTGTCACTGACCCCTCCCAACTGTCCCCTTGTCCAACTGCCCCAACTGTCATCTCCACCGTTTGTGTTCCCGTGTCCCGCTTTCCTATTGGATCTTTAGTTAGCCAATCCAGAATCACCACCACCTCTTCCTCTTCCACATCTGCCCACAAGCCCTCTGCTTCATTCCTCTTTTCCATAACCTCCCTTTCTTCAGTTATTCCTGACTCACTTTCCCTGACTCCAGCCGCATTTCCCATTTCATATCCCATCTGCATCTTTGCCTCTCCCTGTCTTTTCTCCTCCTTCAGCTGTTCGGATGGCCCACCCGAAATATCCGTCTCGCATAGCCATATAGCCATATTAGTCTTTGTAAGCAGCCAGACAAAGAAAGCACACACACACACACACACACACACACACACACACACACACACACACACACACACACACACACACACACACACACACACACACACACACACTTTCATGGATGCAGTCTAAAAGACATAAAAGTGACTGGCTACATTAATAATGCACCAGTGCATGGCAAGGTGGGGATCATGGATGACCAGTCAAGGGTTCTTGGCTAAAGGAATAAGTTATCAGACATGTCAAAGTGATGTTACCATATTGTTACCTTGTAAACAAATAATTGGTATTATCATAAGAGTCTCACTCTTAGGTCTGAGGAAGTGAACTTGATACATTAAAGCTCATATTCATCGAGGGTATATGGGTTTACCTAGAACCCAGAGGTGCTAGGGCAGTGGTGGCGAACCTTCAGCACTCCAGATGTTTTGGACCACAACTCCACAGCCCTTTGCCATTGGCAATACAAGCTTGGAATCCTGGGAGTTGTGGTCCAAAACATCTGAAGTGCCAAAGGTTCCCCACCACTGGGCTAGGGGGTTGATTTGGTCACAGACCTTCAAAGAATCATAGAATCCCCACAGAGTTGGAACGGACCTTGGAAGTCTTCTAGTCTAACCCGCTGCCCAAGGCAGGAGACCTCATACCATCCCGGACAGATGGCTGTCCAATCTTTTCTTAAAAACCTCCAGTGATGGGGCACTCATAACATTGGAAGGCAGATTGTTCTACTGTTCAATGGCTCTCATAATTAAATTTCTCTTTATGTTCAGGTTCCTTCTCCCTCTGAGGGGTTTCCACCCATTGGTTCTTGTCATACCTGGGTGCAACTGAGAAGAAATCAATGTTCTCTTCTCTGTGGCAACCCTTCAGGTATTGGAAGACTGCTATCATGTGTCCCCTAGACATGCCTAGTGATTTTAGTCATTCTTCATACAATTCAGCATCCAGTCTCCTCATTCTGGGGGCTCATGAGGTCACAGACTTAATGTTGCCCACCTCTGATTTATGGTAGCTTTCTTTAAAAAAATGCTGACTTCACTGCTATGGTCATTCTATGATAAGGTCCAGTGGATGCAATTTTGATTCCTGCTTATCCCGTGTTAATGGATATCTTACAATCGGTGCAGCTCGAGGATGCGGACAAAGTCTTTGTATAACTGAAGGGGCACCGCAGGTGTGATGGACTTTGTCTTTCCTGGTTCATCAAAGCAGACAGAGTGGGAATAGACAAATGAGTAAGAGGAGTGGAGAATGCCTCATTGCAGTGAAGTAGAGTTACAACATGCCAAAAGGAAGCAATAGTGACACAAACAAATACTTTTCCATTAGCAATTGAAAATGAATATTATTGCGCATAACTTATACTGTGACCTTAACTAAATGATACAAAAATAGTGAATAAGGGCAATTAGTGTGGGGAGGAGTGGAAAAACACTACTGTTAGGGTGCCAAATATTACTCCTAGATGTGATATATCTGGTAAAAACAAAACAAAAAGTAAAAATAAATAAGACAAAACTGTTGTGGCACTATGAAGATTAACTGCTATATTTTAATGTGATATTTCATGGATGAGTCCACTTCTTCAGGCATAAGAGCAGAACTATACAGCAAAGATTTATAAATTTATACTTAGAAGCATTGTTGGAAGAGACTGTATTTTTAACAAATTGATAGTGTGTATTTTTCCCTGGGCACAAGGTGTTGATACTGCAGCATTTAACACCTGGCAATGGCCTTTAAGACCCCTGTTGAAATTCATTTCCTTCCAAGGGAATATTTTTCTGTAAGGAATGAGAATGATGTTGGTTAAATTAATCCCAGGCTATAGATAATAAGCAACAACAATATGGTAATGAGTATTTCTAATCACCAATGAGTCTTGCAAGGCAGCACTGGTAGATAATAAGGAAACATTGCTGGGAATTTCAGAAGATAAAATACAATATTTTACATTTGATAATGGCCTAAGAAATCTTGGCTTATATTAGGCCCATTCAGATGGGTTTTAAACACGTTTGTATTTTAATCTCAGCTATCTCTCTCAGGATTGGGCTGAAGGTTCTCTGCACACTGTCTACACAAACCACTCACACAACTACACAAAGCAGCTTGAGTTTAACTTTGCTTTAAGCTGAGAAAACGGTGCTTAGAAAAAAAAATTGAGGGGCCACCCACTTTGAAATTTAATAACTCAGCCCCCCCCCAAACCTCAAATTGCTCAAAACCTGGAAGACTTAAAGGGGAGAGTCCAAGGAAGGTATCCATCAAATCTGGTGCCTCTAGGATCCCATGGGGCACATTATAGAGAAATGAATCAGTTCTTTTCCATGTAAAAAGTGCCAATACGTTTCGTTAGTAACGAAATGGCACATCCTCTTTTTGCTTTGTTTCATTTCTTTCCATTAGCTAACAAGATGATGAAACAGCATGTTTGGTGCCCATCCCAAGAGTCAACAGTGAAGACTGTGGAATTTGTAGTCCTACAACAATTAAGAACATAAGAACATAAGAGCCATGCTGGATCAAGCCAAAGGTCTATCTAGTCCAGCTTCCTGTATCTCACAGTGGCCCACCAAATGTGTCCAGGAGCGCACGAGACTAGATATTTGTCTCTTCATACCACTCCCTGCATCTGGTCCTTGAAGTACACCGGTTTTAAGCCTGGAGATTACACATATCCATCATGGTTTGTAACCGGTGATGGACTTTTCCTCCAGGAATCTGTCCAATCCCATTTTAAAGGCATCCAGGCCAGATGCCATCACCACCTCTTGTGGCAGGAAGTTCCACAGACCAACAACATGCTGGGTAAAAATATTCTTTTGTCTGTTCTCACTCTCCGAACCATCGAATTTGAGTGGATGTCCCCTAGTTCTGGAATTTTGTGAGAGGGAGAAGAGAGTCACTCTATCCACTTTACTCATGCCCTGCATTATTTTGTACGTCTCAATCATAATTGAAGGCCAACATGTTCCTCCACTCAACCTAATTAAGCTGCAGTACTGGTGCCCAAGCTCTACCTAGGTCAGTGGTGGCCAAACTTCGGCCCTCCAGATGTTTTGGACCACAACTCCCACAGTCCTTTGTCATTAGTAGTACAGGCTTAGAATTCTGGGAGTTGTGGTCCAAAACATCTGGAGGGCTGAAGTTTGGCCACCACTGACATAGGTTCAAAGAATAATTGATTTATACACTAAGAAACTCCCATACATCTCCCATGGAACCCATGTGGGGTGTAAATATTTTAATCATCATTATTTTAAAGCTGGAGAGCTGGAAGAGACCGTATGGATTCTCAAATTCAGCCCCCATCAAGGAAGCAGAGTGGGGGAAATGAACTCCCAACCTTTGGCATTACAACCAGATATCTATAGCTGTAAGGATAGGGATATTTTATAGCAGTGGCTCCCAAGGTTGGGTCCCTAGATGTTCTTGGACTATAACTCCCAAAAATCCTGGCCAGCACAGCAACTGGTGAAGGTTCCTGTGAGGTTTTAGTCCAAGAACATATCGGGACTCAAGGTTGGGGAACCACAAGTGAGCACTCATTATCACATGCAACACCACCCTGGCCCTTTAGGCCTACCTGACAGAATGATTGGGCCACAGGCAGACATCTGGTAGACAGAGGCGTAGCAAGGGTTAGGAGTGCCTGGGGACAACGTTTGTTTTTGTCCTCCTCCTGATGCCGCCCCCCACTGCATTGCACCCATCCAGCAATGGGGGCCTAATCCTGTGCACGTGGCCATGCGCAAGGTCAGGTGTTTACGTGCATGTGTGCGCACTCAGGTGGTAGTGTGCACACACCTTACACCTCTCCCATGGTGTAAGGCGAGGAGGAGGAGGAGGAGGAGGAGGAGGAGGAGGAGGAAGGCGCTGTGGCCACCATGCTCTCCGCATGCCTTCCTGCTTTGCTGCTCGCCTCGCGCACAGCAGCAGAGGGGGTCCCGTCGTCAAGCCTTCGCCGGGGCGGGAGGACTGCTGGCGGGAGGGAACACAGCTTCCTCCTCCTGCTCCCCCTCCAGGCGCCCTCAGATTGCTGTGCCCTGGAGCAATTGCACCCTTCCACAGCCCCCCCCCCCAAGATACGTCCTTGCTGGTAGATTCCTCTGGTAGATTCGGCTCCTCTTGACTAAAGAATTAAATCAAATACAGGTTAAAAGAGAGGATGTTTTAGGACTAATTGATAAATTGAAGATTAACAAGTCACCGGGCCCAGATGACATCCACCCAAGGGTTATTAGGGAGCTGAGAAATGAAATTGCAGATCTCTTAACGGTAATATGCAACTTGTCTCTTAAAACGGCCACAGTGCCAGGGGACTAGAGGATAGCAGATGTCACACCATTTTTTAAAAAAGGAAGGAGGGGGGACCCGGGAAACTACAGGCCAGTTAGCCTTACATCTGTCCCAGGGAAGATGGTGGAAAGCCTCATCCAAGAGAAAATCTTACAACACATAGAAGAACAAACCTTGCTGAGAGAAAATCAGCATGGCTTCTGCAAGGGTAAGTCTTGTCTGACAAATCTTTTAGAATTTTTTGAAAAACTCAACAGGCATGTAGATTTGGGTGAACTGGTGGATATAGTCTATCTGGATTTTCAAAAGGCTTTTGACACCGTCCCCCACCAGAGGCTGCTGAGAAAATTGCACAGTCAGGGGATAAGAGGGCAGGTCCTCTTATGGATTGAGAACTGGTTGAGATCCAGGAAACAAAGAGTAGGTGTCAATGGGAAATTTTCACAATGGAGAGAGGTGAAAAGTGGTGTTCCCCAGGGATCTGTCCTGGGACCGGTGCTTTTCAATCTGTTCATAAATGACCTGGAGACAGGGATAAGCAGTGAGGTGGCCACGTTTGCAGATGACACAAAACTTTTCCGTGTGGTAAAAACCAGAGAAGATTGTGAAGAGCTCCAGAAGGATGTGACAGGGAGAAGGAAGGAACAGGTGTGGGTTTGTCCGCTCAGACATCTGTGACACAGGATGAGGAGAAGAAGGCGTTGAGTGGCATCCACGGGGAAGAAGAAGGAGAACAACCTTTGGATAGTTTAAAGAAGACTGTGGAGGATAGCCCTGGAGAGAATTATGAAGGGAGGTGGAGCCCTGCAAGGATTACTGCTGGCTTTATGGCGGTAGTTCAAATGGTAATGACGTGGGATGTGTTGAAGGCAGAAATGGAGGGGCTCAGTGTGAAGATGGATGATAAGAAGGTTCAGACTGATAAGAGAGAAGAAGAAATAAGGATAAAGGAAGAAAAGGAAGTCCAGACAGATGATTGGAGGATTGGAGGAAGGGATAAAAAGATACAAGTAGGAGGGAGATACGGAGATATGTCAGTGGGGTTATACTGGCATACAGGGATCCAGGTGAATAGAGATCTTGAAAGAGTAGTTAGGCAGACGGGGACCCAAACCGAGAATAAAGTGAGTAGAATATTATATAGAGAAGTCAGTGTCCAAACAGAGGGGCGCGAGAGTGAGAAGGAGTCTCGTGAAGGGAGGGGGATACGTGAGACGAGGGGGGAATGTCGGTTGGGGAGAGGGACCGTTAAAGACGTTAGAGAGGGAGTACCAGTAAGAACGGATATACTCCAGAGGGTAGAGACGGGATTACCATTGCCAACACCTGAGTTTCCTCCCCGCTTTCCCTGGAAAAGTAATATTCCCGAGGTGAGAGATGAGAAACGAAATCAAGCAATAAACCCACCGAGATGGATACCAGGGTGGGGTTGGAGCCTAAGCCCGGAAGGAACACACCCGTATTGTGGGGTTCACTGTGGGAATCTGGTGGCAGCACCTCTGAAAGCTCACCCCAAATAAGAAGCTATGTATCCCAACGAAGAAACTTGTTGTTTGATAATTCGTTTGAACCAAACTTTGATATTCCTGTTTTATCTCCCGTTGGAGATAGTTGTTTGAATAAAGAAACAGAGAAGACGAGAATTGAAGGTTTAAATAAAGATCCGTTTATTTTGCAAGAATCTGCCAAGTCTATGTCTAGTCTATCCAGAGCACATATCGAAATAGCCTGGGACCGGTGCTTTTCAATCTGTTCATAAATGACCTGGAGACAGGGATAAGCAGTGAGGTGGCCACGTTTGCAGATGACACAGAACTTTTCCGTGTGGTAAAAACCAGAGAAGATTGTGAAGAGCTCCAGAAGGATCTCTCCAAACTGAAGGAATGGGCTAAGAAATGGCAAGTGCGTTTTAATGTAGCCAAATGTAAAGTAATGCATATTGGGGCAAAAAAACCAAAACTTTATCAACCCATGGGCTCTGAGTTATCCGTGACAGATCAGGAAAGAGATCTTGGTGTGTTGGTGGACAGCTCGATGAAGGTGTCTCCCTGATGTGTGGCAGTGGTGAAGAAGGCCAATTCCATGCTAGGGATTATCAAAAAGGGGATTGAAAATAAAACAGCTAACATTATAATGCCATTATACAAAACAATAGTAAGGCCCCACCTGGAGTATTGTGTACAATTCTGGTCACCGCATCTCAAGAAAGACATAGTGGAACTGGAAAAGGTGCAGAAGAGAATGACTAAAATGATTACTGGGCTGGGGCACCTCCCTTATGAGGAAAGGCTAAAACATTTGGGGCTCTTTAGTCTGGAAAAAAGGCGCCTGAGGGGGGATATGATTGAGACGTACAAAATAATGCAGGGCATGAATAAAGTGGATAGAGGGAAGCTCTTCTCCCTCTCACAAAATACCAGAACTAGGGGACATACACTCAAATTGAGGGCTGGGAGAGTAAGAACAGACAAAAGAAAATATTTTTTCACCCAGCGCATTGTTAGTCTGTGGAACTCCCTGCCACAGGATGTAGTGATGGCATCTGGCCTGGATGCCTTCAAAAGGGGATTGGACAGATTCCTGGAGGAAAAGTCCATCAGAGGTTACAAACCATGATGGAGATGTGTAATCTCCAGGCTTAAAACCAGGGTACTTCAAGGGCCAGATGCAGGGGAGTGGTATCAGGAGACAGATATCTGGTCTCATGCACTCCCAAATGCATCTGGTGGGGCCACTGTGAGATACAGGAAGCTGGACTAGATGGGCCTTTGGCCTGATCCAGCATGGCTCTTCTTATGTTCTTATGTAAAGGATCATAATATTAGTCAAGGAGAATAATACAGTGGAAAGCCGCCAGAAAAATAAATGTATCCAGCCTAATAAGTTTACAGTTATTTAATTGTATTAAATATTAAAGCAACCCATTTTAGCTTGCATTCCTGTTAAACGGTGAGGGAGGCAAGACCTCAGCTGAGATTTGAAAATCAGCCTGGTTCCAAGGCAGGAAGTGAAAATTCCTGGGCAGTGGATGGGATGAACAAGAGTTCCCAGTTGTGAGGTTGTGGAGGGCTTACATAATGATTTATTCCTCTGCAAGCTTTGGAAAACAAGCACTTGACACTGACTCGGCAGTGAGTTTATTTGCATCCCATTCTGTGATGTGTCAGGTTAACTCTCTGAAGTAATCCAGTTGTGTTGTAATGCCTGCCTCACTGGCTTTATATTCATTGTTGCTTGCTATAGCATTGATGGATAAAGTAGTTATCACAGACAAGTCCCTATAAATGGGAACAATGCAGCCATTGTGGTTGAAATGATCTAATGCCACTAAAGTAGCCCCAGCTCACCAGAGGGAAAGGAAACATCAAAATGGCCTCTAAGATGTGTTTAAGTTCTTGCCATAATATCTTGTAAACAGAAGCCCTATCTTATGCACTTTCAGGCATAACTTTCATAGAAAGAGAGTGCTAGGCCTCTGAACCCCCACCTGACTGTCAGTGTGAACTTACAGTGCCCTTGCTCCAGAATTCTCTGTACTGTAATGTGCAAAGAGGTCTAATACAATTGCAAGAGGCTGTTTTGCAAGCATACTGTTATTTGCCAAAGAAGGCTACTGATTCTTGTTTGATTTAAAATATATTGGCAGTTACCCACTTTTCCATTAGGCAGAATGAGGTAACTACCAAAGGAGAAGATGTTCTGGTTCTTCCATTTGTTCTAACTAAGCTGCTCTCAGTTATCCACTGGTCAATAGGTCCGTGAAGATTCTTGATCATCCAGGTGAAGCTATCCGGAAGTTGAGTTGTGGCAATTGGTTTTCTTTTCTTGTAAGATCGAAATGTTATGCTACTCATCCAAGCAGACTGACGAAGCTGCTGGAATGAGTAGCGAAACATTTCGATCTCACAAAAGATGTCCAGTGTCCATGACTCAACTTCTGGATCCACTGGTACACGACAGTGCTCTATATGCCTCGTAGCATACCCTGAGCCTCCTACACTTACCCCTGTGAGAAGAGGGCCCCTTGGTTGGTTGGTTGGTTGGTTGGTTGGTTGGTCTGTGTTTTAGAATACAAAACTCTAATATTCTGCATTCTGGAAGTTCAACCTGGCAGACCCACCCTTACAGATACCAAAATGTGGCTCATTTAGGGAGAAGCCCCAGCTAGAAGGTTTCATGGGTTTGGATAGGCCTAACTCCTTTTTAGCTTCCTGTTAGAAAAGGTTCATTGGGAAAGCCTTGTGGTGCAGCCTCGTGGCGCAGTGGTTAAGTCAGTGCCAGTGGTTCTCAACCCACATGTGGGTCTCCAAATGTTCCTGGACTGTAACTCCCAGAAGTCTTCATCACTAGCTGAGCTGGCTGGGATTTCTGGGAGTTGCAGTCCAGGAACATCTGGGGACCCACAGGTTGAGATTACAGGAGCCCCCTAGTGCAGTGATTACACGTCTGTACTGCAGCTAAAACTGTGCTCACGATCTGGGGTTCAATCCCAGGTAGCCGGCTCATGGCAGACGCAGCCTTCCACCCTTCCGAGGTCATTAAAATGAGCACCCAGCTTGCTGGGGGAGGGCAATGTGTAGCCTGCATACTGTAATTAAAACTCTAAACCGCCCAGAGACTACTTGAAGTAGTATGGGGTGGCTTTTTTTGAAAGACAGTTTAGGGCAGAGTTAAGCTTATCTGTAGCAATAAGGCCTGCCAGCCAGGCCTTTCCTTCGGGTGAACCATTTTGCCATCTTTTGATGTGGGTCTCTTAGGTGGAACCCCCAGAATGGAGAATTATGGGTTTTATGTATTTATTTATTTTATTAATTTAAAATATTTTTACCCCATCTTTCTCCTTTAAAGGACCCAAGGCAATGGGCCATGCCTAATCTTTATGCCTAAAAATGTATTAAAGGACAGGATTCAATCCCTTCTAATGCCTGACGTTCCTTCACCTTTATATTTGTCTCAGACAACATAATATCCTAGGCTAGGTACCATAATTTTTATAGATATATTTCTCAATAATACATCCTTGGAACATTTTGGATGGCATCTCTCCTTAGTTACTGCTACAAACATTGATAGGTGCAGTGGTCAAATTTCAGTACAGCAGCTAAAATTGTGCTCACGACCTGGGGTTCAATCCCAGGTAGCTGGCTCAAGGTTCACTCAGCCTTCCATCCCTCTGAAGTTGGTAAAAGGAGTACGTAGCTTGCGGGGGGTGGGGGGCAATGTGTAGCCTGCAAAATTAAAATTTTAACTGCCAACAGAGTGCTTTAAGCACTATGGGGCAGTATATAAGTCGAACACTAAAAGAACATTAATTTCATATGAAGTAACAAAGGGGGTTGAGTCATGTGACCAAAACAAACAAACAAACAAACAAATGCAAAACTAGCCTAGGTGATACCTTTATAGGTCACCAATAAAACAAAAAAATACAAGCTGAGCTTTCGATGGCATATCATCTTTATCAAAGCATTGTACCAAAATACCGTCCTGGCAAACTATGTAGTTTGGCAAGGCATTGAGATTTGCGGCCGGATGATATTAGCCAGGTGCTGTTCTTATGGGGCAGGACGCATGGACTTTGATACAGTTTTAACACCGGCCATGCCTCCTGTCCCATCACAACAGTGTTGGGCTAATATCATCTGGCCACGAATCTCAACACAAGGCAAACTACATCTTTTGCCAAGACTGTATTTTGGTACAATGCTTTGATAAAGATGGCTTGCCATCGAAACCTCAGCTTGCATTTTTGTTCTATTAGTGAGTGACCTATAAAGGTATTACCTAGCCTAGTTTTGCATTAATTTCTTATGAGGAGTTGTACCTCCTGGAATTTCCACTAAGAGGACTGCTAGTGCACGCACGCATGCACGCATGCACACACACACACACACACACACACACACACACACACACACACACACACACACACACACACACACACACACACACACACACACACACACACACACACACACACACACACACACACACACACACACACACACACACTTACTTGACTGAGTTTAACTTATGCACTGTGCAATCTTATCTATGTTCACACAATTGAGATCAATGGGGCCTACTTCTGTGTAGTAGATTGCAGCTTTAAGGACCTAGTTTACTCTGTCTTGAACAAGTCTTTTCTCTTGATACCCCAGTGTCTTGTGTACAAGAGATGACCATGGCTTCCCACTCTGCAGATGTTCAAGTCATGTCCCCACCCCCCAGTATGATTTACCTGTCAAATGGAAATCCACGCAGCCTGTTAGCAGCATCAGACTCCATGTCCACACAGGAAGGATAGTGTCAAGAATGGAAGATGTGGAACAGTGGAACATAAACCTCTTTGGAGGTAAACTATCTAGAGGAATAAGAATGCCTCCAAGTCCCAGTAGTGGCAGCTTTAGAGATGGGACAAAATTGTCTGTTTCACTCTCATCCATGTAAGAATATAAACGCTTCTTTGTCTCATTATTCCTCATAAAAACAAGAAAACATGTTTCTCTTTGCCTGCAAGCAATTCATTTACTGCTAACCTTAAAAAGAACGCCCATACTTATAAGCTCAACATTTGTACAAATCATACTCAATAGCCAATCATTATGTCAGGGAACAAATGTGCATGAGCATCATGCATGTGTGATTAGGAAATGCACTTCCCTATCTGGTAGTATTATGATAACATTTAAATGCTCAGTGACCCCACTGAGAACCTCCAGTGCAAAGCAGAGTTTGATTGTTTGTTTGGCCGGGTCCTTCAGGACTGGTGCTCATAATTACTGGCTGTAACATAATATAGTCGGGGACAAAGGACATTGGGCATACCCCCACAACATAGGAGCAGAAAGTCACCCTTTTTCTTAGATGGCCATGTCTAGACAATATGATGTAGCTGACATATTTTGACCAGCACATGCAAATGTTGCATGCTCAACTCTTGCCAAGCCATGACAAGGGGGTTGATTCATTAGTTCATCCCTAGCCAAAACCACACACCTTGGAGACTTGAGCTAAAGCTTCTTCTGCAATACAAGATTGAGAAGTCCTTAATGTCAGTTCATCACTAGCTCAAACCACATGTAGGAGCTTCATGGCACTGTGGTTAAATAGTGGTACTGCAGCTAAAACGGTGCTCACAACCTGGGGTTCGATCCCAGGTAGCCAGCTCATGGTTGATTCAGCCTTCTGTCCTTCTAAGGTCAGTAAAATAAGTACCCAGCTTGTTTGGGGGCAATGTGTAGTCTGCATAATTAAATTGTAAACTGCCCAGAGAGTGCTTGAAGCGCTATGATGTAAACCGCCCGGAGTTCCCCGGGGGAAAACAGGCGGTATATAAGTACAATAAATAAATAAATATGGGGCAGTATATAAGCAGAACACTTTGCTTTTTTGCTTTGCTTTAATGATTCAACCCAGAGCTTCTGCAGCAGATCACTGAAAGGTCCTCAATACAGTACAAGGATTCAGTGTTGGAGGAATTGAGACAATGGGGAGAATACAAGCAGCACAATAGAAAAATATACAGATTTCAGCACCACGGACAGCACAAAAGGAGGTTTTGATTTATATATAGAATACTATCTGCTTCAAATCTGTCCATATTGTCTTACAAATCACAACCAATATGCTCTGAATTACTTTATAGTCCACCCAGTTCAATTAGATCTGAACACTGTGTTTGCATATATTAGTATTTGTCCAAATAGTGAATGGAAATGGGGTAAATAAGGGGCTCTGACCTGGGATATGGGAGTGAAGCTCAGTGCCATCAACTGACTTCTAGTGTGCAGCCAAACACTCATACTAATTTACTTCCATCCTCTCTTGTTTCTCACTGGATTTTGTGCACTTAAGAGAACATGCATCCTTTCCCTAATGCTACGGTGATCTATCCCACTCAAATACTATGCAAGGGCACAAATTTCACCCACAAAGGCTCTCAGTCAATTGGAATGAGATATAAAACTGCCTAAAAGAAAAAAATTCCAAATTCTCCTGAAAATTACAACAAGCACTCTCCTTATTCTCTAGCATCCATCTATTTTTTTAAAAAGTCACAAATCACAGGAACAGGACAATTCCTTCTTGGGGATGAATTGACTGAAAATTGATATTTTGGACTTTTCATTGGAGTTTGAGATTTCAATCTCCTTTGGACTACTTCATTTTTCTGTTATAGTATTAATTGTGTTTGCCCAGTGAGGTTTATTTTTAAAAATCAGCTTTAGAATCTGTTGCTTTAGAGCAGGCATGTCTAAACTTCGGCCCTCCAGATGTTTTGGACCACAACTCCCACAGTCCTTTGTCATTGGTATTCTAAGCTTAGAATCCTGGGAGTTGTGGTCCAAAACATCAGGAGGGCCAAAGTTTGGACATGCCTGCTTTAGAGAGCTTGGATCCAATGTGAGCACCACTTGCCCATGCCTAGTTCGTGAAGAGAGGAAACCACAAATGTCATCAGTAGCAAGAGATACTGAAAATCTGCAGTCCTGTCCTGTTCAAGTACGGTACCATTTCCTTCTCTCCACTATGCCCCATTCACTATAGATGGAGCATCTACCATGTTTGCCATTTAGCACACAAATATTGATCTCCACCAATATGAATCAAGTTGAACAGTGGCATGAACAATTGCAGGTTTTACTGAAGGATGAATTGAAAAGTTGTGGGGGGGATCATAAAGATGTAGTGGACAATTGTATTTGGAAAGACCATCCCTAGAAGACCTCCATCAAAAATAAATGCAAATAGAAAAAATGTCTATGGAACTCCTGAAATGCCTTCTTCTTCTCAAATACTATTAAGAGTCAAGATCAGATGCTAAAATTCCATTTGTTCCTTTGGCTGGAAAATATATACTGTATTTGCCTTTAGAGTTTCCAAGATACTGTGCAGTTCCACAGTATTGATTTCACAGCCATTAAGAGTCATCCCCAACATTGACATAATGAGTGGGAATGAAAAAGTCAACCAACAGGCAGTCAGGATCATTCTGTGCCAATCTAATTAATAATAATGCCAGTCATTCACATAAACCTGGTAGGCTGTATTTTAGAAGGAGTGATGGCAGGGGGCGCTTTTAAGTAATACCCTAGTTAATAAGATTTTTTTGTGATGGGGAAGAATAAAACAGGAATTATTGTATGCACAAATGGCAATCACTGCCACCTCAATCAACCGCCCCAATTATAAGCCAAATATTATGTTTCTTCTTTCATGGATGTGAAAGTGACTAATCAAAATAGACTCGACATCCAATTTTGCCCATGTCTACTTGTTTTCTTGAGTCAAGCACCCTTCTGGAAAGGAAGGGAGATAGCAGACAGATGGTATGATAGTAATCTTCTAATATTTTAAGGGTTATCACGGGGAACCCTCTTACTAGTAGAGCTAGCCTGTGCAATCTTGGGCACTCCCCAGAAAAAGGTAATGGGAAAACTTGAGTACTCTCTACCTGGAGAACCCTGAAAAAGTTCTCATTTTAGAACTGACTTGATGAAACATTATTATTATTTATTATCATCATCTGGAAGGTGGAGCAAGCTTGTTTTCCATGGCTTGACAGGGTACAACCTGAAGCAATGGATTTAAAGGAGGGAGATTTCAACTAAACATTTAAAAAAATTCTGACAGTAAAAACTGTTTGACAATGGTAATGCCTGCTTTGGAGAGTGGTGGACTTTCCTTTGTTGGAGGTTTTCAAACAGAGGTTGGCTGGTCATCTGCCCAGGACTCTTATGTATGGATTTCCTGCAATGGTCAAGAGGTTTGATTTTTATTACCCTTTGATTCCTTTTCAGATTTACAATTTTATGATGCAATGATTCCATGTAATGGCAGGGAAGGACACTGGTTGTGCCTCATTTTAAGTGAGGATCTAATTCTTCTGATTGATGCCTGCAAGAGTATTTGTTCCTGGAAAACAACTCACATGCATATATCTTCACCAGAGGCATAGCAAGGATTTGGAGCACCTGGGGACAACATTAGTTTTTGCACCCCTCCTGCAACCCCACACCGCAATCCTGCAGGCATGGGATGGGTGCTTGTGCACCTTACACCTCTCCCACCAAGGCAAGGGACAGGAGGAGGAGGAGGAGGAGGAGGAGGAGGAGGAGGGCGCTGCAGCCGCCATGCTCCTGCCTGCCTGCCTGCTTCACGGATGGCACCCCCTCCATCAAATTAATAGATGGAGGGGGTGCCATCACCAAGCCTTAGGCTTAGGGGAAAGGAGGACTGCTGGGTGGCGGGAGGGCGCATGGCTTCCTCCTCCAGCTTCCTCTCCAGGCATCTCCAGATTGCTGTGTCCAAGGGCAAATGCACTCTTCCGCCCTTCCTAGATATGCCCTTGATCTTCATTCCTCTATATTTTTACTCACTTGGAACAGGGTGGGCCTCAGAGGGTTCTGAAGCCTATGCTTCCTGTTGTTGTTTTTAATAGGAAAGGAATGAAAACTGTCCTGGTGCTTCCTAGGGGGCCTCTGTCTTCATTGAATGTGTAGTCTCACTGTCCAATAGGCTGAATTGAGATTGTGGTCCCAAATAACTACACCTCCAGATTGTGCCCAGGGAATTCTTGGAGATTTCTGGTATTGGGTGTCAAAAACAAATTAACATGAACATTCCTTCCCACATGCAACTATTTGGAATGATATGCCTAGGAAGATTCTCAGTCATCCAGGTGAGGTTGTTTGGAAGTTGAGTCATGGCAATTGGATTTCTTTTCTTGTGAGACTGAAGTGTTTCACTACTCATCCAAATAGTCTGGGCAAAGTTAGTGACAATGCCTCCAATTAATAGTTCACCTTGGTTTCACATCACTCTCGTCTTAATAGGCCCATTAGGTGGATAATGGCCTGATTAGACTTGGATGTACAATGGTTTGCAGTGTGTGAAAGCCCCACCTATGCAATCCTTCCCAATACCCATTAAGTTTGGTCTGTGAGCTGTGGCCTTCCTAATGGAGTTGTGAAGTGCTTCTGATTTGTCCAGGGATTGGCGAAAGGGCAGCATGATATGTGGCAGACAGTTTGTGCCTGAGTCCCCCACCTCTGTTGAGAGAAGGGGTTTCAATACATGCATGAATGGGTTCCGTGGCCCCTCTCTCGAACCACCTATCTTCTCTGACTAATATGTGTACATCCTCATCTTTGGATGAGTATCTTCTGCCTTTCTAATGAAGGCACCCTGCTGATTCTGGTCCAGAGCTGTTGTCCCTCCTGTGTTGGGCCACCATCTGGCTTAGTGGCTGTTGGTTTCTCCAATGGAGAGCTCTGCACACTCCTTGCTGCATTGGACCACATATACTATATTGCTCCTCTTGTCTTTTGGTGTTGGGTCTTTTGGGCGGATGCATCTCTGCCTTAGTGTGTTTGTGGGTTTGAAGTAAATGGGGGTGCGGTGTTTGCAAAAAATCCTATTAAACTTTTCAGACAATCTAGCCATGTAAGGAATGACCAGGTCCCAATGACTCCTAATTTGCATGGTGGAAGTCCCTGCTTATCTGGACTAGAGCATTCTAACAGACCACAAGACAGGCTGGATTCTGCACTGCAGATGTAAGAGCCTACATTGGATACATCCACTTTACTGTGCTTTGTGGGGCAGGAGAACCCAGTTCAACCCCAACCATCTATCCTCTACCCTTTTTTTGACCAATGTAAGGGTAACTCTTGCATCACATGGGAGGGAACATGGAAGCACTGATGCATTGGCTTATACCCCAGAAAAGCACCAAAGCACCCCAAAATAATCAGCATTGCCCAGAAAATGCAGTATCCTCCCTTTAGTAGTGATTAGACAGAAGGGACGGCTCTGAAAGATTTCTCAACTAGTTTTTCTGGAACTGCTGTAAGGATTCCAGCCTATTGCACTGGTTGGGAAAAGTGTACAGGCATATGGGTGTATTGAAATGCATTAAGGAACATTTAGGAAAATTTGCTCTTCAAAATATATCAAGATAATTTCTACCATTGTTACTCATTTGATTTCTATATAGAGAGTGAAACTACAAGCAATACATGATAGCTGTAAAGTTATGTGAAATTAAGCTGTGGACTTCATAAAAATTTGTCACTATATATTTTAAAACATGCTTCTTTCTTTCTTTCTTTCTTTCTTTCTTTCTTTCTTTCTTTCTTTCTTTCTTTCAACTATCCTTTCTTATATTACTTATTCTGCCACAAAGTAATAACATTTATTTAATCTTAGAATTTTTTGAAAAGGGAACTACAACAATTTAATTTAATTTAATTAAGAGTTATATACCGCCAGCTTGCACAAAGCCACTCAAGGCGGTGTACAACAAAGAATCAAACCAAAACATAAAGGTGAAAACCAAACAATAAAAACATATCATAATTATAGGTCAAAAAAGTATTGATGAAACACAATAATAATAATAATAAACTTTATTTTTATGCCGCCTTCCTCCCCCCCCCAAAGGGACCCCCAAAGGAACAAATATCTGAAATGTTCTCCTGAAACTTGTAAAGACTTATGAGCAAATGTTAAAGATCACCCAGCCTCTGGGATTTGGAGTAACGTGCACCACATTCTGCTTACCACATGTCAATCACTTTAATTTTCAAGAAGGATGGAATCCATTGAAAACCATTGGACGAACAAGATATGTGAAGCCAACACTTTTTTCTAGTCTCCTTCATTCTGCATTAGTTCGGTCTATCAATTAGCTTTAGCCTTAATGTAGTAAAGAGTTATTGACGCCTGTTACCAACTGCACATGCCAGAAGTCATATTTGTAACTCGTTATAGAAGAATCACATCTGAACAAAGAATCTAAATCAAAATATTTATAGTTGCACATCTTCCTATAAAGCCATGGAGAATGAACGCATGAGCGGGAATTTATGTACACAAATCTGTATATATGTATTTGTGCATTTTGGCACATCAATATACATAATTTAGGAATAAATTTGGGGATGCCCAAGAATCATTGTACCCAGCAGATGTATAAAAAGTGCAGGATTAATTGACAGTTTCAGGTACCACCTTTGAAAGCATGGGCATCACATTACAGAGACATGTAGATAACTTCAAATGGATTTCGAGAAATAAATATAAATATTCCCCTTCCAGGGGACATACATCAGTGAATATTGCTTATGACATTGAGGGAAAAGTGATCCTTTCCCGGTTTTACTTTGAGTTTTCAGACTTTCATGGAACTTGCTTGGGACTGTCAGTTCAGGACATTTGCCACAATACGTATATCCCAATCTTTTGTTGACAAATCTCCTTAGTCAAAATGATATTCCTTGACTACATTTGGTCTTCCAGTCCAAAAGTATAGGCAGGAGAGTTAAACATTCTTGCAAATATCAGAATGAATATTTGAAGGGAAGCGGGATGGGGGGTTCTTTGCCTTTCCTTGTCCAACTTTTTCCTCCCAGTCTGAGCCCCTACTATTCTTTGAGGGCAATTTCCTTCCCTCTCCCAGACATAATGGGGACACCAATGATCAGAGCTCCCCAATAAGTTAGCAGAAGACTGTAAAGCATTTAAATGATGCCACTCCAGGCCCCATAGACAGGCGCCCCACTCGCTCAGCTGGCAGTAGGACACATTGTCAGGGATCCTTTCCACTTGGTTTGCCTTTAGCTCAGCAAAGACAGGCTAAATTTACAATACACTTCAAATTCGGCAACTTTTGTGCTGAAGTTTAGCTGAGAGGTGGGGAAGGTTAATTAGACGGAGCCAACACATGTTGATGGAGATGACAGCAACTTCTGAACAGTGACTGGGAAATTACTTAAGTAATGGGACTGGGGGTGGGGGTGGGGGAGATACATCCTGTCCCCTCCCCCATTGCAACATGCTGTTCACACCTCGGACACCATCTACCATTTGGGCAGTCTGCATTTGTGATCAGCTAGGAGCAGCTCTGTGCAAGCCTCTATAGACAGCAGACAGGTCTCCAGTTTTCCAGACAGATCGTTAGCAAGACGACATGCAGCCTCCCATCTCCGGAGGGGATGAAGGACCGAAGCCGAATGCATTCTGATTTATTTGCCTGAAACCAAAATAGGCAAACCAGATGAAGAGAGGAGCCTGCCCAGCCTCCCTCCCGGCCTAGTGTGAGTTTTCAGGAACAAAAGTAGCCCCCACCCCATCCATCCATATTATCCTGCTTGGCAAAAGAGTCAAGCCCAAACTGTACACGCTGAAGGTTGCTATGCTGCGGACCAATAGAGCATGCTTCTCCCATTAAGAGCAGAAAGACACCATAAAACAAAGCATCCACAACCACCTGTAATAACCTGCCTGTTCCAAGCAGCAATTTCAAAGTATCAAGCCACACAAGGTAGACATTTTCTGCAGCTGGCTTAGGGTCCCCCCGGTGTGTTTCAGTTTTCTGGTTTCGGTTTTTAAGGCCAGCAAACACGAACCGTTCGGCCAAAGAGCTGTTTCGCCTCCTCTTACCTTCACGTTAGTCCGGAGTGCACAGTAACAGGCAAAAAACATTGCAGTAAACAAGGAGCATATGGACCAAGATGCAGCTTCTCTGCTCTGCCCAAATCACACACACACACAACCGGGAGATCCTCCTCAGCATGTGTCTCTCTGTCAGTTTCAAAGGCATTGATCTCTGGGTTTTTTCGGCTCCCCCCTGACTACTGAATAGACATGTCTTGAAGGCACTGGATGAAAGCTCCGCGTCTCTCCTTCCTTGTCTATACAACGCATGATGCCCGGCAAATGGCAATTAGGGGAGCTTTCGGCAGTAGCAACTTAACAGACCTCGCTTGCTTTAGCATCCCAGCATTTAAAAAAAAAACGGTGGAGAGAGAGAGAAAAGAAGCCAGTAATGTTGGAGGGAGAGGAAGAGGAGGAGGAGGAGGAGGAGGAGGAGGAGGAGGAGAAGGAGGAGGAGGGAATGAGAGAAAAGGAAGGACTGCTCACCCAGAGGAGGGAAAGGTGAGGATTTAAACCTGCACGCCAGTCAAGTGACTTAAGCTTGGAAAAGGCTAGGAGGATGCTTTTTGTTTTGAAACACTTTGCAAATTCAATGCATGTTTCATGTTGGGGCCGGTGTGTGTGTGTGTGTGTGTGTGTGTGTGTGTGTGTGTGTGTGTGTGTGTGTGTGTGTGTGTGTGTGTGTGTGTGTGTGTGTGTGTGTGTGTGTGTGTGACTAAGACAAAAGGAAGCCTCCTTTCTATTCTGAGATTCGCAGCACTCTCTGCAATATTTCTGCCTTGCCTTACTGAGAGATGCAGCAACCCCTCTTCATGGAGGCAACGTCATCCTCGCCCATGACAGATTCAACATGTTCTACTTACAAGGGCAGGATCTGATCAGGAGGAAGGAACAGGGCTGTCTTAGAAAGCACCCCATGGGAGGCCCATTCACTTTCCCCCTTCACGCTAATCTGTTGTGAAATGGGAGGAGAGAAGGTAGCTACTTATGTGCCCCCCACCCCTCTGGCAAATCAGGAGGCAAAGCCGGTCATTAAATAACAACTGGAGGGAAACCGTTACTGGGAAAGCAAAAGAGGTACCAGAGGTCACCAAGTAAATTATCAATATTGGTCAATACCAATGGATTGCAGATGACTACAAACGACACCAAGTCAAAGATCTGCCCCCGATGCCCAAATCATTTCCAAGTTATCCCCCTTGATCGGCTGGCATCTAGCATTCTCCATGCATCCTCTTTGCCGTTCTGCCAAGAAATGAATACCCCAGCCCGATCAAATGGCAAAAGCTTTCATTCACAAGTACACATGTCATTGGGAAGCCTGTCCCTGTGATGTAACAGCTGAGTAGGCGGGACGTGTGTGCTGAGATGGTTGAACGCTCCTCCTTGCATTAATCATCGTCGTCTCTTTCTGCAGTTAGATAACTAGGACCCTTGGGGGGGGGTGAAATAGCATCCCAGATACCTTAATGCCAACGTACAGGGAATTGCATATTTTTGTAAGTAATGAGCATCCAATCATGTGTGCTTCCAGCTACAAGCTGGAAATGGTGTGATTCAGACACACGTTTACTACCTCCATCAGAATTTGGCAAAAAAGGCAAACCTGGACTACTAGTATGAATCACAGAATCTTAGAATAGTGAAGTTGGGAGGGGCCTACAAGGCCATCAAGTCCAATCCTGTGCTCCATGCAGGAATACAAATCATAGGATATCTGCCAGGTAATTATTATTATCATCATCATAGAATCAATGAATCATAGAATCATAGAGTTGGAAGAGACCTCAAAAGCCATCCAGTCCAACCCCCTCCATCACAGGACTCCCAACATATGCCCATCCAGCCTCTGCTTAAAAGCCTCCAAAGAAGGAGATTCCACCACCCTCCGTGGCAGCATATTCCATTGCTGAACAGCTCTAACTGTCATGAAATTCTTCCTAATGTTAAAATTGAATCTCTTTTCCCGTAATGTGAGACTATTGCCTCGTGTCCTAGTCTCTGAGGCCATGGAAAATAAACCAGTCCCTTCTTCAATGTGACATCCTTTCAAATACATAAACAAACATAGCTATCATATCCCCTCTCAGCCTTCTCTTTGTAAGACTAAACCAATGGTTCTCAACCTGTGGGTCCTCAGATGTTCCTGGACTGTAACTCCCAGAAATCCCTTCCAGCACAGAGAGTGGTGGAGGCTTCTGGGAGTTGTAGTCCAGGAACATCTGGGGACCCACAGGTGAAGAACCACTGGACTAAACATTCTCAGCTCCCTAAATTGCTCCTTGTAAGACATATGTTCCAGATCATCCTGGTCGCCCTCCTCTGGAACCGCTCGAGGTTGTCAGCAGCCTTTTTAAACTGGGGATGATTTGATTTTTGAGGATGAACATGAACACCCCTCTCCACTTTTCTTACTTTCTGCAGTCATTTTAGCCAAACAAGGTCTTGGAGATTGGGCAGAGCAGGTGTATTTGTTCACTTGCATGATTAATCCACAGTGTGCTCCACTTGTGGCCGTCTACCTGAGATTAACCTGGGAAAGCAAGCTTTGCCCCTCCATGTCTTTTCCTAATTCAAACATTGAAGCAACAGTTGTGTATCCAAGGGTGTTCCATGAAAAACCCAAGAGAACCTGAAAGGGAATCCTGAAATAATTGCAGTTCAGGAGCGCACGATGTAAACAATCAATCCTTGCTGGAGAAACATCTCATTATCAAACTTCACTCTGCTAAAGCTATTTTAATGTTAGGGCATATGGATGCTTGCCGTAGCTCAGGCATGTCCAAACTTCAGCCCTCCTGATGTTTTGGACCACAACTCCCAGAATTCTAAGCTTAGATTGACAATGGCAAATGACTGTGGGAGTTGCGGTCCATAACATCTGGAGGGCCAACGTTTGGACATGCCTGCCTTAGCTGATTGAAGTTGGAAGGGGCCTACAAGGCCATCAAGTCCAACCCCCTGCTCTGCCGGGTTATTGTCTAAATGGGAATCACTGGGGAATCGAACTCCCAACATCAGACTCCTCAGCCAGATATCTAAAACATTAAGCTTTCCAGCCATCTCTCCCTACAGTCTACAAATCTGCTGACAGCTTCCTGGGTTAAAAAAAATAAATAAAGGAAAGAAAAGGATTCCACACTAATTTCTAAAACAGGGAATCTACGGCTATCCTTGCTTTCCCATTTGAGAATCCACTCAAAGGTGGGCTCTGCAGAAGGCTCATGAAGAGCAGAGCCTCTTTGCCTCCCCTGCGCGAACTAGCGCAAGATGGGAGATGAGAAGTGAGGCAGGGGGCGGGGCAGCCCTGCATAAAGCAGGGAACCCTGCCAGGCCCAGGCCTCTTTCAATGGTGTTTGGCCCAGCCAGCCACCCTCCCACCCACCCACCACATTTGACAGTGCTAGTGTGAGTCTAATTGGTCGCCTCAGGGGCCGGATAGGAATTTTTGACCTGTTCCAGAATTGGCCAATCGGAGCAGGTTTTTTTCGCTTACCCCACACTAGTATTCGGGGGTGGTATCCCTGATCCAGGACACTCGTCGCAATTTGGTCACACTGGTGGTGGTGCAAAGGGGTCCAAATAGTGAGTCAAATTCTAAGGTCCCCTCCGGGACCAACCAACCCTAAACACTGTGGATCCAGGGATTACAGCGCTTGGGGAAGGAGGCGCTTGGAAGCCTTGCCTGAGCTACGGGCCACGAATAAAGTGGCTTGGAGGCATGGGCAGGAGGGAGGAATTTGCTGGCCCTGGAGGCCCTTTGCCTGACACAGGACTCCCAGGGGGTTGTGACTCACCCGTAGCTCGATGGTCGGAGGGGTCCCGGGAGACCCCAGGGTCCCAACTCCAAACCCTCATCTTGGTAGGCCCCTTCATGATGTTGTTGTTGAAATGGAAGCAGTTAATAGCGTGTGGCCCCTTGTTTATACCCAATGATACCATCTCACATGCTTATTTCGTGATGGGATGGCAAGGTGCATCGTGGTTTCTGAAGCTTTCTTGAAAAAGAAAGCCAGTAAAAGATTTTCTACCCCCTCCACCCCCCAGGTATCTCACCCACTGCACAGGTAAGAGTGAGAAGTAGAGGAGGAACACCACATTCTAATCTTACCCCGCAGTATCTGAGAAAATGTAGGACAATAATAACTCTGGTGAATCATGGGCCAGCGTAGATGTTAACTTAATATTACGAAGGGGTGAAGTTTGTAAAGGCCGTATAAAAAGCCAGGTTTTGACTTGTTTTCAGAAGCTCTGGGAGTCAGTGGTTCTCAACCTGTGGGTCCCCAGATGTTCCTGGACTGCAACACCCAGAAGCCTCCACCACTCGCTGTGCTGGAAGGGATTACTGGAAGTTGCAGTCCAGGAACATCTGGGGACCCACCGGTTGAGAACCACTGCTCTGGAGGATAGGGACCAATCCTACAGTACCTGTATAGGAAGGGATTTTTCAGAGCTACCAAGAAGCCCTGCCTTCTACTTGGTCACCTAGAGAGCATGGACTGTGTTATACACCAGGTCTGATGAAACCAGGTGACGTCCAAAGTGAAAATTCAGCTCTTTATTCCATGACAGAAACACAGGTTGCATAGGGATAAAAGCAACTGCTAAAATGGCCCAAAGGCCTGTTTATATACACTCCCAGGCTATCCCAGTGGCTGGCCATTGGATGGTTTAAACAGCCTGCTGGCCCCCAATTGGATAAGCCAGAATCCTGCCTTTCATTTATTCTCCAGCCTCCAGCCCCCACATCCTACACCTGTCTCCCATTGCCTGTGCTTGGGAGCTTGATCAAGCCCCGCCTGGCTGGGGCCTGGCTAGAGTTTTCCTGGAGCTAAGGAAAGTTTATTTTCCTGGGCTCCTTGATCACTGCAGATGGCGACTGCAGCAACAAAATTAAAAGAAGCCTGCTTCTCTGAAGGGATGTCTCCTGAGGGACATTGGGTACTAATAGGCACATCCAGCAAGCTTCCTGTGGGACATTCTGGGGGAAGATATTTTACCCTTCCTCCTGCACGGGAAAGCCCTGGGAGAGGGGAAATGGAGCCCCTAAGACTAACACACAGGAAGCAGATAACTGACTATCTTGTCCTTCCATCGGGGCCAGAGCATGCCCAGAGGAAAAGGCCAGGACATTCCTTTGTGCCCCACTCAGGCACGAGAGGGCAGGTCAGGGAAGCAAGCTGCTGGGGTATCAATCATTACCATCCCTTGCAAGGGGACATGTCCACGTCACAGAAAGCCCTCCCCAGGAGTCCATCAAGCCAATGACAGGCTGACACCTAGGACACCACACAATATCTGTAACTCCGCCTCTTACAGCTAATAAAGGTGTGCCTTGCAAGCCTGCTCGGAGGAGAGAAGAGCATGGCAGCCTGACACTTGAACCCAACCCCGTGTCCGTGTAGGTTATTTCCCTACACTACTCGGGATGAAAGCAATGGCAAACCTAGATAGCATCCTAAAGAGCAGAGACATCACTTTGCCAACTAAGGTCAGGATAGTCAAAGCTATGGTTTTTCCAGTAGTGATGTATGGAAGTGAGAGCTGGACTATAAAGAAGGCTGATCGCCGCAGAATTGATGCTTTTGAGCTGTGGTGCTGGAGGAGAGTCTTGAGAGTCCCCTGGACTCCAAGGAGATCAAACCTATCCATCCTGAAAGAAATCAACCCCAAATGTTCACTGGAAGGACAGATTTTGAAGCTGAGGTTCCAGTACTTTGGCTACCTCACGAGGAGAGAGGACTCCTTGGAAAAGTCCCTGATGTTGGGAAAGATCGAAGGCAAAAGGAAAAGAGGACAACAGAGAATGAGATGGCTGGATGGTGTCATTGATGTAACCAACATGGATTTGACCAAACTCCGGGAGGCAGTGGAAGACAGGAAAGCCTGGCGAGCTCTGGTCCATGGGGTCACAAAGAGTCGGACACAACTGAACGACTGAATAACAACAAAGGTAAGTTTGGAGCCTTCCTTTCTATTTATTAATATACTCCAAACTCAGGCAGTTCAAGGGTTACACTAAGAACACAACTGTCTGGGAAGCATAATAATGTCCGCTTAAGGATCCCATTAAACAAAAAGCTGCTATCTCAACTTGGGAAAATTAGCGAAGGAGCCAAGAAGCTAAGAAGAGAAAAACCCTTCTGTGGATTTAAAGAAGAACTGGCAGGGGAAAGAGAGGTGGCAGGGAGACAGAAAAGAAGCCAGCTGTCAACCTTCTCCTCCACAAGAGGCTTCTTCGCTCAGAAAATGTTGTCAAGTCCCAAAGGAGGAACTATTTTTAGTTCTTTAGTCGTGTCTTTTTTTTAAAGGGATGAGTAAACAAATCGTGTTTAAAGCAAGCTAGCTGCCTACACTCTACCACATCACAGCTACTCAAAATAATTCCCACTGCTGTCTTTCACAAGAAGCAACTTGAAAGGTAAGTTGTCACCCAGGGATGGCTGAGAGTATGGTTTCAAATCTAAAACAAAACAAAAAAATCAGAAAATTTCACAAATTTCACACATTTCTTAATAAACCGGGCAGAAAAAGAATTGGGGATTTATATATTTAAAAAATGGATGTTAAGAAAAGTGGGACCAGCACTTTTGCCCATCTGAATAGAAGTGATGAATGCTGAGCTCTTCAAAGTTTGAATCAGATTCAGAATCAGTTTCTATTAAATTGTCTTTATGGGGCTGAATTAGTTGCCACCTCTTTGGATGACAGGGGGTCTAATCTTTGAAAGAGACACAAGAGCCTGACTTCTATGCATGCACTCACATCTACAGGAAAGATGTTCATCTATCAAAATGCTCCTTTATCTGTCTTTTTTTTAATTCAACTGTTTGGGATAGCCCATATTTACTTCAGCTTTGGTAAAAGTTGTGTTTTGTAAAGGCCTTTTGATACAACTTCTATCTGGTTTTTAGAAAATAAGAGGTCTGCAAAGATGACAGAAAATAACAGTCTAAACATTCCTGAGATCGAAAAGGATAAGAGATTTTTTTAAAGACAGCGAAAGAGTACTCAAGGAAATTGCTTATGTTTCATTCCCTACCAGAGCAGTGGCTTTTGAGAAAATGCTTCATATATAGAGTTGTTCCAGCGGCTGCCAAACTTTATATTACACAAAATCAAATTTGATCGTAGAAATCCTTAATCATAAAAATCTCAAAGCTCTCCTTGAAAGTTACGTCCATGAAAGTCATTAACTGCCCAGGTGATTGATGCAAGCTTGGTGCTTTCTCCTTGTATGCTGACACTTCAGAGGAATTGATTGCTTTCAGAGGTAGGAACGTGTTGCCTATATCCTAGCTCAGTTTTGGCGAACCTATGGCATGGGTGCCAAAGGCGGCACTCAGAGCCCTTTCTGCGGGCAGCCGACATCACCCTTCTTCACAGCCACTGGTATTCAGGTTAAATGGCTGTATTGGCACTTTGTGAAAAATGAGTGGGTTTTGAATCGCAGTTTAGGCACTTGGTCTCTAAAAAAAGGTTCACCATCACTGTCCTAGCTTAACCTTTTAAAAAGTCAGATGCGAAATCTAATTCCTGGTATGCTTGTTGGTAATAGATGCCATGAGCTTTTGGTGGGATAAATAAAATCTGAAGAGCCATAAGTAAGAACAATGCTGGGCAGGGATATACAGGAGAGCCAAGTTACTTCTAGAAATGGTAGATCCCAGAATCCTACAGTCGCAAGATTAGTGGCCATGCTAATAGAGAGAATCTGCAAGGTGCAGTTGGAATAGTCAGCAGCATTATCCATCTCACTGCATAAATCAGATCCATGCCTGTAATTCCCAACCTTAGGTAAGCCAGGTGTTCTTGGACTGCAACTCCTAGAATCACTGGACAGCACATGAAGACTTCTGGGAGTTGCAGCCCAAGAACTTTTGGGTTACCCAAGGTCAGAAACTACTTTGTTAAATGTTGTTTCTGCATACTGTCTCATTTCTATATCACTTTGCTTTTAAAAATAGTAGTAATAAGAACAATGCATGGCAAATGATTTTTTACATTGGTGGTTCAGTGAAAGGGGGCATGGAGCTCAGTGAACTAAGGCTCTCAAAACTGTTGGCTGCAAAGCCGGCAGCTCGGCAGTTCAAAACCCTGGTTCCACACAGCACAGTGAGGACCCGCTGATAACCCGAGGTCCTGCCAACCTAGCAGTTTGAAATCATGTAAATGCAAGTAGATAAATAGGTAGTGCCATAAAAACAGCGGGAAGCTAAAACAGTGTTTCCTTGTAGCCATGCCGGCCACATGGCCATGGACTTGCATAACACTGGCTCTTTTGGCTTGAATACAGAGATGAGCACTGCCCCTAGAGTCAGACACGACTAGCACTCATGTGCGGGGGGAACCTTCACCTTTTATGTACAGTATACATCTTTCTTTAATGCATATATTTTTAAACTTATTTTTACCAATACATATTTTAAGAACTTAGAGATTTTACATTTTAGGCTGCAATTGCCAGATCCCACTGAGATACACTGGCTTTTCCATTTTTTAAATTATTTTAGTACATTTTGCGGAATGTAATAAATCCAATACTGCATTTTTGTTCCCTCTTTTTTCCTTTTTTTTTGTTTTTGCTGATCTCCCTAACATATGCATTTTTCTAAGCAATTGTTGAGCCAACAACACTGTTGCTAAATGTTGAGGAGCCCTGAGTCTAAGGGATAACTGTGTTCTGATTAATTTATAAGTCAAGGGATTGTGAATGAGTTCCATTGACTCCAAAATGGTGACCAAGTAACGCTATTCAACCTGTCTGTTTGTGACTCAGCAGTGATGGGCTGTGCATGTATAGTTGTTATGTTGCTTATGCTCCTATTTTGTAATCCACCTTTGGTCAGATTAGATAGATAGATAGATAGATAGATAGATAGATGATAGAGCAACATCTATATGGTGGTTTTGGGAGGAACCCATTTACTCCAAAATTTCAGTGGACATTCCTTGCCCCATCATGAGCCCCCTGTGTCCCCCCGTCCCGGAACAGAAGAGTTCCTGGTAAAGACCAATGAACCCCTTGTTCACTGTAAAAACAGGGGGTGGGGTATCTGTGGCCCTCCATATTTTGTATGGCATCAACTCCCATCAACCCTAGCCATGTAGCCAATGGTCAGGAATGATGGGATTTATAGTTTACCCACAGCTAGAGAGCTCAGGTTATCTATCTATCCCTGGAGTAAAACGTAGGAAATGCAATAGTTCTGCAAAGCAAAACCTTGTACCCTGCACATTTGGAACATATTAAGATCACTAGATTAAAGCACAAATGATGACAATGAGGATGACTACGATGATGTTGTACCAGCAAGTCAATTCTTCTCATGGGTTTTCCAGGTAGAAAACACTCTGAACTGGCTTGTCCTTCCCTTCTTCTGGGGGCGTCCTTGGGCTGTACTGCTTGCCCAAGGTTGGCTTGTCTTTCAGAAGACCACACTGGTGAAGCAAACTCCTAACCTCTGGATCTGCAGCCAGATACCTAAATCACTGAGCTATCCATCATAACTGTATAGTGTTCCCCATGGCTGCCCGGGACTGGAAGATCCAGGGAGGCGGGACACTGGCAGCCAGGCCCTTTGGCTAGGGGGTGGAGCCTCATTTACATGCAGGGTTCCCAGAATCCCTTGCAGTGGTTTCAAAATGTTCACTGTGACCTAGGTGCCTCGGGTTTCTAGGGGATATATATATCAATCTGGACAGCTCGGTGGTGTGGGGGTTAGGGGCTGCGCAGGGAGAATTGCTCTCTGGTGGGCCACCTGGCAACTGGCTGCCCAGCCGCCCAGCAGGATCCAGAGCTCAGCCACCCGCCGCCAGAAACGTGGGACATTTCAGGGAAAAATAATTTTTCAGGATGACGGTGGGGAAGAGAGATTGATCCGTGAATGTCCCGCCAAAAAACCGACACTTGATAGGTCTGCTATCCATCTACCTAAAAAAAAAATTGAAAAAAAAAATGAAATAAACCCGGGGGAGGGGGAACCACCCCACCACATTCAAGCCTAAGTGAGCTTTCCATCTCAAATGTAAATGTAAAGGCAGAAACGGATTTCTCTGCCTTCGTTCATCTGTGGTGGTTGTTTTGAGGCACCGCTGCCTCCCTGCTGCTGCCCAAAAGGAATGCCATCTTTTCAAAAGACAAAGAATTTGCCCTGACTGGGCAATGGCACACGGCTCATTATTTTGACTGCCTCTGGCAGGTTAGAATCCACTGCAGGGAATGAATCTGCCAGACTTGCTAGAAATAGCAAAGCAGCACAAAAACCCTCAGGGCGTCTTCCTTTCCAAGACCTCAGAGAGGCTGGAGCTGTTCAGCAGAGAACATGTGATGGCTCCCAAATTAAAGGATATGAGAAGGAAATGGAAGTAGGTTAGGTAGAAACGAAATTGGAGGTGAAAAGGGGAAAACTTTTTTTAAAAAACACACAGGCGTTGCAGAAGTACCTCTGCCTGTTAACGTGAGACTTGCAGGCTGCATGGTGATCTCCCCAGCCCAGATAAGGCTGCATTAAAAGGCAACGGGCAGACATTTCAGTACATTATTATAGTGAATGTCTCGGACTGAAAATATAATCATCATCATGCGCTGTCCAATCGATTCTGACTTATGATGACGCTTTTCAGGGTGTTTCTTTTAGGGAGAGAATATTCAAATCTGGTACAGTTAGGGACCCACCCCACCCACAACCCATGAAAATCCGCGATATGCGGAAGCGGGTGGGGGGTGCTAGGGGGTGGGGGGCGGGGGGCGATCGTGTGCCTGTTGGAGAAGTCTTGGGGCGGCATTCGCCGGCAGTGGCAGGGGGATCTGACCTCCCGCCGCCGCCCACCCACATTGCCCGAGACTTCTCCTCCGGGGGCGTCTCCATTGAAAAGCATTGACAATGCATTTCAATGGAGAAAATTTTCCCCATTGGAAAATATTGGCTCAATGCTTTCCAATGGGGAAAATTTCTCCATTGAAATGCATTGCCAATGCATTTCGATGGAGATTGCGGCCCTGGCCCCGTCGGCCCCACACGGCTCCGTGAAGCCTCGGAGGGGGCGGGGGTGGTGGGGATCCATGTGATGGCTCCCCGCGACCCTCCTGTGTGGCTCCGAGACTTCCCAGACGGGCCCAGGGGTGGTGGGGAGCCATGTGATGGCTCCCCGCAACCCTCCTGGGTGGCCCCGTAAAGCCTCGGAGGGGACAGGGGCAGTGGGGAGAGGGCGCCCCCCATCCCCCAGCGTTGCAGGTATTGTGATCCCGCGATGTAGTGGGACCGTGGTACCTCAGCCGCGAAATGGCGGGAGGTGACTGTACATCGTTTCTTCCTTCTGGGGATGCCCTGGGATTGTGCAGCTGAGCCCAAGGCCACACCCGCTCAATCAATGGGGAGAAAGCACAGTGGAGAACTGAACTTCCAACCTCTAACCCCAGATGCCTAAACCACTGAGCTATACAGCCAATTAAGCTTAAATTTACTACTTTGGTTTACAAAACCTTCCATGGGAGGAGTGGTATCAGGAGACAGATATCTAGTCTTGTGTGCTCCCAGACACATCTGGTGGGGCCACTGTGAGATACAGGAAGCTGGACTAGATGGGCTGTTGGCCTGATCCAACATGGCTCTTCTTATGTTCTTATGAGTATCTTGTGGAGCATGTCTCCCAAAGGTCAGCTTCATCCTGGTCCACCAGAGCTTCGCTGGGCCTCTCATAGAATCATAGGGTTGGAAGAGACCTTGAGGGCCATCTAGTCCAACCCCCTGCCATGCAGGAACTCCCATCACAGGACTCCTGAAAGATGGCCATCGAGCCCCAGCTTAAAAACCTCCAAAGAAAGAGACTCCACCACCTTCCGTGGCAGCATATTCCACTGCCGAACAGCTCTAACTGTCATGAAATTCTTCTCGCTCTGGGTGGCTGGCCAGCGCTCTGTAATAAAGTGCCGAGCAAGCTTCAGCTAGCTGAGTCTCTGCCAGCATTTAAGACAGCCTTAAAAACATGGCTATTTAGAGAATATTTTGGTGATTGTTAATGTGTTTATTTTTGCTACCTCTGTTTGGTTGTTTCCTGCCCAATTGCCTTCATGGGTTACACTGAGGGTGGGAAGAGGGGTGGTCAAGGACTATGCTGCTTTGTTTGATATGCTGGGTGTTCAGGGCTGGTGCTACCATTAAGGCAAACTAGGCAGCTGCCTAGAGTGCTGAAATGGAGAGGGCGCTGGCAAGCCTGCTGCCCCACCGCCTCCCCACCACCACCGCTCTCTGAGCTCCCGCGCCCTCCAAGGTCCACCAGCCGTGCCGGAAGGCGCGCATGTTCCGGCCAGGCCACACCCTCTCCCCAGTGGACTCCGGTCACCCCAGAAGCCTGAACGAGAGGGAAGGAGGGACGGCCGGCAGAGCCCCCACGCCTTGCCATGGGCTGAGCGACCAGAAAGTGAGGGGGAGGAGGGACAGAGGGGGGTCCACCCTCCTCCCGCAGCTGCCCTGGAACGAGGAGTCTCATGGGGCTGGCAGGGGGTATGGCGCTCTGTCCATGCTCAGAGCCTCCCCCATAGTGGGCTGTCCGCGGCCTGAGAGCCCGGCCTTGGGGGGGCTGGATAGGCTGCGGGCTGCGCCCTCGGAGGGGCTCTGCCTTGCCGGATTGGCTGCTGCTCAACCCGCTAGGCATGCCACCCTCCCTCCCCCTCCTCCTCGGCAGTGCTTCATAAGCCCAGCCACCTGCAGAGCCCGGGCACAGCGGAGGTGTGATGATGGGTGGTGGGCGCCCCACCGCCCGTCAGCCGCCCCGCGCCGTCCGTCCATCGCTGCCCATCACCGTCTGCCCACTGCCCCCCGTGCCCATCACCTCCCACCCCCCGTGCCCATCGCCATCCGCCCCGCCCATCGCCGCCCCCTGCCGCCCCGCCCCCCACCCGCCCCTGCCACTAGCATGGCATTGGAAGAATGCTATAGAAATGGACCATCAGAAAGGTTCTAGATCAAATCTCACCCTAGAATTTAAAATGACTATAGCACTTTGGACATAGGGGAAGACAAGACACACTTGCAAAAAGAATAATGCTAGGTGAATTGGCAGGCATTAATAGGAAAGGAACATTGGATGATACCATCAATCCATCTCAAACCTAAATCAAAGAAATCACAGGCTTCACCTTACAAGACTTGAGTAGGGCTGTTTGGGTTAGAGTTAGGGTTAGATCAGGTATGTCCAAACTTCGGCCCTCCTGATGTTTTGGACCACAACTCCCAGAATTCTAAGCTTAGATTGCCAATGGCAAAGGACTGTGAGAGTTGCTGTCCAAAACATCTGGAGGGCCGAAGTTTAGACGTGCCTGGATTAGATCATTAATTCCTAGGTACCAATAACTTGGAAATGACTTAAGAGTATACAACAGCAACAAATAACTGTATATGGCTACTTGTAAAGGGCAAGAGCCTTCCTTGTATTTAGCTCAATGCAAGGACACTGCCAGATGCCCCGAGTATTCAACAGAGCACTACTTCCACATACTGTATGTTGTTATAGTACAGTGATGGCAAACCTTTCAGAGACCAAGTGCCCAAACTGCAATTCAAAACCCACTATTTTTTTTTTGCAAAGTGCCAATACAGCAGTTTAAACTGAATACAGGTGGCTGTGAAGGGGCGATGTCGGGTGCCCACAGAAAGGGCTCCAAGTGCCACCTCTGGCACCCGTGCCATAGGTTCTCCAACACTGCTATAGTACATTGCTTTGGAAGGTATTTCCATGCGCACACCAGAGAGAAATCAGGATATGTTCTACCATTTGGGGATGCATGCATAAATGCCAGGATACTGTGGCTGTCCATTTTAAGATTGCATTCCATATCTCTGGAAATACAGATTATCTTTGGCAGTTACTTCACATCCTTCCTTGTTCCATGACTAGTTTTGTACTGTGACAGCATTCATCACAATCACATGGTTTTTGTCCCTGTTTAGTCCCTGTTTCTGTTTTCTCACGGTCGTGATAACTTGTCTTGTGACAACTGTTACTTCACGGTCTTGTTCCGTGACAAATTCTGAATTTGTCTTGATTTCTAAACTCCTTTTTAAATATCATAAATAAAACTTTTTCAATATTTCAATTTACTGGTCTTCTCAGATTTACACATCAATGCTACAGAATTTTCAGTACTTTCTTGAATAAACATTTGTGCTAGATGGTGTTTCCCATAGGGCAGGGCTGCCCAACGCATGTGACCACCGTGGGCAACTGGTAGCCCGTGAGGTGCTAAGAAGTCACCCGCCAGGTCCCCGCCCACCTCCCGACCTGGGGGCGCTCCTCCTCGTGGGGGGGGAAGGTGAGCAGGCGCTCCTCCGCCACCAATGCCAGCACCATAGACCTTGGGGGGAGTGAGTGGGCGCTCCTCCTCCACCACCGCCAGTGCCAGGTTGGTGTGTCATGGGGGTGAGTGGATGTGCCGCTGCTGTGGAGCTTGTGTGGGGCGAGCGGGCGTTCCTCCGCCACTACTGCAGGGAGCTTGGCGGGTGGGGGAGGCGAGCGGCCGTGGAGCTTCGTGGGGGGGCAAGTGGGTGCTCCTCCTCCTCCACTGATGGAGAGCTGGGTGGGTGGGGAGTAAGTGGGCACACTGCCGCCACCACCACGGAGCTTGGCGGGGTGAGTGGGCGTTCCTCCTCCTCCGCCGGGACCATCAATGCTGGGGAGCTTGGGGTGGTGTGAGCGGCGCGCCGCCGCTGTGGAGCGTGGCGTGGGAGCAAGTGGACATTCCTCCTCTTCCACTGCTGGGGGGGTGGGGGCAAGTGGGTGCGCCACCACCGTGGAAGCTTGGTGTGGGGGCAAGGGGTTGTTCTGCCTCCTCCGCCACCGCCACCAGTGCTGGAGAGCTTGGAGGGTGGGTGGGTGGGGCGAACAGTCGCACTGCCACCACGGATTGGGGGGGGCGAATGGGTGCTCCTCCGCTGCCAGGAGCTTGGTGGGTGGGGTGTGATTACGGGGGAGCGGGACTCCTCCTCCTCCACTGCCCCCACCAGCACTGTGGAGCTTGGTGGGGTGGTGGAGCAAGCGGAGCAGTCCCGAGGATTGTGTGTGCGCACTTGCATGTGCATGCTTGGGAAAGGAGCCCGCGTGTATGTTCCATGAGCAAAAATTGGACAGCCCTGCCATAGGGAAACTAATGTCGAATGCAGCTTCAGCCGCTGACCACTAGGTGGACACTGGTTGTTGCATGACAGTTGTTACCACACGGTCCCTTGTCTCGAATCGGGAACAAACCGTGACAAGAGAATTCCCCAACCCAGCACCAGGTACAGTATTGTCACACTCTGATCCCACTCCTGGGGGCATGGTTGAGACAAATTTCAGCTGTTGCACGACGGACGTGAAGTAAGATTTTTTTTTGTACCGGTCCAAAGTGCAACACTTACAGAGACAAAACAGACATGAAGTAACCGCCTTTCAGGCAGTAATAATATCATTGGAACTACAGGGATGGGGGAAAATGGATGTGAGCCAATGTTAAGCAATTCTTTAATTCTCTAATTGAAGCCAAATGAAAATGGATTTAATTTTGGCAGGATATGTTGGTTTTTTGTTGAGGTGGCAGTGGAAAATGATTATACTCTGTTACTGTTCTTAATGGCTTTTTTGTTAGTTGTCCTGACTCTCATTTGGTGACACACAGGTTCTCTTATTCTCCGCAATGTTGATCACAGGCTTCCTGGTGAGTGCTGCTCTCCCATGGAGCCCGTTAATGACCAGCCCATTGTTACTTTGCAGCTTTTATCTCTGATGGCTCGCAGCAAATGATTAATCCATACAACTGTGGCCCATGTCACCACTGAATATGATTACCTATAATTGCATCCAGGCCCATTTTGAAATGAATTCAGGATTCTCTCTCTCTCTAAAATAATCAAATAAATTAATGATGTATTTAAATTAGCTTTTTATGCCTACAGATTTATTTGCTCTCAAAACACACATTCCAACTCTGGTTTCAGAAGAAAGCATGCACTGAGTCTTGGGAGTGTTCTTACCTATGGGAGTTCCAATGTATCAGCTGAAATCCTCTTGTATAATGTTACCGAAACACATGAGAAAGAAATACCAACACAATTCTTGGATGACATGTACACATACTGCAGGCATGTCCAAACTTCGGCCCTCCAGATGTTTTGGACCACAACTCCCACAGTCCTTTGCCCTTGGAAATACAAGCTTAGAATTCTGGGAGTTGTGGTCCAAAACATCAGGAGGGCCAAAGTTTGGACATGCCTGGCATACTGGCAAGATGTGCATAAAGGCACCCTCAAGAAACACCGTTGGGGCTGTTTATTTACCAGCAAGGAAGAGAAATTCATTGATTTGCCTACATTATACAAGATTTCACCCACTGAGTATTAGCAGTGGGGTTGGAATTTTATCGAGACTAGAGTTTGGGTTACAGAGAAACCTCCCACCTTTCCTGAACCAACTGAAAACTTCCAAGGCCCAACTGGCTGTGGGAGCAATGTGCAGCCTGCATAATTATACTGTCGGCCACCCAGAGAGTGTTTTAAGTGCCATGGAGAGGTATATAAGTAACATGCTTTTAAAATAAATCTATACTGCCAGGTTGAAAGAACAATGAGATAATTACATAGCCAGTCAGATGTGGGTATGTGGTGGTGACACTACTGATGATAAGGAATATAGATGAAACTAGAAAATGGATGAGACTCAGAAAGGGAGGTACGAAAGAATGAGAAAAGCCCCATTAAATGCAAGGATGTTTCACTGGAAATCAAAGCCACCCTCTTAATCTAATATTGCTCCTCATACAGAGATGTAACTTCAAGGCCCCTCAAACCCAAGGGGGCCAAACTACTCACTTCCACTCCCTGGCACCACTGAAAACTAGCACAGAGTACATTTTCCTCCCACTGTAGCCCAAATCTCTTGCGTAGTTCTGTTTAATACTCTAAATCCGAATACTCTAACCTTTGGCATCAAGTTACCTGAAATTCAGAATTATTGTAAATAATATTTGCTGCATATTGAGATGTGTGTGACTCAGCTTGCAGCCATTAATTAGGGATGTGATTCAGATTCAGAAATATTCTAAATTCAATGAATAATGCTGTATTTGGATAGTTTGAAAACTGAAATATATCCCAAACCAAATCTGATACTTCTGAATACAATAATTAGAATAATAATTGCTTATAGTTGGAGTCATGTTTACTCCTGTAGTTTAGAAAACAATAGGTTAGGTTTTGGTTTGCTAGAGGAAGAAGTGAAAGGAAAACCTATTTCTCAGGCATGAAGTTCTTTCTTGAAAAACAGAATTTAAAGACACTGTGACTCCAAGGGTTCCAGTGGTGAAAAACTCAGATTCTCCTGATAGCATATTGTCATGGGCTTCCCAAAGGAAAGGGGCTGGGGTGACAGCAAAACCTGTAAATGATGTCTGTCTCCACCAGTGAGATATAGAAACAGGCACAAACACAGGAGGTATTTTTCACATTGGTTCTTTCCAGTTGAAAGGTGGCCATAGCTTGTTAGAAATTCCTAGAGCATTTGTTGTTCTTTTTACTTACTTACTTACTTACTTACTTACTTACTTACTTATTTACTTACTTACTTACTTACTTACTTATACCACCTATCTGGCAGCACAGGACACTCTAGGTATCTTATAACAATTACAAATATAAGAATTGAAAACAAGAAACCACAATGTGCACCATAAAACCGAAAGCAATCAAATTACAAATGCTGCAACAATACACAGTAAACCTAAAATTAAGTAAAATAATTAGCATAGATTAAAAGTGAGCTGTTGGTACTAGTAGTTCATGCTGAACACCCAGTGTGTTACGGTGTTACGAGCTCTGGAAAAGCCTGCCTGAAGAGTCATGCATGAACCAGTGTAGTGAGAAACCTGCTGTCCAGGTAGGGATGCAGCTAGGCAATCAACCCCTTAGGATATGCTCTGGGACAAGCTGGGGAGGGGGAAACTGGGGACACCACTGCTGCTTCCCCCCCATGCACCACCAGATTCAAAAGGATCGAGTAGCCTTACCCCTCGCCCGAGCAAAGGGGAGAAGGGGGAAGGCTGCTTGGCCCTTTTGAATTTGGCACCTCTTCTTTCTCCACTCAGAGCCCCCAGGGCAATGATCCTCTGGCCGAGGAGGGGGAGAACAGATGACTCCACCCCCGCTTCTCCACTGTAGCAATGATCCTCTGGCAGGGGAGGGGGGAGGGGGACTCTGCTGCCACTCCCCCCCCACCAGGCACGCCACAGGGGTGATGATCCTCTTGCCGGGGAGGGGGAGAAGGAGGGGCCTTCACTGCCGCTTCTCCCCCTGGTGCACCACTGGGTCGATGATCCTCTGGCTGGGGAGGGGGGAACAGGGGACTTCACCACCACTTCTCCCCCCCTCACACCGCCAGGACAATGATCATCTGTCCAGGGAGGGTAAGAGGGGGGACTTTGCTGCCGATTCTCCCCCCACCATGCATTTTTAACCCACAGTATTTTTAACCTGGAGTATGAGTGTATTCAGGCTAAATTGCCATACTAGCACTCAGCGAAAAATATGTGTGTTTTTAGTCGCAGTTTGGGCACTCGGTCTCAAAAAGGTTCACCATCCCTGGCCTGAATACTCTCAACCTAGTAGTCTGCAGGAGGTAGTAAGAGGCTGTGGAAGACACATACACATACGTAACAGTACTGAATAGGCCAGAAAGGTGAGCGTCTATTTTCACTACTGTGCCCAGGGCAGTGAGCTGTTGCAATAGAGACATGGAAAATCAGGCTTGCAACTACACCACCTAATTTGGAATATGGCAACTTGATGTAAATCTATTTCTTTATCTGCTTAAAGGAGTGCTGGAGTAGCTAAGGGAACTCCAGGCACTGGGGATTTCCATTGGTGTGACTGTCCCTCTGGGCAGAGAAGAGCGGGACATTAGGGGGCAAGTGGTCTATGTGCACTGAAGCTTGCAGAGTGCATCTCAGCTCCTTAGTGGCGAGACAGCCATTCTTAGACAGGCGATTCCAGCGTTCCAGGGCTTGGTTGGCGTGATGGAAGGCATAGTGAGAAAACATTCTAGGATGAGGGAATTCCATAGAGGGAGAACTGCATTTTTGAGTGATGACAATCAGATTAGAAGAATGTTCTCCCTTCTGTGTCCTAGGTGATCATCATCCAGACTTAAAACTGGGGTACTTAAGCACATAAGAACATAAGAAGAGCCATGCTGGATCAGGCCAAAGGCCCATCTAGTCCAGTTTCCTGTATCTCACAGTGGCCCCACCAAATGTGTCTGGAAGCACAAGAGACTAGATATCTGTCTCCTGATACCACTCCCCTGCATCTGGTCCTTGAAGTACCCCAGTTTTAAGCCTTGGAGATTACACATCTCCATCATGGTTTTCAAGAACCGGATGCAGGGGAGTGGTACCAGGAGACAGATATCTAGTCTCGTGCACTCCCACTTTTTTCCATGACTTAAAACCTGGCTGGTCACATGTTGTGACCAGCTCTTCATGACCCCATATCCATGGCATTTTCATGGCAGGTATATTGGAGTGGTATGCCAGTTCCTACTCCAGGTGCCTACAGCACCTGGTATTCCCTGGTGGTCTCCCATCCAAGTACTAACCAGGGCCAACTCTGCTTAGCTTCTGAAATCAGGTGAGATCAGTTGTGCTCAGGGTATTTAGGCTCAGTGGGCAGGTCGGACATAAAAATTCCTGGGAGTCATGGATGCCTCCCAGGCCATGATGGAGCATCTGTTTTCTCTGTGCTTGGTATTATCACTCTTAGCATCCCCTGAAGAGAACCTGATGCAACATATGCTCATCCTTCTCCCCAGTGGGAATTATATCTATTCTATCAGTTTCCTGGGAGAGTCTGGGGTGGGTAGAGCCATTTTTTTTCTGGTAGGAAAAGACATCTGTGGGGTCATAAGAGGCACCTGCTCCCAGTAATGCTACCCTTCTCCACAGTAAGGCACAGGGCCAGAGGCATGCAATGCAGGAGGTAGAAAGGGGGTGTTGACAATCTGTGGGCACTTTCCATAGTTTTTGGAATGCAAATGGAATACTACTGAAAGCTCAAGTCTTTGTGAGCAATTCATCATGCCTCATTTACACTTCCAACTGAGTGAAGTAAAGTGCACAATTGGAATATGAAGTACTTCAATGGCAGGGGAAAACAAATAAGAACTGCTGGGTAGCTCAGTGGTTAATGGGTCTAGCTAGCTGCAGAACCCAAGGTCGGGAGTTTGATTCCTGACTGTGCCTCCTTGATAGAGGCTGGACTTGATCTCCAAAGAGATGATGATGATGATGATGATGATGATGATGATGATGATGATGAAAGTTTTAGATTCGGCCAGACTCCAGCAAGATGTTCATTCACACGGCACAGACACTTACTTACTTGATTTTATACCACCCATCATAAGAACATAAGAAGAGCCATGCTGGATCAGGCCAAAGGGCCATCTAGTCCAGCTTCCTGTATCTCACAGTGGCCCCGCCAAATGCCTCTGGGAGCACCCGAGACTATATATCTGTCTCCTGATACCACTCCCCTGCATCTGGCCCTTGAAGTATCCCAGTTTTAAGCCTGGAGATTACACATCTCCATCATGGTTTGTAACCTGTGATGGACTTTTCCTCCAGGAATCTGTCCAATCCCCTTTTGAAGGCCTCCAGGCCAGATGCCATCACCACCTCCTGTGACAGCAAAGGTTACTCTGGGCTGTTTACAACATTAAAGAAAAGTTAACAGTTTAATCAATATAACCACAAACACAAAATAAGATTCTAGACAAATTAAATAAAACACACTAATCCAAGGACATGTGTGTGTGTGTGTGTCGTGTTGTTACAGTCATGACCGACTCTTTGTGACTCCATGTCCATGGAGTTTTCTTGGCAGGAGTACTGGAGTGGCTTGCCAGTTCCTACTCCAGGCGCCTACAGCACCTGGTATTCCTTGGTGGTCTCCCATCCAAGTACTAACCAGGGCCAACCCTGCTTAGCTTCCAAAATCAAGCGAGATCAGATGTGCTTAGGAAGGAGCTAAAATTAAAGAAATGAACTTCTAATATTTTATTTATTTATTTATTTATTTATTTTATTTGTAGAATATTTTTACCCCGCCTTTCTCCTTGGAAGAGGACCCAAGGCGGCTTACAGTAATGAGGACCTCATTAATCCCTTTCATGAGGGATAATATTTACAGTCCAGTACAATTAAGACATGTTCAAGTATTGAGAAAAGGGAATTGAGGGACATCTCACAGCATTAATAGACAACATTACATTAAAGCTACAAGAGAATGCAATCAGTTAAAAAGAAAAGTTATGAGTGATAATTATAATAACAATATTATCACAATATTTCATAATATTTTAAACATATTTCATAATATTTCATATATTTCATAATATTTTTTCATAATATTGTTATAACAATATTATTTTTATCATTTAGAAAAGTTACTTTTAAAAAAATAACTCCCAACTAGCATGGCCATCAGGCTGGCTGAGGCTCCTAAGATACATTTTCTGAAAGGTCATGTTTCAAAGCTTTGTTCCTGAATGGCATCAAGTTCATTTAAAGGCAGTTCCCAATTCTCTGTTTATCCTTTTTCCTATCCAATTCAGTACACATGGATCTTGTGTCCCTTTCAAAGCACATTCTCATCTAATTGGAAGCAGTTCTGTCTTGAAACGATTCCCAGTAACTATGCTTTCTGATCTCACCTGATTTCGGAAGCTAAGCAGGGTAGGCCCTGGTTAGTACTTGGATGGGAGACCACCAGGGAATACCAGGTGTTGTAGGCACCTGGAGTAGCAACTGGCAAACCACTCCAGTATTCCTGCCAGGAAAACTCCATGGACATGGAGTCACGAAGAGTCAATCACGACTGTAACAACACAACACACACACAACTATGCTTTGGGATAGTCTTCCTTGCTTGGAGACCTATAAAGATAATATACGGTAGAAGAAACTTTGCTTCCAAACCTAGGTAATTTGGAATGGAGCTGAAAAATAACTAGTTACAAGTGATGTAGTTACTCCTAACATCTTACTTTTTGGCTAATAAGTATTGCTACTAGTAGTTATTACGTTACTGCTTGTTAGCGGTACGCATAGATGTCTTCAGAATTCTGGGAGCTAAAATTTGAAACTACAAATCTAAACTGTAGGTTTAGGAGTAACAAGAGGCACTCAAGTTACTAAGGTGTAATGAGTTAAATCTAGTTACTTTCAAACATTTCTGTTAAACAATATTTTAGAGGTAATGTGAGGTACATTTTGTAGGTTTTATGCTATTCTCTCAATAATCCTAAATATTAGTATAAATATTATTTATATTTATATCAGAACTGATCACTTTTTCTGGCTAGTAGAGATGGGCACGACTCAAAAAAATTGTGTTTCATTTTTCGTTTGGTCGTTTGGGGTTCCGTTTCGGTTCGTTTTCATTTTTCATTTTCTTTTTGAAAATTTTTCCGGTTCATTTTCGGTTTGTAACGAAATGAAAAAATGAAAACGAAAATGAAAAATTGCTGTTTCGTTAGCATTCTTTTCAGTTCAATGGATTTGCCGCAACGAAAACGAAAAACACAGCAAAATTTGTTGTTTCGTTTCGTTTTCATTTTGGTTTTTGAAAATTTTTTGTTTTGGTTTTCGTTACGAAATGAAATGAAAAAACGAAAATGAAAACAAAAATTTTGCTGAGTCGTGCCCATCTCTACTGGCTAGTAGGCTGTGTCCACATTAGGAATGTGTAATGCAACAACCACATTAGGAATGCACAATCCAACAAATTATGTGGATGCTGAGAAGGAATGAGCGCTAAAGTACTTAACTCTGAACACTGAACTTACTTTGCTATTTACTTACATGTGACACTTAGAGTCTAACTTTCCTTCAGTGAGCTAAAGGCTCTTCCCCTTTCTATTTCAACCTCCCAACCACCTGTCAGGATGAAAGACAGTAAAAGGGTCCAGGTCATCTGGTGAGTTTCATGGGCCAATGGGGTATTAAGCTGAATTTTTCAGTTCTCAGGCCAACAGTTGAAGCAATCTACTCCACTGTAATTGAACATATTTGTGCAGGGAGATATCTGCTACAGGGCTATAGGTCGGAAGAAAACAACGGATTCTCTGAAAGGCACATCTTTGAAGTTAGCTAGTCTTGAAGATCACCAGAGAGCAGCTGAATAAATAATATACATGTCTCATAACTGTGCTTATCTGCTGAGGCACTGCTGACATTTTAACATTATAATGCAAAGGTTGCTATGCCAGATCCATTTTTCCCTTCATTTCCAAATACAAAGGCCATCCTTGAAATATCAAGACGTCTTTTTTTTTATTCTCATTTCTCTGTAGCTATGGGAGACGTTCCCTAAGATTTAACATGGTTCCCTACTGCATAAGACCCAGATGTCTATATAGACCAGTGGTTCCCAACCTTGGGAAATCTGACATCAGAAACCACAATACACAGAAACCTATCTGAAACCATTTCAATCTACCAGGTCACTCCGTGGAAGATTTGAAGGTCACCATTTTGGAACAGAATCATTACAAATCCAGAATAGAGAGGGAAACAGCTGTATTCCTCAAGAGATTATTTTCGGTCTCTTGAGGAATCTTCACAACAAAGACCTAAACAATACAGCCAAATGACTGCATACAAATTCCTGTATCTTGAGGAATTTTCACAACAAAGACCTAAACAATACAGTACAGCCAAATGACTGCATACAAATACAGTGACTCATCCAACAGCCAATGAACATTTGGTATGCAACTTATATTCCATTGTACAGTATATTATATTGTACACCTTATTCTGCTACTATATGTCTGAAGAAGTGGACATGTCCATGAAAGCTTACATTAAAATATAAGTTTCAGAGAGGGTAGCTGTGTTAGTCTTTTCAAGAATTTCAGGCAAAAATCAAAGAAAAACAAAACAAAACAAAACAAAAGACACAAACATGTGGCACCTTAAAGACTAACTTTCATATTTTAATGTAATGTTTCATGCACATGTGCACTTCAGGTGCTGCTATGTCTTGAAGAAGTGCACATGTGCACGAAACGTCACATTAAAATATTAAAGTTAGTCTTTAAGGTGCCACATGTTTGTGTCTTTTGTTTTGTTTTGTTTTGTTTTTCTTTGATTTTTGCCTGAAATTAAAATATAATGGTTAATCTTTAAGGTGCCACATGTTTTTGTCTTTTATTTCATTTCATTTCAGTTTTGTTTCTTTGATGTTTGCCTGGAATTCTTGCACAGACTAACACGGCTACTGCTCACAAGTCCCAGACATGGGTTACCCAGGTGTTCTTGGACTGCAGCTCCAAGAAACCCTGACCAGCATAAGTAGTTGGTGTGAGAAAGCTTCTTATAACTGTAGCTCAAGAACAACTGAGTCACACAAGGTTGGGAACCAGTAATCTAGACCAATGGTTTCCAACCATTAGTCAAAACCAATGTTTTAGACTTTGACTCTCAGAAGCCCCAGCTAGATTGATTAATCCATCAGGAATTCTGGGAGGTTGAGAACTACATGGCTACCCTCTCAATGCTGTGCTGGCCAGAATTTCTGGGAGTTGTAGTCCAAGAACATCTGGGAATCCAAGGTTAGAAACCATTGACCTACTGGAAAGATGGAGATGCTTTTCCAGGTGGCACAAACTCTGGAAGAGCTTAGGAGTGTCTGCAACCATGAGCCATCTCTGAGTCCAGGCTCATAAAGTCTGGCACACTCAATCATCAAAATATGATTATGTTCTTCTTTTTCTTCTTTGTTTGCAAAAGAGCTATCTGGGCTGCACGAGCCATCTCAGAAGGAATAAAATATTTAGTTTGTCAAGTGTAAAATCTCTTCCTTCTTTTTTTTAACAAAAAAGAGGTCACTTGGTGGAAAGCTTTCAGAAGACTTTGCTTTTCCTTCTCCATACTGTTCAAAATAAAAGTTCCTCACTGGAAGGAAAGGGTGAAAAATACACTACACTTAACTTAGTCACTACAAATGCAGGCTAGCTGGATAGCTCAGTGTTTTAGGTATCAGGCTGCATGGCCAGAGGTTAGAGGTTCAATTCCCTACTGGGCCTTTCAGGAGACCACACCGCTTTTATGACTTTGGGCAGTCCATGATGCCCCCAGAAGAAGGAAATGGTAAACCACTTCTGATTATTCCCTACATGAAAACTCCTATAAAGGATTGTCAAAAGTCAGAATTGGCTTACTGGCACATTAATATTATTAATACAAATGCAGAAGGAAACACCTTCATTAAGCTAATTAAAAATAACAATCACTGCTGGGTCTTGTGAATATAATCTACTTCTTGCAAATATATGTAATTACCTATACCAGTGGTGGTGAACCTTTGGCACTCCAGATATTTTGAACCACAACTCCCACAGTCCTTGGTCAGTGGCAATCTAGGCTTGGAATTCTGGGAGTTGTGGTTAGAGATGGGCAACAAATGTTTTTTTTTAATTTCATTTTTCATTTTTGTTTTGTTACAGAACGAATCGAAAAACGAAGTCCCCATTTAAAAAAAATGAAATGAAATGGAAATTTTCATTTCGTTCCATTTCATTTTTGTTTTTGTTTATTATTTATTTTAACAATCTTAGAGCTTGTCAAAATAAATAATTTTAATAATCTTGGTGCTTGTCCAAATAAATAAGAAAAATAAGCACCAAACAGCTAGCCCCGCAGGTCAGCTGGGCAGTGCTAGACTTAAATAATAATAATAATAATAATAATAAGTGCCGACCAGCCCATGGGCCAGATGGTCAGCACTAGACTGAAATTTAAAAAGTGCCAACCAGGTAGGCTAAAAAAGAAAGAAAAAAAAAAAGAGAGAGAGAGAGAGAGAGAGAGAGAGAGAGAGAGAGAGAGAGAGAGATGAAAAAAGTGCCAACCTGCCCATGGCAGCTAGTCAGTGCTAGACTAAAATTTAAAAAAATGTGCCAACCGGCAGGGCTGGTTGGCTGTAAAAACACATAAAAAACAAAAACAAAAAAAATTGATTTTTTTAAAAAATCATTTCATTCCAAATGAAACGAATTAAAAAACAAAACGAAATGAAACATCATTTTGGCATTTCATGCCCATCTCTAGTTTTGGCCCAAAACACCTAAGAGTGCTGAAGGTTCAACACCACTGACCTATACTGTATAAATATAGTGTATATATCCCTATAATTCATGGCAGACATTTTCTTACAGTTAGTTTACAGCTGGTTACAATTGTGCTTTGGGGTGTGTGTACTGGATTGCAACTTGAATCATTCAGAAAGTATTAAAGTGATAATGTTATGCAATTGTAAGTACCAGCACATCAGCAGGAGAGCCACCAACCGCTTTTCCATTCATAGAATTCATACTGGGCTTTTCAATTGCTTTCAAGTGCACTTTCTCAGTCTTCTGATCCATACAGTCAGGGCATGAACTATTTACTCACAATCACTTATTTAGTCACAAAAAAATTATTGGCATGCATTGTTATTTTTGACATTTTCCAAAACAACCACAGACACAGGAATAATAAACTGTTGGTATGTTACTGTATATTTACTGTATTATATACACAAGGAGTTTGGTTTTTTAAGATATATATTGAAGGGGCTGTAGCCTGGATATTCTTTCATCTTTAACTGTACTCCTTTCCATCAAAAGCAGAATATACCTGGGGCAAGATTGGCAACGTTACATCTTTTCCAGTCTCATAAGTGGAATCTGTATTTGTCTGTATATTTGAATGCACAACCCACTGAAAGTGAGAGATCTTGGCATTTAGTTGAACATACATTGTGTGTGTTTTATTCATTGTATTTAAGCAGGACCTGCAAAAATGCCTGAGGAAATATAGGCATAAATCTAATTTTAGTCCTAAACAGCATAAACCTGAAGAAATGTATGGTAATGATAAACAACATATCCCATTCATTTTAATGAGTCTATCCATTTCAATAGTCCCTCCCGGGGGGGGGGTAATTAGTGGTTTCCTGACACAATTGGAAATGATTTTCTCCTAGGCGAACCCCATTTGGAGTTTAACAACTCAGCCCCTGAACCCTAAACCTCTCCAAATTTAGGGGGCTTATAGGGAAGAGTTTGAGGAAGCTCCCCTGCAATTGTTGTGCCTCTAGGATGAATCATTTCATTCCCAGAGGAAGAAATTGTGTTTTGTTTCATAACAAAATGCATCCTACCATTTTGTTATGTAACAAAATGACAAAATCGCATCTTGTTTTTTGTTTCCTGCCCATCTCTAATTTAGGACCATTTGCTAAGATTTTGGCCCAAATCTTATTGCCTAGCCTAGTAAATCACACTAGAGCAGTTCCATGAAACCAATGAGAATTTGGTAAGTCAACTCTTCCACAGTTTTCATTGATTCAAATCAACCTATTCTAAATTTATTTATTTATTTATTTATTTATTTATTTTTTTACAACTTATATGCCACCCACTACCCAAAGGTCTCTGGGAGGCTTCCAATCAAAGAATTAAAACAGTTAAAAACATCAAACAACAATAAATAATTAAAACAATAATAAAAACCTTATACTAAAATCATCACACTAAAATTGCCATCAGAAGACCCACAATCTAAATTGTATCAATTAAAAAACTTCTGGAACAGGAAGGTTTTTACCTGGCGCCGAAATGTCATCAGTGTTGGCGCCAGGCGGATCTCACTTGGGAGGGCATTCCATAGCTTGGGGGCAGCTGCCAATGTGGCTTATTATGCTAAAGTAAAGGAGTTTTTTTTTAATTCCCAGTGGGCCTAGTCTGGTGAGATTTACTATGCTAAGCAACAGGATTTTGGCCACTGTAAAACAGACTGGGAATAATATATATGAATTTCAGTACATTCCCTCTAAAGGATTATTGTGACTATACAATCTTAGCACTGAAGTCATGACCCCTCTTTAACAGTCATTAGTCCATTCTTCACAAAACTGAGAAATACAGAATCCTGGGCAAGACAATTCATATATTGTGATGTTAGAGCCTTCTAGTCCACTAAGCTACAAATCCAAGGACTCTGTAGGATGGAACCATGACAACCAGAAGAATAAGCTTACTGTGAATGTCCCTTCATGGGTCACCCATTCAGCTGACTGAAATGTGACTAAGACGTGCTCACCTAGAGAATTGGCAAGGTCCAATATACAATAAGGTTTGGAAGGTCCAGGGTTTGCATGACAGGGATAGGGTACATACACCTCCACTCATCCTCAGATGTTTTAGTCTACAACTTTCATCAACTGGGAAATCTATAAATGAAAACATTGTGGTGTATCCCATCTCTGATGTATGAATTTCCTCAGATCTCAGTATGCCTTTTATAAAGTCTAGGTTTCTCTCACACACACTCCTAGGTCAATGCAACAAAAGCTGCAATTCTTGTCAGTGAAACTATGTCTCCATGGTAACTAATGGAGAGTCTTCTGTGGTATTTGGTGTGTGTGTGTGTGTGTGTTAAAGTTTCATCTCATGAACTCCTGAAGTGATCATATGTACACTTGTCCTAGCAGTACAAAACTTTTGTGGAAAAACGGTGTGGTTCATATATTATGTAAATATTTTATAACATATTACAATTAGATTAATCCAGACCACAGAGAGAATAGGGAATTGCCGCATATAAGCATTTTCAAGCATAGGCAATAATACAGAAAAGAGAGTGTGGGTGTGCAGATTTTGGAAGACTGATCCCACTTTTCTGCAATATATGTTTTCAACATAATTTTCCCATGATTTCGGGGGTGGTGGTGGTTCAGAGGTGGTAAGTTCAGTGCATTTCTCCACCTGATCAATATTTCTCAGGTGTTGTCATTATTCCAAGGAAAGCCTTTTCCTCAAACCATAACACGACCCAGAGGGACACAAGTGTGCTTGAGAAACCAGCCAGGAATATCAGATTCAAGGAATTAGGGCAAACAGCAAATGACAGTTCTTACAAGAACCATATGAAACTGTGTCCTACGCCATCTGTGAATGTCCAAAGATTGCACAGAGTGCAAAATTAGACATCATAGAGTAGCAAAATTAATGCACCAATCATTATGGGGCTGCCTCTGAAGACGGTTCGGCGATTGCAACTGGTTCAGAATCGTGCGGCACGGCTGGTGAGTGGTAGGGCCACCAAGGAACACATCACGCCGATTCTGTATAACCTTCACTGGTTACCAGTTGCTGCCCGAGCCCAATTCAAAGTGCTTGTTTTGACATATAAAGCCCTAAACGGCTTAGGACCTAGATACCTGAAGGACCGCCTCCTTCCATATGAACCTACCCGGCAATTAAGATCTAGTCAGGGAGCCCTCCTGAAAGAGCCATCCCTTAAGGAGGTGAAGGGGATGGCTTGCAGGAATAGGGCTTTTTCAGCAACTGCCCCCAGACTATGGAATACCCTCCCATATGAGACTCGCCTGGCACCGACGTTGCTAACATTTCGGCGCCAGGTAAAAACCCTCCTATTCCAAAAGTTTTTTAACTAATGATTGTGGGCCCTGATGGCAATTTTAGTGGTGTGTTTTTAATGTATTGTATTTATTGCATCTACATGTTTTATTGTTTTAATTTTATTGTATTTGATGTTTTAACTGTTTATTCTTATTGTGAGCCGCCCAGAGACCTTTGGGTAGTGGGCGGCATACAAGCTAAATAAATAAATAAATAAAAATAAATAAATTATGCTAAAAAAAAAACTTGCCAGCCTCCAAAAACCCAAGGGATCTGGACATCAAGTAAATTCTTACTTATGTTGATCCTTTTCGGGCATTTTCAGATAGGGAAGACTCAGAAAGGACTCACAGAAGGGACAGTACGAAATTGAACTCCCACCCTCTCGCTTTTCAACCAAATACTTAAATCACTGAGTTATTCAGAACAACTTATAATAATCATGTGCTATCAAGGCAATTCTGATTTATGGTGACCCTTCCAGGATTTTCTAGGTAGAGAATACTTAGACATGGTTTCCCTTCTTCTGGGGTGCCCTGAGACTGTACAGCTTGCTCAAGGCTACACAGGCTGGCTCTTCTTTGAATGCCCAGTGCAGACTTGAGATCCCAGACTGTGGCTCTGCAGTCAGATGCCCAAGCTGAGCCAGCCAGCCAGTTATGCTTTCAGCAAGTATGTCTCTATTTCCATTTCATGGAAGAAGAGCTAAGGCTGCAAGTTCATCTTCTATCAAAGAGTTTCATAACTGGAGTGTAACGAATTTTAGAAGTAGGGAAGCCTTTTCTCTAAGGCCAAATGTAAATAATGCCAATACTAAACTGCACGCTGGCTTGCTGTAGATTTGCTATCTCAGTGTCTGTGTAAACATCAGCCAAAGCACATTCCAGCTAAGAAACAAGTGAATCCTGATTGGTCAAGGAGGCGACATGTGACACTTTTCTAATGCTGTGAATAGGCTGGGAGAGACAGAGACGGAGAGATTTTTCCTGAATGGATTCTCCAAGATGGACTAATGCACTAATGCTTAGCAATGTAGTTTTAGTAAATATAGGGGGGCTTTTTAAGCCTCATTTAAGTTAGCAAGGGAAATCATGTCATTATTTCTAGTAAGAGTATAGGGGGCCTCTTAAGCCTGATTTAAGTTAGCAAGGGAAATCATGTCATTATTTCTAGTAAGAGAATATTCTTGTGTAATTCTTAGTAAATAAATGCTTTTATATTCTTATTCAAGTGAAGGTGCCTGTTGAACAATTATTCTGGTAAGTGAAATAGATATCACAGCCAGGCCGGGATACATAAAGGATCCATGTGGGCTTATGTTCTCCAGATCCCTGCTTTCAGCAGCTGAGGTTGATTGAGGGCAGATGGGATCTGGGTAGAGGGACAGACCAAGGAATTTGCAGCTCATCCTCTTATGCATATTCCCTTAACAGTTCAGTCCTACAAGAGCCACAAGCCTAACAGAAGCAACAAAGATCTGGGTGGAGACTTGTTCATTGACAATGAACACAACACATAGCATGAAAAAACAAGGAATTCTTTAAAAAGAAGGTAAAAGAGAAGTTTTACACACAGCTTACATATGTATTATAGACTATCATGTTGGAGCTGATTTTAGCAATTCTGGTAAGGCTTTCAAGGCAAGTGAGTTACTTAAGATGTGCTCCTACAACTCTTACCCCCTCTGAGTTTCCATAGCTGAGAAGGGATTTGAACTTAGATTTCTTGAATCCTAGCCAATCAGTCTACCCACTCCACTCTACTTGATTGAGTATTAAATGTATATACTGGGTTGAAAACTTTAAAGTCATGGGTGCAGTTTAAATACAGTAGTACCTCAGTTTATGAATTTAATGCATTCCCTGGGATGTTTTGTATTGCAAAAAAAATTGTAAACTGAAACACAAGAGGGCACAATGCATCCTGGGGAAACTTTCATTGAAAAAAAATTGTAAACCAAGGTATTGTGGGGGGGAATCATATACCGAGGCATTATTTTCAATGGAATTTCCTTCATAAATCAAAAATTATGTTAACAGATGCATTCATAAACCAAGGTACACCTGTACCGATATACAGTAATCCCCCACATATCATGGGAGTTTGGGCCCCAACCTGACCCACGATAAAGGAAAATCGGACTGTGGGGCCTGTTTGGGGCCTCCTGCACTTACCCCAGGCCTAGCACTGCCCTAAACGGGCCTCCGATGGGCTTCCCGGAACTGTTGGAGGCCCCAGAAGTGGTTCCAGGTGATCCAGAAGGCACTTCCGTTTTTTGGAAGTGACTTCCGGTTTGCCAGAAACAATTTCTGGGGCCTCTGACAGGCCTGGGAAGCCTGTCGGAGGCCCCAAAAATCATTTCAGGTGATCTGAAGGCACTTCCAGTTCACCGGAAATGATTTCCAGGGCCTCTGACAGACCCGGAAAGCTCATTGGTGGCCCGCTCAGGGCAGCACCAGGCCTGGGGTAAGTGCAGGAGGCCTCAAACAAGCCCTCACTGCTTGCCCCAGGGGGCCTTGCCTTCATATACTGTTTGTCCTTCAATATACTGGGACCACAGTACAGTGGACCCTTGTATAACAAACAGCTTGTATAACATAAAATCTGTACAACATTAAAAAATTCTGGAGATAGGGGAAATTTGCTTAACATAATCGCCTATCGGGAGAATCTGTACAACATAAAAATGTGTTTACTCTGTTTTCAATGCATTCCTATGGGAATTTGTATAAAGGAAAATTTGATTAACATAATTTCATTTGGAACGAATTAATTCCTTTATACAAGGTACCACTGTATATGAACCGCAATATGGTGGGGGACAACTGTAAAACATCTCTCCATGGATGGGGCAATGTGATCAGGTGACCTGTATGCTTGCTCAGTTCACTGTCCAGTGTTCAACAGTCAGTTTTACAGCCCTAGGTCAACCTTCTCATGGGACTTGGACTCCTTAGTGCTTCAACTGCAGCCAAACTGTGTGTATGGCACCTTGAAGATGAACAAATGTATTGTGATGCAAACTGTCAACCTACACTCCTACCAGTATTACAAATTCCCAAAGGATTTTTAACCAGCTGGTTGCATGTTGTATTCAGCTATTCTGGAACAGCCTGTCCACTGATTTTAATGCCAAAAGAATTATTGTTCTTTTGTGTAAAAAAAAATGCAATAAACCCCAAATCTCCCGCGTAGTTATCTGACACTATCAACAGTTCAAAACACACTTTAGCAGCTGCAGTCGGAGAAAAAAAGAGGCTTGCACCTCAGCATTAATATTCTTCTTGGGAGTGAGCAAAGCATGGCATTTCTTCAGTGGCACTCTTGCAGAGTTTCTGACTTGCTGTAGCACAATCAGAGATTGCCCCACTAAAAGCATCAGGGGTCTTCTTGGGACAAGGTGGTAGCCATTACTCAAGATACAATGTATAAACAGTAAGAAGGAAGGACGGTATAAAGAGACCCCATGTCTTCATCTAGAACAGGGATGTGTAACTTGCTAACATCCAGGAGTACCTCTGAGCTCACTTATGAAGTCTCTTACATAAGAACATAAGAGCCATGCTGGATCAGGCCAAAGGCCCATCTAGTCCAGCTTCCTGTATCTCACAGCGGCCCCACCAGATGCGTTTGGGAGCGCATGAGACTAGATATCTGTCTCCTGATACCACTCCCCTGCATCTGGCCCTTGAAGTACCCTGGTTTAAAGCCTAGAGATTACACATCTCCATCATGGTTTGTAACCCGTGATGGACTTTTCCTCTAGGAATCTGTCCAATCCCCTTTTGAAGGCATCCAGGCCAGACGCCATCACCACATCCTGTGGCAGGGAGTTCCATAGACTTACAACGCGCTGGGTGAAAAAATATTTTCTTTTGTCAGTTCTTACTCTCCCAGCACTCAATTTGAGTGTATGTCCCCTAGTTCTGGTATTTTGAGAGAGGGAGAAGAGCTTCCCTCTATCCACTATACCCTGCATTATTTTGTATGTCTCAATCATATCCCCCCTCAAGCACCTTTTTTCCAGACTAAAGAGGCCCAATTGCTTTAGCCTTTCTTCATAAGGGAGGTGCCCCAGCCCAGTAATCATTTTAGTCGCTCTCTTCTGCACCTTTTCCAGTTCCACTATGTCTTTCTTGAGATCAGAATTGTACACAATACTCCAGGTGCGGCCTTACTATTGTTTTGTATAACGGCATTATAATGTTGGCTGTTTTATTTTCAATCCCCTTTTTGATAATCCCTAGCATGGAATTGGCCTTCTTCACTGCTGCCACACATTGGGGAGACACCTTCATGGAGCTGTCCAGTGGCACACCAAGATCTCTTTCCTGATCCGTCACGGATAACTCAGAGCCCATGAGTTGATAGATGAAGTTTGGATTTTTGCCCCAATATGCATTACTTTACATTTGGTTACATTAAAACGCATTTGCCATTTCTCAGCCCACTCCCCAGTTTGGAGAGATCCTTCTGGAGCTCTTCACAATCTTCTCTGGTTTTTACCACATGGAAAAGTTTTGTGTCATCTGCAAACTTGGCCACCTCACTGTTTATCCCTGTCTCCAGGTCATTTATGAACAGATTGAAAAGTCGGTCCCAGGACCGAGCCCTGGGGCACACCGCTTTTCACTTCTCTCCATTGTGAAAATTTCCCATTGACACCTACTCTTTGTTTCCGGGATCTCAACCAGTTCTCAATCCATAAGAGGACCTGCCCTCTTATCCCCTGACTATGCAATTTTCTCAGCAGCCTTTGGTGAGGGACTGTGTCAAAAGCCTTTTGAAAATCCAGAGACTATATCCACCGGTTCACCCAAATCCACATGCCTGTTGACCTTTTCAAAAATTCTAAAAGGTTTGTAAGACAAGATTTACCCTTACAGAAGCCATGCTGATTTTCTCTCAGCAAGGTTTGTTCTTTTATGTGTTTTAAGATTTTCTCTTGGATGAGGCCTTCCACCATCTTCCCTGGGACAGATGTAAGGCTAACTGGCCTGTAGTTTCCTGGGTCCCCCTCCTTCCTTTTTAAAAATTGGTGTGACATCTGCTGTCCTCCAGTCCTCCGGCACTGTCGTTTTAAGAGACAAGTTGCATATAACCGTTAAGAGATCTGCAATTTCATTTCTCAGTTCCCTAATAACCCTTGGGTGGATGCCATCTGGGCCCGGTGACTTGTTAATCCTCAATTTATCAATTAGTCCTAAAACCTCCTCTCTTTTAACCTGTATTTGATTTAATTCTTAAGTCGCTCAGGCAGCGGAATCCGCTCAAGGTCCTCTGATGAAGCCAAAGAACTCGTTCAATTTCTCTGCAATGTCCAAGTCCTCCTTAACCTCCCCTTTTCCTCCCTCACCATCCAGAGGGCCAACTGGTTCTCTGGCAGGTTTTCTACTTCTAACATATTTAAAGAAGCTTTTATTATTACCCTTTATATTGCTAGCCCGTTCCTCAAAGTCTTTCTTTGCCTCCCTTATCATCTTTTTACATTTCTTTTGCCAGAGTTTGTGTTCCTTTTTATTTTCCTCGTTTGGGAGGATTTCCATTTACAGAAGGACCTCTCCTTGTGCTTTAGAGCCTCTCTAACTCCACTCGTTAACCATGCCGGTGTCCCCTTGGACTTAAATGAGCTCTTCTTTCTTTGTGGTATGCACTTGTGCTGGGCCTCTATTATTGTTGTTTTAAACAGGCTCCATGGACTCTGAAGAGATTGGATTCTTCTAACCCTCCCCTTCAGTTTCTCTCTAACTAGTTTCCTCATCTGAGGGAAGTTTGCCCTTCGAAAATCAAGGGTTTTTATGTCTGATTTAGTTGACACTCTTCCTCCGACATGGCATGTTAGGGCACTATCACTGCTTGGCAGCTGGTGCTCAGCATTTTCCACTATCACAGTGGCTACAGAAAGTACAGTGGACCCTTGTATAACGTACAGCTCGTATCACCACTCCCCCTCCCCCTCCCGCTCCAACATGGGCACAGGCAGTCTCTGGGGCTCTTTACCGAAGATGCAAGCTGGCAATGAAGGATGGAGGAGGAGGAGGACCAGGCCAGCCCGCTGAGCCTGACTGGGCACCCACGGCAGCGGTGGCTTTGGCGGGGGAAGAGGAGGAGGTCTAGGTCAGCCCGCTCGGCTTGGCTGGGCACCCACAGCAAAGCTTCCTCAGGGATGCCTGCTCGTCTCTTTTCCTTCCCCCTTTCCTTCTCTCTTCTCTTCCCGTTCACCACAACTGCACCTCATCCCCTCCCACAACACCCATGCGCCCGGAGGCCTCGCCCGGTGAGCCCAAGCAGTGCAGTGCAAGAGAGCCGAGGCCACTCGATGGTGCTGTGGATCAGCGCTGCCGGAGCTGCGCCAGCGGAGGAGGTGGTGGAATGTGCCCGGGCAGGCGGCACAGTTGGCCCGTTTGCAGAGCCTGTGCCTCTGGCTGATGCCTCTGTTGCTCAGTCCTGCAGGTGGTTTCGCTTTCTCCCTGAGCAGCAGCAGAAGCGCCTCTGCCACCCCTTCCTCCTTTGTCTCTCTCCCAGCCCCTCATTCATGAGTTGGAGCTTCTGCTCTGCAGGCTTCAACTGGTGTGTTCCTCTCCCTTTCTGGCCTCCGGAGCCACGCTCAGACCAGGCACTGTGTGTGTGTGTGTGTGTGTGTGTGTGTGTGTGTGTGTGTGTGTGTGTGTGTGTGTGTGTGTGCAGGGAAGGAGGAGACGATAGAGGATGTTTCCTAGGCTCGGCTTGCTCCCTGGCTGCTGTGCAACACCTCCCTGTGCTGCTTGTGCAGTGGTATGAGCCAGAACATTTGGATGCCTTTTTAACATCCTCCTCCTCCTCCTCTCTCGAGCCCTAAAGAATTAACACTTGTGCTGCGGCACTCAGCCTGAAATCAGTGTGTGTGGGGGGTGCCTGTTTGCATTTTTGCATTTCTGTTCCCCAAAATTATACATGTACTGTATGTGTCATTTTTCTCTGCATTGGAACGGATTACTTCATTTTTAATGCATTCCTATGGGAAATTGCAATTTGTATAAAGGAAAATTTGTTTAACATAATTTCATTTGGAACGAATTAATTCCTTTTTACAAGGTACCACTGTAACTGTGCTTGTTTTCTGGAGTGTAGGAGTGGAAGATCATGTCCACCTACACTACAGAACCCAGTTGGCAGACCACATGGAACAACTGCTTTTTATTGCACTGCCACACACTTTTTGGTGGGCTTGGTGCAGGTAGATGGGCTTGAAGTATAAGATGGAGGAACATGCAGCTCTGGAACACATATTGCCCAGCTTTGGTCTACACATACTGTACATAGCAAACAAGATATATCCATCTTCTGTAATGGAAAAAGATGATAGCTGATATTGAGATACTGAATTCTTAAAGCCATTGCTTATGTAGTAGCTGCTCTAGGATAGCCTTCGGCCTGGCGATGTCCCAGGAAGATCAACTGAAGTACAGTGGACCCTTGTATAACAAACAGTTTGTATAACATAAAATCTGTACAACATAAAAAATTCCAGAGATAGGGGAAATCTGCTTAACAGAATCGCCTATGGGGTGAATCCGTACAACATAAAATGGTGGTGATTAGGAATTATTCTGTTTTCAATGCATTCCTATGGGAAATTTGTATAAAGGAAAATTTGTTTAACATAATTTCATTTGGAATGAATTAATACCTTTATACAAGGTACCATTGTATCTTGAAAGCCTTACCATGTAGTGTTCATTACATGGATGGGCTATTTGCCAAGCACTAGATCAGTCATCTGGCTGTGAATTCACCAAAACCACCCATTAAGATTAATCATGTCATTGTAAGAAATTCACCCATCTGGTTAAAACCAAGAATTTGGGGGGGTCAGAGACTGAAAAATGTGAACGTCAGTGCAAACCAGCCAGAGAAGATCCTGTGTGCTCAGCAAACCCATCAGACCATGCAATGTCATTTTCTAAACCAGTGGTTCCCAACCTTTGATCTACAACTCCCAAAAAGTCTGGTCAGCAAAGCCAGTGATGAAGCCTTCTGGGAGCTTTAATCCAAGAACATCGGGGGATCCCAGGTAGGGAACCACTGCTCTAAAGGATTCCTGTTAACTAAAGTGATACAGTATAAGCACTGTAATCTGGATTTGTGGTTCATGAATAAACTATCTGACCTTTTGGTGTCTTTACTGCTTCTAAATCTTGATAGAAATTGCCTCCTGGTAATAGACCTACCCAGTACATACTGGTAGCTCCAGTGTCAGAGAAGACAGTGAAGCTTCTGTGGGTATTAGTCCAGACTTCATATAAGACAATCAAGGAGTCAAACTGTAGCCATAAAATAGCTTCAGCACCTTGGAGAGTTCACATTTAGCCTGCAGTCCTGGACGCAAACCCCATAGGATGTTGTACAGCTCACCTCTGAAACATGCATGGAGTAGACTACTTCTTTTGTAAAGTAGAGCGGAGCTGAAACCTAGAGAAGGATCTTAGAAGCAACATTTGAAAATGACAATTCCCATTTGAGGCGAAAATAACAACGGTACCAACAATGTACAAGGGGACAAAGATGAAAAATTAAGGCCTGTTTGGGATAAACAGAAAATGTTGGAACGGATGGGTTTGCCTGTCAAGTGCCTTCTTGGAAACCTCAGTTCTAAAGTGCTCTTGGCGAAAGATGCTGGAACTTAATGGTCTGTGTTTTGGTTTTCAATCTGCGAAAAAAACCCACAGACATCTGCTAATGGGTCCGAAGAATAGGAAATGTTACTTTAGATGGCAAGCAGATTTGCTTTCCATGTGCAGCCAGGGAAGGCAGATGAGCTGCATGAGATGATTCAGTTTTCTTTCTTTTCTTTTCTTTTTTAAAGGAAGAAACCAAACAAACACAAGCAGAGTAAGTTCGCATGACGCACAGCAAAGGCAAAGAGAACTGGAGGCAAGAGTGCCAACCCTTTCCCTGACTCAGTTCTGCATCACAGGGGACTAAAATAAATACAAACAAAAATAAATGTTTTGACATGTTTTGAGAGGGAGGGGAAATTATTCCCTTTTAGAAACCTGACCAGATCAGGAAAAAAATGATTTGCTAATAGTCTGCCTGAAACTGAACAAACCTCTGTCCTTGGTTCACTTCTGAACATCACTGGAGTTATATTTTATCTCGATGCAACATGCTCCACAAAAGAGGAGGCAAAGTAATCCTTGATGTTTGATGTTTAAACCAACATTTTGTGGCCTGCAGTCCACAGAGGTTGTAAAAGGAGAAGAAAAGAACAGTGTGTTGATGATTAGCCTCATGCCTAATACATTTTTGAATTAATGACATTCCCTTGGAGCTGTGGTTCCCAAAATTGGGTCCCCAGATATTCTTGTAGTACATCTCCCAGAAACCTTTACCACTAGCTATGCTGGCCAGGATTGCTGGGAGTTTTAGTCAAATAACACCTGAGGACCCAAGGATAGGAATCGCCTTAAAGAAATACTCCCTCAATATCTCACAACAGAAATAAAGTAGAGAATTTTGGATGGATACTTGTGTCTTAGTAGCCCAGCCTGCTATTATTTCTTCTTCTTCTTCTTCTTCTTCTTCTTCTTCTTCTTCTTCTTCTTCTTCTTCTTCTTCTTCTTCTTCTTCTTCTTCTTCTTCTTCTTCTTCTTCTTCTTCTTGTTAACAGAGCAAGCCAAATTCTATGAATCATAGAATTGGAAGAGACCTCAAAGGCCATCCAGTCTAACCCCCTGCCATGCAGGAACTCCCATCACAGTACTCCCAACAGATGGCCATTCAGCCTCTTCTTAAATCCTTGTGACTGCAGCTAGTCATCTTTCCTTGGCCCACCTCACAAGGTAATCATGACATTAAAAGCGGGAAGGTTGAAAGAACCAACTGCACTTACTTCATCTCCATGAAGAAAAAAATGTACATATGTAATATAGCTGCTTTTAAGAAACTCTGGCTGTTTCATGTGGATTTTGTCTCCATGGTAGAATAAATTGTCAAACTTTGGCATATGGCAACCCTTTCCTGTCTTTTCCAGGCAGAGAATACTCAGAAGTGGTACCGCATTCCCTTCCTAAGTCACTTCTGCTCATTTGGATTTTGTTATATTTTGTAGCCTAGGAATATGTTATTGATTAAAAAGCATCTGTTACACACCAGATACAGTACCTGTGCTTGGCCTTCTACAAGTAAATACATCTGAAACTCTACACCAAGCATGTCCAAAGACCAGCCCGAGGCCCAAATGCGGCCTGATTTAAAAGTTTGAGAGGCTCTCAGCCTCTTCTCCCTGCCGGCTCAGCCTGTCACTCATCCCCACTGGCCAGCCCTTCCTTGTGCTGTCTAGAGATGTCAGCTTGCAGTTTTATGGTTTTGCTGTCCTCCCTGCCTCTGTCCATCCCCTCAGCCACCCACCCTGCCTACCTGCTCGTGGCTCTGTTGCTGCAGCATCATCCCACCACCTTGCGAGGGAGAGCAGCATATGCGAGCAGTGGTGCATCTTGGGTGCGTGTGGGCTGATTCCCGGCTGTACAACACCCACCTTGAAACCGGAGCATTTGCACACTGACCACACCCTTTATTCCCCCACCCTTCAGACTGAATGGTTGGCCCCTACACATTTTCACCTCACCAAATCTAGCCATCCTTGCAAAAAGTTTGGACACCCCTGCTCTACACATTGTGGTACGTATCTAGCATGTTAACTGGTAACATTAAAATATTTCTGAATGCAGTATAGTTCCTCTGATGTACTTTGCAGGAAAATAAGAAATCAGAGCTTTTGTACTTTGCCTGTATCCATAATGGGGCAAATATTCTAAAAATCACAACCAATTTTTGTACCCCCAAAGTTTAAAAAAATGTCCATTACCTATAATTACCTTATTACAATGTAATAATTTCCCATTCATTGCATTGCTTAGCTATTATGCAATAAGGGCGGCTGACAGGCTTAAAAAGATGTGTCTATGGCAACATGCTTTCATTAATTAGAATCTTAAACAACCCTGTTCACTGCTGACTGCTCAAGTTAAAAGGAAGAGTTATTCTCTCATAGTAAAATTGGAAGAGAGATTTGAGATGTTATGTTCTCACTTAAAGCAGGTGGGAATTTGGGTAGACCAAATGATCCTGTATTACAGGAAGCACAAACCAACCGTCGCAATGAAGAATGCCACATAATATATATTCACCATATCTCATTCCCTTGTTATTTTAACCAAAATGCTAGATATCATGACTATGGGGGCGGTGGGGGGAGCTGGAGGATTCTAAGTCGCTTTAAAGGAATTTTTAACCTAACAGCCATAGTATCTTGTACATTTGAATGCCACAATTAAGTCATCTATTCTGTTTGACCATCATGTATATTAAAAATGAAAAAGAGCACAATAGCTCCATATTTGTGTGCTTTAAAAGAGATGGCCATGTTTACCTGTTCTAGCACTTCATGCCTAAATAAATAAATAAATAAATAAATAAGACAAAAGGGTTGGGTCCTTTTCCAAGGAGAAAGGTGGGGTAAAAATACTCTAAAATAAAATAAATAAACAAAAACAGTGATACCTTGTATAAAGGAATTAATTCATTCCAAATGAAATTATGTTAAGCAAATTTTTCTTTATACAAATTTCACATAGGAATGCATTGAAAACAGAGTAATCCCTAGCTGCGACCATTTAGTTGTACTGATTCACCCCATAGGCAATTCTGTTAAGCAAATTTCACCTATCTCCAGAATTTTTATGGTGTACAGATTTTATGTTATACAAACTGTTTGTTATACAAGGGTCCAGTGCAATCAAATATAAGTTAGTCTATTAAGGTGCCACAACATTTAGGTCTTCTTTGTTCTTTATTTTTGCTTTGATTTGGCCAGCTATATTTGTGTATATAGTTATAGACTAGAGCTGCCTAGATGCCCTAAGCACATCCGATCTCACCTGATTTCAGAAACTAAGCAGCATCAGCCCTGGTTAGTACATGGATGGGAGACCACCAGGGAATACCAGGTGCTGTAGGCGCCTGGAGTAGGAACTGGCAAGCCAATCCAGTATTCCTGCCAAGAAAACTCCATGGACATGGAGTCACAAAGAGTCGGTCACGACTATAACGACACAACACACACACACACATTTGTGTATATGTATGTGTGTGTTAATTTGCAATAAGGCACTAATGCCTTAAAATGTACAGAGAAAAGTAATGTTTCTGGTGGTGATGCTTACATTTTTGTGCTGCACAGCGGTGTAGTTGTATCCCCTAACAGGGGACATCAGCTGTAGCCCTTCTTCTGCAGCCAGGACCCCCCCCAGGCAGGGCCCGACTGGTGTTCTCTCTCTCTCTCTCTCTCTCTCTTTCCTGCCTTACCTTGGACCACTTTCCTCTTTTGGTGCACAAGGCACCTTGTCCTACCTTTCAGTCCATCCACACCCTCTCCCTTGCCTGCCTGCCTGCCCGCCCGATTAGGGATGACTTGGGTGCTGCTTGGCTTTCTGTGCCCAAGTCTTTGAGTACTTGAGTATGAGCTGCCTAGATGCCCTAAGCATATCTGATCTCACCTGATTTCAGAAGCTAAGCAGGTTAGTACTTGGATGGGAGACCACCAGGGAATACCAGGTGCTGTAGGTGCCTGGAGTAGGAATTGGCAAGCCACTCCAGTATTCCTGGCAAGAAAACTCCATGGACATGAGTCATGAAGGGTCGGTCACGACTGTAATGAAACAACACACACACATGAATGCTCAGGTAGGTGCCTATCTGTCTGTCTGTCTGCCTGTTTGTCTCTCTGTCTGCGTGTATGCTGTCAAATTGCCTCCAATGTCCTGTCCTCAACCACTCTTGTAATCTCAAGCCTGTGGCTTCCTTTAGGCAGGCAGGACATCTTGTAGTTGGCCTTCCTCTTTCCCTGCTGCCTCCTGCCTTCCCGAACATTATGGGGACTCTGACCAGCCCCGTGCTGGGAGGGGCACCTTTGTCCACCCGCACAAATGGGACTAGCTGCCTAGTAGCCGGGCTAGCCAATGGAGAGGGCTGCCCGCAAACCTTCATCACTGGGGGGGAGGCTACCTCACCAGTAACCCCCCCTTTTTACATCATTTGTTATTAGCAGAGAGCCACTTACCCTTAAAGGTCCCCCTTCTAGGATAACAGTAGGATAAATAGTCTGATGTAATGCTAATAAATTGTGGTCCATATTAATCCCAGAAACATGTCTCATCTCTTTATTTCAGGCTGGCTGGACAATGGTCTTCTCCAGAAAACCCTGCCTTTTCATGATGTGCCTCAGTTCAATATTTTGGTCTCGCATCCAATTGTTTGTCTTTCTGGCCACCCGGGATATCCAAAAAGCTCTCCTTGAGCGCCATATTTCAAACAAATCCTTCACCCACCCCATTCACGACCGCCCATGAATTCATGATGCTCATCAGCAAAAGCACCTGGCGAAACCTCTGGATTCTTGTGTCTGTTAAGATCCTTGGACGAGACTGCACAATGTTCCTAGAGCGACTTGTACTACAATATTTCACACCTCAAGAAGGCAAAGGTCCTCACCTTTAGTCACTGCACCGTGCTTCTTTGGAAAAGAGGGAACATCCATCACTGCGGTGGATTAGATTTTAATGGACCAGCCTGGGAATTAGTCCATGCTCTTCCGGTGAAGCAATAACACCCCAGCAGAAGGCTATTAAGTGCAACTGGACTGGTCAAACCATTAAAATGGTCACAGCAGAAACTCCAGTGAGCAAATTGGTCAGTACTGCTGAAGGAGAGGGAACTAGTACTGGCCCCCTGTTCAAAGGCAGCAAAGGGCAAGGGATAAGGTTATTTAGTAATTTGTCCAGGGCGAGTTGGAACATTTAAAACAGGAATGGAGAACTCTCCGCCTATCAACAAGAGGTGATCCATCTGATGACACAGTCGTCCCAAGAGGACAAAAAAAAATCAGGAGGCTGTTGCACGAGGATTAGTCTTAATTAGATGGACATGGGGTCATGAAGAGTCGGTCACGACTGTAACGATGCAAACACACACACACACACACACACACACACACACACACACACACACACACACAGGGAGAGAGAGAGAGAGAGAGAGAGACGATGTAGCTTGTTCTTCTCAGTCTTGAAGGTGTCACACAAACCTGTATAATTTATCTCTGCTTTACATGCCCAAACCTGTTGCCGAGAGGTGCTATCCTGAGTAGACAAATGCAGAGTAGTGGGTGCTTTCCTGCTGTTGTCTTGGCAGCAGGATAATTATATTATTTATTAGATATCAACATTGTGTCTTGCTTCCTGTGATCTCACCGTGGCATGCTCGAAAGCTGTTGCACTAAGGTTTATCTTTGACTAGACACACCAAATAGTACTTTGCCTGTTGAGCAGGCTGGATAGTTCAATGGGTTAGGTATCTGACAGAGAAGGTTCGATTCCCTACTGTGCCTTGAAAAAGAAGAACTAGACTGTATGGCCTTGAGAAGGGAATAGTAAAACCACTTCTGAGTATTTTCTACCTGGAAAATCCTGTAAAAGGTCATCATAAGTCAGAACTGACTTGACACTGCATTGTTTGTTTGTTTGTTTTTGCTACTTTGCATGTCATATTGGAGAAATGTTCAGACTAATCATAATTATGCCAGGATCTAATGGTTTTGTTTGGCTGCACCCTGGCCCACTTTGTGTCATACTCACTACCAGTGTGTGGCTCAGGAGCCCCCCCCCCCGAACTAAAATTCAGCCTGGCCTTTAGTCTATGATCTTCCTGGGCAGAAATAAACCTCTTCCCCATCAGAAAGCTCTTAGGAGGAACTGGGTTGGTCTGACCTTCCACTCCTAGGCAATGCCGGCTCAACATTGTCTTAAGAATCTGGAAGTTGAGTCATGGCTACTGGACTTCTTTTTTGAGAGATAGAAACGTTTCGCTGTTCATCCAAACAGCTTCATCGGTCCGATGAAGCTGTTTGGATGAACAGCGAAACGTTTCTATCTCTTAAAAAAGAAGTCCAGTAGCCATGACTCAACTTCCAGATAAACTCACCTGGATGACTGAGAATCTTCACAGACATTGTCTTAAGAAGTTAGGAAGTTATCGCTGGTGTTCAGCCGTGCGTCTCCTTCCTTTTAAATGAGAAATTTGTGGGTGCTGGATAATAATAGCAAACCATCCCCAAAGGATTGCCACCTGATAGCTATCATCTGTTTCTCAAAATGCCACAAAAATAGAAGCATGCTGCAGCATTGGGGTGAAAAAACGATAATAGCGACACAAAGAATAATGTCGTCATCATTATAGTCAACTTAGAACTGCAGAACTGGAAGAGACCTTATAGCTCACAGTGTCCAAATGTAGAAATGGTTTCTCTTTTTCTAAGAGAACTTGCTGAGAAGTCTGTAAAATATTGTGTATCAATAAAGGCTAGTTTCATCAAAATGCAATAATGGAGGATGTTAAAAGAAACTAAATAAATTTTCAATAATCTGTGGTGGTTTAGCTATTTCCTATCAAACACTTATGGAAGAAATCAGTTACTTACAATGGGAACTATCAAATCAGTGAATAAACGTCCTTTCAGGAACATGGATTATGGTTTTATTTCTCTGTCACATCTGTCTTCCACTTCTACTTCAGTGAGCGCCAGAAGGTATATGTAGCTCTCCTCCTGCTCACTTCATTCTCACAATGCCCTTGTGAGGATGGCCAAGATGGGAAAGAGCGAATGACCCAAAGTCACCAGTTAAGGGACTTCAAATGCAAGCTTCCAAATCCCAGTCCAGCCCTTGAACACAGTGGTTCCCACACTTGCATCCCGAGATGTTCTTTTCACTACAACTCCCAGATATCCTGGCCAGCACCGTTAGTGAGGAAGGCTTCTGGGAGTTTTAGGCCGAGAACATCTCGGGATCCAAGCCTGGGAATTACTGTTCCAAACACTAAACCACTCAGGTTCTTAATGTTAAAAAGTAGCCAGTTCAGACCCAATCCTTATTAGGTTCTGAAACCAACCTTCAATATGGCTCACCTGAGTATCATTTTAAGACTGCTGACTGTTGAGCAGACGTACAAAACAATGCAGGGCATGAGTAAAGTGGATAGAGGGATGCTCTTCTCCGTCTCACAAAATACCAGAACTAGGGGACATCCACTCAAATTGAGGGTTGGGAGAGTGAAAACAGACAAAATAATTTATTTATTTTTACCCAGGATGTTTTTAGTCTGTGAAACTCCCTGCCACATATTAGACAGATTCCTGATAAGTCCATCACAGGTTACAAACCATGATGGAGATGTGTCAACTCCAGGCTTAAAACCGGGGTACTTCAAGGGCCAGATGCAGGGGAGTGGTATCAGGAGACAGATATCTAGTCTCATGCACTCCCAGACACATTTGGTGGGGCCACAGTGAAATAAAGAAAAATGGACTAGACGGGCCTTTGGCCTGATCCAGCATGGCTCTTCTTATGTTCCTATGTTCTTATGTTCTTATGTTCTCACTGACATAGGCTATTCTCTGCTTTTTCGGCATCCTTCTGAAAAATGATCAAAAGGATGGCAAAAGGTTGTTTTTTTTTTAACAATGCATCTGCTGAGTCACCTTTTAGCATTTTGTCTGAAACCTGAAATAAATTAACCTTGAAAGGCAACTGCTAAACAGATGGCTTAGATAGGAGAAGGAAAATGAGAGAGTATCTGGTAAAATATGTTTGTAGAAGAAGTTTCAAAACTATGCAGCAAGTCAGCAAAATGGGCAATCGCTTAAGTATCTCCACCCGCACAACAAGAGAGAGGACATTCCCATAGTAATCAACTGAGAATAAACTATTCAATTACCTTCCTAATTAATTTGAGGTTATCAGTTCTAAACTCTGTTAATCCCTTAAATAAGGCAGCACTCACAGTTGAATTCCTCCCACTTTATCTGCCAAGAGTACAGCCAGCCTGCGTGATCTTGAGCAAGCCGCAACATCCTAGGATCGGCTTAGAAGAAGGAAATGGTAACCACTTCTGAGTCCTCTCTATCTAGAAAACTCTGGCAAGGGTTACCATGTCATTATTATGTGAATGAACATGGAATCGTAGAATCATACAATCATAGAATCATTTTTATGTCCACTATCTGCCTGGTTTTTGTCTGTTTTTGCCCCTTTGTGTTTACTGATTTTATTTTTGTTATGTAGTTTTTAATTGTCATAATCTGTTTGTTGTAAACCGCCCGGAGTTCCTTCGGGCAGACGGGCGGTATATAAGTCTTAAAATAAATAAATAAATAAATAAATAGAATCATACAACCATAGAGTTAGAAGAGACGTCAAGGGCCATCCAATCCAACCCCCTGCCATGCAGGAACCCCCATCAATGTACGACCGACAGATGGCCATCTCTGATAGCAATAGGGACATATACTCAAATTGAGGGCTGGGATAGTGAGAACAGATAAAAGTTTTTTTTTTAACCCAGTGTGTTGTTAGTCTGTGGAACTCCCTGCCACAGGATGATGGCATCTGGCCTGGATGCCTTCAAAAGGGGATTGGACAGATTCCTGGAGGAAAAGTCCATCACAGGTTACAAACCAGGATGGAGATGTGTAATCCCCAGGCTTAAAACCAGGGTACTTCAAGGGCCAGATGCAAGGGAGTGGTAGCAGGAGACAGATATCTTGTGTGCTCCCAGACACATTTGGTGGGGCCACTGTGAGATGATTCCTCTTATATTCTTATGTTCTTATGTACCTAGCTTAATACTGTCTTCACAGTCTGGCAGAAGAGCTCTGGCTTACAGGACTAGCATCTTTTCTAGTGCTAGTAGGAAAGGCAGGGCAGGAAAAGCATGTGGGAACAACTCTATACAAAGCATTTCACTCTATCATTGTGCTGTGGTCTTTTCATCAGAGAAGCTCACACTTCTCTGCAAGATGATTTGAGAATCCCAACACTGTACATCAGGGCACTATGAACAAAACCAGTAAGAACAAAAATGTAACCATGTCATGAACAAGGGCAGCATCCCAAATAAATTATATAACACCATAACATTGTGCAGGCTTAGAAACATCCTCAATTGCTTATCCTACTGAGAAAAAGTTCATGTTCTAAAGGAAACAACAAGTCTTGTTTTCAAAAGGTGGGAGAAACACAGATGTAATAGCAGATCATCAATGAGACAGGTGAGGTGGGACACAAAACATGGGTTTTTTTAAATTCCCTTTGAGACTAATAAAATCTTACTGCATCCCTCTAGCAGCAAGGAAGCATTTTAGCCAAGCAACAAAACCAGACATTATCATCACGTTTCACCTGCAAGTGAGAAAAGAAACCGGATTTGAAGCTGCCAAGGAAATTCCTACTAAAAGACTGCTCTGTGAAGATGAAGAGCAAATGGGGCCTTTTAATCAATTAGAATTTCTAGAAAAATACCAGATTAAAATGAAACATAAGTTTTCACCGGACTGCGGCCCACCATCAAAAGGACGGAATACTGGCAAGATGTTACATTATTAGACACATGCTAATGAAAATGATGGCTGAATGGGTAGGGAATTAATAATCAGGGGTCAGAAAGAAGAAACTGAAATAATTAGAGATTTTGTGTGCCCAGGCTTCAGTTATCAATCCAAAATGAGCCTGAAACCAAGAATTAGAGAAGATCCTCAAGTGTAAGGGTGTGTCGCTAGAGAGCAAGACCAAAATCATCCACGTTCTTGTATTCCCAGTCACTGCGTGCAAGTAGGAAAGCTGAAGCATAAAGAAAGCTGATGGGGGCGGAGTGGAAACCATTTGTTAGAGATATGGTGCCAATGGAAAGCTTTGTGGATACCCTGAACTTCCCACCTGGAGTACTGTGTCCAGTTCTACATATTTCAATTTAGAAAGGATGGGTTCAGAGGAGGGCAACCAGGATGGTTAAAGGACTTGAAACAATGTCTTACATTGAGTGACTTAGGGAGCTGGGAATGTTTAGCCTTACAAAAAGAAGGCTGAGAGGGGGTATGATAGCCATGTTTAAATATTTGAGGAAAAGAGTTTCAATTCAAACATTGGAAGAACTTCCTGATGGTTAGAGCTGTTCAGCAGTGGAATATGCTGCCACGGAGGGTGGTGAAGTCTTCTGGAGGTTTTCAAGCAGAGGCTGGATGGCCATCTGTCGGGTGTCCTGTGATGGGGGTTCCTGCATGGCAGGGGGATGGACTGGATGGCCCTTGAGGTCTCTTCCAAATCTATGATTCTATGATTCTACAAAACAAGTGGGTCCTAGATCAAATCAAGCCTGAACAGTTTCCAAATCTTAAAACTGATGTGGTACTAGTTTGGGCACATTGTGAGAAGGCAGGATCCTCCCTGGAAAAGACCATAATGCTGGGAAGGACAGAAAGCAGTGGGGTGGGGGATGGGGGAAGGCCGGCTGGGAGATGGATTGACTGGCTAATGCCTTTGGGTTGAAAGGGACTGAGCAGGCCTGTTGGGAACAAGACATTTTGGAGAGCATTCATTCAGAAGGTCATTCACTATAGGTCAGAGGTGACTGGACAGCATGCAAAAACAACATGATGTGGTATTTGGTTGTTTGCTTGGCCCATCCATCATTCCTGCATTCAGCTCCTTTTCTTTTCTTTTCTTACATTTACGGCTAAGGAACACAGGTGCATCCTTGCAGAATATTAAAATATCACAACGCAGAACAGAAAATCAGCAGTCCTCCACCTTCTTTGTTTTGTTCTCTTCACATGCAACAACCATCTTCTTCATTGGCTTTTCCCCCTCTTTCCAACTTGCCTTACTGCACAGTGATCTTCTTTTACTCCAAAAAAGCAGTGTCAATTAAAAGCTCATCAGGAAAACAAGGCGAGAGACTGGCAGGCTGACCCAGTGAAGAAGATGGATAGGTCAACATGTGGAAGTGGGAACCACAAGGGGGAAGGAGAGCCAAGTGGGCAGGATGAGGCCAGAACAGATGGACAAGAGAGGAAGGTGCCATAATCAGTTTTCGGAGCAAGTTTTGGATGGACAAGCAGGAATGAGAATGACCCAGTGCATCCCAGTATATCCATCTCATGCTTGGAAGCAAATGCCAGGATTATTTAGTCAAATCTGCAGCAACAGTGACAACAACACGAGAATAGACCAGAACAACCTCAGAACAACTCCTTGTCCGGGGGCAATGCCACTGATCAGATGAGCCCCAGATTTATTTATTTATTAAATGTATATACCGCCACATCTAGATACACAGCTACTCTGGGCAGTTTATAAATAGAGCAATATCAAATGCAATCATATCAATGCAGGTTGGCTGAATTACCTGTTTTTAATGTAGGTGGCCCTGGCTTTTTAAGATATCTGTGTCTGGGAGCCCTGGTTAGTTAAAGAAACTAGAGATGGGCACCGATCGAAAAAATGGTGTTCCATTTTGTTTCGTTTCGTTAAGGAGTTTGTTTCATTTCGTTTCGCTTTTTGTGAATTTTTGTGAAAAAATTGTTTCATTCTTTCGTTAATTTGTTATTCATTTTTACCCGCTTTTTACCAGTGCCCACTGCACAGCCCCTGGGAGGCCACCTAAGCGCGGCCTCCTTATCTCCCCTCCCGATCGGCCCTGCAATAATGGGCCGCGGGAGGGAGGCGCAAGGGGGGCGGCTTCGAAGCTGCACTGCTCTGGCCGCCTAAACGCAGCCTGCTTCTTACCTCTCCTCCCGGGGCTGGGCTGAGTCTCGAGCCTGCTGCATCCCTCAATGACATCGACGAGGTGCGTGCTCCCTCCATGCAGCTCGGCGCGAAAGGACCTCCGGACCAGCACCAGATAGAGACATCTCCACCACCACCCCATTAATGAAACGTACCTAAACGAACCATTTTTTCTCAGTTCGTTTCGTTTCATGTTAAATTTGCCCCAGGTTCGTTATTCATTTCGTTACATAATGAAACAAATAACTAATAACAAAACAAAAAAATCTTTTTGTGCCCATCTCTAAAAGAAAGTATCTCACTCAATGCCTTGTTACTCCTCTTGCTGGCCTTTTGGGGGTGGGGGAAGGAGAGCTCTGTTGCTTTCTGGAGTTGTTCGCTATCATTTAATTCTTTGCTGTGTTTTGGGGAAATTTTTGATAGTTATTTTGGCTATTGTCATTTTTGCATTTGATGTGTGGATTCCTTGTATTGATGTACCAGCACTGCATGTTCTCAAGTGTTCTGGATTATTCCTCCATGCTGGGTTGTTCCCAGACAGGAAATGGATGATTAATTAAACAATAAATGCAAATTAATAACAGCACAATCCCTGTACACATTTACTAAGAATGAAGTCACTGGTCAGCCTTCAGATTTTGCTTAGTAGGGTATGGTATGCTAATCCTGACGCAGTTAGAAGACAAAAAAAAAAAAAAAAACAGAATGGAACAGTGACAGAAGTTCCAGGCAGTTGCTTTTTCTCTGATTCTTATGTAATGCCCTTGGAGCCATTTGCATAAGTGATTGTTTAGAGTGCATGAACAATAGCTGTGAAATTGTAAGTGCAAATTTTCATTTCTTTGGATCTTCCTCTGCATAACCTTCATGTCACTGGAACTCTTGTGGGATTCTCTGTTCAATGGTTAGCTGTATGGCTTGGCCTGGAAATGTCCTTGTCTAAAACCTACATCTTTAGCAGCTGTGCTTTAAAAGACATCAGTCTGGGAGCTCAAGAAGACCATTTTTTTTACTGGAGACTGAAATCCACTACGCACGATGAGCCTGAGTGTGCTCCTCGCCTCAACTTCTTTGGCTGTTCAACCAGTCCCAGCAGGAGCATGGGTTTGCCTGTCCTACCTCCTTGTATAAGAAGGCAATCAACCAAGGAGGCAAGCAAGCAAGCCTGTGCACCTGCCAGGGACTGGATGAACAGCCAAAGAGGAGGAGAAGGGGAAGGAGGGGGAGGAGGAGATGAGAGCAGGCAGACTGATGAGCGGAGGATTTAGCCATGGAAGCAGGAAAAGGAAACACATAGCATCTGTGGTGCTGAATGTTCAAACCAGCATGAACCTCCAAACCAAGGTTCATGCCTATCTCTAATTCAGATTAACTCTGCCACCAATGTCTGTCTATCCAGAGCTAAGGGCATCCCACCTTCTGAACCAGCAGTATGGGGGGGGGGACAATTAAATCAATATTTAAAAAACCAGCACCAGTATTTATTATTTCATTATTTTACAGACTTTTTTAGCCACCCTACTACCAAATGGTCTCTGGGCCATGAGACAGTCTTTGTTTCTCATGGTAGCCTCTAATACAGGCATGTCCAAAGTCAGGCCCGGGGGCCAAATGCGGCCCATTTTCAAATTTCGGGAAGCCCGCAACCTCTTCTCCCCACTAGCTCAACCTGTCACACATCTCTGCCAGCTGGCCCCTGCCCATAATGGATGGAGACATCAGCTTGCAGTTTTAAAGTTTCCCTGCCCTCCCTATCTCTGTCCATCCCCCCAGCCACCTGCCCAGCCTACCCACCCCCATATGTGTTGCTGCAGTGTCCTCCCTGCTTCCTTGCATGTCCTAGAACAGTGATGGCGAACCTTTTAGAGACCGAGTGCCCAAACTGCAATTCAAAACCCACTAATTTTTTTTTTTTGCAAAGTGCCAATACAGTAATTTAACCTGTATACAGGTGGCTGTGAAGGGGCGAGGTTGGGTGCCCACAGAAAGGGCTCCGAGTGCCACCTTTGGTACCCGTGCCATAGGTTCGCCATCACTGTCCTAGAGGGTTGTGCAAAGTCCGGCCTGGGGGACAAATGCAGCTGAATGGTCGGCACCCACACATTTTCATCTCACCAAATCTGGCCCTCCTTGCAAAAAGTTTGGACACCCCTGCTCTAATCATTTAAAGGGGCTTGAGATGATATGTGTGGTGTCCTAAAGATCTAAACATGAAGAGAATGCTTCAAGATTCTGGGCTGTCACCTTAGCTATTTCAAAGGCTTCATTTTAGGTTACTTCACCCCCATGTCCTAGCAATTTGTCCATTCTTTAGCAGGTACACAGGGGGAGATCCCAGTCAGAGCAAATCCCGTTGTGCCATTGTTCAGCATCAAGGCAAACACCATTTTGTTTAATAAAAGCTTTCCATCAACTGGGCAGAAACTATTGAGACTTTGTGCATTTACTGACAGCAAATGACAAAAGATGGCCTTAGAGATAATAATGTGTTAAGGGAAAGTGAGTCAAGGTTCTTTGGCACGACTTGCTAAAGACCCACTGGGACGTGTTTTCGAAGGGGATGGGTGGGCGGGAGGGATGTACTGCACGTAAAAAATTGTGGAGAGGATCTCCAAATTGACTGATCTCTCTCTGTGTGTGTGTCTTTTGCAAGCAAATTCCAAATCTTGCTTTCATACCAGAGACGAAATCAGGAGAACAAATAATGGTGAGACAATGACTGTGCTATAAAATAATACATTTCAACAGTAAACCAGAGGGTGCTAGTTTATTATCATGGCAGGTCATGGTGCTTGAGTACATGATGGGAGGAATACTGCAGAGCTACTCAGCTGCCCTTGATATAGAGGCTTTCTTGAAACTGTGGTGGAGAAGGGGAAATTAAAGGAAAGAGAAACAGCCTGTAGTCAACAGGTGAGTATGTTAGTTTTTAGCTGCCTCTTTGAATACGGCAGGGGTGTCCAAACTTTCTGCAAGGAGGGCCAGATTTGGTGAGGTGAAAATGTGTGGGGGCTGACCATCCAGCTGCATTTGGCCTCTGGGCCGGACTTTGAACAAGCCTCTATAACATGCAAGGAGGTGGGGAGGATGCTGCAGCAATGGAACCAGGGGTGGGTAGGCTGGGCAGGTGGCTGAGGGGATGGACAGAGGCAGGGAAGGCAGGCAAACTGTAAAACTGCAATCTGATGTCTCCATCTGGTATGGGGAGGGGCCAGCTGGTGGGGATGCGTGACAGGCTGAGCCGGTGGGGGGAAGAGGCTGCGGGCTGCTCAAAATTTGAAAACGGGCCACATTTGGCCCAGGCCTAACTTTGGATATGCCTGGAATAGGGAGTCATCTGTCTCGATTGAGGACAAGTATTCAGCGCATAAAAGTTGTTGTTGGTGGGAATGATTGTTTGTTTTGGTCCATAATGTTCACAGTTGCCTGGCAAGCATGCTCCCTTACCCTTTGGCCTGGGAAATATGGGAATTATAGGTCAAAACAGTATTTTCCAAATTTCAAATAAGAGAGTGCCAGGGTTCATTGTTCATTATGTGGCAATCATTCTAATGCCCTCACTGGGTACTAGAGATGGGCACGAAACAAAAAAATGGTGTTTCGGTTTTTCGTTTGTCGTTGAGAGTTCTGTTTCGTTTTGTTTCCGTTTGTCGTGAATTTTTTGGAAAAATTCCGTTACTGTTTTTCGTTTTTTGTTTGTCGTTTCTACCCACTTCTTGCGTGATTTTTAAAGCATTTCCGTGCGCAGGCATCCCCCAACGCCCCAGACCAGAGGGAAAACACTAAAAAAAATGGATGCTGGCAGAGCCACAGTATAGACTAGGTATGCAGGGAGGATGCAAAGGCAGCGGCGGGCGTTGTCCAGGGTGCAAGGCAGCCACAGAGTAACTGCACTGCGGGGCAAGGGAGGGTACTCACCGAGAGGTACGCAGCACGCACGCACACAGGGAGGCTTGAGGACTGAAGCTAGAGTCGCAGAGACAGCAATCCCACCCTAACTTCCACCAGAGACTGCAAGGAGGACGGGGGCTGCCAGAGCTTTTTATGCCCTCTGTGGTTGCCAGACCTGCCCAGTCTGCAACCTGGGCATGCTATTGGTTGAACATGATCCCATCACATGGCTTGCCTCCATTTTGTGGCTGGTGGCGACATCCATTTTAAAGGGAAAAGAAAAACACATTGCGATGGGAGAAGACAAAAACAAACATTTTAAGGATCCCAACCCCCCTGGTAGGTATTATCAGACAATATAAATAATTATCGCTGCGTTTTTACGGATGTCCAGGGCGTTTTTTAACATTTAAAACAGCTCATTTCATTGCTCATTGCCATTAATGGAAACGAAACGTAACGACCACAATTTCCATGGTTCTGTTCGTTTCGTTTCATTTTCATCACAATTTTCTTTTGTCGTTTCCTTATGTAACAGAAACGACAAACAGTAACGGAAACGAAAAAATGTTCGTTCCATGCCCATCTCTACTGGGTACTATTTGTTGTAGATTTAAGGATGAGGAAAATTTTTCATTTTCACTTTCTCCCATAGCAAAATGTTTTTTTTTGGGGGGGGGCATCAAATATGAAGTATTTCATGGAGTTGTGTCAGCTCTACCCCCTTGAGATGGATGTCGTGTGTGTGTGTGTGTGTGTGTGTGTGTGTGTGTGTGTGTGTGTGTGTGTGTGTGTGTGTGTGTGTGTGTGTGTGTGTGTTTCAGCTGTCTCTGGAATCTTGTCCTTTTTCCTTAATGGCCACTTTTAGGTCATGCAGAATGATGTCAAAGAGGTTTCCGTAGGCTTCCATTTGGGATGTTTGATTTGTGTGTCCATTAATTCTTTTATGCAGAAATTATCTCATTTGTTCTACATCGAGTGTAGATGGGAACTTATGGCAAAAGATGGCATGAATAACATTGGTCGAGGAACAGTGGTACCTTGTATAAAGGGATTAATTCGTTCCAAATGAAATTCTTTTCATTTTCCTTTGTACAAATTTCCCATAGGAATGCATTGAAAAAAGATTAATCCCCTGTTGTGCGGATTAGCCCCATAGGCGATTCTGTTAAGTGATTTCCCCCTATCTCTGGAATTTTTTTCCTTTAAGCAGATTTTCTGTTAAACAAATTGCTTGTTATACAAGGGTCCACTGTACCCTTGATATTATGTATGATATTGTTAGGTCCAGTGTTGCCAAGAATAAATGTGGGAACAGAGCTCACATCTGGCTTTCTTTCCCATTTCTGTGACAATGTTATGTAGTCCATTGTGTGTTAATACTGTTTGGCGAAGGAAGTATTCTTGCTGAAGATGGGTTAAATGTCACTAATGTGTGTGAGTGGTCTCAGTTGTGGGCTAAAGTAATAACTAGCGGTGTTCAGTCATTATCTCTTATGGATCTCTACTACTACTACTACTACTACTACTACTACTACTACTACTACTACTACTACTACTATTGAGGTTTGAGAGAGCGAGAACAGACAAAGGAACAGGCAAAAGAAAATGTTTTTTACCAAGTGTGTTGTTAGTCTGTGGAACTTCCTGCCATAGGATGTGGTGATGGCATCTGGACTAGATGCCTTTAAAAGGGGATTGGACAGATTCCTGGAGGAAAAGTCCATCACAGGTTACAAACCAGGATGGAGATGTGTAATCTCCAGGCTTAAAACCTGGGTGCTTCAAGGGCCAGATCCAGGGGAGTGGTATCAGGAGACAGAAATCTAGTCTCATGCACTCCCAGACGCATCTGGTGGGGCCACTGTGAGATACAGGAAGCTGGACTAGATGGACCTTTGGCCTGATCCAGCATGACTCTTCTTATGTTTTTATGTTCTACTACTACCACCACCACCACAGCATTTTAAAATCAAACACTGAACCACCAAAAATAACCTACCTTCTTGGCTCTGCCACTGGCCAAAACTAAATCATTATTTCTACATGTTTCTGGTAACAACTGGCATACCAACAGATGGGGTGGGGTCTGCATCTCTCCATATTCACACAGTGTGTTGCCATGTGCCAACTAGCCCCCAATTAACCATATTTCTCTTGCAACTACATGGGTACTCCAACCCACCACTGAAAGTTCTCCAAGTATCAAAAAGGGAGCTCAGCTATTCCCTTCTTTAAGGCCATTCTTTGTTTGGTAGTCTCCCTCCTCCACCTTCTAATTTTATTCTCCTCCTGTATGCCCTTAAGGATATTTGTTCTTGCCATATGCAGTAGGTTACTTCTGGATATCCATCTTGCTTTGTTAATTTTTTTCCACTTAAGCATATTGGGGTGGGTATTGTAGTCTGAGGAATGCAGTTTGTAGACCCTGCAGTTTAGAGTCGCGATCTTGTAGGTCCAAGCAGATGCAACAGTATCTGAGGCCTTGACTGTAAATAATAGGTTTTGCGGTGTGTTCTGGATGGAAGATGAAAGCATGCAAGCAGGCATAATGATTAGTAGCTTTTGGTATAGTGTGACACTGAGATGGTCATGTTGTAGTTTTACAGCACTATTAAAAGGAAAACACTGTCTGTTTTTTTTCTAACACAGATTTGCCTCCGTCTGTATTTGGCAGACCGACTTGTTCTCAAGTTGGCCAACTGGGAGATAGCATAGCCTTGATGCACGTCTGATGTCTCAGGCATCAAGATCTGCACTGCCTGGAGGGATCATGTTGTAAGAGATGGAAAGAACAATAATACTAACTCAAACTGCAAAGACAGACATGACCTGTGAAAAAGTGTCGCAGAAGCTAATTTCCACCCAAGGGGTACAATGTGGACCTCTTCACTCTTGAACGACGGCGCCTAAGAGGTGACCTGATTGAAGTTTATAAAATCAGACATGGTGTGGACAAAGTCGATCAGGTAAAACTGTTTTCCCTGTCGCACAACAGAAGAACTAGGGGGCACTCCATGAAACTTTTGGGTGCCAGATCTCAAACAAATAAGAGAAAGCACTTTTTCACCCAGAGGATCACTGGTCTATGGAACTCCCTGGAACTCCCTGCCAGAAGAAGTGGTGACAGCTGTCAGCCTTGACAACTTTAAGAAAGGATTGGACAAGTTCATGGAGAACAAGGGTATCCATGGCTATCATTATGGATGCCTAAGGACAATCTCTGGGTTGGAGAGATAGGCAGGATATCTCTCAATGCCATTTGTAGGGAATCGTAAGCAGGTGAAGACATCTGCTTGGGAATACCCTGAAGCAAATGGTGAGCCACTGTGTGAGACAGAATGCTGGACTGGATGGGCTGTGGTGCCTTTCCATCAAGGCTGTTCTTATGTTCTTATGTTCTAATGTGAAACTGCAAAGGGCTCCCATGATCAAACAGCGCATTCCCTCACTCTAAAGACCACTCAGGAGTCTGGCAAATGTCACAGCAGTCACTCCAGCAACTGAGCTACCTTGAGTCCCCCCATTAAGAAAAAGAAGGCCTATAATTAAGACAAGTAAATACATAAAGTAAATTGTCTTCCCTCACATGATAACCATTTTCAACCCCTTGAAATCTTCTGATGCAGCCCCCTTTCCAGGTTCATAGGATAGTTTTGAATCCTGGCCTTTGTCTCTGCTCTATCCTATTTAAAATTCATTTTTAAAATAATTTCCCACCACCACCACTTTTACAGCCATTGTTCTGAAAAATCTATGAGCACGAAACTCCACACAAACAATCAAAATAACTATATTTTTAACAATCCATTGAAGGGAAATGAAATTTCTAATAGACACATTAAAATATTTATTCATCTGTAAGGTGATTAACTTCCAAGGTTGAGTCATACTACATTTTCCATTTACCACATAATTCACACATTTACAGGGTTGCAATTCAGAGTTAAAGTGATGATGAGATTTATTTATTTTTATAGTTATTGCTACAAAATGATTCAAGTCAGTTGGCAAGTGTCATATTTGCCTGTGATTTCAACACAGAATTGTCAACTGATGCACAGTGTAATGTAGTCAGTGGATTGAGTGATGGACTAGGACAGTGGTGATATTTCAGATGTTTTGGACCACAACTCCCAGAATTTCAAGCCTGTATTGCCAATGACAAAGGACTGTGGGAGTTGTCCAAAATATCTGGAGTGCTGAAGGTTTGCCACCACTGGACTAGAGCTCAAGAGATCCAGGTTCAAATCACTGCTACTCAGTCATGGAAACAGGGTGTTTGGAACTGGTAAAACCTGTCCTCAAATATCTCACTTATCTTGAAAGCTCTTTTAGGCTTGGTTGATCTAAGATGGTTCTGACTTGATTGCACCACACATACACACTCACTGTATCTCCAGTTACAATGAGTTATGTATATCATATATGTAGCTATCAAAGGATAGCTGTATTTGCAACCTTACCATTTAAAAATTAACATTTGTGCCTTCCCTCCCCAATTAAGCAAATCAGGCAGCTGGGAGAATCTGTGATAACAGGGATATTAATGAGTCTCATTAATTGTTCAAAAGGTTTCACATGTACTTTTTTGAGGAGTTAGCCCTGTAACATTTGTTTCAACTAATTATTTGCATACTATAGATGCCAAGCTGAGACCCAATGGGCACAGCCATGTATTGTTTTAAAAAAACCTCATGAAACAAGGCTCCATAGCTTTCATTCCTTTAGCTATGCAAATGAATAAGTCAGTAATACTCATTCTGAAAGAAGCATCCCTCTAACTTCTCTAACATTTCATTTGTTCAGTTTGGCTCTTCTTCCACAATTAGGAGCCTCGTGGCGCAGTGGTTAAATGCCTGTCCTGCAGGTAAAACTGTGCTCACGGCCTGGGTTCAATCCCAGGTAACAACCTCAAAGTCCACTCAGCCTTCCATCCTTCGAGATCGGTAAAACGAGTATCCAGCTTGCGGGGGGGGGGGGGAATGTGTAGCCTGCATACAGTAATTAAAACCAGAAGTCATTTCCAGATCTTCAGAAAGCACTTCCGGGGCCTCTGACAGGCCTCGGGTAAGTGTAGAGGGTCCCAGAATTCCCTCCCAGTCCCAACCCAACCCAGTATCTGCATATCGCATATTTTCAATTATTGCAGGTCTGGTCAGGTCCCTAACCCCTGTGATAGGTGGGGGGTTACTGTATATTTTTCCTATTGTGTTTATGGCTGTGACCCAAAAAGTTTGAGAATGGCTAGCCTAAAACACCTCTGCCTCAGAGACTCAGTTGTTGCTGCCAAGCTGTGTAATGCTAGCAGCAACGCTACTGTCTGGGGCACTACCAGGACAGGTTGAAGTGTGCAAGGGGAAAAAGAATCAGAATTTGCATAGAGGATATTGACAAAAAAACATTTGGGATGGGAAAGCAAGTGGATGGACCAGGCTGAATTCCCTCCATTCTGCAATTCCAAATAGTAGTGTATATATTGCTAATGCTTCTGCTATATTTTTGCTCTCATGTGGGAATAGAAAGAACTCACATCAGTTTAATATTTTTGTTAAGGATTAGAAAATTTGCAATTATTCAATCCATGTTAGAGTAGCGCCAGTCGTTGCAAAGCTTATTGAAATGATGTATATGAAGCATTTAAGCACTTGTAAATGATTCAGTATTATTATGAAATGGACTGAAAATGAATTGAGCTCAATTTATGGGCAACCCAACAAAAATGAAGCTGTTTCATGAAGCTGCACGTCTGCCGTTCCAAATAAATAAATCATACTGAGTACAGGAGCAGGCAAAGAGCGGACGGAAAAATGTTCTGATTTATTTGTGGAGATTGGGCAGAATACACATATCCTTCCAAAATCCTTTTATCCTTTGATGTGAAACTGAAGACTCTTCTAAAGGAATTCCTTGATTAATGTAAAAGTGGGCACCCATGATCATAACAGAGCTGTCTTGGCATGGATGGGCATTAATGGTGTGGTGTACTGACCTGTGTCAGATGTTTAGAGCAGTCCTATGCGTTTTTACTAGTAGATCCTGACCCAGTTTTGTCTTTCAGTAGTAAACGAGATGACATGAAAATTTTCTTCTTCACTGCAATACAGTAAGACTTTTTTTTTTTTTTTTTGGCAACACAATGGAGACAGTAGTACATGTTATCCAGACTGAGGTTTGTGGGGATTTTAAAACTGCAAACATTTAAAGCTGTAATAAGTTTCACCTAGTTGCACATGTGATTTAAAAACTCAGTCTGTTATGTCACCTGGCTGCAAAGCCAGAGATCGGAGGTTTGATTCCCGACTGGGCCTTCTAAGAAAAAAGCCATCCTGTGTAGCTTTGGGCAAGCTGTACAGTTTCAGGGCACTCCCAGAAGAAGGGGATGATAAACCATGATAGACCTAGGTTTGTGACAGGTAGCCATGTTAGCCTGTGCAAGAATTCCAGGCAAAAAAACAAAACAAAATAAAACAAAACACAAAAATGTGTGGCACCTTAAAGACTAACTTATTTTCTTTTAATGTAAGCGTTCGTGGGCATGTCCACTTCTTCAGACATAAAGTTAGAAGAGGCTCATTCTTTAGAAGAGGCTAATTCTGCTACTATATGTCTGAAGAAGTGGACGTGTCTACGAAAGCTTACATTAAAATATAATAGCCTTTAAGGTGCCACGTTTTTGTCTCTTCTGTTTTGTTTTGATTTTTGCCACGATAGACCTAGAAAATCCTGGGAAAGGTTACCAAGAGATGGAATTTCCTTGACAGCTCACAGTTATTTATTACATTGGACTGCAGTGGGTTGTTTGAACCAATCAGACTTTGTGTGCTAAAGGGATAAGACATTTTTGTGCAGAATTTGTGTGTGCAAATTGTAGAAATCACATCAGGAAAAAAAGCTCTTGACACCTTAGTCACCATTCTAATGTGAACTTTCTTATAAGGGCTTCATCATGTCGAGAAGGTCTGTCCTGACCTAGGTTCCCTCTAAGTTGTGCAGCTGCATGAGCATCCAGAGCTGTGTCCCCTCTGTGTAATGTTCCTCCACATCCTCCACACACCCACAGGGAGTATTTCTAGCTAATTTTCAGCCACAGGGGCACCTCATGTAGAGGGTGGAGTCATGCATGGGGTGGAGTAACACATGCAATGGGTACGGCCCCACCCAGCAGGGCTTAAATTAGAGGGACAGAGGTGTAGCCAGGATTTGGAGTGCCTGGGGACGAAGTTCATTTTTGCGTCTTTCCTGCCATCTCCCCCACCACATTGCACCCACCCAGCAATGGGGGGCAGAACCCTGTGGGTGTGGGGTGGGTACGTGTGCATGCATGCATGTGTGTGTGTGTGTGTGTGTGTGCATGTGCGTGCATGCATGCGCATGTGTGTGTGCGCGTGTGCGCACCTTAAACCTCTTCCACCAAAGCGAGGAAAAGTAGGAGGAGGGTGCCGCGGCCACCCCGCTCCTGCCTGCCTGCCTGCTTCGCCGCTCGCCTGGTGCACGTTGGTGGAGGCGGCGGAGGGGGTGCCGTCGCCAAGCCTTAGGGGAAAAGAGGACTGCTGGGCAGCAGGAGGGTGCACGGCTTCCTCCTTCTGCTCCCCCTCCACACGCCCCCAGATTGCTGCACCCAGGGCAGATGTACCCGTCTACCCTCTAGATACGCCCCTGTAGAGGGAACATTGAACTCATGGCCAAAGTCTTACCAATTGCAAGATTCCCCTCCCCCTTATATGTAGATGGTGAAGTATTTATTTGGAGACAAATCTCACTAAATCCAAAAATAATATTAGATTCGAGGACATGTACTTAGAATTGTCACTATAGATGGTACCTGTATGGACCTGAATGCTTAATAGGATATCTCAAAGTACACATGTGATAACTAGAAGATACATTGAGTGGATTTAATAGGGAATATAGTCAGTGGGAAAGATATCAAATCAAATAAGAATTTTCTGGTCAGGTGAATCTACCACCTGCATTCTATGATATATCTTTTTTCATCACCCTATAATGAACAATTTCCTACTTCATTGCTCAAATGTCCTATTAAGCAATAGCAGTACATGCACCAAAAGGGATGGAGGACATTGCTGCAGACTTCTTTCATCTCCTCTACATGCTCACCTGAATATTTGAGTGGGTGTATATGCATGAACTGAACCATTCAGGGATACTCAAGCCCTTAATGCATCTAAAGGTGATTCTCTTGGTTCAACAGACTTGTAATTATCTCTCTAGCTATTGCTCAAGACAGCAGATCATTGGCACTTGCTAAAATGGAATCTGGGTAAATCGCAGAGCACATATATTCCCCCAGATAAAATGCTTTTCCTAGCTTCTGCAGAAAGCAGAGCTGTGTGAACTTAGCTCACCTTCTGCCTACAAATGCAGCTAAACACACAAATAATGTTACCAGTCTCATTACACCCCCATGAGGCAGGTGCTGTGATAGTGTGACACATGCATTCACAAGGCATATGCCAAGAAATATTTAATAGGGACATAGTAGAGTCAATCCACTTTGAAGGGTGGAACTTAACGGGTAGAAATAGCAGTGGTTGCATGCACAAATACTGTACAAAGGTGCATTTGTATTGTTCTTTCTCTCCTATTCAATTCAGAAAAGTTAGACTGTTTGCCTGCCTCAATTTTAACAAAAGCAACAAAAACAAAAAAGCAGAAAGAACACGCAGGTGTAACAAAACTAACAAAGATCCTTCAGAACTTCCAGGGAATGGAACGAGAAACCAATTGTGAATATTCTCTACCTGCAAAACCCTGAAAAGGGCCACTATAAGTCGGAATTGATTTGACTGCATATGATTATTATTAGTTGAACTATTTTTCTGGAAACGTATTGCAAATGGTCAGAAAGCATTCACAGCTCCTAGTGATTTAAATTTTCCCCTCCTTCTCCACCTCCTCCTCCTTGTCTTTGGGTTTTATTCAATCTTCGATCAAGGCAGCACCTAGCTAAGCTCCCGTCACCTAAGGAAGATAAAACGGAACTGGTTGCTCCTGGAAGGCCAGTACATTCATAGACCCATGTTCCTATTGAGCAAGAAAGGACCTCGAAGGTCACCAAGTCAGCTCACTGCCACATGAGGAAATGCTGCAAGAGAAGGTCCGTTTACAAACAAGGGCACCCATAATCCCTCAGTCAGCATTCATTTGTATGGTAACTTGGGTGCTCTTCACATATCATCAGAGATCAAATGTTCCCACAGCTAGAACTGACCTTTAAGGCACATTGGCTGAGGTCAAGAGAGGGCCTTTTTAATGGCAACTCCCAACCTGTGGAATTTCCAAGGAGGATTAAATGGGGTCTCTCATGGGGGAGGGCAGGGTTCAGACTAGGGATGGGCATTTCGTTTCGGAACCAGTAGGTTATGAAACAAACCACGTGAACCCAGGTGGTCCTTGGAACTGGCTGATACACACAGATCCAATTGCTTTACCTTTCTCTGTCCCGTACAGGGTTAAAATCCAACGAGGAAGCATGCTGCAATGTCATCTGTGCTGGATCTGTGATGCTGGCCAATCAGGAGCTGTACAGGGACATGCATCATTTTGCCTCCCTCTCTGATTGGCCAGCAGCATGAAGCAGGAAAGATGATGTCACAGCATGCTTGCTCATTGGATTTTAACCCTGTGTGAGATCTGTGTGTATCAGCAGGTTCCGAGGACCACATGGGCTTGTGTGGTTCATTTTGTAACCTACTGGTTCTGAAACGAAATACCCATCCCTAGTTCAGACTCTATGCTGCTGGCTGTGCTTGTAGAAACCTGATTCGTACTCTGTGGGATCACAAAATCAGAGATTAATGAAGTTGAAAGGGCCCTATATACGGCCATCAAGTCGAACCCTCCACTCCATGCAGGAATATAAATCAAAGGCTATCTGACAGGTGGTTGTCCAAATTTCTCTTCAGTGCCTCCAGTGTTAGAATCACAGAATCAGAGAGTTGGAAGAGACCCCAAGGGCCATCCAGTCCAACCCCCTGCTGTGCAGGAACCCCCATCACAGGATTCCCGACAGATGGCCATCCAGCCTCTGCTTAAAAACTTCCAAAGAAGGAGACTCCACCACCCTCCTTTGTGGCAGCATATTCCTCTGCCAGACAGTTCTAACCGTCAAGTGTTGGAGCTTTTACCGCTTCTTGAGGTCAATGGTTCTGTCGCCCTACTCCTCCAACAGTTGGCTTTTCATAACTTGAGCTCATTGTTGTGCATCCTGCACTCTGGGGTGATCACGGAAAGATCCCGCCCCTCCTCCATATGTCAGACCTTAAAGTATTTATGATGATTCCAAGGTCCTTTTCACTTGTAGCATTGCTGAGCCAGGTGTCCCCCATCTTGAAACTGTGCATGTGGTTTCCTCTTCCTAGGCGCAGTACTTTCCACTTATCCCTGTTAAATTTGATTCTGTTGGTTTCAGTCCACTTCTCCTGGCTATCAAGACCATTTTGAATTTTGTTTCTGTCTTCCAGGGTGTTAGCTTTTCTACCCAATTCTGTGTCATCTGTGAATCTCATCAGCATTCCCTGCGCTCCCTAGTCCAAGTCATTAATGATGAAGAGCAATGGACCCAGGACTGAGCCTTAGAGTGCCTTATTTGTTACCTACTCCCACTTAGAGAGAGATCCATTAATCATCACCTTCTGAACACAATTCTGTAGCCAATTGTGTATCCAGCTTACACTTGATTTGACCAGCCCACAACTAGTCAGAGAACACAAAGTCTCATAAGTTACAAGACAAGTGTTCCATTCTCTGCTTTCCTCCAAACAGCACAATGTTGATTGTCCGGAATCCACGTCCTCTCCCTTTCCTCTTGGTTTTTAAATTATTTATTATTATTTGTTTGTTTCATTTGTATACTGCCCAACTTCCAAACAGAACTCGGGGGGGGGGTTCACAGCAAGTTAAAAACAACAATGTAAACAAAAAAGGGTGTATTGCAACAGTGTAGTGAAAGCTCAATAAACATACGTGTGACCATTATGTGCCTGGAGGCAGGCAGCCCTTGGGGTTCCAACGTGTCAGGGAATAAGTCAAGGTAGATGTCCAGATACAAAAAAAAACCCCAATTTTCTCCTCAACCAGGGATTTGGAAAAACAGACCAATTCTCTTCAGCTAGCACCTGACTGTGCTACCCATCAGCTGTAACCAGCATGTCTGATGGTCCAGCAAATTAAGCCCTCTCAAACGGTTTAAGAAGTGTGACACACATTGGAAGCAAAATCTGAAGCAAAAGAGTAACTGATCAGCTACCACAAGATTAGCAACGCTGATATTCTTAAAGTCAGAAGCTGCTGGTCAACAACTTTGTCTTGTATGGCAGCATCGTTTAACCTGCTGAATAGCTCAGTGGCTTTAGCATTTGGGTGAAGGACCAGAGGTTGGGAGTTTGATTACCTGTTGAATCTCCTTGGCAGAGCAAGGGCTTGACTTGATGATCCATCGGTGTCCCTTCCCTATGATTATATAAAATGGCTGAGTAAATGAATGAAAGCCCACGGTTGCCATCTTTCTTTTGCCTTGCAGCACTGAGCCTGAATTAATGGGTTCTGAAAGCTTCTACAAAAACTCCGTTTTGGCATATTAGCTGCATAGCTACTGAGCTTTTGTTCTAATAATAGAGTTTTGATGGCTCTTTTGAGAAAACATAAATAGCCCTTACTCATTCCGCTTGCATTCAGGGGAAGGAGGCAAGAAAGGGTGGATCCAAAAAAGAATGGAGAAAAGGTCTCTGAAGCAATCTCAGCAAAACTTTGACATGTCCGAGGGCAACTTCTGAGCTCCCTCCCCTTTAGGATATGGGCTACACACTTTTTTTTTTTGCTTTTCTTTTAATTTTGTCCGTGTGGTACTCTCCCCACCACCACCACAAAACCCCTGGAAGTGCAGTTTGAGTTTTAAGGAAGGAAAAACATGGGAGCAATTAGTTAAATGAGGCTTTGTCCTTTGCTTCAGAGGACAAAAACCATTCCTGGAGATGTCTAGGAGCATGATTTTCACTGAAGGAGGGGTGAGACTGAAGGAAAGTTCCACGTGTTCCAAAAAAAAAAAAAAGAAAAAGAAAAAGGAAGGAAGGAAGGAAGGAAGGAAGGAAGGAAGGAAGGAAGGAAGGAAGGAAGGAAGGAAGGAAGAAAGGAAGAAAGAAAGAAAGAAAGAAAGAAAGAAAGAAAGAAAGAAAGAAAGAAAGAAAGAAAGAAAGAAAGAAAGAAACTGGACTAGTAGGCGACATGCAACAAATGAGCCACCTCCTACTCTCATTCCTATTCCTATCCTTCAGGTGCAGGCCCTCCATTGACAAGTTGATGCAGCTGGGCACTAGACATGGGCACGGAGCGGCGAAATTCTCGTTTCCGTTTTTGGTTCTCGTTATCGTTACGTAACGGGTAATGGTAATGAGAATTACTCCGCTCCAGCTTGAACCCGAACCGAAAAAGAAAAATTGGGTCTGATTTTTCGTTGTCGTTCATGGCATCGTGGCGATCGCGCGATGCCAAGCAGCACACAGAAAAAAAGTTTTAAAAATTAAAAAAAAAAACCCGATTCCTGGCCGAAAAAGCAGGCGAAAATATGCCTGCCTCAGTGAGGGCACCTACCAGAGAGGGGTGGTTTCTGGGGGGGGGGTGTCCCCGGCCTTCCCCCCTCTCCTGTCCTGGGCTGCTGGTACCAGGCTGGGGGGCATCCTCGTCGTCTCCATGCCACTTGCCATGCGGTGGGGGGGATCCAAAATGGCGACCGCAATATTTATTTTTAAATCATGGTCCAAAACCCACCAAAGCACCACAGAAACATTTGAAAATTAGGTATTTTAAATGCCTGATTTTTTATAGTAGCAGCAGTGGGTTTTTCTTGCAATAAAACATCTCCATTGATTTTATTTTATTTTATTTTTATTTTTATTTTTTTACACCTGCGCAATGATGGGCTGGCCATGGGATGGGACCATGCAAATTTTTGGACCCATTCCACCAATCGCATGGCCAGGTTTTGACTGAGACTTCTGGATGTGCCAGAGGGCATAAAAAGCCCACTAACCCTAACCCTAACCCTAACCCTAACCCTAACCCATACGTCAGTACACTGTCCTTCTTAGTGGGTCAGAGGCACCCAGAGGTGCAGCCCACTAACCCACCCTAACCTTAACCGTAACCCTAAGCCTAGCCCTTACCCTAACCCCCAACCCTAACCCAGATCCATACGCAAGTATACTTCCCTTCTTAGTGGGTCACAGGCACCCAGAGAGGTGCCTCCCAGCCAGAGCCCACTACCCGTAACCTGTACGCCAGTACGCCAGTATGCTTTCCTTCTTAGTGAGTCAGAGGCACCCAGAGAGGTGCCTCTGCCACTTACCCCCCAACCCTAACATAATGTATGGTACGTGGCGGCTATGCAAAACGCTTCCCTTCCCTTCCCTTCTTAGTGGGTCAGGCATCAGAGGCACCCAGAGAGGTGCCTCCCAGAGCCCACTAACCCCAACCCCAACACAAACGACAAATGACAAATGGAAACGACAAATTTTTGAAAATTTCCGCGACAAACGGAAACGACCCGAAACGGACCCGTCCCGACAAACGACAACTCGAAACATCATTTCTCCTGGTTGTGCCCATCTCTACTGGGCACGAAAGACAGAAATTTCATACTAGACATCTGTGACAACACCTCCCTTTTCAAACATGTGATTGTGGTGAAAATATGAAGTGTAGGGAACCAACTTATTAATCTTCACAGGATCCACTTGGTAATGCTGCCATCTTTTAAATCGTCGCCTTATGAACTGGGACAGACTCAGATGTATAACATAAAAATAATGATTATGTTTATTGAGAAAATAAATAAATACAACAATGACTGACGTTGGTATGCGTTGCCTTAAACATAGAATAGATTAAATCAAATCTTCAAGCCTCCCTGTGTTTAATAAGCAGTAAACAGTAAAGCCCTCACACCTAACCTGCCTGGCTGAACTCTAACAGAGCTGTGCTCTCTCAGCACTCTCAGCTCTCAACTCTCAACAACTAACTCACAGACCAGGCTCCACCCTTTTTATACCATACAATCCCCCACCCTCCTGCTGGGATTGGCTGATGATTTACATATGTATTTCTCCTGCTTCCAGAGTGTTGTCACAACATCCCATAATTTTCTCATTCTGGAAGTTTAGCTTACAGAACTGCTGGACAGCTCGGTAGTTTAGATCTTGGACTGAGGAGCCAGAAGTGGGGTTTGATTCCCCCACGGTGCTTCCTTGAGAGGGGCCGGATGCGATCCTCAGGGGCCCGTCTAGCTCTGCAGTTCAAAAGTTATTATTATTAAATCTGGGAGAAAGGGACCTTCTCAATGGTGGCCTCCTCTCTATGGAATATCTGCCACTGGAGGTGCACCAGCCCCTTCTTTCTTTGAGTATGCAGGAAATTAGTTAAGACAGAACTCTTCAAAACTGTCCTCAAGAAAGAGACGGCTATGACAGGACATTCAGTACCTGTCTGTAATACCTTGTGCCTCCATCTCTTTTTCTTTTTTTGATGGTCATCATAGTGCCAATTTTTATTTTGCCTTTGGTAAGGTTGTTTGTTCTTTGTTAATATTTTTCTGCTGTTTTTTGTGGGAGTAGTGTTTGCCACTAATAAGGCATGAAGAAGAAGAAGAAGAAGAAGAAGAAGAAGAAGAAGAAGAAGAAGAAGAAGAAGAAGAAGAAGAAGAAGAAGAAGAAGAAGAAGAAAAGAAGAAGAAGAAGCTCTACTGGAGGGCAAAATTATACATTATCTTAATCACACTTATCAAGAAGGGCTTTTGCTCAAAAAGTGCAATTTGCTGTAAACAATACACTTGCAGACAAACAATAGCTTTAGATGGACCCTGACCCTGAGGTCAAGCCCTGATGTACAATATATGATCCTGATTCAGCCTCTTGCACTTGTCTTTCCATCAAAATAAAGATTCTGTTATCAAGTATAGATTTTTTTTTTCAACACAAGATTGATGCAGCATTGTAGACATTCCCCAGAAGACTGGGGAAAATGGCATCAAGGTAATGTTGTTACTTGGAGGTAATTGTGTTACTTCCCAAGTATTCTTCCACAGATGTTTTATTGGTCTGGTGCGCATTTGCCATTTTCTTTGCAATGATAAATTGTGTAAATGCGATAACGCTCCTGCTTTACTCAAGGGATTTTGAGGCTGTGCCTTCCGTAATGGAATATGTGTTTTCTCTATTTGTCATGGCTTACGGTCAACACAAACACACTTGTTCAAGCAGAGACGGCGGGCGGGCATCTGCCGCAGAAGCAACATCAAAACTGGCAAAGACAAGGGCCTTCGAGACCCACCAGCAGTTTAGAACTGCTCAGAGGAAGCACAAGTCATAGAGCAGGCATGTCCAAACTTTGGCCCTCCAGATGTTTTGGACCACAACTCCCACAGTCTTTTGTCACTGGCAATACAGGCTTGGAATTCTGGGAGTTGTGGTCCAAAATATCAGGAGGGCCGAAGTTTGGACATGCCTGTCATAGAGTAATACTGGACTACGAGGAATATTGTTGCAGAATGCTTGAGGAGGTGGGTCCCAGTACCAAACGTGGGCCTAAAATCTTCCTTAACCACCTCGTTATCTTTTTTATTCCTTTTCCTTATGCTTTGTGCTATGGAAATCTAGGATTTTTTTCCCCTCAGACTAACTTTGATGGGTAACTCAGTGGTTTAAGCATCTGTCTGTGGAACCAGACTTCGGGAGTTCAATTCCCCACTGTGGCTCCTTGACAGGGGCTGAATTGTGTGATCCAACTCTGCAGTTCTAAGGTTATTTCTATATTGAACTTTCTAATGGTTGTCAAATAAACATGGACTGGGGGATGGGTTGCTGCCATGAGAGACCGAAAGGAGACACTCCAGAACCAGGCCCATGGGCTTTTCCATTAAAAAGATTAAAATTATAACTATTTCAAACATCCTAATGCTTCGGGTCTCATTCTCATAATAATTAGAAAACACAGAGGCACACCCAATGTTAAATGCAAAATCAAATTTATCCAAACGGTTAGGGTTGTGAAACATATAAGGTTAGCTGCAGTTGGATTGTGTGCCTGTGCACTTCACAGGTTCTATAATTGCATCCTAAACTCCTGATTCAATACTTAGACCAGTGGTTCTCAACCTGTGGGTCGCCAGATGTTCCTAGACTGCAACTCCCAGAAATCCCTGCCATCTCAGCTAGTGATGAAGATTTCTGGGAGCTGCAGTCCAGGAACATCTGGGGATCCACAGGTTGAGAACCACTGATTTAGACTGTCTGTTGTACATGAGCTCCAAAATCCTTTCTCTCTCTCTCTAATTTTATGGTGACACTAAAACGTTACAACTTCCTGTTTTCACAGCTTCAGTTACTTACATTTACACTCAAATACACACACCTATATGCACTTTTCTGGATTTTTAATGACTAAGAAATGTGGTGTAGTGGTATCATGTTGGTCCTCCACACAATGAAGGACTATATCTCCTGTGGGTCTAGCATATTTGATCAAAGGATATCCAAGCCATCCATATGTGGAGGCTGTCCTGTTACCACCTGAAAGATGCTGGGATTCTCAAACGAGTAACAACAGTATTGTGGCCTGTGTGATTTCTTTCCGGCTGATGGGAGCTAAAGCTAAAGAACATCTGGAGAACTTCCATGGCCCCCACCACTCACAGCACTGTCTGAATTGATCTTTTCCTGGTTTTCTTTACTCATAATGGAAGTGTGCTGCTGCTATGTTACTTTTTAATTAGTTTATATTGTCTGTTGCTTGATTATGATTGTTAGCTGCCTTAGGGGTCCCATCCTGGGAACCCAAAAGTAGGCTGTGTTCCTTTTCAAAATGCCAAATATTTTCTTTCGCTGCTCCTCTCTGGTTTTTAAGCCATAAATACATAATTTGTTCAGGATTTATGAATCTCCACAATGTCTCCCTGTTGTGGCTCCACCCCCTACCTTGATCTGTTAAGGAGGTTTCAACAAACTACACACTAAACATGCATTGCTGCGTTACTGAGAATTTCTATTATGTATTACTGGAATTGTCCTCAACCACAGGGGTGGTCTGGAAGACCATGTTCTTATTCACATTTGTCATAGCTTAAAGGGGGAGCTGAACCCAGGGAAGCAAAAGCAGACAAAACGTTGATGATTAATAGCTTCTGTTGAGTACTGAGCACTCCTTCACTCTCCTAAGTACTCTGGGGCTAGCGCAAGTGGAGATTTTTCTACGTGTTTCACTTTCTTGAATTTGCCTTAGATTGTGAGAAGAGCCCAGCTGAATCACACCAGTGGCTTCTTGATTCCCATGATCGTTCTCCGACAGAGGAAGCCTGACACCCCTGAAAGCTAGAAACAAGAACCCTCTTCAACTGGTCTTCCTAGGGATTGGTATTTAGAAACATACAGTCTTAAACTAGAGTTTAGAAAAGTTACTTTTAAAATATGGGCTTGTCCTATGGAGTTTTTGGACCATGAAAATCACCAGGGAACTGACGACTATAGAATGACCTTTGACAATCCTTGGTGGAAAAGAACTTGGGGAGGGGGGAGAGAGAATTTCACTCATTCCTTTTTCTATGAAAGTTAAAGATAACTGTTTTTTCCTGGCTTGAGATCAAATTGAACATACTGCTATAAGGGTGTTCCCAGTTTATTGGAAATGTACATCCATCTTTGTCCATCTTCTTACTCAATAATTTCAAAAGGAAAGAAAAAAGAGCACTCTGAAATGAAATATGAGTTGGTGCAATCAATAAATTAGCCCATGAGTTTTGTATTAATTCACAAAAATTAACTTAGCTGTTAAGGGCTAATTTGTTTAAATCAAGTAAGCTGTTCAAGAAATGCACAATAAATTATTGCTCCCAAAATTAAAAAGAAATCATTATCCAACAGGCCAGGAAGAAAATATTTTTTTTGTTTGTTTGTTTTTAGAGATGGGCATGAAATGAACTTTTAGTTCATTTCGTTATTCGTTATTCGTTTTATTAGGTAACGAAATGAATAACGAAACCCATAGTGATTTTAGAACAAACTGAACCGAACCGAAAAAATGGTTTGGTTAGTTTCTTTTCATTCTTCCCCGCTGGCGATGACAGCCCGGCTGTCATCGCCTGCGGGGGAGGACTGTGACAGAGTCCCGTTCTCATCTCTGCACGCAGAGGCGGGACAGAGGCTCTCTCCCAAGAGATCTCCACCATGGGTGGATGCAGCGCCAGCACGTCCATTAAGGCGAACTAGACAGTTGCCTAGGGTGCCAAAATGGACAGAGGGTGCTGGCCAGCCTGCTGACCCCCCCTGCCGCCCCCCACCGCTGGCCACTGCCATCCGTCCGCCCGCCGCCCCAAACGCCCATCGCCGCCGCCCCGTGCCCGTCGCTGTCCCCCGCCATCCCCTGCCCGTCGCCCCCCCCGCTGCCACTGCCCGCCCACCACCTGCCCTGCCCCCCCCCACCCCTCGCCTAGGGCGCAAAAAAACCTAGCGCTGGGTGGGCTAAAACTGTCATTATTCTATGAAAGCCCCACAAAAGCTATGTTGTAGCATTAGTAATTACGCATACACAGAGTTTTGGCGTACGATGATCTGTGGTCCCAGGCTGCGTCTCTCTGTGTGTGGGCGTCTGTGTGTGTGCATGGGTGTGTGAGTGAGCATAAGTGTGTGTGAGTGAGCATGAGTGTCTCTGTGCTGTGCCTGGGACCAAGAAGTCTTTATTGGAGACAGTAATACAGTAGGAGAGAGGAAGAATGGTCTTTGATCATGTAATGCATTCCATTGGTGGTGGAGGGGGGGGGAGAATGCACCCTTATCTAGGAGGAACATGCTTAGCTAGTGGGGAATCATTGATAAGGACAGAGGAAGGGGAGAGGATGGAGCTTTGGGCTGGTCATGGGCCAGATGTGCCCTGACATCTTGATATCCAGGAATGCCATTGTTTCTCTGGCCTCCTGAGAAACAATGGCATGGTTAAGCTCCAGGTCAGCTTAACCATGCACTGGGGTTTCCTGCTTGCTCTCTGGAAATGTTATCCAGGGCCTAAGGATGATCCTCAGAGCTGCCAAGTTATTGGGGTTCAGAGCCTGTTGGGGTATGGAATCCCCACACTATGTGATTATTATTTATTTATTTATTTTATTTATTAAATTTATATACCGCTCCATCTAGCTACATGGCTACTCTGGGTGGTTTACAAGCAAAACAGAAATCAAACCAAAAGCAGTAAAATACAGTATAACAAATAAGCACAAGCATATAAATAAAAACACTATAACTAGTAAACAATATATAACAACAGCATAGAACAGGAGCAAGCCATGGCAGTCACTTGATTCATTGACCTAACAGCACCACTCTGGTTGTGTAAGTAGCAGTGGAACGTTTGCTTACACAAAAGGCCTTGTGTGATGGAACTGGATAGGGGGGTTAAAACAGCACATTTTTCCTTCTTAGTTTGAAAGCTTTTTAGTTTGTTTTTGTTGTTGTGTTGTTGTTGTTTTTTGACACTAAGAGTGTACTATTATGCACTAAGGGTGCCTCTTTTGGGAGGAGGTAATTCTTTGACCTGGCATAGTTATGAGATACCAAAGCAAGCACAGAACCTGAGGGCCTGGGAGGAATTCTTGTCCTTTTCCAACCAGATGAAAACCTAGTATGGTTTCCAAATCGATGACAGGCCATTTGTCTGAGCCCAGCTTTTCCATCGCCAACATTTGTTCCACATTTTGTTTGAAATCCCAACTTCACTTTCCTTCTGTTTCCTCATTATGTTCTGTCAATGATCCAACCCTGAGCATACCTTTTTTTTAAAGTGTTTTTGCTATAAGACTGCCAGGCTGAGGAGACAAGAACAGCTTGTGACATCTTATCGGTCCTCCTCCATTTGACAGTGAGGGAAGTAGAGCAAAAGATGCAATCTCTCTCTCTCTCTCTCTCTCTCTCTCTCTCTCTCTCTCTCTCTCTCTCTCTCTCTCTCTCTCTCTCTCTCTCTCTCTCTCTCACACACACACACACACACACACACACACACACACACACACACAGTGGAGCACAAGGTGAAAGGTTAACATACTAAGAGAAAGAGAACAAAATTAATAAATTAACACATGAAACTCAGGGGGAACTTGTAGTGAATCTAGAACTGATCTCGATCCACTGTGGTGGATATGTGAAACACTTTCAGCTTCATTTTTGTCAGTTGCCCAGGGTCCCATCTTTCCTCACATGTTGTCAAAGTTCTTACAGTGAGTTGTAAGATACTGCTTTTTTCCTACGCTTTCCTTCTTTAGAATTCTGCACAACGTTTCACCGGCTAAAGTATATTTGTCACATTTTTACATATATTACATAGTATCTTTTTAAAGTCATGCACTTTTACTTCCATATAACTATTTTTAAAAATCTGATGCTTGAGTTATTCTCCCATTGATAATTGAAATGACCAGAAGAAATACACATACTATCATTAAGTCTCGTATACCACTGGTGAAACAAAAAATAAAAATAACGGCACGCTATTAAGTTGATTCCAAATTATGGTTATCCTTTGTGTGTGTGTGTGAGGTTACAGTCGTGACTGACTCTTCGTGACTCCATGTCCAGGAATACTGGAGTGGCTTGCCAGTTCCTACTCCAGGCGCCTACAGCATCTGGCATTCCCTGGTGGTCTCCCATCCAAGTACAAACCAGAGCTGACCCTGCTTAGCTTCCGAAATCAGGTGAGATTGGATGTGCTTAGTGGTAGAGAATACTCAGAAGTGGTTTACCAATCTCTTCTTAGGAAGACACCTTTTGGCTGACTCTTCCCCAAGGAAGCACAGAAGGGAATTAAACTCCCAACATCTGGGCTCTGCAGCCAAATACTTAAACTCCTGAGCTATCTAGCCAGATCCACAGCAGTTATGGTTATTGGGCACTGCGATCTGTAATCCAAAAGGTAATTTCAGCAACCTCATATAGTATGTCTTCACATACAGTTCTTTTTTCTCAGACATTTAACATCATCGCCAACATCAACCATCATTGTTCTTGTTAATGTCATTGTCGTTCTCGTTCTCGTCGTTGTCGTCGTCGTTGTCGTCGTTGTCGTCGTCGTCGTCATCAACATCAACATCATCATCATCAACAGCAACATCATAAGCCATCAAATCAATTCTGATTTATGTTGACCCTTTTCAGGGTTTTCCAGTTAGAAAAGGGTCATCATAAAGTGTTTCCCGCTCCCTTCTTCTTCTGGGGGTATCCTGCACAGCCAGCTCACAGAGGAGCAGAGGGGAATTGAATTCCCAGCCTCTGGAGAGGTTCGCTGTTTCTGTAAAATGGGAGTCACCTTCTGTAACAAACTGGGTGGTGTTGGTGGTTTGAGAGGGTCAGGAAACCCCCATTTTGAAACCTGTGGAAATCCTATAAGGTTATCTGGATGTTGAGTCATGGCAATTGGACTTCTTTTTCTTGAGAGATTAATTCTCTCAATAAAAAGAAGTCCAGTTGCCATGACTCAAACTCCAGATAAACTCACCTGGGTGACTGAGAATCTTTTATTTATTTATTTATTTTATTTTTACAACTTATATGCCACTACCCAAAGGTCTCTGGGCGGATTAAAATCAAAGAATTAAAACAGTTGAAGCATCAGATATCGATAAATAATTAAAACAATAATAAAAACCTTACACTAAAATCATTACACTAAAATTGCCATCAGAGGACCCACAGTCTATATTGTATCAATTAAAAAAACTTCTGGAACAGGAAGGTTTTTACCTGGCGCTGAAATGTCATCAAAGTTGGCGCCAGGCGGATCTCACTTGGGAGGGCATTCCATAGCTTGGGGGCAGCTGCCGAGAAGGCCCTGTGTCTTCAAGCCATCCCTCTCACCTCCTTGAGGGATGGCTCTTTCAAGAGGGCCCCCTGGCTCGATCTTCATTGCCGGGTAGGTTTGTATGGAAGGAGGTGGTCCTTCAGGTATCTAGGTCCTAAGCCATTTAGAGCTTTATATGTCAAAACAAGCACTTTGAATTGGGCTCAGGCAGCAACAGGTAACCACTGTAGGTTACGCAGAATCTGTGTGATGTGATCCCTGGCAGCCCCACCACTTACCAGCCACGCCACACGATTCTGAACCAGTTGCAATCGTCAAACCGTCTTCAAAGGCAGCCCCACGTAAAGCTGCTAAAACAGCCTGGCCATCTTTAATAAAGAGTGGAGGATGCAGCACAAACCCAGATACACACCTGTGAGGCCTCCCGAAGGCTACTTCAGGTATTCTCTATTCCTAAACAGAAAACATCTCATAAGGAACTCTTCAAATTCTACTTCACATTGGCCTTCACGTTTACCCTTTGCCCATGAGTGCCAATGTCATATCATTCAAGACATCAAAAAAAGCAGGCTGCCCTGGAGCAATCATCCTTACAACTTGCACTTCTTGCCTTTTGTCCTACAAGAGCATGTTCCATAAAATTTCATTTTACTTTTGTGGAGATGGTTCTCTTAACTGCATCTCCTAAAAATAAAGAAATGAATAATGTTCCTTATACCAATGAGATGCTACTTTGATAGAATTAATTTTAAATGTTCATAGCCTTCCACGGTCCACTTCGCTGATTACTCCCACCCAACACAAACAGAAGATGGCGCACCTTGTGGATGGAGCTGCAAGACATTGCTCAAGAATTCAAAAAAAAGATGGACTCAAAGATCTACGGGGTCCTTTATAGTGCTGTAGTCCTAACATGATGACGACGACGATGATGACAATGATGATGACAATGTCGGTGACAATTATGATTATCATGATGATGACAAGAGACACACTCCCCTGTATTGTAGGGTGGCTCACCAGCTCTCAGAATAAATTAAAAGTGTAAATATTACTTGATGGAGTTCTTTTCTCAGTGTCATCTGTCCGACCCACTAGAATCTAGATCAGTGGTTCTCAACCTGTGGGTCTCCAGATGTTCCTGGACTGCAACTCCCAGAAGTCTTCATCCCTGCTGAGCTGGCCAGGATTTCTGGGAGTTGCAGTCCAGGAAGATCTGGGGATGCACAGGTTGAGAACCACTGATCTAGATCTTTAAAGATGAGGCAACTTCAGGTGGCTACCCTGAGGAAAGCTCATAAATCATCTACTGTAGGTACAGCCTTCTTCGCACTGGCCCCAACCTTGTGGAATCAGCTTCCAGGCGAGCTTCTCCTGGCCCCTTCCCTGTGGACATTCAGGAGGCATCTGAAGCTGTGGCTTTTTCAGGGAGGCTTCCCATATTGACCCAGTAAAGCCTGATTGATTAACCCTAGGTGACTGCTATTTGTCTGCTATCCTTTGCGCTTTATTGTTTCAGCACCATCTGTTTTTATTGCTGAATTACACTGTTACACTCATTATAAACAGTTGGGTTTGTTTTGTCACTATTGTAGACCTCCCAAAGTGGGACTTTAAACGAATGGGGAGCAGTATGCAAATCAATCAATTAATCAATCAAACAAACAAAACATTTGAAACTTTCTTATTAAAAAGGCCACCTAGCTTTTAAACTGGATTGAAGAGAGGAATTTGGTGATGGGAAACATGAATGAGATGCCATGTTAATGTTCTCCATGTATGTATTTTGTGACAGGTCTTTGTTCCTCTATCCCATTCTTCTCCACTTGTGTGCTTTTCTGTATTCCAAAAAATCCCTAGTCATTCCAGCAGTGCAGTCATAGAATCGTAGAATCATAGAATCATAGAATCAAAGAGTTGGAAGAGACCTCAAGAGCCATCCAGTCCAACCCCCTGCCATGCAGGAACACCCATCACAATAATTCTGACAGATGGCCATCCAGCCTCTGCTTAAAAACCTCCAAAGAAGGAGACTCCACCACCCTTTGTGGCAGCATATTCCACTGCCGAACAGCTCTAAATGTCATGAAGTTCTTCCTAATGTTCAAATGGAATCTCTTTTCCTGTAGTTTGAAACCATTGCCCCGAGTCCTAGTCTCTGAAGCCATGGAAAACAAACCTGTTCCCTCTTCAATATGGCATCCTTTCAAATATTTAAACATAGCTATCATATTCCCCCCTCAGCCTTCTTTTTGAAAGGCTAAATATTCCCAGTTCCTGAAGCTGGTCCTCATAAGACATTTCTTCCAGACCTTCCACCATCCTGGTCACCCTCCTCTGTACCTGCTCGAGGTTGTCAACATCCTTTTTAAACTGAGAAGCACAAAACTGGACACAGTACTCCAAGTGGGGTCTGACCAGAGCAGAATAGAGTGGTACTATCACTTCCCTTGATCTAGACACTATGGTTCTGTTGATGCAACCAAGAATCGTATTGGCTTTCCTGGCCACTGCATCACACTGCTGACTCATGTTCAATTTGTGGTCTACCAAGACTCATAGAATCATAGAGCTGGAAGAGACCTCAAGGGCCATCTAGTCCAACCCCCTGCCATGCAGGAACACCCATCACAATATTTCCAACAGATGGCCGTCCAGCTTCTGCTTAAAAACCTCCAAAGAAGGAGACTCCACCACCCTCCATGGCAGCATATTCCACTGCCAAACAGCTCTAACTGTCATGAAGTTCTTCCTAATGTTCAAATGGAATCTCTTTTCCTGTAGTTTGAAACCATTGCCCCTAGTCCTAGTCTCTGAAGCCATGGAAAACAAACCTGTTCCCTCTTCAATATGACATCCTTTCAAATATTTAAACATAGCTATCATATCCCCTCTCAGTCTTCTTTTTGAAAGGATAAACATTCCCAGTTCCCTAAGCTGGTCCTCATAAGACATTTCCTCCAGACTCTCAACCATCCTGGTCACCCTCCTCTGCACCCGCTCAAGGTTGTCAACATCCTTTTTAAATTGAGGTGCACAGAACTGGACACAGTACTCCAGGTGGGGTCTGACCAGAGCAGAATAGAGTGGTACTATCACTTCCCTTGATCTAGACACTATGGTTCTGTTGATGCAACCAAGAATCGTATTGGCTTTCCTGGCTGCCGCATCACACTCCCAGATCCCTTTCACAGGTACTATTTTCCAGCCAGGTATCTCCCGTCCTATATCAGTGCAATTCATTTTTTTATCTAGATGTAGCATCCTGCATTTCCCTCTGCTGAAATCCATTCCTTTAGCTTTGGCCCAGCACTCTAATCTGTCAAGGTCCCCCATTTTTTGTGCTTATCTATATTTTACAATACAAAATTTTTATCTGAAAACACATGTATTGTGTGTATATATAAATATATACCTTAAGGAAAGCAAGTATGTAAAACCTCTCTCCTACAATTTTTTTTGCATAACCTAGGAGAAAATCCATAAATATGAGCACCAAAATATATACAAACATTAGCGCTGACTTTAACAGTAATCTGCAAGCTTCATTACTGGGGTGAAGCAACATCTGCATGAAAAATATAAACACAATTGGAAGCAGAACAGATGGCAAAAATTACGCACACTGAGGGCTTTACCATTGCTCATTCATTATACTGTTTGCCTCAATACAAATATTCAAGATGCAGAATCTATTCAGTTGGCAACTGACTCTTCCAAAAGCCAGAGTTTTCACTATTCCTAAAGGCTCCCAAGTGAAAAAAACCCAGCCAAATCCAATGTTCCAGTAGGTAGTCAAAGAAGACAGCAGAGTGGGTGGATGCAAATTAACTTTCTCAATTAATAAACACATTTAATAATCAGCCTTCATACCACCAGTGTCTGGTAACCTATTTTCCTTCTTTTTCATATAAAATGGGGCTTGTACGTTCCTACTAAATGCAGCCATTGTATCTGAATATTAAACACCTCCAGCTTTTCATGAGACAAGTTAGGAAACATTCAAGGGAACTTTGAGGGAGGTTGAAAAGAGATACAAGGAGACCTTTCACAATATGACTGAAAGACTTCTGGACTCCGTTCACAAAATGTAGAGTGTACATTAATCATTGTAGCAGCTTAACCCTCATGGCCCCATGTCCACCCTATTAAATTCTGGGGTTTGTAGTTAAGTGAGCTCCTAAAATATCTCTACTATAGTTCAAGAAAAGTTATGTAATCTTCCTAGCAATGATATCACCCAACTACAAATCACAAAAGTCATTAGGATTCTGCCGTGACCATTCAAGCAACACCAAACTGACAGAATTGTAGAAATTGCAGTAAAGTGCCATTCTGCTGTAGTTTAAGGGTGATTACGCGAACTTTCTGAATGCATCCATTTAAATCAAAAATAGACTAATCTTTCCACTTTATTTGAGGTAGGGTTCCCATTTTCCATCCATCTAAGTTTGTTTTGTTTGTTTGTTCAGTTTTGAGAAATTCTGCAGTCTTAAGATCAATGTGTCCTACCCTTTGAAATACTTTCCCCTTAAGTTTATATCGAAGTTCACAGACGTTTTTTGCTCATTTCTTTTCTTCCATAGGTATTCTATAAAATGTTTCCAATTATAGATATTTTGTAAATAAATGGTTTAGTCACTGAAAGTTATTTTCACTAATATCCATTATGTTATATCTATCATTTGTTTTTTAACTTCTCTTTCAGCCACCTGGGGTCTACCAGGCAAAGAGCAATAAAATGTATTCATCACATTCTTGGACACTTTAAAAGTTAGTTTTAAAAAACTTTGCTATGATGGTGTAGTTTTGACTGCCCACCAGAAGATTGACAACGATGGAACCCCAGGCTGACTTCAGACTGACTTCTGCAACTAAGATGATACCACAGAGGAAGCACTATTGTTATTTTTATTATTTATTTGGAGTATTTTTACCCTGCCTTTCTCCTTGGAAAAGTACCCAAGGTGGCTTACAGTAATGAGGGACAATATACAGACCAGTACATTTAAGACATATTTAAGTTTGAAAACAGAGAATTGAGGGACATCTTACAGCATTAAAAGACAAGATTAAAACTACAAGAGAATGCAAGCAGTTAAAGAAAGAGTAACAATTCCATGTAATCATGCATGGTAGACGATCCAAAAAGTTATTGGGGATGAAAACCAACATTGAAAACATAGTGTCAGTGCAATCGCACAAGGTTATGAGTGGTTATAAACAAAAAGTCTGTGTATTCATGCATGGTAGTTCATATGAAGGCACATAATAGGTACTCTATCCATTCTGGGAAAGCTTATCTGAAGAGGAAAGGTCTTTGCCTGTTTCCAGGAAGACAGCAGGGCTAGGGCAGTCCTGGCCTCTGGTGGGAGGGAGTTCCAGAGTCTGGGCGCAGCAGCCAAGAAGGCTCTTCCATGTGTCCCCACAAGATGTACCTGTGAGGTACTATGTCACAAACTCATCAGTCTAGCTTCTCTGGTGGTGTGAAACACTATACAGCCTCTTTTTCCAAAGGCATGAATTATTATACTAATTTGTTGGTTGGCAAACTCAGTTGCAAACATTAGAGAAGTGTGAATTTTGAAGGATAATGGAACTTCAGTTTACATATCATATATTTACCGAGCCCCGTGGCACTGTGGTTAAACGGCAGCACTGCAGCAAAGCCCTGCTCATAACCCGGGTTTGATTCCAACAGATCCAATAACCAGCTCAAGGCTTACTCAGCCTTCTGAAGTTAGTAAAAGAAGTACCCAGCTCTCTGGAGGGTAAAGTGTTCCTTGCATAATTGTTGTTTACAATTGTTAACTACCCAGAGAGTATTCAAGAACTATTGGGCCGTGTCTAAGTCAGAATAATAAATCATACTAAGAGTCATGATGTTGGAATGGGACTGTAAGGCTACTGCATCCAACCCCACTGCTCAAGGCAAGAATAGAAATCATAGAATATCTGCCAGGTGTTTGTCTACATTTCTCTTCAATGACTTCAGTGTTGGTGCACATATCTCTTCAGGAAATTAGTTCCGTTGCCATGCTGCTCTAACAGTTATGAAGTTTTTTCCTGATATTCAACAGGAAGGGGAGGGAAGAAGGCGCAGTAGGGAAAGCTGAGTAGGGTCCCTGCCCAAACCCAGCAAAGCAGGGGGAAAGCTTTCCCCCCTTTGCTGGGTTGGGGTGAAACCCCCTCAATCAACCAGAAGCTGAAGGCTGCTCAACAGTCAGGTGATTTTCCAAGCTGTCAAAATCAGCTGGGTGTTGGGCTGGGAGGAGCAGCTTTCCACTGCCTGGTTGAGGGTTTCCCCCCCACCCAACCCAGCAAAGAGGGGAATCTTTCCCCCTATTTTGCTGGGTTGGGGCGGGCTTTCAAAAACCCACCTTCCACATAGATAGCAAAACCTCTTTCCCTTCTTTGGAGGCAGAGGGTTTTTGGCACACACCCCATCACTCCTCACGATTGGGGTGTCAAAAATCCTGCACCACCAAAGAGGGGGAAAAGGCTATTCCCACTTTTCCTGGCATTGGGATAGCCTTCCAATAGGAATGCATTGAAAACCAATGTAATCCATTCTCTTTTTTGTTTACTTTTCTAACCTCCAGAACAGATTAATTGGGTTTTTAGTGCATTCCTATGGGAAACAACATTTCGAGAAACGAAAATTTTGAGATATGACAATTCCCATAGAACGTATTAATTTTGTATCTTCAGGCACCAGTGCTATCCTATTTCCTCTCAGTTTTCTTTTCTCTAAGCCTAACTTGTCCCGTTCCTTCAGTCTTTGCTGAAAGACTTGCTGACAGGATTCGGTTTCCTTGTCCCTGATCATCTTTGTTGTCATCCTTTGAAATTGTGCCAATTTGTTAGCAGCCTTCTTGAAGTAAAGTGTCCAGGAGCAGACACAGTACTCAAGATGAGACCCTAAGGTAAAGGTAAAGGTTCCCCACACACGTGTGTGCTAGTTGTGTCCAACTCTAGGGGTGGTGTTCATCTCTGTATTCAAGCCGAAGAGCCAGTGTTGTGCAAGTCCATGGCCATGTGGCTGGCATGGCTGCATGGAAACACTGTTTTACCTTCCCGCTTTTTATGGCGGTACCTATTAATCTACTTGCATTTACATGCTTTCGAACTGCTAGGTTGGCAGGAGCTGGGGTTATCAGCGGGAGCTCACTTCACTGCGTGGCACCCGGGATTCGTACCACCAAGCTGCCAACTTTGCAGTCAACATTTTCGGAGTCTTATTCCGCTGAGCCACCATGCCCCCTTAAGATGAGATCCTAGCCAGTGCCAAATAGAAGGGAAATGTTTTTCATGAGATTTGGAGACTATACAGTACTTTTATTAATACAGCCTAAATAAACATGTAAATAATCCATCCCCCAGCACCCAAAAAGTTTAATTTGCATTTAAATGCACACACATTTCAACACTTCCCTCCCTAGCACCACCTGTTGCAATCATTCTTCCTGGATTAATTTGCAAGTTAGAACACAGTAAACATATGGAGTTTATGCACCTCCAAAATTTCAACTACAATCTTTGGCTGAAAAATTGTCTGCAAAGCTGCCTTCCAACATGCACATATTCAGGAAGTCACATACAACATTGTGCATATCAGGCAAAACTGCATGTAAAATGAAAACACTAATGGAATTGCACATGAAAATAAATGCCAGTTGTCATGTATTTTAAGACAACCTGCAGACTGCTTTAGAAATAGAACAGAACACACTGATGATTGAACACTCGAGAAACTAATGTGGAGCTGAAATAGGTTGATTGATTCCCTCCCTGTGTATTCAAAGCAGTTATAAAGTATGCATACTTGACATTTACAGAACACTCAAATCTTGATTTGGAATATGGAATCAGCATTTACTGAACTTCAGCTTCAGAGCTCTGATTCTAATACATTCTTCTCCACTTCAGACAGGTTTCAATCATTGTTTTCAAGATATCTGGACCCTAAATGCTATTTCTTTTTAATGTGGTAAACATTATCAGAGAATTTTTATTGATCTGGGGAACATTTTCGGAGACTAAATAAAAGTATAAAAAAGTAGGGATGGGCATTTTGTTTTGGAACCAGTAGGTTGCAAAACGAATCACGCAAGTCCAGGTGGTCCTCAGAACTGGCTGATACACGCAGATCCAATTGCTTTACCCTTCTCTGTCTCGTGCAGGGTTAAAATCCAACGAGGAAGCATGCTGCAATGTCATTTGTGCTAGATCTGTGATGCTGGCCAATCAGGGACAGGCATCATCCTGCCTCCCTCTATGATTGGCCAACAGCACGAAGCAAGAAATATGACATCATGGTGTGCTTCCTCGATGGATTTTAACCAATCAGCTGGCATGCAGGGCTTTGGGAGCAAAAAAATATTAAAAATTAAAACCCCGTACCACCCCCACCCCAACCGTGCATGTTGGGAGGAATGGTGCGGGGGGGGGGGTAAGCGGTTTGAACGCATTGCTTCAATGCATTCCTATGGGAAAATGAAAAATGAAATGGAATGAACAGAAAATTTTCATTTTGTTTCATTTCATCTTTCTTTGAAGGGCCAGTTCATTTTTCATTTAATTTGGGAATGAAACAACAAATAAAAAACAAAATGAAAAAATTGTTTTGTGCACATCTCTAATAATAACTATCATAATTCTCACTAATGGTGAACCTTTCCATTATTTTCCAGGTATTATAGACTTCTCATAAGCTGGTCATCATTCTTCTGGGGAAAATCTGGGGCTGTACAGCTTGCCCAAGGCTACACAGGCTGACTTTTTTAAAGGGATGAAATCCTTGATCCACTGCCTCCACAACCACTCATTGGGTTGATCCATTTACATCAGATTATTTTAACTGCATTTCTAAACAATTAAGGAAAAACTTGCTATGGGCCAGAATCCTATTACAGTGGACCCTTGTATAACAAGCAGCTTGTATAACATAAAATTTGTAGAACATAAAAATTCTGGAGATAGGGGAAATTTGCTTAACATAATTGCCTATGGGGAGAATCCGTACAACATAAGAATGGGATCACTCTGTTTTCAATGCATTCCTATGGGAATTTGTATAAAGGAAAAAGTTGCTTAACATAATTTCATTTGGAACAAATTAATTCCTTTATACAAGATAACACTGTACTTATGCTTGCCAGTGTAATGCCAGTGGTGTAAACTTCAGCAGCAAGTTACCACCAGTTAAAAAGTCAGTATTTGCTTTTCTTATCCTACACCAGATGCATGAAAGATGTGCAATCAGAAAATCGAGTGGGTGCAATTTACTGCAGAAATTTAGGCCATTAGATTTACACCAGTGTAGATATGCAATCGAGTTCTGCTCATTGCATTTTGATGCATGCCCGAGTTGTTTCCATATCTATGGATGAGAGGGAATATACATTATGTGGTGGGGCTACAACTGGTTTCCCCATTACTTCTGCTACAGAACTGATTGGTGGGGACTGTTCTTGAAGGGAGGTTGATTTTCTATTAAACTTTACATTCTGTTCTATTTACTGTTTGCATTTTTCCCATTTTGTGTAGGAAAAATGATGATGCCTGAAAAATGAAATAGTCTTTCTAGTGAATCCTACACAACAACAAAGAAATTCTGGAAAGAAATTTTAAAAGTCCTGCATAGTTTTTCATACTTTCCTGATGCACCCTGTGAAGGCAAGTTGCCACTCTATACAGGAATTCTAATAATCTTGCACAAGCTTCTACAGAAAATGAGCAGAAAACATCTAAGAAATCTTGAAAAAATCCCCACTAGTTTGTTTGTTTTGTTTTGTGGGCATGAGGGGGGCTTTCAAATAGAAATTTCACTTGTGAGGGCATAGTGGAGAAAATGCTATATCACAGCTCACGACCTAGGGTTCGATCCCTGGTTTCCAGGTTAAGGTTCACTTCCAGTAAGGTCAGTAAACTGAGCAATACCCATCTTGCAATGAGGGCAATGTGTAGCTTGAATAATTAACTTGTAGATTGCCCGGAGAGTGCTTTAAGTGCCATGGGAAAGTATATAAGCAGCACACTTTTTGCTTTTGTTTTTCTCAGTTTCTTCTTGAAAACAAGTCTGAGGGATTCACATCCCTATTGCATCATATAGCATTTACTTTACATTTTTGCTTTAAACATATTTTCTCTTCTCTTTGAGGTGTACTGGCAAAACATCAGTGTTTAACAGAAATGAGAAGCCATGAGAACCATGTCCCAAAGTTGTACAGTAGAGAAGAATCCAGTCTAGTAAGAAACCAATACATCCAACAGCATTAATCAATAATGGACTACCTAGTTCAGTATGTGTCTTTTATATCAGGGCTGTTCAACGTTGAACAGGCCGAGGTCTACTTTTTCCGGCCCAAAGTGCCTGAGGGCTACTACACTAAAACCTCTACATACAAATTTTATCTGTTCCGAGCACAAGTGCATAAGTAAAAACTTTTGTAAGTAGAGCAGCAGTTTTCCATAGGAATGCATTGAAAACCAATTAATCTGTTCTGGAGGGAACAGATTTCAATGCACCATTGCCCTTGAGCTGCCCCACTCGGCTGAGACAGTGGGCTGGCAGACCCAGAATTTTGCTGGGGCAGTGGTGGTCCTTGGGATGGGGGAGGGAGGGGTGGATAACTTATCCCCTCACTTTTTTTAATTTATGGCCGGCGGGCTACATTTGAACCCTTCACAGGCTCCCAGTAGCCCTTGGTCTACCTGTTGTGCAGATCTGTTTTATATGAACATTTATGATCACATAACCTGTGTTTATAACCACTTACCCTTGTGTGATTGCACTGACATTATATTTTCAAAGTTAGTTTACATCACTCATAACTTTTACATGGAATTTTACTCTTTTTAACTGCTCGTGTTCTATTGTAGCTTTAATAATGTCTTTTAATGCAGGAAGATGAATAGCTGTCAAGTTTTCCCCGGAGTCCGCTGGGACAGGGGGAAGGAGGCAGGGTGCTGGCAGCTGGGCCCTGCAGCTAGGAGGTGAAGCCTCATTTGCATACAGGGTTCCCAGAATCCCTTGTGGTGGCTTCAAAATGCTTACTGTTACCTAGGTGTCTCGGCTTTCTAGGGGATATATATCCATTATACAACTATTGGGGCATGGGTTGGGGCTGGGCTGGGAGAGGTGCTCCCCTGTGGGCCACCTGCAGGCAGACCAGGAGTAAGCAGAGCCCAGTCCCAGGCTTGACAGCTATGGTAAGATGTCCCTCAATTCCCTGTTCTTAATACTTCAACCTGTCTTAAACATGCTGCACTGTATATTGTCCCTCATTATTGTAAGGCACCCTGGGTCCTCTTCCAAGGAGAAAGGCGGAGTAAAAATAAGGTAAAATAAAATAAAATAAAAATAAATAAATAATGATTGATATGATTCTGACTTTGTTTTAGGTTATGTGGCTGATTCTCTTGACACTGGCTCACCATTAACAGCAATTAGATTTGCCAGTACAGATGTTCTCTGCAGTCAACCCCGATACTGACAGACCTGCCTTCCAGATTTTAAAAGCCCACCACATGAAATGGTACTGTATTTGATACTTTTGCTAGATAAACTGGCTAAGGCAGCTAGAACTTATAAAATCATACACAATGTGGACAAAGTAAATAAGGAAAAACTGTTTCCCCTATCGCACAACACTAGAACTAGGGGGCACTCCATGAAACTTTTGGGTCCTAGATTTCAAACAAATAAGAGAAAGTGCTTTTTCACCCAGAGGATCACTGGTCTGTGGAACTCCCTGCCAGAAGAAGTGGTGACATCCACTTGTCTAAGAATTAGACAAGTTCATGGAGAACAAGGGTATCCATGGCTATCATTATGGATGCCTAAGGACAACCTCCGGGTTTGAGAGATAGGCAGGATATCTCTCAATGACATTTGCAGGGAATCGTAAGCAGGAGAAGACATCTGCTTGGGAATACCTGGAAGCAAATGGTGAGCCGCTGTGTGAGACAGAATGCTAGACTGGATGGGCTGTGGCCTGTTCTAGCAAGGCTGTTCTAATTCTTATGTTCTTATGTTCTAATGACAAATAGAGGGATAGAGTCTCCCACGCCTGCATGCCTCCACTTCTCATTTTGTCTATCCTCTGGTTTTAATATCATGTCTTTGAGCTCCTGAAGTAGGCAACCAAGAATTGATTGCAGGATTGTTTTCCCTTTACTTATTCTTCACAATACAGAGAAGAATGCAGGCAGGCTGCCTCTGGCAGGTGGTTGTTGAACCCTATTGGAAATGTTCCAGATAATTAAGCGCTCGACATATGGCTACCAAAGCACAAACAAAATTCTAACATGTCTTCTGGGCAAAAGCCCCATTGTCTTTCTAAGTGGTAACAGCATTACCGTTTAATAGTGTTTGGCTTCCTTGGAGCGCAATGAGAACTTAATTCTGTGTTCTGTAGGCGGTGTCTTTAGCTCCACACTTGCTGCCAGGAAGGCTATTCTAAAAAATTGAAAAAGTAAGCTGGGGCAGCCTGTTACTAAAACACCCAGAAGTGCGGCCACCTTAACCAGCAGCTAGTCTATTGGATTGTAGAAGAGAGAGAGAGAGAGAGAGAGAGAGAGAGAGAGAGAGAGAGAGAGAGAGAGAGAGAGAACACAGGGCTGCCATCAGCCCTCTTGAGAGGCCCCTGTATCTGTGTGATATAGTGGTCAAAGTACTGGAACCGGAACACATGAAGTTGACTCACAGTCAATCAGATGTTTTTGGAAGTGATTAGATGAGCCTCTCCTTGCCCTTGAGAAGATGCATGTCTTTGCATGAGGAAGATGAGGCAGAGATAGAACCTCTTCTAGATTGCTAGACTGTCCTTCACCTGCTCTGGCCTCTACTGGCCTTCTTTTGATCTGAGATAGCTTTTCTTGGGGTTACAGTACTGATGCCTCTTCTGAACTCTTGTCCCTCCAAAGAGGAGGCACCTTGTTTTTGTTCTCCAAAGATTTTGTTCTCCAAAGATTTTGTTCTCCATGGTTCCTTCATCTCCAATGTAGTTAGTTGGATTTAGGACCTCCACCATCTTTCCTACCTTGAGGCATGTTGGCAAGTCTTTGGATCTGAGTCCCAAGTCCAAGCCTTTAGTACCAAGACTTGAGTCTCAACCCCCCAAGTCCAAGTCCCTATTAAAAATGAGCTTTTTCCCCACAGAAAAAAGCAAGGGATGGAAGGGTTCTGAATCATGAGTAAAGTCAAAATCATTGGAAGTCAAGTCCGACTTGATTGACTGGTGCAACTTAAGTCCAACTTAACAGCAAGTCCTACAACCCAAGTACCCATCCCTGCCAAGTGCATTTCTCCAACGAACACAAGCATTCTTGTTTTCTTAGAACGTGTGGATTCCTTCATAAAGGAGGGGGGAGTGTGTTCAGACTCTGAAAAAGCTCCACCCACAAATTCATGTTGCTTGTGTACTGTTCAGTATGATCATTTTGGACTTGAAGCAGCTGTCCAGAGTTCCAGGCAGGATAGTTTCCGAATGGGATCTTTGGTAATCCCTTGTGACTTCCTGTCTAAGTATCAAACATACCTATTCTGTCAGCTTCCAAACTCTGAAGAAATCAGATGTGATGAGTGTGGGATGGTGGTATTAATGAAATGTTGTAAATACAGGTCCCCATCTACATTGGCTGATGAAATTTCTGTTATATCTGTATCAAAGTAGGGAAGGGAAGAGCCAAGTATACAGCCTTGGACACCTTGAAAGAAATAGTACCAATGTAGCTCATAAAGAAACAAATTAATAACATTTTCCTTCCTGCATCATCATCTAGTAGCCATTGAAGTCTGAAGAAATATTTTTTCTGCTTCAACCTGTTCCTCTTTCTTATCTCTTCCCATGTCATCTCTTTGTGGGCTTCTGCACAGGGACTGCCTCATTATTATTCATCTGGCAAGCTGCTCTTTAGCAGGAGAGAAGTCTATAAGTGCCATAAATAAGTAAATAAATAAAAAGAGAGAAATTTATTATGGCATAAATTTCTATAGAGCCCAGTCCACATCATACTTCTCAAGAATCCTAGGAAGATTACTGATAATAAAGCCATTAAGCTTCTAAAGTGCTATAAAACTACCTTGTTGGTTTTACTCAAGGATTTACAGCTGCTACCAACTCGGGTGGAATCTAGTACTATTTACGACCATAAGATACAGCTGCCTGGGATCTTGTCTCCTCCTGTCAACCCCAACCTATGCATGCTTCCTCTCCAAGAAGCACTGTAGAATTCTACACAGTCACTTGTAGATATAGCTTCATATAGCACATTCGCCTGTATAATCTACCAATTTGGCCAGTTTATATGTATATCTCCTTTGTTCTTATTAAACTGTGGGTTCTCAGTAGGCATCAAAGGAAGAAGGCATACTTCTCTGCTTGTCTTTTTTTTAAAAAAAAAATATGGCCCTTTTAGGATCTGTTTTCACCCTACCACTCTCATATAATAATAATAGTCCTGGAGTGATCTTAGAACTGCAGAGCTAGATAGGACCCTGTGGATCATCTAGTCTAGCCTTTGACAATAGGGAATTGAGCTCTTAATTTATACCTAAACCAGATACCTTCACGGCTGAGCTAGACTAGAGGTTCCCACTTTCCTGGTACTTTTGGTCTTCAACTCCTAGAATCCTTGAGCATTAGCCATGCTGTCCGGATCATCTGGGAACTGGGTCCCAAAATGTCAAAGGTAGAGAACCATAGAATAATAGAGTTGGAAGAGACCACAAGGGCCATCCAGTCCAACCCCCCTGTCATGCAGGAACCCCATCATAATATTTCTGACAGATGGTCATCCAGCCTCTGCTTTAAAACCTCCAAAGAAGGAGACTCCACCATCCTCTGTGGCAGCATATTCCATTGATGAACAACTCTAACCATCAGGAAGTTCTTCCTAATGTTCAAATGGAATCTCTTTTCCTGTAGTTTGAGACCATTGCCCTGCCTCCTAGTCTCAGAAGCCATGCAAAACAAACCAGCTGCTTCTTCAATGTGACATCCTTTCAAATATTTAAACATAGCTATCATATCCCCCCTCAGCCTTCTTTTTGAAAAGCTAAACATTCCCAGTTCCCTAAGCCATTCCTCATAAGACATTTCCTCCAGACTTTCAACCATCCTGGTCGCCATCCTCTGCACCCGCTCGAGGTTGTCAACATCCTTTTTAAATTGAGGTGCTCTCCACCCTGACTGTGGCTGCTCTAATCAAATTCTATGGCCAAGATTCTACTTCCCTTTCATTGAGTAAAAAGCAGCACAGAAAGACTGGTGTTCCTGCTGCGCACACATGGCAGTTCCCATCCAGAAAGCTTTTGCTTGCACAAGAACAAATTTCAGCAAGACCAAGTCGCTTGGGACAGCTTGAACTGGAACAGGAAGGGCTCTTGTGTTCCTTCTTGTTCCAATGATCAGCTTAAGTCCATATAATCAGACCTGGACCTGAAGGTAGATCTGGGATTCAATTTTAAGTAGCCGCTGCCAAATCAAGATTCACACAGCCTTCCATCCTTTTGAGGTTGGTAAAATGAGTACCCTTCTTGCTGGGGGGACTATGTGTAGCCTCCATAATTACTTTTTTTAAAGAAGAAGGACTTGGCTATCAGCTGACAGGGGATTAAAGACAGAGCAGCTGTAAATCAAATCAAGTTTATTGTAGTCATATGGCCCATATATACAAATGTACAATAAAAGCTAGAAGAAAAAAACAATGAAGACTACTAGTAAATAGGAGAGTCAGGGGGAAGGATGGTCGAAATGATCTCTGCCCTTTTACGAATGACAGCTAGAAAAAACTTTGCTACCTGTGCTCATATGATATCTTAGACAGTATTGAACTAACCATCTGGAAGGTTGGCCTTGGAACTTATTCACCAATGGACAAATTAGGTTATTCCTAATTTATTCATAAAATGGACAAAAGAGAAGCACAAGTTGAAGAAATTCAGGGGACTCATTTCCACATGGACAAAGTCTCTCTTGGCATGGAATTCCCTTGAACCTACCCTGGAGAAATGCTGAAGGCAACACATTCATCCTGACCAGCATAAAGGCCCTGCAGGCCTGTGGAGAACAGAGTGAGGTTAGGGATGGTGCAGGGGTCCTCCTGTATGATGGGAAAACACCTTGTGACAAAGGGGAGCCAGTTCTGTGTTCTTGCAAAAAAGCTCCTGCCTCTCTATGACGGTTACTTCACATCCCTCTCATCGCGGTTCGCTGGCCCGCTTGGGACCGGTACAAAAAAAGGTTACTCCATGTCCATTGCATGACGGCGGGAGTTTGGCCTGACTATGTCCCCTGAAAGGGGAACAGAGCATGATGAGACATACCTCTCCCTGGCCTTGAGAATTGTCTTGTCTCGGTTCTTGTTTCGAGACAAGTGCCCGTGAAGTACTGCTTACCACGCAATACACGCATTCTCCATCTAGTGGCAGGAGTGTGAAGTTGCATTCTCCAGTACAATCCCAATGGCGTAAACAATGCATCGCAGAGAGGGAAGAAGGCATGAAACCAGGGGTTTTGTCGCTTAACGTATGAAAGGCAAAGTTGCAGAGATTCGAAATATCGAAAAATGGAAGCCGGGCCCAAAAAAAAAGGGTAAACGAAGCCAGGAAAATTCAGTAATTGTTACGAACCAAGGACGTGAAGTAACAATTGTCACGATACCATCAATCACGCCTTTGGGTAAACGGAAACAGGGACTGAACAGGGACAAGACCACGTGACCGTAAACAACGTTATCACGAAACAAATGTAATCTCGGAACGAGGAAGGACATGAAGTAACTGTCTATGTCACATAGTTTCTGGGTGAGAATTCTTAGGGCCTGTTTCTGCCCTAGCACCAGGATATGTTCAAGAGGGATACCTATGGACATAATTTTTTGTTTAACGAAGGAGTGCCCCTGGTTTGCTACAGCCCTATATACAACATATAAGAGCAGTCCCACTGTGGCCTTTTATCCCACCCCCTTGTAACCTTTGTTTTGTACCCTTGTGTGTTGTATAAAATGTTCCTCATATCCACGGTCCCACTCAGAAAAATAGCAACTTTAGTAGTGTGGTTATCAAGAGTACTCATATTGTCACCTGCTACTTAAAAAAAAGAAAAGAAAAGAAAAAAAGTAATATTACTTTTCAAGTGGTCCTTCTCGGCTCTGATTTTTTTCTTTTGTTACAGTTTTTAAAAATCCAATCATTTTTACACCTGAAAACGTATATGACTTCATCATCTCTCCGCTTAGAACAAGCCAAAATTGCTTGACGGAATGCTAATACATAAGTGATGTGACTGGCGGTGGAGATGAAACAGACCTTGTGAATAGCTCAGCCAGAACAAGACAGAATGAGATGGAATATATCCAAAGTAACTAATTAAGGGTTTCTTAGGAATTTTTCTTGCCCTCACATTCTACAACTCCCATTGCAGCCCCTCACACACACACACACACACACACACACACACACACACACACACACACACACACACACACACACACACACACACACAAACACACGGATGCTGCTCATTTGCTCCCTCACTCAGGACATTACATAATCTCAGGCAGTGTCTGACTTGTTTTGTTGTATTGCTCTTTTAGTTGCCATGGTGACAAGAAAAAAAGATTTTAACGAAGGGCTCTCTCCCCAAGACCGCCGTTCATTGCTTTTGAACTGAATATACGTGGGGATTGATGTTTGCCAAATGTTAAGCTGTTCTGTCCCTATTCCAGTCAGCTGTCAAAAAGAGAGAGATTATTTTTTAATTTAGCAGTTGCTGTCCTAATGTTAATTGATTGCTTAGAGTGTTTGAAATCAATCTTGTGCTTCTGCATTTTAGGAGATCTTGGGGTTATTTAAATAATTTAGATAAAAAGCCTGACTGTTGGCAGGGGAATTAAAAACTATAAGCTTCAGCTGTTTAACCACCTTGAGGCTAAAAAGTCTCAAGCAGAGATGATGATGATGATGATGATGATGATGATGATGATGATGATGATGATGATGATGATGATGATGATAAGAACATAAGAATACTGTATAAGAAGAGCAATGCTGGGTCAGGCCAAAGGCCCATCTAGTCCAGCTTCCTGTATCTCACAGTGGCCCCACCAGATGCATCTGGGAACAAATGAGACCAGATATCTGTCTCCTGATACCACTCCCCTGCATTTGGCCCTTGAAGTACCCTGGTTTTAAGCCTGGAGATTACACATCTCCATCATGGTTTGTAACCTGTTTTGCAACCTGTGATGGACTTTTCCTCCAGAAATCTGTCCAATCCCCTTTTTGAAGGCATCCAGGCCTGATCATTGATGATGATTGCATGCTGCCAAGACTTATGGTGGACTTCTTCAGTATTCAGAAGTAGTTTCCCATTCCATTCCTCCTGGGGTGCCCAGGGACCGTGCAGCTTACTCAGGGCTTCATAGGCTGGCTCTTCCAGGATGCACAGGGGGGAATCGAACTCCCGCCTTCTGGCTCCACAGTCAGATATCAAATTCATAGGCAATGCTAAATAAGATCAAGGCTGGATTTATGATGAACATTAAAAGAAACATGATACCAAATGGAGTTAAGAGGAACAAGAGACAGAATGTTACACAGTTCTTGTATCGACCAGTTGTGATAGATTATGGACTACTTTAAAAATAAGTCTCAGTTCTTCCAGAACACATCTAAGATTCATCCTTCTCATCATTTTTAAAAAAATCTATTATTATTTAAAGAAAATTCATGGTAACAAAACAGGCAGAAAAATCATTTTTATATATTTAGCTCAAAGAATATTCCAGAATGTCATTCAAATTAAGAACATTTTACTCTGTATCTATATCTATACACCTCTCTTAGTAAAGTTGTTTTGTTCTTTATTACAGGATGCCTTCTGAGTCTTTGGAAGAAACTGCCATAGCTGGGTAATTGATTGGATATTTATGAATCCTCTCCAGGAGAGTTCACACATCTGTGACGCATGATTAAGGTACAGTTCTGAAATGGCCAAATGGACCAGCCTGACGTAAAGCAGGGATGTGAAATCAAATGCAACAGTCAATACCCTTTGAACTTGAGAACAACAACAATATGAGTTTTGAAAAATTGATGCAGTTATTTGTGTGATTACATCTGGATGCAGCTATTTGCATGGTTACACTACTTTCACTTGGTATTTTTGGCATACCTTAAAGACATATGAGATTCTGTAATGGAAAAACATTCCTCAAGTCTCCATTCATTGCTCTTTTTTACATATTTGGCTCTTTAAGGCGTGGTGGCTCAGTGGACTAAGGCTTCTGAAAACTGTTGGCTGCAAAGTTGGCATCTTGGCGGTTCGAATCCCAGGTGCCATGCAGTGGAGCATGCTTCTTCTGATAACCCCAGCTCCTGCCAACATAGCAGCTCGAAAGCATGTAAATGCAAGTACAGAAATACCTCGGATAAAGAATGCCCCGGATAACAATTTTTTCGGATAACAAATGTAAAATTCCAGGTATAGGGTTGCCTCGGATAGCAAATGCTCCCTATGGGCTGCCTCGGATAACAAATGTTTCATAATGCCTTGCAAAAAAATTGTACCCTGCATGCATTGCAGCAGGATGCATAGTTTGTGGAGGGGTGGGAGGAGTTAGAGCGTGTGTTTTTATGGTGTTTTGAAGCTATTCTGGACATGTTTTGTTGAAGTATTTGGACCTTTCAAACTTGGTAAGATAGGGAGCTAGCTTTTATTAACCTTTGCACAGCTTTTCTTTGCATTATTGGCTGGAAGAGGCTGGGGTAGTCTTTCTGGTTCCATTTATCATTGTTTGCAGTCTTTTTTCATTGCTCTGCAGGCAAAATGGGCTGGATTTTTCTTCCTGCTTATGTTTCTTTGTTTGCATTTTTCCCCATTGCACTTTGGGTGGGAACAGGCTGGGGTAGTCTTGCTGGTTTATCTTGTTCATTTTTACATTGCACTGCAGGGGGATGATCTGGAGGGTGTTCCAGCACTGCAAGCCTTTAAAGTGCATTTTATACAGAGGTCTGGAAACAAACCCCCAGCTTTTTTGCCTTTTTTCAGACCTCTGGAACGGATTAATCGGTTTCCCATTCATTTCAATGGGAAACCATGTTTCAGATAACACATTTTTCAGATAACAAATTGCCTCTGAGAACAAATTAAATTCGTTATCAGAGGCACCACTGTAGATAAGTAGGTACCTCCATAAAAAGCGGGAAGACAAAACAGTGTTTCCTGGCAGCCATAACAGCCACTTGGCCATAGATTTGCACAAACTAACTCTTTGGCTTGAATATGGAGATGAGCACCACTCCTAGAGTCACACATGACTAGCACGCATGTGTGTGGGGGGGGGACCTTTACCTTTTTACCCTTTTGAAATGAATTACTCCTCCTTTGAAATCTGTTGTATGCAAACCTGACCTTGATTACGACCTTCAGTAGTTATATCCCAAACTTTGCATTGTACAAGACTGTTTTCCTCCCTGCCGTCTTACAACTTTTTGAGTAAATCACCCTGTAGGGATTTTGGCCTGCGGCTGCTGCTGCTTCACACCACCACCACCACCCCTATTCAAAGAGAAGATTCTTAACGAAGTCCCCAGAGTTTTGTATCTATCTCAGATTGAAGAGGATCACCAATCCTATTTAATGGCCAGCCCAGCTGTTACAGGCTCTCTTAATTTGTTCAGCAACAGTGACCTGATGGCTCAGCCATCTAAGAAGATGCTAACACAGAAAATAATCAATACAGGCAGCTTTCAGCCCATGTAGGGTGTTGAACCTGAAACGCTTGGGGATAATTTGGAGCAGCTCAATTCAAATAAGTAAGCCTCTGCGATAACTAAGGCATGCCCGAGACATTTTGCCACCTGAGGTGAAAATGGCAAACATGCCCCAGCTCACCCCCCATCAAATTAAAGCAAAGTGTTCTGCGTCTATACTGCCCCATAGCACTTTAAGCAAAACAAAGCAAAGTGTTCTGCTTATAGACCACCCCATAGTGCTTAAGCCCTCTTTGGGCTGGTTACAATTAAATTTTGCAGGCTACACATTGCCTCCCCCATCCAGCAAGCTAGGTACTCATTTCACCCACCTCAGAAGGATGGAAGACTGAGTCAGCCACAAGCCAGCTACCTGGGATTGAACCCCAGGTTGTGAGCACAGTTTTAGCTGCAATACTCTCTGGGCGGTTTGCAATGTATTTATACAGGCTACCCATTATCCCCACCCCACCCCACCAAGCTGGGTACTCATTTTTCCAACCTCAGAAGGATGGAGGGCTGAGAGAACCTTGAGCCTGCTACCTGAAATTGAATCCCAGGTTGTGAGCACAGTTACAGCAGCAGTAAAGCAATTTAACCACTGTGCCACAAGGCTCATCCTTCCCAAGGTGCATAGAGACTAATTAGCCAAGTCATTCTGGCATAAGAGGCAGAAAAATCAACAAATTGCTGTCCCTCGTCCAAGACAATAGCAATCCAATAATGAAAACATAAATAAATAAATCGCTTGCTACCCTTTTCTAATTCAAATTTTGTTTCCTGAGTCCAGAGTTTCACCCTACCTAATGAGAGGGCCATCCCTGATCTGAACTGGTCTCTTTCTACTTTAACTTTGTAACAGGAGAAAGAAAAGAGGAAGACTAAATATGAGAGTGATTGACTCAGTAAAAAGACCCATAGCCTTGAGTTTGCAAAACCTGAACAAGACCGGTAATGACAGGACCTTTTGGATATTTTGAATTTAGAACAGTACCATAGGTCTGAGGCAACGTGATGGCCCATAACAAGAAAACAAGATCTAGGATACTCTACTTTGTTGTAAATGAGAACAATCTGCAGACCACATAAAACAGACAAAGGGACTGTGTGAGGCTTATATGCCATATGGTTCCTACCCCTGTCTTTGGGTTTAATTTACTTCTGAAGAATGGTAAACGAACAGCGTTAAGGCTTCCAAGTCTTTGACAGATGCACTGAAGAGAAACATTTTAGACTCTGCAAACAGAGTAAAGTCTTCTCTGTTTGCTGATGATTCCCCACTAGGTTGAGAAATAATATTATCTTGGTAGCATCCATTCATCATAAAAGGAGTTGACCAGCAGCTCTTCCTAGAAAACAGTGCTGTCTAGTATCGACTATAATGTAACATTCAATATATACTACAAACTGTGAATTAAGATCCTCTGTTCATATCTCAGGTAAGTTCTTTCTCTACCTCAGTCCTTCACCTGCAATACGAATACAGTACTGATGTATAATGGGCTGCTTAGAAATATTCATATTTATTTGCTACATGTTTATATCCAGCCTTGCTTCCAAACTGCTCCAAAATGCATACAAGATTCCCTGTTTTTATCATCACAGCAATCTTGTAAGGCAGACCGCACTGGGATATATTGCTGAGCCCAAAGTCACATAATTTCACCCAGCACAGATTTGGATCTGCCTCTCTCTACTACAGGGGAATAGTGGCTCAGTGAGTTAGAGTGCTGAAACTGTTAGCTGCAAAGTCGGCAGCTCAGCGGTTCAAATCCCAGGTGACATGCAGCGGAGCGAGCTCCCTCTGTTAACCCCAGCTCCTGGCCAACCTAACTGTTCGAAAGCATGTACATGCAAGTAGATAAATAGGTTCCTCCTGAAAAAGTGGGAAGATAAGCAGTGTTCCATGCACAGAAATGCGTTCAGCTACGCCGGCCACATGGCCACGAACTTCCACAACACTGGTTCTTTGGCTTCAAAACGGAGATGAACACCACCCCCAGAGTCGGACATGACAAGCACGCATGTGCGGGAGGAACCATTACCTTTACCTTTACCTCTCTACTACAGTGTTCGAACCACTGTGTTATGCGTTCAGTATGTATGTGAAGATTCAAAGTTATCCAGGTGCGGTTATCTGGAAGTGGAGTCATGCAACTGGACTTCTTTTCTTGAGAGATCAAAACGTTTCACTGCACACCCAAGCAGCTTTGTCAGTCTGAATGATATGTTTTCAGCACAATACCTCCAATGGGCACAGGGGTTTCTAGAATATGTAAGGCAGGCATGTTCAAACTTCGGCCCTCCAGATGTTTTGGACCACAGCTCCCACAGTCCTTTGCCATTGGAAATACAGGCTTGGAATTCTGGGAGTTGTGTTCCAAAACATCAGGAGGGCCAAAGTTTGGACATGCCTGATGTAAGGGATGAGACGTTGCCCCACAAAGCTTACAATTTTCAAAATAAGACCATGTCTGGGTCACTAACACCCACTCTGGGGTCCCAAAATGCTCTCAGATTAACAGCCAATCTAGTAGGGGTACAGCCACACACTTATGCTGGGTTTTCAAAAAGCAATTTTAATATCCTCCGAACAAAGATGAGTAAAGATGGCCGGATGTCTTAACAAGAAAAGAAGTCCAAGAAGGGTGGGAGTATCTAAAATAAGACGTTCTAAAAATGCAACTACAACCTATTCCAATAAGAAAAAAAGTGGGATATTAGTCCCTGGAACGGATTATTAAGCATTCAGTATGTAAGAACTTAGAAAATGAGGTAACAATAAATAGAAGCCAAAATGGATTTTTCAAGAACAAATCCTTTCACACTAATCTGATCTCATTATTTGACCGGGTAACCTCCGCGGTAGAAAGAGGAGATGCTGTAGATGTAATATATCTCAACTTCAGCAGAGCTTTCTGAACACCCCACTTCAAGAAATATTCTGACAAATTGGAACAAGATCAGAGGAGGGCGACAAGGATGATCAGGGGACTGGAAAAAAACCCCTAGAAGGAAAGACTGAAATAACTGTGCATGTTTAGCCTGGGGGAAAGGGCAATATAGTAGCACTTTTCAAATATTAAAAGAGCTGCCATACAGAGGAGGGGCAGGATATATCCTCAATCATCACCGAGTGAAGGATGCACAATGAAGAGCTCAAGTTAAGAGAACCCAGCTTTAGGTTGAATATCAGGAAAAACTTCCTGACTATTAGAGCAGTACAGCAACAGAATCAATTTCTTCAGGAGGTGGGGAGTTCTCCAGCATAAGAGTCATACAAGAGAAATTTGGACAACCACTTGTCGGAGGGTTGGACTTAAGAACATAAGAAGAACCAAGGGCAAATCTGGTCCAGATTTGATGGGCCTTTCAGCTTCGCTATTGTGTGATTCTATGAAAGTACAACAACAGGCAAACATTTAGGCATCAAGGGTGATCTAAATCTACATAATACAAATACAGTATGGCTCCGCTTAAGAGGATTGCAGTAACACTTGTGGAAAGAAAAGCCATGAGACATTCACTTCCTTGATTTTTTTTTCTTGCAAACTCCTGAATGTAGCAATAAGAAGACTGTTTAGGCATTTAGTATCCATCTCTGTGGGACCCTAAAATATTATTAGGTATTGAGGGTTACAATGGATTTGAGCTTCTGTGTGCATGCAGCAGCCAAAGGACTTAATGAAAGCCCTTCAGCTCAGCAGAGCCATTAATGCTACCATGATGAATTGAAACAGGCAGCCACCAAGGCACCATGAAGAGCAGCAGACAGAATTCCCAATATGCTACCATCTGGAACTTCCAGTGTGGCAATTCTCAGAAGTTATTTTTCTAAACCACAACTCTTAGAATCCCACAGCTGGAGATTCTGGGAAGTACCAGTCTCTTTCACAGCTCTCTCTATTGTTGACTTGATAGTTTTCAAGGTTCCTATTTCTAGGGAAGAGATGTGAAATTTTTGAATAATTTTGGAAACATAAAACGGCGGGGAGGACTGTTTTTCATCAGTTTTTCCATTTCCCCCCCAAAATTCCCATGCCTTGAACATTTTTGGAAATCTTACATCTCTTTTCTATGGCTGATCCTTTGCACAGGAGCTCTTGGGATAGAGAACACTAGCCACTACCTACAAACCAACCAACCAAAAATGAGTGAGAGGGACAATTAGAACATTTACCCGCTCTGACCACCACCCCTTGTAATGAGTTGTTATGTGACTTCCAGTGACTCCCCCCCCCCAATGTATGGCAGTCCCATGAATAAGTGATCTCCAAAATGCCCTCTCCTCAACAGCCATCCTCAACTCTTTGTAACTCAAACCTGCGGCTTCCTTTAGGGAGTCCATTCATCTCATATCTGATCTTGCTCTTTTCCTGCTGACCTCCACTTTTCCCAATATTACTGTCTTTTCTAGAGAATCCTGCTATCTCATGATGTTGTCTAAGTAGGAGAACCTCAGCTCCAGCATTTTTTTTTTTTTGCCTCCAGAGATAGTTCGGGATTGATTGGTTGGAGGACACACTTGTCCATCATTTTGGCAGTCCAGGGTATCTATAAAGCTCTCTTTCAGTACTTCATTTCAAATGAATCCTTCCACATGAATCCTTCCACCACCACCCTAGCAGCTTTGTTTACTGCCCAGATTTCAGACCTGTACATATTAACTAGAAATACGATAATGTTGATGATTTCGCTAAAAGTGAGGAGTAAGAAGGGGATAAAGGGGTCTCAACTGGCTGCCAAGCTGGCATGAATGGGGCACCTGGAGCTGATATCTGAGATGAGAGACACTGTCCAAGAAATTAGAAGGAGACTGACGACTTCGATATTGCACAAGCCACAAATCCACTCTGGATTTTAGTTCACATCATTTCTTTCAACTGTTACACCATCCTTCAAATAAGTTCAGCACCTTGGATAAATCCTTTCCATTTGAGACTCAAGTCCCAAGGTGGATTTCTCCTCCCACCACAACACTGTGCCACCAGCCCCTTGTGGCTCACAAGTCTCTTACATAATATGACGATTGAAGTGGTCACTTTATATATCCGATAATGGGTTTTGGAGCCAACCAATGAATATTCTTGTTCACTGACTCCACCCTCTTGACATGCAAATGAAAGGGCAGCGTTAAGGCTGTGAAAATGGCTGCTTTCCCCTTTGTTAATGTACTCTGAATCCCACCTGGATTTTCCCCCATCCTCACTTTATATTACATTGCAAGACATTCTGTTTTCTTTCTATGCTGAAATTCATCTGCACATGAATTAGAACATTTTCCCTTACACCAACTATATTTTTGTCTATTAATGTTCAGTTATACATGTTATTGTTTTTGGTACTGCTGCTAAAGTTATTATTGCAGCTGCTGCTGTTGTTTTGACTGCTCCATGGTGGTAGCGCACTCTCTGAGAGGTTTAAAAGGTAATTATACAAGGAACATTTGTCCCCCAGCAAGTGAGTGCTCATTTTACTGACCTCAGAAGGCTGGAAGGCTGGATCAACCTTGACTCAGCTACCTGATCAGTCAGGACAGAATTCAGGTCATGAACAGCAGCTTGACTGCAATACTTCAGTTTAAGCACTATGCTATAGAGTAGGACTCATTATATTTTAAAATATTGGTCTCCAAGTTAGGAGCAGGAAAAGCGAAGTGAAAAATTGCTCAGCCTTTTGACATCAGCCTGTCCACAACTGCTGTTCTCCATCATCTGAATGATTCAGACACATTGTTCTGTTGACCAAATATCTCAGAAAGGAAAAATAGCCAACATGGAAAAGGTTTTATCCATGTTCCTCTTCCATTTAAAATGCCCCTTCCTGAAGTTTGATTTCCACTTAAAAATAAATAAATTCACACTTCATTACCTGCTTTTGCAGGTAATGGTGCACGTTCCTCTAAGGGGCCTATCAATGAATCCTCAAATTCATGGAAGCAATATCTTGAGACTCTGCTCTTAAAATATCACAGTCTGGTTGAACAGTATTAAATATCTGCTCCTTTAAAGATAGTGTGTTTAAAAGTTTAAAGAACAGCAAATGATTTCCCTCTTCTCTCCAGGAGGCCTCTGCCACCAATCAACAAATAACACCATGAGAGATGACGCTGGACTGTAGTGCCATGTTGTGTTAGCTCAGGAAGAACAAATTGGGCCTGTTCACTGCACAACCAAAGAGCAATGTGCCTGCAAGATGATAAGAAGGTTCCTGCTTTGGAACAGAGGCCAGAGCTGCATAACTTGTTTAAGATAACAATCACGGAAACTTTGGGATTAAGAGCCACAAAGCTCTTACATATTTTAAAGACTCTTCAAAAGGCTCTTCAGTGGAATATGTTGCAACCAGGGGACAGAGAGAGGGCAAGATTCAAAATTCTGCTCTTTGGAATTCAGAAAGCTCCATGATTAAAGATGAGACAGGGAAGGGATGGGAAACCATGGTGTTGCACCCTAAGATAAGTGCAGAGAAAGGAGATGATGGGAATGTTGTATCAGGACCCCAACCCAACCTTTAGACTGTTCCAAAATCTTCTGGGGGATGATCATACAGTGCAAAATAGGATGCAGGATGCTACAAAGCAAAAAGGAATTCTATTTGTTGTTCAAGTTGGTTTTGTATTTCTAAGTGTTGCACTTTGGAGCAGTACAAAAAAACCTTAATTCACATCTGTCGTGCAACAGCTGAAATTTGTCTCAACCACACCACCAGAACGGGTACTAAGTGAGACAAATCTGTACCTGGCGCTGGGGTAGGGTATTTCCTTGTCACAGTTTGTTCCCAGTTTCTGTTCTGAGACAAGACACCATGAGGTAACAACTGTCACGCAACAAAACATTCGTTTCTCTTGGAGAACTGTGTCCCAGGTACTAGGTTGGGTGTTATGTTCAAAGTGCCCACCCACCCTAGATGATCACCACCCCCTTGCCCTCCTCCATTAAATACCAATAAAACAACCCAAACTTCAAAGCCAGGCAAGAGGGACACCAGACAGACAATTAATTAGCAAGCAAAAGGAACAAAGAACAAAGAAAGCCCAAAGGCTATCACCCCGAGCATTCCAATGCAGCCATGTGGAGAAAGTGTAAGCTAGCCAGATGAGCCGCAGACTCCTTCTCTGCCTGCAAAGAGTTTGACTTTTCAGAAGCGAAATATCAAACAAGAATTCTTAAGCCCCCCCCCCCCCAAGGAAAAAGGAAGGTAGACAAATTCAGTGTTTGTCACTGTACAAGGCTGTGAGGGAACACTTGTTACAAGACAAGCTATCACGACCATGGGAAAACTGAAACAGGGACAAAACCACATGATCACGATCATCACTGTGACGGTACAAAACTAGTTGCGGAACAAAGTAGGAGGTGAAGTAACCACTTTACTGAATGATTGCCAGCAATGCACTTGGGCCGATTAAATTTGTGTTTCCTATGAAGTATGGAGATGTTCTAAATTAAAGATGGGCACAAATTGCTCCATGCCGCGTCATCCTAAGTCATTGGTACGGAACCCCAGGTGCCATGCTTTCTCCCCCCCACCTCTCTCGCTGGCTCCTCCACTCACTATCTGGCACACACTGCTCATTCTCTCCTTGTCGCACAATGTTTCATTCCCTGCAAGAGCACGGGCTTCCCTTCTCCGCCTCCTCCAGCAACGGGCCGCTGAAAGGCAGCGTTGAAGGAATCCCTGCACCACCTCTTCATCTGCTTTGTCAGGTGCTGGAGGAGGAGGAGGAGGAGGAGGAGGAGGAGGAGGAGGAGGAGGAGGAAGTCAATGCTTCTGCTGCACCTGGGCGATTACACAAAGAGCAAGAGAAAAGCCATTTTCCGGGCCTCCAGAAGGCCTGGGATGGTCCCCAGAGGCCAGTTCAGGGCAGTGCCAGTCCTGGGGTAAGTATGGGAGTCCTGAAACAGGCCTTCACTCCTTACCCCAGGGGGCCTTTTTTCATATACTGTACTGTGGTCCAGTACTGGGACTGCAGTATATGAACTGTGAATGGGTGGGGGACCACTATAGTGGATCAATGAAAGAGCAGCATGATAAATGGCAGACATATTGTGCCTAAGTCACCCACCTCTGTTAAGAGAGGGTGACACATATGAATGACTTCCTTGACTCTTCTCTCGAACCACCTATATTATCTGTCTATTATGTGTACATCCTCGTCTTTGAATAAGTGTCTTTTGTCCTTCAAATGAAGGTACACTGCTGATTCTGGTCCTGAGCTGTTGCCCTTCCTGTACCGGGCCATCCTCCAGTATAATGGCCTATTTATCATTGATTCCTAGACAAATCAGAAACACTTCACACCTCCACCAGGAAGGCCACTGCTAACAACCCATACTTAATGGATGCTGGGAAGGGTTGCAGGTCCACCTAATCAGCCTATTCAGACCAGGATGGGTGAAATTAAGGTGAACTATAACTCAGAAGCCTCCCACCAACTATTCACAGACTGAAGAAGCTATTTGAAGATCCCACAAGAAAAGAAGTCCAGTTGCTGTGACTAAATTCCCAGGTATTTCTATGGTGTAATTACCAGCATGGGCCACTAGAGGGAAGACAAAGACCATGCTATGTATAGTGTTTACTATTGTCCATATTATTTATTTATTTATTTATTTATTTATTTATTTATTTATTTATTTATTACATTCATCAGAGGGCTTGAAACCAGTCCCCCATAAACAGTGGGTCCTACTGTACAGTACCTGCCATTTTTCAGATCTTGTCTTTTTTCAACATTTGCTTTGCAAATGTTATATTTTAGCTGGCTTCTAGCTATCCTTGGTCTCTAATACAGACAGGAAACCACTGACTTGGTAAACTTAACGGCCAATCCTATTGTTTTAAACAATCCAGGGAATGCATTTTACCTGAGACCTCCTCACAAATGTATTGTTTATTCTTACCCTTCCTTGGTTGCCTAGAAATTTTGGGGAAAGGAATCAAAAATATTTCAAGATGCATACATAGTCTTTCCTTTCATTTTTAAAGAAAAGAGGTCATGCTGCAAACACCATTTTATTCCTGAAGTTATTTCCCGTTTCCGCCTGGTTTGCAAAACAGCCCAAGCACGCCAACACCTAAGCACTTACATTGGTGAATATGTTTTGAAGATGGCCTCCTCACCAAGTCACGTCTCATTAAATCACTTCAAGGCATAACACAATGTGAAGCTGTACAAATAAAAACCTTCCTCTTGAACCAAAGCCTAATCTTCCATTAACTGCTGATCTGGATTACTTTGTGCAAGAGTGGGCAAAATAAAAAATAAAAAAATAAAAAGGCTGTCAAACACTGACATTTTAGTGAGCATTTATAATAAGAAGGAATAATGTAGCAAATTATGGAAGCTCTGGCAGGCCGTAGCTCTATAAAGAAGAGACATACAGAGGACCAGAGATTGAGACGTACAAAACAATGCAGGGCATGAGTAAAGTGGACAGAGGGATGCTCTTTTCCCTCTCACAAAATACCAGAGCTAGGGGACATCCACTCAAATTGAGGGCTGGGAGAGTAAGAACAGACAAAAGAAAATATTTTTTCACCCAGCGCGTTGTTAGTCTGTGGAACTCCCTGCCACAGGATGTGGTGATGGCCTCTGGCCTAGATGCCTTCAAAAGTGGATTGGACAGATTCCTGGAGGAAAAGTCCATCACAGGTTACAAACCATGAGGGAGATGTATCATCTCCAAGCTTAAAACCAGGGTACCTCAAGGACCAGATGGAGGGGAGTGGCATCAGGAGACAGATATCTAGTCTCCTGCGCTCCCAAACGCATCTGGTGGGGCCACTGTGAGATACAGGAAGCTGGACTAGATGGGCCGTTGGCCTGATCCAGCAGGGCTCTTCTTATGTTGTTGACCCTCGGTTTGTATAACATAAAATATGTACCGTGGATTTAGTTATCTGCAGATGGCAGCCTGAACCATGCAGCATGAAGGGCGGCCAGCCAGTGCACTCATGGCATGAGGCCCCATGAAGAGCCCGCTGGCTGATCCAGCAGCACGGAGAGCTAGCCAGCAGCCATGCGGCGCCACCACTTTTGCCCCCACCACCCCTGCCATCACTTTCATCATTCATTCTTATCCGTGGATTTTGGTATCTGCGGGGCAGCCCAGGGGTCCTGCTGTACATGGATTCTTGACACATTGTTTATAACTAAAATATAACATATAATAATTAAAAATTTTATCATGGGCTTCAGAGATCCAAATTTATTTTCTTACTTGAGACCTGAAATGTAGTGGGTGTGATCTTGAGCCAGTCTCTCATCTCTGCTTGACCCTACCCCACAGGGTCGTTGTGAGGCCTAAGCAGGGAAGTGCAACTCTGCCACTCTTTCTGTTCCTTTTTAACTACTTATATTCTTCAAGTGTGTATCATTGCAATCATTGGAATCATCCCACCAAGTTTCAGTTACCCATATCAAGTCAAATTTTTACCTCCCTGAACTCAGATTCTCAATTCTTCTTGTTTGCTGCCCCTACTCCTAGTGTTCCTATATAACAGGCCTGGCCAACAGGGAGACCGTGGGCTACTGGTAGCCCGTGAAGGGTTCAAAAGTAGCCCACTGGCCATCAATAAAAAAAGTGAGGGGATAAGTTCTCCACCCCTCCCTCCCCATCCCAAGGACCACCACTACCCCAGCAAAGTTCTGGTCTGCCAGCCCACTGTCTCACCCAAGCAGGGCAGTTCAAGGGCCATGGCGCATTGGAATCTGTTCCCTCCAGAACAGATTAATTGGTTTTCAATGCATTCCTATGGGAAACCACTGCTCTACTTACAAAAGCTTTTACTTATGAGCATGTACTCGGAACGGATAAAATTCGTAAGTAGAGATTTTAGTGTAGTAGCCCTCAGGCAGTTTGGGCCGGAAAAAGTAGACCTTGGCCTGTTCAAAGTTGAACAGCCCTGCTATATAAGCACCAGAGATTGTGTGTTTTGTGGTCTCCTGTCCTTCTACATTTTTAAAAAAGATTATTATTAGGCCTCATTAGATGTGCTTAGTCTGTTCCTTTTTTGTAGGACACTTTCATCTCTCTTTACCACTGGCACTTGTGTCTCCCTCCCCTTTCAATTCAGTTTAAAGCCCTCCTGATGAAGTAAAAATTAAAAACTGCCACTTGATAACTAAGGGCAGAAGTCTAACCAGCCAAGACAGCACAGAGGTGGCTGAGCTGACACTAAGCTAGCTAAGTCTGTGGGTATCCAAACCTCACCCACATTAGGATGCTGGATTTTACTTAAGTCTACCCTGACCCTAAATTTGTGCCAACATGATAGTTGTGTGAGTTTGGGATTGAAATCTAGAATAACTCTTCCTCTGCTCCTTCCCTGCCCTCCCCCCTTTTTGCTCTTGGATCCTTTTATGCCAACATCTGAGATTAAGTGGCATGAGGGGGTGGTTCTGGCACAAGAAGCCTCTGCCCATTTCAACTGGCATATCTGTGAATTTGGGGTAGGATGAGGAAATGCAGCCACTGTCATGGAGCTGGCAACATTCCATTCCATGCTGCTGGTCTTTTAAAAAGAAAACAACTAAAAACTGGCTGTACAGATCTGCTTTCCCCAGTCATTAATTATTCTTTGATTCACTGACGTTTTTAATCTGTTATATTCCATCTTACCGACTTTTCCTCTGAATATGGTTCTATGATGTTATTGTTGAGCTATTTACGTTTACTTTGCTTTCTATTTTAATTTTTATTGTATATTGTTTATGTTTGTATTATGATGTATACTGTAAACCACCCAGAGTAGCCTTGTAGCTAGATGGCGTGGTAGACAAATCTGATAGATAGATAGATAGATAGATAGATAGATAGATAGATAGATAGATAGATAGATAGATAGATAGATAGATAGATAGATAGATAGATAGATAGATAGATAGATTACTGCACCCACAAGATTATTCATTATGTGGCCCAGTCTCTTTCCACTTAGTGACTCAAATCCTGTTGCTCAGCTCCTCCTGCACAACAGAAGTTATATCATTAGTGGCAAATCACCCCTAAGCTTCATGCCCTAAATCACCAAAGGCTTCCACTGGTGATTCCATGGTGCATACAACTTGTAAACAATGCAACGATTTTTTTCCATGCACCTTGAAATCACCAAAGGAAGATGTGAATTGGCACTTTTGATGGTATTTGTTGTCACTACTGATGTCGTTCCCCTGCACAGGTAGAGATGAGCAACAGGATTTCAGCCAGTACCTGATAAAAGGAGTGGTGTAGACCCTCCATTTACCTCCGATCTCAGAGATAAAGGCAACTGCTCCATGGGAACTCTGTAAAACCTGCCCACATTGTCTGAAAAACAGAACCCAGCGAAAAGCCTTGTGTAGTTGCACACTAGCCAAGTTTAAAAGGTTCCGTGAAGCAAATTTGTTTTACTTGAAACAAGGTTACCTCAGGGAGCACTTTGAACGCTCAATCCGACCGGCATCTCGATCGGCATTCCATTCAAGGAGCCAGGCGCGCCTCGTTAAGGCAAGACTTGACATTCTCTAATGCAGGCAAAGAGTGTGTTTGTGGAATAGAGTGCAATGTGGATGCTCCCCGCCGCAGCTGCTCAACCTCCCCCACCGCTGTTGCTTTATAGCTGGACTGGACTAACTGGACTTTCCCATCAAGATCAACAAGGTCAGACAGAGTCCTTATACTTGAATGAGTACCCTGCCGGAATGCATTCGTGAGCCAAGGAAATTATAACTGAAAATAGGGTGGATTTTTTTTCTAGTTAAGGAGTATCTAAGAAGGCTCAGCAGCCTATTTTAAATAAGGCATCAGTATCTTCCCCGCCACCCACCCAACCCATCTTCAGATCAAAGCTACAGCTTTTGTTGAACACCATGCTGAGTTCATCTGATTAGTGAGATATTTAAATATCCCTTAAATCTCACCTTGTGCTGCCTTAAGCGGCTGGCAGGATTGCATCCATCTTTTCTCTTAGTGCGAGGGATGCTGCAGCGATGCTAAATGTTTCGCTATAGATAAGCCTATCCATAACCACAAAGAACCGCTGGGCATTAGAAGAAACCCAGCATTCAGCCTGAAGTATCTTTGCCAAGAGCCAAACTGAGCTTCTCTCAGCTTCATCATAATCTACCTAAAAGGTCCTCATTCTGCGAATGTAACATCACGACTTTTCTAATTCAGAAGCCCACAGAATGATGGACATACATTAACATTAGGAAGAACTTCATGAGAACATAAGGACATAAAAAGAAGCAATAATTATTTATATTGCCCTGCTGGTCCTTAAAACGTTTGTTTTTGGCCAAAGGCCCATCTCATGTTCCAGCTTCCTGTATCTCACAGTGGCCCCAGTCTCTAAAAGTGTCTGGGAGTGTCAATGAGACTAGATATCTATCTCCTGATACCACTCCCCTGCATCTGGCCCTTGCATCCAAGTATCCTGGTTTTAAGCCTGGAGTGACAACCGAAAAACACATCTCCATCATGGTTTGTAACCTGCCATTTTTTTGATGGACTTTTCATGAGAACATAAGGACAGGAATCTGTCCAATCCTCTTTTGAAGGCATCCAGGCCGGATGCCATCACTCCCCCACATCCAGTGGCATCATGGTTTTTAACCTGGATGATTCCACAGACTAAGTTCCACAGATTAACACACTGGGTAAAAAAAATTCTTTTATCTGTTCTCACTCTCCCAACCCTCAGTTTGAGTGATGGTTAAAGCTGTTCGGCAGTGGAATCTGCTGCCACGGTGGGTGGTGGAGTCTCCTTCTTTGGAGGTTTTTAAGCAGAGGCTGGATGGCCATCTGTTGGAAATACTGTGATGGGGTTTCTGCATGGCAAGGGGTTGGACTGGATGGCCCTTGAGGTCTCTTCCAACTCTATGATTCTATGATTCTATGAACCTACTAAATGGAAAAACCTCCAAACCTTTAAATTGCTGCAGATTGCTGCAGTGCCCATTGTTTTATCAGAGGATGGCAGAAAACTCTTCAAGCAACCCATTCGATCAAAGGTTTTACATCTTTATATCACCCTAGGCTGCTTAGCCACTTATAGCCATCATATACAAAGGGAAAAGGGTTTAGCTATTAAGCAGAATGCATGCAATTCTATCGCCATTTTCTTCCACCATTACCTGTCAAATATAGGACACTATGTCCCATTAGCAGCTGCCATTGTTTTCAGCTTTAATATTGCCTTTCAAATAGTTTTCTATTCTGATTTTATGGCTTTAAGGGCCTTTTGTGGAAACCTTAAGTGGAACTAGTCATTTCCTATATTTAAAAAAGTAGAAAGAAAAGGACATAGTTCAGTGGCAGAGCATTGTCGGGTATCTTAAGGTAGGTCTGAGAAAAAGCCCCCACCGAACATCCTGAAGAGCTCCTGTCAACTCATGTCAATAGAATTGGGACAGCTGAAGCAATGCCATAATTCAGTAAAAAAACCAGGATCTCTCTCTCTCTCTCTCTCTCTCTCTCTCTCTCTCTCTCTCACACACACACACACACACACACACACACACACACACTCTTTCTCTGTGTGTCACTCTCTAGATTTTGATCAGGGTTGTGGAATTGGATGGGAAGAGGACAATTGAATTCTCTACCTACCTACCTACCTACCTACCTACCTACCTACCTACCTACCTACCTACCTACCTACCCATTTGTTTGTTTGTTTGTTTGTTTGTTTGTTTGTTTGTTTGTTTGTTAATTTGTATCAACTCATGAATAGTTATTTCCCAAATCAGGAAAAGATCTGGTGTTTTGGTGGAAAGCTCCATGAAGGTGTAAAACCAGCTCAATAAATAAAAATCAGGCCAATGATGCAGGGATTAGAAAACAGATTAAAAACAAAAAACAGCCAACATTATAAAACAAATTATACAAAACAACATCAAATCACAGGGAGCATCAGGACAAACATCAGAGATTGCCAAATGCTTCTTTAAAAGAAAGACATACTGCTTTTGGGAAGGCTACAGAGGAGCTTTGTGACTCTAAAATTGTTCCATGGGCTGGGGCAGCCACCAAAAAGGCTTGTTTGCATGGGAGTAAAACATTTGGGCCTCTTTAGTCTGGAAAAAGGCGCTTATTAGGGGCATTATATAATTTGAAGAAACATCAAAAATTTAAGGATGAAGGCAACCATGGATGGAAAGCAGCAATGACCTGAAACCACTTCTGATGAAAGTGAAAGAAAAAAGCACCAAAGCAGGACTGCAGTTGATTACGAGGAAGAAAAAAATAAGAACTGACAAAAGAAAATATTTTTCACCCAGTGAGTTGCAATTGCCTCTGTATATGAAGAACTCCCTGAGGAAAGGAAATGGTCAAATGGCATCTGGCCTGGATGCCATCACTAAAAAGAGACTGCAGACAAAGATTCCAGGAGGAAAATGTCCATCATTTACAGTGACATTACAAAGACAAAAATAATGACTATAGAAGAATTACATGGTAACAGTGAAGAAATAAAATTGTTCAAGATGTTCTATAGTTCGATTTAGTTGTTGAACGAAAAACATTATGATTAAGAAATCAGAAAACTAAGACTCAGAAGGGCAGTTATGACAGGACAAGACAAGATTCTTAAAAGTAGGGATATGTCACTGGAGATGAAAGCAAAGATAAGCTATGCAATGATATTTCCAAAGCAAAAATAAGCTCTGCTGTGATATTAAAAATGATTCCTTTCAAATATAGTGTCGGAGGACAACTTTACAGGTAAAATGGACCACTAGAAAGACAACTAAGTGGATGCTAGATCAAGTCAAGCACAAACACTTGCTAGTAGTTTACAATGAGGAGATTCTTATCTCCTTTGAGGTAGCCATGAATTTAGAGTCTAGTTTAGACTCGTAAGTCATAATACAAATGAGTTCTAAATTTCACGGATCAAGTGTTAAAGTTTTATAGACGTTTTGAGAACTGCTATAAAACCAGCAGGCAAGAGTTTTACCACTCGATTTCTGTAATGTCGAGACAGCTGTGATGTATTGCCCCTGCTTGTGAAACAAGAGGATATGATTCAGTCTCCTGCAGGTCTCTGCTTCCAGTTCTGGCAAAGGATGCTAAAGCAAATAAGAAAACCCAGAATGGCAACAGGACTGAGATGCCAAAAGTTAAATATCTGCAATTAGCCAAGAAACTGAAAAGGGATATGCATTTTTGCAAAATTTTTAAACGATGCTGTTTTAGAATGCTGGTATCTGAGTTTTCTTGTAGGTTCTGTGCAGGATTTATTGTCTGGATTGCCCCACCAGAAAACCATTATGGTGCTCCCTCCCTTTCAGTCACCTCATAACTCAAAATCTACCTCTCCCATGGAGTCTTTGGCTTAATCACTCTTCTTTATTCTCTCAATGGAACCGGGTTTTGGTTCCCAATTTTTGGGAATGGCACATTCAGAGGCTTCATGCTCCCTCCCAGTCACAGGAGTTAGAACATAAGAACATAAGAACATAAGAAGAGCCATGCTGGATCAGGCCAAAGGCCCATCTAGTCCAGCTTCCTGTATCTCACAGTGGCCCCACCAGACAGATGTGTCTGGGAGCGCACGAGACTAGAAATCCCTGCATCTGGTCCTTTAAGTACCCCGGGTTTAAGCCTAGAGATTACACATCTCCATCATGGTTTGTAACCTGTGATGGACTTTTCCTCCAGGAATCTGTCAATCCCCTTTTGAAGGCATCCAGGCCAGGTGCCATCACCACATCCTGTGGCAGGGAGTTCCACAGACTAACAACACGCTGGGTAAAAAAAAAAATATTTTGTCTGTTCTCACTCTCCCAACCCTCAGTTTGAGTGCATGTCCCCTACTTCTAGTATTCTGTGAGAGGAAGAAGAGCATCCCTCTATCCACTTTACTCATGCCCTGCATTATTTTGTACATCTCAATCATATACCCCAGGCACCTCTTTTCCAGACCAAAGAGCCCCAAATGTTTCAGCCTTTCAAGTTGATGCTGTCATGTCTTTCTTTTGAGGTTCAAAGCAATGGTTCCCAACCTTGGGTCTTCAGATGTCCTTGAACTAAAACTCCCAGATCTGTTCACCACTAGGTGTGCTGGCCAGGATTTCTGGGAGTTGTACTTCAAGAATGTCAGGGGGTTCAAGTGCCAAACCACTGCTCTAAGGCCTTAATCAGGAACAGGCCACAGATTACCTCATGGGCTTCATGCAACCCACCCTCTCTCAAAGGCTCCAGCCTGTCACTGTTAATTTCAGATGGCAAATGTTGCCTTCTGAGGGGCATAAACAGAAACGATGTCCTATCATCATCCCCTGCCTCAGACCTGTGTTAGGGCTCAATGCATCAGAATAGTTCATCATATCCCAAAAGAGCATGGTTGGTCCACTAAAACAGGGACAACAGAAGGATGTGATCCTCTGAGGTTCCAGGAAAGACTGGATCTTTGGAAGTTGCCTTCAAGCATCCAAATAATTTTGCCAGAACTCTGCCATGATTCTGGGAGTGATAATGGGTGGGGGGAGTAATTCTTCTACATTCTTAGATTGTCTCTCTAATACACTTCAGACATACAAGTGTTGATCGGTGGTGGATTCCACCCCATGGAATGAACATGTGAATCAGGTTCATGCCAATTAACAACCAGATTCTGAACCAAGACAGGGGCATGCAAATTGCTCTATAAGTCATTTCAAAGTGGCTGGTTCTTGATGGATGCAAACCCTAGCAACCTTGCAAGTGAGAGAGAGAGAGAGAGCTGTCAGTGTAGAGGCTAAAATAAAAAGAGGCAGATGGTGAATTGCCTAGAGCCAGAAATGTAGGTGCCTTGATTGTAGCACAAAGCTGCAGGAGTGCAGGAACACAGTAACAAGAAGAAAAAAAGAAACACGAAAAATGGACAAAAGCACAGATGCCTTCACTGATATTAAAAGCCGTGTTCCTGTTTCCTAAGAAGTAAATTTTATTTATTTCAATTTGGTTTACTCCCTGGAATTTGCTACAGCAAGGAAAATAACAATACAGTGGACCCCGTATAACAAACAGTTTGTATAACATAAAATCTGTACAGCATAAAAATTCAGGAGATAGGGGGAATTTGCTTTACAGAATCGTCTATGGCCAAATCCATACAACATAAAAATGGTCACGATTAGGAATTACTCTGTTTTCAATGCATTCTTATGGGAAAATTATATAAAGGAAAATTTGCTTAACATAATTTCATTGGGAACGAATTAATTCCTTTATACAAGGTACCACTGTATTTGGAAGCCTCATTGTAATGCAGTACCCACATAAGAGACCACTTGGTAGTGGGGCAGCTAAACAATTTTGTAAGTAAATAAATAAAATAAGGATGAAGTATATTTTAACAGTATAGCATATGGAATTTATTAGCCAACAGGGTTTGAGGTTGAAATGGGCTCAGGTTTGGTAACAGAAATAAATCCATCAAGTACTTGCTGCTAAGTAGACTTTTACATTTTATGTTATGTTTCTTGCCCAATTTAAAAAAATCCTTAACCTTCAGGAAAAGTATATTGTGCTACAAAAACAAACCCATGCAGTTTTCTTGCAGTTGAGAAAGAGACAGATATTTGGAAGACGCATGGGAGGTATGGTGTGAAAGCCATCACGGAAAGTAAATATTTAAGATTCCAGTCATCTGTTTCATACCCCAAAAATGTGCTCCTCAGCGAATACCCCTCACAGAATACAAGTTCTGGAAATTACAGCTGAGCCACAGTGAAGGCAAGAGGTAATGCCCTCACTCTGATTTTGCTTTCCTTGTTGACAATTCTTGGTGAATGACAGCGACTCTCAGTGACAAAGAGGGGGAAAGCAAGCGATCCAAAGGTTACTGAGGATTTATATTTGCTGGTCCCTAAATCCTTTTGGGATTTATAGTTGCTTGCATCTTGCATTTTATGCATTCACTGGTTTTTCTTGGTCATCCAGGCCTAAATCTTGGGATTTAGTCCTGGAAGACCAAGAAAAACTGTGAATGCATGAAATGGCTTAGGACCTAGATACCTGAAGGACCGTCTCCTTCCATATGAACCTACCTGGCAATTAAGATCCAGCCAGGGAGCCTTCCTGAGAGAGCCATCCCTGAAGGAGGTGAAAGGGATGGCTTGTAGGTCTAGGACCTTCTCGGCAGCTGCCCCCAGGTTATGGAATGCCCTCCCAACTGACATCCGCCTGGCACCAACACTGATGACATTTTGGCGCCAGGTAAAAACCTTCCTGTTTCTGAAATTTTTTAATTGACAAAACATAGATTGTGGGTCCTGGTGGCAATTTTAGTGTTTTGTGTTTAAATGTTTTTATTGTTTTAATTGTCTGTTGCCTTTTTAACGTTTTAACTGTTTTAACTGTTCATTTTAATTGTAAGCCGCCCAGAGACCTTTGGGTAGTGGATGGCATATAAGTTGTATAAATAAATAAATAAATAAAAATAATGCAAGATGCAAGGGAACTATAATTTGTGATTTTACACAATGACATATGTTAAGAAAAACAGCCTCAGCTCTCAGGTAAATGATTTGGGTAAAATACAGTTGAAACAACCTATGCATATAAAGGGCACTTACACAAATGTGGGGGTTCTTTTGGGAGGGGTGTCCCTCCATTGTCTCAGCTGCCAGTTGCACACCCAGGCAGTTTAACCTCATGGCACAGTGGTTAAATGCCTGTACTCCAGGTAAAACTGTGCTCATGACCTGGGGTTCAATCCCAGGTAGCAGGCTCAAGGTTCACTCAGCCTTCCATCCTTCCGAGGTCGGTAAAATGAGTACCCAGCTTGCTGGGGGGGGGGGCAATGTGTAGCCTGCACACTGTAATTAAAATTGTAAACCGCCCAGAGACTACTTAAAGTGGTATGGGGTGGTATATAAGCAGAACACTTTGCTTTGCTTTTGCACAGTCAGTGGTGCAAACAGGGGAAAACTGTGTTCATGGTAGACAACTCAGCAAGTAAGCAGCACTGCTTGCACACTTGCCCTTTTAAAACTCTGTTAAGGCAATAGTATTCTGCTTTGTATTGTTTTTATAGATTTTCCAAAAGGCTCCTTCTACTCACAAAACAAAAGGAGGGTACAGTATTTGGAGATAGGGGAGAGGAACCTTAAAAGTGTGATTGCTGCAAAAGCTCTGTGATGTTCATCAAACTGTTAAATCATTGTTACAAAACCACGAAGTTTCTTGCCAGGAAGCTTAAAACATGAAAGCTTGCAATGCAACCTCACCATGTGTGCTGTTAGTGTTCCAACCAACAGCACCAGGCATAAACCACAGGGCTGTCTATAATTCACAGTGACCACTCGGTGAGAAATGCTCCCTGGCTGGAACTCATGTTTCTTGGGTTTTCTGGGTTTGCATCTTTAGAAGTGCATGTGATGGGGAGGCAGAGGAAGAAATTTAAACACTCTGTACTGACTCTCACAATTGTCAGCTGGCACCTAAGGACATTTCTTGGTAGCAGCACAACTACATTTGAGTCCTTTTTCTAGCATAGAAAATTATTCTTCCCATTTGAACATCCCTACCAGTTCAAGAGATCTTCCAGAGAGCAACGGAGGCCTGACCTACTAGAATGTCACGGGCGCTCTCACTCCAGGTGGCCACGGCCAGGGAGGCTCAGAAAGCGGCAACCTGCAACCAAGCCTTCTCTGTGACTGGCCCCTTGCTATGGAACCATCTCCCGAGTGAACTGTGCCTTGCACAGTCCCTGCCTGCCTTAAAAAAACCCTTGAAGACCTGGCTCTTTTGTGAGGCATTTGGCAACCTTTAATTTTAATTTTAATTTATTTTTAATTTTTTCCCTTTCAATTTCCCCCTTTTTAATTTTTTTCTTTGGTAAAATTGAGTTGTAGATTTATTATCAAGAACTGGCATGTAATGGACAGAGTGCTGCATAAAGGAGGCATGTCCAAACTTCAGCCCTCCTTATGTTTTGGACCACAACTCCCAGAATTCTAAACTGAGATTGCCAATGGCAAAGGACTGTGGGACGTGTGGTCCAAAATATCTGGAGGGCTGAAGTTTGGACATGCCTGGCATAAAGACTGGGGAGGCCTCAGTTCAAATCTTGCCTCAGCCAGGAAAACTCACAGTGGAGGGATAGGATAGCAATGCTAAAAACCCATTCTTGACTGTCTCACATACCTCAGAAACCCTGTTAGGGTCAAAGCAACCTGACATCAAGATTTGATATGGAAAGGGTTTTACCCTGCCCTTGCCCTCTTTGTCAGAGAAAAGAGGAAATGTCTAGAAAGCACTAGAGTGTCACCCCTTTGTGAGGTATTATCAGGCAAGGCCCATGAATTTAAAAATAAAACTGAAATGAAGAGCAGGGAGAACACTGCATTAATCTGCCAGCTCCTCAGACTGAACACCCAGTCAGCATTTATCCTGCTAGGTCTACACAGACTTATGGCATTTCCAGTGACAACTGCATCACTTACATTCATGCATCTCAGCTGGCAAATAAGAACTGCTACACACACCCCTTATTGTTTTTCCAACACTGCAAAATTGCTAGGGATGAGCACAAAATGAAAAAATAGAGTTTTGTTTCGTTTCTACTAGCAGTTCATTTCATTACATTTTAAACACATTTTTGTAAAAAAAAAAAAAAACTAACAAAAGGAAACAATAACGTAACAATTTGTTACTCTATAAAATGGCTCCTCTGGGTCCCAGAGGCACCAAATTTGGTGAGTAAGGGGTCCATTTTACAGAGTAATGAAATGTTTCATTTTCAAAGGGAAACAGAAGTGTTTCATTTTGTTTTGTAACAAAATGCTGTTTCCTGGTTGGTTTCATTTTGTAACATTTTGAAAGCTTACGAAATGACAAAATGGTGTCATTTTCTGTAAGGTGCCCATCTCTAGAAATAACCCATCTTTGAAATAAAGTCAAAAGTACCTCTGAGACTGGTAATACCTCCTATGCATAATTGCCACTTATTCTGATTAGCTCACCCAGGGGCACCTCTTGGTGAGCAAAATTCCCACATTCCCCAGGGAACCCTTCTTAACTGTTACGTAACCGAGAGCCTGCTTAGGAAATAGTCCAACGATTCACAGTTAACACGTCCCCTGAGCAGAGATATCCTTGAGGAATATTTTATAACCCCGGTGCTGCAAAAACACAGTGGTAGGAAATAAAAGTCTGCAGGTGTAGCTCCATCCTTCAGCAGTTAATCTGAGCCAATTGGAGTTAAAAGTTCCCCGCTTTGAAAAGAGTTTAAATAAGGCCGCCACATGGAAAGCGAAGCCTGTGGTGGCCTCTGAAGCAGATGGCAAGCATGAAAGGTCTTAAAGGCCCAAACAATACGCACATAGGGGAGGGAGGGATGTGAAATTATAACCTACAAAGGAATTGACATTTATGCAATGCAAGGTGTATCGGTCTGCCCTCACCAAGAGAGGCCTTAGAATCATAGAATCATAGAATCATAGAATCATGGAGTTGGAAGAGACCTCAAGGACCATCCAGTCCAACCCCTCCCATGCAGGAACCCCCATCACAATATTTTCAACAGATGGCCATCCAGCCTCTGCTTAAAAACCTCCAAAGAAGGAGACTCCACCACCCTCTTTTGTGGCAGTATAATCCACTGCCCAACAGCTCTAACTGTCATGAAGTTCTTCCTAATGTTTAAATGGAATCTCTTTTCCAGGAGTTTGAAACCATTGCCCTGAATCCTAGTCTTTCTGTCGGTCCCACCACCTTCACAAGCGCACTTGGTATGGAGCAAAAGAATACCTTCTTGGTCCCTGCTCCCAAACTCTGCAACTCCCTCCCACAAGAGGACAGTTTGGCCCCCTCTTTGATCAACTTCCACAAGCAGACGAAGACCTTTATTTTCAGATAGGCCTTTCTTTTAAATGACCTAATGATCAGGGGGATTTTTAAAAAGACATTCAGTTTATTATGGTGAGCTTTTAATATGGCTCTTGAAAAGCATTAAGAGCTGTATAATGCTTTTCAAATGTTGCAACAATGTGTTAGTTTTGGCTTTTAACTTTGTTTCTTTTAATGTTTTAAGAGCCATCTTGAAGCTTTTAAAAGATGGCATATAAATATTTTAAATAAATAATAAAATGGTGTGAGATGGAAGATTGTAGGCAGCAGAATAAAAGAAGATGCATCACCATCATAAAATCATAGAATCATGAAGTTGGAAGGGCCATTGAGTCCAAACGCCTGTTCAACACAGGAATACAAACTGTAAGATAACTGTCAAGTGACTCTTTACATTTCTCCTGAATGCCTTCAGAGTTCGAGCACTCATCACCTCTCAAAGTAATTGGTTCCATTGTTGTACTGCTCTAACAGTTAAAGCAAAAAGCAAAAAGCAAAGTGTTCTGCTTATATACCGCCCCATACCACTTTAAGTAGTCTCTGGGCGGTTTACAAATTTAATTAGTGTGCAGGCTACACATTGCCCCCCCAGCAAGCTGGGTACTCATTTTACTGACCTCGGAAGGATGGAAGTCTGAGTGAACTTTGAGCCTGCTACCTGGGATTGAACCCCAGGTCATGAGCACAGTTTTACCTGCAGTACAGACATTTAACCACTGCGCCACAAACTTTTTTTCTCATCTTCAATCAAAATCTGGCTTTCTGTAACTTGAGCCAATTATTGCATGTTCTGCACTCTGGGTTGATCAAGAACAGATCTTATACCCTCCCCCATATGACAGCGTTACAAACTGCCCAGAGTTCCTGCTGGAAGATGGGCGGTATAGAAATAAAACAAATAAATTTATAATGAATATTTGAAAGGTGCCACTATATCATCCCTCAGTCTCCTTTCTCAAGGTTAAATATGCCCAGTTCTTTCAATCTTTCCTTATAGGACTTGGTTTCCAGCCCCCTAATCTTCCTTCTCACCCTCCTCTGAAATTGTTCCAATTTGTCAGCATCCTTCTTGAAGTGCAGTGTCCAGAACTGGAAACAGTACTCAAGATGAGACGCAGCCAGTGCTGAATAGAGGGGAACTAGCATTTTGCAGGATTTGGATACAATACTTATATTATAGTTTTAATGTATTGTTGTATGCCACTTAAATATTAAGAAAATAAATAAATAAATAAATAAATAAATAAATAAATATTAATGCAGCCTAAAATAGTTTTATCTTTTTTGTTGTTTTGTAGCCACATCACACTTTTAGCTCCTATTCACTTTGTAATCCCTCCTCTAGCACTACATTTCAAATGAATAATTTTTTCCCTCTGTCAGCTTTCTTCAACTGTCTTGATTTCACACCTGTACATAATAATTGGAAATACGATAGCATGGATGATTTTGATAAAATTGGGGAGCAAGGAAGGGATGAAGGAGTTTCAGCTGCCTGCCAAGTGGTCATGAAGGGGCATCTGGAGCTGATACTTCTTAAGACGAGAGACACTTGCGAAGAATTTAGAAGGAGACGGATGTCTTTGATATTGTAGGAGCCACAAATCCACTCTGGATTTTAGGCAAGATTTCACACCAGCTATTTCTTTTCAACTGTTAAACCATCCTCCAAATATGTTCAGCACTTTGGATAGATCCTTTCCCAGCATTATGGTCTCTTTCCAGAGATTTGTGCCTTTTCATGTTTTTGCCTCCAGAGATAGTTCAGGCTGGATTTGATCTAAGACTTGTTCATCTTTCTGGCAGCCCAGATACAAAACACTTCTTTTCTTCTTCTTCTGCTCCTCCTGGCAAGTCTGACGAGTGGCAATAGAATATTTTGGAGTTTGCTCAGACTGAAGCAATTTGGCCTTATCTCCCTGGGCATGCCTAGCAGAGCTTAGCATAATCCTCAAAACTATAGAAACGTTACCAGCAGTGAAGACAGTCTGATGGAAGACCTGGCAGCGAACAACTAGAGACAATCTTAGTTGGGTGCATTTCCAGGCTTAGGAAAACAGTACATCTTAAGGTTTATATCTAGTCTGAGGTCAACCTTGTGGCACCAAGTAATTCTCCAGCTCAGAATACAGAACATGTTTCTGCATGTTTCTGCATATAGAATGCTGTGTTAAAAAGTAATTCTGTTTCCCCACTTTCTTCCAAGGTGTGGACAACAACAACATCCAAGTTCTGGACAACAAGAAGTATTTATGCTACAGAAGATTAACCGAATTTCCAACTGCCAGTCCCAAGAATAGAATAGAAAAGGATAACACTTTATTGTCATTGTACAAGTACAGTGGCACCTTGTATAAAGGAATTAATTCATTCCAAATGAAATTATGTTAAGTAATTTTTTTCAATTTATAAAGCCCCATTCCTCTTCCAAAACTGCACTGAATCATGCAAAGGTACACAATCATTAACTTTTTAAAGAGCATAATGAATAAATAGCCAACATTTGGGATTTTTATTTATCAAATCCTTTTTACCTTAATATCACAAGTTAATTTATCATTAACAGCTATAGCTTATCATTACTAGCTATCTTCCAATACCAATCATTTAACTGAAAGTTCTTTGCTATCATTAGTCTTGCTACTGCTAATAAATTTGTTATTAATTATTTTACTATCCAATCCCATTTTCCCCTATCAGATATTTATAAAAATGCTATTCAGAGTGCATACCTATACATTTAACTTCCCTGCATTGTTCAAAAGACTAACCATAGGGACATAAAGTGAAATCTCAGTTCAGTGCCTGGGATGAGATAACCTTCCCGGTAACACCTGAGGGAACCAGAAGCAGATACAGGTCTGATCTCTTACACTTGAGGCAGAATCCTCATTCCTTCTAATGGTAGGGCTGGCCTTGCTTCAGATTAGAGACAGTCCCAGCAACTGAGCTGGTGCAATGTAATCAACCAGGGTGAGGGGATGAAATCCACAGGATCATTTCTAAGCCTGCCACTTGCTAATGCCAGAAAGCGCAATATACTATAGAAGCCCTATGCCAATAATGGCAAACCTATGGCATGGGTGCCAAAGGTGACACTGGGAGCCGTTTCTGTGGGCACCTGACATCGCCCCTTCACAGCCCCCTGTATTCAGGTTCAATGACTGTATTGGCACTGTGCAAGAAATTAGTGGGTTTTGAATTGCAGTTTGAGTTGTTGTTGTTCAGTCATTCAGTCGTGTCCGACTCTTCGTGACCCCATGGACCAGAGCTCGCCAGGCCTTCCTATCCTCCACTGCCTCCCGGAGTTTTGTCAAATTCATTTTGGTTGCATCAATGACACCGTCCAACCATCTCATTCTCTGTCGTCCTCTTTTCCTTTTGCCTTCGATTTTTCCCAGCATCAGGGACTTTTCCAGGGAGTCCTCTGTTCTCATGAGGTGGCCAAAGTACTGGAGCCTCAGCTTCAAAATCTGTCCTTCCAGTGAACATTCGGGGTTGATTTCTTTCAGAATGGATAGGTTTGATCTCCTTGCAGTCCAGGGGACTCTCAAGACTCTCCTCCAGCACCACAGCTCAAAAGCATCAATTCTGCGGCAATCAGCCTTCTTTATAGTCCAGCTCTCACTTCCATACATCACTACTGGAAAAACCATAGCTTTAACCATCCTGACCTTAGTTGGCAAAGTGATGTCTCTGCTCTTTAGGATGCTATCTAGGTTTGCCATTGCTTTCCTCACAAGAAGCAGGCGTCTTTTTATTTTGTTGTTGCAGTCGCCATCTGCAGTGATCAAGGAGCCCAAGAAAATAAACTCTGTCATTGCCTCCATTTCTTCCCCTTCTATTTGCCAGGAGGTGATGGGACCAGTGGCCATGATCTTAGTTTTTTTGATGTTGAGCTTCAGCCCATTTTTTTCACTCTCCTCTTTCACCCTCATTAAGAGGTTTTTTAATTCTTCCTCACTCTCTGCTATTAGAGTAGTATCATCTGTGTATCTGAGGTTGTTGATATTTCTTCCAGCAATCTTAATTCCGGCTTGTGATTCATCCAGACCGGCCTTTCTCATGATGTACTCTGCATAAAAGTTAAATAGGCAAGGTGACAGTATACAGCCTTGTCGTACTCCTTTCCCAATTCTAAACCAGTCAGTTGTTCCATATCCAGTTCTGACGGTTGCTGCTTGTCCCACATATAGATTTCTTAGGAGACAGATAAGGTGGTCAGGCACTCCCATTCCTTTAAGGACTTGCCATAGTTTGTTGTGGTCTACACAGTTGAAGGCTTTGGCATAGTCAATGAAGCAGAAGTAGATGTTTTTCTGGAACTCTCTGGCTTTCTCCATAATTCAGCACATGTTGGCGATTTGATCTCTAGTTCCTCTGCCCCTTCGAAATCCAGCTTGTAGTTCTGGAAGTTCTCTTTCCACATACTGCTGAAGCCTGCCTTGTAGAATTTTGAGCATAACCTTGCTAGCATGTGAAATGAGTGCAATTGTGCGATAGTTGGAGCATTCTTTGGCGTTTCCTTTCTTTGGGATTGGGATGTAGACCAATCTTTTCCAGTCCTCTGGCCACTGCTGGGTTTTCCAAATTTCCTGGCATATCTTATGCAGCACCTTTACAGCATCCTCTTTTAAGATTTTAAAGAGTTCAATTGGAATGCCGTCACCTCCACTGGCCTTGTTGTTTGCAATGCTTTCTAAGGCCCACTTGACTTCACTTTCCAGGATGTCTGGCTCCAGGTCAGCAATTATGCTATCTTGGTTATCAGGGACATCCAGATCTTTCTGATATAATTCTTCTGTATATTCTTGCCATCTCTTCTTGATCTCTTCTGCTTCAGTTAGGTCCCTACCATTTTTGTCCTTTATCATATCCATCTTTGCACGAAATGCCCCTTTAATATCACCAATTTTCTTGAACAGATCTCTGGTTTTTCCTTTTCTGTTGTTTTCCTCTATTTCTTTGCACTGTTCATTCAAGAAGGCCGCCCTGTCTCTCCTTGCTATTCTTTGGAAGTCTGCATTCAATTTTCTGTATCTTTCCCTTTCTCCCTTGCATTTTGCGTCCCTTCTCTCCTCCGCTATTTGTAGGGCCTCGTTGGACAACCACTTTGCTTTCTTGCATTTTCTTTTCTTTGGAATATTTTTCATTGCAGCCTCCTGTACAATGTTACAAGCCTCCATCCATAGTTCTTCAGGTGTTTTGTCCACCAAATCTAGTTCCTTGAATCTATTCTTCACTTCCACTGTGTATTCATATGGGATTTGACTTCCAGTTATACCTGACTGGCCCAGTGATCTTCCCTACTTTCTTCAGTTTAAGTTTGAATTTTGAAATAAGAAGCTGATGATCTGAGCCACAGTCAGCACCAGGTCTTGTTTTTGCTGACTGTATAGAGCTCCTCCATCTTTGGCTGCAGAGAACATAGTCAATCTGATTCCTGTATTGTCCATCTGATGATGTCCATGTGTAGAGTCGCCTTTTGTGTTGTTGGAAAAGAGTGTTTGCAATTACCAGCTTGTTCTCTTGACAAAACTCAATTAGCCTTTGCCCTGCTTCATTTGGAACTCCAAGGCCAAACTTGCCAGTTATTCCTTTTATCACTTGACTCCCTACTTTAGCATTCCAATCCCCTATGATGAGAAGAACATCTTTCTTTGGTGTCAGTTCTAGAAGTTCTTGTAAGTCTTCATAAAATTGGTCAATCTCAGACTCTTCAGCACCGGTAGTTGGAGCATAAACTTGGATTACTGTGATGTTCAAAGGACTGCCTTGGAATCGTACCGAGATCATTCTATCATTTTTTAGGTTGTATCCCAGCACTGCTTTTCTCACTCTATTGTTGACTATGAAGGCTACTCCATTTCTTCTATGGGATTCTTGCCCACAGTAGTAGATGTGATAGTCATCTGAACTGAAATCACCCATTCCTGTCCATTTAAGTTCACTGATGCCCAGGATGTCAATGTTTATTCTTTCCATCTCACGTTTGACCACATCCAGCTTACCCTGGTTCATAGATCTCACATTCCAGGTTCCTATGCAGTATATTTCTTTGCAACATTGGACTTTCCTTTCTCTTCCAGGCACGTCTGCAGCTGAGCATCCTTTCGGCTTTGGCCCAGCCACTTCATTAGCTCTGGAGCTACTTGTACTTGTCCTCCGCTCTTCCTCAGTAGCATGTTGGACACCTTCCGACCTGAGGGGCTCATCTTCCAGCGTCATATCTTTTAGCCTTTTGTTTCTGACCATGGGATGTTCTTGGCAGGGATACCGGGGTGGCTTGCCAGTTCCTACCCCAGGAAGTCTTATTACAAGCCTCATTGTCACCAGTGTAATTAGCCTTACAATGATGAAAGCACAGTTCAGCCTGTTTTATTTTGTAGCCTCACTGATCAACTGGGACACAAAAGTAGAAATGTGCCCCATTTATAAGATATAGTTTGGGTACTCAGTCTCTAAAAAGTTTGCCATCACTGCCCTATACAGTATATAGCACTGTTGGCGAACCTATGGCACGGATGCCAAAGGTGGCACTTGGAGCCCTTTCTATGGGCACCTGACATATCCCCTTCACAGCCACCTGTATTCAGGTGAAATTGCTGTATTGGCACTTTGTGAAAAATTAGTGGGTTATGAATTGCAGCTTGGGCACCGGTCTCTAAAAGGTTCACCATCACTGGTATATACAATAAATCCCCACCTATCGCAGGGGTTAGGGACCCGACCCGCGATAATTGAAAATCTGCAATATGCGGATGCTGGGTTGGGTCGAGACTGGGGGGGCTCTCTGGGGGCTCTTGTACTTACCCCAGGCCTGGTGCTGCTCTGAACGAGCCTGCAAGGGGCTTCCCAGGCCCTCAGAGGCCGCAAAAGCGCTTTCTAGTGATCCGGAGGTCACTTCTGGTTTACCAAAAGTCACTTCCGGTTTGCAGGGACGCACTCTTGGGGCCTCTGACAGGCCTGGGAAGGCCTTTCCTCTTTACCCCAGGAGGCCTTTTTTCATATACTGTGGACCTGCGATATACCGGAACCGCAGTATATGAACCACAAAAGGGCAGGGGACAGCTGTAGTATAGTCCCTGGTTCCCTCCAATGGCCAGTTGTGGTACTACACTATAGAAACATGTATTCTGGCATGGTGGTGATTTATTATTTTCAGTCAGTGCATAAGTGAAATTGCAGAGAGTGATCCTGCAGAAGTGGCTGCTCTACAGGACAGAAATATATACTTAAATATTTTCCCACCAGCAGCTGTTTCCTCAGAAAGAATGAAGGAGTAGATCCTCTGCTGACTCTAAAGTACACTGGAACAACCCATACTCAACAAAAGACAGTAAAATCAGGCATCTGAACTTTAGCAGGCCTTCTGCCTAGGCTGCACTGGAAGGAAACCAACTACATTGACTAATCTAACTAGGTCAAAATTTATTTCCAACCCCAAAGCCAACCATCTTTATTACAACAAATCAAGCACGCAATGAACACTGTGATTACTGACAACTGTCAAACCAACCCAATGATGAGAAAGCCATATGTCTGCTTGCCATTAATTTGTAATCAGCACAAATGATGCAGGACGCAAACATGATGGATTTTTTAAAAACTATACATACAGTCACAGAGTCTGACAGCATAACAATACTGAGGATAATTCATTTCTTCTGCATTAATTCTCAAGTCAGGCAGGAAAAGAATAAAAATGAAAAAGAGGCCTTCATTCTCAATACATTGACTGATCAGACATACGTCATCATGTAGAAAAAAATGTTCTAAGACCCACAAGAGACATAGAGGGAATAAGCAAACAAGCAAACAACCCCCAAAAGTTTTTTTCAGTTCAAAAATCCAAACACAGCAGATATAAGAAAAAGTGGTTACCATACTCCACAGGAAAAATCATACTGCCCAACAGTTTTTCAAGCATGGTATAATATCCTTGGGGACTTGGTTTATATCAGGGGTGCCCAAACTTTTTGTAAGGAGGGCCAGATTTGGTGGCTGAGAATGTGTCAGGGGCCGGTTGCTCCCTGACCCTGCCACCCCACTGCAAGCCCCACCCACTGACCCATAAGCCCCACCCACTGATCGCGCGTGCACCCAACCTCACATTGTTCCCGGCTATGCCGGTGGCAGCAGCCTGTGTACGCGCCCAGCCCCACAAGCTTCCCGGCGGTGCTGCTGGTGGTAGGCCCCCCTTGCCCGCCCTCCCCACAAGCTTCTGCTCACCAGCCGGCCGGCCCGCCCAGCCCCTCAAGCTTCCCGGCGGTGTCAGTGCTGGCGGAAGATTTCTTTAAAAAAAAATGGGGTGAAGGAGGGGGAGGGAGGGGCTGGCCAGCCAGCCGCGGGCCACTCAGAATGGCCTGGCGGGCCGGATTTGCCCCCCCCCCCGGGGCCTGACTTTGGGCAGGCCTGGTTTATATGATCAAAGTGCCTGTCAATGTTTTTTTCTGACTTGTATAGCGACTCAGATGCTATCCTAAATCAACAAACCTTGTTTTACATAGGCAGCAAACATCTATGTTTGCTTACCTGTTTTATTGAGTTTCACGGCCAGTATCATGTTTGATTTACCACGTGCAGCATGGTAATTGTGCAAGTGGGTTTTCTCTTCTCCCCACCCCCCAACCAGGCATGTCCATCATGCTCCCAACCACACGGTCTGATGTGTCATCAAAATGGGGGTGGGCACGTGATGGATACCATAGGCAAAGGAGAAAACCAGTTCTGCAATTACCATTTGGTGTGCAGTAAATCAAGCAGGATTCTGGCCCTGTGCAAATATGCATAGCATTGCAGGCGAATCATCCTTCCAAAACACACATAGGATTTCAGCCCTAAAACACTTTCTCTTTATATCTTAACCAAGTTTATATTGCAAATCTGAATCCCAGGCTAAAGCACTTTCATAATATCCTGGTTCTGAAAACAAGGCTCTTTCGTCTTTCTGCTGCCCAATCATGTGTGCATTCAGTCCTACTGAATCTGGTGGGAGGCCTACCCAGATTAAGTGTTCCAGCTGCAGAATGTTTTGATTCGAATTCAACTATTTGGAATGTGGAGAAATGCAGCTGCTAATAGCAAGATGAATCACAACCATAGAAAAGCGTCTTCTACACTTTTTCCTTTAGCTATGCTGGGTTAGGGGCACCAGACTCCTGTGTAGCTCAAAATACAAATATCACCCCAAAATGTAATTGCAAAGGTTAAAAAAAGTTGGTTCACATGCACAACCGCACACACACCCCTCCCTCAACCCATGTCAGCCTCCTGACATGCCCCAATAATCTCCCTGCAGCTGCCATGACAGGAGGGGGCACCACCCTGCCAACAAGAGGGCCTAAGTCCAAGACCCACCTTTCTGAAGCCGCTTCCTGGAGACAAATAGCAGCACAGTATTTATTGAATATTTACAGTATTTATGTATTAATGTAAATATGCATTAATTTATTCATTCATTTATCCAGAAAAAAATCTATAACCAAAACTTTGCTGCTCAGAACTGTGCAATTCAAGGGAGAAGCATATACTTTTTCCTAAGTATATACTAACTGTTGCCAACAAACAATCTCCCAACACCTTACTAATGCATTAGCATTCTACATGAATTATCTTTCAGGAAGCTGTAAACATCCAAAACAGGATACAGAATCAACAACTAGGACTCAATTATAAAGCTTGAAAATAAGGTCACCCACTTGAGAACGTGCCTTCTTTGGTCCTTCATCAGAATATTATCAAACAATCTGCTATTATACCCTTGAGCCCATCTCCAGGGATCAGACCTCGCCATTTGTTCAAAGCTTTTCACAGAGAGAAAAAGCTCAGACTTACAGTGGGATGCTGGATCGGTAACCACCCTGGTGATTCGACCGAACATTTGTGGGCCGGGCATCTGGTGTGGCTTTGCTGCATACAAGGAAACAGAAAAAGGTGAATTAGATAAGTTGTGCATTGCCATATACAGGTTAATCGAAATCTGACTTACCTTGAGCCATCTTCAAGAAGTAGCTGGAACTCAGTTGTGTGGCACATACTTCATTTGACTCCTAGTTTAATTAAATCCCAAGATTCATAAGAGCTTAGAAAAATGACCTTTTTGACTACAACTCCCATAATTACCATCCAGCACAGCCACTAGTCACACAGACTAGGGCTTAGCCACTGGCCACACAGACTAGGATTTATGGAAGTTACAGTACTGCTTGAGTTTTATTTGCAACTTCACATGCTGTCTGCAGTGTGTGTGACTTGGAGGGACATCTTAGAGCAGGCATGACCAAAGTTCAGCCCTCCTGATGTTTTGGACCACAACTCCCAGAATTCCAAACCTATGTTTCCAATGGCAAAGGACTGTGGGAGTTGTAGTCCAAAACATCTGGAGGGCCAAAGTTTGGACATGCCTGTCTTAGAGGAACTTTTCTACACCGGGGGGGGGGGGATTGTCTGTCTAGTACTAACCAATCATTCCTTCCAGAATTTGGTTTCAATGAGGGTCCCGCCCCTCTGCTAAGTGCTCTTTCCCTCTCTTTCAGCTGTTGGAGACAGTCACTTGTTTTCTATTCAGTTGGTTTGCCAGTATACTACATCGGCAGGAGAGAAGTAGTAGTATACACAGGCCTGTAAAAGCATTTATAACAAAATAAACTTTTTACTCTTTCTGTTACAAATATCTCAGAGTCAGTTGCTGAGACTTTAAGTGCCAGTAAATTTTAAAGGGATGGACTCTGGAGGACATGTAGCTACAGTATGTACTTTTATTATGCAGCAAAAAAGATTTTTATCAAAAATTCATAACTCTGCAACCATTACAGTTGACAAGCCTCTTTACGGTCCAAAAGGTTATAGCAAGTGTTATGGCTGTATCCTAGGGAACCCTGAGATTTGCACTCTGGTGATGTACCTAGAATCCTCTGATATACAATTTCAGTATACTCACTCCCTTGAACTATAGCAGATAATTTTAAATACCTTTAAATATTTCCTTTACCCTGGATACAACTACCATTCTAGCTTTAAATGCCTTTTAAACCTAGTTCAACACCTATCTTTAATTTCACGGTCTGGTGATATCAAAATAGCTCTTTCGATTCCATACTTCTGCTCTGACTCAATATAAGGAGTCTATATATAGTCAGACATGTCCAAACTTCAGCCCTCTTGTCCTGATGTTTTGGGCCACAACTCCCAGAATTCTAAGCTTAGATTGCCAATGCCAAAGGACTGTGGGAGTTGTGGTCCAAAACATCTGGAGGGACGAAGTTTGGGCATGCCTTATGTACACCATCCAAGGAAGTGAATAGACCTAAATAGATCTAGATATTTATTTGTTTACTTAAAATAGCTTTACCACACCTGTCTTAAAAAGAACCCAAGATAGCTTTTATCATTTTAAGACAATGATTAAAAACAAAAACGTTGAGAATGCAGATATTAAGAATGCAAAAATAGATCATACCTTTAAGACCACTAGAATCATACAATAAACAAGCTTTCATGAATTACGGGTAAATACCATTTCATCAGGTTTGCACCAGTGTGAGGAACTTCAGGTCCAAAATCTAAAGTCCAAATGTGCATGTCAACACTTGCCAGCCAAATTGCTCTTAAATGTTAAACCCAGCAGTTCTTGGCATGATGGGTTTTGCCAGGCAGGCTTCTCTCTTACATGGAAGTCAGAAGTCTGGCTGGTTTTTTAGGGTTACAGCATAGGTAGCTGTGGAATGAGTGCAACAACTCAGTTTTCCAAACAGAAAAAGTGGAGGTCATGTGCCCACCCCCACTTCTCAGTCTGGCCTTTGTGCGAAACAGGTGTTCCTGGTTTGATGGGGTGGGGGTGGGGTGGGGGGTTGACACAGACCGCCTAAATCAGGCATGTCCAAAGTCAGGCCCGGGGGCCAAATGCGGCCCATTTTCAAATTTCGAGTAGCCGGCAGCCTCTTCTCCCCACCAGCTCAGCCTGTCACGCATCCCCGCCAGTTGTCCCCTCCTCATACCGGATGGAGACCTCAGCTTGTAGTTTTACAGATGCCTGCCCTCCCTGCCTGCCTGCCTGCCTCCGTCCGTCCCCCCAGCCCACTGCCTAGCCTACACACCTCCAGCTCTGTTGGTGCACCGTCCTCCCTGCCTCCTTACATATCCTAGAGGTGCATCCAAAGTCTGGCCCGGGGGCCAAATGCAGCTGAATGTTTGGTCCACAGACATTTTCACCTCAACAAATCTGGCCCTCCTTGCAAAAAGTTTGGACACCGCTGTCCTCCACCTGGGAGTTGGGGAGGTAATCTGGTAAGCTCATTAGGTTTAGCAGGAATCGGTTTTATCAAATGTCCTTCTATGCCACACCTTACACGTAGTGTGGTGCTCTAATAGAGGCCTTTAATGAGATAGAGGAGTCTCTTATCTATAGAGGTCTTATATAACTTTGACTATAATGGGACAGAGGCAAAGGCTGATTTTAGGTTTATAAATGCAGTATAAAGACTGTTACCATGAGAGGGCATATATTTCTCAGCAAGATGGGTTGATATCATACATTGATCAATTGGTGATCTACCCTTGTTTAAAGCCGGAGTGTTCCTCCCCTAGAATGTTTTCTTTCTCTATCCAAGATTCCAGTCTTTGGTTTAGATAACTAGCATACAGTTTACCCAACACTGAGAATAAGCTGTCCCAACTATCTTGAAATTTTGTAATGCCCAACAGTTTTTCAAGAATGGTATAATACCCTTGGGGACTTGGTTTATATGATCAAAGTGCCTGCCAATGTTTTTTTCTGACTTATATAGCGACTCAGATGCTATCCTAAATCAACAATAGCAAGATTATCTTATCTCTTATCCTTTTAAAACTACACATATGTATTTTCTATTTTATTGGTGGAGTCTGTGACCGTAAATAAAGGTTGTTGTTGTTGTTGTTGTTGTTGTTGTTGTTGTTCTTCTTCTTCTTCTTCTTCTTCTTCTTCTTCTTCTTCTTCTTCTTCTTCTTCTTCTTCTTCTTGTCATCGTCATTAGATTTAGCCAACTGGGGTCTGATGAAAGCCAAAATCAATGCCTTTCAATATTTCTTTACGGACTCTGTTGTTTCCACATGGATACCCTCCCTGCCTACAATAAGAGCAGCCATTATATTCAGCCAGATTTTTGGATTTTCTTCTCCATCTTTTTAAATCATCGCTCTTCTTTTTTATTTGTTTTAATAACCTTATATTAAAAAAACAGTTGTGGGAAACATGAACATTTATGTTTTTAATATCTGTTAACTGAACAATGACAGGATGAATCTATTGGTTATGGAAGGGTTTGGCACACATTCATTCTCTTTAAAATTAATTTTCCAATCATTGTCTCAGACTTCACCCCGGAGCGATGCTCCCTTCTCAACCAACCTCTCTGTTCTGAACCATTACATCTTGGTTGTAAGTATTTTCAATTTAACTTTCTAAAAAGAAAATCTTCAGGGAACAAATGTGCAAATGTATTTGCCCATACTCTTCTGGTGAGCTCTGGTGTTATGCTAGCCTCACAATTGTTAATATTTGATAATCTCGAACCCATGAGACTGTGGGGTTAATATAGCATCTTCCTGTAAGGAAGGCCTTTGAGCAGATCATTTCCCTTCCTGTTCCATGTGATTGAATTATATCTGTCCAAACAACACCCCAGGCCAGCTGGAATTAACAAACATCAGGGCCAAGTTCAAGTTCAGTGAATTGCAAAAAGCTCAACATAATTCACTTTTGTGTTTTAATTACTCACTAAGCTATCTTGACAGGCCAAAGAATTGAGAAATGAATAAGTAATTTCAGCAGAGATATTAACTCTTGGGTCAAACCCTGCTGTTAAGTAGACACCGAGTAAACCAAGAGTGAGCGGAAGGTAGATCTGGCCTCTCTTGGTGGTTTCTAACTGATCAACAAGGATTTCTGACTAGTCCTAATTACTGAGCTATAGCCGCAACAAACACACACAAATACTGTTGAAATGAAGAACACAGGAGACTGAGAATGTAAATCAAGAATGTCCAAACTTTGGCCCTCCAGATGTTTTGGACAGCAACTCCCACAGTCCTTTGCCACTAGCAATCAAAGCTTAGAATTCTGGGAGTTGTGGTCCAAAACATCAGGTGGGCAGAAGTTTGGATGTGCCTGATCTAAATCAAACATGTCCAAACTTCGGCCCTCCAGATGTTTTGGACCACAACTCCACAGTCCTTTGCCACTGGCAATCTAAGCTTAGAATTCTGGGAGTTGTGGTCCACAATATCAGGAGGACCAAAGTTTGGACTTGCCTGAGTTAAATCTTTGCACATCTCCTTTGCCTACAAAGCCAAAGAACTGAATCATTCTTCTCATCAGTGAGGAGATCAAACTTTTTCCTGACAGCAACAGCAAGGTTTAATCCAATCACTATAAACCTGCTCAACTGCACAAAGCTGCAATGGTCCCTTTATTGCATGGACTTTTTAAGAATTAGGAGATCCAGTCCTGCCTTAGTAGTGCTTTGCTTCTCAAAGATAAAGGAGGGCACTATGTTTTGTACATAGGAATTTTGTGCACATTGCATAGACCTTGACACAAGAGAGACCCCTTGCTCCTTCACCTACTGGAGAGTGCCTTATTGAAATGTCCCAGCTAGAGATGGGCACAAACCACCAATGATGGTGGTTTGGCAGATGGGCAAACAGGTGTTCCACAGGTCGATGCCCAGCCCCCTCCAGTGGGCACCCACTCAGAGGCAGGACCTGGAGGAAGTAGGGTAGGGAATCATAGAATCAAAAAATAGTGATGCTGGGTGAGCCCTATAAGGTCATCAAATCCAACTGCCCGCTCCATGCAGAAATACAATTCAAAGGATATATTCTAGGTGTTGTTCAGATTTCTCTTGAATGCCTCCAGCCTCTTGAGGTCATTGGTTCCATTGGTTCCATATTACCATACTGCTCTAATCATAGAATCATAGAGTTGGAAGAGACCTCAAGGCCATCCAGTCCAACCCCCTGCCATGCAGGAACCCCATAACTATATTTCCGACAGATGGCCATCCAGCCTCTGCTTAAAAACCTAAATACTTAGGAACTTTTTCCTAATGTCCAGCCAAAAGCTGGGTTCTTCTGCACTGGTGACTGAGAACCGATCCTGCCCCTCCTATGTATGACAGCCCTTCAAATCTCTGAAAGTGGTATCCTATCACCCCCCGGTCTTCTTTTCTCTAGGCAAAAATATAATCAGTTCTTTCAGTCTTTCCTCAAAGGGTTTCGTTTCCTACCCCCTGATCACCTGTGTCAACCTCCTCTGAACTTGTTCCAATTTGTCAGCCTCTTTCTTGAAGTGTGGTGTCCAAAACTGGAGACATTCCCCCAATTATAATTGCAACTCACTGTTCACCCATTAAATCTTGATTTTAACTGATTAGCCTGCCAATAATAATATATTGTTTTATGTCACTTAAATATTATTTTTATTTTTATTTTTATTTTTATTGTGTTACTATTTTATGGTTTTATTTTATAAATTGTTTGAATGTATTAATTATTGTAAACCGCCCAGAGTGACCTCGCTGCCAGACGGGCGGTATAAAAATCCAATAAATACTAAAAATAATAATAAGACAGTACTCAAGGTGAGACCTATCCTGGGCTGAAGACAGGTGGACGAGCACCTCATAAGATTTGGAAATCATACTTCTGTTAATGCAATCTAAAACAGCATTGGCCTTTTTGTGACCATATCACACTGCTGGCTCAAGTTCAGTTTATGACCTATGTTGATTCCAAGATCTTTGTCACTTTGTAGTATTGCCTTGTCAGGTGTCCCCCATCTTGCAACTGCACATTAGATTTTTTTTTCCCATAGAGGCCTTACCTGGCTCTTATCCCTATTCAATTTCATTCTGTCAGTTTCAGCCCAGTGCTCCAGCCTCTCAAGATCATTTTGAATTTTGTTACGGTCCTGCACAGTGTTTCCTATTCCACCCGATTTTGTACCATCCCGTGAATTTGGCAAGCGTTCCATGCACCCCCCCCTTATCCAAGTCATTAACAAAAATGTTGAAGGCCATCAGACCCAGGACTAAGCCTTCGGGGTACCCCACTTGTTACCTCCCCCCACTTACACAAGAAGCCATTAATTGATTCATCACCCTCTGAGTAAGATTTTGTATCCAGCTGTGCATCCACCTTCCACTTGATCTCTCTAGCCCATACGTAGCTTGAAATCAAGGTATCATGGGAAACTTTATCAAAAGCTTTGCTGAAGTCGAGATATACTACATCTACAGCATTCCTTCTGACTAGCAAGGAGGTTACATGCTCAAAAAATGAGATCAAACGAGTCTGGCATGATTTGTTCTTGACAAATCCATGCTGGCTTCTAGTTATAGTTCCATCATTTGCTAAGTGCTTGCACAATGAACACTTAATAATCTGTTCCAGAGATTGATGCCAGGGTGACTGGACTGTCATTTCTAGGTTCCTTTTTTTGCCATTTTTGAAGAATACTTTTTTATTGCTTTTAGTGTCTCTAGCTGATCTCAGCTCATACTCTGCTTTTGCTCTCCTAATGACATCCATGCCTTTCCTTGTTACTTTACTTGTCTGTACGCTTCCTTGGTGGCCTGGCCTTCTTTCCACTTCCTATACGTGTCTTTTCTGTTGTTTTCTGGTCCTTTGTGAGGTTTTTTTGTGTGTGTGTGTGAAACCACACTGGCCTATTTTGCTGCTTTCCACCTTTTATTCTTTATTGGAATAGATTATAGTTGTGTTTTTAGACTCTCTTATTTTAGACGCTCCCACCCTCTCTTGTTGTAGTAGGATCTTCTGCCATGGGAATTTACTCATCTTTGTGCTGAGCTTATTAAAACTGGCTTTTAAAAAAATCCAGCAGGAGTGTATGGCCACACTCTGCTTTGGTTTCCTTTGAAATCAAGAATTCTAGTAAAACATGGTCACTCTCTCCCAGAGTTCTCCTTACTGTCACTTCAAACCAGCACAGCATCTCTGTTGCTTAGAATCAAGTTGAGGATAGCTAGTCACCTTGTTTCTTTCTCCACTTTTTGGAGGAGAAAATTATCAGCCACACAATCCAGGAATTTCTTGGAAGGGCTATACTTGTCCCAAATAGCCTCCCAACAACCTGGGAGGCCAGGACACTTCTTCTGTGCGAGTGCCCATTTGAAGGGATGGGACAACCAAACCAAAGAAGACCCAACCACCCAACCAGCAGTTCATGCCCATCTCTCTGTCTCATCAGTCCAGACACCTTCAACTGACAATGACAAGGAATTCACTGAGCATTATTAATATGCCTAGCCTGGGTGTTTCCAGGGTAACCAGGAGCCAATGCCTAATGTAGAAGGATTGGGAGCATCATAGAGTGTGTTCTCAAAACAAACAGAACAAATTCCTTGGCTCATAATTATTTGATTATACATGTATCTAAGGAATTGGGAGCCTTTTTTTTTAGCCCAGGGACTAAATATCATTTGGGGAGGTTTAGGGGCTGCATGTAATCTTTGGTCAGATGAGTCAGCAAGTGTCCTTTTGCCTCTTTATAAATCTATGGTGAGGCCCCATCTGGAGTATTGCGTACAGTTCTGGTCACCATACCTCCAGAAGGATATTATGGAAATGGAAAAAGTCCAGAGGAGGGCAACCAGAATGATTAGGGGACTGGAACACCTTCCTTACCATCTGAGGCTGCAACGGCTGGGCCTCTTCACTCTTGAATGACAGCACCTAAGAGGTGACCTGACTGAAGTTTATAAAATCATACACAGTATGAACAAAGCAGATAAGCAAAAACTGTTTTCCCTATCGCACAACACTAGAACTAGGGGGCAGTCCATGAAACTTTTGAGTGCTAGCTCTCAAACAAATAAAAGGACTTTTTCACCCAGAAGACCACTGGTCTGTGGAACTCCATGCCAGAAGAAGTGGTGACAGCTGTCAGCCTTGACAGCTTTAAGAAAGGATTGGACAAGTTCATGGAGAACAAGGGTATCAATGGCTATCATTATGGATGCCTGAGGTCAACCTCCGGGTTGGAGGGATAGTCAGAATATCTCTCAATACGATTTGCTGGGAATCTTAAACAGGTGAAGACATTTACTTGAGAATACCCTGAAGCAAATGGTGAGCTGCTGTGTGAGACAGAATGCTGGACTGGATGGGCTGTGGTCTGTTCCAGCAAGGCTGTTCTTTTGTTCTTATGTTCTTAATGAGCGTGCAGCCCCCATACCTAAGCATAATGTCCTTAATACTGGGCATTAAGAAAAATTGCATTTGTTCCATGTACAGTTCCAAACTAGCATCAACGGCAGTTGTTTGTGTCAGAAGCAAAACAGTGGGCCATCTCTCTCTGCTGTGCAAGTAATGTAAGCTTTCGCCAAATATGCAATACCCAGGCCTGATATGAATACCTGAAACTTGCAGACCAGCAGATCAAGTAAGAACTGGCCCCTTCAACCACGAAAATGAGAAATGCATTTGTCAGAAGCTGAAACATGCAAACGCCATGTGAAATCATACAAGTGTAAACCTAGGAGGTATCCCCAGGGTTCCAGGTAAGGTCTAACCAATAATACTCTTTTATTGATCTTCTTGACATTATACATTTGTTCCTGCATCCTAATAGGTACTGCATTTGCTTTTCCTTCTTCTTTTTCTGCTGCTGCATCACATTGTTAACTCATGTTTAGCTTGCAGCCTCCAGAGACCCTCAGGTCCTAGTCACACGTCTTCCCTGCCAAGCCAGCTGTCGCTCAACCTAGATTTCCCGATCTGATTTTTCCTGCCTGAATGGAAAACTTCACAATTTTCCCCTGCAGAAATTCATTTTGCTTGCTTGGGCTCAGTTCTCAATGAATACTTCAATGTTGCTCACTGCTAGTTCCTGCATTTCATATCTCAACTTGTAAAGCTGCTTAAAAAGAAGCCAGGGAAAAGGATTGTGGCACTATTAAACAAGTGCTGTGAACATGCTGTTTAGAAAAACCTAGAGAAACCATTCAGCTTATTATGTGAAGGGGATATTACTTCCTGAATGGGTATGGGTGAATTACGCAGCAGAATCCACGCATAACAGAAATCATGTGCATTAAGAAGAAAGCACTGCTCCATTGTTCCTAAAAATTAGGAGATTTATCTTCAGTTTTTTGTGTCTTAATAAATAGAACCTGCACACTGTCTGGTTACTTGTTTTATGCCCCACCCACAGATCTGGTCACACCCTGGATCTGGTGTTTTACCTCCATGTCGGGGGATTCGTGTCTGGAGGTGGGGGACCTTGTCTCCCTTCCTGTGTCATGGACAGACCATCACCTGCTCACATTCTCCCTGGCGATCCCAGCCCCTCCCCGCGGGGACCATCGGCCCTCTGTTTTGGCCCGCCCCCGGAGGCTCATGGACCCTCAGCGGTTCGGCGAGCTTTTCGGGGGGTTACCTGGTGGCATGACTGGCGTTCCGGCTGAGGATGTGGCTAACCTTTGGCATAAAACAGCTGTCCACACCATAGACCGGATCGCCCCCAAGCGCCTCCTCCGTTGCCGAGCCCGGCCCTCCCCTTGGTTCACGGGGGAGCTTAGGGCAATGAAGCAGGAGAGGAGGAGGTTAGAGCGCAGCTGGAGGAAAACCCGGACGGCGTTGAATAAGGCTGCTGTTGATGCCCAGTCTAGTCGCTATACCAACGCGACCAGGGAGGCTAGAACATCCTTTACCTCCCTGAGAATTGCTGAGGCCTCGAACCGCCAGGCGGAGCTCTTCCGTGTGGTTCGGGACCTCAACAATCCTAGTTTGGCCAGGCCTCCTCCTACTGATTTCAGTAGTGAGCAATTTGCAGCCTTTTTTCGAACTAAAATAGAGGCCATCCGTGCCGGCTTTGACTCCGGTTGCAGTGGTCCTGCCCCGCCATCCCCAGTTGCTGGTCCGCCTTCGTTGCCTCAGTTGGATGCGCTTGGGCCTGTTTCTGCTGTCGAGGTCTCCAGAGCTATGGCGTATTGCCGGCCTGCCTCCACCCCTTTCGACCCTTGCCCTGCCTGGCTAATTAGAGCTGCCAGAGGGGCTATGGCCGAATGGGCTTCTGTCATTGCCACCGCCTCCTTCGGAGAGGGGGGTTTTCCCTCTCGTCTGAAGGAGACGGTGGTAAAGCCCATTCTGAAAAAACTTGGCCTGGCGGTGGACAATTTAACAAACTATCGCCCAATCGCCAACGTCCCGTTTATGGGCAAGGTGATCGAGAGGGTGGCGGCGGTCCGACTGCAGTCATACCTGGAGGATCGGCAGTGCCTCGATCCATGCCAGTCCGGGTTCAGGCCCCGCCGGGGTACCGAAACAGCTTTGGTCGCCCTGCAAGATGACCTTATCCGGGCGGCCGACAGGGGTTGCTCTACCCTGTTGGTCCTCCTGGATCTGTCAGCGGCCTTTGATACCGTCGACCACGGTATCCTGCTGGACCGGCTCTCTGAGGTCGGAATCGGAGGCACTGCTCGCAGTTGGCTTCGTTCCTTCCTGGAGGGCCGGCCCCAGTACGTTCAGCATGAGGGGGAGTTATCGGCCCCTTGGATTCTCCCTTGTGGGGTTCCACAGGGATCGTCTCTGTCCCCCATGCTGTTCAACATCTACGTAAGGCCGTTGGCGGGGGTCATCAGGAGTTTTGGAGTCTGCTGTCATCAGTACGCTGATGACACGCAGCTCTATCTCTCCTTTACCACCTCTGCAGTGGAAGCTGTGAGGATTCTCGACGGGTGCCTGGAGGCTGTACTGGCTTGGACCGGGGCGAACAGGCTTAAGCTCAACCCCGAGAAGACGGAGGTCATGTTCTTTGAGAGCTCGCCGTCGGGGTACGGAGGCCCTCTCCCCTGTCTGGGGGGAGTTTCCCTGCAGCTCGCAGAGAGGGCGCGGAACCTGGGTGTGTTCCTGGACCTGGCACTTACCATGGAGTCCCAGGTGGCGTCGGTGACCAGGTCCGCCTATTACCATCTCCGTCGGATCACCCAGATCCGCCCGTACCTGGACGCGAACTCTCTGAGAACAGTGGTCCAAGCTTTGGTGATCTCGAGGCTGGACTACTGTAACGCCCTCTACATGGGGTTGCCCTTGACTCTCCTCCGGTGCCTGCAGCGGGTACAGAACGCAGCGGCCAGGCTGGTGGCTGGTGTGCGTCGTTATGACCACATCACCCCAGTCCTGGCCCGCCTGCACTGGTTGCCCGTTGCAGCCCAGATTAGATTCAAGGTCTTGGTTTTAGTTTATAAAACCCTCCATGGCTTGGGACCGGACTACCTGGCAGAGCGTATCGCTCAGCGATCAACTTCGGCCCGTCCCATTCGGCAGGCGCGAGCGCACTTGCTTCAGGTCGCCACTCCTCGTGAAGCCCGGAAGACAAGTACTCGGACCCGGGCTTTCTCAGTGGCGGCCCCCAGCCTCTGGAATTCCATCCCCAGTGAAGTGTGCTCTGCAGAGTCCCTGCTGGCTTTCCAGAAGGCTTTAAAAACCTACCTTTCCCGGGAGGCCTTTGGCGATTCTTAACTGAGTTTTTTTTTATCCTGCCATCGCAACTTGTTTGCACTTACCATCGTTTAGTTACTGAGGTGCCATAAGGTTTTTAACTCTTGATTATTGTTATTATTATTTTCTGTCATGTTTTGTGTACTTATTGTAATTTGTGTGGCTACTGTAGCTTGTAAGCCGCTTAGAGTTCGCAATGAAGATAAGCGGGGTATAAATGCAACAAATAAATAATAAATAAATAAATAATACTTGGGTCTAGAATTTGGAAAATGTTTTTTGGTTTTTTTTTGGACTAGACTATTTGAAAACAACTCTTACAAATTAACTTTTAAAAGTCAGTTTTCCAGGCTGTTTGGGGGCCAAATTCCTCAATTAATTTTGTTGCTTCTCAGTGCTGCTTCTTTTGCACAAATGATTTGTACTCTTGTCCAGTCATTGAAAAGTCAGTTATCGGTTTGCTTTATTTATTTATTTATTTATTTATTTATTTATTTATTTATTTATTTATTTATTTATTTAAATACTTATTAGCCGCACCGACTTTCCCAATGGGAACTCTGGGCGGTGAACAGACTAGCAGATAAGAGAGAGAAAAGAATACAAAGTACAACAAAAATAGAAATACCAACACAAACAAATATAAAGAAAGAGCAATAAATACCTATTTTTACTAACTGGAGTGCATTGTGTTCAGACACAGTAGCTGAAATCCTGATATCCAGTTCCATTTTCCCAAAGGGAATAATGGCATTAGTAGTAGTGCATTACCACTGTTTAAAAAATTGCTTTGGTGATTTCCGGGTGCATGGTGCTCATGCACAATGTGACGAAGTCACTGGACCTCAACATCTCCAGAGGAAGGCTTTAATCAGCAGCAGTTTGTCACTGCTGATGATGTCATTCCCATTATGCCGAGGGAGTTGCACAACAGGATTTCCCTCAAGGAATTACACATATATTCCAACTCTGAACACTCCCTCCATTCTTAGTTTTTTCTGTCTAGAACTGGTATGGAGAATATGCTACCCTCCAGGTAGCATCACAATCTCCTAAACACACCTGACCTCATCTGATTTCTGAATCTAAGCAGAGCTAGGACCATTAAGTACTCATATAGAAGATTACCCGAGACTTACTATCCAGCAACACAGAAATATCCGAAAGTACAAATACTGCTATGAAGGCACCAAACACTAGTACTTATGGCCCTATACAGTGGGACCCCCATATCCACTGATTCATTATACACTGATTCAGCTATCCATGGTTGGCAGAGGAAAAATTAAATAATTCAGCAGACACAAAGCAAGCTGTAAAGCAAGCTGTTGTCACAAATAGCAGCTGTAAAGCAAGCTATTGTCACAAATAGCATCTGTAAAGCAAGCTACTGTCATAAACAGCAGCCATAAAGCAAGCTACTGTCTCAAAACAGCAATCATAAAGCAAGCTGCTGCCAGGAAACAGCAGTTTGGGGGTGAGTGGGCAGGCGTTCTCTCTTATCCATGGTTTTCATTATCCACGGGAAGCCCTGGAACCAATCCCCAGCGGATACTGGGGTCCTACTGTATAGTAGGACTCCTGTATCAGTGGGATCAGAATCCACTGATTCATACCCACTGCCTGAAAATATTAGATAAAACTCCAAAAAAATGTGATCTTTATAGTCATTAATGCTTTACTGCCCATGAAGAAGGCCACAAAACACCTTGGTCGCTGTTTTAATGAATAAAACATGACCTTAACACCATGCAGCATACAGAGAAACTGAGTGGTTCTCCAGTTCCAGTTCTCATTCTCAGGGTCACCATGAATCAGAGGTGACTTGAAAGCACATGATGTTGACAACAACAATACCGTAGTGTAGACATGTGTGTGTGTGTTGCGTCGTTACAGTCGTGACCGACTCTTTATGACCCCATGTCCATGGAGTTTTCTTGGCAGGGATACTGGAGTGGTTTGCCAGTTCCTACTCCAGGCGCCTACAGCACCTGGTATTCCCTGGTGGTCTCCCATCCAAGTACTAACCAGGGCCGACCCTGCTTAGCTTCCGAAATCAGGCGAGATCGGATATGCTTAGGGCTACAGTAAATCAAAAGGAAAACCATTGCTCAGAAAGCAGAAAGGCAGCTATAAAGCAACAAGAGAAAAATTTTTATAAGATTAAGGCCAAGCTCATCCACAGTATTTCAAATTGCTCGATATAGAGGTGAGGGCTGGACAATGAAGAAAACAGGTAAAGAAAAAAATCAATTTATCTGAAAGGTGTGTTTGGAGGAGAGCTTGACATATATTGTGGACTGCCAGAAGAACAACTTAGTGGGTCATGGATCAAATCAAGCCTGAATTCTCCCTCCTGGATAGAATGACTGAAAATGGCTGTTACTTTGAGCATATCATAAACTAGCAAGACCCACTGGAAAAGACAATAAAAGACATAACACTATCTGCAAATATTAAGGTAGTAGGAAAAGAGGAAGTCTGAATATTTGAAAGACCTCCTAAGCAGAGCTTGGAATGATATGACCTTCAGTAAGTCACTAATTCATAGAGTCACTTCAGCTAAGAAGTATCTAACAATAACAATTGAGTGTTTTTCCATTGATTGTGAAGATTCTCAGTCATGCAGGTGAGTTTATCTGGGAGTCATGACAACGGGACTTCTTTTCTTGAGAGACTGAAACGCTTCGCTGCACATCCAAACAGCTTGGTCAGTCTGAGGAAAGCTAGTTGCAAGTCCTCCATTTATAGTTCACTTTCACCTCATGTCACTGTGGTCTGAAATAGGCTGATAAGATAAACAATGGCCTGAACAGGCTTTTTAGGTGGCTCAATAGGCCATTAGGTGAACAATGGCCTAGGGTGTTGAAACCCATAAAGTACGGGTCCTTAGCTATGGCCTTGGTAGTGAAGGTGTGACGTATTTTTGATTTGTCTGGGAATTGTTGAAATCACTGCCGGATAAGTAGCAGATAGACTACGCCTGAGGGCCCCCCCACCTCTGTTGAGAGAAGGGTTTTCAACACTCACATGAATGACTTCCCTGACCCCTCTCTCAAACCACCTATCCTCTCTGGGCCTTTTCACACGACCCCTAAGATCCACTGGCCACTTAAATTCGGACCAGGGATCTTGGGGGTTCGTTGCTCTTTCTGCGTCCCCATCCCTCCGCACTTCCTTGCTCCTGTCTGCGTGAGGGGAGGGAGGAAAAAGAGAGGAAAAAATGCAGGCTCACCTCCGAAGCTGCCCGGAGCCCCGTCGTTGTCCTGATTCCTTCTCTTCTGTTTGTTTGTTTTTTGCCTCCCGCCCCTTCTCTTAAAGGGGCAGGAAGGAAAAAAAAAAACAGAAGCGAGGAGAGCCCCGCACTCACCAGATTAAATCCAGACCTGGGGATTTTCACCCTCCTAGAGCAGGTACAAAAAAAGTGCGCTGGGACGTGCTTAGGTGGGCGTGGTCGCACTTAATTTCCTGCAAACTCCGGAGCTGGTGGGCAAACAATTGTAAGCTCCGGAGCTGGCAGCCATTTGCTGCGGAGTTTAGGGGTCGTGTACAAATACCCTCTGTCTAAGTTTTCCATTGATTGTTCTGAGTGACTTGAATATGAGAATGTTGAGATATTTTCAGTAGTAACCAAATAAGCAACTATGCAGGTATTCTGGTGGACTTTGCTGATGTGAACCAGGAGGTAAATGTGATCAGAGATAGCACCTGTCAAATTCAGTTATAGCTCTCAATCTCTGATAAAATATAAGCCAAAACCCTATCAGTTATGTCCACCAGTATGATGCAATCAGTGTAAATCTCAGGAGTGAACTGCCGCAAATTAAGAAGATAGTGTAGGCATCCTGTTTGCTGTTTCATAATAGGATTCCAGCGAGTATGGTTGAAAAATGCATCTATGAATTATACCTGCAGAAAGATCATTTTCTCAAAATAAAAAATGGTCATCATGGACAAAAATGACTGTTTCTCTCTCCCCCTCCCACCCACCCCTGTGTGTGTGTGTGTGTGTGTGTGTGTGTGTGTGTGTGTGTGTGTGTGTGTGTGTGTGTGTGTGTGTGTGTGTGTGTGTGTGTGTGTGAGAGAGAGAGAGAGAGAGAGAGAGAGAGAGAGAGAGAGAGAGAGGGAGAGATCAGATAATTCTTTTTCTCTCTCTTCTTATGAGGATGGCCTGGGACAATGCAACTTGCCCAATACCACCTCGGCTGGCTCTTCTCTTCTAGCGAGGCACAGGTAAACAAAACTCGGGGCCCATGCAGACAGATATTTTAAGTTACCATAACTGAGCGATATCGCCAGCACATTTTCTTTAAAACACTTCAGCTTTATTTGGCTGCACTCCATTTCAGACTGTTTGTGACTGCAAACTGTGACTTCAAGTTAACCGGATGACATCTCGTCCCTTAGGTAGCATTACATTTTGGACCAGCCCTGACACTCTACAGCAGACAGAAGATGACAAGAAGAATGATGGGGTTAAAGAATAGGGTGAGCAAAGCAGCAAAATTAGGGTAGGGGGCACGCCTGGATGAGATGAGGTATTATTCACTGTAGATGTGCTCATTTGGACACTGGCTGAATTATTCTCTATCAGATAATCAATTTGTGCCTGAATTGTGCCAACCACCGGCTCATGTTGTGGAAAGTTCCTCTTTCATAGAGTGGAATAATAATAATAATAATAATAATAATAATAATAATAATAATAATAATAATAATAATAATAATAATAATAATAATAATAATACCTTTATTGTCAATGTACAACATGTGCACAATGAAATTGGCTGAGTCTCCCTTGCCCACCCCCACCACCATCCCACTAGCAACCAGTCGGTCTTATTGCACCCTGTGTACTTGACACAGAATGCGCCAGCCCACAGGCCAGTTCTTCTATACTTGTCCTGGGATTATTTCCCATTCAGCAGTCTGACAGCCCATGGATAAAAACTGTTCTTCAGTCTGTTGGTGCAGCATGTTATACTACGATATCTTCTGCCTGATGGTAACAAGGTAAAGAGATGTTGACAGGGGTGTGAATCATCCTTAAGAATTTTTTCAACCATCCTGAGGCAACGATCCCTAGCGATGTTTCAGTGCACTTAGGGGACAGCCCGTGATATATTGAGCTGTGCTTACCACCCTCTGTAATGTCTTCCTGTCAGCAGCTGTCAATCCAGCATACCAAACGGTAATGCAATATGTGAGGATGCTTTCAATTGTGGACCGGTAAAAGGAGATCATCAGTTGTTGCTTCACTTTGTTCTTATGCAAGATCCTGAGGAAATGCAGTCTCTGCTGGGCCTTCCTGACTACTTTGGTTGTATTGATTCCCCAGGAGAGGTCTTCACTGAGGTAAACTTCCAGAAATTTAAAGGAAGAAACTCTCTCCACACAGCCCCCCCGGATGTACAATGGGGCTGGTTCCTCTCTCTTCCTCTGGAAGTCCAGCACCATCTCCTTTGTCTTGGTAATATTTAGATGCAAGTTATTTTCTAGGCACCATGTGGATAATTTTTGAATCTCATTCCTGTACACTGATTCGTCTTCCCCTGTAATAAGACCCATTATGGTGGTATCGTCTGCAAACTTAATAATCACAGTAGATGGATTAGATGATACACAGTCATATGTGTAGAGTGAATCTTGGGAGCTCAGAGCCGCAGCGTGTGAACGCGCCACCATCTTGTTCTGTATTGAAATGAACTACCATGCGGTATCTACACATAAATAGAAGCTTGTCAGGAAGAAGACTTAGGGTTTTTTTTCTCCCTGACACTTGGATTTCAGTGTCTGGAATCCTGTTCCTTAGAGTAGTAACTTGCACTAGAGTAAGCCCATTGAATGTGTGGGGATCTGGGAAGCCAAGCCTTCTGTAAGCTCAATGGATCCAAATGGAACTGTTTCAATTGTGTCTTACTTTAATAGAGTAAATCACAATCCGAATCAATGGAACTTACAGAGGAATTGACTCACCAAATATCCACTGAGGCAGTGGGCTTACTCTACAGAGACTTGCTACGTTAAGTAACAGGATTTCAGCAACTGAATTCTTTCCCTGCCACCTGCCAACCTTCCTAGCATGACTAACATTTCCAGAGAACCCTGTCTTCTCACAATGTTCCCAAAGCAGGTCAGTCTCAACTTCAACATTTTTGACCCCAGAGATAATTCAGGGAGGATTTGCTCTAAGGGCCAATTTATTAGTCTTTCTGGTGGTCCAGAGCATCTGCAAAACTCTCCTCCTGTGTCTGACTAAGACTTTGGTTCAAATCCCCACTCTCTTGTGGAAACTCACTGGGATTCATCAGTGGTAAAACCCCTCTAATTTGTCTGGGGAAGCACTTCACACCTCAACCAGGAACACAACAGCTAACAACCCACATTTAATGGGTGTTGGGAATGTTTGCATAGATGGGACTTTCACACACCCCAGGCCAGTGTACATATAGCAAGCCTATTCAGGCCACTGTCCACCTAAGGAGCCTATTCAGACCAGGATGATGTGAAATCAAGAGGAACAATAAATTGGAGGCCTTGCTACTAACTTTCCTCAAAGCTGTTTGGATGGATAGCAAAAAGCTTCGATCTCACAAAAAAAGAAGTCCATTTTCCATGACAACATAGATAACCTCACCTTCATGACTGAGAACTGTCACAGTTTCTGCTGTTTTGTCTCTTAATTTATTTCATTATTTAAAGCAAGCATGGAGAACTTCTAGAAGTCCAAGGGATACATATTGTCCAGGACAGTAGAAGAACACACACACACACACACACACACACACACACACACACACACACACACACACACACACACACACACACACACAGTTTTGAGCCAAAAGAAGAGATTAATAGCAGTTGCCCGATTCAATTAGAATGATTTTCCCCCTAGGGGCACCCCTTTGGAGTTTAATAACTCTGCCCCCTGACCCCAAACATCTCCAAATATTGGGGGTTTACAGGGAAGAGCTTGCAGAAGCTCCCCAATGGTTTTGATGCCATAGATACCTGTTGTGGAGTACATATTTTTATGTAATCCAAAATAGTAATCACAGCCATGTTTTAGCACCAAAACTGCTGGAGAGCTTCCTCAAGCTCTTCCCTGTAGGCCCCTGAAATTTGAAGAGGTTTGGGTCTCAGGGTGTTTCCCAGCATGTGTACGTTGTGCACCAACAATATAGGGGTTAATTAATCTCCAAAGGAAAATATCATTCTAATTGAATCGGGATTCAGAAGCCAAGGTGCTAATCGCTCGCCCTCAGTGGGGCTATTGCAGTTTCCTCATTCAATTAGAATGATTTTCCCTAGGGGCACCCCCATTGGTGTTTAATGACTTAGCCCCCTAACCCCCAAACCTCTCAAAATTTCAGTGGTTTATAGGGAAGAGTCCAAAGAAGTTCTCCTGCAATTTTGGTGCCTCTAGGACCTAGGGGATCATAGCCTTAAATTTCATTTCATTTTGTGTTGTAACAAAACTACTTTAAAAAATTGTAACGAAACAAAATGAAACTACCAAAGAAACAAAAGGAAACACTATATTTCCGTTTCATGCCTATCTCTAAAGGATATCCATGAGCCCCATCAAATCAATTCCAACTTATGGCAACCCTTTTCAGGATTTTCCTGGCAGATAATACTCAGAGGTTTTTTCCCATTCCCTACTTCTGGATGCATCCTGGAACTGTGCAGCTTGCCCAAAACCACACAGGTTGGCTGTTCTCCAGGAGGCACAGTGTAGAAATGAACTCCCAATAAGACCTTCTAAACTAGGCATGTCCAAACTTCGGACCTCCTGATGTTTTGGACCACAACTCCCAGAATTCTAAGCTTAGATTGCCAATGGCAAAGGCCTGTGGGAGTTGTGGTCCAACAAATGTGGAGGGCCAAAGTGTGGACATGCCTGTTTAAACCATGAAGCTGTCCATCCAACTTTCCCTTGCACCAGCTGGAATGCATGACTGAGGGTTATTTAAATGAAAAAGTAGAGTTAGAGGCAGAGATACATTCCAGCAGCCACATCAGGGCATATGTGAGCAGTGCACAACTTACAGGGTGCCCTGTGGCAAACTATCTGGGCAACCATCTCATCAAGTCTAATCCAAAGTTGTTATAAGTTAATGTTTTGGAGTACAATGCAAGTCATGCTTCCAAACTCTGGTCTGATTTGCGGCTGTAAGAAGCTTGTCACAAAGAAAGCCTGCATTGAGCTCTGCTGCATTCAGCCAAGCTGCACCCTAACTATGTACACCAAACACGGATGCTGCAAGACACAGCTCTCATTAAATTGAGGAGCAGACTTCCTCATGTTCATGCACCTCTCTCTCATTTTCAAAGTTATACAATGCACCCCTCCAATGCTGAGCAGTATTAAAGCCCTAATGGGGTCTGGCCAAGCAGTTAATTGCAGATTTTCTCCCTTTGTTTACGGCACTTTTCATTGATTTTCTAAAACAAATCACCTTTTGTCTTTCAAAGCTAAAGCTGATCCCCTGAAGACATTTCTCCAAGATCAACGAGTGATAAGTTAATGGAATTTTATCGGAAATTCATTCGTGCTAAACAAGGTCAATGTTTAGAAGAAAAGAGGTGCCACTTCGAAAATGAAGATCAAAGTAATTCTATTCTTGCTGCTACCATAGAGACCAACAGGATGGGGAATGAAGAGGTTTAGCAAGCTTAATTCCTGCAGAAATTTAAAATTAACTGCACGGGAGAAAGGGGGCAATTACCATATTTTTTTGAGGACTGAAGAAGGAGGACAGGGGCTTTTGACAAGGTATAATTACAACATGTTCCACATGCAGTGTGTAGAGGCAATCTTCAAAATTGTCCTGTTGAAAGTTTTTTTAAATGGAAAAGATATGGCAGATATATGCATTCATATTCTCATCCTCTGAAACAAGTGTACTAGCATCTACTACAGTTTTATGGAAATTTAACACAAGGCTACCATTTTCTGCCACAGAGGTTTCTGTTCTAGCTGCAAGACTGGCAGGATTAGGTTCAAAAAAATCAATATTTCAGCAAAACAATTTGGGCCAATTAAGACCCAAATTGTTGCAGAGTCTTGATTATTATTATTATTATTATTATTATTATTATTATTATTATTATTATTATTATTATTATTATTATTATTATTATTATTATTATTATTATTCTGTTCAATTCCTCTAACTATGCAACAGCATTGTTGGGATTCTCAGAACAGAAGAGCTTCATGTTTCCCCAGATATAATCTTAATAACTCACTCCGAGACATTAGGAAGGATTAAAAAGTTTCATTCTTTACAATTGAACAGATCAGACAGTACATTGACAAACCTGGCTGCTTCCGGCAACAGACCTCAACAGACAAAAGAGAGGGAAATAGACACTGAGAAGATATGGGGGCTCTCTTTGAATCCAGAAGTGTGGGGGGGACTATTAATTAATGTTGGATGGTCACCCCAGCCCTGAAAGGTCACCCCAAGCCACATCTATTGTGGAAGATAGGCTTTGTAAACAATTAAATAGTATGGATTGGAGTACTCACTCAGTGAAGCAGCAATATCTATTACATTATTGCAGTAATGGGTGCCCGTGCTAAAAACAGGCACACATAGCATAGCATTTCAAGAGTTTTTAATGTCCTCCACCGCACCCCACCCTGGCCGCAAAAATCCCTTCCTCCAAACTCCCATTGGATAGGAGAAAAAGGTGTAAAAACTTTCCCAATTTGCCTTATCCTAATTTTTAAGCATTTAAACTACATGTCTTTATTCCCCGCCTACAATTTTACTCTATCTGGTCCCGGAATGTCTTTGTTTCTTCTGTTGGTCAGTGGTACCAGCCTCCATCCACCAAAGTATCGGGGCGGAGGGGGGGAGTTTTAAATTCATCCTATGTAGGTCAGCTCTTAGCAAACCGATTCCTTTGTCTTTGCATCAAACATAAGCATTCTGTTTATGCTCAGAGTACATGTGAAAATAACATCTTTTCATTTCTCACACTATTAGAGGAAGCATGTGAAGCTGCAAAAATACCAACATACATTACATTAAAGAAAGAGCAAACAGAATTGCCCAGGCCAAAGACTTTGTTTCAACAGAAAAGTTTTTCCACTTCTAACGAAAAATACAGGGTTTCAATTGGATAATGTCTGGGTTTGACCTCCCATATATCTTATCATGTTTGTAATGTTGGATAAATGTGGCCACCTTTTTTTATCCCACAAGTCAGTTCCTTTTTAACATCTGTATGGCAACAAAATGTTTTTATATTGACTACAGTTGCACCTCCCTTTTGATCTTTGTTGATGCAAGTAGCTGAGAATTTGGTTTGGTTGGTTTGGTGTTGGTATGAATCTTCCAAGATTCACTGATGCCTTCATGAACACAAACAGAAGAAACTGTGACCTGAAAAACACCAGAAAAAAACCTAAACTGGCAGAGCCATCAGTCATCCAAACCAAACAAGCCCTTGAGACTTTTAATGTGAGAAAATGTGCTTTCCGACTCCTTCGTGATTTTTAAAAGGTATTACAGTGGTACCTTGTATAAAGGAATTAATTTGTTCCAAATGAAATTATGTTAAGTAAATTTTCCTTTATACAAATTTCCCATAGGAATGCATTGAAAACACAGTGATCCCATTTTTATGTTGTACAGATTTGCCCCATAGGCGATTCTGTTAAGCAAATTTCCCCTATCTCTGGAATTTTTATGTTGTACAAATTTTATGTTATACAAACCGTTTGTTATACAAGGGTCCACTGTAAACTGTGCCCATTAGTGATATTTTTAAGTGTTACTGGCCAGTGTCCAATATTTCCATGTGCTGGACTCCAACATGAGAAGAAAGGAACTGGTTGCACATGACGGGCACCCTGTCAGATCACCATAGCTGTGTAAAATTACATGAGTAATTATTGAATAGACTATTGGGCACCATGTGTTTAATATTTTATTTATTTATTTTATTTATATAGCTTGTATGCCGCCCACTACCCAAAGGAGTGTCAAAATGGACAATTTATCAAAATACAATAAAATGAATAATTGTAAACTTATTTTGGAACAATCACAATAATATTGTAGGGGATTTGCATTTATTTCAAGAATGGGAGGACATGAATGAAATTGGTAGAATGAGAAAAATAAGAAAAACTGCTATCTAGTCAGGAGTGGAAAAGATAATGCTAAAATAAATACCATCTGAGACTTCTTCTAGAGAGATATTCTTTTTATGCCTGTTCAGCGCACAGAGCTATGCCCACATAGAGCAGCTGAGGCCCAGGTCCCACATGTGTATTTTGGGACCCAAATGGGATTGGTAACAGAAAACCTCTTTCCTGATTAAGCAAAATCATCATGAGACCCTCATTTCCAAATTCCATCCTGAATTTATATCTCCTCTTCTTCCTCTTGGGACAACAGCCATTTTATCAACTGCTAAGTGCATTCCATATTTTCTCTTTACTAACCTAACCTAATATTCTATTAGCTAATTACACTTGTATTAGGCTCACTGGCACAAACTGCAAGAGCAAATTGCTGCTAGTTACATAATTGCTACTTGTACTTCTCATAATGCTGCCATTCATACAACTGTGACGTAAGGAAGGATACGGGCAGCAGCTCCTCAACCAACAGCAACTCACTGCTACAAGTTATATCACAGCAAATCAAGCAACTGTAGGATTCTGGTCATCAAGTTAGTTCTATGCTAAATGGAAAGAAATTCAAACAAGTGGGCAAATGCCTACTGAAATAAAATTCTCTGCCATCCAACAAAACAGGCAGCAGGTCTTGCATCATTTTACGCTGCACTGCTTTACTGTACTTCCAAGGATAACAAACAGAAGGAGGGATCATTTCAGGTCCCAGCATTAGTGAAGGTCATACCTGCGTTTTCTGCGGTTTCCCGTCAGCGAACTATGCAGTAAAAGGTCGTGTGCTAACCAGGAAGAGAGGCAAATTCTGCTCCCAGCCGACCACGCCCCTCGAGCAGCAGTTTCAGTGAAGTTTCCTAAACCACCGACAGGGGCTGTATTTAGAAACTTCGCTCGAAAATGCTTACTTGTTTGCTTCAGTTGCAATGACAGGACACTGAAAATACGCAGTAAATTCAGTTTCTCCCCTTTCTACTTGGCTGAAAAGACGGAGCCTTGGAAACTGGATCCGGAAAGTAGGACAAAATCCATAGTACACAGGTTAGGGCAGAAGCAGAATAGGAAGGTACGATGCAGAGGAGAGGGCAGCAACTGCTCATTAAAAACCATGTGACCGCTCCTGGAAATTTAAATATGAAGGAAACCCAGGTGTAACCATAGCCATTATCTTACTCCGGTTTGATTGGGCACAGCTTCCCTGTCTTGTTGTATTTATTTGTCTTTAAAGTAGTTTCCCCAAGTTCTGCTCAACGATAATTGGGGGGGGGATCTCATTTCTATTTGAAGCCCACACATCTTTTGGTCTACACATATTTAGGCATGGATGTGGCTTTGACACTTACTTCAGACCTTTAGAGAATGCAGACCCAGCCAAAGAGACCCAGATATCTTTCTAGCAAATAGCAGAATTTTATTAGAGAGACCAGATGTTCCCTATTTCATTGTTACTCCCCACATTAGAGTCCCCTGATCTTGTAGCATTTTTAGCTTCTGAGCACAAGTTTTAAGACCTTAACAACAATTTTTAAGACCTTACCAAGAGGCTTCCGTCAGCTTCAATTGGTTTATATTGTAAGAACGTGTTTGTGGTCTCAGAGATAACTAAACTTGAAAGATTAACCCCCCCTTCTCCTTTCTTTTTAAATTCTTCAAAGGAATCTGGAGTTCCTCTTACATGCAGGGGTTGCTCACTAGGTGACCTTTGAGTTCTGTGTATAATTAATGGGTACAAGTCCTAACATTTCATGGCTGTGTGTAGGCCACACAAATGGACAAGATGCCTTCAATAAAACAAGTACTACCCCTGTGATATGCTTTGTATAAATGTGCAATCTCTTATCAGTGGAGCCACATCATGACCTTTTAGGGATTTATATAGCTGTGGGATCATTATTCAGAAAATGTATTATCTCTTTTATTACTACTCCATCCTAAGCTCCATCCTCCTGGCTCTTTGGTAGTAAAGATTTTTTAAAAATTCTTCATACAATGAATTCACTATCCAAAATTAAGTAGGAGTCACCAATTTAAGAGCAAACCTGAAAATAAGACATTTATCCAATTAGCAACTGCATGATTTTTTCCCTTTAACTACAGTGAAGGTATAGAGGGTATAATATGGTCTGGGCGCCCAATGATGGGGTAGGAGCTTAATTCTTCATTAACAGCTATTTCCCTCAAATGGAAGAGCTCCCACCTTACCCAATATGAGTTTCCTCCCTTACCACTGCCACTGAGGCATTATACTGAATGAGTTCTTGTGCCCCTTGCTGTAACAGCCCTTAATCCATACTTCCTGTCCACTCTAATCCAACAATTAGAAATAACTACCAATCAAGGTGAAAGAAGAAAGTGGAAAAACAGAATTACAGTTGAACATTAAGATAAAAGTCATGACCACTGATTTGTTACAGATCACAATGAATTGTTTTTAAAGATTTCCTATACATTGCACAAATCACCAATCCAAAAGGATACTACATACAAGAAATCAGAAGACTGAGACTTGGAAGAACAGCTATGAAGGAATTTAAAAAGACCCTTAACTACCCAGGTGCATTATTGGAGGTCAAGGTCAAAATCAATCATACTACAGTACTCCCAGTTACTATGTACAGAACTGAAAATGTCTGAAGAGCGACAAATGCTGAATGTAGGGGGAAATCAGCTCATACAAATACCATGGACTGCCTAATAGACAAATAAATAAATAAAATCAAGGCTGAACTCTCACTAGAAGATGAGGCTACTGTACTTAACAATGCTATAGCATGGGTTTTCAAAACCCGGGGCTGCTGGGACAAGGTAAGTATCGTGGGACACAGGTCACAGTGGTGGAAGCCCCCACAGTGGCACCATGGAGCAGCCACGGAGCTGCTTGAGGTATGCACTGGCGGTGGCAGCTCGGACTGCCAGGAAGTGGAAGAGAGGTGCAAGGAGCCACAGCTGACGCACCTTGGGTGGGTGACCCATGTGCCCCTAAGAATTCTGTACCTGGGGCAATCCCCTTCTGCTCCCCCTCATGCTACACCACTGATACTTTATGGATAATTTGAGAAGCCAAGACAACAATGCAGGGGAAAGCTGAGGACAGACAGAAAAGAAGACTGAATATAGGATGAAGTGAATCTGTAAAGAAAGTGGTTGAGTTCTCATGATCTGAATTACTGTATATTCTCGAATATAAGCCTTTTTTTTTTCAGTCCTAATTTTGGGCTGAAAAAAGGGGGCCCTTGACTTATATGCGGGTCAATACTTTTAAACACTGAGGCAAGGGCTTGGGTCGGTGGCTAAAAGTCATTTTAAACATTGCGTGCCGCTTCTCATGACCCACCTCTGCATCACAGGGGAGTCTAGGTTGGGAAATGCAGCAGGGCCTGGCAAGTGCTTGGGTCAGTGGCTAAAAGTCATTTTAAACATCACACACAGCTCCCCCAGCTTACAAAGGAGGAGCTGCCAGACCCTGCTGCATTTCCCATCCGAGACATACTCGAGTCAATAAGTTTTCCCAGTTTTGGGGGTTAAATTAGGGGCCTCGACTTATACTTGGGTCGACTTATACTTGAGTATATACAGTATAGGACTTTTTGAAGGTCATTTACTTCTAGGGTCACCATGAGTAGGAAACAACTGGAGGGCATGTAACAATATTGTCCACTCCTCTAACTTTAAAAATGATCATTTCTCATAAGCTCAAGTGGCCTTGATAGCCACTCACTCGGCTGTCAATGTGACAGCACAGTCACTGAGACAAGAGCTGTGTGAATCCCCTGCTCAGTTTAGAGGACCAATTCAGTGCTTCTGAATGGATCCGGATTTAGAACATGCTGTGTTTGTACAAAACAAACAAACCAAGCTGCTGGTGCTTAATATTTTTTTAAAAAAATACTAGTATACCTGCAGTTTTTTTTCAATGCTTCCCAGGGGAAAGCTTCTGGTTAAGAATGAATTTTCCCTCCAGTTGAGAGTGAAGAAGGTTTTAATTTTCAGATGGGGGTAGGATAGAAAATAGTTCAGAACTACAGAGAAGACTACAGTAGCCAATCAAGGAGGTCAAAAGGCCATGCGAGCAAATACACCTAGCATAAACCTGACAACAACATCTGTGTTAATGCTAGAAGCCTGCAAGCAACAAGAGTACAGGTGGAGTAGTCAGTTTTAAGAAGCAAAGCAAAATATACTGCTTATATACTGCACTCTTACCTACTACACTCTCTGGGCAATTTACAACTTATTATGCAGGCTACACATTATGAATTTAAATTCTTTTTGATTCCTTAAAATGCAATGGAGAATGAAATCCAGGAAGTGTGGGATTGAGGAGGTATTACAGTTGCGGACAATTTCAATTTAAACTCGCATAGGGTGCCCAAGAACATATGGGCATGGAATTAAACAGAGGCAAGGACAAGAAAAAGCAAAATGTACTGTTTACATACTGTCCCATAGCACTTAAAGTACTCTCTGGACAGTATACAATTTAATCATACAGGCTACACATTCTATGAAAACTTAGAATTAAACCTCAGTAGCATCTAGTGTCTACTGTGAGATATAAAAGTTGTTCAGTCGATTGCAATCAGTGGTAGTTACCAAAATACTGTCTTGGCATCTAAAGCCTTTCTTTACACATCTTTACGCTTGAGGAATTTCAAGAATGTGATGTGTTTTGTGATGTTTTCAACAAATAAAGAAAACGAGAAGAAACATTTTTCATATATAGTGTTGTTAAGCAAATTGTAAAAGGTTTTTGTATACCTTGACTCAGTTATCTATCCAAATGGAGACTACAGCCAAGAATTTTGAAGGAGGCTGAGACTGGGAAGGGCAGCAATGAAGTAATTAGAAAAGATCCTCAAGTGTATAGATGTGTCATTAAGGCCAAGAGCAAGATCATTCACATTAACATATTCCCAATCACTATGTACAATAGGACCCCTGTATCCACTGATTCGTTATCTACTTATTCAGTTATCCGCAGCTGGCAGAGGGAATAAATAAATAAATAATTCAGCAGCCACAAAGCAATCTACGGTTGCAAAATAGCCATTTTGAGAGGGTTTAGCATTCTCTCTTATCCATGTTTTTTGTTATCCACGGGAAGACCTGTCACTCAGGTGTGAAAAACTGGACAGAGAAGAAAGCTTACGACATTTTGATTCATTTAAAATGTGCTGGAGAGCTTTGCAGATATCCTGGATTGCCAGAAAGACAAACAAATGGGTCCTAGGTCAGATCAAGCCTGAACTATCTCTGGGAGCAACAATGTTGAAACTAGGGATGGGCATGAAACAGAAAAATAATGTTTCATTTCGTTTTGTTTCATGCTCACCCCTGTTTTCGTTTCTTATGAAATTTTTTAAAAAAATCATATGAAATAAAATGAAATGAAACAAAATGGCTCCCCTGGGTCCTAAAGGCACCAGATTTGGTGCCTAGGACTCCGGGAGCCATGTTTAAAGGGCTTTCAATGCCAAGCTTTCAATGGCTAGATCCCTTTAAACTTGGCCCAGGACCAGGGGAACCTCTGGCACTGACTTGGCCAGGTTTAAAGGGCTCCAGCCATTGACAGCACAATCGCTAGAACTGTCCTCCCGACCATTTTCTGAGGGCTCCTGCCGAGCTGTCAATGTCTGGACCCCATTTAATCCTGGTCCAGTCAGCACCAGGGGTCCAGCCATTAACAGCTCAGCAGGAGCCCAAAAATGAGGGAACGAAACAGTTCATCTCAAGGGGAAAATGACTATTTCGTTTTGTCTATAACAAAAATACTGCTTCCTCGTTTCATTCCTCGTTTTGTTACGTAATGAAACAACGAAACAGCATTTCATTTTTCGTTTCCTGCCCATCCCTAGTTGAAACTGAGGCGGTTCTAATTTTGGCCACATCATAGGAAAAAGTCAATAGCACTGGGAGAAGCTGCAGGTAGCAAGTAAAGATGAAGAGCAAACATGAGAGGGGTTGCCTCCACAAAGGAAGCCACAACATTGAGGTTGGAAGAGATGAGTGGGGCTATTGTGGAGAGAAAGGCCACTTGTTCATAGGGTTGTCTTTGCAATTGAGATGGGCACAAAATGAACAATTTTTCGTTTTCATTTTCGTTTTTTCATTTCATTACATAACGAAATGACAAACAAATTATGTCTCTAAAATAAAACAAAACAAACAGAAACACCGGAAATTTTGTCACGTGTTTCGTTTTCGTTACGGCAATGCAGTGAACTGCTTTAAATGCTAAAAAAAAAAACACAAAAATTCAATTAAATGGTAATGAAACGGTAATGAAACGAATGAAAACAAAAACAATTTTTTTGCAAAAATTCGCAAAAAATGGAAACGAACCGAAACGGACCCTCTAAACAACAAACGAAACACCTTTTTTTATTTGTGCCCATCTCTACTTTGCAACACATACCAACAACAACATCAACAAGCAAAACCGTGCAAGTACCATTTTGACGGAAATAATACACCTTACACAAACTGACTATGATGTGACTTGACAATCCTTTTCTGAACTATTTTTATTTGCTTGTGTGTTTGTTTGTTTGTTCATTCATCCATTCGTTTGTTCGAAATATTTTACCCCACGTTTCTCCCTAAAAGGAACCAATGTGGCTTACAACAGTTAAAAGAGAAGATTGAAAAGCTAAAAACACTGATGATTGAGGAGATGAGTGAGTGAACGAATTGGACCAATAAAAAGTCACCCCAGTGTTGTGCAGCTGCTGTGAAAAAGTTTGAAGTGCATATAGTACTAGAGATTATTGCAGGGGTGGGGTGGAGGTGGGGTAGAAAATCTATTTGCAGTGGTTGGAATGCTATTGCACATTTAGGGCAGTGTAGTTTGATCTTTATCAGCAAATTTCCCAGGTTGACTAGATAGTTCAAGAGCAAGAGACTGGGAGTTTAATCCACCACTGTACCTCTGAGAACAGCCAGCCTGGCTAGCCTTAAGCCAACTGCAGAATTTATTTATTTTTATTTATTCATTTTAGAGTATTTATACTCTGCCTTTCTCCTTGGAAAAGGACCCAAGGCAGCTTGCAGTAATGAGGGATAATATACAGTCCAGTACAATTAAGACATGTTCAAACATTTGAGAACAAGGAATTGAGGGACATCTCACAGCATTAATAGACAACATGACATTAAAACTATAAGGTTATAAGTAGTTATAAAAACACAGTCTATGTGAACCCATAGATTCATATAAAAGACACAAAATGGTAGTCCATCATTCAGGGAAAGCTTGCCTGGAGAGAAAGGCCTTTTCCTGTTTCCGGAAGGACAACATAGACGAGGCAGTCCTGGCCTCTAGTGGGAGGGAGTTCCAGAGTCTGGGCGCAGCAGACGAGAAGGCCCTTTCATGGTTTACCATGAGACGTACCTGTGATGGTAGCGGGATGGAGAGAAGGGCCTCTCCTGATGACCTTAACACCCAAGTCGGTTAAACTGTGAGATTTGATCTTTGAGGTAGCTAGGACCCAGGTCGTATAGTGCTTTGTAGGTCAAGGTCAGCACCTTGAATTATGACGGATAGCTGATTGGCAGCCAGTGGAGCTGTTTTAATAGGGATGGAATGTGATCTCTGTAGCCTGCCCCAGTCAGCAGTCTGGCTGCTGCATTTTGGACCCGTTGAAGTTTCCTGAGACTTTTCATCTCAGCACATTCCAAGAAGGGAATGGTAGACCACTTATGTATATTCCCTTAACTGGAAAACCCTGAAAATAGTCACCAAAAGTCTGAATTGGCTTGAAGGCACATAATTATATTCCATTATTTATTCATTCGGGGGAGTAATAACTCCCAAATTTCAGCAGCAGTTGCACAGCAGAAATCTCTGTGGTCTTCCATCAGGTCCCATAATCCCAGTAAAGCTTCCCAATACTCAGAATTTGTGCAACACTGTAACGTCTAGCCAAACAGTAGAGAATTTGTAAGCCAAAACTATTCTTCTTCTTGTCATCAATACTAGTTCCCATTTCAAATACAGTGGACCCTCGTATAACAAGCAGTTTGTTTAACAGAAAATCTGCTTAAAGGAAAAAATTCTGGAGATAGGGGGAAATCGCTTAAAGAATCGCCTATGGGGTGAATCCGTACAACAGAAAAACTGTCACGATTAGAGATTAATCCGTTTACAATGCATTCCTATGGGAAATTTGTATAAAAGGAAAATTTGCTTAACATAATTTCACTTGGAACGACTTAATTCCTTTATACAAGGTACCGCTGTAGTATCTAGAAGTGGTCATCTAAGTCACATGACTGGTGTGCAACTTTTTATTTTCTTACTATTTATTGATTATGTGAATATTATTGATTGCATATGTATAATTATGTTATTTACCGTGTCTTAATTTCCATATCACCTTATTTACTTATTCTTTATATGTAACATGCTTTGTACTTTGCTGTACACTGCCCAGAGTAGTCTGTGGGCCAGGTGGCATGGTGTATAAAACCAATAAACAAACAACTTATCATTGTTGTGAGTTTTTTTGGGCTGTTTGGCCGTGTTCTGGAAGTTTTTCTTCTTGATGTTTCGCCAGACTCTGTGGCTGGCATCTTCAAAGGGCAAGGAGCTCAGGGAACTAGGAATTCTCTCTGTGCTCTGAGTTATAAAGAGTCACTCCTTATGCAACATGCTCCTTCCAGAGGAAAAACTTCCAGAACACGGCCAAACAGCCCAAAAAACTCACAACAACTATCAGATCCCGGCCATGAAAGCCTTTGAGAATACAAACAACTAATGCCTCTGCTGACTTCATCGCTGGCAGCAATTCACTGCTGAAATTTGCCTCCATCAAATTACACCAACAAGCATAACTAACAGAATTCTGGCTAATAGCAGAAAGCAATTTATAAATCTATTGTGCTATCACGCTCAGTACATCATTTGGTCTTGGTAACTGGACCTGAAAAATGCAGAGCTGAAAGGTGTGGGGGAAAACAAGGAGGATGATTAATGGACTGGAAGAATTTCCCCAGTGAGGAAAAATCTGGGATTTGTTTTTTTAAAGGGCAAGCAGGTGAAAAGAGTAACACCCAGTGTGGTTTATTAGACAGATTGACAGACTAGAACTCTGGAGAACAGGGTTCAAATCTTCACTTGGCCATGGAAACTCACTTGTGCAGTGGAAGTGGTAAGACCACTCTTCAAATATCTCACTCACCTTCAAAGCCCTATCAGCATCACTATAAATCAGTTCCATCTTGACAACACAAATTGTGTAGAGTGTTAAGAAAATCATTAAGACAATAGTCTTATCCTTCTGATACTGGTAGCTGGGCTCTCCAAGGAGATTGAATGGGAGGGAATATAGGACAGAGTAAAGGGAATATGTGTTCATAGTAAGCCTAGTTATACTGTGAAATTTGCCACAATGAGAAGAGGGGACAGCCAATAATATGATGGTTCTAGAAGGAGATTAGGACAAATTAATGGAGCATAAAGCTATCAGCGGCTACTAATGTTGATGGCTATATATTACCGCTGGCATCAAAGGTTCCTAGTATAAAAGAGAACATGAGCAGAGAATATCATGTCTCCCACTGGACCATCAGGTTGTAAACCCATTGCACTTCCTCAAAGAGGGACCGGCTGAGATTGCCCAGAAAGCAAAGCAAAAAGTGTTCTGTTTATATACCACCCCATACCTCTTCAAGTACTCTCTGGGTGGTTTACAGTTTAATTGTGCAGGGTACACATTTCCCCCCTCCCCACAGCAAGCTGGGTGCTCAGTTTACTGACCTCAGAAGGATGGAAGGCTGAGTCAACCATGAGCCTGCTACCTGGGATTGAACCCCAGCTCATGAGCAAAGTTTTAGCTGCAGTAAAGGCATTTAACCACTGTGCCACAAGGGTCTTATGTACAGAACATGTGCAGCTGATGGGGGTTACATGTCATCCTGCTTTTCTGACCAAGTGGCACAAGAACAGACCACCACCAGAAGGAGGAGCTAGTATGATACTTCTGAGCATGTTATACTTCATAAGTTAAGTTTGAACTGAGGGTGCATAATGGAAGGCTAGAGAAGTCTCTCCTTTTGATCAGTAACACTCTTATCGTATTCTCAATTCAGGTAAACGCCAACTGAGACCTAATCTTAGTGGAAGCCTCTCCCATACTCTGCCCACCCTGAAAACATTTTATTTTATTTTTAAAAGCGGAAAAGTTTCTCACACTCCCAAACAGGTATACAAGGGAATGGAGGAGATAACAGGCATGTGATGTCATGTTGCCTCTGGCTTGACTTATGGCAGCCTTCGGAATGACTGACCTCCAAAATGTCCTGTCCTCAACAGCTCTGCCCAGTTTTTATCAATTCAATATGTGGTTTCCTTCATGGAGTCAATCCATTTCATATTTGGCCTTCCTCTTTTCCTCCTGCCTTCAACATTTCCCAGCACTACTGCCTTTTTCCAGGAGGAGCCTTGTGGCTCAGTGGTTAACTGCAGACTTGCAGTCAAAGATTCTTCCCATAACCTAAGTTCTACCCCAGCAGATTCACGTAGATGGCTTGAGTCTGACTCAGCCTTCCATCCTTCCAAGGCCAATAAACGGAATACCCAGCAATGTGCAGCCTGCATAATTAAGCTGTAAACCACCTAGAGTGTGCTTTAAGCATTATGGGGAGATTTTTTAAGCAAGGCATTTTGTTTTGCTTTCAGAGAATTTGGCCTTCTTACAATGTGCCCAACATAGGGCAGCCTCAGTTTCATCATTTTTGCCTTCAAAGAAAGTTCAGCCTTGGCAAGCAAAGACCATGCCTAGTCCCCCAAAAAGGGGTTCCCATAGCCCCACCCTGACATTACAAGAGGATTTCAGAGCCAGTGTTATTTAAAAAAATTGCTTTCCTGAATCCTATTCTGTCACTCTATCCATTACACCACCCTTGCTCTCCGTAGCTAGAAATTTAAAGTTTGTAAAATGGGCACTTGATCTGATACATTGAGGTGTTTCCCATTGCTATTAGGGTTCATGGCCATCAACATGGACCTAACCTAAAAGAAATTTATAGGCTCCTTCTTAAAGGCCATCTGTGTTGGTAAACATCGTATCACCACAGGAAATTCTCAGGTCTAGCTGAAAGCATTTTATTATCTATGATGGGGCATCAAATGCCCCTCACTGCCAATATCAATATGCACAGTATCCAAACTAGCCGATGTATTTTGGTAAACGAGGCAAAAGATCCCATAAGCACTTCTCCCCATCCCTGGCAGTAAAATGTTGCCCTAATAAAGAAAACAATCATAACATCCCAGATGTTGTTCTATTTTGTTCTGTTCTTTTATAAAACCCAGACTCTGAGGCCTGTCGAGACCCCTGACCCTTCTTAACAGCAGGATTGGCGCTGGAGGCAGGTTTGTTCTCATTTAGTAACTGACTGGTCCAAGTAGGCTGCTTGACCATGACTGGCTGCAGATTAATTGGTCACAAATAGGAGTTTTTCCAACTCTACCAGGAGAAACCTGGAACCTTTGGTGTATCAAATATGTGATATGAACTGCATCTAAGTGTCACCCCTGAATTGTGTCTGTGAATTGAGTTTGGAAATTATAGGACAGTGATGGAGAACCTTTTAGAGACTGAGTGCCCAAACTGCAATACAAAACCCAGTAATTTTTTTTTTGCAAAGTGCCAATACAGTAATTGAATTTGAACCTGTATACAGGTGGCTATGAAGTGGCAATGTCGAGTGCCCACAGAAAGGGCTCCGAGTGCCACCTTTGGCACCCGTGCCATAGGTTCGCCATCATTGTTATAGGTTATCATTTTATTTTATTTTATTTCTGCTAAAGATAGAAACTGATGACCGTTTGGTGATGATGGTGCTGAGCTCTGACCTAGATTAAGCTCCTTTAATTACCACAGGATGAGGAAACATTCAACAAATTCAGTTTATTCTATTAAAGAGAGAACTATTCCATAGGCATGGGAAACTATAATTCCCAAAGACTCTTAGTCTGGGACTTTTGGATTACTAATTTCTTTGGTTCCACAAAGGACCAAGAAACATAAGAACATAAGAACATAAGAAGAGCCATGCTGGATCAGGCCAAAGGCCCATCTAGTCCAGCTTCCTGTATCTCACAGCGGCCCCACCAGATGCGTTTGGGAGCACATGAGACTAGATATCTGTCTCCTGCTACCACTCCCCTGCATCTGGCCCTTGAAGGATCCTGGTTTTAAGCCTAGAGATTACACATCTCCCTCATGGTTTGTAACCTGTTATGGACTTTTCCTCCAGGAAACTGTCCAATCCCCTTTTGAAGGCATCCAGGCTAGATGCCATTCCCACATCCTGTGGCAGGGAGTTCCACAAACAACAGGCTGAGTGAAAAAAATATTTTCTTTTGTCTGTTCTTACTCTCCCAGCCCTCAATTTGAGTGGATGTCCCCTAGTTCTGGTATTTTGTGAGAGGGAGAAGAGCTTCCCTCTATCCACTTTACTCATGCCCTGCATTATTTTGTACATCTCAATCATACCCCCCCTCAGGCACCTTTTTTCCAGACTAGAGCCCCAAATGTTTTAGCCTTTCCTCATAAGGGAGGTGCCCCAGCCCAGTAATCATTTTAGTCGCTCTCTTCTGCACCTTTTCCAGTTCCACTATGTCTTTCTTGAGATGCGGTGACCAGAATTGTACACAATACTCCAGGTGTGGCTTTACTATTGTTTTGTATAATGGCATTATAATGTTGGCTGTTTTATTTTCAATCCCCTTTTTGATCCCTTCTCCCTCAACATACTCACCGCCACTAGTTTGGGAACAAAAAGGAGGAGATGGTCACCTCAGAATGGCCCAATCTTTTCTTGGGAAATGTCTTAGAAGTGGCAGAGATGGATATATTATCATAAGCTTTGAGGGACCAACCAACTCAAAAAAAAAAAAAAAAACAAGCAAAAGCTGAAAACATGCTTCATAAATGGATACAGAAGAAAAATTGAAAGAAAGCTCGAATAAGCTCAAATTGAAAATGCCGAATATATTGCAATCTGAAGAAGAGCAACAAGTTACCTGTAAAAGGCTTACAATTGTTTAGAAGCATAACTGCTAATAATGGTAAGATGTAAGCATTTGTACTGTGCCCCTCTCTCCCTACTTTCCCCCTTTATCCGTTAATCCTTGGAAGAAAAAGGACTTCAGTTCCAACAACTCTAAATGACTCCAATAGGATTTCTCTATAATTCTTCAAAAAACTTAAAGAACGGACAAAGTTCCAAATAGTTTTTGTGAGTTTTCCAGGTGGTGTGGGCATGTTCTGGAAGTTTTTCTTCCTGACGTTTCACCAAGCTCTGTTGCTGGCATCTTCAGAGGGCAAGGAGCTCAAGGAACCCAGAGCACAGAGAGAACTCCTAGTTCCCTGAGCTCCTCGCCCTCTGAAGATGCCAGCCACAGAGTCTGGCGAAACATCAGGAAGAAAAACTTCCAGAACACGGCCAAACAGCCTGAAAAACTCAGAACAACTATTGTATCCTGGCCGTGAAAGCTTTCGAGAATACAAAGTTCAAAATGTTTAAGCCATACATTTAAATAATATGTACAAAAAGCTAGGGATAGGATATGAGACAAATGCTTCCATGGTCCCAACAGCAAGGCTGAGACAACTTTGCTTCTTCAGTCTTTTCCCCATAAGGGAGTAAAACAAATCTGTTAACTGCCTGTTATTGCTGCATTGCAATGATGAGGTGGTATATAAAAATAAATAGAGAAATAGATGTTGGGTCATTTGCCCACCTGTTGCCTTTTTATAGGACTCCAGGATAGAGAGGGCATCCTTTCCCCTTAAAACAGCTCTGCATTGGATTGCAAAACTGACATCTCCTGTAGTTTGATTTGGAGTTTCCATCTTTTTGCTCCCAGTGGTCACTTATGATTGTGGAGCATGCAGAAACCTATGAAGTGAATTATATTGCTTGTCTTTGATTGCTTTTCTGGCATGGAAATGTACTGATGAGTAAAGGTCCAGGAAAGTAATTGTTGACTGTCATGTCCCTATGAGTGACATGGGAGACAGTGGGGAAGACCCAGAGCGCAACATCCTGTCTGAGAAGGAGATATTTGCAGAAGGAGATTGCTGCTGTCCAGTTACCACCCTTACCTTGCAGGAACAGAATTTATTTGAAATGCTGCTTTTCATTATAATTTGAAGGCAGTAGCTGCTACAAAGAAAGAGCCCAGTGTTCTCATAGACACATACCTCTTTACCAAACTGGAGCAAAGAAAAGTTTCTGTGACTTCCTCCACATCAGGTGCCTTTCAGATGTGCCTTTCAACATCTGCGGGATACCAGGTTGCAGCAGCTTTGTCACTGGCAGAACTTCAGCAGATGACACTTTCCTCACCTCTAATCTGACACGTGTACTGTATTTATTGTATTTAAAGGTTTTTATCATTTTACTGTAATTGAAAGGCCTGAAGACCCTACTTTTTAGGGACGCCTTCGATAATGACTAGAGAGTATTTTTTTTTCTTCCCCCTTGTTCAGCTTCTCACACTTACACGTGTATATGTTGGAAGTTTGTTCCTGCCACCATCTTTGTTTTTTATCTTTGTTTTTTAGCTTCTGTTTTTATGTGAACCGCCCTGAGTTCTCATTCAGGAAGTAGGAGCGGTATATAAATGTGAAAATAAATATAAATAAAATAAATGTATTTAAATGCATCCTCAAACACCAAGGGCCCCCACACACCTACCTTAGAATCGTTTATTTTTTAAAGGAGGGGTTCAGAAAGTTCCTTTGTTCCTCAGTGGCAGAGGGATGGAGGCAGTACTGTATAGAACCAAAAGCCAAGTGAGGAAGAGGAAACAATATGGGCAGCTGTCCATCATGTGAACCCCTTTACATCAGCAGAGAAAGGGTGGGAGCTGTGGCCGCAAGAACTACACAGCCACTATTCTTGGCTATGGGGATTCACACAGAGCTGCTTTACCTAGCCCTCCAGATGTTTTGGATCTCAACCCCCAGAATTCCAAGCCCATATTGCCAATGATAAAGGACGGTGGGTGTTGTGGTCTAAATCATCTGGAGGGCCGAAATCTCTCCACTCCTGCACTGGACGTTGGCTTGGCTTCATTGTTTTCACTGCCGGGGCAGCCAAAGATATCCTGCCATGTTGGACTGATGATTTATAAACATGAGAAAAATCAAAATATATTATAAGCATTAACAGACCCAAATATGCTGACAAGGTATAGGTCAAAATGACCCAGCAAACTTGGCATAACCCATCCTCTAAGACTTGGCACCATCTCTTACAGTCCATGGGTGCCAGTCTATGAATGAAGCCAAGCTAGGAAGTAGGAGACAAGACTATGGTCACGGTGACCCATCCTCTATAGTGCTGAGGTGTCAATTTGCTGAGAACAACATATGGCGGTTAGCCAGGAATAAGGAACCAACTTTGAACTAGGAAAATAGGGTCAGGTCATTCTAGGCTTTGACGACCAAATGGCTATAGGCCAAGAACATGAGCTGATGAACAAGCCCATGAAAGCACATGTAGGCACGTGTAAGGGCATACAAAATACATCAGTCTTAGATCATAGAACCACACAGAAAACTATAAAAACCATGGAAAGTCATTTAGCCCTTTGTCCAGGACAGCAGCGCAGATGTGCCTGTGCCATGTCTGGAACCTTAAGGGACTCTTGGACCCTTAAGCTAAGATGTCTACTAACCTATTTTCTGTACTGTATGTGTTCTGTGTTGTATCTCTATCTATCCTTAATAAACCTTTTGCTATATAACTAACTCAGTGTGGCAATTTTGATGAACCACCAATGGTGCATTGGCAATTTATAAAGAACCACCCCAATGCCAATTTTAAGGTACACTTCTTGACTTTATCAGTTTGCACTGCCGGGGCAGCCAAAGATACCCTGCCATGTTGGACAAAGGACAAAGTACACCATTCCATACACAGATCAAGCTGCCATGGCACTTGGAACATAACTTACGCCCTGGCCGTGGGATGGAGTTCTCCTCTCCCTTGCTGAAAGTAACAGGTTGTTTTATTGGGTGCAGGACATATAGGGGTGCCCTCCAATCTCATGGAATGGACACCAGGAACAGTTCTATGAATAGCCACATCCGCCCATCAGAATCGGCTGCCGGGCCTCTTCCCCTTTCCTCTCCCAGAAAAAGAGAATTGATCAGAAACTTTTTCTGGCTCATGCTGATTTCAGAGTACCATACATGGCCACCACCACCACCACCACCACCACCACCATCATCATCATCATCATCCTATCTTCCTTTTATTTTCGCCTCCTATTCTTAAGCAAACTTTAAAAAAACAAAAACAAACAGCTGATATTATGCGCCTGAGGTCATGCCGTGACATCTACACCACCACCAACAACAACAATGAGCAGTGCTATAAATATTCCTTATATTCTTGGATGTGACAAGTGCAGGCTGGTACATTATGTAACCATCACTTGAAAGAAGCACACTTGGGCAGAACTCTCCTAGCTGTTTCTGCTGCAGTAGTTGCTACTGCCAAAGAGACAAGCCACTATTTAGCTTTGAGGTAGACTTCTCTCCTTCTCTGTGAAAACTGCTGCAGATGAAAGAGCAAGCAGAACTCTGGATGCATGTGTTATGTTTTTAGCCCTTACACACATCCAACCTTTTGACAGCTAAGCCACAATAGTGAAAACCGAGGAAGTTGCTTGCAGACTGTTGGGATACGATCCCCTTGTCTATCCAACATCTGGGACGTTATGGAAAGGGCCGACTAGGGCAACAACATTCACTGACTGTTAGCCAATATGGAAAATAGGAAGAGTAACCATTAGGTAGATGGGCAATACACAAAATAAATAAACAGAATAAATAATAGAAATAGTTTCCAGTGAGGAAACTCTAGTCAAACAGGGTCTCACTCTGGAGGTCAGTGGATCCCAATCTAGGTGTCGACTAAAACGCCACTGGATGAACAACCTTGAGAACGACATGGAGTTGTCCCAGGTTTACACAGGCCTAACCTGTGATCGCACCAAGTGGAAGGCCAAAACAAGAATAGCAGACCACCAAAAAGAAGAAGAAGAAGAAGAAGAAGAAGAAGAAGAAGAAGAAGAAGAAGAAGAAGAAGATGATGATGATGATGATGATGATGATGATGATGATGATGACGACGATGACGATGATGACGATGATGATGACGATGATGATTTTTTCCTTTGGGGGAGGGGAAAATTTCCCTGAGAACATGATGATGTTTCATCCAATTATTGTAGTTATTGTTGCTGCTGCTGCTGTTGAAAAATACAAGATACTGTGCGGTCATTGACTGACCAAAAAACTGTCAGATAAATAGTGGTGTAGTATGTTGTGTAGTTGGATTATATTATTTTAAATAATTCCATGGCATGGTTCCCAACATGCCAGTGACTATGGGGAACCATTGAAATATGTTTCATCTGCAAACAACTCATTACTGCTACAACTTGTAGTAGTAGTAGTAGTAGTAGTAGTAGTAGTAGTAGTAGTAGTAGTAGTAGTAGTAGTAGTTCTCATAAACAGAGAAGCCAACAAGAACTGGAACCCTCTCAAGAGAGAGAACAGGTGATTATGATAACAATAATGATGATGTCGTCAGTGTACATGATATGACACTTGTATAACACACACACAGTTCCCTACCCCAAGCAGCTCCAAATATAACATCTGACATAGGCAAATTCCAATTTAAAATTTGAAGGAGTCTTTGAAAGCAGGCATGAAGGGAAAATACCAAATATAAGATAGACAGTGGCCCAGAGTAGCCTCATAGCTAGATGGACAGTAAATAAACCAAATAAATAAATAAATAAAGGCACCGCATTGAGTTTGTAAGATAAGTAGGGCTGTTGAGGACAGGACATTTTGGAGATCGTTCATATACTGTATAGTGTTGCTATATGTTGGTGGGGATTTGGTAGCACATGAGAAACAAACAAGAAACGAAAGCACCCAAGTGAAGTCTCATCCCCGTTCTGAGCAATTAAAATCAAAAGGCCCCTTCTGCTGGCTATGGACGGATGGGTGAACATTTGGGTTTCCTTCTGATCAGAATGGACCGAAATTTGGAACATTAAAAGGCAGAAGGAAACAAAGCTGGCAGATTTGCCCATTCCTGTGACAGGGATGGGTGAGAATTTCATTTTGGTTCAGTTATCAGATTTTAACAAAAAACAAAGACATATACAAATGCAAAATTTGGTCTGGGAGTGATTAAAACTGGCAGAACAATTCATTCTAAATTTACAGGCCTACATTCTATTCTGGTAGCACCCCCTACCCTATGTATGTTGCTTCACTGACAATTTGGATGGGGTTCCTTGCAAGGGTCCATGTGACATCTTTTTGTTCACCCATCCTCTAAGGAAGTTAGGATTTATTTCTCCCACCACCACCACCACACACACACACACTGCCCTTTTTAAATCCATGCATCAGAATAGAATAATATAGGAGAGCACTACCATACCATATCAATGCCAGCCTTGTACTTCTAAATCCAGATGATTAGAGGTTGAACATTAAAATATTGTTTTTAAGCTAGCCAGATGTCTCAGTAGTTTAGGTATCCAACTACAGAACAAGAGATTTGAAGTTTGATTTTTCCCCCTTTGTCTCTTGGGAGAAAAGCCAGCCTGTGTAGCCTTTGGCTAGCTGTACAGTTACAAGAGACCCACAAGACGAAAAGACTGGTAGACCACTTTTGCATATTCTCTACCTAGAAATCCTGAAAAGAGCCACTCTAAGTCAGAATTGACTTGATGGCACATGATTATTATTGTTATTATTATTCTCCACTCCAGATATATATATTACACCTACATAAGGAGGATCTACATGGAAAGACTGGCAGCAATCGACAGCTTCTCACGTAGGCTGATAATTTGTCTTATTTATTTACACCTTGCTACTGGGCCATTTTTGCCTGGGCCAGTAAGTGCCCTGTCAATTCTGCTTTCTGCAGAGACATAGTACTGCTTAATCTTTTGGAAGGCCCCCAGTGAGAAATGTATATAGTAGTCACCTGCTTTTTCCTTCCACATTATGACTCCCACTAAGTCATATGAACTGAGTGAAACTTTGGCTTCTCCAATCAGAAACCCAGGCTTTTCAAAACTTTGTATGATTGGCTTTTAAAGTGGGGGGATTAAGAATCCAAAGTGCATAAAATGCTCTGAGTTTCTCAAAGGAAAACCCAGTGAGCAGCAGTTCATTCATGTTCAGTTTGAAAAACCCACTGCGGTGTGTGCGTGCCCAACATTATCTTTCCCAAATGTCCTCTAGTACCTGGGTTATTAATAGATGCATGCAAAAGCGAAGAAGATCTCTCTCACACATATGCACAGAATGCAGGCCTTTTCTTGCAAAGAGGCAATTAATATATTATCTAGGAAAAGAGATGCCGCAGAAACTCGACGGTGTAGCAATCGTGTCAAGGAAGCAAATGTCCAGCTCAGCGAAGCTTAGCTATCGCTCCATCTCGCAACCTGGGAGACGAGAGCACCTCTTCCCTCTGTTTTAATTACAAGAACGAACGACAAGCGAACGGCAACGGCTGCCCCAAGTCCTACCTTGGTTGTGACAATGCACAGGCAATCCATCTCGATAAAGCACCCCAGGGGTACGTGGTGGAAATCCTCGAGCAAAACCGCAAGGGGCAAGGGAAGGATTTCATAAAGCATCAAAAGAAGAGCGTGCACCGAAGCGGAGCCTTGGATCTCTCGGCACAGGCTGCTGTCTGTTCTCCTCTCCCCCCGCTGGGAGTCTTCCTAACCAGGCCCGCATGAGAGGTCCTCCTCCACATCACTTAAAGGCAGTCAGGATGCTCCCAGGGCTCTGAGATCCCCCAAGAAGCCATCTCCGGCAAAACTTCCAGATGGCTCCTCGGGTTTGATTGCTGCATTGTTCAGCCCGCAATCAGAAATCCTCTATGAGGCAAACCGTCCTCACACTGAAGAAGAGAGCCGGAACACACACAGGAGAGAGGCTAGCAAAGCATTGCAAAGCATCTCTGCTACCACAATTTTCATCGGCTGTTTTCGGTCAAACTCTAAAAAGGATTTCTCTGAGGAAGATTCTTTATCTGTGTCTTTCTCCTTCTCTCTCTCTCTCTCTCTCTCTCTCTCTCTCTCTCTCTCTCTCTCTCTCTCACACACACACACACACACACACACACACACACACACACACACACACACACACACACACACACACACACACACACACACACACGTGTATTCGGACTTTTTTTAAAGAAAGAAGGAAAAACTCCCTTAATTTTTGCAAAGGCTGGGTAGCCACAATGTGCACAACTCCTGGGCCAATCAATCAAAGGACTGCCGGCGCACTGCCAAAACAATAGTACTGGGTTGTTAAGCTCGTTATTGAGAAGTACACATGTTGCCAGAATACTGCAGCGTGCAATGCAGGGCTTTTTTACCTTGCCAAAATCCGTGATAGGTCCCTGAAGCAGATTTGTAGCCAGAAATGAAATGGGGGGGGGGAGGGCTGATTTTAAAAGAGACAGAGAAAGCCAGAAGGTAGCATGCTCCATCGATGCCATATGGGTTGGCAGCCATGCTTACTTTATGCCAAGGAGAAACTAAGAATTCTGTGTCATAACGTTCCTGGCTGAAGAAGCGCTTGGGCAGTACATTTCTTTGGGTGTCAAGAAACGGCACAGTCTGTAGGAGAAAGACCTGTGCTTTGATACTGGTTGAAGACAAAAAGGAAAAGTTGTGGAAGGGAGCCATTGCCCCACAAAGGGCCCCATTTAATACCCTTATTTTAGTATCTAGTTATACTACAGTAAATGCCGCTCGCCCGGGCAGCTCCGAGAAGTCTTGAAGCGGCCCGGGTGAGCAGCAGTGTGGGATCTGATTGCCCCCCCAGACCCCCCCGATCTGCATCCGCATAGCGTGGATTTTTAGTCATCAGGGGTCAGGTTGATCCCTAACCCCTGCGATAGGCGGTGGGTTACTGTATTTTAAAAGCTTGCAAAATATGCCTATTAAAAAAACTTTATCATAATCACCACTGCTAAATACAGTACGAATATTTAGTGAAGATATTCAAGTGAAATTTGTAATTGACAAATATGCAGCTCTGTTTATACAATGTGGCAAGATCCAAAAATTAGATGGAAAACAGCTTAAAAATAACTATCCAGTGATGAAAATTATAAATATCTGGGAATACTAGAAGCAGATAACATCCTGTGCAAAAAAGTTAAAGAACTGACAGAAAGGAAATAATTTTTTTTTAAAAACTGCAGAAAATCTCTTAAAACCAAAACTAAATGTTAGAAATACAATCAAAGCCAATAACACATGGGCTGCTTTAGTAATTAGATACCCAGCTGGAATACTAGATTGGACTGAAAGTAAAGTAGAAGAACTGAATTTTTAAAAATGGAAGCAAATGGACATGCATCTGTCTGTGAAGATTCTCAGTCATCCAGGTGAGTTTATCTGGAAGTTGAGTCATGGCTTCTGGATTTCTTTTTCTTTTTCTTTTTTTTTTTTTTTTTTTTTTTTTTGAGAGACAGAAATGTTTCGCTGCTCATCCAAACAGCTTCATCAGTCTGAAAACAGCTAGTCTCTCTCAAAAAAGAAGTCCAGTAGCCATGACTCAACTTCCAGATAAATGGACATGCACTAAATCCAAAAAGTTATATGGACAGATTATATTTACCACAAAAAATTGGAAGTCATTGATTACTGCAAATACAGCAGGTAGTAGAGGAGGAAGGAAGCATAAATAATGATATGAGTACAAGTAGAGAAAAATTACTTAAAGAGGTAAAAATGGAGAATATTTTGAAAACAACAGAAACAAAGGCTCAATATAAGGAGCAACAATTTGAAAATGAATTAAACCCTTGGAAAAAAATAAACCACTATATGGACACCTGAGAAATATTGATGGAAAGCATGGCACTAATTCAAAGTGGGCATGGGTAAGACCGGGGATCATTAAGAAAGAAACCAAAGCCTTGATTTTCACTGCACTAGAATAAGCACTCCAAACCAATGTTACAGAAGCTACGATTCAAGGAATTAGTGCTAACAGCAAATGTTGGCTCTGACAAGAAAAGATGAAACTATGTCACACTACATCTGTGAATGTACAAAGATTCCACAGATTAAAAAATTAGATATGACAGAGCGGCAAAAGTGTGCTGGTCTTTATGCAAAAACTATAACCTGCCAGCCTCCCAAAACCCAAGGGAACATCAGGTAGAGTAGGTGTCGGAAAATGACAAAGTCAAGGTCTTGTGAGATTTCTAGATCCAAACTGATAAACACATAGAAGACCAGAGACAGTAGTAATTAGGGATGGGCACGAAATATAAAATGAAATGCTGTTTTGTCATTTCATTACATAATGAAACGAAATGAAACAAAACAAAATGAAGAAGCAGTATTTCGTTACAGATGAAACAAAACGGTCATTTTCTTTCCCATTGAAACAAACTGTTTCATTCAGTCTGTAAAAGGGGTCCCTTAACTGCAGGGTGGCCGCCGCTCCTAGAGCTCAGGAGAGGGAAGAAAAAGAGGTGGGTCACCACGACTGCTTTAGCGCTCCCTGCCTCCTCTCAGCCTGGCTTCCAGCCTCCTCTCAGCTGGGAGGTGGGGGTGACTCCCCTGGGTCCTAGAGGCAGGGGTTTTTGTGACGGGGGACCCATTTTCAGAGGGCTCCTGCTGAGCTCTCATGGGCTGGGCCCCTTTAAAACTGGCCCAGTCGACACCAGAGGGATCCCCTGGTGCCGACTGAGCCAATTTTAAAGGGGTCCAGCCATTGACAGCTTGGCAGGAGCCCTCTGAAAATAGTCGGGTGGACAGCGTGATTACCCGGAACTGCCCACCCAACCATTTTCAGAAGGCTCCTGCTGAGCTGTCATGGGCTGGACCCCTTTAAAAATGGCCCAGTCGTCACCAGGGGACCCCTTTAAAAATGGCTCCCAGTCACCAAATCTGATGCCTCTAGGACCCAGGGCAGCTGTTTTGTTTCATTTCATTTCATTTCATTTCATATGAAACTTTTTTAAAATTTGTAAGAAATGAAACGAAACAAAACAGAGGGCACGAAATGAAATGTTATTTTTCCGTTTCATGCCCATCCCTAGTAGTAACTGAATGAAGAAATGCCTTCATCATTGACAATGCAATTCCAGGGGATGCCAGAGTTGCAGATCTCAGAAATAAAGCCATCAGAGCTACAAAAAAACCTGGCAATTTTCAGAACATACACACTATCCTGATATTTAACAGATACTTAGGTTTTTGGTTAAAATACATGTCTGTTATATCAGTCCACGTTTTTATAATTTGTATTGACTGTCCATGTTTGTTGTTGTTGTAATTCCAGTTAGTTGTTGTGATAATTATTTAATTATTAATTAATTAATTAATAATAATTAATTAATAATTATTAATAATAATAATTAATTAATTAATTAATAATAAATGTGCCATAAAGTCAATGATGACTTATAACAACTTATAGTATCTAATTAATTGTGTAAAAAGATTTTAGTTGTTGTGGCTTTGGAGCTTCATTAATATTGTTAAAAGTAGATCAGAATAAATATTTATAAAAGCTTATCAGTCATTATTATCAAAATTATCTAAGGCAATTAAAATGTACCCCAGTGAGTAGAACAGTTTAAAGGGTCACTTTGAAGAGAAATGTCAGCATACGTCTGAAAAGCACGGAGTTGATCTTAATACAAAAGGAGGCAGGTTTTGTCTGCTTGAATTGATGCAAAGATGATGAATAATAATAATCCTCAATAATAATAATAGATAATAATAATCAGAAAACGAATCATGAATAATAATAAGGGCTAATAATCAATCCAATAATAATTCCACAATGGTGTTCCTCCTCTCCATAAAGTCTGAAATGATGACTTATAACAACTTTTAGTATCTGTCAAGGGTGAAAAGGGATGACCTGGCTTTTTTTCAAGGGAAATTTTTGTTATGGCTCTTAATGGCCTTCAGTGGAGGAAGGCATTTTTTAGAACTCATTTAGGGTTTCCAGGTCCAGATTTCTGCAGGGTCACTTTGGCCCTCATGCTGCTGAGGGGAGACATGAGGATAATATTCTTAAAAGTAGATCCAGAATAAATATTTATAAAAGCTTATCAGTCATTATTATCAAAATTATCTAAGGCAATTAAAATGTCAGGAGCCCCTGATGTCTCCCAGTCTGTAGGCACCTGAGTGGTCAGAACAGTTTAAAGCAAACATCCAGGTCACTTTGAAGGGGAGGTGTCTTTCACCACCACACGTCTGCCAGAGACCCAGGAAAAGCATGCAGCACTAGAGTTGATCAAGATATCAACGGGAGAGAAGGAAGGTTTGCTCAAAGCCAAAGAGAAGATCCTGCCTAGGCCTGGGATACCCATGGAAAGATGACAGCTAACGTCCTCTGGGGGCCACTTAGGGATCTTGGAATCAAGAAGGCACACAAAAATCACCTCCCCCAACATGAATAAAAATCTGGCCAAAACAAATCCAGTTCATTGCTTTTCATTTAAATGAAAATGATTGTAAATGATTGTAAGTGGTGATTAGAGATGTAAACCGCCCTGAGTCCCACGAATAAGTGCGAAAATAAATAAATAAATAAATAAATTTCTCTAGAAATCATCAATTCATTGAAAAGTTATCACTTCATATTCATTCAGTTTGAAGAGCCCAGTAATATGAAGTGATGAATTTTTACTCAACCCCTTTTGGGCCCATTGCCATCTACAGCCTCTGTCAACTTTATGGGGAGCCCTCTTTGGACCCCAAAGAGGGTGCATGACTCAGATTTCTGAAATCAACACTTCACCAAATTTTGGGGGATTTTAGACGAGCATCAAGGAAAGCATATTGGTGATTTTTATATCTCTATATGCCATGGAAACAAAGAATCGTTTTGTCAGTTCATCAAAAAAATCATAAATGTTTGATTCATCAACGTTGATGCATTACAAATTGCTTTTTTAAAAAAATCTCTAGTGGAGATTTGTTTGACAGGGAAATTCCTGGGGGGTCTTAATACACTCCTAGTTGCTTTGTTAAAAATTAAATGAATATGAAACACATACTGTATCTTTGAGTGTTCATATGACAAGCAAGTGTGTGAAAATGCATTTAGAAGTTGAAGTAAACCTGCCATCTGCTACAAAGCCTTGTGTATAGACAGGTGACTTAAAGGATAAAACAGATTGGCGGTTGTGGTTGTTGTGGGTTTCTGGAGGCTTTGTTTTCTTCCTAACATTTTGCCAGTCTCTCTGTGATTCTAGCTCCCTGCTCTCCTGAAGATGCCACAGAGACTGGCAAAACGTTAGGAAGAAGAAAAACCTCCAGAGCACGGCCAAACAGCCCGAAAAATCCACAACCATTAGATCCTGACCATGAAAGCCTTCAAGAATACACTGGATTGGCTCTTCTTCGCTTCCTTTCTCCAAACAAGAAACACTGTGGGACGCAGCTGTGGTCCATCACCTCATGCCACACATCCGAAGCTATAAAGGCACCACAACTGTCACTGTATTTATGCTGCAACCCCAGCACTGGCATGGAATAAAGAAGCTGTTACCAAATTTTAGTAGTAACTGGAGCAGCTGCTCCGAAGTGGGCACAGTGAAGCATCCAATTAATTCCAGGAAATTCTGAACAGCCTCTCCCAGGCCTTTACTTACAGAGTGCAGTGGTACCTTGTATAAAGGAATTAATTATGTTAAGGAAATTTTCCTTTATACAAATTTCCTGTAGGAATGCATTGAAAACAGAGTAATCCCTAATCGTGACCATTTTTATGTTGTACGGATTCACCCCATAGACGATTCTGTTAAGCAAATTTCCCCTATCTCCAGAATTTTTGATGTTGTACAGATTTTATGTTATACAAACCGTTTGTTATACGAGAGTCCACTGTACTTATGTATTACATTCATACTCTGCATTTCCAGCATAAGAGAGGCTCAAGGTATCTTGCAAAGTTTTAAAAATTATCAAAACAAAATCAATTACTGTAAATTTTGCTCAAAATTAATAATATAATCATATAAACCTTATTTATTTATTTATTTATTTATTACATTCATATACCACCCATCTTCTGGAGCGGAACTCTGGGCAGTTTACAATTAAAAACAAAGAAACAAACAAACAAAAACAAGAAAATCAGAAGGAGAACTGCAATAAAAATGGGGGGGTACAATACCCTCCACAAAAGCTGACACGGGCGGCAAACAGAGAAAAAAAGAGATAAGGTAGAAATTAAGTAGAAAGGTCGCCAAATGCCTCCTTGAAAAGATGTGTTTTCAAGGCTTTTTTAAAGATGGGCAGGGACACTGCTAGGCGCAACTCCCTAGGGAGCTGATTCCACAGCGTAGGGCCCACCACAGAGAAGGTGTGGTTATGCATGAGTAATTTCCGCGCCTCCCTGGGTGTGGCCACCCTAAGTGAGCACGCCTGCGCCATTCTTGTGGGCCTGATCCCAGTTGACCTCTGAGAGATACGCTCCAACAGGTACTCTGGTCCCAAGCCGTGGAGGGCTTTGAAAATCAAAACCAAGACCTTGAACCTTATCCGGAGGACAATGGGTAGCCAATGCAGGCGAGCCAGGACTGGGGTGATGTGCTCAAACCTTGCCAATGTAAGGCCTTTAAAACAAGCAAAATTCATTTTAAAAATTAGTTTGTTTAAGGGAACAAAATCCGCACAGTATTTACGTATCCTGAAATGTCTGCTCAGACTTCATTTATCACACTTAGAAAGGCAAGCCTATCTATCAAGCAATATCGACATCCTAGCTGCAACACACATATTTCCTGAGCATCATTCCAATTGAATTCCATTGGACCTACTTCTGAGTAGACATTGCATTAATGTACTCTCTTCTCTTCTGAGAATTGTATCCCAGCATTTAAAAGAAGAAACCCAAAACCTGGTCAGTTTGATAATAATCTGTTCCCTTTTTATCCCTAGTTGTGTTAGCAAATTTGCCTATTCTATGCTATGAACGGTAGTGTAACTTATAAAACAGAAATTCAAACTATGTCATTTCTCTTGTTTTCTCTATGCTAACCTTTGCCTAATATAAAAACTAAAGAAAGTCTGGTGACTATTTCTATTTATTCATTCCCTTTGCACCAACAAAGTTGTATTTTTGAGATATATATAAAACAAACAAAGAATGAAGTTTCTGTGTTTTATATGAACCTATTTTCCAGATAAACAGCAGAAGACTTACTCTCAAGTAGGAAAATGCATATTGCTCCAAGTCCAAATCTATAATGGACAGGGCTGCATATCTGCTGAGAAGTCAGATTTGTGCAATTCAAAAGGACTTACTCTCCATGAGCATATGTAGGGTTGTGAAGTCCATCATTTCAACCTAAGTTTATCATACATTTGTAAGAAGTACAGTATTGCTATATTAAAGCCATTATGTTCCCTTCCCACCTGCAATTTTGTCCACCTCCCAAAACTTTTAATACACACCTTTTTTGCAGCCACGCTGTTGTGCAGTTTGTCTTTGAACAGCCGTACATGATGCATGCTGAAAGAAAGAAAGAAAGAAAGAAAGAAAGAAAGAAAGAAAGAAAGAAAGAAAGAAAGAAAGAAAGGCCACTTCTGAAAGGAAAACGTATCTTAGTTATTACGAAAGAGAGAAACCATCAAGCCACATAAACTGTGGAAATCCTGCCTTAAGAATGTAGAAAAATCAATGCCCACTCATCATTTTAAGGCCACAAGAAGAAGTTCTCTCTAAGCTTCCATACACCACAATCCAGGCTTTGCGCATAATACAGAACTCATTATCTGCTTCCCTTTTTCCTATGGAATCTGATGTTTTTCATTCCGGGTGAGATCTGTTTCCAGTATGTTTCCAGAAGGAGATGTTTATTACAACCCCAATATTGTTGTGGTCTCTCCAGAGGCAGACGGTGCCGACAACCACACGCCGTGACTTTCGCGAAGAGCCTATTTTGGCTACCACGGATCTAAAGCAACTGTGTAAAAATCCATCGCATCAGAGATACTTCCAGACAGCAAGAAAGAGAGCAAGAAAGAGAACGCTGCCCACAGACATTTAATGGTGTATGCACATGGAACAAGAATAGAAAAAGAAGAAGAATCTCATGACAGTGGGGAAAAGACTGCAAGTCTCTGGCCAACTTTGAAACTATTGGGGGACAAAACAACTGTTGCTTTCTCAGTCTCTCTCACCCACACGCACACTACTAGAAGCATAAATTTTGCAGAACATGAACCTCCAGTGTTCCAGTTCATGCCCATCGCCAGCTGCTATCCCTCTCAGCATGTCATTGGTGCAGTGCTTGCTAGATAACTGCTTTTATCAATAAGAGTTCAGGCATCCAATAATGATTCTGCTGCTTTCATTGAGTGCTAGGCTAGCCTGGCCTATTGCCCTGCATAGTTGTTGTTGTGTCATTACAGTCGTGACCGACTCTTCATGACCCCATGCCCATGGAGTTTTCTTGGCAGGAGTATCAGAGTGGCTTGCCAGTTCCTACTCCAGGCACCTACAGCACCTGGTATTCCCTGGTGGTCTCCCATCCAAGTACTAACCAGGCCCAACCCTGCTTAGCTTCCGAAATCAGGCAAGATCGGATGGCCTTGCACAGTAGCACAATGCTAAGGCTGTAGTTGTTACCATTTGTGATTGGGTGGTTCGACTGGTTCCCAACTGGTTTTTGAAGAATAATGTCCCTTTGGGCTCCTTCTTAGAAATTGTTCAACCAGATAAAGCCCTCTACTTGGTATGTGAACTGAGAGTTTCCATTGCAATTAGAGAGGAGGAAAAAGGTGGCAAAGAAATCTCAAATGACATTCTAAATTCCTCATACGATGCCAACGTTATGGTTGCGTTATCAGGCTACATTACGCATCTAGACTATCATCCACATCTTTCACCCACATCTTTCACCCAGCCTGAGAGAATGGATTGATGACATTGTCTCTTGAGGCAGAGTGTACTAGAGAACGCTGTGGGAGGAAAAGGAGCTTGTTCTTGGACATGTTGAGCTAGAGACGGTTCAAGATGTCCAAGAAGAGGCACTTAACAATGTGGAATCAGATGAAAGGGAAGATACTGGGGTCATGTTAGCCCAGTCTGTTTTGCTGCTGCTGCTGCTCCTGTCAAGATTTACGCAACCGAATGAGAAGAACCCACTTCAAAATGAGTAGAAGTTTTATAACACTAAATAGATCCGTGGATCTCATTCATTTGAAAGAGGCTGAAACATTGGAGGGCAGTTAGAAGAAAGTACCGTATTTTTCCGTGTTTGCGATACTATTTTTTTTTTTTCAAAATCATGACACTAAAAATTAAGGGGTGTTGTATACACGGAAGTAAGTCTTTCCCGAGGGATGGGTATGGAGTGGGAGAGAAGCCAAACCGACCTTTCTTTCGGTAGCTCTTTCCTGTCAGTTTGGGTTCACCTGTGCACACACACACACACACACACACACACACACACACACACACACAGCTGTTTCCCCTTTCCTTTTCGGGCTCTTTCACTGCTGCCAGTTTTGGATGACTTACAATCAAAGGGTTCTCTTCACACACACACACACACACACACACACACACACACACACACACACACACACACACACACACACACACACAGCTGTTTCCCCTTTCCTTTTCGGGCTCTTTCACTGCTGCCAGCTTGGGTTCTCTTTCACACACACACACACACACACACACACAAACACACTACTATTTCCCCTTTCCTTTTTATTTATTTATTTATTTTATTTATTTCTACAACTTATATGCCGCCCACTACCCAAAGGTTTCTGGGCGGCTTACAATCAAAGAATTAAAACAATTAAAACATCAAATATCAATAAATAATTAAAACAATAATAAAAACCTTACACTAAAATCATTACACTAAAATTGCCATCAGAGGACCCACATTCTATATTGTATCAATTAAAAAACTTCTGGAACAGGAAGATTTTTACCCGGCACCGAAATGTCATCAATGTTGGCGCCAGGTGGATCTCATTTGGGAGGACATTCCATAGCTTGGGGGCAGCTGCCGAGAAGGCCCTGTGTCTGCAAGCCATCCCTCTCACCTCCTTGAGGGATGGCTCTTTCAAGAGGGCCCCTTGGCTCGATCTTAATTGCCGGGTAGGTTCGTATGGAAGGAGGTGGTCCTTCAGGTATCCTTTTGGGGCTCTTTCACAACCTTCCGCCTTTCCAAAGTGCCTTTCCGCTTTTGGTTTGTTTGTTTGTTTGTTTGTTTGTTTGTTTGTTTGTTTTTCCAGAAATTAGAGCCGACTTTTTGCAGAAATCGGAATGGGCCAGTTCATTGCCTGCACACACACACACACACCCTGGCATTCACTGCAGAAGAGACAGATTGAATTCCTGCAAAAACCAAAACCAAAAACAAAAAGTGGAGAGGTATCTCTCTCTCTCTCTCTCTCTCTCTCTCTCTCTCTCTCTCTCTCTCTCTCTCTCTCTCTCTCTCTCTCTGTGTGTGTGTGTGTGTGTGTGTGTGTGTGTGTGTGTGTGTGTGTGTGTGTGTGAGAAAGAGAGAGAGAGAGAGAGAGAGAGAGAGAACCCAAACTGGAAGGGAAACCTCAGCAGGGCAGGAACTCTGCCCAGCTCATTCATTGGCACCAGGTTGGGTTCTCCTCCCCCCCACACACACACTGTTTCCCTTCCTTTCTGGCAGGATTTGTTCATGTTAGTTTGGGGTTCAAAAAGTTGATGCATCTTGTGCATGGGGGCGTCTTATAGACGGGGAAATATGGTAGTTGGTTTGGAGCTAAAACCAGCATAAGGAGTAGCTGCAGAAGTTGCATTTATTCATAATGTGGCACCTAAGTTACTTAGGTGTAGTGAGTAACACCCAGTTTCAAAGGATACTTTTTAAGGCATTTTACTGCCATTTGACAGGAACTTTTAAGGTATTTATGCCATTTTCTTATCAGTCTTAAGAAGCAAGAAAACATTCTTTCCTTTTGTGTTTTTAAAAATAATTAAATAATTCCAAGGCACAACATTAGAACTAGCCTCTACAGGGATCCAGGCAGGGTTTTTTTCCTGCCAGTTTGGCACTAACTATTTAACCTTGTTAGAAACTGCTATAAGGAAATGAGCAACTCATCTGCCAAGGATAAACAGGTAGCTCTCTGGGTTCCTTTTAACATACAATGTTCTGAGATCTGATTAGAGGGCAAGTGTACCCCTAAGCCTCCTAGCAATGGGACACACACACACACACACACACACACACACAGAGAGAGAGAGAGAGAGAGAGAGAGAGAGAGAGAGAGAGAGAGAGAGAGAGAGAGAGAGAGAGAGTATATGAAAAAGGTCCCCTAGGGTAAGGGGGGGAAGTCCTGTTTCAAGCCTCCCATACTTACCACAGGACTGGAGCTGCCCCAAACAGGCCTGCGAGGGCCTCTCTGGGCCTTCTGGAGGCCCCAAAAGGGCTTCCCTGCAAACCGGAAGTGACTTCCGGATTGCTGAAAATCATTTCTGAGGCCTCCGAGAGCCTTTCTAGGCCTGTTGGAGGCCTCAGAAATTATTTCCAGTTTACCAGAAAGTACAAGAGCCCCCAGCTAGGCCCCCCCAAGCCTGACTCGACCTGCATCCACATATCGCGGATTTTCAATTATTGCGGGTCAGGTCAGATCCCTAACCCCAGCGATAGGCAGGGGATCACTGTAGGAGCTATTTGTCTGAGCTGCCAACCTCTGGCTCCATAGCCAGATACCTGACTCACTAAGCTATCCAGGGAGTTTGATCACCAGCACAGTACATCGCATCATCGAGAAGGAAGTGGAATGTTTTTGAATAGGTTGGGTTGCTCGTGGCAGTAGAGCTATTGTTATTGGCCTGCTGGGAGGTGGACTGTAATTGAGCGTCAGTGTCACCTACATGTTTCAACATGTTTCAATCATCCTGCCTTCTTTACCGTAAATTTAGCTTGATCTCCTATCCGGCTGCAAAGATATGTAGCAAGCTGTATTTTAGCAAAAGAGAAAAACTTTTTGTATAGTCTTTGCCAGTAAAATCAAGGGGACTTAACAGTAGTGTAATATGTCCTCCCCGTGTTTGTATCTATGTGGACATGCACATATAAGGACAGCTCCCCCTCTCTCTTTCTCTTTCTCTCTCTCTCTCTCTCTCACACACACACACAGAGAGAGGAGAGAGAGAGATTGAGAGAGAGAGAGAGAGAGAGAGTCTTAAATTGGCTAGGTCAGAGCTCTTCCCCATTTTCTACACAAACTTGTAATTTTTACTCAACCATGTTTTAAGTGGAAATTATATATCATTAGACTGTTTTAGGTCTCTCTGAAGAACTCAGTAACTACCAATCAGGAAATCTACTGAAAATTTAATGGAAGAAACAGATCACACGTGGAAGCTGAACCAGGTTTTCAGTAAGCTTAAATTTGTAAGAACTCCCTGCCTTTGTATAGACAGATATTTCCTAAGAAGAAAGAAAGAAAGAAAGAAAGAAAGAAAGAAAGAAAGAAAGAAAGAAAGAAAGAAAGAAAGAAAGAAAGAAGGATGGATTTATTTTGTGAGGACTCACACACTGCAATTCCTCTAGCTTTAGAGAGGGTGTATGAAAATGGTAAAGGACCCGTACCCACAGCCACAGTGCCTCCCACTGTTTGCATTCCTCTCCTGATCCCCATACACATGCTCAGTTACTTTATAACTTTTAAAACACAGAGCTTTTTACTTAGTTACTTTACAACTTTTTAAATACATTTGCAAACCTACTATCCAATTGGTTTAGCTCCATTTTTTTTCAAAGAAAGTTCAGCCTTTTTTAATCCCACAAACACTGAGGTCACCACACAGCCAAAAATACTTAGGGCAGAGACTCAACAGGCAATGACCTCAACCTGAAAAATTTCTCTTACCCTCAGTGGCTTCGCAAAATAGCCAAATCTAAGTGGTAACATGCTAATCTGAGTGGTTGAAATTAGGGGTGGGCACGAAATGGAAAAAAATGAGATTTGTTTCATATTGTTTCATTCCCCCGTGATTTGTTTCATTTTGTTAGAAACAATTTTTTAAAAAAATTGTATAAAATGGACCAGTAATGAACCGATTTGTTACTCTATAAACGTGTCCCCTGGGTCTTAGAGGCACCAAATTTAGTGGGTATCTTCCTTGGACACTCCCCTTTAAGCCCTCCAAATTTGGACAGACTTGGGGTTCAGGTGGTCGAGTTATTCAACTTCAAAGGAGGTGCCCACTGGAAAACACATTTCTAATTGCATTGTTATGTGCTTGAAAATAGTGATCCCAGGCAGCTAGCAGCGTGGAAATTACAGTGGAGTTTCCTCAAGCTCTCCCCTGTAAGCCCTTGAAATTTGGAAAGTTTGTGGTTTGGAAAGTTTATGTTCAACTATTCCAAAAATGATTTGAGAGGATATCCAGTTTAGCATTTTCCCTCCACCTTTCATGAGGAACCTTGCCCTCAACCTTCTGCTTTTCCCCAGAACTATGATTTTCTGCAAATAGTTGGTCAGTTTTTACTATTCACAGTTCCATTCTTGGGAAATGGCCCAGTACGATTAGGTACTTCTTTTATAGATCGCCTGTTATCAACTGCCACTGCTGCCTTACATTTTATGTAACTGTTATGGCCCATAATGATACGGCTGTTTTTCTTTCATTTCCTGCATGCCCTCCTGATACAAAAGCAATTAGTGGCAGTTGAATTATGCATGCTGTGCCAGTTCATATAGCAGGAGAGAAAACGGAAGCTGTAAAGCAATAAAAACAAAATACAAGGTGCTTAAAAGGCCCCGCTTCTTTCCAAAGCAGTTCTCCTTTCTGAATCAACCTGATGCTCTCTAGATTTCATTGTAATTTCCATCAGTTTCCCCAGTAAATGAAAGCTGGCAGACTTACTCAAAAAGCACCATGCGTACATTTTTATAGCTAACCATCCTTATCAAGCAAGGAGCTGTATTGGCAATAGCACATCATTAACATGCAAGAGGCCTCCTGTTTAAATAAATGAACTGATAAATAGCTCTCTTGATAAGTGATGCTTAACAGAAGATCTTGAAAATGCAACTTAGGACCTATCCACAATGTGAAATTTAGTGTGATCTGGACAATGTTTAAAAGGTCCTTACTTCCAGTGCAATCTCTTTTGACTTTTTTGCACCCTTCCATGAATGTAGAACAAAAAGGTATTCTTCATCTAGATGAATAAACTCCAAAAGACGTCATGCCCTAGCTCTGTGCCAAAAAGATACGGGCCAGCTCTTAAAAGGGGAATGGCAGGTCATTTAAAGTAGAAACAAAAGCAGGTGAGATTTTTTTCATTCTTAAACTGTGCTAGCGGGGAACCAACCATCATAACTATATGGAAGTGTAGACAGGCTCTTAGCTTCTGCCCTTCTAGTTTCCCATCTGTTTCTGAATGTGTAACACTGTCCCCCTCCAGAGCAGCAATAGGGCAGCCCCACACCACAGAGTTATCCCACGTGGCTGGGGGACACGTATCTGGCAATTCCACTAGTGGCACCTAGATACGGTCATTCTGTTTCTTCCCAAACAAGGTTCTGTTGCTTCCTATGCTAATAAACATCTGTTTAGATTAAGAACATAAGAACATAAGAAGAGCCATGCTGGATCAGGCCAAAGGCCCATCTAGTCCAGCTTCCTGTATCTCACAGCGGCCCCACCAGATGCTTAAGGGAGCGCATGAGACTAGATATCTGTCTCCTGATACCACTCCCCTGCATCTGGCCCTTGAAGTACCCTGGTTTAAAGCCTAGAGATTACACATCTCCATCATGGTTTGTAACCCGTGATGGACTTTTCCTCTAGGAATCTGTCCAATCCCCTTTTGAAGGCATCCAGGCCAGATGCCATCACCACATCCTGTGGCAGGGAGTTCCATAGACTTACAACGCGCTGGGTGAAAAAATATTTTCTTTTGTCAGTTCTTACTCTCCCAGCACTCAATTTGAGTGTATGTCCCCTAGTTCTGGTATTTTGAGAGAGGGAGAAGAGCTTCCCTCTATCCACTTTACTCATACCCTGCATTATTTTGTATGTCTCAATCATATTCCCCCCTCAAGCGCCTTTTTTCCAGACTGAAGAGGCCCAATTGTTTTAGCCTTTCTTCATAAGGGAGGTGCCCCACCCCAGTAATCATTTTAGTCGCTCTCTTCTGCACCTTTTCCAGTTCCACTATGTCTTTCTTGAGATGCGGTGACCAGAATTGTACACAATACTCCAGGTGCGGCCTTACTATTGTTTTGTATAACGGCATTATAATGTTGGCTGTTTTATTTTCAATCCCCTTTTTGATAATCCCTAGCATGGAATTGGCCTTCTTCACTGCTGCCACACATTGGGGAGACACCTTCATGGAGCTGTCCACCAACACACCAAGATCTCTTTCCTGATCCGTCACGGATAACTCAGAGCCCATGAGTTGATAGATGAAGTTTGGATTTTTTGCCCCAATATGCATTACATTTGGTTACATTAAAACGCATTTGCCATTTCTCAGCCCACTCCCCCAGTTTGGAGAGATCCTTCTGGAGCTCTTCACAATCTTCTCTGGTTTTTACCACATGGAAAAGTTTTGTGTCATCTGCAAATTTGGCCACCACACTGTTTATCCCTGTCTCCAGGTCATTTATGAACAGATTGAAAAGCACCGGTCCCAGGACCGAGCCCTGGGGCACACCGCTTTTCACTTCTCTCCATTGTGAAAATTTCCCATTGACACCTACTCTTTGTTTCCGGGATCTCAACCAGTTCTCAATCCATAAGAGGACCTGCCCTCTTATCCCCTGACTATGCAATTTTCTCAGCAGCCTTTGGTGAGGGACTGTGTCAAAAGCCTTTTGAAAATCCAGATAGACTATATCCACCGGTTCACCCAAATCCATGTGCCTGTTGACCTTTTCAAAAAATTCTAAAAGGTTTGTCAGACAAGATTTACCCTTACAGAAGCCATGCTGATTTTCTCTCAGCAAGGTTTGTTCTTTTATGTGTTTTAAGATTTTCTCTTGGATGAGGCCTTCCACCATCTTCCCTGGGACAGATGTAAGGCTAACCGGCCTGTAGTTTCCTGGGTCCCCCTCCTTCCTTTTTAAAAATTGGTGTGACTTCCGCTATCCTCCAGTCCTCCGGCACTGTGGCGTTTGAAGAGACAAGTTGCATATTACCGTTAAGAGATCTGCAATTTCATTTCTCAGTTCCCTAATAACCCTTGGGTGGATGCCATCTGGGCCTGGTGACTTGTTAATCCTCAATTTATCAATTAGTCCTAAAACCTCCTCTCTTTTAACCTGTATTTGATTTAATTCTTTAGTCAAGAGGGGCGGCTCAGGCAGCGGAATCCGCTCAAGGTCCTCTGTCGTGAAGACAGACGCAAAGAACTCGTTCAATTTCTCTGCAATGTCCAAGTCCTCCTTAACCTCCCCTTTTCCTCTCTCACCATCCAGAGGCCCAATTGGTTCTCTGGCAGGTTTTCTACTTCTAACATATTTAAAGAAGCTTTTATTATTACCCTTTATATTGCTAGCCATGCGTTCCTCAAAGTCTTTCTTTGCCTCCCTTATCATCTTTTTACATTTCTTTTGCCAGAGTTTGTGTTCCTTTTTATTTTCCTCATTTGGGGAGGATTTCCATTTACAGAAGGACCTCTCCTTGTGCTTTAGAGCCTCTCTAACTCCACTCGTTAACCATGCTGGTGTCCTCTTGGACTTAAATGAGCTCTTCTTTCTTTGAGGTATGCATTTGTGCTGGGCCTCTATTATTGTTGTTTTAAACAGGCTCCATGCACTCTGAAGAGATTGGATTCTTCTAACCCTCCCCTTCAGTTTCTTTCTAACTAGTTTCCTCATCTGAGGGAAGTTTGCCCTTCGAAAATCAAGGGTTTTTATGTCTGATTTGGTTGACACTCTTCCTCCGACATACATGGCAAAGGTAATTGCAGCATGGTCACTGTTCCCCAGAGGCTCAGTGACATTCACATCCCTGACGAGGTCCTGAGTATCACACAATATTAGATCTAGAGTTGCCTGTTCTCGGGTGGGCTCCATGACAAGTTGCTCTAAGGCACAGTCATTCAGCAAGTCGAGAAACCCAGTTTCTCTTTCTTGCCCGAGCTCGCATTGGCCCAGTCAATGTGGGGATAATTAAAGTCCCCCATGATTACTATCCTATCCTCTCTTAGCCACCTCCATGATTTCTCTCCTCATTTCAAAGGTCCCCCTCAAGTTTTTGATCTGGTGGACGATAGAATACTCAACTATCATATCACTCTTTGGACCTGGTAGTTTAACCCACAGTGATTCTATGGCGGAGTCAGACCCTCTGTCAATCTCCATTCTGCTGGATTTTATGCCTTCTTTGATATAGATGGCCACTCCTCCTCCAACCCGCCCCTCTCTATCCCTTCTATAGAGTTTATAGCCTGGGATTGCTGTGTCCCACTGGTTCTCCACATTCCACCAGGTTTCTGTTATGGCTATTATATCAATGTTATCCCTAGCTGCCAGATGTTCAAGTTCTCCCATCTTTGCTCGGAGGCTTGAGCATTGGCGTAGAAGCACTTGTACAGTCAACAGCTGCTGCCTTGTTCTTCTCCCCCACAGCTTTTATTTTCAGTAGACGAACTGTCACATTCCGCTATTCTGCCAGTGTTAATACTTGCTATGTCATCTCTATGTGATTCTCTACCCTCTCCAACCTCATTCCCCGAGGATGAGTTGTTCCAACCGGATGCCACACAGCTCCTGTCGGCTTTCCCCAGTTATCAGTTTAAAAGCTGCTCTGCTGCCTTTTTGAGGTTGAGTGCCAGCAATCTGGTCCCATCATGATTCAAGTGCAACCCATCCCTCCTGAAGAGGTTTGGCTTGTCCCAAAATGTTCTCCAGTTCCTGACAAATCTAAAGCCCTCCTCTCGGCACCATCGCCTCATCCACGCATTGAGGCTTCTGAGTTCTGCCTGCCTGGCGGGACCTGCACGAGGAACAGGTAGCACTTCTGAAAATGCTACCTTGAAGCCCGGGACTTCAATCTTCTACCTAGCAACCTGAATTTGGCTTCCAAGACTGACCACTTGGCCTTCCCGACATCATTGGTACCGACGTGTACCATGACCACTGGCTCCTTCCCAGTTCTCTCTAACAAGCCATCTATATTTCTGGTGATGTCTGCAACCTTTGCACCCGGCAGGCAAGTGACCATCCGGTTATCATGCTCCTCACAAATCCATCCCTCCGTATTTCTAATGATAGAATCCCCTAGCACAATGAGCTTCTCTCCTGCAGCCTGCTCATCAACATGTACCTGATCTTGTATCTCATCAATAGTGATGAGGGAGAGATCCTCCGGCGGAACCACTTCTTCCTCTATGTGTGCCTCATGAGGTGTGCTGAGGAAAAGAGCTTCAAATTGATTGTGCAAGATGAGACTCTCTGAGTGATGCCTTGGCCTTCTACTCCTTTGAGTCACATTCCTCCACCCATCCACCTCCTGAGTTGGGGAGTGACTTCCTCCTCTGAAGTGTGCCCTGTCTCTTCTTGGACCTGGATAGTCTCTTCCGCTCTGTCCAGGAACTGCTCAAGCTCCTTAATATGTTGCTGGTCCACTAGATGCCTAAGCTGCTGGACCTTCTCTTCCAATAGCGCTACCAGCTTGCACTTGCAGCAGATGTAGTTCTGCACACGCTCTGTCAAGATAACAAACATGGCACAAGTACTGCAGGTAACTACAGCTGCTCCCTGCAACTCCATTTTAACTATTATAATAAAATGTATTCAAGGTCTCAAAAATGTAAACTTGCACTTTTTTTTTAATCTAGTAAGACTCTTTACTTCTTTTATTGTTTAGTCAAAATCTAACAGTGTAGGGGCCGCTAAAGCACCTCTACTCCAACTACAAGCACGTCAGGAAGTGTAGGACCTCCTGAGGAGTTGTTTGGCTTGGGAACTCGATTAAACCCAGATTTTTTTTTTTGGCGCGTGCTGCTGGTAGCAGCTATTTAAAGCTAAAACTCCGCCCCTTGCTCCTGCAAAAAGAAGAAGTTAGCTCTGCCCTTTGTTCTGTGCTCCTCTGACCAGCTCCTTCCTCTCTGCTGCATAAGAGTCCAGATTGCTTGTGAAGCCATCGTTTTATGAAAAGAGATGCCAGAGAACTAGCTAGTATATGTAACACTCTCTGACATCTAGGGTGGTTACTTCACGTCCTTCCACGAGCTGAGGTAAACTTGCCTCCGTGTTGAAATCGGTTTTCAACACGGAGCGAGAACTGGATTGAAAAGATTCCCGAGCTCCAGGACAGGAACCTCTCACCCCGCTTGAAGCGCTGTTCAGGGGGCGTGGTCGGGGTGAACTCGGATTGACCCCACAAAGACGTGAGGTTCCGTTTCTTTGAACTCGGATTGACCCCACAAGGACGTGAGGTTACGTTCCTTCGAACCGGTCTCCAGCGGGGCCGCGAACTGCAGCGAGAGGGACGTGAGGTATCAGCCTAGGAGGCTATATTCTTTACATGTATATTGCAAATATACATGTATACTAAAACCTTGATTTACGAGCATACAAGGTTCATGTATAGACAGAGGCAAAGATAGACCTAGGTGTCAACAATCAATGAAGGACATGACTCTGAGAATGTTCCATCCAGGACTGAGACCAGGTGATACAAACCCTGCATGAGGATTGGACAGTATTGGGTATATAAGATAACATGTGGCAGTAGTCATTTCCCTTCTTTCTCATATTCTTCATGATTGATAAGATGTTGCCACTACTGTTGCTGACGCTATATGACCCTGTATTACTGCGATGATGAGATACTGACCAACTGTCTGTAAATAGCATCTACAAATATAAGCTATTTGGATACTGGAGAGAAGTAGTCCAGATTTGTCTGAAGAGTTTGCGGACTATATACAGTAATCCCCTATTGTGGGGGTTAGGGAGCCAACTTGACCTGCGATAATGGAAAATCCACAATATGCGGATGCTGGGTCAGGTCAGGACTGGGGAGCCTATCTGGGACCTCCTACACTTACCTGGGGCCTGTCGCTGCCCCAAACGGGCCTTCCGACGGGCTTCCCAGAAGTGGTTTTCCCGTGATCTGGAAGTCACTTCCAGTTTGCTGGAAACCACTTTTGGGGCCACTAATAAGCCCAGGAAGCCTTTCGGAGGCCCAGCAGCAGCAGGGCTGGGGTAAGTGCAGGAGGCCTCAAACGGGCCCATGCAGCTTGCCCTAGGAGCCCTTTGCTTTATATACTGCAGTCCTGTGAAATGGCGGGGGACAACTGTATCCAGATGTACATATTGTAACAAAATCTCTGGAACAAAATCTCTGTCATCATTTTTTTTTCCACTTAGTAACCGCACCGCAACCCCAGCATAAATCACTCTCTACCAACAACTTATAGGCAGTATTGCATATTTTCAAAAATAACTCCCAGGGAACCTACATATTAGAATGATAACTGAAATAAGCATTCAGCATTTAGTTCCCATACAATTTTAAATAAAATAATGCCCTGTTTTTTTTTATTCTTCATAGAGTTTCACAAAAATATAGAACTGAAAAGCTGGAAAGTGGATACAGTGGATATTCTCACTGTATCCGGGCCTGACAGAAACAAGAATTTCACAGAAAAAGATTCCATAGCTGGTAATACAATCTGTTGCAGAGTTTTAAATTTATGGCTAAAAATGTTTTTTGTTACAGTGTAGAAATACAGAAATTCACAGAGGAGAAGAGCTTCATGTTCCCAGGCGTCCCCAGAGTCATTTACTGGCACTTACAGTCTCAAGTCAACAACGTACTCTGCACCATTAGTAGTAGAAAGAATTGAAACATTTAATTACTTATAGTTGTAAATATATCAAGAGCAAAGTAACAAACACACTACTTCCAATAGACTAAAAAGAAGGAAATGGAAGAGAGACTCAGCAAAGAGGCAGAGTTTTCTTTAAATTCAGAGGCAGGAAAGGACCGATTGGACAGTGCTGGATAGATTGACAGTCACCCCAGCCCAGAAAGGTCCCTCCCCGCCAAACCTATTAAAGGCAATATGCAAAGTTTCAAAAAACCTAACACAGGCTGCTTTTACACGATCCCTAAAATCCGCTGGCAACTTAAATGCAGATTCCCCACAATGTGGTTTTTGTTCTGCTTCCTGTGTTCCCACCTCCTGCACTCTATTGCTTCTTTCTGCAGTGAGGGGAGAGAGAAAAAAATGCAGGCTCACCTCCGCCTGCCATCGGCAGCAGCTAATTGTTGCAGCCCATTAGGATTCCTGTCTGTTAAAGGGGGGGAACCCAACAAAAACAAACAAAAAGCGGAGGAGGGCCAGGCATGCAATGCTTTAAAACAGCAACAAGGATTTTACCTCCTCCAGACCAGGTACTTGTAAAATGCGCTGGGGCACACTTAAGTGGGCGTGGTCATACCTTATTTTTTTTAAAGTCCGCTGCTGGTGGGAAAACAATTTTATGCTCCGCATCTGTGAGCATTTTGCAGTGGATTTTAGGGGTCATGTAAAAGCAGCCAGTCTTTATTTAAAAGATGCCTCCTGGGGCAATCCATTCCATTAAGAAACAGCTCTTACTTTCAGGAGGTTATTTGTGATATCTAATATGCTAGCTTTCTGCATATGATATTCTTGTTATCCCAGTTTTCTACAAATTGTCTCTCTGTGTGGTTGTTTGATTGCTTGCTTTTGAACAATATTTCCCTTTATGTTATGAAGGTGTTGAATGCAGATGTGATTATCTTTTGTGCTTTTGTACACTTGCCTTGGCTCAAAAGGAAAAATAATATTCACATTTACGTGAGTAGTATTGCTGTTAAAAATAGGGAAATGGTATAGTATGACATTTCATAGACCAAAAAAACCATTCCAATCTCAATCGTCTTTAATTTTCTTTCCTTTTTATCTACAAATGGAGAATGTTAAAGAGAGAAATCCACATTGCTGATGAAGCAAATGAAACAATTGGACTCTACAAGGTTTCTGTGGTCCTTTACACACACATGCAAAAAAAAATTTGTCACCGCCGAATTTTAAATCTGTGAAAATGTTACCTCTTTTTATCATAATGGAAACCTTGACACTCTTAACTTTATCCCAGCCAGTTGGAACACTATTATTTATTATAAAGGAAAATGGCAACAAAGAAAATTAACAATGTTAAGACGTTTCTCCATTCACCTTCACCGCTGAGCTGCACACAGTTATAACTATCATTATTTTGTCAATACAAAACTAATCTTTCCTCCCAAAGCATTCAGTCTTCTGTTCCAGTTACCTGGAAACTAAGTCATAATGTGCTCCTGGAAGCAATCTAAAAGAGCAACTGAAAAAAGCATACTGCCTTGTAAATTAATGTTTTCACCAAGGGATGCCAGCATTTTATCTAACAAGAGCCCCTGTACCTTGAAGAATTATATTAAAGAAGGGCTTATAGCTTGTTCTTTCCATAGGTGGCTCATAACAAAAACAGCAGTTGCTTCTTTTCCACCAAAATTTTGGGATGAAACACCATAGTTGCTGTCTTGACTTATATACCACCCCACAGTGCTACAGCACTCTTGGCGTGGTTCACAGCATAGTTAGGTAAACAACCCTTTTCCCTCAAGTGAGCTGGGTACTCATTTACCAACCTTAAATGCACGGAAGGGTGAATCATCCATGAGCCAGCTACCTGATTCTGTCAGGATTAAATTCAGGTCATGAGCAGAATCTTAATTACAGTACTGCAGTTTAACCACTGTGTCACGAGGCTCTCCTATTTGCCTGCAGCTGCCACAGCTTTCGCTCTTCCAATCTTTCAGTAATCTAGGGGCTTGCCACTACTGCCACCTCCTCTGATGGTTTTACAAGTTTCTAGTCCTGAGTACAGTGATTACTCATGAAAACCGGGAACACCCAAGTAGAGATGGGCATGAAATGAAAATATAGCATTTGAATTCATTTCGTTTCTTTACTAGTTTCATTTTGTTTCATTACTAATGAATGTTTAAAGAATTTTCAGAATGAAATGATTCGTTAATGGCACCCCAGGGTCCCAAAGGCACCAAAATTGCAGGGTAGCTTCTTTGGACTCTTCCCTATAAGCCCCCCTAAATTTGGAGAGGTTTTGGGTTCAGGGGGCTGTTATTAAACTCTAAAGGGGATCCCCTTAGGAGAAAATCATTTCTAATTGAGTCAGAAAACAGCTCATTGCTTCCCCTGTGAGGCCTATTAGCAGCCTCCCGACTCAATTATAAATTATTTTCTCCTAGGGGTACTCCGTTTGGAGTTTAATAATGCAGCCCCCTGAACCCCAAACCTCTCCAAATTTGGGGGGATTACAAGGAAGAGTCCAAAGAAGCTAACCCACACTTTTGGTGCCTCTGGGGTGAATTATTTCATTCCTAGAGGAAAAATTGTATTTCATTTTGTTTCATAACGAAACACACCCTACCGTTTTGTTTTGTAACAAAATGATGAAATAGCATTTTGTGTTTTGTTTCTTACCCATCTCTACATCCAAGCATGTTCCCATTGGCAAAGCTAAACAAAGACAACCTGAGAACCTGTGTACGCTTTCCTAAGTTTCATACAAGTAAAGTGGGAGATGGATAATAAAAAGGCATGCATGAAATTTGCCTAATCCCCTTTGAAAGCCATCACAGCCCATGCCTGCCAGAACAGTTTCTGAAATCAAGCTGTATAAAACAGCACTTATTAATTCTAATTAATCTTATTAATGACTAATTAATTAAATGCTAGGTGTTATATTTGATGCAACAAAAATTAATGGATTATGCAGTGGGTGAAGAAGTCCTGGATTTATTGGTAATAAATTTCACTGGATGGTTCTGCATTCCAGAAGAATGGAGGAAAGAGTTGGAGAAATATGTCAACAGTTTCTCCACATTATGGATAATTTTATACCATTCCATCAGCAGTCCCATAAATTCTGCTCCATTTTTGTCTCGTGATAGTTGACCAGCTGACCTTTCTCTCATTTCTGAGCACAGAAAGAGACATCAGCCCAATATCTTGTGTAGATGGAGAAACTCTGAAAATGGTCCGTTCTCATCCTGTTACATCATCAAGCATATAAAGAACTCAGCCAATGTTCTTACCTTTGTAGCTTTATCTATGGAATGGTTATCAGAAGATTGGTTTCCTTTATCCTGATTTTCATCTGTTGCCCCTCTGCCTGGTTCATTCGAACCTGCTGCCTAGAAAATAAGAGCAATAACAGTTCAAGAAAGCAAACAATATTCACCCGAATGGTATTGTGTATGTCTTCTGTGCCATCAGGTCGGAACCGACTGATAGCGACCCAAATACAGTTTTCAAGATAAGTGGGATATTTATGGAGGGTTTTACCAGTTCCACCACCCTAGTCAGGTTCCAAGCCTAAGCGAGGATTTGAACCCTGATTTCCTGAGTCCTAGTCCATCACTCTGTCGACTATACCACACTGTGTGGTGCTACCACTAGTATAAATATTTGTTTGCTTCCAAAAAATCCGTATCTACCCCTTCAGAGGTTGTACAGCCTTTTGAAGATGAGTATCATGCAGGCTTGCATTTGCTTACCAGACCAAATTTTAATAGAGATAATCAACATCAGAAATAGATTCAATGGGTTGGAGGCTTTGCAAGTTTTCTGTTTGTTTCTATTTGCTTTGCTTCCTGCTGCACTTAAAGTTTTACAGACCCTTAAAATTAATTCTGAAAACCAAGAACATCCAAGCAGAGATGGGCACAATGAAAATATAGTGTTTCATTTTGTTTCATTATTTAGCAGTTTTGTTTTGTTTTGTTACTAATTGATTTTTAAAGAGTTTTTGGAATCAAATGAAATGAAATAATTTGTTAATGGCTCCCTGGGTCCTAGAGGCAACAAAATCACAGGGTAGCTTCTTTGGACTCTTCCCTGTAAGACCCTGAAATTTGGAGAGGTTTAGGGTTTCGGGGGCTGACTTATTAAATTCCAAATGTTTAAAAAGCTTTTGGGGGGGGCAAAAAACTTTTGATAGAGTATCCTTCCCACTTCAGATACAAAGGGGGAAGGGCTGTAATTCACCAATGTTTCTGTTAGAAAACAGCTTTAGTGGATGAACTTAGCCTTGGTCTCCAGTAGCATACCCTTATTCTTGAGAATTTTACCTACTTCCTTCACAGCTGTCCTTCTGGGCCTCAGGGCCTAATCACACAAACCATTTGAACTGTTTCTTTTCTTCCTCCTTTTTAAATATCGATATATTTGAATGTATAGTCATGGGGTATATATACTGCTGGGTCCATACATAGGACTATCCATTCAATCGATACATATCTTGCTATCTTGCTACCCTGGTCAGATGGCAATAAATAAATAAATAAATAAATAAATAAATAAATAAATAAATAAATAAATAAATAAATATGTGTACTGGTTTTGTGGGCTACACATGCCATCTCATATAAATCTATTCTTTTTCTGTTCTTTTTCTAGGTTCCTGCTACCCTAGAAGTTTCTTTTTTAGAAAAATAGTCATAAATACATACCACTATAGGGCATATACATGCCCCTTTCCTGGTGCTGCAGTTCCATTGTCAATGCACCACCTGGTATAATATATCACTAGATCAATGTAGGTACTATGAAAAAGGATTTGAATTATTATTTTAAAAGCTGTTGGGGGGTTAACTATAAGCCAAACAAAAGCAGGGACAATAGACACAATAGGGAAGACACTGGCTAAGTGATGAATTAGTAGACTGTTGAGCAGAAAAAGTATGAAAGAAAAAATGAGTAATTTATCACTAAGCTGTTTAAAAAAATATCAGAAAAAGGGGAGCAAGCCCAGTGGCCATGCAGTGGCCATGATACCCCAAAAGTGACCTGTTTGCAAAATAAATAAATCATGGTAAGGATTGAAATGACACAGGGGTCAGATCATTTTAGAGGCTTTGCCTGTGAGATGAAATCATCCCAACTGGCTGGCCAAATGAACCAAGGTGTGAACAAAAATTTACATGATTTAAATAACAGCTGAATGGAACTAACTGGGGTTTTTTTTGGACGTTACCACACCCTCCATCTCCTGATTCCTACAGCTTCCATTTTGACTGATAGATGATCCAGGTTATACAGAAACTTGATCCAGTTCAATGGTTTCATTGTCAACGTTAAGAGTTAAGTACCATATTTTTCTGTCTACAAGACGCCTCCCATCTCTAAGATGACTGTTTTCAGACACACAACGCATGAGCAGTTTCCCAACTGTGCAGGTCTCTTCTCGGCTTACTCCCATGTATAAGATGACCCCAATTTTTAGTCTAACAATTTTAGATAAAATATAGTCTTATACATGGGGAAAATATGGTAATTCTTCTGTAACCATCCTATATATGGGAATAGTGGCAATTAGTTTTGCAGTACAGTTTAGAGCTCTAAAAAACCTGTTCTAGAGTACGAGGGAGGATAGGATGTAGTACACTACCTAAATTCTAAATGATAACTACTTTTAGTTAACCAATAACTACTTCTGGTTAACTATTAACTGTTGGCCTACATTTGTCTCAATCTTTCCCTTTCTGGGATGCTTGCCGCCTGAAAAATGATGGAGTTTGTGCCACTCCTTTAGCTGCTACAATCTGCTGCTCCAAGGCAACAAGAAATCTTGGGTCAGCCTTGCCTATTGTGAAACCATTCCTCCAGGAAAAGCCCTGTAGTGTGCGATCTTCTCATGGTTTAAATGACTTTGTCATTACCAATAGCATTCTCCCAAGTTTAATCGACATTATGTTTAATACATGGATGAAGAAAACTGTGGCATCCCATTAAGTGTGACTTGTTTTCCACTGGTTGTAATAAAAATGTGAGGAAACTGAAAAATGATACTTTCTGATGATATACAGAGCTGTATATATCCTAAAAGCTCATAAAACATCAGCATGTGCTAGCAATATATTAACACAGCTCGCCAAGACACAGCCATGTTGTGTCACAGGATCCAATGTTGATTAAATTACAAATGCCCACACCTCACATTTGTGCAGGTATTTGGAGCCCACTTATATATTTCATTTAGATGTAAAGCTATTGAAAACATAAGACATCATTTTTTCTTCTCTTTTTTTAACTACAAAGTATGTAGTATGGTTATCTTCATGAAGAAATAAAACAATGGAGAATAACATTATGATTAGGTCTATGAATACATCCTTGATTCAAAGTAGAGACTAAATTGACACTTTGGAATTTATCCCAGTTCCATTTGGAGCAATTTGCTTTGCATCTGACTCAATGGCTGAAATCCAACAATAAGGCACAACAAGGGTAGGCCCATTGAACTGGGGAATTTGCAAATTGTAGTCTCGGTGGCAGCACCTTCACTTTGGAATAGTCTCCCAAGCGAAGTGCGCTCTGCAGAGTCCCTGCTGGCCTTCCATAAAGCGTTAAAAACTCTGCTTTTCCGGGAGGCCTTCAGCGAGCTTGTGTAGGCTTTATTTTTTCTTTTCTTTTTCCTTCTTTCTCTGCCATCCATATCTTGTCCCTACCAAGCTCTCTCGTTGTAGGGCCTACTCGTACTGTCAGGGTGCCAAACTATTTTTATTATAACCTTAGAACTGTTGAGTCTATGGTACTATTATGTTGCGTGTTTGTTGTTTTCTATTTGTTTCGTTGATTATTGTAAGCCGCCCAGAGTTCCTAAGGGAAGATGGGTGGGGTATAAATCTAATAATAAATAAATAAATAAATAAATAAATAAATAAATAAATAAATAAATAAATAAATAAATAAATAAATAAGAAACACAGGCTGCTGGCCTTGGGCAAGCTGCATGATCCCAGAACACCCCGCCCCGCCCCCAGAAGAGGGGAATAGCAATTTACTTGTGAGTATTATCTACCAAGAAAGCCTCAGAAAGGGCTGCTACAAAAACTGAGAAAAAGCAAGGTGAGCTGCTTATATACTCCCCCATAGTGAGTCCCAACACTCTCTGGGCAGTTTGCAATTTAATTATGCCAGCTACATACTGCACCCCCACCCCCCAAGCAAGCTGGGTACTCATTTTACCAACCTGGAAGGATAAAAGACTGAGTCAATCACAAGGCAGCTACCGTTGGGACTGTATGCACAGTTTTGACTGCAGTACAGCAATTAAACCACTGCACCATGTGTCCCCATAAATTGGAATCGACGTAAATCAACTTGATGGAGCATGTATACACACAGAGAGAGAGAGAGAGAATGAGAGAGAGAGAGAGAGAGAGAGTCCAAGGAACTTTTTATGTCTCGGTTAGACATAAACTTGTGTCTTGGGTGGACATAAATTTGTCATAAGTGACTGGAATAAAGACTGGTGAGGCAGTCATGTTGGCCATAAGCCAAATTCCAAAATTCATTAGGTCTACTAAATGTCAAAAACAAAATTGTTCTGAGCAATTGAGTTAACATTCTGTCCTTCAAGCACTAAGTTTCAAAAAGGAAGGATTGACATTTATTTTATGTACAGTAGCACTCATCTAGCACATTGCTACACTGAGCAGTGTACAACATAAATGAAAAACAGAATTTATATAAAACGCAAATTATATAAGCATTAACTGCCAATTTATTCATATGTTTTCTTAAGAAACTGTAGATGCTCAAATAGGGCTGATCTGATGCTAGCTTTCAACCTCTATAAGCTTCTTGAAAACAAGGAAAGCCAAGAACAGCAATGAATGGTAAATCTCTATGTTGAAAATACAGACAACCCGTTGAAATTCCAAGCTGTGCTTTCTGACATGATGTGCAATGCTCTGGCCAGTACTTTTCTGTTTCGGAAGTGTTTGTACTGCATGCTTGATGAAGAATTACAAGTCCTATGCTATATCATTCAGTATATTAATTGTGTCCCTAATTTTCAATTATGCAATACACTGATATGAATTAAGTAAGCAGGACTGGTTGTGTTATGCATTAAACAAACAAATTGTCACAGTTGGTGTTTTTTTTTATAATTTTTTAAACCAATCAGTAGCAGGCCTAGGCCGGCATCAATTATGAATGTGCATATTATTTACTGTAGTAATATATTTATTGATCAGTGACAAATATTTTAACCCTTAACTGGGAGGACAGCCCATCCTCATGTCAAGAGGCATCTGTCAATGAATCTATCATCCTGATAATCAAAGGCTCCCAGGAATGTGCAGCGCTGGTAGATATTGACTTTTAATAAATTAACAGCTTTGAAAATAAATGTTATAGCAATTCATTAAACCATTTAATGAGCTACAGGGGAACGAGCAAAATAAATAGTTGCACATACCTGAGTCACTAATTTCACAGTATGTTAATGTAAATTAATTAATTTAGCAGATATACAGCGACCACAAAGCCTCCTGCGGCAGGGAGAGGAGATAGGAGAAAACACAGATGCGAGAAAAGGGTGTTACATGTTTGTAGATAAGATTTCCATGCTGGAAATGCAGATAAGGTTTCATGGTGGAAGCAGGGAGAAAATAGACTTGCTTTGTGTCTCTCTGTCATCCTTCCACAGCTTGGCAGTTGGCACCCTCCAGATATGCTGGATTCCAACACCTTAGTGGCATGGCTAAATGGATAGAAGCATGGCATGAAGCTGGAAGAAAGCTTCTCTATTTAATTTGTGCTGTTTGCAGGCTAGCTGGCTGGATCCCTCACTGAGGGCGTTTTACGACCCTAAGCTGCCAAATGGCTGCAAGGTCCGGACCTTAAAAATGTTTACCCACCAGCAAGTGCGACCCTGCCCACTTAGCGCGATCAAACTGCACTTTTCTTGTACCTGCTTTTTGGATGAGACAAATATTTGATCCAAGGATATGGCTCCTGGCTTCTGTTTGAGAACTTTAAGAGATCAGCCTGCATGCTTTTCTTTCTTTTTCTCCGTCCCTCAGGCAGTCCAGGAAGTGCGGAGGGGGTGGGGACAGGCGCCCCTAAGATCTCTGGATAAGTGGGGATGGGAAAGTTAGGTGCCTGGCTGCAGAGTCAGGCGTTGGCAGTTCGATTCTCCCATGGCTCCTGGGAGAACAGCCAGCCTGAGCTGCACAGTCCTGGGCGCCCCCAGATGATGGGGATGGGAAACCGCTTTTGTGGCTCCTTTCTAGAAGGCCTAGTGGGGAATTGAACTCCCAACCTCTGGCTGCGTAGCCAGAGACTTAACCACTGAGCTACCCAGCAGTTCTGTTAACCACTTCTTACCCAAACACAAATCAAGAGTCACGTCTGTTTTCAACATGCGCGAACAGCTGTGGGCACAAGAGGGTATCCTGTATACTCAATATAAGACATAGCACAGAATTTAAATAGGTGAAAGACTCAATTCGTTCATAAGAAGCATCAAACAGGAATGAATCCAGATGAGATTAAAAACTATGCTGGGGGAAAATTGGCTGCTTTTACGAGATGTTTCCACTCACCAGTACCAAAATTTGGGGATAAAATGAGAATATGAGATGGAAGAGCTCCATGGGAGCACCTGGCTGCACAACTGGATCAGGTGCTTCAGTACCCACTGTGACTTGCAGGAGAGGGGTCGATTGAGATTGTCCCCTGTGTGGCCTTGGGTAGATTGCACAGCATTGCCAAATGGTAAACCTCTCCTGAATACTTTATGCCTATACCATTATACATAATTGTTAACAAGAGCACAGTGAGTCATTTTTAATTGCCCCCCCCTGTGAGGAATGAAAAGTGTTTAAGGGGAAAAAAGCAAAGTGTGCTGGTTATATATCTCCCAATAGCGCTTAAAGCACTCCCTGGGTGGTTTATAAGTAATTATGCAGGCTACCTATTTACACACACACACACATGGCAAGCTGGGTATTCATTTTACTGACCTCAGAAGGATGGAAGGCTGAATGAACCTTCAGCTTGCTACCTGGAATAGAACCCCAAGTTGCGAGTACAGTTACAGCTGTAGTACAGCAGTTTAACCCCTGCGTCATGAGTAAAACATTTCCATGAACTGCAAATCCCCAACTTCATACTAATATTATTTATTAAGTGGAACTTTGTGTTCCTAGACATCTGGTTTTTAGAAGTAGGCCTCTTAGTCAGAATCATTGTGGGAAATGTGGAATTGGAGGGAGGGAGGATGCAAGCAAGCAAGTATGTAGGCATCCCCATTAGCAAGGAAAGAAGGAAAGAATCTTTTGAGGGAGCAAGAGACCACTAGGTTGTAATGGATACTGGAACCGAAAAAGCAAAGACCACAAGCTTCAAATTATCAGAATAAGCAACCACAAGATGTGCAGTCTTGACTCTCCTCGGCTGTCCTACTGCTTGAGGGTGGAATTACCTGTTGTCACTTCTATCACCATCACCACCAACACCTTCGTCTTGCCTCTGGAATGGAACAGAGGATGGTACTGTCCACACCAACTTGTCCAGTGGCACTGACCAAAGAACTGGTCAAGCAAAAGAAGCACGGTGCTCAAGGGAGTCTTAAGACACTTTGTGTGGAGTGCCTCACATTGCGAAAGGTTTCAGCACCTGGCATTGTATGCATGATGCCTTATATGACATCACCTGTTCTTCTGGCGATCTTCCAAGTTACTCCACCCACAATCCTTTGCTGTGAGGACACCTCTGCCGTTTGAGCTTCAGTGCCATTGTACAAAACGATAGTAAGGCCGCACCTGGAGTATTGTGTACAATTCTGATCACCACATCTCAAAATAGACATAGTGGAACTGCACAAATGTGGACTAAAATGATTCAATGTAGCAAAATGTAAAGTGATGCATATCGGGGCAAAAAATCCAAACTTTTATCTATCAACGCATGGGCTCTGCTCTGAGTTATCCGTGAGGGATCAGGAAAGAGATCTTGGTGTGTTGGTGGACAGCTCAATAAAGGTGTCTACCCAGTGTGTGTGGCAGCGATGAAGAAGGCCAATTCCATCATAGGGATTATCAAAAAGGGGGTTGAAAATAAAAAAGCCAAGGTTATAATGCCATTATACAAAACAATAGTAAGGCCGCACCTGGAGTATTGTGTATAATTCTGTTCACCACATCTCAAAAAAGACATAGTGGAACTGGAAAAGGTGCAGAAGAGAGTGACTAAAATGATTACTGGGCTGGGGGACCTCCATTATGAGGAAAGGCTAAATCATTGGGGGCTCTTTAGTCTGGAAAAAAGGTGTCTGAGGGGGGATATGATTGAGATGTACAAAATTATGCAGGACATGAGTAAAGTGGATAGAGGGACACTCTTCTCCCTCTCACAAAATACCAGAACTAGGGGACATCCATTCAAATTGAGGGTTGAGAGAGTAAGAACAGACAAAAGATTTTTTTTTACCCAGTGTGTTGTTAGTCTGTGGAACTCCCTGCCACAGGATGGGGTGATGGCATCTGGCCTGGATGCCTTCAAAAGGGGATTGGACAGATTCCTGGAGGAGAAGTCCATCACAGGTTACAAACCATGATGGAGATGTGTAATCTCCAGGCTTAAAACCAATGGACTTCAAGGGCCAGATGCAGGGGAGTGGTATCAGGAGACAGATGTCTAGTCACGTGCACTCCTAGATGCATTTGGTGGCGCCACTGTGAGATACAGGAAGCTGGACTAGATGGGCCATTGGCCTGATCCAGCATGGCTCTTCTTATGTTCTTATGTTCTTATGGATCTACAGTGTCACATTCTGTCCATTTCAATCTATAAGCCTCTCTAGAGCAGGGAAGACCCTCTTGGTGGAGCGGTGGTGGCAGCATTGCAATCCTTTATAACTGTTGCTGTGATACTTGAGGAGAATGCGGTAATGGGAGGGCCAGCCCTACTTAGCTACAAGATCTACTTTTCCATGAGACAGAAATATTATTAGATAAATTCCTAAAAATTCCAACGAACAGAGAAGGAAATTCAATGTGCAGATATGACTTTGTGGATGTTATTTTAGTTCTGTCATCATACACTGAATCCTATTTAAGTTGAAAGGAGAAATCAACAGGTGTCAGTAAATGATAACACAATTCTACCATTATCAAGCTATCCTTGTGGAGCAAGTCCGCATTTACAAGGCTAACTCTCTCTCTCTTAAATAATAAGAAAGGAAAATTGTAAATGAGCCTAATCGAATGTAAGTAAAATAAAGGTGGGAAAGAGCAATTAAATGTAGTAAGCATGATTAATGATTGTAGATTGAATACTGCATTGCCTTATTTTATTTCCTGGATCATTCTGTCTGAACCTGGACACATAAATCACTGCTGACAGCTGTTAACAACAGTTCACACATTTGTTCTCCAGTCTTATATTTTATCACATTAGTTATTTGTACCATTCTAGGGTCCAATTTGATTTCTATGATAGTATAGTTCCTGAGTTATTTTGTGCATGCTTGCTTAATGCTGCATGCTTTGAGCAAATCAGTAGGTCTATGGCCGTTACTTCACGAAGTACTTCACTTCACAGCGGGATTGCCTTCGCTTTGAATGCGAAGCCGGTCACGTGGTCTCCCTTCGCCCCCACCCCTCTTTCTCTGTCCTCACCATGCGAAATTTTAGGATCGAATCCATTAGTACCTCACGTGCTCCCTTTGCATTCGGAAGCTTACTTGCAACGTCCGGTTTCTGCTTTCTTTTATTTTTTAAAAAAAATTACCACGGCGTATCGATGCATCAATATCCGGCTGTCATTTGCCGGCGCTCAAAGGCCCCTGCGGTTGTCCCGAGGACTTGTGGGCGGCCATCGTGTTTCCCTGAAGCAGAGCAGCTGGGTTGGTTTTTTGAGGGGGGCGGGGCGGGGAGAGGCTTCTCTCAGCTTCATCGCCCTGTGTGCCCCGCCGCCGCTCTCTGGGTGGGCGCGCGCGGGGGTGTCTTGCAGCAGCGGCACCGACACCCCCTCCCCCCTCCCTCTGCGCAGCCCTTCGCCATCCCTTGCCAGTGGAGGGGCTCTGCTCACGTCACCCGGGGACGCTTGCCCCCCCTCTGTTGCCCCTGCCCCGTGTACAGAAGGCAAGATCAAAAGAACGGGTTAACCGAAATATCTATGCATCGGCATTTCGGAGAAAAAGTAAGTTAAAATAAATAAATATATTTATTAACTGGCCACACGTGACTTTGGATGCGAAGCGGGATGCGAAGCGAAGAAGATTCCCGCCCTCCGGCAGGGGAATCTCTCGCCCCGCTTGGAGCACGGTTTAGGGGGCGTGGTCGGGGTGGCGCCGAATCCAAAGAGGAGGAGCGTGCGGACTGAAGCGATCGATTCGCACGGAAATTACAGCTCGCCGCGCAGCGAGAGGTTCGTGAAGTAACGGCCTGTGTGTGTATTTAACTATTTACTTTGTCATGACTGGACACTTTCAAGAGTGGCATACTAGAAAACTAGATGGTTCAGTGGCACATTATTGCAAGCAGAAGAAACTAACTCTTCGAAGTCATACAACCTTCACCTGGAGGTTGAGTGTCAGGGAGTGGTAGCAGCAACAGTGCTGGGAGGCAGATTAAATCAGAAAAGAGGATGTTAGAGAAGGTAACGCTTAGGGGTTGGATTTTTGTTTTTTGTTTTTTCTGTGTTACAAATGCCATTATCCACTGTCCTGGGAGTTCTACCTATCTCACAAGCACATTCCAAAGCTCAATCTGATGTACCTGGGGGGGGACTCTAATTTAGAAGGTTTTGACTTTTGATGCTTAACTTTTTTTTTAATAAATTTATATACAACTTATAGGCCGCCCGCTACCCAAAGGTCTCTGGGTGGCTTACAATTAAAATGAACAGTTAAAACAGTTAGAACACCAAAAAGGCAATAGACAATTAAAAATAATAAAACATTTAAAAACAAAACACTAAAATTGCCAGCAGGACTCACAATCTATGCTATGTCCGTTAAAAAAAAATTCAGGAACAGGGAGGGTCATCAGCGTCGGCGTCAGGCGGATGTCACTTGGGAGGACATTCCATAACCTGGGGGCAGCTGCCGAAAAAGCCCTAGACCTACAAGCCATCCCTTTCACCTCCTTGAGGGATAGCTCTTTCAGGAGGGCTCCCTGGATAGATCTTAATTGCTGGGTATGGAAGGAGGTGGTCCTTCAGGTATCTAGAGCCAATTTAGGGCGTTATATGCTAAAACGAGCACTTTGAATTGGGCTCGGGCAACAACTGGTAACCAATGCAGGTTATGCAGAATCCATGTGATATGATCCCTGGCAACCCCACCACTCACCAGCCGGGCTGCATGATTGGGAAAAACTAGACCAAGTTGTGAGCACGCTTCCTGCCCACTGCAAGCTGGGAGCAGTGGACAGCCACTCCTAACTCAACAACCTACCTGTTAATGACTGCTCACAGACATACAGCCAGTAGAGGTGGCCAAAGCCGCTGCTGCCTCCTAATTGCTGCCTCAGGAAGAGCATGCTGTTCCAGCGTGCAGAGTTTGGGCCAAAGGGTCCAGCCTGCTTCTTCTTGCTTGCATCTAGCTTGCCAGCAGCTCAGAAGGGAGGAAGCAAGTCTACAGCATCCCCCAGCTTTCTCCTCCTTGGCTGCTTCCAAGGGATGGGTGTTGCTTTGAGCATCCCAGTGCTTCCACCTGGGAGAAGAATGACTCCAGCAGGGCAGAGTGTTGGCCTCCTCTATCTCTATTTCCCCCCCCCTCCTTTTTCTTCTGCTTCTCCCATGAGCTCCAGGGGAGATTCCCCATTCTGGCCTGGCTATAAGGAGGGCAGCCTCAACCCCACAAGACATCCACCTTAAGCTCCTCACTTAACAACCAATTCACTAAATAACCATGTCATAGGAATGGAATTCTGTCATTAAATGAGGAGGAGTGCCTATATCGGTGGTGGCGAACCTTTGGCACTCCCAGAATTCCAAGCCTGTATTGCCAGTGACAAAGGATTGTGGGAGTTGTGGTCCAAAACATCTGGAGTGCCAAATGTTTGCCACCACTGGCCTATATGGTAACTGCAACTAAGAAAATCCAAAAAATATTGTCTATAGGATGTTCCATGTAAGTGCAAGATACTGAGCTCCAATATACTTTTGAATGGGACTTAAACTGTAAGGAAGAGTTTGCATAATCTATACAGGCACCCAACAAATGCATTCCCGATAGTACCTGGAGCCTTGCACATAAATTCCTCCCCAACTCCTCTGGGGCTATCCTGCAAAAATCCTGGATTAATCTAGGATCAATTAGGATTTTTTTTCTAGCAACAACTGGGAAATTTCATTCCCGTTTCCACTTTCCTGTGCAGAGAATGAGGAATCAGGTGGTCCACAGGGAAGATTTGTCCTATCACTCATCCCAAGAACATACAACTCATGTCCAGGGCAGAGTGATGTGGCCACCTCAAGCTGAAGATGGCAGGAGATGGCAGCAAGGTGTCAGAGGTGAGAAGAATCTGCCACTTGGCCACTTCTTTTTTGTAAAAGGTGTTTTCCTTTTGTCAGGAATCAGGATTCCGAATACATGGAACGCAGAAGGGTGCCATTTTTTTTTTACTTTAGGAAATAACTTCAGCTAGCTTTTCTCAAGTCTTACAAGCATATCTCTGGAGATATTATATGCAGTCCCTGATGTAAAATGGATCCATTGCTAAACCCAATGCAATTCAGGTGGATCCTTTTCATCAAGTATTTATTTATTTATTTTATAGTATTTTTACCCCTCCTTTCTCCTTGGAAAAGAACCCAAGGCGGCTTACAGTAATGAGGGATAATATACAGTCCAATACAATTAAGACATTTTCAAGTATTGAGAACAAGGAATCGAGGGACACTTTACAGCATTACTAGACAGACAACATTACATTAAAACTACAAGGTTATAAGTAGTTATAAACACAAAGTCTATGTGAACCTATAGATTCATATAAAGACAGATAATAGGTCTTTGCCCGATTCCGAAAAGATCCCCTAGAATAGATAATATACAATACTTAAGATCACAGTAGGAAATTAGAAGGAATGGGATTGTTCCAATTGAAAAAGGATACATGGTATGTAGCAGATTAGGAACCTCAAGATTTCAAGCCAAACCTAGTCTCTCTGGGATAACCAGATTATTATCCTCCCTGGTCCTTGCATGATGCCAGTTGATAGTCTCTCAATTTGTATGTGGACCTTCCATTGTAAAAGTTTCAAAGGCCTCTCCTAACTCTTAAGAGCTAGGTTTGAGCTAAAACATGTAGGCATTTTTAATCACAGCTTCGGTTCAGAATTCTTCTGAACTTGACTTCAAGCCTCAGGCTGAAAGAAAGAGGTTCTCTCACCTTTTGTGTACAGAATTCATGCAAGGACTCATTCTCTTCTGATTGCTAATGTTTTGGGACTTATTGATTGAATGATTGATTGATTGATGCATAATCATGACGTTTTACAAAAAAAATACACAAAATTAATGAAAAAGATGCCACCGTACACCCGCACCCACCATCACCAGAAGGTTGGAGATGCCTGCAGTTTGCCTTTCAACATAGAACAGATTGTTCAGCTTGTGTTGTTCTAGGAAATAAATCCCTAATTCAAAAATAGAATTAGAACACAGATTAAATAAATGAGTTGATCCTCAAAGTACAAGCACCATGAAAAAAGATGGGGTTTATGCTAACAGAGATTTTGGAGAGTGAAGCAACAATAGATTGAAATTATTTGAACATGGGCTGGAAGACAGGTCTTTGAAGGAACTACACGAAAACTCTGAAATAATTTAGACAGATTCACTGTTCATGCTGGCAGGAGACTATGGGAACTATGGTCCAGAAAGTACTGTAATGTTTCCATGTTCTGAGTCATTAGCTTGGATTACCTTGGATGAAGCTGCTGAGAGGAATTTTACATGATCAAAAATTATCTCTGCCAGTGGGGGAAAACTGAGATAATCAGGGTAATCTTGTGTTAAGTGTCAGCAACAGACAGCCTTTAACCTAAACTGGCCGTTTGAAGAGACCCTGCCTGTGGCAATAGGGCTTTGCAGAGCTTATTCCAAAGTTCAAAATCAGCTCTTCTGCATCACATTAAAATTAATAGCGTTTTCTAGATTTCCACCTATGTAGAGTAGATGTAGATGAATTGCTACAATGTCAGCCCCATTAGATATAATATTAATTGTATGTTACAGTGAACATGTCTATATGAAAAAATGAAATAAACATCAGCAGTGGGGCAGGGGGTAAATAAGGATCAGATTGAAATGAGGTGAGGGGGCTAGTCCTTGCCCTTCTCATTAGAAACCAGATGAAAATCCCCCAGGCACCCAATGCTGCTGTTTTTCTAGGAGAAAGATGCTTTCTTTTAGCACCGATAAAGACTATGGTTCCTCCATAACAAGCTGACTTTTAGCTCGATCAGTGCACTGATCCCTATAAAGTCAATGTGGCTGTCTAGTGTTCTTTGTGATGAAATGTATTTACAGTACGTCTTCCTTTTTTTCCTGTTTGCTCTTTCATGCAAAAATGCTGTAAAAATGATCGAAACAACACATTTCTGAGGGCTCGAAATTCTAGTAAGGCTGAGAGCATCTTGACTGAGCAGACAAGAGAGCATGGCACCCTCCAGCAGTTCTTGTTATGCAGTGTTTTTTCCTGATAGAAATGCAAGCTTGTGTTTCTTGAGCATTAAACGATTGAATGTGAGTAAGAAGAGACCAAAGTTCATTGGTAGAACATGTTTTTGTATATGACACCTATATATTAAAAGTGCTAGAGTTGGGGTTTTTGTTGTTGTTGTTGTTGTTTTGTGGGGGTGGGGGGACCTTCGTCGTTAAAGAAATAGGTAGCAAGGACAGAGAAAGGCCAAAGCTCAGAAACGCTAGCTCCCAAAATATCTCAGTCAGCTATAAACTAGGAGAACTTAGACTTACCTCATGGGCACTGACTGGCAGGCAATTCATCACCAGAGCCTAGGAAAGTTGCCTTTTTTATTTGATTTGATTTGATTTGATTTTTATACCGCACCATCTAGCCCAAAGGCTACTCTGGGTGGTTTACAACAGGAGGGAATACAAATTATATACCACAAAGCAATAACAAATAAAATGCAAATTAATCTAAGGTTATATAAAACATCAAAACCTAAAATAACTACTGTATATGCAGATATAATAAAATACAATGATTAACAAAATAAGATTAAGCTATCAAGAACAAACTGAAAAACAAAACAAAAAATAGGCATCACAAGTGGTTGAGAGAAGAAATTTCCAGATATTATGGGTTATAAAGATTAAGATTCCAGGAAAGTTACCCCACAAAGACATGTTTGTAACTGGCATTTGAAGATTTTGAGTGTAGAAGCCAAATGTATTTCAGGAGGTAACTGATTCCATAAATAAAATAAATACTACTGAGAAGGCCCGGCTTCTTTTTGATGTTTTTCGGGCCTCTCTTGGTGTTGGAACCCTCAAATGCCCGGCTTGAGAGGGCCCAGTAGTCCAAGCAGTTCTATTAGGAAGAAGCCTCTCTGACAGATAGAATCTCTTGGCCAGTGCTGTCACTGTTTATGTTACCTGGGTGACTGTGACAGCCCCCAATCACTCAGAATTAATATATTTCAAGGTGCTGTGATTCATTTATTCATTCATGAATGCATGACCTATGTCTCTTTGTTTGAAGGACTTGGATGTGAAACCAAGTCTTTGGCTTCATATGCGACTTTACAACTACCTTGCTGCCTCTTGCCTCATTGAAGGCAGACGTGCCTGGTGAAAATCATCTTGACAAGAACTTTACATCTAAGAATAATCTTCTGGCAAACCACATCTTTTGCCATATTTGGACTTTTGGTACTTGCTTTGAAGAAGTGGATATTGTCTATGTTTTATTAGTGGCCTATAAAGGTATCACCTATTGCCTTTGTATCTGTTTGTTCATTCATTCATTCATTCATTCATTCATTCACTCACTCACTCATTCATTCATTCATCCATTCATTCATCTAACACCCATTTTAATGGCATGCACAACTTTGGTCAGTTAGCAATATATAAACTACCTCTGCACCACACTAAATTTAAGGCCAATCAAATACAGTACCTGGCATTCAAAGACAATATGCCAGTAATATTAAATGCCAGGGACCATAAATAAGAGAAGACTAAAGTACCCATGTCTATGTCTTTCACTCATGAAGCACAGCTTCCTTGCAGTACATGTACAGCTGTTTTGGGGGAAAGCACAGTAAAAAAAAAAGGAAAAAGCAAAGTGTTCTGCTTATATACCGCCTCATACCACTTCAAGTGGTCTCTGGGTGGTTTACAGTTTTAATTACAGTATGCAAGAAACACATTGCACCCAGGGCCGGCGCTAGGTTTTTTTGCCTCCTAGCCGTGGGACAGGAGGGGGCGAGCGCGGGGGGAGGGGGCAGTGGGGGGCAGGGGGCAGCGGATGGCGGAGGATGGCGACAGGCACAGGGATGGGCGCGGGGGACGCGGGGGAACGCGACGGGTGGTGGGGGATGGACGGCGGTGGCCAGTGGCGGGGGGGCAGCAGGCTGGCCAGCGCCCCCTCTCCATTTTGGCACCCTAGGCAACTGCCTAGTTCGCCTTAATGGACACACCGGCCCTGACTGCAACCCCCCCCCCAGCAAGCTGGGTACTAATTTTACTGACCTCAGAAGGATGGAAGGCTGGGTCAACCATGACCCAGGTACCTGGGATTGAACCCCAGGTCGTGAGCACAGTTTTACCTGCAGTACAGGCATTTAACCACTGCGCCACAGTAGAGCATGTGTGCCTCTAGCTTTACTCCAGTGTGGCCTTTTCCCCCCACCTGTAAGAATGCAAAAATATTTTGTGCAAATATGTGACCCAGCAGGATTTTGACAGGACAAATTCATAGCAGGAAGTGACAGCAGGGGGCAGAAAATGGGTGGTTTATTCATTGCTTGTAAATTACACCCATGCTTCCAGCAGCTTACAAAAAACAGCTTAACATTTAGCCTGGCTTTCTTTCTACTTACAGCTATGGTTTGGAAAGCAGCTATAAGCTTCATAAGATCTAGTCACTTAGATTACTTTAGCCATTTCTCTAAAAAAATTAAAATAAAGACCCAAGTCATTTGTCTTACTTATGCATCTATCTCCTCTGATTATTTACTGAATCCAAGCTTCTATGCCTGAGAATTCACTGCTGTCTTCCCAAGGATGGCGTGTTCTACAAAATTTTGATGTGTAAAGGACGTGTTACATAATTATAAATATAAACAAAAGCATAAGGGGTTTTGGGGTGAGTTTGTTTTTTACAAGAAAGACTTTGAAGAGTTTATTCATCCTGAAGTATTTATTCTGAATTATTGGGAAACAGTGATGAGTCAGGATAAGGTGGTAGCTAGAGACTTCTGGGAACTGTAGTCCCCACACACACACCTATTGTCTCATGGGGAAATCACATCCTGCCTCATAATAATATGTATCATAATGTATAATACATATTCTCCTGGTATGGAGGAACCTGGGGCTATTTTTAAACATTCTTATTGCAATTTTCCTATAGCACTCATTCAAATTTCTATTTGCACGCCTATCTCTAGGGCTCTATCCAGGGATCTTCTCTAATATCTTGGAGCCTTATAAACACTAGCAATTTTCTCATTCAAAACAGCAAAAGGAGACTCCAGGAGATGTATAAGGAAAAATAAGGGCAGTGTGGACATCTTGCCAAAATATTCCAGTTTGGAAACATTGCATCTATGTAGTATTGCCAACTAGCTGTCTGGAGAACTTAGTGGTTTAGCCATCTGGCGGTGGAGCCAGGAGTTAAGAATTCGTTTCCCAAACAGACTGCCTATGTAGTCTTCGGCAAGCTGAGAAGTCCCAAGGTGTCGTGAGAAGAACTGAATGGTAAGCCACTCCTGAGTATTATCTACCCAGGGAACTCTGGAAAGAGAGACTATAAGTGATAGAAGAATAGAATAGTGAAGTTGGTAGGACGCCAATAAGTCCAACCCCCTGCTCCAGGCAGAAAAACAAATCAAAGGAAATCCAGGTTGTTGTCCAAATTTCTCTTGAATTCCTCCAGCGTTGCAGCACTCATCATCTCATGAGGTCATTGGATCCATTGCCATACAGCTCTAACACTGTAGGGCAGTGGTGGCAAACCTTCGGCACTCCAGATTAGACATGGGCACGACTCTGCGAAATTGTTGTTTCCATTTTCGGTTATCGTTTCTGTTACGTAACGGAAACGGTAACGATAATTAAGCCGTCAGAACTCGAACTCGAACCGAAAAAAGAAAAATTTGGTTGGTTTTTCGTTTCCGTTTGTGGCATCGCGGCGATCGCACGATGCGAAGCACAGAAAAAGTTTTTTAAAGTTTTTTTTAAAAACCCCAAATCCCGTCCAAAAAAGCAGGCGGAAATATGCCTGCCTGAGGCTTTGCCACCTACCAGAGGGGTGGTTTCTGGGGGGTCCCCGGCCTTCCCCCCCCTTCTCCTGTCCTGGGCTGCTTGCACCAGGCTGGGGGGGAGGTCATCCTCGTTGTCTCGCCATGTCATGTGGTGGTGGTGGGATCCAAAATGGCGACTGCAATTTTTCTTTTGAAATCGTGGTCAAAAAACACACCAAATCACCACAGAAACATGTGAAATGTATTTATTTTAAATGCCTGAATTTTTATAGTAGCAGCAGTGGGTTTTTTATAGCAATAAAACGTTGTATTGATTTTATTTTATTTTTTTATTTTTTATTTTTTTAGACCTGCCCATTTGGGCTGGGCATGGGATGGGACCATGCAAATTGTTTGAACCATTCCACCAATGGCATCGCCAGGTTTTTGACTGACACTTCTGGATGTCTCGGAGGGCATAAAAAGTCGAGGCACCTTCCAGAAATCGCAGTCGGGTGTATGGATGTGGTTGAGGGAGGACGGATGGCTGCTGGTGCTGGTGTGATCCGATCGAGATTGAGGAGGGAGGCTGGAGGCTTTAGGATTTATGTTAGGCAGGCAGGGAGGGAATTAAATTTAGAAAATAATTTCTTTGATTCCCTGCAGCTTTGTCTGCTGAAGGGAATAGCAGTTTATTCTTTATTTCTTCTCTGGCAGTTTGTGAGGATTTTTTTCTAATATTGGATAAAGGGGGAGGTTTGACTGGGAGTGGGAGGTGTGGATTTATTTTAAATATATATTATATACTACCATTTATTTTCTATTTTCCCAACTTCAATTTGCTTGCACACACACACACACATTTGGGGTGCAAGCCAAGAACAGAAGCTCTATCCTAAGTGATATCCTAACTGCCCACTCGCCCATCTGCCCGCACCGCCGCCCACCCACTCACCCACCCACGGCTGCCGCCCCCCCGCTCTCCCGCCCCCCCCGCCCCGCCCGCCACCTAGGGCGCAAAAACACCTAGCGCCGGCCCTGATTGCGGGACGCCCCTATGCTCTGGGAAGTCAAATCGCGCTAAATCGTGGTGGAAACGACAAACAACAAATGACAAACGACAAACGGAAATGACAAATTTTTGAAAATTTTTGCGACAAACAGAAACGACCCGAAACAGACCCGTTCCGACAAACGAAAACTCGAAACGTCATTTTTTCTGGTCATGCCCATGTCTACTCCAAATGTTTTGGACTACAACTCCCACAGTCCTTTGTTATTGCCAGTCTAGGCTCAGAATTCTGGGAGTTGTGGTCCAAAACATCTGGAGTGCCAAAGGTTCACCACCACTGCTGTAGGAGGTTTTTCAGCTGAAAGTTGGGTCCTCTTAATTTGAGCCCATTGCTGTGGATTCTGCACTCTGGCATGCTCAAGAACGGATCCTGCCACTCCTCTGTATGAGAGCCCTTCAAATATTTGAATAGTGCTATCATATTGACCCCCCAATCTTCTTTTTTCTTTTAGGCTAAGCATGCCCCATACTTTCAGTCTTCTCCTCATAGGGCTTGGTTTCCAGCCCCCTAATCATGCTTGTCACCTTTCTCTGAACTTGTTGTTACCAATTTATTAGCATGCTTCTTGAAATCTGGCATCCAGAACTGGAAACAGTATGCAAGGTGAGGCCTATCTGAGGCTGAATAAAGTCAGATGAGAACTTTGTGGGGTTTGGAAATTATATTTCTGTTAATGTAACATAAAATAGCATTTGCCTTTTTTGTGACCACATCAGACTGTTGGCTCATATTCAGCTTATGATCTATCCTGATTCCAAGATCCTTCTCACTTGTAGTATTGCTGTGTCAGTTACATGACCCAACATTCGCATAATGAATTCAGACTGATGTAGCTGTTTGGATGAGCAGCGAAACATTTCTATGTCTCAAGAAAAAGAAGTCCAGTTGCCATGACCCAACTTCCAGATAAATAAAAACTTGTTGTCTTCCTCCAAGTAGTTGCCACTGCCTAGATATTTAAGAGTTGGCAGTTTCAAAAACGAGGAGTGGAAACTGATGCAATTTCTCATGTCGCTGATTTAAATAATTTGTTTAAAATTATAAAATAATTAACTTGCTAATTGGTTTATGGCACTCTCTTACTTGACAAATGATTTGTTAATTGATAGTTTCTTGTCAATCAGGCTGTAATTTGTTTTTCTGTTGGAAACCAAGGCATATTTTTTTTTCCAAACAATGACATGCAGCAATTTTGGAATCAACCTCAGAAGGAGTATGGTAGTTTATGCCAGTTCATCCCACTCTTGCCAGCATTCTCTATGTGGAGTGGCAAGACTCTCTAGGCCTATGTGTTTTTCTCATCATTTCCAAGATGCAGCAGGTGATGAACCAGAGACCTTCTGTGCGCCACACAATTGATCTACCACTAAGCCAACAAAACCACAACCCTTTTGATATTATTTGATCTTTGTGGTGTTACAGGAATAGAGCACACAAGAGTAAGGAACAAAAGAAGCTCAATACAGTACAAACACTTTGCAACTACGTAGGGATGGTTTTCAGATTGTAAGGGCTTCAAATCTCCCAGGGAGAATTCTGTGACTGTGAAAGGAGAAAGCAGAAAGGGGGGGGGAGAGATGCCTTTCTACTTCTATTTTATACTTCTTTCCATGTGAAGCAGAAGGGAATGCACTGCTACCCAGAAATCACCTCAGTGGTCTATGGGTAGGATTCTCTTGCAACACACTAGAACTCCATAGGGCAGTGATGGTGAACCTTTTAGAGACCGAGTGCCCAAACTGTGATTCAAAACCCAGTAATTTTTCACAAAGTGCCAATACAGCCATTTAACCTGGATACAGGTGGCTGTGAAGGGGCGATGTCGGGTGCCCACAGAAAGGGCTCTGAGTGCCGCCTTTGGCACCCATGCCATAGGTTTGCCAACACTGCCATAGGGGGAGCCCCTCAGTGAAATACTCTTCCTGAGTGGTTCCCAAACTTGGGACCTCAGATGTTCTTGGACTACAACTCCCAGAAATCCTGGCCGCCACCACTACTGTGAAGACTTCTGGGAATTTTAGTTCCCTGCCATCTGGAGACCCATGGTTGAAATCACTGCACTACCTATTGGACCGACTGAGGGGAAATTCCCTTCTGCTTTATAACTAGAAGACATGGAATTTGTACTTTATCTTCCAAACAGTGTAGTGTAGTGGACAGAGTGACAGACGAGGAAGCTGGAGAACAAGGTTCAAACCTGGCTCAGCCATAGAAACTCACTAGGGAAACAGAATTAGTAAAATCAATCTTTAAACATCTCACTGACTTTTAAAGCCCTGTTAAATTGCTATATTGGTTCTGACTTGATAGCACATAACAACATCAAAAAAGCAAGGGCTGTGAATGATAGGAGTTGTCAGAATCCAAAGTGACTTAAAAGGACATGAGAATGACAACACAAAGCAGGCAGGGTGGCAATGGATAAATACTGGGAGGAGTCCTCATTCAGAGGAGTAAATCAGTAAAACCCAATGTCTATCAAATACCAGTTTTAGCTATCAGACAATGCATTGTGTCAAAGGGTTTAACTTAAGAGTTTTCGGAAGATGATATTATACCGCTATAAAATCAACACCAAGGTTGTTTGCACAGTCTTTGCAACATCAACAGTGAGGAAAATCTTACCTACTGTATATTTATTTATTTATTTATTTATTTATTTATTTATTTATTTATTTATTTATTATATTTATATACCGCCCCATCTTCCGAGATGGAACTCGGGACAGTGTACACTAAAAAAGAAAACAAACAGCAGCAGACAAGCATAAAAATCAGAGGCACCAGTAAAAATAGGAGGGTACAATACCCTCCGCAAAGGATGGCATGGGTGGTAAGAGAGAGAGAGAGAAAAGAAATTAAACAGAAAGGTTGCCAAAAGCGTCCTTGAAGAGATGAGTTTTCAAGGGTTTTTTAAAGGCGGGCAGGGACACTGCAAGGCGCAACTCACTAGGTAGCTGATTCCACAGCGTAGGGCCCACCACAGAGAAGGTGCGGTTACGCGTGAGTGATTTCCGCGCCTCTCTGGGTGTGGCCACCCTAAGTGGGAGCGACAGCGCCATTCTCGTGGGTCTGGTCCCAGTTGACCTCTGAGAGATACGCTCCAACAGGTACTCTGGTCCCAAGCCGTGGAGGGCTTTGAAAATCAAAACCAAGACCTTGAACCTTATCCAGTGGACAACAGGTAGCCAATGCAGGCGAGCCAGAACTGGTGTGATGTGCTCGAATCTACGGGCACCCACCACCAGTCTGGCCGCCACATTCTGCATCCGCTGAAGCCTCTGGACAAGGGTCAAGGGCAACCCCACGTAGAGGGCATTGCAATAGTCAATCCTTGAAATCACGAGGGCCTGCACAACTGTCCTCAGGGAGGACTCATCAAGGTACTGTCGGATCTGGGCGATCCTGCGGAGATGGATAAACGCAGCCCTGGAGACCGCCATCACCTGGGCTTCCAGGGAGAGGGCTGAATCCAGGACCACGCCCAGATTCCTGGCCCTGTCTGTAGGCTGGAGGGAAACTCCCCCCAGACTAGGGAGGGGGCCATTGTACCCAGACGAGGGTGCCCCGAAGAACAGAACCTCCGTCCTCTCCGGGTTCAGCTTGAGCTGGTTAGTCCTGGTCCATTCCAGGACCACCTCCAGGCACAGATCGAGGGAGCGTACTGCCTCCTCTGCAGCAGAAGAAAAGGAGAGAGAGAGTTGCGTGTCATCAGCGTACTGATGACAGCAAACTCCAAATCTCCTGATGACCTCCGCCAGTGGCCTCATATAAACGTTGAACAGCATGGGTGATATTGCCGACCCCTGGGGCACCCCACAAGGTAGAGTCCAAGGAGCCGACAAGTCGTCACCCAGCTGAACCCGCTGAGACCAGCCGCCAAGGAAAGAACGGAGCCAGGACAATGCAAGGCCCCCAATTCCCGCCTCAACAAGCCGGACCAGCAGGTTACCGTGGTCGGCGGTATCAAAGGCAGCTGACAAATCAAGGAGCACCAACAGAGAGGAACACCCCCTGTCAGCCTCCCTGAGGAGGTCATCCTGGAGAGCGAGCAGGGCAGTCTCAGTCCCCCTAAGTGGCCTGAACCTGGACTGGAAGGGATCCAGGATACGATTTTCCTCCAGGTACGACTGCAGCCGGACGGCAGCCACCCTCTCAACAACCTTGCCCAGGAAGGGAACAATGGCGATTGGACGATAGCTGGATAAATAGTCCGACACCATGCTGGGCTTTTTCAGAGTGGGCTTCACCACGGTCTCCTTCAAGCGGGAAGGGAAAGTACCCCCAAAGGAGGCCATGGCAACAGCCAAAACCCACTCCGACATGTTCCCTCCGGCCGATTTAAGAAGCCAAGCTGGGCAAGGATCAAAAGGGGTAGCAGCCGGCCGGCAATAAAGCCATAACTCTGGAGGCCTCCGCTGGAAACACCGGCCCAAACTCCACCAGACGAGGACACGTAGGGGGTGAGGCCTCAGGGATCTCAGGGGATGAACTAGAGCAACCGGAGGGCAGATCGGAGTGAATGGCCTCAATTTTTGATCTAAAATATATGATGATGGATGCCAGACACGGAGAATGCTGGATCCATAATGGACGAAACAGTGATGGCATTATCAGGTAAGATATCTATAAGACTGGTTGTGCTATATGAGGGAGATTGAAAGACCTCTGATCATTATGTCCAAGGAACATCTGGCAGATATTCAAAACAGAACAAAACACAACTGAGGCCATGGTGCCTGTATTTGAAGTGAAAGCATGCTGGCAGAGGAACACAGTTACAGGTTTGTTTGTGTTTCTGTTTATTATTTTTATTTATTATTTGTTTGTTTTTGGTTTGCTGCTGGCCTTCAAGCCAAATCAAGGAGGCAATATGGATCAAACTGTTCTGTTGTCAATACAAAGGAGGAAAGCATAGTATTTATTAACAGCGTCCAAACAAAATGTGTTCTGAATTGAATTACTGGCTCTCTCCTGTTATAAATGTGTTGAAGCATTCCATGCTTAGTAGCTGAATGTGACCTTTTAACACTGAAATGTTTGCATTTGAACTTGTTTTAGCTATTAAACTTCAGGCATAATTTGTTTGCTGGTGATTGGTGGTGCAGTATGACTGACACATCATGCTGCAGCAATATATTGTAGGTACAGTATACTGAATTGCCAACATATCACTCACTATAGCTAAATAGTTGTATTATTTAATAAATTATGCTAACAAATAAATAATTATCATGCTATAAGGAACAGAGTGTGTTCCAGATTCTAAGCCTTGTTTGCACTTCATTCTGTCTAATGCCTGTGTCTGGGCTTATCTTGAAAGCTACAGCAAATTGTGGATTGGTCTGTAGTGGAACTCTCTTAAATTGACATGGAGAAAGAGTTCTTGAATATCTCCAAGTTCTCTAGATAAGTGGCTGATGAGAAATAGATGAGAGGTTTGATTACTTTTCAAGGCAGAAGAATTCTTAAATGAAGGGTTTTATTACTTCAGGCTTTTAACAAGTCAGTAGTTGAGCTAAGGACAACAAAGTAATTGCAATGTTTTTAATAACTGGGTGCAGACCAATGGTTAGACAAGCCCCAAACAAGAAGCAATAGAAGCCAGTGTTTTGATATACTGTAGTTTGCCTGCATTATTGAATGCTGTGTTACATATCTGAAATGCACAGGTCCACAAACATTCAATTAACTTTACAAATGGATCAGACAAACTCTGGAAGGACAGCTCTACCATGGACCATTAGTCATCAAGACAGGTCCTACTGCTGGACAGAGTGAAATGGCTGATTTGCAGGATGGAGTTGGTAGGAAAGGGATAACACTCACAGAAAGATGTTGTCCACCTGGGTATGTCAACTTAGTGCCCACACTATCACTTTCACAGTGCTAAGGTGAGATTCAGCTATCCCTTGTTGCTTCATACATTCTTGAGTTCTAGATTAAACACAGGAGGAATGAGCTCCCTTGCATGTTTCTGTTGCTCTCCTTGTAGCGAGTGACTTTCTGAAGAGCTCTCATTTATGCATGGAGTTTCTCCACATAATCCAAAGCCCTGGAAAATTGTTCTGAATCCTATAGAAAGCTTATATCCATAAAGGAGGCTTTCCTGTTGAGAAAGTCAGTCTCCCCTATGATGGAGACGATGCAAGGAGAGGTGGTGGTGGTGGTGGTGGTGGTGGTGGTGGTGGTGTCATGAAGTCAATTATGATTTATGCTGACCCTTTGGGGGTTTTCCAGATATGAAGTACTCTTTCTAATGTACTTTACCATTATTTTCTTTTGGGCTGCTCTGAGATTGCCATGGCCACACAGGCTGGCTATACTCACAGGAGGCATAGGGGGGAGTCACACTCCCAAACCCTGGCTCTCCAGCCAGATACCTGAACTATTGTTAGAATAGAAGATAGGTTGTTTATTTATTTTATTTTATTTTACAGTAATTTTTACCCCACCTTTCTCCTTGGAAAAGGACCCAAGGCGGCTTAGAGTAATGAGGATAATATACAGTCCAGTACAATTAAGACATGTTCAGGTATCTGAGAAAAAGGAATTGAGGGACATCTTACAGCATTAATAGACAACATTATTACATTAAAGCAATATGGTTATAAGTGGTCAAAAACACAAAGTCTATGTGAACCCATAGATTCATGTGAAAATACACATGGTAGTCCCTCATTCAGGGAAAGCTTGCCTGAAGAGAAAGGTATTTTCCTGTTTCCGGAAGGACAACACAGATGAGGTAATCCTGGCCTCTAGTGGGAGGGAGTTCCAGAATCTGGGCGCAGCAGTCAAGAAGGCCCTTTCATGGTTTACCATGAGACGTACCTGTGATGGTAGCGGGATGGAGAGAAGGGCCTCTCCTGATGACCTTAACACCCAAGTTGGTTGCAATCCCTCTCCTCATACATCATTTAATAGCACTAAAATATGACCAGTGAAGTGGTTAACAATCACTGGCTTCTCCTTCAGTTTGTCCAAATATATTCCATAAACATCTTCTCTAAGCAAAGACTCGAGGTGAATTAGCAGTCAATTCATGCTGAGGTAAATGTGCCGCCAGACCTGCTTGCCTCCAGCCTCATATTGAAGAGTGACAGTGATTGGTTCCTTTCTTTTACCTTATTATTCTCCCTGAATAAAACGGCGAGAACATTACTGACTAAAAATACATAGCTTCAGAACTTCAGAACTTCAGAACTCAGTGGAGTCTCTTTTAATAAAAGTACAAATACCTGAACAGAAGCCCAATAACTTGGAGGAGAAGTTATTACTTTTAGTGACAAAGGAATTCTTGATTCAAGGAAGGGTAACCTTGTTTCTCAAAAGTTAAAATATTAATTTATAAGTACTTTATAGGCTGTACGTGGTTGTGAGGGGAGTTTTCTTTTTGAGGGCAATCACCATTATCAAAAAAGTTTTGAAAGGGGCAGCATTATTATATTAGCATTAGACATGGGCACGACTTGGCGAAATTCTCGTTTCCGTTTCCATTTCTCGTTTCCGTTACGTAACGGAAATGGTAACGACAATTACTCCGCCAGAACTCGAACTCGAACCGACTAAAGAAAAATTGGGTCTGATTTGTCGTTGTCATTCCTGGCATTGCAGCGATCGCGCGATGCCAAGGGGCACAGGAAAAAAGTTTTAAAAATAAAAAAACCTGATTCCCGGCCAAAAATGAAGCGAAAATATGCCTGCCTGAGGGCACCTACCAGAGGGGTGGTTTCTGGGGGGGGGGTCCCCGGCCTCCCCCCCTCTCCTCTCCTGGCTGCGCATCCTCATCGAGTCGCAACTCACCAAGCGGCGCGGCAAAGAAAAAAGTTTTAAAAATAAAAAAACCCGATTCCCAGCCAAAAAAGCAGGCGAAAATATGCCTGCCTCAGTGAGGGCACCTACCAGAAGGGTGGTTTCTGGGGGGGGGGTCCCCGGCCTCCCCCCCTCTCCTCTCCTGGGCTGCGCATCCTTGTCGTCTCGCCATTAACTCGCCATGCCATGCGGTGCAGGCGGGGGATCCAAAATAGGGCGACCGCAATATTTATTTTGAAATTGTGTGGTCCAAAAACACACCAAAGCACCACAGAAACATGCGAAAATAGCTATTTTAAAACTGCCTGAATTTTTACAGTATCAGCAGTGGGTTTTTCTTGCAACAAAACGTCTCCATTGATTTTATTTTATTTTTATTTTTATTTTTATTTTTTTACACCTGAGCAATGATGGGCTGGCCATGGGAGTGGACCATGCAAATTTTTGGAGCCATTCTACCAATTGCATGGCCACTTGGCCAGGTTTTGACCGAGACTTCTGGGATGTGCCTGTTGGGCATAAAAAGCCCACTAACCGTAGCCCGAACCCTAACCCTAACCCTAACCCTAACCCATACGCCAGTACACAGTCCTTCTTAGTGGGTCAGAGAGGCACCCAGAGGTGCACCCCAGTAACTCACTCTAACCTTACCAGTAACCCTAAGCCTAGCCCTTGCGCTAACCCCTAACCCAAGCCAGATCTGTGTACTCGCATTGCACTACCCTTCTTAGTGAGTCACATAGGGCAGTGGTCCTCAACCCCCGGGCCGCGGACCGGTGCCGGGCCGTGGAGCAATCCACACCGGGCCGCCGCCCAAGGAACTTCAAATCATTTCCCTGTGGCGGTGGCCTGGCTTCGGCCTGTGTTGAGTGAGTCACTGTGTTGAGGTGGGCAGGGGGGGCGGCACAGGCCAGCCCGGGTGTTTTTGCCGCCGCCGCGCCCGTGTTGAGGTGGGCGGGGGGGCGGCGCAGGCCGGCCCGGGTCTTTTCGCCGCCACCGCGCCTGTGTTGAGGTGGGCGGGGGGGCGGCACAGGCCGGCCTGGGCGCCGCCGCGCCTGTGTTGAGGTGGGCGGGCGGGGGCAGCGCAGGAGGCCCACCTCACCCCCGCTCCGCCATTGCCGCCGCCCCGCAACCCCCCACAATGAGATCGCGCGCCGCCGCCGGTGCCCCGCTGCCGCCGCCACCGCCGCGCGCCCCGCCATCGCGCCCGCCCCGCCCGCCATCGCCACCGCCGCCACCGCCGCCGCGCGACCCCCGCCATCGCCCCCATGCATATCGCGACCCCACCACCATCGCATCCGCCCCGCCATCGCCGCCGCCGCCACGAACCCCCCCCCCGCAAGCAGGCCAGGGAAAAAATATCAAACATTTACCGGTCCACGGTAATAAAAAGGTTGGGGAGCACTGACATAGGGCGCCCGTAGGGGTCCTCTCTCATTTCGTTCCCCAGCCCAAGTGCAGGCAGTGAGTCACAGAGGCACCCGAAAGAGAGGTGCCTCTGCCTGCTGCAACTGCAACTTAATGGTATGCATATCCAATTGGCTATGCATGCCATTTTGTAGCGGGCCAGAGGAGGCACCCACCCCAGAGAGGTGCCTCCAGGAGCCCACTTTCCCTTCATGGTGGGCCAGAGGAGGCACCCACCCCAGAGACGTGCCTCCAGGAGCCCGCCCCCCCAAAACCAGTACTAATGACAGACGAAAAACCGACAAACGAAATGACAATTTTTTGGAAAATTTCGCAAAAAACGGAAACGAGCCGAAACGGGCCGGCTCCGACACACGACAACTCAAAATGTAATTTTTCCTGGTCGTGCCCATCTCTAATTAGCATTGCGACCCCAAGCATCTGGGAGGAGGAATACCCTACTTGAAATGTTATTGGAATGAAAGAAATTTCTTTATTAACAAATCTGTGGTATATTTCAGAACTGCAGTAGGAAATTGAGAATCATACAGATTTCTTTGGGAAGAGGACTGATTGAAAGACAGTGGTACTGAAGATGATAAAGGTGGGGGAAAGACAGGAAAATGAAACTGAATACAATCTAGTCTAACACACACACACTGAACCCTACCTCCAATTTAGGATTTTAAAATGAAAAAGCCCAATAAGGCACTCATAAGAACATAAGAAGAGGCATGCTGGATCAGACCAAAGGCCCATCTAGTCCAGCTTCCTGTATCTCACAGTGGCCTCGCCAAGTGCGTCTGGGAGCGCATGAGACTAGATATCTGTCTCCTGATACCACTCCCCTGCATCTGGTCCTTGAAGTACCCTGGTTTTAAGCCTGGAGATTACACATCTCCATCATGGTTTGTAACCTGTGATGGACCTTCCTCCAGGAATCTGTCCAACCCACTTTTGAAGGCAGGGAGTTCCACAGACTAACAACATGCTGGGTAAATAGATTTTTTTGTCTGTTCTCACTCCCCCAGCCCTCAATTTGAATGGATGTCCCCTAGTTCTTGTTATGTATTGATCTGTAATTGCTTGTTGAAGTAACTGCCTTCCTGTTCCAAAGGGAACAGGCCTATTGGTTGATTCTAGTTACTGCATTTGGATCTTCAATCCTATTGGTTCCCGCCAAAAGGCAGCCTTGTGATTGGTTGTAATTGTTCCCTCCAAAATGTATCTTTTCCTAGCCAGTCCTGGTCCCTATAAATGTAACTCCCTCTCCCCAGTCCCCAGTCTTGTCTCTCCCTGATTAAAGAGCTGTTCACTAGAAGCTGTCTCCAGCCTGCTTTGTCTCTGAGCTGAAATCACTGCTGAATCACTAACCCCACGTTACAATAGTTCTGATATTTTGTGAGAGGGAGAAGAGCATCTCTCTATCCACTTTACTCATGCCCTGCATTATTTTGTGCATCTCATCATATCCCCCCTCAGGCGCCTTTCCTCCAGACTAAAGAGCCCCAAATGTTTTCAAAAGGAGCTGGCAGGAAAGGAAGAAAATAACAGGAGAGAAAAGGCAGGAGACAATCCTCCAATAGCAGAGGGTTTCCTGATGACAGAGGAGGAAACAGGATTGGGGAGAGAGGAGGTAGAAAGGATTGGTAAAGAAAAAGAACAGGAAAAAGAGAGGAATCAGAGAAGGATGAGCTGGCACCCAAATGAGATTAGATAGAAAGAGAAGATCCAGAAAGGAGACATATGGTGTGGATGAAGTTGCCACTAGAAGAAATAGAAAGGAGAAAGAATAGTAAGGTACCCTGAAAACTTTCATACTGGAGAGACAGAGAGTCAGAGAGACTGGAATTGAAAAGGAGGGAGAAAGAGAACAGCTTGAATGCCCAGTGTATGTTCATCCACAGAGAGAGTCCATGTAGGAGGGAGGAAAGTTGGCCAAGAGGACCAGACATGGAAACACCCCTGGAAGGACAATGCTGTGGAACTATGTTCAAGGTCCATGAAACCGCTGAGCAACCCTATTGATGGGGAGAGGTTTGGGGTTCATCCCCCATACTGAAAGAATACCAGTCTCCAGTTAGAGATTATAGAAACAATGGTTGGACTTTTAATAAAGACGGGACATACCCAGTTGAGGTTGTTGTACACAATCCTCAAGTTGTGTTGAATGGAAGTTCCTTCTTGAAAGGACAACCTCCTGTCATAACTGAGTAACTCCAAACACACATACACATTTTTGAATGCAATGCTAGACTGCACTGCATGTGTCCAGATCAAAGGATATTCTGCTTTGGTCAGGATATTGACATGTGGTTTGGGAACCACAGAAGAATTGACGTGCTGGAAGAAAATAGAAGGAAAGCCACCTGGATCATAAAAGTCTGGAAATATCCAAGGAGTAGTATATGTACAGCCCAGAGAAGACTGAGGCAATATCATCGTTATCTTCAAATATCTGAGAATCTTTTGCGTGGAGGATGGACCAGCCTTTTTTCCGTAGATCCAGAGGGTAGGACCGTAATATTGGATTCAAATTAACAGAATGAAAATGCTACTTAAACTTTAGGAAGACTTTCCTGACAGTAAGAGCTGTTCGACAGAGGAATGGCCTACTTTGGGAAGTGGTAGACTTCCCCTCACTGAAGGTTGGAGAACAGAGTCTAGATGGCCACCTATCAGGCATGCTTTAGTTATGGATTTCCTGCTTTGACTAAGGCTTGGGAGTGATTACTCTTGGGGCCTGTGATTTTATGTACCTCTCCTTATTAAAATATTGCTTCGCTTGCAGAAACTGTGCGAGTCTGAAGAAAAGCCAGATAACTTGAGATACTGGGGGGTCAGATCACACATTAAGGGGAAAACATATTTTCCATCTCCTTCAGCTTAATTCCCCTGGAGACTATACATCTTTAAACAAGAACAAAAACAAAACAAAAATAAGCTTTTTGCCACCTTTAATACTATGAAATTGATTTCAGTGTGAGCTTTCTTGGATTACAATCTCCTTCTTCAGACATACAGAGTGCAACCACTGAGACAGTCTGCAGCAACTGACATTGGAATAAATAGGTTGGGAAAGGTTTAAAGGTGCCCCAATTCTTTTGTTTTTATTATTGCTAAAACTGACTAACAAAGCTGCCTCTCTGAAAATGAATCTTTCAGTTGCATATACCAATTGCCTGATTAAAAAATGAAAGGAAAGCTGATTTGTTAAATGCATATTAAGGCAAAGCATATTAGAAATAAACAGTATTTTCCCCTGAAGAGTGCACTGTTTCTATATATGGAATCAATGTCACATCACATCTGGTGATACTCCATGTTCATAACTGGTAAGGGATAACATGTTTTTCATGTAACAATACAATTCTTCTGTAGCTTTGTATATGACTGCAAATGAAAGATGTTTACTCTACTCTCCCACCAAAGCCAGCTAGTAGCCCAAATTTGATAGTGAAAAAGCTCATGTAAGGACAATCAAATGTCTTGAATAACTTTTGTAGTCTCCGCTTCTACATGCAGAGCTGGTTGTTTTATCTAGTTTCCCTTGGAGTCTGAGAACAAGTGTTTCATTTTCCCAACTCCTAAGCTACAGTTCCTTTTTAATGCATTTATTTATGAGTAAAGCACTAATTAAGCCACTGTACCTCTGGGGCTTTGTGCTGACTTTCATTGTCTGTGACCAGAGACTGTGTCTTCTCCCATTTCTCTGCCACCTGATTTGCTTCTTCTATCTTTTGCTGGCATGTTTTCTGGGAGTTTAGCAGCGTCACTTCATAAAATTCTTGAATATCTGTTGGTAAATAAGAAATAGCACATTATTTAAAAAGCAAATTGGCTCTTTTTGATAGAGGAGATAGGGAGGTTGTGGCTTGCTTACTTAAAATCAGTATGCGTGATGCGCTTGTTGAAAAGTATTGTATTCAGATAGGCACACAGACAGAATCCTTTCCAGCAGGAAGGTACGAACATACAAATTATTATCTGATAATGCTGGGACTTTTTAAAAGAGGGAGAGAGAGAGAGAGAGAGAGAGAGAGAGAGAACAATTTCCCTCTTAAAATATTGTATTAATCTTTCATAAATATTACATGAATATATGAATAATGCATGGCTAATCACTACTGAATGAAGACTCAGAGTAAACATACTAACTGGAGGAGACTTCTGCAAAACAGTATTTCAACGTTTCTTTCTTCTGACTCCTTCCCATCACAAAACAATTCCCAGTTTAAGGCCGAAGCAATGTCATAGCAGCACCAGCTGCTAGAAATGTCACCATGAACCCACCCCTCCTACCCTGTTTGGTCCATGAACCATTCTTAGGCATTTCTATAAGAATTAAAACTGGCATACCAAGTATACTAAATACAATGGACCCTTGTATAACAAATAGTTTGTATAACATCAAATCTGTACAACATATGGGGAAATTTACTTAACAGAATCAGCTATGGGGCGAATCCGTACAACGTAAAAATGGTCGCGATTAGGGATTACTCCGTTTTCAATGCCTTCCTATGGGAACTTTGTATAAATGAAAAATTGCTGAACAGAATTTCATTTGGAACGAATTAATTCCTTTATACAAGGTACCACTGTACTAGCCAACTATTTCACTAGTTCAGTCATTCCAAACCTTGGGTCCCCAGGTGTTCTTGGACTAAAACTCCCAGACGCCTTCTCTACTAGCCATGCTGGTCAGGGTTTCTGAGAAATATAGGCTAAGAATATCTGGAGACCCATGTTGGGAACCATTGGGTTAGGGTTAGCAGTTTCAAGCCAGAGAATTAACAGCTGATATTTTGAATTGCATATCAAACATGACTGTTCATTCAAAAGGGGGCATAGCTAAGTAATAGATCAAATCTATAGATACAAAAAGTCCTAGGTTTAATATTTGGCTTCTCCATGGCCTAAAATCCTATGGCATGTTTACATGTATCCAAGGTTCCCTCTCAGCAAATATACTTCTCCCCTTCTCCCCTGCGTGGGGCTCATCTTCTCCTGAGCACCTGCAGTGATTTTTTGGGGGTTCAGGTAACAATGGAACCCTCGCAGGGCTGACGCATGCATGTGGAACATAGTGAGACTGAAGATTAGAGGGCTTGGTGCTTGTATCCGACACACCTATACAATGTACAAGGGAGTTGCTGCAGGTAATTGTTTCTAGTTTGACAAGATGCCAAATCCACGTCCAGAAAAGGACCAAGCACACGTCCAGTGCATTATCAGCACCTCATCAATTTGCCACAACAACCTCCATGATTGTTCATGCGTGTGTGTGAATATCCAATACATTATGTCCCCCTACAGGCTTAAGAGTCAAGTGGTAGCCAATCCTCAGACATCCAGTGGCTCCACCTACCCATCCCTGGGTCTTGGAAGGCTACACCCACTTCCATGATCCTCCCACCATCACCAAAATCATTACAATATTTTTTTAATTGAAAAAGCCCCATTCTATTCTCCAGTGGCCAAAACTTTGGAAAGGCACGTTGCATTCCTGCAGTGCTGAAGACCCCCTCAAAGCATGAGGAAATTGTCCACATCCCTAAAGACAGGACAAGGAGAATTTTTGAGCCATTTCCCCACAGATTTTTAAAAATACTGGGTCATAGGAGTATTGGGGGCAACATTTTGCCTATTGGGGACTGCATGAGACCTGTGGGCTGCATGTCATCCAGCCCTCATGTGGACAGACCTGGCTGCATTTGGATAGATTAACCAGGAACTATGGCTTAATGTGCTGCAGTATGAATCAGCTGCATTATCATGTACATATATGTATCTATGTACCTGTAAACTGAGAAAGACGTGTATAATTAATGTCTCAATACAATCTTAGGGTAAAACTGAAATAAATGTTATTCCTCTCACCCCACCACTTGGCCACAATGTTACTGGGCACAATTCAAAGTGCTGACCTTAACCTACAAAGCACAAAATGGCCTGGGCCCAAGCTAGAACGAATCTCGCAGTATGAACGGGCTCAGGTGCTAAGGTCATCAGGAGAGGCTTTTCCCTCCATCCTGTCACCTTCACAGGTCTCAGAAAGAACACATGAAAGGGCCTTTCTCTGTTGCTGCTCCCAGACTTTGGAACTCCCTCCTGCTGGAGGCCAGGTCTGCAAAGACCTTCCTCTTCAGGCAATCTTTCCCTGAATGAGAAACTACCTACTATGTGACATTTACAGTGGACCCTTGTATACCAAATGGTTTGTATAACATAAAATCTGTACAACATAAAAAATTCTGGAGATAGGGGAAATTTGCTTAACAGAATCGTCTATGGGTGAATCCGTACAACATAAAAATATTTGCAATTAGGGATTACTCTGTTTTCAATGCATTCCTATGGGAAATTTGTATAAAGGAAAATTTGCTTAACACAATTTCATTAGGAACGAATTAATTGCTTTATACAAGGTACCACTGTATATGGATTACCATGCATGATTGCATTGACTGATTTCATAAGAACATGAGTGTTTCCATGCTATATTCCATCCCTCACAATGGATTTTTTCTTTTCTTTTTGTATATTCTTGGTAGCTTTAATGTTACCTTTTAATGTAATGCACCTTTTAATTAGAAGAGATGCCTCTTCTAATTCCCTGTTCTTAACTTGAATATGTTTTGAATGTTCTGGGCTGTATATTTTCCCTCATTATTGTAAGCCACCTTGGGTCCTTTTCCCAGGAGAAAGGTGGGTGTAAAAAAATCAAAATAAGTAAATAGATAGTGTTGCATAGTGACCTGAGGTGTTACAGTACATACGATTGCTACACATCTAAAATGCCACATCCCCCCTTTGTGAGAAAGGCAAGCAAATACACACATTTAAAAAGTATAAAACAGAAAATACTTTTCCTGTAATTGATCATTACATGCTGTGAAGTTCAGTAAGAACTACCTGAGCTTTCAGCTTCACATGAGGGATTATTCTGACCTGTTGACATTTTAGGTACTAGCTTATTTGTAAGTGCAATAGTGGTTATCTAATTCAGCTTCAACAGCAGCCTAGATGCCCTAAGCACATCTGATCTTGCCTGATTTCAAAAGCTAAGCAGGGTCAGCCCTGGTTAGTACTTGGATGGGCGACCACCAGGGTATACCAAGTACTGTAGACGCCTGAAGTAAGAGCTGGCAAACCACTCCAGTATTCCTGCCAAGAAAACTCCATTGACATGGGGTCACGAAGAGTCGGTCACGACTGGAACGACACAATACACACACACAATTCAGCTTTATCAACACTGTTACTGCACTGTCACTCTCTTAATTCTTACTTTTCCATACAATCCATAAGGACTCTGAGCAGAAACGGCTCCTCCATGTTTGTTTGGTTCTTTGTTTATCACAAATATCAGCCTTTTTCCTAACAGACCTAGTCATAATTGTGCCTGAGCCTTTCCTACACATGATGATTATTGTGTGGATAAAGTAGAGGGGATGTGAGCTGTATACAGCAGCCTTGATCTGGCTGAATAAATACTAATAAATACTGTAAACCCAGATCACTGTTAGTCTTGTAAATATTATTTATAACTACAGGAGTGTATAGTGGCTGAAACTGAGCAATAATTTGCAACTTGAGTCCACATTCTCAGTTTATAGAACAGACAGAGGAGCTAACCCACCAAATATCCACTGGTTCAACAAGCCTATTATACTTGAGACTTACCACTGGGTTTCAGCCAATGGATTAATACATTAGTAGACATTGACAATACTATGTCTAATTGTACGTTACTTTTGCATTCATGTCCTCTGAGTATTTCTGGCAATAGTTGTAGTTGATTTCTTGTCTTTGTGCCCTTTCATAATCAGTAATAATGTCATTTTACAAAAATTAAAATGGGAACATAAATTAATCAGAGTGTAGGTTTTCTAATCTTGCCAAAATTTATTGGATCTGCTTCTTTAAAAATACTGACTACATCTATTAAGGATTTTAAATATGTGCACAGCGGCTGGGCAAACATCAGCTTAGCTAATTCTGGCCTTTTTATAAGATGTCTTATTTTCACATGACAAAGGCAAACCTTTTCATTAGTCAGGAAAATATTTAGAGCTCTGCAATCCCACCAAGTTGTCTACTGCTTCATGTTTCTATATCAAGAATCAGTGGTAGCTTCAAATCCACCTATCCCTTGGAGAATGCTAAAATGGATGAAAAATTCTTATTCAATAATGAATCAAACAAATTTGTCATATCCGGCGAAATCCAAAGAAACACCCTAAACAACATAGGCCAGAAATTATGGCTTGTAGACGTACCATTACCCAAAAGCCAATGAATATTTCAAATGTTCTGCTTGTGAAACTGATATTTCATTCTACATTTCATTCTTTTTGCATATATATGAGGAAGTGGATGTGTCCATGAAAATGACATTAAAATATAATACTTAGTGTTTAAGGTGCAACATGTTTTTATCTGTCTTTTTTGTTTTGTTTTGTTTCTTTGGATTTTGCCTGATATACTTGCACAGAATAAGGGTACCTCTTCCAAAACTACAAAACTGTCATAATATATAGATATTATGGGGGTTGTAATGATGTTGCCTAATTATGGCAGGGGTTTTTCCTAACTTTGGAAAGGTGTGTTGTTTGTTTCAAAATTGTGACAAAACAATTTCCAAAATGTGTAATTGCCTTCCTAAATGCAGTGGGACATACTGTAATTGAGATTTTGTTCTTTTAAAAAAACATAAAACTACAAGGAAAAGAGAAAGTGGCTGATTCATGCATTCAGATAGAATGCTCAGTCCTTAAAAGTCTGGGTTTGAATCCCTGTATCAGCAACTGTGTTTGTGTAGCTGAATTAGGTTTCCCGCCATTTTTCTCTAAGCTCTTCTTCACCTTTAATAGCTCCATGGGAGGCAGGTACCACTTTGTGAAATTTTGGAGCCCCACTTTTTCTTTTTCTTTTGAAGGAAATGTTTCTTTTAGCTTGAAGGCATAGCCAGTAGGCACACATAAGCATAGACATATTATCAGTCATAAGGCCTAAACATAATCATAGATAAGGTTCCCATCTGAACTCCTGTAAGGGCTATGCACCGAATTTGAGCACATCACAATTTTTGTAGCCTGATTTGGATCAGTTTGTACAAGATCCAGATTGAACCAAAATATCAAAACACCAAAGCAGCATTTATTCAGAACTTCAAAATCAAACCAAGCATTATGAGAAATACAATTTTTTCCATCTATAACACACTCCCGTGTATGAGACAAGCCCCACTTTTCCAACCCAAAATTACAGTATCACAACTGTGTGGTTCTCTCCTCAGCTTACTTCCACGTATAAAATGATCAAAGTGATTTTAGACAAAAATATACTGTAGTTTTATACATGGAAAAATACTGTAATTGTTATTCCTGTGCCATTTAACTATGTTATCGCAGAGAAGTAATGATAATCCACCATTCCAGATTATGTGTACAGAATGCAGATTTCATTGCTACAACCCTTGTCTTCCTTTCCTGCAGCTTGTTTTCAACTAACTGTGGCTTTTCCCTATGTGTGAACAAGAAATTATTATTAGTGCCAAATACAATTTATCCAAGCAAACCTGGGATTATCAAGCATGGTTTGAAGTTGTGCTTGTTTGAACAAATCCTAGTTGGTCCAGGTTTAGGTGTTATGACAAACTAGGGCTGAAATCCAGTTGCATACACTTATGCCACACAAAGCCCATGTCCTCTTATCACTATTTAAAACTACCCCATCCACCACCAACATTAGGTTCCTATTGCAATACAGTAGATAAAAATAGTTCTGTCAGAAATTTACAGAGCAGATTGAGCTACAGTCTCCTCCAGCAGATCAAACCTTATATGTTAGTTTACCTCAACTGGCACTTATGTTTCAATACATTCACTCAAGAGAGTCTGGTAAATTAGAAGGAATTAAACGTCTCTGTTTATTTTCAGTTCTTATATAACATTGTTGGCAAAAAGAGCATAAGAACATAAGAACATAAGAAGAGCCATGCTGGATCAGGCCAAAGGCCCATCTAGTCCAGCTTCCTTGGAGCCCTTTCTGTGGGCACCCAACATTGCCCCTTCACAACCACCTGTATTAAGGTTAAATTACTGTATGGGCACTTTGTGAAAAATGAGTGGATTTTGAATCACAGTTTGGGCACTCAGTCTCTAAAAGTTTCACCATTACTGTTATATAAGAACAAACTCCCTATTTTGTGGAAACAAACATGTTACGGTACTGTGCTTAACGGCTTAATTTACCTCACTATGAACTATCTAACTGATAACAGTGTTGACAGAACATTCACTCTAACTGTTCACGTCTGACTCCATAATTAACACGAGTTGTTTTTTTTAAACGCACTAACTGAACCCTGACTGGGAAAAAGGCGGGAAAAATATTCTGTGGTAGAGAGGGAACAATTGGCTGTTACTGAGTTGCCTCCCAGGCAAAACCTCTCAAAGGCATCACATGAAGGTTACAATTTTCCAATAGTTTTGAGGCACCCTACAGATCCGTTTTGCCCTGAAGAATAGAAAGCTACTGTGGAGCCATATTCCAATTTATATTCAGAGCAGAAGTAGACAAATCCTGCATACTTAAACTGAAAACAATCCAGGTGCAGGTCATGACTTGGCAATGTCACGGGCTGTGACATTTCTTTGTTGCTTCACTTTAGTTCTACCCAGTTCTGTGTGTTAAATTGCAAAGAGTCTTTGTTAAGCAAGGTTAAGGCATTAATATTTGCCCTCCTTTTAAATATTACATCGCAACAGATCCCGAGAGCCCTTTTTGCTTTTGCTCCTGCTGTTTTAGGTTAGACATCTGTGCAGCAGTGCTTGTACGATTCTGTACAATGCTTTTTTATTCTGGAACTGTGGGTGAAACCAGGAAGTCGCAGGATCTAAGATTAATAATGCCCTACTGGAAAATGATGTTCTGGGGTCAAACTAATAATGCTCTGCAGGGTGAGCTTTTATGAGCTGCAATCCACTTCTTCAAACCCAAATACAGTTAAAGTGTCTGAAGAAGCAAACTGCAATTCATGAAGGTTGAAATATTTAGCCTCTCACAATACTTTTGTTTCCTTATCTTCTATTTGTTTGCTGAAAAAACTTACACAAATAATAATAGAATAGGAATCGTTATTGTTGTTGCTCCCTTGCAGGGACAACGAAATTTTACGGTTGCTATATTCAATTCATATAAAACATTCTACTTCGATTTAAAAACAGCTACAACACATAAAACACGACATATAAAATAAGCTGACTTCAAAGTCCAGAATTTCCATTTAAGGCCAATATTGCTCTAAAAATAAGCTATTTTTGAGATGGGCTGTTCTCGCCCCCAGTACTCTATATCTCCATCCCGATGGCAGCAACTCGAAGAGGCGATGACCAGGATGTGATGGATCTCTTAATGCTTTACAGTGGCACCTGGTAATATAAATAAATATCTTTCTGAAAACAAATACAGTGGTACCCTGACTTAAGATCAGCTCGACTTAAGAGCAGAAAACTGTTGGCATTTTAACTGCTGCCTTACAAATTTTAGATATGGTCTGCTCGACTTACAAATATTTTTTCCATTTTTTGATTTTTTAAGCTTATTTTTTAGATAGGTACCTAGACTTACGAGGAGTTCGACTTAAGAGCATGCATTCGGAATGGATTAAATTCGTAACTCGAGATAGCACTACACAATGAAATCAACATAAACACAAAAGAGCAAACCAATTAGCTACTTTCTTTTTTAAAGTACACTAGCAGTGCTATACCTCATAAATGCTATGTCATTTTGGGAAAAGTAAAAACAAAATGTACTATATTTTTCTGTCTATAAGACCCCCCATGTATAAGTTGATCCCCACTTTTCCAATCCAAAATTACAGTTTTGCAATTGCACGGTTCTCTCCTCAGCTTACTTCTGTTTATGAGATGACTATCAATTTTTAGTCTAACAGTTTTAGACAAAAATATAGTCTTATACACAGAAAAACACTGTATAACATGGGGTATGAAGGGAAGGGGTTGTCCTAGTGGAAACTGTTGATCTCAGCAGAGATGTTTGTTTTCCTCACATTACATCTTTTTGGCTCTGCCCCTGTATACTAATGAAACATAGCAGTTGGAATGACTATTCTGCACTCAGCCATGTAACTCTGAACCAGTCACAATATCAGCCTGGCCTCTCCCATGAGGTTGCAATGATCAAGTGAGGGGGAAAGAGCCACGGAGGCAATTAACAATTTTATTTATTTGTTTGTTTGTCAATGTTATCTATATGCCACCTTTCTCCATTAGAAATGTTTGCACACAAATGCATGCACACATGAAATATGCACAATATATTGATATTAAGTGAACTGATGTCAAAATACATGCATCTGTATGTCTATATCAAGGCTGTTCAACTTTGAACAGGCTGAGGTCTACTTTTTCCGGCCCAAACTGCCTGAGGGCTACTATACTAAAACCTCTACTTACGAATTTAATCGTTCCGAGCATATGCTCATAAGTAAAAAAAATTGTAAGCAGAGCAGCAGTTTCCCATAGGAATGCATTGAAAACCAATTCATCTGTTCCGGAGGGAACAGATTTCAATTCGCCATGGCCCTTGAACTGTCCCGCTCAGCTGAGACAGTGGGCTGGCAGACCCAGAACTTTGCTGGGGCATTGATGGTCCTTGGGATGGGGGAGGGAGGGGTGTACAACTTATCCCCTCACTTTTTATTGATGGCCAGTGGGCTACTTTTGAACCCTTCGTGGACTACTGGTAGCCTGCGGTCTACCTGTTGTGCAGGCCTAGTCTATATAAAAATATGTACATATCTATGTATATATTTAGCTGGATAGCTCAGTGATTTAGGTCTCTGGATGGGAGCTTGATTATCCACTCTGCTTTCTGAGAGAAGAGCTAGCCTTGGTCAAGCTGCACAGTCCTGGGACACCCTCAGAAGAAGGGAAGAGTAAACTACTTCTGAGTATTCTCTACTTGGAAAACCCTGGAAAGGGCTGCCATGCAACATAACTGACTTGATGGCTCATGCTGATTATTATCTTATGCTGCATATCTATTTGTCTATTTACCACATATTTGAAGTAAATTTCATAGTTGCAATTAATGACTGAATTAATCATAAGATGCACAATGTGACCCCACATTAGCAACTTATCTTTGCCATACACCTGACCTTCCTGTCAAAGGATGGGGTCATGGCATCTGGCCTGGATGCCTTCAAAAGGGGATTGGACAGATTCTTGGAGGAGAAGTTCATCACAGGTTACAAACCATGATGGAGATGTGTAACCTCCAGGCTTATAACCGGGGTACTTCAAGGACCAGATGCTGGGGAGTGGTATCAGGAGACAGAGATCTAGTCTCATGCGCTCCCAGACGCATCTGGTGGGGCCACTGTGAGATACAGGAAGCTGGACTAGATGGGCCTTTGGCCTGATCCAGCACGGCTCTTCTTATGCTCTTATGTTCTTATGTTCTGTCTAACTACACAATGATGTGCTGTATATGGTCCTTTACAGGCCGCATTCCTCTGGCCTATTTAGGGGAACATCATGTGGAGTTACCAAAAATTACTAGAACTGAAATCCATTGTACTTCTATCCCTTCCCTCTTGCCTGTCTTCCATACCCACCACAAATGCCTGCTAAGCCTGTGGTGTGAGAAGGAGTCCTTGTGGAAATAGTCACATTGCTGCTATGTGTATGTGTGAGAGAGAGAAAGAGAGAGAGAGAGACACACACACACATAATAGAGACAAGTTTGGAGGCAAGCTGATTTCTCTTCCTGTATTAATGTCTCCTTACATGGCAAACTAAATTCCACTCCCATATGCATCTCATTTTCTTAGACCAGATATAATGCAAGTCCTAACTGTCTCTATTATCCATTTTTCCTCACACAGGAATGCCCCAATTTGCCTCTCTCGTAGGAGTGCATTTAATGCAACCAAGTGCCCTGTTTTACAAAAAAAAAAAAAAGTTCTCCATCTGACAGCATGTCAGCCAAAGACTGGGGAAAGTAACATGCAGAACAATCAAAACTTGTTGCTTTAACCAAGGAGATTACAGTATGTGTTTCCTGATCATGCCCCCTAATGGAAATACTGCCATGACAAAAGTGTAGGATAATAGAATGGTCATGTCAGCCATTTGCTTATCCTAAAGCATTGTTTGAAAAGAGATTTTAGATGTTGTGGAATCATATCTCTCTCTCTCTCTCTTTAATTTAAGACTTTTTTAAGTCTTAAATTAGTGCTTCATCTATAGTGCTTCCTAGAATGCTAATATGAATTGACAAACTTGCATATAAGCGGAAGAGGTTTTTAAAGGAAGGCAGAAAGTGGATTTCTTTCCTTTTTAAAAAAGCAGCAGAGCAGTAGATTTCACCATGCAAAGAAGCATTCACTACTTTACCACAACACAACACATTCAAAGTCCCCAAACCCCCACACACACATACACAAAAATGAGCAAATGGGCTTTTCCCTTAAAAGAGCAATTCAGTAAATAACTACTTAACTAGCTATTCCTTTGCAATGAAAACAGCCAAGTTGGAGGGGTTCTATTAAAAATGGTATAGTAAATTACGTTTCTTTGGTTATGTTGGAATTGCTGCTGCAATTGGTTCAATTTGGTCCAAGTCTATGTTAACAATAAAAACGAAAAGGGAGAGCACAGTGCACTTTGAAAATGTTCATCAACAGCATACTGAGAGGCCCCACCTGAGTACAGTACTTGGTTTGAATTCGAATTCAAATTAGAATCTTTAATATGGCCATAGTACTTGGTACTTATAGTACATAGTACCTATTCTCTGCACTGCATTTATATTTAATTTACAGAAATCATTTCCAAATTCAGGTGGGATTTTTAAGTGTGTTACTGCACTAGACAGATTATTTTTGAAGATCTGTCCTTCCCACCAGTGTCTGGAGCAGTTAAATCATAGAAGGGGAATTTCACTGAAAGTGTGTACTTCATTTCATTATCTGTACTAGAGATGGGCACGAATCAAAAAAATTGTGTTTCGTTTGTTGTTTGTCGTTTAGGGGGTCCATTTCGGTTCATTTCTGTTTTTCGCGATTTTTTGAAAAAAATCGTTTTTGTTTTTGTTCATTTCGTTACCGTTTCGTTACCATTTATTTCAAATTTTTGTGGGTTTTTTTAGCATTTAAAGCAGTTCAATGTATTGCCGTAACGAAAACAAAACGGATGACAAAATTTCTGGTGTTTCTGTTCGTTTTGTTTTATTTTAGAGACAAAATTCATTTGTCTTTTCGTTACGTAACGAAACAAAAAAACGAAAACAGAAACAAAAAATTGTTCGTTTCGTGCCCATCTCTAATCTGTACACCATGGAGGGCAAAGCCTGCTTGGTCATGTACTGCAGCAGTTCAGTAATGCATGAGATATTAAATGATGTAACACTAGTGTGAACCTGGGTGGTGAAGTGCCACAAGGTAATAAATTTTTATAGGCATTTGCCCACCTGGCACACAACATGAAAAGCCTGTACTAACTTTTTAACTTGCAGCAATTCACCAAAAATATGTCTTCTAATTTCATTACACCATTTTGCACTATTGATGTTAAAAAAAGACAGTGAATCATGAATCCAACATCTCCTTGACAACTATTGTCTTTCATCCCAAAGTCTTTTACTAGGCTTTCTTATTGACTAGGCATGTTCAAACTTCATCCCTCCAGATGTTTTGGACCGTGACTCTCACAATCCTTTGCCACTAGCAATCTAAGCTTAGAAGAATTCTGGGAGTTTTGGCCCAAAACATCAGGAGGACAAAAGTTTGGGCATGCCTGCTATTGACCGAAGTTCATTGATAGTCCACTGTTAAGAGTTTTGAAAAGATTTTGCAGCACAAATCACTCATAGCTTTGCGGCTGATTTTATGCTGACTGAGCTGCCAATTTCTCCAGTTGTGATGGCTGAGTTCTGCCTTATTCATCCTAAAGACATGGGCAACCTGCATGGTAGAAAGTCTAGCTTATGAGATCCTCATTTATCCTTGTTAGTAAACATTTCCAAGAGAGAACTGGTCAATTGGATGATGGAAGTTGCAAATGCTTCTCAGCTGGAAGGCTATATCTCCTACAGGAATCTGGAGGAACAAGTAAGTTCTAATATGGCCATCGCTGAGATATCACTACCATCCTAGAAATTTTTCAGCTCATTTTCATTGTTCCTCTTATGCACAAGCTCACTTTTCTAGTCACGACTGCACACATGATGAGCAAAATACACAACATGAATCAATCAAAGACCTTCACTTGCTAAATGACTTTGTAGTATAGGCTGGAAGAAGCTATGGAACTTTTAAAGTGGTAAATAATAGTAATGCACAAGAAAAAAATATGTTTGAATTATATTTTTCAAGAAAAAACCAACTCTCAATCGCCTGTTCCAGTTGGGTTTTGGCAGAGTTTGAGTAAGAAAATTAAAAATAATAATCTTTCCTTCTTATTATGCAGCAGATAAAAACAGTTCAGTGAATAATCTACAGAGAACATTGGACTACCGTCTTCTGTAGTAGACCACCCTTTATTTGATAATTTACCTGAACCAGCACTTATTTATTTCAATGAAATTCACTCAGAGACTCTGGTAGATTGTTTTATTTATTTACTTATTTATTTATTATTTAAAATATTTCTATCCCACCTTTCTCCCCGAAAGGACCAAAAGTGGCTTACATCATACAACAGTATATAAAAGCTAAATATCAGAAATGTACAAATACTAAAAACATAAGCATTATATTAAAATGGTAATAAGATCACTATTATAACAAAATTAGAATGAATGAAATGATTCCATTCCACTCAAAGTTCTTCTTGAATAAAAACAAACATGCTTTGTGAAAACATTAATATGTTACATCACTGAGCTTAACAGCTTAATTTGCTTAATTATTAACTAAATGACTGGTTGCGTTTCTGAAAGAATACTTCACTCTGACTGTTCACTTCCAGAACTCTAACACACTGGCAGAATACTAACTGAACCCAGACTGGAAAAAAGCAAGGGAAAGTATCTTAGGTAGAGAGAGATTCACTGCAGCTCCCTCCCAGCCAAAACCTCAAAAAGGCATTCTTCTATAATATACAGCGGACCCTTGTATAACAAACATCTTGTATAACATAAAATCTGTACAACATAAAAAATTCTGGAGATAGGGGAAATTTGCTTAACATAATCACCTATGGGGAAAATCCGTACAACATAAAAATGGGATTACTCCATTTTCAATGCATTCCTATTGGAATTTGTATAAAGGAAAATTTGTTTAACATAATTTCATTTGGAACAAATTAATTCCTTTATACAAGGTACCACTGTATATCCAATATATCAATATATCACATGTCAAGTTCATCTCCTTTTGTACGCAGCTGTGTCTTTTTTCCCAACATTCCTGTAGTTTTGAGACCTATATAAAAATCACATTAATTTAGGTCAGGCATATCCAAAGTTAGGCCCGGGGCCAAATGTGGCCTGTTTCAAATTTTGAGTGGCCCGCAGCCTCTTCTCCCCACTGGCTGAGCATGTCACACATCCCACCAGCTGGCACCTCCCCTTGCTGGAGAGAGATGCCAGCTTGCAGTTTTATGGTTTGCCTGCCCTCCCTTGCCTCTGTCCATCTTCCCAGCCACCTGCCCAGCCTACCTGCCCCCGGCTTCATTGCTTCAGCATCCTCCCTGCCTCCTTACATGTCATAGAGGCTCGTCCAAAGTCCAGCCGGGGGGCCAAATGCAGCTGAATGGTCGGCCCCCACACATTTCCACCTCATCAAATTGGGCCCTCCTTGAAAAAGTTTGGACATCCCTGATTTAGGTAGATAAGGGAAATATGGCACCCTTCTGGAATGTAAATATTGCGTTCTGCAAAAGGAAGAAACCAATACCAGCCCTGATGTGGAGCATGTAACTCATTATGAGTTTTACCTTCAAAAACAATAACACATAATCCGAACCTATATACAGAGGGACTAGCTTAAATTTTCTAATGAGAAGGGGAATAAGAGATTGTTAATATCTATGGACAACTACAGAAGAGATAAATAGAGAGTGAAAGAAAGACAGGGTCAATGGTTAAAGAGAGGCAGAGGGCAGGTAGAAGGTGCCAGATAATAAAGCATTGCCCTTCTGCAGTTCTTTCATTACCAGAATCTCATTGTACACCGCAAGAAGTAGGAAAGTGGAATTTTGCACCTTATAAACAACACTGCAAGCAGAGCTACCTGGCAGTCAAGCTAGATTCAAGATTATTAGCAGAGGGCATGCTTTGAATCTCATGCAAAAGAGCACAATGCATCATGTAAAAATCCAGAACCTTCCACTGGTCTAGAATGCAACTGCCTGATTCATAAAGAACAGTATGGATCATGCATGAAATGATGTGATTATGGGAGCTGTAGTTAAAAAAAAAAAGGAACTTCTTGAGCTTTGTAACCGAGACTCGCTGGTGCCTTTGGGACGGCCATTTGTTGTAGAGCACCCTGGAGCATGAGCCGATGAATTGCTGAAAGTAGCTTTTACTGCAAATAATTCCTGCTAACAGCAGCAACCAATCATGTGCCCTTTCATCATCCGGGAGGAAAGTCTTCCCTTTATATTGCAGAGTATGATGCCTGTCACCCTGTTCAGAAACTCAGACTGCACCAAACCCAAATGGGAACCCAGGTGGGCAGGCTACAATGGACACAGGACCGTGATGGCCGGGGCGGGGCCAAAGGCGCCCAGACTGTTTGAATGACTATGTGCAGTAATTGAAGGGGTAATAAGTGGCATAGCTGCGGAACATGACAAAATATGCACTTTTCTATTTTGGAACCGTTACGCATTTTACCAATGCCTCCTCTGGGGAGGAAGGGATGTTGTGTACTGACTGCAAAGGGTGAAGTTCTCACTCTGGTCCACCTCATTACATTCAGCCTCAAGCCACCTCCCGACTGGTTGTTGTTACTTCATCCACCACCTGGTTGGTTGGTTGGTTGTGTTTCATCTCGATCCACCTCCTGATTGGTTGGTTGTTATGCTTCATCTGGATGCACCTCCTGATTGGTTGTCACTGCAGGGCTGGCTATAAAAGCAGCCCAGTCAGGTTGGTGACTTTATTGGTGTGTTCCTACCAATAAAGAGCTGTTCATCGTTTGCGTCAACTCCATCCTTCATTCCCACTATTTAGTAGGCAGAAATATGTGCAGAATATTATTTCTATAGTTCTTTCTATAGAATATTCTTTCTATAGTTCTTTTTATTGTTGTCTGTTATTTCTATTGTTTTGTTGAAACCTTGGACGCTAAAAAGATGAACAAGTGGGTCCCTAGACCAAATCAAACCTAAACTATCTCTTGAGACAAAACTGTTGAAACTGAAGCTATCCAACTCATTCTGAGGTCTAATGGAACATTAAATTCATAATTTCCGTAATTTAAGAAGTCCAGCATCTCTGTTTGGATCCCTGCCATGCTTCCTCATTCTGACAGTTATGTAGGTTTAGTTTACTATTATTTTTGAATAATAAAGCCTGACCTTTTCCAACATTTTCAAGCTAAAAGCCAGCCCTAAGATTAATATGTAGCGTGTGTTATTTTACCTGTCAACAGCCAAAGATGAAAATAAATCACGTCAGGAAATTTGAAATCATTTCATTATTTAAAACCAAGAGGAAAGATTTAAAACACAGTCTTGGATGTATGAGCAAAATTACTACTCATTCTCCGTGTGTGGGTGTGGGTTGTGTTGTTACAGTTGTGACCGACCCTTCATGACCCCATGTCCCTGGAGTTTTCTTGGCAGGAATACTTGAATGGATCACCAGTTCCTACTCCAGGCGCCTACAGCACCTGGTATTCCCTGGTGGTCACCCATCCAAGTACTAACCAGGACCAACCCTGCTTAGCTTTCGAAATCAGGTGAGATTGGATGTGCTTAGGACATCTAGGCAGCTCTCTCATTCATCATATCCTCTAATTACTGAGGAGCAGGCAAACATAATAGTCTTCTGGTGATAGGTAGAAGGAGAGTCTTGAATATTCAGCTCCTCAGTCATTAAACATTTTCATACTGAGGAACACAAACATGCGCCTACACTGCTGACACAGGTGAGATTCTTCCTGCCTAACAATAATTATCTAAATACTCTTCTAATTCATTAGAATTTGTCAGAATCAGAACAGAACTGTCCATATTATGTTCACAGTACAGTAATACCTTGGTTTACGAGCATAATCCATTCCGGAAACATGCTTATAAACCAAAACTCTCTTATATCAAAGCAAGCTTCCCTATAAGAAATAATGGAAACTCAGATGATTCCTTCTGGCGCCTTATAGACCACATACTGTACACACAACATGCCAAAACTCACAAAAGAATTTGACTAGAAGTCCACGTCCACCGCATGATTTAGGTACTTGGCTGCGGAATCTGCTCTGTTTGGGACTAACCACTGGATTTTACTCTGTATTTTTAATGTGACAATAATTAAATGCAATTTGTTGCCCTATACATACAGTGGTACCTCGACTTACGAATTTAATCCATTCCAGATGCATGCTCTTAAGTCAAACTACTCTTAAGTTGGGGCACCTGTGCTATCCCTGCTTTGGGTTATGCCCTTTTATCTTTTATCTTTTTATTGTAAGCCGCCCAGAGTTCCTTCCTGGAAGATGGGCGGGATATAAGTTGAATAAATAAATAAATAAATAAATAAATAAATAAATTTAAAAAGTTAAAAAAATGAAAAATGAAAAAAAAGTAAGTTGAGCAGACCATATCTAAAATTTGTAAGGTGGCTGTTAAAATGGCAACAGTTTTCTGCTCTTAAGTTGAATTGCTCTTAAGTCGAGCTGCTCTTAAGTCAGGGTACCACTGTACTTCCCCATGACTTGAAATGGTTTTAAAAATAAGAAAGGATGTTGAAAACTAATTAAATAAAAATATAAATAGAAAGAAAAACCTGCACTCTCCTTTGAAAACATTCCTGGCTGGTATAAAAGAAACCTGCTTTCCTCTCTCCCTCTGCATTGAAAGCTTGCCTGAGACGGAACGTTCCAGACAATCACGTACAATCAAGCATGGGGAGAGGGGGGGAGACCCACCATTGGCTCACCTGCTCCAGTGCTTGTATTTTAAGACATTGCTTCTTGATCAAGGCCAGGTTTAGAAGAAATGTTTGTTTGTCTTGCAAAATGCTCTTAAACCAAGTTACTCTTAAATCAAGGTGCTACTGTAATTAAATCTGCAAAACATTAGTTTTTTTAAAGACAACACTAGTTAGTGTAAGACACAGTGCAGCATTTATAAGGCTAAGGAAACCTTTTTCTTTAGGATCTCAGGGCCTGTGGTAGACCAGTCACTTTTGGTGAAAGGTCACTTCTGGATTTTTTATTTCTTTTCTTTTCTTTTCTTAAACAGGGGGTTAACAGGCAAAGTGATTTCAACCCCAGGCCTTTGTGTGTAATTAAAGAAACCAGGTGGCGTGGATGAATTGCTGAAGCTAATTAAATGTGGGTTGCAGGCCATCCACTCTTTGCTCTGAATTCCATGACAAGTGAGCCAGAGGATTAAAGTATGAAAAATAAATCTGAGCTGAATTATGATTGGATGAGGGACGAGCAGGACTCCCCCCTCAAACTTACATGGTTACACTTAAACCTTTTGGGGGAATGCTATGGATAATAATATATTAGGATACCACACTAAACCAGAATCCATAAGATACATCAGACTACATATCCTATAGTCCCTGCCTAGCATGACACAGCAGGTATGCTGACTAGAAATGATGGGAACTGTAGTCCAAAATGCCTGATGGGTTCCAGACTAGAGGAGACTGCCCTAAAGATTGTAGCTGGATGTATGAAAAATGATCTGCAGCAAGTGTTTGTTCACTGCTAAGGATGGGCATTTCATTTCGGAACCAATAGGTTACAAAATGAACCACGCGAGCCCAGGTGGTCCTTGGAACCACATGATACATGCAGATCCAATTGCTTTACCTTTCTCTCTCTCATGCAGGGTTAAAATCCAACGAGGAAGCATGCTGCGATGTCATCTGTGCTAGATCTGTGATGCTAGTCAATCAGGAGCTATACAGGGACAGGCATCATCCCGCCTCCCTCTCTGATTGCCCAGCAGCATGAAGCAGGAAGATAACATTGCAGCGTGCTTCCTCATTGGATTTTAACCCTGCATAAGACAGAGAGAGGTAAAGCAATTGGATCTGCATGTATCAGCTGGTTCCGAGTACCACCTGGGCTCGCGTGGTTCATTTTGTAACCTACTGGTTCCGAAATGAAATGCCCATCCCTATTCACTGCCCTTTCCTCCTCCGATCCAGCTACTAGAGAATTGGTTCCCAAACTTGTGGTTCCCAGATGTTCTTGGACTACCACTCCCGGAAATCCTGGCCAGCACTGGGAAATCCTGGTGAAGGCACTGGGAGTTTTATTCCAAGAATATCAGCTTGCTTCTGTGGCTAAAAAAAGAAGTTTAAAAAACCCATACTTCCCTCCCAATCAGGCGCCTTGTGGAGAATGCTGCGGGGTTTAAAACACAACAAAAAACAAGAAACAAAAAAAGAAACAAATTAAAAAAATTGTTTCAAACGAAATGAAAAAGAAACGAAAAATGAAACGAAGCATTTCATGCCCATCTCTACTGAAATCAATTCATTTCCTTTCTGTTTTATGACTACACTGGGGTTTTTTATTTTATATTTTAAGGACGTGATAAATGAAGAGGTGCCACCTAGGTGATCCCAGCCTATTAATGATGGAAAAAAGAGAAGAGGGAAAGGCTTCTGGCTACTTTGCGGGGTGGTTTTCCTGGCATGCAAGACTGTCCAGGATGTCCAGGCCCACTCGCTCTGCACCCATTAGTCTTCTGTTGCTTTTAACAGCCAAACGGAGAGAGCGAGATTTGTGGTTATACAGTCGTCTGCCGCAATTAAACAGTTCATATACTGCGGTCCCAGTCTATCGCTTTTCAATCTGTTCATAAATGACCTGGAGACAGGGATAAACAGTGTGGTGGCCAAGTTTGCAGATGACACAAAACTTTTCCATGTGGTAAAAACCAGAGAAGATTGTGAAGAGCTCCAGAAGGATCTCTCCAAACTGGGGGAGTGGGCTGAGAAATGGCAAATGCGTTTTAATGTAACCAAATGTAAAGTAATGCATATTGGGGCAAAAAATCCAAACTTCATCTATCAACTCAATGGCTCTGAGTTATCCGTGACGGATCAGGAAAGAGATCTTGGTGTGTTGGTGGACAGCTCCATGAAGGTGTCTCCCCAATGTGTGGCAGCAGTGAAGAAGGCCAATCCCATGCTAGGGATTATCAAAAAGGGGATTGAAAATAAAACAGCCAACATTATAATGCCGTTATACAAAACAATAGTAAGGCCGCACCTGGAGTATTGTGTACAATTCTGGTCACCGCATCTCAAGAAAGACATAGTGGAACTGGAAAAGGTGCAGAAGAGAGCGACTAAAATGATTACTGGGCTGGGGCACCTCCCTTATGAAGAAAGGCTAAAACAATTGGGCCTCTTCAGTCTGGAAAAAAGGCGCTTGAGGGGGGATATGATTGAGACATACAAAATAATGCAGGGTATGAGTAAAGTGGATAGAGGGAAGCTCTTCTCCCTCTCTCAAAATGCCAGAACTAGGGGACATACACTCAAATTGAGTGCTGGGAGAGTAAGAACTGACAAAAGAAAATATTTTTTCACCCAGCGCGTTGTAAGTCTATGGAACTCCCTGCCACAGGATGTGGTGAGGGCATCTGGCCTGGATGCCTTCAAAAGGGAATTGGACAGATTCCTAGAGGAAAAGTCCATCACGGGTTACAAACCATGATGGAGATGTGTAATCTCTAGGCTTTAAACCAGGGTACTTCAAGGGCCAGATGCAGTGGGGTGGTATCAGGAGACAGATATCTAGTCTCATGCGCTCCCAAACGCATCTGGTGGGGCCGCTGTGAGATACAGGAAGCTGGACTAGATGGGCCTTTGGCCTGATCCAGCATGGCTCTTCTTATGTTCTTATGTTCTTATGTTCTTAAGAGCCCCTGGGGCAAGCTGTGTGAGCCTATTTGAGGAATCCTGCACTTACTCCAGGCCTGTCGCTGCCCCAAGCTGGCCACCAATAGGCTTTCTGGGCCTGTCAGCAGCCACAGAAGTGGTTTCTGGTGAATCACTTCCAAAAATTGCCCCAAACCACTTCCAGATCACCCCAAACCACTTCTGGAGCCTCCAACAGGCTTCCAAGGAAGCCCGTCTGAGGCCCTTGAAATGGTTTCCGGTGAAACGGAAGTGACTTCAGGATCGCACAAAACCATTTCTGGGGCCTCCAACAGTCCTGGGAAGCCCGTCGAAGGTCCATTTGGGGCAGCGCCAGGCCTAAGATAAGTGCAGGAAGCCCCAGACAGCCCCCCCGCCAAGTCCCGACCCAACCAGGCACCCACATATTGCAGATTTTCCTTTATCACAGGTCGGGTTGAGCCCTTAACCTGGGGATGATTTTAATGCCAAAATAGTGATGAAGTGTCACAGCAGTAAACATTTTAAGAAAGTGTTGAGACCAGGAATTAATAAAAACTAACAGATTCAAGTGAACCAAAGTGATGCCATGTTGATTCCTCTGCATGCCTTTCATGTTTCAACTTTACTGGAATGTTTGTGCCTTGGCAACAGAGAAAGAAGAGCCTGTGTTATATGTTCAAGGACATCAATGGGGGGGGCAAGGAGAATGGGTTAGGTGGATGTCTCTAACAAAGAGTTACAGCTTGCCTAAGGAATGTTGTTGATTGGGGAGGGGCATCTCGTGCTTTCTGTACTTAAAGGTGCACCCTGCCTCTGTTAGTTGTGATTTTTTCCTTCTACTTCAGGGGGAAAGGTTGACCCCTTCCTTTATTCTTCTGAATAAATGAATGGTGATTTGGATCTCTGCTTGTCTCAGAATTTTTTGGCTTAAGTTATTCTGATACAAGAAAAAGTTTGGGATTAGCCTGAAGTCAACAAAAGGAACAACTTTCGTGCCTCTGCCATCCAAAATCCACATAAGGCACAATTTTAAATAACAGCAGTGTTCACATCCACAAAACTGCATTGAACAATTAGTTTTAGAAGAAAGGTCTTTTTAATAGCCCCTGGTGGTCAGTGGGGGGGAAAAACTTGCTTTGCAGCCAACATAAATTGATTTCACCCTTGTATCAAAGATCCTTCTCTTCAGGCAGTCTTTTCTTTAATAACTGGTGGTTTCAGAGAGTTTTTTAAATGGATTGTTGTGCTCTGTTGTTTTAAATATATTTTTGTACTGATTTTATTTGCTGTAACTTCTTAATATAATATTTTGTACTGATTTTATTTGCTGTTCTTAATATAATATTGAACTATTTTTTCAATAGTTTATATTTACTGATTTTAGCTTTTAAATATTGTCTTTTTAACAATGTTAGCTGCCTTGGGTCCTTTTTAAGGAGAAAGGCTGGATAAAAATATTTTAAATAAACACATTAAATACATCCTGTGAACTGAACAATAAAATCTAGATCAATTTAAATGATGTTTAAATGTAGTTCTTATTACCAGTGTGACTGCAACCTAAGTTTAAAAGATGGTAGCAAGCTGAAAGTTATTATTTCAATCAATTTCAATATCTGGGAACTCAAATAAGAAAATATGTACATTAAAATTGATAGTAATATTATAAGTGAGTGGTTAATGTAGTATTGATTAATGAAATGCTGTTTTCCAACTGCAAGACTTTCAAATAAAGTTGTTGGTAGGGGAAATAACAGTGCTGATCAATATCTTAAAATATATTGATCAGGAAAGCAGGATATTTGTCATTCAAAGCAGCAAACTTTTCCCAGTTCTGGGTATCCTTCATGGGTTGTTCACAGAAGAGTTTATAGAAATCATATAGGCTGATCATGGACTGAGGGAAATTTAGAGATCATAGAATCATAGAATCATAGAGCTGGAAGAGACCTCAAGGGCCATCTAATCCAGCCCTCTGCCATGTGGGAACCCCCATCACAGTATTTCTGACAGGTGGCCATCCAGCCTCTAGTTAAAAACCTCCAAAGAAGGAAACTCCACCACCCTCCTTTGTGGCAGTATATTTCATTGCCAAACAGCTCTAGCTGTCATGAAGTTCTTCCTAATGTTTAAATGGAATCTCTTTTCCTGTAGTTTGAAACCATTGCCCTGTGTCCTAGTCTCTGAAGCCATGGAAAACAAACCAGCCATGTAGCCATAAATCTACAATTTTTTATTCAAAACGGCAAATTTTATCTTTTTGCCTGACAAGACTGATTTACTCCAGCAGATCAATGGGCTACATATGCAATTTTAAAAATGAGATGTTTAAAAGTGGAGAGGAACGCGAGTGAAGGAACCACACACTATTGTTCCATGGGCATCATCTGCTCTGTAGACAAGCTGTTTCTTCGACATGACCAGCAATATTTTGGTATCTTCTCTGTTGTTATTTATTTCAAAAGAGGAAAAGAAAACCAATTATTCTTCTCCAAGCCTTTGAAAATATTTTGACTGATGCATAGAGTAACTTGCCTGACAAGGAAAGAATCCAATCTAAAAAAAAAAAAGGCTCCTGCAAAGATCCTGACCTTCAGGGGCAGAGGCGTAGCCAGGATTTGGAGCGCCTGCGGACAAAGTTCATTTTTGCACCCTTCCTGCCACCCACCCCCCACATCGCACCCACCCAGCAACAGGGGGCCAAACCCTGCGGCTGTGGGGTGAGTGCGTGCACACACACGCGGGCGTATGGGTGCATGCGGGTGCGCGTGTGTGTGTGCACACATCTTCCACCAGGACAACAAAGAGGAGGAGGAGGGTGCCACGGCCACCGCACTCCTGCCTGCCTGCCTACTTTGCTGCTTGCCAGGTGCGCGGCAGCGGAGGTGGCAGAGGGGGTGCCGTCATCGCCAAGCCTTAGGGGAAAGGAGGACTGCTGGGCGGCGAGAAGGTGTGTGGCACCCTCCTCCTGCTTCCCATCCAAGTGCCCCCAGATTGCTGTGCCTGGGGCAGATGTACCCTTCTGCCCCCCCAGATCCTCCCCTGTTCAAGGGATCTTATAAGTTAAATTAACCTTTTTTTGCGGTAGGTAGGTGTATGCATGTGTTGAAGGGAATTTTTTGTTTTGCTAAAGATTCTACGCTTTGCCATGTTATTTTTTGCTTAAAAGGAAGATCTGAGTGTGCAAATCAACTTTACACTAAGTGACAAGTGAGAGGACTTCACTTATCAACACCTTAACATGGCAATCCAGGAATGATTACAGCCTGGAAGCATCCAAGATTTCAGCACACTTTATTCACGTGAACCATGTATTCTTAGCACAAAAGGCCACAAAGCAGAGAGGAGCAAACCACCAACTGTCGGTTTAAGAGTTTCAAAGGTTACTGAACAGATTGGGTTGTTGTTGTTTGTAGAGCTGAATTAGACTGTGAGATAGGCAGCCCGCTGTAACTGATAAATAGTGAAAAATGATGGAAGCTTTTAGCTCACATATTATTTGGTGGTAGAATGACTGGAGAAGGCACTAATCTCATTAGTAATTTTTAGGTGTTGAGAAGTATATGTATCTGGCTGAATAGCTCAGTGGTTTGGGTATCTGGGAGTTTGGACGTTTGATTCCCGCACTGTGCATCCCAGAACAGCCAGCTTGTCTGCTCTTGGGCAAACCTTATAGTCCCCTGAAAAAGGGACTGAGTCTTCTTCACCTTGAAAACCCTGCAAAGAGTCTCCATAAGTCATAATTGACTTGACATTGATGGTGGTGGTGGTGGTGGTGGTGGTGGCGGTGATAAAGGCAGGGTAAAAATATTCTAAAATAAATAATAAAAGTAGTAGTAGTAGTAGTAGTAGTAGTAGTAGTAGTAGTAGTAGTAGTAGTAGTAGTAGTAGTAGTAGTAGCAGCAGCAGCAGCAGCAGCAGCAGTAGTAGCAGCAGCAGCAGTAGTAGACTATACAATCAGATGACCCCTGGGCCCTACATTCAATGCATATGGACAATGTTTGATCCCTAATAAAGCAGCGTTAAGATGTAATGCATAACATCCACACATACTGCTTAAACTCTTTGTGTGATGGGAGACCACATCTCTTTGTAATGCAATGGCTAAAATGCTGTAGTGCAGTTGTAACTGTGCTCATGACCTAGGGTTTAAATCCAGGTAGCAGCCTCAAAGTTTACTAAACCTGCTGTCCTTCTAAGGTCAGTAAAATGTGTACCTAGCTTGTTGGGGGAGGGGAGCAGGGTGTAGCCTTCATAATTATTTGTAAACTGCAGCGAGAGTACTTTATGCGCAATGGGATGGTACATAAGCAGCACACTTTGCATCCCCCCCTCTTTTTTGGTGTTTGCTCTTCCATGCCAAGAAGTAGAGATGGGCAGGAAACCAAAAATGAAACACTGTTTTGTCATTTTGTTACGTAATGAATTGTTTCGTTATGAAATGAAATGGTAGGATATGTTTCATTATGAAATGAAATGAAACACAATTTTTTCCTCTAGTAACAAAATGATTTTCCTAGAGGCATCAAAATTGCAGGTAGCTTCCTTGGACTCTTCCCTGAAAGGCCCCCAAATTTGGAGAGGTTTGGGGTTCAGGGGGCTGAGTTATTAAAGTCAAACAGGGGTCCCCCAGGATAAATTCATTTCTAATTGAGTTGGGCGCAGCTCAGGGCAATGTGTAGCCTGAATAATTAAATTTTAAACGGCTCAGAGAGTGCTGTAAGTGCTATGAGGCAGTAGATAAGCAGCCCACTTTGCTTTCCTAGGAACACATCTGACTATGAAATTGAACCTGGACTGTTGAATTGAGTCATGAACATCTATACCCACTTTCATGCTAATAGCTCAATATTTAAAGCCAGCTAAGGCCTTTCTCCCAGATGAATATAGTTGTCTTTAAGGTGTTTGTCATGTAGAACTCCCACAATGAAGAAATGTGGGATTTATATCCCATAAATCCAAAACTCCAATCTCTGATTCCCTCTCTGGTACAGTTCTGGTAATGTAAGATGAAAACACCACCATGTACTGTATTTTCTCTTCTATAAGACACTTCCATGTACAAGACACCCCCTACTTTCTGAACCACAAATTAACAAAATGAACAAATCCTGCCAGAAAGGAAGGGGAACCAGGAAGGGATGGGAAACCCAAACTGACACCAGTGAATGAAGTGAGCATAGTCCCTGTCCTGCTCTGGTTTCCCTTCCAGCTAATGAAACTAATAACGAAACAAATTGAAAGTTCATTTCATGCCCATCTCTATTCATGACGGTTAGAGCTGTTCGGCAGTGGAATATGCTGCCACGGAGGGTGGTAGAGTCTCCTTCTTTGGAGGTTTTTAAGACAAGGCTGGATGGCCATCTCTCGGGAGTCCTGTGATGGGAGTTCCTGCATGGCAGGGGTTGGACTGGATGGCCCTTGAGGTCTCTTCCAACTCTGTGATTCTATGATTCTAAAAAAGATGCCTACTGTAAAATCACTGGGCTATCTAGCCATTCTTCCTCAACAATAGCTGGTCTGCTAAAGAGACCAGTTCAGCTACAAGTCTCCTTTACAATTATCAGGAGAATGATGTTGCCTGCTGAGTTGCATTTGATTTTGTTAATTGCTTGCTCAACAGTAGCATGTTAAATTACGCTCATTATAGGCAGGAGCCTTTCTCAGAGTTAAGATGGCTCATCCCATTCCAACAGCTGCTAATTAATCCATCATTAACCAGGCCTCTCTAACTTGTGATTCCATTTATGTAAATGATGACTAATGTGAACGTCAGCTCTTGGAGCCACTGGGTTTAATGAGTGTGTGTTAGTTTCATCACCACTGTGACTGAAGTGCCACAGATATATTGGTAAGCATTTTAAAAATAATATCTCTTTGCTTCCTTTGGTCTTTCAAAAAAAGTGCTGAAATCACAGTTCTAATCTGTGCTTCTTTCCTTGCTAATGAAGTTGTTATAGTGGGAATCGTTCTGGGGAATGAAAAGAAGCAAGCTTCTCAATTAAGCCAGGTAAAAGGACCAATAAGAGTCCTCCTAATAAGGAGAAGATTCATGATGGCTGTTAATCGGCCTTACTCTCAACTGGCAGCCAACTGTCTGCCAGTATACACCCCATCATGTTTCTACAACCCGTGATGTGACGTCTTGAATGAGTAACTGTCTTCTCCAGGATAGCTCACCAAGGTTTCTCCTGGATCGCCAGAATACAATCCCAGAATACAAAATAATGCAGGGCATGAGTAACATGGATAGAGGGACGCTCTTCTTCCTCTCACAAAATACCTGATCTAGGGGACATCCACTCAAATTGAGGGCTGGGAGAGTAAGAACAGACAAAACAAAATATTATTTCACCCAGCGCGTTGTTAGTCTGTGGAACTACCTGCCACAGGATGTGGTGATGGCATCTGCCCTGGATGCCTTCAAAAGGGGATCAAACAGATTCCTGGAGGAAAAATCCATCACAGGTTACAAACCATGATGGAGATGTGTAATCTCCAGGCTTAAAACTGGGGTACTTCAAGGGCCAGATGCAGGGGAGTGGTATCAGGAGACAGATTTCTAGTCTCATATGCTCCCGGATACATTTGGTGGGGCCATTGTGAGATACAGGAAGCTGGACTAGATGTTATTATGTAACCCTTTTAAAATAGGGTCACCAGTATGTGGGTTTTTTTAAACAGTAATTGGTCAACAGCAAAGGATGGGTTAAGAGGTGGAGTTATCTGGGTGGATCTTGGTGTGGGGTTCTTAGAAAAAAAAGGTTTAAAAAAAGAATAAGGGAGGATCATGGAACAAACAGCACAAAAGTTAGCCTTAGGACTCGGTCCCACGTCCCTTTAAAAGCAGTTTAAATTACTAGAAAAACCTGTGTTAAAAATGCTGTCCCCATGGCCAACAGGCTTTTTGAAAAAAAAAGAAAAAGAAAACCCGGTAATGCCCCTTTAAACAAGGTTTCTGTGACTCACCCAAGACATAGGGAATTGTTTGCCTCACTTTGATAATCCACCTTTTAAGGAAGCAGACACCATGGGACCACGCAGATGATCTGGTTTTCTTCTTCTTTTTTAACTCATAGCACCAACCGGCTGTTCCTGGGCCGATCGGCACTGGTTTTTTTAATTGCTTTTCACCTTCAGAGAAACAGGAAGCTCCATGCGGTGCCCTGAGCATTAATTTCTCCCAGGCAAGTGGTCTATTTTTTTTCAAATGCTAGTGCCACCTGCTGGCCAAGGGGGCTGAACGGCACTTTAAAATAATAATAAAAACAGCTTTTGAGGTGGGAACTCTTATCCCACATTTAAATCAGGTGATGGGAGGAAGAGGAAAAGCCGGACCTTCAGAAGATCAGGATCAAAACCCAGGTGAGATAGCAGCCTTAGTTTGTATTTTTAGACTCAGGACAGTACACTACAGCTGAGCTTGTTGTGACTTTTGAGAAGGTATATGGAATCTCTGTCAACTGAGGGTGGAGGGGGAGAAACCTGAGCTTCTTGCCCTGTGAAGATGCCAGCCACAGAGTCTGGCGAAACATCAGGAAGAAAAACTTCCAGATCACAACCAAACAGCCTGAAAAACTCACAGCAACTTGCTATTTATTTGTATTCAAGAAATCTGTTCAGAATAGTGGAGGAGGAAAGTGATTTCTCTAAACTCTAAACTTTCTTTTCAAAGCCCTTCTATACACAAAAATTTCATCAGTGGTTCTGTTACTGGAGTCTGTGCCTTCCTAAGTGTTGCAGAGGTGTTTGAACTGCTGGTAAACTCTCTTTTTGCTACACCACAGAAATACAGAGCTCCACAAGAGAAAATACTGTAGCTACAAAGTTCACCCGAGTCCACACCTTTCTGGTTAACTAGAACTTAATTGTTTTTGTAGAATTGCAGAGCTGGAAGAAACCCTATGGATCACTGAAAGCAAGAAGCCAGGGGCGACTTTCCCATAGGCCTTTGTGGTTCAATGAACCAGGGCGCCTGAACCCCAAGGGCGCCTGGTAGCCTCCGAGAAGGCTCCCTGCTCCCCCCCCCAAAATTGGAAAAAGCGGTCCCGGGCAGCATCCATAGGCGGGTGGATCCGGAAAGCCGCCGGATCCTTGAGCCCGGAGGGAGTGATTTCCCCCTCCCCAGTGATCCTCCTCTGCTTCCTCCCAAGAAGACCCGTCGAGCAAGACACGCGCGCAACTCCCCCCCCAAATCATCCTCGTCGGAGTTGGCGACGGGAGGGCAGCAGGATGAGACCCCCGTGGGCGCTGGGCTGCTGGGCGCTGGCGCTGAGCTCCCTGCAAGCAGGTGAGAAAAATAGATTATTTGGGGGGGGGAGAGATTGCGGATCCGTGGGGTGGGAAGGGGGTCTCGGTGCTTCCTCTCGTGGCCTCTCTCCGGTCGTTCCTCTGGGTTAAAGTCGTAACGGCGGGAAAGTAACTCGGGCGCGTTCCTTCAGAGCCCCGGTGGTGCCAGTTGCCTCCGGGCTGGGAGGGGCTGGGGGTCCCTCGGATGGATAGCCCAGAGGTAGCGGGGAAAGGAAGGGAAAAGATGGGGGGTGTCCCTCGACGTCCCTCCAGGAAGGAAGGAAGGAAGGAAGGGGAAGGAAGGAAGGAAGGAAGGAGTCCGAATAGGATGCCGTCCGGGGCTCTGCAGCTGCAACACGCCTGGCCGACCCTTCCTCCGGGCAGTGCCATTGGGAGTTACTACCCTGCGAGGTCGGCGAGCCCCACAAAGGTCCCAATCCCACCCCCCACCCCCCACCCCCACCCCAGGAAGGGCCCTGTCCCGCTGGGGGAGCTCCAGAGGAGCAGACCCGCACACCGACGGCCTTCCTGGCTTTTACGCGTCCCCTTAAACGGCGGCGGGCCGGCGGAACTCTCCACCACAAGGCAAGACACCTCCTGGATGACTTGGCTTTAAGTTTACGGGTTGGGCAGCAGCGCTTCCTCACGAACTACTAGGATATGGAAGTCCTTCAACAAAATGCTTGATAAGATTGAGCTCTTTGTTGATATTTTGTGGTGAAGAAAGAAATGCACTCTGCACATGCCCAGGGACACACATTGGTTCCTGCCCCTCCTTCATCTGTTTCAGGGTTAAAATGTGCCACAGGTGGACTCAGGAGCATTATATAAGACCCACAAGGGAATACCAGACTCCTTGTCCTTTTTTTCTCCCCTAAAAATATTTTTATTTTCCCAATCAATTTTGGAGACAGCTTCAGTAAAAACCTGCCCCTCCCCTCATGTTCACTTCAGGGATTCCTGTTCTGTTGATAAGCAGGTGCAGATGCTGAAGGGGGGGTGGGAAATCAGAATTTATAAACCGGGTGTTTGCTGGTGATGTGAATATACCGGTAATAACAGTGGCAAGCATGTATTTTGTTAGCTAACCCACATGGCATGCTCCCTTATGTAGGCTATCTTGAGGTATGAGAAACAGCATGCTAAAGCTTTCCTAGGCTTGCACCCCTTCTTCCAAAGAATCACTGTCCGCCTTTAAAAGATAAGTAAAAGAATAAAACCTAGGGGTTCAAGTGGTAATAACTGCTTTTATTGTGCCTGCCTGTGGTTAATACTTGTGTTCCTTGATTTTTCTCAGTGGTTGTTCTTGTTCCTATTAAACCACAGTCTGCTCTGCTTATTGGTTGCTGGTGATTTTGCATTATATTAGTTAGTTTGGCTTGCTGCCTGTGTTGTGTAGGCACCTCAAGCATTTACTTGCTAGCTAACAGAATGGTATTCTTTTCCTCTGTGTACTACTACTGCATTTATTAAAATTTGTTAATGGTTCCTATCTACAAGGGCCATTTGGGTTGTGCTATTTGAGGGATGGATTTGGAGCAGAGGTGTGCTTTCGCTTGCATTTCATTATTCCTGGCAATTTTAGGTTTTCATTCCCTTAATTTAATTAATTTTAAAGCGCAACATAATCATTTTAAGTTTTGGTGTGTTAATTGTCCCTGCTTTTTGAATTTTGAATTTTGATTCATAGCTGTTTTTAGGAGCATCCTTCTGATGTGCTCACTCATTGCTTTATAGTCCTGTGATATAGTCCTGATGTCTCACATGAGGAACAACTTACTGTTGTTGTTAGGTTCGTACACCTTAACACAGTAACAAAAAAGGCTGAGGTGAGAGAGCATTTTTTAGGCTTTCTCCAAGTTGCTGACACTTCTGGACAAGCACTGGCGACGATTCTCTTGGATTTTTTAAAATCTGCAAATATTGAATTAGATGACATGCGAGGTCAAGGATATGATAATGGTGCAAATATGAAAGGGAAAAATATAGGTCTCCAAAGAAAAATATTGGATATAAATCCACGTGCTTTCTATGTTCCTTGTGCAGCTCATAGCCTCAATTTAGTAGTGAATGATGCTGCTAAAAGCTCCCTGGAAGTGACCAACTTTTTTTCTCTTGTTCAAGAAATATATGTATTCTTTTCTGGATCAACAACACGTTGGCAAATGCTCTTGGACCAGGTGCCAAATTTAACCTTAAAACCATTATCAAACACACGTTGGGAAAGTAGAGTAGAGGCACTGAAAGCACTTTGTTTTAATTTGGAAAAGGTTTATGATGCCCTATATTCAATTTATTCAGATAACAAGAGAGATGGTGACACAAGAAACATTGCAAGTTCATTGATGCTGAAATTGAAGTCTTTCCAATTCATATGTTCTTTGGTGACATGGCTTAAGATATTAACAAAAATTAATGTTGTTAGTAAAATCTTACAGAAGCCTGATGTTGTTCTCCCAGAAGCAGTCAAAATGATTGAGCAGGCCAAGAATAACTTAGCAACAATGCGTACAGACTCTGCATTTGACAGTATGTTGTTAGAAGCTACATCAATTGCTGAAGAAATAGAATGCGAAACTGTATTTACAAGCATTGGACGACCACAGCCCAGAAAAAGATTTTTCAGTTATGAGCATGCCGATGAGAAAATTACAGATCCACAGAACAACTTTAAAGTAAATTTTTTATTTTCATTTGTTTGACGTGGCAATTACAAAACTAAATGAACGGTTTGAACTGTTAAGTGCATACAATGACAGCTTTGCATTTTTACAAAATATAGACAAATGGAAAAAATTAGAGGCAGGCCAGAAAAGAGCAGTGTGTCTGAAATTGCAACAGAAACTGACTTCTGAAAGTGGAGCTGCTGATATAGATGGAGAAGATCTATTTCATGAGCTAGAACTCTTACCAATTGTTTTCAATAGTGACACAACTCCACTGGATGTTTTCAATTATATATACTCAAATAATTTGACATCAGTATTTCCAAACTTGTCCATATCACTACGTATATATTTAACAGTACCAGTGACTGTTGCAGAAGGTGAAAGATCATTTTCAAAATTAAAATTAATAAAAAATATTTAAGATCAACTATGTCTCAAGAAAGATTGTCAAACCTTGCCATGATCAGTATTGAAAAAGAAGTAGCAATAGATACCAGTGACCTTATAAAGGATTTTGCTCATAGAAAGGCTCGAAAAGTAGATTTTTTTGGGACATTAGCAAACAAGCAAAAACAAAACAATGTCGTGGTGTTGTATACTTAATAAGTGCATTGTTAAAAAATGAGCAACCTGAAAAGTTTCCTGTTTTCTTTATAATATTTAAGTGTCACGTTAGCTCCCTTAAAAAAGGAAGGCAGACAGCTCTGTGAAACGGGGGGGGCAGAGGGATCTTCGAACCACGGCTCCACATATCCTTAAGACGGCCCTGCAAGAAGCTAACCAGCAATTTAAAAGTCTCAGTAATTCACTCGGAGACATTCGTAGAAGGAAAAAAATAAAAGCATTTATTTAAATTTGCTTGATGCTACAGACTTGTGTACATTGCTTTCCTTACTGCACACATGTTAGCAACCAACTAAACAGATCTATAGCAATAAACAACTGGCACTAACGAAATACAGGCGCAGAGAAGTGAAACTTTCTTTGAATTTAAAAGCTGGAAGGAATGATGGGTTAATGCTGGATAGATAGAAAATTATCCCAGCCTGGAACAGCCCTTCCTAGTCACACAAAGTATAGACAGCATGCAAGGTTGTACATAGAATTCCAACAGTAAAATGGGTGTAGAAGAAAAGGCTGGAAATTATTAGGGAGGAAGGAGGAGCGGTCTGGGAGAACTACGTAGTTTCATAATGATGTAAGTAAGAGGAGAGAGGAAATAAACGTACACAGGGATTTTTCTATGCCTAACACCCCATCTCTGATACAGATAATTTGCTTTCTTCCACTGAAAAAGAACCAGTCCCAAAAGAAATGTCTACATTTTTATTGATAAGTCCAAGGTCTTTGGGAGAAATATTTGCAAGGGTATACTCACAGGCAACTTCTGGGATTCTCCTTACTACTTTGGGAAGGAGGTTGTCTTTTGAAATGTTTTGGATTTATCAACAAAATAGAAATATTTCTTTTCTCCGCAGTTTTTTTCCCCTCCACACAGAATTGCCGATAGAGAACACACACACAATTTTATCACTCAAAGTTCTAAAGCAGCAGCACTCAACTAGTGGGTCACAACCCTTTTAGGGGTCGACTACGCTTTCACAGGGGACTCCTAGATATTATTGTTATTGTTTTATTATTGTTAAATCATAAAGCAATAAAAAGATTGGGAAAGCAAGTACCTGTCCTAAAGCAATGGCTCTCAACACAGATGTTTGTAGACCACAATTCCCAGAAGCTTTCACTACCAGCTATGCTGGCAGTGGCTAGTGTTTCTGGAAACTGCAGTCCAAGAATACTTGCGTTCTCCAAGTTTGAGAACCACTGACCTAAAGGACTACCTATTCTAACATCCTACATCTTTTAGTAGCTTCCCTTGAATTTGCTTGGGCTTCCTCCTGAGTAGACACTTTCAAAGTGTTTTATTTCCGTGCTGTTTTTGACTGCTGTTTCATTATTGTTTTACAATGAAATTGCTTTTTCTGGTGTCATGCTTTATTGTTTTTATACGTCTGTCGGTTGCCTTTCTAATATTTGCTGGAGTACAAGGTGTTTTTTTAAAGTAATGCTTTAAATAAAATCCACATATAAAACATAATATATATTCTAGTATCATTACATTGACTAACCATTTTGTTCTGAGCACAATTCAGAATGTTCCGTCTTTTTAAGCTCCTTCACAGCCTGAACCCAAATTCACCTTAGGGCAAATTTATACTATTAAAATTATATAATAATTTTGGAACTACAGAGCTGAAAGAGACCCTATGAATCACTGAATCCAATCTATCAAGGAGGTACTGGGGAATTGAACTCCCAACCAGACCTAAACCACTGAACTATCCAGCCATATCTTTTTTCATTAACCAAATTTTATTACTGTGAGGAGGGGGAATTGACTGCTTCCTATGACAAAATAATTTGGCTGTTTTTGAATATTGTGAATTATTATTTTATTTTATTTATTTTAGAGCATTTTACCCCGCCTTTCTCCTTGGAAAAGGACCCAAGGCGTCTTGCAGTAATGAGGGATAATATACAGTCCAGTACAATTAAGACATGTTCAAGTATTGAGAACAGGGAATTGAGGAACATCTTAGAGCATTAAAAGGTAACATTATATTAAAGCTACAAGAGAACGCAAGCAGTTAAAAGGAGAGTAAAATTCCATGTAAAGTTACGAGTGATGGAAACTAACATTGAAAACATAGTGCCAAGGTAATCACACAAGGTTATAAATGCAAAGTCTATGTGATCCTATATAGATTCATATGAAAGACACATAATAGGGAGTCCATCATTCAGGGACAGCTTGCCTGAAGAAAAAGGTCTTTGCCTGTTTCTAGAAAGACATCGGATATGGGGCAGTCCTGGCCTCTAGTGGAAGAGAGTTCCAGTGTTTGGGTGCCACAGCCAAGAAGGCCCATTCATGTGTTCCCATGTGACATATCTGTGAGGGTGGCGGGATGGAGAGAAAGGCCTCTCCTGACGACCTAAACACCCAAGCTATTAGCTATTCCACCTTGAATACAAAAAAGAAAAAAAGAGTAGGGTTCATATCTGCTTTTGATTTTTGGCCCTGAAATCTCAGGGAATGGCGCGTTACTGACCTGTCAGTTCTCACAAATATAAAGAGGAAGGATGGGTGGGATTTAGTTGGGTCGGGAAAGAATTGAGAAAAGAAGATTTCCAGTACTTTTCCATGTATAAGACTATATTTTTGCCTAAAATTATTAGACTAAAAATTGAGGGTTGTCTTATCTACACGGAAGTAAGTCAACAAGAGAACCACACAGTTGTGAAACTGCAGTTTTAGGTTGGAAAAGTGGGGGGTTGTCCTATACATGGAGGCATCTTACAGATGGAACAATACAGGTAAGTTGGACTATTAGTAGGATGAGGAAGGAGAAGAACAAGCTACAGTAAGTGTGGAGCTGCCACCTACCTCTACAAAACTCTTTCAAAATCTTCCCTAATGAACAACTTGCCAAGAGTACAAAAGAGGAGAGGGACATTTTCTACTCTTCCCAGAAGACGGTGATTGGAGAGTGCTGATGAGATTATTGCTTTGGATTGGATGCTACAGCTGTCAGTGAGCAAGCCTTCCCTCCCAGAAACCGCACCACTGAGCTTTCCTTATCTGACTGCAACATTTGGAGTTGTATTGAGCCTAGTGGCACAGTGGTTAAATGGCTGTACTGCAGCTAGAACTATGCTTATGACCTGGGGTTCAATCCCAGGTAGCAGCTCAAGGTTCACTCAACCTTCCATCCTTCCGAGGTTGGTAAAATGAACACCCAACTTGATGGTGTGGGTGGGGGAAATGTGTAGCTTGCATAAATACATTGTAAGCAGCCCAGAGAGTGCTTTAAGCACTATGAGGTGGTATATAAGCAGAACACTTTGGGGGGGTTGTTTGGCTTTATTCTGTGTCCCTCTTTCTGAATCATTCACTTGATCCTCACTTGGACCAAGTTCAGACAGATCTCTTTGATATGGACCAGATTTGTACTGGTCTGAAGCAAACCAGTTGTGGTCATCAGAACAACTTGCACAACCCTAGTTTGTAGGCCCTACAATCAGGCTGCCACCTTGTTTCCTAGATAGACTCCTCTTATCAGCAATTTTGGCCCCTGGGGCAATTGACAGTATCTCCCATTGACACTACTTTAATGCCTGGCTGCCAGGCCTCCCCTCCACTAACTGGAGGACAACATGATGTCATTGAAAAAAAAAGTTTATGCTTTCAAAAAAAAGGGGGGATATGGCTGTTTATTTATTAGGGGATTGTGACAAAGAGGTATGGAAGATATATTATACAGTGGTACCTTGTATAAAGGAATTAATTCATTCCAAATGAAATTCTGTTAAGCAAATTTTCCTTTACACAAATTTCCTATAGGAATCCGTTGAAAACAGAGTAATCCCTAATCGCGATCACAACCATTTTTATGTTGTATGGATTTGCCCCATAGGCAATTATGTTAAGCAAATTTCCCCTATCTCCAATTTTTTATGTTGTACAGATTTTTTGTTAAACAAACCGTTTGATATACAAGGGTCCATTGGTATTTAGTATACTTGGTATGCCAGTTTTAATTCTTATAGCAATACCTAAGAAGGGTTCATGGATGAAACAGGGTAGGAGGGGTGGGTTCATGGCAAAATCTCTAGCAGCTGGTGCCTCTACAACATTGCTTCGGTCTTAAACTGGGGATTCTTTAGTGATGGGAATGAGTCAGAAGAAAGAAATGTTGAAATACTGTTTTGCAGAAGTCTCCTCCAGTTAGTATGTTTGCTCTGAGTCTTCATTCAGTAATGATTAGCCATGCATTAGAACAGCAAAGAGACTAGTTGCTCAAGAGCTTTTTGTTTGTTTGTTTTATTTTTGGGCTGAGACATTTCTGATGGCTTTTAAATGGCATCGATTTGGCCATCTTACACAGCTGCAGGTCTTCCTGAGACCATTGTGAACACATGGATGCAGCTGCTGGTGGTAAGCAGCTGTCGTGCTTCTCAAGAGAGATGATGAATTAAGCTCCGTACAGAGCCACCTGCTGTTCCCACTTTCTAAGAATGGCTGTGACCATACTGTATTGGGAGAGGTTATAATAATTTCCTGTTCTCTTCGTTGACTTGGTGTCTTGCCAGGTCTCCACTTTCAAGTGAATCGAAGGGCCAAACTATAAGCTTATATTAAATAGCGGGGAGGAAAATTAATTTATTTGCCATTTGGTGGAGATATTTAATGTGGAATTAGACATTAATGGCTGTGAACAACCAATCTGTTCTTCTGCCTGCAACAGAATGTCTCAAATGTTCATGCCTACCTAACTCAGCCATCACAACACAAAGTGAATTTCCCTCCTGGAGAAGAATCATACGCTATTATCTCTCATCCCTCAAGCAACACCTTGGCAAAATAAAAATGAATCAATGTTCTGGGCTAATCTTGAGGAAAAACAGAAATTCACCCCTGCCCAAACATAAGCAAAGAGGTCTCCTTCTATGCTGCCCCATACCACTTCAAGTAGTCTCTGGGCGGTTTACAGTTTTTAATTACAGCAATGCAGGCTACACGTTGCCCCCTCCCAGCAAGCTGGGTACTCATTTTACTGACCTCGGAAGGATGGAAGGCTGAGTGAACCTTGAGCCTGCTACCTGGGATTGAACCCGAGGTTGTGAGCACAGTTATAACTGCAGTACAGGCATTAAACCACTGTGCCAAAGGGCTCCATGTATTATAATAATAATAATAATAATAATAATAATAATAATAATAATAATAATAATAATAATAATAATAATAATAATAATAATAAATTTATTGTCATTGTGTGTATATACACAGTATACACATACAACGAAATTCAGACACCCAGAGACCAGATTCACACACACACACACACACACACACACACATCCCCGAACACTCTCACACACATTAAAAAATCCCCTCAACACACATAAAAATCCCTGAACACTCCCTCACCCTCCACCCACCCTAAAAACACAAAAAGTACACAAACAAAACATTAATTAAAAGCTACCGATCTCTGGAGTGCCAAGTGCTTGCGCCGCCATCTTAGCCACATGCCTGTAAGTGTGGACTTTTGTTTATTTTGTTTTTTAAAAAACAACACATTCTATCTAAAAACAGTAGGCCCCATTCCAAACTGAGGGCACTGTACTATCAGGACTATAGCCACCTCCTTGAGGAAAATCACATCCTATGTTGAACCTGGTATTTGCCCTCAAAAAGAATCTGATCTCGGACTTAATGATACATACGTAGCTTCTCTATGATAGTTGCCGGCACACCTTGCAAGCCTCAAAGCCTCATGTCAGGGCTTCCCTTAAAAAAATTAACAACATTCTTCTTTCTACAAGAGGCTTCTTTGTTTTGCCTAACAGCCCATTTCTAAAATTTGGATGCTCACCATTAGGCCCGTGCACTCACTCTGTATAAATTGCAAATAACCCCGGGACAATTGACAGTATCTGTATTAACTGCAACTAAACTCAGAAAAATCAGCAGTAGCTGAACACACCCTGAAACAAACTGGACATGAAATCCTCTTCTAGGACACAGAGGTACTGGACAACATGACCAATCACTATGTCAGACTACACAGGGAAGCCATTGGAATCTACAAACATAAGCACAGTTTCAACAACAAAAAAGAAAGTCCAAAAAAAAAAAACAAAGCCTGGCTGCCAGTGCTGAAAACTGCAGCCTGTAAAAGATCAAAGTTCAATGATTCCCACCCAGCCACAAGCACTAGTGATCAGTTCACACAATAGAACAGCTGACATCCATCAACTACAGAGAAGGATTGCTGCCACCCCTGATTACAGTGAAACTTCTTAATCCCTCCATCACAATACAATGACTAATAACACCTATTCTCCTGCATAGGACAAGTTTCCTCTTTCTCACAACTTTAAAACCACACAGTCTCACTCACTCCATACCCCACAGCACAGAGAGAACTCCTAGTTCCCTGAGCTCCTTGGCCTCTGAAGATGCCAGCCACAGAGTCTGGTGAAACGTCAGGAAGAAAAAATTCCAAAACACGGCCAAACAGCCTGAAAAACTCATATCTGTATTGCTTGCTTGTATTTTCAATGAATTTTGTGGGTATATAATAAAAGGCTTTAAAATCATTTATTCCACGTTTCCCCTGAGGATCCCAGGGCAGATGGTAGGTTTTCCACTCTTGCTATCCTCACAACCAGCCTTGGGAGGCAGCGAAGGGTGAATAGTCTAGGATTGCTTTTTGACTTTCCCAAGTAGACGCATTGCGGGGTGAACTTTCTCAATAGGGTCATGGTGGAATTTCCCCACATTCCCATACATACTCAGGTTTTAAAATGCACATTGAAGACTGTGATGCCATTTAATATCACATCCGGAGTATTTAACTCTTTTCTTGAAACAAAAAACAGTGTATACTATTTACTCAAGCATAGAAATAAGCTTTTCAAAGAAAATGCCAAAAATATATCCCGATCATGTTCCTTCTGTTCTGATAGAAAACAAAAGTTACTACTGTATGAAAATACAGTGGACCCTCCTATAACAAATGGTTTGTATAACATAAAGTCTATACAACATAAAAAAATTTGGAGATAGGGGAAATTTGCTTAACAGAATCACCTATGGGGCGAATCCGTACAACATAAAAATGGTCGCAATTAAGGGATGACTCCATTTTCAATGCATTCCTATGGGAAATTTGTATAAAGGAAAATTTGCTTAAGAGAATTTCATTTGGAACAAATTAATTCCTTTATACAAATTACCATTGTAAGGGGGTTTTTATTAGTAGAAAAGAAGAAGGAAGCCACATCAAGGGGTTTCCATCTGTTACCACCTGGCCAGTAAATATTTAGTTGCTAAACCTTATATGAAAACATTATAACGTTTTTGAAAGAGGACTTGTGCTAGCCAAGGTTTGTTAGTAACTGTAACGGGGGTGCTGAGTGAGCACAACAAACATCGCCTTGTGTTGTGAATCCTGCAGCAGCTTCTGATCAGATTAATATCCTGTTTCCACGAGCTCTCGTGGCCTTTCATTCTGAGCACAATCAGAAAACAAATTAAACCACTTACAGTGAACCAAAACTTCCCGTGTTTCCATGGAAATCCAGAGAAGGCAGAGCCTCCGAATCAACCAGACTGCCCAACATAAACGCCTTGTGCTGCTGGTTTGTCTAATCTGCTTCCAACCAAGAGCTGCCTCCGATATGCGCACCATCACTCTCAGCAACTTTCTACCCTGTGGAGCGTGCCCTAGTGACAGCTGACATCCAGTTCCACTTTGCAGACTTTCTGAGATCTTTGGGAGAGAGACAGCACTCTTCCTCACCCAAGGTTCCTAGAAACGAACCACGCATACTAACATTTACAGTTGTTTACACAGCTACAACCTTCCTTTGGACTGTCATATATAATTTCCATGAAACAGATCAATTAGGGCCTGATCACCCTAATCAAACCTTCCCCAATTCTAACAATATTTTCCATAACTCTGCTGTATCAAATTGCGATGACATGGTATACGTACCTGGGCAAAGGTTCCCATTTGTTTTAATATTACTAATTCATTTCTTCCGATTTGAAATATTATGGCCAGCTAGACTGTGGAACTGATTCATTTCCTCTCTTGCTTCCTGGTGCCATGTAGCCCCTTACTTTATATTTGTAGAAATAAGGCATAGATATTCTTTTAAGGCTAAAGCCCTTGGACCTTATGCCTTGGCTTGATTTAACTGCACTCTGGATTATGCGGATTGGCCTTGTGGGGAGCTGGAACATTGGCAGCTTTACCTTGCAGGGTGAGGTCCCCATGATAACCATCCTCCTATGCAACAATGGAATCAGGGTATAACTTGGAAGCATTTTGCAGGTGTGATCAGGTCCTTAGACCCCAAGAGCTGACTTTTTAGATCTAACTCCGGGTTTCTCTTTTCTAATGGCATTGGGAACCTTAGATCCTTGAGATAAACCTGACAGCACACCCCTTTCTCATTAACTGCCAAAGTCTCAATAACTCCCTTTAAGGCTGCTATCTCACCTGGGGAAGATCCTGATCTTCGGAATGTCCGGCTTTTCCTCTTCCTCCTGTCACGTGACTGAAGATGTGGGATAGCAGTTCCCACGTACAAATGTGTGTTTTTAGCGCAGTTCAGCCCCATGGCCAGCAGGTGGCACTAGGATATTTTTAAAAGGACCAGCTGGCTAGCGGAAATTAAAACAAACAGCACCCGATCCAGCTTCCTGTCACTAGGAGGGTGGGGAAAAATAAAATAAAAAAACAGTGCCAATCATGAAATAGGTCACTAAAAACCCAAACAATAGAAGATTTAAAAGGATGTCATCACCTCTCATTGTGCTGACTATAATTCCTACACATTTCTGCTTTGAACGAAGGTCTGCCATACTTGATACCTTGGAAGCAAATTCGTTTCATCTGTGTTTTGGGCCACAGATTAGTAAATAACACCCTGTTCTGTTCCATCATCACTTTTTAAAAGAAAGGAACATACAATAAGAGCAATTACCAAACAGGAAGAGCCTGGCAGTAGTTCATTTTCCCTTGAGTAGATTATATTGCATAATCCAAGGAAGGCTGAATCAACTTCTCATTTGAAGGAAGGGGTGGTTCCTGGTGCACAAGATGAGATGGCCTCATCAATTCATTAATTTCAATAAATATTTCCACATTTGCAAATACCTGCACTGCATCTTTGAGATGCAACCATAGCTATGTGTATGTTCTTATCATGTGTTGGCATGCACATCAAGTGCAAGTTTGGGTTGTGCATTGTTCACCGCTCAAAAACAACAACAACCACTGTTTTGTAAGTTGAGTCATGGCAATTGGACTTCTTTTTCTTGAGAGACTGAAACGTTTCACTGCTCATCCAAACAGCTGAAAAAGATGTCCAGTTGCCATGACTCAACTTCCAGATAAACTCACCTGGATGACTGAGAATCTTCACGGATAAACAACCACTGTTCTTCTTAGGAACAGTCCAGTGTCAATGAAGGAACAGTCCAGTGTCAAATTTAGTCACCAGAAAATGCCATATCCAGTTAAGGCTCACATGCATCTCTTTGTTCATCCATCTGGAAAATTGTGAAATGTGCATCCCTCCTCTCTTTCTGGGGTTCAAGAATACTGGTTCGGTTAGCTGCTGTTAAACACTGGCCCAGGGAGAGCTTTGATCATGCTAGCAAGGCATTTCTTATTAACTCCTCATACCTCTAATCATTGCATGACTCCTTTGAGATGGCATGTAATTGAATATGGCTTCCATCTGAAAACTTTTCATCTGTTATTGTTGCTGCTGCTTTTTGGTATTGTCAATCTACAACATATTCCTTCATAGACTACTAGGCTATGCATATAAAATATGGTGCCTGGCCCAGGAAGCTTACAACTTATGCAACTTATTGGCCAAACAAAAGTAGAGTAGCTGTGCAGTTAGATGGAGCGGTATATAAATAAATAAATAAATAAATAAAAATAAATAAATAAAGTCTTTAAAGTTTTAAATAAATAAATAAAATAAGGATAGAAGGCTGAGTCAACCCTGAGCCTGCTACCTGGGATTGAACCCAGGGTCATGAGCATAGTTTTACCTGCAGTGCAGGCATTTAACCACTGCACCACGGGGCTGCCCGACAAATGAGCAAGCACCTCCTCTCTGTATTCCAACAGTCCCATTCTTACACTGCCTGTGGGACTGACCATGCCACTGGTCATGTGACAAAAAGTCTACTAGGTTATAGGAGCACTTAGGTCCCCAAATAGATAGCATCCTAACGAGCAGAGACATCACTTTGCCAACTAAGGTCATGATAGTCAAAGCTATGGTTTTTCCAGTAGTGATGTATGGAAGTGAAAGCTGGACTATAAAGAAGGCTGATTGGCGCAGAATTGATGCTTTTGAGCTGTGGTGCTGGAGGAGAGTCATAAGAACATAAGAACATAAGAAGAGCCATGCTGGATCAGGCCAAAGGCCCATCTAGTCCACTTCCTGTATCCACGGGGCAGATACGTTTGGGAGCACAAGATGAACATACCACCCCCTGCATCTGTGAAGTATTCCAACAGTCCCATCTCCATCATGGTTTGTAACCTGTGATGGACTTTTCCTCTGGAACTGGTCATGTGAGGCAAAGATGCCATCATCCTGTGGCAGGGAGTTCCATAGGAGCTGGGTGAAAAAATATTTTCTTTAGGTTCTTCCCCAAACAGATATGCAGTTCTGGTATTTTGGGAGAGGAGAGACATCACTTTACTCATACCTAACATTATTTGATAGTCTCAATCATATCCCCCTCATGGTTTTTCCAGACTAAAGAGGCCCAAATGTTTTAGCCTTTCTTCATGAAAGCTGCCCAGTAATCATTTTAGTCGCTCTCTTCTGCACCTTTTCCAGCTCCACTATGTCTTTCTTGAGATGCGGTGACCAGAATTGTACACAATACTCCAGGTGGGGCCTTACTATTGTTTTGTATGACAGCATTATAATGTTGGCTGTTTTATTTTCTTGAGAGTCTTGAGAGTCCCCTGGACTGCAAGGAGATCAAACCTATCCATCTTGAAAGAAATCAACCCCGAATGTTCACTGGAAGGACAGATTTTGAAGCTGAGGCTCCAGTACTTTGGCCACCTCATGAGAAGAGAGGACTCCTTGGAAAAGTCCCTGATGCTGGGAAAGATCAAAGGCAAAAGGAAAAGAGGACGGCAGAGAATGAGATGATTGGACGGTGTCATCGATGCAACCAATATGAATTTGACCAAACTCCGGGAGGCAGTGGAGGATAGGAAGGCCTGGTGAGCTCTGGTCCATGGGGTCACAAAGAGTCGGACATGACTGAACGACTGAACAACAACAACAACAACAAAGGTCCCCAAATGTTCCTGGACTAAAATTACCAGAAGCCTTCACCACTAGCTATGCTGGCCAGGATTTCTGGGATATGTAGTCCAAGGAACATCAAGGAACCCAAGGCTGGAAGTCACTGACTTATATGATTGTCCTTCCACTCTGTACATAGGCAGGAAGGTACTAGCTTGAGAACAGCCATGACTTTTTGTTACAATGGCAAAATATATGTATACTTTAAAGATCAGCATGGCATCAGCTTCTGTGGACTAGATGCTACGTTAGAAGCATATAATGAAGTAAATGCTGTTATTTAGGAATAGTTTTAGCCACAGTTGCAGTGATCTGATCTACACCTTTCCTGGATTACCTATTGCAGAAATCGGCATTGTATGGTTTACCCAGGTTCACACAATAGGTAGCACACCTGGAAGCCTCTTAAAACTTCTGATATTATTGTAACAAGAAGTTAAGGTAAACAAAGAATGGTTTAAAGCAAAAATTGATTCCTGAGCATTAAAATATGATTTCTTTCACATGTTTTAAGTGTGGGCTTGAGATAGCAAAGGTCAGGGGATTAAAATGGATATTGGAGATGCCCTGGTGAGTTTAAGAGAGCCTGTGTGGTGAGCCTGAACTCCCAGAAGTTTATCACTGTAATTTTGTTACAAGATTGCACCGGGTTTATTTGTATCTTGGTAAAATGTGGAATTCTTTCCTCTTGTACGAAGGCAATACATTTCTCACTTGACTTCCAAAAGCCGGATCCTCTAAGGCTTCCTCGACAAGCACGGCCTCGAATATTTTGTATGTCGCCTGCCAACCCTGTGTTCCTCGCTTTTCCTCTATGGACCACCCATGGAAACATCGGTGATGCAAGGAAATAATGTGTAGAATGTTGGAAGGAAAGGAAGAGATGCCAACAGATAACCATGTAGGCAAAGCAAGATGATTTGCATCAATTCTGTGGGAGGAACAAGCCCAGAGGAAACTCAGCAAAATTTCCCTCCCCTCCCCAAGATGTGAGGAATGGGACAAGAAGTGCATGTAGGCAGAGAAGAATGAAATAGATTTTCTCTAAAGCAGGAAAATTTGCAGTGTGTGGGGGGGAGCATAAGAATCAGTGAAATAACAGGATACATAAATCCTATCTGATCCGGTCAACTGAAGTCATATTTATTTATTTATTTATTTATTTATTTATTTATTTATTTATTTATTTATTTAGCTTGTATGCTAAAGGTCTCTGGGTGGCTCGCAATCAAAGTAAACAATTTAGACAATTAAAACATCAAATTGCAATAAAATTAAAACAATAAAACATTTAAATACAATAAATACAATGTATTAAAACACTGCTGTATATACTTGAGTATAAGTCGAGGCCCCTAATTTTGCCTTTAAAAAGTGGGGAAATTGATTGACTTGAGTAATATCCAAGTCAATATTTCCCTCCACTGCCTTTCCCAAGCTGGTGCTGGCGGTGGCTGCTGCTGCCGCCACCATGGCAGTTCCCCTTCCCTCCTCCTCCTCCTCCTCCTCCTCCTCCTCTTCTGATTTCTGGGTGCATAGAGCAGTAGTGTCCAAACTTTGGCCCTCCAGATGTTTTGGACCACAACTCCCACAGTCCTTGGTCATTGGCAATCTAGGCTTGGAATGCTGGGAGTTGTAGTCCAAAACATCTGGAGGGCCAAATTTTGGACACCCCTGGCACAGAGGGAGAAACGGTGGGGTTTTTTTTTTAAAAAAAATGCCCTTTTCTCGTTGTCCTCTACTTGGTAGACATTGGCACTTGCTTTGGGAGAGGGAAAAATGTTTTTAAAAACCACTTCTCCCTCTATGTGCCCAGTGTGTTGGGGGAGGTTTTTAAAACTTTTTTCTCCCCTGAAGCAAGCACTGGTGGTGGAGATTGGCACTTGCTTTGAGACAGAATAAAAGTTTTCAAAATCCACTGCTGCTCCTCCCTCCCCCCATCGACCCACTGTATTCACCCCAGTATAAGTCAAGGGGCTCTTTTTCAGCCCAAAATTAGGGCTGAAAAACTCGACTTCTATTTAAGTACAGTATATACAAATCCCAGAATCCCCTATTCAATTGACTTATTTTTAAGGTAACAACGGCAAGCTGTGGTCCCTAGCTTAATGGTACAGCAATGTTTTCCATGAAGACATTGGTTCATTCAGCCTGCCCTTGAAATGGTCAAAGGTAGAATCATCAAATAACTGAGTTGGAAGGAACCTATAAGGTCATTGAGTCCAACTCCCCTACTCAAGGCAGGAATACAAATCAAAACAGATCATTTCTATAGAGTGCTTCCAGCACTGAAGCACTCACCACCTCCTGAGGTAACTGGCTCCATTGTTGTATTGCTCTAGTCTAGCAGTTAAGAGGGGGAATATGATTGAGACATACAAAATAATGCAGGGCATGAGTAAAGTGGATAGAGGGAAGCTCTTCTCCCTCTCACAAAATACCAGAACTAGGGGACATACACTCAAACTGAGGGTTGGGAGAGGGAGAACAGACAAAAGAAAATGTTTTTTCACCCAGTGCATTGTTAATCTGTGGAACTCCATGCCACAGGACGGGGTGATGGCATCCGGCCTGGGTGCCTTCAAAAGGGGATTGGACAGATTCCTGGAGGAAAAGTCCATCACAGGTTACAAACCATGATGGAGATGTGTAATATCCAGGCTTAAAACCGGGGTACTTCAAGGGCCAGATGCAAGGGAGTGGCATCAGGAGAGACATATCTAGTCTCATGCGCTCTCAGACGCATCTGGTGGGGCCACTGTGAGATACAGGAAGCTGGACTAAATGGGCCTTCCGCCTGATCCAGTATGGCTCTTCTTATGTTCTTAATTTTTTTCCTGATATTCAGTCTAAATTTGGCTTCCTGTAGCTTGAGCCCACTGTTGTGTGTCCTGCGCTCTGGGTTGATCGAGAACAGATCCTGCTCCTCCTCTCAATAGCAGCCTTTCAAGCCCAGAGTGACCTCGCTGCCAGGTGGGCGGTATAAAAATCCAGTAAATAAACAAATAAAATAAATAAATATTTGAAAAAGGCTATCATATCTCCATTCAGTCTTCTTGTCTCAAGGCCAGACTAGCCCAGTTCTTCCATTCTTTTCTTGTGGAGCTTGGTTTCCAAACCCCCCTGATCATCCTTGTTGCCCTCCTCTGCAGTTATCCCAGTTTGTTGGTATCTTCCTTAAAGTTCAGCTTCCCAGGACTGCACACAGTGCTCTAGACCCTCTCAGTTAAAGTAGGACCCCCGTATCCACTGATTCATTAACCACTGATTTAGTTATCCACAGTTGGGAGAGGGGGGGAATTAAATAAATAATTCAGCAGCCGCAAAGCAAGCTACTGTCACAAAGAGCATCTGTAAAGCAAGCTACTGTCATAAAACAGCAGCCATAAAGCAAACTACTGCCACAAAACAGCCGTCGTAAAGCAAGCTACTTTCAAAAAACAGCAGTTTGGTGAGTGTGAGGGTTCAACTTCTTTCACCCGCGATTCCGTGTCAATTATAAAGTCAGAGGCTTCTTGGTAAGGAACATCAAAAGGATTTTTATTTAACAATAACTCAGGTACAGACAGAACAGGACCTCTTGCTTGAGGGGTTAACTGTGTATATGAATTCGTTACAGCATCTTGCGGCTCAGCATCTTCATAAATAACATTAACCAAAGGAACTTGACCATTGGGTGACTTTAGAAATAATGGCGAGTAACCGACCCGCGCCCCATACATTGGGTCCCGCAACACGGGTGGCGAGCCCATTGTGCTACCGGATTCGGAGCCCTCTCGTTCTTCCATTCTTTTCTAAACTTCTCAGAAAACACGGACCACTGATATTCTTCCCCTCGGTCTACTCCCGTTTCTCATCTAAGCCTTCTTTCCCTCTCTCTCAGCTGCTTGTCCCAACTGTCCTCTTTCCTCTCTCGCGCAGTAACGTCCCCTTTCCAACTGTCATTCTCCGATACCCATAATCCCTCTCTCTCTATTATGGTCTCGCGCGCACATGCCCCCAACTCCTCGCGCTGTCCTTCCCCTGACTCGTGACCCTTTATCTCTCCTATTGGCCCGGTTTTCTCTTCTAAGCTCAAATCTTTTAGTTCTTTTATATTCTCTTCCTTCTTTCCAGACGGCACACTCTGTTCCAATGGCTTTTCTTCATCTCCCTTCTCACAGTGAGGTTTAAAATTCTTGTGAAAATCATGCCACACAAAGTGATCCTTGGCCGATAGTAAACCTATCACAGGGGTGTGGCGTGGGGAGGACAAGGGGGGCAAGGTGCCCCAGGCGCAGCAATTAGGGGGCACCAAATCGCCTACTGTCCCCCACCCCACCCCACTCGCCATCTCTGAATCCAGCTGCAGGCAGGCAGGCAGGCGAGAGTGGTGGCTGCGGCGCCCTCCTCCTCCTCCTCCAACTCTTTGTTGCCACGCACAGGAGAGGTAAGGCGCGCATGCGCTAATGTGCACACACACACACACACCACCACCACCACCACCACCACCACCACCAGCAGCAGCAGCAGCAGCAGCAGCAACAGCAACAGCAACAGCAACAACAACAACAACAACAACACAGCACTGTGCTGTGGGTGGCTCCACCTGCCCCCTTTCCACTGTGCCCGGGCAAGGAAGAGCCATGGAGGAGGCAGAGAAGGCCAGCGCCGGCCCCTTCAGCGACTGCAGCAGCTCCAAGCAAGGCTTCGAGAGAGAGCTGAGAGCGAGAGGGAGAGAGAGTGCTTTGAGAGAGAGAGAGAGAGTGAAGAGAGCAGAGAGAGAGAGAAAGAGAGAGAAATGGCATGTGGAAGCAGTGGGCTATAAAAATCAGAAAATGGGGGACTGACCAATCTGGTGAATCAGGGAAGGGTAGCCTGTTTTGAGGCAAGAGATGATGGGATGTTGACAATGAACGGCAACAATGGACTAAAAAGAGAGAAGGGAATTGATTTGCAAGAACTAGGAAGAGCAAGAGAAGGCCAGCAGACTCTTTGAGCCTTGATTTGGCCTTTGACTCATGATGTGTCCTTGTCAAGGAAAGACCAAAGCCTTGGCTGCCTTGCCAATCCTCGAATTCAGAGGGACTCACCCTTTCTGACCAGCAGAGTGGGTTCTGTTTAAGTGCCATAAAATCATATCCAACTGATGGTGACCCCAATGGGAATCCTCCAACTTTATTGGGTTAAACTTTAATTTGAAACGATTTTGAACCTTAGTTTTCATGTAGTAGCCTTCAGGCACTTTGGGCCGGAAAAAGTAGACCTCGGCCTGTTCGGCCCTGGACAGCCCTGGTATATACCCTTCTTCTGGGGGTGCTGTGCGACAGTGCAGCTTGCCAAATGCTACATAGGGTGGCTGTTCTCCAAGGAGCCACAGCAGGGAATCCAACCCCCTTTTGTTGATCTGCTGATATTTCAGTCTCTTTCCATCTATCTTTAGCTTACTTTGTCTATTGAATTACGATCAATGCTGTTTGATTTAATTTTGTTTTTATGTAATCATCATGATGTTATGTTATTTTTATCTTGTTGTATATTTTGTATTATTTATTGTATGTTGAATTCATTGTAATGGCAGTTATGCCCAGATGGGCATTTATGGAAGTTATGCCAGTGGCAGTTATGCCAGATGGGCAGTATATAAATAAATAAATAAATAAATAAATAAATAAATAAATAAATAAATAAATAAAAACTCCCAACCTCTGGCTTCAGGTGCCCAACACACTGAATTTTTTTAGCCTTGTGTGTGTGTGTTGTGTCGTTACAGTCGTGACTGACTCTGTGACTCCATGTCCATGGAGTTTTCTTGGCAGGAATACTGGAGTGGTTTGCTCGTTCCTACTCCAGGCGCCTACAGCACCTGGTATTCCCTGGTGGTCTCCCATCCAAGTACTAACCAGGGCCGACCCTGCTTAGCTTCTGAAATCAGGTGAGATTGGATCTCCAAATGAAGTAAATCCCATAACAGACAGTGAATCCTGGATAGACCATAGGGCCATCCTATGGCAAACCTCACTGGGAGGAAGACAGTATGGAGACTATCTTTCTTTGCAAATACAGAGACAACTGGAACTCATGCAGGGGCACTTAGATGCAGATGGAATGTGCGAGTTTCCTTGGCAGACTGGGCTAAGACAGATTTTTGTCACAACTGAAAATGTCTTCAGGGAAAAAAATCCCTTACAGTAGTTTTTTTAAAAAGGATTAGCTGCTATTTATTAATTTAGTTGCCGTGTGGGCTATCTGTTGCTTACATAATGTGTGCCAGCTAGTAAACAGGGTGGTTGTTTAAAAGAAAAAAGAAACAGGCTAGTCTTTTGATCAGACATCTTATTAGGAATACAGCTGCACCCTCTTGGACAGCTGCATTGCGGCTCTGTTCTTCCTCCCTTCACAAAACATTAATATAAAAGGGGCCCATTTTGATTGCCAATGGGGTTTCCCCTTTTCTTAAACCATGCATGTTTGCCAGCATCTAATGTTTTTAACACATAAGTATTTGCTCCCTTATTTTATCTTCAAACATCATTGTTCTCCTTATTCTGTACACCTTCTCCAGAACAAGAGGTTGATCGCCTTGTTTTCTCTCTTCTGGAATCATATTTTGGAAAGGTTCGGGCAGCTCGTTCCGAGCCGTAACCAGCTTTAGATCCTAATATTTGAAAACCCATGTTACGTTTCGTATGGAGGAAAAAGCAACATCTGAGGCTAAAAATCTGCATCCCAAGAGACAAGGCTGGTTCCAAATTGTTATGCCAGATGCACATTCCCACATGAACAACGTACACAATGTACACAGAAGGTTAGATAGATTTTAATGAGGCTTCAGGTAGAAGAAATCAGGCATGCTGTAACAAATGCATGTAATGCTGATCTAATATACAGAAGGCAGGATGCTTCCCTGGGCGCATTCAATCTCCAAACTCCCACGAAAGATTCAAAATTAGAGATGGGCCCAAAAGAAAAATTGAAACACTGTTTTGTCATTTTGTTAGATAACAAATTACTTCGTCACCTAACAAAACAGTAAGACGTGTTTTGTTTTGTTTCATTTTGTGATGAAATGACTTTTTTTCTCTAGGTAAGCCCCTGAAAATTGGAAAGGTTTTGGTGTCAGGGGGTGGAGTTATTAAGGTCCAAATGGGTTGCCCCAGGAAAAAAATATTTCTAATTGGATGCGGAACAGAAACCAAGCCGTGGATGAGTGATTTGGACCTTAATAAGTCAGGCCCATAAAACCCAAATCTCTCCAAATATCGGGGGCTTACCTAGAATCGCTTGAGGAAGCTCCCCTGCCATTCTTGTGCCTCTAGAACCCAGGGGAGCTTAGTGTTTCACTTTGTAATGAAACTACTTTTAAAATTTTGTTACAAATGAAACAAAACAAAACTACTAAAGAAACTAAACAAAATGCTATTTTTTCCATTTTGTGTCCATCTCTATCAAAATACAATACTGAAATCCCTGTGAGGAACAGCACATAACAGGCCTATCCCAGTTTAATCGTGCTGACAGCAGCGCTGCTGAAAATAAAAGGGTAAATAAGTTGTGCCTTCTTTGAGTCTCGCCAATTTCTGTGAGCCTGCTCAAAGCATGATTCAAATTCTGGATCTAACAGAGTGTAAATAAGGGGTCAATCAGTGACTGTGCATTCACCATGGCAATTTGGATACCGGACACCTAAAGTTCTATACTCATTCACCCCATTCCTTATTGCCTTCTTATCACACAAATAAATCTGTGAGAGACAGAGAGAAGAGAAATTGTGGTTTGCCTGCCTCTTTCTCTTATCAAAAAGAGGATTGAAAATAAAACAACTAACATTATAATGCCATTATACAAAACAACAGTAAGGCCGCACCTGGAGTATTGTGTACAATTCTGGTCACCACATCTCAAGAAAGACATAGTGGAACTGGAAAAGGTGCAGAAGAGAGTGACTAAAATGATTACTGGGCTGGGGCACCTCCCTTATGAGGAAAGGCTAAAACATTTGGGGCTCTTTAGTCTGGAAAAAAAGGCACCTGAGGGGGGATATGATTGAGACGTACAAAATAATGCAGGACATAAGCTCTTCTCCCTCTTATAAAATACCAGAACTAGGGGACATATACTCAAATTGAGGGCTGGGAGAGTAAGAACAGACAAAAGAAAATATTTTTTTCACTCAGCATGTTGTTAGTCTGTGGAACTCCCTGCCACAGGATGTGGTGATGGCATCTGGCCTGGATGCCTTCAAAAGGGGATTGGACAGATTCCTGGAAGAAAAGTCCATCACAGGTTACAAACCATGATGGAGATGTGTAATCTCCAGGCTTAAAACCAGGGTACTTCAAGGGCCAGATGCAGGGGAGTGGTATCAGGAGACAGATATCTAGTCTCATGCACTCCCAAACGCATCTGGTGGGGCCACTGTGAGATACAGGAAGCTGGACTAGATGGGCCTTTGGCCTGATCCAGCATGGCTCTTCTTATGTTCTTATGTTTTTATGTTCTCTCTGTGTGTGCATGAATACCCACTTGTGCCCAGTATGATGTATTCCACTCATCATTGTTCATGGTCCTACCAGCCGTCACTGGGACCTACAGAGAGTGCCATGCACCTGATTGATTAAGATGGCCAAAGGCAGGGAAAATCCATACTAGTGGTATGGAGAGTATGGTTTAAGATTTCCATCTTCCTCCCCCATATAGGTTGCAGTCCAACCAAAGAAGCCAACTGTGTAGATACATTCCTATCATTATTTTCCTGGACATATGTCTGTGAAGATTCTCAGTCATCCAGGTGAGTTTATCTGGAAGTTAAGTCATGGCTACTGAACTTCTTTTTCTTGAGAGATAGAAACGTTTTGCTGCTCATGCAAAAAGCTTCATGAGTCTGAATACAGCTAGTGCAAGTCCTCCATCTTATAGTCAGCTTTGACCTCTTGTCACCCTGGTCTAATATGCCTTGCCTCAAGCATACTCTCTCTGCTACATATCAGGGTGTGCTTTCAACAATACCCAGACAAAACAAAAGCCTTCACCACCAAGGCCATATAACGACCCATACTTTATAGGTTTCAGCACCTTAGGCCATTGTTCACCTTAAGGCTATGGATACTATTGTCTACCTAAGAAGCCTATTCATGCCATTGTTAATCTTAAGAGCCTATTTCAGACCAGGACAAGAGGCCAAAGCTGACTATAAGATGAAGGACTTGCAGTAGCTGTATTCAGACTGATGAAGCTGTTTGGATGAGCAGTGAAACGTTTCTATCTCTCAAGAAAAAGAAGTCCAGTCGCCATGACTCAACTTCCAGATTTCCTGGATGTAGCAATCATTGATTTTGTAGCATTCAATGATTCATTGGCTGTGCTTCATTTCATTAAGTCTTAACTCCAACACCAGCATCAGGTTGCATGCATATACTCTGCAGTGTGAACATGTTGTGTCATGCATCTATAGTATGTGCTGTTAAGTCAGAACTGACTGATCACAACCCCAATAGGACTTCAAGGGTAATAATGATATTTTAAAGAGTGGCTTGACAAGTTCCACATACCCCAGTGAGCTTCCATGTCTGGTTGGGGATTTGAACCCAGTTTTCTGATTCCTAGTCCATCACTCTAGCCATTACACCACACCAGGTACCATGTATGAATCCGCTCATCCATGGAAGTTTCTCTGTTGGGCACTTCCCACTATAAGTTCTCTACTCTGTCTTCTTGCCTACCTTCCATGTGTGTGTGACATAAATAAAGAGATGCTTCCTACCTGTACCTCCAGGTACCCAACTTAGGGCCTTTTTACACGACCCCTAAAATCTGAGGCAAAGGGCTCCCAAATGCGGAGCTTAAAATTGTTTTCCCACCAGCTGTGAACTTTAAACAAAATAAAGTACGACCACACCCACCTAAGCATGCCCCAGCACACTTTAAAAGTACCTGGTCTCCGGAGGTAAAAAATATTCCAATGCGGATTGTAAAAGCTGTGGACGCCGGGCTTCTGTTTGTTTTTTTGTCCCCGCCGCCGCTTTAAGAGACAGGAATCACTATGGGGCTGCTTGGCGCTGCTCCAACGGCAGAGGGAGGTGAGCAGAGGTGAGCCTGCATTCTTTTCTCCCTCCCCTCACACGGACAGGAGCAATGGAAATCGGAAGGGTGGGAACACAGGAAGAGGAACAACACCCCACGATCTCTGGTCCGAATTTAATTTGCCAGCAGATTTTAGAGGTCATGTAAAAGCGCCCTTACTGAGCTACTCAGCCATAAATTTAAGCATTAGAGAACTGCAATTAACCTGAGCCCCAGCAAGGCCTAACTCAAGGCAAGACTAGGCCATAGTCTTGCATACTGTATATATAGGAATAAATTGTTTTTCAAACGGGACTTCAAAATAAAACAATCTCTCCTGTCTAAACAAACACTGCCTGTTATTCAGATGTCATTGTTTTGCCCTACTTTGTGCTGTAGAATGCCAGGGCTGCCTTAATCTTTGTGAAACTAGGCTAGGCGATACCTTTATAGGTCACTAATAAAACAAACAAACAAAAAGCAAGCTGAGCTTTCGATGGCAAGCCATCTGTAGCAAAGCATTGTACCAAAAGTACAATATTGGCAAAAGATGTAGTTTGCCAGGCATTGAGATTCTTTGTGGCCAGATGATATCAGCCAGGCACTCTTCTGATGGGGCAGGAAGTATCATCTAGCCTAGTTTTGCAAAAAAAAATTCTGATCACGTGGCTCAATCCCCTTTTTGCTTCTACCGATTAATCTTTGTGATAACCAATCCACTGAAGATTTATGGCCAAAGTTGTCATTTTCTGTACCCTACTTCATTCTGTAACATATTCTTAACTAGCGCCCATATATAGGCTGCTACTCAAGCATCCATGAATCTATACCTCCCAAGAAGTAGTTTGTGGTCCATGGAATTTCATGCTAAATGAAAGAAGTGCTAAATCTTCCAGAAGCCTCTGTGTTGGGATCTTCAAAAACAGAGAGGTCAAAGCAGACCTAGAATATATTTTGCAGTTTAACCTGAAGCTGGCAGTTTCTTGCTTGCGAGACCACACACACATAGCCACTTTGGCTCCAAGGCCTTTGTTGTATAAGAGGTTGCAAAAACCTTTAAAGAAGACCCTTCCAGTTTCGCGTGAGCTAAAAGGAGGCCTTTCTGTTCTTCTTTTTCCATGAGGTCAGAGCTCAAAACACATTGTTTGCTTTTCTGCCAGAGAAGCAAGGATGTGAAGAACTTAACCAAACACTGTCTTTAGCTGTGGAACTTTGATATCACTGTAACAGGCATGGCATCTGCAGAATTTTGTGGTACCCAATCATATCCTAAGTTGGGTATTATATAGATGCACAGGTGTACATACACAAGCACAGTAAGTAAGTAAGTAAAGTAAGTAAGTAAGTAAGTAAGTAAGTAAGTAAGTAAGTAAGTAAGTAAGTAAGTAAGTAAGTAAGTAAATGGACATATCTCTTCTAAGCCCTGTGCACCATCAAAGCACCAAATCAGGATTTGCTTAAAGAGATGTCTTCAAATGTCTCACTTCAACAGTAAAGGAATCAGTCTCAGGCGCATACAATTCATGACCAACCAAGTGCCCTCACAAATTCCATGGTAAGTCTCCTTGTTTACAAGTAACTCGAGGTCTCAAAATGTTACTGTTTATCAGAATTAATACTGCACTGGAGTGCAATGATGAAATTTTGCTTGCACAAGAAAACAACATTCTACAAAGCAGAACATTCTACAAGCCATTTCGAAAAATGGGGATACCCCAATTTAAAAAAAAAATCTGTAACATTTAAGCCAGTCTTTGAATGCCTGTACTGCAGGTAAAACTGTGCTCACGACCTGGGGTTCAATCCCAGGTAGCAGGCTCAAGGTTCACTCAGCCTTCCGGCCTTCCAAGGTCGGTAAAATGAGTACCCAGCTTGCTGGGGGGTGGGGGTGGCAATGTGTAGTCTTCATACTGTAATTAAACTGTAAACCGCCCAGAGACTAATGGAAGTGGTATGGGGCAGTATATAAGCAGAACACTTTTTGAATGAGCACTAAACCTGGCACAGTTGGAACAAACAATCTAGGACCATGAAGACTACTGCACTTCTTACCCAAGCACAAAGCAATTGCCATGATTGTATTTCAGAAAAGTGAGCATGGTAGTGAGCACAGCAGCAGTGGGTTCCCAACCTTGGGTAGCCCAGGCGTGCTTGGAATGCAAGTGATAGAAACCCCAGACACCACCGCTGGTAGTGAAAGTTTCTGGGGATTGCTAGCCAAGAACATCTGGGTTGCCCAAGGTTGGAAACCACTCCTGTAGACCATCTTGACTGCTGCCATTGGTGTTGTCAGCATTCAGGATGCCTTTGCTATGTAAAGGTTGGCATCCTTTTTCTTGCCGTCAACACAGGCGCAATACTGTTCAGCAATACTGGGGCACTTCCTGGCAGTGTGCATTGTGGATACAGAAGCACCACCTTCCATATTCATGAACTGGAGGTTTCTTGAAGAACTGAATCTTCTCTTACTCAGTACAAGATGCACCAAACAATCATTCTCGTGGTAAAGCCTCAAAAAAAAAAAAAGACAAGGATATATAAATACATAATGCCCCTGTGAAGAATTTATCTTCCCATTCCTTCCAGCCCACATAAATTGAGAATCTGTTACTGAATTCATTAAGATAAGGACTTAAATTCCTGCTCCCTGGGAAACACCAAAGACTTTTTCAAGTCCCTAGTAGATACTCAGTTTTAAATGTGCACATTGAAGACTGTGATGCATATAATATCACATCCTGGGTATTTAACTCTTTCCTTGAAACAAAAAAATGTGTATACTGTTTACTCAATGCATCCCATTGGGTTCCCCCACCCAATTGGATGCATTGTTTGTTTGTTTGTTTTTTAGTTATTTTGGGGCAAGGAAGCAAGCACCAGCCATTGGTGCCACGGTTGCTCCAAGACATTTTAAAAACCTTGCACTTCCCCCCACCCCGATCGGGCACATTGGGAGAACGAAAAACAAAAAAGCAAAATAATTTTTTAAAAAAATTCATTTCATACGAAACAAACCTAAAAAAATGAAAAACGTAACACAACAGAATTCTTCCATTTCTTGCCCATCTCTATTTCAGATTAGAAAGATAGAGCAGTAGCAGCCAAGCAGGAGCTACTGAAGTAGTTTTTGCTGTTACTAGTGACAGGGAAGGTTCTTCATGGACATCAGGAGAAGGAAGGAAGACCTCCGTTCTTTGTATTCACAAATAAACTGAAAAGGGAACTCTCTGAGTCTGTACATACAAATTACCCTGCTCGCTCATAAATGTATTTATTTTATTTTATTTATAGAGTATTTTCTACCCTGCCTTTCTCCTTGGAAAAGGACCCAAGTTGGCTTACAGTAATGAGGGCCTCATTAATCCCTTTCATGAGGGATAATATACAGTTATGTAAAATTAAGACATGTTCAAGTATTGAGACAAGGGAACTGAGGGACATCTTAAAGCAGGCCTGCCCAAAGTCCGGCCCGGGGGCCAAATCCGGCCCGTCAGGCCATTCTGAGTGGCCCACAGCTGGCTGGCCCGCCCCTCCCTCCCCCTCCTTCGCCTCATGTTTTTTTTTAAATAAAAAAATATTCCACCAACACTGACACCGCTGGGAAGCTTGGGCAGCTGGGCGGACGGGCGGTCTGCCGCCACCGGCACCGCAGGGGAATGTGTGGGGGTGAGCAGGCCAGCGGGCCTCTGCCACCGCCAAGGAGCTTTGGGATGGGCTGGTGGGTGAGCAGTCACCACCGCTGGGGAGCTTGGGGGGGTGCAAGGTCACACAGATTGCCTCTTCCAAGGGGCGACCTGTGGCCACGGCTCCCTGTGCTTCCTTTGGTCCCCACCTCCCTCCCTCCCTCCCTTCCTTGTTCCCCACCTTCCTTCCTTCCTCTCTTGTTTTCCCACCTCCCTCCCTCCTCCCTTGGTCCCCGCCTTCCTTCCTGTGGGTGGGGTTGCAAGGGGTCAGTGGGTGGGGCTTATGGGTCAGTGGGTGGGGCTTGCAGTGGGGTGGCAGAGTCGGGGAGCAACCGGCCCCTGACACATTCTCAGCCACCAAATCTTGCCCTTCTTACAAAAAGTTTGGGCACCCCTGTCTTAAAGCATTAAAAGACATTACATTAAAGCTACAAGAGAATGCGAGCAGTTAAAAAGAGAATAAAATTCCATGTAAAAGTTATGAGTGATGGAAATATTGTTTTTATCATAATTTTGTTATATTATAATATTTCATAATAATTTTAATCATATTTCATTATATTTCATATACTGTATTTCATAATATTTTTATCATAATATTGTTATAATAATATTGTTTTTATCATTTACAAAAGTTACTTTTAACAAAAAAACAATTCCCAACTAGCTTGTCCATCAGGCTGGCTGAGGCTCCTAAGATACATTTTCGGAAAGGTCACTTTTCAAAGGTTTGTTCCTGAATGACATCAAGTTCATTTAAAGGCAGTTCTCACTTCTCTGTCTATCCTCTATTAGTACATACTGGTATCTACAGTATACATATTTCCCAAGTGCATTTACCAGAGAGGGCCACTACAGGCAGAGATCGTGCAGCATTTGCTACGTGCGTGTTGTCCTGTATCCAGGATCTGACTCCCCGTCGACACCACCGTCCTATTGCATTCTCAGTTACCAGTAGTTACTGCAAGCAGAAGTTTCGACAGAATGCCTGATGAGAACTCAGAGGTCTCTATTTCCACAGAGGATTTATCCCAGGCATTCAAACTGCTTTGTATCTCTAGCTGTAAATACCAAGCAAACTCCTTAAAGAATAGGCATGGCAATGGCTTTGATGGAGAAACTGATCACTAATTGAAGAATGAGGCGGTTCCACCCACCATGCGAAGTCAACAAGGATGGTGGAGGTTGTCGTCCGGATATCGGTGCCTGTATTTGTAAAAGTTTGTGTGCCGTTTTATGCCAATCACTGTCCTCTTTTGCCCTCCATTTCAGGGATGGCTGCCCTTTTTTTTTGAAGCAGCTTCCTTAACCACACGCCTTCATGCTCTGCAAATACCAATTGCGCGATCGCACCCATAATCACCTTGCATTTGATCTTTTGCTGAAGGGAATGTCCTAGGGAGAGAAATGGTTTGATTCCAAGACAGCGAGCTGATTTATGTCTTTGGAAGAAAAGGCGCAGTCTCCTAGCTGCAGTTAGGTATTAATAATGCCTATGAAACAGCAGTATTGAGCTTGTGAAAGCAGCACTTTGAATCGCTTTGCCAGGACAGCGTATATACCACAGAAAGTCGTCTTCCTCCATCCTTTTTACTGCTTGTGAAAAACATATACTGAGCTGCTTAAAATATAATGCCTTTGAAGTAAAGAAGCTATTTGGGCAATAATAAAAGGCAGTGTTGGGCCTTTTGTGAGGCACCTTGAAATCCAGAAATAGGATTTTAGGGATTCAAGGAATCCCCCAGCCCCATAATTTGGAGTAAACCCCCAATGCCAAATTATGGGTTTGGGAGTCCTCAAACCATCTGGAGGTACAACAGCACCCTCCCCTTCATACTGTTCCTATGCTATTTCTTCAAACCGTTAGAAAAAGCCCTGCCTCACGATAGGTGTCATGTGGGTTCCCTATGATTTTGAAAAGTGTTTTTGGATTGCAGTTTCCAGAATGGGAACTCAGTAGAAATGGGTGGAAACTCATCAGATGGAGAGACAACCTGGAAATCAGGAGAAATTTCCTGATGGTGAGAGCCATTAAACAGTGGAACAGCTTGCCTCCAGATGTTGTGGGTGCCTCATTGCTGGAGGTCCAAGGTCTCTTCCAACCCTACGATGGCTCTATGATTCTATGAGAATAATGAGCCTATTTTGCCAATGATAAAGGACTTCTGGGAGTTGTGGTCTAAAACATCTGGAGAGCAGAAAGTTCCCCATAAGCTTGCCATTAACCACACCTGCTTTGAAAACCAATGAAATGGCAGCCAGTGGTCTTCTGTCCGAACTTAAAAAATTTCCTGTTTTTCATTGGTGGAGATAATTTTCTATTATAAAGAGCAGAAAGACTTCATAACTTTCTTCCGATTAAACATAGAGATGATTTATCCCCCTTTTTTTCTTTCTTTTTGGAAGAAAATTACTCTGGACTCTGGAGCGATACGAAACCAGATGCATCTCTAGTTTTTAAGTAGGTGACAGAAGCAAACACACAATGTTCTGGGACATAGGATAGCATCAAGGATATCATGCTAAGAGTGAAGGAGAATAACTAAGAGCAATGCAGAATAAAATAGTACAGTATACACAAAGTCATACTTGAATGAGGAATCAGGTCCTTGACCTTGTAGATGTAACCCATGGGGCAATTTGTTTTGTGTAGCAGGTGCGGGGACAGTTAATTCGTTCCATATGAAATTCTGTTAAGCAAATTTTCCTTGATACAAATTTCCCATAGGAATGCATTGAAAACGGAGTAATCCCTAATTGCGACCATTTTTATGTTGTACGGATTTGCCCCATAGATGATTCTGTTAAGCAAATTTCCCCTGTCTCCGGAATTTTTTATGTTGTACAGATTTTATGTTATACAAACCGTTTGTTATAGGAGGGTCCACTGTATGTGTTAGAAGAAGTGCGCCAACATTTTTTGATCACTATAAAAATGTGTTACACTCTAAAGTCAGTACTTGAGCATTGTTGGTAAAATGTTCTAAGCAACAGGATACGAAATCCATACATTATACAACCATTTCAATCCATATTATACATGACAGACAAGTTGCAAAAAGCTCATTGAACCTAAGTCGTTTTGAAGGGTATTCGCCCATGAAAAAGATCTTTCAAAGGCCAGTACCGTACATTAGAAAGCAACTTGAGGGTTTTTATTCCTATGTTTGCTTCCCATAATCCCCCCCTGCTAGCATGGGCAACCATGAGGAATTCTGGGCATTGTAGCATTTATTTATTTATTTATTTATTTATTTATTTATTTATTTATTTATTTATGAGGTCCAATATGCCTTTTATTTTATACAAAATACAAAAAATACAAATTGCAAATTACAAAAAAGGCTAAACATCAACAATAGTGCACCCCTTCACCAAGAGGACCACTCTTCTTATTTACATTCATTACCCTCCACTCCAGAACAAAATTGATTGTTGTGCGGAAGCCTTGCCCTTATCTCTTACAAGCACATATTCAATAAATCTACCCCATATATCATAAAAAATATCTCAAACTCTCCTTTTTTAATCTTTAAAGTACATGTCAATTTTATCATTTAATGCAATATTCCATATTTCATTGTACCATTCATCTAAGCATAGTTCATGTTTAGATTTCCAATTTCTAGCAATTATTAATCTAGCCACAGTCAATAAATGCGTAATCAACTCTTTAGTTTTAAAATCATAATTATTATCAACAAATAGTGATAATTGAATTGGGCCCTATATTCCTTTCTAATATGTCACTTAATTCTTTAAAAACACATTTCCCAAATGATGAAGATTTCTAAGACCTGGGAATAAAAATAAATGAAGTTAACATGGACTTTACCATGATTGGACACTGTGACATGGCAGGGATCACTGTCCTTCCTCCAGAATGTCCTAGGACAGTCATTCCTGATCTTGGGTCCACAGACTACAACTCCTAGAAATCCTGGCCAGCAGGATTTCCCAGGCTTTTGGGAACTGTAGTCCATGAACATCTGGGGAACCCAAGGTTTGGATGAAACATTGCCCTAGGTCGTTGATGGTGAACGTTTGGCACTCCAGATGTTCTAGACCACAACACCCCCCATCCTTTGTCATTGGCAATACAGGCTTGGAATTCTGGGTATTTTAGTCCAAAACATCTGGAGTGGCGAAGGTTCGCCACCACTGCCCTAGGTGACCAGCTGTGTTGGGCTGCTCTCTCCATCTTTCAGCACAGATCCTTCACACACTCAACAAAGAGCATACAGTCTTGCAAAGTTGTCAGGAAACTGGCAGCAGCTGTGGGATCAAACCTGTCAAAAAACAGGAGACAAGAGACATGTTTCAGCTGTGGAAATATGACATTATTGTTTTTTACAGAGGAAAAGAAAGCTGTCAAAATACTTTACCAACACTATTCACAAAGTCCCCTTGGAAAACACACTGGAAGGGCCACTGGTATCGATGTGTGATTTTTGAAAGTTTTTGGGACACTGCCCTGGGTCAATTGTCTATGCACTAATTTGGCTTATTTGGTTTTCCAATCATCCCCCTGGTTTTATGCATTCTTCTTTTCCAAAGAGGAGGAGGAAGAGGAGGAGGAAGAGAAGAAGAATCTTAGTCGTGCTGAAGAGACCCTGTGGATAATCAGATTCAGCCATGAATGGATTTAAAAGGGAAATTAAACTCATGGAAGAGGAGATGATGCATAACTGAGTTAGCTATATGTCATGTTCATCATTGGAAGCAGTATGACCCTCAGTACCTGTTTGCAGGCAGAAATGAGTAACATGCATTGGGTGTGGGGGTGTGATAAGATTGAATTTTAGTCTGTTAAAGGACATTTCAATTGTTAAGGTGTTATGCACATAAGGTTGTTTGCTGCATACAACTTTTGCAATTTCTTGCAAGAGCTCACTGAGAGCTAGCAACATCTGAGGTTTCCTGTTGCTGAAGCATAAAACATAACTTGGGTAACATCTATCAGATGTCTATTCACAGAAATATCTACTTATATAGAATTTTCCATATGATATGTGGTATGCTGAAATATAGGCTTGGTAATAGATATTGAACAACACCTAGCTAGGTTTGATTGACATCAGCTAAAGGGAAACTTTAGACGATTTTGGAAGGTGGTGAGGTACTCAAAAGTTTATTTAAAGAAGTCTTATCCACCATTAAGGGGCCTAATTCTCTGCAATCACTCCTGGTGGTGCCTTGATTTGGGCCCTAGATGCATCTAGTCTCAATGTGTTCCATGTTATGTTGACATTTTGTGTTTGCTAATTAATAAACTTGCTGTGAGTCCTTCAATTTAAGTGTGGCAGTGTGGGATTTTTTTTCCAACTAAGGTACATCGCTTCAGGGGACTACACATTTTGGAATTCGACAATCAGCCTGACCATTGGCCATACTGGCCAAAGGATTTGGGGACCTGTAAACCCTGCCCCAAAAATGAAAGCTTATCAGTACACATAGGAGGGAACTCTTGGTCTCACATCTGAGTTGTGGGCTCTCTAGGGGGGATCTGACTGGCTGCTCTAGGGATAGAGCGCTGGACTAGATGGGGATTTGGTGAATTCCTTCATTAATCTTCCTCCTTTAAAGCCAGTCATGACTGGAATGTTGAAGAAGAAGAATGCCTAAGACATGGGCAATGATCAAGAAACACATTTTCTTAGACCCATGAGATGACCCAGTCTTCAGAAAGCTCATTCTTAAAGATGCTCAACCAGGTTCGATTTCAAGAAAGAAGGGCCTTTTTACACGACCCCTAAACTCCACCGCAAATGGCTCCCAGCTCCGGAGCTTAAAATTGTTTACCCACCAGCTCCGGAGTTTACTGAAAATTAAGTGCGACCATGCCCACCTAAACGGGTCCCAGCGCACTTTTCTTGTACCTGCTCTCCAAGGGTGAAAAATCTTGATGCGGATGTGCCGGGCTCTCCTCGCTTCTTTTTGTTGTTGTTTTTTGCCTCCCGCCCCTTTAAGAGAAGGAACCAGGAAGTGACGGGGCTCCCGGCAGCTTCCACTGGCACCGGGAAGTAAGCCTTTATTCTTTTGTCCCTTTTTTTCTCCCTCCCCTCACGCAGCCAGCAGCCAGGAAGTGCGGAGGGGTACGAAGAAGCGACAAACCCCTAAGATCTCTGGTGACCAGCGGATCTTCACTAAAAGCGCCAAGTCAAATCCTTTATCTTAGAGAAAGCATTTAATTTCCCACGGTGACTAACTATAGTAGAAAGCTTCCTGTATTGTTCTGATTGGGTTGTATTTCCATACTGGTTTGATATCACTGGTTGCAGATTGCTTTTCATTTCCTAAGAAGCAAGCATTGTAAGATATAAGGTATGCCTGCGTAGAGGATTAAGAAAAACAAATGAAACAAAGCATTGGGTGGTCGAGGGATCCATTCAAGTCCCAATGATGCATATGCAACAGAACTGAAGGATTCTATAATTCTATTATCCTATATTTGATATCCACGGATCCATGCAAAAATCCAGTGGATTGTCTTGACCATTGCTAACTAACTGAAGTTACTCTTTTCAAGGATGTCTTTGGCTCTTACCTCCGCCCTTTCCTTATACTGAGTCTTCTACTACACATCTACCACTCTTCTACCACTTTGTGGCCACAAATATGTTTATGTAAAGCAAAGTGAAATGGCCTGCTTATATAAATGGCCTGCACTTAAAGTACTCTCTGGGTAGTTTACAAAGTAATTATGCATGCTGCATATTGCCCCTCCCACTGACAAGCTGGGTACTCGTTTTACCAACCTCGGAAGGCTTGGAAGGCTGAGTGAACCTGGAGCCTGGGAACTGAACCCCAGGTCATCATCAGCACAGTTATGGCTGCAGTCCAGCAATTTAACAACTGTGCTATGAGGCTCCATGAGTAAAGATTCCCTCTCCCAGGTTACATTCCAGTTGGTCTTAAGGCTTCATTTACTTTGTTTCTCCGCTATGGCTCCATAAAAAGCAGACATAAGCCAGAGAGAAGGAAAATTTTCTCAAGATATACTAGATTTCAAACAAGGGGGAGGGAGATGGGTTTTTTTAAAAAAAAATAATCATAAACATAAACACAAGTATATTCTCAAAGTTCTGGACAATTGGGGGGGTGGGAAGGTCACAGCTGCCCAAATTCACCACCAATGAGACCTCTTGCTGTACCATAAAATAGCCCAGAAGGACTAAACCATGAAATCCTAAGTCTAGCATCTTTTTTACCTCCATACATTCCCAAAGAAGAGGAACAATAACAATAGTCTACCTGGTCACCGTAGTGGAGGAATGCGTGAGGTGAAGTTTATAAAAGGTCTCTTTCATGCTAAAAGTGCTACATAAATGATAAATATGACATAAACGAGACGTATGAATAATGCCAGTCAGCAAAGGCAGATGGGACCACAGCATCAGCCTGCAGAGATCTGCACACTAGTCCCAGTGGGATGATAACAGAACAATTAGTTTTGGTAGTTTTCCCAAACAGAATTAAAATGGGAAGGCAGCCACCTGGATTCCAGTCTAAATACTCGTCTCAGTCAGATGGGTTTACAGCACAAAGGAAGAGTCATTCCTTCACAACAGAAGAGACTGGAATGAGCCTCAGGATGGTGGAGATGAAAATAAAAGATAGTGCAAAAGAGGTAAAGGTTCCCCTGCACTTGCATGCTAGTTGTGTTTCCAAGCCAAAGAGCCAGCGTTGTGCAAGTCCATGGCCATGTGGCTGGCATGGCTGAACGCATTTCTGCGCACGGAACACTGTTTACCTTCCTGCTTTTTACAGCAGTGCCTATTTACCTCCTTGCATTTACATGCTTTCAGATTACTAGGTTGGCAGGAGATGGGGTTAACAGCCGGAGCTCACTCCGCTGTGTGGCACCCGGGATTCGAACCGCCGAGCTGCTGACTTTGCAGCCGATATGTGGAAGGTGCCTCAAAAATTCCCACACAATGAAGACCAGGCAGAAAGAAACTGGGTACACGAAGAATCCTTCTGTGCTGTGCACTTATGCCCATTGGTATAGTGGACCCAGAGTTTGCAGGGTCAACACTTTGATGGAGTGAGATCGACTATAGTATCACCTGGCGTCTCCCTCAGAACTCCCTGCCTGCTCTGAGCTTATCTGCAGCACTTGCAGTAGCTGGAATGCAAAACGATTTTCCCTGGGGCATCTGGTGTCAAGCTATCGCTTTTCTTGCAAAGCAGTTGGCACTGTTTGGTCTTGAATGGGCAAGGAAGACCCATCCACTGTGTAAAACATCTGCTCCTCCTTTACTGATGTGGACTGATCCAGCAGCCTGAATTTCAGGCTCTAATTGAGAACCACAGTATCCAAATATAGAGGTCTGTTGCAGGGAGCTAGAAAAAACAGACCCAGTAACCGAGCCGTCACAAACGGTGTGAGCCACACTCCCAAATACTTGGTGGAAATTCATTTGAAACGAGTTTCATTTTTGATTGGAAAAGAACGTGCTGTTGACTGATCGCCAGCCAGAAGCGGAGGAAAACGATTATTTGATTTTCTTGGCCAAACTGCTCTGTCGCAATATTGACCCTTAAGCTGCGCTTCCACCATTCACAACGGGTGATCTTTAAAAGAGCCACATCAGAGGATAAACGTGCGTCATCTGGATAAACAAGCAATCCCATTAATCACGCACCTGTGAGGCGAGTGCAGGATCAGGAAATCTGTCATTTCACCATGCAAGGGAGAAAAGTTGTTAAAGATAATGGCTGAAAACTTTTTATTTGTTTGTCTCATAATTAATATTCTGTTTGCTAATCAAAGATGCTACAGTATACTGTCTTGGCCCTCTGCAGATCTTGTGATGGTCCTTTTTTTTTTTTTGAGATTTAGCAAATGCCAAAAGCATTTTTACCTCCCCCCCCCTCAAAGAAAGTACAGAAAATAGACATCTTTGTAACTGTTACTCTTTGAGATGTCAGTCCCCAGAATTCCCCAAGCTACATGGCCATGCTGGCTGCTATCGTCTACAAAAGTAACTTTTAATAGCTGTGCACAAATTGAATACCTTGATGAAAAGCATTCCATTCCCCACTGGCCCCATGGCATGTTGCTAGACAGTTTTTGGCATACACTTGAAATATAAAGTTTTGGTGTGCACATTTCAGAAGTTTTAACCTGCAGACCTCAGAATGACAATGACATATCTGTTGGAGTTTTTACAACCTCGCATGCAACTTGCAGTTTGTTGGACTGAGAGGGGTCTTTCTAGGCTGGGGTGTGACTGTCCAGCAGTAACCAGCTGTTCCTTCCTTGTGACCAGATCGACACCAACAAATATGTTGCCTTCAACAGACTAAAGAGAGGGAAAGGCATAGAGATGGAAAGGAATGTTTGAGCAGTGCTCTAAATTCTCAGAATAAATTGGCTTCCAATATGAAATCATGACCAACACATCAGCAAGCATGATGGATAAGCAGATAGTTGAGCCTTAGCCAGTAAAGTGCATGCAGAATAGCTTTTGGGTAAGAAATGCCCTCTCCAGTACTTTGGCCACCTCATGAGGAGAGAGGAGTCCTTGGAAAAGTCCCTGATGCTGGGAAAGATCAAAGGCAAAAGGAAAAGAGGACAGCAGAGAATAAGATGGTTGGATGGTGTCATCGATGCAACCAACATGGATTTGACCAAACTCCAGGAGGCAGTGGAAGATAGGAAGGCCTGGCGAACTCTGGTCCATGGAGTCACAAAGAGTCGGACACGACTGAACGACTAAACAACAAAAAGAAATGCCCTTGTGAAGGTGACGTAGATGAGCTAAGAGGTTAAGGCAATTGTCCTCTAAAAGAGCAGATGCAGATATGCCAGGTAATTTTTATTAGCTCATTTATTTCTTAAGGTTGCAGAATACAACATTTCTTAGTACAGAACTAAAAAATGAAGGCTGTCCAGATTTCAACCTGCCTTGATTGTCCTAATTGGGAGACTGAAGAGCACATCATGTCTCCACGAGCAAAATAAAATAAAATAAAATAAAATAAAATGGCAACCCCACTTCATTCTTTGGAAATGCACAATAACCGCAGGGACTTAAAACAAATCAATCAATCAATAAAACAATACCTCCAACCAATGGTCCTCAAGTTATTGTGTGTAACAATGACCCTGTCACTTCAGCTCCAAAAAGATCCTTGTGGTCCAACCAATTTGCTGTTTGGGTCTTCCTTTTTCTGCTTTCCAGGAATCTAGGAAAAAGAAATCAACATGAAGCATTTGTATATTTTAAAGATTTCTAGCCCATTCCCATGGCTGACCCTGGGGCAAAGGACCTTCCATTCTATACAGAGTACCCAACTGCACAGGTTGCTGAATTTTACTGCAGAACTGGTGACAAGGATAGGAACCTGCCCCACACCTGAGGACAACAGGTTAAGTTAAGGGATGTAGGGTAGGCTCTTTGGCATGTACAGCTTGCTCCTTCAAAGGGCAGGAGCACCCGCTGGGCTCAGGAGAAACAGAAAAGAACATAAGAATATAAGAAGAGCCATGCTGGATCAGGCCAAAGGCCCATCTAGTCCAGCTTCCTGTATCTCACAGTGACCCCACCAGATGCATTTGGGAGTGCATGAGACTAGATATCTGTCTCCTGATACCACTCCCCTACATCTGGCCCTTGAAGTACCCTGGTTTTAAGCCTGGAGATTACACATCTCCATCATGGTTTGTAACCTGTGATGGACTTTTCCTCCAGGAATTGTCCAATCCCCTTTTGAAGGCATCCAGGCCAGATGCCATCACCACATCCTGTGGCAGGGAGTTCCACAGACTAACAACATGCTGGGTTAAAAATATTTTCTTTTGTCTGTTCTTACTCTCCCAGCCCTCAATTTGAGTGTATGTCCCCTAGTTCTGGTATTTTGTGAGAGGGAGAAGAGCTTTCCTCTATCCACTTTACTCATGCCCTGCATTACTTTGTACGTCTCAATCATATCCCCCCTCAGGCACCTTTTTTCCAGACTAAAGAGCCCCAAATGTTTTTGCCTTTCCTCATAAGGGAGGTGCCTCAGCCCAGTAATCATTTTAGTCGCTCTCTTCTGCACCTTTTCCAGTTCCACTATGTCTTTCTTGAGATGCGGTGACCAGAATTGTACACAATATTCCAGGTGCGGCCTTACTATTGTTTTGTATAATGGCATTATAATGTTGGCTGTTTTATTTTCAATCCCCTTTTTTAATAATCCCTAGCATGGAATTGGCCTTCTTCACCACTGCCACACATTGGGGAGACACCTTCATGGAGCTGTCCACCAACACACCAAGATCTCTTTCCTGATCTGTCACCGATAACTCAGAGCCCATGAGTTGATAGATAAAGTTTTGATTTTTTGCCCCTATATGCATTACTTTACATTTGGCTACATTAAAATGCATTTGCCATTTTGTAGCCCATTCCCCCAGTTTGGAGAGATCCTTCTGGAGCTCTTCATTTATGAACAGATTGAAAAGCACCGGTCCCAGGATAGATCCCTGGGGCACACCGCCTTTCACCTCTCTCCATTGTGAAAATTTCCCATTGACACCTACTCTTTGTTTCCTGGATCTCAACCAGTTCCCAGTCCATAAGAGGACCTGCCCTCTTATCCGCTGACTGTGCAATTTTCTCAGCAGCCTTTAGTGAGGGACTGTGTCAAAAGCCTTTTGAAAATCCAGATAGACTATATCCACCAGTTCACCCAAATCTACATGCCTGTTGACCTTTTCAAAAATTCTAAAAGATTTGTCAGACAAGACTTACCCTTGCAGAAGCCATGCTGATTTTCTCTCAGCAAGGTTTGTTCTTCTATGTGTTGTAAGATTTTCTCTTGGATGAGGCTTTCCACCATCTTCCCTGGGACAGATGTAAGGCTAACTGGCCTGTAGTTTCCCGGGTCCCCCCTCCTTCCTTTTTTAAAAATTGGTGTGACATCTGCTATCCTCCAGTCCCCCGGCACTGTGGCCGTTTTAAGAGACAAGTTGCATATTACCGTTAAGAGATCTGCAATTTCATTTCTCAGTTCCCTAATAACCCTTGGGTGGATGCCATCTGGACCCGGTGACTTGTTAATCTTCAATTTATCAATTAGTCCTAAAACATCCTCTCTTTTAACCCCAGATGGGGAAGATATCTCTGCTGTTCTGCCCTCCTAATGCCAGCATCAGCCACCCGGGTGGCTGACTCACTCTGCCCAATGGCAGGGCCACCCCTTTGCTTTTACTCCATGTAAATCATTTGCTGTGGTTTGTCACAAGAACAGCAGGTTCTCCTGTACCCCAGTGAAAAGCAACTCCATCCTGATAGTTCCGCAGTTGTTCCAGGAGACACACATAATGTTGTGACTCAGGAGCTCCTGTGTTTCTGGAGATACACACCTGGCACCTTGTGTGCATCACATTGTTACTTCCACCCAACAGCTACTGTATGCCGCACCCTTGACTCACATCATGGAGCATAGCTCTCAGATTGCATCCCATTTCACTGGGGATAGATAGATAGATAGATAGATAGATAGATAGATAGACAGACAGACAGATAGATAGACAGACAGATAGATAGATAGATAGACAGACAGACAGACAGACAGACAACAATATAGGAAACAAAGAAGGAAAAAAGAGACACTTACCAGGATTAAATAGATGGAGAGGCTTCCTGTTGACAACTCATCAAGCAAGTAAGGCCTGAAGATCCAGCATCTCCTTGACTGTTGCGTACATGGGCAGTAAATGCTGCTGGAAGTACTGTCAGCTGTTGCTTTGATACTGCTCTGCAGGTATGGTGGGATTTGTATCAACATGCAAGCTGTGATTAATGGAACACATTTCCACTGTTGGACCCTTTTAGTTCTCGACATATGTTCTGCTCTGTGCACCTGTTCCACTGTGTATCATATTTCCATATTGTGCTGAAATTTTCTTGCACTTTTAACTCTTACTTACTTAACTTACTTACTTACTTACTTACTTACTTACTTACTTACTTACTTACTTACTTATAAACCACCCATCTGGCAACAAAAGCCACTGTTATGTTGCAATTTATTTGCTGGTTTTTTTTTGTCATTCACATGTTTATTATAGTTTGATGCGCACAAACGTTGGGTAACCCACAGAATCCAACACAACAACAAAAAGGTGTTTTCAAGTTTCAGAGAACTGGAAAACTTCGGACCTGGCTCTACAAAGCTGGTTTGCAGTTGATCCACAGAGTAAAAACCACATATGTGCTGGTTTTAAGTCATAATGCTCTAAACAGCTAGGTCCAAGCTATCTAAATTCTTCTAATCCTTCCGAGGTCGTTAAAATGATTACCTCTGAGTCCCACAACCCTCACAGGTACGCTCGGTGGGTACACAAGAGAGGGCCTTTTCTATCACTGCTCCCAGACTGTGGAACTCCCTGCCACAGGAAACTAGGTTGGCCTCATCTTTACCGTCTTTCCACATGCAGACAAAACCTTTTCTCTTCAGGCAGGCTCTTCCTTAGTGACTGGCAGTCTGAAAGATTTTTTTTTAAAAAAATTGATTGGTGTGTGCTGTTTTAAATGTGTTTTTTAATATTTATTTTATTTACCATTTTTATATCATCCTTGTTTAATATGTATCTTTTAATTTGTGTCTTTTGTTTCGTTTTATTTAGTTTTCCTTTGATTTTTGACTGAAATAGAGAGAAGCAAAGTATTTCCTCGTATATTTTCGAACTAGCAAGGACAATGCAATCAGAACTACAGTGTAAGGAGCATCTTGTTATGTTTATTCTTTGCCATCAAGTCAGAACCAACTTATGACACCTGTAAGTGGACTTTCAAGGTAAGTGAGATGTTTTAAGGTATTTCATCCCGCCCATGTCTTTGTGGAGATTTGAACCCATGACTCCTGAGCCCTAGTCCATCACTCTATCCACTACACCACACTGGGTATCAAGGAGCATCTGGCTGCCCAAAATTAATGGGCAACATCACTGATTTCTTCTGAGAAATCATGTTATACTGAGCAACTCAGGTGTGACCTGTGTTGGTTTAACATCCTCTCTCTCTCTCTCTCTCTCCTTCCACCAGGATTGTTCAAATAATCCATTAAAAGTGCAGATTAGTAGAACAGTAATGTTAGAGGGAGAGAGGATGTTTTTGAGGTTTATAGATGACGAGACCATCTGTCATAGCTGTTCTCATCTTAGGAAAATAGGAAATGGCTCTCTATAACTGGTTTATTTGGACTTTTAAAAAGCTGTCATCTGATAAACTGGAGCACTTTTTAGATTTTACACCCTGGCCCCTATTGAAAGCCATCGATTTCCTCCCATTTGTCAACGTGTCATGGACTGCTTATTCTGAGATATAGTTTATTTTGTTATTGATATATCATCCTATTATTGTTCCTTTTAAAAAGATGCTGCGAATCTCAGCTTTGCTCTATTCTTTTCCTTCTCGAAGTCACACTCTAAGCATCAATAGAGAATGGAGAAAAACCAACAATTCTCAAATTTTATAACTTACAGACACCTTCTGAATGATGACTTCTCATTGAAACCACTAGGGAAATTAGTATCAGAAGGTTATAATCTGGATTGGTGGAAATATCAACAAATACATTCACACTTCAAAGAGCTTTCCAAAGAGGGTGGTTTTGTGACTACTGATACCTCATTTGATAAAATACTTTCTTCTGGTGACTCCAAGCTTCTTAGTAAATTCTATAGCATATTGTTAAATGAAAAAATGATTGATACATTGGTTAAAGACTTATGATAAGATGGGCAGAAAATTTGTCTATACTATTCATTTAAATAAATGGGACTCTCTGTGGAACACAGTTAAAATCTTCAAATCTAGTTCAAGGAAAATTGTTATAAGATGTTTTATAGATGGCACCAGGTTTATCCAAGATGTATAATTGTTCACCTAAATGTTGGAAATGTAATTATGACTGTGGAACCTTTTATCATATGTGGTGGACTTAAAGAAGCTAAGGCGTATTGGAACATGGTAAAACTTTTCTTAGAAAGATCTTTGAAAATTCCAGAGTTTAGACCAGAACTATTCTTGTTAAATATAGTAGATATAAATATTTCCTATGATCAGAGATATGTACTTCATCATCTAATTTAACTGCAAGAATACTTTTTAAACTTTGGAAACAACCAATCACGCCAACAGAGAAGGATCTTCATGGAAAGATAAGAGCCATCAATTGATAAACTCTCCATTTATCAACGGAGTCATGGATCTTTGGAAAGATCTGAGATAACAAATTTATTTTTGTGATAACATCTGGCAATTTTAGCAATATGTTAAATTACTATTTCTATTTTGCTTGATATACTCAATGTAAATCTTAAAAACTGTATCCCCCCCTTTCTTTCTTTTTTTCCCCTCCCACCCATACTCCTTCCCTTTGTTCCCCCCTTAAAAATCCAATAAAAATTTATAAAAAAAAAAAAAGAGAAAAACCAACAATTTCATTCAGCGTGCTCCTGTATTGATAACGCAGAAATATTAATAAAATAGGCAGTGAAGAAAGTCAGAGGGGAAAATTGTGCCTTCCAGAGGAGATGAAGAAGATGGATGAGCAAGGAGAGGAAATACATTCCGACAATCCTGTGCGTAATTTGTGTTGTTCTGTGTTGTGTCCTTACAGTCATGACCGGCTCTTCATGACCCCGTGTCCATGGAGTTTTCTTGGCAGGAATACTGGAATGGTTTGCCAGTCAAAACAATTCCCATGCTTTCTTTTCAAAGCACAGTGAGTAATTCCAGTATAGCCTTCAAATGAAAATTCCCCCAAAGAGCATGAAATCCATGTGCAAAACGTTGGCAATCAGAAGTAAAGGCTTTTTGGAGTTGCAAGATGACAATTATAATGAAATGAATGATAATGGTAGAATGACCACTCAGTTCTAGTCAGGCAACCTCATGAGTCATACCCCATTATTTGTTCCTCCAACATACTTGAATGTTTAAAAAAAAAAACACTTAGTTATCTTCTTCCGTGCTGCTGAATTAGACCATTCACTTAGGGCGTTTATACACGACCCCTAAACTCCGGGGCAAATGGCTCCCAGCTCTGGAGCTTAAAAATGTTTCCCCACCAGCTCCGGAGTTTAGAGGAAATTAGGTGCGACCACGCCCACTTTAGCAGGTCCCAGCGCACCTTTCAAGTACCTGCTCTTTGGAGGTGAAAATTCCTTGATGCGGTGTAACGATAGTGAGTGCGGGGCTCTCCTCGCTTCTGTTTGTTGTTGTTTTGGCTCCCGCCCCTTTAAGAGCTACTTTACAGAGACTGGAATGTTGCCGGCAAGAGCGAGAGGCAGAACGGAGGGGAGCGGCATGCTTTTCTTTCTCTTTTTCTCCCTCCCCTCACGCAGCCAGCAGCCAGGAAGTGCGGAGGAGTGGGGACACAGGAAGAGCGACGAACCCCTAAGATCTCTGGTCCGAATTTAAGTGGCCAGTGGATCTTAGGGGTCGTGTGAAAAGGCCCTTAGTGACCCCTGGCCACCCCTGCCCCCACCTCCTAGTTTTAGCTCTGTGGAAAACATCATCATATCCTCCGCTGTGATGCAAGTGAAGATAAGATACATGCTTAATCGACCAGCTCTGTTAGGAATGGACATCCTCCTTTTGTCTTATTCTATATAAGAACTTGTCTCCTTGTGCAGATTCTACCAGCTACAGTGGACCCTCGTATAACAAACAGTTTGTATAACATAAAATCTGTACAACATAAAAAATTCTGGAGATAGGGGAAATGTGCTTAACAGAATCATCTATGGGGCGAATCCGTAGAACATAAAAATGGTCACGATTAGAGATTACTCTGTTTTCAACGCATTCCTATGGGAAATTTGTATAAAGGAAAATTTTCTTAACAGAATTTCATTTGGAACGAATTAATTCCTTTATACAAGGTACCACTTGTATGCTGTTCTCAATTTCTCCCTTTTTTCACAAGAATTGTGTGTGTGTGTGTGTGTGTGTGTGTGTGTGTGTGTGTGTGTGTGTGTGTGTGTGAGAGAGAGAGAGAGAGAGAGAGAGAGAGAGAGAGAGAGAGAGAGAGAGACTGTGAGTGTGACAGCGTGTGCAAAAGTTGAGACCCATTCCTTAGGTTCATGGAAAGTAAATAATTTAAAAGACTGCATGGCCATCACAAAACACAAATGCAAAACTAGGCTACAGGTAATACCTTTATAGGGCACTTATAAAACTAAAAATAAATGCAAGCTTTTGGGTACAATACACTGTTCTTCAGAGCGAGTCCCAAAAGTTCAAACATGGCAAAATATGTGCTTTGCCAGGTGGTTAATCTTAACGTTCTTGGCTAAATGATGTATGCCAGGCCAGGAGTCTTGTTAGAGGCAGGAAGTCGCAGGGCAGTTGTGAAAGCTGCTTAAGCACTGGGTTTCACACACACCCTTCTTCAAACAAAGGAACAGAGGTCATACACCCCCTGCCACTGACTCACCACTGATCTCCATTTGGCTGTACAAGACATACAAGCCCCTGTTGGCCAGAGAGGAGGGGGGGAAAGGTTGATGTAGGGGACCCATGTGCCAATATGAGCCTGCCCGTACTCTAAGATCAGGCCAGGAGGCCCTGCTGAAGGTACCATCCCTCAAAGAGGTAAAGGGGGTGGCATATCGAAGCAGGGCCTTCTCAGCGGTTGCCCCCCAACTCTGGAATGTCCTCCCCACAGAGATCCACCTGGCACCAACACTCTTGGCTTTGCAATGGCAGGCAAAGACCTTCCTGTTTGGCCAGTATTTTAATTAGATTTTTTTGGCTGGACACATGAGCAGCAGGGTTTTATAATATATTGTATGTTGTTTTAACAGTATTGTATCTTATAGTTTTAATAACTTTATTGTTTTATAGTTTTTAATACATTGTTGTAAGCTGCCCAGAGACCTCTTGATAGTGGGACAGCTAAAAATGTACATAAATAAATAAATAAATAAATTAATTAAATAAATAAATAAATACCAATAAAATAACTTTGTTCCTACTAATTACAGTACGTTCCTTTTGAAATGGCAGTTCATCGTGCCATCATTATTTGGCTTTTCATTAAAAAAATTGGTTGAAATAAATTGTATCATGGAATCATGGATTTTAACACAATCTATCACTCAACAGATGAAAACATATGAAATGTGAATTTATATCAGCAGCATCACCATCATCTTAGAATTGTGGAGCTGGAAGGGCATCGGTTGAGGAGGCACAGGGGAGAATCAGAATCCCAACCATTGGCTGTGCAGCTGGATCCCTACGCCGCTGAGCTACCCAGCAGTTGCATCTTTCTTGGACCAACTGGGTGACCCACAAAGAAACACCAAACTAAAGCCTCTAAATCATAACGTTCACAAAATATAGAATACTTCAGTTATGAAATCAGAAGCAAAATCTACAGGTCTGTCTGTACAGCTCCTTGCTCAAAGTAAAGGTGTATCGAAAAGGGAAGGTCATCTCGAATGAGAAACCTTAATGAAAATTTGGATCTGTAACTTAATTAGGATGATGGGGCAGCGGGGTGGGGGTGGGGTGGGGCGGCAGGGGGCGGCAGGAGGTGGCGGATGATGGGGGACGGCGACGGGCACGGGGGTGGGCGGCAATGGGCGTGGGGGATAGTGGGCGGATGGCAACGGGCGACGGGGGAACGGTCGGCGGTGGCCAGTGGCGGGGGGCAGTGGGGGCAGCAGACTGGCCAGCACCCCCACCCCATTTGGTGCCCTAGGCAACTGCCTAGTTCGCCTTAATGGACGCGCCGGCCCTGCTTCCAGTAAGAGAGGGAACAAGGAAGAAGAAAAGGAACTGTGTTTATTGCTTGGGGCACAGGACACCAAAGCTCTGACCCAATATGGCGCAACCTAGAATAATGACAGCCAATAATAATAGCAATAGCATCCATATGCAAGTTGCAATGTTATGATGACTGCTTATGTAGTAGGTTGATCTTTTATTTTTATGTCATTGTGCTAGACCTTTGGGATTTTGTGTTGCATTTGTTTGATCTTTTGTTTTCTTTTTTTGTAATGTTTGTATTTGGCCATTATTTGTAAACCACCCAGAATGGCCATGGCTGCCAGATGGGCAGTATAAAAGTCTAACAAACAAACAAACAAACAAACAAACAAACAAACAAATAATAAACCTTGCTTTTGACGACGGCCAGATATATCAATTGAACAGGAATACATGGGGGACAGAGGTGGGGTGGAAGACAGCTCTGCACAGCATTTGAGGAGCCACGCAGGGTCCTTCATATGAAGGACTGCAAAGAGCTTTGTGCCCGTTTCGAAATGGAAACTGTGGGCATTAGAGGTGGGCACGAACCAGAAAACTCATGGTTCAGGTTCGTCTGGTTCGGGCCCACCCTTGGTTTGGTTCGGGTTCGGATTCAGGTTCAGGTTCGGGTTCGGGTTCCAACAAATTAAAAAAATGTATGAACCCGAACCGGTTCAGGGTTCTTATCGGCATCGGCGGCGGCTCTGTGGTGGGGGTGGCAGCAGTGGATCCTGGTCCCTGCAGCAGGGGCTTTTTGAGTCATTGGCATAGGGCCAGTGCCTCTTTCCCCCTTTATTTTGGAGCACCGACCTGCCCACCTCTGGGACCGGGTCAATGCTCCTTTATTTTATTTTATTTTATTTTATTTTATTTTATTTTATTACTTCCGAGTTTCAGCCGTGTTACAGCTGTAGCACAGGCCGGCTTTTTTCTCCCCAAGCACCGACCGCACGGCCCCTAGGGCCCGGTCAGGGCTCCTTTTATTTATTTATTTATTTATTTATTTTCAAGCACCGACTGCGCAGCCCCTGGGGCCCAGTCAGCAATTCTTTTACTTTTTTATTTTTTTATTGATTTTAGGGTGCTGACCCGGCCACCTCTGGGGCCAGGTAGGCGCTCCTTTATTTTATTTTATATTCATTTATATATTTTTTTACTTCTGTGTTCCGGCCACACTACAGCTATAGCTGTGGGCTGGCTTTTTTTTTTTTAAGCACCAACCGCCTGGCCCTTGGGGCTCAGTCGGCGCTCCTTTATTTTATTTTTATTTTTATTTTTATTACTTCTGGGTTCTGGCCCTGCTACAGGTGTAGCACAGGCTGCCTTTTTTTCCCAAGCGCCAACCGCATGGCCCCTGGGGCCCAATCGGCACTGCGGGGGGGGGGGTGGTGTTTTTCTATTTTAGGGTGCCGACCAGGCCACCCCTGGAGCCCAGTTCACGCTCCTTTATTTTATTTTATTTTATTTTTATTTTTATTTTTTACTTCCGACCCGTGGCCCGTGCTACAGCTGTAACGTGGGCCGGTTGGCTTTTCCCTGCAGCCAAGAAGACCGAAGATCATCCAGCACCAGGTAGGAGACGTCACCACCATTAACGAAACAAACCAAACTGAACCAATTTTTTTCGGTTTGTTTTGTTTTGTTCTAAATTCACTCTGGGGTTCGTTATTCGTTTTGTTAGGTAACAAATAACAAATAACAAATAATGAAATGAACTAAAAGTTCATTTCGTGCCCATCTCTAGTCGGCATCTTAGCCAGTTTCAGTGATCATGGGCACAATCATACGGGGGACGCTGACTGCATTTTCATTTGCATTTTGTGACCAATTATTTTTATTTTATTTATTTATTTATTTATTTTTGTGCCGCCCACTACCCAAAGGTCTCGTCAAGGAATTAAAACAGTTAAGACATAAAATATCAATAAATAATTAAAACAACAGCAAAACCTTAAACAATCATGCGACAGTATGTACAAAGAACTACACTCCTGCCCAACCCCCAATCCATGCCCAAACTGGTCTTTTTTGGTCCACCTGTAGGGCTACTGCTTTTGGGGGAGGGGGAGGTTAGAGTCGCTCCCCAACAGATCAAAGGGTTGCTTAAAGAGAGATTACATCCTGCAAAAGCATCTTTTTAATGCAACTGGATAAATGCCTTGTCCAATATCTGCTGGCACCCTAAGCCACCTTCACTGACTAAGGGCCTTTTCACACGACCCCTAAGATCCGCTGGCCCCGTAAATTCGGACCAAAGATCTTAGGGGTTCCTTGCTCTTCCTTCCTCCCCACCAGAGAAAGAGAGGAAAAAATGCAGCTCACCTGGAGGAGCTTCTCCATTTCTCTTCCATTTCTCTTCTGCTTGCTTTTTTTCCTCCCACCTCTTCTCTTAAAGGGGCGGGAGGCAAAAAAAACACAAGCAGAAGCCAGGAGAGCCCCGCACTGACCAGATTAAATCCGGGCCTGGGGATTTTCACCCACCTCAAGCAGGTACAAGAAAGTGCAGCTGGGTCGCGCTTAGGTGGGCGGGGTCGCACTTAATTTCCTGCAAACTCCAGAGCTGGTGAGAAAACACTTGTAAGGTCCGGAGTTTGCAGCCATTTGCTGCGGAGTTTAGGGGTCGTGTATAAAGGCCCTATGCTATGAGGTATGCGTCATTGAAACTAACTATAGTTAATGCTAATCATGGTTTGTCACTCTGAACCTGTCAGCCACAAGAGGCAAATTGCTTATGCCTCCACCCTTCTGTCATCATACCACAAGAGGATACCAGCCAAAGATTTCAACAAGGCATTCAAAAAGTACAGAAATAAAGAGCAAATCGGGAATTACGGGACAGATAACAAGGACCATCTCTGGCTGACAGACAAAGCTTGAGTGTAGATGTTATTACATCTTTGGCTGCCAGCAGCAGCCTTATCGTTAGAGAGCACAAGGAGGTCAATTCAGACAGGACACACTAGAGGAGCAATGAACTACAGTGGACCCTTGTTTAACAAACCGTTTGTATAACATAAAATATGTACAACATAAAAAATTCCAGAGATAGGGGAAATTTCCTTTACATAATCGCCTATGGGGAGAATCCGTACAACATAAAAATGGGATTACTCCATTTTCAATGCATTCCTATGGGAATTTGTATAAAGGAAAATTAGCTTAACATAATTTCATTTGGAACGAATTATTTCCTTTATACAAGGTACCACTGTATGGCACAAATCCACAGACAATGGCTTTTTGGGACTTGATGTCTGCTCTGCAACCTGAAGTAGCCCCAGCAATGTGCAATGGAGAGTGCCGTCCATATGGACTGGGATCTCAGTCGGTGTCTGTAAACTGAGTTAGATGGGGAACATTAGTCCTCAGGCCTCAGGCCTTTCTCATGACTAGTGCTGGAATTTTTGAGGGGCAGCTCCAGAATGATATCAAAATTGACATACACAAGTGACAAATAGGAACCTCTATTCCTGCACAACACACATAGAAACACCTGGGTGCAGATCGGTGGGTCCCCCTGAAAGCTATCAAAAGATTTACTCACTGCATCATAAGGCCTTCAGAAGAGAGGCGGTAAATAAATAAATAAATAAATGAATAAATAAATAAATGGTGGCACCTATCTACTAGCGGGGATTGGGACTTGTGACTTTCATTGTGACCGGCGGTGACTTTACTTGGACTAAAATTGACAAAGACAAGTAACAAACAGAAAAACACCTATTCCTGCACAACACCTGTGTAACTTAATGTATGTTGACATCCTCTGTGTAACTTAATGTATGTTGACCTGCTTCTCTGAAACTGCTTAGTCATCTTTACCTAGCATTAAGTACCATTGAAAACCTGTTTTCTCATGCAGGCTCTCCCTTAGTGTGGGTCACAAGGGCAGTGATGCACTGCATTTCAGTTCAAGACTCATACTGCCCCCTCCCCCTCCTAATTAGTGTTGTTTGTTCTGTTTCTCTTTGGACTTGTTTAAATTTGTCAATTATGTTTAATATTGTTTATTGCTGTTTTATTTTGCTTGCTGTGTCATCTTGTATCACGTTGTCTTATTATTATTATTATTATTATTGCTACATTGTACACTGTATTGTTGTAAACTGCCCACAGTGGCTGGGCTACTTGTAGCTAGAAGGGCAATATAGAAATCAATCAATCAATCAATCAATCAATCAATCAATCAATCAATCAATCAATCAAGGCAACTATTTCTTGCCCATGAGAGTAGAGCTGTATGCATATCCTTTTCTTATAAAACAACTGTTAGCCACGGATTTCCAGGTGTCCGTTGTGGATGGGTCGGTTCCACCTGAAAGCTATCAAAAGATTTGGTGGCTGTATCATAAGGCCTCTTAAGAGGAGGCACCTATTTACTAGCAAGGATGGGGACTTGAGCCACGGTTTGCTCTCATGCCCTACTCAAGTGGCACCGGCAACTTGACTTGGACAAAAGCTGGGGGTTCTTGGGAGACTTGCAACCCGACTTCCAACTCAGATCCTGTAGTTGAGTCCATATGGGCCCGCCCCTGTCCCAGCCACCTGTTTCCATCCCCCACCCCCATCCCAGCTGAATGCCGTGTCCTGGCCATTGGCCCACCCCCGTCACCACCATTGCCGCCATCTTTGAAGGCCGCAGGGGCAGCTTTCCTTCCAGGAGCCAAGAGCTGGCTGCCTCCGTCCACAAATGTGCCAGCCAGCTGATAGGCTGGCGCATGTGTAGAGACAGCAGGCCATCTCCAGAAACAGACATCAGCCTGCTCTCTTGGCACATGGGCTGGCCTATCAGCTGGCTGGCGCATGCACGGTCTGAGTGTCAAGTCCAGGAGAGGGGGCAAAGACTCGGAGACTCAAACTTTGGGCTTGGGACTCTGCCCTTGATCTCTAAGACTTGGACTTGGACTTGGGTTTCGGTCGTGAAGACTTACCACCAACATCCCTGTTTATTAGTAAATACATTGTGTATTTTCCTCACCTGCTATGGGCTTATTTTGGTGCCTCCAGTAACCTCACCAAGAGAAATTAACGATGGGTTCTTTTAGCCTCTTATTTTCTTCTTTTTCCATTTTAGTTAACCAGGATTTTAAAACAGCCTTGAGCAGTGTGCAAACAAGGATACAACACAAACATATGAACCTGTGGACCCCTTCCAATGGTTCACACAGGGCATTTATACACGATCCCTAAGCTCCGCCGCAAATGGCTGCAAGGTCCGGACCTTAAAAATGTTTACCCACCAGCTCCGGACTTTGCAGACGATTAAGTGCGACCCCGCCTACTTAGCGCGACCAAACAGCAGTTTTCTTGTACCTGCTATTTGGAGGTGACAAATATTTGATCCGGTGTAAGGATAGTGAGTGCGGGGCTCTCCTGGCTTCTGTTTGTTCTTTTTTTGCGCCCCGATCCTTTAAGAGATCTGAATGCTGCCCGGAACAAAATGGAGGTAACCGGCATGCTTTTCTTTCTTTTTTCTCCCTCCCTCGGGCAGCCAGAAACCAGGAAGTGCGGAGGGGGGTGGGGACAGAGGAAGAGTGAGGAACCCCTAAGATCTCTGGTCCGAATTTAAGTGGCCAGCGGATCTTAGGGGTTGTGTAAAAAGGCCCCACACACACACCCAGAATGACATATAGCTCCCCATGAGAATGGTTGCTTTAAAGGCTTTCCTGAACAAAAAAAAGGGCTAAAATGCAGCTCCCGGAACCCTCTGTGAGTCATAACTTGCCTTTTAAATAAGCTGCAGCTATCATTTGGAATGTTTAAAACTCCTTAAAAAAATCAGGAGTAGAATCCTAACTGCTTTCAGATTCATCGGTGGTGGTCATTCGTTCTATTTATTTGTTTCTTTATTTGTTTGGGGGGGTTGCATTTGGAGTAGCCTGTAGGACAGAGAACTGGCCTCCAGACCCACCTGTTGTGTTATGAACCACACAACACATTGAGGTGGGTTGCAAGCATGATCCGTGTCCTGGGTGTGTCTCTCTCTGTGTGTCTGACTCTCGCTTGGGACCCAAGGCTTTTATTGGTTACAGAAAACAGGTACACACAAACATCACGAAAGCGGGGAGGAAAGAGGGTCTTGGACAGACCTGTGGCTCCTCACGTATGCCCTGAATTCCATTGGTGGGGGGGGCTTATCTGAGGGTCACAGGCAGCTGTTTATCCTGCAAGCCCATCTCACAGGCTTCCTGGCTGATCCGAGGGGATATACAGATCGAGCTGGTTTCCTGAGTATATGGTCTTTAACTATGGGATTCATTACCTTCTATCCGTGGCCTTCCCTCTCAGATAGACAAACCATGATAGAGATGTATCATTTCCAGGCTTAAAACCAGGGTATTTCAAGGACCAGGTGCAGGGGAGTGGTGTCAGGAGACAGATATCTAGTCTCATGCGCTCCCAAACACATCTGGTGGGGCCACTGTGAGATACAGGAAGCTGGACTGGATGGGCCTTTGGCCTGATCCAGCATGGCTCTTCTTATGTTCTCATGTTCTTATAGAGAGGTTAATGATTCCCAAATACCTTACCCATGCAGGCAGCTGGGGTCACGATTCTTCCCAGGGGGATTTCTCTACACCCACCGAATTTGCCCAGCCCTTCCAATTCAGAGGAACTTCACATACAAACTAAAAACCTTGTCCTCTTCCAACACCACTGGTGCTGCGATTTGTTTCCTCCCTTTGATACCTAAGGAGGGGCAGCAAGTCCCTGGGACAACTTATGACATCTACCTGTTTCCTGAGACCGGGCAACCCAGGATCTTGCAGGGACAACCCTACCACCAGGCAGAGATACAAGACAGAAGTGGAGCAGGGAGTAGGTGGAACCCTTGAATGAAATCCACAAGTCCCATCCATGGATTCTCTCCCATTTTAACCCAGTAATGGCCTTGTGAAAACAACAGCTAAGGGACCCTGGTAGAAGATGCACCAGGCCTCGTCTTCTTTTCCTTTAACTCAAGCATTATTTATAACAAATAATTGGATCCACCACCACCTCCTCCTCCTCCAGTAACAAACATTAAAGCATCTGCTCTTTCAAAAGCCTTCTCCGTAGTTTCACAGCTCAAGACAGCTGCAGAGTATGGGGAGGAAGGGGAGGAGAGGATGGAGAACAAGGTTAGAAGCAGCTGGTGGGTTGTTTTTGTGAATGGCAAGTGCTGATGAGTCCAAGACGTCAATCAGTCCAACCTGGTTCTCAATGGGACTGCTTCCCCTCCACTCCAAGCTGGAGGGGCTGATGAATAATCAGGACTTTTCATTTGCATGGCAAACACGCCTCAAACATTCTTCGGCTCCCTGCTAATGAGCTGCAACCACATAGCACTTGGATTTATTTACAAGTTCATCTGCAAGGCGAGCTTAAGTGGTGTCATCCTTCATCAGGGCTTATATTGGAGGGAAGGAATAATTAGGGTATTGTCATGGGAAGTCAGCCTCTGCTTCTTCCTGGCCAGCACCACAGGTCTGGAACATCTACAGAGGGGGAAGCAACAAAGTGAAACATTCTGGACAGGGGACGTGTCATGAAAGCACCAAGGCCAGCTCCCTCGTGCTTTCTGCGCTCTCTCTCTCTCTGCTGTGAAAATGTCAGTCAGATCTGCATCATAAAACAAAGTGTTCTGCTTATATACCACCCCATAGTGCTTCAAGCACTCTCTGGACAGTTTACAATTTAATTATGCAAGTTACCCATTGTCTCCCTCACCCCCAGCAGGCTGGGTACTCGTTGAATCGACCTTGGGAGGATGGAAGGCTGAGTCAACCATGAGCTGGCTACCAGGGTTTGACCCCAGGTTGTGAGCACAGTTTTAGCTGCAGTACAGACATTTAACTACTGCGCCACAAGGCTCCTTGAGACATGGCAGCCATGCTTTCAAAAAGATGGGGCAGAGGGAGAATATACATGTTGGTTGCCTGCAAAGGGAGGCAGTAGAAGTAGGTACATAGGTGAACATTGTGACGACACCTCCCTTTTAAACATATGATTGTGATGAAAACGTGAAGTGTAAAGATTCAAGTTATTAATCTTCACAGGATTCTCTTGGTAATGCTGCCACCTTTTAAATTGTCGCCTTATGAACTGGGACAGACTCTGATGTATAATATAAAAATAATAATGATGTTTATTGAGAAAATAAATAAATACAATTATGACTGTTGTTGGTATGTGTTGCCTTAAACATAAAATAAATTAAATCAAATCTTCAAGCCTCCCTGTCTTTAATAAACAGTAAATAGTAAAGCCCTCACACCTAACCTGCCTGACTCAACTCTAACAGAGCTGTTCTCTCTCAGCACTCTCAGCTCTCAGCTCTCAACTCTTCCTCACAGACCAGGCTCCACCCTTTTTATACCATACAATCCCCCGCCCTCCTGCTGGGATTGGCTGATGATTTACATATGTATTTCTCCTGCTTCCAGGGTGTTGTCACAAACATCATCCCGTTTCTTTGATTCTTTGAACGTCTCAGATTTAGTACTTTTTGATGTCATGAGGCAAGGCAGCTAACGGTTTTTGGGAGAGCCACAGTTGTTGTCTAGGACACATTGCCACTTGAGTCTCACATCCCATGGGGGTCTTACCAGCAATACCTATGGCATGTGACTTTTCCAGGCCCCACAATGCAGGTTCCAGATATGTGTAACAAGGCCCACAAGTCAAGACTCTCATAATTCGCTTCCTGCCTTGCTCCAAATGACTGGAGCAAATGGGCACAGCGGCTGTCTCTCTCCCTGATCCCCTCCCCTCACTCCTGGCCTTTGGCACACTCATGTTACGCCTTCACACATGAGCCCTGGTGTGATCTGGCAATGAGTAAAGATGAGGAACCAGCCACCTCACACATTCACAAGCAAAAATCCATGCCTGCTACTGCCCCTTCTTCTGAGACCCATTGCCCTGCCTGGACTGGAAAACAAGAATTCCTTGAGATGTCACCCAATGCCATGATGAGACCAGGCAGCCCTAGGGGCTCTATCCTTATTGTAAGATACTAGTCCTCATGAATGATGCTGGAGGCTGAATCATATTTCTTTGAGATAACATAACATTGCAGTATTAGAAGACTCAACAACCACACTTCACTCACTCACTCAAAATGCATCAGGTTGCATTTGCTCATCAAAAATGCTACCAACACATTTCTTCGGTTATTCAACCAGCCTATTAGGTCTTGTACAGTCCCACTGAGTACTTTATGCAAAGACAAATGAGTGTCTTAAGTTTCTCCAATGTACCATGCAAGGCAATCATGGATCTTATTTTATAAAGCAGGGGTGGCGAACACGAGGCTCTCGAGCCGCATGCGGCTCCTGGCCAAAATGAATGCGGCTCTTTGCCTCTTATCATTATTTTGTATACTGTGGCTCTTTGCCAAGTTCGGATTTTGTTATGCTGCATCTGAGGAGGGACCTCTGAGGAGAGATCTCCGAGCGCGTAGTCCCACCCCCAGGCTGCGTCATCACGTCTCCCATCCCCCGGAAACAACTGCACGGGCCAGAGAGCGGGGGGACCCGTGTGCCACATGTTGTGTCACATCTTGCCGTTAGTTCTTAGTGTGGAGGACGCAGCACACCATCACCATCACTGCAGGATTTTTACCCTCACTCAAAATGGCAAAATGCAAAGCTAAACGAAAATATGAAGATGAACACAGGACATTTTTGGAAGAATGGGAAGATGCTTTCTTCTTTATTGAAGGGAATGGGAAAGCACTGTGTTTAATATGCAATACTATGATATCACATTTCAAGGCTTCAAATCTTCAGCGTCATTTTAGAACTCTCCATGCTAATATTGACAAGGAATTACCCAAAGGTACTGAACTACGCAAGCAAAAATTGAGCACCTTGAAAAGCCAGGTAAAAAGACAGTCTCAAATGTTTCAGCAATTAACCAAGCAGGGAGAAACTGTGACCCTTGCATCCTATACAGTGGCTTGGAACATTGCCCGTGCTAAAAAACCATACAATGAGGGGGAGTTTCTAAAACAGTGTTTTGCGGATGTAATTGAAACCTTGGCTCCAGACAATAAAAAACTCAAAGATTCCATCAATGATCTCCAGCTGTCACAGCACACAGTTGAAACCAGAATAGCAGACATAAATAATGTGATTAAGTCAGATCTACATGCAGACTTGAACGCATGTGCTTATTTTAGTGTTGCATTAGACGAGTCATGCGACATACAAGACAAGCCAGAGTTGGCAATATTTGCGCGAATGGTTTCTGAGGACTGTGTGATTAAAGAAGAGCTTCTCGGCATTGTCGCATTAAAAGACAGAACTCGTGGTACTGACATAAAAGAGGCAATGACTGCCGTTTTTAAAAAAGCGAATATGTCTTTTGAAAAACTCACTGCAATAGTCACGGATGGAGCACCGTCGATGATTGGCTCAGTAAATGGACTTGTGGGTCTTTGTAAAGGTGATGACGCCTTTCCTGAATTTTGGAACTTCCACTGCATCATCCATCGTGAGCAACTTGTGTCCAAAACACTGAATTTAGACCACGTTATGAAGCCTGTGATGGAGATTGTGAACTACATCCGTACGCACACCCTTAATCACCGGCAATTCAAGAACCTCATTGCAGAACTTGACGCAGACTTGCCCGGTGACCTGCCACTGCACAGCGCAGTGAGATGGCTCTCAAGAGGCAAAGTAGTTTCGTGCTTTTTTGAGCTTTTGGAAACAGTAAAATTGTTTATGGCAGAGAAGAACAAAACGTATCCTCTGCTTTCAGACCCCGAGTGGCTTATGGATTTGGCATTTTTAGTGGACATGCTTTCACACTTGGATAAACTAAACGTGGACCTGCAGGGGAAATTAAAAACTCTTCCTGAGCTGACACAAAGTGTATTCTCCTTTGTAAACAAGTTGAAGCTTTTTAAAGCAAACATTCAAAACAGCAATCTATCCCATTTTCCTTCTTTGCGCAGCACCCTGCAGAAGACCGGTGTTAAAACAGATATAGCTGGATACGTGAAACAACTTACACAATTGCAAGAGAAGTTTACTTTCCAGTTTGAGGACTTGGACCAAAAAAGACCACAGATCACTTTTCTCATCGACCCGTTTAATGCTGACACCGACTGCCTGAAAACCCCACTTGTTACTGATGAAGCAGCGAGTGAACTAGAAATGATTGAGCTATGCGAGGACGATAGACTGAAATCTCTTTTGAAGGAAGGCCATGTTATGTTTTGGAGAGCTGTGCCAACTGAAAAATACCCGTGTGTAAAAAGAGCCGCTCTCAAGCTGCTGTCTATGTTCTCGTCAACATACGTCTGTGAGAAGCTGTTTTCTACTTTGAAACACGTGAAATCAAAGCACCGGTCCATTCTGACTGACACTCATGTAAAGGAACTGCTCCGAGTGGCTACAACTGAATACAAACCTGATTTGCAGAAGATTACTGAAAACAAAAGATGCCAGAAATCCCACTGAGATTATCATCCCATCACTCCAACAAGGTAACAAAAAACACCTGACTGAGCATATTGTGTTATGTGTTTAATGTATTGTTGTTAAAATTATATGCTTTTGTGTGAGTGTTTGTCTGTTTTGGCAGGTCACTGCGTGGTGTGGCTCTCTGACTCTCACAGTTTAAAATGTTTGCTCTTTTTGTTGAACCTGTTCGCCACCCCTGTTATAAAGGATAGTTCAAGGGCATTTCTTGGTTTGACACATCCCTTATTTTGGCATCATGCAATTAGAGATGGGCACGACTAGGGAAAATGACGTTTTCGAGTTGTCGTGTGTCGGAGGCAGCCCGTTTTGGCTCGTTTCCGTTTTTCGCGAAATTTCGCAAAAAATTGTCGTTCCATTTTTTTGTTTTTTCGTTTGTCGTTAGTACTGGTTTTGGGGGGGTAGCGGGCTCCTGGAGGCACCTCTCTGTGGTGGGTGCCTCCTATCCTCACCTGCCAGCGCTGCTACAAAAGGGCATGCATAGCCATATGCTATGGATATGCATATTGCAGACGCAGCAGACTGGCAGAGGCACCCCTCTTTTTGGGGTGCCTTCCCTGCAACAGTCGGTGAGACACAGTCAGGCAGCACTTGCAGGCATGGTTTGCATGGCACACAAATGCTGCTGCAGGAGTCAGCCAGAGCCACAAGTGACGGACTGGCAGACTCTTTGCACCCGCTCCAAGGGAAATGTACTTGCGTGTAGTGCAATGCAAGTAGATCTGGCTTAGGGTTAAGACGGGTTAGCGCAAGGGCTAGGGTTAGGCTAGTTACGGGTGAGGTTAGGGTGAGTATTGGGGTGCACCTCTGGGTGCCTCTCTGACCCACTTAGAAGGACACTGTACTGGCGTATGGGTTAGGCTTAGGGTTAGGGTTCGGGTTCGGGCTACGGTTAGTGGGCTGTTTATGCCTGATTGGCACATCCCAGAAGTCTCTGTGGTCAACCTGGCCAAGTGGCCATGCGATTGGTGGAAAATTTGCATGGTCCACTCCCATGGGCGAGCCCATCATTGCGAATGTGCAGTTGTAAAAAAATAAAATAAAATAAAATAAAATAAAATAAAATAAAATAAAATCAATGGAGACTTTTTTGCAAGAAAAACCCACTGCTGGTACTGTAAAAATTCAAGCATTTAAAATAGCTAATTTTCGCATGTTTCTGTCGTGCTTTGGTGGGGTTTTGGACCATGATTTAAAAAAATATTGCGGTCGCCATTTTAGATCCCCCCGCACTGCATGGCAAATGGATGCGCCCTCCCAGCCTGGTACAGTCTCCAAAACCTGGCCATGCGATTGGTGGAATGGCTCCAAAAATTGCATGGTCCACTCCCATGGGCGAGCCCATCATTGCGAATGCACAGGTGTAAAAAAATAAAATAAAATAAAATAAAATCAACGGAGACGTATTTTGGCAGGACAAACCCACTGCTGCTACTGTAAAAATTCAAGCATTTAAAATAGCTAATTTTCACATGTTTCTGTGGTGCTTTTGTGGGTTTTTGGACCACGATTTCAAAAAAAATATTGCGGTCGCCATTTTGGATCCCCCCGCCCGCACACCGCATGGCAAAGGCAGACGAGACGATGCCCCCCCCCGCCTGGTACCAGCAGCGCAGCAGTAGCACTAGCCAAGGAGAGGGGGGCGGGGAAACCCCCCCCCCCAAATAAAACACCCTTCTGGCCTGGTAGGTGCCCTCAGACAGTTTTTGCCTGCTTTTAGGGCCGGGAATCGGGTTGTTTTTTTAACTTTTAAAAACTTTTTTTCTGTGCCGCTTGGCATCGCGGGATCGCCGCGATGCCAGGAACGACCACGACAAATCAGACCCAATTATTCTTTAGTCGGTTCGAGTTCGAGTTCTGGCAGAGTAATTCCTGTTACCGTTTCCGTTGCGTAATGGTTTCTCATGGTTTCAATATCCATGCTTCAAATGCATTTGTGGGTCGAGAGAAATGCAAGATATGCAATGCTTAATCCTTCTCACCAGCAGCCATTTGTCTTCGCAGCCAGATTTGGGCACCAGAAATCAACTTAGCAGAGGAGAATCAGACATCACAGGGAAAGGGGTGATCAGAAAGGGTTAAGTGTGTGTGTGTGTGTGTGTGTGTGTGTGTGTGTGTGTGTGTGTGTGTGTGTGTTGTTACAGTTGTGACCGACTCTTCGTGACCCCATGTTGATTGTGTTCTCTTGGCAGGAATACTGGAGTGGCTTGCTAGTTCCTACTCCAGGCGCCTACAGCACCTGGTATTCCCTGGTGGTCGCCCATCCGAGTACTAGCCAGGGCCGACCCTGCTTAGCTTCTGAAATCAGACGAGATCAGATGTGCTTACTGAGTGTCCACCCATCAAAAGTGTTCTTTTCCTCTCCAGTTCTGGGTTGGCAACTCACTGGCTGGATGGTTTTTGCTTCGTTTGTTGGCCCAGATGCCCAAACTCTCTCTATGGAACCGACTTCCAGAATGAGCAGACCCAATTATTCTTTAGTCGGTTCGAGTTTGAGTTCTGGCGGAGTAATTCCCGTTACCGTTTCCGTTGTGTAACGGAAACGAGTAACGGAAACGGAAATGGGAATTCCGCTAAGTCGTGCCCATCTCTACATACAATATAAAACAGCCAACATTATAATGCCATTGTACAAGATGATAGTAAGGCCACACCTGGGGTATTGTGTACAATTCTGGTCACTGCATCTCAAAAAAGACATAGCGGAAGTGGAAAAGGTGCAGAAGAGAGTGACTAAAATGATTACTGGGCTGGGGGATCTCCCTTATGAGGAAAGGCTAAAACATTTGGGGCTCTTTAGTCTAGAAAAAAGGTGCCTGATGGGGGATATGATTGAGACATACAAAATAATGCAGGGCATGAGTAAAGTGGATAGAGGAACACTCTTCTCCCTCTCACAAAATACCAGAACAAGGGGACATCCACTCAAACTGAGGGTTGGGAGAGTGAGAACAGACAAAAGATTTTTTTTTCTTTACCCAGCATGTTGTTAGTCTGTGGAACTCCCCACCACAGGATGTGGTGATGGTATCTGGCCTGGATGCCTTCAAAAGGGGATTGGACAGATTCCTGAAGGAAAAGTGCATCACAGGTTACAAACCATGATGGAGATCATGGCTTAAAACCGGGGTACTTCAAGGGCCAGATGCAGGGGAGTGGTATCAGGAGAGAGATATCTAGTCTCTTGTGCTCCCAGAGGCATTTGGTGGGGCCACTGTGAGATACAGGAAGCTGGACTAGATGGGCCTTTGGCCTAATCCAGCATGGCTCTTCTTATGTTATATGTTCTTAAGTTCTTATGTAAATTTCTCTTGGATGCCTCCAGTGTTGGAGTGTTTACCACCTCTTGAGGTAGTCGGTTCCATTGCCATACTGCTCTAAGAGTTATGTGCCATCATGTGCTATCAAGTCACTTCTGACCTACATGACGACCCTTCCCAGGGTTTCCCAGGTAGAGAGTCCTCAGAAGTGGTTTACCCTTCTCTTCTTAGGAGTACAGTGGTACCTTGTATAAAGGAATTAATTCATTCCAAATGAAATTATGTTAAGCAAATTTTCCTTTATACAAATTCCCATAGGAATGCATTGAAAACGGAGTAATTCCATTTTTATGTTGTACGGATTTTCCCCATTGGCGATTATGTTAAGCAAATTTCCCCTATCTCCAGATTTTTTTTTTTGTTGTACAAATTTTATGTTATACGAGCTGTTTGTTATACAAGGGTCCACTGTACACTCGTGGGACTGTGCAGCTTGCCCAAGGCCACACAGCCGGGCTCTACTCACAGGGGGCAGAGTGGAGAACTGAATCCCAACCTTGGCTCCTCAGCTAAATACCTAACTCAGACCTATCCATCCAGGTCCATGTGGTGAAAAGAGAGTAAAACAATATTCATGAGTGTGTTTTGAATAGCCAATCACCAAGCCGGTGGGAGTGGTTAAGAATGGGACCTAACGTGATGGGCAGTTCAGTTGATGTTAGAGCTGAGAGGAGTTCAGTTAAGAGAGCTGAGAGTCAGTTAGGTTGTCAGTTGGTCAGGTGGGAGGGTCTGGTTTATCAAGGAAACACATTATGATAAGAATTCATGTATGCAATACAATAACATCGGCTAAAGCTATCATAACACTGAGCATCTAATTGTAAACTAATAAACATTTCATGTGTGGTTTTAAAACTATATAACCTGGTGTGACTCTCTCTCTCAAATACATACAAGTGTCCAGTTAATCTGGTGGTGGCAGTGAGTGGAAACCCAGTGTGTGTGAGGGGCACGTCACAGTCCATGTACCAATAGCAACTGGGAATGGGTGGAAATCAGCACCTTGATTTTTCAACCCACTTCAAGCACTCTACTTAAACGATCTCCTGTTGTAATGCCACTTGCCTGGAGATCTGTCTTCTTGCCCAGGGACCTGTAGAATAAATACTGAGTCAGACGGCAGTGAAGGGAGGTTTCCCTGCCTCCTCCTTTGAGGAAGAAGCCGTAGGATCTCCCCATAACCCTGAGCCCCTCCCACTCCATGTGTATATGGTTTCTGTGGGTATGGGCGTTGTACATGACTGAGGACATGCTTCACCTTCCTTTGCCAATAGACATGTAAAAGGAAAGGGAAAGGTTCCCCCCGCACATGCGTGCTAGTCGTATCTGACGCTAGGGGCGGTGCTCATCTCCGTATTCGAGCCGAAGAGCCAGTGTTGTGCAATTCCATGGCCACGTGGCCAGCATGGCTACAAGGAAACACTATTCTACCTTCCTGCGTTTTACGGCTGTACCTGTTTATCTAGTTGCATTGACATGCTTTCGAACTGCTAGGTTGGCAGGAGCTGGGGTTATCAGTGGGAGCTCATTCCGCTGTGTGGCACCCGGGATTTGAACCACTGAGCTGCTGACTTTGTAGCCAACAGTTATCAGTGCTGTAGCCCGCTGAGCCACCACATGAGATGAGCCCTAAAAGGTTCTCTGTCTTTGCTCTCTCCATATGCCTAGCTGGATAGCTCCTGAGTTTGGCAGCTGGCTGTGGAAGCAAAATGAGGAGCGCTACCAAAGAGAAATCTGAATTCCTGTTAAATGGTGCCACCTGGTGACTTAACCTATAATACTGTTGTTTTATTATAATTTATTGCCAATATTACTCTTCCTCTCCTGGAAGAATCCTGGAAATAAGGGATCCCCCACACTCTGAGTCATTTTTTTTTTTTTTTACAAACAAAGCCATTATTTTGCAATGGAACTTAGAAACCCAGAAAATCAACCACAGTTGCCACAACACCAAAAGCAGGATAAAAATCATGTTTGTTTGGGAGAACTAAAACCTCTGTAATTTCCAGGTAACATAAAAACATAAGAACATAAGAAGAGCCATGCTGGATCAGGCCAAAGGCCCATCTAGTCCAGCTTCCTGTATCTTACAGTGGCCCACCAGATGCATCAGGGAGCGCATGAGACTAGATATCTGTCTCCTGACACCACCACCCTGCATCTAGTCCTTGAAGTACCCCTGGAGATTAACCCTTAGCATGCTCTCAGAGTCGAAAATAGATTGTCCCACTGTTGCATCAAAGTTGTTGCATTTAAAATGCAAATGTTAGAAGCTGTGGCTTCTTTCTCTTCAAAGTAATTACTATGTTATTTTTATTATGCTTTTAAATTCTACAAGCTGCTGATCTGCTTTACAAAATATAGTCATCCCCTGACCACTTCTTCTAACTTCAACACAGCATGAGGCATTGCTTGAAACATGGGATGTCTATCCTTCTGGACCAAGTGACGCTACATATCCAGAAGCAAAGAAGTAACTAAATGCTAGTTACTCCATAAATGTTGTGAAATTTATCCTTCATTAAGTTACTTTCATAAAGTAACATGGCTGTAACTCTATCATTTGAAAACAAAATTAGAAGCAATTCAATGCAGCAATTGTACATAGTTGCTTTCGAGCTCTGATCTGTGATAATATGAAATGAACATGGAGGTGATTTTTCAAAAAAAAATAAGTAGCCTGCTTCTAAAATATCAAGAGATGATTCTTGGTCTTTCTGGGTTTAAAAGGGAGACCCCAACAGTTCTTGTTACAACGTGAAGTTGTGGAGCGTATTTGCAAACTACAGTTGGCTGGCTGGGGTTTCCTGTTACAGCTCATGGTTTCAATATCCATGCTTCAAATGCATTTGTGGGTCGAGAGAAATGCAAGATATGCAATGCTTAATCCTTCTCACCAGCAGCCATTTGTCTTCACAGCCAGATTTGGGCACCAGAAATCAACTTAGCAGAGGAGAATCAGAAATCACAGGGAAAGGGGTGGATCAGAAAGGGTTAAGTGTGTGTGTGTGTGTGTGTGTGTGTGTGTGTGTGTGTGTGTGTGTGTGTGTGTGTGTGTGTGTGTGTGTTGTTACAGTTGTGACTGACTCTTCGTGACCCCATGTTGATGGTGTTCTCTTGGCAGGAATACTGGAGTGGCTTGCTAGTTCCTACTCCAGGCGCCTACAGCACCTGGTATTCCCTGGTGGTCGCTCATCCGAGTACTAGCCAAGGCCAACCCTGCTTAGCTTCCGAAATCAGACGAGATCAGATGTGCTTACTGAGTGTCCACCCATCAAAAGTGTTCTTTTCATCTCCAGTTCTGGGTTGGCAACTCACTGGCTGGATGGTTTTTGCTTTATTTGTTGGCCCAGATGCCCAAACTCTCTCTATGGAACCGACTTCCAGAATGAGCAGGCACTGCAACCCTTATAGAATGTCTGCCGGGTTTTGCCTGACCCTCCTCTGTAATATCACAAGGGTGCGTCATTTGGTTCTCCCGTCTGGTCACTGAAATATCAGAGATTGGGATGCTGGCAGCGACTTGAACCACTGTTTCTTTGCCATTGCTGCTGAGCCAGCTGCTGGGGAGTCAAGTATGCAACTGAAAATCAAGTATCCTACTGTTGTTTGGGCCTTAGGATCAATGCTCTGCTAGCTGGAATGGAATGGGAAAGTCAACAGAATGGCTCTATGGCTCAGATACCCTCTCTGGCCATCCCTTTTGCACCACAGAGAGTAAACGTAGTTGCCACGAAATTTCAGTGGCCAGCATGATCACAGCTGGAGCACAACCTCCATGGAAGGGCAGAGGCGTAGCCAGGATTTGGAGTGCCTGGGGACAAAGTTTGTTTTTTTGCGCCCTTCCTGCAGCTGCCCCCTACACTGCACCCACCCAGTAACAGGGGCCGAACCCTGCAGGTGTGGGGTCGGTGCTCACGTGCACGGGTGGACGGGCGCATGTGTGTGTGTGTGTGTGTGTGTGTGTGCGCGCGCACATGCACCTTACACCTTTCCCACCAAGGTGAGGAAGAGGAGGAGGAGGGTGCAGTGGCCACCACACTCCTGCCTGCCTGCCTGCTTCGCCACCCGAGCGGCGGCAGAGGCGACAGAGGGGGTGCCATCACCAAGCCTCAGGGCAGGCGTGACCAAACTTCAGCCCTCCTGATGTTTTGGACCACAACTCCCAGAATTCTAAGCTTAGATTGCCAATGGCAAAGGACTGTGGGAGTTGTGGTCCAAAACATCTGGAGGGCCGAAGTTTGGACATGCCTGCCTTAGGGGAAAGGAGGACTGCTGGGCGGCGGGAGGTTGCACAGCTTCCTCCTGCTGCTCCCCCTCCAGGCGCCCCCAGATTGCTGCACCCGGGGCAGATGTACCCTTCCTTCCCCCTCCCCAGATACACCCCTGTGGAAGGGGTCAAGCACAGGCCCTCATGTCAGGAAGATGGCCACTCCCTTGACATCGTGGTTAAATAAAGCTGTCACTTGCTAAGCGGTTGTTGTCTGTATTCCTCCAGAGACTTCCCTGACAATCTGAGTCTTTCATCCTGTGAGTGCTTCAAACTAATGCGAATTGGCAGAAAACATGTTCAGTCTGGAGGTGTTGTGTGCGCTGTTCTCTCTCAGAAGAAAGCCTTGGCTGATGGGATTCTACTTGACAGGTGCGAAAGTCTCCTAGCGAAAAGCCCGAAAGTGTCTCTTTTTCAACGAAAGCGACCAATGTATGCTGAATCATTGGCCTGGATCTAATGCCATCAGGAGAGCAGTTTATTTGCTCCACAGCATAAGAATAAAAAAACCTGTCATAGGAAGAAAGAAAAATAAAAATAAAATAAACCGGAGTGTGGTTTCTGAAATGGTGGCTTACATTGTCTCCTTTCATGGCTTATACTTATAGTTTTGGGACATTTCAATAAATGATATTCATTAAAAAGTTTCTTTCCACATTTGCTTCTACAAGAGGTCACACAGCAGGACCTTGCTTCCACAAGATGTCATGCAAGTTCTGTTTTCCCTTCCACTCTGCTTTTAAGCAAAAAGATACTTACCAGGGTTTTTTTTTAAGTTCATTATGCTTTTTATTCATTTCTATCACTAATATGTAAATATTTTAACTCGGAGGTTAAATCATTTTACTTTATTCTGTTTTTAACTTGAAAATGGATTGAATTAGGTTTTAATTTTTATAATGTATTTCTTAAATTGTGCTTAGTTGTTAAAATTTGGGTCTAAGCTGCCTAGCATTCCAATTTATCAAGAAAGACGGGATGTAAACAGAACAACAAGATTAAAATAAATTTCAAACCCTTCTCTCCCCCTTGGTGTCAAAGGAACACAGAGCATATCACGATTTGCATGCAAATTTCTCTTTAAAAAAACCACTTTATTTTCCTTTCTTTTTCAGATTCCTCATGTCCATGCTGCACCTTCTCTGGTGGATATTTTTACTGGTACTAAAAAAAATGATATTTTCAGAAGGATAGAAACAGCACAGAAAGACCCAGAAAAAAATAGTGTGATGCAGCAGCCAAGAAAGCCAATGCGATTCTTGGTTGCATCAACAGAAGCATCGTGTCTAGATCAAGCGAAGTTATAGTACCACTCGATTCTACTCTGGTCAGACCCCATCTGGAGTACTGTGTCCAGTTCTGTGCACCTCAATTTAAAAAGGATGTTGACAATCTTGAATGGGTCCAGAGGAGGGTGACCGGGATGATTGAGCGTCTGGAGGAAACGTCTTACGAGGAGCGGCTTAGGGAGCTGTGAATGTTTAGTCTTACAAAAAGAAGACTTGTGAGAGGGGATATGATACCTATGTTTAAATATTTGAAAGGATGTCATATTGAAGAGGAAACAGGTTTGTTTTCCATGGCTTCAGAGACTAGGACACTGGGCAATGGTTTCAAACTACAGGAAAAGAGATTCCATTTGAACATTTGGAAGAACTTCATGATGGTTAGAGCCGTTCAGCAATGGAATATGCTGCCATGGAGGGTGGAGGAGTCTCCTTCTTAGGAGGTGGTTAAGCAGAGGCTGGATGGGCATATATCGGGAGGAGTACTGTGATGGGGGTTCCTGCATGGGAGGGGGTTGGACTAGATGGCCTTTGAAGTCTCTTCCAACTCTATGATTCTATGAAAGTATTGGAGGAACTGAGATAGAAATGTCATATGGGTGGTGGAAGAGATATAGCATCAGGGCAAGAGTGGATACTGAAAGAGAACAAATGGTTCAACTGGGAGATGGCCTGATCTACAAAAACTATGGGCCCATATTTTGCAGAGGTTATAGACAGGTTCTGTGGGCAGGTAACAGTCAATATTTTGGCCTTTCTTTGAATAGCTCAGGCTGCAGTTTTAAAAGGTTCCAAGGAAGGCAGGGAGGGTTTTGTGGGCAGCCGGCATCTGTTTACATAAAAACTGCTGAGAGTCCATGGCCTTATATCTCCCTCTGTTGAGATAAAAGATGCAACGATCAACTACTAAGGCTTCTAATTACAAATCTGATGAGAAACTGTGTTTTCAGCACCCATGAAAGGCACGCCAATTAAGTATATGCCCCTTGCCACCTCCTAGGAAGGAACAAAAGATCACACTTTTGAAAGAAATCAGCAAACAGAAAAAGCAGTAAAAAAATCTGATGGCATCACTAGATAGTGTGTGTATGGGGACTGCACTGAGCTAATGTGAATTTATTCATTATTGTATCTTACAAATGCTAAAAAGCCTACAACTAATTATGGGAAGAGCTTTTTCATGTTAAGTGGGGCACCTACATTTCCACAATTACGTGTCCCTCTGGATTATCTCTGCCATGAGATATTAAAATATTACTGTAGCTATTCAAGGCTCTCTCTTTACTTGCCTGCTTGGTATTGCTTTCTGTATTTAAAAATAGCATATTGAAAAGCACATATCAATAAATGTGCATTGGTTTAACATTGCGTGTGTGCATAAGCATTTATTAAACACTCCAGTTCGTGTATATACTCCAAACAGTCTTTACAGAGATGTGAAAAAAGCCATTGGCTTCTTCCCCTGGGTGTACTATACTAGCTGCACATTATTTTTTCAGTCCCAGATCTAAGGTAAAGTTCCCCCCACACACATGCATGCTAGTTGTGTCCAACTCTAGGGGCGGTGCTCATCTCAGTATTCAAGTCGAAGAGCCAGTGTTGTGCAAGTCCATGACCACGTGGCCGGTATGGCTGCAAGGAAACACTGTTTTACCTTCCTGCTTTTTATGGTGGTACCTATTTGTCTACTTGCATTTGCCTGCTTTCAAACTGCTACGTTGGCAGAAGCTGGGGTTATCAGCGGTAGCTCGCTCTGCTGCGTGGCACCCGGGATTTGAACCACCAAACTGCCAACTTTGCAGGCAACAGTTTTCGGAAGCCTTAGTCCACTGAGCCACCACACCCCTTTCCCAGATCTAAAGCATGTGAGAAAATGCAAGGACTGTCTTCCTGCATCATCTAAAAAGTCTCCACAGGGAGACAGGTAGTGTAGAAGAGAGGTTATTAGAGCAAGGCTGTCCAAACTTCGGCCCTCCAGATGTTTTGGACCACAACTCCCAGAATTCCAAGCCTGTATTGTCAATGACAAAGGACTGTGGGAGGCGTGGTCGAAAACATCTGGAAGGCCAAAGTTTGGACACCACTGTATTAGAGCTTCGAAGGTAAGCAAGGAAGAAGCGGTTGAGATCACCCCTCAGCAATGAAGTTCAGTGGGTGGCCACAGGGGCTCACGTGCCAGCTGGACTACTGTAATCCACTCTACACGGGGCTGCCTTTGGAAAGTGCCAGGAAACTTCAACAGGTCCAAAACACAGCAGCAGCCATTTTGCTAACTGGGGCTGGTCACAGGAGTTCCATAGCAAATCCATTGGCTGTCCATCCATTTCCAGGCAAGATTCAGAGTGCTGGTTCTAACCTATAAAGCCCTAAACAGCTTGGGCACAAGCTACCGTATCTCAAAAACGGTGTCTCCCTTTATCAGCCTGTTCTGTGCTAAGATCATCACAAGAGACAGCTTTATCTCGGTCTTGCCACCTTCACTGGTGTGTTCGGTGGGTCCATGAAAGAGGGCCTCCTCTCTTGTGCTCCCAGACTTTGGAACTCTCTCCCACAGGAGGCCAGGCTGGCCCCATCTTTGCTGTCCTTCCGCGAGAAGTCAAAGACCTTTCTCTTCAAGAAATCTTTCCCTGGGTGACTGTCTGCCTGAGTGAGAGATTTAAATGGATTGTTGTGTAACTTGTATCTATTTTGTTGAATGTGTATTGATATTACTTATGTGTGTTGTTGTTGTTTAAATATTGTCTTCATTTGATCATTTTTAGTATTTGTGTGCCAATGTTGTTAGCTTTAAATACTGTGTTTTAATTATATAAGTCACCTTGGTTCCTTTTTAGGAGAAAGGAAAGGTAGAGGCTATTTGAAAGAAAGAAAGAAAGAAAGAAAGAAAGAAAGAAAGAAAGAAAGAAAGAAAGAAAGAAAGAAAGAAAGAAAGAAAGAAAGAAAGAAAGAAAGAAAGAAAGAAAGAAAGAAAGAAAAAGAAAGAAAATAAGTTGTGAGTTTTTTGGCTCACTCACAGCTTGGCTTCCGAAGTTCTGATTCCCATTAGAAAGATTTTTTTCCTCAGGGCACTCTTTTTGGAGCTTCATAACTCAGCTCTCTGACACCCCCAAACCTTTCCAAATTTCAGGGGGGTTACCTAGAATTGCTTAAGAAAGCTCCTCTGCCATTTTGGCCCTATAGGACCCAGGGGAGCATAGCATTTCATTTCATTTCATATAAAAATTTGTTACAAATGAAATGAAACTACTACAGTGTCAAGGTTTGTACTCAAAGTGAATTGGAATATTAAATTCTGGGAGAATGACTCTACAGAAATTGCTACACACCTGTACAATATTTGTCCAATAGGTATAGACATCAGGTGACACTTTGCACATGCTCACTTCTCCATATGCTGAATCATTGTTGCATTAGCCAAGAGGATAAAAGGAGGCTTGGTGTATAGCACATGTGGTTGGGGTATGTTGGAGAAAGCAGTCATTTTGCCAGTCAGATTGATGAGTTTCTGGATTGTTGGATCACTGGACTGGACTGTATTTTGACTACGCCTATGCCTGCTGATTCTACAAAGTTTGCTGTTTATATATTTTTGTAAATACAGATAAATTTGGTAAAGGGAATCACCGCTGTGTCTGTGTTTTCATTTTAAGCACTTCTGTTTGGCTCTTCTGTAGCCCACACCAACTGCAGTTCCGCTGCGCAGTACAAAGCTCTACTGGGTTATAACTTATTTTGGTTATAAACCTTGACATACAGAAACAAAATGAAACACTAATTTTTCTGTCTCGTGCCCATCTCTAGTGAGAAACCGTCAGACCTAAGACCATTTAGTTTGCAAAAGTCCCCAGACCCCAGCAGCAAGGAGACATTATCAAAAGTGCAAAGTGCTCAGCGGCAGGCTGTCTTAAGTCCTCCATTGTGCCAACAGGTTTTAAATATTTTTTAAAAAATTACAGTGGTTGTATAACAAAAGATGACAAAATTGCCCCAGACCCCAGCAGCACAAGGAGACATTATCAAGCCAGTTTTTTTCCACCTACACCAGCTTTCCATTGGCATGCAAAGTGCTCAGGGGCAGGACTGTTGGACGCTTCCAAATGCCACTGTCTTAAATCCTCCATTGTGCCAACAGACACAAAATCACCTACGGGAGAATCCGTACAACATAAAAATGGGATTTTAAATATATTTTTAATTTGCTTAGCATAATTTCATTTGGGAACGAATTTAGAATGGAGAGCAATTTCCAAAGATGTACAACTGAAGAGTGAACATCTGAGGGCAGTGGGTGAAGTCCATGAGGTTTGTGTGTATTCTGTGTGTGTGAGAGAGAGGAGGGGGTTCTGGGTAATTGCACTGCAGCCTGCATACAAGCCGTAGGGTGGGTCTGCCCATTTCGGAGTTACAGCCCTCATCACTGCTTGCATGTGGCCCCAATTTGTCTCTCTGAGAGGAAAAAACAACAATTCCTCATCTGCACGAGCCAGAACGACTAACCACCTTCTGAGTGCAAGTCATAGGGGCAAGCTGCTGGAAGAGCAACCCGTACATGAATCATGAGCTCCACTGCTTGCCCTGTGGTCCCTCTAAGCTGGCCTGTTACCCTCAGGTGTGGTAGGAACAGCCGGGGGGGGCAGAAGGTACATCTGCCCCGGGTGCAGCAATCTGGGGGCACCTGGAGGGGGAGCAGGAGGAGGAAGCAGTGCACCCTCCCGCCACCCAGCAGTCCTCCTTTCCCCTAAGGCTTGGCGACGGCACCGCCTCCACCGCCGCGCACCAGGTGAGCGGCAAAGCAGGCAGGCAGGCAGGAGTGCAGTGGCTGCAGCAACATAGGGTAGGTCACTTAACAAAAAAAGAGAGGACAAACATCACACCCCTTTCCAAAAAGTGGAATATGCTAAACTATATGCTGCTGCTCTGTGCCATCATGTCACCTCACCACGAACTTCACATTTTAATCCTACTCCCATTGTTAAAACTACTACTACTACTACTACTACTTACTTCTTCTTCTTCTTCTTCTTCTTCTTCTTCTTCTTCTTCTTCTTCTTCTTGTTTGCCCCATTTGGTGGTGGGATCCACTATTCTTGTTTTGGCCTTCCACTTGGCACAGTTGCGGGCTAGGGCTGGGGGAATCCGGGACAACCCTATGTCGTTCTCAAGGGTGTTCATCCAACGTGCTCCTGATATTAAAACACTGTTTCTGATTTTGCATGTATAAACAGAGATTGGGAACTAGTGTTGTATAATGGATATAGTTAGTGTCAAACTAAGGCTCAGGCAGATGTGAGTTCAAATCCCTGCTCAGCCGTAGAAACTCAGTGGCGGCTGGCAATGGTAAGCCACTGCTAGAATCTCAAATATATAAATATATAAATATATAAATATATAAATAAAAGCAAAATAAAAGCAAAAATAAAAATAAAAATAAAACTTATCAGAGGCCTCATAGAGCAGAAATAACCAGATGGCCATTAACAACAGCACTAAAGCATTGGGGTCCTAATACAAACTAACCCACTTGTAATTAGTGTGGCTCTAAACAGGTGCCTAGAGAATTGACTTTGATAAATATATAACCCATACGTACACCGTAGAATATTACCTGAAGGCTTTTACCACAAGATGTCACTCTACGCCATCAGTATTCACAAGAAAGCACTGGCTCAGTAAGATGTAGGGATACAGCTCTGTGCCGTGAGGAGGGGAATAATAAACCCGGATAGTATGGTTGAGGGTACCCCATTTGCAGCTTCAGAGAGGGTAGCCCTGTTAGCCTTTTCAAGAATTTCAGGCAAAAATCAAAGAAAAACAAAACAAAACAAAACAAAACAAAACAAAAGACACAAAACATGTGGCACCCTGTATGCCAAGGAGCATGTGCGTGAGAAAGACAGAGTAAAACTTTGAAACATTCGCTTTTCAGCTTGTAATTCTCAGAATCCCCAAGGAAAAAGAATAAAAATTTGCAAGATCTGAGATACAGAGAGAGAGAGAGAGAGAGAGAGAGAGAGAGAGATCATTGACACAGAATAATGGCTAAAACCGTAGGTGTGAATTGACTGGTGGCTCACCAAGAAAGTCTTATTTCTGTGGCTGAGGAGGCATTGAAGGCTGGTTGCCTGTCTCTACTGACTGGCAGCTGTCACCCAAGTTCAAGAGCTCAAGTGTCTGAGAGGTAGTGGTGTTTGCTTCTGTTCCAGCCCTTAGCCTGCCGGGCAACGACACCAGGAACCTCGCTCTGCTCTCAGCCTCTTATATTTAGGTTTATGCTTATGTGGAATTGTAGGTGTATGAGCTACTAAGACCCCTCAGGGTTGGATTCCTACCCTTGCCCATCAAAGAAGGAGCACCCAAGCAAGAAAGACAGGTGCCTTCCACGGAGCCAATGATGCTCACTGCGCTTTAGCCTCAGGGTATGGTTCCGCTTCCTTGGGGCCTCCTGGTGAAAAGACATCTCTCAGGGCCATGATGCGATGATGCAGGAGGTTGAGGTGAGCTCCATGTGTGGCTGAGGTAGCTTTAAAGTCCAAATACGAACGGGAGATGGAGTCTCAGGATGTATAAAAATAGAAAAGTCCTTTAAAAGGACTTTTATCATTCTTTTCATGGACTCTAACTTAAAAACTTCCATTTTCTCTCTGCCCCCCCCAACCTGTCTTTTCCACCACCCCTCTGATCTAATCTGGTTTCTGTCACTTGAGGAATTTACTTCTCACACTTTAAACATAACATAGGCTGGCGGGAGCCATAAAACCATAAAACTATACAGCTCTAACTCACTATTTTATGTTCTCACCAGTTCTACTAATTAACTGTCCCTCCTCTTCTCCCCCCTCCTCCTCCCTCCCCTACCCTATCCACCCCCACACCTCTATATGCTTTAGCCCAGTGTTTTTCAACCACTGTTCCGCGGCACACTAGTGTGCCGCGAGATGTTGCCTGGTGTGCCATTGGAAAAGCTGAAGAATATCAGCTTTGTGTTCAGCCAAACAGGCCCCACTGAATAAAGTATTTTATAATTTTTCATATTTCTGTTTACTTACTATTTCATAATAAAGTAATTATAAAATACTTTCTTTGTGTTTATTTGATTCCTATTCAAGAGAATTACTTTATATATAGTCAATATAGGCACAGAGATAATTTTTTTAACATTTTCTAATGGTGGTGTGCCTCGTGATTTTTTTCATGAAACAAGTGTGCCTTTGCCCAAAAAAGGTTGAAAAACACTGCTTTAGCCTATGATATCTAGGCCACAACCCATGAATATCTGCTATGAAATGCATATCTCATCTCACATTATATCTAGCACCTTATACTGCTGCTATATATGTCTGAAGAAGTGCACATGTGCATGAAACATCACACTAAAATATGAAAGTTAGTCTTTAAGGTGCCACATGTTTGTGTCTTTTGTTTTGTTTTGTTTTGTTTTTTCTTTGATTTTTGCCTGAAATTCTTGAAAAGACTAACACGGCTACCCTCTCTGAAATTCCTTTAAAAGGGTAAAGGTTCCCTCCACACATGCCTGCTAGTCGTGTCCGACTCTAGGGGCAGTGCTCATCTTTGGATTCAAGCCAAAGAGCCAGTGTTCTGCAGGTAAAACTGTGCTCACGACCTGACTCAGCCTGCCTGCCTTCCAAGGTGGGTAAAATGAGTACCCAGCTTGCTGGGGGGGGGGGGGAATGTGTAGCCTGCATTACTGTAATTAAAAACTGTGAAACACCCAGAGACTACTTGAAGTGGTATGGGGGGTATATAAGCTGAACACTTTGCTTTTGCTTTGCTTTATCACTTATATAACAAACTGTCTCAGTTTTTGTATCTCCTCCATTTGATGAAAATGTCCCTATTCTACTAAGATGCACACTAGGCCTCTCATTTATCACAGTTTACATATCCGCTGCCTTACAAGTCTTGCTTCTTTGTTGCCTTGGTCTAAAATGTGCCATCAGCAACAATTCAAGGATTATCTAAAAATATTACTTGATGACTTCTCCCTCTTCCACTCTCACATGATGAGCCAAAATAAGAAGAATTGTGTTTATCTAAAAACAGTAACAAAAGGCTGATCAAAATTTTGCATGGGGGTCATAAATCAGTGGCTTCCATAAGAACATAAGAACATAAGAACATAAGAAGAGCCATGCTGGATCAGGCCAAAGGCCCATCTAGTCCAGCTTCCTGTATCTCACAGTGGCCCCACCAGATGCGTTTGGGAGCGCATGAGACTAGATATCTGTCTCCTGATACCACTCCCCTGCATCTGGCCCTTGAACTACCCTGGTTTAAAGCCTAGAGATTACACATCTCCATCATGGTTTGTAACCCGTGATGGACTTTTCCTCTAGGAATCTGTCCAATCCCCTTTTGAAGGCATCCAGGCCAGATGCCATCACCACATCCTGTGGCAGGGAGTTCCATAGACTTACAACGCGCTGGGTGAAAAAATATTTTCTTTTGTCAGTTCTTACTCTCCCAGCACTCAATTTGAGTGTATATCCCCTAGTTCTGGTATTTTGAGAGAGGAAGAAGAGCTTCCCTCTATCCACTTTACTCATACCCTGCATTATTTTGTATGTCTCAATCATAACCCCCCTCAAGCGCCTTTTTTCCAGACTGAAGAGGCCCAATTGTTTTAGCCTTTCTTCATAAGGGAGGTGCCCCAGCCCAGTAATCATTTTAGTCGCTCTCTTCTGCACCTTTTCCAGTTCCACTATGTCTTTCTTGAGATGCGGTGACCAGAATTGTACACAATACTCCAGGTGGGGCCTTACTATTGTTTTGTATAACGGCATTATAATGTTGGCTGTTTTATTTTCAATCCCCTTTTTGATAATCCCTAGCATGGAATTGGCCTTCTTCACTGCTGCCACACATTGGGGAGACACCTTCATGGAGCTGTCCACCAACACACCAAGATCTCTTTCCTGATCCGTCACGGATAACTCAGAGCCCATGAGTTGATAGATGAAGTTTGGATTTTTTGCCCCAATATGCATTACTTTACATTTGGTTACATTAAAACGCATTTGCCATTTCTCAGCCCACTCCCCCAGTTTGGAGAGATCCTTCTGGAGCTCTTCACAATCTTCTCTGGTTTTTACCACATGGAAAAGTTTTGTGTCATCTGAAAACTTGGCCACCACACTGTTTATCCCTGTCTCCAGGTCATTTATGAACAGATTGAAAAGCACCGGTCCCAGGACCGAGCCCTGGAGCACACCTCTTTTCACTTCTCTCCATTGTGAAAATTTCCCATTGACACCTACTCTTTGTTTCCGGGATCTCAACCAGTTCTCAATCCATAAGAGGACCTGCCCTCTTATCCCCTGACTATGCAATTTTCTCAGCAGCCTTTGGTGAGGGACTGTGTCAAAAGCCTTTTGAAAATCCAGATAGACTATATCCACCGGTTCACCCAAATCCACGTGCCTGCTGACCTTTTCAAAAAATTCTAAAAGGTTTGTAAGACAAGATTTACCCTTACAGAAGCCATGCTGATTTTCTCTCAGCAAGGTTTGTTCTTTTATGTGTTTTAAGATTTTCTCTTGGATGAGGCCTTCCACCATCTTCCCTGGGACAGATGTAAGGCTAACGGCCTGTAGTTTCCTGGGTCCCCCCTCCTTCCTTTTTTAAAAATTGGTGTGACATCCGCTATCCTCCAGTCCTCCGGCACTGTGGCCGTTTGAAGAGACAAGTTGCATATTACCGTTAAGAGATGTGCAATTTCATTTCTCAGTTCCCTAACAACCCTTGGGTGGATGCCATCTGGGCCCGGTGACTTGTTAATCCTCAATTTATCAATTAGTCCTAAAACCTCCTCTCTTTTAACCTGTATTTGATTTAATTCTTTAGTCAAGAGGGGCGGCTCAGGCAGCGGAATCCGCTCAAGGTCCTCTGTCGTGAAGACAGATGCAAAGAACTCGTTCAATTTCTCTGCAATATCCAAGTCCTCCTTAACCTCCCCTTTTCCTCTCTCACCATCCAGAGGCCCAATTGGTTCTCTGGCAGGTTTTCTACTTCTAACATATTTAAAGAAGCTTTTATTATTACCCTTTATATTGCTAGCCATGCGTTCCTCAAAGTCTTTCTTTGCCTCCCTTATCATCTTTTTACATTTCTTTTGCCAGAGTTTGTGTTCCTTTTTATTTTCCTCATTTGGGGAGGATTTCCATTTACAGAAGGACCTCTCCTTGTGCTTTAGAGCCTCTCTAACTCCACTCGTTAACCATGCCGGTGTCCTCTTGGACTTAAATGAGCTCTTCTTTCTTTCCATGTTTGTGAGATTTATTTGAGCCATCTCATTCCACGCTCAACACTCAATGGGTTTCCACCAGCCAAAGTCAATGGCCTTAAAATCCCATTGATTTAAACATATCAAAGGAGATTTCAAACTGAAATCACTGGTGTTACAGTGCACTCCTACATGTGTCTCCTCAAAAGTAAACCCATTGAACTCAACAGCCAAAAGAGACTGAGGATTACAAACTTTCAATGGGATTCCACAAGGAACATGAAATGAAACAAAAGCAAAAAAAAAGTTGTGGTACCTTAGAGACTAACTACTGTACTATATCATTACTAAATTATAGTATAGACCAGTGGTGGCGAACCTTCGGCACTCCAGATGTTTTGGACCACAACTCCCACAGTCCTTTGTCATTGGCAATACGGGCTTGGAATTCTGGGAGTTGTGGTCCACAACATCTGGAGTGCCAAAGGTTCACCACCACTGGTACAGAGTAAGTTCCAAAGTGGTCCTAGAGGAAATGAATGGTATAAATGACTTTTGTGTATTGTCTACATAGAAAACCCTGAAATGAGTCATTATACAGTGGACCCTTGTATAACAAACAGCTTGTATAATATAAAATCTGTACAACATAAAAAATTCCAGAGATAGGGAAAATTTGCTTAACATAATCACCTATGGGGAGAATCCGTACAACATAAAAATGGGATTACTCTGTTTTCAATGCATTCCTATGGGAATTTGTATAAAAGAAAATTTGCTTAACATAATTTCATTTGGAATGAATTAATTCCTTTATGCAAGTTACCACTGTAATTGTAATTTCTCTCTCTCTCTCTCTCTCTCTCTCTCTCTCTCTCACACACACACACACACACACAAATATAGTAGTTCGTGTTTAAGGTCCCACAACATCTCCTTTTTTCCTTTTATTTTGTTTTATGTTCCTTGTTGAAATGCTTGCACAGAGAAACACAGCTACCACTTCAAAAACATTTCAGTGCTTAACTCCCGGCCAGCTTGTGCTCTCCCGTCCCACATCAACCTCCTTCTTGAGCCACGTAGACACAAAACAGTTTGAGATGTTTGTTGGCGCCAGAGGCAGTCCACTCCAGAGACACTTTGATTTGAGAATAGGCAGAGGGCATACTTCCCTTGTCCCGTCTCCTCTCGTTTCTGGTGTCTCTAACGGGGCTCTGGGACTTCCTGTCAAGCAAAGCTCATATCTTATCTTCAGGAATAGTTTTTCATCTCAGCTCACCAAGGAACATTCCAGTGGGCGTTTTTCAAAGTCTTCTTGATAGGTTTTTCATGAGCTATTCAGGTACCAAGAAAAGGAATGTCTCCCTGAGGAGTCAGAAGTTATCTGTGCACCTAATGGAAACTCGTTTTTTTTAAACAGATAATGCTGCCCAAGATATTTTGGAGATGTGTAACTAACTCTCAGAGAAGAAGAGAGGAGAGAGAGCTCTCCCCTCCATCACACTGCAATGATGGGAGAATTTGGCTTTGAGGATTTAGGGCGGTGCCGGTGGGGGGAGGCCCATGCAATTTTTGAAATGAGACGAAAGCTGCCTCTGCATGCCACATTGTGCTGCTTGATAACGTGACAGCCTTGGGAGATAAGAACGGCTCTGAACTGAGATTATAAAGCAGGAGTGGATATTCTAAGGCCTTCCAGGCGTTGTTACCAGAATAGTGCTTGCACTAATGGGGCAATATCAAATCATCAATAAATAAACCACGTTCCCCAGCACAGCCTATGCAGAGAGTTGATAGGACTTGTAGTCCAACGCCATCTGGAATAGAAAGTGGCAATGTTTCTTCCTGGAATTTTTTCTTCTTAGCCAGCTAGATATGCTTTACTACTACTCACATCAAGCTTAGCAGGAGCGTGTTTCTTGTTGCGGTATTCATTGTCAAGTCAGACTTAAGTCACACCAGGAACTCGGCTCAACTTGACTTGTCCTCCCCCCCCCCCGTTTTTTTCCCTTTTTCCAATGACTTGGACACAACCTGTGACTCAGAATCCACATACCTTTCCTTTTGTTCGGGGGGGGGGAGTGTGTTTTTAACAGGGACTTGGACTTGGTCCGAAAGATCAAGAACCTACAGTATGGTAGCTACCAGTATCCAGGCTGGCTATGGATAATGGGATTAACCCAGCACAGATCTGGAAGGCACCCAGTTGGGAAATGTTGCTATACCGATTTTGGTTGCCTAGTCACCATTATGCAACTCGAATGCCAAAGGGGTTAAAACCAGATGGTTACCATGGCTCGTAATCTGCCTATTAGTTCAATTTCCATGGTCGGACCAAAAAAAAAAAAAGCCTCACAGCTTCTCTTTTCTGTGTGAAAAACAATCCCTCCCCTCAACAACACACCCTACTCAAACAGTGTGTATGTGTTTTGTGCAAGAGAACAATCGCAAACCAGGAAAAACCCAAGAGGTCAATTCCCTAAATTGGAACAAGCTGTCGGTGTTCCAATTTCAAAATGCAAGGGAGGCTCCATAAAAGCCAGAGAGAACATCTTTGGCATGTGTTTTGAAAGGAGGCAAGAGATGTGCCATTCTTTTCGAGGCCGGGTTTATCTGTGTTTTAGAAAATCCTACCGAGATTAGATTTTAGCTAATACTGAATAAAATGATTATAGCTGTTGGAAGCGCATTAATTCTCGCTCAAAATAAAGACGATGCCTTACGGAGAGGGTTTCACAGAAGTGCGTGCACACGCAGTGGCCTACGGGGGTGGGTGCTTGCACACAAAACAGAACCTTCCTCCTACAGATCCCTTTACCTTTCTCCTTCCCCCTTCTTCCCAGAACACCTTAAGCTGAAACACCAGACATGGTTCTTAATAATAAATTGGCACAGGCCAAGAGCCAGCTGGGAAGTGGAGGGGCAGAAAAGCAGTCTGCAGCCTATATTATGCCAGACCATACATCCTCCGAGACAGGTGGCATGGCAGAAGGTTCTGTGCACCACAATTTAAAAGATGTTGACAACCTCGAGCGGGTGCAGAGGGGGGCGACCAGGATGGGTGAAGGTCTGGAGGAAATGTCTTATGAGGAACGGCTTAGGGAACTGGGAATGTTTAGCCTCTCTAAAAGAATGAATACTTTTTTTATTGGCCAAGTGTGGTTAGACACACCCAGAATTTGTTTTGGCAAAAATGCTCTATATAAAAGGAAATATAAGAATCATATAGTCAACAATAAAAACACAGTACAATACTACAATATAACCTATTATTTAAAAAGGAAGAAGAAATGTAAAAATTAATTATTCAACAGTTTGATAGCACTTGGAAAGAAACTATCTCTATATCTAGTTGTCCTAGTATGCAATGCCCTAAAATGTCGCCCGGAGGGTAACAATTGAAACAGATTATGTCCAGGATGTGTGGAATCTGTATATATTTTCATCGCCCTCTTTTTAGCTCGTGTGGTATACAATTCCACAATAGATGGCAAATTAGTAGCAATAATTTTTTCTGCAGTTCCAATTATCCTTTGAAGTCTATATCTGTCATGCTTAGTCGCAGAGCTAAACCAGACAGTTATAGAGGAACAGATAATAGATTCAATAACACCTCTATAGAATCGAATCAACAGTTCTTTTGGCAGTCTAAACTTCCTAAGTTGACGCAGAAAAAACATTCTTTGTTGTGCTTTCTTAATAATACTTTCAATATTAGATGACCATTTTAAATCTTGATATATAATAGTACCTAAAAATTTAAAGGACTCCACTATTGACACTAAGTTATTTGATATCATAAGAGGTGGCTGTATAGAACGAGTCCTCCTAAAATCCACCACCATTTCAACAGTTTTGCATGTATTTAATTCAAGATTATTTTGAGTACACCATAAAACTAGTTGTTCAATCTCTTGCCTATAGGCAGATTCATCATTATCTCGAATGAGACCAATCACCGTAGTGTCATCTGCAAACTTCACTATTTTAACAGAGGAATCCTTTGAGGTACAATCATTAGTATATAAGGAAAACAGAAATGGAGAAAGCACACAGCCCTGAGGGGCTCCTATGCTAACCTTGCTAATATCTGATATAATTTTACCTAACTTCACCTGCTGCTTTCTGTCTGTTAGGAAGCTTATAATCCATTTACAAATGTGATCAGGTACAGCCAGCTGTTTTAGTTTAGTCATAAGGATACCTGGAATAATAGTGTTAAATGCAGAGGGGGGATATGACAGCTATGTTTAAATATTTGAAAGGATGCCATATTGAAGAGGGAACAGGTTTGTTTTCCATGGCTTCAGAGACTAGGACATGGGGAAATGGTTTCAAACTACAGGAAAAGAGATTCCATTTGAACATCAGGAAGAACTTCATGACAGTTAGAGCTGTTTGGCAGTGGAATATGTTGCCACACAGAGAGATGGAGTCTCCTTCTTTGGAGGTTTTTTAGCAGAGGCTGGAAATCTGTTGGGAGTCCTGTGATGGGGGTTCCTGCATGGCAGGGGGTTGGACTGGATGGCCCTTGAGGTCTCTTCCAACTCTATGATTCTTTTTACACGACCCCTAAGATCCGCTGGCCACTTAAATTCGGACCAGAGATCTTAGGGGTTCTCGCTCTTCCTCTGTCCCCACCCCCCTCCGCACTTCCTGGTTGCTGGCTGCCTGAGGGAGGGAGAAAAAAGAAAGAAAAGCATGTCGGTTTACCTCCGTTTTGTTCCTGGCAGCATTCAGATCTCTTAAAGGGGCGGGGCACAAAAAAAGAACAAACAGAAGCCAGGAGAGCCCCGCACTGACTATCCTTACACCGGATCAAATATTTGTCACCATCAAAGACCAGGTACAAGAAAACTGCTGTTTGGTCACGCTAAAGAGGGCGGGGTCGCACTTAATTGTCTGCAAAGTCCGGAGCTGGTGGGTAAACATTTTTAAGGTCCGGACCTTGCAGCCATTTGCGGCGGAGCTTAGGGGTCGTGTATAAACGCCCTATGATTCTGAAGGGCTTAGCATCTGCTCTTCAAGCGAAGTTATAGTACCACTCGATTCTACTCTGGTCAGACCCCATCTGGAGTACTGTGTCCAGTTCTGTGCACCTCAATTTAAAAAGGATGTTGACAATCTTGAATGGGTCCAGAGGAGGGTGACCGGGATGATTGAGCGTCTGGAGGAAACGTCTTACGAGGAGCGGCTTAGGGAGCTGGGAATGTTTAGCCTTACAAAAAGAAGGCTTGTGAGAGGGGATATGATGTCATATTGAAGAGGGAACAGATTTATTTTCCACGGCTTCAGAGACTAGGACATGGGGCAATGGTTTCAAACTACAGGAAAAGAGATTCCATTTGAACATTAGGAAGAACTTCATGATGATTAGAGCTGTTCAGCAATGGAATATGCTGCCATGGAGGGTGGTGGAGTCTCCTTCTTAGGAGGTTTTTAACTAGAGGCTGGATGGCCACCTGTCAGAAATACTGTGATAGGGGTTCCTGCATGGGAGGGGGTTGGACTGGATGGCCCTTGAGGTCTCTTCCAACTCTATGATTCTATGATTCTGAAGGGCTTAGCATCTGCTCTTCAAAAAATCCCTAGCCTGACTGCCACCCCCCCACCCCCCCCCCCGATCTATTTGGGCATTCCTGGAAGCCCATGTTGTGACCATCCTTAGAGGGAAGCCCCTAGCCCAGCTCCTTCCACCATCATTTTGTTCGACAAAGGGGTGTCTCACGCTCGTAGAAAGGCTCTACAGACAAAAAATGCCTCTGGATAATTTTTTTCCCTTGGTGTGTATAACAGTGGTGCCACTTGCAGATCTGCTTCACATTTTCACCCAAACTTTAAAGGAGCCGCCTAATATGCTCAACCAGTTTAGGGATGAGGTCATCTTCTTGGATAGCTGCTGCAAACTTTGGAAGAAAACTTGGAGTGGATTTACCTTCCTACCCCACCCCTAGACTTTGGAGTTACCACTAGTGTACATGGGCAGTAACCTCTTCTCTCCAGAGGGATTCAAGGAAACTCGAAGAGGGCTTCTTCAGCTTGTACCACTTCCTGCTACTGAATGTTGTTGTACGAGAAAATAGAATGCAAGCACAAAGAAAACGTTTCTCTTTCCTGAGACACTAGTTTTCCACATGCAAGGAGGTGTCCAGGGAGGCAATTCAGGCATACAGCTATTGACATACCACTTGCATTTACTGTACTTCCTTCCCACCCACCCACCCCAGCCATTGACCATTAATTGCTTACAAAGAAGCAATAAGAAATATAGTGGACCCTCATATAACAAACAGTTTGTATAACATAAAATCTTGATGGTGGTGGTGTCAACTCAAATGTGTTTCATTTACAACTGATGTTTCAATTGCCAGATTTCTGTATTTTGTTAATTTGTCCAATTCTTTATCTTTGACTCTGGCATCTCCTAGAACTACAATGTCAATGATCCAGAGATTCCTTCCTTCTATTACTACTATGTCTGTTGTTCTTGTAGAAGAGCAAAGTTATTTTCTTACTTAATCATTTTGAACATCTGGGCCTGTTAAGTTTTAATTCAGTGCTTTTAGATCCAGAAAGGGGGAGTAAGAATGGGTTCTTGAGATGCAATATTAATGTACTGCCTACAAAGAGTCTTATCAAGAATTCTTGTATTAACATATATTTTATGGTTCCCTCATGCACAACAGTGACAGATCTCCTAAAAAATCCCAAACACAATTAAGTTGATGTAGCAAAAAGTGACTTTAGTGCTAAATCAGGGAAATAAACCAAAAACAATATGTTCAGACAATCCTTTTGTAAAACAGTGTTACTCGTTCCAGAATCTGGCATTAAAACAACTGCCTAATAATAGATGTACAGTGGACCCTTGTATAACAAACGGTTTGTATAACATAAAATTTGTGCAACATAAAAAATTCCGGAGATAGGGGAAATTTGCTTAACAGAATCGCCTATGGGGAGAATCAGCACAACACAAAAATGGTCACGATTAGGGGTTACTCCGCTTTCAATGCCTTCCTATGGGGAATTTGTATCAAGGAAAATTTGCTTAACAGAATTTCATTTGGAATGAATTAATTCCTTTATACAAAGTACCACTGGAAATAAATCATTTCTCATTTCTTCGGTGCACCAGGTATTCATTATGAGTCTGATCTGGGGTGGCGTGGGTATTTTAATCGAAAAAGTGATGACTGAAGGCGGATTTCTCATGGCATCCCTCATGCACTGTAGCCAAAGGTCTGCAGATAAACCATCATCCTGTAACAGCATTGGGAAGCTCTGAGCTGTTCGTGTCAATTATTCGTACATTTCTACAAGCGAGACCTCATTCATTTTTATTACGCTTAGAGCCAACCCCGATAATGAGCTCTGATTCCTGGACAAGAGAAGTGGGATGAAGGCTTAAAAGCTGACACAGCTGAGAAGCCAGCCGACTGAAATCAAGCATCTTGTATGCAAAAGAATTCTGGATTCGCACAGAGATAAGTGACCAGCCTTCCAATGCTGGTGAGTGTGGAGTTGACGCAAGAGGGGAAGGGTGTAGGTACGCCATGCTCTTCTCTGTATCCAGCACACAAACCAAGGGTTTGGGTTTTTTTTCAGTGTCTTGGGCTTGACTCACAGCTTGGAACCCACAGCTCCTTTTGTGTGTGGAAAAGAGTTTTTTTTTTTAGCAGAGACTCCAGTTTAGGTGTTGGGGGGATTAAAGACTTGGCACCAAAGACTTGGACTTGGACTTGAGTCTCAGACCCAAAGACTTGCCAATATCTTTGGCAGAAGACTAGTCAAAGTTTCTTGGGCCAGAATATTTTCTATGCCTAATTACAACTTGCAACCTGGTAGTGGGGCGCTAAAAAATCTTGTAAATAAATAAATAAACTCCAGAATAATTGGGGCCCTGGCCTATTCTTGGAGCAGGACATGGTCAACCTGTAAGGTGCACAGATTCCTTTCTTTCATTCTTTTTACTATGCCTCTCAGAATCTTAGGCCATCTGGAGGATTCTGGGAGTTGCAGTCCAAAAACACCAATTTGCACACTTCTAGCTACCTGGAAGGAGTAGCATGAAGATGATGAAAAGATCCAGCTCTTATGGGAGCCTCACATGCAGTGGTTAAACTGCAATACTGCAGTCAATACTCTGCTCAGGACCTGAATTATATCCCTACTGGCTCAGGTGCATGGCTTAAGGTTGACTCAGCCTTCCATCCTTCTGAGGTTGGTAAATTGAGTGCTGAGGGTGGTGTGTAGCCTGCAACATTAAATTGTAAACTGCCCAAAGAGTGCTTTAAGTGCTGTGGCAGTGGTTCTCAACCTTCCTAATGCCACGACCCTTTAATACAGTTCCTTGTGTTGTGGTGACCCCTTGCCCTGCTTGGAAGAGGCCACCAGCCCCCTTTGGCAGGCCACTGCCCCAGGTGCATAGAGAACTTCCCTCTACAGGCACCCTCAGCCAATCGCAGCCTCCAGTGCCATTGACTGACATCTCCTCCAACCTATCAAGTTGTTAACTCACTCTTTTCCTCCCCCTTCCTCCTCCTCCTCCTCCAGACCCAAGCCGTTTGTGCCTTTTTCTTCACTGGACCATGGTGACCCTTATGAAATGGTCGTTCGACCCACAAAGGGGTCCTAAGACCCAAGTTGGGAACCACTGTACTGTGGGATGTTATCCAAGCAGCACACTTCATACAGTTAGAGTGTTCCTCCCAACTAGTCAAGACTGAGTCATTTAATGTAACTTGAAAGAAGTCAATTTCCAATCAGATTTAAGATGTGACTGTGTTCCTCATGCCTTTTCCCAGAGACAGGAAAAGCTACTTTTCAGAACTATAACCGGGCTATCGCAAGTTGGCTGTAGGCATTGTCCAAAACACTAACTTTCCTCATCTTCGTTGCTTTCCTTGTGGCACAGTGATTGAACGGCTGTACTGCAACTAAAACTGTGCTCATGGCCTAGGATTCAATCCCAGGTAGAAAGCTAAGGTTCACTCAGCCTTCCATCCTGGGGCGGTATATAAACAGAATATTTTTAGTTTAGTTTCAGAAAATGCTTCGCAGAGTGCAATGCCAAGAAATATACAGTATAAAAACATATACAGTGGTCCCCCGCCATTTCGCGGTTCATATCCTGCGGTCCTGGTATATCGCGGGACCGCAGTATATGAAAGGCAAGGCCCCCGGTGTAAGCTGCTTGGGCCTGTTTGAGGTCTCTTGCACTTACCCCAGGACTGGTGCTGCCCTGAACGGGGCTCCTGCAGACTTCCTGGGCTTGTCAGATGCCCCAGAAGTGGTTTCTGACGAACTGGAAGTGACTTCCAGATCACCAGAAACCACTTCTGGGAATATCCAATAGGCTTGGGAAGCCCGTTGGAGGCCCATTTGGGGCAGCGCCAGGCCTCAGGTAAGTGTAGGAGCCCACAGAGATCCCCCCCCGTCCCAACCCAACCCAGCATCCGCATAACACGGATTTTCCATTATCGCGGGTCAGGTCAGGTCCCTAACCCCCGCGATAGGCGGGGGATTACGGTATTTATATACATGAATGAATGCATTCATTCATGTATTTAAATACATTTCTAATCTACAGTATTTTAATTTTTCACCTAGAGGAACAATGAATAAAACATACCCAGAACATACATAGGTCAATACTGCCACATGTTCTCCCTTGTCTGGAAAATTAATATTTAAATTAGGGGATGTCATTTTTTTTCAGAAGCCAATTGAAAGATGGTGCTGATTAATCTTATAGCTATGATTTAGCAAATTGAAAGGATGTTTAGATATTCCTCTCTGACAAAATCTGCAGAAGTTGCTGGGTGATTTTTATGTAAGCAAGGATATTTGCTATGAACTGAATGGAAAACTTTAAGAAAGCATATTGTTCCTGTGGCTATAACATTAGCTTAATCTGTAAATACCTTTTGCCACGGCTTTATTATTTGCACTGTATGTGCAGCACAAATAAAGTAATACCTCACAAATATATAGACTAAATTGCATATCTCAAGAAAATTGTACTAAATGTCAATATATTTATCTGTCTAATCATTAGGTAGATGTGAAACATGAAAATATTCCCATGCTTTCAAAAAGGAAGAGCTGTGATATACTACCATCAAAATTATAATTTCACAAATTTAAATGTTCAAGTATTTTTAAAATCATCTTTTAGTCTGTCAAACTCTGTGTCTTGTCAGTTCTACCATTTCTGCAGAGATTTTTCAGTCATTCGTTAAACTAAAAAGTAGGATTAATGTCTCTACATGTGAGCTACCAGAATTCTTCCCGTAGTAAGTTCTGAATTGACTTTCTTTGATCTGAAACGAACTCTTCTAAATAACCTAATAAGATTAGCAAGGGATCTAAGGGTATTGCCAACAGGAACAAAATGTCTTAACTGTGGGCTAGCAGATAAGAACCTGGATTCTTAGCCTCTGTGCCATTAAAAACACCACTTGGTCATTTTACTACCGGCAGAGCAAATACTTTTCAGGAGAAAAATAACTTTAGGGACCACCCAGGCAATCAGGTGCAGCAACTGCTGCCATATCTGTTAAGGATCTCACCCTAAGGCTGCTTTTACACGACCCCTAAAATCCGAGGCAAAGGGCTCCCAGATGCGGAGCTTAAAATTGTTTTCCCACCAGCTGCAGACTTTAAACAAAATAAAGTACGACCACGCCCACCTAAGCGCGCCCCAGTGCTCTTTAGAAGTACCTGGTCTCCGGAGGTAAAAAAAAAAACTTCCGATGCAGATTGTAAAGCTGTGGATGCCAGGCTCCCCTCACCTTCTGTTTGTTTTTTGTCCCTGGCGCCCCTTTAGGTGACAAGAATCCATACAGGGCTGCTCTGGACGGCAGACGGAGATGAGCGGAGGTGAGCCTGCATTCTTTTCTCCCTTTTTTTTTCTCCCTCCCCTCACAGCAGACAGGAGCAATGAAGTGCGGAAGAGTGGAAACACAGGAAGAGGAACAAACCCCACAATCTCTGGTCCGAATTTAAGTTGTCAGTGGATTTTAGAGGTTGTGTAAAAGTGCCCTATATGGGTATACCTACCAAACACTATATGAGGAATGACTACAGCAAAATCCCCAACTGGCATAACATCAAGGCGATTTTTGGTCGCACCAACAGAAGCATCTCAATCAGTGTTGGCGAACCTATGGCACGGATGGGAAAGGTGGCACTCAGAGCCATTTTGATGGGCACCCAACATCGCCCCTTCACACCCACCAGTATTCAGATTAAATTGCTGCATTGGCACTTTGCAAAAAAAATAAAAATTGTGGGTTTTGAATCACAGTTTGGGCACTTGGTCCCTAAAAAATTTGCCATCACTCATCTAGACCAAGGGAAGTGGTTTTACCACTTTATTCTGCTCTGGTCAGACCCCACCTGGAGTACTGTGTCCAGTTCTGCGCTCCTCAATTTTAAAAGGATGTTGACAAATTCGAGCGTGTCCAGAGGAGGGCGACCAAGATGGTTAAAGGTTTGGAAGAAACATCTTAAGAGGAGTGGCTTAGTGAGTTGGGAATGTTTAGCATTACAAAAAGAAGGTTGAGAAGGGATGTGATAGCCATGTTTAAATATCTGAAAGGATGTCACATTGAAGAAGGGACTGGTTTGGTTTTCCATGGCTTCAGAGACAAGGAGTCGGAGCCATATTCATGTGTAATTACTATTAGTTAAATGAATGCATGTAATTATTATTCAAGTGATAATGCCTTGCTGGTTATTTTGGTAAGGGAAAGCAACGCAGCAGACGGGCTGGGAGACCGAAAGAAATAAGGGTTTAAGAAATGGGTTTAAGTAATCTTCAAGTCCCTGCATTGAATAACTGAGGTTGATGGATTGCAGAATGTACCTGGGTAGACATTAATCAGCCCGTTCTGGTGCATGGTGGCAGCAGTGGGATGATCTCCCAGGAAAGCCTGGCTGTGAGGCAATTAAGCTATTGAGCTGTTAAACAATTACTGTGATGTATGATGGCTGGTGAGTTGTGTTAAGCTTGCTAGATTCTAGAGTTTTGAATCTAGAATTTGTAATCTTCGTAGAGGGGCATGTAACGGATTTTAGAAGTAGGGAAGCCTTTCTTTAGGCCAAAAGTAAACAATGCCAATATTAAAGTGCAGTTTCGGTTTGACAGTGAAGTTTATCACAAGTGAATGTATAAACCAGGCATGTTCAAACCTCGGCCCTCCAGATGTTTTGGGCCACAACTCCCACAGTCCTTTGCCATTGGAAATACAGGGCTTGGAATTCTGGGAGTTGTGGTCCAAAACATCAGGAGGGCTGAAGTTTGGTCATGTCTGGTATAAACAATGGTTAAGTGAACATTCCAGCCAGAGGCAAGTGAAAGCTGATTAGTCCAAGAAGCTACATGTGACTGTTTTCCCATGCTATGAGCAGTCAAGGAGAGGGAGAAGAAGAGACTTTTTTCAAATAGATTTTATGGCTGCAAGATGGACTAATGCTTAGCAATGTAGGTTAGGAATTAGATAGTAAGGGTTTTGCCTCGGAGCATTATTCAATTAAGGCAAGGGACCACGCTTTGTTATTTTGAAGTAAGAGCCATTTTCATGTGTAATTCCTATTAGTTAAACAAATGCATTTAATTATTATTCAAGTGATGATGCCTTGCTGGTTATTTTGGTAAGGGAAAGCAATGCAGCAGACAGGCCGGGAAAGAAAGGATCCACATGGGCTTAAATAATCTCCAGGTTCCTGCACTGATTAACTGAGGTTGATTGATTGCAGAAGGCACCTGGGTAGAGATTAATCAGCCTCTTATGGTGCAGCTGGGGCCCCTTAATTTTTTTCTTATGTCCTTCTATACTGTAAGTTTTGTGAACAAATATGGGATGATTTAATTTGTCCCCTCTTGCAAATATCCCATGGCCAGGGCCGGCGCTTCCATTAAGGCGAACTAGGCAGTTGCCTAGGGCGCCAAAATGGAGAGGGGGCGCTGGACAGCCTGCCGCCCCCGCCGCTGGCCACCGCTGTCCGTCCCCCCACCACCCGCCAGCCACCCGTCGCCGTCCGCCCATCGCTGCCCACTGCCCCCGCACCCATCGCTGCCCACCCCCATGCCCATTCGCTGCCCCCCCCGCCTGCCACCACCCCACCTGCCCCCCACCCCACCCCACCCCGCCACCCCCTGCCACCCCCTGCCCAACCACCACCCCCCACCCCTCCCCCTGCCCCACCCCCTGCCCCTGCCCTGCCCCCGCCCCTCACCTAGGGTGCAAAAAAACCTAGCACCAGCCCTGCCCATGGCTATTCTGATAGGTAGGCCACTGCTTGTCAGACTCCTTATGTTCCTGCTCAAGATATTCACTTTTCCCTTGCTGTAATAATAAGGCCTCCTTATTGGAAGATGCTTGATAATGAAGACAGACCTTTATGTGATCTTTGTATTGCGTGTAAGTCAATCAATGTCCATCTGAACAGGTCATATCATACTAAACTGATTATATAGTAAATATATAAATGAAAGCAAGGAAGTTTGAAAATCAATAAGCATGGGAAATGTGTGAACACTTACATGTAGGCTTCCCTAAACTAGGGCTCTCCAGATGTGTTGGCTTATGACTGGTTGGGTGTAGGCATATGGGGAATATTCTTTTCCACATCTGGTCAGGTCAGGGAAGGCTGTTTTAATACATAAAGATGCATGACACAGCCTAGTAAAGGTGGTTCCGAACAGATGTCAGATTTGGCAATCATTTTAAAAAATAAATTACGTAATGAAACCCGATTATGGATTATGTAACAGCATCATCCCACAATGCTGAGTATGTGACAGTCAGTCATTTTTGGATATCAGCTGACCCAAGCCATGAAAAAAAGCAAAGCAATTTTTCTAATGAGAGATTATGTACTGTGTACTATTCCAAAACCTCCTCAATAAATTTAAAAAAAGTAGTCAGGGAATGAAGAAAAATCATCCCAGTTAAGGGATGTATGAAATTATGCTTTTCCCACTAGACACTATCCCATTTGTTTATACCTCCCTCCCACAAAAGGTGAAATTAGAGTATCTTGTTTTAAAAGAGAAATATGATGATACATTTCCAGTGGTCAAAGTGTCATCACAAGTCATTCTGATTAACCATGACCACACAGGCGCTTGTCCTGGGTTAACGCAAATTTCTCTGTACCGCACCTTGGCATTTAAATCCCTGTCAACACACACGTTCTGTTGTTGTTTCCCTTCAGAGAGCTCATTGAGGTGCTCCAACAGAGCCAGCGCAGCCTCCGTGACTAACACAGCAAACCCCAGAATCCTCAGCAGAAAAATGGACCCTCCCCTCCACATCAGTTTCACCAAGGAGAATCCACCACCCCCACCAGGGTCCCAGATTCACGACAGTGGTTGTACAGCTTGGCAAAATTATTTTTGAGACAACAGCTTGCAAAATCATCAGGTCAGCATTGCCGGGTGGAGTGGAGGGGTGGGGAACACAATAATTTACCCAAGTTCTGTTTGATTCTATAACCCCCCACACACACACACACCAAATTCAATGCTGGGAAACAGCATCCCATGAAGTTTACAATAACATTTGTACCCTGAAACTATGCATTCCCCAAAATCTCTTTTTTGACCTTAACCTGCCAGCTGCAGGATTTTTCACCCCAGGTGCTTTGTTTTTCAAAAATTCAGAGGTTCTTCAGAGGAATCAACAGTGCTGGCTTATATCCAAGCAGAGAAGACCTCTTCCTATTTATGAAGAAGCTACCTTTGATGATAACAATCTCTCCTGCCTTCGCCACCACAGAACATTAATTCCACCTTCTTGTGGGCAGGGCATGAGAACACACACAAGACCAAAGACAAGATGTCCCACCACTATAACAACTTGATAAAAAATAGCAGTGAGTAGAGATGGGCACGAAATGAGCGATTTTTCGTTTTTGTTTTCATTTTTTTGTTTTGTTTTGCAATGAAAACAAAACGATTTTTTAAAAAAACAAAACGAAAATGAAAACAAAACGACCAAATTTGCCGTGTTTTTCGTTTTCGTTGCAGCAGATGCACTGAACTAAAAAGAATGCTAACGAAACAGCAATTTTTCATTTTCGTTTTCATTTTTTTGTTTTGTTACCTAACGAAACAAAAACGAAATTTTTTGCAAAAAGGTCACGAAAACAAAAACGAACCAAAACGGACCCCTAAATGACCAAACGACAAACGAAACACCATTTTTTTGAGTCGTGCCCATCTCTAGCAGTGAGTCTCAAAGCTGGATCAGGACTGAAAAGAGAGCAGGGAAGTAAGGGTGAACCCTCTCCCTTCTGCTATTTTACATGAATCACTTGCCCAAATATTTCCCCCATCAAATATTCATCCTGAGTTAAGGAAATTGATGGGTACAGTACCTGTAATGAAGCAAACAGCAGCTGATGGGGCCATTTGAATAAGAAGAACAGCAAATGTATCCTACAAGAATGACAGCCACCACACATGGCACTGTTACTAAATCAAGCTTGAACCATTTATTTAGCATGGACATGGAGCATCCCCACTTGGTAAGAGGTGTTGGTTGATCTTGCCTCCCTCAAATCAGTGCATGAATGTAATTTTAAGTTCTAGCATCCCAGTAGTCATAAAGAGAGGATGGCCCAACACAGGAAGGACAACAGCTCAGGACCAGAGTCAGCAGTACACCTCCATTTGAAGGTCAAAGGGCACTCATTCAAAGATGAGGATGTACACATATTAGACAGAGAAGAGAGGTGGTTTGAGAGAGGGGCCAGGGAAGCCATTCATGTGAGCATTGAAAACCCCTCTCTCAACAGAGGTGGGGGCTCAGGCACATTCTATCCGCTACTTATCAGGCAGTGAGTTCAACAATTCCCAAACAAATCAAAAATACTTCACACCTCCACCAGCAAGGCCATACCTAACGACCCATACTTAATGGGTGTTCGGAAAGTTAAAGGTGGGACCTTCATGCACCTTAGGTCATTGTCCACCTAATGAGCCTATTGAGACTATTGTCTACCTAACAAACCATTGTTCATCTCATGAGCCTATTTCAAACCAGGGTGACATGAGGTCAAAATGAACTATAAAATGGAGGACTTGCAATTAGCTTTCCTCAGACTGACGAAGCTGCTTGGATGTGCAATGAAACATTTCAATCTCTCAAGAAAACAAATCCAGCTGCCATGGCCCAACTTCCAGATAAACTCACCTGGATGACTGAGAATCTTCACAGACTTACATAATCAAAAGACCAATTGCTGAAGCAACAACAAACTGGTTCAGCAGATTCTATATTTCCAAGGTCTACAGGACTGCAGGATACGTATTTTCAGTTGTCAAAAAGAACTATGGTAAGGACTGTACCGTAGTAAAAAGAGACGAGACTGAACTTGGACAATTCATTTTCATTTCTCTGCTAGCTCACTCCAAAAGCTGTCAGGCTGAAAGCACCTATCATCTCCACAGCCAAAGTTGAGGGATGATGGGAGGCAGAGTCCCACAATATCAGGCAAGCCACATCACCCTTGCCAAAAACCTGTTGGCTCTGGACGTTTTCAACTACAGCTCCCATCATTCCTGGATCCCTCACGGCTGGACATGTTAGCTGGGCTGGACCTGGGTAAGAACTGTGAGTCAGTCATATCTGAGGAACCCCAGTTAGGGATAGGATAGTCTAGCCTCTCCCCCATTTGCCTGTAGGAAGCCCCACTGTAGCTTCTGTCTATAGACCAGTAGTTCCCAACCTTGGCTCCCCACTGGACTGACGAAGCTGTTTGGATGAGCAGTGAAACATTTCAGTCTCACAAGAAAAGAAGTCCAGTTGCCATGACTCAACTTCCAGATAATCTCACCTGGACGACTGGGAGAATCTTCACAGACATAAATAAAGAGCATTAGCCAGACTTACATACCTAGCAGTGCCTGGAACAAGCTACTCTTAAAGATGCCCATCACTTTCTTGATGGCCCTCTTCAGCTGTTGCTCCTCCGGCTTTTTTAGCTTCTTGCAGTAGTCTTCCAGGAGTGCCAAGGCTCGGTCCGTGTCTAAAAGAAACAGCATAATTTAGCAAAAAATGTTGATCAGTTTGAAAAGCAGAGACACACCTCAGGAAAGGCAACAACATTGTAAGTAGCACAGAAGATGCCATGGTTGCAAAAAGACGGCATTAAAATCAAGTTATTGAAGGGCAGAGCTCGGAAATTATGTTAGGTTTAACACATTAAGAGTAAAATTATTGCTTTTATATTAAGAGGAGGTCGAGCCAGGTGATGGAGTTGGTGTATTGAAAGGGATGCTTTGACATTTTAACTTCACTTTAAAAACAATAGCCAGAATAGAAGAAAATATTTATGCCTGCAAAAGGGCACTGGCATAACGCAGAGAGGCAAATAGCCAGTAATTAACAAGTGCCTAGTAGTGCATCGTAGCCTAGATGCCCTAAGCACATCCAATCTCACTTGATATCAGAAGCTAAGCAGGGTCGGCCCTGGTTAGTACTTGGATGGGAGACCACCAGGGAATACCAGGTGCTGTAGGTGCCTGGAGTAGGAACTGACAAACCACTCCAGTACTCCTGCCAAGAAAACTCCATGGACATGGAGTCACGTAGAGTCGGTCACAACTGTAACGACACGACACACACACAGTAGTGTACCAGTTGCCTTCCTGGGTACATACGAAGTAGGAATTTTGGCTGGGGATTTGCTAGGTAGTGTGGTTTGCTGCTCCTAGAAAGATTAATGGACTTGCGGAAGAACAAATATCCCTTTGGTTTTAAAAGGTTTGACACATACTTCCTCTTAAATCCATGCATCATTATTTTAAATTCAACACGTTTAACATGTGGACTTCAGGTCTGCAGTTGCTAAGAACTGCTGTTCAAGTTTGATTCTTTTCCACTTCCCTCTCCATCTCTGCTCCCTTTTGTGTTGTGTCTTTTCCATGGTACACCTGTTAACAATGTTGTAGAAGACACTCTGGAACTGCTTTTGATTTATTTGATTTATTTATTTATTTGATACACTGCACCGATTTTCCCAAAAGGAACTCTGGGAGATTTACAAAGAGCCTTTTCACACAACCCCTAAACTCCGCGGCAAATGGCTCCCAGCTCCGGAGCTTACAATTGTTTCCCCACCAGCTCCGGAGTTTACAGAAAATTAAGTGCGACCACGCCCACCTAAGCGCGTCCCAGTGCACTCTTCAGGTACCTGCTCTCCGGGGGTGAAAAATCCCTGATGCGGATCTAACGTAGAAAGTGCCGGGCTCTCCTGGCTTCTCTTTGTTGTTGTTTTGCCCCCCGCCCCTTAAAGAGATCTGAATGCTGCCGGGAACAGAGCGAGACCGGCAGAACGGAGGTGAGCGGCATTCTTTCCTCCCTTTTTTCCTCCCTCCCCTCACACACCCAGCAGCCAGGAGTGCAGAGGGGGTGGGAACGCAGGAACAGCGACAAACCCCCAAGATCTCTGGTCCGAATTTAAGTGGCCAGCGGATCTTAGGGGTCGTGTGAAAAGGCTCAAAGAGAACAACATATATGCTATTAAAACCAATACAAATCAAACCAATAAAGCAGCACAAAACAAGTAATAATAAATCACAGGGAAGTGAAAGACAGGCATTACCAATCGCCGATTGCTTCTTTAAAAATCCAAGTTTTCATTGCTTTCTTAAAGGCTATTAGGGATCGAGCCTGGTGAATCTCAGCTGGGCAGTTTTATTCCCAGGACAGATAGAGCTACGTGTCATCCAACCCTGATTGACGAAAAGTGTTTTTAAAAACATGTTACATAAACAACAGAGCCTGCAAGTTGCGTGCAGAAACTCCTAACTTCAGTCACCAGACAAAATGAATTAGGCATCGAGACTTAGACAGATTCATAGCTAAGATTCCAGACACCCACAGTCCTAATAATAGGCCAAATGACCCAGAGGAAGAAAAGGTGCATTTCACATCTACACAATTCTCCAACTAGATATTGCCTCTGCTTAGCGTCAGCCCTCTTCATTAAAATTCCAGCCTTTTTATTATTTAGTTGAAAGCTGTTTCAGTACAGGAATGTCTTTTTTAAGGCCGCAGAAATGTTATCTAGCAGACGGTATACTGATCAGCAGAATAAGAGGAGCAATCCATATACAGTGGTACCTCGGATAACAACTGCCCCGGATAACGAATGATTCGGATAACAACTGCAAATTTCCGGGTATAGGGCTGCCTCTGATAATGAATTTTCCCTATAGGCTACCTCGGATAACGAATCACAATTCCTAGGTATAGGTCTGCCTTGGAGAACGAATTTTCTCTATGGGCTGCCTTGGATAACAAATCTTCCTATGGGCTGCCTCAGATAGCGAATTTTCCCTATGGACTGCCTCAGATAATGAATTTCCAGCATGCATCAGTAAAAAAAAAGTTATCCCAGGTGCAATTGCATCTGTACCTTTAAAGTGCACTTTTTAAAGAGTTTTGAGCAAAAAAAATAGGTGTCTGTGCCTTTTTCCTAGGCTCTAGAACGGATTAAACGGTTTCCCATTCATTCCTATGGGAAACTGCATTTCGGATAACGATGTGTTTCGGATAACAACTAACCTCGGAGAATGAATTACCGTCGTTATCCGAGGCACCACTGTACTTTTAAAACTATACACAATTAAATGTAAAAAAGGTAAAGGTAAAGGTTCCCCCCGCACATGCATGCTAGTAGTGTCCAACTCTAAAGACGGTGCTCATCCCTGTATTCAAGCCACAGAGCCAGTGTTGTGCAAGTCCATGGCCACGTGGTCGGCATGGCTGCAAGGAAACCCTGTTTTACCTTCCCGCTTTTACGGCGGTACCTATTTATCCACTTCTGTGAAGATTCTCAGTCATCCAGGTTCGTTTAACTGGGAGTTGAGTCATGGCTACTGGACTTCTTTTTTGAGAGATAGAAACGTTTCGCTGTTCATCCAAACAGCTATCCACTTGCATTTCCATGCTTCCGAACTGCTAGGTTGGCAGGAGTTGGGATTAACAGTGGGAGCTCACTCCACTGTGTGGCACCTGGGATTCGAACCGCCAAGCTGCCGACTTTGCAGCTGACAGTTTTCGGAGCCTTCGTCCGCTGAGCCACCACGCCCCCTTTTTAAATGTAAAGGCACTCTTTTATTGCCACATTTTGCACCAGAAGGAGGAAGCACGAATCCCAAAAGCATTTATTGTCTTTACTTTTGAGATCCAGAATGAATTCTCAACAGACTGCCAAAGCAGAGAGGTGGCCAAGAATTCTGCACCTCTATAGGGCAATTTTCAAGGGCTGATGGCAGGTAGGTCAAGTTGCAGTCATCAGCCCCCACAACAAAGTGCTTGTTTTGACATATAAAGCCCTAAATGGCTTAGGACCTAGATACCTGAAGGACCGCCTCCTTCCATACGAACCTACCCGGCAATTAAGATCGAGCCAGGGGGCCCTCTTGAAAGAGCCATCCCTCAAGGGGGTGAGAGGGATGGCTTGCAGACATAGGGCCTTCTCGGCAGCTGCTCCCAAGCTATGGAATGCCCTCCCAAGTGAGATCCGCCTGGCGCCAACATTGATGACATTTCGGCGCCAGGTAAAAACCTTCCTGTTCCAGAAGTTTTTAAATTGATACAATATAGACTGTGGGTCCTCTGTTGGCAATTTTAGTGTAATGATTTTAGTGTAAGGTTTTTATTATTGTTTTAATTATTAATTGATATTTGATGTTTTAACTGTTTTAATTCTTTTGATTGTTTCATGAGACACCTTTGGGTAGTGGGCGGCATATAAGTTGTACAAATAAAATGAATAAAATAAAAAACAAGTTTGCCAGATCCCTCCAGGACATGCCTTTGTCCATGCCCCGATCTATAGGCAGAAGGGCATTGTTTTCTCAGTCCTATTTTAAACTGCAGGCACCATTTGCATCCCCCCCCCTTAAAGCAATTCAATCTCCTTTTTCAGGCATATTCTTCTTGGCTTACTAGTAACCAGTGATGGGAATGATGCCAGGGATTTCTAAGAGGTAAGATTTTGGTGCCAAGTTGTGAAGTGGCAAAGCTGCAAAGCTGCAAACTTCAGAGAGATGAGCCCTTGGTTCAGTGCCAAAGGTCAGTCTGGAACGGAATCAATACACTGAAGTCTGTCCGATAGATATGGTAATTGTAAGGCACCAGGCCTCCAATAAATAAGACCCCAAGGCACAATTAGTAGAAAAATTTGTGTTAGCCATGTCGCAGTTTCATCACAACATGTGTTTCCTGAGCTTTCAACAAGACCTGGGTGGTCTCTAGCAGCATCCTGTCCAATCTTCTGCTGTATGGAGGGACTCCCCTGTAACTCCACATCAGCACTGCCTTAAATGAATTTGTGACACCCACTAGAAATCAGTAAAAGTGCTTCTAAGACCTACAGCCCAGTTTTAATATTTGGGATTACTCGCTAATGAATCAGAGCTTTTTAAAAAAATGCAGAATCATAGAATCATCGTAGGGTTGGAAGGGACCTTGGAGGTCTTCTAGTCCAACCCCCTGGCCAAGGCAGGAGACCTCATACCATCCCGGACAGATGGCTGTTCAATCTTTTCTTGAAAACCTCCAGTGATGGGTCTCCCACAACATCATCGGGAGGCAAGCTGGTACTGGTTTTGATTTACATAACCCTCCATGGCTTGTTTGGGACCTGAATGCCTGGCGGAGCGGATCTTCCAAAGATCAGCTGAAGCCCGACCCACCAGAACATCACAGGCGCTCTCACTTTGGGTGGCCACGCCCAGGGAGGCTAGGAAATCGATTACTCGATGCCGAGCTTTCTCTGTGGCTGGGCCCTCGCTTTGGAACCAAGTGAGATGCACCTAGCACAGTCCCTGCCTGCCTTTTTAAAAGGCGCTTAAGTAGACCTTGCTTTTTAGAGAGGCATTTGGCAACCTTTAGGGCTTTTCTTTTGTTGCTGTTGTTGTTCCTATGGTTCCGCCATCTTGCTGAGTATATTTACTTTTTATTTCTGTTATTTGTTCTATTATGCGTTTGATTCTGTTTTTCTTTGTTTTTCTGTTGATGTTAACCACCTGGAGTTCCTTTGGGAAGACCGGTAAATAAATAAATAAATAAATAAATAAATAAATAAATAAATAAATAAAGCTGTTCCTCTGCTTACTGGCTCTCACCATCAGGAAATTTCTCCTGATTTTCAGTTTGTGTCTCACTCTGATGAGTTTCCATCCATTGGTTCTTATCATACCCTCAGATGCCATTGAGAACAAACCAATGCCCTCTTCCCTGTGGTGACCCTTCAGGTATTAGAAGACTGCCATTATGTCTCCCCTCATTCTTCTCTTTATCAGGCTCAACGGGCTAGAGCACTGAAATCTGTCAGCTAAAAAGTTGGCACTGCAGCTCAGTGGTTCGAATCCCAGGTGCCACACAGCGGAGTGAGCTCCCGCTGTTAACCCCAGCTCCTGCCAACCTAGCAGTTTGAAAGCATGGAAATGCAAGTAGATAAATAGGTACTGCTGCAAAAAGCGGAAAGGTAAAACAGTGTTTCCTTGCAGCCATGCTGGCCACATGGCCATGGACTTGCACAACACTGGTTCTTTGGCTTGAATACCACTCCTAGAGTCGGATATGACTAGCACGCATGTGTGTGGGGGAATCTTTACCTTTACCCCTTATCATCTTTGTTGCTCTTCTCTGCAACAAACAAATTACAATTTTTTTAAAAAAAAACACCCAATTCCAGGTTTTAAATTGGTCTGCATCCGACCAATGTTTTTTTTTAAAAATGACTCTGTGCATTAGATGGCAATCTTCATTTCAAAGTCTGCCCTCTGGGGTTCTAGATCCAACATGCTAATGGGCAGTGATGCTCTCAAACTGATTTGTATCTTGGCTATGAATTGTTCTAAGTCTTGCTTCCATTCCGTCTGGAATGTGATCCCATGGGTGCCAGAGGTGGTCCTACCATCATTCTGCTAGGGCTTAAGCAGGGATAGGGAAAATCAGGATGAAGGTGGCTATGCATTACATTTTACAGATACATTTTGGAGGGAACAATTACAAGCAATCACAAAGCTGCCTTTTACCAATAGGAGAATCCAAATGCAGCAACTCAATAGGCTGTTCCCTTTCATCCACAGTTGGCAGCTGGAATAGGGAAAATCAGGACATCATGCATTACATTTTACAGAGATGTCCTGAACACAGGCATCATGCTGCTATATTGTTTTCAAATCTACAACTCGGTGCATCAATTTTTGCACAGGCAAATCTGCAGCCTAATTTTTTTTTTCCTTTGGGAAAAATGCCTTCCCACTTTTGGGTCCAGTGGCTCCCTAAACCAGGGTGGGGGATGCCGCTGAAAGGACAGAGCTTGAAAGAAATGTGGAAATCCTGCTGGGAAGGATTTGTTAGCTGAAGTTTGATTCCTTTGCCAGATATTCAGGTCCCAGCCATGGAGGGTTTTATAAACCAAAACCAACACCTTGAGCCTTATTCGGGAGACAACGGGAAGCCAATGCAGGCGAGCCAGAATTGGGGTGATGCAGTCGAACCTGCATCTGAAGCTCCAACCTAGAACATGCCATCGGGTTTGTTACCTACCACGTTTCATAGACAAAACTTCTGTTGAAGACAACAGATTCAGCCAAGCTGTTCTAATTTTTCCGGCGGATGATGCTGCTTGTCTGAGATCCACATTTCTTTTTCAGTGTTTTGGCTTTTGGGAAACCTACCCTGTCATTTGGAGATAATGGATAAGTAGCTCTTTATGACCCAGGCTATTTTTAGGGCACGGCTAGCTACAAATCCAGCTATTCTTAGGATTCAGAGTCTCTTTGCACTAGCGAAGAATGGGTGTCTCTGCTTTTCTTAAGCATGACCAATCTCTGGAAGCAAAAATGCTGAATTTGAGGCGGTCCTATTTGGGGCACATCCTGAGAAGGCTGAATTCTCTGGGAAAGACAGTGAAGCCCCAAAAGGTGGAAGGCCACAGGAAAAGAGAAAGACCAAATACAAGGTGGATTCACTCTCTAAAGGAAGCCACAGACTTGAGTTTGCAAGAGCTGAAGGGGACAATTTCAGAGGTTGCTGATTTATCGGATTGCCAGAAGTTAGAGGCCACTTGATAGCATGTGACAACAACAAATGGAATCTAAAAATTGCTCCCAGAAGATCCTTCCCTACAACCACAATCAAGGTAATGACCATCTCCTTTGATTCAAACAATTGATTCACCAAGGCCATAGTCCTCTGTGTATTCTGCCTTTGAGCAAGGGCAAAAATGGATGGAAAAACTCAGAAAGTTACATTTTGGGCGCACAACTCTCAGGATCCCATAGCCAGTAAGACTGCACTTCAAAACAGACCAAACTTTTCCTAGCTCTGGATAAAGTTAACTGTTTTGTTCAATAACTCCTAGGAGCCCCAAACGCTATGGAAAGGGGCCAAAACATTATAAAGAGACTTAGGGCGCTTTTACACGACCCCTAAAATCCGAGGCAAAGGGCTCCCAGATGTGGAGCTTAAAATTGTTTTCCCACCAGCTCTGGAGTTTTAAAAAAATTAAGTATGACCATCCATGCCCACCTAAGCGCATCCCAGCGCATTTTCCAAGTACCTGGTCTCCGAAGGTGAAAAATTTCTGATGTGGATGTAAAGCAGTGAGTGCCGGGCTGTCCTTGTCTTCTGTTCGTTTGTTTTTGCCCCCCGACCCTTTAAGAGACTGCAATGCTTCCCTGGGAAGCTTGCGAAGGCAGAGCGGAGGTGAGCCTGCATTCTTTTCTCGCTTTTTTTCTCCCTCCCTCACGCAGACAGAAAGCAAGGGAGTTTGGATGGGGTGGGAACACAGGAAGAGCGACAAACCCCCAAGATCTCTGGTCCGAATTTAAGTTGCCAGCAGATCTTAGGGGTCATGTAGAAGCGCCCATACTGGTATATCCAAAGAGGACTCATGGCACAGTGGTTAAACTGCAGTACTGCAGTCAAGACTCTGCTCACAACCCGAGTTTGACTAGCCAGCTCAAGGCTGACTCAGCCTTCCATCCTTCCGAGGTTGGTAAACAGAGTATCCAGGTTGCTGGAGGAGGGGGCAATGTGTAGGCTGCATGATTAAAACATAAACCACCCAGAGAGTGATTTAAGCACTATGGAGTGGTATATAAGCAGCAAGCAGACTGAAGTGTTCCTGGAGACCACCTTGTTGGGTTACACAGAGCACTGATCTGGATTCTGATGTCAATATAAACCTTTCCCCCGCCTTTTCTTGCTGTTTTCTTAATTATTTTGAAATGTTTATGAGCCCCATGGACTGAACACAAAGGTACAGGTAAAGATTCCCCCCTGCACATGCATGCTAGTCGTGTCCAATTCTAGGGGCGGTGCTCATCTCCGTTTTCAAGCCAGTGTTGTACAACCCCGTGGCCATGTGGCTTGCATGGCTGAAGCATGGAACACTGTTGACCTTCCTGCTTTTTTATGGGCAGTACCTATTTACATGCTTTCGAACTGCTAGGTTGGCAGGAGTTGGGGTGAACAGCAGGAGCTCACTCCTCTGCGTGGCACCTGGGATTCGAACTGCTGAGCTGCCAACGTTGCAGCCGACAGTTTCAGCGCTCTTGCCCACGGAGCCACCACGCCCCTCGATGGATTGAACATAGCTGCATATATATTACGCATGTGCATACATGTGCACAGGCTCCCACGTCTTGTTCAATTAATGAAATTAGGCTTTCCAATTTCATTCTTTTTAAAAAAAAATAAAAAAAGACTGTACTGTTGAGATCTTAATAGCAGTACAGCACTAATAAGGCACGTCTTTCCTCTTCCACCTTATTGCCAGTTTTCGAGCACCATGACATGAAAAGGTGGCCCCCTGTGGTGATGCTCGTCAGGAAGATGCAAAGAACGAGGTTTTAGATGTAGTACTGAAGATGGCAAGCCTCAGCCACGGAGTGCCAAAAAGACTGACTACTCAGGGATCCTACACAAAACTGCAACGGAGCACGCACCATGGTATTAGGTCGTTTTAATCTGATTATTTTAAATTTAACTATTGAGGTGGAAATGCTATTTTTTTGGTGCAGACTAAGCTGCAATCCAGCTCTAGTGGAAAGAAGCAGGATGCATTATCAATATGAGTTTCATTCATTTGCATTTCATTTTTGCATTTCTAGACCCAGCAGGGACTCTGGGTGGTTCACACAAAAGCCAAAGAAATAGAAGACAATTAAAGAACAAATGAAACAATAAACAGCCAGGACATAACACCCAGCACACCATGGGATAAAAAGGCCAGCAAGAGGCAAAACTAAAGGTGGTGAGAAAGGTACAACAAAACAGGACAACACAACTTTACATTAGCAATCGCCAAATGCTTCCTTAAAAAGCAAGGTCTTTAATGCTTTTTTAAAGGCTGTTAGGGACTCTGTTTGGCACATTTCGGAAGGTACATTGGTACCTTGTATAAAGAAATTAATTTGTTCCAAATGAAATTAGGTTAAGCAAATTTTCCTTTATACGAGTTTCCCGTAGGAATGCATTGAAAACAGAGTAATCCCTAATTGCGACCATTTTTATGTTGTACGGATTTTCCCCATAGACAATTCTGTTAAGCAAATTTCCCCTATCTCCAGAATTTTTTATGTTGTACAAATTTTATGTTATATAAACCATTTGTTATATGAAGGTCCACTGTAGTTTGTTTCACAATTTGCAGGACAAGACAAGTTTATTCATGATTTGAGGTTTACACAATTTGAGTCATCCCTCTGCCGTTGCAACTTTGATTATCTGAATGTGCTGCTGCTTCGGCGTCCTTAACAAGGGGAACTTTTTTTTTAATGTGCATACACTTTCCCAAATCCATTTCCCCTCCTGTCCAACTGAGAGAAGCAGCAGGAGCTGGAGAAGAGGGGAACCATCTGCTCTCAGTCAGGGCAGGGAACGCTGAGCTGTACATGAGTTGGTGAGTCCATGAGATTTACCCCAGCCATCTTTCGATTTTTCAAGGCATTCAACACAGCGGAGTTTGCCCTTGGTTCAATATCTAGCTTAAGATTGGAGAAGAAAGGAACCTTTTTTGAGGGTTTCCCTCACAAATCAACTTACCACACTTTGAGGTGAGAACCTGATCCCTCACCTCTCCTGTTCTTGTTAGCCACAATCTGTCTGCCACTTAGCAAGCGGCCCTTTCATCAATCCCAGACAAATCGGAAGCACTTCGCACCTCCACCAGGAAAGCCACAGCTAAAGACCCATACTTAATGGGTCTTGGGAAGGATTGCATAGGTGAGACTTTCATGCGTCCCGGGCCATTGAACGTACATCTAACAAGCCTATTCAGACCATGTTGGCATGATACCAAGGGGAACTACAAATTGGAGGCTTCACACTAAATTTCCTTGAACTGACGAAGCTACAGTAAGACCCCGTATCCAATGATTCATTATCCACTGATTCAGTTATCCACGGTTGGCAGGGGGGAAATAAAATTAATAATTCAGCAGCTGCAAAGCAAGCTATTGTCACAAACAGCAGCTGTAAAGCAAGCTACTGTCACAAAACAGCAGCCACAAAGCAAACTACTCTCACAAAACAGAAGTTTTGGGGCTTTTTGGTGTTCTCTCTTATCCACGGTTTTCATTATCCTGGGAAGGCCTGGAACCAATCCCCAGCGGATACAGGGATCCTACTGTACTTGAATAAATAGTGAAATGTTTTGATCCCACAAGAAAAGAAGTCCAGTCACCATGACTCAACTTCTGTCTAAAGGAATTAAGTTTATTTTCCATTCCTTTCTGGCTGAGAACTGTCAAAATGCTTGCATCTCCTTTTTGCACTGTTGCTGTGATGTGCCATCAAACTCACGTCTAACATACGGCAAGCCTATGAATGATTTCTTTTAAAATTCCATTGTTTAAAGTCCTGCTCAGGTCTCCCAGACATAAGTATACTCTAGGTGTAAGATATTTAGGAATAGATCACCACTGCCTTCACCTGCACAGGACTAACAAGAATTAAACTGTTGCTACCACCATCTATAAAATATCTTCTGCAGGTGTTGCCATCTCCCACGGCAGTTACCCAGTGGCTGCCCTTCAGCAATTTCTCCACCTCCATCATCGCCAATGGAACTATTGATCCTCTTTCTGCTGATACGGCAGTTAGCTCCTGATGAGACTGGATGCATTTTAGTCTGGTGTCTCGGCTTTGACCTTGGGTGACTCTGCAAGAAATCTGCAGAGTCCAAACTTTTGAAGCAACTCCACTCGCCTTTCCTGATACATTCAAATACCCTCACCACACTAAGGTGTGGATCTGAGAAGGGAGATTTTGGCATAAGGACCTAAAAGTTAAAAGCCTGGGAGTGCAGCCATAATTCAAACTCAGCCAAGATTTTTATTCAGCATTTGGGGCTCTTTAGTCTGGAAAAAAGGCTCCTGACGGGGGATATGACTGAGACGTACAAAATAATGCAGGGCATGGATAGAGGGACGCTCTTCTGTGTATCACAAAATGTCAGAACTGGGAGACATTCACTCAAATTGAGGGTTGGGAGAGTGAGAACAGGCAAAAGAAAACACTTCTTTACCCAGCATGTTGTTAGTCTGTGGAACTCCCTTCCACAGGATGTGGTGATGGCATATGGCCTGGATGCCTTCAAAAGGGGATGGGACAGATTCCTGGAGGAAAAGTCCATCCCAGGCTACAAACCATGATGGAGATGTGTAATCGCCAGGCTTAAAACCAGGGTACTTCAAGGGCCAGATGCAGAGGAGTGGCATCAGGAGACAGATATCTAGTCTCTTGCGCTCCCAGAGGCATCTGGTGGGGCCACTGTGAGATACAGGAAGCTGGACTAGATGGGCCTTCGGCCTGATCCAACCTGGCTCTTCTTATGTTATGTTCATTGGAAAATTTACATATTGTAAGTCATACTAGGTCTCAGTTCTCAAGAGAAAGGCAACCCATAAAGAATTGAAACAAAATGTGTCCTCTCCTAAGCATGGAAATATAATAAAGCTACCAGTTGACGGAGTGGTCATTCTTTGTCTCCCTTCCAAAACTTCACAGCAGCTTAGTAACTTTTGTGGGCTTACATAGGAGGCTGCTGAAGAGTGCAGTGGCTATTGCAAGCTGACACTGTTTTGTTTTGTTTTTTACTTGTGATATATCCTTTGATTTGTATTCCTGCGTGGAGCAGGGAGTTGGACTTGATGGCCTAATAAACTCCCTTCTAACTTCACTATTCTATGATTCTATAGTTCTATGATATTGTTTTATTTATTATAGGCATTCTTGCCCTGCTTTTTTTCTTTATCCACTGAAAGTACTGGGTATGCAGCTGCTATTATACCAATTTGCCTGTCATGACACATGTTTCTTTACCCCTTATTTTTTACAGAAGAACCTCTGTTTTCTAGTTCTGACCTCTGGTTAATCACAGCTCCCTTTCTTTGTCTCTTGGAGATTTTAAAATGCGCTTGGCCCATACTTCAGGGTTCAAAGTCCAAAGTCTCTTTCTTTGAAACTATTTATTTGCAATAACCACTTATTACAAAGGAGTAATGCTGCCATCTTCTAGGTGTGCTGCTTTGCAAGTCCAGTTCTCCTGGCTGTAGACCGCTGAGAGTGGTAGTGCGTCTATTTTACCCAACACACCTGGAAGATTGTTGTTAGTCAGCATGTTGTTAGTCTATGGAACTCCCTGCCACAGGATGTGGTGATGGCAGCTGGCCTGGATGCCTTCAAAGGGGGATTGGACAGATTCCTGGAGGAAAAGTCCATCACAGGTTACAAACCATGATGGAGATGTGTCATCTGTAGGCTTAAAACCAGGGTACTTCAAGGGCCACATGCAGGGGAGTGGTATCAGGAGACAGATATCTAGTCTCATGCGCTCCCAGACGCATCTGGTGGGGCCACTGTGAAAGGCACACACCGAGGAACAACTGGTTCCACCTGAGGATCTCTCCCTCATCACAATTGATGAGATCAGGTACATGTAGAAGAACAGGCTGCAGGAGAGAAGCTCCTTCTATAATTAGAAATACGGAGGGATGGATTTGTGAGCATGATAACCGTATGGTCACTTCCCTGCCAGGTGCAAAGGTTGCAGACATCACGAGAAATCTAGATAGCTTGTTATAGAGAACCGGGAAGGAGCCAGTGGTCATGGTACATGTTGGTACCAATGATGTCGGGAAGGCCAAGTGGTCAGTCTTGGAAGCCAAGTTCAGGTTGTTAGGAAGAAGATGCTACCTATTCCTCGTGCAGGACCCGCCAGGCAGGCAGAGCTCAGAAGCCTCAATGCGTGGATGAGGCGATGGTGTCGAGAGGAGGGCTTTAGATTTGTCAGGAACTGGAGAACATTTTGGGACAAGCCAAACCTGTTCAGGAGGGATGGGTTGCACTTGAATCATGATGGGACCAGATTGCTGGCACTCAACCTCAAAAAGGCTGCAGAGCAGCTTTTAAACTGATAACTAGGGGAAAGCCGACGAGCTGTGTGGCATCCGGTTCGGAACACCTCATCCACAGGGAATGAGCTTGGAAAGGGTAGAGAATCACATAGAGATGACATAGCAGGTATTAGTACTGGGAGAATAATGGAATGTGATAGTTCATCTACTGAAAATAATAGCTGTGGGGGAGAACAAAGCAGCAGCTGTTGTTGCAGAACCCACTGTACAGGTGCTTCTACGCCAATGCTCGAAGCCTCCGACCAAAAATGGGAGAACTCGAACATTTGGCAGCTAGGGATAACATTGATATAATAGCCATAACAGAAACCTGGTGGAATGCAGAGAACTAGTGGGACACAGCAATCCCAGGCTATAAACTCTATAGAAGGGATAGAGAGGGGCGGGTTGGAGGGGGAGTGGCCATCTACATTAAAGAAGGGGTAAAATCCAGCAGAATGGAGATTGACAGAGGGTCTAACTCCACCATAGAATCACTGTGGGTTAAACTACCAGGTCCAAGGAGTGATGTGATAGTTGGGGTATGCTATCGCCCACCAGATCAAAAACTTGAGGGGGACCTTGAAATGAGGAGACAAATCATGGAGGTGTTTCAGAAGCACAGGATAGTAATCGTGGGGGACTTCAATTATCCCCACATCGACTGGGCCTATGCGAGCTCTGGGCAAGAAAGAGAAACTGGGTTTCTCGACTTGCTGAATGACTGTGCCTTAGAGCAACTTGTCAAGGAGCCCACCCAAGAACAGGCAACTCTGGATCTAATACTGTCTGATACTCAGGATCTGGTCAGGGATGTGAATGTCACTGAGCCTCTGGGAAACAGTGACCATGCTGCAATCTCCTTTGCCATGCATGTTGGAGGTAGACTGTCAAGCAAATCAGACATAAAAACCCTTGATTTTCGAAGGGCAAACTTCCCTCAGATGAGGAAACTCATTAGAAAGAAATTGAAGGGGAAGGTTGGAAGAATCCAATCTCTTCAGAGTGCATGGAACCTGTTTAAAACAACGGTAACAGAGGCCCAGCACAAGTGCATACCACAAAGAAAGAAGAGCTCATTTAAGTCCAAGAGGGCACCAGCATGGTTAACGAGTGGAGTTAGAGAGGCTCTAAAGTGCAAGGAGAGGTCTTTCTGTAAATGGAAATCCTCCCCAAATGAGGAAAATAAAAAGGAACACAAACTCTGGCAAAAGAAATGTAAGAAGATGATAAGAGAGGCAAAGAAAGATTTTGAGGAACGCATGGCTAGTAATATAAAGGGTAATAATAAAAGCTTCTTTAAATATGTTAGAAGTAGAAAACCTGCCAGAGAACCAGTTGGCCCTCTGGATGGTGAGGGAGGAAAAGGGGAGATTAAGGAGGACTTGGAAATTGCAGAGAAATTAAATGAGTTCTTTGCATCTGTCTTCACGACAGAAGACCTTGAGCAGATTCCGCTGCCTGAACAGCCCCTCTTGACTAAAGAATTAAATCAAATACAGGTTAAAAGAGAAGATGTTTTAGGACTAATTGATAAATTGAAGATTAACAAGTCCCCGGGCCCAGATGGCATCCACCCAAGGGTTATTAGGGAACTCAGAAATGAAATTGCAGATCTCTTAACGGTAATATGCAACTTGTCTCTTAAAACGGCCACAGTGCCGGGGGACTGGAGGATAGCAGATGTCACACCAATTTTTTAAAAAGGAAGGAGGGGGGACCCGGGAAACTACAGGCCAGTTAGCCTTACATCTGTCCCAGGGAAGATGGTGGAAAGCCTCATCCAAGAGAAAATCTTAAAACACGTAGAAGAACAAACTTTGCTGAGAGAAAATCAGCATGGCTTCTGCAAGGGTAAGTCTTGTCTGACAAATCTTTTAGAATTTTTTGAAAAGGTCAACAGGCATGTAGATTTGGGTGAACTGGTGGATATAGTCTATCTGGATTTTCAAAAGGCTTTGACACAGGTATTTGTTTATCAATCTCCAGCTGCAATTCTGTCCCGTTCACCTGCCTTCACATTTAACATAAGATGAGAACATAACATAAGAAGAGCCATGCTGGATCAGGACAACAGCCCATCTAGTCCAGCTTCCTGTATCTCACAGTGGCCCCACTAGATGCGTCTGGGAGCAGACAAAACTAGATATCTGTCTGCTGATACCATTCCTGTGCATCTGGCCCTTGGAAGTGCCCCGGTTTTAAGACTGGAGATTACACATCTCCATCATGGTTTGTAACCTGTGATGGACATTTCCTCCAGGAATTTGTCCAATCCCCTTTTGAAGGATATAGTCTATCTGGAATTTCAAAAGGCCTTTGACACAGTCCCTCACCAGAGGCTGCTGAGAAAATTGCACAGTCAGGGGATAAGAGGGCAGGTCCTCTTATGGATTGAGAACTGGTTGAGATCCCGGAAACAAAGAGTAGGTGTCAATGGGAAATTTTCACAATGGAGAGAGGTGAAAAGCGGTGTGCCCCAGGGCTCTGTCCTGGGACCGGTGCTTTTCAATCTGTTCATAAATGACCTGGAGACAGGGATAAGCAGTGAGGTGGCCAAGTTTGCAGATGACACAAAACTTTTCCGTATGGTAAAAACCAGAGAAAATTGTGAAAAGCTCCAGAAGGATATCTCCAAACTGGGGGAATGGGCTACGAAATGGCAAATGCGTTTTAATGTAGCCAAATGTAAAGTAATGCATATTGGGGCAAAAAATCAAAACTTTATCTATCAATTCATGGGCTCTGAGTTATCCGTGACAGATCAGGAAAGAGATCTTGGTGTGTTGGTGGACAGCTCCATGAAGGTGTCTCCCCAATGTGTGGCAGCGGTGAAGAAGGCCAATTCCATGCTAGGGATTATCAAAAAGGGGATTGAAAATAAAACAGCCAACATTATAATGCCATTATACAAAACAATAGTAAGGCCGCATCTGGAGTATTGTGTACAATTCTGGTCACTGCATCTCAAGAAAGACATAGTGGAACTGGAAAAGGTGCAGAAGAGAGCGACCAAAATGATTACTGGGCTGGGGCACCTCCCTTATGAAGAAAGGCTAAAACATTTGGGGCTCTTTAGTCTGGAAAAAAGGCGCTTGAGGGGGGATATGATTGAGACGTACAAAATAATGCAGGGCATGAGTAAAGTGGACAGAGGGAAGCTCTTTTCCCTCTCACAAAATACCAGAACTAGGGGACATGCACTCAAATTGAGGGCTGGGAGAGTAAGAACAGACAAAAGAAAATATTTTTTTCACCCAGCGCGTTGTTAGTCTATGGAACTCCCTGCCACAGGATGTGGTGATGGCATCTGGCTTGGATGCCTTCAAAAGGGGATTGGACAGATTCCTGGAGGAAAAGTCCATCACAGGTTACAAACCATGATGGAGATGTGTAATCTCCAGGCTTAAAACCAGGGTACTTGAAGGGCCAGATGCAGGGGAGTGGTATCAGGAGACAGATATCTAGTCTCATGCGCTCCCAAAAGCATCTGGTGGGGCCACTGTGAGATACAGGAAGCTGGACTAGATGGGCCTTTGGCCTGATCCAGCATGGCTCTTCTTATGTTCTTATGTTCTTAAGATTCAAGGTAGGCTGCAGTCATGCATTTATTCCCTCCAATACATGCCTGTGCAGATGTGCACCCACATGCACTAACTCTCACATGGCAGCAGGATGGGATGTTTTAACCGAGTTCTGCTGGGGTCCTTCCATCCTCCCAGTTTTACTTTAAAATTCTGACCACAAGAGGGCACAAGGGAGCATTTTTAGTTCAAAGAAACCTTTGTAGGAAACAAATTGGGTGTCCCATCATGGGAGTGGATGCTCCCAAGGACCCTGAATGCAGATGTACCCCACCTGAATCTTGTCCCCACCAACTGCCTGCTGGAGTCCCTGCCTGCCTTTAAGAGGGCTTTGAAGACCTTCCTCTTCAAAGAAGCATTTGGTGTCCTCATTAGTTAGTTTTTCTTTCTTTTCTTTGCTCTTACCGTCTGCCGCCATCTAGCCTTCCGCTGCCCTTGCTTGGTGGCCTTGTTATTTTTAGCTTTTTAGCCTTTTTAGCTTTTTAGCTTCTTGTGCTGTTAGCCGCCCAGAGTTCCCGATGGGAAGATGGAGCGGGATATAAGTATTTAAATAAATAAATAAATAAATAAATAAATAAATAGTTAATGGTCTGATGGAGCCCATGTTTGCTACTGGAACTCAGAGTAGTGATGAAATTATTAAAATCTCCTGAGGATATATTGTGGACAAAGTTACTTTTTGGGACTCAGCATCTTTGTACCTCCCAGCCAGCACGCAAAGTGGAGTTACCCTGCACAATGCAATTTTTCCAAGATCTGATTTAAGTCTGCTGTTTCCTGCACCCCTAATGGAGAGTAAGCAAAGCACAGCAAAGTGGTGTTTTGCTTGTGTACCGCCCCATACCACTTCAAGTAGTCTCTGGGCCGTTTACAGTTTTTAATTGCAATATGCAGACTACACATTGCTCCCCCAGCAAGCTGGGTACTCATTTGACAGACCTTGGAAGGATGGAAGGCTGAGTGAACCTTGAGCCGGCTACCTGGGATTGAACCCCAGGTCGTGAGCACAGTTTTACTTGCAGTACAGGCATTTAACCACTGTGCCAAGGGGCTCTTTTTTTTAAAATAAACAAATACATTTCCAAGTAAACCAAGCTTTCAAATAGTACACCCAATTGTTTATGCCACTTTCTTTGTTATCTCTCACTCCCTCTACAACAAAAGAATTGTGTCCGTGTGGAATAACAGCAAACGGTTTATTCCATAAGCTCAGCCTTGTCTAAGTGAGATCACCCTTCTCTTAAGCAGCATCATTGTTAAGGTTTTTTTTTTTAAATCATTCATTTATCCAACAGAGAAAAATACTGTATAAGGTCCAGATTTTAGTGCGATTGTTTATAACCATGAGCCAAACGTGAATTATACAACAATAGCAGCCATGTCAGCCTCTGGAAGGCTCAGCCTTTCGCGTGGCTTATGAAAAAAAATCAAGAACTCAACAATAATGCACCACTTCCGTAACCCTGGCTTGTTAAATCTGCAAGAAGATACAAAAAGCCATTATCAGGCAGTGAATTAATACCAGGAAAAAATAGACATTATCAAACCAAATGCATTATTTTTCAAAACACTTCTGGACCACCCGGTGGTTGACCATCTGGTATCCTAGTAAATATCTGCCTCGCAAGACCAGAAAAGAACAAAAGCTGACAAATCCATCAGCATTTGATCACCCATAAAACAAAATAAGCCCCAACACCTCTTCATTTAGATGAATTGTAAATTCAAAGTATTTTAATACCAAAAACACACACGGATGTTCCTGTTTTTATGTTACATGACCAACAAAATATTTGTTTACCCGATATAGTCGACCTACAAGCATTAAAACCATAATTTTCTTGACCATCCTGGTACTGAATATAAACATACACCTACCACCTATTTGGACACACAAGAATTAAAAGTAAAAGGGGGACAGGAATAAGGCCAGAATGCTGAATGCAGGTTTTTAGCAATTTTATATAGTAACAGAAGAGAACTATTACAATCCCCATTGCAAAGAAATAGAGAACAAATGAGGAAAAACAAAATATCTCTTCCAGAAGAGTCAAGAAATCAAAGAGAAAATTTAAATTTAGATTAGGAATGTTGCAGGGCTACCAGAGAAACACATTACCTGACTAGGAGAAAATAAAGAAAATAGGAAAACAGTATAAAAGTGAGCTAAGCAACTAAAGGATGACAGGCACTTTACACAGGAATCCTAAGACAAAGAACTTTCACTTTTAGAAAGTGAAGTGAAAGCTGCTCTGAAAGCACTAGGAAAAATAAACCACCAAAGACAGATCAAATACAAATAGAATTATTTCAAGCCACAGAGTTCAAATATATCCAGATCCTGACAAGAATATGCCAATAAATAGGAAAACATAACAATGGCCCATAACTTGAAACGTTCATTCCAAGAAAGAAAGCGTCAAGGAGGGCTATAGGACCATTGCTTTAATTTCCCGTGCAAGCAAAGTGATGGTCAATGTTTTGCAACATACTGTAGGCCAATGTTGGCAAAACTATGGCATGGGTGCCAAAGGTGGCACTCGGAGACCTTTCCGTGGGCACCTGACATCGCCCCTTCACAGCCACCAATATTCAGGTTAAATTGCTGTAATTTGCACTTTGTGAAAATTAGTGGGTTTTGAATCACAGTTTGGGCACTCGGTCTCTAAAAGGTTTGCCATCAGTGCTGTAGGCTTTTATATTACATGGAATGCCTGATATTCAAGCCGGATTTTAAAAAGCAAGGGGTGCTTGAAGTTGTATCGCACATATCTGCTGGATACTGGAGCAAACAAAAGGATTTCAGAAGATCAGCCCATGCTTCATGGCTACAGCAAAGCCTTTGAGTGGGTAATCCATGAGCAACGATGGGTTGTTGTCAAACGAAATGGACATGTTACAGCACGTGATTGTCCCGATGCATAACTTGGACTGTGGACAAAAAAGCTGCCATTAGTACAGAATACGGAGAGAGACTAAAGAGTTTCCGATCGCCAGAGCTGTCAGACAGACTATGGCCAAAATCATCTTGTGCGGCTATGCAAACGGCATAATTTTCATGACTCAAAAGACAGTCTTTCAGACAGCCATTTTTTATTGCTTGACCTCCAAATGCAACAGATCACACCTACGAAATATGAATTATTCTTAACCTGAGATAATTCACCACCAAAAAAGCTGTGCCGTGTGGATTCCACTGGCGTAACTAAGCCACTGTGCCACTGTGTTTCTTCAAAGCTTCTCTGGCCCTCAGCTTTGCTCTTGGTATCCTAGGCTCAACTAGAAAATTAGGAACCGTCCTAATTTGTGTTTTGATTCCCCGATATACAGTTGCCCCCCCCACCCTTTTGTGGTTCATATACTGCGGTCCCAGTATATTGCGGGTCCACAGTATATGAAAAAAGGCCCCCTGGGGTAAGGAGGAAAGGCCTTCCCAGGCCCATCAGAGGCCCCAAAAGTGCTTCCCCACAAACCAGAAGTAACTTTTGACAAACCAGAAGTGACTCCAAATCACTAGAAAGCACTTTTGGGGCCTCTGGGGGACTGGAAAGCCCCTTTCATGCCCGTTTGGGGCAGCACCAGGCCTGGGGCAAGTACAAGAGCCCCCAGAGAGCCTGCCCAGTCCTGACCTGACCCAGCATCTGCATAGTGCAGATTTTCAATTATTGTGGGTCAGGTCGGGTCCCTAACCCCAACGATAGGTGGGGGGTTACTGTATAACTCTGGGAGAGGGACAACAGGCTTTGCATTGAGTTTTGCCTGCAAAGATGAACACAGTCGCAAGAGCAAGCGTTCCTTAACATGCACACCCCAAGAAATACCTGTGTGTGTGTGTTGTGTCGTTATAGTCATGACCGACTCTTTGTGACTCCATGTCCATGGAGTTTTCTTGGCAGGAACACTGGAGTGACTTGCCAGTTCCTACTCCAGGCACCTACAGCACCTGGTGTTCCCTGGTGGTCTCCCATCCAAGTACTAACCAGGGCCGACCCTGCTTAGCTTCCGAAATCAGGCAAGACCTAGATTTGGCCAACAAAAGTTATGTTGTGGGCAGCTCCCAGTGCCTCTCAAACAATCTAGAACCTGAGATAACCTAAAAGACAGTAGAGATGGGCATGAACTGCCGAATCAGTACTGGTTGCTGGTTCGTTTTTCGACCAAACAGATGTTTGGTGCTTCTGAGCCTCAACTCCTTTGGCAGGCACTCATTCAGGGGCAGCATCTGGAGGGGGTGGGAGAGGGAAGACCTGAAAATAGAGATGGACACAAAGTGAAATGCTCTTTTGTCGTTTTGTTACAACATAAAACAAAACACTGTTTCGTTTTTCGTTTTGTGTTTCCCCACTTCTGCACTTTTTTCACTAGGACTACAGTACAGTATGTGAAATTATTTGTTCAACTGGATAAGGAACTCTCTTCTGGAAGAATATTTATTTATTTATTTATTTATTTATTTATTTATTTATTTATTTATTTATTTATTTATTTATTGTTTTTGAGGGAACTCCGAGCGGTTAACAATAAGTTTAAAAGAGCAATAAAACACCAGAAAAGACAACACAATAATAAGGGAGAATCAGCGGTAAGAGCCGTCAAAGGGGGGGGGGAATTAAATTAATTAAAGGTCGCCAAATGCCTTCCAATAAAGCATGGTCTTAACTGCTTTTTTGAAGGCGGGCAGGAACTGTGCAAGGCACAACTCACTGGGGAGGTAGTTCCAGAGCGAGGGGCAAACCACAGAGAAGGTGCGGTTGCGTGTAAGCGATTTCTGTGCCTCCCTTTGGGTGGCCACTCAGAGTGAGAGCGCTTGCAACATTCTAGTAAACCAAAACCAGGACCTTGAACCTTATCCGGAGGGCCATGGGCAACCAATGCAGGCAGGCCAGAACTGGGGTGATGCGATCATATCTACGTGCACCCACCACCAGTCTGGCCGCCGCATTCTGCACGTGTTGGGGCCTCCGGACAAGGATCAAGGGCAACCCCACATAGAAGGTGTTGCAGTAATCAATCCTCGAGATCACGAGGGCCTGCACAACTGTTCTCAGGGAGGCCTCATCTAGGTACAGACGAATCTGGGTGATCTGGCGGAGATGGAAAAAAGTGGTCTTGGAAACAGCCATCACCTGAGTTTCCAGGGATAGGGCTGGATCGAAGACCACGCCCAGATTCCTGGCCTTGTCCACAGGCCGGAGGGTGACACCCCCCAAACTGGGGAGGGGGCCAATGTACCCAGAAGAGGGCGCTCCGAATAACATCACATATGAAAAGAAACCACCACCCGCTCAGTTTTCCTGCCCTTTCCTGACTCAACATTGAGCCCTCAAGCATACACTTACAATGCTTCAAAAGGGTGTCCATATCTGGAACATAAACATATCTACTGTAAGTATAATTTGCAAAGGAGGAGAGAGAGAGAGAGAGAAGGGGAATGACAGCTGTTATGAGTTTTTCAGGCTGTTTGGCTGTGTTCTGGGAGTTTTTCTTCCTGACGTTTCGTCAGACTCGGTGGCCGGGGCCGGCATCTTCAGAGGGAAAGGAGCTCAGAGAACAAGGAGTTTCTCTCTGTGCTCTGGGGACTTGTTTTAATATATACCAATCCCTTAGATACAAGATTCCCAATGCTTTTCAAATGTATACTAAATCTTGTTCTGGAAAAGCCTATTCAGTGGCCTTGGGTCCTTGCAGGGAGCAAGGCAGGGTGGAAATATTTAAAATAAACAGAATAAATACAATCCTATTGTACAACTACACCCATGCATCTTGAGATGCCAGGTGCAAGGCATGAGGGCTAGCCCTGAAGCACTTCCGTCGGCACATTGCATGATCAGTCCCGCTGGAGAAGGCGACCCACTGCACAATTCCGCACGTACGTGACACCTTTTTCTTCTTCTCACACAATCAAGCAGCCGATTGCCCGCTCATGTTCCACTATTAATCAGTCATGTCAACTCAGACGTAGCTGCATAAGGCGCCAGACTTTCTGTGCTTACACAAGCAAAAATAAGTGTCTGCAGCTGCCTCGGACCAGAGCTCCATCTGGATTCTGCTCTTCCTGCTGAGTGCTTGCTCCAGCTGACTGCCTATCTCAGTTTGGTTCACTTTTCAGCGCATGTCAACAGCTCTGCGTGTTATTCCCTTCTATATTTGGCTCAAGCTCTCCTCTGACAGTGAATGAATGGGGAAGGCTTTGCCCCCACGCCATTACAGAGCTGGTATATTCCAAAGCATCGGTAAAGCCTCGCATAATCATGGCTTCTGGCACCCACGTTAGAAATGTTAGTCTTGTAAGAATTCTTATCCTGTGGTTTAATTCCAAGTCAAACAAACCCACTGACAGCAGACCCAGCTGCGGGGTGTTTCAAGCCGTACTGGAACATATTTTCCCAAGTGATTGCAGAGCACTAAGGAAAAGCACTAAATTCTATGCAGGGTGGAAAATGTGAGTGCCACCAGGAGGAGAAGCACACCCTATCTCAAAACACAGATGATCTGCTTTTGGGGCACACCTCCTCAGATCTTAGCTGAAACACAGTATATCTGATGTTGCCTTTCTTGACCACAATAAAAATGAACCATGATGGTTTCCCTTTTCATGGGCTGTACAGAGATGATGACATGGAACGGAATGTATGAAACAAATCCCATATGTGCAGGATGAGAAGACCAATCCAACAACCTGGTTCTGTCTTCTTTGAGAGGTGGAAGGTCTCCAGAGACTCTGAAAAGGACTGTTCCCAAACCTGATGCCTACAATCATGAAATTAGAGATTTTACTTGTCAGACTCGGCAGGAACTTTGACATACAACCCTGTTGTCTATCATTGAGCCCTCGCCAAGCCATGTCCACTTCTACTGTCTGCTCGTCATGTATGTGAGTTAACATTTGGAAAGCCTAGTTGTAACCAGCGAAAAACAGAGAGAGGTCTGCAAATTTTATTGCAGCTGCAATAAAATTTCTTTCTTTGTAGGTATTTCCAAATAAAACCAATATAGTGGACCCTCATATAACAAACGGTTTGTATAACATAAAATCTGTACAACATAATAAATTCCGGAGATAGGGGAAATTTGCTTAACAGAATCGCTTATGGGGAGAATCCGTACAACATAAAAATGGCCGTGATAAGGAATTACTCTGTTTTCAATGCATTCCTATGGGAAATTTGTATAAAGGAAAATTTGCTTAACATAATTTCATTTTAAACGAATTAATTCCTTTATACAAGGTACTGCTGTACTTCACTGCAACATAATTATTACTAGTGTACACTGCAATGTAATTATTAAGCAGAGCCATGAAAATACTACGCTTAGTTTCCTTTATCTGGGAAACAAAGGCAGAGGGCACGATAAACAGTAGCATGGCAGTTATTCTCTCCCTCCCTCCCTTCTCTTGGTTATATCTATATCTGGAGAAGAGAAAATATCAAGAGAACATCTTTCTTCATAAAAGCAAATTGCCAAAATCATGGCACACCCTAAGGCAAGGTTGGAAAATACAATGGACCCTCGTATAACAAACGGTTTGTATAACATAAAATCCGTACAACATAAAAAATTCTGGAGATAGGAGAAATTTGCTTAACAGAATTGTCTCTGGGGCAAATCCATACAACATAAAAATGGTCGTGATGAGGGATTACTCCATTTTAAATGCATTCCTATGGGAAATTTGTATAAAGGAAAATTTGCTTAACATAAATTCATTTGGAATGAATTAATTCCTTTATGCGAGGTACCACTGTATATGATACTCTTGCACTGCAACGCCTATCCTCCTGCTTTGCCACTTATGTTGGCTGCGGCTCCTGAGAGTGGTAGCCCAACTACGCCCCAAAGGCTGTACGTTCCCCATTTTGGTTCTAAAGGTAACAAAAAACAACCCAAAGACTCGGTGCTGTTCTGTTGGAAAGAGGCTAGATCCCCTACAGGTGCTGTGAAAAGAGGCAGGGCTCAAGTTAAGGCTCTGAGCCCATAAAATCACTAGGATACTGGTTCACTCTCCGAACCACCCCCAAGGGAAGGGCGGCCGCTCAGTCGTACAAGACAAACGGTCAACACTGAGAATGCTATCATGGACTAGAGATAAACTGCTCTCTGCACCAAGAATAGCTCTCGGAGGGGCAAGTGGGAGGATTTGTCTTATGCACTGAACAAAGATGCATGACATCAACACCACATCAAGTCCTTCCAATAGCCAAGCCTTTCGTCCATAGAAAGATGTGATCATGGGCATAAGACCTGTAATAATGTATTACTACTCATAACAATGACCAGAATACTCTATGCATTGTTTTGTGAAGTGGCGCGGGTTTGAAAAAATACTGCTGAGTTGGAGCAATACAAGGTTGCAAATGCTTTTATATAATATTGGATCAAATAAGAAATGTAACTTAAATCAGACTGCTCTTATCAGCAGTTTTATCCATGAGGTGTCTTGAGAAGGAGCTCACTTTATCGGCCAAGTGGCAGCTACAAGATAACAGAAATGTGACTGAGCTTTTTAGGAGGAGCTCTAAAACAACGGTAAATAACATCTTTGAAAGGTCTGATTATCAGTGACCTCGCTGCCAGATGAGAGGTATAGAAATCCAATAAATAAATAAATAAATAAATAAATAAATAAATAAATAAATAAATAAATAAATAGTGTACACTATTGGCTTTGACAACCGCACATTGCTTATTCTGTAAACCATATACACTTTGAAACTATCTCATAAACCCTAACTCTATAGCAAATTATCTCAACAAATTCTTGATGCGGTGAGGGTTTTTTTAAAAGTTGTTGCTGGAATTACAGTACTAGAATTCTCCTTCCTAGTTACCAGGCCCTGGTGGTGGTACGAGAGCTAGTAAGGTTTTTAAAAAAAAAAAAAACAAAAAAAAAAAAAACCTAAAATCTGAAATCAAAATGTGTCCTAAACAAATTTGACTGGTGGTGGAAAGAAGTCTGTTTGCATACTAAACAAAAATGCATGAAATGCTTTTTTTCTTTCACCTCTCAATAGAAAAAGAAACAACAAGGTCATTCTCCCATTCAAACGCCTTTAATGGAAATTTTTGCCATGTATGTGAAATCCAGTTCATTTAAAAAAAAAAACAGACAAAAACTGAGATAGGAAGCTTCATAGCCCACCTTTCTTCTTGACCGGCATTCTCGCGGTGATTTCTGGCACTGGATGCAAGCACTTATTTACTGGTATCAACAGAGTCTCGCTGGGACTGCCTTGTGAGGTCAGAAATTTGCCATCCGGTTCAAAATGCTTACAGAGTTCAGTTCACTCTAGATATTCCTTTTCCACAGAAGCCCTCAGTTTCCCCCACTTTAAAACTTCCAATACCACTTGGTAAAACAGTGAGAGGGAAAGGGGAAAGTTTGGAGTTTGTCAGAGGAGTTGTCAAAATCTGTAAAATATTTCCCCATCTATAAAAATACACAAAGGGGGAAAAACACCCGTCAGCCTACAAAATTGTATAATAATCCCTCATGACAGCAAAGGTTTTTTTTTCCTGTTATAGAAGTTCAGTGAACGTAGAAATTTAATTAAGGCACAGTCCCAAGTGTTGGCAGTCCTAAAACTCCAGTTCAACGCACTCCGGCACCACCAAAGCTGAAGAATAATCCAAATGATCCAAATGAAACTTCCGAGGAAGAGAAATCCAGTTCAAAGGGACTTTTTGCTTCGATCCCCGGTGACTTTTACCAGTGAGGGTCAGCACAAGATGCAAGCAGCGGTCTTCGGCACACGAGAATAAACATGTTCCAGGTTGCACTCAGTTTCTCAAACAGCCATCACTTTCATTTTTATTTTCTCCACCCAGCGCTCCGGCTTTTAATGTCTCTCTGATCCTCACTTGCATTAAGCCCAAGAGGATTGAAAGCAATCCCTTGACATGGAATTATTAAAGTGACAGTGCTATTCACAGGGCAGGCTGTTGTCCGTTGGAATCACTTGGCTTTTTTGGCCATTCCCTCTTTGTTCATGAGCAGCTGCCGAATGAGAATGAGGCAAAGTTCAGAAGAAGGTTCTCCCAATGTTATTTTTTTTTCCAGAGAGGCTGGTGTATTAATAAAACACAGAGAAGGCCATGATGTCAATCCAGTTTCCACGCTCCTTGGTGCAGCTGGTCGGCCTCACCATAACCTCGTATTTCCCCTTTTTTTCTCTCTCCTGGGGGAAAAAACAACAATACAATGACATACTTTTGCTTCCATTTCACAGCATTGGAAATAAAAGACCAAAGTACAGTACAAAATTTAGTCCCCAAATCTTTCCCTTGAGGGACATGAAGTGATGCCTCACTATACATCACCCACAAGGCTATGTTGCCATTATCTTTTTTAAAGGGTAAAAACTGTTCAGGAGTTTTATTGCTACCCTTGCCGTTTGCAAACCGAGGCATACTTTCCTGTTTCACATAAATGCATATTTCTTCATATAGTCCAGGTATTCTCATATCTTGATTGCTTCAAAATAATGCAGGGCATGAGTAAAGTGGACAGAGGGAAGCTCTTCTCCCTCTCACCAAATACCAGAACTAGGGGACATCCACTCAAATTGTGGGCTGGGAGAGTAAAAACAGACAAAAGAAAATATTTTTTTCACTCAGCGCGTTGTTTGTGGAACTCCCTGCCACAGGATGTGGGATGGCATCTGGCCTGGATGCCTTCAAAAGGGGATTGGAGAGATTTCTGGAGGAAAAGTCCATCACAGGTTACAAACCGTGAGGGAGATGTGTCATCTCCAGGCTTAAACCAGGGTACTTCAAGGGCCAGATGCAGGGGAGTACTATCAGGAGACAGATATCTAGACTCGTGCACTCCCAGACGCATCTGGTGGGGCCACTATGAGATACAGGAAGCTGGACTAGATGGGCCGTTGGCCTGATCCAGCAGGGCTCTTCTTATGTTAGTTGTTTCATAAAGGAAAAGGGGGTGGTTTTAGGGCAGGAAACTGGTAACATTCTGGATAATGAGGTGTTGGAATTCTCTTCAGTCCTAGGCAGCACTTCCAATAGTAAGGGATGATGGGTGGTGCAGTCCTTTAACACTTGGAGAGCCATATGTCCCCAATCTTCAGATTAAGACAAAGAGAGACTGGACTGAAAACTGCAGCGAAAACCTTTTTGCCAAGAACAAAGTTATGGCAACAAGAGGGAAGAAGACCAATGCAGACTGTATCTTTAGATGGCTAGGTAGGGAATGTGATTAAGAGCAGCTGAGAGCCCCCCACACAAAAAATATGGATTCTGAGAAAACAGTGGTCAACTCAAAACATCAAGTCAGTGGGAAGGACAGACCCAGGTACACCACACATCAAAAGGATGAGCAAAAGTTTGATGGAAGGATTAGGAACAATAACTGGATTGCATGCATAAGCATAAAAATTGGATTAATGAAATTATTGGTTGAGAAAGAAATGTGTCAGGTGGCGTACAATGGTCTTGGGTGGAAATTCTGGATAAAACTGAAAGGTTGTGCCACGGACTGGAGTCACTATCCATCTGAACATTTGGGGAGAAATGGGGGGAAATGAATGAGAAAGGAACTGTAAATAAAGTAAGTTTATTTGTGTGCCCGTAGCCATTTCAAAGGATAATATGAACCAATCAAAGATACAACACAACTAGAAACCCCGCCCCCCCAAGAGCATTCTGGCAACCCATTTCAATCAACTTAAAAATTTAGTCAAGGAATTGAGAAAGCTGTCCAGTCAAATGTCAGACGATTAATTTGGCTACAGAAGATGCACAAGGAGACAGCATACATATAAATTGGGAGGCTGAATGAAGGATATGTTAGTCAAGTTATTAGTAGATGAAATTCCAAAAACAAGGATAAAGGAATGTGAAGAACAGAGCAGAGAGGAATACGAAGGGTAGGAGATTTGCATAAACCGAAGGTTCAAGGTGGTAGCTAAATCTTCAGGCTAATTGTGGGATAAGACTGGAGCTCAAGTATAATGCTAAGGAAGGCTAAAGAGCATGTAAGGGAAACAGTAGGGGGTAAACAAAGTAAGACTTTTGGCAATAAGATCAAGATAGTTGTAATGTATGTGTCAGTAACTGCCAGCCTCTGCATAATGTTTGTGTTCTTCAATAGCGTCCCCTGCTACTGTACAACTGGAGAGGAGCAATATTAGAAAATAGGTTCAGGAAACATGACTCGCTCACTCTTTGCTAGGAACAGTTTTTGATGCTGAGACCCAGTGAAGTATGGTCTGTGTTGAGACCTGTGTTGAGATGGGACAGCACGCCAGTGAAGCCAACAATTTGGACTGGTTAGAGAACCTGGTGAGAGGCCAAAGGCTTACAAAGGGGGCATTAAGGGTGGAGATCCATGACCGAGCAGGATCTGCAGGCAGAAGTAGAGAACGCCGACAAAAGGGCATGGGAGGGACAGGACTGCTGTTGTGGATGAACCATCAGTAAGGTGATGTTTTTTTTTCTCTCTCTCTCTCTTATTTTATGTGTTTTTTAACATTGTTAGCCACACAGAGTTCCCGCCGGGAAGATGGGCGGGATATAAGCTTATAAATGAATAAATAAATAAATAAATAAATAAATAAATAAATAAATAAATAAATAAATAAAGGACCACAAAAGAGATGGATGAAAAGTTGATAGGGAACATTGATGGCAAAGGTAGAGGAGAGGCCCCAGGGCAGGGGTCCTCAACCTAAGGCCCCCAAGGTCCTGAATCCGGCCCCCCAAGGTCCTGAATCCGGCCCCCCAAGGTCCTGAATCCGGCCCCTGGGACCAATTGCAACCCCCACCTACCCCCTGTTTTGTGAGCAAGCCAACCTCTGCAGCTGCTTTTGGACTGTAATCCGGCCCCCAGTGGTGTCTGGGTGGTGGTGGACCGGCCCGCTGTTTGAAAACTTTGAGGACCCCTGCCCCAGGGTCTCAGATGGAGATTCAGCTACACAACCCAGTGACAAGGGGAATAGTCTGAAGCCACTGGGTGAAAGGGACACAGGCAGGGGAGAAAGAGAGGAACGAGCAGAACTGTGGGTGGGAACCGATGGCAGGAAAGGATACTTGAAAATTGTTCGCTGCCTATAGATCCTGGGCTGTAGAACTGAAAACTGTCGTCTGCAAATTCGAACCGCGGCTCGGCAGTTCGAATCCTGGGTGCGGCACCGGGAGCGAGCTCCTGCTGTTAACCCCAGCTCCTGCCAACCTAGCAGCTTCAAAGCATGTAAATGCAAGTAGATAAATAGGTACCACCAATAAAAAGCAGGAAGGTAATAACAGTGTTTCCTTGCAGCCATGCCGGCCACATGGCCACGGACTTGCACAACACTGACTCTTCGGCTTGAATACAGAGATGAGTAGTGCCCCTAGAGTCAGATACAACTAGCAAGCATGTGTGGGCGGGGGGGGGACCTTTACCTTTTTTTTTTTTTAACCAAAGACTTGCCAATATTTTTGGCAGAACACTAGTTGAACTTTCTTGAGCCAGAATATTTTGTATGGCTACTTGCAAATCCAGAATAAAAGAGGTCCTGGCCTTTTCTTGGGCATAGTCTACCTGTAAAGTGCGCAGATTCCTTTTTTTAACCTAATAAATCAACAGCTAAGGAGTTGGGGGGAGGGAGGATAAGCCAGGGAAGGATGAATGTTAAAGAGAAAGAGAGAGAGAGAGAATTTATTTGTCTCTCTCTTTCTCTCCACACAGTGAATGTATGTATGTATGTATGTGGTATGTGTGTGTGTATATATCTATCTCTTTATTCTCTTTACACACACACACACACACACACACACACACACACACATTCTGCTGTGAGGAAGGGCGGATTGGATGAAAGAGGGCTCTTTGCGCTACACTTTAGGGAGGGTCCCTAGGATGGGGGGCCGCAGCGGGCAACAAAGGCCGAGCAAGGGGGAAGAGGCAAGACGCGTGTCAGGCTGCGGCATTCACACGTGCACGGGGGGCACCCCCCCTTCCTCCTCCTCCTCCCCCCCCCCTCTGTGACGGCACGGCTGCGTGTGAAGGCTAGCCGGGCGGGTGGGTGGGTGGAAGAACTGAAGGCGGGTTAAGAGCCACACGAGCGAGGCGGGAAAGGCTGCGGCGCCGACCCGGCCACCCAAACCTCCCTCCCTGGTTCGTATCCCGAGCGAGCGAGCCGAGAGAGGATTTACCCCGCGGGCTGTTGCGCCCCCATCGATGGGGCTCTGCCGGTGACCGGGACGGGGATGGGGACGGTCCGCTAGTCCGCCGGAGGGAAGGAGGCGAGCCGGCCTGCCGGTGGCTGACGCTGCTGGTGCTGCTGATGCTGCTGCTGCTCCTGCCGCCGCCGCCCCTCCATCCCCGCCGAGGGGCCGCTCCCTCCGCCCCCGCGCCCCCCCCGCCCTCCGCCCTCCTCCTCCAATCCCCGCCCTCCTCCTCCAATCCCCGCCCTCCCTTAGCAACCGCCTGGCAACCAAGCGCGCCCCGCCCCGTTTCCTCCCCCTCCCCCTCCCCATGACGGACGGACGGGCCAGGAAGGCGGGGCCCGACTCCAAGCGCCACCAGCCAACCAGAAGCCCCCCCCCTTTGGGCTCCGAGCGAGCGGGCGGGCGGGCGGGGGGAGGGGGGGTCGAGGGAAACGGCCAATCGCGCACGCGCGCACGCGTCACGTGACCCTTCCGAACCAACATGGCGTCCCCCAGCGAGAGGAAGCGCGGGTCGGGCAGCAGCGCGTGGACCTGCTGGGCTCGGCGGGAGGTGTGAGGCGCGGCGGGCGGCGGGCGAGAGCGGCGTCCAGCGGAGGGGAGGGGGCCGAGGAGGAGCGTCCCGCAGAAGGGAGAGGAGGGGAGCGTCGAAGCAACCGTGACGGAACGAGGACCAGCTAAGCCGCCGTCGGGAGTCTTTTAGCGGGAAAAGGTGGGTGCTCGGACGCGGGACGATCCCTGGCTTTCAAGGTCACCCTCTTCCAACCGCTCGCCGGCGGGGCGTCCGAGAATCAAGCTAAGCGGGGGAAACCTCAGTGGCTCTCGGCTGCCCGATGAGGCGGCCTTTGTGTGTGTGTGTGGGGGGGGTTATTTCGCACACAAACGCCGTGCCCTGAAACATCGGTAGAGGTAGTGTTGAGACCAGGAATTAATAAAAACTAACATATTCAAGTGAACCAAAGTGATGCCATGTTGATTCCTCTGTATGCCTTGTATCTGTACCTTATTGTGCTTTGCAAGCTCTCTGAAACTGTTTCAACTTTACTGGAATGTCTGTGTCTTGGCAAGAGAGAAAGAAGAGCCTGTGTTATATGTTCAAGGACATCAATGGGAAGGTGCAAGGAGAGTGGGTTAGGATGTTTCTAACAAAGAGTTACAGCTTGCCTAAGGAATGTTGTTGATTGGGGAGGGGCATCTCGTGCTTTCTGTACTTAAAGGTGTACCCTGCCTCTGTTAGTTGCGATTTTTCCTTCTGCTTCAGGGGGAAAGGTTGACCCCTTCTTTTTCCGCTGAATAAATGAATGGTGATTTGATTCTCTGCTTGTCTCAGAATTTTTTGGCTAAATTATTCTGATACAAGAAAAAGTTTGGGATTAGCCTGAACTTAGCAGTAGCCCTGTGAGTCTGAGCCATCGTATATCTCGGACGAAGTGGACGTGCCCACGAAAATTCACATTAAAATATGTAACCTTGAAGGTACTGCATACTTTTGTCTTTTTTCCCCTGTTTTGTTTCTTTGGATTTCGCCTGTGTCCTATAATATATTCTTTAGTCTGAGGCAGTGGACGTGTCCACGAATGCTCATATTTTAAAAAAAAAACCATAAAGGATGCCAGCATGTTTTCCTCATTACTGTTTTACAGCATTTTTTTAACCTATATTGCTTGCACAGACGAACACAGCTCCTCCCTCTGCAAGGACACTTGTTTGTACGGGCATGAATTTTGGAAATAGTGCTCCCTTGCTTTTTTGTCAGAAGCTGTCCGTTGCAGCTTTGGAACAATGCAAATTGGTCTTGAATACAGAAATATGTCTGTGGAGTGGTTTGAGCACTAACACTCAGAGATGGCAGTGGGGAAAATCTGTGCTGCATATAGACTTCTCTACCACCCACCCACCATGGACATTCCCATGCAAACCTATTAGAATCATAGAATAATGGAGCTGGAAAGGGCCTGCAGGCCAACCCTGTGCTCATTGTAGGAATGCAAAGATATGACAAATGCTGATCCAATTTTCTCTTCATTGCCTCCACCTCTGGAGAGCCTCAGAAGCTAATTGATTCCATTGCCATACTGCTCTAACAGTTAAGAGGTTTTTTTGTGATATTCAGCCTAAATTTGTCGCTTTAGCCCATTATTACATGCCTTGCACTCTGGGATGAGAACAGCTCACAACAGATGTTTTGGACTTCAGATTTTCTAACTGTAGTGTTTGCTTTCAAAAACGTGGTGCTACAGGACACCGTTGACCTCACAAACACATAATGACTATAGTGATAACTCTTGTCAACTGAATGCAAAGAAAAAGTTGACTTTTTTTTTTCTATTTGCCCTGGAACAGATGTTATGATCATGTGGCTCTCCAGAGGTGGCCTAGTTTTCATAATTGTATTTTTTTATATTTAAATGTTTTATTGACAGTTTAATGTTTAATTGTTTTAACTGTTCATTTTAATTGTAGGCCGCCCAGAGACCTTTGGGTAGAGGGTGGCATATACGTTGTATAAATAAATAAATAAAATTTTTTGGCCATTGACCAGTGGTTTAAGCTAATGGAAATTAAGAGCTCAAAATATATGGAGGGCCAAGGCTTTTCACTACTGTGCTTGATGAATTTGTGTGCACTTAGGCCAGTGGTGGGCAAACTTTGGCCCTCCATTTGTTTTGGACCACAACTCCCACAGTCCTTTTTCCAATTACCAATACAAGCTTGGAATTCTGGGAGTTGTGGTCCAAAACATCTGGAGGGCTCAAAGTTTGGACACCCCTGATTTAGGCGTTTCTTTAGCAATACCGTGGTACCTTGTATAAAGGAATTAACTTGTTCCAAATTAAATTATGTTAAGCAAATTTTCCTTTATACAAATTTCCCATAGGAATGCATTGAGAACTGATTAATCCCTAATTACAACCATTTTTATGCAAATTTCCCCTATCCTGAATTTTTTATGTTGTACATATGTTATGTTATACAAACCGTTTGTTATACGAGGGTCCACGTCAGGCCATTCTGAGTGGCCCGTGGCTGGCTGGCCCGCCCCTCCCTCCCCCTCCTTTGCCCCATGTTTATTTAAAACAAAAAAATCTTCCGCCAACACTGACACCACCGGGAAGCTTGAGGGGCTGGGCGGGCCAGCCGGCCAGTGAGCAGAAGCTTGTGGGGCTGGGTGGGCGGGCGAGGGGGCGGGCCACCAGCACCGGCGGGAAGCTTGTGGGGCTGGGCACGCGCACGGGGGGTGGCGTGCAGGTGGGCCGCCGCCATCGGCATCACCAGGAACCTTATGAAGCTAGGGCAGCGCGTGGGCAGACTGCCACCATCGGCATAACCGGGAACATTGTGAGGTTGGGCACACACGAGGGGCAGTGATCAGGCAGCCTGTGCCACCGGCACCGCTGGGAAGCTTGGGCGGCTGAGCGGACGGGTGGTCTGCCGCCACCGGCACCGCAGGGGAATGTGTGGGGGATGGGCAGGCCAGCGGGCCTCTGCTACTGCCAAGGAGCTTTGGGGTGGGCTGGCGGGTGAGCCGTCGCCACTGCTGGGGAGCTTGGGGGGGGTGCAAGGTCACACAGATGGCCTCTTCCAAGGGGTGACCTGTGGCCACGGCTCCCTGTGCTTCCTTTGGTCCCCACCTCCCTCCCTCCCTCCCTTCCTTGTTCCCTTCCTTCCTCTCTTGGTTTCCACCTCCCTCCCTTGGTCCCCGCCTTCCTTCCTGCGGGTGGGGTTGCAAGGGCTCAGTGGGTGGGGCTTATGGGTCAGTGAGTGGGGCTTGCAGTGGGGTGGCAGGGTCAAGGAGCAACCGGCCCCTGACACATTCTCAGCCACCAAATCTGGCCCTCCTGACAAAACGTTTGGGCACCTCTGGACTATCATATTAGATTAGACAGACCTCTAGGCTGAATAAGCAAAGCCCTTACGTACTTACTTATTGTGGAATTTTAAGGAAAGGATGTGTTTCATAGCATAATTTAGGAGGACAAGACCTGTCTCATGATTTCTTGGGCTAAGCTTAATGTCCCATGGTATTTCTACGGTGGGCCTCCTGTTTTGCATTTTAAGTGTATCATGGATAAACTTATCTAAGTGACTAACAGTAGGGCAGGGCTAACCCGCTTCCATTTTTTCATTTGTTTTGGAAAGCCTTCAGGAACAGTATTCACTTTAGGTCTGGAAGGCCATGATCCCCCAAACAAGCAGGAAGTGCTTGTTCGTGTTACTTCCTGCTACCTTAAATAAGACAAAAAGCCAAACCCAACCGTGTCTGGGATAAGGCCCCTCAGATAACCACTCTTGCTTACTGGTAATGGCAGATATGTCCCAAGCACAGAAATGCATGTATGAGGTTGCACCTTTGAGGAAAATGGGAAGATCAGAATAGTTGGCATCCCTATAGCCATGTGCTGCTGTGCGTAGGAACACAGGATGCTGAGGTCGACCCACCTGGTTGAGTACAGTATTATAGACAGAACTGTATATTAATGTGCATGTAGGGTACTTAATTTCTAGAAATTCTGAGACCATGCAGGAAAAATAGAAATGTTGTGTTGTGAGAACAATGAAGGTTTTCCTAGCCATAAGAACGGACCACCCACCTCTCAGAGAGTGCTGGCTGGATTCCTGTGCATTGGGGTGCTGATGAACTGAAGACAGACATGTCCTCAAGACTGCAGGTGTAGCCATGGTGGGACCGGAACTTAAATATGAGGAAGAGTGGTTCCACTGCAGGAGAAGTTGGATGAACGATGATCCGCAGATGTGATACTGAGACAGGTTACTGGGTTAAAACTGCTTGCGCCACTGGAGGTGCTTTGGGATCAGGCTGACAGTGAGCTCGAGAACCAGTAGTGAGCTTGCCATCAGTAGATGAAGAACCGAGGGCAAGCTGCCTCACCAGAGACTCCCATAGTCAGCCTCCTGCTCCTCTCTACCTTGCTTCCAGGGCTGATGCCAGCCAGATCCGCTCTGAGTTCAACCAAGCCTCTTGGGAGGTTTATTTCAACTAGGGGCTGGTGGCTGCCAGTGGAGATAAAGTGGGTGTAGGTAGAGAAGGAGCCTTTGCTACTTGCCTCCAGATACTTGGCAGTATACATCCTGACAACCTCGAGCAGGTGCAGAGGAGGGCTGCCAGGATGGTTGAGGGTCTGGAGGAAATGTCTTATGAGGAACGGCTTAGGGAACTGGGAATGTTTAGCTTTTCAAAAAGAAGGCTGAGGGGGGGATATGATAGCTATGTTTAAATATTTGAAAGGATGTCATATTGAAGAGGGAACAGGTTTGTTTTCCATGGCTTCCGAGACTAGGACTCGGGGCAATGGTTTCAAACTACAAGAAAAGAGATCCATTTGAACATCAGGAAGAACTTCATGACGGTTAGAGGTGTTTGGCAGTGGAATATGCTGCCACGGAGGGTGGTGGAGTCTCCTTCTTTGGAGGTTTTTAAGCAGAGGCTGGATGGCCATCTGTCGGAAATATTATGATGAGGGTTCCTGCATGGCAGGGGGTTGGACTAGGTGGCCCTTGAGGTCTCTTCCAACTCTAGAATTCTATGATTCTATCCAGCACCCTTGTTATGGAATCCCATGCCCCAGCCCACCTTGCAAGGCGTCCTAGACCTGCTGGAGGAGGCGGGACTCCTCTCTTCCCAATAACAAGACTATATAGGGGCACTGCCCCAAAGATTGAGGGAGTTAAGCTAATTCAGGAGTGCCCTAAATTACTGGTTTTATAGTTGTTGTGGGGTTTTGGGGCTGTTTGGCCGTGTCCTGGAATTTTTTCTTCCTGACGTTTTGCCAGACTCTGTGGCTGGCATCTTCAGCGGGCAAGGAGTTCAGAGAACTAGGAGTTCTCTCTGTGTTCTGTGTTATAAATTGAGTGAGCTTGGGGTTTTTAAAGTTGAGGAAACTTGTCCTATGCAGGAAAACAGGTGTTAGTCATTGTATTGTGATGAAGGGATTAAGAAGTTTCAATGCAATCAGGTGGAGCAACTGTCCTTGATGGGTGTCCTTAGCTGTTCTATTGTGTGAACTGATCACTTTTGCTTGAGGCTGGGTGGGGAATTATTGAGCTTTGACATTTTGCACTTTGCAGGTTTTGGTATTTGAAGCCAGGCTTTGTTGATTTTTTTCCTTCTTTTTTGTTGAAACTGTGCTTTTATTTGTGGATTTCAATGGCTTCCTTGTGTAGTCTGACATAGTGATTGGTAGCATATCCCAGTACCTCTGTGTCCTGGAAGAGGATTTCATGTCCAGTTTGTTTCAGGGTGTGTTCAGCTACTGCTGTGACTAACACCTATTTTCCTGCATAGGAAGTTTCCTCAACTTAAAAAAACCCAGTCTCGCTCACTTAATAACCCAGTGCACAGAAAGAACTCCTAATTCCCTGAGCGCCTTCAAGTAGTTCTCAGTATTGTCATAGCAGGGGTTGTGGGACCCCTGCTATGGCACCAAGGGACCACTCGTATGTGGAAAAAAATACATGCAATACTTTCATAACAAACTTTTTACTCTCTTGGCAACATCAATTTTTTTCATGTACTGTATCATTTACCATTTAAAATGACACTGTCTGACATATTTATGGTGTTCAATACTATAAAAGCTTTGCATGAGGAAAAAAAAAGCTATGAATGTGATCTATAAAGTGCCGTTCCTGGTTATACCAAAGTACTGTACCTATTTCACTTTTTTTCTCATCTGAAATAGGAAAAAAATTGGAAGACCAAATTTGTAGTAAAGATGATATATTACAATTTTGGGGGGCAGTATTGGCTGCTATGATTTTACCCAGCAACAAAGATCAGCAGAGAAGCACCAATGCAGTGCTGTTCATACAGTTTATGATGGAGCTTTTGGAGCGGAAGCATCAGCTGGCGGATACTGCTGTGCAGGTGACACATTCTTTTGGAGGATGCTGCTCTGCAGGCAGATTCTTCCAGCTCATCCTGAAAGAACAATTTGCTATGTGGGCAGGTAAAAATAATGGCTTCAGATCACTCCTCTGTTGATATATGTTCCAGTTGGTGGTGTTTTTTTGTTTGTTTGAGTGGCCGTTTGGTTTTAATGGCTTCACAAACTCTTCTGCCTAGATCACCGATAATGTCCCTGCTCCAATAAGTAGCATTTAGTTCAAATGTTTTCTTTCCTGTTTTCACCCACACATGCTTATTTGTAATAATAATCCCCTCCTTTTTCCTAGAGTTCCCAAGAGCTAAAATGGCTGGAGAAAATTTTCTTGAACCTAGAAGCCATGCTGAAATAATGGACATGAAATATGAGCAACTTTCAGGTGTAGATAAGTGAGTAATACACACATTGGAAAGATTTGAATCTTAGCGTTATTTATTATTGAGTTTCCATTTTCAAACCATTCATAAAGCTGAAAAATGGGGCATGTTGTAAATAGTGTATCCACAAGGATAAGTATTAGAATTCACAGAGTCATATTACTTAGAAACCCAGCATCCAGACTTCCATCCAAACTCCCAGTATGGCTTTGACTTCATCAATCTGTTGTATCTGCTTGCACCAGCACAACTGATTTCAGGGATTTTTCTTATCCTCTTGACACTTGAATGGGGAAGAATGGCAAGAGCTACATTTGAAGCTTCATTATACTAAAACAGGCCACTAGTTCATTTTCTCAATACTGTCAACTCGGGCAGTATTTTTCTGTGTCAAGAAAGAATATTTCTTAGCCTGTAATTGGAGTCACAGGTACAACAGGCCCTACCCCGCCCACCGTCTAAGTTAGATGAGGTCAAGAACATGCAGAGTATTTAATTTCAAGCCTTGCAAGTATCTGTTCTCTATATACAGTAATACCTCTTTAGACAAATGCCCTGTAAGACGAAAAATTCTTCCAACAAAAGGATTGCTTCACATAACGAAAATTTCCTATGGGATGCTTCACAAGATGAAAATCCGTTCTGCATTTTGTAACACGTGTACCCAAAATGCATTGTACCCCTGTAGTTTGTGGAGGGGTGGGAGGAATTTTTTCATCATGTTTTGGAGCCATTCTGGACTTTTTTACTTTTCCCCCCTTTTTTTGGCAGAAGTTTAGAACTTGAGCTGATGATTCCTTGCTTTCCTGTTTGCTTTTGAATTGCTTTTGATTGCTATGCAGGCAGGAACAGGCTGGGGCTTCTTGTTTGGTGCTTGCTTTTTGCTTTGAATAGTTTTCAATTGCACTTTTGGCGGAAATTTCCCCTTTGTCTTGGTGTTTGCTTTTCCACCGGGGGGGGGGGGCTCTGCACACTTTTAAAGTGAACTTTATTAAGAGGTCTCAACAAAAAGGCGCCTTTTTGCCTTTTCAGACCTCCAAAATGGATTAATTGGTTTCCTATGGCAAACCACGCTTCACAAGATGAAATTTTCGTAAAAACGAAGCAACCCGCAGGACAAATTAATTTAGTCTTGCAGGGTATTCCTGTACTTGTTAGCAATGAATGCCATGTAGATATGTTACCATATAAAGATGCTGAATGAGGTTATTAGGGGATAATGAATGAAGTGACATCAGCATGCTGTGGACACACTTAAACTTTTCTTTATAGTATTTTCAAACCTAACCAAGCTCTGCCAGACATCAGTGATTTTCTAGAACCATGAAGACATGATTCTAGAAAATGAATCCCAATAAATGTCTACACTGAAGGCAGGTGGGTTTCGTGTTAGAAATCTTGGCTATGCAACCTGTCCTCAATTACAGTGGTGTAGCTTGGAGGTGCTCCCTGATCCACCATTTCTATTCAGTATCAATAAGAGCAGGTATTTAGATTTAGTTGACTCATCAGTTTTGATCAACAAAGATACTGCAGCCACAGTGCTTTATGTTCTGATAAATTTATGTCTAGAATGCATTACACCCGAGGTTGACCTTGACCAACACCACCAGTAGTACTTCAGCTAGCAATGATATATAGCTCAGTGGTTGTAGAACCAGCCTGATAGGTCCAAGTCCCCACTCTGCCTTCTTGAGAGGGACTGGAGTCAATGATCCATAGCAGGGGTCCTCAACCTAAGGCCCCAGGGCCCGATGCGCCCCCCCCAAAGTCCTGAATCCGGCCCCTGGGACCAATTGCAACACCCCCACCTACCCCCTGTTTTGTGAGCAAGCCAGCCTCCGCAGGTGCTTTTGGACTGTGATCCGGCCCCCAGTGGTGTCTGGGTGGTGGTGGACCGGCCAGCTGGTTGAAAACTTTGAGGACCCCTGATCCATAGGATACTTTCCAGCTCTGCAGTTCAAAGGTTATAGGCACCTTGTTTCTTATTAATTAGTATTAGTAATTTATGGAAACTGACCAAAAGAACAAGTCACCCAACTGATATGCAGTTGATCCCAGTTCAAAGCCATTTTTCAGACAGGTGTTTCATCGTACCAGCTAGTTTAGTATCATTAAAGCAGGCACGTCCAAACTTTGGCCCTCCAGATGTTTTGGACCACAACTCCCACAGTCCTTTGTCACTGGCATTCTAAGCTTAGAACTCTGGGAGTTCTGGTCCAAAACATCAGCATGGCCAAAGTTTGGACATGCCTCCATTAAAGTATGTTTTGTAGCCATTGGTATTTGAAGCCTTACTGTTTGAGCGAAACAGGCACACTGCCCTGACCAGTCTCTATTAAAAAGACAGCACAGAAATGTTATAATAAAAATTCAGTTTGGTAACTTGACGCAGAATCTAAAATGTCTTTTTTTCTTTCTAACAGGTATGTATATGAACAGGGCCCTGTCATCCTTGCAGTCAATTCAAGTTTCTGTGGCTTGCTTTCAAATAGCTTATTTCGTCGTGTCCTGAATATTACCACGGCTCGTATTACATCCACTATACCAATGGTAGTTATACCCTTCATCTCAACTATGGTTACATATCAACTTGTCGTAAAGCAGCCTTTAATGAATGGTATGTTTCTTTGCATCCATCCAAATTTCAGAGTTCTCTATTAATCATTTGTTGCTGTTCCAGCAACCTGAAGTGGTTTTCACTGCGACTCCCATAATCCCCAATCAGCTGTGCTAACATAGGACTAATGACACCAGACTGCATACTCCTGAAGGATTAATAAAAGTACTAATATCAGTATTTCAAAGCGGAGGGGTGAGCTGATGGCAATTGAGGATTGCAAAAGCGGAGGGGTGAGCTGAGAATCGTCCTGGCTTTTTTCGGTCTGTTTGGCAGGAATGACCTGGTGTTTTTGTTTGTCTGTTTTTCGAGTGCAACTCAATTTAAAAGGCTGGGGTATTGTGAGTTTCTTTTGTCCATGTTTGTATTGCGCTGGGGGGGGTGTTCCAGCACTGCAAGCTTTTAATGTGCACTTTATTTAGATGTCTGAAATTAAACAGCTTTTTTGCCTTTTTTTCAGACCTCCAGAATGGTTTACTCCAGTGGTTCTCAACCTGGGGATAGGGACCCCTTTGGGAGTTGAACCATTTCACAGGAGTCGCCATGAGCCAGTGAAGAAAAAGGCACAAATGGCTTGGGTCTCAAGGAAGGGAGGGGAGTGAGTTACAGCTTGATAAGTTGAAGGGGATGTCAGTCAGCGGCACCGGAGGCTGTGATTGGCTGAAGGTGCCTGTAGAGGGAATTTCTCTGTGGCACCTGCGGCAGTGGCCTGCCAAAGGGGAGCTTGTGGCATCTTCCAAGCAGGGCAAAGGCTCAAAACAACATGAACTGTATTAAAGGGTTGTGGCATTAGGAAGGTTGGGAACCACTGGATTAGTTTGTTTCCCATCTATTTCAATGGGAAACCGTGTTTTGGATAACAAATTGCCTCGGAGAACAAATTAAATTTGTTATAAGAGGTACCGCTGTACTCTTACGAGTATATCAAAGCAAACTTCCCCATAATGGAAACGTACCTGATCCATTCTGGGGTCCCTGTTTCCATTATTTCCTATGGGGAAATTTGCTTTTGCCATGGGATGGGCAGCACTGGGCCCGGGGCAAGCTCTGGAGACCCACCATGCACAGAAGTCACTTCTGGTCAGCCCAGGCCCAGAGGCCCAGTTTTAGATATTTATTGAAGAGGGGACTGGCTTGTTTTCCATGGCATCAGGGACTAGGACTCGGGGCAGTGGTTTCAAACTACAGGAAAAGAGATGCAATTTAAATAGTGGTACCCTGACTTAAGAGCAATTTGACTTAAGAGCAGAAAACTGTTTGTGTTTTAACTGCCAAATTACAAGTTTTTCATTAGATAGGTACCCTGACTTAAGAGTAGTTCGACTTTAAGAGCATGCATTCGGAACGGATTAAGTTCGCAAGTTGAGGCACCACTGTATTAGGAGCTGTCCGGCAGTGGAATATGCTGCCACGGAGGGTGGTGGAGTCTTCTTTGGAGGTTTTTAAGCAGAGGCTGGATGGCCATCTGTTGGAAATACTGTGATGGGGTTCCAACTCTATGATTCTATACTTCTGATCCACACCAAGACCTCGGAAGACCGGCATGGGCCCACTGCGCAGCCCAGATACCTGTTCTGGGCAGCGCCAGGCCTAGGGCGAGCTCCAGAGGCCCATGCAGGCACACTGCATGGCCTGGAAATCACTTCCGGCCCATGCACGCCCACCGCACAGTCCGGATGCCCATTCCAGCCAGCACAGGGCCCTCAATGAGGTCAGCCTTGCTCACAAACTGGAGCAATGCTCACAAACCGAGGCAAAATTTTTCTGAAGATTATTTTTTTTTACTAAAAATTTTGCTTGGTTTGCAAAATACAATCCAAGATACTCGTAAACCATGGTACCACTGTACTTTGCTCCGATGAATTTTAAAGGGCAGTAGATGTGCCCAATTCATCCGCTTTCACTTTTTGGTGTTCTCTTCTGTCTTCGTAGGGCAGATTTAAGGAATATCAGGGCAATACGTCTACAACAGATACTCAATTTAACAGCATCTTATCTGCATTAGGGAATTTAATTTTAAAATAGTCATTTTAGCTGATATAGCAAAGCTGCAGTTTAATTTTTATAAAGCCATGGATGTTTGAAGTTGCACTCAAAAATAATTTCAAGCCACAAACATTTATTTTCTCTTCCCTCCCCCCCACAGGTGACCTAAATTGTTCAATTTGTGCTTCAACCCGGGGCGGCTTAACTGGAGCCATTGTTGGTTGTTTGCACCCTTTTCTTATAGCTTTACCTCTAAATGCTGGTCTTGCAACAAGGTACGTTTTAATCAAGTACTTAAAATAACCAGTCTTCTGTCCTTTGACTACCTTAGTAAAAATGCCAATAAACTGTAATTGTTTTAAAGTTGTTTTACAACCATAGGGTAAAAAGGACACATAGGGTAAAAAGGACCGTTTAATTTGTGACCATGAATGAATGAATGAATGTATGAATGAATCTTTATTTACGGTTGTTAACTAAATCAAATTTGTGACCATGAATTCACAAAAACATTAAGTTGTCACTCATTGAGATTGAAGAGAGCAGAAACAGATTAGAGATGAGAAATTTTGAAGCCATTGGGGAAAACATTTTTCCTGTCCCCCTACCCCAAAAGGTTTCTGGAAATTTTGCATCTCTATAGAGGAGTATTTTAAATCATTCATTGTACATTACTGTACTGAACACATCTTGGTGCTGCTTTTTATTATCTGTTTTTGTGATGTATTCATTGATCCTTTTAGCATTGTATACTCATTGTTACTAACTTAAAATCCTTTAATTGTTGTATTTCACCTTTTATGGGAAAAGGTGGGTTAAAATTATTTTACATTATGAAAACCAAATAGTGGCCGCTTCTAGTAATACACCTTGGAAACACACAGCTGGGTGTTTTTAATTTAACATTTTCATGCTGCAGATAAGTGAAACCACAGGTACTGATTCTGGCATCCTACTGTAAATTAACTGTGCCATATTTATTTGCAAAATCCACAACACCAGCCTGTGGATTTACTCCAGTATATTCTGTTAAAACTCAGATCTCTAGATTACAGAACACAGAATACTCATTTGTACATTAATTGTCCTTTATTGTACAACAAAGCTTAGTTCTCTTTCATGACTTGTTATGATTATACCTAGTAACCATGCAACTTGAGGTGCATGGTGGCTCAGTGGGCTAGAGCACTGAAACTGTCAGCTACAAAGTCGGCAGCTCAGCAGTTCGAATCCCGGGTGCCACCCAGTGGAGTGAGCTTCCACTGTTCACCCCAACTCCTGCCAACCTAGCAGTTCAAAAACATGTAAATGCAAGTAGATAAATAGGTACGGCCATAAAAAGCAGGAAGGTCAACAGTATTCAGTGAGCAGAAAAACATTCAGCCATGCTGGCCACATGGCCACGGATTTGCACAACACTGGCTCTTTGGCTTGAAAACAGAGATGAGCACCGCCCCTAGAGTCGGACACAAGTAGCACACATGTGCGGGAAAACCTTTTTATGTAACTTAATACTTAACTTCAAAACCTCACAATTCTTAAGTCGATCTAGCAGTCAGCATACTAACAATTTTCAAGGATTTTTGTAGTTAGCAAACTACTATTCTGCAACAGAGCACAGCAGCTGCACTTTTAAAATTAAAACATTCTATACTTAGTCTTCAACAAATAATGTAATGCTTATTTGTCCTCTTTTTAGATATGAGACAGCTCCATTGCCAAGTAAAGAAAACATGCTGAAGTACTGGAAGGGAATTTGTTCTCCAGTTCTGAAAAAGATGAGACTCCCTATTCTTCTGCAATTTCTATTTGGTGCGTATCTGGGGTCACAACATCATGGAATATATATTAAGATGCTGAAGATGCCTGCATTTAAAAAGGATCCTGAGGACCTAAGTGATTAAAACTTCTACAGCTGTCATTTGTGTTTTACCATTTTGCTTATTTACCATGTTGCTTTTTAGCAATCTTAATTGCATTATATCTATAACAGTTGAGGTCCATTAGGTGACTCATTAACTATATTGTAATTAGGAATGTATGACAGACACATTTGTAAATTCTGGTAACCACAAGAACTGCTAGATAGCCATTTAGGTATCTACTATGGAGCCGGAGTTTCAGAATTTGATTCCCTGGACTCAATCCATAGGGCTCCATTAAAGTGCTGCAGTTTTAAAATGTTTATGATGAAGTGGCCTAATCCATTTTCCCAAACACCCACATGCAGGCAATGAAGTTACAGTACAGTAACCCACCTATTGCAAGAGTTAGGGACCCGACCTGCGATAATTGAAAATCCGCGATATGTGGATGCTGGGTTGGTTGGGGCCTATATGAGGCCTCCAACACTTACCTGAGGCCTGGCACCGCCCTGAACTGGCCTCGGGTGGGCTTGTGGGGCCTGCCGGAGCCCTCGGGAGTGCTTTCCATTGATCCAGATGTCACTTCCAGGTCCTCTGATAGGCCCCAGAATTGTTGAAGGCCTCAGAAGTGGTTTTTGGTGATCTGGAAGTTACTTCTTGTTCGCCGGAAAGCACTTTGGGGGCCTCCGACAGGGCCCAGAAGCCCGTTGGAGGCCCCTTCGGGGCAGCACCAGGCCTGGTAAGTAAGTACAGGAGGCCTGAAAGAGGCCCATCCACCTTACCCCAGGGAGCCTTTGTTTCATATACTATGGTCCCACAATATACCAGGACTGCAATATATGAACCGTGAGAGGGTGGGGGGGTTTACTGTGCTCTATATGTTTCATAATGGGTGTTTGGCTGAAATGAACCAAAATGACTAATGGCAGAATGTAATTGCTGAAATCCTATTGTAGCAGCAAATTGCTATCAGTTAAAAGTGATTCTATGGTGCATGCAACTTGTACAAAAGTTAACGAAGAGAACTCTGAACAATGTTATCATCTAAACAAATTTCCAAAGATTTTCTCAAACAGTAAGTTCTTTGCCTTTCAGTGCTTTGTTTTCCATTTATTTTTACCTCGAATGATTGGCTGTTAAAAGTATGTACTTATCAAATGTCATTGGATAACTGTACTTCCTGTATTTCAGGTATTTTGTAATTTCCAAGTCATTATCTATTTGCTTTAGGATCACCTTTGTGATCCAAGAAATTATTGTCATCCTTCAAGTGGTCTTATCTTCTTAGAGTACCAAGTGATAAAAGCAAGGGGAACAAAAATTATTTCAAATTAAAAAAATATAATTTAAACAAGAATTTTGTTTTTTGAAATTTCTCTGTGATGAGTTTTAAATTGTGTTCTGAATCAAAGATTTCATTAAGAAATAGGGATTATATATTAGAATAGAGTGACTGAAGTTATGTTGCTTAGTGTACTATATCCACTACAGTAGGCTCACTCATCTGAGTTGAAAGCAAATCCTAATCAAGTTTCTGGCATTTGATATATTTAATGAGTGATGTACTATTACAGTACTACCTCCAGTGAGTTTCCACAATAAACGTGGATTTGAATTCAAGTCTCCAAAGCCTTAATCCATCACTCTGTCTAATACTCCACAAATCCCTTCTGAATCTTGTCAAGTTTTATAACTAGGACTAACAGTTCTTGGATTGGATCTCACATCTTATGGGACACCATAGGGGGGTTCAAATCATCTTTTCCCCTCTCTTTCCAAGTACTCATTAGTGATGGGATTTTTCAGAATTCAAGCACTCCCACTCATGTAATTTGGTGGGAACTCCTCCAGGGTGAATGTCATGTTTGAAATTCTTATAACCCCTAATTAAAATCTCCAGGATTGCCCTAAACTGTTTGGTTCAGTGATTCATTCTGAGATAGTATTATTTAAAAACACGTATTAAATCTTTAAATGTAAAGTTGCTTGAAACAAATCTCAATCTAGTTCAAATGTACACTGCAGGCCTTCTAATAATCAAATATCTATCTCCAGGTCATGACAAGTATGCTGTAATGTTACAGTAAAACATTTATGGGGCAGCTGTCACATAAGTCTTTCTGAAGTGTGAATTAAAATTGATTTAATTCAATATACTATGACTAAATTCCAGTGAATAAAAGAGTTTGAAGAATATATAGGATTGTTCAATGCTAGGTTCCAAAGTCAAATTTAAGATTTTGCTGCATATTATAGTCTTCATCTGAAAGAAGTTGCTCTGGGCCATCTTTATTTTGACACGCTACATGGCTATGATTCCCCTGTTCACCAAACCCCGTAGTTTAATTTGAAACCTCCACCTGTCCACTTGTTGATGACCACAAATTTTTAAACATCTCTTTAGACTCTGTATGTTATTTAACTCATTAACTCCACTAAATACCCATGCAGACTATTTAAATAGCTAGTAGTAGCCCAGAGACTACTTGAAGTGGTATTGGGCGGTATATAAGCAGACCACTTTGCTTTGCTTTGATAACATCGTCATCTGAATCAGCAAGTGCTCTCAAGAACTTTTTCAGACTACAATATGTACACTGTTCCCTAAACATCATTAACTGTCTTACAGTTGCAGTAGCAATTTACAAAAGCCAACTAATTATTTGTTTCTACAGTAAATCTAATATATTAGTCCTCTAACTAGGAAGGGACATTTAAAGCTCCACACATTGTTTTATCTGAATACCAGAAACTTCACACTGCATTTTCTCGCATCTTCTACGTATTAACTGTTACAAACTAATTTCTACAGGAGTGACAGACTACACATCCTCAAATCAGTAACTGACACGGATTCATTGAATAGCAATACCAAGATTTACATTATACAGTACCTGAATTTTAATTCATGTCTGAGCAGCACGCGCGCGCACACACATACACGGATGACAGACAGACACAATGAACCAATTTTTGTTATCAGAAAAAAATTACAAGGACATGAATCTGTTTCTCTATTATTTCCTTTTGAAACGAGGGGGTGGGGGAATCCGTGTATTATTAGTGGAGCTTATGCTCCATATGACCTGCACAATCTACCCCTAATGTGCTTGCCAGGCAACAGCACTTTAGAATGAATGCCAAACAGCTACCACCCGATGTCAACACTGCATTTCATTCTGAACAGCTTCCATCCAAGTATGTTAACAAAGATGGTTCAGGGAGACAAGTTGAGCCATTGGCAGTTACACTAAATTAGCAGTGTCCTGCACCAAGACTTCTTTGTGTATGTGCTGTTCAGACATTTCTACCACCAAGTTGACCACCAATCTGATCCTAAGGGTCACAAGTAGGAAGATGACTGCAGAAGCTCACAGGGAGTCCCCGTCACTAAAGTAGTGGTGTGAACAGGGGGCAAATGTTTGGCCCCAATGTACCTCAAAGGCTACAAATCTGAAATAGCCAGATATGCTGGGAGGGGGCAGGAATCAACAAGACACTACACTCAGTTTTGACATCAGATGGGTATGTTTTATTCAAGTAGGGAGCACCTTGGACCTCATATGCGAAATCCACTAATTCTGCATGCCTCACCAGTATCAGGAAAAAACTTCTCATATTAAAAATCCTTTCTGATGGGGAGGCCTTGGCAAACTGCATTTTATTCACACTGATAGTATATATAGTTACAGCCTTCTTCCGTCATTCAACAGTAGCTGAGCATCCTTGAGAAACTTCGTTTTCTTTCCAGTGTATTAACAGGATCTCAACAAAATAACCCCAAATTCTCAGCTATGATACTTAAGAATGTACTGATATCTACCTGTATTCCCCTTCTTCTGGAGCAGGTCCCCATGACCCTTCAAAACTGGCTATGCTGGGCAAAGCTATTGAGAGTTGCAATCTAACATCTGGAGGACTATGGGTACCCAACCCTTACAGAATCCCTGATAAGCAAATAAATTAATTTTGAGGCAGCACCAGTCCATTGTTTTTCAATCCGAGTGCTAAAAATCAAGTTAATATTGCCTACACTATATGTAAACACACTTATTTTTCCTGCATTTGAAAACCAGTTCATAAATGTCATGGAAAGACGTCTACTTTTAGTTAAAAAGTAGCAGACTGATGGTAGCTCAGTATCCAGTTTGCTGGACGCCAATCTGAGATATGGCTCTCCACAATTAGTTTGATGCCATCTCTCCAGGCAGATAGATGTGAGATGCAGAAAAATGATTCCCCCCGACAATACTAGGCTGTTTAAAAGGAATAAGAGAAAGTGATTAATTTGCAGTGTAAAAAATGTACAGACATTTACACATTTATGAAAGTGAGATAAGAATAAATTCCATGGGTCTACTATTATCATTACCATCTGAATTCATGCCAACACGTGGGCCTAAAAACAATAACAATGTGAATGAATTTCAGAAGCTGAAGTATTCAAAATTTTACTATAAATGCTATTTTAAATCATGCTTGCCAAACTTTTATTGGCTCTGTGCCTAAATATTTCAGCAAGGACATGCTGTTGCAAGCATGTATTTTTGTTCGTTCATTCATTCCCTAATTCAACAGACATGCAAAGGAGTAGAGATATTCTGATACAAGGGCACCCATGAAGCTTTTCTACAGGCTTCCTATGCAGCGCACAATTAAGCCAGGGGTGCTCTGCTAAAAATCAAGGTATGCCAGAAACTCAATGCTTGTGGTGTCCCTATCTGCATTTAAAACAAAAAATAAAAAGCTGTACTGTATGTTCCTTGCAAAAAATAAATAAAATACCAAAAAATAAAATAAAATAAAATAAAAATCCACAAGTGTCAGTATCTGTTGGGACCTCAAGAATGTTCAGTAAAAGAAAGAAACAGACACTAACCCTTCTTCTGGGTCAGTGCTGCACATATTGAGAATTATGAGACAAGTAGTCATCATGACCAGTTCCCGCAACATTTCTGTGCACATCTAACCCATGCCCTACATAAGCTATATACAGAACTTATACTAGATGACTGGCAATCCTTTGCCCACAAAGGTCTAGGAGGACAAATGAGTACTGCCGGGTACTTGAAGACTGGAATAGTTTGTAGGGTCCATTATGGGACATTATTTTAATTCATACACTGATACTGCAACTGGTGAGAATGGTTTTTGGATGTTTTTGTTCCTGCCCTGGAGCTCTGCAACACCCAGCTTGAGACCACTGGACTAAGAAACTGATGTATTAAAGATCCAATTCAAATAAAGGTGTTATCCACTGTTTTTACTGTATTTTTCCATGTATATTATGTTACCTTTTTCTAAAATCATGACACAAAAATCAGGGCCGTCATATACACAGAAGTAAGCCTTTCTGGGGAGGGGCGGGTGGAGGAGAACCCAAACGCACCTTGCTGTTTCCCTCCACGATTTGTTTTTTGCAGGATCAAGCTCCATCTTTGCTTGAATTCTCCACCTCCACCACCACCCCACAATGTTTGTTTTCATTTCCCCATTCTAAACACTCATCTGTTTTTTTTTGTTGGTTTTTTTACAGGATCAGGCTCCTTTGGGCTTGAGCAGCCCATTAAGAAATGCCTTTTCATGCTAAAAAAAGGTGCAGCTTTTTATTTTCTTTCAGGGAGTATATTTTAATGGGCTGCTCAAGCTGAAGAAACCTGATTCTCCAAAAAACAAACCCACCAAAAAGGAGTGTTTAGAACAGGGAAATGAAAGGAAACAGCACGGGGGTGGGTGGGTTAAGGAATATTTATTAATTTTATTTATTTGGGGATCTAAAAAGTGGGGGTGTCTAATAAATGGCAGTGTCTTGTTCTCCAGCTACATAAAACATAGGCAAATGCAATCTTTTGAAAAGATCTTGCAGTGAACAAAACTGTGGAGGACTGGGTTAAAGATTCATCCAAAAAAATAATATGGCGACCCTGAATATAATTACATCACAGAGTTTGTTGCAAGGGAAAAAAATTTTACTACAGGATCAGGAAAAAAACCCTGCACAAGTTAATGGAAGCAGTGCAGCAAACAAAGGACAATGCTTTTCCAGCATCCTGTTTCTAATAGCTGAATTTTTAAAAACTGCTAATATATAAAGTATGTTAATATATTATGAAAAATGCTGCAGGTTGTTCAGTTGAGACAGTAATTTGCTTGCCTATCAATTACAGCAATGCACAAGATAATTTTAAATGGCTAACTCAAGTAACGTGTATAACATAATGTTCCTAGCTTTTCCCTACTGTTTATCATCTGCCAAAATTATTATCATTTTATGAGGGTTATTCAAAGTGCTGTGAAGAGGTGCCAGGCACATATCAGTTCAGTGCCTGGTGACACCTTTATGTATATCGACACCTTGTCCATTATCCACAGCAACTTGCAAAATCCCTCTGAAAACAGCTGTAGGATTTTCTCCAGATTTTCTTCATCAGTTCCTTAAATTTGCTATTTTTGTGTGTGTGTGTGTGTGTGTGTGTGTGTGTGTGTGTGTGTGTGTGTGTGTGTGTGTGTGTGTGTGTGTGTGTGTGTGTGTGTGTGTGTGTGTGTGTGTGTGTGTGTGTGTGTGTGTGTGTGTGTGTGTGTGTCCCCACATACCTCTCTAACAGAAGAATCAAAATGCTAAAGCAAGCAAAATTATGAACATTCTGGTAGAATGAGGTAGGTATAACTCAACTATATCAGTTATTGCATGTTTTAATTACAGCTGTTCTGCATACACAACTAAATAAGAACATCTTAATGGCCCAAGGACAAGTGTGGCAGGAACATTCATTTTATGGAAAACTGTAAAAATGTTTCTGCTACTTGTTACAATATCTATAAGCACAGTATGTAAGATTAGCCTTGGTAACAAAGGATGGGTGTAAAAATGCTGTAAATCAACCAGGAACGCCTAACACAGCCAGAATACCATGGAAAGAGCTAACCTAATGTGTGTGGCAGAAAATTCCAAGTGGGTCACAAGACAGGGGAATTTCTATTACAAATCAGTTTTGTTGTTATTAAAATGAGGTTGGATGATTGTAAAGAAGAGGTGAAAAGGTGTAACAGCTTCTCAAATGTTAAAAAGGGCATAGTACCTTGAAATCTGAAAACTGCTATTACAAAGGACATTATGAACAGGAGTAGTATTCTATCACCAACCAGAGCCAGATGCAAGCATCTATGATGTTTCTAAACAGTCAGTACTGCTTAAATACCAATTGAACCACTGTGCAAATAAAGCATAACAGCTGTTTTTAAAATAAACATTAAATTAAGTGACTTAAGAAAAAACCCTTTGAGTCTGACATGAAGATAAATACATCTCTTGTTTTTATTAGGACATTGTGTTCTTGTACGTATGACAGAACTAGTTACATAGAAACATTCACACAATTTTCAAGTACTGTTAAGATTCTTCTGTTCAAGGCTTCCACTTCAAGAAATATTTAAGAATATGCCACTAACTAATAAGCAAGAAAGGGGGGATGTTTGCATTTCTATTTGGCTTTAACACGCGCTAATAGGCACTAAAATCCCTGCATTCAGATTTCTGGGTCTTTTTCTTAGTAGGTATGTGTCACTTGCCATGCTGAACATAGCAGCAGCTATGTGTGTATTCAAATAACAACACATCCTCCAATGGGCAATGACACACCAGTTGGATTAAATACCCAGAATATTTTATCCAATAAATTTGTTTCAAATATACAAAAGAAAAGGGGAGGAAAATTTCCACTTCCACAATAATGTCACATCAACAAAGTGTCTATAGTGAAAAGTAACTGTAAAATTGCACTAATGGCAGAAAATATGAAATAAGTGTAGAAAATAATGGTCAGTCAATTTAAGCAATACAAGCAAAATGAAGAAGTGTAGGTTAAGAGAGAGATTAAACTATACAAAGGCATTGAGTTACTGGCGAAACAGCATAAATGACCTGTCCACGTAAACAAAAAGAAATACATAACAGAAAAAGAATATCCTTGGTATATGTGTTTATGAATCATGTTCATAATTCTTAATTACTGATGAATGTGTCATGAAGACTTTCTAAACTTGCAGCTATTCAAAGGAAACAACATGGGTCTTTCCCAAATTAAAGAATTATTAGGCCTTCTCCAAGCTTCTCTAGAAAAAGGAAACAATTAGGTATGTATAAAGGCTTCTGATAATTCAGAAGGCGAGTATGTGCGTAGCAGTACAATGTAAACACCCATACTCAAAGAAAAGTAGCAGATAAAGATTTGCTTATAGTTGCACTCAATTTATCACAGAAATCCCATTAAGACCAATGGTCTTTGATACCTCAGATGAGTGTTGAAATGACAGCCAATCACACAATAATATAACAGAGCCCACCGATTAACAAGCAAGTGTTTTTTTACACTGTCACTTTTCACATTACTGCCATATTAACCTTCTTGACAGATTAGATATTAAACTGATTCACATTATTCTATGTTGCTGTTATTTTAATGTGAAATGCAGGAAAAACCGTGTTACCTTCCCCCCTTTTTCTCATACTACCTTTTAAAATAAAGCAGGAAGTGTGGCCAGCAGCTGGTCCCGTCTCTTCTGCCCCATGACAGCTGTATCCACTTTAGCATAAAGAAAAACAAGGATGCTAAATACACATATACTTTATCAGATAGCAAGGTTTCACAAAGAATTGTAGCATGTTGCACACACATGGACTTCAACCAATTCTGAGATTATATATATTTTTAGGACCAGAACGGCGCCTAATTTGCCTCTATTGCAAAATAAATCATAAGAGAAGTAAAATGGAAAACCTCATTTAGAGGATTATATATAGAGAGAGCCAGATTCATCATTCTTTGTGAAACCTCACTTTACATTTACTTTCAGAACCCATTTCCCCAATTTACAGACATTCCAATATTAAACATTTCAATACCAAAAGAAAATGATGCAGGGAAATCACTGTGCTGGTTCAAAGCCAATATTCATTCATTCATCAAGTTGTGAAAAGTTAAAACTGGCATTTCAATTTCCTTTTATTCCAGTTTGGTTAAATGGAGTTTAAGAGGTTCAGTGCAGATGTAACTAACAAAATTGCACTGGGTTAAACTGCTCCAACCCCCTCTCCCTTTTGGACAACAAATTTAATTAAAGTCTAGTATATTCTTTGAACTACAATCTTCAAGATGTGCATATCTGCCCAGTGAAAGAACACTGACTTTGTTTTACTGACAGAACCTGTGTAAATACAGCTGGAGAACTCCTGCTTCCAGATTATACAATTCTTATTTGTTGTCCCACAGGTTAAAAAAACCCCTCAACATTTTAAGTCAGGAACTTGATATCCTTACTTGGCCATATGATCCACCTCTTGCTAAGCTGGAAAGCTAGGAGTTACTAAAAATAATCTCTGTAACTCAAAAAAGCTTTATACCAAGGGCAAAGCTGAAATATAAATGGGGCTCATTTGTGTCTTTAAACATAAATTCTCATCATCTCAATTGAGAAATATATTTTGTTCCTTCTCTTACAAAATAATATATTTCCAAAATGCATATTTAGGAAAAACAATGTTCAAAAATATATACACCCACTATATTGGGGGGGGGTTACATTTACCTGGTATTTTGACTTTTTTCTTACCTTAGGAATAAAGAATGACAGAGAAAGGCTATACTGAGTATCCATCACTTGTAAATTGCTCAGGTAGGATTAATTGAGTCTAAAAAATTCAAAATGGCTCTGGGGCTTCTGGACACTTCTAATGCCCAGGACAAATAATTTTAAAAACCTCAGACTAAGCATCAAAGCAAAGTTGTCTGATACCATATTATGGGAATATGATGGATCCTTACCAGGTTGCGAAGTGGAAAACGACTTTTCTTTTAACCCCTACACAACGGAGCCTGGCAGGGCAAGCACCTAAAAGAGAAACTGTCAGAGAAGTTTAATAGTAATGTATAACATATGTGTTATAATTTCACATGCACGTTTTAACTGCCTCCTGTGGAGGTACTACTCTTTTGTTCTTAAATGTGTCCAGTGAAGTTGTTGACATTTACAATATTCTCAATTTCCCAGGAAAGGACACTGGGTTTCATCTGCTAGACAGCATTATTTGTGCCCAACCGTTCTTGCCAGTTAAAAAAATAACAGGTCGTCTCCAACTGTGCCTCCTGTATGTCATGTTCAGAGATGTTTTGACCTCTGTGCCTTAAACGCAAGTCTCAGGTTACAACATTGTGGCATACTCTTTACAGCCCAAACTGGCAAATCACAGTGATCCTTTTGTTCACACGCATGTGAAAGTTTGCGGTTTTTTTTTTTTTTTACCCTCTGCTGGGAAGAGAAGGGCACTAGCCATGTGCCAGTTGTGCCAGTTTTCTGACTGACCCCCGTTTCCTGGTTTTCCCCTCCCCAACCACCATCCTTCCTTCCTTCCTTCCTTCCTTCCTTGCCCCATCCATCCTCTGACTGCCTCTTCCACTAGCACTCCCCTGGATGGCCGCCGGCCGGCCAGCCTCCCAGAGCATGAATTCTGTGTAGGAGCGAAGAAGCGAAATACTTGACCCTACATTTTGGCGGCGAAGGAGGAGGGAGGAGAAGCAGCAGCAGCAGCAGCAGCAGCAGGAAGGGCTGCCCAGGAAGAGCTGGCGGCCCGCCTGGCGCACACCGAGCAGAACTCGACCGACACCTGGTCCCGATCCACGTGCAAGCAAATGCCGCCGGGGCTGGACAAAATTCCCTTTTTTCCCCTCCTCCTCCTCTTCTTCTTCTTCTTCTTCTTCCTCCTCCGGGGCGGGCAAGGCGTAATCGTGGTCGCTGCTGCTGCTGCTGCTGCTGCTGTTACTATGGCTGCTCTTTTCCCAAGATGGCCACCGAGTCTCGGCGGCGGCGGAGGGGGCGTCGAAGGAGTCCGCTGGGGAGCCCTCGGGGGATCCTCGAAGAGGCTGGTGCTGATCCTCCACCCGACTCTCCGGGCTCCTCCGCCGCCGCCGGCCAAACGGCTCAGGAGGCGGCCCAGGGCGCTCTGGTTAGCCAGCACGGCGCGCAGGTAGCCCGTCTCCCGCTCCAAGTGGCGGAGGCGGCGGCCAAGGCCACGGTTGCGGTCGCGCAGCTGCCGGTTCTCGGCGGCCAAGCCTTGCAAGCGGCTCTCCAGGCCCAGCACGTATTGCTTCTTCTTCTGGCGGTTGAGGCGAGCCGCCGCCGCCGCTTTCAGCCGGTTGCTGCCCGGGCGGCGGGAAGCCTTGGCGCCCTCCGAGGCGGCCTTCCTGAAGGGGCTCAACAAGCTCCCTTCGCCGCCGCCGCCGCCGCCGCCGCCGTCGACGTCCCAATCCGGGCGGGTTTCGGCAGCGGCCACCACGGCCGCCTTCCAGCCAGTCGTCCAACTCGAGCCCCGCCGGGAAAAGCAGCTCGGCGGATCCGTCGCCGCCGCCGCCGCCGGGCTCTTCGAGGAAACCGGCGGTCGCCGCCATCTTCTTCTTCGTCTTCCTCCTCCTCGTCCTCCTCATGGCGCGGCTGGGCCTCGTTGCCGGCTTCCCCGGAGCTCTCCCTCTCGCCCCTGGAAGAGGAAGAGGAGGGCGTCGTCGTCGTCGTCGCCTCCTCCTCGCTTGGGAACGAGCAGGCCGTGGCGGGAGGCCGAGGGCTCCCTTCTCTCGACGAGGTGGCGGCCAGCAGCTGGGCCAGGCTGTGGCGCATAATGGCGGCCGCCGCCGGTGAAGAGGCGTCGTCGTCGTCCCCTCACGGCCTGGTCTCTCCCCCCCCCTCAGGTCCTCCGCGCAAACCCGAGCCGCCCGCGAGGGCTTAGAGCCGGAGAAGGGCACCGACGCTCAGCTCAGGTCGTTCTTTCCGGCCTCGGAGGTTTCTCTGAGGGGGGAAAAAAGAGAGAGAGAGAGCGAACGGCCACCGCCACACTGGTCGTTAATGGCGGCCAGGCCCTCCTCCACGCCCGTCGGCGCCTGCGCACTGCCGCGGCGGGGTGTGTGTGTGTGTGAGGAAGCAAAATGGCGGACGCTCTGAGGCGAGGCTTTCTCCCCGAAACGCGATACTACTACTTCACAGTCCGCTCTACGCAGTAGTTTCCCAACCTTGGGTACCCAGGCCCTCATGGACTGCCACTCCCAGAAGCCCTTGCCAGGCTAGCTAGTGGTGGAGGCTTCTGGGAGAGGCAGTCCAATAACCCATGGGGAGTCTGTGAAGGTTCTCCGTCATCCAGAATTCTAGAAAAAAATAAAATACAAAAATAAAAAGACACAAAAGACACAAAACAAGTGGTACCTTAAAGACTAAATTTCATATTTCAATGTAACGTTTCGTGGACTATTTGGCGGCCTTTTTTTAATTTTAATTTTTTATATATTTTTCTTTTTTGTTTTGGACCAATAACTTAAGACTGCCTGCCGGCTTGTTATTAATGTGTTTTTTTACGATTATGTTTACTGTTGTTGTGCTCTTTTATTTTTATTGCATTAATGTACATCGCCCGGAGTTCTGTTAGAAGACGGGCAGTAAACAAACAAACAAACAAACAAACGTGTCCACTTCTTCAGACATATAGCAGCAGAATGAGGTGTGCAATATAATATGGAATATACGTTTCATACCAAATATTCATAGGCTGTTGTATGTAGCCGTATTTGCATGCAAGCCCACCTGGTCATCCAGGTGAGGCTATTTGGATGTTGAGTCATGGCAGCTGGACTTCTTTTCTTGAGAGATTGAAACATTTCACTGCTCATCAAAAACAGCTTTGTCAGCCCAATGGGGAGCCAAGGTTGGGAATGGGAACCAATGGTCTATAGGCAGAAGCTACAGTGGGGCTTCCTGCAGGGAAATGGGGGTGTGGGTGTGGTGTTAGACTATCCTATCCCTAACTGGGGTTCCTCAGATATGACTGACTCACAATTCTTGCCCAGATCCAGCCCAGCTAACATGTCTAGCCATGAGGGATCCAGGAGTGATGGGAACTGTAGTTGAAAACATCTAGAGGCAATAGTGTTTTTTTTTTTTTTTTTGCAAGGGTGATGTGGCTTGCCAGATATTGTGGGACTCTGCCTCCCATCATCCCTCAGCTTGGACTGTGGAGATGATAGGTGCTTTCAGCCTAACAGCTTTTGGAGCGAGTTAGCAAAGAAATGAAGAATTGTTCAAGTTCAGTCTCATCTCCGGTGTGTTTCCTTTTTACTAGGTACAGTCCACACCATACTTCTTTTTGACAACTGAAAATACTGTGTGTGTCCTGCAGTCTTGTAGACCTTGGAAATGTATAATCTGCTGAACCGGTTTGTTGTTACTTCAGCAACTGTTCTTTCTTTCGATTATGTAAGGAAATATAATTTTCTCAGCAAACATGTTTGTTAGGATTAGATAATAAAATACAGTACAATTAATCCATCAGTAGATATTGTGACAGGCATGTAAAGGAGGCTCTTTGAATTGAAGACAAGACATTTCTCTGGAATCTTGGTTGTAAAATGATAGCCTTAAGTGAGTCCATCAGTTTTTATAATACAGTGGGGCCTTGTATAAAGGAATTAATTCGTTCCAAATGAAAGTATGTTAAGCAGATTTTCCTTTATACAAATTTCCCATAGGAATGCATTGAAAACGGAATAATCCCATTTTTATGTTGTACAGATTTTCCCCATAGGTGATTCTGTTAAGTAAATTTCACCTATCCAGAATTTTTATGTTGTACAGATTTTATGTTATACAAACCCTTTGTTATACAAGGGTCCACTGTAAAAGAAATCTATCCATTCATATAAACTGAGTTCTTCTTGATGATATGATGGATCTAGTTCTTAAATTTTTTTACAAATCCAAAGCAACAGTTTGACTTGTTTCTGGAAGCCCATAAACAGCCTGTATAACATTTTCCCCCTCTTTCGCCGATTATTCATCCATCAATCCATTAATCCATTCATTCGTCTTACTTATAGGCCATGTTTCTCCTGATGAAATCAACCTGTTTTTGTTTTGATTTTAACTCTGTATGACTAGGAACACAGGAATACTTGTTAGTTGCTTTGGTTAGTAAAGGAGAAAACTAATTCTTAAGATGTCCCCATACAAATGAATATTAGAGATTACAACTTTTATTTTATTTTGTTTTAACTGTGGGATGTTTCTCTGAGCTGGGATCCTGGAATTAACAGAGCACGGCTGCCTTTCTAACATGGAACACCTTGGTAGTTGCAATTTTAAAAATTATCTAGTAAAACATTTTACTTCTTTTCTTTCAAATTCTGTTAAAAATATCTGCTAACCACAACACTTAGTAGAGGGCGAAGGTACATTTGATTATACAATGAAATGGCGTAGTTTGGCATTCAGTTCTTTTTCTTTAGTAAGCATCTCCGTGCTGTGCTTCTTGTAAGCTTCAAAATGCATCTGGAGCTCCACATATGCTTGTTGGGCTCCCTGGAGCCGCCGCTGGAGGTCTCGCACCCGGAGGTTACTGTCCACTGCCGCAGCCTCGGTCTCGAAGCGCAGCTCAGCCGCTTGTCTGGCTTTCTCCATGTCTTCGGCCTTCTTCTCGAGCTGCAGTATCTCGCGCTGCCTTTCCTGCAGCGCCTTGCCACGAACCATCGACAGGTTCAGCAACTCTTCTTTCTCCTTGTTCAGCTTCTCAAGCTTGGCTTGCAGGCTGCCGTCTGCTTCTCTCAGCTGCTTTTCTGCTTCTTCCAATTGCTCGGTAACGCGACCGCATTTTTCCTGTAGGACATCCAGTTGGCTTCTCAGCGCTTTCGTCTGCTCGGCGTGAGCTTTGGCTTGCTCCGTTTGGGCTTCCAGGAGCTCCTTCTCGCGATCTTGAGCCCGACAGCTCTCCTGTTTGTACCTTTCCTTCAAGGACGCCATTTCCTTGGAGAGTTTCTTAAACTCCGTCGCCAGTCGGGTCAACTCTGCTTCCTTCTCTTTCAAAGGCCGACTGAAGAGGCCTTGGTTCTCCAGTCGCAGGCGCTGGTTTTCTTCTCTCAGCTGCATGTTCTGCCGCTTGTGCTCATCTTTGAAATGGATCATGTCCTCGTGGTTGGCAGCCAGGTCCATAAAGCGCTCTTCCAGCTGCTGGATGCGCCGCGTCTGCGTCTCCAACCTTAGCGCGTCGGTCATCCTCATCTCCTCTAGCTCCGCGTTGAGCTGCTCCAGGGCTTTGCAGCGCAAGAGCTGGTCATCGGCTCGTTTCTTCAGGATGCAGATCAGTTGAGACTGCTCGTGGAGGCGTGAACGCAACAACGCCTTCTCCCCCTTTTCCCCTTCGGAGAGGCCCGGCAGCTTCTCCAAAGTCTCAAAGGGTTCTCCTAAGGTCCATTCTGTAGTTCCTTCCCCATCTTTTGGGGAAGGGAAGGCTATCCCTGGATTCTTCTCATCTTGAGGCATATCAGGAAACAGTTCCTTCTTGATGCTCCCAACCCAGTTTATCTCCTTTTTGGCAGTCTTCAAAAAGCTAAACTGCCCTACAACTGTTTCAGTGGCCAGAGTGACAGTTGGTGGGAATGTTCCAAGAACTCTGTGATATCACAAGCCAAGAAGGCGTGCATTTTCTAGAACTTGCCTACTCTTGAAATCATGTCCTATCACTTGGGTACTAGAGTGGGGAGACGTGGATTTGTACTTGTCAGTGAATCAATGCCAGACATCAGTCTAGCCTAGAAGAAAGAAAAAACAAAACAGAATGTGCTATTAGTGCCAAATCAATTCTGAGTTTGGACAAGTTCTTCCACATATGATTGACATACAAAATAATGCAGGGCATGAGTAAAGTGGATAGACAGACACTCTTCTCCCTCTCACAAAATAGGGGACATACACTCAAATTGAGGGCTGGGAGAGTGAGAACAGACAAAAGAAAATATTTATTTACCCAGCGTGTTGTTAGTCTGTGGAACTCCCTACCACAGGATGGGGTGATGGCATCTGGCCTGGATGCCTTCAAAAGGAGATTGGTCAGATTCTTGGAGGAAAAGTCCATCACAGGTTACAAACCATGATGGAGATGTGTAATCTCCAGTCTTTAAAACCAGGGCACTCCATGCACTCCCAGACACATTTGGTGGGGCCACTGTGAGATACAGGAAGCTGGACTAGATGGGCCTTTGGCTTGATCCAGCATGGCTCCTCTTATGTTTTTATGTTCTTAGTAACATTTCATTCACAAAGTTGAGCAATTACTTACCTTTTGCATGGCCTTGAGACAAGTGGTAGTATGTGACTTATTTTTTAAACATTTTCAAGGCCTATATACTGTGGTAATCCAGATTATATCGGAATAGGCAATTCAGAGCCATTTGTTCTCTAAAAGAACAGCTCTTCATTTCTTAATCCAGTTGCCTAAATTTCTGGGCACTCCCTGACAGGGAGGGCCAAGGTTCTGGGTGGGCTGGTGCTATTACGATGAACCCCTGCACTTCCAAATGTAATGCATCTCCACTGTGGATGGGTCACATCTCAAATATTCAAGGGAGACCTCCTGATGTCCGGACCATCCTCATTGCTAGGCAGAGTAAAGCAACTACCTCAGCTAGCAGATGCAGGCAGCCCACCTTTCCAGTCATACCTTGTGATCTCACTGGCCCACCATTGAGAAGAGCAGACTGTCATAATATAATAATCCTTGTTCACAAATTAAGAAACCTCATGAGTCCTTTCTGAGTAGCACAAGGGTGAAGTAGCTTGAGGGTCCTCCTGGATTCGTCTGTGAGCCAAGATGCCCAGGTTTTGGTAGTGGCCAGGAGTGCATTTCCACAATTAAATGAGGTTCTGTTTCTTGGGTTGTCTTCTGCTGGATATGGTGGCCCTCTCCCCAGTCTGGGTGGTTCTCCCCTTGCACTGGTGGAAAGAGCGAGGAGTCTGGACGTTATCTTGGATCCGGTTTTGTCCCTGGAAGCTCAGGTGGCAGCCATTTCCAAGTTGGCCTTTTCAACTTTGACCAATCACCCAGATTCATCCGTACTTGGATGAGGCCTCCTTGAGGACAGTAGTGCAGGTCCTGGTGATCTCAAGGATAGATTACTGCAACACTCTCTACATGGGGCTTCCCATGACCTTATTCAGAGACTGCAGTGGGTGCAAAATGCGGTGGCCAGATTGGTGGTGGGTGCAAGCAAGTATGACCACATCACCCCAGTCCTGACTCACCTGCATTGGTTACCTGTTGCCTCACAAATAAGGTTCAAGGTGATGGTTTTGACTTACAAAACCCTCCACAGTTTGGGACTTAAATACCTGGTGGAGTAAATCTCCCTAAGGTCAGCTGCATGTCAGCCCACCAGAGATTTACAGGCATTCTTGCTTAGGGCAGCCACTTTTAAGGAGGTCCAGAAAATGGCCACTCAGAACCGGGCCTTCTCAGTGGTTGCCCCTACTCTATGGAACAAGCTACTTAGCGAGGTACGCCTGGTGCAGATCCTGCCTGCTTTTAAGAGAGCACTTCGAACCTTGCTCTTTAGTGAGGCTTATAGAAATCTCTACTGCGTTTGTTTCTTTGTCCATGTTGTTTTTACTCTGGGGTTTGTTTTTAGGTTGCTCTTGCCAATTACTTATTACTTTAGCTTGTTTTTTTGTCTATTTGTCTATTTTAGTATTTTATATCTTATGTTTTATTAACCGTTTATTATTGTAAACCATCTGGAGTTCCTTCATGGAAGACTGCCAGTATATAAATGCATAAATAAATAAATAAATAAATAAATAAATAAATAAATAAATAAATAAATAAATAAATAAATAAAACTAATGTGCCAGCAGCACCAGTTCCTGGAGAGGTCTGATCTGGTCATGGTAACACGTGGCTTAATTACAACTCACCTGGATTACTGTAACACTCTCTACTTCAGGAAAATGTCAGGAAATTTCGGTAGGTCCAAAACACTCTATATCAAGCCGAACTGGTCACAGGGATCACATAACCCCCTGTTGCAGCAGCTCCAGTGGCTGCCAATCTTTTTTGCAGGCACTGCCAAAAATGTGGTACCTTTGAGAAGCCAGATACCATATTGCAAAGAGCATGCATTTCAATGTTTATGTCTTTATTTATTCAATATCATTTGTAGGATTTTCTCGTGACAAAGGCAACTCACAACATTAAAACAGGTAAAATGAAAAACACAATAAATCACACATTAAGTAGCAATTGATTAAAACACATTAAGTGATTTTAAAACTTTAAAACTTTAAAAACAGAGTTTTTTGCTTGTTTAGAAAAAAAAAACCCAGCATCCAAGGTTTCAGTCATGGCTTTTCAAAGTTTTCTAAAGAGGGTGCTGCATGGCAGACATTTGCTTCTGAGCAATTATATTTGCAAACAAGCCTTTGATTCCCTTCTGGTGACCAATCAGAAAATGAAGCAAGGCCGTTTGTAACCTCCAGGGAGTGTGAAGAACTGCCATTATGTCACTCAGATGCATTTCAGTACATTAATTTCCTCTTCTAATTAATTGTTATCTAAAAAGTAAAATGTGCCCATGAGTTGTCCTAACCCATTCATACACAGTAAGATGGATTACACATTTCTTTTTACAATGCTACTGCTAAAAGAAATGGCATCCAGTTTCAGATAAAACACATTCTGGACTTTGCCATTTTACTTGTTTCCCCATAGAGTTTGCCCATGTTTAGCAATAATGGTAGACAATGGTAGACAGAATGCACCCAGGCACCCACTCATATTTCCCTAAAAGGCATAAAAATATTTCCTTACCAGGCTTGTGTTCGGACAACCTCGGTCTGACACGCCTAGGGAGTTTGCATCTCCATGGCAATAAGGATTGAAACAGACTCAAGCTATTCCTTCCAGGGCTCCTGGCTTTTTTTTTTTTTGTCGCGCTTGCTAGGGAATGTGAAACCAACTGGAAAGGGACCAAACAGGGGAACAAGGCCTCCTTAAAAGTCTGGAAAACCTAGTGTTGATTCTACCCAAAAGAATGAATCAGCACTTGATAACAGGTGAGTTTGCTGTGCTTAAGTTGTTTTCCTCTGTTCCCCACTATAAAAAGGTAAAGGTTTCCCCCACACATGCGTGCTAGTCGTGTCTGACTCTAGGGGCGGTGCTGATCTCCGTATTCAAGCCAAAGAGCCAGTGTTGTGCAATTCCATGGCCACGTGGCCGGCATGGCTGCAAGGAAACACTGTTTTACCTTCCCGCTTTTTACGGTGGTACCTATTTATCTACTTGCATTGACATGCTTTTGAACTGCTAGGTTGGCAGGAGCTGGGGTTATCAGCGGGAGATCACTTCACTGCGTGGCACCCGGGATTCGAACCGCTGAGCTGCCGACTTTGCAGCTGACAATTTTTGGAAGCCTTAGTCCACGGAGCCACCACGCCCCTGTTCCCCACTAAAAACAAGCAGTGGAGCCCATGCTAACATCTCCAGGAGGCTAGTAGTGCCCAAGGTAAGTGAAAGAAATCTAGGTACAGTGGTACCTTGTATAAAGGAATTAATTCATTCCAAATGGAATTTATTATGCAAATTTTCCTTTATACAAATTTCCTATTAGAATGCATTGAAAACAGAGTAATCCCTAATCGCGACCATTTTTATGTTGCACGGATTCGCCCCGTAGGCGATTCTGTTAAGCAAATTTCCCCTCTCTCCGGGATTTTTTTATGTTGTACAGATTTTATATTATACAAACCGTTTGTTATATGAGGGTCCACTGTAGCTAACTTGTCAAAAATAAAGGCAGTAAACTACGGTAGAAGTTCACATTCAGCGAAGTGACAAAACCTTGTCCAGAAGACGGTGCATGCGAGTTATAAGGGAAGTAGCTAACCATGCAGACCTGCTGGGGTTTACTTGGGAGCAAGTCCCATTGTGTTCAGTGGGTATCCTCCATTAACAGAGAGGGTTCGGAAATGTTACAAGTCATTTGATCTGTTGCTTTTAGGTTAACAAGGCTGCCAGTGTCTTTCTTACACACAGCAAGCCTGTGTTTCCAGCCACTCAGTTTCAGTTTTTTCCAATGACAGCTTTAAAAGATGCAGAGGCCTGAGGAAGAGGAAAGGATTGGAAGCTTTTTTTAAACAGGCAGGGACATCAGTGCTTTTAATTCAGCTTATATACTTCAAGCCCCACCATTTCGAAAGCACTTGGTCATTCTAAGCCACATCTAAAAATTGTGTTCATTGCAAAAGATTTGCTAGAAATGCATTTTTGCTCTATCTCTATGCTGTGTAGCCTGCACACTGTAATGAAACTGTAAGCCACCCAGAGACTACTTGAAGTGGTATGGAGCGGTATATAAGCAGAACACTTTTGATGAAACTGTACTGATTCATGCATGCACATTGTAATTTGATGCCCCACTGAATTTATTCAAATTTATATGATACGTTATTTTGGTTGCAAATATAGAGTAGTATAGCTTCTCTTGCCCACTGAAATATACATGTATGTGATGAGACGATTTAAAATTTAATGGCCAGCATCTTGTCAGTATTGGCTTAACTTGCTGTGGCTCACTGATGAGTTGTCACCTGCACACCTTAATCTAAAAAGGATGTTGACAACCTTGAATAGGTCCAGAGGAGGGTGACCAGGATGATCGAAGGTCTGGAGGAAATGTCTTATTGAGAGCTGGAAATGTTTAGCCTTACAAAAAGAAGGCTGAGAAGGGATATGACAGCTATGTTTAAATATCTGAAAGGATGTCACATTGAAGAGGGGACTGGTTTGTTCTCCATGGCTTCAGAGACTAGGACTCAGGGCATTGGGTCCAAACTACAGGAAAATATATTCAATTTAAACATTAGGAAGAACTTCATGACAGAGCTGCTTGGCAGTGGAATATACTGCCACGGAGGGTGGTGGAGTCTCCTTCTTTGGAGGTTTTTAAGCAGAGGCTGGATGGCCATCTGTCCGGAGTCCTGTGATGGGGGTTCTATAGAATTCATAGAATCATAGAGTTGGAAGAGACCTCAAGGGCCATCCAGTCCAACCCCCTGCCATGCAGGAACCCCATCACAATATTTCTTTGCATGGAAGTGTGCATAGGATTAGAGTCTTGTAATGCAATGTACAGTATTTTACTGAAAGCCAGAATGATTTTCTTCCTTTGCTTTTTCCATGGTGTAAATATCTGCAGCCCTATTCCTTGTTCAAACAAGCATGCGCCTAAGTGGAAAGTTTGGAATGGATATAATGGTTGATCCCATAGCTGATAAAATGAAGCAATGGTGGAAAAACTTTCAGCAGGGCAGTAACAGGTCACAGTTTTACAGACCTATTCAGTTTTAGCTGAGCCACTGTGGTCTAACAGAAATTAATAACTCCCATAATTTCTCATCATTGGCTACAATGGCTGGGGTACATCCTTAGTTCCCTCTGCACAGTTTTACAGCCAAAGGAGCTGAAGAGGGCTTAGATGTGGAGAGTGTTCCAATGCTGGAGACGTTCAAGAGAAAATTGGACAATCATCTGTCACATCTGCTTTGGTTTTGCTCTGTAGGGAGCCCACATAGGGGCTCTGAACCCCAATAGGCCCTGGCAAAGCGATGAAGCAAGCCATTAGCCCCAGGGGCTGAGGATCATCAGTCACCCACCAAAAAGGGCATAGCCAGACGTGGAAAGACCAGGCCAAAGTAAACTCTGGATAACTCTGAAGCTGGGCAGAGGTCAGCCTCCAACAGGCATGGGTCAGGAGGCCAGGGGGGAAACAGATGGCTGCCCAGACATCAGGATAATCAGGCGACATCTGGTCTGATGACCAGCCGAAGCCCATTCCTCTCCCCTAGCAATGATTCTCCATGGGCAAGGATTTCCTCCTAGATAAGGACTGTGTACATGAGGACCCTCATCCCCCCACCAATGGAATTCAGGTTACCACCCCTATTGTGTTGTATGTGTTATGCCTTGGGTCCCAGACAAGAGTCACACACATGCACAAACACAGACACACACACTCTCTCTCTCTCACACACACACACAGAGACCCACACAGAGACACCCATGCACAGAGGGACGCACACCTGGGACCAAGAGATGATTGTACCCCAATCCTGTGTCATGTAGTCCATTATGCTACATTGCTCCTTGCAATGAGCAGGATGTTGGACTTATAGGCCTTTTCCAACTCCATTATTCTATGATTCTCCGTGTTGGGCCATTAGTGATAAAAACAAGAATTGGTGATAAAAACAAGTCAGAGAAGTGGTTGATTCCAGTGGCAGCAACTGTCTCTGCAGCTGTGCCTTACCCCAGCCATTTATTCCTATTCCTATTATGCTTCTGTTAAGGCATGCATGTCCAAACTTTGGCCCTCCTGATGTTTTGGACCACAACTCCCAGAATTCTAAGCTTAGATTGCCAATGGCAAAGGACTGTGGGAGTTGCGGTCCAAAACATCTGGAGGGCCGAAGTTTGGACATGCCTGTGTTAAGGTGTAGAATTCCACAGGTCTGCAATAACTGTGGATTTTCCCACTCTTAATATTAGAAGTCTTTAAGAAAATTAGATACTGTAGAATGATAGATCAATTATTTTCAGTGTCAAGTTCACATAATGAGAACTATAGAATCGTGCTGTGTGGCCAAGCTCACTGACATGTTGACTTTGGGTTCTGAAGGGGGTGGAGTGAAGGAAGCGGAGCTTATTTAGTGAAATCCTTTTCCTTTTTAATTCAAGGTAGCCACACAATATCACTGTACACAATATTTTAAATACATTTTATTTTTATTTATTTTTTACTTGAATCGTTTAAGAAAGACTAAATTCAAAACAGTACCTGTGAGGAGGATAAATGTCTCTTATTAAGGTAGCAGTAAGCATAACAGTATACAATTGTATTGCAGATACCCTTTCTCTGTTGAAGTTACACAGGGAGAAATTTGCCCCTTAAAAGGTCATCTTTATTGCTGCCTGGTCATTCTCTTCACTCACACACCTGCAAGCAATACAGATTGGAAGTGACCCATTACAATCATCCTATTTTGCCATTTTGACTATTGTCAACATCCTGAGTGGCAGGGTATCTTCCACCCATGTGTTTGGAGAATTGATCATCCTCTCCCATAAGTGAATTTCATCACACGTTGAGTCCATCCAGTCTACTGGTGTACCATAACTTTTACCTAAGAAAACGTTTAAAGAAATGAAATTATTAACACATTTTATTTGTCATGGTGTCAACTGCAATGTGCAATAAAATATTTAAAACAGTCTGACAGTGGGTTTGTGATATTTATTGCATGTCTTTACAATAAGCTGTCAATCTGCTAATAAAATTTGTGTCTATCTATCTATCTATCTATCTATCTATCTATCTATCTATCTATCTATCTATCTATCTATCTATCTATCCTGCAATGTATACTGCAATGATTCACCAAATAACCCAAATAAATTCCCCACTACTACTACTACTACTACTACTACTACTACTACTACTACTACTACTACTACTACTACTACTACTACTACTACTACTACTACTACTCTGGTTAGTTTACAATCATAGCGTTGCACTTCCTTAAGTACATTAATCTGCATTAAGGATGCTTTGTTTTGTGATTCATCATTGGAAGGTAACACCAGCCTAATTTGCAGGTCTGATTGACAAGTGATTATCTCTGATCAATTCCCACTGCAGGAGGGAAAATGGGACTGTTCTAAGAAAATAATCATTCCCTTTAATGGCCAGAATTTTGATGCAGAAGTCATTCCTGAGAAAAGCTGATTCTGTCACAACCACAGAGAGATTTTGAATAGTTACTTTCTTCTGTCCTGTGGCTTTTCCAGTGTGCAAATAATCAGTCTCATTACATGGAAACTGGGGGAGCCATGGGACAAAAGTAGAAAAAGTTGAATTACTGAAAATCACCCCTGCCATATGAAATTGCTGTTGTGGAGAAATTTTCAGTATATCAAAACGTCTTCTGTTTGTCAAGTCTCACCACATGCTTCCACGTGAAGAAACGAATTATGAATGAGACAAGCAAGCCGTAGTGCAAAAGAAGGAAATTGGTGATTTTCAAAAGCCCCCGCCATCAGTCATGCCTTCACAGTTCCACAAGTGCAATTCATATAACAGGATTTTGGCCAAAAGTTTTGTTCAGCCCAATCTCCCTGTGCACATGTCTCAATTCAACCAGAAAATAACCTACAGTTTATATCAAACCAGCGACCTGCTTTTGTTGTCCTTATTTAGCTCCACTTTACAGTCAACAAATCCCCCCCGAGTCCTCCTAAAATTTTACTGAATAAAAATGTAGTAAACTAGCTGTGGATCATATGTTGCCCTTCTGTATACTGCCTTTAGTTGTACAAGGTTTTAAACAAAAAGAGTACAGCACTGGACTTGTTGGAAATCCATAACATTTTCCTGTTTGTTGTTGAACTAAGGGCGTTTATACATGACCCCTAAACTCCGGGGCAAATGGCTCCCAGCTCCGGAGCTTAAAAATGTTTACCCACCAGCTCCGGAGTTAACAGGAAATTAAGTGCGACCCCGCCCACTTTAGCGCGTCCCAGCGCAGCTTTCAGGTACCTGCTCTTTGGAGGTGAAAATTATTTGATCCGGTGTAACGATAGTGAGTGCGGGGCTCTCCTTGCTTCTGTTTGTTGTTTTTTGGTTCCCGCCCCTTTAAGAGCTACTTTTACAGAGACGAGAGGCAGAACGGAGGTGAGCGGCATGCTTTTCTTTCTCTTTTTCTCCCTCCCCTCACGCAGCCAGCAGTCAGGAAGTGCAGAGGGGGTGGGGACACAGGAAGAGCGACGAATCCCTAAGATCTCTGGTCCGAATGTAAGTGGCCAGCGGATCTTAGGGGTCGTATAAAAAGGCCCTAAGATAGCTATTTACAAGGACTAAGCAAATACCTGCTCAGCTCAAAATACCTGTTCCAAGTCCTATCCTGAGCCCTCCCAGGAAGTGGTTGGCCAGTTTGTTGTGGTCCCAAACAGTGAGTTCTACACAAGCTTCTTTCAAGTCTTCAGGCCTGAAGCCATCATAGACCATAGTGTGGTTGAATACTGGATTTGTTGTGTTTGCTACAGCTCTTGTTTTCTGACGGCTTTTCCTGCTTGTATCTGGAAGAATAGTACTGAAGACAAAAATGAAGGAAAAAAATCACTGGGAAAGTATCTTTATATGTCATTCATGGCTTATAAATTAGATAGGATATCTTAAGTCAAACTTATTATCTTCACCCTTTGTACTATTATTTATTTATTTATTTATTTATTACATTTATATACCGCCCATCCTCCAAAGCGGAACTCTGGGCGGTTTACAATTAAAAACAAACAACAGGGAACAGGCAAGAAAATCAAAGGCAAACTACAAAAAAAGGGGGGTACAATACCCTCCACAGAGGATGACGCGGGCGGGAACCAGACCAAAAGGGGGGGGATTAAATAGAAATTAAGTAGAAAGGTCGCCAAATGCCTCCTTGAAGAGATGTGTTTTCAAGGCTTTTTTAAAGGCGGGCAGGGACACTGCAAGGCGCAACTCACTAGGGAGCTGATTCCACAGTGTAGGGCCCACCACAGAGAAGGCGCGGTTACGTGTGAGTGATTTCTGCACCTCTCTGGGTGTGGCTATTCTCGTGGGCCTGGTCCCAGTTGTTGACCTCTGAGAGATACACTTCGACAGGTACTCTGGTCCCAAGCCGTGGAGGGCTTTGAAAATCAAAACCAAGACCTTGAACCTTATCCGGAGGACAACGGGAAGCCAATGCAGGCGAACCAGAACTGGGATGATGTGCTCGAATCTACGAGTACCGAACACCAGTCTGGCCACTGCATTCTGCACCCGTTGGAGCCTCCGGACAAGGGTCAAGGGCAACCCCACGAAAACAGATATTTATTTATTTATTTATTTATTTATTTATTTATTTATTTATTTATTTATTTATTTGACTTTTATACCGCCCATCTAGACCAAGGGCTACTCTGGGCGGTTTACAACATGTAACAACAAACAAAGGAATACATTTTAAAAACCAAAATACAATGTACAAAATAAAAATATATACAGTAATGAGGGATAATACACAGTCCAGTACAATTAAGACATGTTCAAGTATTTGAGAAAAAGGAATTGTAGGAAATCACAAATATTGTGATGGAAATCACAAATATTTTCTTTCTTTTCTTTCCTTAAAAAACCAAACAAATTGTTGAAAAAAGTAAGTTCATACCTAAAACCTCTGGCAGTTATGCACAGTCATGACCAGTGCAGTATGAACAGAACAGGAAAAATCAAATTGAGCTACAGGACACTTAGCTTTTCTGAATTGGCTGTGAAGTGAGACAATAATCTACAAGATGCCATTTGCACCATCTAATTAATAAAATTCCATGCCTATCATATACTGAGCTAGACAAATAGACTTTATTTTTTTATTAATAAATATGCATGCTTTAATGTAAACAGTTATGGAGCCAGAAATGTGCTTGTTTTAAAGAAATGTATCCTAAAAAATATCAATGAAGTTACTCAGGAATTCTTTTTTTTTTTAATTTAAGTAATTTTATTGGTTTTTTGGGGGGGACGAAGGAGGGAGGGTGTGGGGGAGGGGGAGGGAATACACTATAAAAATTACATTTAGTATATCAAGCCAAAAATAACGGTTTAACATGTTCACAAATCACCAAATAATATCACAATACTAATAAGTTTGTTACTTCTTGCCATCTTTTCCGGGAAATCTAATTGTAGTCTCCCTTTAGAAAACCGGAGAGTCTGTCGATTTCAATACATTCTCTTATCTTTTCGTGGAAGTTTCTCTCTGTTGGCACTTCTGGTTGTTTCCAAAATTTCACATACAGTATCCTTGCAGCAACTATTACATGATGGAGTACATATTTCTGGTCATATGAGATATTAATATATACTATATTTAATAGAAAAAATTCTGGTCTAAGCTCTAACTTAATCTTCAAATATCTTTCTAAAAATAATTTTACCATTATCCAATATGCCTTTGCCTCTTTACATGTCCACCACATATGATAAAAGGTACCACTGTCATGTTTACATTTCCAACATTTGGGTGAGCAATTATACATCTTAGATAAATGGTGGGGGGGGGGGAATGCCATCTATAAAACATCTTGTAACAGTTTTCCTTAAAGGCTATAGATTTAAAGAGTTTAACTGTATTCCACAAAGAGTCCCATTTGTTTAAATGAATATAATAACCAAAATTTTCTGCCCACCTTATCATAGTATCTTTGACCAGTGTATCGATCATTTTTTCATTTAACTAATTACTATAGAATTTACTGAGAAGCTTTGAATCACCAGAAGATAGTATTTTGTCAAGTGGAGTGTCATTAGTCATAAATCCCCCCTTTAGTGGGATTTTTATAGTGTGAGTATATTTGTTGGTATTTCCACCAATCTAACTTGTAACCTTCTGATACTATTTTTTCCAGTGACTTCAAGGAGAAGTCAGCATTCAGAAGTTGTCTGTAGGTTAGAGATTTAAGGCTTGCACTTGTATGAGGATTGGTAATCGCTCCTAACGGAGACAACCACGTTGGTGCTTTAGGGCAAAACTGTTTTTTTTATGGATAACCATATTTTAACTAAGGCATTCCTTATCCAATGCTTTTTGAAAAGGGTAGGTATATTATCCTTATACCATACGTAATGATGCCAACCTCTGTCCAAATTGTGACTCTCAAGCTGCAGTATTCTATTATTTGTCATCAAAATCCAGTCTTTGATCCAAGTCATAGCAGCAGCTTTATAGTACAGCACCAAGTTGAGTAGGGCAAAACCACCAGTTTTAGTTCTGTCCTGTAGATAGACATTTCTAATCCTTGCTTTTTTCTTTTGCCATATAAACACACGTATACTGTTAGGCAGATGGATCCTCGTCCAGGCAAATATCCAATCCAAAAAAATAATTATTGTTGGTATATACGCCCCAAATAACAATCATGGAAGACAAGTTTTCTTTGAAGAATTGGCTCAGAAGCTCTTGCAATATGAAAATCATCAGTTAATGATACTGGGGGACTTCAATGCTGTACATATCCCATCCGTGAATAGGAAAATACCAAAAGGGAAAAAATCCAGGACCTCGTCCTCCATACTGCCAAAATCTTTTCTTGACATGTCCGACATTTTAGAACTCCAAGACATTTGGAGAAGGAAAAATCCATTAAAAGGTGGCTTCACTTTTTATTCAGGACAACATGCCTCCTTCTCCCGTATTGATATGTGCTGGGCCTCATCTGATCTTTTACTAAATACAAGGGACATAGAAGTTCTTCCGAGAACAATATCTGATCATAATGCTATCCTGTGGACATTGAAAACTTCGGGTAAGCCCAGACACTGGAAAATCAACTCAGCTTTGTGGACTGATAAAGAATTTATTTCAGAGGCAGCCAAAAACTTGAATTTATACCTTGAATTAAATCTGAACAAGGGCACCCCACTGAAATAAGCCTCAAAGCCTTATTTTAGAGGGTTTGTCATCCAATATATGGCAAGACGGAACAAAGAGAGAAAGAAGAAATCCGAATCCATCCTCAATACGATGAAAAAGTTAGAAAAGGACTTAATCCATGATCCGCGCAATGAGCAGTTGAATAAAGACTTAGCCTCCTGTAGGCATGAGCTTAATTTGATTTTAACAGCAGACATACTGTAGCCCATAAGATTAAACTGGCCAAACTGAATTTCGTCGAAAATGCAAACAAACCAGGAAGATGGTTAGCCTACAAGTTAAAAAAGGTACAATCTCAAAAACTTACTCTAACACTTAAAGATAAAACTGGGGAAAACCAGACGGATCAATCTCAAATCCAAAAAATCATAGAGGCATATTACCAGAATATGTTCAAGCCGGAGACAATAAATAAAGATGCCATCTTCCAATACCTAGAACAAGCCAACTTTCCAAAACTTACTGAAGAACAGAGAGTTTTGACGAATGCCCCTATTACAATGATGGAAATAACAGAGTCCATTAATCACCAAAAAATAAACAAAGCCCCCGGACCCGATTCGATACTGGCACAATTTTACAAAAAATTATCTGAGCTAGTCTCTGGAAATATGAAAAATCTCTTTACATCTATTTTAGAGGGCAAAGATATACCAGACTCATGGAAATCATCTCATACAACATTGATTCCTAAAGAAGGGAAACCCAGAGACCTGATACAGAACTACAGGCCAATTGCTCTCCTAAATGTGGATTATAAAATATTTGCAACCATCTTGGCAAACAGATGGCGGATGATTCTACCGTCTCTGATATCCCCCGATCAAAACGGGTTTCTTCCAAAAAGACGCCTCCAATCCAACATTAGAACTTTCCTTGACGCGTTGGAGTACTATGAATGTCACCCTGAGAAGCAAGTATCCTTCGCATTCATCGACGCCGAGAAAGCATTCGACAATGTATCTTGGTCTTTATTCAAAACTCAGTTAGATTATTTACAGTGTGGCCACAGAATGCTACGAGCTATAGAACAAATTTACTCTGCCCAAAACACTAGGATTGTAGTTAATGGCTACCTTACAGATACAGTCACGATACATAAAGGTACCAGGCAACAATGCCCTCTTTCTCCCTTGCTGTTTATTTTAACTTTAGAAATACTACTCCATGTTATAAGAAATACCCCAGGTATTCAAGGTCTACAAAGCAAAGGAGAAGTCTATAAAGTGCAAGCCTTCGCGGATGATCTGTTGGTTATTATGGAGGACCCACAGACCTCCCTTCCAGAACTACTAAAGATCTTGGAGGCCTACTCTAAAATTTCAGGATTAAAGGTTAATAGAGAAAAAACATTGTTGCTCACAAAAAATACGACCCCACTTGTGATTGGAAAATTGGTTAACCAGTCGGGTTTCCAACATGCTAGTAAGGCAAAATATCTGGGTATTATTGTGTCCAACCGTTGTATCTTTACTTAAAGATAACTATGTTAATGGTATAAAAGCAATCAAAGCTGACCTGGAAACCTGGTCAAGACTTCAGTTATTTTTAATGGGCAGAATTGCTGCAGTTAAAATGACTGTTTTACCTAAATTGCTCTTTTTATTCCAATGTTTACCTATATTACCTAACTTTAAGATTATTTCAGACTTGGAAAAAAGTATAAGTTACTCAGGAATTCATAATCCACAATGTAAAGAATCAATTTTTTTTTGGTTCAAGCTACAGCTCTAATAAAACCATCTTCTGTTGCCAATTCATGCCCTGTTCATTATGGGACTGGTTGTCAAACAGTCACACGCCTAACATCAGGAGTATCACCTACACAAGCAGCAGGAGTGTTTATCTCCTTGATCTGGGGGGGGGGTGCAATTATCCCCATCTTCTTCCCTATTAAAGGAAAGCCTAGCATTCAAATAAACACAAATACATTAAAAAAGAAAAGAAAAATAACAACCAAAAAAGAGTCTTCTGGCTTTCAGAATCACCCTCCACGAAAAGCCACACCTAAAGTTAATTACCATCACCATCAGATCAAAAGGTGAAGTACCGGGATTTATAGCTGGCAATACAAAAATACCCTGTGCCCCACTGTGGTACAATTCCTATCACAGAGTTTCGGACACTAGTTGTGAAATCAATTCCCGTGTGTCCTTCAAGCTGGAAGAGATCCTCCAGGCCGTCTTTTGCCACATGCGTTCCAATCAAGAACATCTTCCGCCTGTCTCCAAGTTCAGATAATGCCAATGCGTCGTGAATGTCTGTGATGCAGGAGGCCCCTTTGAGATCCTGTTTATTGGCCAGAACCATAACAGGCAAAGTCGGGTCACTCTGGACCAGCTGGTGAAGGAGCTGCTTTGCAACAGGCAGGCGCCCATGATCGGCTGAATCCACAACATAGACCAGCAGCAGGACTCTTGGCAGGTACATCTTCCAGTAGTCCCTTAGAGGCTCGCTGCCCCCAATTTCTAGGAATTCCATCTTTGTCTCTTCGGTGTTGATACACACGGCGTTGATGCCCTCTGTGGGAGCTGTGCCATGCTTGACTTGATTAGTTGCGAGGGAGTGCAGGACGCTCGTTTTCCCAGCCCCGTCCAGGCCCAGGACCAAAATTTGTTTGCCAGGCTTCTCCTGCCGCTCGGGCGGGCTGCCCTCTTCCTGGGTGCCGAGCAAAGGCTCCAGAGCTTTGGGCGGGAAGTAGCTCCTCCAGGCAGCATAAGCGGCCCCTCTGGCGAGGGCGGCGGCAGCAACAGCACCGGCTAGCGCGATCTGCCGCAGGCTGCCAGCCATGGGCCCCAAAGGAAGGAAGGAAGGAGGTGGGCGCCGCCCCCACCCGCTAGGGTCCCGAGAACCACACCGCTGGCAGGGCTGGAGGCATCATCCCCGGGCAAGGCCACCCACCCGCCGCGGCCCCGCCGGCCACCCATGTGCTGTCCACGCCCTCTGAGAGGCCGGCCCTGCCTCTCTCTCCCCTTGGACCCGCCCCCCAGACAAATAGACTTTAAAGTGCTTAGTAAAATGAAGAACTAATATTAAATAGGCTATTTTAATACTGTACTTCGTTATTTTCACTTTTCATACTAGATGAAGATGGAGATAAATAACGATAAATACAATGATGGAAAAGAAGCATGTAAATGTGGAATATTCCAAACACTTGCACTGAAATATTGGGAAAATATTTGTACTTGAACTATGCAACATGGCAACACACAAGCAATGTCTGTTTTAACTTGTTATGTTTAGAAAATTCAATAAAACATTTTTTAAAAAGAGTATTGTGTTAACTCCGCTTTGTGATTTAAGCCACAAATTGCTCAGCAGGTGTCTAAACAATCTGGCTTGTGTCGCTCATTTCTGTTATGATTCTCTCCCAGCGCCGTTTTCAAGTCCTGTTTCAGAGTGGAAGAAACAAACCAGAGGCAAACCACAGTGAAAGACTCAAAAGTCTTGACAAAACAGGTTAGAACAAATCAGAGTTTGTAAACCAAAAGCAAAACATGGATTCCAGTTGCTGATTGGGACTGGTTAACAAACCATAGCTTGTTAGCAGAGATGGGCTTGCACATTATAAACCAATATTCAGTAAGCCACACTGTGGCTTATTGTGACCTTAAAACATGTCCACTCTCTGTGCGTCAAAGAGACATGCAGCACACACCAGGGCCTGAGTCATTCCTTCCCCTCATTACAGTGTAAGGCTTATGCTCCATTAAAGCGGTTACTTCACATACCGTTTGTCCCTCCTTGGTGTCCCACTTGGGACCGGTACAAAAAAACCTTACTTCATGTCCATAGCGTGACAGCAAAAAGTTGTCTCGACCACGCCCCCAGAAACGGGAACAGAGAGTGACAAGCCATACCTGCCCCTGGGCTGGGGAATTCTCTTGTCACGGTTGGTTCCTGGTTCCTGTTCCAAGACAAGGGACCATGTGGTAACAACTGTCATGCAACAACCAGTGTCCACCTAGTGGTCAGCGGCTGAAGCAGCATTCAACATTAGTTTCCCTATGGGAAACACCATGCACTGCAAATGTTTATTAAAGAAAGTACTGAAAATCCTGTAGCATTGATGTGTAAACCCAGAAGACCAGTAAATCGAAATATCGAAAAAGTTTTATTTACGATATTTTAAAAAAGGGTTAAGAAAGCAAGACAAATTCAGAATTTGTCACGGAACAAGATCGTGAAGTAACAGTTGTCATGAGACAACTAATCACACCCGTGAATAAACGGAAACAGGGACTGAACAGGGACAAAACCACATGACCACGAACAACGCTGTCATGGTACAAATGTAATCGCGGAACAAGGTAGGATGTGAAGTAACCACCTATGTCACCCTTCTCTGAAACTAGTTCAGAGGAAGGTGACAAGAATGATCAGGGGCTGGAAACCAAGCCTTATAAGAAAGAACTGGGGATGTTTAGGCTAGAGAAAAAACTTGAGCAGTGATATGACAGTACATTTTAAATATCTGAAAGGCTGTCACACAGAGATGGGGAAGGATCTGTTCTCAAAGCATGCCAGAGTGCAGGACACGCAACAATGTGCTCAAGTTAAGAGAACCCAGCTTTCGTCTGAATATCTGAAAACACTTCCTAACTGTTAGAGCAGTACGGCAATGGAACCAATGTCCTCAGGAGGCGGAGAGTGTTCCAACACTGAAGGCATTCAAGAGAAAATTGGACAACCACTTGGTAGATATCCTTTGGTTTGGATCCCGGAATGGAGCGGGGGGGGGGGGGTTGGACTTGATGGCCTTATAGGCTCCTTCCAACTTCACTATTCTATGATTCTAAGATTACATGTAAGGCTTATACTCCATTCTCCGGGGAGGAGGGGCATGAGTCAAGTGGATAGAGGGAAGCTCTTCTCCCTCTCACACAAAATACCAGAACTAGCGGACATACACTCAAACTGAGGGCTGGGAGAGTAAGAACAGAAAAAAGAAAATATTTTTCACCCAGCACGTTGTTAGTCTGTGGAACTCCCTGCCACAGGATGTAGGGATGGCATCTGGCCTGGATGCCTTCAAAAGGGGATTGGAGAGATTCCTGGAGGAAAGGTCCATCACAGGTTACAAACCATGAGGGAGATGTGTAATCTCCAGTCTTATAACCGGGGTACTTCAAGGGCCAGATGCAGGGGAATGGTATCAGGAGAGAGATATCTGGTCTCATTCGCTCCCAAACGCATTTGGTGGGGCCACTGTGAGATACAGGAAGCTGGAGTAGATGGGCCTTTGGCCTGATCCAGCATGGCTCTTCTTATGTTCTTATGTTCACCTTTAAGCTTTGATAACACTGGAAAGAAAAAGCAATCTTGCAAGCACCAGCCTTCTGTGCTCACTTGAATTTATAGTCAGGGACTGTAACGGAACCTAAAGCTGAGTCCTGAATATTTATTATATGTGATTTGTTTAACCAATGAAACAGTCTGTAGGCGGGGCTAAAGAGTTTATCTACAAGTGTGTATAGAACTGACAGATAGGGCCTGGATAGGGTCTGGTTAGGGACTGGTTAAGGATTGTTTAGGGAACGAGTGAAGAAGAAAATGAACATATAACTGTTTTTGTTTTTAAAGCTAAAGAAGAGTAAAAGCCTCAAGTGAACAGTATGCCTTAATATTCCTTTTATTGTTGTAACTTAAATAAATTCCAAAGTTATTTTGAAACATTAAAACAGGGGTCAGCCTCCAGTTATTTTATTAGCTGAGACATAAATATTTTTGGAAATGGTGGGAGTGGAATGGAACCAGGTTGCATCAGTGTGTTCAAGTGTGGCAGAGGTGTGAAAAACCCAGGTTCGCCACAGGGACACTCAACAAGAACAGAGGTTTTTCTGCAGCCCAAAGAAGAACAGCGGCACTTTCTAATCAGCTTGGCTAGTGGCTCCATGAGACATTGCCAAAAAAGTAATTTTTCCAACCTCTGCTGGTGATTGTGGACCAAAATAATTCCCAATTTGAACATCTGGAGCCTTTTAGATGATTAGACATATATACCAGTCAGTTAGATTCAGCTTTATGTATGCAGGATCACAACCATGGATTACGTGATTAATGCCAGTAATATGCATCTTTTTTGGGCCTTGGGAACCAGGATCAGTGGAACAAGCAAGTATGACAAGATGTAATTTATTTAATAAAACTGTTCTCTTTCTCACGTATTATTCAAGGGAGGCACTTAAAACTGCACAGCAGCTTTGAATATTATTTAAATAAGAGTTTGTCTTCAACAATTCCAATTAGATGTGGATGCACATCCAGCTAGCAAGTCAGATACCTCTTTTAAAAAAAAAAGATAATTATACAAAAAACAGATAAATCAAGAGTTTGCATTTGAAATATGACGACAACCAGAAACTATTGTGTAACATATAGTATCTCTATAAGTCCTGACTCATATGTATATATATGAAATATGAAAGTGAAGAATTGTAATGTGCCTTGCCAATCCTGCATCCCCCTATTTTCCCTTTACCCTTTACCCCTACCCTCCCTTTCTAACCTTACTCCAACCATATTTCTTTCCTAATTTGTTCCTTATAATGTCCCTTACCCAGAAAAATTAATAATTTTTTTAAAAAGGAAGTCAGATACCTCCACATGTTGCACACGTACAATTAAGGGTTTAAAACCCACAGACACAGGGAGGAAAGATTCCACCTGCAAGGACAGGCCTCTGCTCTTACCACTTAACAAAAGAGTTGAGCTTGTTGTTCCTGAGAATTAGAAGGTCCTTGCATTCCTTCACCCAGATATGGACTTCTCCAGTGGCAGGGGTCTTTTTACCTTCAAAATAGAAATAGAGCATGATTGTTCAGTTCACATACATACTGTAGCTCCTTTCCTGATTCACCGTCCATAAGGACGATGGTGTTGCCTAGATAGCTCAGTGGTTTGCGTATCTGGCCCCTGAGCCAGAGGTTGGGGGGTTCGATTCCCCACTGTGCCTCCTGGGAGAAACACCAGCCTGCGTGGCCTTGGGCCAGATGCACAATCCCTGGGTGCCCCAAGAAGAAGCATCAGTCAGTTAGATTCCCTGAGGCAGTGTTGGCGAACCTATGGCACAGGTGCCCAACATGCCCCCCGGAGCCCTTTCTGTGGGAACCCGACATCGCTCCTTCATGGCCACCTGCATTCAGGTTACATTGCTGTTTTGGCACTCGGCGAAAAATTAGCGGGTTTTGAATCGCAGTTTGGGCACTCGGTCTCTAAAAGGTTCGGCATCACTGCCCTAAGAGAACAAAAATGGTCTATGCTGAGAAATGGATGATGTCGCATCTCAGGAGTGTTTCTAAGCAGAGGAACATGTACGTTTAAAAATGAACAGGCAACTGTGCAGCTACCCTGTCTGTCTTCTTTTCCTTAACAAACTGGGGTGGTTGATTTTCATGGTCAGAAATGGGACCAATCAGTGAGAAAACACAGGATGGTTGAAAATGAAAGAGGATGGCACTTGAACGTCTTGTCAAATTCTCACAACGAGGCAGGGTAATTACACAACAAATGTCTTGCCTTGTAGCACCCAAAATGGTGGTCTTTGTGACAACACCCTGGAAGCAGGAGAAATACATATGTAAATCATCAGCCAATCCCAGCAGGAGGGCGGGGGATTGTATGGTATAAAAAGGGTGGAGCCTGGTCTGTGAGGAAGTGGAAGAGTTGTTGAGAGTTGAGAGCTGAGAGTGCTGAGAGAGCACAGCTCTGTTAGAGTTCAGTCAGGCAGGTTAGGCGTGAGGGCTTTACTGTTTACTGTTTATTAAAGACAGGGAGGCTTGAAGATTTGATTTAATATATTCTATGTTTAAGGCAACGCATACCAACTTCAGTCATTGTTGTATTTATTTATTTTCTCAATAAACATAATCATTATTTTTATATTATACATCTGAGTCTGTCCCAGTTCATAAGGCGACGATTTAAAAGGTGGCAGCATTACCAAGTGGATCCTGTGAAGATTAATAAGTTGGTTCCCTACACTTCACATATTCATCACAATCACATGTCTAAAAGGGAGGTGTCATCTCTTTCACATGAATATCACATTTTCTTCACTCGTCACAGATATTAGGCTGCCTAGTTATTTCAGCTGTACCAAAACACCACAGCGCTATCTTCAAATTAATATCACATCTCAAAGTAAAGCCTGCCACGGTAGTGAGTTTTCTTGTATCTCATATAAGCTGCTTCCTTTGGTTGGTATATTAAAAGGCAGTTATTCATTCAGCAGCAAAACAATATCTGTGATCCAATTTGGTGGATTTTCTCAAGAGCTGGCACAGGCAAATTTGGAACCAATCCAACCTGGCCATGTTCTAGCACAGTCATGGTTTGGCATTACACATATCATGAGCCTTTCATGCTAATACATGTATCAACCTCTAGCAAGGGAATATAGAGGGTTCTGTTCATTGCTTTCAGCAAATTATGGTTTATGTCATATCCTCTGAATCTGGAAAACTAGATTTTGCCTACTAGCCACACCAGAAAGCTATGGCTTGGTCTTGATTGTTGTGCAGGCAGACCTTAGTATGTGGATCACAGCCTGCCCTATTTGGATATGCCACAAACCAGGAAAAGAAGCTTCTGATCTCTACAACCAAGGTGAAAAAGAAAGAAACCCCTGAGCTGGAGCCTTCTGCACCTGGGTTAACCCATGCCCCTTGGTGTGTATCTGCCTGCCCATTTGTCCCTCCTACCGTTTGTCCATCCATTCGTTCATTCATCCAAAGGCAAACATTGAATCAGGGAGGGTGGGTAGAACTCCATTTGAGACCAACTGAATAGAGAGGTCAGGGGAAGACTTACCCCCAGCAGGCTGTGGGATGTACTTGAGAGCTATCTTGACCTCCCCTCTGTTCTCTGCTTCAAGAGATGCCAGTGGAGTCTAAACAAGTCATTAAAAAATACAGTGAGAAGGCTAATGGATGCAACAATCTATTGTCAATTTGCACAATAGCGTACCACAAAAAGGAACAGGCTAGGGGTATCATTACAAATTTCACTACAATAACAATCACTTCTGTCAGGTCAAGGTTGTACCCTTACAGCACGAATCTATACCTTCCTTTTCAGAAATAATCTCCATTAAGGTCAATGCCTACAATAAACAGACAGAAGCTTTTGAAATTTGACATATTATATGTTAATTGACTGAATGAGTGGTTGGTTGGTTGGTTGGTTGGTTGGTTGGTTGGTTTGGGGGGTTAGTGGGTTGGTGGGTTGATGTATTGAATGAGTGATTGATGGGTTGATTGGTTTTTTGGGTTGGTGGTTTGGTAGGTGGGTGGGTGGGAGGGTTGGTTGAGTAGGCTGCCTTTCTCCTGCTGTTGGGACTCAAGGTGGCTCACAACATTAAAGCAAGTAGAATTAAAAACAATAAACTATACATTTAAAAGGAATGAAACTACAATAATGATTACAAATACAATAAACCATTTAAACCATTTAAAACAAACTTATTACTGCAGACCTCAGTTGTTAAAAGCCTGTCTGAAAAGGCAGGTCTTCAGCTATCAGCGGAAGAACCAAAGGGAGGAGGCCAAACTAATCTCCCGAGGGAGAACATTCCACAATCTGAGAGCTGCAACAGAGAAGACCCTCTTTTGTGTTCTCCTCAACCATACCTGCAGCGGCAAGAGGACTGAGAGAATGGTCTCCGCTAAGGATCTTATGATCCGAGAAGGCACATATGGGAGACACGGTCCTTCCGATAACCTGAACCCAAGCCTTACTTGGTTTTATGGGCAATAACCAGAAGTATGAAGTGCACCATCAAGCATGTATTGGAGTGGTCAACAAAGAAGTGCCAAGGTAAATGAAAAAAGATTGAGAAATTATAAAACATAAATTTCAGAAGGCTGCCAGGCCAGGAGGCCCTGCTGAAGGTGCCATCCCTCAAAGAGATAAGGGGGGTGGCATGTTGAAGCAGGGCCTTCTTGGTGGTTGCCCCCCCAACTTTGGAATGCCCTCCCTACAGAGATCCGCCTGGCGCCAACACTTTTGGCTTTTTGGCGCCAGGCAAAGACTTTCCTCTTTGGCCAGCATTTTAATTAGATTATTTGGTTGGACACATGAGCAGCAGGGTTTTATAATTTATAATCTGTACTATATGTGGTTTTAACTGTATTTTATTTTATAGTTTTAAATAATTTTATTGTTTTATAGTTTTTTTAATACTTGCTGTATACCGCCCAGAGACCTCTTGGTAGTGGGGCGGCTAAAAAATCTTGTAAATAAATAAATAAAATAAATACCTCGGTTAAGTGGTGAGTAATGAAAATGTAGGAGATTGTTACAGGTGATCATTCAAGAGAAGACAACCATAAAAATTAGCACAGAAAGGCAAAGGATTTATTGAGTGAAAAATCTGGAAGGTTAATTTGAATGCAACATAACATCATTGTTGAGAACAGCTCCCGATCTGCTGCCCTCCAGGTATGTTGGATGATAATGCCCACCATCTCCAGCAAGCATGCTCGCTAGCAGTGATGGGACTGTAGCTCAACTCATCTGGACGGTACCAGTTTGGGGGGGGGGCTGTTTGTAAGTGATGCATTCTATGGCACACCATCTCAAGAAAACTATTTCCACCTGTGAGAAAGGGAAGGAGGCATGATTCCTAAGAAAGCATTGACCAGTCCTGTAGATTGCAAGTACAGTGGACCCTTGTATAACAAACAGTTTGTATAACATAAAATCTGTACAACATAAAAAATTCTGGAGATAGGGGAAATTTGCTTAACAGAATTGCCTATGGGGTGAATCCGTACAACATAAAAATGGGATTACTCTGTTTTCAATGCATTCCTATGGGAATTTGTATAAAGGAAAATTTGCTTCACATAATTTCATTTGGAATGAATGAATTCCTTTATAAAAGGTATCACTGTACTTACATAGGTATGCATACTTAAAACATAACAAGAACCTAGTATCTAATTATCATCCAGTGCCTTTAAATCCTTTTTTAAAAATTAAGCAAACATTGCAACCTTGGTGCATATTAGAGGGAAAGTCAAACTCTTTGCCCTGGGCAAACAACCATTTGAGGTATGAAAGCAATGTTCATTATTATGTTGATTATTACAGGCATTATTTTTACTATTCAAAGTATGATCCAGGGATGATGATAATCTTTTTATTATCCTTTGGGAAGTGAGATGGGGCAGGAGAAGAGACTTTGATCCCTCAAAGGACACTTTGGGCGCTTTTACACGACCCCTAAGATCCGCTGGCAACTTAAATTCGGACCAGAGATCTTGGGGGTTTGTTCTGCTTTCTGTGTTCCCACCCCTCTGCATGCCATTGCTCCTGTCTGTGTGAGGGGAGGGAGAAAAAAGAAGATAAAAGAATGCAGGCTCACCTCCGTTCTGCCGTAGAGAGCAGCCCCGGAAGCATTCCAGTCTCTTAAAGGAGTGGGGGGGGGCAAAAAAACCAAACAGAAAGCAAGGACAGCCCCGGTGCTCACTACTTTACAATCCGCATCAGAGATTTTTTTACCTCCGGAAACCAGGTACTTCTAAAGTGCGCTGGGACACGCTTAGGTGGTCGTGGCTGTACTTTTTTTTTTTTTTAAAGTGCGCAGCTGGTGGGAAAACAATTTTAAGCTCTGCATCTGGGAGCCCTTTGCCTCAGATTTTAGGGGTCTTGTAAAAGCACCCCTTATCTACCAAAAGCCATTCACTCACTCGGGGTTTCAGTGGGTACCAGATCATCTGTTTGCTCAGCTTGTCATTCCAGTCCCAGCTCGCCAAGTCCAGCTCCACTTCACCCAAGAAACTGTTGCGCCCAAATGTGTCGCTGTGCCAGACAGAAATATTCAGCCTCTGGGTGGCCAAGAGCTCCTTGTCAACTTTGTACTTTAAGGGGTAGAGGGGACAAAACAAAAAGAAATGATCATTTAAGAACATTGCCTACGATGCAAACATAAAACCAGCTTCCAATAAGTTTTCCATGTACTTTACTTCTCCAGAATGTCTGTGAAGATTCTCAGTCATCCAGGTGAGGTTAATCTGGAAGCTGAGTCAGGGCAACTGGTCTTCTTTTCTTGTGAGATTGAAACGTTCTGCTACCCACCCAAGCAGTTTCATCAGTGGAAGCTGCCTGGATGAGCAGCGAAATTTTTCCATCTTACAAGAAAATAAGTCCAGTTGTCATGACTCATTTTTCAGATATGCTTCTCCAAAGCAATCGTGAGCACCATAAGTTGAGGAAATTGTGTTCCTGACAGCTTCGACAGAGCAGGCAGGCGAGGAATTGGAGTAGCATAACCAGCTTAATCCTAGGACAACAATGATATTCTACGTTTATAAAACTGCATGGGAATCAGTATCTGCAGCTTCACTTATCTATGGTCTTGAAATATTTAAAAGAAGAAAACACCCAGAAATACATATTTTTACTATGAAGTTACCAGAACTGAAGACAGTTTGCATTGACCTACTAGTTTTTTTGCACCCAGTGGTGGTGGTGGTGGTGCAGTGCAGTGGCTTTGAACCAATTCCCCTACAGGTACGTCCTCCGGTATTCATGGTGTGCCAAAAAAGCTTTTCTCAGGCATGCAACACTGCATGATGGAAGAAGCCAAGAGGGAAATACCCAGCATTTCAACCTTAAGAAATAGCAGCATATAATTTTTTTTGTTTAATCACATATGAGTGCTGAGAGAACAATCACTCTGCACTTAGAATCACAGAATCATAGAGTTGGAAGAGACCTCAAGGGCCACCCAGTCCAACCTCCTTCCATGCAGGAACCCCCATTAAAGTATTCCTGACAGATGGCCACCCAGCCTCTGCTTAAAAACCTCCTCTTGGGCGGTTACTTCACGTCCTTCTTTGTTCCATGACTAGTTTTGTACCGTGACAGCATTGGTCGCGATCATGTGGTTTTGTCCCTGTTTCAGTGTTCCCATGGTTGTGATAACTTGTCTCGTGACAAGTGTTACGTCACGGTCTTTTATCGTGACAAACATTGAATTTGTCTAGCTTCCTTTTTCCTTTTGGGGGGGGAGGGGCTTAATTCTTTTTTGATATTTCATTTCTGAAAAGTCAAAAAAACAGCAACCACCTGGACACAGATTTCTGAGAGAAACAATTTTTTTTCCGTGACAGTCATTACTACATGGAGTCTTGTCTCAGAACAGAAAGTGGGAACAAAGAGTGACAAGGGAAAACCCTACCCCAGCACGAGGTACAGTATTGTCACGCTTACCACCCGTTCCGGGGGGTGGTCGAGACAAATTTCAGTATTTCTGCGATGGACGTGAAGTGACTTTTTTTGTACCACTCCTAAGCACAACACTAACAGAGACAAAATGGATGTGAAGTAACCGCCGTGGACACTTTCACTTCAACTTTATCACCTTCCTATTTGAAACCGCTGCTACCTAGCTTTGCCCTTGCTGTTTCTCTGGTGGTTACTTCACGTCTGTTTTGTCTCTCTAAGTGTTGCGCTTCAGAGCAGTACAAAAAAATCTTACTTCACATCTGTCGCCCAACAGCTGAAATTTGTCTCAACCACGCCCCCAGAATGGGTGCTAAGCGAAACAAATCTGTACCTGGCGCTGGGGTAGAGTATTTCCTTGTCACTGTTTGTTCCCAGTTTCTGTTCCGAGACAAGACACCATGAGGTAACAACTGTCACACAACAAAACATTTGTTTCTCTCAAAAAACTGTGTCCCAGGTACTGGGTTGGGTGTTACATTCAAAGTGCCCACACACCCCAGATGATCACCACCCCCTTGTCCTCCGCCGTTAAATACTGATAAAACAAAATAAACTTCAAAGCCAGGCAAGAAGGACACCAGAGAGGCAATTAATTAGCAAGCAAAAGGAATAAAGAACAAAGAAAGCCCAAAGGCTATCACCCGGAGCATTCCAAGGCGGCCATATGGAGAAAGTATAAGCTAGCCAGACAAGCTGCAGACTCCTTCCCTGCCTGCAAAGATTTTGACTTTTCAGAAGCGAAATATCAAAAAGAATTTTTAACCCACCCACCCACTGCAAAAGGAAAAAGGAAGCTAGACAAATTCAGTGTTTGTCATGGCAGAAGACCGTGAGGTAACACTTGTCACGAGACAAGTTATTATCACGACGATGGGAACATTGAAACGGGGGGAACCACATGATCACGACCAATGCTGTCATGGTACAAAACTAGTTGTGGAACAAAGAAGGACGTGAAGTAACCGCCTCTGTTTCTTTCCATGGCTGGTCCTTTCTGGATCAGAATTCAACATCTTATTTTACAGACCATGCTATGGGGGTTCACATGTCTGAAAACAGCATCGGCATCTGTTTTCACCTCAGCCCATGCACATTGGCAAATGTATCAACTGATGGTAGGAAATGCTTTTCTGTACACCATGAAGAGTTTCATAAAGTTCTATCATGTTACACGCCCCCCAGTCATCTGTCTTCTAACTTAGGGAAGACATTTCTCTATAGGGGAAGGCCTTTCGCTTACACAAAAGATGGAAGATAGTAATCTAAAAGTGTTTCTAGCATGAGCTGCAGAGCTGGCTAAAGAGTTCAATGGGTTGGAGATCCCGGACACGGAACTACGTGGTCAAAAGTCTGATTCATCACCACCCATCCGCCCAAGAACACCCTTTGCACTGCTGTACACCTTGAGTTTTTCCCCAAGGCTCACAATAGCTTTGCACCCTAATGCATGTTTGTGGTGCTGTTTGGGTTGCATAAGCAACATCATATCCCAAACTTTGAAAACAGACCCAGTAGAGCAAATTACCCGCAGTATCTCATTAAAGACAGGATTCAATGTTTTCTTCTTCACCGAAGTTTTTCTTTTTCCTAATTTGTACTTCTCTGGGAGCAAGTAACTCTTCACATACCTAAGAAAGAAAGAAAGAAAGAAAGAAAGAAAGAAAGAAAGAAAGAAAGAAAGAAAGAAAAAGAAAAGTGAGAGAAGAAGGAAGGAAGGAAGGAAGGAAGGAAGGAAGGAAGGAAGGAAGGAAGGAAGGAAGGAAGGAAGGAAGGAAGGAAAAGAAAAAATGAGAAGTGAGAGAAGAGGGAAAGAACGAGAGGGAGGGAAGGAAGGAAGGAAGGAAGGAAGGAAGGAAGAAAGAAAGAAAGAAAGAAAGAAAGAAAGAAAGAAAGAAAGAAAGAAAGAAAGAAAGAAAGAAAGAAAGAAAGAAAGGTTTAATTGTCACCTTGGTAAGATAAGCTCAAGAACAAACCAGATCTCTTTAGCTTTAGAGAAACCGGAAATAGAATTCTGCATCATAAAGAAACAGGAGTTTGGGGCCAAAACCATATTGAGCAGCCACTCAGCAGGAAGGCTTGCCAGCAGAGCAAGAGAATTGTGGCACTTCTGCAGCACTGCCCTTGTCCAAAGGGTGACCTCTGTGAAGTGGAATCTTCTCCACGAAAGCTAGCAAGTTGTTTGATTTTTTCAGTGGCCCAATAAAAGGTATCACCCTTTCTTACGTTTGGGAACCTCGCAGCCTTTTGCTTGTTCTTTCTGGATGATGTAAGATTGGAAAAGAAAGGTCACTTGCTCATTAGGCCAACTGTAACCCTTTTCTTCCAAGCTTTTGGGGCGGGGGGAATCTATGCTACTGGGTAACTTCTTGGTCAATCTGGAGATAGATAATCACAGTTTAGTTACCAAGTTGTAACCAAGCTGCTTTGTGGTCAAGGGCATCAAAATTTAGAGACCACAAATAATTTGGTGCAGGGAGGATGTCAGAAGGTCAACAGAAAACAGGCAGAATCAACATAGCCATATTCTTCTGTCTATAAGAGGCCCCCATGTATAAGATGGCCCCCACTTTCCCAATCCAAAATTACACTTTTGCAAGCACTTGGTTCTCTCCTTGGCTTACACCTGCGTATAAGATGACCCTAAATTTTTAACAATTTTAGGCAATAATATAGTCTTATACACTGGAAAATAATTTTCCTGTGTTCATCTGCAGACTTTCCTCCTTGCTTCCCTTTCAAATCCCACATATGCCAGTTTCATATGTGAACCGAGCGTTGCTATTTTGGAACAGACGTCTCCCATGTACACTTACGGATCTGAGCGTTGCTTCTTAACATCTGCAATGGCCAAGTCCTTCCCCTGGGCGATAAAAATGTGCAGCTCCTTCAGCTGCTCCACATAATCGATAGCAAACTGGATATTTCCTTTCACATCCACGTTGCCAAAATCGCCACTGTAGACGCTCATCGCACTAGTGCTTACCTGTGAGTTCAACAGAGAGAAAGAAACAGAATCAAAACGCTATTCACTTCTTTTCAAGGCCTGGAACAGACTTAAGGATAGGATAGATAATCACCTGTGCAGAGCAGGAAGCTGTATAGAAGAATTTAGAGCCCCTCTACAGACATAATCTGACAGGTATATATATTGTATAGTTGAATTATTCATGCTTGGCTTCAAACCATAGGGGAAATCATTAACAGGGTCACATGCAAAGAATGATTTCATAGAGTAGATTCAAAAGCAATATTTCCATTCATTAACTCTCTCTCTCTCTCTCTCTCTCTCTCTCTCTCTCTCTCTGGGACCAACTAAGAGACTTCTTTAGACCACTGGTCTGACAAGGGGTCTCACCTTGCCACTTTGCAGTGATGTGTGGTATCCCACCCTTGCACCCCACTTGAACCGTGGATCACCTTGGGTCTTCCCCCATGTACCTGTTGTATGTGTACATAAACAACTTGGAAATGTGTTCTGAACCTGATTGGTCAACATCTTGGATCCAAATGATTGGCATTCAGCATTAGTCCAGTTAGATCCCTGTATCCGTGCGATCAATGGGTTTTACACATTCTGAAAACATTAAAAATATTAACAGAAAACCCCGTAGAAATATCAATTTTCGTGATGTAATTACCAGAACTGGCCACTAGAGGGAACCAAAGACAGTATATGTTTTCTGACTGCTTTGGCCGCGGTCATAGCTGCGTTTTTTCCCTTCGGCTAACTGCGCATAAAAAGATCGCGTCCTAACCGCAAAGAGAAGTAAATTCCAGTCCCGGCCGACCACGCCCCTTGAACTGCAGTTTTGGCGAAGTTTCAATAACCACCGCCAGGGGCTGGATTTAGAAACTTCGCTCGAAAATGCTTACTTATTTGCTTCTGTAACCACGACAGGACACAGAAAATACGCAGTAAAATCAGTGGTTCCCCCTTTTTCGACAGGTTAAGCATCACGGAGGCTTGGAAAGTAGAGCCAGAAAGAAGGGGAAAATGCGAAGTAGACAGGTAGAGACGGAACTAGAATAGGAAAATACGACGCAGAAGAGAGGACACTAACTGCACATTAAAAACCACATGACCACCCGAAAAATAAATACGCAGGAAATTTATATACACAGAGAACGCTGGTGTGACCGCGGCCCATGTCACTTCACAGTCACTATGCAAGAGGTCACTGTCGTTTCCATTCTACAGATTTTTTTAAAAAGCACAGCAGCTCACTTTTACCCCTGACCTTTAAACATCAGCCCCCTACAGTGGAAGCTGGATTCTGAAGGGGCAGAGGAACTAGAGGTCAAGTGCTGGATTATGGAGAAAGCTAGAGAGTTCCAGAAAAACATCTGCAGTACTTCTGCTTCATTGACTCTGCCAAAGCATTTGACTGTGTGGACCACAACAAACTATGGCAAGTCCTTAAAGGAATGGGAGTGCCTGACCACCTTATCTGTCTCCTAAGAAATCTATATGTGGGACAAGCAGCAACACTCAGAACTGGATACGGAACAAATGACTGGTTTAAAATTGGGAAAGGAGTACGACAAGGCTGTATACTACAAAATACATCATGCGAAAGGAAGGTCTGGATGAATCACAAGCCAGAATTAAGATTGCTGGAAGAAATATCAACAACCTCAGATACGCAGATGATACTAGTCTGAGAGCAGAAAGTGAGGAGGAATTAAAGAACCTCTTAATGAGGGTGAAAGAGGAGAGTGAAAAATATGGTCTGAAGTTCAACATAAAAAAACCCTAAGATCATGGTCACTGGTCCCATCACCTCCTGGCAAATAGAAGGGGAACAAATGGAGGCAATGATCACTGCAGATGGCAACTGCAGCAATGAAATTAAAAGATGCCTGCTTCTTGGGAGGAAAGCGATGGCAAACCTAGGCAGCATCTTAAACAGCAGAGACATCACTTTGCCAACTAAGGTCAGGATAGTCAAAGCTATATTTTCCCAGTAGTGATGTATGGAAGTGAGAGCTGGACTATGAAGAATCGATGCTTTTGAGCTATGGTGCCGGAGGAGAGTCTTGAGAGTCCCCTGGACTGCAAGGAGATCAAACCTATCCATCCTGAAAGAAATCAACCCGAAATGTTCACTGGAAGGACAGTTTTTGAAGCCGAGGGTCCAGTATTTTGGCCATCTCATGAGGAGAGAGGACTCCTTGGAAAAGTCCCTGATGTTTGGAATGATTGAAGGCAAAAGGAAAAGGGGACGGCAGAGAATGAGATGGTTGGACGGTGTCATCGATGCAACCAATATGGATTTGACCAGACTCCGGGAGAAAGTGGAAGACAGGAAGGCGTGGAGAGCTCTGGTCCACGGGGTCATGAAGAGTCGGACACGACTGGACAACTTTATTCCCTGTCAGTGCTGCTGTCTCTGTATTGTCCCTCATTACCGTAAGCCACACCTTGGGTCCTTTTCCAAGGAGAAAGATGGGGTAAAAATATTCAAAACAGATGATAGATAGATAGATAGATAGATAGATAGATAGATAGATAGATAGATAGATAGATAGATAGATAGATAGATAGATAGATAGATAGTACATCATTTGTGTCACACCATTGTTAGCTGTGCCAGGGGATTTTGGCCAAAGAAACTAACACTCAGATTTATTGATTTGATGGCTCAAGGTGATAGACCGATGAGATGAAAAACAAGGAACCTAACATTGTTTTGAAAACTTGGCCTTCAGTATTTGCTACTAGAAGGGTGCCAGTTTCCTCTACTGGATCCTCCCTAAGCAAAAACAAAACAAAACAAAACACAAAACAAGTAGGCTTAAAGTGAAATCAATAATGGCTGCTGTGTGTTCTCATCCAGGCTTGTTACTTGTTCAGATTGAGAGCACTTTTACACGACCCCTAAAATCCGACGCAAAGGGCTCCAAGATGCGGAGCTTAAAATTGTTTTCCCACCAGCTCCGGACTAAATAAAAAAATAAGTACGACCACGCCCACCTAAGCGCGTCCCAGCGTATTTTCCAAGTACCTGGTCTCCAAAGGTGACAAATTTCTGATGCGGATTGCAAAGCAGTGAGTGCCGGGTTCTCCTCACCTCGCCTTTGTTTCCCCCGCCCCTTTAAGAGACTGGAATGCTCGCTTCTGGAGCTGTGACGGGGAGGTGAGCCTGCATTCTTTTCTCCCTTTTTTTCTCCCTCCCCTCACACAGAAAGGAGAAAGGGAGTGCGGAGGGGTGGGAACACAGCAAGAGGAGCAAACTCCCAAGATCTCTGGTCTGAATTTAAGTTGCCAGCGGGTCTTAGGGGTCGTGTAAAAGCGCCCTGAGAGTAACGTATTTCATTCTAGCACATTACTTCCAAGCTTTGCTCATTCGTTAGGGGCCCAGGACTGGTTGTACCTCCTGGTTTAGAAGCCTGGTGTCGCAAAGGCAGTCACATCGTCTTACAGAAAAGAGTGCTTAAAGGACAGTATTCAGAAGTACCTGGTGCCCTAAAAATTCAGCAGAATAGAAAAAGGTCCAATGAAAAGTTAATTTAGACAGGAAATGGTGAGATGTCTTAAAGTACATGTGTGTAATGCTGGTGTTTATTTACAGATGTTAATCATGGCAGCATGCATCAAAATATTGAACCGTTGCTCTGCTACAAAGGTTTACATGCACATGAATATTAGCAAAAACAGTGTGATTAATTAATTAAGCGTGATTATTTAATTTACATACAGAAGACAACGAGGCCAAGCCAGAAGAGCTGCTAAGGTTGGTTAGCGAACTGGGGCTCTTCTTAATCCTGCCAAGTGGGTAACTGCTGTCTGAGGCTGAATCTGTCTCTCTGTCATCGCTCTACAAGATATTTCACAAACAGAAAAATAAAAAGCTGTGCATGGATTAAAAAAAAACAATAATAAAGATCACCATGCAGCACAATTAACGAAAACCTTTAGTAGTAGCATGTGCATTTTACATGCACACATTGAGCGGCACTTAAAAAGGAGCAGCACAAAGAAATTAAATTCTAAAGATTGAAGTTGCATGCTTGGTTTGCATGTTATTTGCTCCTGAATTAAAGTTTATCTGTTTTAAATCCATCTGAAATACTTCAGTTTCACCAACTGGTGAACAATAGTTTCATACTCCTTGCCAGCATCCTGCTGCACAGCTGTGCCTGCCCATTGATAGTGACTTTACTGGTAGCAACAGATTGCCAATAATTAAAGAGTTCCTTTTCAGGGTACAAATGAATTCATTAACAAAGGGCACAAGTTGTAAGCTGCCCCAAAATAAAAATAGGAAGTCTTTAACTGGCGACATTCTGCCACTGATGATGATGTAACTCCCACTACGCAGGCAGAAGTATACAATAGGATACTAAACCTTGTGTTCTTTTGGGGGGGGCACCAATTGGGCCTATAGAAATAAACTAGCAGCTTGTACTAGAAAAGGGAATCTATTGCACTAAGCTGTCATTGGAAAAAAATTATTTTGACACCCCCCCCCATCTAATTGTTAGCCCCGTTAAAGCAGGCTCTGTGGAAACAACTGTGGAATAGTAGGTCAGCACTTATATAGATCCCATTTAATACATACTGTCTTTGGGATTAACTATTAGAGTGAGGCTACAGCTTTTGGGAAACCAAAGGAAGAGCTGTCATTTATTTACAAACCTCAAGTTATAAACTCCTTTAAACATTCCATGTCATCTAGCTACCAGTAAGCACTGACTTGGCCATGCAAGTCTATTTATGGTGGGTAAATAGGTATGTAAAAGCTTTGGTTCATTCGCCTGATGCAATGAAGAGGAGCAAGGTTAAGTTACATTTTAGGCTCATCTTCTTAACTGCCTACCATGTTCAATCCAGGCTAAAAGAGCTAAAATGTTCTGAAAGGTCCTGAAGCTTCCACAGAGATAATGTTGACGACCTTTTGCAGTTCAGTGGTCCAATTCACTAACAGTAGACCACTGAATCAAAGGAACTTACATAGGTGCTAAAAAGTCCTATTCATCTAATGAATCTGCTGTATCTGGGACTAACAGCTGGATTTAGCCCACTTTATTTTGCCCCAGAGAATGATTTTCTAATACTGTAGGACCTCCCCCCCCACTCCACTTACCTGCAGGATCAGCATCTGTGGACTCACTCATCCATGATGTAAAAATATTAAAACTACAGTATTAGAAGAAAAAATACTAGAAATATTCATTTCTAATGATGAAGTTGCCAGATCTGGCCACTAGAGGGAGACAGAGGCCACACTATGTATTGTGTTTGCTCTTAAGAGAATGTTTGCTATAATCCACAGATTCCAGCATCCGCTGGGTGGGTGGGGGACTTGAAACTGACCCCCAGAACATACATATATGCCCTCTGTGATCACTGCCAGCATTTACATACGGCTCTTCCCTTCAATCCTTCACATACATTTCTTTGACATTACTCTGGGTTGATTATTTGATCAACAACTGATTAAATAGCCCATTCAGAATTCTGACTTCATTCATTCTTTGATTCCGGCTTCTCTAAGAGACCAATTTAAGATGAAACGTTATCCCAGCGGCTGCAATAGTTTTAAAAGCCATTTAATATCAAACAAAGGAATGCTGCAGAGGCCAGCGCTAAGTATAAATAATAAGGATCTCTTTTAGGCCAGCTGCTCTGGAGATATAAGGCAATCACGGAGCTTCCCATCATGCTTGCTTTATTGTTCAAGGTTGAACTGAGGTTTAATTTTCATAGAAAAGCCAAGGGAGCAGGAAGCAGGCTGGGTCGATGGAGGATGATCTTGAACCCAGGTAAAAACGGACGCTGAATTGCATGAAACTACATTCATAATTTAACACTGTATTACAATTTTCTTTATTTGCAATTTTATTATTTACAATTTCTTTCATATTAAAATTTTAATAAGCCGTAACTAAAATTTGCAACACTACCCTGGTATAGGAAAAATGTGGATTCACGATTAAACAATTGTGCACATGGCAACTCAATTATTATGTCACACGTTCCCCAAAATCTACTTGGAGATATTAGAATCATGGTTTAATAATTGGTTTAGAGCAGGCATGTCCAAACTTTGGCCATCCTTATGTTTTGGACCACAACTCCCAGAATTCCAAGCATGTATTTCCAATGGCAAAGGACTGTGGGAGTTGTGGTCCAAAACATCTGGAGGGCCAAAGTTTGGACATGCCTGGTTTAGAGCAAAAACATGTCTGTTGGGGAACTTTTATTCAAACATACTGCCGGTGGCTAATATGGATGCTGCTCAGAGATGAACACAGTGGTACTTCGGATAACAAATTTAGTTCATTCTCTGAGACAATTTGTTATCCGAAAAAATTTGTTATCCAAAATGCGATTTCCCAAAGGAATGGGAAACAAATTAATCTGTTCTGGACCCTAGGAAAATGACACAGACACCTGTTTTTTTGCTCAAAACTCTTTATATAAAGTGCACTTTAAAGGTACAGATGTGATGCAGCCCGGGATAACTCCTTTTTACCGATGCATGCTGGAAATTCATTATCCAAGGCAGCCCATAGAGAAAATTCATTATCCGAGGCAGCCCATAGAGAAAATTCGTTATCTGAAGCAGACCTATATCTAGAAATTGCGATTCGTTATCCGAGGCAGCCCACAGGGAAATTCATTATCCGAGGCAGCCCTATACCTGGAAATTGCAATTCGTTATCCAAAAAATTCGTTATCAGGGGCATTCATTATTCAAGGCATTACTGTACAAAGATTGTGAGATGTTAGATAACTGGTTAGAATTAGTTTCATTCACAAGCTCTGCTAGGGCATTTGGTACTCATAATTCATAACATCATAGCCGGGCCAAGATAAACACACCCTGGGGAGATATTATGATTTGCTTACAACCAACTCTTAAAAATCTAGAGGCCATTCCAGACTTCATTCCAGGTTTTAGAATTCACAACTTCACCAGAAGAGAGAGGATTCTCAGTCCTCTGAAGTACCTACAGATTAAAAATGAGCAGCTCCTTCTCTATCTTGGTTGGTCTGTTCTCTCAGAAAGGAGAAGGCATGACCGATTCCCAGTAGTCTCCATTTCTTTGATTTTAGCAGAGAAAAATGAATTTAATTTGCAAAGAGCAACCCACAAGATGGCACTCACTCATAGTGCTGCTTTTGTCATTTCTCAGAATGGTATTTTTTTTCTTTTAAAAATAATATTTGTTTACTTCTTGTTCTTAGCTTTAATAATGCCTTTTAAGGATGTAAGATGCCTCTTTACTTATTTTCTTAGTTTTAGATATTGTCTTGTAATGACGTTAACCACTGTTGTATACGCCTGGTTTTCAACTTTTAATAATGTCTTTCGATGCTGTAAGCTGCATTGGGTCCTTTTCAAGGAGAAAGGTGGGGTTAAATAAATAAATAAATAAATAAATAAATAAATAAATAGGATGTGATGGAGCAGTAAGTAACCAAGCCCAAATGGTTATCCTAGGACAGGATACTTTAAATCACTTGGTTTTTCCTACTTTTATTTTAGTTTATTGTTGTTGATTTATTTGGTTATAATTTGTTATGCAGTATTATGTTGCTTGCCTTTTCATTATTTAACTCTGCTGTGATTGTTATGTTGAGATATTATGTTGTAAACTGCCCAGAGTAGCCCTAGGGCTAGATGGGCGGTATAAAAGTCATATAAATAAATAAATAAATGCCCAGCCTTCTTGTCCTTATCCAACACACAGAACATAATGCATCGCAAACCAGAATCCCCATTCATTCCCCTGGAAGAAGTTTCCCCATGATCTGGTTCCGCAAGTTGTTGAGTCACTCTACGCCAGGGGTCCTCAACCTAAGGCCCCGGGGCCGGATGCGGCCCCCAAGGTCCTGAATCCGGCCCCTGGGACCAATTGCAACCCCCCCACCTACCCCGTTTTGTGAGCAAGCAAGCCTCTGCAGCTGCTTTTGGACTGTGATCCGGCCCCCAGTGGTGTCTGGGTGGTGGTGGACCGGCCAGCTGGTTGAAAACTTTGAGGACCCCTGTTCTACGCTCTTGCAGCTTATCTCTTGAGCAAGTGAGCACCCTTTCAAAGCAAAGCAACAATTCTGAATCTTTGAATCATACAAAGTGCGAACTTGCCTCTTCCTGCACAAACGCCGGGACCGACTTGCTCATCTGTTTGACTTTTTCTGGACGAGAGAACTGGCTATCAGGGAAAGAAGGTGCTGTGGAAACTGAAGAGCAGCAGATCATGTTTAAAGAGATAATTAGGTTCTTTTCCAGGAAGAAAACGTTTTAAAATAAACAGATATTTGCATGCATATAAGTAACATCAACCTAAAGTTGCACTTAGAACAAAGCATGCTACAGGAAAGCTGGAAGAAGGTTTGTCCTAATGACCGGTGCATCATTTCCCCAGGTATTCCTTCCAGGAGACCACCCATCTTTCCCTTATGAGGCATGAGTTGCATGTTCCTATTCCTGAGATGGGAAGATTTTGGACTACAGCTCCCAGAATTCCACAGCCACACAACCAGCTTCCCATTCTCTGGATACAGATCTAGATGAGCCTTGCAAAAGGTATCTTATCTCTACAATACCCACCAAATATAGGGGGGAAACATGTGAAAGTCTATAGCTGAAATATGCTCCAGGTGATTCTTTTTCTTAGGAGCCCTACCACACTTAGGTTTTGAATCACCTTTTGCGTAAAGTCTAATTGCCTTAAAATTCACTTACCACATTTCCAATTGCTTTTTCGGCAGAGCCCCCTTGGCCACGCCCCTTTTCGGCCGCTGTGTCGGTTTTTCTTGCGACGGCCACCAGGGGTGGTGGTATTTTTAACCGATTTCTAGACCGCTTTTTGAAGCGATTTGGCTCAAACTGCAGACACAGTGCATCGCTTTATCTCAGTTCCCCCCCTTTCTGCCTTATCCTGCTATCGGAAAAGCCACAAAAGAAATCCTCCTGCAGTGTAATCATTTCCACCGACTTCTCCAGTCCTTCTACTTCCTCTTTTAGGTACAATTTAAATTTAGCTACATTACTGTGAATGGAAGAACAATGGCATGACATAATTCTAAAAAATAATTTCCGAAATAGAAGCAGATAATGGGAAAATGTCGGACAAAATCGGAACAAAAAGCGGTTTAGCAAAGGGTGGACGGGGAAACCGGTTCTTGAGAAAAAGCCCAAGTGCAGAATGCTGAATCGCTTCAGCGACCATGTGACCGGGGGAGGGCAAAAGGCAATTCAAAACAAAAAGTGGTTGCTGTAGGAAGTGTTCTTGGACTCCACTTCCCAGAAATCCTGGCCAGCACAGCTAATGGTGAAGGCTTCTGGGAGTTGTTGTCCAGGAACACCTGGGGACCCACAGCTTGAGAACCACTAACCTAATGGCACTAACGGATGAAAGCCTCTATAATCTATACTGTTAAGAGAGTTTCCACCCGGGATTAAAACACCATCAAACTCATCACAGTCACTCCCTAAACATTTGACTCCCGATTGTGGTTGTCTAAGCACCAGGTTTAGGAGATATATGGTGGTGGGTTCTAAGTATACTTTTCAATTCACTTCCAATGCTGCCATTATCGGTGATGCAGCAACTGCCCAAACTAGCAGGGCATTGGTCTTTCTCAAAATATATACTGCATTTATGTTTCAAATCTCTAAAAAAAATATCTCACAATAAGGGGGAAAGAAAAGAGAAATCTTTTTCACGTAAAATGGAATGTGTCCAGGGAGTCTCCAAGGACTAGCTGGGGGACCACTGCACTCAGGGTGGGGTTGGATGGGAAACTAGGGTGTGTTCTGGACTGTTTAAGAGGCAGGCTGGTGTAAGCTATTTCCTGGTGAGCGGTTGTTTTAAGTGAGACTGCTCCCAGAAAAGAGACTCTTTCTCGTGCAACGAGACACAACACACAATCCATTCTTGACGTCTGATTGCACCGTTAAGTTAGATTTGCTGCGAAGGCAGCTCTTTCCACGGGCTCCAAATTAATCTGAGAGCCATGCATCTCAGGACAAAGACCCAGGGGTTTCAACACGGTGCCTTCCAGATTGCCACCTGGGGACCTGGCAATCTACAGGGCCACTTTCTCCGTTGTGGTGACTATTGTGGCCACTCAGTTTCACGGGGTTTTTATGATCTTCCAACACTTTCCTTTGTATACTGGCTTCTCTGTCGTTGATTGCATCACCTTCAAGGTTCACAATTCAGGAGCAAAAAACAAAAAACAAACAAAAAAAAACACCCAAGGTGGTCCTAAACTGATGAACATTTGTGCACACTCCTCTTCTATGACCTCATGGTAATCATCGTAACTCCAGCTACAAATATCAAACAGAACCACACATTACGTGTATTATCTGGAAGTTGAGTCATGGCTACTGGACTTCTTTTTTGAAAGATAGAAACGTTTCGCTGTTCATTCAAACAGCTTCATCGGACCAATGAAGCTGTTTGGATGAACAGTGAAACGTTTCTATCTCTCATAAAAGAAGTCCAGTAGCCATGACTCAACTTCCAGATAAACTCACCTGGATGACTGAGAATCTTCACAGACATTACGTGTAATACATAGGAGCTCTCAGCAATAAATGGCAAGTTAGCAATCGTTTTTAGTATACAACAAACATTGTAGCAGGCAAGACTCAGCCTTCTTACTGGTTAGTCAAAATTGTCTGTCAGCAGCAGCAGCAACAGAGAAAATGTGAAGCCACAAAACATTTTAGTGGCGACATGCAGGAAGGGTCTTATTATTACTCACTTCCTGGGACATTGTCTTGTTTCTCATCTGGCTGATCTGCCTTCTGGTCTGGTCAAAACAGCAACAGCAAAGAACAAGCCGCTGTCATTCCACAGCGTGGCTAACGGGGCATGTTTTAATCACTGATAAACCACATACTTTGCCTGAGGCACTCCAGGTAACTTCCCCTTTGCCCTTTCCTTCAGCCTTTTTGCATATTATGTTTCTACTTCACATCAGCCAGAAGATCCTGCTAAGCTTATGGTTCAACTTCAGTGCCACTTCCACGGTGGCAGTGCCCGCACAGGTGGTGTGATCCCACATGGCTCCAGTGGCAACACTTTCCACTCAGTGGAAGATCAACAGGATCCTGGCCATAGGTTTTAATTAAAAGTCACAGGTCTTAAGGTCTACCAAGAGTCAAGTGGATCTCACTTTACTTCTGTTAATGTTTCTCTTACTAGAGGAGTGAACCCAACCCAGCTCTGGGTGGAGATTCCAACTTGCGATCTGCCTGGCACACAATCTTTCCAGTAATTCCAAAGTTTTTCTTTTTGTTTTGAGGAGAATGTGACTTATAACAGAGCACCTAGGCCAGTGATGGCGAACCTTTTCGAGACCGAGTGCCCAAACTGCGATTCAAAACCCACTTATTTTTCGCAAAGTGCCAATACAGCAATTTAGCCTGGTGGTACCCTGGGTTACAAATGTTTCAGATGCTACCTTTAGGTCAGGCATGTCCAAACTTCGGCCCTCCTGACGTTTTTGGACCACAACTCCCAGAATTCTAAGCTTAGATCGCCAATGGCAAAGGACTGTGGGAGTTGCGGTCCAAAATATCTGGAGGGTTGAAGTTTGGACATGCCAGCCTTAGGGAAAGCGAGCATCGAAGAGCAAGTTTTTGAATTTCCCATGGCCACAGCACCCTCGCTGTGGCCGCGGCATGAATCTGTTTCAGCGGTCTCGAAATGGCTTTGTGCAGAGAGCTGGGAAAATGGGGGCAGCGGTTTCTGCATTCCTTCATAGCCCGTTTACTCTCCAGCCACTCCGCTTTTGGGATGCCCAGAGCAGTGTGGCTGCAGAATAAAATCGGGCTATGAACAAGCCCACAAGCCACTGCCTCCCCTTCTCCTGGCTCTCTGCACGGAGCACTGTGGCGTGCTCTGAGCGGAGGGGGAAGTGCCGTGGCTGCGAGGGGGCGATTTTGTGTGCCCTCAGAAAGTGATCCATGTGCCACCTGAGGCACCCGTGCCATAGATTTGCCAACATCGACCTAGGCCACATTCATCTCTAAAGCTCACAAAATTAAAAGAAAGAAAGAAAGAAAGAAGGGGAGAATATTGGGAGAAAAACTGGTTATCCGATGGTTATCAAATAGCTGAAGCTACACATTAATAGGGCAGGCACCTGATCAATCTGTTATATTTATTAATGTCACTTTTTGTGACATATCAGGAGTGAGCCGTCTCTGAGGGTCATAAGAACATAAGAACATAAGAAGAGCCCTGCTGGATCAGGCCAAAGGCCCATCTAGTCCAGCTTCCTGTATCTCACAGTGGCCCCACTAAATGCCTCTTGGGACCGCATGAGACTAGATATCTGTCTCCTGATACCACTCCCCTGCAACTGGCCCTTGAAGTACCCTGGTTTTAAGCCCGGAGATGACACATCTCCATCATGGTTTGTAACCTGTGATGGACTTTTCCTCCAGGAATCTGTGTCCAATCCCCTTTTGAAGGCATCCAGGCCAGATGCCATCACCACATCCTGTGGAAGGGAGTTCCACAGACTGGGTCCAAGGGCAAATTCTCCTCCTCCTGGATGAAAGAGGATACTGCCCCGTCCTGCAACATAGCAGCCTTCCCCTTTGTCTCCAATCTTGTTCCAGAACCAGAAGTCATGTTTTAGAGCCATCTGGGATGGGGTAACAATTGCATTTGACTGGAATTCCCATCCTCTGGCTGTGGATGACACTTTCAAAGGGTTCCTAGAAATAGGAAGTGAGGAGTGATTTGCGGATTTGGAATGGATTAACAGGGTTCCATTTATTACTTAAAGGTGTATAATTTTTGAATGTTGATCCCTAGAGTGCAGGATCTCACACACCCTGGAAATGCTCTCTTTCAGCTTCTGCCCCTAGGAGGAGATACAGGGTCATTAAGACCAGGACTAGCCGCTTGAGCAATACTTTCTACCCAAGAGCGGTTTGGGCTTTGAATGCAGCAAAATGCAGTTTCTGGGGGAGCTTCTGTAATTAGTTTTTAAGAGTTTTAAAAAGAGTTTTTAGAGGTTTTTAAGTGTGTTAGTGGGTTAAATGTGTGTATGTGGGGTGCGGGATAGATATTTTTGTATGGTTGTATTGTTAAGTCCTGTAAAAGCTGATGTAGAGTCTTTCAGTCTCATTGATCTGCACAGGACAATGACAATAAAGATTTATCTATCTATCTAGTTTAGGGTGGTCAGAGCACAGGGTTGGGAGGAATGTGAATCCCTCTAGCTTACTTGGCCTGCCTTTGGTGTACATCTTTTTATTATTATTATTATTATTATTATTATTATTATTATTATTATTATTATTATTATTATTATTATTATTATTATTATTATTTGCCAAAATCCTATTATCGTTTTATGCATAAGGACAAGGGAAATCGGCAGGTCTCCGTGGAAAATCCCTGCTCATTAAGAAAACTCTAGGTTGTATTTTGGGTTTGCCTGCCTATGAGCATAAATTGGGCTCACGTGCAGGAATGCAGCCAGCACCTCATTATTGAGCAGCCATCTACTGCAAGACTTTAAAAAAAAAAAACTCCCTTCTGCAAGTGTAAATCAATAGGATTTTAGCCAGTAAGAGACAATGTGTTCTCTAAAACCTACACTCTTGTCTACAGCAAAAATAAATAAATAAATCTGTAATTTCTTGCACGCTTTCCTGTAAATTTTAATCCTGCGGAAAGTTGGATCAAGCAGGCAGGATTTGTGATGGGACTGCAACCCAAATGGATACCAATCCGTCTTCATTTGTAGCACCATCGAAGAAAGACAAGTGGGCGTTAGAGACAAGACTAAATCAGGCCATATTAAGTTACCTAAATAGCTAGATATTAGCTATCCTAGAACACACAGAGAGAAGCCTCTTGCTGGAAAGGATTCACATACCGTATATACTCGAGTATAAGCCGACCCGAGTATAAGTCGGGGGCCCTAATTTAAACCCCAAAAACTGGGAAAATTTAATTACTCACGTATAAGCCAAGGGTGGGAAATGCAGCAGGGCCTGGCAACTCCTCCTTTGTGAGCTGGGTGTGTGTGTGTGATGTTTAAAATGACTTTTAGCCACCGAGGCAAGTGCTTGAGTTGGTGGCTAAAAGTCATTTTAAACATTGTTTTAAAATGACTTTTTATTTTAAACATGGGGGGGGGTCAGGAGAAGTGGTGCACAATGTTTAAAATGACTTTTAGCCACCAACCCAAACTTGCCTCAGTGGCTAAAAGTATTGACCCGAATATAAGCCGAGGACCCCCTTTTTTTAGCCCAAAATTAGGGATGAAAAACTAGGGTTATATTCAAGTATATACAGTATGTTACTATTAAAGCAGATGGTTACATTCATGCAGCCACAAATAAAATAGTTACCATCTTCAGCACTAAGCATATAGTCTTCCTTGGGAAGGATTAGTTTTCCTTGATCTGTGCAGAAGGGAAAATGGTCACAGAGTTAGACATTTCAACTGTTCAAAAAGTCATGGCGGGTTGGTTCTCCACAGATGCCTCCAGAGGTGGAAAAGAATGAAAATGGAGCTCGGAAGCAATGCCAACTTCAAATGATAGACAGTGACCTCGTTATAACACATGGAAAGGAATGTAATGCTAAATAAATATAAATAAAAGTACTGTAGTTATGTTTTGGTTTCTAGTATGGTCCATCTGGTGACTTATTAAAACTGTTAGGAACTGCAAGTTGTTTAAACATCCAAGGCGTTCTTTATATAAAATATAAAATTGTATAAAATTTATAAACGTTGATATTTTTATCAAATTGTCAATATCAACATTTCTATGAAATCATTGGTAAGAGAGAAGAGTTGACAGAGCATCCCCTTTTTAAGAACAATAACACATTATTACTTTAAAATAATGTGATGCTATTTTACATGTGATGCAATACTTGTAAAAATTATTCACAAGTAAGGTGAATAATAACCTAACAAGTCACTGTATTTCATTAAAAATCTTTTTTTTAAAATGGCCTCAACTCTTCCAAAACTAGATGATGCTTTTACATCCAAAAGGGAACTATGCTACTTTCTGTTATGCTACTTCTTAAAAAAATAAAAAGGGGGATTGTTGCTATGAATTCATTACTATGGAGGTGATATGTTACAGGCAATGTTGTTACTTTTAATATGTTTTTTCCAACCACAGTAGGACCCCATTAACCACTGCTTCAGTTATCCACAGTTGGCAGAGGAAAAAAATAAATAAATAATTCAGATCTTTTGGACCCCAACTCCCAGAATTCTGAGCCTATATTGACTGTGATAAAGGACTGTGGGAGCTGGGGTCCAAAACATCTGGAGGGCCTAAAGTTTCCCATTCCTGGCCTTCCTCAAGGTATTGATTGCATAGTAAGTGGCGCTCAGTGCCCACATTCTGTCCTTAGGTTGGTGATTCCCAACCTTTGGCCTCTAGAAGTTCTTGGACTGCATCTCCCAGAAATCCTGGCCAGCACAGCTGATAGTGAAGGCTTCTGGGAGTTATAGTCCAAGAACATCTGGTGACCCAAGCTTAGGAACTGCTGCTTTAGGTCTTTTCTATCCACATCTGGCTCAATATTACTAAAGGCTTACCTCAAACAAACAGCTTACCAGGAAATGACTACTTCACAGAGCACATGTTAAGGGAAGCCCTCCGTGATCTAAGAGCACATCCCAGAATGCTCTGAAAGCACTGGCAGTTAATGTTCATCTCTAGAAGCTCATAAACCTATTTGTATGGCTACTTCAACCTTTGAATTGTTAATTACTGATCTTTTTCAAAGGTAGTTTTGAATGCTTCTAAACTTCTTAATTTTTGTACGGGAGATGTTAATTATTTCTTGATAATGGAGGGCAGATGGGAAATGATTATTTTTTTAAAAAAACCAACCTTGCAAAGACCTTGGCGGTTACTTCACGTCCTACCTTGTTCCGTGATTACGTTTGTACCGTGACAGCGTTGTTCGCAGTCACATGGTTTTGTCCCTGTTCAGTCCCTGTTTCCATTTACTCACGGTCGTGATTACTTGTCTCGTGACATCTGTTACTTCATGGTCTTGTTCCGTGACAAATTCTGAATTTGTCTTCCTTTCTTAACCTTTTTTTTAAATATCGTAAATAAAACTTTTTTGATTATTTCGATTTACTGGTCTTCCGGGATTTACACATCAATGCTACAGAATTTTCAGTAGTTTCATTAATAAACATTTGCACTGCATGGTGTTTCCCATAGGGAAACTAATGTTGAATGCCGCTTCAGCCGCTGACCACTAGGTGGACACTGTTTGTTGCAAGACAGTTGTTACCACACGGTCCCTTGTCTCGGAACAGGAACCGGGAACTAACCGTGACAAGAGAATTCCCCAGCCCAGGGGCAGGTACGGCTTGTCATGCTCTGTTCCCGGTTCTGGGGGCATGATCAAGACAATTTTTTGCTGTCACGCTATGGACATGAAGTACTTTTTTTCCGTACCGGTCCCAAGCGGGACAGCAAGGAGGGACGAATGGGACGTGAAGTAACCGCCCTAGAAAAATGTCAGGCAATTATTTATTTTTGCTCACTTGATGTGGCTGATGGTATGTCCTCTAGACTTTTGGAAGGGATTTGCCTATTTGAACTCCTTTTCAAGGCTTCCATAACTGGGTTTGGTTCTTCTTCTGACCCTGTTTGAAGACAAAACACATGAACACTGCACAACACAGAGACAGATCTCTCATGCAAGTATAGGTTAATAATTTAATTCACTCAGCTTAAAAAAAAACATCAACCCAAAACCAACCACCTTAACACGACGAGAAACCTGGCAAAACTGATGTAATGAGAATTTGAGAAGTCACTTTTAACACCATTCTAATGCCTGCAATTTCAGTGCCATGTCCTGAATGTGTCTTCATGCTGAATGCTGTCCTGCCTTATATTATTGCTCTAGGTTTAGTGAGGACATCAGCTAGTTCAGTGGTTCCCAACCTTCCTAATGTTGCAACCCTTTAATACAGTTCCTCATGTTTGTTGACCCCTTGCCCTGCTTGGAAGAGGCCACAAACCTCCTTTGGCAGGCCACTGCTGCAGGGGACATAGAGAACTTCCCTCTACAGGCACCCTCAGCCAATCACAGCCTCCGGTGCCATTGACTGACACCCCCTCCAACCTATCAAGCTGTAACTCACTCTCCCCCCTTCCTCCCCCACTCGTCCCAAGCCGTTGGTGCCTTTTTCTTCAATGGCTCATGGCGACCCCTGTGAAATGGTTGTTCGACCCCCCAAAGGGGTGCCGACCCCCAAAATGGGAATAACTAAGCTAACTGAATAGTTCCGTTAATTAAGTATCTGGCTGCAGAACCAAAGGTTGGGAGTTTGATTCCTCACTGGACTCAATGATCAATCTTAACTCTGCAAGTCTAAGATTATTACAATATTACAGTATTTTTTCATGTATAAGACTTTATTTTTGCCTAAAATTGTAAAACTAAAAAATTGATGGTTGTCTTATACACGGAAGTAAGCTGAGAAGAGAACCACGTGGTTGCCAACCTATCATTTTGGGTTGGAAAAGTGGGGGGGGGTCTTCTTATAGATGGGAAAATATGGGTATATTATGATATAATACTAAAGCTCTCAGAAAGTGTGAGGCTGCCTGGTTCTTTCATGCAATAGCATCCTTTGAAAACTCATTTTTTTAAAAAAAAATAATTTTCATCTGTATATGGGGAAGGTTAAAAAAAATTGTATATGCACATGTATGGAAATTGGTGCCCATAGCCTAGTCTCCATTTTGCTGCAATAACGCTTGCTCCTGAATGCTAACCATTCCTTAAACAGCAGTTTGGCACTGTAAGGATGAAGACGACCCGAGATGTCCCTGCTGTCATCCCGCAGGCAAGCAGCTTCGACTATCCATTTCTGGCAGGGGGTTGGAAAGGGTGGGACTCTTATCTTTCAATTTAAGCCTGATGACTGTTATCTTTTATAGACATAGAATTATATCGTAGGCTTTCCTCTTGTTTTGAAGCATGGGCATACAGGACTGAAAGGGCGTCGGTCTGAGGCACCACACAGGCTTGGGTTCATAAAAACAGGCCTCTCTCTCGGGCCTGCGAGGGCAACCAGGAGAAGGAACGAGCAAGTGCGTTTCAGCAGATCAACAACACGCTACGCTGCACGGCAAGAAACAGTTGGCTGTAGCTAGAAAGTCCTGCTGGACTCCGGAGATTAAGAAACCAGGTTAAAGGCGTAAATAATCTTTGTATCAAGGCTATAAAATACTTATGCCAATTTGCTTTGTGCCACAGGAGACACCCACCCACCCCTGTGTCATGTTGCTCTGCCGCACCTCTAATTGCAATCTATTTTAAATAAAGCTATTCTGCATAGAGACAGCCTATTTGTTTAAGAGTCTTAATTTTTATTGACACTGTAAATCCCGGATTGTATGCAGGAATTGGCACAGAAATGCATCGAAAGAACCACTGAAGCAAGACAAGGCACTCTATAATGGTTGAGGGGACAGACCCACCCATCGCTAGACCTTGGACAAACACATATGCCCCCGTCATATATACATATTTATATATACAGTATATATATGTTTTCCCCATTTTACACACACACACACACACACACACACACACACACACACACACACACACACACACACACACACACACACACACACACACACACAGAGTGGACCGTCATATAACAAACAATTTGGATAACATAAAATCTGTACAACATAAAAATTCCAGACGTAGGGGAAATTTGCTTAACAGAATTGTCTATGGGCCAAATCCATACAACATAAAAATGATTGCACTTGGAGATTACTCTGTTTTCAATGCATTCCTATGGGAAATTTGTATAAAGGAAAATTTGCTTAACATAATTTCATATATATATATATATAGTGTGTGTGTGTGTGTGTGTGTGTGTGTATGTATATCTATCTATCTATATCTATATCTATATCTATATCTATATCTATATCTATATCTATATCTATATATCTATCTATCTATAAACAGGGAAATCATATATATTTTGTAGAAAATTATTATTTCTTTATTTATACATTTCTATGCTGCCATGTCTATACTATGCCTTCCAGAGGAACATTTAATACTTTTAAAATCCAAGGGATGTGGATTCCAGGATGCCAGGAACCCCTCAAAACATGCCCAAAAACAAACCAATCCAAACAAAAAAAAACACACCTACTCAGCCCCATCTTTTAGAGCAGTGGCTCCAAAATTGGAGAATCCAATTCTTCTTTGGTTGCAATTCCCAGAAGCCGTCACCGCTAGGGATATCTGGAAATTGTGCACCCAAGAACACGTGGATGACCCAAGGTTGGTAACCATTGTTCTACTAGAGGACACAAGGAACTTTTTGTGAAACAAAGCTTTTTTAAAAAGAATAAAACAAAATTGTAACTTGTGGAGTGATGTGAGGCCCACATGTGGGTCCCAGGGGGCTGCATGCAGGTCACAGAACCAGCTCCCAATTCTTTCATTAAAGGATATGTTGAATAATTAAGCTCTCACGCACTATGGGACACTGTGATAGGCTCCTTGAGGCAGTGCTGCTTTGTGCAGCTTTGGTCGTGTCCTTCCCCATTAAAAGGCGGGAAAATGCTCCGTACAGGGAGGTGTAAGTATGCGTTGATGCAGAGAGAATCCTAAAGCATCTCCAACAAAAAGAAGGGATAATTTGTCCCTAAGTCCTGACTGAAGATTCTTCTGAACTACATTTTTTATCGCGGCTCGGGAACGCCCTGTGCATTGGGCTTACCTTTATATGCATATTAATAGAGAAACAAGGAAAGAATTCAAAATTGCTCACGTGTTCTATTTCTTTGGATTCTCACAAAAGAACTGGTGTTTTCATCGGAAAGATCCGATCCAAAACTCCTGGCATCTCCTTCTCCTTCTTCATTGTTCTTGTCATCGGCTTTTTGGGTACCGAGATGTAGCTTCACGTTACTTACTCGAAGAGGACTTTCCATTTCTGCACATGAGGTGCTTGACCCCTGGGCTCCAGGGACCATCTCCACTGCTTCATTTACACCCCTTAAGGAGGCAATCGTTACCTCTGCTTCTCTCTGTGTGTCATATCCTCTCTTTCTCTCGCCCGTCTTATTAGAGCAAATGGGAGGCTCCTCTCCTCTGTCTAGCTGTGCCGCTTCAGCTGAAGATGTGATAACCTGGATGGTGTTTTGGAAAACTGCAGTTCTTTCAGGGACTCCCTCTTCAGTTTGGTCATCTTGTTTGGAAGTCTTTCCCTTGAGGGGTATTTTAACCTCAGTACGGAACTCGTTGGATGCACTTGGAGCAGAAGCTAGCATTTTTACAGATGAGCTCTGCTTTTTTAACGGGGATGTTGAGTCGTCCGTAACTCTCGGGTTGTCTTCCCTGCACACCCGCAATGAAGCATCGTGGTGTTCCCTAATTAACTTCCTTAAGTTAGAGGTGAGCATAGCATCATCTTTTGCTGGGGCGGTAGATTTTATTACTGTTTCTTTTGCTTCTTGAGGCCATTCCTCAATGCTTTCTGGCGGATCTAATGATGCCAGTTGAATTGTATGCATCCAATCAGCATCGTCAAGTAGTTTCTGTAAGCTAGAATTAACTTCTGCTCCATTCTGTTTTGATGGAGACCCAGTTTCACTCGTTTCTTTTCCTATTTCCTGTGGGTCAAATAATAAATCTGCACTCTGATTAGACTTGCTCTCTGTTTGAATGCCATTGTTATTAGCTCTGGTTTCCTGGTTGGCTGGTAGGATTTCAGATTCTTCCTTAAGCAGTTTTTGGAAGCTGGCTTTGAGCTTGCTCTGCCTTGGATGGGAAATGAGTGTAGTCTTCTCTATGGTTTCGATTATTTCTGGAAGATGTGGTGCTAGTGTATCATAAATGGAGCTCACATTCTGAACCGTCTCTAGTGGCATCTGTGTTGGTTTTGAAACCTCTGTGACCTCTGAGTCCTCTCTCAGGAATTTTCTTAAACTGGCTCTCAAGGCGGTAGGTTCATATGAATCTGCTTTCAGAGTTTTCACTACAGTCTCTGTCACATCTCTTGGTGGCTCATCACCAGAAATGGCGTATCCTTCAGCGTTTAAATTTTTCTGGCTTCTAAATGAAAATATTCCAGTTGCCACTTCACCTGGTTCATTGTCTGCTGTAGTCAATACACGGCCACCATCTTCATTTCCTTTGGGACTTCCTTCAGTTGACTCACTCGTGGTGTCTCTCAGAGAACTGACCCTTTGGGGAGAAGAAGGAAGAATTGGACCAGCAAAAAAAGACCCAGGTTGACGCTCTCCAAGAGTATCCTTGATGTGCGTTTTTAGAGCGTTCTCAGTTGTTGGCAAGACACAAGGCAGTGTGGAGGATGGATCCAGAAGGCAGGCTATTTTGGCATTCATGTCATGGCATATTTTTTTCGACGGAACAATGACTTCTGTCATGGTCTCAGAAACCTCCGTGGCTGCAGAGCTTGCTTTGTTCTGAGTGGAAAGGCCAGGATCAGGCAGCATCAGTTTTACAGATGGAATCTGGAAGGTGTCTTGCAGAGAAGCCCTGTCCTCTAAGCATCTGTGGCCTTCCTCCCTATCTGGAGCTTTCCTGGGTATTGAATGAGATTCTTCTGTTGGTCTAGACAAACTCTCTGTACCTGTCTTAACTTCATCATGATGATCTCTGGGTGAGGCATGCTTGTTTAAAGTGTCTTTTGCTTCTTCCAGCCCTGTAGTGCCATTTTGTTGACCGCTGAGATACGAAGCATGGCTGCGCTCCATCACTTTATTAAAGAAACGCCTCCGTTGTGATGAAGGAACGGCTTGTCCAGAAACATCGTCTGCTCCAGAATGTTTTGGAGAGGTTCTCGCATCTGTGGCTTCTGTTGATTGCTTCTCCAACCCCCCGTCAAGAGCCCCGGTTTCAGCTTTTAGTGGGGCCAAAGTTCTGTTTGCAGCCACTGCCACTTCACTGGCTGAAATCTCTACTTGTCCACCTGCAGGAACCAACTTCTGCTGCTGCTGAACTCGGTCATCCAAAGGCATTTGCTCCTGCACTGCTAACCCTAGTGATGGTACTCCTTTCTCAGCAGCTGGCGGGGACTCCTGGAATGCTTCTATCAATAGTTTCTGGAAGCCACTGTTAAATGCGCTACGTTGTCCTCGGGATGGGACTTCTGTTCTCTCAATATACTCTTTCGCTGGAAGTGCCAATTTCCCCTCCAAGTAGCGATCTTTCCCTAAGACAAATTCTACACTTCCTTTGGGCGCAGCATCCACTGATGGAGAACCCTCTGGTGGCCCTGCTTCTGTTGAGATCACTCTGCTGGTTTCTGAGATATTTTGAGTTGAAAGCTTGGCATTTGGTTTGTCCACCTTCACCTCTTGGAGGAACTGTTTTTCCTGTGCACCTTCCAAAACATTCTGACTAACTCCCGTTTCAGCTTCTTTCTTATCGTTTCCTGCTCTGCCATTTTCACTCCTGGGAACAGACACCACCACCTTGTACTCAACGGACCCACTCTGTGGTTTCACGCCTACATCCCAAAAACTCCTCAGGCTTTTAAACTGTGATGGGCTGAGCATTTGGGCCTTTGCGTCCTCATCCAATTGTTCCTTTAAGGAATGGATCTTAAAATGTGTCTTCTGTTGCAGAGCCGAGGTTGTCTTCTCTTTCTGCAAAACAGCTGGTTGCAAATATCCACCGTCTTTTGTGCTGGGTCTCGGGCGAAAATCCTCTCCATCTGAACGTTCAATAAATTCAGCTTTCTTTTGGTCACTTGGAAATATTTTGCCTGAACGCTCAACAGGATAGCTTTGTTTAGAATTATCAATTAACCTTCGAGTAGCCATCCCAAAAGATGATTTGAGACCACCATCATCCGGTTGAGATTCATCCTCGTTCAATATGACTTTTTTGAAAGTAACTAAATTGCATTTGCCTTGTTCACTATCAGATTCAGCTGTAACATATCCCGACGATCCCCCCACTGGTTTTACTCTCTGGGGCTCCTTGTTAGAGTTCAGCATTGCCTTACTAGTGGTGGTGTTCTTATTTAAGAGCTCCCTCTTACTTCCAAGGTTGGAAGTCTCCTCTCTTTCCCACAAAGCCCTGATATCCTTGATTCTCTTTTTAATCTCGCGTGATGAGGACTGTTTGACCTCTTGGTCCTGCAAGTCATGATTTCCTCTGTTGGTAAACTGTGTATTTTCTTGTGTTCCAGACTGCTTAGGTTCTTCAAGAGAGCCTCCTGATTGAGGCTCGACGCTTCCTTCTTGCAAAACTGACTTCACATCTTGCTCCACACCAGTGTTTTCCCTTTTACCAAAATAAGAATCAGTCCGGGGTTTATTCTGTTCAAAAGCCTTCTGTTCTCCAAATGAAGGATGTTCAACTTTGGCTTGATGACTGGCTCCCACGGCAGCTTCACCTGTCTTGTTGACTCCACGATCAACTATCTGCAGTTGGGCCCTCACACTGGCAGGAAGGATCTGTCCATCATCTACGGAGGCAGCAGGGTCTTGTCTTCTGCTCCGACTGCCACTTGGTTGTTCCCCTATCAACAGGCTGCTAGGGCCTTCATTCCTTACGAATGATGGCATCTCTGGTTGTTCATGGAATGGATATTCCCTGTCGGTTGGCTCTTCCCTTTCACAGGCAGGGGAATCCAGATTTAAATCATGTGTACCCAGTTCATTGTCTTCTGTTGCCTTGAGGGTATCTGTCTCCTCCAAAGGGCTTAACAAAACTCCTTCTCTACCAGCAGTACTGGACGTTCTCTTAAACCAGTCTAGTACTTTTGATATGGACTCATCAGCTGCCTTCTCGATCTCAGCAGCATGTTTATCAGGTTTGGAAACAGTTTTAGCCCTTTGACCCTCAACAAGAGCAGGCTTACCTTGTTCAAGGTCTGCAGAGCCAACTTTGGGTGCCTGAGGCTCTTCCAAAGGCAGTAAAGGCTGGGCTGTAAAAAAACAGAGTCATTGTTCCCCATGAAAGACAAGCTGTCACTCAATTAAAAACAACAACACCTTAATCTAGCAATTCAATTTTAATCCAATTTTAATAAACCAGGCGGCCGGATAGATAGATAGATAGATAGATAGATAGATAGATAGATAGATAGATAGATAGATAGATAGATAGATAGACAGACAGACAGACAGACAGACAGACAGACAGACAGGCAGGCAGGCAGGCAGGCAGACAGACAGACAGACATTAATGGTATAGCAGCTGTTTTTATAGAACTATTCTTTCTCAGCTGATAGTAAACCTATCATTGGTGGGACACAGTCCAGGTTAAATATATGATATTCAGAACAATTGCTAAGCATTTCTTCATTCTCAGTCACCTTGTCATTCTGCAAATGAAGTATGCAGCTTTTAAGCTCTAGTAGTGGAAGTACTATTTTTTCTGTCAGTGAAATCCAAGTTGCACTAGACTAGGTCCACTGCATCAGTGCGGATTTGTTGAGTGAACTCCTCCATAGGTTCCATTCTTCCAAAAAGGCAAAAAGGCATACTCTAGGTGTGAATTCCTTTAGAGTAGTAAGTTGCAACTAGAGTAGACCCATTTAAATCTGTAAAGTCCATGGAGGCGTTAGCTCCCAGCTCTCCACTGATTCAGTAATCTAATTTCAACTTGGTTGCCACATGGATGACAGACAAACAGAATGGACAGACAGACAGAGAGAAAGAATCGGATTTTGAGATGCTATGATGTTTATCTGGAGTATTTTCATCACAAGCATCACTTCATAGCACTGTGAGATGAGTTTCTTCTAGACCCGGATTCTATATGGATGCTCTGTAGGTTCTGCATCCTCTGTACATTTCTCTACATAAATTCAGATGCATGCAGCATTGCAACAGTCTAGCAAAGACCAACACAAAATTGTGATACATTAAGCCATGTAGGATAACCCATCAGGGAGGAGCTTGATAAGATGTATTCTGGGTTTTTTGTTTTTCCTTTGACTAAGTTATACAGAGACGGACTAGACAGCTCAGTGGTTTAGGCATCTGCCTATAGAGCCAGGGGTTGGGAGTTGGGATTCCCTCGCTATGCCTCCTGTGCAGCTGAGTCAGCTTGAATGGCCTTGGGCAAGCTGCACAGTCCTGGAGCATCTCTAGAAGAGGGAGAAGAGCAAACCACCACGTCTGAGTATCTCTCTACCTGGAAAACCCTGGAAAGGGTAGAAATAAATCAAAAATTGACTTGACGGCCCATGATAAATGCCATTGTTTTGTGATCAATCACTGAAAGGCAAACACAAACTTCATTTGCAAGTATTTCAGAGGCATGTAGTTAAATCCACTGCTGGAAGGGAAACTAGTTAGTTGGAGGAAACACACATTCCTCTTAATGTTTAGTTTGACCCCAATGATCCTCCTTTTTAAAGGCAAGAAGATGCTGCTGTTTTGATGCACTCCTCTAAAAAATATAAATAAAGAAACTGCCACAACACCCAACTTTTAAATAGAACTGTTGGACAAGATCAGCCTAGACACCATACATCTAATTAACTGTTTACTCAGGGACAAAAGCTGCTCCTTGCATTCTTTTCTAATTTTAAATTGCCACTGCAATTGCCTAGCCCTCTACCGTGCCAAAAAATAAAAATAATAAAATAATAAAAGTGATACTTAAATATGGACGAGAATGCTCATCTGCTGATAATAGACTTGCCAAGACTGAAACACCACTGAGCCATTTTGAGGTGGAATGAAGTGCTAAAATATTTCCAACTAATAAAACATTTTAAGCCGAGTCGAGAAACCTTCAGGCTGGGAGGGCTGATTTTGGTTTTTCCCATCAATTACGATTTGCTTCCTATATCCCATGAGACTGACTACCAGTTCATGTTTTACAAACGTTTATATAGGCTTCCCCCACCGCTTTCTAAAAAGTTACAATTCTTGAGGTCAAAATACAGTAGTATTTTTAGACCTGGCCTCTGGCCTGTGGGTTTGTCCATTTCTGGAAATGTGATCCCAGAACATCTTTGGAAGTGAATTCAGCCCTTGCTCTAGAAGAGCTCTCCCTCTCTTATTTTAAGACAAAGTGTAACTCATGAGTCAGTGTAAGAGAGCTCACTCATCCAGTCCAATCCAGAGGAGGCTGTGATAGACACTATAGGCAGCCCTTGTTCTAAGCCACTGGGTGTCATAAGAACATAAGAAGAGCCATGCTGGATCAGGCCAATGGCCCATCTAGTCCAGCTTCCTGTATCTCACAGTGGCCCCACCAGATGCCTCTGGGAGCGCAGGAGACTAGATATCTGTCTCTTGATACCACTCCCCTGCATCTGGCCCTTGAAGTACCCCGGTTTTAAGCCTGGAAATTACACATCTTCCTCATGGTTCGTAACCTGTGATGGACTTTTCCTCCAGGAATCTGTCCAATCCCCTTTTGAAGGCATCCAGGCCAGATGCCATCACCACATCCTGTGGCAGGGAGTTCCACAGACTAACAACGCGCTGGGTGAAAAAATATTTTCTTTTGTCTGTTTTTACTCTCCCAGCCCACAATTTGAGTGTATGTCCCCTAGTTCTGGTATTTTGTGAGAAGGAGAAGAGCTTCCCTCTATCCACTTTACTCATGCCCTGCATTATTTTGTATGTCTCAATCATATCCCCCCTAAGGTGCCTTTTTTCCATCATATCCCCCCTCAGGTGCCTTTTTTCCATCATATCCCCCCTCAGGTGCCTTTTTTCCAAACTAAAGAGCCCCAAATGTTTTACCCTTTCCTCATAAGGGAGGTGCCCCAGCCCAGTAATCATTTTAGTCACTCTCTTCTACATCTTTTCCAATTCCACTATGTCTTTCTTGAGATGCGGAGACCAGAATTGTACACAATACTCCAGGTGCGGCCTTACTATTGTTTTGTATAATGGCATTATAATGTTGGCTGTTTTATTTTCAATCCCCTTTTTGATAATCCCTAGCATGGAATTGGCCTTCTTCACCGCTGCCACACATTGGGGAGACAGCTTCATTGAGATGTCCACCAACACACCAAGATCTGTCTCATTGATATCCTGTAGGAACTTGGTGCAATGAAATCTTTTAAAAATGGAAATCATGGCAGAATGAAAGGACATAGTTCCCCCCCCCCAACACGCGTGCTAGTCGTGTCCGACTCTAGGGGCAGTGCTCATCTCCATATTCAAGCCAAAGAGCCAGTGTTGTGCAAGTCCAAGGCCATGTGGCCAGCATGGCTATAAGGAAACACTGATTTAGCTTCCCGCTTTTTACGGTGGTACCTATTTATCTACTTGTATTTACATGCTTTCGAAAAGCACCTCTGTTTCTCTGACAGTGACCCAGACATAGCGGAGAACAATACAGTATGGGTTTCTGTAGATGTTACCAGCCAAACCTTTCAGCAGGGCTGTGGAGTCAGAGTCGGAGCCGGAGTTGAAGAGTCAGAGTCGGAGGAAATTTTGGGTACCTGGAGTCGGAGTCAGCAAACAATGCACCGACTCCAACTCCGACTCCTACTAAATTTAGATTGGAATTTTTAAAAAATCAAGTTTAAATGTCCCAATTCACAAAAAAGTTATAATTAATGACTTATCTACTGTAAGAATAAAGACCAATGCATGCAGTGCCTCATGTAACCGCAAAACGAACATGTTAAGTGATCGTGAAAAAGCATGCTTTTCATGTGCTTCACTATATGGCACGCAATTCACAATTAGGAGTGGCAATACTTATACTTTCCATAGTGTTGTGTTCTGCTGTTACGCAGTGCCCATGGGTCCTGTGGTAATGACATGTATGTTGCCTTTCTTTCCTTCAAGGAATGTATAAAATACATTTGCATATTAATACAGAGGAGTCGGAGTCGGAAGTACAAAAAAACCTTAGGAGTCGGAGTCGGAGTCGCAACATTTATCTACCGACTCCACAGCCCTACCTTTTAGTAATGATTTGAAGGCACCCTCTTCAAGATGTTTTCCCAACATGGAACTTCAGAAGGTCCCCTACATTTGTGGGGGATCGGCTGCAAGCCCCCTGCAGCTGCTGGAAATTATGGTTTTTAATAAACTCTATGTCAATAACAAACACTATACCAGTGGTTCTCAACCTGTGGGTCCCCAGATGTTCCTGGACTGCAACTCCCAGAAACCCCTTCCAGCACAGTGAGCAAACTGGACCACAAACTGAACATGAGTCAGCAGTGTGATGCAGCAGCCAGGAAAGCCAATACGATTCTTGGTTGCATCAACAGAAGCATAGTGTCGAGATCAAGGGAAGTGATAGGGCCGCTCTATTCTACGCTGGTCAGACCCCACCTGCAGTACTGTGTCCAGTTTTGTGCATCTCAATTTAAAAAGGATGTTGACAACCTCAAGCAGGTACAGAGGAGGGCAACCAGGATGGTTGAAGGTCTGGAAGAAATGTCTTATGACGAACGGCTTAGGGAACTGGGCACGTTTAGCCTTTCAAAAAGAAGACTGAGAGAGGATGTCATAGCTATGTATGTTTAAATATTTGAAAGGATGTCATATTGAAGAGGGGACAGGTTTGTTTTCCATGGCTTCAGAGACTAGGACTTGGGGCAATGGTCTCAAACGACAGGAAAAGAGATTCCATTTGAATATTAGGAAGAATTTCATGACAGTTAGAGCTGTTTGGCAGTGGAATATGCTGCCACAAAGGAGAGTGGTGGAGCCTCCTTTTTGGAGGTTTTTAAGCAGAGGCTGGATGGCCACCTGTCAGAAATACTGTGATAGGGGTTCCTGCATGGCAGGGGGTTGGACTGGATGGCCCTTGAGGTCTCTTCCAACTCTGTGATTCTATGATTCTAACATCTGCTATTGATGAAGAATTCTGGGAGGTGCAGTCCAAGAACATCTGGGGACCCACAGGTTGAGAACCACTGCACTATACAGCAGTGTTTTTCAACCTTTTTTGGGCAAAGGCACACTTGTTTCATGAAAAAAATCATGAGGCACACCACCATTAGAAAATGTTAAAAAATTTAACTCTGTGCCTATATTGACTATATAAAAAGTAATTTTTCAATTTTTCCCACGGCACACCAGGCAACATCTTGCGGCACACTAGTGTGCCACGGAACAGTGGTTGAAAAACACTGCTATACAGTATATACAGTAGTGTGGTTTCTGGCTCCCTCGCATGGCTAGTTCTGGTAATTTCACCTTTAGAAATATATTTTTTCTAAGATATTTCTTTTAATATTTTCAGTTTTTTTCATATCATGCATAAATGGATCAGAAGATACTAATCTCATGGACAAGATGGTCCTACTATATCAGAAAAGAACAGTTTGCCCCGGACAGGAAGCAAGGGAAAGAGTGAAACGAAGGACTTTGTTGCATCGAACATCTTCAACGTTTAAGAATTACAGTCGGACCCCAGTATCCACTGGAGATTTGTTCCAAGCCTTCCTGTGGATAATAAAAACCATGGATAAGAGAGAACACCTGCTCGCCCACCCCCAAACTGCTGTTTTGAGACAGTAGCTTGTTTTATGGCCACTGATTGTGACAGTAGCTTGCTTTACAGATGCTGCTTGCTTTATAGCTTGCTTTGTGGCTGCTGAATTATTTAATTTTTTCCTCTGCCTACCGTGGACAACTGAATCAGTGGATAATGAATCGGTGGATACGGAGGTCCTACTGTATATTCAAAGAAATGATGCAGTACAAAAACAAACTAAATAAATCAACCAGACCTTGGATGCTTCCTTCATTCAAGTTACTTACCAATTATAGGAAATGCAATTTTTCCCTAGGTAAAGATTTAGGAGTTAATTATTGCAACGGCAATTTGATGCAAGTCAGTTATAGCCCAAGAATGCAGAGAATGAAGTCCAACTGACAAATCAGCCAGCAAAAAGTTGAGGTGGAGTTGGTGTGATGGTAGTGAGTTAGAAAAGAAACAAATACATAATGTCTGAAACAATCCATATTAAGGCAGGCAAAACAACAGCAATGGAAGACTGGTCAACGGGGGTATCTAAGACAAGAGATGTTGCTAACTCTTTGCTCTTCGACCTACCCTTGGTTTCTTACCAGTGGTGCTTTCAGAGATGGCCTCTGGCTCTGCTTTACTCTGAGGTGGTGTCTCAGCGATCTGCTCTTCCCCAACCTTGGGAGAGGTCTTGGTTGAAGATTCCTTGGGAGGCAGAGGCTCCACCGAGGGGCTCTGTATTGGCTGCAAGGTGTCGGACTGCAGATCTGCTGCGCTGGTGCCTCCGTGAGAGCTTGGCGCCATTTCACCTTCTTGGTTGGCTCCTCCCTCCTCGGTAGCGCCGTTCAGAATTAAAGGATGGATCCGGGGAGGCTTTTCTGGCAGGCCCTGCCTGCTCTGGAGCCCATCTGAGTCCCCCACGCGGTTATCGTGGCTCTTGCTATAGTCGGAGTCTAACAAATTAAACTCCCCTGATTCTTTACCCCCGTGCATCTCAAGGCTCGGTAGGCGTCCTTTGCTGCTCATGTTGGAGGAGAACCTGACCTGCTTGAGTCTTTCAAGAGAGTTTTGAGAAAATCCTTCCGGTTCGCCTGGAGGAGAGACGTCTTTCTCTGCAACGCCTTCAAGGATGGTTGAAGCCGGCAGACCGCTTTTGCTCGGAGGATCCAGGTTTTGGTTCAGACGAAGCACTTCGGAATCCGTGGAACTTGAACTCGAAGAGCGCTTGAGGATCCCCCTGGGTGGCGTCCCACGGCCGTTCGCCTGCTTTATCCTCCCAGGCGCTTTGGGGGCGGATCTGTCGCTCTTCAGGCTGACGTCCGATGTCTTGTGGACGTTCCTCCTAGCTTTGGGGACGGGAGGCCTTCCTGCCTGCCTCTGCAACTCATCTGTCTCTACAGGGGCCTGCTCTGATTCGTGTACCCGGTTGTGATTTGTTAAGGTCACCCTGGGCTGGTTGTCTATGGAAGGCGAATGCGGGTCTGCAAGACAAGACGTGCGTGTCAAGAGGAGGTTAAGCACGGACGACATACAAGGGCTCATCGGCTGCAAACAAGCATGCAACTAAGCCAAAGCAGGGTGGTGTTGGGAGGAGGGACAGCTTGTTAAGGATGCAATGCAACAAGAAAAGGAGCAGTGTAAGCTTGTTTTGTAGCCCTGATCTAGCCCCGCAGCCACACGAGGTCCGTCCTTCTTCCTGTGGACTGAAGGTGTCTGCGCTTCTTAAGTCATGCCTTGCATAGAAAGAAAACACCTGCCTATAGCAAAACCGAAAGCCTAGGAGACAGAAAGAGTTCAACCTACTCCATCCCAATTTGCTTTTTGCTGGTGGGGGGAACTGTTACACAAGGAAGCATTTTAAACCAATCTGACCCCCCCTCCCACGTACACTGTCTTAAGTGGTACGATCCATTTCAACTGTTTTAGAACACCAGCCACCTTAGGAAGCTGCATGTCTGTCTCAGATTAAGGAAGAGGCGATTTAAAGCAGGGTGGATTTGATTCAAATCAAATTGATTTAAATCACTATTTAATTTTTTTAAATCAATTTTTAAATAATACCAATTGTGATCTATATTGATTTTTTTAAAAAAATCATAGTTTTTTTATCCACCCTGATTTAAAGCCGTCTAAAGCAACTGTTTCAAAATACAGTATAGGGTTAATACTATGTCTGTGAAGATTCTCAGTTAACCAGGTGAGTTTATCTGGAAGCTGAGTCATGGCAACTGGACTTCTTTTCCTTGAGAGATAGAAACGTTTCGCTGCTCATCCAAACAGCTTCATCAGTCTGAATACAGCTAGTGCGAGTCCTCCATCTTATAGTCAGATGGGGACAAGAGTTCAAAGAGGACTATAAGATGGAGGATTTGCACTAGTTGTATTCAGACTGGTGAAGCTGTTTGGATGAGCAGCGAAACGTTTCTATCTCTCAAGGAAAAGAAGTCCAGTTGCCATGATTCAACTTCCAGAGGGTTAATACTACCCATGCTCTGGTTGTTTGGTTTTTGGGTGTTTTTAAAAAAGTAATTTCAGAAGATGGAGACACTTATCTGCTATGCTATACTCAAGGCAGCTGTACAGTTGATACTGGTTGGAGGATGAAACCCCCAATTCTGTCCCATGATTAACAATAAAAACTGGATCTAGCATCCTAGTTGACAAGGAAGTTAATTTAGATCCTGTTAACTAGAGGTCCTTTGTAAAACTAAAGGATTTAGCTTTTAAATCCTGCACTGGAAACATTAAAGGCAGATTTCTTGAGTAAGAGACTGCAGGAATTGAGAGAGAGAGAGAGAAAAGTTGCTGCATATTCCTTTGTCCTTATATTTCAATGCTTCTCAACCTTGGGTCCCCAGACATTCTTAAATGAATGGTAACTCCCAGAGGCCCTTGCAAGTAGTGAAGGCCTCTCTGGGAATGGCAGTCTGAGAACATCTGGGAACCCAAGATTGGGAACCATTGCTATATCAGCTGCCCATGGGATCCCCAATTTGGTGTGTAAGTTAATTCAGAGTTTCCAAACACATCCTGAATCAGCCACGGGTAATTTGTTCCCCTGTCTGATTTGATTTGTGCTCTACGTCCAAACTGACTTGTAAAGTCAACACATTAGACAACCTAAAGGGCTACAGAGTTTTTCCATTTGTTTGTTTTCCATTGATGTACATAAAGTTTAGAGGCATGATAGATAACAAAGAAGAATTTCCATACCAAATTTCAGTCCCCCAAATGTTTTGCATGCTGGAAACTTTTAAAGATCCTAAAACTGACTTGAAATCAAAATAATAGTAGGCTGCAATTTTTGCCTATTCCTACTAGATTTGTTCTTTTGATTGCAACAAATTTGCTAATATGCTTCAGTGCACTCTGCAACCAATTCTGGTCATTCCCCTTTGAGCCACACAAGTCTTTCTAAATCAGGTCCAATTTGGTTCGATCTTTATGTTTCGGCCAAATTTGGTACAGAGCTCTTATTCAAAACTACAAAGCATGTTATGGCCTTTCTGTCTGCTTTAATCTCCTCAAATCCTTCCAGGGAGCTCAGCTGCACCAACGTAGCTGAAACCCTTTCATTAATACAAACACCATCATTCTTAGCAGCATAGATAGAGATCAATATATGAGAGCTTCCAGAAATCCTGACTGGCACAGTGAATGGCGAAGGTTTCTGAGAGTTTTAGTCTAAGAACATCTGAGGACCCTAGGTTGGAAACCAGTGCTATACATGGATTGGTCTGTTCAACTCTTGTATCCCAGGCAAATACAACACACACTTCAAGTCATATCTGCTACAACCATCATTGAGTTCTTCAGCATTCTATGCATGCTAGAATACTGTTTTGTTGCCCATTCTGGACAGCAAACATTTTGCTGCAATGTTTACAATGGGCGCTTTTACACGACCCCTAAAATCCGAGCCATAGGGCTCCCAGATACAGAGCTTAAAATTGTTTTCCCACCAGCTGCACACTTTAAAAAAAATTAAGTACGACCATGCCCACCTAAGTGCGACCCAGTGCATTTTAAAAGTACCTGGTCTCCAGAGGTAAAACATTTTCTGATCCGGATTGTAAAGCAGTGAGTGACGGGCTGCCTCGCCTTCTGTTTGGTTTTTTTGCTCCCTGCCCTTTTAAGGGACTGGAATGCTTCCGGAGCTGCTCTGATGGCAGAGCGGAGGTGAGCATGCATTCTTTTCTCCCTTTTTTTCTCCCTCCCCTCACGCAGACAGGATCAATGGCGTACAGAAGGGTGGGAACACAGCAAGAGGAGCAAACCCCCAAGATTTCTGGTCCGAATTTAAGTTGCCAGCGGATCTTAGGGGTCGTGTAAAAGCGCACATAGTGCTGCTTTCAGCAGGTTAACAGAAAAGACTGGGACCAATGCAGGGAAACACAGAAACGCAGCCCGGTGTTCCTGAACAACTCCACTGGAAGATGAATTTGATAATATGATGCCAAAACAGCCAATTACAAAGGTTTTGGTTATCTGTTTGTTTGACTGATTTAGAGGCTGCCCCTCTCTCTCAGTAATGGACCTGCTTATTTGTGTGACTATGGAAAAGAAAACAGATAATTATTTTGTTCACCTTCTTCTCTTGATTCTGACAAATCTCCAATTCCATTTTCAGGTTGCTCACTTTTTGCATGATTGTCTGAAATTGCTGAGTCATTAAATGGATTTTTCCTTTCCTGAAATAGAATATCAACTTACTAACTTATTAAAGCAATCCAACAATAGAGGGGGAGGAATAGTTTGCATAAAACTTGAACAATTCCATTCAAAATGCTTCTCCTAAAATACCGTTTACAAATAATTAAAGAGCATCTAGAAAATGCTTACTTGCCTTAATTTTGAAAAGGGGTGTGTGTGTGTGTGTGTGTGTGTGTGTGTGTGTGTGTGTGTGTGTGTGTGTGTGTGTGTGTGCACGCACACACTTGTCCGCCAGCATATAGAAGAATAAACTATACTGCCTGCATATAGAAGAATAAACACTAGAGTACACGAGACAAGCTAGCCAATCTCTTTCACTTCTATAAGACATGATAGATACCATTTTATAGACTGCATGGCTTCCTTGGATGAGAAACATGGATTACAAAGGCCATGCTGAAAATTCTGCAAATATGCTACAAAAGAGCAACAACAACAAAAACAACAACCATATTTGTGTGTGTGTGTGTGTGTGTGTGTGTGTGTGTGTGTGTGTGTGTGTGTGTGTGTGTGTGTGTGTGTGTGTGTGTGTGTGTGTGTGTGTCAGAGACAAAGCAAACTTGAAATTGAACCCAGCTTATCAATAGAAGTTGATTGTTTTGACCTCTTTTTCATATTTTGTATTACTCCTTTTTTAAAATTTAATACTGCACTTAATATGCTGTACCATTGGAAAGTTAAAACAATATTTAAAAATCCAATCCAGAATTTCTAGACTGCAAAACTCAAAACAGTTAAGATTTCAGCCCAGAAAAAAAACTTATTTGCCTCCATATGCACATGTTAAAATAGAATGACATTGACAGAGCGAGAGAGGAGTGATTTTTAAAACATAACAACTTCACTTCCCCTGACCCTCCCCAGATGATCAGGGGAAGTGTTTAATTGACAGTTGATCAGGCTTCAAGAGATCATTTGCTTTTCTGAAGAGAGGAGCATGCAACGGCACATCACTCCTCCTGTCAATTTCAACAGGTTTTGCATCACGCAATCTATGCCACACTCAAAACAGCAACATCTAGATAGACCCTTGGCAAGCCTGAAGAAGCTACTTCAGGACACAGATGAAGTGAAAAAATACCATCTTCTCTTCTCTTCTTGCCAAATCCAACATTTAATTTCACTGAGAATGAACCTACCTTAGAAGGGGAGACAGACTGTTTTCTTGCACCATCCTGCGGCTTTTCCAGGCCGTTAGAGTTTGCACTGAAGATGACAGGACTGTAAAAGAAAAGAAGAAAAAAGAACTCATTTGTCATTTATTAAAAAAAAACTCTTCTGTCAAAGACATACATCAGATTAAAGAGCAAAGATTCACAACAAGAAGGTTTAAGCATTGGAATCATTGTGAAATGCTAAAACACAACTCAACACGGGGGCGCCCATTTTAGATTAAGTCTTTATTCTCTTCATAACAGAGCACCTCTTCATCAATGAGGTCTCCAGTTCACAACTTCTTCAAATAATCTGTGCACCCTTCAGACATATTTTTAAGAGAATGTCATCCGTCTGACCCAGAAGATCATCTCAGTCAAGGTTCCTCCAGGTGGCCATCCTGAGGGAGGCCCATAAGTCTCCTATAAAAGGCAAGGGCCTTCTTCACTGTGGCTCCAGCATTAAGGAACCAGCTTCCAAAGGAGGATCACCTAGTCTCCTCCCAGTGGCTTTTCAGTAAAGATTTCCACATTGACCCTAGGTCAGTGGCCGCAACCCTTTAATACAGTTCCTCATGTTGTGGAGACCCCCTTGCCCTGCTTGGAAGAGGCCACAAGCCCCCTTTGAAAGGCCACTGCCCCAGGTGCCATAGAGAACTTCCCTCTACAGGCACCCTCAGCCAATTGCAGCCTCCGGTGGCATTGACTGACATTCCCTCCAACCTATCAAGCTGTAACTCACTCTTTCTCCCCCCCCCTTTCTCCCACTCCTCCTCCAGACCCAAGCCTTGTGCCTTTTTCCTTCACTGGCTCATGGCGAACCTTGTGAAATGTCATTCGACCCCCCCCCCAAAGGTGTCCTGACCCCCCAGGTTGGGAACCACTGCCCTAGGTAATCACCTCTCCCCCCACTCCACTTGCTTTCCTCTGTCCACTTGGTTTTTATATGATTGTTCTGTGCCATCTGTTTTTAAGGATTAATTCCAAGTTATTTTTCATGCTTTTAACTTTTATTTTATTGTTATTATTTGGGATGGATGGGTGGGTGGGTAGGTAGTCTTCTCTCCTACATTTACACCAGCAAGTGATCTTTGTGGCTGAAAGCTCAATTTACCTCAGCATATGATTCCAGATAAAGACTATGAAAGAAAAGCAGAACTCTTTCAAACACGCTTTGGCAATTTCTCAGCATAACTACTGTATGTTTCACTCTATAAGATGCACCTGAACATAAGATGACCTAGTTTTTAGAGGAGGAAAACAAGAAAAAATGTTTAGCCTAAAAGGTTTCATGGGGGGGGGGGGATCCTGGCTGCAAAAGGGAAGGGCAGAGGCTCTGTGGAGGAGACCTCCTTGCAAAGGAGGTGATTTTTGACTGGGGAATACAGGCTGCAAAAGGGGAGCTTGCAAATGAGATGATTGGAACTGTGGCAACCAAGCTGCAAAAGGGGAGGCTTGCAAACGAGGTGATTGGAACTGTAGAATCCAAGCTGCAAAAGGGAAGGATTGCAAATGGGGTGATCGGAACTGTGGAATCCAAGCTGCAAAAGGAGAGGGTTGCAAATGAGGTGATTGGAACTGTAGAATCCGAACGGCAAAAGGGGAGGGTTGCAAATGGGGTGATTGGAACTGTAGAATCCAAGCTGCAAAAGGGAAGGTTGCAAACGAGGTGATTGGAACTGTGGAATCCTGGCTGCAGCAGGGGACAGGAGAGGCTCAGTGCAGGTAACTTCTTTCTAAATGAAAAACTGTAAAATAGATGTAGCGGGGAGTACTGTATTCACTCTATAAGATGCACAGACATTCCCCCTTACTATTGAGGGGGGAAGTGCATCTATAGAAGGAAAAACATAGTAATATTCCTTCTAAAATGTGACAAAGCATTTAGTACTTTGGACATATCATGAGAAAATAACACTGGAAAATATAGTCATGCTAGGAAAAGCTGGAGACCGTCGGAAAAGAGGAAGACCAAATATAAGAGGGGTTGCTTCCATAAAAGAAACCACAAGTTTGATGTTCCAATGTCTTGCAAGTCGTTTAGGATTGCTATATGCTAGAAATAAGTTCACAGCATATAACAGGAGCAACAAGGAAGGAGAGCTTGGAAAAGTTGTTTTTCTTGTCTATAGGTCCCATTATCCTCAAGCTTTGGTTTGCAGTATTCAGCTTAAGGTAACAGGACTAAAAATAGCCAGAATAAAAGACCTCTCGCTGTCCACAAATGGGTAGGTGAATATGACTTTAAGGAAGGGCACACTTCATAAAAAGGACAACCCTTCCCTCCTGTTAAACAAGGCTGCTTCACCTTTGTGTACCCTGGGTTGCAGTGCACATTCTTTCCAATCTGTAATGTGGGTGTGACAATATATCCATCTCCATACACTTACATTTCCCAGAGCTAACATTTGCTCTTTAAAAAAGAGAGAAGAAAAATGACTTTTGCATGTAAACGAACAAGGCAGTTAAGTTGCCCTTAAGGAAGATGTTCTATCCTAGGAATGAAGGTTAAAATGAGAATGGCATTATTTTGGGTCAAATTGTATGTCCCAGATAACCCACCATGAGAGCTGACATCATGGTTTTGCTTGGGAAGCATGATTCAGGCAGGCTTTGGTGGGTTGGAGAAATCAGACTAGCAAACAAAGCCCAGAAGTAGATCCCAAAACCCAATCACAAAAGCAGTGTATTCAGATACTGCAGAAGGTGAGAGAAGCAATAAGATGCTTTCAGTAGTTAAGGAATTCCTTTCCCAATAATGGGCTATCCATAACGCTCAACTCATTATGAATTATATCACAACTCAGCTAAACCTCCCATCTCTCTTTAGCTGAGAGTCACTGTTCCATGGTGACTAATAATCCCAGCCTCAGTGAACACTTCCACAAACCGAACTTCATACAGACCACAGAAGGCTGGCAGAGAGACAGGATTCTCCTAGCACTGGTTTCTAATGCATTTATCTTCCAAATGCCTACTTTTCCAATGAAACCAATTCAAAGGGCTTGTAGGAACAGGGCCTTTTCGGCAGCTGCCCCCAGATTATGGAATGCCCTCCCAAGTGAGACCCACCTGGCGCCAACACTGATGACATTCCGGCGACAGGTAAAAACATTCCTGTTCCACAAGTCTTTTAACTGATTCTTGTGGGTCCTGATGGTGATTTTAGTGTAGTATTTTAATATATTTTATTTATTGTATTTAAATGATTTATTGTTTTAATTTTATTGCAACTTGATGTTTTAATTGTCTGAATTGTTTACTTTGATTGTGAGCCACCCAGAGACCTTTGGGTAGTGGGCGGCATACAAGCTAAATAAATAAATAAATAAATAAATAAATAAATAAATAAATAAATAAATAAATGCATTAACCGTTAAATAAAATGCATTAAATCACAATATTGTAGTAGATCGTTTTCTGAAACAACCTTCATCTGACCAGCATATGTGTAAGAAGAAAGAGAGAGAAAGTGTTTCATCATCAAGTTTCTTTGGGTGTCAGACCTCGGGCTAGATTTCTTCTCTTCCAAAAGATCTGAAGGCGTAGGAACTTCCTTGTTGACATTATTCACCCAACTGCTCCTTTTCTTGTCTGACTTTCTTTGACTCAGCTCTGATAAAAACAAAACAGAGGTGATCACAAAACAGGGGAAAAGGTTATCTTTCATTTCCCTGGTGCCTCCTGAAGACCCAGAGATGGAAAAAAATCATCAATGTTAACATCTGTTAAGGGCAACGCCCGTAAGCCAGATCTGAAATGCAGCCAAATGACTCACCCAACCGAACAATACTAGAACTGGGATGCCATCACACATTCTGGCACCGTGCCCCCACCAGAATATAGCAGAAAAAGACCCAGCCCAGTAAGGTTTAGGGAACCAAAGTGTGGTGTTTATACAGTGGACCCTTGTATAACAAATGGTTTATATCAGTGGTCCCCAACCCCCGGGCCGCGGACCGGTGCCGGTCCGTGGACCGGTTGGCACCGGGCCGCCTGGGGAGGCCAGGGAGGCTCCTCCCCTTTTCCTGCCCTCCTCCTCCTCTTTTCTCCCGTGGGCAGCCAGTGGCACGGCGCACGGGCAGGGTGGGGGAGCCCGGGCTCCTGGGCGGGCAGGCCCCGCCTCCTCCTCCTGTCGGCGGCCGCGGCGGCCACGGCAGCCGGCCGGGTCGGCCACGACTAGCGGCTGGGGCGCCGCGCGCCGCTGCGGCCGGCTCGGGCGGTCCCGGTGGTGCCCTAGGGCCGGAGACGCCACCCCCACCGGCCTCCCTCCCCTCCCCCTCCCGCTCGCCCGCCCGAAGGCCGCAGCCGCGCGCAGAGGTGCCCCACCGAGGCGGGCGGCGGCGGCGGCCACGGGCGCCCCGCCGCCCGGCCGCGGAGCCACAGCCGAAAACGGCCGCGGCCGCCGCGGCCCGCCTAGTTGGGGGCCTCCGGCCGCCGAGGCCCGCCTGCCCAGGAGCCCGGGCTCCCCCCCGCCCGTGCGCGCGGGGAGCGCACGCCCGACGCCCCCAGCCGGCAAGCGCCGCCGCCGCTGCCGCCGCGGCCCGCCTCAGTTGGGGCACCTCGGCGCCGCCGCTTGCCTCCGGCCGCCGACAGGAGGAGGAGGAGGCGGGGGCCCGCCCAAACGCCCGACGCCCCAGCCGGCAAGCGCCGCCGCCGCTGCCGCCGCCTCCGCCGCGCGCCACCGCTCCCGTGGCCACCCAAGGTACACACGCCAAAGCCCCCGCACCTCCTCCTCCCCCTCCTCCCTCCCCCCCCCATCCCCCGCCCCCCACACCCTCCCCTGCCCCCCACACCCCCCATCTCCCCCTCCCCACCCCACACCCCGGGCCACGGGAAAATAATCAAACAAATACGGTCCGTGGAGACAAAAAGGTTGGGGAGCACTGGTTTATATAACTTAAAATCTGCACAACATAAAAAATTCCAGAGAGAGGGGAAATTTGCTTAACAGAAATGCCTATGGGGCGAATCCGTACAACATAAAAATGGGATTACTCCGTTTTCAATGCCTTCCTATGGGAAATTTTTATAAAGGAAAATTTGCTAAACATAATTTCATTTGGAAGGAATTGATTCCTTTATACAAGGTACCACTGTATAATGCTGTACAGCACTTTAAACACTCTCTGGGCATTTTACAGTTTAATTACGCAGGCCACTAACTGCCACACACACTGCAAATTGAATTTACCGACCTCAGAAGGATGGAAGGCTGAGTGAACCCTGGATTGGGCCTGGGTTGTTGTGAGCAGAGTTTTGCCTGCCGTACTGCAGTATAACCACTATGCCACAAGGCTCCTTGGCAAGGCAGTCTTTATTTATTTAATCTTCCTTTAAAAGGCAAAGCAGGAATGCTCCTTCTTTTTAAAAGGCATTTGCCACTGTGTCCTTCAGCTCGTTTCCCCATACCTCTCAGTTGCTTTTATCAAGCAGGAAGGGCCAGGGTTTGGTACACAGTTGGTAGGCTACACCATTCTGAAGAAACCTCCCACATACTTGAGCTCCACATATGGGAAAGCAGCCCTTACAACTGGACAAGTGGGAGCTCAAGGTTTCATCCCCTGGGCTTGTAACGACAGAAATCTCCAATGACTTGCTCTAGACTAGAGAATCAATCACAACATACCTGCCGCCAAGGGCTTCCTTCTCATTGATGCTCTGATAATGTCAGCTCCATGGATTTTCTCTCGGTGCCTCTTAGATTTGGCTTCATAAAACCATTGCCCACTCATGTTCTTTATCTGGCCATCGTCCTTGATTTTTTCAGGTAAATGCCTAGGGGGGGAAAGCAGGGGGGTTACTCCGCTTTCTTGCAGCAAGGAAATATAGCAGCAGCAGCAGCAGCAGCAGCAGCAGCAAACCTGTCAAGTGTCCCAATTTGGGCAGGACATTCTCCTTTTTCTAGCCCTTGTCCCATCGTCCTCCTGGAACATTTCTTTTCCCGGAAATGTCCTGGGGGGGGGGCAGAGGTGAGCTTCCTCCGACTGCTGACAGGAGAGACTTGGGAGTCCAACTGGAGAGAAAGAAGGAGACTACAACTCTCTGCAAACTTGCTTCACGAAGGCTGCTGGAAGGAATCCTTTCCGGGCACTTCCGTGGCTCGGGCGCACTCCCAGTAAATCTGCAGGATCCGGGAAGCCGAAGAGTTTGGGCTGCAGCCGGGCAGTCAGGCTATCTGGGCGATAGGGTTCGTTTTCTCTTCCCCTCCCCTTCCGGGTCTTCTCATGCCCGGATCCTGCACCATGCCCACCTCACCGTTGTCATCCTCCTCGTCCCCCGGGGTGGCTTCTATGGGGGCCATGTCCCCTTTGGCCACATGGTGGGAGGGGTGGTGTATGTTCGGGCAGGCGGGCACAGGTGCGTGCGCATGTATTTAATTTCATGTTTTTGTTTGCACCTCCCTCCTCCCGTCCCGCCAAGTGCCAGGAAAAACTTGACAGTTATGAGAGCAGCAGCAGCCGCAGCAGCAGCACATCAAATACAACAACATGCCGTCAAGTCAGTTCTGAGTTAAGGCATTTCCCATGGTTTTCTAGGTGGAGAGTACTCAGAAGTGGTTTGCCCTTCCTTTCTTCTGGGGGTTGCTCCAGGACCGTGCAGCTTTATTTATATGTCCCCTTGCTCGTTTGTTTTATAGGCCACCTTTCTCCTGATCAGCTTGCCCAAGATCACACAGGCTGGCTCATTTCCACCATGGTGAACTGAACTTCCAACCTCTGGCTCCCCAGACAGATACTTAAACTGCTGAGCTATGCAGCCAATTGCAAAGAAATATATAGGTATGAAAACATTTCAGACAAGTGGAGGTCCTCACACACAAACATTCATCCTTAGAGTTACATACCGGGTGCCATCCCCCAATGTGCTGGACAGCCAAAGCTAGTGCTGTCTGAAGTTGATGGGAATTCAGCAATGATAGATACTGCACTAAAACAGATTTCCTCTACCTAGCACTCTCTGTGTTGGACTACAACTCCCATTTCCCCTGACCACTGGTGAGGTGACTGTCTCGAGGTATCCAAGATGTAAAAATATTATTTTTAAAAAATTCCAAGAGAGATAGCCTAGGTGCCAAATCATTATAGCTGAAAATGCAGGGATACGGACAGTAACAAAGGAAACGTGAAAGGAAGTAGAAAAAGAGGGAGCCTTGACATGAGATGGATTGACTCAACAAAGGAACCCACGACTTTAATTTCGCAAGACCTAAACAAGATCTGAACACTCCTTTTGAAGGGCAGCAATTCACGGAGCGCCACAGGTGGGAAGTGATCTGACAACACATAAGAACGACATAACACAGGGATGTAATAATAATAACTTTAGAAATGCAGGGCTGGAAGGGACACCATGGATCTTTGATGTGGGGAACCAAATTTTCCACCTTGGGTTCCACAGCCAGATGCCTAAGCCACTGAACTATTCACTTTCTACCCCTACTTTGTATGAGCAAAGCCGTACAAGTAGAGTAATACCTCGGATAACGAATGCCCCTGATAATGAATTTTCCGGATAACGAATCACAATTTACAGGTATAGGGCTGCCTCGGTTAACAAATTTTCCCTATGGGCTACCTCAGATGACGAATTGCAATTTCTAGATATAGGTCTGCTTCAGATAACAAATTCTCTCTATGGGCTGCCTCGGATAATGAATTTCCAGCATGCATTGGTAAAAAGAGTTATCCAGGGCTGCATCACATCTGTGCCTTTAAAGTATACTTTTTTATAAAGAGTTTTGAGCAAAAAAAAAAACCAGGTGTCTGCATTGTTTTCCTAGGCTCTGGAATGGATTAATTGGTTTCCCATTCATTCCTATGGGAAACTATGTTTCAGATAACAAATTTTTTCAGATAACAAATTGCCTTGGAGAACGAATTAAATTTGTTATCCGAGGTACCGCTGTACATGACACCAAACACTCTCATTAGAACATCCTCTTTTTTTTTTTTTTTTTTTTTTTTTTTTTTGCAATCCAGGGGAATTGGTTTCTTTTTGCAATTTGGACCCTTTAAACTCTTACCTACCTCTCCCTCCCTCCCTCCCTCCCTCCCTCCTCCCTCCCTCCATTTATTTATTTATTTATTTATTTATTTATTTATTTATTTATTTATTTATTTATTTATTTATTTATACCTTTGTATACCACCTGTCTTCCAGAGGAACTCTGGGTGGTTTACAGCAAGCACAAAGTACAGTAATACCCAGTAAGATGAATGCCCCTTAAGACAAAAAAATAAAAAAGAAAGGAATGTCCCGGAACAGGAAAACCTCGTAAAATGATTTTTCCTATGAGATGCTTTGCAAGACGAATTCAATGCATTCCTATGGGAAACAGCATTAAACCGTGTTTTGTAGGATGAATTTTTAAGAAATAGGACTAGGATGTAATTATTCTAAGATTGTTTCAATCCTTGTCGCTACAAACAGGGATTGTGCTGGTATCAATGAAAATATGTTTCATTCAGAAAGCTTGCAATAATTAACTGCTGATTGAATTTATAGATGAATTGATGTAGCCATATAATAATATAAATATCAAAGCAGAGAGCAATCAAATATAAACAGGGTAACACTAAAAACACTATGACTTCTAATTTTGCTCCAAAGTAAATCAGAGGAGTCAGACAAGCAGCAAGGGACAGCCGTAGCACCCTTACTCCATTGTATGTAACTGTCTCCTTGGGTTGCAATGCTAAAAAATAAGTTTGCGCACACAGCTCTAAGCTGCTACCCTCAAAGACTTGAGTGCTCAGAAGAACAGGGCCAAGAGAGGCCCTGAGAACAGAAGTGCTACTTCTCTAAGCATTTACCTCTCAAAAATAAGTATGTTCTCAACCCATCAGACCCTCCCCACCTGTCAGAGAACAAGATCACTTGAACAACGTGACTGGTCACAAGGGAAGTAGCGTTCTGGACATAATACAAAGCATGTCTTTGTCTCCCTTGATTGTTGTCCTTCAGCCCATCTCAAGAACAAAAGAGAATTTGAAATCACGCAAGATCATCCCCCACAAATAAATGAAGAAGGCTTAAGCATTTAGTGCTGCCTTTTAAACCACAGTATATTCTTATTTTTAATCAATGGCTGCCTTGTGAAGGACATGACTTTGGCCCTAATTGAATGGAGTATGGTGGCTTGTTGCTTCTGAATGCATTTTTGGCCTTGATTTTGTTTACCCTTTTTAGTGTGGCATTTTTTTTTTGGTTCTTCCTTAATATTTCTCTACTCACCATCTTCAGATGTGAATACTTTCTTGTAATGATGTCAGCCCGCTTGGGTCCTTTTTAAGGGGAAAGGTGGGGCAACAACTATTTTTAATAAATAAATAAATGACACAGTAAGCCAGGATTACTATGAATGAGTATGTTTGCTACTGCGTGTTCCTCAGTGGCTCAAGTTTGGCCCAGCTGGTCAATAGGAGCTGTTAACCACACTGCAGAGCACACTGGTGGTGAACCTTCAGCACTCCAGATGTTTATTTTATTTTATTTTATTTATTTTTACAACTTATATGCTGCCCACTACCCAAAGGCCTCTGGGCGGCTTACTATCAAAAGAATTAAAACAGTTTAAAAACAGTTAAAAACAGAATATCAATAAATCATCAAAACAATAATAAAAACCTTATGCTAAAATCATTATCCTAAAATTGTCATCAGAGGACCCACATTCTATATTGTATCAATTAAAAAAACTTCTGGAACAGGAAGATTTTTACCCGGCGCCGAAATGTCATCAATGTTGGCGCCTGGCGGATCTCAGTCGGGAGGGCATTCCGTAGCTTGGGGGCAGCTGCCGAGAAGGCCCTGTGTTTGCAAGCCATCCCTCTCACCTCCTTGAGGGATGGCTCTTTCAAAAGGGACCCCTGGCTCGATCTTAATTGCCATGTAGGTTCGTACGGAAGGAGGCGGTCCTTCAGGTATCTAGGTCCTGAAGGACCACACTGCTCACGGTCCTTTGTCATTGGCAATCTAGGCTCGGAATTTTGGGAATCGTGGTCCAAAACATCTGGAGCGCTGAAGGTTTGCCACCACTGGTACAGAGCCTCAGTCTACGGGGCACGTTTGCCCTTATGGCTCACCCAAGATTTCTGTCCTGTTCCCCTCCTCAAAAAAGCAAAGCCAAAAGCAAAGCAAAGCATGATGCTTATATACTGTCCCAATAGTGCTTAAAGCACTCTCTGGGGGGGGGGGGTTCAAGTAATTATGAATTGCTTCCACCCCCAGCAAGCTGGGTACTCATTTTACCAACTTTGGGATGATGGAAGGCTGAGTGAACCTTGAGCTGGCTACCTGGGACTGAGCCCCAGGTTGAGAGCTCAGCTATAGCTGCAGTACAGCATTTAACCACTGCCCCACGAGGCTTCTTGCAAAATTACATTGTAAAGCACCCAGAGATGCTCTTCCTTTGGTTTCTCACTAACCAAAAGCAGATAGATAGATAGATAGATAGATTAGACAGATAGATAGATAGATAGATAGATAGATAGATAGATAGATAGATAGATAGATAGATAGACAGACAGACAGACAGACAGACAGACAGACAGACAGACAGACAGAATGTTATATGAATTGCAATTGCTGCAGAACAGCAATTCAACCACTGTGCCACAAGGCTCTTATAACAACGGGCGAGATGGGCCAAGGATCTGATATACGATTAGGACACCAGGTGAGTGAAACGCAGAAGAAAAGCTGAATTCTCCAGGACATGGTAAACATTTGTGACTTCCTTCCCAAAGAAGCATCTTGGAATTTCCATCCTAGACTCTATCAGAATTTTGATTTTTAGGATTGTCAGCTCTCAGGCCTGAGAAAGTTTGAAATCCCTGTTGTTTTTGGCTTGCCATGGGCCAATGAAACCTTTAACAGAAATGGTACTGACTCAGATTATTATTAATCCAAAATGATGGATTTAATTTCTTCTATTCCAGGGACCTCTACGCAGCCGTATAGGTATTGACAGCATTTTTGACAAATTATTTTATATTAACTTTTAGGTTCTCTGTAAATGAGGCAGCTCTTCATGAATGTTGACAACATGTACTGTGTTTGCTTTTAAGGACAGTGCACAAACATCTGATCGCAGTCACGCATGCTTAAGTTTAAAGCTTTTGGGAAATGACTTTTTAGAAGCAATTTGTTCCCGTTATTTACTACCCTGTTTTCAAGACAAGCTATTGTTAGTTGTTACAGGGCTGCAACAGAAACTCATTCTATGTTGCTTCTTCTGCTACTTAATGCTTCTTTAAAGCTACTTGCTGTTTTCTTAATCCTAGAAGTAGCAAGACAACGGCATAAACATGAGGGAGAAATCCCCTTTCAAAATGCCTTAAAATGCCCTTAGAAATAGACTATCAAAAATAACTAAAATATTACTTATGGTATCAGAAAACTAACTCAATTCAATTGTCACCACCACCACTACCACCATCATGTACGACTGAGACAATTCCGATTTATGGTGACCCTTTGTTAGGGTGTTCCTGATAGATAATACTCAGAAATGGTTTGACGTTCCCTTCTGAGGGTGCCCTGGGACTGTGCAGCTTGCCCAAGGTCACCCAGGCTGGCTGTTACCGGAGGCACAGTGTGGAACTGAACTTCCAACCTCTGCATTCTGACACATGAACCATTGAGCTATCTTGCCAACTTACCTGATTCATACTTGTTGCATATCTTTTATGGACAAAGTAGATAAGGAAAAACTGTTTTCCCTATCGCACAACACTAGAACTAGGGGACACCCCATTAAACTTTTGGGTGGTACATCTCAAACAAATAAGAGAAAGTACTTTTTCACCCAGAGGATCACTGGTCTGTGGAACTCCCTGCCAGAAGAAGTGGTGGCAGCTGTCAGCCTTGACAGCTTTAGGAAAGGATTGGACAAGTTCATGGAGAACAAGGGTATCCATGGCTATCATTATGGATGCCTAAGGACAACCTCTGGGTTGGAGAGGAAATCTCTCAATGCCATTTGCGGGGAATCAAAAGCAGGTGAAGACATCTGCTTGGGAATACCCTAAAGCAAATGGTGAGCCACTGTGTGAGACAGAATGCTGGACCGGATGGGCTGTGGCCTGTTCCAGCAAGGCTGCTCTTACGTATGTTCTCATATGTTCTCATATTCTTATATTCTTCTGTTCTTAAAATGTAATTTCATAACACCCAAACCTATTTCATAGAATCATAGAATCATAGAATCATAGAGTTGGAAGAGACCTCAAGGGCCATCTAGTCCAACCCCCTGCCATGCAGGAACCTCATCACAATATTTCCAACAGATGCCCATTAAAAACCTCCACAGAAAGAGACTCCACCACCCTTTGTGGCAGCATATTCCACTGCCAAACAGCTCTAACTGTCATGAAGTTCTTCCTAAGGTTCAAATAGAATCTCTTTTCCTGTAGTTTGAAACCATTGCCCCGAGTCCTAGTCTCTGAAGCCATGGAAAACAAACCTGTCCCCTCTTCAATATGACATCCTTTCAAATATTTAAACATAGCTATCATACCCCCCAGCCTTCTTTAGAGAGGCTAAACATGCCCAGTTCCCTAAGCCGTTCCTCATAAGACATTTCCTCCAGACCCTCAACCATCCTGGTCGCCCTCCTCTGCACCCGCTCGAGGTTGTCAACATCCTTTTTAAGCTGAGGCACACAGAACTGGACACAGTACTCCAGGTGGGGTCTGACCAGAGCAGAATAGAGTGGTAGTATCACTTCCCTTGATCTAGACCAGGGTCCTCAACCTTCCGGGCCGGATGCAAGCCCCCCAAGGTCCTGAATCGGCCCCTGGGCTTGCAACCCCCCACCTACCCCCTGTTTTGTGAGCAAGCAAGCCTCCGCAGCTGCTTTTGGACTGTGATCCGGCCCCCAGTGGTGTCTGACTGGTTGAAAACTTTGAGGATGATCTAGACACTATGCTTCTGTTGATGCAACCAAGAATCGACTCATCACACTGCTGACTCATGTTCAACTTGTGGTCCACCAAGACTCCCAGATCCCTTTCACAGGTACTATTCTCCAGCCAAGTATCCCCCATCCCATATCTGTGCAATTCATTCTTTTTACCTAGATGTAGCACCCTACATTTCCCTCTGTTGAAATCCATTCTGTTAACTTTGGCCCAGCACTCTAATCTGTCAAGGTCCTTTTGGAGTTTCATCCTGTCCTCTAGGGAATTAGCAACCCCTCCCAATTTGGTATCATCTGCAAATTTAATTAGCACACTCTCTATTCCTTCCTCCAAGTCATTAATAAAGATATTGAACAGCACTGGACTCAGAACAGAACCCTGGGACACCCCACTGGTCACATCTCTCCAAGCTGAAGAGAGGCCATTTATGAGCACCCTTTGGGTGCGATCAGTCAACCAATTACAAATCCACCTAACAGTAGCACTATCTATCCCACTTTCTACTAACTTCTTAGCAAGAATAACATGGGGAACCTTATCGAAGGCCTTACTAAAGTCCAGACAAGCAATATCCCCAGCATTCCCCTCATCCACCAGGCTTGTAATTCTATCAAAGAAAGAGATCAAATTAGTCTGGCATGACTTGTTTTTAAGAAACCCGTGTTGACTTCTTGTAATGACAGCATTGTTTGTTAAATAATTGCATACTGACTGTTTAATAATCTGCTCTAGGATCTTTCCAGGAATTGAAGTCAAGCTGACTGGGCGGTAATTATTTGGGTCCTCTTCCCCCCCCCCCATTTTGAAGTTAGCTACAGATAACTGTGTTACCTGTAACTGCAACGTTCTGGTTTAGTGACAAGCAGTTTGTTGTGATGCCCTCAGCCCAGGATGGCTGATAAAGACATTGCAGACACTGCAAGTGATGCAGTAGCCAGAAAGTAGGTTCATGATTCAATATCAGAGCATTACACTGATTTTCCATCACCCCAGGCTGCCTATTGGTTTCCAAGTCTTAAAAAAACAAGAGTGACAGCAATCTGTGATGAAAGCTTTCAGCTTTTTTAACAAAATGCATTCTGCTTATATACTGTCCCGTAGTGCTTAAAGTATTATCTGGGCAGCTGGCAATTTACTGTATTTATTTTCCATCTATAAGACACCCCCATGTATAAGACCACCCCTGCTTTTCCAACCCAAAATTACAATTTTGTAACTGCACTGTTCTCTCCTTGGCTTACTCCTGTGTATAAAACGACCCTCAATTTTTAGTCTAACAATTTTAGAAAAAATATAGTCTTATATATGGAAAAATATTGTAATTACAAGACTAAACATTGCCCACCACCCCCGTGAGGTGGCTACTCAATTTACTAACCCGGGAAGGATAGAAGGCTGAGTTAACTTTCAGCTGGCTACAGGCAACTGAACCTGAGTCATGAGCAGAGTTTCAGCAGCAGTACTGCAGTTTAGACAAGGGTGTTTTGTTTCAGAAGTGGTCCGGTTCCGAAATGAAATGTGGGAGCCCAGGTGGTGTTCAGAACCAGGCCATCCCTCTGGAACAAATTCAGCTAATTCCTTACCTGTTCTTGGCTCGTGCGGGGCTAAACTCCAATGAGGAAGAAGCCTCCAATGTCCTCTTTCCCTCTCCCTGGCCCTGGCCAACCAGGAGCCGTGCAGGGAAATGCATCATCCCGCCTCCCTGTCTGATTGGCCAGCACCAGGGAGAAGGAAAGATGACATAGGAGGCTTCTTCCTCGTTGAAGTTTAGCCCCGCACAAGCCCCGAGCAAGGTAAGGGATTGGCTGAATTCGTTCCAGAGAGTTGATCCAGTTCCGAACACCACCTGGGCTCCCGCATTTCATTTCAGAACCAGACCACTTCCGAAACGAAATGCCCGTGCCTACTGCACCTTAATCACTGCACTACGAGGCTCCATGCAAACACATGCATACACCTTTCTGCAGTCTGAAATGATCCAATTTTAGAAACATTTTAAAATCTCATTGAGCATTTGCATGCACCAACAGGGAATTGTACCTGGGAGGGGCAAATTCTGTGACTATCGAGGCTTGCTCACATAATCATTATTGCAACAGCCTTTTAAACAAACTGATGGTTGAAGTGGCATGAAGTTAAAGTCAAAAGGCAAATATTGATTTTAAATATAAGCCACTCCCTATCATATAGATGCAAAGCCACAAGTACCACTCTTGAGGATGTTAACTCCTCATGGCACAGTCATTAAGTTGCAGCCCTCAATGGCCTGGGTCCAAATCTCTCTCTCAAGGACTTTATCTGAACTGGCTCAGGTGCTAAGAACATCATGAGAGGCCTTCTTCTCATTCCCCCCCCCCCCCCGCAATCACAGGTGCATCTGATGAGGACACAAGAGAGGGCCTTCTCTGTTGCTGTCCCCAGACTTTGGAACTCCCTCCCACTGGAGGCCAGACATGCCCCATATTCCCTGCCCTTCTGCAAACAGGCAAAGACTTTGCTCTTCAGGCAAGCCTTCCCTCGGTAACTAGCTACCTGTTGTGGGATTTTTTGATAGATTGTTATGCATTACTGCTTGGACTGGATTTGTAGTACTATTTGTGTTTTCCATTTCTCAAAGTGGCATTTCCCCCCTTTAATATTTGTTTACTTGTTGTTCTCAGCTCTAATGTTGCATGTTTAATGATTTAAGTAAGATGTCACTCCACACTCACTGTATACTCATTGTCTTCAACTTTAAATATTGTCTTTCAATTGTTGTTTGTTGCTTTGGGTCCTTTTCAAGGAGAAAGGGAGGGAAAATATTTTAAATAAATTAAATTTAAAAATAAATAAATCTAGAACACAGGAATGCTCCATCAGTAAATCTTGTTGCTGGGATGACAAACTTTCATTCTGGCAGCTCTTATTTGGAAACCACCTGACACCTCTCCAGAACTGCTGATACGCTGTAGCGAGAGAGCTTATTTGTATTCCACGCCACTAATATAATAGAATGGTGACTCAGCCCACTTAAGTTTTTAAAACACAGTCTAAATCAGGCATATCCAAACTTCGGCCCTCCTGATGTTTTGGACCACAAATCCCAGAATTCTAAGCTTAGATTGCCAATGGCAAAGGACTGTGGGAGTTGCGGTCCAAAACATCTGGAGGGCCAAAGTTTGGACGTGCCTGGTCTAAATAAACATCAATTGCTGGGACAGTGTTTATGGTCCACTAGACAGCAGGAACCTTCTGCCCCCCTAGATGTTGTTGAGTTCCATCACCCACCATCCTTGCCATTTGGGGGAGCCTGAAGTGACCAAAGAATTGGCTTTAGGAGACCGCATGTGGCCCATGGACTGCATAATGCTCACCTATATTGTATAAGGATGACTTATCTTGCATCAAGTAGAGGGAACAGAAATTTCAAGTAGAAGAATTGAAGAGCAAAGCTGTTGAGAACATGACACTTTGGAGGTGGCTCCTTCATAGGGTCACCATCAGTCAGACCCAACTTGAAAGCCCACAGAAACAACAACTCTCTCCAGCCTAACATCTATTTTGGGCACATCATGAGAAGGGAAAGCTCTCTGGTAATGTTGGGGAAGGTAAAATGCAGCAGGAAAAGAGGAAGATCGAATATGAGACCGAAGCCACAGGCTTGAGATCCAAGAGCTGAGCATGGCTGTTGAAGGTAGGCCATTTTAGAGGTCATTCATTCCTAAGGAAGACAAAATCACTGTGGCACCTTAAAGACTAAATGCTGTATTTTAATATGAGCTGTCATTGATAGGTCCTCTTCCTTTTATTGGCTTAGGGGACCAATGCTCACCTTGTCCACGAATGCAGACATGAAACTTAAGGACATAAGAACATAAGAAGAGCCATGCTGGATCAGGCCAACAGCCCATCTAGTCCTGCTTCCTGTACCTCACAGTGGCCCCACCAGATGCGTTTGGGAGCGAATGAGACTAGATATCTATCTCCAGATACCACTCCCGTGCATCTGGCCCTTGAAGTACCCCGGTTTTAAGCCTGGAGATTACACATCTCCGTCATGGTTTGTATCCTGTGATGGACTTTTCCTGCAGAAATCTGTCCAATCCCCTTTTGAAGGCATCCAGACCAGATGCCATCACCACATCCTGTGGCAGGGAGTTCCACAGACTAACAACGCGCTGGGTAAAAAAATATTTTCTTTTGCCTGTTCTTACTCTTCCAGCCCTCAAGTTGAGTGGATGTCCCCTAATTCTGGTATTTTGTGAGAGGGAGAAGAGTGCCCCTCTATCCACTTTACTCATGCCCTGCATTATTTTGTACGTCTCAATCATATCCCCCCCTCAGGCGCTTTTTTTTTTGCAGTTACTCTTTAAGGTGCCATAACATTTTGTCTTCTTGATTGTTTTTAGATGTATTTTGTTTTTGGCCTGATATGGCAGCACAGTCTAACATGGATACCTTTTAGAGAACTCCTGCATAGGGTCGTCATATGTTGGAAGCAATAGAGCATAACATAACAGAAGAACAGCCTAATATTTAAGTTTCTCAGCTAAGTGAGGAAGAGGCCCTTGCTTCATTTTCCCCAAGTTTTCAGAGGTTTGACATGACTTTTAAAAGTTGACATCCAGTCCTGATCCTGAAAGATTCTGGGAAGACTTTTCCATCTCTGTTGGAATCTAAAGACCGAGGCTTTGCAAAATATGCAGAGAAACCTCCAGAAGTTGACCACCATCATCAAAGCATCCAAAGTCTCGACAAGTACAAACTGAGGTCTGGGTATCCTCCCACTCATTCTATCTAAAGACTAGATCTCTGTCTCCTGATACCACTCACCTGCAACTGGTCCTTGAAGTACCCTCTTTTTAAGTCTGGAGATTACACATCTCTTTCATGGTTTGTAGTAACCTGTGATGGACTTTTCCTCCAGGAATCTGTCCAATCACCTTTTGAAGGCATCCAGGCCAGATGCCATCAACATGTCCTGTGGCAGGGAGTTCCACAGACTAACAACGTGCTGGGTGAAAAAATGTCGCCCGGCTGCTCCAAAAGCCGAAGTGTTTCCAATGAGTCAAGTATTCAGTGCCGGAACATGGCATCTGGCCTGGATGCCTTCAAAAGGGGATTGGACAGATTCCTGGAGGAAAAGTCCATCACAGGTTACAAACCATAATGGAGATGTGCAATCTCAAGGCTTAAAAACGGGGTACTTCAAGGGGAGTGGTAACAGGAGACAGATATCTAGTCTCGTGCCCTCCCAGATGTATCTGGTGGGACCACTGTGAGTACCACTGTGCTGGGTATAAAAATATTTTATTTTGATGCAACTAGACAGCAGAAGATAAAAACAGGACACAAGAGACTGGAACTCAGCCTTAGTTGCCAGATCCACATTAGGGACATGAACAGAAATGCCAGCTGTAGGCTAAATAAACCACCAAAACCTACCCAGCTTTCCCAGTTTACGTGGCCAAAAGAGAAGGAAGGACGAGCAGAATGTTTTAAAATAATGGCTTTGCTTGGCTGTTTCAAGGCTTTCTGCCAGTAAGAAAGGTCTGGGAGACCAGTGGAGTCCTTTTCCTAATGTAAACACGACCACAACATTTGACTCGTACAGACTACATGGTGCCTGTGGTGAAGGCCCCAACGTCCCAGGTTATTTTTATCATGGGCTTTTTTTTGCATGTTAAGGATTTCTACACTGCAATTTCTTAGAACCACCTAACCAAAGTGTGTTTCCACGATGGGCCAACTGACTCCACACCCAGTGCCCACTGGCAAGCCCAGGCCACCACCAAAACCTACCCAAATCAAAGACGAGGTATTTTGCTGTTGTCGTTGAGAAGGGCTTGCAATATAGAGGAATGTTTTCACAAAAGCTGGAGTGTGTGGTTAGGAGTGTACGAATGTGACTGAGAACATATAAAGGCCCTCATCGGAGATGAGGAAAATTTTAGATTCTGTGCATCCTGACTTGGAGGAAGAGCAGAGGAAGCAGGGTTGGGCCTTCTGATGAAACAGGCATCGGCCAGAATCCTCTTGTGTCATGCTGCCTGCATATCTGTCGCTGCACAAGCAGTTGCTCTGTCTTAGGCCCCACGGAATAGTGGTATCCAAAATCTTACTGTGCAAGCCGGTCTTCTACTTGCAGAAGGTTTTTACATGACCCCTAAGATCCGCTGGCCACTTAAATTCGGACCAGAGATCTTAGGGGTTCGTTGCTCTTCCTCTGTCCCCACCCCCCTCCACACTTCCTGGTTGCTGGCTGCGTGAAGGAGGGAGAAAAAGAGAAAGAAAAGCATGCCGCTCACCTCATTCTGCCTCTGTCTCTGTAAGGCCATCAAGTCCAACCCCCTCGTCTCTGTAATAGTAGCTCTTAAAGGGGCGGGAGCCCAAAAGCAGCAAACAGAAGCGAGGAGAGCCCCGCACTCACTATCGTTGCACCGCATCAAAGATTTTTCACCTCCAAAGAGAAGGTACAAGAAAAGTGCGCTGGGTCACGCTAAAGTGGGCGGGGTCGCACTTAATTGTCTGCAAACTCCAGAGCTGGTGGGGAAACATTTTTAAGTTCCGGAGCTTGCAGCCATTTGCAGCGGAGCTTAGGGGTCGTGTATAAACGCCCAAAGAGAACACCTTTCTACACAAGATGATAACTTGCTCAATATTATGGTCCAGGGCAACTCCACGAGGCAAGATTCATACCTGCAAACATTGGATAAGCTCTTGGCTGATAGCTATTAATCAACAGCACTGGCTATAACCTATTGCCTAAATGTGGAGCAGAAGGGACGTCATGTATGTATCCTGGCAGCTTTGGCAGGCTCCTTGTCATGTGACCAGATGCACAGCAGATCTTATAACCAGTGGAGAAGGTTAGGGATTTTACCAGGATAGAAGAGATACCTATGCAATTTGTTTGAAACTGAGAAAACTGTCCATAATGTCTACACCCACACAACTGCTATCCCTGTTTGCAGGTTGTGAGACATTTCTACTGATACTAACAGTAGGTTAAGATAGACCAGGCATGTCCAAACTTCAGCCCTCCTGATGTTTTGGACCAGAACTCCCAGAATTCTAAGCTTAGATTGCAAATGACAAAGGACTGTGGGAGTTGTGGTCCAAAACATCTGGAGAGCTGAAGTTTGGACATGCCTGAGATAGACGGTATGTACCAAGGGTCACAATTCTATGCAATGTTCCTTGGAAATAGTGAAAAGAATGAGTGGTTTGTCCTACTTTCAAAGCTCCAAAATTCAGAATCATTATTTATTGCATGCCTCCAATTTTTATACAGCATATAAAAATTAGTTCCGCACAAATAGCAGTTAATAATGTTAAGACATGCAGAAGCTGGAAAGGGCACCCCGGAAATCAGGAACCTTCATGAACTTCAAAAGTAGGATGTAACAAGTAACAATACGACCAGTGTGGTATAGTGGATAGCATGCTGGCTCTGGAGAACAGGATTCAAATCCGTGCTAGGTCATGGAAACTCACTGGACTGGATTGGTGTTAAGCATTCTTTACGTCCAATGCATACCATAGGTTTCTTAGGATCCTTGGGAGGTGGTTAACTACTTCCTTTTTATTCAAGGGCTTATGACAATATAGGACTCAGTGCATATTAACAATGATTCTTGGAAAAGCTACAAATGGCAAGAAAAGTGGAAGACCCAATAAAGTGTTCTGCTTAGAGATGGGCACGACCAGAAAAAATTACGTTTCGAGTTGTCATTTGTCAGGACGGGCCCGTTTCAGCTCGTTTCCGTTTGTTGCAAATTTTTTCAAAAATTTGTTGTTTCCGTTTGTCGTCTGTCGTTTGTACAGTGGTTTAGGGAGCGTAACGTGTAGCCGCCGTTATAATTATGTTGGGGTTGTTGTTAGTGTGACAGGAAACCTCGTCGGCACTTCTCTGTCTCACTAAGAACATTTGGGGGTTAGTGTGTCAGAGGAACCTCGTCAGCGCTTCTCTGACTCACTAAGAAGGAAAGCATACTGGCGTACTGCCGTACAGGTTACGCTTAGGGAGGGAGAGAGTGGGTCTCTGAGTTGAAGGCACCTCTCTGGGTGCATCACTCTGACCCACTAAGAAGGGAAGTGTACTTGCGTACGAATCTGGGTTAGGGTTGGGGTTAGGGTAAGGGCTAGGCTTAGGGTTACGGTTAAGGTTAGGGTGGGTTAGTGGGCTGCACCACTGGGTGCCTCTGACCCACTAAGAAGGACAATGTACTGGCGTATGGGTTAGGGTTAGGGGGTTAGGGTTAGGGTTAGGGTTAGGGTTAGGGTTAGGGTTGGTGGGCTTTTTATGCCCTCTCTGGCACATCCAGAAGTCTCAGCAAAACCTGGCCATGCGATTGGTGGAATGGCTCCAAAAATTTGCATGGTCCCATCCCATGGGCATCATTGCGCGTGCGCAGGTGTAAAAAAATAAAAATTAAAATAAAATAAAATAAAATAAAATCAATACGATGTTTTATTGCTATAAAAACCCCACTGCTGCTACTATAAAAATTCAGGCATTTAAAATACCTAATTTTCACATGTTTCTGTGGTGCTCTGGTGGGTTTTTGGACCACGATTTCAAAAGAAAAATTGCGGTCGCCATTTTGGATCCCCCCACCGCATGGCAAATGGAGACGACGAGGATGACCCCCCCCCAGCCTGGTGCAAGCAGCCAGGACAGGAGAGGGGGGAAGGCCGGGACCCCCAGAAACCACCCCTCGGTAGGTGCTCTCACTGACGCAGGCATATTTTCACCTGCTTTTATGCCCAGGAATTGGGTTTTTTTTTTAAACTTTTTTTTCTGTGCTGCTTGGCATCGCGCGATCGCCGCGATGCCATGAACGACAACGAAAAATCAGACCCAATTATGCTTTTTCGTTCGGGTTCGAGCTGGAGCAGAGTAATTCTCGTTACCATTACCCATTACGTAACAATAACGAGAACCGAAAACGGAAACAACAATTTCGCCTAGTCGTGCCCATGTCTAGTTCTGCTTATATACTGTCCCATACCACTTCAAGTAGTCTCTGGGCAGTTTACAGTTTTATTACAGTATGCAGGCTACGCATTGCCTCCCCCAACCCAGCAAACTGGATACTCATTTTACCGACCTCAGAAGGATGGAAGGCTGAGTGAACCTTGAGCCTGCTAACCTGGGATTGAACCCCAGGTCGTGAGCACAGTTTTACCTGCAGGACAGGCATTTCACCACTGCACCACGGGGCCAATAAGAGAAGAATCAACCCAGTCAAGGAAACCATGGCCTTGAATCTTCAAGCAACCCTGCCCAAGATAAGATCTTTAGCCACTCCTAATGCATAAGACTGCCCTAAGTCAGAACTGACTTGCTAGCACAAAATAACATAAACATTTATTTCAAATACTGTGTTAGCATGCCATTCTTTGTAAAATAATGAGCGATGAAAACAGTAACACTTAGCACCTTGTAAAAAATAATAATAAATGCTATGGTGATGGGACTTTGCCCAACTTCCCAAGTTCTGAATGCATAAAGATACGCACGCAGAGAATGTCAATGTTTACGTGTATCCATGATGGGAAAGAAAGGGTACGGAAGAACACACATTAATCTGGATCACCTTTAGAATGGAACCCTCTGCCTTCTCACCTGATTCTCTCCTCTTCAACTCTCTTAAGGTCGGCGTCCCGTTGGAGCACCTGCAAGATGGCCTCTTGTTCCTCATCCGTAAGAAAGCTCAGGTCAATCATCCTGTCGAATGTTCTCAATCAAAAAGAGAGAAAAAACCAAAGAGCCTCTGAAGTCTTCACTACGAATGCATGCAACTGTGTGTTTTGTGTGTGTGTGTGTGTATCAAGTATTACAGCACAAACCACCTATTACAAAAAGCCGTGAATTTCACTTTCTTGTTTCAACAAATAGATGCACTTCTCTGGCCAGGTGTCTTGACAAGGGGCTCTGCATTCCTGGATCATTCACATCACATGCACCACTTTACAGCGGAGTCCATGCTTCATGCTTCAATAATTCATTGGATTAGCCACATGCTCAAATTCGGTGTACCACCTAAAAGACAACAAACAGGAGAAAAACAGTAAGTCTTTACCTTCTCAGCAGAAGGAGCAAAGATGGTTGGAAGCGGGGGAGATAGAAGAGCAGGTGCAATATTATTGACATTTTTCAAACATCACATCAGATTCAAACTGACTTGCAAGATTATTATAATCTGATGCTCACTGGAGCGAAGGAAAGAACAGGAGTATTTAACAACCCAGGTGCCAGCCATATATCTGCCATATATCAGTGCTCTTGCTACTTTGGTCCATGCACCTGTAGTCTCAAGATTAGACTACTGCAATGCTCTCTACGTGGGGCTGCCTTGGAGGTTGATGCGGAGGCTCCAGCTGGTGCAGAATTCAGCAGCCAGATTAGTTACTGGGTTAAGAAAATTCCATCATATTACTCCCACACTGGCTGTTCCTCACTGGCTGCCGATCCATTACCGCATTGATTTCAAGGTTCTAATGATGACATACAATGCTCTAAATGGTTTGGGACCTACCTGTCAGTGACCTGTCAGTGAGGCTCAATTGTCTCAGGCAGCACACTTGAGGGTGCTGACACTGAAGGAGGCTCGTAAATCAGTGACGAGGAACCAAGCTTTCTCAGTGGTGGCCCCTCGACTTTGGAATCAATTTCCTCCTGAGATTCTTTGGGCCCCCTCACTGTCTGTTTTTAAGAAACATCTTAAGACATGGCTATCTAGGAAGGTTTCCCTGGTTATTAGTTTCTCCTGTGGTGTCTCGCTGCTCATTTCCTTCTTGTATATTCTGGTCTGTCTCTGCTCTGACTGGTTTTGACTGACTTAGTGTTGTTATTTTGTTTTATATTGTATTTTAATATATTATTATCTTTAATGGTGGTACCTTTTTAAACCCTGTAAGCCACCCAGAGTAGCTTTTGTTGCCAGATGTTTCAGTATATAAATCTAATAAATAAATAAATAAATAAATAAATAAATAAATAAATAAATAAATAAATAAATAAATAAATAAATAAAAAATAGATTCCAGCAGGAAGACTGGATATAGGAATGGGCCAAAACAAAGGGAAGATATTCAGTTTTTAAAGTCATGTGTATTAGGCAAAATCCAATCTTCAGACCCAAACAAAGCAGACCCTTTGAATTAATGGGACAGAGTGAAGTGTTGACGTATTGAAGTTCCACTGGTTCAGCACATGTAGGCCATCATTATATTTACGTCATGTCCTTCTTCTCTCAGAATTCAAGGCGGCATGTGCAGAATGTGCACACTTTATTGTCTCCGCTGTGGAGACAGGTTTGACTGAACGAACGTGAACACGCCCAGCCACCCACTAAGCTTCAATGTCCAGTGGGAAGCGGAATACCCATAGTAACGCAGCCTTTCTAGAGCAGAGTTTGTGAAACTTGCAGGCTTTTTTTCTCACTGCAGAATTTTTACTTGCTATAGAATTCCTCAACCAGCATGGTTTCTAGACAAAACAGTAAAATAAAGCAAAGTAAAACATACCCCCCCAAGCTCTGCTCTACAGCAATGGTTCTCCCAGCCTTGGGTCTCCAGATGGACTACAATTCCCAAAAATCCTGGCCAGCACAAATAGTGGTGAAGGCTTCTTGCCACAGGATGTGGTGATGGCATCTGGCCTGGATGCCTTCAAAGGGGGATTGGACAGATTCCTGGAGGAAAAGTCCATCACAGGTTACAAACCATGATGGAGATGTGTAATCTCCAGGCTTAAAACCAGGGTACTTCAAGGGCCAGATGCAGGGGAGTGGTATCAGGAGACAGATATCTAGTCTCATGCGCTCCCAGAGGCATCTGGTGGGGCCACTGTGAGATACAGGAAGCTGGACTAGATGGGCCTTTGGCCTTATCCAGCATGGCTCTTCTTACGTTCTTATGTAACATCTGGGAACCCAAGGCTGGGAATGACCAGTCTAAAGTGTGGTATAAAATCCACACACTTTATACCTTCTTCTAACCTTACAATAACTCCATAAGGCAGGTGAGTCGCTTCTTTTACCATATTCCAAACCAGAAGTTAAGCCTCAGAGAAAGATATCAGCTCGTGTCACTGAAATGGAAAACTATAAACAAGCAATTTCCCAAGAGCTATATAGTTCAAATTCTCAGTTCGCAGCATCAGTACTAGATCACGGTCGTCATCTTAGAGCTGCGACTCCCCACAGAACTCCCAACTTTTTTTTCTTTCTTCTTTCCTTCCCTCTTTCTTCTTTCTCTCTCTCCTTCGCCATGAATGCAGGGGCTCATATACCGACGGTGGTGGGCCGTGGGCGGTACGCCGGTAGCCGTTGGGTTTGTCAGACTAGAAGAACTCGGGTCAGACAACTTGTGTCTGTCCCTCGTTCTGACCCCTCGGCTCTCTGCCACGTGCCCGGGAGTCATTCCACCAGCGCCCCCAACCTTGCCTGTATCCTGATGAATGCCAGGTCGGTACACAATAAGATCCCTATAATCTATGATACCATCGTGGATGAGAAGCCCGACTTGGCACTCATCACCGAGACCTGGGTGGGCACGGAGGGGGGGCTCTCTCTCCCTCCTGTGTCCGCCCGGGTACCTGGTAGAGGGAGTGGGAAGGTTGGGGGGTCAAAAGGGGGGGGAGCCGCAATTGTTTACAGGGACTCTCTACGCGTTAGCAGGGCCTCGGCATTGGTTAGCCACGGGTTAGAAGTCCTTCATCTGTTGGTGGGACAGCGGGACAGATTTGGCATTGTGCTGGGCTACCGAGCTCCCCGCAACCCTGCACAATCCCTCCCATAGCTCACAGAGTTCATCGCCGCTGCCCTGTTGAGGTCCCCGCGCCTATTGGCTGCGGGAGACCTCAACGTGCATGCGGATGGTGAACTTTCTGGTGCAGCTCTGGAGTTCATGGAATCCATGGCTTCCATGGGTCTGTCCCAGCACGTTTTATGCCCCACCCACAGATCTGGTCACACCCTGGATCTGGTGTTTACCTCCATGTCGGGGGATTCGTGTCTGGAGGTGGGGGACTTTGTCTCCCTTCCGGTGTCATGGACAGACCATCACCTGATCTCATTCTCCCTGGCGATCCCGGCCCCTCCACGCGGGGACCATCGGACCTCTGTTTTGGCCCACCCCAGAGGCTCATGGACCCTCAGCGGTTCAGTGAGTTTTTCGGGGGGTTACCTGGTGGTATGACTGGCGTTCCGGCTGAGGATGTGGCTAACCTTTGGCATGAAACAGCTGTCCACACCATAGACCGGATCGCACCCAAGCGCCTCCTCCGTTGCCGAGCCTGGCCCTCCCCTTGGTTCACGGGGGAGCTTAGGGCAATGAAGCAGGAGAGGAGGAGGTTAGAGCGCAGCTGGAGGAAAACCCGGACGGCTTTGAGTAAGGCTGCTGTTGATGCCCAGTCTAGTCGCTATACCAACGCAATCAGGGAGGCTAGAACATCCTTTACCTCCCTGAGAATTGCTGAGGCCTCGAACCGCCAGGCGGAGCTCTTCCGGGTGGTTCGGGACCTCAACAATCCTAGTCTGGCCAGGCCTCCTCCTACTGATTTCAGTAGTGAGCAATTTGCAGCCTTTTTTCGAACTAAAATAGAGGCCATCCGTGCCGGCTTTGACTCCGGTTGCAGTGGTCCTGCCCCGCCATCCCCAGTTGCTGGTCCGCCTTCGTTGCCTCGGTTGGATGCGCTTGGGCCTGTTTCTGCTGTCGAGGTCTCCAGAGCTATGGCACATTGCCGGCCTGCCTCCACTCCTTTCGACCCTTGCCCTGCCTGGCTAATTAGAGCTGCCAGAGGGGCCATGGCTGAATGGGCTTCTGTCATTGCCACCGCCTCCTTCAGAGAGGGGTTTTTTCCCTCTCGTCTGAAGGAGACGGTGGTAAAGCCCATTCTGAAAAAACCTGGCCTGGCGGTGGACGATTTAACAAACTATCGCCCAATCGCCAACGTCCCGTTTATGGGCAAGGTGATCGAGAGGGTGGCGGTGGTCCGACTGCAGTCATATCTGGAGGATCGGCAGTGCCTCGACCCATGCCAGTCCAGGTTCAGGCCCCACCGGGGTACCGAAACAGCTTTGGTCGCCCTGCAAGATGACCTTATCCGGGCGGCCGACAGGGGTTGCTCTACCCTGTTGGTCCTCCTGGATCTGTCAATGGCCTTTGATACCGTCTACCACGGTATCCTGCTGGACCGGCTCTCTGAGGTCAGAATCGGAGGCACTGCTCGCAGTTGGCTCCGTTCCTTCCTGGAGGGCCGGCCCCAGTACGTTCAGCATCGGGGGGAGTTATCGGCCCCTTGGATTCTCCCTTGTGGGGTTCCACAGGGGTCATCTCTGTCCCCCATGCTGTTCAACATCTATGTAAGGCCGTTGGCGGGGGTCATCAGGAGTTTTGGAGTCTGCTGTCATCAGTACGCTGGTGACACACAGCTCTATCTCTCCTTTACCACCTCTGCAGTGGAAGCTGTGAGGATCCTCGACGGGTGCCTGGAGGCCGTACTGGCTTGGACCGGGGTGAACAGGCTTAAGCTCAACCCCGAGAAGACGGAGGTCATGTTCTTTGGGAGCTCGCCGTCGGGGTACGGAGGCCCTCTCCCCTGTCTGAGGGGAGTTTCCCTGCAGCTCGCGGAGAGGGCGCGAAATCTGGGTGTGTTCCTGGACCCGGCACTTACCATGGAGTCCCAGGTGGCGTCGGTGACCAGGTCCGCCTATTACCATCTCTGTCGGATCGCCCAGATCCGCCCGTACCTGGACGCGAACTCTCTGAGAACAGTGGTCCAAGCGCTGGTGATCTCGAGGCTGGACTACTGTAACGCCCTCTACATGGGGTTGCCCTTGACTCTCCTCCAGCGCCTGCAGCGGGTACAGAACGCAGCGGCCAGGCTGGTGGCTGGTGTACATCGTTATGACCACATCACCCCACTCCTGGCCCGTCTGCACTGGTTGCCCGTTGCAGCCCGGATTAGATTCAAGGTCTTGGTTTTAGTTTATAAAACCCTCCATGGCTTGGGACTGGACTACCTGGCAGAGCGTATCACTCAGCGATCAACTTCAGCCCGGCCCGTTCGGCAGGCGCGAGCGCACTTGCTTCGGGTCGCCACTCCTCGTGAAGCCCGGAAGACGAGTACTCGGACCCGGGCTTTCTCAGTGGCGGCCCCCAGCCTCTGGAATTCCATCCCCAGTGAAGTGCGCTCTGCAGAGTCCCTGCTGGCCTTCCGGAAGGCTTTAAAAACCTACCTTTTCCGGGAGGCCTTTGGCGATTCTTAACTGAGTTTTTTTTTTATCCCGCCATCGCAACTTGTTTGCACTTACCATCGTTTAGTTACTGAGGTGCCATAGGGTTTTAAACTTTTGATTATTGTTATTATTATTTTCTGTCATGTTTTGTGTACTCATTGTAATTTGTGTGGCTATTGTAGCCTGTAAGCCGCTTAGAGTTCGCAATGAAGATAAGTGGGGTATAAATGCAACAAATAAATAATAAAATAAATAAACTTCTGGCTCTCCTGCCAGAGACCTCAACTACTGAGCTACCCAGATCTTTGAAAAGATACCAAAATTAATCAAACCACTTCAAAAGAAGATTAAGACAGAAGAGCCTCCTGAGCTCTCTGGAACTAAGAATTGCTAGAGCTGTACATTTCATCAATATCCAACAAAAAGAACATACAGGTTGGTACTTCACCTTGTCTATTTGATTTCATGGATGAAAACCTTCCAAAGCAAGGAGGCCAGAAATAATGTGTTATTTACAAATAAGGACACAATTAAACACATCAAGTAAGTGGTTCTCACATCTTCAAATACACCACATCCTTATTGGTTTCGGCAGTGTTAACCCAAGGTGTATCTGCTAATTTGCTGTGGTGGCTACTTGTTGACAGAGCAACAAAGATCTGCTCCGTGATTTGATATGTCCATCAGGACCCCATCCTGCCTCTAAACCCATTTCTCGTTCTTTGTATTCCTTTGCTGTGGATAACAAACAGCTCTACGTTAGTTTCCATGGACTAAAAGCCCCTTTTCACAGTGCAGAGCTTCAAACTACAGTGGAACCTTGACTTACGTCATTAATCCATTCCAGTGGTCTAGACTTAAGTCAAACATGACTTAAGTCAAACGAACATTTCCCATAGAAAGTAATGGGAAAGCGGATTAATCAGTTCCAGATGATGAAAAAGACCCCCGAAAACAGCAATTTAACACAAATTTGACTGGGATAGGAGATTCCTTCTGGGGATGTAAATGAAATGTCTCTTCAAAGAGAGGAGGAGGCAGTGGAATTATAGTCCACAAGTTATATGCCTCCACTTTTTAATGTTCATAGCAACAATGTCTAACATTTAAGTTTTACTGATTTTTAACCCGATGTTCCAAGTTCTGAACAACTCTATGCTTACCATTAGTGTCCCACAACTTTACAGCTCCCCAACTAAAATGCTTCCATTGTGGACCAGACTTCTGCAGCCAGATTTTTTACAAGACTGAGCCGACTGTCTAACCAGCGAGGCCAGCCCTGAGCTCCCAGCCCTTCTTCTCCTCCGGCAGCAGCGGCGGCTTCGGTGAGGCCGAGGACCAGCTCCAGGTGCTCTGAGCTGGCCTCGCCGAAGCTGCCGCTGCCGGAGGAGGGGAAGAAGGCAGGAGCAGTTTGGAGGCGGCAGCCGCGATGCTGGGTTGTGGCTGCCACCCGATTCTGGTGCCTTGCGCCGGGGCTCCGAGATGTAAGTCAAAGCCTGCGACTCAAGTCAAACAGGCCCCTTCTTGCTGCAAGTCAAATATGATGCAAGTCAAGCAGTATGTAAGTCAAGGTTCCACTGTAACGTATTAAGTATGCAATCAAAACCTGCTAATTATTTTTTTTCCAGCAATAAGGAATAATATTGCACTTCACCCTTCAACAGGGAAATGTAAGTAATCCAAACTGTACTGCTCAAAACCACACATTTCAAGCGTACTCCTTAACCCTAATGGACTAACTGCTCATGCCACTATTTAGATGTGACAAGTAATGTTCAATTGGTGCTGCAAAATATTATGAGGGGGTAATTTGAGAGAATTGGGAGTATTTTTTGTATTTTAAAACTTTTAAAACTTGCAAAATAAAAATTAGGAGTCACAAACTATATCTTTCAATGGTCACACAAACATGTCAGCTATTTCAGTGATGCTCCAATGCTCTGCCATATGCATTTCCCAAATGTATTATATTTGCAGTGGATTTTAGTTGTAGTTAAGAACATAAGAACATAAGAAGGGCCATGCTGGATCAGGCCAAAGGCCTATCTAATGCAGCTTCCTGTATCTCACTGTGACCGCACCAAATGTGTCCGGGAGCGCATAAGACTAGATATCTTTCTCCTGGAACCACTCCCCTGCACTGGGGCCACTTGGGGCCACTGTGAGATACAGGAAGCTGGACTAGATGGGTCTTTGTCCCGATCCAGCCATGTTCTTGTGAGATGAAAGATGTGTTAAAAAGAAGGGGGGGATGAAACTGAGTCATATGTGCCTTTGCAACCCGACTCTACAAACGCAGAAGGCGGGTGATGGCCTGTGGAGGGGCAAAGCAGACAAAACTTTGGTAAAGAATCTGTGATTATCCTACAAAGTCTTCTTGGGGCTTCACAAGCTGCTTCACAAGCCTTTTTATGGTGGCTCTGCCTCCTTTCAACAGTGAAAGATAATGGGAGTTGTAGTGAAAGGATGCCAGGAATGTCAACTATCCCGTCACCTCTAATGTAACAAGACGAGCAGGTTTTTTCACTGGCAGGAACATTTTTTCACCGGCATGAATATCTGTGCGTCCCCGTGCCTCACAAGCTTATCCAAAAGTCAGTAATAGGATTTTGTCCAAAGCCAGAGCCCATGAAAAATATGACAGAGCTAACTAAGATTAAGGCTATCACATTACATGTTGATTGCTCCAGAGAGCTCAGAAAGACTGTCCTTCTTGGTGTGCATGTGTACTTTTGTTGTTGTTTCTTTTGCTATGTTCCTCCCAGCTAATTGTTTTTATGCATGATTTAACATTGAAACTTGTCCCAGACCAGAACAGGAAAAATATCTGTCACACCTACTGGAACATTTTATTTACATTTCAGTCTGACTTAAAAAACAACAGTAAAACACTGAGAGGTGAGCACTCCAAACACATACAAACCTCATTTAAAATTTCAAATCCATCCTTCTATTTATCCCACACACCGCAGAAGAGACGTAACTGTCCAAAAGAATCCCGCAAACATAGGGTACATGCAACCCTTCACAACCCACCCGTTTGCCTCCAAATTCTGGGTGTTTCCTTAGCCTTTGGACAAGTTGCTACCAGCTAGTTTTTTTCCATCTTAAAGCAGTTAATTCTGGGCTGGGTACCAGAACTGTGTTTGAACAAAGGTGTGTGCAAGTAAAGAACAGAGTTCAAGGGTGCCCATTGGTGGAAATTCTGGTACTGTGCAGTACAGAGGTGGGTAGCTCCCAGAAATCCAGGTATCTCTCTCTCTCTCTCTCTCTCTCTCTCTCTCTCTCTCTCACACACACACACACACACACACACACACACACACACACACACACACACACACACACACACACACACACACACACACACACACATTGTCATCCTGGGAGGGATATATTTGTCCCCATGACCCCTCCCCCACAGAAGTAATTTTATTTATTTGATTTTATAAAATAAGGCTTATTTAAGTTTTTTTTTAAAAAAAAAAACCTCCTTGAGCCCATGTGTGGCCAATTTAATGGAATTTGATTAAATGTCATTAAGATAAAACTGAGGGTGGGGACAGGCATACCAAACAAGCTCAGAAGGGAGCAAGACAACTCTTTCGTTGTTGTGACGAACTACTTATTTTCAAAAGAAAATTAAATTAGTAAATTAGGGCGAGGAAGCTGGGGAAAACCAAAAGCCCCCTCCCCCCACGGGCTTTGTCTTCCATAAGTATTGACCAAAATTAGCATTTTCCCCCTCTTTTCTTTAAAAAGTCAAATATGGGAGAAACCGAAACTAGCAGACTTGTTCACCCACGCCCATGTTTTTAAGTGCTTTGTTATTTAAAATGTAGGGTGTCATCCATTTTCTATTCAATCGCATTGGTGTTACATTAAGATTACCAACTCTTTTTTCCTCTGTCAGGCTCCTCATCAGTGACAGCTTTATGAGAAGCTGATGTAACATTCGGGAAAACAAGGGGATATGCTGCCTCAGAGGACGGTTGACTCTTTTGCTTAAGAGGCTTTTACACACAGGTCAGATGGTCACTTCTTAGGTATGATTTTTAACTACAGATTTCTTGGTGACCAGTGCATTCCTTACAGCTCTACAGTTTTCCAACTTGAGGAATAACTGCTTGAATGCTAGTATGATGTATTGCAGGGCTGTCCAACTTTGAACAGGCCGAGGTCTACTTTTTCCAACCCAAAGTGCCTGAGGGCTACTACACTAAAACCTCTACTTACGCATTTTATCCGTTCTGAGCACATGCTCATAAGTAAAAATGTTTGTAAGTAGAGCAGCGTTTTCCCATAGGAAGGCATCGAAAACCAATTAGTCCGTTGTGGAGGGAACAGATTTCAATGCGCCATGGCCCTTGAACTGCCCCGCTCAGCTGAGACAGTGGGCTGGCAGAAGCAGAACTTTGCGGGGGCAGTGGTGGTCCTTGGGATGGGGAAGGGAGAGGTGGAGAACTTATCCCCTCATTTTTTTAAATTGATGGCCAGCGGGCTACTTTTGAACCTTTTGTGGGCTACCGGTAGCCCAATATATCAGCCTACATTTGTGCAGGCCTGATATATTGTATTAGAGAAACTGCTCTAGGTGATCCTTCACCTATGCAGGATTTTATTTACAAAGGGCAACAATAGAACTAATGGCCAAGGATCAAACACAAACAAGATGGGCAGCTTTGCAATTTGAAGCCGATCTGACTTTAGAGGTAAAACATGCGCAGTTGTCCTGCAAAGTCTTTTCACAGCTTCAGAAGCCTTGATTTTGTTAAGTGTCTGGGTGTCGGGGAGGAACAACAGGCCCAGTTTTCATATTGTCTTTGCACACATGCGAGGTCTGACGGTTTCTCTCTGGAGGTATAAATATAAAGGGATCACCTCCGCAATTTGAAGTGGTCATCTTTATCTCTTTGGGCTCCAAAAGAAAGAGGTGTTGTTGGTAGCAGTGCCAGGAACGTTACACCCAGTGCTCTTGCGTGCAGCTTTTCTGTCTTGACCTCCCAAGTACACTGGACAATGTCTCCTACACCCTGCACTAACATCTTTAGTTTTGAAAATCAAATTGTGGTGGTGTGGGTGTGTGTGGAGGAGAGGCAGTGTCACTGGTGAAGATGTTCTTGGATTAGACCTCCCACCCACCCAATCCAGCATAGCTAATGATAAGGAAAAATGGAAACCATGAAAAATGAAAACCTCAGCCAGAGAAACTGAGAAGATTGTATCTTCTCAATCCCTGCCCTCAATCTACAGTGGACCCTTGTATAACAAACAGCTTGTATAACATAAAATCTGTACAACATAAAAAATTCCAGAGATAGGGAAATTTGCATAACATAATTGCCTATGGGGAGAATCCGTACAACATAAAAATGGGATCACTCCGTTTTCAATGCATTCCAATGGGAATTTGTATAAAGGAAAATTTGCTTAACATAATTTAATTTGGAATGAATTAATTCCTTTATACAAGGTACCACTGTATATACTTTTGTGACACTGTTATGCCTGCCCTGTTTTGTCTTGACTTTGAAACACAGAAGGCATACTAAAGATGAGCCTTTCGTTTCAGAAGGGGACTGGTTCCGAATCGAAGCACACCAGCACAGCTGGTGCTTGGAACAAAGTCCCGCCCTCTGAAACAAAATCAACCACTGTCTTACCTAGCTGTAGTTCACACTGGGCGAAATTCCAACCAGGAAGCAGCCTCCGGTCTGTCATCTTTCCCTCTCCCTGGTGCTGGCCAATCAGTAGCTCTGCATGGACATACATCATCCCGCCTCCCTGTCTGATTGGCCAGCACCAGGGAGACAGAAAGATGACGCACCGGAGGCTGCTTCCTGGTTGGAGTTTTGCCCCGCGCGAGGCAAAGCACGGTAAACAGTGGTTGATTTTGTTCCAGAGGGTGGGTTCCGAATGCCAGCTGTTGAGGTCATGTTTCGTTTCGGAACCAGTTCCTTTCCGAAATGAAACGCCCATCCCTGGGCATAACCCATGTAGCAATGGGTTAAGAGAAACGCAATGTAGTAACCTCAGATAGCATCAAGGGATTGTTATGAATATGCCTTGTGAGCAAGTCAGAAGGTCAATTCTGTGTCAAGGAACATCTAATAAGCATTTTGCACTTCACAGTCTGCGGTAACTGAATTTGACATTAACATTCCACATGCGCCCTCGAGCTCAAGGAATCCAGGCTAAAAACCTCAGCAGAAATCCACATTGCAAGGGATTTGCCGCGTGCTAAGGATGTGTGCGAGCAAGCACAAGGGCAAGAGAGGCTTTAGGAATGCCTTCCCTTACACACTTGCAGGGGTCTTTAATCTTTCTTGCTCCCTATTGCAGCCTTTCACAGGCGAGCGCCCCCCCCTTGAGACACATTTTGCCAAAGGAGGGTCTAAAGCAGTGCTGTACTCATGATCTGGGGTTCAAATCCCAGGTAGCCGACTCATGGTTGACTCAGCCTTCCATCCTTCCGATTTCGTTAAATGAGTACCCAGCTTGCTGGGGGGGGGGGCAATGTTTAACCTGCATACTGTAATTAAAAACTGTAAAACCGCCCAGAGACTACTTGAAGTGGTATGGAGCAGTATATAAGCAGAACACTTTGCTTTGCTTTTCTTTCTCAACCTGTGGGTCCCCAGATGTTCCTGGACTGCAACTCCCAGAAGTCTTCATTACTCGCTGAGCTGGCCAGGATTTCTGGGAGTTTCAGTCCAGGAACATCTGGGGACCCACAGGTTGAGAACCACTGGTCTAAAGGCAACCCTTCCATCTTCCCTCTGTTGTTCCCGTTTTGTAATTTTACCACTGCAGAGCTAGAAGGGACGCAATGGATCACTGAACTCCAGCCCCTGTCACGGAAGCACAGTGGGGGACCGAACTCCAGACCTGGGACTCCATAGCCAGACACCGGAACCACTCACCAGTCCTTTCTTCAACTGCACCCGCTGCTGTACCACCTGACACATTCCTGCTTAACCTGTGAAATCTAAGGGGCTAAATTAGGGCCTTTTTACACGACCCCTAAAATCCGCTGGCCACTTAAATTCAGACCAGAGATCTTAGGGGTTCGTTGCTCTTCCTCTGTCCCCAACCCCCTCCGCACTTCCTGGTTGCTGGCTGCGTGAGGGAGGGAGAAAAAGAGAAAGAAAAGCATGCCGCTCACCTCGTTCTGCCTCTCGTCTCTGTAAGGCCATCAAGTCCAACCCCTTCATCTCTGTAAAAGTAGCTCTTAAAGGGGCGGGAGCCAAAAAGCAGCAAACAGAAGCGAGGAGAGTCCCGCACTCACTATCGTTGCACCGCATCAAAGATTTTTCACCTCCAAAGAGAAGGTAAAAGAAAAGTGTGCTGGGTCGCGCTAAAGTGGGCGGGGTCGCACTTAATTGTCTGCAAACTCCGGAGCTGGTGGGGAAACATTTTTAAGCTCCGGAGCTTGCAGCCATTTGCAGCGGAGCTTAGGGGTCATGTATAAACGCCCTAAGATGCCTGATCATTTTAATCTTATAGAACAGTGGTTCTCAACCTGTGGGTCCCCATATATTCCTAGACTACAACTCCCAAAAGTCTTCATCACTAGCTGAGCTGGCCAGGATTTCTGGGAGTTGCAGTCCAGGAACATCTGGGGACACACAGGTTGAGAACCATTGTTTATAGAGGAACAGAACACTGCTTTGTTGCAGACCTTCAACTGCAGACGTTAGGGTCAAACTAGACAAAACGTGTAGGGTGTATTTAGAACTAAGTGACACTCCTTTAAGCGAGTGTCTATTTTTCCAAGCACAATTTTTCTCTGCCCCTGAAACTTGCATTTGAATGGGCTGTGTCTTGGAATTGCACGTTGGACGGTAAATAGGGCCTTAACTCTCAAGTCCGATTGGTGTGAAAACGCTGATTTCAAAGGGGGGGGGAATCTAATCACAGAGCACACAAATTTCCCCTAAGGTCACATTTGATCAATAGGCATGTTCTTTTTAAAACTTCCCCACCTATAACTAAATGTAACACATCAGAGCCAGTGTCTTATTAAATGTACTGAGTGGAAAGTCCCAGAAGCATAATAAATTTGTGCTGCTTCCACAACCACTGCGGGCCTTTTCACACGACCCCTAAGATCCGCTGACCACTTAAATTCGGACCAGAGATCTTAGGGGTTTGTCGCTGTTCCTGCATTCCCACCCCCTCCGCACTCCTGGCTGCTGGCTGCGTGAGGGGAGGGAGAAAAAAAGGAAGAAAAGAATGCCGCTCACCTCTGTTCTGCCGTCCCGGCACTGCATTCAGATCTCTTAAAGGGGCAGGGGGGGCAAAAAAAAAACAAACAGAAGCAAGGAGAGCCCGGCAGTCACTACTGTTATATCCGCATCAGGAATTTTCACCTCCAGAGAGCAGGTACATGAAAAGTGCGCTGGGACGCGCTTAGGTGGGCGTGGTCGCACTTAATTATCTGTAAACTCCGGAGCTGATGGGGAAACAATTTTAAGCTCCGGAGCTGGGAGCCATTTGCGGCGGAGTTTAGGGGTCGTGTACAAAGGGCCTGCTTCTGTGCCAGGAGCAGGTATGTTTCCTTCATGAATATTTGCTGTGCAATGGCGTGATCTTACAGCACCATGCTCACAGGACACAATATTCCGTGGAAGCTCAACTCGATCCTGACCCAGGAGTGTGAAATGCAAGGCTTTGTAAGCCAAAATCAGCCAAATCCAAAACTACTCACAAATAGTAGAATCGCGCTATGCAAGAGTTAAAGTGCAGTACTGCAATTAAGCCTCTGCAAGTGAATTCAATCCTGATGGGCTCAGATGGGTGGCTCAAAGTTTACTCAGCCTTGCATATTTCCAGGGTCAACAAGGTCAATGAAAGGAGTACCCAGCTACTTGTGCGCGTGTGTGGAGGGGGGATGTTTCTTGCAAAATGATATTGTAAATCACCCAGAAAGTGCTTTTACTTTAGTCAAAACTCTCATTAGAAACCAAAAATACTAAATGAAGGGTAGTTTACATTGGGTGTACCATAAAAAAAGCAAGACTAACTAGAGAAATGTGTATGTGAGAGGGGGGGGGGAGAGAGAGAAAGAGAGAGAGGAAAAGTAGAAACCAGTAGGACAGGATGAAGACTGTACAGAGATGCTCACGATAGGACTTTCTGGAGGTCATAAAAATGCATCACAAGCTGGAAGCAAAATGATGCCACATAACATTATAAAATCCCTATATTTCACTTCTAGGCTACGTCTCTCTCTCTCTCTCAGTTCTGGCACATGTACCACTAATTAAGAGTAATGGCTCTAACCAAACAATGAAACAAAATTTTCACTATTTTTAAAGGGTTCTGCTTTATACCACTCCATAGTACTTAAAGCCATATCGGGGCAGTTTACAAATACGGTAATTTTGCACACTACACATTGCTCCCACCTCACCCAGCAAGCTGGGTACTCATTTTACCAACCTCAAAAGGATGGAAGGGCGGAGTGAACCTTGAGCCTGCTACCTGGAATTGAACCCCAGGTCATGAGCACAGTTACAGCTGCAGTATAGCATTTTAACCACTGCCCCAAGAGCCTTCTTGCAAAATTACATTGTAAAGCACCCAGAGATGCTCTTCCTTTGGTTTCTCACTAACCAAAAGCAAATATTTAGACACAGACAGACAGTCAGTCAGTCAGACAGACAGACAGTTATATGTTTACAGTATCTGCTGTGTTGTTAAGTACGCTTTGTTGATTAATAGTTCTAATACATTGTAAAGATTTTTACAGGGAAGATACTTGAATTTATGATTTTTGGTTAAACTTGATTTTACCAATTTTTATTCTTTTAAGAAGTCTGTAAGTCTCCCTGAGCATATTTTTAGTAGGAAAGTAATACTTTACACAAAGAAAGAAAGAACGTAAATTAGAGTAACCATCACTTTTTGTTATTCCATCAATTAATGTTTCAACAGTTGCCCAAGAACTACTACCAAACCAGTACAGAAATCTCCTCAGATAACTCTGCTCAAGAATTCCATGGAGAAGCCAGTAAAAAGATATCATATTACTCAATACTCTTCATGATATAAGGAAAAATCAATATTAAAAACACATGCTGTTCCTTCTCCCTCCTGTTTGTGTGTTTCTTTCCTGAAAAATCAATTTGAACAGATTTTGCATAACGATGGCACCAGAACAGAAGACCCTACAGAGAAAATCCTGGCAACGGGTGGGCGCTTTTAGACAGCCAGATGTTAACACTACCAGCTAAATGTTACAGTACAGCTATTTCTCTTTCTTTCTTCAATAGATCTTTCTGTGGTGAGAGAAAAGATGGAAGGGTCCGAATCATGTGCCTGAATCACAAGAAAGATTTTGTGAATGCAGCAGGGCAAGGGCAAATGGAAAACATCCTTAAGAAGTACCCCAAAAATTCAGGAAGAGGATGAGCAAGCTTAATAAACAATAAACATGTGCCATCAAGTTAATTCCCACTTATGGTGATCCTTTCCAGGGAAAGAATACTAGGAAATGGTTTATCACCCCCTACCCTATTCATCCCTCCCCCACAACTCCATATATTACAGCCAAATGAATATCTGGTATGAAATGTATATCCCATGACATATTATATTGCACACCTCATTCTCCTGTTATATGTCTGAAGAAGTGGATATGCCCACGAAACTTCACAAGTTTTGTGTCTTTTGTTTTGTTTTGTTTTTCTTTGCTCTTTGCCTGAAATTCTTGAGAAGACTAACATGGCTACCCTCTCTGAAACATCTCCTTTTTCTAGGGACTGTGCAGCTTATTTTATTTTATTTTATTTTATCTTTTAATTGTTTTCTGTGATTTTTGTCCACTGCCCGGAGTTCCTGCGGGAAGATGGGCGGTATACAAACAAACAAACAAACAAACAAACAAACAAGGCCAGCTAAACTCAACTAAACAGCTTTGGGTATGTTTTGAAAAAAAAAAAAAGCTCACTAAAAACATTGGGAGAAGGAAATACGAAAGACACAACATGAGGTGGAACCACACAAAGGAAAGAATGGCCTTCAGTTTGTGAGACTTGGGCAGGGCTGTTAATGACACAGGAGATCAGCAATTCATGTTGTCACCTACAGTACAGTACTCTTGTTTCCAATGGATAATGGCTTTATAAATGTGTGACTTCCAAAAGGCCCTACGGTTAGCAGGTCTGCTCAGATATTGCAAACAAAAAACGTTGGTTCCTCGATGTACTCAATCCATCTCTTCTTAAGATCTTCCTCTTTCTCTTCTCATGGTATACTCAAGGCATCGATTCACAGGGTCATGATAAGTCACGTGAGACTTGGTGGCATGTAACGCATAGACACAAGCTGATGCAGAAGAGGACTGTGCCCAGATCTTGAGGAAAAGAAGCTATATCCTATTTTACCACTGATAGAATGTGTTGTGTATTGATTCAGTTCACTCTGAGTGGAATCATATCATTATTATGGTTGTATGAATCCACTAGGATAAAGTAACTGCCTTCCTGTCTAGAAGGAACAGACATCATTTAAGTTGCAGCATTTGGATCCTTAGTTTTATTGGTTCCCGCCAAAAGACAGCTTTGTGATTGCTGGAAATTGTTCTCTCCAAAATGTATCCTTCTCTAGCCTGTTCTCTGTCCCTATAAATGTAGCTCCCCTCCCCTCAGTCTTCAGTCCTGCTCTGCCTTGAATAAAGAATGTTACTTGAAGAAGCTGAAATCACTGGGTTAAAACCCCACACTATAACAGAATGAACCAAGGAAAATTGTTTAAAATGAAAAAGCCCTGCCTTCGTTTTTCAGCAAGGTCACATCCATCTGCCAGAAACTTCCTGCAGCCCAATATGCCTCATGCCTTAGAGACTACCGTTGAAGTTGACCAACGTTTCTCTGTCAATGTCGCAGCTGAGCTCGAGAGATAAAGGGAAAGGAAGCTTAGAGTTGTGATAATAGGAATTTCTCTGCAAGATGAAGGTTTATCATATTTGATAAACTTTTAGAATGGTGGAGATTCTGCTTTCTCTTTCCTTTTGCTCTGTTGTTTCTCAATGACCAACGGCAAGACAAGCATTCGGAGAAACACAAATTTCCAGTTCATGCCTCAGAGTTTTAAGACTGATCCAGACTGGATGGTTTTGGTGCAGGTTGGATCAGGCTACAGAGGGTCTGTGGGAGAAGCAACGTGCCAATTGCCTTGTTCTTCCCATCCAAACAGCCCCCCTTGTAACTTGATGAGCTGTCCATTAAGCAGTTCACTTGACTGTCAAGGGAAGATGTGAAATACGATAGCACTCTTCAAATACTTGAAAGGTAATCATACAGAGGAGGAGCAGGATGCGTTTTTGATCATCCCAGAGTGCAGGGCACATAATAATGGGCTCAAGCTACAAGTAGCCAGATTTAGGTTGATATCAGGAAAAAAAAAAACCTCTCAACTGTTAGAGCAGCACAATAATGGAACCGGTTACCTTGTGAGGTGGTAGTGAGCATTCCAGCGCTGGAACCATTCAAGAGAAAAATAAGACAACCATCTGTCATATCTAGAAATGGGCATGAAACAGAAAACCCATGGTTCGGGGTCATCTGTTTTGGGTCCACCCTTGGTTTGGTTTGGTTCGGGTTTGTATCAATTTTAAAAAAAATTGTACAAACCCAAACCAATCCAAACCAGTTTGGGTTGACTTACCAGGCGGGTTTGGTTAAACCCGAACCAATCCAAACCAGTTTGTATCAATTTATAAACCGAACCAAAAACCAGTTTGGGTTGACTTACCGGGTGGGTTTGCATCAATTTAAAAAAAAAAATCGTACAAACCCGAACCAATCCAAACCAGTTTGGGTTGACTTACCGGGCGGGTTTGTATCAATTAAAAAAAAATTGTATAAACCCGAACCAATCCAAACCAGTTTGGGTTGACTTACCGGGTGGGTTTGCATCAATTTAAAAAAAAAAATCGTACAAACCCGAACCAATCCAAACCAACGGGTTTGTATCAATTTAAAAAAAAATCGTACAAACCCGAACCAATCCAAACCAGTTTGGGTTGACTTAACGGGGGGCAGCGGCAGTGGTGGTGGTGGAGCGATCCTAGCCCCGGTGGCAAGGGCTTTTCTTTAAGCGCCGGGTTGGTGCTGATTATTTTGTATTATTTTTTCTTTTTTCTTTCTTTCTTTCTTTCTTTCTTTCTTTCTTTCTTTCTTTCTTTCTTTCTTTAGCGCCGACTACGTGGCCCCTAGGGCTGGGTCGGCGCTGTTTTTTGGTTTTGTTTTATAGCGCCAACCGCACAGCTCCTGGGGCTGGGTCGGCGCTGGGTTTTTTTGTTCCTTTAAGCGCCGACTGCGCAGCCCCTGGGACCAGCGCCTCTACAGGCCTACCTCCCACCAGGACCAAAGGATTGCGCAAAACAAATCACGAATAACGAAACTAATTAAAAGTTCCTTTCGTGCCCATCTCTAGTCATATATCCTTTAACTTTGATTCCTGCATTGAGCGGCGGGTGGGGAGGGTGTTGAACTCTGTCGCTCCCTCCAACTCAATTATTTTATGATCCTATGATTCTAAAGGAATCCCTTCTTTTCACCCCTCCCTTCTTTTATTTAATTTCCTCCAGGATTGAGACATGCATAAGCAAAGAATGTGCTTCCAATCTAGAGCAATTTAAAATATGCTTCTTGAACCACTGTCTCTCAACTCACTATTTTCCAGGCTACCCTATATTTTTCATGGTTTCTGACAAGGAAGTCTTGTCCCCATGGTTTCTTTTTCCACCTTAGTGGCTGCCAACTTTTAGACTGGAACAAATTACTATCACATTATTCCAAGTGTATTATGTGTCTAGTTGCATAAAACTAAAATGCACCCTAAAATGATTTCTTCAGTGATCATCACAGCTGTAAAAATCTCTACTAAGAAATGGTTCTAGGAAGAAAGGAATGGTGAACTGATTTTGGGTTGTGTATACCTAGACAACGGTGGAAAGGGTCACTGTAAGTTGGAATTGACTTGGTGGCCCGAAAGTATACATTGGGCGGCTTACCACTGTGCCACGCTCTCACTGTAGCTTTGCAGCTTCAGGAACCCACACATCGTGTCAGAAAGGGATGACAATCATACTGTCCCAGGGCTGGTCTTTTAAACCAACTAGTCCCTGTCCACCCAAAAGCTTTGGGGTGAAAAACAAGGTAGATTTTTTACCCCGAGAGGTTGGTGTTTCATCTAAGTCACAAATCCTCTCCACCTCCTAAACCTTTCCAAATGGTTAAAGTACCAGTGGTACCTTGTAAGTCAAATTTAATCCATTCCACATGTCAATCGTTTTTATGAAAAATTCATCCTTCAAAACACAGTTTAGTGTGGTTTCCTATAGGAATGCATTGAAACCAGTTATTTCATCTTGTGAGGCATCCCATAGGCAAAATCTGTCTTGTGAAGCGTGCCTATTCCCAGAAATTTTATTTATCTTATGAGTTTTTCATCTTATGGGGCATTTGTCTTTAGAGGTACCACTGTACTTCTAATTTTCCTTTGTTCTGGAGTTTGGTACATTCTGCAGACACCAGATGCTTGCCAGTCTCAATGTAGTACAAGAGATCCAGTGACCTATAAGCATCACAGGAAGCCATCAGTTGAAGTGGGACATTTATTTGTGTTTAAGTAGAGCATATTGTGTAGACAGCACAGGAATTGACTATTCTGCCTCTGCTCCCATGAAGCAGACAAATTTAGCCAAAGGACACAAACACACCTCCAAGAACCACGAAACAAGGAGTCGTGGGCTACCCTCATATTAACCATGAAGCTACATCCTTAGATATTTTAGATTCATCTGGCTAAAATCCCATTCCTTGCGGTGAAGGGGGTTGAGTGTCTCAGTGAAGCTCTCAGGAGACCAGACTCCATTATGAGCTTGGACTCCTAGCAGGATCACTCAAGGTAAAACAGTCACAGCTGAGACACCAGACTAAGAGGCATCCACCCTCTTCAAGGCAACTTCAGTAGCTGAAAATGACACTGGAGGAGGAGGCAATGGCAATGACAGTGAAATAGCTTTTTTAAACACCATATAGTGTATGGCAATGGTAAACCCCTGCCAAACCTTCCTTACCATGGAAACCCTATGATGAGACAGTCCAAAATGAAATGAGATAGTGCTGGAAGACGGGAATCTCAGGTTGGAAAATGCCCAATCAGCTACTGGAGAAGAGCAAAGAAGAAGTACAAATAGCCCTGTCGCGAATCACACTACTAGATTAAAGCCAAAAGGATGTCGAGTGGCTGATGTGCACAAAAGTGAAAGGAAAGTCTGAAGCTATACAGCATATACAGTTGGAACATGGCTTGAAGTAAGCCACAGGCTTGAGTTTACAAGAGCTGAGCAGGATTGCTCAAGTCAGGATATTTTGGATATCACTCATTCACAGGGTTGCCATAAGTCAGAGACAACTTAATGGCACAAGACAACAACAAGAACAAGAATATTAACATGGTAAGTAACAATGAGAGTAGGCCCACTGGATTAGTGGGGATCCAGTGAGTCAACTCCTCCATGGATTCAATAGGCCTACTCTAGTTGCACCTCACTATGTTAAGCAATAAGTTGCAGGCAGCCAGAGCAGCTGTAATGGGGGTTGAGGTGGATAGGTTTGCACCACTGCCACTTGCACTGAAGAAAGCAGTTTGAATCCCCACCTTCTCTGCTGGATTTAGATCTAGCCATCAACAAAGAACACCTACTTTTCAGCTCTGATGTTTCCACCACAGCATTTCAACCTGTTTTTTTTTAATTGTCTAATTTTGCTTTGTTCATTTGTGACACTTATCTGGCTTGGTGGCATGTTTAAGAAGGGTTTTTTTGTTTATTTTAACTATATTTTATTGTTCTTCTATATTTGTACAGTATCTTGGTATTCATGAGGACGAAAGGTGATTGTACAGTATCTTGGTATTCATGAGGACGAAAGGTGATTTAAAGTGACAGACAGACAGACAGACAGACAGACAGACAGACAGTGGTTTGGGTATCTGGCTGTGGAGACAGGAGTTCAGTACTCCACTGTGCTTCCTATTAATAGAGCCAGCCTGTGTAGTACAATATTGGGCAATCTGCACTGTTGCAGAGCACCCCCAGAAGAAGGGAGTAGTAGTAAACCATTATCCTGGAAAAGTTTTTCTAGCTGGAAAACTCTGAAAGAGTCTGAATTGACTTAAAAGCACATTTATTTATTTATTTATTTATTTATTTATTTACTTGTTGTTGTTGTTATAAGATAGCAATACAAACATAAAGACCCTCTAGTCCATACATGGGTCCGCAACTTTGTAACTGAAGCCTCTGTAGGGAGCTCCCTTATTCCCCCCTCTGATGCTCAGGTATATGACATATACAGTATCACAAAAGTGACTTAGATCCCCAACAGCAATGTGTTTAAGAGATGTAAGTGCATTCCATATTCAGGTCCTAAAACAACTGCTAGATGAGTGAAGTTACCATTGGAATAAGCTAATTAATTTCCTGGCAGCTATGAAGGCAGAAATTCTCTATCACGGGGGTAAGAATGAAACAGCAGTTAACTTGTAGGACCCAACCATTCCTCCTGAAAAGAACCAGGCAATTTCTGCATGTATGAACTTGTAATTTCTGCACAGTAACCCAAGAAATACGCTATAACAGCTCCAGGCCAGCATTTCCTCATACAGGTTGATGCCAGCAGAAGGAACAAGCCGAGGGTAGCCGCTTCTGGCTTCCCCCTTTCAGCCTGTTACTATGGCAAATGCCTCACATGCCGAACTGACTCAAACCCATCCTGGCTGCTGAAAAAACCACTGGCCAAGACGGTTACTTCACATCCTTCTCATTGCGGTTCAGTCACGCTTGGGACCGGTATGAAAAAATGTTACTCCACGTCCGTTGCATGATGGTGGGAGTTCATCCCGACCACGCCCCTGAACTGGGATTTAAACGTGATGAGCCATACCTCTCCCTGGCGTCAAGAATCTTCTTGTCTCGGTTCTTGTTTCAAGACAAGAGCCCGTGAAGTAAGGCTGGTCACACAACATACGCATTCTCCATCTAGTGGCAGGAGTGCGAAGCTGCATTATCCAGTACAATCCCAATGGCGTAAACAATGCATTGAAAAGACATAAAAAGGCATAAAACCTTGAACTTTTCTGCTTAACGCATGAAAGGCAAAGCTATGCAGAATCGAAATATCGGGGGGGAAAGAAGAGAAAACGAAGACAGGGAAGTACAGATGTTGTCACGAAACAAGGACATGAAGTAAAAGTCGTCATGATACCATCAATCACGCCCGTGGGTAAACGGAAACAGGGACAGAACCAGGACAAGACCACGTGACCGCAAACAACGTTATCACGAAACAAACGTAATCTCGAAACGAGGAAGGACGTGAAGCAACTGCCCAAGATAGGTAGTCTGTTTCTGTGTGCTGTTTCATCTCGGTCAGCAACAGATCAAAAGTAATTGAGATTTTCAGCCAGTGGTACACCGCTTCTATGTCTCTTTTCACTGTCCTGAAAAGGTTGTAGTAGACAACAATACATTATAGTTTGAGATTTTCTCAATGGAAAAGTGTGTGCTCTAGTACACTAGAGGCCTCTGCCCTTGCCGACGCTTGTGATATATCCTCTAGACCAGTGGTTCCCAACCTTGGGTCCAAAATGTTCTTGGACTACAGTTCCCAGAAATCCTGTCCAGCACCGCTAGCGGTGAAGGCTTTTTCAAGGTGTCGTCCAAGAAGGTCAGAGTTGGGAACCACTGCTCTACTGTAGACCTACAGCAATTTCATCCGGGCAAACCTGATTTCTGTGGGTGTCAATCAGATGGGATCAAGCCATACTGTATTTTCCAACTGTGTACTTGCAGCCTTCTGTTCAGAATTTTCCAATGCACAAGATTCCACCACCTTCCAGTGCTGAACGTTCTACTGTTAAACAGCTCTTACCATCAGGATGTCCTTTCTTCTAACTAGAACCCATCTGCTCAGGACCACACTGGGGAACTGCCGAAAGCAAGGTTGCCACCTATGATGGCCCTTCAGGTTATCACTCCTCCATCTTTGGTTCTACCAACTCCTTCAAGTATTCTTTACAGGGCCTGGTTTCCTGATTCTTTACCTTCTTGATCATCCACTTCTGGACACAAGGTGGACTTTCTGAAACTCTACAACAGCACAATATGAAATGTGGTAGAGTTTTAGGTATCTGACTGCAGAGCCAGAGCCTGGGGGTGTGATTCTCTGCTGTACCCATTTGACTTGATGATCCCCTTCTACCTCTAAAGCTCTAAAATTATTACTACTGCTTTGTTGTTATTAATATCATCATTATCATGAGCCCACAAGAAAAGGAAAGACTTTCCCTTTCCTTCTGACTTTCCCTGCTTTTTACTAACTTTGGCGCAACTGTGAAATCAGTCTTTAAGCAGAGGCTGGATGGCCATCTGTCAGAAATACTGTGACTGGGGTTCCTGCATGGCAGGGGGTTGGGCTGGATGGTCCTTGAGGTCTCTTCCAACTCTATGATTCTATGATCAAAGCCACATTTTAACTCTACACCTATTATCATGCTACATGGACACAACGTATTTTAGGAAGAGGTAGAATCCAAGTTACAGTGTTTAAGTTGATGACTCCCTGTTGAAGGAATTAAGAAGTCCAAGAACAACTGGGTTACTTAAGGTTAGCAACCACTGGTCTGAATGATAATTTGCAGGATTGAATTGCCTAATAAATAATTGCAACAGCCATCTAAAAAAAGAGAGGGTTCTAGAAAAGCATCGGCCCCTTGGAATGGAAGCTGGGGGAAAATACAGCTTGAACAGGATTTACCAAAGCAAAAGTATCTGATTAGCTAAGGAAGCTCATTAAAATGATTTGGTGCCAATGAGTCAAGTTTCTCAGCCCTGGAATAAGTAGATTAACTCCAGTCTTGCAAAAAGTGGACTCCTTCCACCCAATCAAGTCCTACAGGTCTTAATTACAGGTCTGAGAGATCGGTAAGGCTGACTTTCTAAAAACAACGTTTCTTGCGTTGTTCGATCATTCCTTCAGCCCTGGGTTTGCCACAAGCATGTTAAATAGCCCGCACCGGGTGATTCAGCAGAGCTCACAAGGTTGCTCCAGTATCACTTGGTGTAAATGGCAATCTAAAGTGTCAAGAGTTTTGGTTAGGTACTGTTCTGTAGCCAATTTGAGTAGCAGATCACAATCTGGTCTTCCAGATAATTCCAGCCCAGTCTTGTTCAGATCAATTTTTTACCCAGCGTGTTCTTAGTCTGTGGAACTCCTTGCCACAAGATGTGCTGATGGCATCTAGCCGGGATGCCTTCAAAAGGAGATTGGACAGATTCCTGGAGGAGAAGTCCATCACAGGTTACAAACCATGATGGAGATGTGTAATCTCCAGGCTTAAAACCAGGGTACTTCAAGGGCCAGATACAGGGGAGTAGTATCAAGAGACAGTCATATCTAGTTTCATGCGCTCCCAGAGGCATTTGGTGGAGCCGCTGTGAAATACAGGAAGCTGGACTTGATGGGCCTTTGGCCTGACCCAGCATGGCTCTTCTTTATGTTCTAAATATCTTGCACCTGCCATTCAGATATGTGTGCAGTGGGATCCGTGCATCTGGATTGCTCATGTGCAATGAGATCAGGAGGTCACTTATGAAAAACAAGGACATCTGACTGAGCTTTTTTATGGAGAAGTGGTGAAACTGCAGTACTGCAGCCAAAAGTCTGCTCATGCCTCAGGTTCACTCCCACATAGTTGGCTTGAGCTTCACTCAACCTTCCATCCTTCCAAGAGCAGTAAATTGAGTACTGTACCTAGCTTGCTGGGCAAGGAATGTACATACAGTATATGTTAGTGATGGCAAACCTTTTAGAGCCCAAGTGTGATTCAGAACCCACTAATTTTTCACAAAGTGCCAATACAGCATTTTAACCTGAATATGTGTGTGTGTGTGTTGTGTCGTTACAGTTGTGACCGACTCTCTGTGACCCCATGTCCATGGAGTTTTCTTGGCAAGACTACTGGAGTGGCTTGCCAGTTCCTACTCCAGGCGCCTGCAGCACCTGGTATTCCCTGGTGGTTTCCCATCCAAGTACTAACCAGGGCCGACCCTGCTTAGCTTCCGAAATCAGGCGAGATCAGATGTGCTTAGGGCATCTAGGCAGCTCGCGTTCCGAGATATAGATATAGCTCGCGTTCCTGAATACAGGTGGATGTAAAGGGGCGGTATCGGGTGCCCACAGAAAGGGCTCCGAGTGATGCCTTTGGCACCCATGCTATAGGTTTGTCAACACTGGTATACATCCTAGAGATGGTATATAAGCAGCACATTTTGCTTTGCTTTTGCTTTTGCCTGTGCAATCTATCCTGTATTTCAGGGGCTAAAAATCATATGTCTCTCCCTTGATGGGCGTTTTTGCAACCCCTACCCCCCCCCAATAATTTTAAGGAGGAAATGCATATCCAGAAGTCACTGGGGGTATTATTTCCCTCTAAAATAAGACCACAGTATGCTCACATAAAATTTCAGCCCCCAAAACCTGTTTATATATACATAAATATAGTGTAGCTGTGTATAGCTACACTATAAAAGTAGTGTAGCTGCTGCAACCTTAGCAGATCTGAAGGTGGTAGGCCTGCTTATCATACATACACACAGGCGCTAACTTTAATATTGTGCTCTGAAAGAAAGAAATGGTTTAATAAGGGCTACAACCCGTATAAGGCAACCTACAAACTCCCAGAAAACACTTTATGATCCTCTTGGGGGCGATGACTCCTAAGATGGGAAACACTGATATAGATGGACCAGTGGCCAGTGTTTTACAAACAGCAGTATAGGTTTAGTATTGGCAAAGTCTTCCACATTCAAAATTTAAGTGTGAATCCACTGTACTCACTGGCCAAAGTATTGGATTTATTATGTACTGTACTAGCTTTTAGTCATTTTGTAAGCTGCCTTTTGTCACAGTTCAAATAAACAAATGAAATTATTGGCGTACAGTATATACCTATAGCCCTTAAGGACCTGGCCTTGGCCACCTAAAGGACTGCCTTTTCTAGCTATTAACCCATCGATTCACTGAAGTCTGTAGAGCAAAGTTTCCTGGTTGTTCTATCACCTGCACAGGGGCATCTAGAAGCAAACAGAGGGATAATCTATCTTGTGGCACCTGGCTATATAGAATTCCTTCCTTGGTCAAGGGCAACAGGTATTAACCTTGTTATAAATTTGCCAGCAGCTGTTAAAAGAATTATTAGCTTAATCAATAATGTATTGATTGTAGTATCTAAGTGCAATTTCTGGATTTTATTCTGGATCTTTGCTTTTGTACTTTTCTTAATGGATGTTGATGCTGCCTCGCAACTTTGTCAATGAAGGGTACTATTGAATTATTTTAAGTAAATAAAAAGATAACATAACATGAGCAACTATTTATTTGAGGAAGGGAACTACACCCATAGAAGCACAACAATCTTTTCAATGCCATTTATCTGACATCTGGATCATTACGTACACACCACGCCACTCACATAAGACCTAGCAGTAGTGTATGTAGTTTCATACCTTTGCCTATAGAATATGGAGTGTAAACCCCCTAGGCGCAGGCATGTCCAAACTTTGGCCCTCCAGATGTTTTGGATCACAATACCCACAGTCCTTTACCATTGGAAATACAGGCTTGGAATTCTGGGAATTGTGGTCCAAAACATCAGGAGGGCCGAACTTTGGACATGCCTGCCCTAGGGTGACATTGACCATTACACACACAAAAAAAACCCAAGACCTGGTTGTCTAATGCAGTGGTTCTCAACCTGTGGGTCCCCAGATGTTCTTGGACTACAACTCCCAGAAACTCCTTCCAGCACATCGAGTGGTGAAGGCTACTGGGAGTTGCAGTCCAGGTACATCTGGAGATACACAGGTTGAGAACGACTGGTCTAATGGGAACGGAAGTCAGATCCATTTCTGTTCTAAGTGTCAAAAAGTGAACTGAAACCTAGGAATGAGAGACTCTCCTGACTTCATTTTTCCATTTAGTTTCTTGATTAACTTCTCTTTCATTTTAAGAACATTAGCTGTGCCACAATCTGATGCAGGAAAATCTGATGCCACAATCTGATGCAGGAAAAAAACTCTCTCTACACCCATCCTGTAAAAAGGACGCAGGAGGAAAAAGGGAGGGAGATAAGACAGTCACACACCACACACACACATGCACACACACACACACACACACACACACACACACACACACACACACATTGGGACAAACAGACTTCAGATCACTGCCAGAAGGCTATATTGAGCCTTCTCACCAACGCAAGATCATGCCCTCTGAAGAATTTCTGGTATTGTTGGTTTCGACATCCATATTTTTCCTTTTACAGTACTAGAAAATTATGCAATGAGCACGAACGGTTTGGATTTTTATAGAGCCTTTGAAGCAGGTAAAGGGAGATAACTTTTATTGCAATACTCTGTTCCTCAGAACATGAAGGCATGTGACCTGCATAGATGACAGGTGGCAGGGTTCCCAAGAGGGATACAGTAGATACACGGCCACATAGCTAGCTGTGCAAATATCTCCTGAGCACCTCCGCACAGGGATACACCCTTGCAAATGGTAGGGAGTCAATGCCCAAAACACACAGACAGCGCAAGAACTTATCTTATCAAAAGAGGTGGCAAGACAAGACGCACAAGTCATGGCCTTTCCAGCTCTGAAGGTGAGATGCACACTTCAGATGAGGTCCAGAAGCAAAAGTCACACTCATTTCCTCTTTTCCCATTTCCTCTGGGCACTCACGAGGAGCCTGAAAGTCCATCATTCTTGATTACCACGAGGGCAGTCAAAACAATGATTCTTGCATGACACACCATCATTGGTCATAGGACCTTCACAAGGGTTCCAAATTAACATTCCACCTAAAATGAGATTATCAGCCTTTGGACGTATCATGGGGTGGTGGTGGGGGAGGCATGTCCAAACTTCGTCCCTCCTGATGTTTTGGATCACAACTCCCAGAATTCCAAGCCTGTATTTCCAATGGCAAAGGACTGTGGGCGTTGTGGTCTAAAACATCTGGAGGGCTGAAGTTTGGACATGCTACAGAAACAAACAATTGTGCTGGTAGAGTGACTCAATAAGGGAATTTGCTGCCTTTCATTTGCATGACCTGAGCAAGGCTGCTAATGGCAGTCCTTAAGGACCATTAATGAGTATGTCAACAGAAGCCAGAAGTGACTCAGAAGTGCATCATATCAGCAGCAGTACTCAAAAAGCATTACTTCTCAGCACACAGTCCATTAAAATGGCTAATCTTGACAATCACATCAAGAGTAACATGCCTGCATGCTGGGTGAGATAATTTCCCCTTCCCTCATAAGAAGGCTGTGCTGGCATTTTTATTCTACTTTCAAAAGTCTCACTGTTTGGTTCTTGCCCACTGGTCTCTCCATAATTGCTGGACAGCTCAGTGGTTTTAGCTCCTTGGCTGAGGAGTCAGAGGTTAGGAGTTCCAATCCCCACTGTGTCTCCTTGATAGGGACTGGACTCAGTTATCCTTCCAGCACTGAAATCCTTATGAATTCATTCAAGTAACTCTCTGCATAAAATCCTTTGTTTGAGACATTAGCATTCAGATGCTCACTTAGAGCATCTTAATATTTACAGTAGCAATTATTTTAAAAAGAAAAGACAATGTACCTGGCTGCAGGGCCAGAGGTTATATGTTTGGTTCTCTACTGAGCCTCCTTGATAGTGTCTGGATTTTGCCCAGTGTGTTGTTAGTCTGTGGAACTCCCTGCCACCAGATGTGGTGATGGCATCTAGCCTGGATGCCTTCAAAAGGGGATTGGACAGATTCCTGGAGGAAAATTCCATCACAGGTTACAAACCATGATGGAGATGTGTAATCTCCAGGCTTAAAACAGGGGTACTTCAAGGACCAGATGCAGGGGAGTGGTATCAGGAGACAGATATCTAGTCTTGTGCGCTTCCAGACGCATTTGGCGGGGCTACTGTGAGATACAGGAAGCTGGACTAGATGGGCCTTTGGCCTGATCCAGCACAGCTCTTCTTATGTTCCTATGATAAGGTCCCTTCCAGCTGTCCAGCTTTCTGTGGCCACTTGTTTTCCCTTTGTTTTTAACTTTCTCTCTACTGTTCTTGACTACAAATATCAGCAACAGCAGCTCCTGGGAGGTTTAACCTGAAATATAGCAGGTTCAAAGTGTGGTCTCTAATTCATATCCCCTCTTTTTTTTTTTCTTTCCCAACAAGAAAAAACATAAACGATGGTTAGCAAAATAAACAAGCAGTGTACAAGGGTGGAAACATGTTAAAAGAAAGTCTCTTTTTTTCATCCATGCAGACTAGTAGACACCAAAACAACAACAAACCGAAAACCAGTAAGCTACTGAGTCAAGCTACCAGGTGCAAGGAGCATCAGAACCATAACCTGCATCAAAAGACACATTCGGAGGTAAAGAGCAGTCAGGTAGGATAGATGGGCAGCTTTGCTGGATTTAGGGGCAATTTTCTGTTCCAGGGATCCTCTGGGACTGTAGGTAAAAAGATAAACGTTCCCCCGACACATGTCCAACTGTAGGGGCGGTGCTCATCTCTGTATTCAAGCTGAAGCGCCAGTGTTGTGCAAGCCCATGGCCACGTGGCCACCATGGCTGCAAGGAAACACTGTTTTACCTTCCCGCTTTTTAGGCAGTACCTATTTATCTACTAGCATTTTATATGCTTTCAAACTACTAGGTTGGCAGGAGCTGGGGTTAACAGCAGGACCTCACTCTGCTGCGTGGCACCCGGGATTTGAACCATCGAGCTGCCGACACTGTCGCTGACTGTTTCGGCGCCTTAGTCCACTGAGCCGCCACCGTAAGGGCTGTTAGAAGTAGCCACTGTAAGGGCTATTAGAAATGCAGAAAACCTTGCCAACAAAAACCACCAAAGGGTGGAAGTCCACTTCTAGGTTTTGAAAAGTGAATATTTGGAGGGAGATAAATGCACAATAGATAAGACCTCAAATATTCTTCATAAAGCTGCAGTCAACCACAATTTCCTGTGCATGCACTAGTATTCAGAGTTTTAAATGTTATAGATTCTCTTTTGTTGTTGTTCAAGACCAGGGGTCCTCAAAGTTTTCAAACAGTGGGCCGGTCCACCACCACCCAGACACCACTGGGGGCCAGATCACAGATCACAGCTTGCTTGCCACAAAACAGCTAGGTGGGGGCTTGCTTGGTCCCAAAACATTCAGGACCTTGGGGGGTAGGCCCCGGTGCCTTAGGTTGAGGACCCCTGTTCAAGACATAAGATAACATAAGATAAGAAGAGCCATGCTGGATCAGGCCAAAGGCCCATCTAGTCCAGCTTCCTGTAAAGCAGCCCCACCAGATGCGTTTGGGAGCGCATGAGACTAGATATCTGTCTCCTGATAAACTCCCTGCATCAGGGGAAGTACCCTGGTTTAAAGCCTAGAGGGTTTGTAACCCGTGATGGAATGTCTAGGAATCTGTCCCAGGCATCCAGGCCAGATGCCATCACCACATCCTTGGCAGGGAGTTCCATAGGGGCGCTGGGTGAAAAAATATTTTCTTTTGTCAGTTCTTACTCTTCCAGCACTCAATTTGAGGTATGTCCCCTAGTTCTGGTATTTTGAGAGAGGGAGAAGGCTTCCCTCTATCCACTTTACTCATACCCTGCATTATTTTGTTCAATCATACAGCGCCTTTTTTCCAGACTAAAGAGGCCCAACAGCCTTTCTTCATAGGGAGGTGCCCCAGCCCAGTAAAGCTCTCTTCTGCACCTTTTCCAGTTCCACTATGTCTTTCTTGAGACGGTGACACAATACTCCTGGTGGGGCTTACTATTGTTTTGTATAACGGCATTATAATGTTGGCTGTTTTATTTTCAATCCCCTTTTTGATAATCCCTAGCATGGAATTGGCCTTCTTCACCGCTGCCACACATTGGGGAGACACAGTCACAGAAAAAGTGAAACAACTGAGAGCACAGGCATCAACAAGGGCCATGCTTCCCAGAAACCACACCAGTGAGCTAAGAAGGCAGATACCATTAATAAAAGATGATACGAGACCATCCTAGACATGCATCCATGCTTTACAAGACAATGTACTAAAATATGTCCTTTGGATGAAGGCTAGAAAACCACTACTGCTGCTGATTTCCTGGGATCCTCAAGGCGTTACTAATGAAAGGTGCAAAATTTCTGGAAACTTTCTGAGAAAATGGGGGAAAGCTGTTTTTTCTCCCAAATGTTTCCATTTTCCCCAACGGCTTCAAAATGTCCAGAAAGTTTACATCTCTAATTTCACCCCACAAGGGTTACTGGAGTGTATCCTCTGATACATGATCAATGGTCATGCAGGCTGGTGAGGTTGACCCAGAACCCATCATCAGGGTATAGCGGTTTCCCACAGCTCTCCAGAGGTAAAAAAAAAAAGGCTCCAACTTCTAAAATATAGAGCACAGAAGTGTCTTATTACCCACATCTTTATAGTTTGCATTGAGGGCACACACATCCAGATCATTCTAGCAAAAGCATTCTCCCTCCTTATCTCCTGAAGTTCCTGTCCCATCAGATGAAATCACTAATGAAATATGCAGGACAGAAAACTGCACCACAACAATACGTCTCTTGCCTATTCAATGACCTGTCTTCATTTATAAAAGCACATATTTCGCATGAATGTACACCAGTCTGCTTCCTCCTCTCTCCAGCTCTGTCACTATTTCCTTATCGTAAAGACAAGTTCTGTTTCAGGTCAAGACAGGTGATGACATGGGAGAGGGCCTTCTCTGTTGCTCTTTCCAGACTTTGGAACTCCCCACCACAGAAGGCCAGGCTGGCCCCATCCTGCCTGTTATTCCACACGCTGCTGAAGACCTTTCTCTTCAGGCAACCTTTCCTTAAACAACTAGCTCCCTGAGTGAGGATTTTAAATCGATTGTTGAGCCTTACTGCTTTGAATGTGTTTTGCGTGTTGCTTTTGTTTACAGTTTTTTCAGTGTGGTACGGTACTTGTCTGATTTGTTTTAGTTACTGTACATAAGAACATAAGAGCATAAGAACATAAGAAGAGCCATGCTGGATCAGGCCAAAGGCCCATCTAGTCCAGCTTCCTGTATCTCACAGCGGCCCCACCAGATGCGTTTGGGAGCGCACGAGACTAGATATCTGTCTTTTGCATCTGGCCCTTGAAGTACCCTGGTTTAAAGCCTAGAGATTACACATCTCCATCATGGTTTGTAACCCGTGATGGACTTTTCCTCTAGGAATCTGTCCAATCCCCTTTTGAAGGCATCCAGGCCAGATGCCATCACCACATCCTGTGGCAGGGAGTTCCATAGACTTACAACGCGCTGGGTGAAAAGATATTTTCTTTTGTCAGTTCTTACTCTCCCAGCACTCAATTTGAGTGTATGTCCCCTAGTTCTGGTATTTTGGGAGAGGGAAAAGAGCTTCCCTCTATCCACTTTACTCATACCCTGCATTATTTTGTACGTCTCAATCATATCCCCCCTCAAGCGCCTTTTTTCCAGACTAAAGAGGCCCAAATGTTTTAGCCTTTCTTCATAAGGGAGGTGCCCCAGCCCAGTAATCATTTTAGTCGCTCTCTTCTGCACATTTTCCAGTTATACTGTATACTCACTCTTGTTGGCTAATCATCATCATCATCATCATCATCATCATCATCATCATCATCATCATCATCATCATCATCATCATCATCATCATCATTTATAGTCCTTAGACCAGACTCACATAAATATAAAACCTTATAATTTCCAAATTCCAAGCATTCCATTACATTAAAACATGTTAGCAAGCATATGGGTGTGCTCTCCGATTGGCATAGGCTGGCTTTACTCGCAGGAGGCATAATGGGGAATTGAACGCATAGCCTCTGGCTCTGTTGCCAGATATCTGACTCACTGATCTAAAAGAACCAGAACGCCAAATGTCGTGTTTATTGTTCACTAGATGCTCTGAGCACATCCCATCTTGCCTGATCTCGGAAGCTAAGCAGGGTCAGGCCTGGCTAGTGCTTGGATGGGCGACCAGCAGGGAATACCAGATGCTGTAGGCACCTGGAGTAGGGACTGGCAAACCACTCCAGTATTCCTGCCAAGAAAACTCCATGGACATGGAGTCAGAAAGGGTTGGTCAGGACTGTAAGGACACACAGAATCAATAAAATCTCCAGCCACACCCTCCAGAAAATAGGAAAACAGGCATATACAGTGCCCATAATCGGTTCTAATGTACTGACCTAGTCCTTTCCCAAACTGCAATAAAAACTTTGCGATGAGTTTGTGTGAGCTTGGGAAAAGCCTTGTTTGGGGTGGCGTGGGAGGGCTGTATTCCAAACGCGGACCAATCAGCATCTTCCACCGCAAGCCTACCTCACCGGGTTGCTGTGAAGACAATCCCCTCTGAGTAGGAAAAGCAGGTCAAGATGCCAAGAGGCAATCCCTGCTGCAACCTATGTCGCCTGCCATGCGGTCGCTTCCCAAGTCGGGCGACCCTCTCCGGTCACCCTCTTGGAACGGACCCTTCATTCCAGACCCGATTTGGGTCTCTAAAAACGGCCGCTTCCTGCTCGGAGCCAGCCTGGCCACTCTTATCATTAGCTGTCGTGAAAGATGGACAAAAGGAAGCCTCTTCCGACCCCACCCTCCGGGGTAAAATAAATAAATAAATAAATAAATAAATAAATAAATAAATAAATAAATTTCCAAGAGAACCGGACCAGGCTCGAACCTGCAACCTAGCGGGCTGGCCTGTATTCCCCCCACACACACACACACACTCATCCCTCTCTCCCCGGGTTTGCCCCTCTCCTCTTCCAATCCCCCGCCCTGCTGCCCTCCGCGCACCCTTTGCGGAACACACCTGGATGCCCTCCGGCCGCTAGGCGAGACTGGGTCCCCCACACACACACCTCACCTGGAGCAGGTGAAGGCGCAGCAAGAGAGAGAAAGAGGGACCGCCGAAGAGGAAGCCCCCGGCAGCTCCTCCTGCCTGCCTGCTCTCTCCCTCCGCCTTCCAGTGGGAAAGAGTTTCAAGCCCCCGAGAAAAGAGAGAGAAGAGAGAGGACGTCGCGTTACCTTCGGGACGTTACCTTCGCCACCACGCCGGCCGCCGCCCTCCAGCGAGGAACGCCCAAGAAGGTGCGCCCTGGCCGGCGCTCCAGGCTCCGCGCCGCCGCCGCCGCTGCTGCTTCGCCTCTCCGCCGGGCTTCCGCTCGGCGTCAACAGGAGGGCAAGCCGGGCTCGAAAGCGCCCCCTCCTCCTCCTCCGGCCTCTTCCCAACCTGCCCGCCTTCTCCACGCCCTCCCCTCCCATGACCCGAGCCCTCCTTGGCCTCACGAGGAGTCCTAGGTCTGATCAAGCCTGACCTCTCTCTGGAGGCAAACATCAGAACAGCCTTGCTGGAACAGGCCACCCCACCCCAGCCCATCCAGTCCAGCGTTCTGTCTCACACAGCGGCTCACTATTTGCTTCAGGGTATTCCCAAGCAGATGTCTTCCCCTGCTTACCATTCCCTGCAGATGGCATGGAGAGATATCCTAGGTATTTGTCCAAGCCCGGGGTTGTCCTTAGGCTTCCATAATGATAGCCATGGATACCCTTGTTCTCCATGAACTTGTCCAGTCCTTTCTTAAAGCGGTCAAGGCTGACAGATGTCACCCCTTCTTCTGGCAGGGAAGAGTTTCGACATGTTGGAACTCAGGCTGTCCCGCTTTGGGCCCATCACGGGAAGGCAGGATCCCATCTGGGAAAATAGATCCTAATGGTAGGAAAAGACAGGAGGCAGCAGGAAAAGAGGAGGAGCAAATAGCAGAGGGATTGACTCAGTAAAGGAAGCCACAGCCTTGAATTTGCAAGAGCTGGGAATGAAAGCTGAAGACAGAACATTATGAAGACTGAACATTCATGGGGTCACCATAACCTGTGGGTGATCGGGTGGCAGATGATACTGTAGCTAACAACAAGAACGACCTGCAATTCTTTGACTGTAGGTTTCTGGGGAAACATTTGAATTTTTGTTTCCTTTTGTAGCTATTCAAATGTCTGTTTCTCATCTATTTGGCACTCATTATTCTCCCGTCACCCTGTGAGCATGGTCAGACCTTGTGGACTAGTTATTTTGCTGCTCTATTTATTATTAGTAGTAGCACTTCTGTTCCCTTCTAATTTATGCTGCTGTTCTTTCACTTTCGTTAACAGCACAAGATTCTCTAATTTGTCCTTGGTTGGAAGAGAGATACCACAACAAAAGACTTGGGTTTATAGATTTGGCATTTTGAGTTACCCTCCCTTTTAAGTCTGTAGATACTGTAACACGCATCCCTATCATGGCTTATAACCTGCATTGGACTTTTCCTCCAGGAATCTGTCCAGTCTTTTAAAGGCATCTAAGCCAGATGTCATCACCACATACTGCAGCAAGGAGTTCCACAAACTAACAACATGCTGGGTAAAGAAATATTTTCTTTTGACTGTTCTCATTCTCCCAACCCGCAATCAGAGTGGATGACCCCTGGTTCTGGTATTGTGTGGGAGGGAAAACAGCTTCCCTCTGTCCTTGTTACCAGTTACTGTACTCTCCTAAGTATATGCACATATTATTTATTTATTTATTTATTTATTTATTTATTTATTTATTTATTTCCCACCCTACTGGCCTAAAAGGCCAATCTGAGTGGCTACAGTAAAATAAAACACAAATAAAAAAAAAAAAATAAGCAGCAGGTTATATAAGCAACAAGAAAAACAATAGAAATATCACTGCCAAATGCTCAGATTTTACAATAACAAAATACAATAACAAAGTAAAGAAATATAAATAATAAATAACAAAATAAAAAAAGATTTTAGATGGTGGGATGGGGGAGAGAATACATCGAAATACTGCCCTTCTCCCTCTTATTGTATATCTCTGGATTAACCCAAGGATCCCAACTGGTTTGGGTTGTTAAGCAGGCATGTCCAAACTTCAGCACTTCTGATGTTTTGGACTACAACTCCCAGAATTCTAAGTTTAGATTGCCAATGGCAAAGGACTGTGGGAGTTGTGGTCCAAAACATCTGGAGGGCCGAAGTTTGGACATGCCTGTAAGTGTCTCTCCTCCTTGCTCTATTTATGTTAGTATTAGGTCTCCTGTCATAGAGAACCGTTCATTAGTGATTTATCCAGTTAAAATAAGGCACAGCAGAATTATTTGAAGTGGCTTGGATTTTTTTTAAAAGACACTGTAACGGCCACAACACAGACTTCTTTCACAGACACAGAGAATTGTGTACTGTATCTTTCATTTTTATAGGGCCTGCAGATATATCATAGGCCGGCATTCCTCATCACAGGATGAGGTTAATAAAATAAAACTCATCTTTTAGAAATCTTTTACTCATCCAGGGCTGTGAACCAGGAAAAGAACAACATCAATTCAACTGTAATTCCTTTCTATGATGAAGTAACATTTATGGGCAGAGGTGTTCACTACACTTGTGAAGTAGAACCCTTGGCTCCGTGGTTCCAGTGCAGTACTGCTACCAAGTCTCTGCTCATTACCTGAATTCGATCCCAGTGGATTCAGGTAGCCAGCTCAAGGTCGACTCAGCCTTCCATCCTTCCTAAGTTTGATCCCAACAGATCCAGGTAGCCAGCTCAAGATTGACTCAGCCTTCCATTCTCCCAAGGTCAATAAAAGGAGTGCCCCAGAGCACAGAGAGAAACTCCTTGTTCCCTGAGTTCCTAGCTCTCTGACAATGTCAGGCACAGAGTCTGGTGAAATGTCAGGAAGAAAAACTTCCAGAACATGGCCAAACAGCCCAAATAACTCACAACAACTATCAGATCCTGGTCGTGAAAGCCTTTCAGAAATGCACTGAGCATCCTGGTTGCTTTATTTATTTATTTATTTATTTATTTATTTATTTATTTATTTATTTATTTATTATATTTGTATACCACCCGTCTTCCAATGGAACTCTGGGCAGTTCACACCAATCAAACACAGGAACCATAAAAAAGATCAGAATAATAATAATAATGTTACAAAAAAATAAAAATGGGTGAGGGGCAAAGTGCTCCTTGCATAATTATGCTGTAAACTACCCAGGGAGTAGTCTAGCACTATGGGGCAGTATATAAGTCAAACAAGCATCCAGAGGTTTGACCTTTTAACAGACTTTTCGAATAACCTGTATATGCAACATAACATACATAGTATATTTGGGTTTTCTCCCATTTAGCTGTTACAAAGTGCTAGCAAAAAGCTAGCAACCCTGTTCACAGTGTGGCACTGGGTGTGGAGGCAATGCTTCCTTCTTGATTTCCGGCACTGAATGTTTGACTCTTTAGAAACACTTTGGCTTTCGAGCAGCCAGTCGACATCTATCTAGGTGGTCCATCACAACCAAATCCCAAAGACCAAAACTCATCAGTAAGTGCATTTAGGAACAAGGAGACTGCTTGACATCTATTTGTTTTAGAAGAGACCACCTGCGTTTGTTCCTTTAGCTTGGCAATGCCATCATCATGGGACAGTAGAGCGTGGTCACGCTAGTCTTATGGGGCGGAAAGGCAGAGTTCTGTAGATAGGCCAAATATGTGATGTTTTTGACCACATGAGGGTATTTTTAGTGGAGAGATAAGAAATGGATGGCTAGCAGTACGTTTCGCCAGTCCTGCAAGTGTTTTTTAGAGAGAGGAGGCCCACGAACTATACAAAATAGCAGTACTCCATTCTTCGTGATCTATGGCTCCATCAAAAAGCCTGGGATTATGAAATGGGAAGCTGAAGCTGAAATCTGACACCCATTCAAACCCCTTATCTTTGCCTTCATCACCTTTCCTGAGGAGAAAACAACTAGGCCAGTCCTTCTTTATAAGCCTAATGATTTCACAACAGAGAGAAGAGGGGTTTTGGAGCAAAGTACTGTATCTAAGACCGGGGCAAGCTTCCACAGCCCATGGGTCACATTAAATGTCTCTGGATGTTTTTTGCACCACTTCAGTCCCTCTTGTCAGCAGTGCTGAAGCTTCTGCCACGGCTACCTCAAATATTCCCAGAAATTGTGCTGAATAACCTGGCACACAGTGGCGCTCAGTCTTTCGTTCACAGTGGAATGGTGCCATTGGTGGGCTGTTGGACCACTCCTGGCTAGTGGCTGAGCCCTCAAGCATGCGTTCAGACTCTAGGGCAGAGCTAGGAACGCTTTTGGCCATATAGATTTTATGAGATGCCAGTTTCCATCACTTCCAGCCATACAGATAAATAATGAGAGATACCGAGAACATTCATTTCTTAACCTTTGGGAAACTACAAATTTCCCATCCCCTGCTCTATGACAACAGTGTATAAATGGCAAATAAATAAGTTAAATTAAAAGAGACCATATCCTGGTCAGAAGGAAAACTCAAAAGCACAGGTAAAGAGAGAGCTTTGGGGGGATTTTTAGACTTAAATCTAACAAGCTTGTCATGCTAATTTTAAATTCAATGTGCACCCTGTTTAATGTATTCAGTCTCTATTGATAATCGTGCTGTCAAGTCAATGTTTAGAGCAGGCATGTCCAAAGTCAGACCCGTGGGCCAAATGTGGCCCATTTTCAACTTTTGAGTGGCCCACGGCCTCTTCTCCCAACCAGCTCAGCCTGTCATGCATCCCCGCCAGCTGGCGCCTCCCCATACTGGATGGAGACATCAGTGTGCAGTTTTATGATTTGCCTGCCCTCCCTGCCTCTCTCCACCCACCCACCCAGTCACCTGCCCAGCCTATCCACCCCTGGCTCCATTGCTGCAGCATCCTCCCCACCCCCTTGCATGTTATAGAGCAGTGGTGGCGAACCTTCGACACTCCAGATGCTTTGGATCACAACTCCCGTAGTCCTTCTAGGCTCGGAATTCTGGGAGTTGTGGTCCAAAACATCTGGGGTGCCAAAACATCTGAAGTGCCAAAGGTTTGCCACTACTGTTATAGAGTCTTGTCCAAAGTCCGGCCCTGGGGCCAAATGCACCTGAATGTTCAGCCCACACACATTTTCACCTCACCAAATCTGGCCCTCCTTGCAAAAAGTTTGGACACCCCTGGTTTAGAGTGAACCTTTTCAGGGTTTTCTGTGTATAAAATATTCAGACGTGGTTTACCGTTCCCTTTTTGGGACACCCTGGGACTGCTCAACTTGCCCAAGGCCAACAAAGCTGTCTCTGCTCATAGGAAATGAATTGAACTTGCAACCCCTGACTCTGCAGCCAGATGGCTAAACCACTGCACTACCCATAAGAACATAAGAACATAAGAAGAGCCCTTCTGGATCAGGCCCATCTAGTCTAGCTTCCTGTATCTCACAGGGGCCCCACCAGATGCATTTGGGAGCGCATGAGACTAGATATCTGTCTCCTGATACCACTCCCCTGCATCTGGCCCTTGAAGTACCCTGGTTTTAAGCCTGGAGATTACACATCTCCATCATGGTTTGTAACCTGTGATGGACTTTTCCTCCAGGAATCTGTCCAATCCCCTTTTGAAGGCATCCAGGCCAGATGTCATCACCACATCCTGTGGCAGGGAGTTCCATAGACTAACAACGCGCTGGGTGAAAAAATATTTTCTTTTGTCTGTTCTTACTCTCCCAGCCCTCAATTTGAGGTATTTGTTACCTAGTTCTGGTATTTTGTGAGAGGGAGAAGAGCTTCCCTCTATCCACTTTACTTATGCCCTGCATTATTTTGTACGTCTCAATCATATCCCCCCTCAGGCACCTTTTTTCTTTAACTGTCCTTAGTTTCAGTTCAAAATTCAGTGACTGAGAGAGGTGGCATGGGTACAGGGACTGTCTACACCCCTATTAAAACAGCTCCACTGGCTGCCAATCAGCTATCGAGCACAATTCAAGGTGCTGACCTTGACCTAGAAAGCACTATACAGCTTGGGTCCTACCTACCTCAAAGATCGAATCTCACAGTATGAACCAACTCAGGTGTTAAGGTAATCAGAGAGGCCCTTCTCTCCATCCCGCCACCCTCACAGTACACGTCTTGTGGGAACCCCTGAAAGGGCCTTTCTCAACTGCTGCGCCCAAACTCTGGAACTCCCTCCCAGTAGAGGTCAGGACTGCCTCATCTCTCTTGTCCTTCTGGAAACAGGCAAAGACCTTTCTCTTCAGGCAAGCTGTCCCTGAATGATGGACTACCGTGTGTATTTTAACCATGCAGCTTTAATGCAATGTTGTTTATTAATGCGGTAAGATGTCCCTCAATTCCTTGTTCTCAAATACTTGAACATGTCTTAATTGTACTGGACTGTATATTATCCCTCATTACTTTAAGCTGCCTTGGGTCCTTTTCCATGGAGAAAGGCAGGGTAAAAATACTCTAAAACAAACAAACAAACAAACAAACATTCTGGAGGAATGGGTGGATCCTGATAAGAGTACCTTTAGAAGTAAGATATTCTTGCAATATTTTATTTCTTTCAGGTGCCATTTTGGGCCAGCCAGTCTTAAACAAACACATTTATTTTGCAGCAAATGTATTGGTATATCAGAGCCTCCTCGTTGCCAAAATACACTGGTTTATTCCAACCAACTTGCCATAAACCCGAGGGTTTGCATGGAATTCTTATTCAATCAGTCAATTCAGATTGCTTGGGGCAGATGTGCCTTCTAAAATGGTTATTTTCACACAGAGAAGTTAAGCAGCTCACCTAAATAGCAGTACTATTTAAATGCAGTTCAAGTTAGATGATCAAAACAAAAGCCAAGTACAGTGGTACCTTGTATAAAGGAATTAATTTGTTCCCAATGAAATTATGTTAAGCAAATTTTCCTTTATACAAATTCCCATAGGAATGCATTGAAAATGGAGTAATCCCATTTTTATGTTGTACGGATTTTCCTCATAGGCAATTAGGTTAAGCAAATTTCCCCTATCTCCGGAATTTTTTATGTTGTACAAATTTTATGTTATACAAGCTGTTTGTTATACAAGGGTCCACTGTAAATGTGTTAGGTTTCGCAGTGGAAGAAATAAATCAGACTTGGAACCAGATATTTATCTACTTCTTCAAATATGGGAAGCTGACAGGCCTATTATTGGGGCCTAGAACCAGCTTAGAGCTGGAACTGGTTATTTTATGTCCTAGAATCTGTCTGTTTTCTGGTTCTCTCCTTGCTTCATAAGCTGTTGTACATAATATCTGATGCATCATGCTTTGGTTAATAAATGTTCCAATGAGGTGTCTTGAGTCAGTTTGCTTTGAGTCATCTGTTTGCCAAGCTACCGCAAGTCGAGTTAGTATACGTCACCTGGTTAACAGGTGACAACCTAGTCGTGGAGTTCCCATTTGTGATGTGATAACAAACCATTTCTCATGTTTTGGCTGTTTGGGAACTCTGTGTACTTCAGATAATGATATAAAAAGTTCTAACCCACCTATTCATCTTAGGCAGAATGTTGCTTCTTTTATCTACAGAAGGGACTTTAGAAATAATTGCTGTATTCTCAGTAAAAATACAGTGTCCAAAATGTCTTTCAATATGCCTGCTAGCCTATCTAGTCTCGTGCGCTCCCAGACACATTTGGTGGGGCCACTGTGAGATACAGTGGGCCTTTGGCTTGACCCAGCATGGCTCCTCTTATGTTCTTATGTTCTTATAACGCCTTTCACATTACATTCACCAGTGAACTGAATGTAAGTCAAGCTGCTGCAAGCTGAGAAGTTAGCATAGGCATTTGCTTTCACAGAACCAGTCATGTGGCCTGGCGGGCAACAGGAAATGCCTACACTGACTTCTTAACCTGTGGCAATTTGCTGCTCAAATTTAGCAACCACAGAACATAAACATTGGGTTTATCCACCTCAGTGTATTTGGGACCATTGAACATGTCTGTGCCTCTCTACAAGAAGCTGCCCAGTGATAGCTGTTCATGATAACTTCAAATCTCCTCTTGATTTCCTTTCAATATTTATTTATTTGGACTGGAACTGGATAGCCCTTCAAATAGAGGATTGTCCTGTGTAAAATAGGGCAAAGGAAACTCTATCTATCTATCTATCTATCTATCTATCTATCTATCTATCTATCTATCTATCTATCTATCTATCTATCTATCTGGGATCCAGTGGATCCAGATGTGACTTCGGACCAGAGATCAGTGGTCCTCACTTCCTGACTGCTGGCTGCGTGGGTCCCCAGTTCTGCCCCTGGACTGCAGCTCTTAAAGGGGCGGGAGCCAAAAACCAAACAGAAGAAAGCCCCGCACTCACTATCCCTTCGGATCAAATAACAGGACGGAAGAGCAGGTACCTGAAAGCTGGTGGAGTCTTCTGGGGGATTTCCTGTAAACTCCAGCTGGTGGGTAAACATTTTTAAGCTCCGGAGCTGGAGCCCCCGGAGTTTGGGAACGTGTATAAACTGACTTAAAGGATTAAAAACAAACAATATTGAAAGCTAAAAACAAAGTATTACTATCCACTGCTGGATGTGGCTTAGGTCTCTGGCTGGTTGGTAGTTCAGTCCCCTACTGAACCTCCCTTGGGTTCCCAGATTTTTGGGACTACAACTTCCAGACGTCCTGGCCAGCACAGCTAGTGCCGAATGTTTCAGGGAATTTTAGTCCAAGAACATCTGAGGACCCAAGTTTGGGAACCCTGATCTACCCCAATAGTCAGATGCAGGTGGATAAGGGTGGTGTTTTTCCTGGGATTGGGGAGCAAATAAAAGCTTCCAGTGAGCTGGAGTGAGTCCCAGATTTGCTAGCTGCCCATCTGCTACTGATGTGTATCTCCACTGTAGCATATCTCAGGTAAGTGACAATGAGATCTAGCATAAAGGCAGTCTCTTGCCATTTCCACAGGATCCCACAGCTGTTCGAAAGTGACCAGTGTAAACACGGATCCTCCTTCCTTAGAAAAGGGAAATTCACCTTTGGCAAATATTGATGTTGTAGGAGGGATCCTTGTAGAGAATGTGGTAGCACCGGTCAACCTACAAAGTAGATCTTGGAGATGGGAGGGAAAAACAGACAGTTTAATGAATGACAGACTAAATATCTGGTACTTTTCACCAAACAGAAGAGAATAGTTGCACAACCTAAAACATTTTCTTGAGGCTGTTTTAGGGCACATAAATATGCACTTTATTCTATCTAAATTCCTTTTCAGAAGCTCCCTAAACCTGTTATTATCAACCTAGGCACCAGCCTATTGTTGTCTGTGTTGTAGTCTCTATGCACTGGGGTGTGTCTTTACCATTGCCTGGGGTATGTGTGAAAGTTATGAGAGGAGGGCCATGTGTTGTGATATAATAAGGATCTATACAGTGTTATTCTGATCTCTTTGATACACCTTGATTCTGCTTCAGCTGGCAACAACTATAGCAGCAGGTTAGATAGTCAGAGGCCTAACCAGGGTCATATCAAGACATTTTGCTGTCTGAGTCAAAGCAGCTAATGATGCCTTGCACTCATTAAAATCAAGGTGCATGGCACCCAAAGCCTACCAAAATACTTTGGGTTATGTGGCAAAACTTCTCTCCCTCCATATGATGAACATTCACTAATAATCACCTGAATAACATGCAGTATAATGATCGCCCTATTGTGATGCCTTAGATCTCCCGCCTGAGGTGGCTTCCTTTTCCTGCTTAATGACAGAACAGACCCTGGCCTAATTGAAAGCTGGTGTACTGAAGCTTGTAAGGATTAACTAGAATCAGTTGTTGGAAAGACTGTTGTATCAACCAATGGCAGTATAAACCCTGCCATGAAGGTTTTAATGCAAGCTTTGGGCTGTCATCTGCTGTGCATCAAATATTGGGTTGATAGATCAGGAATGTCTACCCTCATCATAGCTGCCAACTCTCCCGTTTTGGCCAGGAAAAACCCCGTGTTGTATTCTCTTTCTTGTTTCCCCCCCGGATCGTTGATATTCCCAGAAATATCCCAAATCTCCCCCCCCCCTCCGATCTGAGACCGAGCAAGCAGCACACTGGCTGCACTCTGCTTCCCCTTCATCCAATTGGGGCAGTTCAAATCGGGAGGGCGGTGTGGTCCCCTGCTCCCACCTGCCGCCCAGATGATGGGTGCTGCACCTGCGCGCCTTACCGATCTACAGCCCAGCTGAAGAGGTGGAGCAAGGCTGGGGAAGAGGGGATGAGCTGGTGCAGCAGCCAGAGGGGCGTGCTTGCGTTTGTGCTTGCGCTAGTGCACGCGCACACTCATCCCAGTGGTGAACAAACTTGATAGGCATGACCCTCATAAGATTTCAAAATATGTGTCCTTTTGATCTGTCAAAGGGGCACAGCAAGCACCACTTGGAATGGAGATCACAATTGTTCTAGGGCCAGCTGATTGCGGAAATAAGCAGAAGGCCTTATATTTTTCTAAATAATTTGATTGGACCAAGTGTATGCATCCATTCCCTCTCTGCCATGTCTCTTCAAATGGGCACTGTTGCCCATTTGGCATGGCGGTATTGTGTAAACAAGAATTTGTACCTGATATAGCAAGACTTCTAACAATACTAGTCTTAGAGAGGAACTGAGGGGTTGTTTGACTTCAGAAAGAAATGTTGTGTTTTTTTCATGCAGGAATTGATGATTTATTTATTTATTTATTTATTTATTTATTTATTTATTATTAAATTTATACCCCGCCCATCTTCCGAAGGGGAACTCTGGGCGGCTTACAAAAGCTGAACAGTTCAGCATATATCAAAATACAGACACACAAACAATTAGACAATTTAAAATAAAACCATATGGGCACCGTTGTAATAATGTACAACGCTCACAAAACAGCTAGCAATAGAGCTAGGAAACAGCAGATGGTGAGGGAAAAAAATCTATTAGGCTAGGTCACCAAAGGCCTCGCGGAACAAGATGGTTTTCACCGCTCTGCGGAAGGCCAGCAGGGTCTCTGCAGAGTGCACTTCACTGGGGAGGCTGTTCCACAATTATGGAGCAGCCACCGAGAAGGCCCAATTGCAAGTGGAAGTTCTTCTGGCCTCTCAGGGGGTGGCAACCCGAAGCGAGTGCGCTAGCGACTGCCGAACTGGTCGGGCCGAGGTTGATCGCTGGGCGATCCGCTCTGCCAGGTAGTCCGGGCCCAAGCCATGGAGGGTTTTATAAACTAAAACCAGGACCTTGAATCTGATCCGGGACGCAACGGGCAACCAATGCAGACGAGCTAAGACTGGGGTGATGCGGTCGTAATGGCGTGCACCCACCACCAGTCTGGCCACTGCATTTTGTACCCGCTGCAGTCGCCGGAGGAGAGTCAAGGGCAACCCCATGTAGAGGGCATTGCAGTAGTCCAACCTCGAGATTACCAGTGCTTGAACCACTGTTCTCAGTGAGTTGCCGTCGAGGTACGGGCGGATCTGGGCAATCTGGCATAGATGATAAAATGCGGCCCGAGTCATGGCAGCCACTTGGGCATCCAGAGATAGCGCCTGATCCAGGACCACGCCCAGATTCTGAACCCTATCCTCCAGCTGGAGGGAAACACCCTCCAAGCTGGGGAGAGGGCCTCCGTAACCAGTCGGGGAGCTCCCAAAGAACATCACCTCGGTCTTCTCGGGATTGCGTTTGAGCCTGTTGGCCCTGGTTCAAGCCATGATCACCTCTAGGCACTGGTCGAGGGTCCGGACAGCTTCCACTGCAGAGGTGGAAAAGGAGAGATAGAGCTGCATGTCATCAGCGTACTGATGACAGCAGACTCCAAATCTCCAAATGACCCCAGCCAGCAGTCTTACATAGATGTTGAACAGCATGGGGGAGAGAGACGAGCCCTGCGGAACCCCACAAGGGAGTGTCCATGGGGCCGACAACTCTCCACCATGCTGCACATACTGAAGCCGACCCTCCAAGAAGGATCAGAGCCAACTGCGAACAGTGCCTCCGATACCCACCTCAGAGAGCCGGTCCAGTAAGATACCGTGGTCGACGGTATGGAAGGCCACTGACAAATTCAGGAGAACCAACAGGGTAGAGCAACCCCTGTCAGCCGCCCGGGTTAGGTCATCTTGCAGCGCGACCAAAGCTGTCTCGGTCCCCCGGCCAGGCCTGAAACCGGACTGGCAAGGATCAAGGCACTGCTGTTCTTCCAAGAATGACTGAATCCGAGTCACAGCCACCCTCTCGATAACCTTGCCCATGAAGGGAACATTGGTGATCGGACAATAGTTTGCCAATTGGTCCAATGCCAAGCCCGTTTTTTTCAAAATGGGCTTTACCAATGCCAAGGAAAAAACGTTTGATAAGAATAAAAAATAAAAATTGGTATTGGTTGTTTTCTTTGTAAGTAGCCAATGCACCTTGATAAATTGTCAATGCACCATTAGTGGTTCATCAAAATTGCCACGCTAAACTAACCCACTCTCTGTAAAGCTTAAATGTCCTGTGCTGTATATTTCTATCTGTCTTTAATAAACCTTTTGCTATAACTAACTAAGCGTGGCAATTTTGATGAACCACTAATGGTGCATTGACAATTTATCAAGGTGCATTGGCTACTTACAAAGAAAACAACCAATACCAATTTTTATAGGCAAATTTTATTCTTATCACCCCTCACTGAAGGAGGCGATGGCGATGACAGATGCCCACTCGGGCATGCTTCCTCCGGCAGCTTTTATGAGCCATGATGGGCAAGGATCGAAGGGGGTGGGCGCGGGTCGGCAGTGGGCAATTGCCCTGGAGGCCTCCGAAGAGGAGACAGGCCTAAACTCAACCAGTCGAGGAGAGTGAGGGGGGGAAGCAACTGGGGTGGCGAGGGAGGGCTAGTGCAACCAGATTTGAAACCGGCCCGGATGGCCTCATTTTTTGATCTACAAAAGACTGCAAAATTCTCACTACTGAAATCAGTAGGAGGAGGCCTAGCCAGACTACGATTGGTGAGGTCTCGAACCACCCGGAAGAGTTCCGCCTGGCGGTTCAAGGCCTCATCAATTCTCAGGGAGTAGTACGATGTTTTAGCCTACCTGATTGCTCACGAGTAGCGCCTAGTCTGGATAACAACTGCAGTCTTGTTAATAGCTGTCCGGCTTCGTCTCCAGTTGCTCTCCAGCCTCCTCCGCTCCTGCTTCATCGCTCTTAGCTCCGCCGTGAACCACGGCGAAGGTCGAGCTCTGCCACGGAGGAGGCGCTTAGGGGCGATTTGGTCGATGGCACGGGAAGCTGACTCAAACCATTGGTTAGCCGTAGCCTCGGCCGAATCGTCAGCCAAGCCACCCGGAAGCTCCCCAAAGGCTTCACGGAACCTAGAAGGATCCAGAAGCCTCCGGGGGCGGGCCCAAACAAGGGGCCGATGGTCCCTGCGGGGGGGCACGATTGACAGGGAAAAGGACAACAGGTGGTGATCTGACCATGACACAGGTAAGGAGACAATGTCCCCCACCTCCAGATTAGAAACCCCCGACATGGAGGAAAATACCAGGTCCAGGGTATGCCCGCACCTGTGGGTAGGGCAAGAAATATGCTGGGATAGGCTCATGGAGGTCATGGACTCCATGAATTCCAAAGCTGCACCAGATAGTTCACCACCAGCATGCACGTTGAAGTCCCCGATGACCAAAAGCCGGGGGGACTTCAACAGAGCCACAGCAATGAACTCCGAGAGCTCTGGCAGGGATTGTGCTGGGTTGCGGGGAGCGCGATAGCCCAGCACAATGCCAAATCTATCCCGCTGACCTACCAGCAGGTGGAGGCATTCTAGCCCCGGACTCACCAATGTCGAGGCCCTGGTCACATGAAGAGATTCCCTGTAATTATGATTATCCTAAGAGAAAGAGTTCCAAATAGCTAAATAGGTATACATTTGAGCAGGTGGCAAACAGACATTTTTAAAGGCCTGTTTAATGAAATGATGTCTTGCAGTTGTTTTTTCTTTAATATAAACCTGATTAGTTAGCTAAATAGATGTGGGCGGACAACGTTCAGGTGGATACACAGTTGGTTGCATTATTATTCTTGAAGAGTGCTTATCAATGGCTTCTTCTCAACCTGGAAAAAGGTAACAAGCAGGGTTTTCCAAGGCTTGGTACTGGGCCTGGTACTCTTCAACAGTTTTATTAACGACTTGGATGATGAGATGCAGGGAGTGCTAATAAAATTTGCAGATGACACAAAATTGGGTGGAACAGCTAATACCCTGGACACAGACAAAATTTAAAAAGTTCTTGATAGACTCAAGTACTGGGCTGAAAACAACATAACAAAATTTCACAGAGATCAGTGCAAAATTCTACTTGGATGGGTGGCGAAAACAAATTCAGAGTTACAAGATGGCAGATCCTTGATTCAGTAATACTACATGTGAGAAGGATCTTGTAATAGTTGTAGACCACAAGCTGAAGATGACTCAACAGTACGGTGTGGCTGCAAAAAAAGGTAAATGGTATTTTAGCATGCAATAACTGATGTATAGTCTTCAAATCATGTGATGTGGAAGAATTCAAGATAAAATTGGACATCCATCTGCCAGATATGCTTTGATTTGTATTAGAGATGGGTAAAAAACAGAATAAGGCCGTTTTGTTTCATTTTGTGTTTCTTTTTTCCGTTTCTTTCTGTTTTGTTTGAAATGAATTTTTCAAACCACACCCACTTTTTAAAAACCCACCGCTTCTCCCCCAATGCCAAGTCATTTAAAAAGTCTTTGAGCCACTGTGGCAAGCGTTTTCCTCGGTGGCTAAAGACATTTTACACAACCTGCCGCTTCCCCCCCCCCAAAAAAATCAGGCTCATCCGGGGGAGAAGCAGTGGATCATTTAAAATGTCTTTAGCCACCGAGGCAAAAGCTTGCCTAGGTGGCTTAAGACATTATAAATGACCCACAGTTCTCCCCCAACATGCCCCATGGGGGGGAATGCGGGTTGTTTAAAGAGGTTTCCCATAGGAATGCATTGCTTTTCAATGCATCCCTACAGGAAACCTTGCTATTAATGATTGAGACATACAAAATAATGCAGGGTATGAGTAAAGTGGATAGAGGGAAGCTCTTCTCATAAGAACATAAGAAGAGCCATGCTGGATCAGGCCAAAGGCCCATGGGACATACACTCAAATTGAGTGCTGGGAGAGTAAGAACTGACAAAAGAAAATATTTTTTCACCCAGCGCGTTGTAAGTCTATGGAACTCCCTGCCACAGGATGTGGTGATGGCATCTGGCCTGGATGCCTTTTGGACAATGAAAATCCATCACGGGTTACAAACCATGATGGAGATGTGTAATCTCTAGGCTTTAAACCAACAAAGATTGAATGGTATCAGAGACAGAATCTAGTCTCATTTCTGGTTTGAGATACAGGAAGCTGGACTAGATGGGCCTTTGGCCTGATCCAGCATGGCTCTTCTTATGTTCTTATGTTCTTATTAATGAAAAACAAAATTGAATGAACAGAAAATTTCCAGTTCGTTTTGTTCCTTTTTCGTTTCGTTCTGAAACAAAATGAAAAATGAAACAAAAAATCATTTCATGCCCATCTCTAATTTGGATTACTATATTGAGCAGAGGGTTGGACTTGATGACCTTTTAACTTAGTTATTCTATGATTCTATGATAAAAACATCCAATTTAAAATGTATTTTTAGTGTAACATGGAGCTTTGGCCCTTGGTCAGACAGCTATGTTTGTTTCATGGACAATTGGTTGGCTTCATTCATAAGTTTTCATGTGTTTTCTTGCTTGAACACACAAAAACCTATGACGAATTAAAAACTAATTAGTCTTACAGGTGCAACAAAGCTTTCTGGTTTCTCTTGTGCTATGTAAGTATTATAATTATGTGCACCAAATACAGGGGAATTTTATAATCATTTGCCAATCAGATTGTACTATAAGAAGGTAAGATATCATATGTGTATGCACATATAAAATATGTTTAACCTGGTTTAATTAGCTGATAAATAGTTTCCATTTATGTGGTGGGGATTGTCCTGATTGACAGTTTTGGAGGCTGTTTTTGCTTCTACTGTGTAATTCTACCAGAAGGAAAAAAATAAGTAGACATTTGAAAACTAAGAACTATTAATTATGTTGATGTTTTTATATTTTATTTAATACTTCTTCAGCATCTCAAAAACATATTCCTCTGCCACTTAATAAGGGCTTGCGATGTAGCAACAAAATTTAAATATTTTCCCTCTCTCTGTCCAAATAAAATCTTTGCACTACAGTATTGGCAAAACTAAAAGCTAGTAAAAATGTGCCAATCATTATTTGTTCTGGCTTTTACTCTTTGTTTACATTTTACCAGCAAATTTTTATAAGATGTTTGCTCCTCCTAAGTTGCTTCAAATGAGTTTTACAACTAAAATAAATAAAAAACGGATTACATACATATACATATCCAAGTGAAAACTCTTTCACTGGTTGGTAAAGAGTCCTATTAAAATAGGTACTGTGTATACCTGTATTTATATTTCATCCTAATGGTTTTAAAAGCTCTTTTCCCTAAGTGCTCCTGTGGTGCACAAATATATGCCTTTTATTTTGTTTGTGAAGTTGTAGTAATGTCTAAATTGAGGCACAAGAGGGAGATATCCTCTCATGAAAGCTTGTTCAGTGCAACATTTTTATTCACAGAGGGAAGGAAAACAGAAAGGATCAACTGATGAGGATAACAGGCGGTTTGTTTATAGGTGGCCATCTTGGCGTTGTTGTTACCATAGTAACTGGGAGAGTTTGTACCTGGAACTGACCAGAAGGCAGCAACTGGTAACTGGTTCTTATCCCCCCCTCCATCCTAAGCAGGACAAAGCTTTGGTAAGGTGCTGTTTCCCCCCAATGGGGTCCCCAGGAGGGAAGCAGTGGGGGAGATATTAAGGTGTTCATTAATTAGCAGTGGGTTTGGGATCATGGGGGGGGGGCAGCATCTTTTCAATCAGGCAACCTAAAGGGAGGGTAATAAAAAGGGTGCATTTTTGACTCCTAAAACACTTCTCTCCCTTATTTGCCTAAAATTTCAGACAAAAACCCCAAAAGACTGATTAAATCCATAGAGTTTAAATTTGGAAGGGAAATGACACCTTGAAATTAGCAGGCAAGATTCTTATACTTTTATGAATTTTGCAAAGTGGAGATATGTTTTCTACAATCTGGCTTTTCTCACTTCAGGTGGCAAATTCAGATCCTTCAAATCTATATGTATATTTTGTCTATCAAAATTCTGTCCACTTGGTCAGTTTTTTAAAGAAAGGCTTTCAGAATGGCTAGCATTTTATGCAGTGTGTAAAGGAACACACTTCTATGGTGAAAATGTATATTTATTATTAACACTTTAACTCTTCAAGGCTGGTAAAGACCTGAGCTTAAACTGATCTGATATCAAGGAAAATGCTTTGAAGAACAAAGTAGACTGCGTTTTGCAAAAATAAAATATTCTCTTTTCAACTAATGCTTAAAATGTAGGAGTTGTATCTACTTGATTCTCCTTGCCTTTTTAAAAAAATAGTTTTTCAAGATTTCAGTGATGCCTTCATCAAAAGGAGTTTCAATTTTTTAAAAAAACAAAACTGTGACTACATCAGTGTATGGTTTGTTTTCATTTATCTCTCCGTATCAAGACAGATGGAAATTGAATTGTGTAGTGCTTTGTACGTGAACCAGAGTGAAGAGTAAAGAAATCAGCCTAAAGTGAAGCAAACATAATTAGACACAGCAATTGCACTGTAGATAAGAAAGTTACATGCTAACTTGCTACATGGTAAATAGGAGCCTTTTCACACGACCCCTAAGATCTGCTGGTCCCTTAAATTCGGACCAGAGATCTTGGGGGTTCGTTTCTGTTCCTGCGTCCCCACCCCTCAGCACTTCCTGCTCCTGTCAGCGTGAGGGGGGGGGAAAAAAAGGACAAAAGAAGCCTTTACTAACCTGCCGGTGCCGGTCAAAGTTGCCACGAGCCCCGTTACTTCCTGGTTCCTTCTCAAGGGGCTTAAAGGGGCGGGAAAAAAAAAAAACAGACAAGCGAGGAGAGCCCGCACTCACCTCTTATCCGCATCAAAAAAATTTCACCTCCAGAGAGCAGGTACATGAAAAATGTGCTGGGTCGTGCTAAAGTGGGCGGGGTCGCACTTAATTGTCTGCAAACTCCGGAGCTGGTGGGGAAACATTTCTAAGCTCCGGAGCTGGGAGCCATTTGCAGCGCAGCTTAGGGGTCGTGTATAAACGCTCTAGGCAGGAGGAAGGGAAAAAGTGTTCAAAAGAGAAGTTAATCCCTCAAACAATAAGCAAGCATGCATTTCTAGGAGGAAAATGCACAAATCAGAATGAAGAAGCTTTAATGTTATTGTAGCAATTTTGATGTTGCTATTATCAGTCCCCTGTAAAAGGGTGCTGGCTGGAGACAAAATAGGCGTTTGTCTGCAGGCAGAAATTCTATGTCCTAAGAGAAAAGCCTTGGACAAGTTGCACAGTTTCAGGACACCTCGAGAAGAAGGGAGCAGTAAATTGCTTAGAAAACCCTGGAAAGAGTCTGATAAATGCAGTTTATAGCATTTCTTCCCTTTAAAGTCTGCAGCCCTTAGTCACTGGAAGTTTTATACCTAAAGTAAATGGTACAATCGAGAATTTTAGAAATAACTAGGGGTGCCATTGGATATCTCATGTCTAATGAGCTGCAAATTGTGGGTGAAGGACGGAATACTTTTGATAATTTCCAACTTGTAAACCAGTTACACAGCTCTAGAATAAACTATAGCATGGCCTCAGCTACATCTAAAGCAAGTTACCCTAAACTGGACTATTGCAATGGAGTTTAATGGTCCCAATTTTAGGTGCAGGTCATAACTCTTTCCATTTTGTTTATTCAATTTTTCAGCCCTTCCATTCATCAGAACATAAATATTTTAATTTGATCAGTCAGTTGAAGATGAGTAGGAGTTATCTTCCTTCTTGCTAGTAACATTATAAGGATCAGAAAGGTAAAGATTTTAGAGTAGCTGCAGTCTGAATACACTAAATCAATGGTTCTCAACCTTTCTAATGCTGCGAACCTTTAATACAGTTCCTCATGTTGTGGTGACCCCTTGCCCTGCTTGGAAGAGGCCAGGAGAATATTTAGGAGGCACTGCTCAGGTGCCATAAAGAACTTCCTTCTAGTCTATAGGCACCCTCAGCCAATTGCAGCCTCCAGTGCCATTAACTGTAGCTCACTGTTTCCCCCTTCCTCCCCCTCCTCCTCCAGATCCAAGCCATTTATGCCACAAACTTCACTGGTTCTGGACCCCAGAAAATGGTTGTTAGATAGTGATGGATCCTGACCGGTGTTTTGGGAACCACTGCACTAAATAGAAAACTGGTGACTGAAATCCCAGGAGTAAGGGCCTTTTTGATGTGATCTTAAGATCCCAGGTTTAAATTCAGACCAGGGATCTTGGCTATTTCACTCTACCTCTTCCCATTCATCCCACCCCGAACAGTCATTCTTGATCCTGTCTGCCAAGGGAGGACAGAAAAGAGGAAAAAAATGAAATGCTCACCTGATGTGGAATAATGCCCCTTGTCCTTTTTCCTTCCTTTGTTTTTTTTTTTTAACAAGGCATTTGGTGCTTCAAAGTGTAGGAGACCCCGCACTCACCAGATTAAATCCAGACATGGGGATTTTCACCCTTCTAAAGCAGGTAGATATCTCGCTCTTATATTTATTTCCTGCAAACTCTGGAGCTGGTGGGGAAACAATAAAGAGCTGGCAGCCATTTGCTGCGGAATTAATTTACAAAGGGCCTAAGCAGAGATTACATTGACACAGTCTTGAGTCCAATTTACATAAGGCCATTTTCATCTGTTCTAGAATTATTCCGCGACTAATTCAGTCCTCTCTAAACTCAGACAAAATAATCACAGCAGAAATCAGTAGTGGCAAATATGAGTAACAATGTCAGAGCTAAGAAAACAAGAGGGCAGACGGTTACACATAATATTTATTTTGTATTTGCTTCTAGATCATTCACTCTACAAAAATATAAGCCATGGCAAAGGAAAAGTAAAAAGGAAATAATCAAAAAAACAGCATTAGGACGGACTTATTTTCCAGAAGCTCTCTTAGCTTATCAGTATGTATAGCATAAAGTAAATTCAGAGTCTCATTGTAAGACTTGTGGTCAGTTGGTGGGCTCTTCCATTTTGTTTATTATTTTTCTGCCCCATTAACCTTGTTAATGAAAACTGAGGAGAGGGTTTATTATGTCACTGAGTATAAAAAGTGCAAATTGGCTGGAATCCTATTGGTGGTAACTTAATGTTGATGTGATTTGTCACAGCCAATTGTGTGGTTAATCGATGAGGTGCAGGAGAATATCTAGGATGCGCTGTCAGGTGCATGACCTAGCAGGCAGTTGAAATGTGTTAGCACCTCATCCATTAGTTGCAATTACTGTGACAAGTAACAAGTAACACAAACTTTAGGGTTCTGGCCAGAAACTTGATTAGATAGTGATGGATGCAGAACGGTGTTTTGTTAAATAGCTTTTTCGCCTTTTGTTACTGAAATGGGACGTGCACTTTGATGTGATCTTAATCCAGGTTTAGACCCTTGTTTGAGCTATTTCACTCTACCTCTTTCCCATTCATCCCACCCCGAACAGTCATTCAGAATTCTGTGCCAAGGTAGTACAGTAATTTTCACTGAAATGTTCTTTATGATGTGGAATAATGTATTGGTTTTTTCCTACCTTGATTTTTTTTAACAAGGCATTTGGTGCTTCAGTGTATATACCTGTCCAGATGTGAGGTTCTCCTATTCTGTAGATATCTCCCTCTTATATTTATGAAGATAGTTTGCATAAAGATCTGCACTTGAGGAATTAATTTACCAGTAGCATATTAAACAAGTCTTGAAAAATAATAATAATAACAACTTTCTTTTTATGCTGCCTTTCTCCCCAAAGGGAGACCTCCTTATGCCCTCTCCCTTTGTTGTTTTAGCTTTTAAGCCTGATGGAATGGTGTGTTCTTTATCTATTGGTGTATCTGAGAATAATTATTGCTTGGAAAGTATAATTAAAAATAAATAATCAAATAAATAGATTAACATTTTTACATCTGCCATTCCTTTGAAGGACCACATGCAGCTCTTGTTGATAGTGTGTAATAAACTATTCTCTGTCTTTAAATTATCTTGAGAATTCAGATAAAAGAAGAAGTAATTGATGAGCTTCTGCGTGACATAAAGCAACAGGAAGTGAAGAATGACAGAAACAAAGAAAGAGTAAGGAAAACATTCATTTTTCACTTGAGGAAGGTCCAGAATGCAGGGCCAAAATATACACCACAAATCCTACTGAAGAGAAGGATGTATGATTGTCTCAGCAGGAGCATTTCGCACCTTCCCTAGCTTGCAAATTCATTGCTTTATTTTTATTATCATTTTTATTTTAGAGTATTTTTACCATGCCTTTACCTTTCTCCTTGGAAAAAGGACCCAGGGCGGCTTACAGAATGAGGGATAATATAAAGTCCAGTACAATTAAGACATGTTCAAGTATTGAGAACAAGGAATTGAGGGACATCTTACAGCATTAATAGACAACATTATGTTAAAGCTACAAGAGAACGTGAGCAGTTAAAGGGGAGTAAAGTTCCATGTAATCTTATGACCTTCCTTTAACCTAAACTTCTTATTTTAGGAGTCCCACATTTTCTCTCTTGATTGTCTCTCAAAGAGGAGGCATCTTGCCTCCAAAGAGGAGGTGGGGGCGCCCATGGTACCTTACAACCCCACTTGGCTAAGCTAGAAATAGAATTCCCATCATCTTTTCACAATGTATTTCCTGTTTCAGAATCAGCACCTGAAGGAGGAACAGATTGGACATATCCGGGCACTCCTGACCAGCCTGAAAGAACAGGAGAAGGAACTGGAGAAAGTTGAAATTGTTACTAGAGATGACGTAGAGAAAGCTATGAAGGACAAATGGCAGTATGTTAAGGACCAGGAGAAGCTTATTAAAGGTGAGTTGTAAAACCCATACTAATTATGCTTGGCTGGTTTTCGAAATGCTTTTAAGGGCTCATTTCCACAGTATATTGTAGAGACACATGGAAAAAAATGCAACAAATCGATTTCAAAGGGGCTAGATGTCCCACTTCTTAATTTTAAAGGGTATTTTGAGGCATTAAACTTGTGAGGTGAAGCTCTGAGTGACCTATTCAAGGTTAACTGGTACAGTATTTATGAGATATTCTAGGATCTGCAGTTCAAAATTTGTCAGAAAAATAAGAGGACCAAAGGAGGTACAAGGCTGAAAAAGAGGCCTCAAGCAACATACTCACCCATTTTTGATGTTAGATCACCTAAGGTCACATCACTCATCCAAAATGAAATGATAAGGTTGGAAGTTACCTTTTTGTTTTGTAGAATGGTTATTTGAAGAGTTTTTTAAAAATAGTAACACAACAAATTAATAATTCTTCTTCCACTCTTCAGCTGACTCTATGAAGCATATATTACGAAGATGCTTTAAATCTTCAGTGGTGTCCATTCATAGAAAATGAAACCCTTGTTTCTTGAAACTTTTCACTAGTCCCAAAGTGTGAAGGGGGCAACAGAAGAGAGAGTATGGCAGTGTTGCCAAGACAATAAAATGAATTGCCTTGGACTGTGTTCAAAGAATACACCTGAGCATTTAGCACATGAGTTATAGGGCGAAATCAAGTGTGATTTCCCCCACTCACATGCACAATTCCTTCCTCTGTTTAATTTATTTATTCATTCATTTGCTGTATTTATATTATCCATTTAGTAGCAAGCCACCACTTTGGTTGGTTTCCAAAAGTTGGAAGATGCGTACAAAATCAAATTGCAAGGCAACGCAATGCAACATAACATAACAGCACTTCTTTAGGCAGCCTGTAAGTTTCCTTATTTTAATTGTTGTGTCTTGGGAAGTCTGCTACTAATCATGAGCTGGATTTATATAGAAATTAATATTCAAGAGAATCTTGTTGGCATAGTCACCTTTTTCTTGACCTGAAATCATCACCATCAAGGATAGATACATTTTCAGAAGGAAAATTATTCAGTAGTATTTTTTAAAAGCAAAGGCTGGTACTAATAATGTGATTTTTACCATTTTTCCAACAAGACATGCGCTCCCAGATACATTATATTGAGCAGAAACTTCTGCTGAAGCAGGCGGAGGTGGATTACTGGCTGGCCTACAAGAATGTGGGAAGTACTGAACATGCAAAACAAATTGAGTCCCTGGAGCAAGAGATCAAGAAGCTGAAAGAGGATCTGGAGGAAATGACAGGTGAGTTATTACTCAGAATGCCACTTAATTTAGGATCCTTCTAAGTGGTTATCTCCTAAACTGCTGACAGGAGGAATAATTCTTAAACTTCTTCCCTAATCCTTTACCTCCTCCTTCAGCGTAGATGGATAGGAAGCCCAGCTGTGTGCCTTGGTTTGTACCCCTTAGCCCCTGGGGAGGAGGAACCTATACTAACACTTATACGTCATCAAAACAATTGTCTTTTGTCTTTTGATTGCATATGGTTTTATTTATTTGTTTGTTTGTTTATTTATTTATTTATTTATTTTGCACTTATTGACCGCCCAACTTTCCCGCGGGAACTCTGGGCGGTTTACAACAAATTATAGCAAAACAAACTATCCAGAAAGGAAACCAGACAACACTAAAAATCAATAAGGTAACAACAAAGATAACAATAAAACAGACGACCACATTAGCTGCCTTTATTTTCAGTACTTTATTTTTGTTTCTTTGTTTCTTTTGCAGGCTGCTTTTCTCCTTGTGAGAGAACCCAAGGCAGCTCACAGTGTTAAAACAAGTCATCCTACAAAAACAATAAATTATAAGGTTAAAAAGGAATTAAAATGCAATAATAGGTAAAATCAGTCAGATAATCATGTTTTAGCAATTTAAAAGCATGTCAAAACTATAAAAGCACAATGTATTCTTGAAGGCTGTCACGGCCGGAACCTGATAGTTGTTGTGATTTTTCAGGCTGTTTGGCTGTGTTCTGGAAATTTTTCTTCCTGAAGCTTTGCCAGTCTCTGTGGCTGGCATCTTCAGAGGGCAAGGAGATGCCAGCTACAGAGTCTGGCGAAACATCAGGAAGAAAAACTTCCAGAACACAGCCAAACAGCCTGAAAACTCACAACTATAAAAACACACTTAGAAAAATAACAACCAAGCATGTAGGCTCTAGGGACTCAGTTGCAGTCATTAAAAGCCTGCCTGAAGAGATCTTTAACCCTTGCCAAAAGATAAAAGGGAGAAAGCCAGTCTGGTAAGGGCCACTGCACAAGCAGGAAGCAACCATTTTGTTGTTCAGTAGTTCATTTGTGTCCGACTCTTCATGATCCCATGGACCATAGCACACCAGGCCCTTCTGTCTTCCACTGCCTCCTGGAGTTTGGCCAAATCCATTTTGGTTGCATTGATGACACCGTTCAACCATCTCATTCACTGCCGTCCCATTTTCCTTTTGCCTTCAATCTTTCCCAATCCAACATCAGCGACTTTTTCAAGGAGTCCTCTCTCCTCCTGTGGTGGCCAAAGTATTGGAGCCTCAGCTTCAAAATCTGTCCTTCCAGTGAACATTCAGAGTTGATGTCTTTCAAGATGGATAGGTTTGATCTCCCTGCAGTCCAGGGGACTCTCAAGACTTTCCTCCAGCACCACAGCTCAAAAGCGTCAATTCTACAGCAAAGAGCCTTCTTTATGGTCCAGCTCTCACTTCCATACATCACTACTGGAAAAACCATAGCTTTGACTTTCTGGACCTTTGTTGGCAAAGTGATGTCTCTGCTTTTTAAGCTGATGCCTAGGTTTGCCATCGCTTTCCTCCCAAGAAGGAGGTGTCTTTTAATTTCATTGCCACAGTCACCATCTGCACTGATCAAGGAGCCCAAGAAAATAGAGAAGGCCAACTCTTGTGTCCCCATCCGATACCCCTGTGATAGGAGCAAGAGAAAGTTCCCCTCTGATCAACTTAAGGCTGGGATGGCTCATGTGATAAGATAGGGACCTTCAAACAACCTGGACCTAAAGCACGTGCCATTTTGTCACAAAGAATCATCCCTCTTTTTCAGTTACCAACTTATTAATAGAAGAATTGCTATGCTCAGCTCCTGCCAACCTAGCTGTTCGAAAGCATGTAAATGCAAGTAGATAAATAGGTACTGCTGTAAACAGCGGGAAGGTAAACAGTGTTGTGTGTGCAGAAATGTGTTTAGCCATGTTGGTCACATGACCACAGACTTGCACAACCCTGGCTCTTTGGCTTAAAAACGGAGATGAGCACCGCCCCTAGAGTTAGACACAACTAGCACAGAAATGCAAGGAGAACCTTTACCTTTATGCTCAGTGTATGTTTCTTTTGTCATTCTTTTTGAAGTTGCTGCTGTTGTAGCTACACTCATGTGGTTTCATTAATGGCTATTAGGTACCTGTGTCCTTGGGAGGGAGCTTTGCCCTGACTGTCAATCATTACATTTATGTTTTTCCCCATTTCCTCATTACAGGTTTCTAGAGGAAATATTCCTGTTCATTTGTTACAGGTGGGACACTAACGAGCCCACTACGTTCTTGTACTGTAAATATTAAATACCCTTGGATGGCCAAATCCACCCTGCTGTGAAAGCCAACGCTATAAGAAAGATAGAATCATAGAATCATAAGAGTTGGAAGAGACCTCAAGGGTCATCCAGTCCAACCCCCTGCCATGCAGGAACCCCCATCACAGTATTTCCAACAGGTGGCCATCCAGCCAGTTTACAGTCTCTTCCCAAAATGGCAACAGACTTATTGCCTGCTCTCTTCCAGTGATAGCTCAATTAGAATTGAACTCAACTGCCAGTTGCAAACAGGGCTGCCTAGGTCCATTGCCTTTTGACAGCTTATCCTGTTGGCAAAGGTTGAGAGTGAGAAATAGTTTCAACAGATTCAAAGCCATTGGATGGGCTGCTACTTCTGCTGCTCTAGTTTATTTCACTTCTTTCATAAAAGCCTCAACAGATAGTAGCTGGCAGTGCCAATCCTCACTGTGACTGTCAAGTCCCCATCCGGTCAATGTCAAGTACTGTATTTTTTTCCTGAGGCTGCAGATAAGAGCCATTCAGGTGTTCTATTCATTTCTTCCTCTGAGTGTGCTACTCCAACATATCTGCCTTGCCAGCTAAATGCTTCATTACAAGTTTAAGATGTGTTCAAGAATGCTTAGTTTCTTCTGTATTCCCTCTAGACTCTAAATTCGTTGCAGGATGGATAGGAAGGCAAAATAGAAACCATATATAATTCAAATAAAAGCATGGATTACCTTGTGTTGAGCTGTATTTGCGCGACTTTTGTAGTTGGTGTTACATGGTACAAAAACTTCAGAAAAAAGTGTTACTGCTAACAACTTTAAAATAAAAGAAAATATTCACAATGCCTGTAGAAAAAAATCTCTATTTACGGTAGATGCATCTGCATTTTTGAAAAGCTTCAACATGTTCTGTTTTATTCCCTCCATCTCTTTCTCTCCTACTGAAGAATATTTTAGAGTTGCTCTTGAAGAGACAAAGGAAAAAATTGACAAATACACTCTAAAACAAATGGAACAAAAGAAGGAGTGGGCCACTGAGGTATTGTTTCTGCTATTTCCTTTTTTGTTGGTCATGATTCATCCAAAGTGGAGCTTGCAGCTTTAAATTTCCCTTCCATGTCACATTTCTCAATATCATTAAGTGGCTTATGAGCTGCTGCAGCCTTTACCACCCAGAAGCCCAATCTTGTCAGAACTTGGAAGCTAAGCAGGGTTGGGCCTGGTTAGTACTTGGATGGGTGACCACCTGGGACTACCTGTTGTAGTCTAGGTGATAGATCCTGCAACAGGCTGCCCGAACTTCCCAAAAAAATCACATCAAAACAATGGATCTGTCTTGCAGACTCCACCACCAAATGGAACGAACGCAGAAGAAGCTTATGAAGACAGCTTAGCATCTTCGTGATAACAGGAAATTAAATACAGTACTTTCTCTGCTTCCCCTTGGAAGGGAGGGGCAGAGGAAGGAAGCAAAATGTTTTTTAAAGAACTAGAATAGTGCTGATGCACTGTACCGCTTTGATTTTTATATGAAAATTTAAAAACATCATCCCAAGAGGAAGAGAGAGAATGGTGAAAGCAGGTTGTTGTTGTTGTTGTTGTTGTTGTTGTTGTTGTTGTTGTTGTTGTTGTCTTATTAAGGGATGTCTTAGGGTTGCTTGATGTATACAGTATATGCCATTTTGGTTTGATCCTTGCATCCAAATGCCATTTAGAGGCAAGGATAATACCAAATGGCCTACAGGCCTACTACCCAATCATAAGCAAGCCTATTTAGCCCACTCCAACCTGCTTGTTGAACCATGTAGACAAGTATCCCTTAATTATTGTGGAAGGAGAGCTTCTGAACAAAGATGGCCAGTGGGGCTGTCACTCAGCTAAATGACAGGATTGAATTCCCAATCTTGTATTGAATTCTTCAGATGGAACAAGTCAGTTTAAAAGTTCTGGGTGGCTCATTCCCATATACCTATACATGTGTATGTATGATGTTCCCTAGAAATTAACAGAAATGACTTCCTCCTTTGTTTTCATATGTATTTTCCTAATTACTACCCTGTAGTTTTGTTCTGATGTGGTCTTTTTAGAAACAAGAAACTGTGTTACAGTGATTAGTGATTTGGACTGGTTCTTGGGAAACCAAAATCTCTCTCTCTGTCATATAAGTCAGGGGTTCCCAACATCTGGGCTGCAGACGAGTACTGGTCTGTGGCCAGTCTGGGACTGGGCCACGGAACGTGTCAGTGGCCAGTAAAGTTTCCTAAGGTGGGCACGCTACTCCCTCATTCTGCGCAGGGCTTTTCCTCCCACTGAACAACTGTCATGTCCATTTTTGTTTTGGGGTCGCAATGGAACTAGAGCAGGGGGAGGAGCAGGTGTTGTGTATGTGCATGTGTCCACAAGGACATAAAATGGTTCCTGGCACCAAAAAGGATGGGTCGCCTGGTGTGTAATTCATTAGCTTCTGTTGGGCCAGTCCCTTTATTTCAGCCTGACTTGCTTTGTGGATAGAAATGGGAACAGGCAAGCCACTTACTCATTGGTGGGAAGACAGGATATAAATGCAGCAAAATTTCATTCGGAATGAATTAATTCCTTTATACAAGGTTCCACTGTATTTCAGTTTGAGCTTTCATGGATTACTGTCCAGTAGCTGAAATCCTGTTGCTCAGTGCAGCAAGTTGTGCAAGAGTAGGCCTCACATCGGTGCGGATTTGTCGCGTTATTGCCTCTGTACATTCCCTTGATTCAAGGGGACCTAGTCTAGTTGCAACTTACTACACTAAAGTAAATTGCAACTAGAGTAAGTCCATTTGAATCAACGGAACCTGTGGAGGAGTTGACTCATCTAATCCTTACTGTTTCAGCAGACCTACTCTATGCAACTTGCCACACTAAGCAATAAGATTTCAGTGAATACCTCAGACCCATGGAGTGAAGTACAGTGGACCCTCATATAAGAAGCAGTTTGTTTAACAGAAAATCTTCTTAAAGGAAAAAAATTTCCAGAGATAGGGGGAAATCGCTTAACAGAATTGCCTATGGGGCGAATCCGTAAAACAGAAAAACGGTCGCAATTAGGGATTAATCCGTTTTCAATGCATTCCTATGGGAAATTTGTACAAAGGAAAATTTGCTTAACAGTATTTCATTTGGAACAAATTAATTCCTTTATACAAGGTACCACTGTATATATTTGATACCTTGTATAAAGGAATTAGGGCATGTTACCGGGCGAGGATCAAGTGGAATAGGAAAAAGATGGTGGCAATTACATTGGTAACATACTTTCAAAATGGTAGAGGCATTAATAGCATTGATTGATATAACAGTGTTAATACTGTCCTTGTCATTTTGAAAGACCTGATAGCAAAGCTGGGGACAAGAACTTGCTCTGAGCCAAGTAATGTTCTGTTCCTAAAGTGAGCACCTTTTGCACCAGATTCCAGTGAGAGGGCATGAGGGTCTAATAAGAAGCAGAATAGGTGACAAATATTTTATCAGAGCTGAGATGCTTATAGGCTCCTTAAAAGAACTTAGCTAGGTTTGGGGACAGCATTTTGCATATGGTGGCCTCAGCCACATTAAACCTGTTAACAGTTAAGATCTGTTATAACCTTTCCCAAAGTCTGGATGAGGAGAAGTGAGACTGTGTGGGCTGAAGACATCACTCTGGTTGCCTGAAAAACACAGGGATTCTGATACTAAGTGAGAAATTAGTTAGTCTACTTTGTAGATCAAAAAGCCTATTTCAGGGCACAGAGAATAACAAAGCTTTTTAGAATCCAGGATTTATTTATTTTTATTTTTTTGGTGATGAGTTTGTGTGCATGTGCTTTTATTTTTAAAAATAAGTTATTTTTATTAGTGGAGCACATGCATAATACTTGTGTGCCCATGCAGCTTGGCCTTTTAAAAGGGCCAAGTGGAGCAGCGGGGGTCACAGGAAGAGACAGGAGAGGGACAAGAGAGAGATTTTTTGTTTGCTTTTCTTGACTGCTCCTTTAAGAGGAAAGTAAACCAAAATCCCCTTTGTTGCCCCTTTCCTATCATCTCCTGCTTCTGACAGTTGCCTGGTGGAGATCAAATATGGTGGTTCCAGCTCTGTGTGGTATTTGAATGGGAAGAGGGTACCAGTGGCACAGTAAGCCTCAGAGCAACCCCATTCAGTCTGCTTTGGCCTGCTTCAAAGGGGTGTATATATAAATCCTAAACCTTCCATGTATCAGCATTTAATGTAGAAGAGGTGTTCTCTTCCTTTGAGGTGACAAAGTCTATACATGAGTACCAACTTTTGTAAAATGTGCCATTATTACTTTCACAGAGAGTCTACTCTTCAGCAGTTAGTTTTTCCCCATAAATTTTATATATCATATTTTGGCATACCAATGAGAAATAGTAGTTTTCCCCATGAGCCCATGTCAGCAAGCCAAGGGAGGTGGTTAATTGGATTTTCTAAGATTTCTTATTTTTCCCATGAAATGGGTTTCTAATTTGCAGACTTGGTAGATTTTGCAAAGAACAAGATTTCTAGTGACCATGTTTGAAAATTGTTTCACTGAGGTAAATTAGTAATATGTACAGTATGCCTAACCTCACCCACTCATTGCCTTTAGCTATGTCCAATGCTGGAGAACTCTCCCTAGTAAGATTCTTACCAAATGGAAACTTGTCCCTACATGAAAAAAGGTTCTCCAGGCCAGCTGCAGCCATTCTACAGACAACAGAACATTGTTGTCTTCAGACAGGCATTTTAACGCAAGCCAGATGGGACACACATATTTAGTCTTGCACTTCCATTGTTTTTTAAAAGCAGTTTTATGTGGCATGTCATTGTAAGCTGCTCTGGCTATCTACTGGAAAACTGGTAATGCAAGTAAATAAATAAAAAGGAAGAAGGGGAGTTTTTGTTCAGAGTTCCTGATGTTCTCCTGCAGGCATCCTGTCTAGACTCCCGCCTCTCACTTCCTTCAACAAATTGGCTCCAACTCGAGCGGTAATGTAATTTGACTTTATTTCCTCAGAACGCCGTTAAGCACATTGACAAGATCAGCCGCAGGGAGATCAAAGAATACGAGTGGCTGAAAGATGAGGTAAGCTCATCAGGAAGCTGTGATCTTGATTTCTCGTTCATCATGCACCATGTATTACAATCAGATCTCACACCTTATCCCTTGGCTTGATAAGCAAGGGCGACCTAAATGAAGGGTGGAGACAGCTGCAGTCAGTGAAAGAGAGAGGCAGGCGGGATGAAACCACCCTTACATTCACATGGTGACTAGATGGGGCCATGCCACAGGGAAGTGGAAGCTGATGGTGTTAGGCTCAGTCCCAGGCGGGCATGTGGTCGTTAATCTACTATGAGAATTTAGTACACAATGCCTATGAGGGCCAGACTCTTGTTAGAGGATCCTCACACCTGACTTACGACATACTAGTAGATTATTTTATTTATTTATTTATTTTAATATTTATATACCGCCCATCTTCCAAAAGGAACTCCGGGCGGTTTGCAACAGTTGCAGACAACAATGATAACAAACTAAGCAATAGTATAAGGGCAATAATGAAATAAAAGCAAAAAAAAAAAGTAATAATAATAGTACTAATATAAACATCATGATAAAGTCACAATAAAAATCACTGGCAAGAGGTGGATCGAGGGGGGGATAGGTATCTGGTTGCAAAGGCAGAGGTTTAACTCCTCATTGTGTGTCCCAGAAAGCTAAACAAATAAGTTAAGTTTAACGATAAGTTAAACAATAAAGCCAAAATCCTGTTGAGAGTTCTCTGAGCAAAGAGCATTGTCAGCAGAATGTTGTGGGATCATGCCCATTTGTGTGAGCAGTGGTTGTGTGCATGTGGTGCCTTCTTTGGAGAAAGACCAAGTTCTGATCTGATAAGATGGTACAGAGTAACTTTCTTGCACAGATACAATTGCCGGCCTAAAGCGGTCTATTACATGAGCAGTTTGACTGCACTGTATCCTGGCCTAAGTTAATTAATTTTAAAAGAGACCGCAGGATAAAATGGCCCTTGAAGTTTTGCTTGGCACCATTCTTCCTAGTGGCATTTCATTGGCGTCCCCACCTGGCGCTCTGCAAGACGCTTGGCTGGCGAATCCCACCGTTCAATTCCTGGCGTTTGATGGTAGGATCTGTACACACGTGGAAGGTGCCAGACTGGAAAATCCTGCCCTAAAACATTTTTTTCCATTCGTAACTTCTCAGTTAATCTTTGCAACTGATCTGCAACATCTTGCTTCCGCCCTCTCAGTTTATATGGTTCCTTTTCAACACTGTGAACTCTTTGTCTGGATTGAAAAAGAATGAGAGATTAATGAAGATTATTCCATTTATTCGACTCTGATCCAGGGCAGTAATGAAATGCAGCAATAAGTGGCTACAGAAACCAGAAAGCAGTAAGCCAAGAGTGCAGATATCTTAGTCAAATGTTTTGAGGGCCTCCGAGCATAAGTACAACACGTTTTCTTCTGCACTACAGAATAACTGCACCTTCTGCCTTACTTCCCACTTAGCAACAAAAACCATTGCCTTATCCTGGCTGTGACCCATGTTTCCTATGCCTTCGCTGCTGTTTGTGCCCTCAACAAAACAGATCAGTTAAAGCTAATAAAGTTGTCGATAATGTTATGCTGATTGGAACCTATGTAAATTAAACTCACAATTTTGGTGCTGTTTGGCCATCATAAGGGCAGGCGTAAACAGGTCAGCTTCCTCAGTTAAATAACTATTACACTTGTACCATGTTCTGCTGTCACTTGGGAAGTAGCACCTAATTGGAGCTACAGTGGACCCTTGTATAACAAACAGGTTGTATAACATAAAATTTGTACAACATAAAAAATTCCGGAGATAGGGGAAATTTGCTTAACATAATTGCCTATATGGGAAGAATCCGTACAACATAAAAATGGGATCACCCTGTTTTCAATGCATTCCTATGGGAATTTGTATAAAGGAATTTTTGCTTAACATAATTTCATTTGGAACGAAATAATTCCTTTATACAAGGTACCACTGCACTGTCATGCTTAGGTGTGTTAAAGAGAGTCTGCAGGGTGGCAAAATGGTGCACCACTTAAGAGGGCTCTAGCACTTTGACCCCTAGCTCATCGGAGGTCTTTCATGCCTCCAGGAGGAGGGCATTACTTCTGGGCACCATCCATATCTGCAAAATGGAAAACTTTAAAGGGAGACATCTTTGACTTGAGGACCAGCTCTTCCCTCTTCTCTCCAGGAGTATATGTTGGCACCTTGCTCCGAGCGTGTTCAGAGGAAGATGTACTGTTTGAAGTTGGGAGGTTGCTACCGTTGATGTCAGTTAGAATCCTAGAATAATTGAGTTGGAAAGGGCCTATAAGGCCCTAGACTCCAACCACCTGCTCAATAGAGGGATCCAAATCAAAACAGATTTGGCAGATGGTTATCCAATTTTCTCTAGAATGCCTCCAAGCACTGGAGTTCTCACCACATCCCAAGGAAATTAGTTCTATTGTCGTACTGCTCTAACAAGTTAAGGTTTCTGATATCCATCCTAAAACACTCTTCCTATAGTTTAAGCTTGTTACCACATGCCCTGCATTCTTGAATGATCAAGAAGAGATCCTCTGTATGACCAACTTTCACGTATTCTATTCAAGCTATCCTCTCTCCCCACAGTCTTCTTTTCTGAAGGCTAAACATGCCCAGTTTTTTCAGTCTTTCCTGACAGGGCTTGGATCATCCTTGTTGCCCTCATCTGAACTTGCTTCAGTTTGTTGGCATCCTTATTAAAACGTGATGTCTAGATGAGTCTTGATCTTTAGGTGTTCTCAGGATCTCTTGTGGTGTTAGGTCTGTTGTCCCCTCCATTGGCTCCGCAGCTTCTTTAATCGTGGCATCTTCACATATGCCATTTATGTATTCTGGCTCATAATAGCTTCTGAAACTTTGGCTGATGACTACCCTGCCTTTTTATTCTTCCAACAGGGTTGTTTTTTTTATCCCAGCCGCTTGATCAAAACACATATTGGATATGAACAACCACAGAGAGGTGCTCACCCTGTGGTTGCAGGGAGTATGTGACTGGATGGATTAATGGACTGACCTTTGGTGTAAGGCAGCTTTGTATGGTCCTGTGAGGGTTTCAGTTTTGAGTTTCGTATTTCATGGCAGGTGGCAGCTTACCGAAGGGAAGTGAACGAACTGGAAGCTTCTGTGCATAAACTGGAGAAAGAAAACATCTATCTCATCAACAAACTGTTTGAACGTAGACTACAGTTTCTCAATGTGCCAAGGTAAAGGGACTTCCTGGATGCTGGGTGTTTTGGAGTAGATCCTTCCAGAAAAGTGGATGAAGTGCCCCCTTCTGCAGTCCAGTTCCCTGGTAACAGCAAATGTTCAAGAACCTGGCCAAATGCAGGAGTTGTGAGTGTTTAAACAGATCAGTCCTTAGATTAGCATGGCTGGCGCCTCACAGAAAGTTTATAAAAGTTAAGGGGACAGGAAAATGGCTGAAGAAATTTGGGGTTGGATAGAATTGGAAAAAATGTTACGAAATATGGAAAATATAAAAACATGATCAAGGTAAAGGAGACCATGCAGAGGAATTGTAAAGAAGCAGCAATACGGCCAGGAGTGCAGAACACTTGGGAATTCAAACTAAAACAAAAATTGTGCATGAGGCAGAGATGTATTTGAAAACGGGTATCCAGAACCTGGAAAAATCAAAGAAAGTCCTTGCCCATCAAATGTAATCAGGCTCGCCATGTGTTGTCAAGTCAGTTCAGTTGTCAAGGATTTTTCAGGTAGCGAGTATTCAGAATTAGTTTACAATTCCCTTCTTCTGGAGGGCATCCTGGAACGGTGCACCTTGTCCAAAGCCACACAGGCTGGCTCTGCTTGCAGGAAGCACAGTGGGGGAATCGAACTCCCAACCTCTGGCCCTAAACAGCACAAGTATATAAAACATTAAACATGATAGGATAAATTAAGCAACAAAAGAAGGGGAAAGATGGGGAACTATACCTTTTGTGTGCAAGTTCATTCAATAATTAGAATGTGTATGTGGACTTTCAAGTCACATGTAAACTTTTTCCAGGCTTAAAGGTAGCAAGAATCCACTAGACCAGACATGTCCAAAGTCAGGCTTGGGGGCCAAATGCGGTCCGTTTACAAATTTCGAGTGGCCCACGGCCTCTTCTCTCTACTAGCTCAGCCTGTCACGCATCCCTGCCAGCTGGCCCTTCCCCATACCGGATGGAGGCATCAACTTGCAGTTTTATGTTTTGCCTGTCCTCCCTGCCTCCATCCACCACCATCCAGCCACCTTCCAAGCCTACCCACCCCCGGCTCCATTGCTGCACCAGCCTCCCTTCCTCCTTGCATGTTATAGAGACTTGTCCAGTGTCCGGTCCTGGGGCCAAATGCGGCTGAATGGTTGGCCCCCACACATTTTCACCTCACCAGATCTGGCCCTCCTTGCAAAAATTTGGACACCCCTGCACTAGACAGACACGAGGAAAAGGAAAGTAGAGCTTCTTCTAGCATTGTGCAACATGCACAGAAGGGTCAGAATTGGCTCATCAAGCTGTATTGTTTATGATTAAATTGAAATAAATGCCCCGCTGATTCCATTCTCAGAACCACCAGTTTGGCTGAGAAGCTCTCATACTAAACTGTTTTAACTAGCTACTAATTGCTCTTGTCAAGGAAATAAAATTTATAGGCATTCACTACTGCATAGCAGCCATCCAATTCAGGAACAAGAAACATGTTCAGGGGTAAATCATCTGTTAAATAATCTAATAAACTGCTTTACTCTCTTCTTTGACCTTTTAATCTGTGACAGAATTTTATAAAAAGTGTTTTTCTATATTACTTTTCAAACAATTCTAGCAATTTTAATAATGATTTACCTAACAAGCTTAATATCATGTTATTAATTCATTTAATATTTGAATAATTCATTGCTTTTAGCTCTAATGTTGTGTTTAAATGATGTAAGCAGCCTTGAAGCCTTTCTTAGGAAAAGGTAGGGTAAAAATATTTTGATTAATTAGTTAATATGTTTTGAGTCTCAGGCTAACCAAAAACTTAGTTGCATCCCTCACAGCTCCAAAGTGTGTGGCTCTAAGTAATATAAATGACTACATCATCTTGCTTATATATTAATATTCCTGTGGCCAGTTATACTTTTTAAGTGGGAAATATTGTGACCATGGTATAAATGGTTAAGTTTCAGCCTATGTGGGAGTTTGCTGGGAGAGGTCCAAGCAAATTGATCTTAATTACTGTACAGGAAGAATCAGACAGAGACAAGGTGCTTTCCCACCAGCCAGCTTGAGAGAAGCTCTGTGCAGATGAAAGGACAAAGAATTGGCTGAGCTCCTCCCAGAGGCTTGTTTATTGCATCTACCACCCAGAGTTCCCCTGGGAAAGCCAGGCAGTATACAAATGGAAATAATAAATAAATAAATCTACTGTACATAAGCAGAGATTGGAGCGTTTTATGAATACATTGCTTCTAATAGGGAGCAAGTCTCTTTAGCCTTTTAGTCCTGCCTCAAAGCAAAGGTGCAAAGAAAATAGGTCACTTCCCCTCAGGGATGCAATGTGGCAAAGTCAGGAGAGTGTGCTCTGCACTGAAACTCCTCCAGGAAACATACCCCTCAAAGAAAGGTTCCAACAAGCCTATTTTCTCAGAAAAAGGCAGTGGGATAAACTCCTCAATATACATCCCCAGGATTGCAGCACATGTTCTTGTCTTACCACTAACATTTGAAGGCTTTGGAGCCCATTTGGCTCATGTATTGAATTATCATTATTGCCATTTCAAGGGGTCTTGATTTGTTTTGGACTGGATGTTACCCAACTTTGTCTAAAGTGTTTAGCAACCCCCCATGCTCGTTGCACTGGGAGAGACCAGCTTTGTACTTTGTTCTGATGGTACTTTGTAGTGGGAGGGGGGGAACCAAAGGAACACCAACCCACTAGGGTGTTCCTGATGTCATGGTGACTATGCCCGAGATAATTACACGTTCCCTTGTGTATTGCTTGTGCGAGCATGTATCTCTGGCTAGGACCAAAAACTTAGTGTCAATGATGCTAATTTAGGGATGGGGGGAGGGGAAGGGAGCAGCTTTCATATATGTTGGCTGACATGCAGTAGAAAGTCTCAACTAGAGTAGGCACATTGAACCCTTGAAATGTACAGAGTTGAGTTCCCAAATGCCTGCTGGTCCTGTGGGTCCTGTTTTAACTGACTGTTGGATCTCAGCCACTGTTTTGTTCCCAGTGGCAAGGTGAAGAGAGGGAAGTAAAGGCTCTCCCTTATTCCATTGTCTTGGATAAAGAGATATGGAAGATACTTCCTTTGCAGTATTTCTGCCCTGGAGGGCAGAACCCTGTACATTGTAGCAATACTTCTTGCAAGGATCCCAAGGAAAACAATGGTCCAGTTCCACCCCATCAGTTTATCTAACAGACTTGAGGGCAGGCTCAGGAATCATCCCAACAGGCCAGTGAGTACAGTGGACCCTCGTATAACTAACGGCTTGTATAACATAAAATCTGTACAACATAAAAAATTCCGGAGATAGGGGAAATTTGCTTAACAGAATCGTCTATGGGGCGAATCCGTACAACATAAAAATGGTCACAACTTGCAATTAGAGATTACTCTGTTTTTCAATGCATTCCCATGGGACATTTGTATAAAGGAAAATTTGCTTAACATAATTTCATTGGGAACGAATTAATTCCTTTATACATGGTACCACTGTACTAATTTTCCAGTGTAAACAACAAGAATTTAAAAAAAGGGGAAACAACATTGCAAATCTCTTGATGTTCCTTTTCCCCCTTCTTCTAAATTTTCCAGAAAATTATTTCTTACCCAGGGAGCCGGTCTACAGGTATCTGGAAAAGACCTGCCAATGTTGGAACTTAGTGGCTACGAAGGTAAGGACACTCCCCATGGAGTTCAGCATTAGAAGAACCGCCCATGTTACTACAGGGGTGTATGAGTCTTCTGGGGGCCCTGGTGGTTTTGACGCTCTGATCTCGAGACTGATTGAATCAGGCCCAAACTAAGTGGGGAAAGCTTTGGGTCACCTGATGATGCTGGACTACATCAACCCTGAACATGGATTGTGGTGGGTGGTGGTCATGGGTGTGACTCACACAACACCCCGTGCAGCCTTCCTCCCAAGTCCTCCATCTTTTGCCTTTTGTGAGAGTGGGAAGGCTAATAAGTGAGTTATTTAGCTTATTTGATGAATGTATCTACAGCAGGCATGTCCAAAGTTAGGCCCAGAGGCCAAATGTGGCCCTTTTTCAAATTTCGAGTGGCCCGCAGACACTTCTCCCCACCGGCTCAGCCTGCCATACATCCCTACCAGCTGGCCTCTCCCCATACTGGATGGAGGTGTCCGCTTGCCGTTTTAAGGTTTGCCTGCCCTCCCTGCCTCTGTCCATCCCCCCAGCCACCTGCCCAGCCTATCAGCCTGTGGCTCCATTGCTGCAGTGTCCTCCCTGCCTCCTTGCATGTTGTACTGTAGACTGACTTGTCCAAAATCCAGCCTGGGGGCCAAATGCGGCTGAATGGTCACCCCCCCCCACGTTTTCACCTCACCAAATACGGCCCTCCTTGCAAAAACCTAGGACACCCCTAATCTACAGCATCTTTCAGTGGCCTGTGTTCTTTTCTGCATTGTCTGATTAGATATGCGACTCTACAAATATTCAGCAAGCCTTGGCAGTGCCTATCTGGCACTCTTTGTGAGACTGGCTGTCTGGCTGGTGGTGTCATCGGTCACCCTGCCGAAGCAGGGAAACACAGAATTGTCCTGTTGCATGACCGGCTTCCCATCCCCCAATTGTTTAAATATGTGTTTATTTATATGTGAACATCAATCAAGAACAGAGTTAGAATGATTTATTTTTTAAGAAATACACTGACATTCAATAATTACTTCTAAGGCAGTTCCCTCCAGTCCTTGAAATCACGCGGATACTTCAAGTTGTTATGATATTTATATCCCATTTCCCTCAAGGCAGCACATTTAGCTCTCCTCCTCTCCATGTTATCTCACCACAACCCTGTGAGGTCAGACAGACGGAGGGAATGTAGCTGGGAACTACCTTACAAAGTTGTTCCCAAGACAAAAGTAGTGATTTCAGAGTTTAATATGTTTGCCACAGTCTACCTGGGGTCAAGTGTGACCTCAAAACAGAAGTAGCTCTTCTCTTCTTTCTCTTCTTCCACTTCTGAGATTTAAAATGGCCGACACATGCTTTCTGAAGCCCACAAGCACAACCATTGAGTTTCTGTTTCCAAGAAATGGAAGGTTCCACAGAACACTGAACACCATTCTTTCTCTGTTCCGCAGTTCCTAAAGGTCCTCTGGAAGGAACACCATGCTTACTCAGTCAGCTCACGTGTCCCCTCAGAATCTAATCATATTTATGCATGACCGCATCTTTGGCATGTCCCCTGAGTCTTTTATTTCCTGGTCCAATTCAGATCATTATTTTTAGCTTTAGATGTTAGAGTAAAACTCCCAGAAGCCTTCACCACTATTCTGTGCTCGCGAGGATTTCTGGGAATTGCAGTCCAAAGAACATCTGGCGACATAAAATTGGGAACCACTGGTCTAAAGTCTGTTAGGCCTCAGAGAAGCCTGCGTGCAATTTTCATTAATCGTCTTCCACTGCTTGGCAAGAAGAAAAGTGCTGGGAAAGGCATGGCTATCACTGTGAGGAAAGCGCCTTCTGCCATTTTGATGAGACTTTGCCCACAACTTAACATCTTGCTTCTGCATTTTTGTTTTGTTTTCTGTTGTTGTTGTTTTTGGTCTGTTTTATTAGCTACTTTGGAATCTTTGAGGTGTAAGCAGAGAGTGATTCATGATCAAGAAATAAATGAAATCCATGCAGTGAAATCTCTGTTGACAAGTGCCTTTGGGTTTAGAGAATCTGCACAAAAGAACCGGTTACTTACCCGTGAAGGTGGTTCTTCAAGTGGACCTTTGTGAAGCCACACAGATGGGTTTCCTGGTGCGCAAGCACAGAGGTTGGACTTCCCTAGCAATAGGAAAGTTCATTAGTTTCCTCCCCCTTGCCCCGCGCATGAGTGAGAGGCTTCTCGCCCAATTACCTCAGTTCCCTCATAACCGCCAGAGTGATAGGTAAGTACCAGCCACAGCGTGATGACTTGAGGGGAGGTGGGTGGGTGCTGTGTAGCATCACGAAGGTCCAAAGAACCACCTCTTCAGGTAAGTAACCGGTTCTTCTTGTCGAAAACCATTTCAGTTTTGACTTCTATTGAGCCTCCATCTCTTCCTGATCTGCCTAAGAAGAAGCACAAAATCTTGACTTTGATTGAGCCGCCGCTGTCAGTACCGATGCCTCCAATTTTTGCATTTTCCTTGTGTTTTGATGGGAAGCAGTGGTCCATCCAGTCGTCGGATTCATCCCAGGTGGAACATCCATCCAATCCATCTACCTCCAATCCGTCTTCGGATTCAGAGTTGAGCGATAATGGAGTTGACTCTCCTCAACTCATGACCACTCCGGAATCAAAGATGGAGGAGTGGACTCCTCCTCCTTCCTCAGAAGTGATGAGAAATTACAACAACTTTGTGTTACGTATGGCCATGTCCATCAAGCTTCCTACTCACCATCCCAGATCTAAACAACCTTGCCACAATTTTGGCAAGATTTCTTCTGAGAAAGCTGCGTCAGTTCATCTTTAGGATGGATTGGATGGATGTTCCACCTGGGATTAATCTGACGACTGGATGGACCACTGCTTCCCATCAAAACACAAGGAAAACGCAGGAATTGGAGGCATCGGTACTGATAGCAGCGGCTCCATCAAAGTAGAGGTTTTGCATTTCTTCTTAGGCAGAGCAGGAAGAGATGGAGGCTCAGTAGAGGTGGAAACTGAAATGGTTTTCAATGGATTCGACAAGGCGGCGGTGGGTACAGAAAGCGTCAACATTGGTACTGACGCGAGCTTTGAAACAGATGAAGTCTTCGTATGTTTGAGACAGATCCAAAGATGGTACCGAAGCAGCAGTCTGAGTCGAAACCGAAGCTTCAGGCAGTCGCAGAATGGAAGAAGTCTTGGGTACCTTGGAATGGATCAACGAATCTGAAGATGGTCGGAGTTGGAACCAACGCCGTAGACAGATGAAACCGTTTGTGGTGCTTCTTAGGCTAGTGATGTCTCTTGGCCTCCCAGGCAAAGGGGGCCAGGTTCAATGGCAGAAGACGTTGAGGAATCCTCGACTGGCACAGAGGAAACCAGCGAAAGGGCAGGCTTCGAACCAACAGAAACAGCTGGTGATTGAGAAGTCATCGTTCTCGATGGAGAATGCAAATCCAGAGAACCGGGCACCTGGGTGAAGAGGTCCTTCATCAAACTGAGGTCTGGGAGCTACTCCGAGAAGGAAGCATCACTATTGAAGGACAAACCCAAAGGAGGAGGACAGACAGGATGGAACTCCAGCCGCTCGGAAAGGGCAGGTGCCGAACCTGAGAACTGTTTTGACAATAATGACATCCAAGGACTTTGAAGTCAAGGCGGCCTTTGGGGATTTCGAAGAAGCTGGTTTCACCTTTGAACGCTTCTCCAACACAGGCAATTTACAAGACTGGGACTTATGGGACATCTTCGAAACCGAGGAAGTTGAAGAAGCACATGGAGAAGGCTTTGGTTTCTCCATAGCTTGAGGACGGAGGGACCTCTCAAACAATAATGTATTAAGACGATTCTGATGGTTCTTCAGTGCCTAAAGCCCTTACAGATGAAACAGGCCTTGGGACAGTTGGACTCACCAAGGCAGTAAAGGCACCAAAGATGACCGTCAAGAGTGCAGGATTTTTGCCCCACACAAAATGTACTTCTTAAATGGAACCAAGAAGGACAAAGGAAGTCCACAGACAAATGCAATTAAACAGGAAAAATATGTTTGTGGGAGACCAACAAAAACACAACCTCTAAATGCAGCAGTTACGAGGAACTGAGGCATTTGGGTGGGAAGCCTCTCGCTCATGGTGGGGCAAGGGGGAGAGAGACTAACGAACTTTCCTATTGCTAGGGAAATGCAACCTCTGCACTTGCACGCCAGGAAACCAATCTGTGTGGCTTCACGAAGGCCACAAAGGAGAAGGAACATGTAGACGAAACAAATATCTACTTTAAATAAGCTTGGAGTCATAAGGAGTGAAGCAAAAGGAGATGCAAGGCTAGCCAGGGAATGATATGAATAAATCCAGTTGATGAACAAAAACACAAGATTAGTTTGCCTGGCAGTGGGAATTAAAGGGGTTAGTCCATGATCAAAGTTATATTTTTTCAGTTAAGTAGCCAACTTCACTTAGGGAACAGCGTTGCTTCACATCTGCATCTCTCCTCGTTGATTTTTCATTATTGAGGCAAACTTATACAGATATATGAAACAGGGAGTTTCCAAGTAAGGGAGAGCAATCCCTGAAGCAGGACCTACCAGAATTTCCCAACAAACACAAATATTCATTTCCCTTTAAAGGCAGAGAAGAAGAAGAGGAGGAGGAGGAAAACCTCACCTCAGCACCTGAACTTTTCCATACGGTGGAGAAGAAACAAAGCAGAGAGAGCAAGAAGAGTTTGGAAGAACAGAAAAACGCATACGACGTGGTTTACCTGCGAGGACATTCAGGCAGTCCATTTCTTCCCCCCATCTTGTACGAGGACACAAATTATTTCAAGGTGAATTGCTCTTTTCTTCATTTATTACCATGGATTTGGGGGTATCAATGATATATATGTATTATTTCTGCTGACCAAGGTATGTCAAATTTTGCTCTGCCCCATCCTCTTGAATGTTATGATGCACTTAACAATATAACAATAACATATTCATGATCACAAGTATCAAGGAATTATCTAAGACATGCATGTCCAAACTTCGGCCCTCCAGATGTTTTGGACCGCAATTCCCAGTCCTTTGTCGTTGGCAATCTAGGCTTGGAATGCTGGGAGTTGTGGTACTAAACATCAGGAGGACCGAAGTTTGGACATGCTTGATCCAAGACCTCTGCTGCTTTATTGTTTCCTCCCTTTGAGAACAATGTTTAGGTGTGACCCTATAAGCAACAACCCAGAGATTAAAAATGCTCAAAACAGATTTAATAGTTCCCCTGGAATGAAGGAAATTCTCACTCGCAGATATCTACCTATGTACTAGGCAACTCCACTCTCTGACCTTTGCAAAGGTGAGGTGAACACTCTTCCAGATTTGGCACCATGGACAGTTGCTAAATTGGTTGTTAGGGCTATGATTTATTTCAGTTTATGTAACAGTCTTTGTTCATTTTGTTTCTCTAACCTGCCTTTCAGGCAAGGAGCTGAAGCTTCACCTGCCACATGGTATTCTTGCACCAAGATTAGGAAGTAGGTTAGACTAAGGGCAGGAATAGATATTATAGGAAACCCAAAATTGGAGCTGAAAGTATATTACTGTTGAAGATACAGGTGAAACTAAAAAAAAAATAGAATATTGTGTAAATGTTCATTTATTTCCATAAGTCAACTCAAAAGGTGAAACTAATATATGAGATCGACTCATTATATGCTGAGCAAGATATGTCAAGCCTTACTTTGATATAATTGTGATGATATGGCATACAGCTTATGAAAACCCCCAATTCCCAATCTCAGAAAATTAGAATAATACATGACATCAATAACACAAGGATTGGAAACAGAACAATATCGGACCTCTGAAAGTCTAAGCAGTATCCCCATAAGGCTTGTCTGTGGAAGGAAGCCTGAACTGCTCCAAAATCTCCTGGTAGATGGCTGCGTTGACCCTGAACTTAATGAAGCACAGTAGACCAACACCAGCAGATGATATGGCTCCCCAAATCAACAGAGACTGTGGAAACTTCACACTGGACTTCAAGCATTGTGCATTGTGTGCCTCTCCATTCTTCCTCCAGACTCTAAGTCCTTGTTTCCCAAATGAGATGCAAAAGTTGCTCTCATCTGAAAAGAGGACTTTGGACTACTGAGGAACAGACATTTTTTTTTCTGTGGCCCAGGTAAGATGCTTCTGACATTGTTTGTTGTTCGGGAGCGGCTTGACAAGTGGAATATGACATTTGAAAGCCATGTCCAGGATCTGACTGTGTGTCATGGCTCTTGATACACTACTGTGAATAGGGAACATTTTCACATTATTCTCATTTTCTGAGATTGTGAATTTGGGGTTTTTATAAGCCGTATACTATAATCATTAATTTTATTTTTATTTTAGAGTATTTTTACCCTGCCTTTCTCCTTGGAAAAAGGACCCAAGGCGGCTTACAATAATGAGGGACAATATACAGTCCAGTACAATTAAGACATGTTCAAGTATTTGAGAACAAGGAATTGAGGGACATCTTACAGCATTAATAGACATTACATTACAGTTATAAGGTTATAAACAATTATAAACACAGTCTATGTGAACCTATGTGTGTGTGTTGTGTCGTCACAGTCATGACCGACTCTTCGTGACTCCATGTCCATGGAGTTTTCTTGGCAGGAGTACTGGAGTGGCTTGCCAGTTCCTACTCCAGGCATCTACAGCACCTGGTATTCCCTGGTGGTCTCCCATCCAAGTATTAACCAGGGCCGACCCTGCTTAGCTTCCGAAATCAGGCGAGATCGGATGTGCTTAGGGCATCTAGGCAGCATACGTGAACCTATAGATTCATATAAAATACAAATGGTAGTCCATTATTCAGGGAAATTATACCAAAGTAAGGCTTGACATATCTCGCTTAGCATGTAATCAGTCTATCTCATATGTGTTTTACTTTTTGAGTTGACTTATTGAAATAAATGAACATTTGCACAATATTCTAATTTTTCGAGTTTCACCTGTATGTCATTTGGGAAGACATTCCATTAAACTGTAATAGAATCCAGCTTTTAAGTCTTCAGCCAATAACAGAACAAAGCAAACTAATTTGCAAACTCAGGAGAGGTAAAATATGTTTCTGGTGTGGACAAACACAATCAGCTGGCAAGGATTTTTTCTTCTAGTGATAAGTTGCCTACAATGTCTGTTTCTGCCCTGACACTGACAGCCTCACATCATCTCTAGAGTGAACAGAGATGTGAATTCAAGTTCTCATGACTGGTTGAACACATTGAACCATTATAGTACTATGCAGCGTCTTTTTAAATTTTAGATCTATCCTATACAGTCATACTAACTTGTCTTCCATGAAGACAGATTCCAACATTTATAAAACATGAGCACAGGGAATGAGTGGCAGCTTTAGTGTATTTATTACAATACTAAAATCATCCTTTTCTCTATTAAACTCCAGGAATACAAGGATCTGGGGCCTTTGGAGGTAAAATTAATGAGTGTAGTTGGCCAAACCATGCCAATTCATGAAGATATCAAAGAAATGCCAAGCAGAAGTCAGCTTGAAGAGAAATATGAAACTGGTAGGTCTGCCCGCCACATCACCTATCGGATGATCAAATCTGTATTCCCTTAAAATACATAGTTCATTTAAGGGAGAAAAAAAATAAGAATGTAGTTTGTAGAGGCTTTCTTTGTGTATATGACATTTGTAGATGAATTGTTTATTAAAAATATGTAAAACAGCTGTGTTGGCATGGGTATGTACATTATATGCACTGTATTACCACTACTCATACACAGCAAGTGATTTTGCTGGGTGGAAGGGGACAGATGGACATTTCTCCTATTTCTCTTCATAGCTTGTTCTACAAAATTCCCCTGTGAAAGAGGGGGTTCAAGGGAGAGTAGGGGAAGTGTATATAGGAACTATAGGCCACAGTCGCACAGCTGGACTAATGGAAAGTTCAAACAACATACCATATGGTTTCTAGCAGTGTACACTGACAAGAATCAACTGAGTTAAAAATCTTGGGAAGCTTCTTGCTATGTCCCAAAATTTCATCCAAAGCTTTTGGTTTCTTAGCTCTCCATAACTGGCTGACTCAGATCATAAACTTGGCTTCTTCCATATAAGCTATGTACGAGATATGGAGACCACCTATATTGATAATTCAGATATCGCTTGAAAAGAGCAGCACACAGGAAATGTGGGGAGGGGCAACGTCAAATGATAGGGCTCCAAAGACTGCAAGTCTTTATATATAAAGATGCCTTCTACCTACAAGTCAGAGGAAAGGAAACAGACATTTTAACAGTCTTCTATGTGTATGCAGTCTGAAATAATAAAATCCCTGATGGATCCCTTTATTATATATAACAAATTTTGACACAAGTCCAGTTGTGCCACAACTTGGCACATTTCAGATATTATCCCCTTAACTCAACATGGCTGATTCCGGTCAAGGGATTTGGTGCTGTTGTCTTGAGAACTTCCTACACTGGGAACACCCACAAGGAAAGTATTCTCAGCAGAGATGACAGTTTTGGAACATATTACATGCTTCATCACCGCTCTGTTGGGGCAAATGAATAAATAGCCAAGGGTGTCACCATCTGAGCTTACAATAAAAACAGCTTCCATTTCATTTGGTTGACTATGTACTATCAAGTCACTTCCAACTTAAGGCAACCCTATGATTTAGTAAATACACACCTTAAAAATTCCTGCCAACAACACCCCTACCACAACTCTTGCAAACTCAAGGCTGTGGCTTCCTTTACTGCAGAGGAGGGGAACTTTTGGCTCTCCACAGTCGTTTTGGACTACAGCTCCCACAGTCCTTTATCAATGGCAATATAGGCTTGAACTTTTGGGAGTTGCAGTCCAAAACATCTGAAGGGCCGAAGGTTACCCACTTCTGCTTTACTGAGTCAATCCACCCCTTATTTGGTCTTTGTTTTCTGCTGCCTTCAGGTTTTTCCAGCATTATTCGCTTTCCCCAACAAGTCATCTTCTCATGTTCCCAAAGTACAACTATTTCAATAAATATGTCGTATTTTATCTTACAGCAATGCAAAAAGCACCCCCCCCCAAAAAAAACATATGCTGTTTGACCAGTGCAAACTTTCATAACATAACAAAAGTTCTGTGGAAGCTGCATTTTATTTGAAAATCCACCTTTTTTTTTTTGCTAACGTACATTTTAAGATTTTAAACAAAAATAGAATCTGCGGAGACAATGCAGCAAGGATGCGTAATTCATTTACAGAATTGCTTTCATGCCTTTGACGATCCTTCTTAAGGCCCCAGATGCCACCCAAATTGGTTATGATGTATTTACACAAAGCACCGATCAACAGTGCTGTTTCAAATTCTGCAAAAAAACCAAAGGATTCCTACAAACTGAGAGACCTACACGCTGGGAAGCTCTCCTGCATAAGTCCCCTTTGAAGCGAAGACTGAGCCTGAGAACTTCAGGGTGGATTACTCCATTAATAAAGATGCTACTTCCCTTCTAAGATTTTTACACTGTTTCATGGTACATGATTCATGACAATGGCGCGAGCCAAAATTAAGAGTTGGGGGAGGGTCAAGGCGTTTTTCACTTAGTATCTCGGACATTATGCAAGTACAGGGGGGAGGGGGTTACACAGACAAGAAGGAAAGTCTCAAAAGTGAAAGCAATTCCTCACATTCATTTTGGAAAGGCTGTACGTCAAGTGTAAGATAAATGACATGCCAAGCATAAAGCAAGGTAAGTTCTTTCCAGAAGCACTAACACCTGGTCCAGCAACACTGGGCTCCTCCCAATCAGTCAGCTGTCTCCTACCCCAGCCCCCTTTGCCACAATCCTTAACGGAACAGATGACTTAATATAGTGACTGACTGCTAATTCCTGTGGAAATCTGACAACGGGTGCTTTCAGACCTTTGGACATACTCGGTGCTCCAGGTGGTTGGGTGTGTAATGGGTGGAGATGCGGTTTGAATCAGCATCGTCTTTGTGAATTTAAAAAAAAATGGGAAGAACCCCCAAAGGGAGAGATACTGTATACACCAACACTCCCTCCCTCACTAAGGCGGCTTTCTGATACATTGTTACTTAAACTGATAATCATAAATAAATATGAACAATAATATATAAAGGAATGTCTATGCAAACGGAATATATAATTCTTTCTTTTAAAAAGTTAAACTTTTCCATTATTGAGTCTAACATTTGTGATGGCTGAGGAGAGGAAACTGGAGAAGTAAGAGAGTTAGGATTTGATTCTCCCCCTAGGTCAAAAGTCATTGGAGTTAATGGTCAAAGGATGCCCCACTCTTCGGTCCAAACTGCAGTTCCAGGTACACGGTTCACCCTTCATAGGCAAGAAGAGAAGGGAGGGGCTTCTTTTTATGTGGTTCCACAATCATGGTTATGGTGAGAGTTACTGACATGTTAAGTCACTGGAAGTGGGATGGGGAGGAATCGAAGGGAAGAAATAAAAAGACCCCACACCAGAACTGCGGCAATTCTTGGCTTTATATTGCGTGCAGGAGGGCGCTGGGCCTTCTCTAGGTTGGTGCTGGTACTGCAGTTGTGGGCTTTCTTCCGTGGATCATTCGGAGAAGAGTTCGAGATGTGTTGTTTTTGATTGGGCTGGAAGGAAGGGGTTTGTTGAGCACGGGTCTTTCCGAAACTGCTTTCACCACCATTCATCTGGCACAGTTACATGAACTGTATCTGCAGGAGAGAAAAGGCATTAGCATTATTCCCACCCCAAAAAAGGGTCATCCCATGTCCCTTCAGAAGCTATGTTTTATTATCTATAAGCTGAAACATAAAATGAAACTGCAAGTGACTGAGAAAAAAACATAGCGACGGCAGTACCTATTCAATGAAGAACAGAGAAGTTTGTCCGAAGAATTTAAATCATGCAAATTCTATAGGGTGAGTGCAACACCAAGTGAATTACTTTGGCCCCAACTCAACAGATTCATGGACGTGGCAGCTGCTGCATTTCTGTCATCTAGCCCACTAAGGAATTCAAAACTACGTTGCAGCTCTTCACAACTGCAAATAGAGAAATGGGAATTTATAACCGCATGCAAAATAAAACTTGACACAATATCACAGAGCACTTTGGCAGCTGACAATTGACATTTGTATGCCGCAAACATCAATGAGTAACCAACAGAAAGGGATTTTTGTAAGGATTTTTACACTAAATTGAAGCCTGTCTTAATCTTAGAGCTCTGAAACTGGGAGGCTGCCCTCTGAGGACACAAACGAAGGAGGGAAAGTGGCATTACCGGAGAATGGCAATCACATTATAAAACAATGTGACTACAGTCTCTTGTTTTATAATGTGATCATTGGCCAGAACATGAAGAATGTGTTATTTCACAAGGAGGAACAGTTTGGGTGACATGGTATATCTATGGGGAAGGACAGCTCTAAGAAGGGAAGAATACAGAACCACAACAGTCAAATACTCTTTGGGTTCAGATTCCTCATCTCTTTCATAAGAACATAAGAAGAGCCATGCTGGATCAGGCCAAGGGCCCATCTAGTCCAGCTTCCTGTATCTCACAGTGGCCCCACCGGATGCGTCTGGGAGTGCACAAGACTAGAGATCTGTCTCCTGATACCACTCCCCTGCATCTGGCCCACCAAGTACCCTGGTTTTAAGCCTGGAGATGACACATCTCCATCATGGTTTGTAACCTGTGATGGACTTTTCCTCCAGGAATCTGTCCAATCCCCTTTTGAAGGCATCCAGGCCAGATGCCATCACCACATTCTGTGGCAGGGAGTTCCACAGACTAACAACACGCTGGGTGAATAAAATATTTTCTTTTGTCTGTTCTTACTCTCCCAACCCTCAATTTGCGTGGATGTCCCCTAGTTCTGGTATTTTGTGAGAGGGAGAAGAGAGTCCTTCTATCCACTTCACTCATGCCCTGCATTATTTTGTATGTCTCTCTCTCACACATATATAAATGGACATACATGAACAAGTACCTCTACCATTTTCAACAAGAATAGGCTTTCCAAATTCTTCATTCTCATTATAAGGGCCAGGAATTTTCATGAACACGGGGAAAAGATGTCACTATGCTCCTTAAGTGCCTGCATTCCACTTGCCATGGTTTTATACATGGCCAAAGAATCCAACATGCAAATTCACAGAGCCCCCACAAAATGGTGTTATTTTAACATAATACTCCTAAAGAGGTGCTCATGTTTATCCAGAAGCGTTGAACACATTATGAGGCAGTATCCAAGTTGCCAGTGCCCCCGGAGTTAGCATGCAATACCTAAATAGTCCTACAAGAAATCCTGGAGGGAGACCTCTCCAAAAGGTTCCTGTCCTGAAGCTGCTCTGTGAGGACTCTGAGTGGATGGGCTGGATGCTGCAGACAGCTGGGAGAAACGATGGCAGAGAGGGAAAGAGAAAAAGAAGGCCTCAATGAGAGAAACGTGAAGGCAGAAAATGCTGTGGTACAGGAAGCAGCTTGGAGGAAGGTAGTTAGGGCTGAAATGGACGGATTTAGGGGGGGGCTATGTGCAAAGTTGGAGCCTGCTCCAATGGTATGAAAGGTTCGGAGGTTGGGAGAGCTCGCCAAAGGAAAGGAGAATTCCAGGGCAATCAGCAGAAACCACCACCACCTTATGACCCAGGAGATACAAGTGATGGACCCAATGAGATGCCACAACACGTCTATCACCAGCTTATGATCCAGGAGATACAGGTGATGGACCCAATGGGATACCACAACATGTCTATCAACAGAGACAACAGAAAGCCTTCTGACCGCTGGACCTCATACTTAATACTCTTTACACTCAAAGGACTGCCAGCCTCCAGCATTAGGGGCCAGAGGTTGCATAAAGCAGCAGATACTTGAAACACGAAAAGGACCCTGTCAATCAGACTATGGCACACAGCCATTTTCCGCTGCTAGCTGTAGGCCAGAAGGAAATCTACCCCATGGCGTGAGAGAAAGAAGGGCTCAGGTTCCAGTGAAACAACCTCCCACTGTGACTGTGGCCTGCCCAAAGAGTCAAATTTTGTTCTAGTTACTGGATTTTGCTCCCCGATTTCAGGCCACATGGCAGAATTATCATGAATGCCACTGGAAACGGGGAGCCTCGTGGTGCAGTAGCTAAAGTGTAGTACTGCAGCCAAAACTGTGCTCATGGCCCAGGTTCAGTCCCAAGTAGCTGGCTCAAGGTTCGCTTAGCCTTCCAGACTGGTAAATTGAGCACCCAGCTTGCTGGTGGTGGTGGTGGTGAAAAAGCACTGTGTAGCCTGCCTAATTAAATTTTAAGCTGCCCAGAGACTGCTTTAAGCGCTATGGGGCAGTACATAAGCAGAATGTTTTGTTTGTTTGTTTGTTTAGTAAGTAAGAATTATAGTTAGGCTAGGTCCTCTGTGTTGCTCTGAAATTTTGGCTTATTCTGAATTTCAGCATCCTTCAACATGATCTCAAAGTAACTGATGCCTCTGCTAGTTCTTCTTCTTCAAGTGCCATGTCCTCGTAGAACGTTGGCGTTCAGTAGCCTGAACTGGTTTCTATCTAAAGCTGTTCTAAATAGAGCAGCTGTGCTCACTGCGGACCATTAGCTTAAGTTCTTACAAGCTATTTTATGGGTATCATCCTGAAAGGTCCTTGTTGCTGGCGACAAGGAATTATTCCCACTGCAAAATCAAATACTAGCAAAGTACTTTTTGTATCACCACCTCTTGTCCTGCAGCACAGCCTAATTTGGTTCTTCTGCTGGATGTCTATTATGATGCCTTCACCATGGGATGCAGAGAAAGTACAGGTCAGGCATCAAGCTATGGTGCCAAGGTGACTGTACCTTCAGAAATCAGTGAGAAATTGTGGTTCAGTGGTAGAGTATTATAGTACTTTATAAGCAATAGTGTTTGTTTTATGTTATGTGTCCAATTAAAATGATCAAGTAACACCCGGTGGGAAAAATCTCAACTTTTGACCCCAAACAGCTGCTGTTGGTCAGAGTGAACACAAACCCTCTTGATGGTTGGTTTGCCCATCTGATTTGATATACAGCTGTTTCCTATAAGGCAGAATTGTTGGTACAGTACTTCCAGCTCAGCCTAACCCAACCACACTCCATTCATGCTAGTTGTGACAAATGGGCCATAGGCAGCCCTTGAGCCATATTTTGAGCAGCCATCCAAGATCTCAAAAAAAGGAAGGTAATAGACCATCACCACGAATCACAGCTTCTCTGTTGCTTGAACAACTCCATGCTGCCATCCAGCCATTTTACTTTGCCCCCTGTTTGGCTAGTCCTATAGTTGATCAGTTCTAAAAGAGAGTTCACTACTTTTGATTCTTCTCAGTATGCCAGTTCTTTGCTTTAATTTCTGTTAAAGAAGGAAGTATTCAATCTACTACTACTACTACTACTACTACTACTACTACTACTACTACTACTACTACTACTACTACTACTACTACTACTACTACTACGAGCCCTACAGTGCAGTGGTTCAACAGTAGTACTTAGCCAAGACTATTCATGACCTGAGTTTGATCCAGATGGGCTCAGGTAGTCATCTCAAAGTTCATTTGGCCTTCCATCCTTCTTAAGTTGGTAAGCTGAGTACCCAGCTTGCTAGGAGATCAAAGTGTAACCTACAATAATTAAATTACCCAAAGACAGCTTTACGTACTATTGGCCGCTATATAAACAGCACACTGTAGTGCTTATTTCAAAGCATGTTCAGGATGGCCCTCTTAAGTTTAGGAGTCTAAAGAGCTGCCTCCTGTAAAATCTCTCAAACTGAGTTGCTACATTTTGGGGTGGGCGCACTGCTCTGTGAGGGACTTCTTTACCCACCATATGTCTGGTGGGTTGTTCTCCCTTTCTCTTGGCCAACCATGCACTTCCGTGCTCTCCTCAAGAGACAGGTTCATTGTGTGTGTGTTGTGTCATTACAATTGTGACCGACCCTTCGTGACTCCACGTCCATGGAGTTTTCTTGGCAGGGATACTGGAGTGGTTTGCCAGTTCCTACTCCAGGCGGCTCCAGCACCTGGTACTTATAGACTATTCCAACACATGCTGCCTGCTTATACCTCTATTAACCTTAGCCATGAAAAATTAAAAAAAAAATTATTCAGGGAACAAGTTCTCATATGATGTTCTTTATGGCATCTTGTTAATTATTAAAATAAAATATTTTGAGATGGAGCGGGGCAACATTTTTGGTTGGTTTCTTTTGGAAAGCAACTAAATCTTGTAGGCAAGTGCTAAAAGCAAAAAAAGTGTTCTGCTTATATACCGCCCCATACCACTACAAGTCGTCTCTGGGCGGTTTACAATTTTAATTACAGTGTGCAGGCTACACATTGCCCCCCCCAGCAAGCTGGGTACTCATTTTACCGACCTCGGAAGGATGGAAGGCTGAGTGAACCTTGAGCCTGCTACCAGGGATTGAACCCAGGTCGTGAGCACAGTTTTACTTGCAGTACAGGCATTTAACCACTGCGCCACGAGGCTAAGGAAAAGCTCTACTATGATGCCATGTTTGAGCTGAATTTATGTATTCTTTATGGTTCTGATGTCACCTCACTCCTTTTGTACAGTTTCGTGACTTCCTCTTCCTACACAGAGGGACTTCACTATACGGAGAAACTGCTCTGGTGAATTAATGTCAAACGTCTAACAGAGAAACCATAACATGAGGCACAGCCCCTGATCAAAAATGGGGACTCATCATCTCAGGGGCAAGAACTCCCTGGGGCCTGCACCAGCCATGACGCCTAGCAACTGCGGGAGCCAACCTTCAAATCCTCTCGGCCACCTCATCTAATTTTTCCTGTGACAGCGCGCTGCTTCTTAGATCAGGCAGCGTAAACGGCAATCTGCAGGAGGCGTCGTGCAAATGGAAGCTACTAGTTTGTAGATTCCAACACAAACGGGTGGGCCAAATTTTAATTCATGGGACAAAGAGGGCTACCTAAGTTAGGAATAAAATGTTCTTTCTAGCATTCGGTGTTAGGAGATGAGCAAGTGGAACATGGAAGCAAAGGAGGAGGAGGAGGAGGTGTTTGTATTAGATGGTTATGAAGGAAGGGGACAGGCAGCCAGGTGCCATGAATAACCTCTTACAGTTCCATGGTACTGATGGAAGTCCAGACTCACCCACTAGTTTTGCAACACATTTGGTTTCAAGTTATTTGGAATGCTCTCCCACTCATGCAGCTTAGCTAGCAAAGGATCTTCCAAGACCTAAGGGGGATCAAGAAGGAGAGACCCTTCTGGAACCCCATGGAAGGCACATGGTGCACAAAGCATCTAGTGTGGAAGAACAGGAGCGGCGTAAAGGCCCAACACTGCCAACGCTCATGGCGCCAAACACATTCCCACAACGGGCCTTTGTTCCTTTCCCAGGAAACCCTAATAAATCTGACATCAGCAAAGTAAAACTGAGCTCCAGGTGGAATAACAAATTGCTCAATCCAGCGGCAGGCTCGGCAAGCCCTCGAAGGAGGAGTGTTCTTCCAATAACATGGGGTGGTTCCCACAGGAAATGCATTCTTTCACCCTTTAGGTACAGAATCAAGACACATCCAGATTTTGAGAAGCCACTTACGAAAAGTGGCTCCACTGACTGAATCCTTCCTGGCTGTCATGAAGGGTTCTGAGACTTTTCTTCCGTGCATTTAGATGCAGTGCTTCTCATTGCTTTAGGACACTGAAGACTGCCCTGTCATACCTGTGCTGATGTAGCTAGCTACAGTATGTGTGGTGAAGCATGGGGCAGGGAAAGTTTCTAGGAAAACTCTTCTGTGTGAATCCACAGATGGCCACTCAAAGAACTACAATTACGAGCAACCAACCTCTCTTTCTTGTGGCCTTAAGACAAGAAACATTTCCCAATCCTGCATTCTCAAGTGACACAAGCCCAGCAAAAAATGCTACTGCTGAGGCGTAGGAGCTATATTCCAGATCACCCGAACGCACATTCTCTCACACAGATACCCCATGAAGTCTGTTGTTGTAAACTAAAAATAAAATAGCCTCTTTGTTAAATACGGGGGTCTAGGAACAACGCAGGACAATCTGGTCGCTTCCAAACTTTATTTCTTAAAACGACGCTGCTGGTGACGGCCCAACCCCCTGCTTAAAAGGGGCGCATAATTTCCCCGGCGTGCACCTCATTGGCTATTGCCGCGTTCCCACCATTACTCGTGGTTGGCTGGGTCACGTCAGACGCGCGACTCCATTGTGGCTCCGCCCACGCCTCAATCTCGCTCGCTAAAACACAACATTCCTCCCCCCATGGTTCAACACAGTAACAACCAACACTACCATCAACCCTACTATTTTAGTCACATACATAATCCCCCAGATGTGCCGGTCTTCTACGCTCTCGCTGGGACCGCCGCAACTTAGGTGGTGATGTGGGAACCACGGGGACCGCTAGTTCCCGGATATCAGGCTGTGCCTGTGCCTCCGGGTTAGCAGGTACCCCGTTAGCAACCGAGGACTCGGCATTCCGTCTGGGCGGCACCTCATTGGTCTCCCCAGACTCAAAGTCACTGACTTGCTCCGGCTCAGAATCCGGAGCTACCTCGGCTCTGGCTCGGCTAGATCTTCCGGGGCACCAGCGCCACAGTTGTTCTGACGCGGATCTGATCGATGTGACGCCGCCACACCAACCCCCTCTAAACCCACCTCATAAGATGTGGGACCCGAGCAGGCCACTATCGTTCCAGGAACCCATCGTCGCTCTTGAACATAACCGGGCATATACAGGGTCGCCATGGCAAATCCTCTCGGAGCTTCCCTATGCTCCGTGGAGGGCCTCTTATCGAGTGCCCTGTCGGGATGGAGACGATCAAGAAGCGTCGTCAGTCTCCTTCCCATGAGGATCTCTGCAGGGCTACGCCCGTTACGGCACTAGGGGTGACATGTTGGGCCAACAAGAACTGTGAAAGACGATAATACCAGTCCCCCTGTATGATCCGCCTGAGCGCGTCCTTGGTAAATACGGACCATGCGCTCAGCTTGGCCATTAGTGGCCGGATGAAACGGGGCGGACCTAATGTGCCTGATACCCGCTAGAGCGACAAACTCCTGAAATTCGGCAGAAGTAAACGCCGTTCCGTTGTCACTCACGATTGTGTCGGGCAAACCGTGGGTGGCAAACAGCCGCCTCAGCACATTTATTGTCGCCTTTGTGGATGTAGTAGAGGTAGGGGCCACTTCTAGCCACTTAGACCTTGCATCCACTACTATTAAAAAATATTGGCCCTGAAAGGGCCCGGCAAAGTCTAGATGTAATCGGGACCAAGGGGCTTGCGTGGATTCCCAGGCCTGTACGGGGCCTTAGATGGCTCGGGCCGAGACGCCTGACAAGGTTCACACCCCTTCACCCACTCTTCGATTTTAGCGTCCATGCCCGGCCACCAAACATAACTCCGGGCGAGTGCCTTCATGCGGACAATGCCCGGGTGAGCGACATGAAGGGCCTCCAATACCTTAGTCCTCAAAGAGGGGGGGACCACCACCCGACCACCCCAAAGCACACACCCCTGTGTGACGAGAGTTCGTCTTTCCGGGCCGTATAAGCCGCAAATTCCGGGCCCGGTTGCTTGGGCCACCCCCTCCCCACCCAATCCAAAACACGAGCCAACACTCGATCACGTCGGGTTAAGGCGGCGATATCCTGGACGTGCAAGGGACAATCCGGCAGGTCCTGGATCCTTAGGACCTGGTGGGCGGGAGCAGGGTCCGGGCCACACTCCGGTAGCGGCAGACGGCTAAGGGCATCGGCATGACCCATCGCCTTCCCGGGCCGGTGCTGCAGTTCGTAATTGTATCCAGCCAGAAAGATGGACCACCGCAGTACTCGTGGCGAGAGCACTTGGGGGGTCTGGCGGTCCGCGGCAAACAGGCCCAACAACGGCTTGTGGTCTGTGACTATTGTGAAGGGTCGGCCGTACAAGAAGTCATGAAACTTCTTGACCCCTTTCACAATGGCTAACCCCTCCTTATCAATTTGGGCGTAGTTCCTCTCCGCGGACGAAAGGGTTTGAGAGAAGTACGCCACCGGAACTTCTCTTCCGTCCGGAAGTTGGTGACCCAGAACGGCGCCCACTCCATACGGGGAAGCATCACAAGCCAACACGACCGGCAAGGACTCATCAAAGTGGGCCAGTACAGAATTTGACACCAACAGGTCCTTTACCCCGCGAAAAGCCTTCCTTTGTCTCTTACCCCACACCCAGGGCGCCTTTTTGTCCAGGAGCCGGTGCAACGGCTCCGCGACGGCCGCCTTATGTGGCAGGAAGGCGTGATAAAAATTTAGAAGTCCTAGAAAAGCCTGTAACTCCGCTTTCCCCTTGGGCTCTGGCGCCTCGCGGATGGCGCGAAGTTTGTCCCGGGCTGGGTGTATGCCCGTTGCATCGACGTGAAACCCAAGGAAATCCACGCTGTCTACTCCCAACAGGCATTTTGATTTTTTCACCTTAAGGCCCGCCTCCCGAAACCTCTCTAGCACTGTTCGGAGTCGAGCGCCAAAGTCCGTCATAGATGGAGCAGCGATTATAACATCATCAAAAAACGGAGTTACTCCGGGAATTCCCTTCAGGAGGCGGTCCATCATATTCTGGAAAAGTCCTGGGGCTACACTCACCCCGAATTGTAATCGATTTACACGGAAGGCCCCCTTATGTGTGACAATCGTCTGAGCATCTGCCGTAGCTGTGTCAACCGGCAGTTGTTGGTAGGCCTGTGCCAAATCCAACTTTCCGAATACTTTTGCCCGGCGAGGGTGGCCAAAACATGGCTCACGACCGGGACCGGGTACGCATGGTCGCGGAGAGCTTTGTTGAGAGTGCACTTATAATCCCCACAAATCCTAACCGACCCATCGGGCTTAACCGGGGTGACTATGGGAGTCTCCCAGGTTCCCGAGTCTACCGGTTCTAGGACCCCTTGTGCAACAAGGCGGTCCAGCTCCGCCTCAATCTTGGGCTTGAGGGCGAATGGGACCCGGCGGGCCTTCACCCGGATGGGACTAATCTCTGGGTTCAAGCGCAGGGAAATCGGGGGGCCCTTATACTGTCCCAAGGACCCGTCGAAAACGGATGGAAAGTCCTTACAAATCTCTTCCGGGCCCACCTTGGAAAGGAGACTATGAATGCCGGTAAACCCAATTCCCAAAGGCTCCAGCCACGATAAGCCCAGGAGGCTGGTAAAAGGGCCTTCCACAATTATTAGGTCCAGTCGCTGGGAAACCCTTCCATACTGGACCTGGAACGTGCCCATTCCCACAGTCTTTATTATATTCCTCTGAAAATCCTTGAGGATCACCGGGGAGGGGCGAAGAGGGGGGCCACCCCTGGGGCACAGGCGCCGGAAGGTCTTAGCCGAGATAATAGAATACATGGAGCCCGTGTCCATCTCCATTACACAAGGGGCCCCCTCTATCTTGACTTCCAACTTGACCTTAGTGGGCTTACGGTTGCGCGTGCAGACCTGCATTACCGTGGCAGCGATGATCGACTGCAACTCCTCTTCCTCTCGAGTCTCATGTACGCGCTGTCTCGTCCGGTTTCCTTTCAACTTGGAACGGCAGACTCGGCGGATGTGCCCGGCCTTGCCGCAACGGCGGCAACGATCGTGATCCTCACCACAGCCAAAACAGGAGTCTCCTCGGGCCGATCCGGTAGAGCGCACGTGCGAGGGTGCGGTCGTGTCGTGCAAACGCCGACTCATACCTGACTTGCTGAGGTTGCGGTGGACGCTGGTAACGTACTGTCCGTGGCGTGGACTTCCGCTGCCTTCTTGTTGGCGTGTGTGGAAGCCGACCGCTCGTAGGCCAAAGCTTCGCTGTAGGCCGCGCTCAAGGTGATGGTCTCGCGCGCCATCAGCTTGGTCTGAAGCTTCTCATTACGTAAACCCCATATGAATCGGTCCCGGATCATCTCCTCCAAGTTAGGGTATTCACATTCTCCCGCCAAACGGAGCACTGCAAGGTACTCCGCGGTGGACTCGGAGGGGCCTTGAGAGCGCAGGAAAAAACGGTGCCTCCGGGAGACTATTGATGGCTTCGGGATGAAGTGGTTGGTGAGCAATCCCGCCACTTCATCATACGATAAAGAGTCCAGCGGGTTATGACCGGCCAACCCCTTAGCAATTATGTAGGTGGCCGCCCCACAGCCACCCAACAAAATGTTCCGCTTCTGGCGGTCCTCCGTAACGCCATGGGCCTCAAGTAAAAAACGGAGGCGCTCGATGTATGCCTCCCAATGCTCGGGGTGCCGGGGGTCGAACTCACCCAGGGCATGCATAATGGCGGCTACTCCCTGGAAGGGCGTGGGCGGCGGCAGTCGAGAGGCGCCTCGGTCCGGAGAAGACATCGCAAGACGACGTGGCAGGCCCGATATGGGGATACGGCAGCTCAGAAAAATCCCACCTTCGTCGCCACTGTTAAATACGGGGGTCTAGGAACAACGCAGGACAATCTGGTCGCTTCCAAACTTTATTTCTTAAAACGACGCTGCTGGTGACGGCCCAACCCCCTGCTTAAAAGGGGCGCATAATTTCCCCGGCGTGCACCTCATTGGCTATTGCCGCGTTCCCACCATTACTCGTGGTTGGCTGGGTCACGTCAGACGCGCGACTCCATTGTGGCTCCGCCCACGCCTCAATCTCGCTCGCTAAAACACAACACTCTTCAACTGTACACACAATGCGCTTAGAAAGCCAGCCCAAAGAAGACACAGGCACGGGAAGATTTATCATGAGACAGCTTGACTTAGTCCAGAAACACTCCAGGGGAGCACAGTTCACACATTCTTAACAGGACGATAGAGCAAAATATTCCTGGATTCAGCAAAGCCAGGGCAAAGGTACAAAAAGGTGCAAAAGGTGCTTGGTGTTGAGATGTTGGTGTCAGTCCACAGTCAATAGTAGTAGAGTGGACTGGCATTGGAGAGGCCAATCTGGGAGAAAGGGTTGAGGGTATCGGCGAAAAATAAATAAAATAAAACCCTCAGGCTGGCTTTGGGCTCTCTTCAGTGCTGATGCTCCGATGTCAACAGCCTGATCCATTGAGTATTGTAGGTGGACAGACCTTGATGCTGATGGTTTCCGGTGGCCGGGAGATACCAAAGGACAATACTATGGCAGGGGTCGATATTGGACAGGGATGTCTTCAGCACAGCAAGACTCTGATATCAGTGGTGCCAAGAACACTTTGTTTGAGGTAGAGGCTGGGGCACGTTAATCAGACAGGAATGGCACAGAGGTTGGAGTGGGGGGTTCAGCAATATGAATGGGTGGCCAACGCATCCCTGTGGAGATCTTAGAATAATCTGACTCTATGTCTGAAAAAAACACACTGGACAGAATGCCGAGAGGATGATCATGGTGGAGAGGGCAACATAGATAGGGCCCTTGGATTCCAGCCTGGTGAGCCTGAAGGCAGTGGTGAAAGCGGGTGTGGAGGGAGAGGAACATCCTTTGGATCAGAAGACAATGTTATGGTTTCAGCAGCTGACTGCAATCAGATGAGGCTTGGAGGCCACTGGCTTGTGCTTGTGCTTGGTCGCCTTAGGAGGACATGGACGGACAGGTAATCTGAAGACTCTCTCTTCAAAGTCAAGGACTTTGACATCAAAGCAGGCTTTGGTTTCAAAGGAGCTGGTGGTGCCAAAATGGGCGTCTCTCGAGGGCTTACAGAGGCGGAGGTTACAGAATGGTTCTGAGCCACCTCTAAGACTTTTTCCATAACTACCAACTTGGAAGTAGATTTACAGGTCAGCTGGGCCATAGTGGTAGGGTGGTCGGAGAGGCTGCTTCCAAAGATGAAGTCCCAAGCGAGGTAAATGGGAGCAGAGAACTCCGCATTTAAAATGACTACAATGAGAGCCTGAAGATGTCTGATGGGCCTTGTGTGTGTGTGTGTGTGCGCGCATGTGTGTGTGTGTGCTTGCAATGCAGCAGTTAAAAAGTACTGGAGGGAGATGCATGGCACCAAGGCTCACGCCAGAGGGCAAAGGACCTATGCTAATGCCTTGTTTTATCTATGCAGAAGCTTTGGAACATTCCAAAGAGGCCCCACTCATGAGCAGATCACTCATTAGTGTGATTCAGAGGCTATGAAGCTAGTAACTATCAAAAATAAGATTGATTTGGTATGCTTTGCTTTTTTGGAATGGCTTTTTGTAATCGCAACCTTGTTTCCCAAGCACTCACATTATCAACTGTTCAATTGTCTGTCCCACAAGCTCTCCCCAATCCGCACTGACCAATCTGTAATTGTCCAGAACTTCTATCCCCCATTTAAGATTGGGGACAACATTTGCTTGTCTTCTGGGACTTTACCTGTTCTCAAAAAATCCTCAAGGACAATAGACAGTGGCTCTGAAATTACATGGGTGCTCTATTCAACAATGTACACATCCACTGATAGGCCACAAATGCTCACTCCTTTTCAGCATTACAGAAGCATACAAATAGCTGCAGGAACAATGTCTTAAGTACCTACTATGGAGCGACCCCACATTCAAAAAACTAAACACAACCTTAACATACCCTTGAAAAAGCACATTTTATCCTGAACCCAACTCTTCAACCCTACCACTGATAAAAAACACCAAAACCAAAACAAAAAACCCACTAGATCAGTGTTGGCGAACCTATGGCATGGGTGCCAAAGTGGCACTCGGAGCCCTTTCTGTGGGCACCCGACATCACCCCTTCACAGCCACCTGTATTCAGGTTAGGTTGCTCTATTGGCATTTTGTGGAAAATTAGTGGGTTCTGAATCGCAATTTGGGCACTCAGTTTCTAAAAGGTTTGCCATCACGGCAAACATGCCCACTAACACAGCATCACTATGATATATTCACATTTCTCTGATATTTTCAACACAGCACATTAGAAACTACTGCCATTTCCTCCTTATGCTATTCTCTTTCCCATGGGTCTTGATTTGTAACCCATGAATTCCTCTATTAAGAGGTTTCCTCTCTCAAAATATGTTTCAGCATGGCCTGATCTTGAAATGGATGGGGGAACAACAGTACTGGTTGTAAAAAAACAACAGCATGGCACTTTTAAGAGTAGCATGGTTTATTTGGCATAAGGTTTTGAGGACTGAAAACTCATTTTATCAGAAGATTCTGTAGTGAGCTGCAAGCCAATATATATACAGTAGTGCCTTGTAAGACAAATGCCCCTTAATACGAAAACCTCGTAAGACCAATGAAATTTCTGGGATTTGGAAAACCTCATAAGATGAATTTTCCCTATGGGATGCCTTGCAAGATGAATTCAATGCATTCCTATGAGAACCATGTTAAACTGCGTTTCGTAGAATGAATTTTTCATAAAATGAATTGACCCGTAGAATGAATTAAATTCGTCTTAAGAGGCACAATTGTATGTGAAATACAACTCATTAGCCCTTAAGGTATCACAAAAATATCTTTGATTTTTGACATTTTGTTAGTCCACATATTTATTATTCTGCCTTTGACCTCTTTACACAAATGGTAAACTTTCTGTGTGGGAGATATTTCATGTTTGAAAGAGAATGGAGATGTTACCTGTCAAAACAACAAAATATACATTTTTAAAAAACTTTCAAAATAATCACAGTTCTTGTTGATAGTTTGTGTTGTCAGAAATATATGGCTTTTATAGCCCCATTTGATACCTACTTGAGCTCCCGATACAGGACCAAAGGGATTTGGAGGTCTCATGACAGGTTGGCTGTATATTAAGGTTGGCTGTGTCATTACTGGTACTCCTCCCATTTGCGATGGCTAAAAATCCAGAAATGCATAAAGTTAATTTCAGATTCCTCTCTTTAAAAGGAACACAAAAATACAATCAGCACTGGAGAATGTTTCTAAAAATTAGATTTCATTAGTGCAAGTGTAGAATAAAATTAATGAACTATCAAACCACTTTAAGATCTAAAGCCACTTGCAAAATTGGCCCTGAAACACTTGTCTTGGGCCCTTGGGCTCATCTAAATTACCGTATTTTTTGCTCTATAAGACGCACCTGACCATAAGATGCATCTAGTTTTAAGAGGAGGAAAACGAGAAAAAATGTTTACCCTAAGGTTTCATGTCGGGGAAATCCTGGCTACAAAAGGGGAGGGAAGAGGCTCCATTGCAAACGAGGTGATTAGGACTGGGGAATCCAGGCTGCAAAAGGGAAGGCTTGCAAACGAGGTGAATGGGACCGGGGAATCCAAGCTGCAAAAGGGGAGGGTTGCAAACGAGGTGATTGGAACTGTGGAATTCAAGCTGCAAAAGGGGAGCGCAGAGGCTCCATGGAGGAAACCTCTTTGCAAATGAGTTGATTTTTGACTGGGGAATCTTGGCTGCAGAAGGGGAGAGGTGGGGAGAGGCTCCCTGGAGGAAGCCCCTTTGGAAAAGACGTGACTGGAGATGCAGAATCCCAGCTGCAGCAGGGGACGGGAGAGGTTCTGTGCAGGTAACATCTCTCTAAATGAACATCTGTGATATATATGTAGTGGGGACTACTATATTTGCTCTATAAGATGCACAGACATTTCCCCTTACTTTTGGGGGGGTGCGTCTTATAGAACGAACAATATGGTGTGTAATTTAGCACTAGTCACTTGAGATTGTATTTCAAATCAGAGCTGCTTCTATTTGCACATTCAAGGTAAATCTATGTTAAGAATAGAAATCCAATTGTATGTGATACCCTTGTAAGACCATTTTAAAAATCATCATACAATCTGCAGGCTTTTGTGGATCAGGATCATCCACTTTGTCTGGTGCGTAGAGTGTAGAGAATTTAAAGTCCAAAAGTTCATGGCAAGATGGACTTCACGAGGTACATCTTCCTTAAGAAAAAATCAGGAAAGATGCAGGCTGCTTTACAGTGGTGGATTTAAAGATTATTGCTGAAGTAGCAGTGGACTAAATATCACATCCTACTTCTTCAAACAAAGACATTTTAAGAAAATGGTCACTTTAATTGTAGATTTAACAAAATCTAAATTCAAGTTAACAATTTTAATAGAGAAGCAATTACAATTTAATTTTAATTGTACTGGACTGTATATTGTCCCTCATTACTGTAAGCTGCCTTGGATCCTTTTCTTAGGAGAAAGGCAGGGTAAAAATACTCAAAAATAAATAATTAAATGACCTTGACCGATTAGAGTACTGGGCCAAAGCAAACAGAATGAGTTTCAACAGAGAGAAATGTAGGGTCCTGCATCTAGGCAGAAAAAATGAATTGCATAGATATAGGATGGAAGACTCCTGGCTGGAGAATAGTACTACTAATTGAATATGAGTCAGCAGTGTGACACAGTGGCCAAGAAAGCCAATGCGATTCTTGGTTGAATCGAGAGAAGCATAGTTTCTAGAGCAGACCACACCTGGAGTACTGTGTCCAGTTCTGTGCTCCTTAATTTAAAAAGAATGTTGACAACCTCAAAATGGGTCCAGAGGAGGACGAACAAGATGGTTAAAAGTCTGGAACATGTTTTAGGAGGAGAGGCTTAGGGAGCTGGGAATGTTTAGTCTTAAAAAGAGAAGGTTGAGAGGGCATATGATAGTCATGTTTACATATCTGAAATGATGTCATATCAAACAGGGGGCTGGCTTGTTTTCCATGGCTTCAGAGACTAGGACTCTGAGCAATGATTTCAAATTACAGGAAAAGAAATTCCAACTGAACATTGGGAAGAACTTCCAGACAGTTACAGCTGTTCAGCAGTGGAATATGCTGCCACAAAGGAGGGTGGTAGAGTCTCCTTCTTTGGAGGTTTTAAAACAAAGGCTGAATGGCCTGTTGGGGGTACTTTGATGGAGGGTCCTTCATGGCAACGGGTTGGACTGGATGGCCCTTGAGGTCTCTTCCAACTCTATGATTCTTTGATTCTATGAAATAAATAAATTTCAGCCTGTTCCATCTGGAAACAAAAGTCTTCGTAAATAGAGGGGTTTGGATATTTTAGACCTTAAAAGCTGCAGATTGGAAGGGATTCCATAGATTGAGTCCAGCCCCCTCAAGAAAGCACTGTGGGGACAGTTTCATGCTTTGCATCATGTTAAAACTATCAAATGGCATCAGACTTCTGCTCTGTGTACTAAAGGCAGTAGGTAAAGCAACCATTATAAGGTATTCCACATTCAACCTGCAAAGCTGACATCCTGCGCTTCCACGATCACATTTCCTAATGGCTGTTTCTGCCATTTTAATTAGTTTTCAACTGCTGTGCCTTTCTTAATCTGTGTTTCTAGTCTGTCTTCATATGATGCAATGCTCTTAGATCATAAATACAAATTACAGAAAAAGTGAGTTGGCAGCAGATAAAAACCAATTAAAATAGCAGGAACAACCACTAGAGAGAACCAAGCAAACAAATTTAAACCCTGTCCAAATAGAAAAGAGACTTACTGTATATACTCGAATATGAGCCTAGTTTTTCAGCCCTAATTTTGGGCTGAAAAAGGGGTCCTCGACTTATATGCGGGTCAATACTTTTAGCCATTGAGGCAAGTGCTTGGGTTGGTGCTTAAAAATCATTTTAAACATTGTGTGCCACTTCTCATGACCCTCCTCTGCATCATAGGGGAGTCTAGGGTGGGAAATGCAGCAGGGCCTGGCAAGTACTTGGATCAGTGGCTAAAAGTCATTTTAAACATCACACACCACTCCCCCCAGCTCACAAAGGAGGAGCTGCCAGGCCCTGCTGCATTTCCCACCCTAGGCTTATACTCGAGTCAATACATTTCCCCAGTTTTGGGGGGTTAAATTAGGGGCCTCGACTTATACTCGGGTCGACTTATACTCGAGTATATACGGTAAGTGGTGGATATGAGCCACGGGAGCAGCCAGAGGAAGAAGGCAGCCAAATGGAGTGCACGGAAAGCAGTGGACCCTAGTTCAAATGTGGCCACCCAGAAGGGCGAGTCCATAATCAGGACATGTGAACGGAGTCTCTGCCTCTCGGGACTTTGGGAGCGGTCAGGAGGATCATGAAGCAAACCACCTTCCACAGAAGGCAGACCGTTTCACCTACAGCCAAGGTAACAGAGGCCACCATGAAGCCCGGGATGCCTTCACTAAATGCAAAACACGAGTAACCTTGGCAGGCTCTTTTCTCTCCTTAATTATTTAAGTGTGAAGCAAACATTTTAATAAAGGGTAGTTGTGCAGGCACTGCTGTTCACTTGAGCACTGTGCCTTCCAGCTTACTCTGGTCCGTCCTTTCGTCTTCCACTGCATCCATCCCAAGACATGCTAAACCTTTAGGGCAGGCATGTCCAAACTTTGGCCCTCCTGATGTTGTGGACCAGAATTCCAAGCCTACATTGCTAATGGCAAAGGGCTATGGCAGTTGTGGTCCAAAACATCTGGAGGGCTGAAGTTTGGACATATGCCAGCTTTAGGGGAAGTTTTCCCTTCACTCTGGCTGACAGTGGAACTCCTCCGTGGGGATGTCCTTGGGCAGTGGCTGGCCTGACCTGACTTGGACAGCATCTCTGAACACAACCCTTTCCAGTTGCACACTTTGGAGAAGGTGGCGGAGGAAGGGAGATTTCTTCCAGGGAAGCTCATCTTGCTGGACTCTTCTCATTAAGCGGCTCCAAAGATTAAATGCTTAAGCCAATATAACAAAGGATGGGGCAGTGGAAGAATTAATGCTGAAAACTGGTAGCCTCCTCTTAGCAGTATGAATCCCCCTAAGGAAGAACAAAGTAAGGCTGTAACTGTCTGTGAAGATTCTCAGTCATCCAGGTGAGTTTATCTGGAAGTTGAGTCATGGCTACTGGACTTCTTTTTTGAGAGATAGAAACATTTTGCTGTTCATCCGATGAAGCTGTTTGGATGAACAGCAAAACGTTTCTATCTCCCAAAAAAGAAGTCCAGTAGCCATGACTCATCTTCCAGATAAGGCTGTAATTGTTCTCCTTTTGCATATGCCCGGTCAGGGAACCTCCTCTTCCACATACACCAGGGGTGTCCAAACTTTTTGCAAGGGGGGTCAGGTTTGGTGAGGTAACAATGTGAGTGTGGGGGGCCGACCATTCAACCTGAAGGGCGGAGAAAGGGTGCGGGCCCGCGCACACCTGCAACAGTCACAAACGTCCTGCTTTCAAGGCAGCCAAAGGGGCAGGTGGCTGTTGCACAGCCCGGGAATTGGTAGGCGCACACCCAAGGCACACCACTGCTTGCATATGCTGCCCTCTTCTGCAAGGAGGTGGGGAGGATGCTGCAGCAATGGAGCCTGGGGCGGTACGCTGGGTGGGGGACTGGGGGTACAGACAGAGGCAGGGAGGGTAGTCAAACCATAAAACTGCAAGCTGATGTCTCCAGCTGGCACAGGGAGGGGCTGGCCGATGGGGACGCACAACAGGATGAGTTGACAGGGTGAAGAGGCTGCGGGCCACTTGAAATTTTAAAACGGGCCGCATTTGTCTCCCAAGCCGGGCTTTGGACACGCCTGCCATACATGCTAAATGTACAGAGAGAAATGACACCAGAAACCAAAACACACTGCTCTGTACAGTATTTCAGGGCTATCCAACTTTGAACAAGCCGAGGTCTACTTTTTCCGGTCTAGAGTGCCTGAGGGCTACTACACTAATACCTCTACTTACAAATTTTATCCTTTCTGAGCACATGTTCATGGCTCTTGAACTGCCTGCTCAGCTAAGACAGTGGGCTGGCAGACCCAGAACTTTGCTGGGGCAGTGGTGATCCTTGGGATGGGGGAGGGAGGGGTAGAGAACTTATCCCCTCACTTTTTTAATTGATGCCTGGCGGGCTACTTTTGAACCCTTCGCGGGCTACCAGTAGCCCACGGGCTACCTGTTGGACAGCCCTGCAGTATATCATTTGAAATGAATGAAAAGGACTACTGACCATTCCGTAGCCCATCATTCCTGTTGGCGTCGTAGCAGGATAGGCCATGACAGGTGGTGCCTAATGGGAAAGAAATAGTATTCAATTGCATGTGCGTACAAGAAAAGGTGTTAGAACAACTCTAAGGGCCAATACCATGATTGGCAAGAGAGTCAGAAATTGGCCACTGAGTCATTTAACAGAAAATTCTCATTACTACCCTTGCAATTTAAGCTATTAGCAACTAAGCTTAACTCAGATGAAAATTACTGAGGTTGTGTATTACAGCTACTGCCGAACTTGGGCCATAAAAAGGTATGGTGGCTTCTCCTCAAACCCAGCATAATACAAGCAGCAGGACCAATCTAGCAGCCTGAACCAGCTTCTGAGCTGCCTAGCTGCCCCTAAGCACATCCGATCTTGCCTGATTGTAGAAGCTAAGCAGGGTCAGGCCTGGTTAGTAGTTGGATGGGCAACCGCCAGGGAATACCAGGTGCTATAGGCATCTGGAGTAGGAACTGGCAAACCACTCCGGTAATTCCTGCCAATAAAAACTCCATGGACATGGGGTCACGAAGTCGGTCATGACTGTAACACAACAACAAACCAGCTTCTGAACTCAAGCGCCATCTACTTCTTGGCTAGGCTATTTATGGATTTTAGACCCTATATGAGGTACTTTGAACAATAACAAAGGTGATAATCATCCACAGCAGCTATACTGGTGTACATATTTATTTTATTTGTTTATTTAAACTTATACCCTGCCCTTTTAATGAGGAGGCCATCTATGTTCAGTGCCTGGATGGGAGGTAAATGGATGTCCATGAATAGAATCTTAGAATAATTGAGTTAGAAGGGGGCTCTAAGGCTATCAGGTCCAATGGGTAGGCTGATGATGATCTGTCTAGATTGCTATGATCAATGTCACTGATCATTAATATTAACAGGGAGTTTTAATAAATAGGATGTCTTCATTTGAAAAAGAATTTTATTAATTTTAGAACGTCTTAGCTGACATGGGGAAGCTTACCATAAAACGTAGATTAAATATTATAAATGTAAGAATATGGTTAGAGTGGTTTGGCGGCAGACTTAAAGCAGGAATCACAATCATTTAAAACAATCTTTGTGCTCAAGGCCTTCTCATACCTGCAGATAAAAAGGCCCAATTAGGGTATTGCAAGCTTCTCTTGGCTATGCATTGCTTAACAGTAAGCAGGGCAAGTGGTGGCATATTCTTCACTCCCACTCCCTCTGTGACTTCATCAGAAATTAGAATTTTTACATCTTTTACAGAAATGCCTAACTGGAAACTCCATCCAAAATTCTGGTTCTGACGCTCTCTTGCATCATACTATACAGGATGGTGAACATCTCTCCAAAATGTTAATACTCTATAAGCTTTTGTGGATCAGGTCCACTTCTTCAAACACGGTAGCAGATGAGATGTTCAATGGAATACACAATAGAACATAACTGCTCAACATACACTGAAAATGTGTTCTACATAAATTACAGCATTTCCTGGGGAAATATGAGCCTCTGAAAATGAAGTTGCCCTAGGAGTGGCGAAACTTTGGTTCTCCAGATGTTTGGGCTAGTACTCTTAGAATCCCAAAACTATACTACTCTTGTAGCCCCAAACATCTGGAGTTCCAAAAGGTCACCTCCTTTGCCCTAGAAAGAACAGAGGAGAAAAGAACCCAATAGCTTTATAAACATGTTTGCTCCTGTGAACTGCAGTTTTCTACCCAATAACGGAATCCAACTTGCCACTGGTTGCTATAGTTAATGAAACGATGTAACAATCATTATTCATACAGCTGAATAAGCAAAATTATGCATATGCATATATAAAGCCATACAACTGCTTGACTTGTAAGTAATTAAGGCTGGTTTAAGATTTCCCCCACAATGAAACGAATACAGGGAAAGACCAACAGCAAAATGGAAGTAGAAATTAATTGATCTGAACTGAAATCTTATAATAAGAAGAGCTAAAGAATTAAAATCATTAAAACTGTTGATGCAAAGCTATTCAGCCACAATATCCATACTCAAAGCAAACTGGGTCGGCCATGCTCAAGGTAATGAACCAGAATTTTTTAAAAAAGGAAACATCCCATAATCAGTTAAGAAACTTACCTTAAATATATATTTGGAATTCATTCTTTAGCTCTCATATTGCAACATATGCACAATTAGGTTTAACTGGCCATGTGCTGAAGGTTGAGTTATCTTTTTATCACTATTAATCTTGCTTATTACCATGAACAAGACAGTGTACTTTTTAGAAGGATAATTTAAATATTTATGAATGTAATTCAAGAACAAAAGCAAATGGTTAAGGATTTCTGATCCGTTTACCATTTGGGAACATATTGGTCTCTCCCTATTTGAAACCAAGTCTACAAGTAGCAGAGTGTGAAGTTGAGCAGAAGCCTGTGAGGTTTCATGCAGTTATTCACACACAAAGATGCCTTTTTTATTTACCTGTTTCAAATGTATTAAAAAAGGCAATCAAGACACACACACCAGCTATCTGGCAGCAAATGGCAAAGTTAAAGCAAGGGGGGGGGATCAGTATTTTTCCATGACATCATTGGTGTCAAAAGACCTGTAGGACACTGGATAAGATCTGGATATGGTAGAAGCTGATCAAGATTTTCATCATGCCTGAAGATCTTAACATAAGAAAAGGGTGGAGTAGCAGGATTATGAGATTCCGCTGTAGTTGTTAATATCAGCATGCCAGTTTCTTGCAAAATAAAAAAAAAATAGGCTACACGTTTTGTTCACTTACGTATTGTGGAAAATGCATGCCATTCTGTTTTCCCCCGGGAGAACAATTACACAATGCAATAACACTGGATTAGAAACGAGTACTTACACAAGAGAATATACACAGAGCATTTTAGTTACAAAACCACGTAACAACCCTGAAAATATAATGTTTTATAATCCAAAGCCATTTAAATGATGCTCCTGGTAAAAAGAGCACAGCTAAGGGTGATGAACCTTTGCACGTTTTTTAGGATGGTTTATGCGGGTAAGTTTTTTTTCTCCCCTCAAAAACATGGATTTCAGGAATACTAGAACATGTCATTTAAAGGCAAAGCATTCACAAGGGAGCCAGATAACAAGTAAGGCTGAAGGAGGAGATGGAGGAAATTAATTCTTTCCATCCTAGCCATTTGTTAACACCCTTGTTTTTGAAGCACTGGAGGACAGACTTTCTCTTTAACTGGGGTTTTTTCTCAAAAGCAGAACACACACACACCCCCGCCATATCCAACCTTCTCCACAAGAGGCTGGTTTTAAGGCAGTGACTTAAGGAAGCAATTAAATGTGCCATTCACAAATTGCTAAAGGAAACTGGTCTTCCTACGTCACATGCTCTTAACAGTAAAACGATTTAATGTTTTACTTGGAAGCATTAATCTGTGGGCATGATAAATTAAGGGAAAACCAGACACCACCATGGGACTGTGGGATCCCCAACCATATTTTCCTTATAATTTGACTCCAACACCTGGAAACTTTACAGGGGGGAGTGAAATGTGGCAAGAGGGGCTTAAACCCAATGGTGGTGGACCTTCGTCACTCCAGATGTTTTTGGACCACAACGCCCAGAATTCTAAGCCTGTGTTGCCAATGACAAAGGACTGTGGGAGTGGTGGTGCAAAACATCTGGAGTGCCGAAGGTTTGCCATCCCTGCTTAAAACCCCTTCCTCTCATCTGCTCTCTTTCGTCTGCAAGGGGCAGGCTACATAACTGTTTTTTTTTTTAAAATTGGTAATTAAAACGTTTTCCTCCAGAAAGTTGGGAGTGGGACTACAAGGAACAGCCCACAGGCACACGAAGGTGCTGCCTCCACTTCCCCTTAATCTTCCCCTCCATGATCCCTGAAAGCTGGAGGTGCATTCAGTTCCGGTCTTAAAACACAAAATTAGCAACAAAAAGCAGACCACAATAGCCAGCAGTTAGCACATGAACTCACATTAATTTTGAGGCACTTTGAGGAAGGCTACACCTTTTCAATGAGAAGCTTTAAGAGATCGCCTGACTTGCTGGTCTTACTGCAATAGTTTTAAAAAGGAATATAAATACTTACTACTGCTAGGTTACTTTATGGCCTTGACAGTGTGTTCCCTGGTCCTCTATTTTGCCTAACAAAATCCTTTGTAATCTCTCACACTTTCACGAGGTACATTAAAACAGCTGGAGTTACAACCTTGGGACTGGCGGGGAAAGGCTTACCATGGTAGGAGCATTCCATGCTGTCGTAGGGGCAACTTTAGGTTGCCAGTTGGAGCCTCCTGTTAATTTCTTTTCTCCTGGCTGGGTCCAATTCACGTCACTTCAAACAAATATTTAGCACATTAGAACCTAGGCATTCTTTTCTATTTCGTTCTTTCTTGCAGACATATTAAAAAGCATACCGGGCATATAAGAAAGGGGCCACATCAAGTTTCCTCATCCTGTATTTGTGCAAGTTTCATTGTCATGAAGAAACCTGATCAAACCTTCAGCTACAGTTTGGAAAAAACCTAATGTGGCGGCAGACCAAATTGATAATTATAGGCCTGTCGCCAATATTTCTTATATGAGCAAGGTCTTGGAGAGGGTGGTGGCAGATCAGCTTCAGGGTCTTCTGGATGACACAAATGCCCTCGATCCTTTTCAGTCGGGCTTCAGGCCGCGCCACAGTATGGAAACAGCATTGGTCGCCCTGCCTGATGACCTTTTGAGGGAGTCTGACAGGGGCAAAACGTCCCTGTTGGTCCTCCTTGACCTCTCAGTGGCCTTTGATACCGTCGACCACGGTATCCTCCTGGGGAGGCTCTCCGAGTTGGGGATTGGAGGCACTGCTTTGCAGTGGTTCCGTTCCTTCTTGGAGGACCACCCCCAGCGAGTGCAGCTGGGTGAGATGACCTCCGCCCCTTGGTCCCTCAATTGTGGGGTGCCACAGGGGTCGGTCATCTCTCCCGTGCTCTTCAACATTTATATGAGGCCGCTGGGAGGGGTCATAAGGGGGGTATGGAGCTTCGTGTCACCAATATGTGGATGACACCCATCTCTATTATCTCCTTTCCATCTTCTGCAGTGGATGCCGTTCTGTCCTTTGAGCGCTGCCTGGCGGCCGTCTCGGATTGGATGGGGGCTAATAGGCTGAGGTTGAACGTGGGCAAGACGGAGATCCTGCGTGTGGGGCCCCATGGTGTCTGCGGGTTGGGGAACTCCCTCACTTTTTTGGGGGGGGGTGACTCTCTCCGCGAAGGATGGGGTCCGCAGTTTGGGTGTCCTGCTGGACACGGCACTCACCATGGAAACCCAGGTGGCGTCAGTGGTCCGTTCCGCTCATTGCCAACTGCGCAGGACTGCCCAGCTGCGGGCCCTCTACCCAACTACGCTGGTTCATGCACTTGTAATCTCGAGAATAGACTACTGTAGTGCTCTCTACGTGTGGCTGCCCTTGAGGTTAATGCAGAGATTGCAGCTAGTGCAGAATACAGCTGCCAGACTTCTAACGGGACAAAGAAGGCACCAACATATTACCCCCGTGCTGGCAGCTCTGTACTGGTTGCCGGTATGCTACCACATTGACCTAAGCGGTTTGGGACCTCAGTATCTGACAGAGCGGTTCTGCCCAAGAAGAGCTGCCAGGATCACCCGTGCCAGCCAGGCAGGACACCTGGCAGTCCCAACCCTGAGGGAGGCCCAGAAAGCTGTAACAAGGAGCAGGGCCTTCTCGGTGGTTGCTCCCAAGTTATGGAACCATCTGCCCCCTGAAATTCGCCTGGCACCCTCGCTTCAAACTTTTAAAAAACTATTGAAGACCTGGTTCTATAGAATGGCGTTCCCTGATTCTTCAAACATTTAGTAAGGCACTATTTTTAAAACCACTTTTCTTCTCATCTCTCCCCTCCATTTTATCAATCTGTTGCCATTTTTAGCTTCATTTTAGCTTCATTTTAGTTTTTTGTTGTTGATGTATGTATATTTTATTTTATTATGTATTTTGTATTTTGGTTTTTAAAATGTATTCCTTTGTCTATTATCACATGTTGTACACCGGCCAGAGTAGCCTTTGGTCTAGATGGGCGGTATAAAAGTCAAATAAATAAAGTAATAAATAAAATAAATAAACAATGTTTTAAAAAAATGAAATCAGACTGCACTGTTTTACTCAAAAGCTCACCACTGGCTTAATGGTCGCAATTAAACAGGCTGCAGGAGCAAGGCCGGAACTACACAGGCATGAGAAAGTAAAAAAGGTAGATTGGGAGGTGGGGGAAACTAGCAGATCCTACAACACAGGGACTTCATTTTGCAATGCACTGCAAATGACAAAATGGGGGAGATCTACTATTTGTTCTTTTAACAGCTTGCTTCACTCAGAAGAGAAAGGAGTCCCCCCCCACCCAGGCAGATGGACTATCAACCTCCCAATAAGAAACTTTGGAGGAATGGTCAGCATTTTACCACAGCTGCCATGCCTTTAAGCAAGGAACATGGCAACTTGCATTGCCATACAATATCATCGTGCTGCAACATTTGGACTGTGAGATGCTCACGTTTTAGTCGTTCCGTTTCCAATGCCCAAATCTGTAACAAAACAAGAAAACCATTGGAACCCATCCATTTATTTTAGAAAACAGCAACAGTTAAAAGACAGCACCACAGTGTTCCCAACAACAAAAATACTTACTGCCCACAAGATTGGCTAAAGATGAATCCAGGTCATCCAAGACTAACTTGTTAGGTGGTGCTTTGGAGGCTGGAAGACTCTGGTTTTGAGAAGCCACTGTTGGTTTTAGGAGTCCACCTAATTCATCAAACCCTTTAACAACATAAGAAGCATAATGCTAATTATCAGACCAAGACATGTAACTTTAGGATCTAAAACTGAGCGCTGCATAACTATTAAACTAGTTGTGATAAAAAGGCAAGTAACTTAAAAAGAATGCTACTCCTCTTCTTTTAGGTCAAAGCATGGGACAACATTCATCTTTCTCCAGTGAAAGGGGGCATTGCCATATATTTGGCATTCAGGCTCCAGATCAACAAAAACATTTGTCTGCTGCAGTAGAATGTTTTAGAGGATGATTGCAGCCTAAATTGTAAGCATGTACACACATACATATGAATGTGCATTATTTACTGCCCCACAGTGTTTGAGTACTCTCTGGGTGGTTTACAACACAATTATGCAAGGAACACTTGGCTCTCCATTGAGCTAGATACTCATTTTATCATGAAGTTGGAAGGCAGAGTCAATCTTGACCTAGCTACCTGAGACTTGATTGAAGGCTTGACTGAAGTAGTGCCGTTTAACCATTCATTGCGCCACAAGGGACTAACTGGATCACACACGGACAATCATTTCAGGGATCCCGTCAAGTAGTCCAAAATGAATCTGTTGAGTTACTTTAGGTGTGCCTAGTGAGATTTTCCTCTCTTTTTTTTGCACAGTAGTAAACAAGGGTTATTTAAAAGACCTACCACCAGAATCCACTGGCACGGTTGAAGTTTTGTTTCCAAACACAGACTCAAAGTCAACATTAAGGCCTGCTGGGGGCTGTGATGGAGCAACAGGAGATGGTGTAAACCCTATAGAAAGATATTAACAGAAGGATAAGTTTATTTGTATGCAGTCCACAAAGTCTCAGTTTTCATACTAGCACTAGTCCCACAGCTATGAAAGGAAAATGGGGAGAGGCACACAAGAACTGCATGTCACGTGCTCATGGAGGAGAGGTCCATGACACAAGAAGCAGTACATCCAAGCATGTGTGATACATATATAGTAGTGGGTAGCAGAGTATTGGGGGTGAGTGAGGGAAGCAGGCCAAATGAGGTGTAGGGCCAGTCTTGAAAACTAGAATTCTAAAAGGCTACGGAGTCTCTCATTTCCACTCCATTCCCTAATGGATATAGGACAGAACCCCACAAAGCAAGATGGACTTCTCCAAAGAATTTCTATCACTGCTCTACCACCTGAGAACTTATTTCTGGAGCAGCAGCAGCATCTCCCTGAGTTTTCCATTTGGGTTTGTGACCTGCGAAAGAGCCACCTCTGTTCCTGGGAAGTGTTCAAAATTAATCATACTCTGATTAAACAATAATCATAGGCTTTTCACTACCAACCCAGACACCCTTCCTAGCACCTTGAAGTTACTAAACAGCAATAAAATGTCTGCTGTATAACTACATAATGTTTAACTCTGTATTTCCCCATTGTGTGCCCATAAAGATAACTCAGCCACAAGACCAGCATAGGTTTCAAACTATTTCCAACCAACATCTGTGTTAAACATCTCACTTTCCCCCTTTTCAAGACATATTCTTACGAAAACCAGATACTTGAAAGAAACAAAACATTCTATCAGACATACTACTTAAATATTTATGGCCGCCTTCATCTTACAAGTGTATTAGATCATCTGAAACGTTATTACTATCCTCCTTTACTTTAAAACAGAGAATGCTAGAATCACACACACACACATGCACAATGTCATGCAAATTACTGAAAACTACCACTGCCAAAATGCCAAGCAGAGGTTAAGAAAACTTTGCTTAATCAGATCAATCTGATTCAGCAATAAAAATTATATGGGTGGGGGTCAACAAAGCATGAGAATGAAAGCAGAAGCAAATATAACTGCAGAAGATGAATAAACAGTACTTCCCCCAAACAATTACAGTGTGTGCATCTTCCCTCCCCCCCCTCAAAAAAAGAAAAAGTAAAGCTGCATATGGCATAAGAAAAAAAATGCTAAAATAACTTCAGGATGGAACATTGTTTTCCTGCAAAGAGCATCTTTACAAAAGACAGAGGCTTTTTAGTTTAAAAACATAACAGGGGCTCACAGCAATGAACAAGTAGATCAAAAGAACATTAAAACCAAATACAGTGGACAGTTTGTATAACATAAAATCTGTACAACATAAAAAAATTCAGAAGATAGGGGAAATGTGCTTAACATAATCGCCTATGGGGCGAATCCCTACAACATAAAAATGGTCACGATTAAGGATTACTCCGTTTTCAATGCATTCTTATGGGAAATTTGTATAAAGGAAAATTTGCTTAACAGAATTTCATTTGGAACAAATTAATTCCTTTATACAAGGTACCACTGTGCTGTACATCAGAGCCTAGGAGTTGTCCAGTGAAATATACTGGGGTGCTGATTCAGAACAGAAAGAGGTACTTCACGTAAAATGCAACAGAATTCATATTTGTATTAACGACAGAAAGGTTTCTGGCAGGGAAACTGCCAGAAACTCAATGTGAAGCTGACTATAAGGAGATACAACACAAGCAAAGAGAGAGGTCCCTCTTGTGCCTGGTTGGTCAGTTCTGCCATATGGATTAGGTGTGTGCTTCCGAGCAGATTTAAATGGTTCGATTCCATTTTAGGTAGGGCAATGCATGCACACTCTGGCCAGAAAGAAGAAAGGTGATGGCAGTGACCCAAGAGGACGGTCATGAAAATCATGCAAGGGGTTTCTCCCACACTTTGGTTCGGAAGCAGAAGGAACTTGAACACAGAAATCAAGAAGTAACAACAAAATCGGAACCAGACGGCCTTGTGCCACCCTGGAGACAGACACATTTCTTTCACTATGAACATTAATGGATTATACTCCATTTCTTCAGATACACGGCTAACAGACAAAGACAGCTTCCTATCTATAAACTGCTAAAGAGAGTCCTTGTGAAAGTTGTCCTGACAGTGTGTTCTAGATGTTACCTTAAACGGGATGATCAACGCATCAGTGTTTGTTGTGCTTTCCTTCCTAATTCTAAGAAATAAAACAAAGGCAATGGCTTTACATTACTTACAATGAAAAGCTGCAAGTCAACTAATTGTGGTATTCTTGGTGCTTTGGAAGAGCATGACTCACATTTGTGTGTTGATGACAATCCTTCTTCCTATGTACAAAAAAGGGTACGGCCAGTGTGGTCCAAAAGATTACACAAAGGGAAGAATAGGTTATATCTTTTAGTTGGCCACTAAAAACAAAACATCAGTTTCTGGACTTTTTTTTTTATTTTGCACTATTCGTCCACCAAGGCTGTGTGCTTAAGAGCCTAAGGAAGTGTATTCAGTTCATGAAATCTTGCTATTTGTTTTCTTTTTAGTGGCCCCATTAAAGATGTCATCTACTCTTGCTCTGTAGTTAACCACGACAAAAACAGAGATGCAAAACAAGTTCATTTTAAAATGAGAGGCTTTGCAACTTTTGGGGCAAGAAAATTCTAAGGTATTTCTGAAAATCATTTAAAATTATTTTCTGTTTAAAACTGGGTGCTCTAGTCTTCCCTGGCCTTGGTGACTAGGACTGAGGAGAATTTGCAAGCCGACAGCATTCAGAGATCCATAGGCTCTCCCCTCCTGGTTTTCACATGCCTTGGTTTATTTTCAATTTTCAATTATCAACCAGTGATTCACACAACCAAGCCATCTGCTTCGAGTCCCTTAGCTGTGACAGAGAGATCGGCACTCTTTATTTATGCTTTGGCTCTGCATTTCAGAGGTACCCCGCTGCTTTCAGAAGGTGGTGTCTGCGATTTAGGAGTTCTGAACTTCACATGACTACATGAAGTTTCTGGTCTCTGAAAACGTTGCACCTACCTCCAAATAGACCAGCTACAGATGAGGGCTCACTGCAGAAATGGGATGCATTAGGATAAGCTTGAGGGCCACAAAAAGAATCTGACGAAGGCATACGAAGCAGAAGAGCAAAGAAGGAATGTTACAAAAAGAAAGAAATAAACAGGACATGCGCTATTTGCTTAACCCAGTATGTGGTAACTAAGAGCTACAGCTACACACACACACACACACAAACAAATATACACACAGGCAATCTAATGACAGCACCTAAGGAGGAGAAAAACATACTATCTAGGGTGAGGAAGGAGTTAATGCCACGTTTTACACCTCTGAAGGCATGGGTGAGTGTAAAACTCCAATGGCATTTAGATTATACCTGAAGTAAAATGACAGAGCTGCACAGTGGTTGTGTATTGGGTTGTCAGAAAGGGATTTGATTCAGTAAATGGGTTGAAGCGATCTAAAGAACCAGAAAAAGTTCAGCTGAAAGTCACAGGCATGACACGGCAAGCTCTGGGTCAGACTGTACTACATCAGTAGGAGATCAAAATATGAACTTTCAGGAAATCAGGGGTACCTGTTCGCTACCCTGCAGGTTGCATGTGAAAACAGCTGCTTGTATAGCCTGTGGAAATGACATGTATATGGCAAAACTTTAATCATTTTTTTATGATGGGGAATTTTCTAAGGGCCTTAGTCACCACGGTCCTTGATCAAGAACTAGATACAGCAGGATTCCAATATTGGTGGGATCCATATCTACGGTTTTACTTATCCGCTGCCTGAAAATGTGAAATTAAAAACCCAAGAAATACAGGCTTTCAGGCTGTATTACCAGAACGGCCCACTAGAGGGAACCAAAGACTATGCAATTTGTAGGGTTTGCTGTATCTGCTAAACCTGATTCCCCACAGCTACCAGGGTCCTGCTGTGTCTCAATAACGGCCAAAATAGGGTGGAAAAATACAAAGACCCCCTACATCCCACAATGCTATCTGTTAGTGAGGCTAGGTAACCTTCAAAACCAGGGCTGAAAATTTAAACTAGACTGTACAATAAGATAAAAGCTCACACCAGTTGTTTTCTTTCCAAAATCCTAAATTTGCCCAACGTAATCCAATTAAATTAGAGAAAGGGAAAAGCCAGTCAGATAGTACTTTACCAACAAACATCTCATGAGTTGGTGTCCTAGAAGTGAAAGTGGGTAGGACATCAGAAGAGACAGAGAGATGATCACTAGATTTTGTGAGGAAAGGATTTAGACTTGGAATGGCATCATCAACAGCATCAGCAGTAGAATTGAATGGATCTGTGCAGCCCAAGGTAAGGCAGAAAGCAGAAGGAGGAGGAACCAAGTTAGCTGTGCTTTATTAATTAGAAACAGCATAAGCATGTCAAAGAAGTTCATTTTAAGAATCTCATTTAGCATTCTGAATGCAGGCAGTGGTTTCTTTATAGGTCCTAGCAAATGTGACATCTTACTCTAAATGAAATGTTGTTGTATTGACAACAGGTATTCTCCTGTTCACCACATTACAGATGTGTCCTGGGGAAAAAAGCTCTCCACTTAATAAGCATTAATAATAGCAAGAAATCTGCTTACAACTTACTGCATAACATTTCTGAGATTCCTCTCGCTACAAGGCCTCTAACTTGAGAATACCTTCCCAACATCCTAGTTTCCCCAAAGTTTGTCTTTGTATACTACACTACTATACAATTCTATTTAGTATATTTTCATCTTCCAAGTTTTTTTGTTCCTACAGCATAACAGCTCCACTATCCCACCATTGCAGTAAAACTTTCTATGTAAATCTTCAAATCTAATACTGTACTTAGAAAACAGAAAGAAGTCTCTGCCATGGTTGTTGACACACCAGGGGATACTGAATGAGAGAACTGAGTATCAGTAATTCAAGGACAGTAATCCCAGTTGGAAACAGATGGCAGCATTGCATTCGCTTCAATGGACTGCAATGCCTTGGCTTTGATCCAGTTGGGTTCCGGTATGCCACTGGATTAGAAAATGCAAGCATGTGGAGTGGCTTAGTTGTTGTATTGTTTTAAGTTCAACACATTAGATGAGGAATCTTAAGATTCACATCGCTTGTTGAAAGGCACACTTTGTGTAACTACAAGGCTCCTTATGTCTTGTGATTTTTTATAGAATTACTGTCTACTTTAATAGATGCATGAAGCATTATCCAAACATACATTTAAAGACAATATTTAAAACCTTGCCTTTGTGGCTACCATCAAAAGTAACCATTTGTCATATTTATGGCATTGCAGGATTATGTCCAAATATTTATGAGCAGAAAGAGTCCATAAGCAAAGCAATGGACATATGATGTTCATGCATGGATCCTAAATGCTTTATGCTTTTGGTTCCTATACAAATACCCAACAAAGGTTTTGGTAGCCCTATCACCTTACACATCTCTGCTCTTTTCTATGTCAGGCAGGAAATTACTTTATTTCTAGTAACAAATGAAATAATTTCATGCATGCATTTCATTTATGAAATGCCTACATGAACGAAGGACTTAACAGCCCCCTGTCATTTGCACTCAGCAAGAGGAAAGCAGTGAATCCTCTGCTTAAGTTCGAGCTCACAGACAAATCAGTGGATGGACCCAGTGCTGCTGCCTGTGCACAACCTGTGGTCACTGGAAATATAGTCCCTGCTAAAAAAACAACAACTGTAATTAGAGCAACTGGGGGGACATCTCACTATTAGCCTATAAGTGGCTAATAAACATGGACGTTTCATTTCAGAAGTGGTCCGGTTCCGAAACGAAACATGGCAGCACAGCTGCTGTTCAGTACTGGGACCCACCTTCCAGAACAAAATCAACAAGTCTCTTACCTTGTTTTGGGTTGTGCGTGGCTAAACTCCAAGGAAGCAGCTTCTGACGTGTCATCTTTCTCTCTCCCTAGCGCTGGCCAATCAGGAGCAGTGCAGGCACATGATCATCCTGCCTCCCTGTCTGATTGGACAACGCCAGGGAGAGTGAAAGATGACGTGTCAGAGGCTGCTTCCTCGTTGAAGATTAGCCCCACGTGTCCCAAAACAAGGTAAGAGACTAGTTGATTTTGTTCTGGGAGGTGGGTCCTGGTACTGAACGGCAGCTGTGCTGCCATGTTTCATTTCGGAACTGGACCCCTTCAGAAATGAAACACCCATCTCTGGTGGCTAATTATCTTCTGAAAGTAAAATTCATCAGGATCATGGTCTTCAATTTTCTTCCAGATTCTAAATAAATGTGCTACTAAAAATTTCAGCAACCATATGGTCAAAATCTAAATAATTATGCTCCAGCTAACCTCCCCCCCACACACAGAGAGAGAGAGGGGGGGGGACATAAAAACACACCTGTTACCCTACTAAGTCATAAGACATTTTATGTTGTGAGAGAAAGAATGTTAGGTTCTTGTAACAATAGAGAAGATACTGAGGCATTATTAAATGATCCTAATAATGGCATTGTAACATGGGCCCCCAGGCTATCGACAGCAACTCCATCAATGTCTTAAGAGATGCAGTAAAATCCATATTTGAAGATTTCATGCAAAAAGAAGTGCATGTGAAATACTCCAGGCGAGTTCAAGAGACACAAGTACAAATGTAAGCACTAAGCTTTTTACCAACCTTGCTTCCATTTCAACTCCCTTACCTTTGAGGTATTTCTAAATATTTTATCATCCATGTTGTTTAGCTGAGGGACACATAATTTTTTTTGCTAAGTTTCTGAGTTTTATTTTCTTAAGAACGAACTTTTTCGGCCTGCAATACTATCTGCCAATTACATGATTCTGCAGAAAGAACATTAGGGTTAATCTACCTGTTACTACTAGGGCTAGAATTTAAAGAATTCATGGATTACAACCCCCGCCCCAGGTCCTCCTGCCAGAACTTCTGAGAACTTAATCAAGAAATCAAAGTCCTGACAGGTGTTCTCAAGTTCCTACATACAACAACCAATTCAGACCCTGGGAACTGTTTTTGTCTTGTGGAAAAGACAGGAGAAATGGGTGTGTGGAGCTTCAATGGATTATGGATCTAGCTGGATTCCCCCCCCCCCCCAGGCTTCCAGTGCAGAGCCTAATGAAATGACTCCATAATGACATCCATAAGCCCTTGCAACTCCCAGAGAGTTTGGTCCTGCATGTCCATTTCGCTGTTCTACGCAGGACCAAACTTAAAGACTTAGCAGGAAGACACCTAGCAGGACTTTGATTTCTTGATCAAAACACCCAAATGTCTGCCTGGGCAATTCCTGCAAACCGCTGCGTGGCATATTCAATGAATTCTGAACATCCCAAACCTGCCTGTTCACATACATCATGCTAACAGAATTGCTAATCATAAAGTTAACTGACACAGAAATAGTGTATTTATGAAGTAATAAACTAGAAGATCCACTGTAGAAAAACATCACATAGTCCTTCAATTATTCTTCTACGAAAACAATTTCTGAAGTATGGATAAAATTGAGGAACATTTCTCTCTATACAAAGATAAATTTCCATCTCTGGCCTATAACCAGATAAGAAAGAAAGTAAATATTGTACCTTCAAATCTAGGTGTTCTTTTAAAAAAAATCAGCTTTGGAGAGGTTATTTATACAGTAATACCTCGGATAAAGAATGCCTCTGATAACAATTTTTTTCCGATAACAAATGGAAATTTCCGGGTATAGGGCTGCCTCGGATAGCAAACGTTCCCTATGGGCTGCCTTGGATAACAAATGTCTCATAGTGCCTTGCCAAAAAAGTGTACCCACAATGCACTGCACTCCCTGTATCTTTTATTAATCTTTGCAGTGCTTTTCTTTGCATTTTGGCAGGAAGAGGCTTGTTGGTTTCATTTCTCCGTGTTTGCAGTCTTTTTTCATTGCTCTGCAGGCAAAAATGGGCTGGATTTTTCTTCATGCTTATGTTTGTCTGTTTGAATTTTTTCCCCATTGCACTTTGGGTGGGAACAGGCTGGAGTAGTCTTGCTGGTTTCTCTTGTCCATTTTTGCATTGCACTGTAGGGGGTTGTTCAGGGGGATGTTCCAGCTCTTCAAGCGTTTAAAGTACACTTTATAAAGAGGTCTGGAACACCCCCACCCAACCTTTTTTGCCTTTTTTTGCCCTCCGGAACGGATTAATTGGTTTCACATTCATTTCAATGGGAAACCACGTTTTGGATAACAAAATTTTTCGGATAACAAATTGCCTCTGAGAACGAATTAAATTCTTTATCAGAGGTACCACTGTACATTACTGAGAAAAACATACTACTGTACAATGAATTCTTCAAGAAATACATTTGTCACCAAACCATAAAGGTCTGAGAGGTAAATTTTTTGCAACAAATAAATGTTCTACCAATTGTATTTTTTTCATTACAAGTTGAAGGAAAATCTGGATCAAAGTATACTGGACGGATATACTGGGAATGGATGGAAAAGAATGCAGCTGAAGACCAAATAGTCGCACTGAGTTTTAAATTTTGAATCAATCACATTAATGTCATACAAGGTAACACATTGATTACAGAATGATACAGCAATGATATGGCCAATAAGGTACTGCTTATTTATTTTACAGAAATACAAGCAGATTTCTTAAAATTAAATACAGTACCATCAATTATAAGCTAGCAGTAGGCTATACCTCACCTACTGATTCTCTGAAGTTTATAAGATGCTGTTGAAACAGATGGCCACAAAATGACTGCTAGCTGCTACCACTTCTATAAGCTTCTTCTTCAGAGAGCCTTGATCTATTAATTCTTTCAAATCTGGGATCAACAACAATAAACTAACTCTAGGGAACAAATGGCCTGAATTTCTACTGCTCATGTCCATCGATCTAAATCGTTGTGGCAAACGGCTGCAACTTAATAAGTCAGAGCTTGTATTTTTTGCCACACACCAAGTATTCCAAGTAGTGTGCACTAAGAAACTCAAGCCTCAGCTTCTTAAATTAGCATCCGTTTCCCACAAGGATTGATGCTGCTTGATTTTCACTGGCGAGCAAAAGCCACAACATCCGTGTCGAGCAGATAATAAATCTGTTCATTTCGGGACTGTGAAGAGATACTGCCTAACATTTAAAAAGCCACCTGAATCAAAGAACGCAAGTACTGTATATACTCGAATATAAGCCTAGTTTTTCAGCCCTAACTTTGGGCTGAAAAAAGGGGCCCTCGGCTTATATTCGGGTCAATACTTTTAGCCACTGAGGCAAGTGCTTGGGTCGGTGGCTAAAAGTCATTTTAAACATTGCACACCGTTTCTCCTGACCCCCCTCTGCATCACAGGGGAGCAGCACACGATGTTTAAAATGACTTTTAGCCACTGACCCAAGCACATGCATCAGTGGCTAAAAGTTATTTTACACATCACACACCACTCCCCCAGCTCACAAAGGAAGAGATGCCAGGCCCTGCTGCAGTTTTTGGGAGTTAAATTAGGGGCCTCGACTTACACTCGGGTCAACTTATACTCGGGTATATACAAATGCAAAATATATTTTTATCTCTCCGCTAGCTTCTCAATTAACATGGATATAAATTTAAAACGCAGGCATGTCTTACTATACTGACAGCAGCAGTGGCTAGAAATCTAGTTATCTTTTCAATAGCTAGGAAGTGTCCAGTCAGACACTAACAGTAGGTTTCCTTATCTCTGTATAATAGGGGAGAAAATCTGCCAGATACACTTGATGCTATTTTGCTGAAGCCATTACTTATCAAGCTTAAACTGCAGATTTTGCAGCAACGTGCAACCCCAATTAGTAGCAGGAAGTAGGGAAGGTTCAGCCAGACAGGCACTACATACGATCCATCTCTCATCATGAAATTGCAACACATATTTTTAAAAGTACAGTATCCATTGAATGTTTACTTCCTTCTCCGCATCAGCTCTTTTGAAATCACTAGACCAGAACACACTGGTACCTTTTTTAAAAATCCAACCAATGGTAAATAAAATCTACTCTTGCTGTGCATCTGATAGGTGGGAAAACTCAGCCTTTGTTTTAAAGTCTTAATATCCAAGAAGCCATTACTGTCTAAGGCAGTCTGAATTGATGTTTCTGACCTGGCTCACAAAAGATTCCACAGTGTGTTCTGAACCAGACTGTATTCTGGGCCAGAGAATGTGTGTGGTCTTCATTCTCTTTCCTTTATCAATTAATAATTTTAGGTTTTTCATTTAGTTAAATATACAATTTACTACAATGTTACATTTCCCTTCCACATTGTCTTGCTACTGTTTATATAGAGCAGGCCTGCCCAATAGGTAGACCGTGGGCTACCGGTAGCCTGCAAAGGCTTCGAAAGTAGTCTGCCGGCCATCAATTAAAAAGTGGAGGGATTAAGTTCTCCACCCCTCCCTCCCCCATCCCAAGAACCACCACTGCCCCAGCAAAGTTCTGGGTCTGCCCACCCACTGTCTCAGCCAAGCAGGGCAGTTCAAGGGCCATGGTGTGGTCCCCTGCTTTCCCCACTGGCCAGATGATCGAGCGGGTGCAAGGGAAGCGTGTGCATGGTCAGCCTTCCCATAGGAATGCATTGAAAAACAATTAATCCACTCTGGAGGGAACAGATTTCAATGCATTCCTATGGGAAACTGCTGCCGTACTTACAATTTTTTTTTTTTTTTTTTTTTTTTTTTTGCTTACGAGCATGTGCTTGGAACTGATAAAATTCGTAAGTAGAGGCATTAGTGTAGTAGCCCTCAGGCACTTTGGGCCTGAAAAAAGTAGACCTTGGCCTGTTCAAAGTTGGACAGCCCTGATATAGCAGTGTTGTCCAACCTATGGCACGGGTGCCGAGGGTGGCATGTGGTGCCCTTTCTGCACTCCCCCCCTCTGCTTGGATCATGCCACTGAGCTCCGAGCAGAAAGCGGAGTGGATGGGAGGCAATGGTTTGTGGGCTCATTCGTAGCCCCCGTTTACTCTCCAGCCACGCTGCTTTTGGGACGCCCAGAGCGGCGTGGCTGGAGAGTAAACTGGGGCTATAAATGAGTCCACAAGTTGCCACACCCCCTGGCCTTCCTGACGGCGTAGCACCCATATCCGCCTCTCTGCCCAGAATCAGAATCAGAATCAGAATCAGAATCAGAATCAGAATCCTTTTATTGGCCAAGTGTGGTTGGACACACCCAGAATTTGTTTCGGTAAAATATGCTCTTTATCTATAAAAGGAAATATAAGAATCATATATTCAACAATAAAAACACAGTAGAACAACACAATATAACCTATTATTTAAAAAGGAAGAAGAGAAGTAAAAATTAATTATTAAAAAATCCAATGAAATGCACAAGAACAGCAAAGCAGAAGAGATAAAAACGATAAAAAGAAAAAGTCGAGGAGCATATTACCAAGGCTGCCATCTGCGGCGCCATCTTAACAGCCCAGAGCAGAGAGGTGGGTAGGGTGCTACCCTTCGGGAAAGCGAGAATCTAAGAGCAGGTTTTTGAATTTCCCGTGGCTGTAGCAAGTGTGCTGTGGCCTTGGGAAATTCAAAAGCCTGTTCTTCAATCCTGGCTTTCCCGAAAGGTAGTACCTGAAGCATTTGTAACCCGGGATACCACTGTATTCAGGTTAAATTGCCATCTTGGCTCTTTGCGAAAAGTAAGTGGCTTTTGAATCGCAGTTGGGGCACTTGGTCTCTAAAAGGTTTGCCATCATTGATATAGAGCAGTGGTGGCGAACCTTCGGCACTCCAAATGTTTTGGACCACAACTCCCACAGCCCTTTGACATGGGCAGTACAGGCTTGGAATTCTGGGAGTTGTGGTCCAAAACATCTGGAGTGCCAAAGGTTTGCCACCACTGAGACAGAGCAATGATTTCCAGCCTTGGGTAACCCAGGTGTTCTTGGGCTCCACTCCCAGAGGTCTTCACCACCAGATGTGCTGGCTGGGGTTTCTGGGAGTTGCAGTCCAAAAACACATTGGTTATCCAAGTTTGGCAACCACTGATTTAGAAGGAGGAAGCAAATTTTAATTTGATAGTCTGGACACAGCTTTACAAAATACTTTTTGGCCATATAACAGTAATTGAAGTTTCCCAAGAAAATAAAACCATTATCAACAACAACAACAACAACAACAACAACAACAACACCCCCACCATGAATAGTGCTAATGAGGTAGGTACCTAGGAAGCTATAGAAAATATGACGACTTACTTCTGATCCACCATACCCCAGTTGGAAGAACTATCTGGTTGTGGCATTTAGAAAAGTTTAGTCAAGTATATTAGCAAGGAAGCAGAGCTGAGGATGATACCTAACAAAGGGGAGGAGCAGCTATGAAGAATTCATTAACAGAGACTTGAGTTCCTTACCTCCCCAAGTGCCTCCTACTTGTGGAGCAGAGGACATTGGATGCAAAGATGGATGAAAGGGTGGCTGCAAATCAAGCAGATCATTTGGCAGCTTCGATGTACTGCCGAAAGAGATGAAAGCAACCATCAGGGATCCAAGCCATATTGACATGCTTTTGATTCATTTATCTTGTTAAAAACAGCTACCACAGATGGACACACAGAGAAAGGGGAAATGAGTACCAAGTACATTCTGGAAGTTGAGTCATGGCTACTGGACTACTACTACTACTACTACTTCTTCTTCTTCTTCTTCTTCTTCTTCTTCTTCTTCTTCTTCTTCTTCTTCTTCTTCTTCTTCTTCTTCTTCTTCTTCTTCTTCTTCTTTTTTGAGAGAGAGAGATAGAAACATTTCTCTGTTCATCCAAACAGCTTCATCGGTCTGAATACAGCTAGTGTAAGTCCTCCATCTTATAGTCAGCTTTGACTATAAGATGGAGGACTTACACTAGCTGTATTGCACTACTTATCAGGCTGTGCTTTCCACAGTACCCAGACAAATCAAAAAGCCTTCACCACCAAGGCCATAGCTAATGACCCATTCTTCATAGGTTTCAGCACCTTAGGCCATTGTTCACCTCAAGGCTATGGATACTATTGTCTCCCTGACGAGCCTATTCAGGCCATTGTTCATCTGATGAGCCTAATTCAGACCAGGGTGACAAGAGGTCAAAGCTGACTATAAGATGGAGGACTCGCACTAGCTGTATTCAGACTGATGAAGCTGTTTGGATGAGCAGCGAAATGTCTCTATCTCTCTCAAAAAAAGAAGTCCAGTAGCCATGACTCAACTTCCAGATAAACTCACCTGGGTGACTGAGAATCTTCACAGACGTACCAAGTACAGCTTTCTACAAATTCAAGGCAGGATCTGAACATGGACTTTATGCAAACCCAAAGGCTTATGAAGAGGAGCTGCCTGTCTACATTTTAAACAACTACATCTCTATTTTTATTTTTATTTGTTTCCTTTTGCCTGATACACATTTTTAAACAGTTTCCAGAAATGTCCCAGAGATTAAACTAATTCACATTGATCGAACTGGTCTAATTCAAAGTGAGTCATGACACTTGCTGGTTGATCCTGAACCAGCACTCTGTCCCCACAGCACCCCTGTGAAGCAGGACAGAATGACAGAAGAAGGAAGAGTTCTCATGTCCTGGGAAAAAAATTCTACAGATTTGGGGGTGATGCGTACCCCACATGTATCCTGGTCAGGTGTATGGTAAACAATGCACAGCCAGTCCTATTACTAGCTCATATCACAGCCAAAGAATGCATTTTAAAAACCACTCTATATAGCAGTCTCAAATTAAGGATCCACAGCTGGCTAGAAGCAGTATTTTCCCAACCAGCAGCAATGCGGAAAAATAACAAAGGCAGAGCTTTGTGATCTTTCTGTACTGGCTTCTCTTCTGCTTCCAGGGCCACATTCAATTGCTGGGATTATCCCCTTATGCAGCTTTGAACCAAGTCAGCTGAAGCATCGTTTCTTCCCACTCATACCAGTTTAGGTGCTAAAATCATCTCAACTGCCCCTTCTATGGCATCTTGACAAATAATGCCCAGCAGCTAACTAAAAGAGACAGGGCCTTTTAAGTGTTGGCACCCTCGTTATGGAACACTTTCCCAAAAAGGTTTTACATGGCACCTACATTACAGTCTTCTTATCCTTCTAGGCTTCTTTAAACTTAAAATAATTTTATTATTTTTACATCTATAGTACTTATGTTATTCTCTGCTCCCAATTGCTATTTTATTCTTTTTCAGAGTATACGCTTGTATTGCATTTCACATTTATTATATATACTCGAATATAAGTCTAGTTTTTCAGCCCTAATTCTGGTCTGAAAAAAGGGGGCCCTCGACTTATTTTCGGGTCAATACTTTTAGCCACTGAGGCAAGTGATTGGGTTGGTGGCAGAAAGTCATTTTAAACATCGTGCACCACTTCTCCTGACCCCCACCCTGCATTACGGGGGAGCGGCACACAATGTTTAAAATGACTTTTAGCCACTGAGGTAAGCGCTTGCCTCAGTGGCTAAAAGTCATTTTAAACATCACACACCACTCCCCCAGCTCACAAAGGAGGAGCTGCCAGGCCCTGCTGCATTTCCCACCCTAGACTTATACTCGAGTCAATAAGTTTCCCATGTTTTGGGGGGTTAAATTAGGGACCACGACTTATACTCGGGGTCGACTTACACTCGAGTATATACGGGGTAATTTCTTTTTACCATTCCAAGAACTCGTGACTAAGAGGTTATAAGCCCTGAAAATAAATACTAAATTATACATCATTAACAATGCCTACCTGTTTGAAGAACTAGGTGTGGAGAAAATGCCAATGGCTGGTGTCGTCATGATACTTCCTGCTGCATTAGACACAGGGGAGGAGGCGGTTGTTAAGGAGGACTGGGGTTTTTTTGCAAGTTCTTTTAGACGCTGTTCCTGAAACCAAATATTTTTACAAGGTTACTGAGATAAAGTAGACAAAGCCCTCAAGCAGATCTCAACGGAAGAGATTTCTCACCGATAAGCAATGCAAATGAGCCTCACCAAATATTTGCACGTAACAATTGTGAAGGGCGAGTCATAGGTACCAAAGAAAAAGAACACAGCAGCATACAATAGGAAGTCATGCATTTCCTTATTTTCAATATTTACTGTGTTTATATTTTAACAAAAACAAACAATGAACTAATAAGCAATTAAAAACATCTACTAAAAATGGCAATCCCCACCCACTGGGAGTTGCAACCATTTAACTTGATGGTAAAGTGTTCCCCTTCCACACTTGTAATGATACTTGTGAGATGGTGTGTCTGTTCTTCCCTTTTATTAGTACAAAATCAATAAATTATCCCCATAGACTGTAAATTCATACCACCTTCTAAACTTTAATATGTTAGGTTACTATTAAGTGGCTATATCGCAAACTTCCCTATACCAATCATTTAATTGGAAATATTTATGTGGTTTTCCACTTTCTAAGTATAACCCATTTCAGCACTGTTAAGTTGGAAATCAGTTATTTATTGGTTTGACTATATTCTTCCTTTTCAAGGACATTCAGCTATATTTACTTATTTCATTTAATTCCCTTAAAAACCAGTTGCTAAATGTTTGATATAGTCCTGCATTCCTGCCACATATTTTCATATATGTCTGCTTTCTGGCATCCTCTACAGCAGGGGTGCCCAAACTTTTTGTAAGGAGGGCCAGATTTGGTGGCTGAGAATGTGTCAGGGGCCGGTTGCTCCCCGACCCTGCCACCCCACTGCAAGCCCCACCCACTAACCCCTAAGCCCCACCCACTGACCCCTTGCAACCCCACCCACAGGAAGGAAGGCGGGGACCAAGGAAGGGAGGAAGGAAGGTGGAAAACAAGAGAGGAAGGAAGGAAGGTGGGGACCAAGGGAGGGAGGAAAGAAGGAAGGTGGGGACCAAAGGAAGCACAGGGAGTCGTGGCCAAAGGTCGCCCCTTGGTGGTGGCCTGCCCACCACCACACATTTCCCTGCAGTGCCAGTGGCGGCAGGCCGCCCAGCTGCCCAAGCTTCCCACCGGTACCGGTGGCGCGGCCCACCCGATCACCGCCCCGCACGTGCGCCCAACCTCACAATGTTTCTGCCTATGCTGGTGGTGGCCGCCCACCCGTGCGCCACCCTGCGCGCGCGCGCCTAGCTTCACAAGGTTCCCAGTGATGCCGGTGGCAGCGGCCTGCCCGCACGCCACCCCCACAAGCTTTCTGGCGGTGTCAGTTTTGGCAGAAGATTTTTTTTTAAAAAATGGGGCGAAGGAGGGGGAGGGAGGGGCGAGCCAGCTAGCCGCGGGCCACTCAGAATGGCCTGATGGGCCGGATTTGCCCCCCCCCCCGGGCCGGACTTTGGGCAGGCCTGCTCTACAGTATATCTTAGAAGAACGTTCATTCATTGGATGTAATTGAACTCTTATCTGTAAAGCTAACTTTTATTTTTTTTAAAAAAAATTATTGTTACTAACACAGATTTCAATATTGTAATGTTCCACATATTTGATTTCGGAAGCTAAGCAGGGTCGGCCCTGGTTAGTACTTGGATGGGCGACCAGAAGGGAATCCCAGGTGCTGTCGGCGCCTGGAGTAGGAACCGGCCAACCGCTCCAGGATTCCTGCCAAGAAAACTCCATGGACATGGAGTTACGAGGAGTCGGTCACGACTGTAACGACACAATACGCACGCTCTTATGCTTAGCCCATCGTTAAAGACCTCAAACAGGGAGACAACATTTACGCAGCATCCAATGGGAAGGAATAAATAATAAAACGGTGCCCACCTTTAAAGCTTTTAAACGGGCCTGCTCTTCCTCTAGCGCTGCTTGCTTTTCTCTTTCATCTACTTTGGTGAGTGACAGGCCGGTGTTTGCCAGGGAGGAGACTGCGTTGGAAAGAGTAGTGGCCCTAGGAAAAGTTGACAAGAGGAAACCGGGCCATTATCTAGATGACAGGCTAGAAGAGGGTGCTCAACAAGATACTCTTCATTCGTGGACTGCTGGGCATTGACAAAAAAAGCAGGGCTTCAAGTGCCTTTGAACAAATTTTAACTACCCTGCCGAGTACAGTGGACCCTCGTATAGCAAACGGTTTGTATAACATAAAATCTGTACAACATAAAAAAATTCGGATAGGAGAAATTTGCTTAATAGAATCACCTAGGGGGCGAATCCGTACAACATAAAATGGTCGCGATTAGGGATTACTCTGTTTTCAATGCATTCCTATGGGAAATTTGTATAAAGGAAACTTTGCTTAACACAATTTAATTTGGAATGAATTAATTCCTTTATAAAAGGTACCACTGCACCTAAAAACTGATTGGGGGAGTCCTTTTGTTAAAGCCCCAAGGAGCAAGGAGAAAATGTACTTATTGCAGAATAAATGTTCCAACTCCAGACTGCTAATTAGTGTTTATTACTATTTGGTCTGTTTGGACACCAAGTGGAAATGTTAAGATTCCAATAACGCTGGACATAGTCTGGCCAGTCATGTTCAAGTTTTCACATCACAACAAAATCATGCCCCGCTGTATTAATCAATGGTCCCTAGGGTGAAGGGCGCACTGTTGCTTTATTTTGTTTATAATATTGTTTTTCTTGTATGTAAACAAATGTTTACATACACAACATTTATAAGGAAACAACTGTCCTCTCATTGAAAGGCAATTATGTGGAATAATTCTGCAACAACAGGATCTCAAATAAGTCATATTTGGAGACAACGTAAAAATCAATGCAAACCCCTAGAGCTGGGCACAAACCACCACTGTTGGTGGTATGTACTAATTCATTTATCTGGTGAACCGAGTTCAGCACTTCAAAGACCTGTGTGGGGAGTTGCGGGAGAAGTTTGAAGCGAGGCTGAACTTGGCCACAGAACAAAGGAAAGAAAGACACAAATACCCTTTCTGACCAGCAGAGAAGGCACGCCTCTCAGAAGGCTCTGTTTTTATTCTCCTATCAATGTTTATTAGCAAGACACTGGAGTGCGACGCCTACGCTGGCTTGGACAGGTTGTGAGAATGGATGACGGTTGGATCCCAAAAGATCTTCTATATGGAGAACTAATGAAGGGAAAGCGCCCCAGAGGGAGACCACAGCTGCGGTATAAGGATATCTGTAAGAGGGACCTGAAGGCCTTGGGAATGGACCTCAACAGCTGGGAAACCCTGACCTCCGATCGCACTGTCTGGAGGCAAGAGATACAGCATGGTCTACATAAATTTGAAGAGGCATTTGTCCAACAGGCAGAGGAAAAGAGGCAGGCACGGAAAGAACGAAACTCGAGGACCAGGCAGGAAACAGAATACATCTGCCCCCAGTGCAGTAGAGACTGCCATTCCCGAATTGGTCTATTTAGTCACACCAGGTGCTGTTTTTAGGATCTCTACTCCAGGCATGATACCATAGTCTTTCGAGACTGAAGGATGCCAATGAATGATGGGAGTGCTTCCAGAAACAATAGCTCGGATAGGGGACAGGTGACCTTTTGGCCCTGCCTCTAAACAAAAGGTCAGGGAAAACAGAAGGTCACTTCCTTTCTAGATATGCAACATGGCATCAGGAACATGTGCACAGTCACTACAGTCCCTCCGGAACGCAGCCTTCAAAGGAAGGTTCCCACAGGCCTGCTTCCTCCAAACAGTTGCCCACTTGGGAGGCAACAGCCTGGCTTCCCTGTCCCACCTTCTCAAGGCACTGCCTCTAAGTGGGTGCCCATCAGAGGAAGCAGGGCTTTGAAGACCCTGGTCTTCAAACACTGTCTGGTCGATAAACAAACTAGCATGAACCACTGAACCAGTAGGTCATGCCCATCTCTACAACCTCCTTTGATTTCTATGAATTATTCCTGAGTACGACTAAGTCTGGATCCTAGACTTAGGCACTAGAGAAACCCAGACAACACAGTGTGCTTTCCTTATTCATCTTATTTATAAGCTAAAGGGTTGTGTTTACATTGGAATGAAATAATTAAGAGCCTAGAGTTGGGAACAGTGGCCACAAGAGCACAGCAAGGACTGGAAACTTGGTAAGCAAAGGAAAACAAGAGTGGGACAGGAAGCCACAGTTGCGCCAGTCATTTTAGAATCACAAATCTTAGCACGCTGTAACCTGCAAGCAAAAATCAGAATTATGGTATCTATCCACAAAGCATGGCATTTTACTAAAACAAATGAATAATTCTATGAATCCAATTAGAGGCTGCCTCCCTAGTTCCTTTCACCCAAAGCCAAGGTCCCTATAAGTTTTCAGTAACCTGCAAAGAAAGGCTAGAGTAGCAAGAACTGAGTTTCCCCTTCTTATCAGGCTTCTATAAAAGCAGATTGTTCCTTGTCAAAGTGTGTACCTATTGCTGAGCTTGATTATGTGCAAAGGAATTCTGACCCAAAAGGACGTCTCTAATTTTCAGTGCTCAACCAGATGTTCAAAGCAGTGCGGTCACCAAAGTATCTGAAATCCCTAACTGAGAGGAAAGTGTATAGAGTGTACAGAAGGGATGCATAAATGTCTGCAGGGCCAATGACAAAAGGAGGACTCCACACATGCCTGCTTGCAGCTGTCGAGTCTTTGATTTTTTTTCCTTCCAGAGAGGCCAAGTGCTGCTCCAATGCATCAAGAAGGCTGCTTGGTGCCTGCAAAACACAAGTCATCCTTTAGGAAGTCAGAACAAACAGTGTAACATATCTTGTTCATCCATTTCACGGACAGGAGGGCTTACGAACCCAGCGAGAGGCGCTTAAACACAGACAGTTCTTAATGGCACAGCACTCAAATGTTAATATTAATACTGAATATGATACAAATGTTACTACTGATCCAAAAGACAGGACTGCATATTTTAAAAGCCCTTCTCCAAGAGAAAGCCACATAAATGGCACATTTATGAACGTATAATTACTAAATTCCATGGTATGCATGACTTGACAACAGCTACCACTTTAAAACCATAGAAACACGTTAATGCACTATTCTTTGCCACTGTGGCCTTGTACAGTATTTTATAACCCGCCCCCCCATGCAACTCTATTAGTATACTTAAAAATCAAAAGGATGGAAATGCTTACAGACTGATTCACCTTTCTCACATAATTCACATAACAATAGGACTTTTGTATCTGTGGGGGACCGGTTCTGGGACCCCCGCGGATACAGAAATCCATGGATAAGAGCTAACACTTTTATCCGGATGGCAGTGGTGATGAAGAGGCGAAGTGGAGGGAGATGGCAGTGGTGGCCAGGGAGGGGGGGAAAGAGAAGCCTTCCCCCCTCCTGGCTCACAACCCCCATCCACCCCAGCCCTTACCTCAAGGCCCGGAGTCTCCTCTGCAGGGAAGAGAGAACCTCCTCAGCAGTGGTAGTGGTGGCAGCTGAAGATGTGCCCACGCTGCGTCACTTGCCCAGAACATTGGGGGCGGCGGCAGCAGGAGAGTCACCCATGCCACTCCACTTACCTGGAACATCAGTAGTGGCCACGAAAGATGCACCCATGTGGACCTGCAGATGCCTGCAAGAAGTGCGGGCGCTTCTTCCGCCATCACCCCGATGTTACGGCCGAGAGGCACGGTGTGGGTGTCTCTTTTACCGCCGCCCCTGGTGTTCCGGGCGACCAGCATGGGTGCCTCTTTTGCTGGGCACCTCTAAAGTGGGCTGGTCACTTTAAGGACCCGCATGGCCAACCAGCCTTTGAACTTCCTGCTTGGGTCCCAGGCAGTGGGCCAGAAATTTGAGCGGGAAGTTCAGAATTTCCAGTCCACCAGAGACCCAAGCGGGAAGATCAAAGGCTGGCTGGCCAGGCAGGTCCTCCACCCCTGCAGAGGGTGCCTGGCTGGCCCATGATGGCAGCGAGGAGGAGGGCGGACGGTATCGATAAAAGTAAGTTTTATTCCCCCCCCTTCCTTGCTGCCCCCCCCGCCTTGCCGATCACCAACTGTGGATAACTGAATCTGCAGTTAGTGAATCAGTGGATAAAGGGGTTGTCCTGTAATTTGGATATGGGAATCTATTGGTGTAAATGGGAAATTCTTAACAAAGGTCCCCAGCTATGAATCAGAGCAAGTGAGAATTGTCTGTATTGAAATCAGTGACAATAATAGGCAAATCAGGCCTGTTTTATGTTATATATTAAAAACAATCCTCCATCCACAGGCATGGTGACAATCAATTAAAGCATCAGTGATTAATACCAAGGTCTTCAGAGAATGAAAGCTCAAAATGAACAAGAATGACAAATGCATAAAGCCATCTACCTGAGAAAGGTCTGGTATGTCTCCTCTGTCTATTCCCACTTGCTGTAATAACAAATAGATTTAATAAGATATAGGCCTTAAACATGTTTGGCTGAAGACACAATGGAGAAAGCACATTGAAGGAAACCTGAAGAATAGGACTGTAGATCCTGATGATTCATAGAATTCAGGTTATGTACTGATGTATTAAAAGGAAATTAATGGCATAGTCAATTATTGGTTATTATTTTAAGGAATGAAGGGAACAATTCAATTTGTCATGCCCACGGTACAGCCAACCAGGTCAGTTTCTTCAATGGCGACAAAACAGGAAGGGATTTCCCCAAATCTGCTGTCTTTTTATTCCAGCACAATGTATAGAACACACTGAAGATCAGAAAATACTACTACTAATAAAGCTGGATCCCTAGAGAACCCCTCAAGAGAGGGTTACATCTTGGACCTTAAGAGATCCCAGATCTTTTTTTAACAACCAACATGAAAACACTCAAGGGGTTTAGACTGAAGTGGCAGCTGGATTTCTCTTCTTGTGTTGTGCAGGCAAGGTGGTGGCCGACCCAAATCAGTGGCTAGGCAGCCTAAGAGAATGAAGGTCAACAGGCTCAGATAAGAGTCCATACAAAATGGAGATGCCTCCTCCCACATGTCTCTATCCAATCATTAAGAACTTGTGAGGAGACTCCATTCCAACTACACTTGTCACATGGTCCAAACAGGTGAGCATGAGGAATAATGAGAGACTTTCCACAGATCTTTCTCCACATTTAGGAGCCTTGTGGCGCAGTGGTTAAATGCCTGTCTTGCAGGTAAAACTGTGCTCACGACCTGGGGTTCAATCCCAGGCAGCAGGCTCAGGGTTGACTCAACCTTCCATCCTTCCGAGGTCGGTAAAATGGGTACCCAGCTTGATGGGGGGGGGGCAATGTGTAGCCTGCATACTCTAATTAAACTCTAAACTGCCCAGAGACTACTTGAAGTGGTATGGGGCAGGATATAAGCAAATCACATTTATGATCTTTTCATTGAGAGGTAAAGACCACTTTATTCATCCAGGCGTTTTAAATTACTGCAGGTAGGGGTTGGTGAGGTGGCCTTATTTTAAAACTGTGTTTTGAGGGTTTTTTAAAAGAATATGTGCTACTATTTTTGCACTGTATTTTAAAATTCTATTGAATTTTCTTCCTCATTCTCTTCAGGATGAGATGTTATGGCAGGCCTGCCCAAAGTTCGGCCTGGGGGCCAAATCCGGGCCGTCAGGCCATTCTGAGTGGCCCGCAGCTGGCTGGCCCGCCCCTCCCTCCACCTCCTTCGCCCCATGTTTTTTTTTAAAAAAAATCTTCCACCAACACTGACACCGCTGGGAAGCTTGGGCGGACGGGCAGTCTGCCGCCACCAGCACCGCAGGGGAAATGTGTGGGGGTGGGCAGGCCAGCAGGCCTCTGTCACCGCCAAGGAGCTTTGGGGTGGGCTGGTGGGTGAGCCGTTGCCACTGCTGGGGAGCTTGGGGTGGTGGTGCAAGGTTGCACAGATTGCCTCTTCCAAGGGGCGACCTGTGGCCATGGCTCTCTGTGCTTCCTTTGGTCCCCAACCTTCCTTCTTTCCTCCCTCCCTTGGTCCCCACCTCCTTCCCTCACTCCCTCCCTTGTTCCCCACCTTCCTTCCATCCTCTCTTGGTTTCTACCTCCCTCCCTCCCTCCCTTGGTCCCCGCCTTCCTTCCTGCAGGTGGGGTAGCAAGGGGTCAGTGGGTGGGGCTTATGGGTCAGTGGGTGGTGCTTGCAGTGGGGAAGTAAAAATAAATAAATGATAATATGTTTCCTGGCAATACAATCTCCTCAGCAACTTCTGTCACTGATGCTGGCATGCAGCTGCCTTGAGGGAGGCAATCCAACAGCCTGTGTCTGCACCAGTGCTTCACTTTCCCCAGAGTGAGTGGGCCTGTAGGGTACTTACAATACACAATGTAGTTTTAGAAGACAAATCACTTCTTTTAATCTTAGTACTCATAGAATTCAACAGTCAATAAAGGTAGTAGGAAAATTTTCAGTAGGACCACTGTGTTTTACCTCTGCAACTTTGAGAAACTCAGAAATCCTGGTCATTCTGGTCAGAAACTTCTTGTATATATCGAGGCCTTCTTTGCATTGATTCTTTTTCATGTCAAAGTATTTCTCTAAACAAGAGAATTTAAAAATGACAGTAGTCACAAGAGGTTTCTGTTCAAGTATATATAACAATAGCATGTCAAAGCAAGTTGAGAGGTGCTGAGGATGATTGCCAAGGACAAAAACATGCAGGTTCTTCTCTTTGCTGCATCCTGTGTTTAGATTCAAGAAAGTTTAGCATTGATGGTGTATATATTTATTGGAGCTTTGGTGGAAGAAACAATTCCAAATAAAGAATTTGTGGGGAGCCTTGAGGTCATAAATGGAATTTAAAGTCAGAATACTAGAAAGTTTGTTTGTTACTGTTAACACAGAAAGTGGAAATCCAGAATTTGAAAAGGTTATTTGTAAGTCACAGTAGCTTTGCTGATGAAGCTATTCTTAAATATCTACATATACAGCCATTAAAAAAAACCCAGCCCTTCATACTCAAAGCCTGTTTTCAACAGCTATCAATTTTCCTGGAAGCCAGCATAAAGTTGGAAGTTATTTAAAATGCACCAGGAGAGGCTCTTTTAGCACTGCAATCTACTGCAAAACCAATGTCCAAAATTCAGAAGGTAAAGAACTGTAAGGAAAATGTTGGTTTGTCAATGCGACAACACACAATATATGCGGTTCTGTATTTAACACACAAAATTATAAGTGAAATTGTGCAAGAGAGGAACAGTGCATGAAAAATCAATGGCTGCCCAGCAAAATTATGTGAGTACAGCTTCCAGTTTAATAGGGTGTAGAATCATAGAATCATAGAGTTGGAAGAGACCTCAAGGGCCATCTAGTCCAACCCCCTGCCATGCAGGAACCCCCATCATAGGACTCCCGACAGATGGGTGGTTTATCTTTGGAAACAGCTACACACAGAGAGAAAGCTATAGTTTCCATTACAACTAGAGATGTAAAAGAGAAGTAAAACAGGTAGTTCTACCTGGTAAATACCATAGTGACAGCTAGGCTATACTATGCAATGCACTGAATCTTGTTTGGAAGTTGAGCCATGGCAACTGGACTTTTCTTGTGAGATCAAAATGTTTCATTACTCATCCAAGTACCTTCATCAGTCAAAAGAAAGTTGGTGCAAGGCCTCCGATTTATAGTTCCCCTTGCTTTCATGCCACCCTGGTCTGAATAGGCATGCTAGGTGGACAGTGGCCTGAATAGGCTCATAAGATGTACATTGGCTTGTGGCACGTGGAAGTTCCACCTCTGCAAACTCTGTGCTTATCCCTGCTAAATTCCATTCTCTTATTTTCAGCCTGGTGCTCAAGCCTATGAAATTTTTGGTGTTTCTTCCTGTCTTCCAAGGTATTAGCTATCCCACACAATTTTGTGTCATCTGCAAACAGTGTCCCTTATAATTTTCAGCCCCAGGGTCTCACGCAACTCTGCCCCCACCCCACCCCACCCCATTGATTATGTTGTGATGAAACAAAAATGGTCACTACAGGTTTGGTGTGTGTGTGTGTGGGGGAGCCTGCAGTTGGTAAGTATTCCCTGCACTGGGCCCAGAACTGAGGCTTGTGGTACTCCATTTGTTGCTTCCTCACAATATGAGGAGGCATTAATAACCACTTTCTGAGAACAATTCTGTACCAACTGTGTATCCACCTGACACTTGTGCTATCCAGCTCCTATCATTTGTTTGCTAATCAGAATATCACGAGGCACTTTGTCAATGGCTTTGCTAAAAGCATTCTGACCTGAGTGGTAACCCAATCAAAAAATGAAATAAGTCTGGCAGGATTTATTCTTAAAAAATCCATGTTGGCGTCTAGTTATTGTTACATTGAATTCAAGGTACTTGCAGCACAATCCCTTTATAATGTGCTCCAAATTTTCCCTGGGATTGATATCAGGTTCAGTGGTCTGTAGTTCCCAGGTCCCTCCTTTTTTTTCGCCCTTTATCACCCAGCTCTTCTCATTTTCAATGATGTCAAGAAAACAGACAGTGGTTCTGAAATCTCTACAGTCAGTTCCTTCAATATCCATGGATGCACTTCATCTGCCCTGGGGATTTGAATTCATTCACTGTAATCAAGTATTCCTGGACTATTCATTCACCAGTTTCAAACTGCAGTCCTCCCTTTGTACTTTACATTTGCTTGGAGGGTCATAGTCTGTTCTTTGGGAAAAGACTGAGCTAAAGTAGGAATTGAGCACTTCTGTCTTTTCTTGGTCATTTGTTATCATTTCTTCATTTCAGATGGAGTAGCTGAGCCATTGTTTCTCTTATATGTCTTTTGCTACTCAGGTACAAGGAGGCGAAGGTGGATTTTTGTTGGTTTCAGGCCTTTCGCTAACCTTTGCTCATTCTTACTTTTGCCTCCCTAATGCATGTCTTTCCAGGTTGTTGTACTCTTCCTTTATGGCCTGACCTTCCTTACATAAGAACATAAGAAGAGCCAAGCTGGATCAGGCCAACGGCCCATCTACTCCAGGTTCCTGTACCTCACAGTGGCCCCGCCAGATGTGTTTGGGAGTGCATGAGACTAGATATCTGTCTCCTGATAGCACTCCCCTGCATCTGGCCCTTGAAATACCCCACTTTTAAGCCTGGAGATGACACATCTCTCTCATGGTTTGTAACCTGTGATGGACTTTTCCTCCAGGAATCTGTCCAATCAATCCCCTTTTGAAGGCATCCAGGCCAGATGCCATCACCACATCCTGTGGCAGGGAGTTCCACAGACTAACAACGTGCTGGGTGAAAAAATATTTTCTTTTTCTTACTTCCTAAATGTGGATCTTTAGTTTCAAGTCCTCTATGAACTTTTTTTGAAGACATGCTGGCCCTCCCCACCCCCGTCTTCCCCTTTTCCCCCTTGTTGGGATTGGTTGCTGTTGTGCCTTTAGAATTTCCTTTTTTAAAGAAACACCTACCCATCTTGGACCTTTTCCTATTAGGATCTCCTGACATGGGACCTTTACCTATCATTGTTCCTGCTTTATTACAATTGACTTTCCTAAAGTAGGGAGACTAACATCCATTAGATCTCAGTCACATGAAACCTAGTTTTTTTAGATTCCTGAACATGAAGCCTGGATTCAATTCAACATCTCTGAGATGGGCTCTGGTTCAGCAAAGAAAAATGCCTGGCTACTGTGTCCTATGCTGGAGGTTTGGCAGGTATCCAGAGCCAAATGGAGAAAATCCCACCACAAACTTAAATTTATGACAACAATCATAAAGTCAGCATGCTAATGTTTATGTCCCTTCACAAAATTGTCACCTTCCTAAAAGAGAATGCTGCAAAGACAAAACTGTCAGCTTTGCAGTTTGGTTGGGTGGTAGCTGAGCGCAGAGAAAATTATAGTTCAAAAGAGCCAATGTTCGTACCAAAAATACACTAGAAAAGTTTGTATTTGCATCTATTTTTGATTATATATAAAGAGAAGCAGCCGTTTTAAAATGCAGCGTAAAATGGATTTTGCAGGAAGTAAAAATGAGCATCAGCCGGTACCGCACTTGCTAAATACAAGGAAGAGATGTGAAAAATGAAATATTTACCCAACAGATTGATAATCCCTTCATTATATGCTGCAAAGAGTCTAATAGCATCTTTGAAAAGAAGCATGAAGGCAGCATTAATTACACCATTTGTAAGTTCATTGCTGTTGACCTGCAAGGAAGAAGAAAGGAAATTAGAGGGACAAGAAAAATGTCCACCGCTATGTTGGGACTCAGTCCAAAGAGCTGTGGTGCCATCTGACACAGAATACACTACATGTTTATGACACCCAAGTCTGTCAATGAAAAAATTTTTTTGCTCGGAAAACCCTAGCCAGTGACATAAAGGCCTAAAAATATACCATGTGTACACGTACTCCCTACACAATGTCAAGAAGGATGTGCAGAGAGTACAGTAGGACCCCAGTATCCGCTGGGGATTGGTTGCAATCCTTCCCGTGGGTAATGAAAACCGTGGATAAGAGAGAATGCCAAAATGTCCCCAAAACTGCAGTTTTGTGATAGTAACTTGCTTTACAGCTGCTGTTTTGCAACAGTAGCTTGCTTTACGGCTGCTCTTTGTGACAGTAGCTGCTGAATTATGTATTTTCCCTCTGGCAACCATGGATAATTGAATCAGTGGATAATGAATCAGTGGATACTGGGGTCCTACTTTCTTATAGTATTATAGAGTATTATAGTGCCTAAACAATAAAACTCCTAAGTAGGTGAAAAAAACCTCCTGGATGTAATTAGCAGCTCTGTTCTTTAGACACTTTTCTCACTGAACTGCAGCATGTCTTAACAGGGTATGAACAGAACATGGGATGTTTCCAGAAAAGAGTTTAAGAATATACTAGCTAAACAGAGAACACACTAGCTCAGTTCAAGTGTTCCATGATCCTACTTCCCACAGATACTACTCCACCGCACCATGCTGATGGTAGCTCTCAATTCAGCTGGTAGTTGGGAGGGGAGGCAAAGCGTGTGCATCTCCACCTACTCAAATTATGCTGAACTTCTGAGGAGTCCATGTAAATCTGGGGAAGATGCCTTTCTCACCTCCAAGATTCAAGCTGGAGAAAAGGCTGGGGTGTGTCAATCGCCCTGTAATGGTCAAGATATCAGGGAATCCCAGCTGCCTGGCCCTGACTAAGACCAGCATTTCCTTAAGAGACTGGATTAGATAAGTGGAGGGTGACCACTTGGGCAACATGCAAATTTGGTCTTCCGAGTCCCTCAGTTCCTATTGCTACCAGATCCACTCTGAAGCACGAGAGGATAGGTGGAGATCATTTTTTTACAGTGGCTCTGCATTCTGAAGGTGCATATTCCTCATTTGCCTATGGGCACTGCTTACACTTATCTGGGAGTAAACCTCACTGAACACAGTAAAATGTATGACCCTGGATACATGCACTGAATTCAGGGGAACGGGGAAGATAGATTATGTGATACAGTTTGGCTTGGCTACCAAGGCTCACAGATGGAATCCTGTTCAATTCAGACATCATCAATGCACTCTCTAATTTTCATCCCTGCTGCGCAGGGGACCTGTTCAGTGTGTGTGCATGCGTGGACACACACACCTGCACAGGTTCCAGTTATGACGTCTGTGCAGAGGAGGGAGACCTGCATGGAGGGTTCCAGAGATGTGCATGCATGCTCATGGGCCTTAGAAGGAACCCTGGACATCATGCCAAAACACACAAGAAAACTTAACTCATGGTTTCCCTGTTCACTCAAATCACAGCCAGGGTTCTAAAAAATGGTACCTGAAATCATGGTTTAATAAGATACCCTAACCCAATGTCCTGATTCAATTAAAATTAAGTCTACACCCTCAGCATATTCAACAGATAAAACTTACGTTGAAATCAAGAAGTGCATCCATTTGATTCTGTATTATTGGTACAGTTTTTAAGAGTTTCTCTGTATTCATTGTCCTCATGACTCCATCAGCCCTAAGAAAAACAAGATTTTTAAACATTAACAGAACATAGTTAATAACAACCACTTCTTCAATTGACCCAGTGCCCACGTAGAGATTATTCCCACACAAATTAGTTAAACAAGTTCTGCTTCCGCTCTCCTTTTCCATTATCAATGCATCAGACCCACAAGAACCCAAAGAGTCTTACATCCAGATCTCGTTCTTAAATTGGTTAAATTAAACACAATGGGCAACATTCTCTTGCATAAAGTTTCACCAATTTAAGTCAGATGATGTCATAATCTGGTACCTGTAACATTTAATTTGAACAAACGGAAACTTCCACACATTTCAGGTTCTTTCTTCCTGGGGAACCCTTGGGATGGGTGGAATTCTTTAATAGTTAAAAAAAAACACCACCAGATCACTGACAATTATTTCCCCCGACCCCCAACCCCTCTATCCTCCCTTAAAACTCCAGAGGTCAAAATAGAGCCCTTGGGAAAGTCCCAAATTTAGGCTCTTGTATTTTCAGGAATAAACCACAACGGAAACCTCCAGCAGCATGCCCATCAGAAGAGACCATGCCGAAACAGACAGAAACATCGGCTGACTCAGCATCTTTCTGCGTGCAGGGACACCAGGCACCACAGATCCGACCCCAAACATTGCAAGTTTATAGTTTGTTTGATAAAAGAAAACGAATGAAGCAAAACAAAAACATAACAATACTGCAGCTCATCAGCAACCCCAGCAAACCTAAGCAGATATTCATGTGCCAAAAAACAGCAGACTTGGGCCTCAGGGACAATGAAGAAGAGGCCTCTTATTAACAAGCAAAAACATGAACATCAATTGATCCATCACAGCTACCCTTCGACCAAAACTTTCTCAACTGAGAGTTAACTGATATCCTTGGAAAAGTAAATCATAGGAGAAGCCCCTGCAAACTTCAGAACATCTCAATATATTCTGCAAAGTTCTTAGCTCTTTTGTCAAACCCAGAATGTAGTTTCAGACTTATCTGCAGAATAAAATACAGAAAACTAGGAGAATACTATTGTTGATTCTGGTGTTCAATGCTATCAACTTTAAGTTATCAAGAACACAGAATTTAGAGCCTAAGGGACAGTTTGCAGTATGACACGTATTCTATCTTAAAGCAAATGAGACAAATAATTTAATGTATGGAAATCCTCCATGTGAAAATATTTGAGGTGTGGCTGCCTAGCAGCTTTTAACACAGTAATATTTCGTAACGTACACATAGAACTGTGTTCCTGATTCAAACGTGCAAGACTTTTTGCTTGCTTCTACTTACATTCTTATGCACGGGATGCTAGCCAGCCATGACACCCTGGCCAGTGTTTTGCCCCCGTAGCAATCCCCTTATCCCTATCAAGTGCAGGGGATTGTCTTCAAACCCACACAGTGGTCAAAGTAGAGAAACACAAGTTAAGACAACTTTGCATTGAAGCTGAGTGGAAAGGCCAGTTTTTTTACCTGGGAACCTCAAGCGATTACCTAAAAGCTAATTTAGGCAAACTATATTGCACGGTTAAGGACATACCTGGTTAGTGGTGACCATGGTTATAGTCAAAGAAGGTATGTCACTGAAAATCTGCTGCTACAAAAGTCAACTCCAGACATGGATAGCTACACTCAAACCTGCTAGTGGACTTTCTGGAAACATCAGGTTGGCCTCATTTTATTTGTAAGTTACTGTGGGAATCTTGCTTCAAGGGGTATGTTTCCTGGAGAAGTTTCAGTGAAGGCACACCATCTTGACTTTGCCACATTGCATCCCTGAGGGGATGTGACCTTCTGTTTCCTCTTCACATTTGCTTTGAGGGAAGACTAAAAGGCTAAAGGGCACTTTTTCCCTATTAGAAGCAATGTTTTCATAAAATGCTCCAATCTCTGCTCATGAACAGTAGATGCAATAAACAAGCATCTGGGAGGAGCTCAGGTATTTCTTTGTCCTTTCATCATATGGGTTTCCTCTTCTGACACCTTCACAATAACTCTGAAGCAGGATCAGCCTGACCCTATGTGACTAACATGAAATCACCTATGGAATTTCATGGCTCAGTAAGGGATTCAACCTTAATATCCCATACTGCATGCATATACAGTTACTCCTATTAATGAAAAATCAAGTGCCTGAGGAGTACATTATTATAAATGAAGTACAGTAGGATATATATTTTAAAAGTATTTACAAGCTGCATTTCAAAATAGTTCTCCCATAATCTAGGTGCAAGGACATCAGGATGCAGTCTTCAGCTCATATATAGTGGTACCTTGCAAGACGAATGCCCGATAAGACGAATTCTTCCTAAGATGAATGAAATTTCCAGGGATAAGCATTTTTCACAAGACAGTGGTTTGCCTACCCAATGCCTTGTGAAAATTTTGTCTTACAGGGTAGGCGTTTGAATTTTGTGTGCCCACAAGCCGAGGGGGTTCTGGGTGTGCGAAATTCAAATGCCTGCCTGGCTTTCCTGACCATGTAGCACTGATCCACAGGTGCTATATAGTTGGGAAAGCCAGGAACGAAGCAATACCACCTCCTATTTCCTCAGGTTTCGGCAAAACCTTGGCAAAGAGGAGGTGGCGGTGCTTCGATCCTGGCTTTCCCAACTGCGTAACACCCACGGATGGGTGCTACATGGACAGGAAAGCCACACAGGGGTTTAAATTTTGCACACCAACCTGGTGGGTGAAGTAGGTACATGATGATCCTCGCCCAGCCCACCTACTGCCGATGCCCTTGCAAACAACGTCCTAGGCAGTGGAGGCAAAATGAGGAAAGTGGCGGCAGCAGAGCAGGGCGAGGATCACTGCTTAAGTCACTGGGGAAAAGATACGCCGAGCTGCTTTGGGGCACTAAGAATGTCTTTCCCCCAGCTTGTCCCCTCTTCCTTTCAGCTTTCGGGTGCCTGAAAAGGAGGAGGGGACAGGGAGGCACAGCCAGCAAAAGGAGGGAAGCTTTTCTCCTGCCCCAACCCAGCAAAGAAGGGGAAAAGCTTCCCCCCCTTTGCTGGGTAGGGGATAAACCCCTTCAATCGCCGACAGCCAAAGGTTGCTCCACACAGTCATGAGAGACAGCTTGGAGCAGTCAAAATCAGCTGTCTGTCGGCTGCAGGGGGAACAGCCTTCGGCTGTCTGTTGATTAAGGGGGGTTGGGACAGCCTTCCCATAGGAAAGCATTGAAAACCTATTAATCCATTCCCTCCAGAACAGATTAACTGGTTTTCAATGCATTCCTATAGGGAATGGCACTTTGCAAGACAAAATTTTTGTAGAACGAATTGCCCCGTGGAACAAATTCAATTTGTCTTATGAGGTACCACTGTATTAAGTTGAATGTTATGTATTTTTAAAAGCTTAGCATTTAAAACAGAAACTATGAACAAACTATATTTTCAACAAGATTGGTTTCAGGTAATACAATCCTTACCCTCTTTTTACTTTCGTGAAGTCAAAAGCAACTTGTCTATAAGAAACTGCTTTTTCATTCAAATATCTGCTATACCTCCTGATAAAGGTAGACATGTCATACCCTAAGAGAAGAAAAGAGAAAAGCAGTTAATTCCCTAATTTATATAAAAGTGTGTGAATTTAAAATAGATTGCTATTACATTCAAAAGAAAATTAACTGGTTTCACATATGAAATCTTTGAATTATTGTGAAAGTTAGGAAACAGTTAAAAGCTCAGATAGCTTCTTTAAGAATGCTTCCAATGCTGATATGAGGGCCTTGAGGGTTCTGCTGTGGTCCTTGCACATCTCCTTTGTGAAGGTCCATTCCTGACAGAGCAAAAATTATGGAGGAAGTACTAGATTCTGCACTCTTGCCTATCAGTATGCTACCCACTGAGTCATGAGCACAATTCTGTTTCATATAGGAAGTCACACTAGAGGAGACTCACTGAATCAGAGCAGATTTGGTGAGTCAACTCCTTCATAAGTTCTACTGATTCAAATTGCTCTATTCTAATTGTGATTTACTACACTGAACTAGTATAGACCCCTTCGAATGAATGGAGCTTAACAAAGAGTTAACTGACGTAGTCACCACTGATTCAATTGGCATACTCTACTCTAATTTACAGGGGGATCTTCTCACCCACAGGATCAGCATCCAATTTTTTTATATTAAATAAAAAATCCAGACATTTTTTCAATGTGTATTACCAGAAGGTGCCTATAGAGGGAGACAAAGATTGCACAGTGAGTAGTTTAGTGTAGAACACATGGCATGGTGTCTGTTCTGGTAATGCATATGAAATAAAATTGATTCCTGTTATTTTCCCTTTTACAGTGACCCCCCGCCTTATTGCGGGGGTTAGGGACCCAACCTGACCCGCAATAAGTAAAAATTTGCGATATGCAGATGCAGGTCAGGTCGGGCCTGGGGCACCTAGTTGGGGGCTCTTGTACTTACCCCCAGCCTGGTGCTGCCCCAAACGGGACTGTGAGGGCCTTCCTGGGCCTCCAGAAGGCTTGAGAAGGCCCTTGCAGGCCCATTTGGGGCAGCACCAGTCCTTGGGTAAGTAAGAGAGGGCTTTCCCTTCTTACCCCAGGGGGCCTTTTTTCATATACTGCGGTCCCACGATATAGCGGGACCGCAGTGTATGAACCGCGAATGGGCAGGGGACCACTGTACCATGCTATCTATCTATCTATCTATCTATCTATCTATCTATCTATCTATCTATCTATCTATCTATCTATCTATCTATCATTTGCTATTGTCCACAGTTTTGTTTCCATATGGGGGAGAGGGGTTTGGAAACAACCATCAGCAGATATGTGGGTCTTACTGTACTATATTAAGCAATGGGATTTCAGCCCATATAATGAATGGTTGGGACTGTTTGGTTCCTTTCCCCCTGCCTTTCTGTGCTCTGTTACTCTGAGGAAGGCATGGTTTATTTTGTTCTTGGGTTTGTTTCAGACGTGGAGTGGAATCCAAGGTTGCTTTCAACTGGCACGTCTACTGGTCTGTTTGGACATTAATTTTGCCAAGCCCCGCTCTCGGTCACAATAAATTGCAACTAACTAGGATGGCACTTTTTTCTCTTTGATAAACCTTAAGGGTAAGTCTTAAGCACATACTTCCCTGTTAGGGCAGCAAACTAGGATTGGTTTCCACGGAGTGGCTTAACTAGGTTGAACATACAGTAATACCTCTTAAGATGAATGCCCCATATGATGAAAAATTCGTAAGACAAATAATATTTCTGGGAATAGGGTTGCTTCATAAGGCAAAAATTCCCTATGGGATGCTTCGCAAGATGAAAATCCATTCTGCATTCTGAAACAAGTTACCTAGAATGCATTGCACACCCCCCCATACTATGTGGACGGGGGAGGAGTTTTCTCATTAAGTTTTGGAGACATTCTGCATTTTTGCATTGTTTTCCATTGCACTGTTGGTGGAAACAACCTGGGGTTTGTCTTGCTGCTTGCTTTTGTCCGTGTTTGCATCCACTCTGTCGGTCTGTCGGTCTGTCGGTCTGTCTGCCTGCCTGCCTGCCTGCCTGCGTGCGTGCGTGCGTGTGTGTGTGTGTGTGTTCTTGGGGGGGGTCTGGCTCTGCATGCCTTTAAAGTGCACTTTATAAAGAGGTCTGGAGGGTGTGTGTGGCTTTTTTGGGTTTATTTTAACCTCCAGAACGGATTACTCAGTTTCCCATTCATTTCTATGGGAAACTGCGTTTCACAAGATGATTTTTTTGTAAAATGAAACGACTCATAGAATGAATTAAATTTATCTTAAAAGGTATTATTGTATTACAATGTCTCTGCCCTCTCCAGATGAATGTTAGTTCTGCTCTATTCTCATGTGTAGTTGGAGCAATCTTATACTCAAGTTGAGCTTATTTTACAATGTGCCAATCATAGAGCAGAAAGCAAGTGGAGAGCTGAGGGATTTACATACCTACAGATTTCAATTGACCAGTCTTATCTGGTCCACAATCTAAAACTCTCTTCAATCATGACAATAAATACTGCTAAATATTCTCTACTCTTTTTCTAAAAAGGTACTGGACAAAAATAATTTTGGTTTTCAAGTGGGCTGTGTGCTGTCTTTTCACAATGAAGATTCAAAGTGTGTTTTTATTTATAGCCTCCCCCCGCCCGGAAAATGGGCCTATTCAGGGGTAATTTGAGCACCTGATAAGCTCTGCTACTGTGTCTGCAACTTCCTTCCCTTCACATTTCATGACAGCACACCAACTACATAGCTCTAACACTTTTTTTATGTTCTTGTGGCAACACCATGCCCAACAAAGAGATTTGTTTTGTTACCCTGAAATCTTGCACAGGCATGTTTGTACCTTTTTAGGCGGCTTAATCAAAAGGCATCACTCCAACATGAATTTTGGGACTTCTTGGAATAACAACCCAAGGAAGTATTGTTGCTTTAAGACGTCTTGCAGGATGTTATGACTTGGTTGAGAGAGAGAAATTCTTTTACCTTGTAATCCACCTTTGTCCAAGAAATTGCTCAAGTTAAACAATGTGTTTCTGGAAGCCAGGTACTGGATAAAACGCTAGAAGAGATAACATGGCAATTACATGACTAGAGTAATGTAATTATGCAGACTAAATAAATAAATAAATACGAGTTTTACATGACTTCAACTGCAAGTTTTTAAAAATCACAAACAGTAAAAAAGCTGCTGGAGGCTGACACTTCATTCTTGCTACTTGATAGTTGCTTTAAAGCAGTGATGGCGAACCTTTTAGAGACCGAGTGCCCAAACTGCGATTCAAAACCCATTAATTTTTCGCGAAGTGCCAATACAGCAATTTAACCTGAATACAGGTGGCTGTAGAGGAGCGATGTTGGGTGCCAACAGAAAGGGCTCCAAGTGCCACCTTTAGCACACGTGCCATAGATTTGCCAACACTGCTTTAAAGCCCTCCATTCATACTGTATCTGTTCCTGGGTTGTCATTTTTCTAGTCCATTCCCATCTCAAAAAGACAGTGAGAAGAAAAGATGACACTCAGCATGCAGTATTTTGCTCTGCGTTGTCCCACAAGCGGTTTCAGGAGTCTATTTAGCAGAAAATAAAAATCACTGTGGCTAAACTCATGGACTTTACTTAAGTAGCACAAAACTGTGAAATGATTCCTTTGCCAATCTTATGCTTCTAATTTCTTACTGGTTATTTTTAGAAGGCTCTCCAAGGCATTAATTTAGCTGTACACTTCAACTGGTATAATCTTCCTTGCTTGTTTTTAATGTAGCATCTTTGTTTTGATAGCTACTGTGCATCAATTTTGGCTACAGAAAAGCAGCAGACATATGGGGGTGGGGAATGAAACATTACCTCAAACCATAATTATCGCAGCTAGCTAAAGAACGTGTGAACATTTACTCCAAACACAGGACCCCGATTACTATATATACTCGAATATAAGCCTAGGTTTTCAGCCCTAATTTTGGGCTGAAAAAAGGGGCCCTCAGCTTATATTCAGGTCAATACTTTTAGCCACTGAGGCAAGTCATCTGTGGCTAAAAGTCATTTTAAACATTGCATGCCGCTTCTCATGACCCCCCCCCCCTGCATCACAGGGGAGCGACACACAATGTTTAAAATGACTTTTAGCCACTGACCCAAGCATCAGTGGCTAAAAGTCATTTTAAACATCACACACCACTCCCCCAGCTCACAAAGGAGGAGCTGCCAGGCCCTGCTGCATTTCCCACCCTAGACTTATACTCGAGTCAATACGTTTCCCCAGTTTTGCGGGGTTAAATTAGGGGCTTCGTCTTATACTCGGGTCGACTTATACTTGAGTGTATATGGTAGATGCAAAATGATGCTATACTTTATATCTAGAGGTTTACGTTTTAGTTGGGCCAGAAATGTTTAACGTTCTAACTTTTAGGGAATCTATGGGCTAGTGTACAAGTAAAATCTAACACCACTGTATCTCCTAGTGAAGACCTATTTCTTGGTCTGCAACGTTTCTGCAACGATCACATCCTGAAACAACAGATCAAGACTGTTTGCCTTCCCCCATTTTTTTTACCTTTCCAACCTTTATTTTTAACATCACGCTTGATGAAGAGACAGATTTCTTTACAACTTGCACAAATTTCAGTCTGTTCTGGTTAAATAAAGATATTACTTCAGAGTTGTTTTGGTGTTTGTCTGGATTTTGCCAACGTGCTATCCATCCATCTATTGTTGTGAATGGCATTGCTGGTAAAAATAGGAAGATGGAGATGGAGATGCATGCAGGGTGCCTTGAGTTCAGGGGCCGAAGGTGGGCTAAAAGGCAACTCATGAATACAATAGTAGCTAATGAACTAACATATACGGGACTGAGTAAAGGAAGCCATTCACGGCCCTTGGCCTGCATGACCCCAAAAGAGCTGTTAATAACCACCAGACTGTTTGGGAGTTGTTAATTTGTATCTTTCGCATGAACCAGAAGGAACAGGTTGACAGCTGGTGAATAAATAAAGCTAATTTATTTATTAAGTAAGTCCTAACGACTTAGGACCTAGATACCTGAAGGACCGCCCCCTTCCATACGAACCTACCCGACAATTAAGATCGAGCCAGGGGGCCCTTTTGAAAGAGCCATCCCTCAAGGAGATGAGAGGGATGGCTTGCAGGCACAGGGCCTTCTCAGCAGCTGCCCCCAAGCTATGGAATGCCCTCCCAAGTGAGATCCGCCTGGCGCCAACACTGATGACATTCTGGCGCCAGGTAAAAACCTTCCTGTTCCAGAAGGTTTTTAATTGATATAATATAGACTGTGGGTCCGCTGATGACAATTTTAGGATAATGATTTTAGTGTAAGGTTTTTATTATTGTTTTAATTATTTATTGATATCTGATGTTTTAACTGTTTTAATTCTTTGATTGTAAGCCGCCAGAGACCTTTGGATAGTGGGCGGCATATAAATTGTAAAAATAAAATAAATAAATAAAATAAATAATGTGATCTGAAGTTTGCTAAGAGTAAGAAATCTTAAAGGCTCAACTGATCAGAAGTGAACCTGATCGTGAATTCTAATATTGGGCCAAGGTGCGAGGAGATAAAAAATCTTCTTGGTTTTTTGTTTTTGTGGTCCAAACCTATAGGAAGTACAAAGATTGCTGACTCCCCCCCCCTTAGCAGCCTTGCAGAGCAGGTTTGCACCTCCCACATGCACTGGATTAAGTTTGTGTACAGCAAAGTACTGCAGTTGGAGGCAACCCTTATATTGAAAGTTGCCATTTTGACCTAATAAAAAGAATTACAAATACTTCCGTTGATAGGAATTACTAAGGCTGGTGAGCCAAAACCAGAAATACCAGTAGATGGTTTGTCAACTCAATTCATTCAGGTAATTCAATAGATAGGCATTTTAATCTGCAAATACTTCTACAGTGGATAAGAAACCACAATCATTAGAATTTCCTGCATGCTTTAAATCACATTTTGATTTAGCACTTATGCACTCAAAACGCTGGACAGAAATACACGTGCTGAAAGTAAGTCACGTTAAAACACCTAACCAGTTGACACTTTAATCACCTATAAATGGTTCACATTCAGATGACTCAAATTAGACCCATTCATTTCAGAGACTCAGACAACCCACACCTTCCTCAGGTGCCATCAATGCCAAAGACATGAAGTGCTCGGAATGTGTAAAACTTTTGTACTTAAGACAGCACAAGGCAAGGAACAGTTTGACAAATAGCATCCTGGATATTTTTTACATGAGGCTATGGCAGTGTTGTTCTGTAATTATATTCCACTACCCCTTCCCTGCTCTCTCTCAAACCTTAGCTCTCTTCTAGAGGTAAAACTGAGGCTTGTTGTACTTTGAGCCCAATCATGAGAACTCAAGACTATCTAGAAAAGGCAGTAATGCTATAAAGCAGCAGGAAAATAGGAAGACCTTACATCAGAGGATCTGAAGGAAGCAACAGGCATGCAAAACCTGAACAGGGGAGTTAATAATATGACATTCCACAGGCCATGCATAGGGTGACTGTAAATTGGAGATGATTGGACCGCGCACGTAACAAACCACTCCTAACAGATCTTGGTTTTGGAATATAAATTACAGTAATCCCCTGCCTATCACAGGGTTTAGGGACCCAACTCGACCCGTGATAATGGAAAATCCACGCTATGTGGATGATGCTGGCTCGGGTCAGGACTGGGGGTGGCCTATCTGGGGCCTCCTACACTTACTTGAGAGGCCTGGCGCTGCCCTGAACGGGCCTGCTGGAGGCCCCAGAAGTGGTTTCAGGTGGTCTAGAAGTCACTACGGATCCCTGGAAACCTCTTCTGGGACCTCCGACAGGCCCGGGAAGCCCATCAGAGGCCCATTCAGGGCAGTGCCAGGCCTGGGGTAAGTGCAGGAGGCCTCAAATAGGCCCACACAGCTTGCCCCAGGAGCTCTTGGTTTCATATACTGTGGTCAAGCTATATAACGGGACCGCAGTATATGAAATGCAAAATGACAAGGGAGGACCGTTACACTATTCTAAATTTCTGAGACGGTGAATTTGGGGTTTCATAAGCTATATGCCATAAACATCACAATTATACCAAAGTAAGGCTTGACATATCTTGCTTTGCATGTAATGAGTCTATCTCATATATTAGTTTCACCTTTGGAGTTGACTCACTGAAATGAATGAACATTTGCACAATATTCTAATTTTTCAAATTTCACCTGTAATGTGAAAGTCACCAGCCATGCATATAAGATTCTTCTCCAAACTTCAACGGCAGAGTTATTTTTTTAAGGCAGCTGCCAAACGGTTTGTTTTCATTAGATTCAGAGGAAACATACTTTGCTTACAAATGTGCTGGCAGGGAATTGATAGCTTTATTCTGTGGCAGTAGACAAGAGCAAGGACCAGCAATAAAACTACTCCTGGACTAATTTAATCACCATATAAACTATACTTGGTATGCTTTATTATATATGATGTATCTTTGTCCCCACAAACCTTAAAATTATTTTAATGATTTCTAATTTACAACATATTTATTTCAGCTATTCTTCTGGTTATCCCTTTCTAATTTCTCCATACTTCTCTAACTGCCAAATTTTTTTAAACACAGTTTTAACACAGAGCTGTAGATGCTTATGCTTAGACTAGTATGACCAGAGTTTAGCCTGGGGTGGGCAACTAGATCCACTGGTAGTCTGCAGGTTCCAGAATTCCTCACTATATATGAAGCTGGATAGGGTTAATTCAGCAACCTCTGAGTTGCTAAAGTTGCCCACTTACCCCTCAAGTCAGTGGGGTGCAAATGATCTTAATCGTATGTCTATGTTTTGCCACAGAAAAAGTATTAGTTAGGTTTTCCTCTTCAACCTCTATATTCTCAATCTGTTGACTCTGATGGACAGCAAACTCCAAATGACAATAAGAAAGCCCAATTCTCTAAAATATTAGTGATCAATAACCAGTACAATAATCAGTTACCTCATTTCCGTACACCATTAGATGATGAGTTGTGATGAGTGACTTGAATACCACTACCCAGCTACTGTTCGTTGTCCTTTCAAACAAGCTATCCGCCAACTGTGGGATATTTACGTTCATCTCATTTGTGCACTGTATTAAATCTGCAACATAAAGAAAGAAATACTAATTGATATTTCGAACAGCATGCTGGCTTAAGAATTTAAACCAATGGTTCACAGTGGGCACAGATTCCCGATTTAGAATAGCTTTAGATAAAAAACAGATTATGGTAATGATTGCCAACATTCTACGAGGACATGGCACTTTAAGAAACAGCAACATTCCGTGGGGGAGGAGCTATTTCTTCAGGCATTATGTGAACTAGACATTTCTAAAGAAGTCATGTTAGTCATTTATTAATAAGAAAGAGAGCTCTCTTTCCATCATTTCCACGTTGTAGGTCAATTCTAAAGCCCAACATGAACAGTGTGTTCAAGCCCGAATAAGACACCCCACCACCAGGGGTATTGACTGTTATAATGAGCTAAGAATAGAAAAGTCTGAAATATCCAAGATGTTCAGGGGTCAGGTTAGTTCAAAATACAACATAGGGGAGGAAGAAGTAATATTTTAAAAAAATATAAACATGAATTCTATTCCTGTATAACCTGCTAAAATTGAACAGATGATGAAACTGATGAGCAGCAAGTGCAAATCCAACTAAAAGGACCAGATTCTTATACAGTTCAATTATTTTATATAAACCACTGATCAATCTTAAAACAATCTTATGCTTCAAAAATGCAAGACACCTATACAAAAAAGACGACACTGGAGGGCTTCCTAGGCCTCTACAGGGACCAGACATGGCTTCCAGCGAACTGGAAGTAACTTCCAGGGCCTGCACTGGGACTCTTGAGTCTCCAATCTTTGACCCTCCAGATGTTTTGGACCACAACTCCCACAGTCCTTTGCCATTGGAAACAGGCTTGGTATTCTGGGAGCTGTGGTCCAAAACATCAGGAGGGCCGAAGTTTGGACATGCCTTGGGCAAGAAGTAGCTTCCGGCACACCAGAAGTGACTTCAAGACCACACAGTGGGCCTGCAATGGGCCTCTAGAGCTTGTCCCAGGCTCAGGGGTGCTTGGCCGCGTCTGTGGTCCCAGTACAGTCACCCCCTGCTATTTCGCGGTTCAGGTACTGCGGTCCCACTATATCGTGGGATCGCAGTACCTGCACCTTGGGGCCGTGCGGGGGCCCATCACATCACCCCGCACCGCTGCCGCCGCCCCTCTCAGAAGCCTCGGAGCCGCGGGGGCGGGGAGGTTTATCGCATCACCCCACACCACCCCCCGGGCCCTCCGAGAAGCCTCAGAGCCGAGGGAGCGTCGGAAAGCGATTGCATCACCCCGAGCCACTCCACCGCCCCCTCCAAGAAGCCTCGGAACCGCAGGGGAGGCAGCGGGGAGTGATCGCATCCCCCCGTGCCTCCACCCCCCACTCCTCCGAGAAGCCACGGGGCCACGGAGGAGCGCGGGGGGGGGCAGCGTTGGGCGCCGCCCCGCAATCTCCATTGAAATGCATTGAGCCAATGCATTTCAATTGAGAAATTTTCCCCATTGGAATGCATTGAGCCAATGTATTCCAATGGGGAAAATTATCTCCATTGAAATGCATTGGGTCAATGCATTTCAATGGAGATTGCGGGACGGCGTCCAACACCGTGGCCCCCCGCGCTCTTCCGTGAAGCCTCGGAGCCAGGGGTGGTGGTGCAGGGCGATTGCATCACCCCCGCCACCCCCGCGCCATCCTGTGGCTTCTTGGAGGAGCACAGGGTGGCGGCGTGGGGCCAAGACTTCTCAGACCGGCACACACTGGTGGCAGCAGGGGGATCTGATCGCGCACCCGCCCCACCGGACCCGCTTCCGCATATTGCGGATTTTCAAGCATCACAGGTCAGATGGGTCCCTAAGCCCCACGATAGGCGGGGGGGAGGGTACTGTAAATCCATTGTACATTGGGAATGCAATATATGAAGTGCTCTGTGGCAGGGGAGTACCCTATAATCATTTCAAGGGGGTGGGGTCGCAGGTTTCCAACCATGCCTTAATCTGCAAAGCAATATGGCTGAAAAACATGGCCAAGACCCTGCTACAAAGAATAGCAGGCTGTATGGATCTATAAATACATTTTATGGGAATGCAGAACCCTGTGACAGGGACCTTAAGCCCTTTATCATCAAAAAGATTCATATAGGTAATGATACGTTTTAAAGCAAAGACACTAGTTCCAATTTCCAAGCAAGCAACTGTTTTGCTGGTGAAAAGGGGGAGGGAGACAAAATATTGCACCATTTTAAGGACTGTCAGATTCACTTTGGTGTGAACTCTTGTGCGTTGATGTCTACCATTTCATACAAAGAGATGATAAATATATTTCACCTATACTTATTCCATGGTAGTGAGGTTCACATCCAGGCGAAGATAATGATTCGTCAGCACAAGAACAAGGCAATTATGCTGTTAATTAGTAGATCGTAGCCAGGGCAATAAGCTAGATTTGGCTGTTCCTTGACTGATAAGGTCTTCAAAATCAGCAATGTGGCTAAATATGCTTTCTGTTGATCCACTGCATCTGGCATTATATTTAACAAAAAATGTGGTTTTAATTGTATAGAATTTTCAAGAACCTCTTCCAGCATCTGCCTTATTTTGCTCCAGGATCTTTGTGCTTTTTTACTTAGCCACCACATATGATAGAATGAGCCTTCTTTTTGTTTACATTTCCAACATATATTTGATACCACCTTTACTCCAACCACACTTCTTTCCTAACCTGTTCCTTATAATGTCGTTTATCTGGAAAAAATAAAAATTATTATTTTAAAAAATCAGCAGTCTGGCTTTCCCTGGTATGGGGCAGGTTTTCAATGTTAGTTTCCAAAACTCATAACTTTTACATGGAATTTTAGTCTCTCTTTAACTGCTCACATTCTCTTGTAGCTTTAATGTAATGTTGTCTTGTAATGCCTCAATTCCCTGTTCTGAATACTGGACACAGTGGACCCTCGTATAACAAATGGTTTGTATAACATAAAATCTGTACAACATAAAAAATTCCGGAAATAGGGGAAATTTGCTTAACAGAATCGCCTATGGGACGAATCCGTATAACAGAAAAATGGCTGTAATAAGGGATTACTCTGTTTTCAATGCATTCCTGTGGGAAATTTGTATAAAGGAAAATTTGCTTAACATAAATTCATTTGAAACTATTTATTTATTTATTTATTTATTTATTTATTTATTTATTTATTTATTTATATACTACTCCATCTAGCTACATGGCTACTCTGGGCGGTTTACAAACTGATTAATTAATTCCTTTATACAAGGTACCATTTGTATGTATTAATTGTACCGGCCTGTATATTGTCTCTCATTACTGTAAGCTGCCTTGGGTGCTTTTCCAAGGCGAAAAATACTCTAAAATAAATGAATAAAATTAAACAGGTCATTCCACCAAAGACTTTGGACACAATGCAAAAGCACAGCATGGACCCCAGCAATAGCAACCCCACAATTTCCCCTGAGTGCTTCTAGGACTGCACAGGATTACACATGGTCTCCAAGGCATTTTGGCAAAATAAATACAGTACGTATAGGAGAGGGACTGTGTGTAGGCCCAGATTGGTGTGTCAAAACAGACCAAGCTGATCTAGAAAGAGCAAAGATATCCTTCTTTCAGGAAACTGCTTTGCAATTAGAGCAGGGGTGCCCAAACTTTTTGTAAGGAGGGCCAGATTTGGTGGCTGAGAATGTGTCAGGAGCCGGTTGCTCCTCGACCCTGCCACCCCACTGCAAGCCCCACCCACTGACCCATAAGCCCCACCCACTGACCCCTTGCAACCCCACCCACAGGAAGGAAGGCGGGGACCAAGGGAGGGAGGGAGAGAGGTGGAAAACATTAGAGGAAGGAAGGAAGGTGGGGAACAAGGAAGGGAGGAAACAAGGAAGGTGGGGACCAAGGGAGGGAGGAAAGAAGGAAGGTGGGGACCAAAGGAAACACAGGGAGCCGTGGCCACAGGGAGCCCCTTAGAAGAGGCGATCTGTGCGACCTTGCACCCCCCCCAAGCTCCCCAGCGGTGACGACGGCTCACTCTCCAGCCCACCCCAAAGCTCCTCAGCGATGGCAGAGGCCCGCTGGCCTGCCCACCCCCCCACATTCCCCTGCAGTGCCGGTGGCGCGGCCTGCCCGATCACTGCCCCGCGGGTGCGCCCAACCTCACAATGTTCCCGGCTATGCCGTTGGCGGCAGCCCGCCCGCAGCGCTTCACAAGGTTCCAAATGGTGGCCGGTGATGTCAGCCAGCCTGCCTGCCTGCCTGCCGCTCCGCGCACGCGCCTAGCTTCACAAGGTTCCCGGCTATGCTGGTGGGAACCTTGTGAAGCCAGCCCGCAGCGCTTCACAAGGTTCCCAGTGGTGCCAGTGGTGGCGGCCGTCCCATCCGCATGCCGCTCCGCACATGCGCCTAGCTTCACAAGGTTCCCAGTGATGCCGGTGGTGGCGGCAGCCCACCCGTGCGCCACCCCTGCGTGCGCGCCCAGCCTCACATGGTTGCCGGTGGTGCCAGTTGCAGCCGCCCACCGAGCCCCACAAGCTTCCTGGCGGTGCTGGTGGTGGTGGCCCGCCCCCTCAGCCCCACAAGCTTCTGCTCACCGGCTGGCCGGCCTGCCCAGCCCCACAAGCTTCCTGGAGGTGTCAGTGTTGGTGGAAGGTTTTTTTTAAATGAGGCGAAGGAGGGGGAGGGAGGGGTGGGCCAGCCAGCCACGGGCCACTCAGAATGACCTGACAGGCCGGATTTTGCCCCCAGGCCGGACTTTGGGCAGGCCTGAATTAGAAGGAAAAAACAACTGTGAATCAATTGAGCAGTTAGCAAGCAGGAGATATGTTTGTGTCAATGCATGACAAACAGCATGTGCATACATATAGATAGATGGTAGATTTGGGAAGAGAGGTGACTGCCAGATAGGAAAAAAGTAGATGGTGATTAGAGGGTATCAATTAAAGATGACTTTGGAAATTGACCTGACTTATTCCAGTGTGAGTTTTTGTGGATTGCAAACTTGCACTAAATTAAGTATGTCAAATCTTCAAAGTGCCAATCTCTTGTTTTCCTGAAACAGACTACTATGACTACTGCTTTGAAAACTCATCTCGCTTTTGAATTTCACTGTGCTGCCAGCAATTAAATAGGCAGATGGTCACAGAAGCACCAGACCTACCCTTCTGGTCTGTGAGAGTGCTTATTAAACTGTGGGAAACTTTGAAACTTTTCCACAGATTCAAGAAATTTGGGGATCCCCTCACGTAGGTCAGAGAATCAAAACAATGCCAGTGTAACTGATTCTGTTAATTTTGTGCCAACAAAACTGATTTCAACTACAACCTCATGGCATGACATCATCAAAAGCTGAATGGTAACCAAAATCCTTGTCTGCCAGAAAAGAAAGAAACTGAAGTATCTGATGTAAAACTATATTTAATAACATTTACATTCATGTATCATCACAGAATACATGGCACGCAGTCTCCCAAACATAGTTTTATACTAGCGGAGTACAAATGGCTTATTTTTGTGACTGCCGCAAACTATTTCTTCTCGCCATCGATTCCTCTATAACGAGTGTACTGACCTAGCAGCGAGGTTAGACCAAAACAAGGGCGCCTAACTCTATGCTGTGTTTTTAATTATATGTTTATGATTATCTTGTTGTCTGTCTTATATTTTGATAGTTGTGTATTTGCTGACCTGTTTCAAACAGAGTTCCCAACTGGGAAGATTACAAACAAAAATAAATAAATAAAATAAAAATATTACAATTAGAAATGGGCACAAACAAATGACTTACTTTTGTGACTGACCAAACTATTACAATTAGAAAGTGGCCATCACCACTTGCCTCCGTGGCGCAAAAAAATGTTTCAACACACCCGATTTGGGGGGGGGGAGCATGGGTGTTTTAAACTTTTTCCCCCACCGAAGCAAACAGCGGCTGCGGCCATCGCCACTTACTTTCATAGCAAAAAAAGTTTTAAAACCTGTGCCATTCCCTCCAAGGTGCCCAAGCTGGGGGGGGGGGAAGAGTGCAGGGTTTTAAAAACCTTTTTGTCACCGAAGTAAGTGGTGGCTGCGACCATCACCACTTGATTTGGTGGCAAAAAAAAGTTTTTAAAAAACCCTGCTTTCCTCCCAATCAGGTGTGTTGGGGTGAATGGCACAGGGTTTTTAAAACAATGAAAAACGAAAAAAATGAAAAACAAAATGCATTTTTAAAAATTGTTTCAAACTAAATGAAAAAGAAAAAAATGAAAAATGAAACAAAATGCCATTTTAGCATGCCCATCTCTAATTATAATTACAAACAATAATTACAAACAATTGCAATTATTATCAGTTGCACACTGAGTTATATAATAACTGCATGCATACATGAAAGAAATTTGGTCAATGACAAAAATAATGCTTTTTTACGAAACCTGCTCTGTAGTAGTACTTCACTTCAAAATACTAACTGCCAGTATTCTGCAAAAAGGCCAGAAAAGAAAGGGGGGGGAGGAGGAATTTGAACTTAGTATTAGCTGTCCTACTACAGCTGGGCTAGAAACTATTTTTCCAAATTAATTTTCTTTTTTAAGAGCCTTTCAAGAGATGTGCTTCTCGTTTATTTTGACTTGATTATTTTGAGACTAAGGAACATCTAGGTCAAATATTTTATGCAAGGAAAGCTCCAAGTTAGGAGATAATGCAGCTGAAGGGAAGACATATTTATCCATGTTAGAGGTATTGAATGAGAAATGAAAAGTAAAGGACTCAATGAGTTACAGAGACATCATAAAATCATCCCCACAATGTGCCCATACATTCGGAAGGCTCATTCAGAATGCGTATTTTCAGACAGAATGTACCAGAAGATGACAATGAAGGACAATGTTCAATTCTCACGCTCCTTGCCCCTAGTGGAGAAGTGTGAAAGACCAAACTGGCACATCTTACATTCTGAACACACAGTTCTGCAAAATTAGGCATTTTTCTTGTAAAGCAGGGAAGCTACCGCATGAACCCAATGATATATCCAATTTCACATCACACTCTGCCTTGCCAAAAAAAAAAAAAATGAAAATCTTTAAGGGACCTAAATGGTGTTTTCTAACAGTCTTCCAAAACAGCCACTGTTTCACACAGTTTCAGTTCACATCTCAAGCAATATATAAAATGAGTCATGTTTGGATCATGATCTGAAAACCCCAAGGGCTACTTCAAACTGAACTCTTCCAGAAGCAAGAAACAAACACTACAGTACTACGTTCCAAACTCTGATATCAGCCTAATATGTAAATTGCTTTGATTAACTATAGCTGCTAAAATCTTCAAGAAAAATGGTGACAAGGAAAGAAAATCCAGCTAAGGGCCTTGACCATTTGCAAGAATCAAGCTTATCTACACTAAGTCTTTCTTCAAAGTTACAGAGTTCTATTTGGCAGCCATAGAGATACTTAAGTGATTTAGCAGATTAAAAACGTTAATGCAGCATTAGAGCCATATAAGCTATTCACTTTGCCAAATTTCAGTTTAATGCTTTTAATGTAAGCCCAGGAAAAAGGGGGCAGTGAGGAAGAAGTACACTAAACAGTTGAAAGAAAAAAAAAACTGCTTTTCCTTTTATTCTTGTCTGATGCCTCTGCTCTTAGAAATAAAAGCCCTATAAATGCTCACTAGAAAGGTATTTGCACTATTTCCTTAACCAGCCCAAATAATTTCCTGTCTCCACCTTTCATGACTAAATGTTAGCTTCCAGTGGCTGTCAAATGAAGCAATCAGCAACAAATCCAACTAGTGTTTCAATTCACAAAAGACACATTGCACATTTTGCCCAATAAGCTATGAGCACTTGGCTCCCACACATCTTTCAAATGTTGGTGGCACACAATTTCACATATGTAGGTCTGAGATTATGTTCTGTAAAACAAGGTAAGGTAAAGTGGAACTCTGCATTTATGTCAGTATGCAGTTCAGTTACACTAACCAGAAGGATTTTGCAAATAAAATACCCATCACATCAAAACATTTAGATTTGTACCCAGTGGTTGCATATTTTCTTACTTTCCACAGGAGCCTTTCTTTAAAAGAAATCTCTAAGCAAACCAATTACATTTAAAGAGCTTATGAAGCCTGATGGACACTTTTTCATTTCAACAAAAAGGAAAAGTTTTATCTTCTGTTTTCAGAAAACAGGAATTACATGATTTCCAAAAATGAAGATCTGTAGTACTGAAAACCAATTACAGTGGTACCTTTTATAAAGGTATTAATTCATTCCAAATGAAATTATTTTAAGCAAATTTTCCTTTATACAAATTTCCCATTGGAATGCATTGAAAACAGAGTAACCCCTAATCGCGACCATTTTTATGTTGTGTGGATTCACTCAACAGGTGATTCTGTTAAACAAATTTCCCCTATCTCCGGAATTTTTTATGTTGTACAGATTTTTGTTATACAAACTGTTTGTTATACAAGGGTCCACTGTACATAAAACTTTAAGGTGGTATTTCTATTCAGCTCAGAGTGGACCAGCCACCTGAAATGCCAACCCTGTTTAAAGCTCTTGTTCCCATCCATAATATATAGTACAATAGTCCCCCATCACATTGCGGTTCATATACTGCGGTTCCAGTATATTGCAGATTTCTGACACACACCCCACCTCGCCAAGCTGAACTCACACCGAAAACAAGGCACTTGTGAAGTGCTGCTTTCACCTGCCTCCACCTCACCAAGCTGAAGGGGCTCCCTTAGCTTGGTACAGTGGAGGGCTTTGAAAGTGGCGCCTCGCAAGCACCCTCTCTTGGGCTTTCATAGCCCTCCCCTTGGTCGAGCTGAAGGAGCACCCGCCTGTCAGCATATTGTGGTTTTTCCTTTATCACGGTGGTTAGAGAACTTAAACACCACGATAAACAGGGGGCTACTGTATATTGCACTATACCTAAGTTCCCACAGATAAAATGTTTCCGTTCAGTCAAGGATGCAAAAATTATATGGTTTTTTAGAGGATAACTGAATCAGATGCATTTGGGTAGGTTGTCATTTTACATCAGGTGTCTTGCTTCAAAATTATTTCAACACATATAGCATCTTTGAACTACAGTAAAGCTTTCGTGCAATGGTCAAAATACCAAGATCAGGATTCAATTTACAGGAGATCATCAAGCGTGAAGGAATGGGAAGATTAATGATGTGGACAAATCCCATGCCGGCACTTATCAATTTAAGGTACACCAAAGTGTTTTAGCAAGTATGACAGACAATACATATTTTCTTAACCATAACAAAAGTGCCATAAAGACCCACAGAATTTTGTGCAATACAGTATTTTTCCATGTACAGGATTACACATTTGTCTAAAATTGTTAGACTAAAAATTGAGGGTCATCTTATACACAGAAGTAAGGTGAGGAGAGAACTGCGTGGTTGCAAAACTTATTTGGGGTTGGAAAATTGGAAAAGTCTTATAGATGGGAAAATACGTGTGTGTTGACATAGTGGCTTTTGGTGTGCAGCAATTATGAATTATTGACCAGAGGATCCTATCATTATCAGCTCAGCTCTTGCAAACTAAAGTGACAAACTCTCCATCAATAAACGCCTACCATGTCTAGAAAGCACAATGTACTACAAGCAATCAGGTCATATCTAGAATTGGTGGCAACAGGTTTAGTACTGATGCTGAAAGTGACCAACATGGTAATAACTAAGTACTCTTTTCTTTCAGTTTGCTTGGTTTTTAGTTCTAATTCCTCCCTCTTTCTGCCGGTCCAGTAGAAGCCTACCAACACTTTCCTCTGAGGAGATGGAAGGGAGAGGAGGCGTCGAGATGTGTAAGGAGTAACTCAGAGTACAACAAATACTCCTTGGCACAGCCCTCTCAGCTGCGCTCATACTGCAAATGTCAGACTCCCTTGACAAAAGCAGGCATCCCAAAGGTCACTGACCCAGCCTGGCTGGAGTTAATCCTGAATCAGAACTCACAAATACATTAAAACAGTACCTAACAACATCATAGCCCTGCTTTGGGTACTTCACAAGCAGTAATGTGAAATGCATATAAACCTGATCTGGACCATTCCATGGAAACTTTAAACATTAATCTGCAATTATGAAGCAAAAGCAGAAAACATTCGTTTCTTAGTGATGTCAGATTGAAGCTGGAACTCAAACTCCACAATTAGCTATAGCTCTCCTGTCTTGCAACTATGGCATTTTACCAACATTCACATCATGTGTGCAGCAATATTATACCTCTGTTAGATGCACTGTATTGCTCCAATAAAGTCATAATCCTCCCCCTGATTTCTACTGAATGTCATGGAAAGGCATATCAGCAATTATGTATTAGGAAAACATGTGGATTAACAGGTGGGAGGTACAAACAGACTTTTTTCAAGGGGACACATCTAAGTGTACAAGCAATTCTTGTTAAACAAAAAATCCAAGTAACAGAAGAAAGACAAAGAAGCCTGGTAGAAACACACAACAGCCTAATCCCAACTACTAGTATCATCTGGAGTAGACCCACTGAATTACTCAGATTTTTATATAAGTGCTGCCTTGATGATGATGGTGATGATGATGATGTCATCAACTCAATTCTGACTTATGGTGACTCTTTCCAGGGTTTTCTAGCAGAGAACACACAAAAGTGGTTTATCATTACCTTTTCCTGGGGGTTTCCAGAAGTGTACAGCTGTTTCTTCTCTCAGGAAGCACAGTGGAAAATGAATCCCCAACTTCTGGCTCCACAGGCCAATACTTTTAACCAATGAGATGTACAGAAACTGATTCAATGGATCAACTGTAATGGGTTAAATTCACTATACAGTGGTACCTTGGATAACGACTGCTCCGGATAGCGAATTTTTCAGATAACAACTGCAAATTTCCGGGTATAGGACTGCCTCTGATAACCAATCGCAATTCTAGGTATAGATCTGCCTCAGATAACGAATTTTCTCTATGGGCTGCCTCGGATAATGAATTTTCCTATGGGCTGCCTCGGATAATGAATTTTCCCTATGGACTGCCTCGGATAACAAATTTCTAGCATGCATCAGTAAAAAAGAGTTATCCCAGGTGACATTGCATATGTACCTTTAAAGTGCACTTTATAAAGAGTTTTGTGCAAAAAAACCCACAGGTGTCTGTGCCTTTTTCCTAGGCTCTGGAACAGATTAATTGGTTTCCCATTCATTCCTATGGGAAACCGCGTTTTGGATAACGATGTGTTTTGGATAACGACTAACCTCGGAGAACGAATTAAAGTTGTTATCCGAGGTACCACTGTATTTAGCATCCAAATGTAATCATGACAGATTTTTCCAGCAATCTGACAGGAAGTTGATACTATTGAAATCAAAATGTAAATGCTAGGAAGAAACCATGCCCAAGGTAACAGGTGGTTTTCCAACTGTGCATGTACGCATGTGCCTTCAGGTTGGGTGGAAACCCCTGAAGAAGCCCATAATTTGTGAAGCTCTTTTAACCTTTTAAAATTAATTTGGCAACATTGACTGAGTTGTAGAACTATGCAGGCAGAAGGCAAAGTATGCACTACAATAAAAAGGGGGGTGAGGAAACTCAACTTCAGTCAACCTCTCTCAGTCTACCATTGCTTTACTATCTAGCCCTTTGAACTACACACACCCTATTATTGGATTTCACCTTGATTTTATCTTTACCTCAACATGTGGTGGATAATTAGCCAGCCAATAGGCTTAAGGATATAAACTCCAAAGGGCAGCACCACCAGAAGCAATTATAAACATATTTCACCACTCCACCTACCAAGAGAGTAGACATTAATAGGAGTGCTGTGCTTTAAACAAGATATTTTATACAGTGGTCAGAATCCTATTGGTTATTTGCACCAGCAAATGTACAATAGTATAAATCAGAACCATGAACTGCTGCTACTTTTTAAAAAATCCCCTGCATTCTTTATTGCAGTGGTCCCCAACCCCCGGGCCGCGGACCGGTACCGGTCCGTGGACCAGTCGGCACCGGGCCGCCTGGGGAGGCCGGGGAGGCTCCTCCCCTTTTCCTCCGCCGCCCTCCTCCTCCTCCTCTTCTCTCCTGCGGGCCGCCGGTGGAGGAGGAAGGCTGGAGGAGCGCAGGAGGAGCCGCCGCCGCCGCCTTTGCCTCCCTCCTCTGCCCGCCGGCGGCAGCGGCGCGTCCTCCTCCTCCGCCCTCCTCCTCCTCACCCTCCACCAGCAGCAGCAGCAGGAAGCTGGGGGCCGGGCCGGCGGGGGAGGAGGGGCGTGCGCGGGAGGCACTGGCGAGCCCCCACATGCACGCACCGCCGCCGCAGCGTGGGGCCCCCTCGGTTGGAAGCAGCCACGCTCCAGGGCGTCCGCCGCCGCCGCCGGACCGCACCTGTGTTGGGGGGGGGGGGGGGCGTCGCGGGCCAGCCTGGGTGTTTTCGCCACCGCCGCGACCCCCACGCCGCCCCTGCGACCCCGCGCCGCATCGCCCCAGCTGCTGCAATCTCCGGCGGCGGCGGCGGGAGGAGGAGGAGGAGGAGGAGGAGGAGCTACCGCCCTCTTTGGAGCCCCTTCAGGGCGGGGCGGGTTCCGCCAGTCCCCAGCGGCCGCCTCGCCGCCTCCCCGGGAGAGCAGACAAGTTCCAGCAGCAGGTGAGAGAGGCGGCGGCGGCGGCGGGAGGCGCTCGGGCTCCCCCTTCTCGGCCCGGAGACCCGGCGGGAGGGGGGGCAAGTCTTGGTGGCGGGGGAGGGCGCGCGCGGCGTGAGATGAGCTTTGCCCGCCTCCCTGAGAGGTGGCCAGGGGTGTGTGTGTGTGTGTGTGTGTGTGTGTGTGTGTGTGTGTGTGTGTGTGTGTGTGTGTGTGTGTGTGTGTGTGTGTGTCGGGGGAGGGCTGAAGAAAGGACACTGGCCTCTCCGGGGGGCGCGCGGGGACGCCACCCCCACCAGCCTCCTCGCCTCCCCCTCCCACTAAGCCGGAGGTGGGCGGCAAGGCGGCTGCCGTGGCGCCCGCGCCGCCGACAGGAGGAGGAGGCGGGGCCGCCCGCCCAGGAGCCCCAGGAACGCCCGATGCCCCCACCCGGCGAGCGCCGCCGCCGCCGCTCCCGTGGCCCCCCGCAAGGCACACGCTCCAAGCCCCCCACCCCCTCCTCCCCTCCTCCCTCCCCCATCCCCCCCCCCCCACACCCTCCCCTTCCCCCCCCCCCCCCCGCACCCCCCATCTGCCCCCCTCCGCACCCCCAGCCCCGGGCCACGGAAAATCATCAAACATTTACCGGTCCGTGGGGACAAAAAGGTTGGGGAGCACTGCTTTATTGCACACCAAGACACAAGACTAGCACATGACAAGGAATTAAAGCAGTGTCTTGTTAACTAGCTTCAATTCACTACTGCAATCTATACCAATGCACTTGGTCTACTATAAGTAACCAACATAATTATGGTGAATTTTTCCATAAACAAGCTGCTCATAGCTTTTGCCCACCACCTAGGGTACTGAAAATATGCTTTTTTTCTAAAGAAAGTATGAATTTGGGAATACCTTTCAAGTGATACTGTCCTTGGACTATGTGGAGTATTTAATTAGTGTTGTTATCAATGTCACACACTACCAGTGAGTTTCCATGTCAAACAAAGGGGTTTGAACCCTGAAGATCTACGTTCTAGTCTATCACTCTATTTGTTGCTGCACAATAGCGCGCAACGTCTAATTAATGTTTTCAATAATTTCTATTAATTTAATTTCTGTATTTTATCAATACCAGAGATTATTTTTTCATGCCTGAACTGTCTTCTATTTCAAAAGCTATAAATTACTATTTTTGTAATTTTGAGATGAACTGCCCCCAGTAACTATTCTAAAAGACAGCCTTTGGTCCTCAGCATCAGGCTTGAGATCTCGCAGAAAAAGCATGGCAACTCAGATATGACATATGCCATATATACTTAAGACTTCCCTGTATTCTTTCTATAAGCAACAGAAATAAATAAATGGAAGAAGTTGCAATTTAAGTAGACTTTCACTATCTTTTATTTAAGAGAATAAGTCAAACAGCCTACAGAATATGTCAGTAGCAAGTGCAGAAAGTTCATGCCACAGGACATTAGATCTATGTGCCTGCCAACAGGAATGTCCGATGTTGTACGTACTTATCTATTTATTTTATTATTATTTATTTATTTTTATACCACTCATCTTCCAGGGGAACTCTGGATGTTTACAGCAGTCATATTACTATCAATTAAAAACAAATATCAAACATAATACAATAATAATAGTAAGAAACAATAATTGGCCAAGATGGCGGCTATTGTTCCACCCCCCCCCAAAAAAATACAGTGGAACCTTGACTTACATACTGCTTGACTTGCATCATATTTGACTTGCAGCAAGAAGGGGCCTGTTTGACTTGAGTCGCAGGCTTTGACTTACATTTCGGAGCCCCGGCGCAAGGCACCGGAATTGGACGACAGCCAAAAACCAGCATCGCGGCTGCCTGCCTCCAAACTGCTCCTGCTTTTTCCCCCTCCTCCGGCAGTGGCGGCTTCGGCGAGACCAGCTCAGAGCACCTGGAGCTGGTCCTCGGCCTGACCGAAGCTGCCACTGCCACCGGAGGAGAAGAAGGGCCGGGAGCTCGGGGCTGGCCTCGCTGGTTAGACAGTCGGCTCAGTCTTCTAAAAAATCTGGCTGAAGAAGTCTGGTCCACAATGGAAGTTTTAGTTGGGGAGCTGTAAAGTTGTGGGACTCTAATGGTAATGATAAGAGTTGTTCAGAACTTGGAACGTCAGGTTAAAAATCAGTAAAACTTAAATGTTAGACACTGTTTCTATGAACATTAAAAAGTGGAGGCGTATAATTTGTGGACTATAATTACACTGCCTCCTCCTCTCTTTGAAGAGACATTTCATTTACATCCCCAGAAGGAATCTCCTATCCCAGTCAAATTTGTGTTAAATTGCTGTTTTCGGGGGTCTTTTTCATCATCTGGAACAGATTAATCCGCTTTCCCATTTCTTTCTATGGGAAACGTTCATTTGACTTAAGTCATGTTTGACTTAAGTCTAGACCACTGGAACGGATTAATGACGTAAGTCAAGGTTCCACTGTAGTTGCCAAATGCCTCTCAAGGTCTTGAGAGCTTTTTTGAAGGCCGGCAGGGACTGTACTAGGCGAATCTCACTTGGCAACTGGTTCCAAATGGTAGGGGTGACCACAGAGAAGGCCTATTTTCGGGTGATTAATTTCTGGGCCTCTCTCTGAGAGCGCTTGCGATTCTGGTGGGTCAGGCCTCAGTTGACCTCAGGAAAATCCACTCTGTCAGGTACTCAGGTCCCAAGCTGTGGAGAGTTTTGTAAGTAAAAAACAGTACCTTGAACCTTATTCGGGACGCAACGGGCAACCAATGCAAATGGGCCAAAACTGGGATGATGCGATCATATCCACCCACTCCAACCACCAGTCTGGCTGCTTCATTTTGTACCAGTTGTAGTCTCTGAATAAGGGTCAAGGGCAAACCCACATAGAGAGCATTGCAATAATCTATCCTCAAGATCAGAAGCACCTGCACAACTGTTCTCAAGGAGGCCTCGTCCAGGTAGGGTGAATCTGGGCGATCTGCTGGAGATTTAAAAAGACAGATCTGGCTTCCAGGGATAGGCCGGGTCCAAGACCACGCCCAGATTCCTCACTCTATCCGCCAGCTGGAGGGTAATACCCTCCAGACTGGGGAGAGGGCCACTGTACCCAGCAGAGGACGCCCCAAAGAACAGAACCTCAGTCCTCTCCGGATTGAGCCTGAGCTTGTTAGTCCTGGTCCATTCCATGACCGCATCCAGGCAGGAGTCGAGGGTTTGCACTAGTTCCGCTGCAGAGGTGGTAAAGGAGAGAGAGAGAGCTGCATGTCATCAGCATAATGATGACAGTAAACTCTAAATCCCCTAATATCTGTTCTAATAAAAAGTCTTAGATTTCCAACTCAGTAACACCCTCATTTAATCACATGGCTATGGAATCCAAAAGTGAGATAGAAAGTAACAGTTTTTAAATGTTGAATATACAGTGGTACACCAGTTCACAAATGCCTTGGTTAAAGTAATTTTCGCTTCACAAAAAGAAGTGTTTAAAATAATGACTCAGTTTACACACACACACCCCAGAAAACCCTGGTATACGCATTTTTGGAATGAATTCATTTTTCAGGATGCATTGCGCCCCTATGCTGTTCTGGTTTAATTTCCGGTTTACAAAGCATCCAGCCAAACAGATTAACTTTGGAACCCAAGGTACCACTGTGCATGGTTTTAAAAATAGTTCTCGCTCTTTCACTTCTTAAAAGTGACTTGGCATCCAATGCTAAAGAAAAGTGCCCTAACTTCTAACAAGAATAAGATAATAAAGGCTACATACTGCATACCTCACACAATCCTCACAAAGACAATCTATAATATATTCAATAGATAACTCCTTCTAAAGATAAGGTGAAGATGGAGGCTAGCAGTTGGCTGTAATATATGCATCTTCCTCGTAGCTATACTTTGAAGCTCCAAAGCAACTAATCAAGATACAACTACCAAAAGCGAAGGGTCATAAATGTTTTTAACACAAAATGCATATCACAAAAGAATTTACAGCATTTATTTTTAATCCTAAACTGAAGGCTGATGAAGTTTGATTTACTCAGTAATGACAATTATGCACATATGGTAAATGTTAAAAGATTAACCACTTATCAAAATAATTCAAGGCAACACACTTACATGATAATTTTTAAACCAATACATTAAAACTAAAGAAACAATGGCTACAACTTATAATTTCCAAAACTTCTCTTTAAACAAGGGATATATGGACAATGTTAACTGGGATTTAAACCATTTTCCAGGTGTCTACCATCCAATCCAATATACATCTGGAGGGAACGGAATTTTGGCATGCTACTAACACAACTAAAGAACGGACGTAACAGAACAGTCCACGTTCCTAAAATGCTTGTACTTCTCAGATTACACTTGGGTAAATCCTTCCTAGATGGAAGAAAAACAACATTCCCAGGGGCTAAGTAGCTGCAGAAAGATAGACTTTGACATCAAAAGTCTCAAATCCAAATACCAGGAAGCTTTAGATGACAGAACATGCACCTGATCAAAGTTTACTTCTCTTCCTGTTATTAAGAGAAAGGGATAGTAGTGTTAATTATAAGCCTTTGGTTGCTGAATCCTTGATCCTACACAATTCCGGCAGGTAGATGTTTTAAACACACACAAGTTGTTCATTATGTGAGAACGGATTCAATGTTTGCCTTGAGAGTCTTCTTCTCACTCATATTTCAGATACATCAATGCTTCAAACTTGTCCTTCTAGTGGCAAGACTTTTGCTTCAGGTACAAAGGCACCCATGTTCCTTCCCCAGATAAGCCCATCTGTGTAAGCATAAGTACCAAGGAAATGAGGGGATATACACGTTATAAGCAAACAAAACTGCAAGGCAGTATCTTATTTAGACATAAACTATCTAAATAAGATACAGGAAACTTATGTTCAAATTCTACCTTGTGGTTCACACCCATTTCTTAATCTAAGTTAGATCTGCTGGAGAGAATAGTTGGAGAAGGAGAAGGGCAGCACCAGGTACACTACTCTAAACTCCTTGACCAGGTGGGTTGCTCTAAAAGGATTAACCAATGGTGCATCTCACTGGTGTACTATACCAAAGAACTGATAATCATGAACTGATTGTTTTTTTATATATAGTAATACCTTAGTTTACAAACATAATCTGATCCAGAAGCATGCTTGTAAATCAAAATTCTTATATCAAAGCAAATTTTCCCGTAAGAAATAATGGTAACATTGATTATTTGTTCTGGGGTCCCAGAGAGACCACATACAGTACACACAAAATTCACAAAAGAAGTTGGCTAGGAGTCCATGTCCACACCAAACCTGCTCTGCTTGGAACCAACAACTGGATTTTATTCTGTGCTTTTAATGTGACAATAATAAAATGTAATTTATAGCCATATACACACTTGACTAGCTGCTCCATGACTATGTGTGTGTGAGAGAGTTGTGTCGTTACAGTCATGACCAACTCTTTGTGACTCCATGTAGATATTTTGAAAAATAAGAAAGCATGTTGGAAATAAATTAAATAGAAATAGAAATAGAAAAACCTGCACTCGCCTTTGAAAACGTTCCTGGCTGGTGCAAGGGAAACCTACTTTCCTCTCTCCTCCTGCTGCTTTTGAGGCTTGCCTGAGATGGAATTTTCCAGAAAATCATCTACAATCCAGCGGAAGGAGGGAGAGAAAGAGAGAGACCACTGGCTCACTTCCAATCATGTAACCTACTCCAGAGGTTTTATTGCAAGATGTTGCTTGTTGATCAAGGCAAAATTTAGAAGAAATGTTTGCTTGTCTTGTAAAACGCTCCTAAACCAAGTTACTCTTAAACCAAGGTATTACTGTAAACACCTAGAATGTGTCAACAGGAAGCACAATTTTCATATTTTCCTCTGCACAAATATAAAAGCTGCTTGTAAAGAAATGAAATGGCTCAGGACAGTCAAGCCCAACATGACTTTGCAGACCGCATTTTGAAACCAGCACAAACATCTAGTTGTGGTTTTGTAACACATATATCTTTCTGAGCATATATCTTTCCTGCACCACTGACAGAAAAGTGGTGCCCCGCTTGGTGAAGACCCAAATGGACCAAAAAGCTATCACTTTTAAAATAATTATTTAGTGGTCTAATAAATACATCACTTACTTTTGCCTTTGGAGAAGGTACTCTCCCCTATTTTTTTCAAACCCAACAAATGTTTTTTATATTTCCTTTAAATTACATTCTCCTCTATACCCTCTTCTATAGTTTGGCTTATATACCACATTTCTGCACAACACAGGAATCCACCTGCCCACCCCCATGTTTCCCTGGACCAAGATTACAGCAGTCAGATTGGTGCCTCGGTCAGAGCTACCCTTCCCCCAAGTTAGTGCCCTCCAAGTATATTCCCGGAGAACTTCAGCTGAAAGTAAAGCATGACTATTATACACCTCATCACTTCTGTTCTCAGCACCAGCTATTGACCACAACACCACTTCTAAAAGTAAGAGGTCCAATTTAGCTACAGTGGCTGTGAAATACAGACTTATCCTTGTACTAGGGATGGGCACAAAACGAAAAACAAAATGCTGTTTTGTCGTTCAGTTACGCAACATAATGAAATGAAACAATGAAGCAGCATTTTGTTATAGATTAAACGAAACTGTTATTTTTTTTTTTTTTTTGTTAAAACAAACTGTTTTGTTTCTTCTGTAAAATGCCGCCACAGGTTAAAAAAAAGCCCCTGATAGCCCACGGTCCACCTGGTCGGCGTGTGAGAAAATAATAAAAAATGCGCCAACCCAGCCTGCGGGCCGCTGGTCATCGCAAGATAATAAAAATAAAAATTTTAAAAAATTAAAAATTGCTGAGCTCACCTGCGGACCAGGTCGGCATGAGAAAAGAAACACAGAACGAAACAAAACAAAATACAAAATTATTATTTTTTTTAAAAAAAAATCATTTTGTAATAAACGAAACGAAACAGGGAGGGGGAGAAACGAAGAATGAAATGAAACGACATTTTGACATTTCATGCCCATCCATAATTTGCACTAACCTTTATTTGTCTGAACAGAAGGGAAGCATTACCATCATAATGCAACAGCAATTAATGACTGAATGCTTCTCACTCCTGTGAAATATAGACAAATTAAGCAGAGGTTAAAATTATCCATCAGCTCATTACAACTTCTTATTTGGCTTTTCCCCACGTCTGCAATTTTTAAAACCCCAGAACGTTTTCAAAAGGGGGGGGACTCTGTTGTTCTAGCTTACATTTATAATTTTCAATTCAAAAGAGCTACATCGCTATGACAAGTACATTTGTACCATGATTTTAACTATTTCTTTTTCATTTTTTAAAATTTTATTTCACCTTACATTTCATTTTCCCCTGTATACTTTGTGAAATAACACAGATGTTTGGGTGAAATCTTAATTCTGTCTCATCAATGGAACAGGGTCTGCCTGAGAACTAAACTCCTCCTTCCTCCTGTAAACCTCTTGCTATCCTGAAATCCCATTCTGGGGAATCAAGGAAAGAAAGACAACCCAGGGAAGTTCTTTTATATGAATGTATGTCTGCTCATACAATGTAGTGTAGTGTATCAATCTACATCTATTAACTTATTACCCCTTTCCAATGCATCTGGCTCTCTCCAGGCTGTGCTGCAACTTTAATTTCATTTGTCTAACACAGGTTTCTGCTGTATCCCTATCTACTTCCCCCCTCCCCGATTAATGCCTTTCTCCATTCCCACTCATGTTACACTGTTAGCATCCACACCCATTTAAATTCATTATGCATATCCCAAGCACTTTACTCCTCTTCTCCTCCCCAATCTTGTTAATACAAGGCTGTTAACTTCAGCAATTCAAACATACAAAAGTGAGCAATATAACATGCCTCCAGCAGCTGGAGAGAACACCACCCACTACATCCCTATGTAGGGAGAATGAGCAACCTTCCATTTTCTTCTAGTGGTAAAAGGCTCACATGAATCACAGGTTCCCATTAACGGGGGGGATATGGCCACAACAGTTGTTTGGCATCTCCCCAGGTCGCACATAAGCAGAATGACAACTGTTTGCTCATAAGCCTTGTGTTAGCGATGTCTGCATTAAAGACCCATTTCAGCTCAAGTATATTCCAGAACTGTATAGTATATAGTAAGCAAAAAATGGCTTTATAAGCCTTATTGCTGTTGTTCTTCATGCTCCAAAAGGCTGCCCTGAAACTGTTAAGAGTATATGAGACACAGCCAAGTGTCTACAGCCAATTCTACAAGAAGTTGGATGAGATTGTCTGCCAGTCCTCAAAAATTAGGGAGCTAGGCCAATATGGAAAAATATTTAGCTTTTTAATTGCCAGAGCAGACACTGGATACATGCTTCCTCTATTGAATAATTCCATCGGGATTTAACATTTTCCTTTTAGGAAGAAAATGCAACAATGCTTTAAATCCTACAGTTAAGGCCCTGGGCCCACCATATTCAGCCAAAATGTTTTTTCGGTGCTAAGCTTATTCTACTGCTATTTTGACAAGACATCACAAAACCTTACTGTGGATACATTCCTCTCAGCATAACATCAATCCTAGTTTGTCAAATCTGTGATTCAGGCACAAGACAGAATTATGGGATAGTCTCAAGAAATATGTTCTATATACAGTACGATCCCCTATCCGCTGAGTCACTAGCCACGGATTCAGTTATCCACAGTTGGTGATCAGTGGGGGGCAGCAAGGAGGGGGAAAATTAAAAATAAAACTTGTGTGCGCATGCGTGTGTGTTGTGTAGTTACAGTCGTGACCGACTCTACGTGACTCCATGCCCATGGAGTTTTCTTGGCAGGAGTACTGGAGTGGCTTGCCAGTTCCTACTCCAGGCGCCTACAGCACCTGGTATTCCCTGGTGGTCTCCCATCCAAGTACTAACCAGGGCCGACCCTGCTTAGCTTCTGAAATCAAGCGAGATCGGATGTGCTTAAGGCATCTAGGCAGCAAAAATAAAAATAAAAATAAAACTTACCGCTGCCAATGCCCACCACCCTCCTGCTTGCTGCTGCCACCAACAAGGGCCAGTCAGACACTCTCCGGAGGGGTGAGGTGGGGACTTTGAATTTCCCACTCAGGTCCTGATCCGCTGCTCAAGACCTGAATGGGAGATTCAAAGTTCACATCCCTCCGCAGAGTGCCTGGCTGGCTGCGAGGTTTTTTTCTTTCCTACCACCGCCCGCAAGCCAGGCACTCTGTGGAGGGGTGAGGTGGAGACTTTGAATCTCCCACTGAGGTTCCGGGCGGCAGATTGAAAGTAGGAGCCTGAAGTTTAAAACTTCAGATCCGCTGCCTGGGACCCAACCCGGAAGTTCAAAGGCCAGTTGGCCAGGCAGGTGAGTCCCCACTCCACTCCTGCGGAGAGTGCCTGACTGGCCCACAGTGGCAGCGCTGGTGAGGAGGAGGAGGAGCATCAGAGCAGTAAGTTTAATTTTTAATTTTCTTCCCTGCTTGTCGCCGCCACTGCTCTTATCTGCGGATTTCACTATCTGGTTGGGATCCCGGAACCAATCCCTCATGGATACGGCGGTCATACTGTACACTAATTCAGAGTATTTTTCAATCTTTGCAAACCAAATTTCTGAACTGCTGGGTTAAGCAAACAGCCAAACTTCATATTCCATAGACTTATTCTGGAGAAATCTATCATTTCTCTTATTGAACATCAGTGGAACTAGTCCATGATGTAGCGCCTTGCACAGAGAAGCAAGAGAGGGGAATGGTACATGACTGTCCTCCTACCTGCCCACAGTAATACCACAGTTAGCACCTGCATGAAGCAGGAAGATTTGGATTTATTTATCAAGTTCCACTTATAAGGCATGGTTGTGAACCCTGCTGCTCCCAGCCAACATGGAGCTGGAAGGGAGCCTCTTGTAATGGTCTCCATAAACTTCAAACTTCTGGAACTGCCCAGGCAGCATCCCATCCCACCAGCAAACAAAGGGGCTAAGCTGTCTCCAACAGCCCCCTGGGTTAACAAGTATCTGCCAAGCTCAACTTCCCATCACTAGTATATCACAGTCTGTTGATGGCATGAGGCCTTAAGCAAAGTCCTCAGACACACCGCACCCTTCAATGAGAGTTTGCACCACCTGCTCTGTGGAGGATCCAAATCCTCCTTTCCTTCACTCCGTACTTCTCCTTCCAACTCTATACAGTCTGTATATCTAGTGATGGTAGCTCCCTCTTCCTCCTTTTACCATGACAGCTGGATGGGGACCTAAGACACAGACACACACACACAGACACACACACACACACACACACACAGATACAGACACAGACACAGACACAGACACACACACACACACACACACACACACACACACACACACACACACACACACTCCTTTCCCCTTGCTGGAAATTGTCTTTTCCTGCACTCTTGTGGGGCCAAGATGCCATCACCGCTATTAAGCCCTCTAGGGGGCGAGGATGCGGCAGCCAAGAAAGCCAGCATGATTTTTTTTATTGTATCAACAGACGCACAGTGTCTAGAATCAAAGGAAGTGATAGTACCACTCTATTCTGCTCTGGGATATGGAAGCCATGTTTAAATATTTGAAAGGATGTCATATTGAAGAGCGGACTGGTTTGTTTTGCATGGTTTCAGAGACTAGGACTTGGAGCAATGGTCTCAAATATAGGAAAAGATATTCAATTTAAGCATTAGGAAGAACTTCCGGATGGTTAGAGCTGTTCAGCAGTGGAATATGCTGCTACAGAGGGTGGTGGAGTCTCCTTCTTTGGAAGTTTTTAAGCAGAGGCTGGATGGCCATCTTGTCGGAAATACTGTGATGGGGGTTCCTGCATGGCAGGGGGTTTGACTGGATGGCCCTCGAGGTCTCTTACAACTCTATGATTCTATAAGGATGGGTGGCCTGTCAGGGGTACCAAATGCAACTGCTTCACAACAGTAGATTTCAAGATGCAAGAGGCCATACTAACAGATGCACCTCCCCCTTTACAGCCTTCCAAACACAATACAATGTGCTACAGATTGCTGGGAAAGCCTTCAGAGCAGTGTTTCAGATGGCTGCACTAGGAGGCCAAGGGGGGGGGGGGAATCCCTGAACTGGCAATAAAGTCACAACAGCTGTCTGCCTGAAACCACTGGACAACTGTCTCATCAGCTTTATGCAAAACAAAATTAAGCTGCTTTATACAGAGACAGATATCAGGCCGATCGAGTGGAACTGAGGGTTGATCTAGCTCCCCCCCCCTATTATTTCATAGGCCAAAGTACTTGCTAAAAATCAATTTAGACCTTGGACGTAACAGACAACAGCAATATCCTTGCAAAATATCTACTAATCTCACCTACTCTGCACTGTCCTCTCTGCTCAAATTTGTTACGTATATGGAAACCAAAAAAAGGTAATATCAGGAACCATCTTTTCTTGATCATGGCCTCTTCCCTTTGGAATAACCTTCTTACAGATTTATTTATTTATTTGTTAGATTTTTATACCGCACCATCTAGCAACAATGGCCACTCTGGGCGGTTCACAACATTAACAAGTACAAATACAAAATGCAGAATAATATGCAATATATATGAATACAATGTAATATAATAAACAGAATAAGGAAATCTAAATCAAAATTAATAAAAAATAGAACAGCAAACTGAAAGCGGAGTATGAAAAGGTGAGTGAGCAGTGAATTTAGCAAAATAAACTAATAACTAGGAAAAGCCTTTCTATAAAGCCATGTCTTAAGGAGTTTCTTAAGGTAGACAGTGTAGGGGCCAGACAAATCTCCGGCGCGAGTTGATTCCAAAGTCGAGGGGCCACCACTGAGAAGGCTCAGTGCCTTGTTAGTGATTTGTAAGATGTTCGGCAAGGGGCCATTCCTATCAGTTTTCAGGAAAACTGAAAAAACAAAAGCATTTTAATGAACTGGCCTAGGATATTCAAATTTGTTTAATTTATTTAAACGAAGAAGTTATTAATCTGGCTAGCATTACGGTTTTTATACATTATATTTTACAAGTTTGTTTGCATGAGTGCAATGTTATGTTTTGATGGGATGCGAACCACCCAGAGAATGTTTTACTGACAGGCAGGTACACAAAAGGAAATAATGAATGATAAATAAATTGTGCCATATAGTTTTAAATTGTTTTTTTTAATCAAAAATTAATGAGTTTTGTACTATGATTGCTACAACCAACTATCATTAGCTGAAAAGAACAGTTTAATTTAAAAAGGTTTTTTTACACTGAAAAACAAATTTCTTCTCTACTGGGTAATTTTTTAAAAGGGGGGATTACATGGGTACTGTAAAGGAGCTACACCCTTCAAAACATGTCCTTAGAAATCTTAAGAAATTTAAGCCATTTGTTTTTCTTTTAAAAGTAATAAATGGGGGGGGGCGTTTGGGCAAAGGTTGTGAGAGGCCACGACTACTGTGCTGAAGAAGCACAGACCAACAGTTGCCATTTATCAAGGGAGCTTTCACCGAAGAATTCCTTGCTGCAGTAAATAGCGTGGGGTGAATGGTCTCTTTCTAATGAAAAACCCTGCAAGAGTTCAAATGTTACTTACACTCCCAGGAAAAGCTCTCAAAAATAAGATAAAGTGTATATCTTGGTTAAACAGATGCTAAACTGACAGAAAAATGTGCTAATTGCTACCAGTATTCAATACCAGTCTGGATTTGGAGTATTCAAACAATTTCATGCCACCTATACTAATACAAGAATGCAATCCTGCACATAAATACATCCTGCAAGAAGTTCCCATTAAACTTAAGATTTACCTTTAGATAAATATGCATAATAGGAACAAGCTAAGTAGCACTCAATGGCCAACCCTGCAGAGCAAAACTATTCCATCATTGCAACTAACATTCCTCACTCATGATTCACCTTTTCCTTGTGGTAAGTAACCCTTGCTCATACACGCATGCAGTCCTAAAAACCAAAGAGCATCTTGACATGGGAACATGACAATCATATCTCATTTTCAATGTATCTCCTGCAGGATTGCATTGTTTAGCAGATACCAAGCTCCAAATCCCTACTGAATAATTTGCTTTAGCCATATTTGCTCTTTTTCTTATTGTATGTGTAGACCAGGCCTGCCCAAAGTCCGGCCTGGGGGCCAAATCCGTCCCATCAGGCCATTCTGAGTGGTCCGCGGCTAGCTGCCCCACCCCTCCCTCCCCCTCCTTTGCCCCATGTTTTTTTTTAAAAAAAAAATCTTCCGCCAACACTGACACCACCGGGAAGCTTGACGGGCTGGGCCAGCAGGTGAGCAGAAGCTTGTGGGGCTGGGTGGGCGGGCGAGGAGCAGGCCACCACCACCAGCACCGCTGGGAAGCTTGCAGGGCTGGGCGCACGCGTGGGCCGCTGCCACTGGCATCACCGGGAACATTGTGAGGTTGGGCGCACGTGCGGGGCAGTGATCGTGCGGGCTGCGCCACCGGCACTGCTGGGAAGCTTGGGTGGCTGGGAGGTCTGCCGCCACCGGCACCGCAGGGGAATGTGTGGGGGTGGGCAGGCCAGTGGGCCTCTGCTACTGCCAAGGAGCTTTGGGGTGGGCTGGTGGGTGAGCCGTCGCCACCGCTGGGGAGCTTGGGGTGGTGGTGCAAGGTCGCACAGATAGCCTCTTCCAAGGGGTGACCTGTGGCCACAATACCCTGTGCTTCCTTTGGTCCCTACCTTCCTACTTTCCTCCCTCCCTTGTTCCCCACCTCCCTCCCTTTCTTCCTCGGTTTCCACCTTCCTCCCTCCCTCCCTTGGTCCCCGCCTTCCTTCCTGCGGGTGGGGTTGCAAGGGGACAGTGGGTGGGGCTTGCAGTGGGGTGGCAGGGTCGGGGAGCAACCAGCCCCTGACACATTCTCAGACACCAAATCTGGCCCTCCTTACAAAAAGTTTGGGCACCCCTGGTGTAGACACACAAAAATGTAGGGACCTGTTTTTCAAACTGTGCAGGAAGCTTACCAGATTAATAGGGTATCAAAAGCAATGTCATTTGAAAATGGAATCATCCCTATTTATCTTAATTCCACAGGTCAATGGAGGCACTGAATTTGTAGGAAATCACATCAGAACCTACTAAAGTTACCCAAGGACCTGAGAATTAATAATCCATGTCATTTAATCAGGAATATTAAAGTGATAACTATCTAGATATCTGTGGGTTTGAAAAGCATCCCTTTTAAGGAAAATTTCCCAAACCCGTCAATTGAATTCTTAAGTATATTTTACTAGGTGTCTTTCCCACCCAGCTGAAAAACATACAAAGTAGATTTTAAGGGCAGCTGGGGCTTTATAGCAGGTTGTCTGCAAAACTGGTTCATAATTTCCTTCACTTATATCTATAAATACTGACTGTTTCATCCGTAGAGGTCAGCTGTAGCTTCCTGTTTAAGCACGTATTATATTTTTCACAGCCAAATTCAAAACACAGAGTTTATTATTTAGAATTATTTATATTGCATTAAATAACACTGAGCGCCTGCCTGTCTTGGAGGAGCTTGACAGTGAACCAACTTTAGAGGAACTAAATGTGGCACTGGATTCACTTGCCTCTGGCAAGGCTCCTGGGAAGGATAACATCCCTGCTGAATTTCTGAAGTGCTGCAAAGAGATTATTGCCACTGAACTGTATGAAATCTTTTGTCTCTGTTGTAGGGAAGGTTGAGTACCACTGGATATGAAGGATGCCCTAAGCACATCCGATCTCTCCTGATTTCAGAAGCTAAGCAGGGTCAGCCCTGGTTAGTACTTGGATGGGAGACCACCAGGGAATACCAGGTGCTGTAAGCGCCTGGAGTAGGAACTGGCAAGCCACTCCAGTACTCCTGCCAAGAAAACTCCATGGACATGGGGTCATGAAGAGTCGGTTGCGACTGTAACGACACAACACACACAATATCGTCACGCTGTATAAGAACAAAGGCGACAGAGATGACTGTAACAACTATTTTGGCATCTCTCCTAGTGTTGTAGGGAATCTGCTTGCTTGTGTTGTACTGAAGAGGCTCCAGGTGGTTGCAGAGAGAGTTTATCCAGAATCACAGTGTGGATTCTGAGTCAACAGGTCCACCACCAAAATGGTATTTTCCCACAGACAGTGGCAGGAGAAATGTAAAGAACAAATGCAACCACTCTTTTTAGCCTTTATAGACCTTACGAAGGCTTTTTTGACTTGATTAGTAGGAATGGTCTTTTAAAATTCTCCCTAAGATTGGATGTCCACCTCAATTCAACATCATTAGGTCCTTTCATGAAGATATGAAGCCATCAAAAACTACAGTATCCTTTAGTATCAACCCTATATAGCAGTGTTTGCGAACCTATGGCATGGGTGCCAAAGGTGATACTCAGAGCCCTTTCTGTGGGCACGTGACATCGCCCCTTTACAGCCACCTGTATTCAGGTTAAATTGCCATATTGGCACTTGGCAAAAAATTAGAGGGTTTTGAATCACAGTTTGGGCACTCGGTCTCTAAAAGCTTCACCATCACTGCTATATAGCATTCTGAAGCCATCCAGATTTATTCATTAAAGCAACTGAGCATGACAATAATCTAGTACAAGTTACAACAATAACTAGTTAGTGGAAGACATAGGTTTTTCTTTAACATACAATCATCTCAACTCAAATACTGAAATATGGGGAAATTAATTGAAACCATGGAAGAAATATACTAACCAACACTTGGAACTGCTCAAAAGATTGCAGACACACACTCTGGAATGAAGGTGGGTTGTCTTCTAACTAGAATTCTCCTCCCCTGCCCCCAAACTAAAGCACAGGAAATGAGACACATTTGGACATTATGAAACAGGGATTTGCAGAAACAATGGCTTATCATTGGCCCCAGCCATCGTTTAAAAAAAATCTTGATAGTTTTATTACTTCCAGGTATGAATATTATATGGAAAGCCAGAGAACTACCTTTCAGCAAGAAATTTAGGTGGGATAGAGATTTTAACATGACTTGTTAACCCAAAAAGGTACATTCTGGGAACCAGGAAGCAATGTAAGCAATGGAATTGTGGCTTCTGGGATGATCCAAGTTAAAATTTGTATCTCTGCCACATAGCTACAATCTACATTTAAACACTTAAACACTAAAATCATATCTCATCAGAACATTATATTAAGTATCTTAAGTAGCTTAAATAGGCTTACAAACTTAAAAATGACACAGCATAAACACTTTTGTTAATGTGGGCACATTTGTAAGGCTCAGGTTTGATTATTATTCATGGATGTTAACTGATCAATAAATAACAGAACAAGATCAGTATTCCTTGGATAACAAAAGCAACCAAATATGATTACAACATTTTCCAATCATAATCTCTTTTGCTAAGCATGGCATTGGAAAACTACTTCTGTTCCAGCTGTAGTGTTTTTACCATGCACTGTGAACTTTTTAAAGATAATATACAAGAAGGAGAGCATGATGGCTCCACCAGCGGTCTTCTCTTTGCATTGTTACAATAAGTACAGCGCAGAATGCCTTAGAGCCTCTTCAACATGGATAAATTCCACATTGCAAAATGTAAATGCTTAAAATATAAGACTTGCAAAAGTAATTATCTAGGATGGAAATATATCGGGAGTTTTTTATTGGAATGCACATTGAAGTTTTGATCATTAACAAAATATTGTTATGTATTTACAACAACCTAGACCAATGATTTACCATCTTCAGTAGTCTCATAATCACTAGGAGGTCTACAAAAAATACTGATTGGAACGATATCCTTACATGCTGCAAGCATGAAACTTATCCAGTTCCTGCCTCCTCTCTCTGACCAGGAAAAATTCTGCAGATAAAACAAAAAGCTGCACCCAGTCATGGAGAGGTATGACCTGAGCACAATAACACCTGCCTTATGTACATTCTGGCTGGATTACTGTAATGTATTCTATTTGGGGTTTCTTTGGAAAGAGATTGGAAACTTCAGTGGATCCAAAATGCTGTTGCCAGACTGTTTATGTGCGGCTGGTCACAGGGATCACAAACCATCCTTGTTCCAATAGCTCCACTGGCTGTCAATTTGTTTACAGGCACAACTGAACATGCTCGTTTTAACTTATAAAGCCATAAATGGCTTGAGTCCAAGCTATCACAAATACTGTATCTCCCTCTATGAGCCTGCCTGGGTGTTCACTGGGGAGGCTTTTATCTTGGTCCCAACACCTCTTCACGGGTTCATTTGGTAGGGATACAGGAGACAGCCTTCTTTGCCACTGCTCCCAAACTTTGGAACTCCCTCTCATGGGGAGGCCAGACTGTGGCCGTTGTTGCTGTTCTTCTCCAAGCAGGCAAACATCTTTCGCCTCAGTAAAAGGGGGAAAAGGTGGGGTAAAAAATATTTCAAATAAAGTTACCAAATAAACTTTCTTAACACAATGCTATTAATTTAACATTGAAATAATTCACTGTCTTAATGATGTAACCTAACGTGGATCTCTCTAAAGAGAAAGGAAAGGTAGATCAGAGATCAACCGGGGCCAGACCCACAAGATTGGCGCAGGCGCGCTCACTGAGGGTGGCCATACCCAGAGAGGCGCGGAAATAGCGTACGCGTGACCGCGCCTTCTCTGTGGTGGGCCCCATGCTTTGGAACCATCTCCCCAGTGAGCTGCGCCTAGCAGAGTCCCTGCCCGCCTTTAAAAAGGCCCTGAAGACCCACCTGTTCAGGGAGGCGTTTGGCGACCTTTGTACTTAGGGTTTTTTTTTGGCCCGTTGCCATCTCTGCTTGGATTTTGCCACCTTTCGTGTTCTGTTATTGTTTTGTTTGTTTTACTGCTTTTACTGTAAGCCACCCAGAGTTCCCTTCTGGGAAGATGGGCGGGATATAAGTCTAACAAATAAATAAAATAAATAAATATAAAAAATACTTGACATAAAATAAAATAATAAATGTCATCTTTTCGCAGCTCACGTAGCTTTCCCCAAACTGGAACTCTCCAGATGTAAATTGCATGATTCCACATAGGCCCTCTATAGTAACAACATCACTGGATTGCTGCCACTATGTACTTATGAGACAATGAGATTATAGCACTGAAATCTTGTTTCCAAAGCCCAAACCAAGTTACTATACCAAAAGTGCAGATTGAGTTACTGAAGTGTGATCTTACAAGTACCAACTGATCATCCTTATTCAAACAGGAAACTAATACTCATAGTGACCTGTCCAGTATCACTAAACCCACTTCTCAAATGGATTTCTCTTGGATGACAAACACAAGCCTGACTATAACATACCATCAATAGGCATTATTATGTGTGTTACACATGCCAATTGCTTCATTGCTTGCAATGCATTCAAGGTGACAGACAGGCAAGGAACATGCTTAAGTTTGGTGTCAAAGTTACAATTACATAACATTTTTGCCATTACTAGCAAGAGATACATAGTCTTTCATTTCCCCCATACTATTGACACATATTAAAACATTCTAGCTAACATATTTTTATAACAAATTCCAATTCATGATAATTATATCTCTTGAAATTCCTACACACTACCCTCTCCCCAAGCCACCCTGAGCCCAACACCCAAACTACCTTACTTATATTACCAAGAATATAAGCTTTTACGTGTTATTATTTAATTATATTTTCATGAAACAATACATTTCGCGAAATGTTTTTATATCAATGTACACTGCCATCTATCAATCAACTGAGAAGCAGCTCAGATGCTGGAATAGATAACATCACTCACATTGTACGTTCTAGTTACTCTATCTCTTTGTACACTGCTTTGGAAGAACTGCTTTGCTCCACAAAATAAGTACTGTATTGTCCTTCTGCACTGATTAAGCCTGGATACTACTGTGAGAAAGAAATATCAGACTATTTACCAACTGGGGGGCATAAGAAATGGACACAAGAATATTTAGGATATCTTTCAAATGGAATCTGTGCAGACTGATCCTCAAGTATATGTTATGTTAATTATTAAAACACTGTGGTTGAAATCCTATTACTTATCATAGTTTTAAGTCACAAAAGATTACATCAACTGAATCTTTGGGAATTTGGCGAGTCAACTCTTCCATAAATTCCATTCATTCAAAAAAGCCTTATTTAGTTGTGACTTCTCCACAGTAAATCACAACTAGAGTAGTCCATTTGAACCAATTGAGCTTACAGAGATGACTCAACAAATTCCCAGTGATTTGATGGACCTACTCTAGTGACTAACCATGCTTAAAAAAAAATAACCTCAGGATTTCAGCCCCAGAGTTCTTTTCTGAAACCCATGGACATAAAATACTTAAGACATTTTAAACTAGCAACTTAACATTAGCATTTGCAAGTCTGCATATCTTCTAAGAAATATTAGAGCTAGCACACGAAACAATGATCTTTAAAAGCTTCAGAGTAATCCTATTTGCAATAGAAGTGGAAATGTTTCTGAGGTCAGAAGTTAGGCAATCCCTTCAGCAATAGTATCCAAATCATACAACTCAAATCTGGACCAAATAATACACAGTCATGTAGAAGAAGCAGTACCATCCTCTCAAAGTTATTGCCTCTGCTTGAACCCTCTCTCAGCAAAAGCTTTTCTTTCTTCCAGAATGAGATTCTCTCTTCCACTCCAACTCATAAAAGAAATACAGTATAACTAAGACACACATTAACTAAGCATATACTGGGCCATGCATGCATACTACAGTACACTCTTATTTCATTATCTGATGTGGCAACATACTGAACCGGAGCAATGAAAATAAGGTGCTTAGTATTATGAAAAGTTAAAATAGAGGATGTTTTCAATCCCACAATTCCAGGGACAGCAGAACATATGGTAAAGGGCATTACAGAAAAGCTACACTACCACTGGTACCAAATGACTGTTGTCCGTTCAGGGATTAGCCCTTTAATATCCATACTCTGCTGCCAGAATGCAAGTAGATCAATCACAGGAAATAACATTGTAGAGCAATGTGTTTGAAGTCTGCAGCATTCACAATTCCAGATGTTTCTCCTACAACTTCATGATCTCAGCTTGGAAAGAGTACTAAAGTTTATTATCTCACTGCAAGAGCAACTTGCAAGACCCAGCTTGCTCATCTGAGTCCAGGTGGGCTTTGTATTTCATAGTAAAGATATAGACTCTTTCCTGTTATGATAGTAACAATGCGTGGCTGTAAAAGTAGAGAATTGGAAGTACAGTCTCTTTGCACTGAACTGCAAATTGAGTCTAAAAGCTGATACAGCATAATTCTAGCATGAGAAAGACCTTATACCAATTCCTGCCTTTAAAAGGATCAGCAATGGACATAAGAATATGTATGACACCCTTGGCACAGTGTCCTTTCAGTGAACCCCAGAAACAATGCATGAACCAACTATCAGAGATACCATAGGAGACAGATACCAAGAAAATAACTCAGCATTCAAGCCTTAATTTATATAATAAATAGCTGGCCTAGGAGAGTCATTTCTACCAACGCTATTCATGAGTGGAATTTTAAAAACAGAGGGTTTTTTTTTGGGGGGGGGAGTTGAAGGGGGACTGAAAGGCCATTCACTTGAATTCCTGCCGTTAGATCTCACCGGCCTGCCACTAATCACTCTAAACAAATCGGACCACAGTGTTCCAAAAGCAAAGTACAACTGCATCATATTCATGAGTCAGCACTACAGCATGAAAGTGCTCTCAAGTGTTCCTGCTGGCCAAGCGCAATGATATGGAGAAGCGCTAGACTTCACTCACCAAGTCACTGAACAATCAGATCTTGCTGAAAACTGCTACCTGACACCACATGTGGTGGTCAGGTCTTCCATACAAATAAGACCTACTTGCCATCTCTTCCCAGTAGTAATATTCTGGCATGCAACACAAGGTCATTATTCCAATTGTAAGGGAATTCTCCAGTAACTCCAATGGACTTCACAAACACACACGAGAAAACTCAATCATTTACCTCTACTGCCAAAATCACAAGGGACCGAATAAATTAAACCTTTTCAGTGCAAAAGTAGAAATCAGGGCTGGGAATATGTACTGTATATAGTAATCAGCTGGAATTCTCTTGTGCACAGGAAAACAATCTTCAAAGCAGATGAAAAGACCTGTATCTAATCTTACTATCACAGAAATGGTTCCTCGAGGAATCTTTCAAAATACATTTCCCGCACCTGCTACTAAGATATGCTTAGATATGTGTGAAACAATATTGTTAAGCCAACCAAGTATCAAATATTGCACAAGCAAGTCAGTTTGACTGAAACAGTCTGTGCTAGTCCAGCACAGTTTACTGTTAATGGCAAATTCAGCTGTGTGTTCTATAAATATTCTAAAACTGTGCCAAGGGTATCCAATTACTGTACCCAGAATATTAGCACAAAAGTAGTCCCTTTCCTAACAATCTGTTTCAGACTAAGATGCTAAAATGTTTGGAAGAAACAGGAAATTAAAAAAACAGATCAAGAAAATAACATAGAAGCAGCGGTCAATGACCTATAAAAATTGAGTAAAAGGTACAGATAATGATTTTTTTAAAAATCAAAGCTAAAGGGCAGCATATGAGATCCTCTCCCAGATTGCTGGCTCTTCATAAGACAATGCACGTACACTTGAGCTTTACTCTGCAGCTTGAGTGCTAAAAGATGCTTGTTGCATTTCTGAAAATTAAAGCTAATGTTCTCAGAATGCCAACCTATACTGATACTCCTATGGTGGCCACTAATGCAAATTCAATCAGCATATAAACATGATCTCAAACCACAAAGATTTTATAAAGGACAGTCACAAGTTGACAAAATACTGCTATCTTCAGAAGACAAACTAATTAAAAAACTGTATAGCTTCTTGCTAGAATGGAAAATGGAAGATGAGCAAGTGAAAGAAACAATGATACATTGGTCCAAGAACTTTGGTTATACAATAGAGCTAGGGAAATGGCAAAAGCTATGGAGAATTAACAGCAAATGAACTCTGGCAACTTCCTATAAAGAAAACCTATATAAAATATTTTATCATTGGCACCTACCACCAACTAGATTAGCAAAAATATTCACAAATATGTCCAATAAATGTTGGAACTTCAAGAATCATGACAGGATTATCATGCATGGTGGTCTTGTATGAGGGCAAAGCAATACTGGGTTAAAATACATAGATGGCTTTTCCAAATGTAGAAAAAATGAAAGTACACCTAAGGAGGAACCAATTATACAAAAAAATTCAGACTGTACAGAGTGGACAGAATGACAATGATAATTAAAGAAAAAGAGGCAGATGAAAAGCAGATGAAAAGACCTGTACCTTTTCTTACTATCACAGAAATGGTTCCTAGAGGAATCTTTCAAAATACATTTCCCGCACCTGCTACTAAGATATGCTTAGATATGTGTGAAACAATATTGTTAAGCCAAGTATTATGTGGACATGAGCATTATGTGGACATGGAATAGATTTTATGACTGGCTTGAGAGAAGAAATAATGCATTAGGTCAAGTTTAGTCATGATGTAACTAATATATTTTATACTCAGACAATATGATAAATGACAACTGGGGCCTTTTAGTTTTATTTGATATATGTGATAGATATAATGATGATGTATTGATTCAAATAATTTTTTAAAAGAAAGCCAACCTATGAACACATTAGATTCCACCTCAACGTCAAAACATTCAGTTCTGACTATGTATCAAAATTAAAAGCTACTGTTCTTTGATATTTAATCAAAGTCATTCATTAAGAAGTTGCAACTTCAAGACTATTAGCATTTCACTACTAAGATTTCCATGCAGCTCTTTTATTCCAGCACGAGAAGTCCTCATAGCTATTTTCACCATGCAGATTTATTACAGGTTTCTGTACTGAATTATAATCCAGCACCCCTCCAAGAAACGCACAGTACTGTACTTCAAAGTACCAGCTTATTTTAGGGGGTGGCAAACAACAATGAAAAAGATACTTGCTGAGCAGCCCTTTAGAATTTCTAGACTGATTTCTCTCAGGCACCACTGAACATTAAAGGCCATAAAATATTGATACTAGTCTCATGATAGCAAGGATTCCCCAAGGAACACAAAAAAACCCAAACTAAAGTCCCACTGTCTAAAAATGGGTGGTAGATCAAAAACAGATACATTACTAGATACACAAATATTTAAGGCTCACATGGTAGCCAAGCATTAGATTAATAATTCCAGATTTTAACAAAGAAGCCAAGATGAACCATGATGGAGTCTCATATTATGAAATAATCATTCCCCAAGTCCCACAACAAGTGCACATCAGATTTAAATTTTACAACTGCAGACAAGGTTATTCTTGTAGATTGCAAACATCAAAATAAAAGGTGGGTTTAAGTTAACAAAAATGTACTAAACAAAAAAGACAGGTGAATGTTGAGACTTTTCTGTAAGGGTGGGATAAATTAGTAAAGGACCCCTGCCTCCCCAAAAGTTCTTTAATATCCTTTATAACATCACTGTCTCAAAGATACAACTGTATTTGAAGTCTACCATAATATTTCAAATTCTTTTTGCAACTGCACTAGCCCAACTTGAGAGAGGTCAAACTCCAAACTGGTCATGCTTTGCTGAAAGCAACATCTATGAACAGTCTCTTTCCTAGGTGACATTTGCTCAAGATTGGTAGCCAAGTTCCAGACACAATGAATAAAGCAGCAATTTATTGTCACTGGTGCCACAAAGCAAACATATGAGGATTAATTTCAGCAGGGAGTCAACTTCATTTTTAAAAGTACAAAATTAAGAACAAGATGCCAATGTTATGGAATAGATGCAGGACACAGATAATGAAGTTGCCATTCAGAAAGAAGTATTAATGGGCAATTTGGTGTCATTCTCAGAAATGATACCCATGGCTATTGGTACTGCATCCTTGAACTGGCTTAATTTATTAACAAGCTACTGAACAATTCCAAAGAGATCACTTTATTTTTGAAGCTACTTTGAAACTTGTGTTCTAATGAAGCCGGAAAGACAAATGAAGCCCTCTTGATCTAAAAAAGTCCATTACAATCAAATGACTTTACTGTACATGTAAATCCTTGGGTTTTTCCAATATGTCAAATGAAGCTCATCTTGCTAAACATCTGGAATTTAAAAAGGCAGAGATCAATCAAGGATTCTTAATACCTTGCCAGGACCTATGGAAGTAAGTGGCTGCCCAGAGACCACTTGGTATTGGGGTGGCTAATAAATTATGTAAATACGGTATATAGCCAGCATGCAGAAATGAAAGAAGCAGAGACTGCAACAAAAAGATCAAGGGAAATTTTTAAAGGTGAGAAAGAAAGGAAGAAGTAAAAAAAAAATGAAGATAATATCATCATAACATTGGATAATTTTACAAACGCAGAGGCCAGGATCCTATGACAAGGCCATCTATTTCATCAGCCAGTGTTCTCAACTTTCATTAAAAAAATACACAGGCATTTGAACCAGCAACCAGAGCACATCAAAGTTTTGAAGAACCGAGTATAGGAGGTGGTGGAGGAATACAACTCATATCTCTTGAAACCCAGAGCCACTCAGGAAATGAACTGATAGCACATATAAAAGCAACCTCTATTACGTTTAATCTTTTTTTTTTTTTCGGGTCCTGCACCATAATAATACACTCAACTGACAGAATGGAGGGAAATAAGTTACATAGGAAAAGCATCAACTAAAATAAAAATAAACTGGGGTGGTAGGGGAGAGAAAAAAACAAGGAGAGTCCTGTGGAGTGCTAAGCAAAGCCAAGAACGGAAAACCTGAAGAGGATATATATTACACAGCTCATTCTGCTGCTATACATCAGAAGAAGTGGACATATCCCACAAAACGTTACATTAAAATAGGAAAGGCCATTCCATTCCCTAAACCTTTAATGGCATTAAGAAAGTTAGTCTCTAAGGGGCCACATGTGCTGTGCCTTGTGTATCTTTTGTTTTGCTTTGGTTTCTGGCTGGAACTGAAGAGGATGGCTAAGCCAAGAAGGCATTTGAAGCCACAGTGGCTAATGTGATTACAGAAAAGGAGAACACAGGATTCCGAAGAAGGGGGGAGAGGCCCGTTTTCTTATTTGTTTTAAATTTAGTTTTGTATTTGTCAACCACCCGATGTTCCCGAAGGAACTCAGGGCAGTGTACAACATGATGCCCTGGAGGATTACAATCAAAAGGCTTCCTAAATCAAATGGGGTCAAATGGAGAGGTAACAGAGGCAGGGTTTCAGAGGGGGGTAGCCAAAGTGTTAGTCTTTTCAAGAATTTCAGGCAAAAAAATCAAAGAAAAACAAAACAAAACAAAAGGCACAACCATGTGGCACCTTAAAGACTAACTTTCATATTTTAACGTGACGTTTCGTGTACAAGTGCACTTCTTCAGACATATATAGCAGCAGAATGAGGTGTGAGATAACTGTATCATATGAGATATATATTTCATACCAAATATTGATTGGCTTGTAGTCTAGAGAGCCATTGGCTGTAATGCAGAGAGTTGGGGTGGGGTTGGATAGGGGAGCGGAGGGAGGAGGAGGGGGAAGAAGAGGAGGGAGGGTTAATTAGTAGAAATGGTGAGAAGTTTAAGGGGTTGAGAAGGGAAGAGGAGGATAAGGGGGGGAGGTCGGAGCCCCGGTGTGTCTGTGTGTAGGGGGGGGTTTAAGGAGGGGGAGAAGCCGTGTGTGTGTGTGTGTGTGTGTGTGTGTGTGTGTGTGTGTGTGTGTGTGTGTGTGTGTGTGTGTGTGTGTGTGTGTGTGTGTGTGTGTGTGGCTTTCCCTCCGCTCGGGACACTCACAGTCGAGATGCTTCTTCTTGGGGCCCATCACCTCGTGCGTGGTGGCCTTGCAGACCGTCTTGGAGACCGCCGAGCCGGTCACGCTGTGTTGCGCCGCCGTGATGCGGTCGGTCAGGCTCTGCCCCGACATGGTGGTGGTGGTGGCGGCGGCGGCGGCGGTGGTGGTGGTGCCAGGCAGGCGCTTCGAGGACGACTCCCAGCCCAGGCGGCCGCCGAGGAGAGATGCCCGGGCGCTGCAGCCGGGAATGGAAAGAGGAGGAGAAAAGGAGGAGAAAAGGAGAAAAGGAGGAGGAAGGAGGAGGAGGGAAGGAAGGAAGGAAGGAAGGAAGGAAGGGAGGGAGGAGGAGAGAGAAAGAGAAGGGAGGGAGGGAGGGAGGGCGGTCCCGGCTGGACCCAACGCCGCCGCCGCCAAAGCTGAGGCGCCCAGCCTTCTTCTCCGCGCTCCGCCTTCCGGAAGGGCCGGGCCTGTCACCCGGGGAAAAAAAGGGGGGGCGGCTTCCCCTCGCCTCCGGCTCCCCGCCCAATCACCGCCACGGCCTCCTGCCTCGCATCCGCCACTCGGGGAACCGCCGCCCCCCTCCAACACACGCAGCGTCCCCTCTCCTCCCTTCCGTCCGTCCGTCCGTCCGTCCGTCCGTCCGTCCTGCCTGCCTTCCACCAACCCTCTCTCCCTTACAAACACACACACACACACAGAGTCGGCCGCTGCAGGAAAATGGCGGCCGGCGAAGCCGCTCAGAGCGTCCCGGGCCGCCCGCGTCACGTGACTCGCGCCATGCCTTTTTTTCTCCCCCTTCTTGCCCCGCCCCACCTCCTTAAATCCCCTCTCAAATCCTCCTTGCGTGACCGGCTCTCCCCTTTTCCCCCTTCTCGCTGCCACGCCCTCCCCCCGCCCCTGCCACGTGACCCGACATCGCGGCCAATCTTCTTCTTCTCCTCCGTCCCTAGGTGGGCTTGGCTCCGCCCTTCGCCGAGCTCGCTCTCTTCTTCCCCTCCCACTCGCACGTCACAAGGAGGTCGGCGGTGACGAAACCGACGGGGAGTTGCCGCGTGACTTTTGTCCTTTCCTTTCGCCTCCGCCCGAAGGGGAGGGGGTCTCCTCGCGGCATTTTGAGGCCGCGTTACGTCATCGCCACGCCCTCCTCCCTTGGAAGGAAAGGGGGACTCTCCCTGTGAGGGGAAAATCTCAGCTGTGGTGTATTGCCTTCCAAACGGCGAAGTGGTGGAAATAGGCGCTTCGCTTGAGCAGCCTGTTTGTGAAATCCACCCGTACACATCAGACGTCTAATTTTGTTATTTTTATGCCAAATAATAAACAAAAATGCCCAGCCTGACCCATGAAAAGCAAAATTAAAATATGCAATTACTGAAAATGCTTATTTCTTCAACCAAAAACGCATCCAAACACGTGAAAAGAAGCCTTTTGTTAATATGCAGTGGTTAAATGCCTGTACTGCAGATAAAACGGCTCACAACCTGGGGTTCAATCCCAGGTAGCAGGCTTATTTTATTTATTTATATTTATATACTGCCCAACTTTCTGAAGGAACTCTGAGCGGTTCACATCAAGAAAATCCATACAATTCAGCTATAAAAAAACAAATGTAAAACAAACCCAATCGATCAAGACATTAAAATCAATTTTAAAAAACATGGGATATACGATGGTGGCAAAAAAAGGGAAAAGAGAATAGGATAAACCACCATTAGTTGCGGAAAGTTTTTAAATCGTCAATTTAATGCTCTTATGGTTGACTCAGCCTCCCATCTTTCTGAGGTGGGTAAAATGAATACCCAGCTTGCTGGGGTTGGGGGGTAATGTGTAGGCTGCATTACTGTAATTAAACTGTGAACCCCCAGAGACTGCTTGAAGTGGTATGGGGCAGTATATAAGCAGAACACTTTGCTTTTTGGCAATCTCCTTTGGGGACTTCGGATTCAGTACTTGGAGAAACTGCTTGTTGTGGCACGTTCCCTGCATTTGCACAAATTACAGGCCTGTGAGAAATCAAGACCAAAATATAACAAAGCTTCATAGTTTTGGGGACAAGATTGCATTGGGTTTTTTGTATCCTCTCACTCAATGGCAGAGTGCATTCTGAGTTTTTAAAAATAACACTTCTAAAGATGGGTTTGCACCACACAGAGTAAAGATTTAAGTGGCTAAAATAGATAGAAAAACATTTACGAGTTTCAGAGCTATTTCAAATAATTGTTACATTGAATTGTTCCTTACACATAAACCCTTCACAAAACCAGTGGAAACATTGGTAAAACCCTGAATGTGAAATAATGTTTTGTAATGGAACAGAAAATAAAATTAATGTATTTCAGTACGAGTCTCTTTAGATAAATAAAAAGTGAACTTTCGTATTAAGGTTAACAAGTCTTAATAATTTGGCCACACATTCTAGTTCTTCAAATGCTATCCCAACAGTATCCTCTTGTCAATGTTTTTTTCCAGCTAAGTGTTAGGGAGCAATTATATAGATCAGGGCTGTCCAACAGGTAGACCGTGGGCTACTGGTAGCCCACAAAGGGTTCAAAAGTAGCCCGCCAGGCATCAATAACAAATGTGAGGGGATAAGTTTTCCACCCCTCCCCCCCATCCCAAGGATCACTACTGCCCCAGCAAAGTTCTGCATCTGCCAGCCCACTGTCTTAGCTGAGCAGGCAGTTAAAGGGCCAAGAGCATGTGCTCGGAATGGATAAAATTCGTAAGTAGAGGTATTAGTGTAGTAGCCCTCAAGCACTTTGGGCCAGAAAAAGTAGACCTCGGCCTGTTCAAAGTTGGACAGCCCTGATCTAGGTAGTTTGCAAAACAATTACAAAAACATCCCCCCCGCCGCCCAAAAAAAAAGCTGGGTACACATTTTACAGACTTAAGTATAGAAGGCTACATCAACTGTATTTGAACCTGCTGGGATTAAAGAGATGCTCTTCTGTAGTACTGCAGTTTAACCACTGTGCCACAACACTCTTAAGGTCCATAGGTCATCTAGTAATGAAAAATGCAGTCTAGCAGTGCAAGTCTAATACAAAATAACCTTCCATGGATTGACACGCGATATAGGTGGAACAATAATAGCTAGTGATGAGAGGAGGTTACCTATCCCTACAAATTTAGGGTGGGGTGCCTTGCCATCCTGGTTCACAAGGTGCCTCTGGAGAGACAACAGGCATTATTTCTTTTGTTACTCCAAAAAAAAAAAAAAAAAAAAAAAGAAAGGTGGGGGACAACTAAATCCAGGAAGCACTGGCTGGGCTGCAAAGCTACTTCTGGACTAGGGAAATTAGGCAGTGGCATAGTATGGAATCTGGATTCATGAGCAGAATCCACATAAAACTAGGCCAACCTGGTAATATTACAACTCAGAGGAGGAAGAGAAAACATTAGTTGGCAATCACAGTCACCTGCCTCCATTCCCAATAGGGCTTGTATCCTATTATGCAGATTTAATTACAGCACACATGACACATGGGAAGTTTTTCCTGGGTCTATATTGCTGGTGAACCAGCCTACTGGGATCTCCTATTCCTGCATCATTGCTACAAGGAATTGTCTCAAAAATCCTCAAATCATGTAGATTCTATATGTTTTCTTAATAACATCATAGACTAAGCTTAGACTTACAAAATGGATCTGAGGAGAGATTTCAAACCAAGTATTCCCCATGTGAGAACAATTTTTGGGTTAACTGTGGTCAGATCATTAGGCTCTCCTTATCCAGCCTAGGATGGAGAGTAGCAACAGAAGTCCAGTCCAAACCCCGTCAGTTAATGACCAGACAGTTTAGGATGAAGAACCATTGGGCTAGAATAGCTGAGCCCACTGCTTGCTGGAACAATGCTTGCACCTCATTCTAACATCTGAAAGGCACGAGGTTTTTGAGTTACGATCGTTAACGCTTGACAGGACTGCCTCATCTCTGTTGTCTTTCCGGAAACAGGCAAAGACCTTTCTCTTCAGGCAAGCTTTCCCTGAATGATGGACTCCCTATTATGTGTCTTTTATATGAATCTACAGGATCACATAGACTTTGTGTTTTTAACTACTTATAACCTTACGGGTTTATATTGAGACTTGTTTTCAATGTTCGTTTCCATCACTCATAAATTTACATGGAACTTTACTCCCTTTTAACTGCTCTCATTCTCTTGTAGCTTTAATGCCATGTTTTCTATTAATGCTGCAAGATGTCCCTCAATTCCCTGTTCTCAATACTTGAACATGTCTTAATTGTACTGGACTGTATATTATCCCCCATTCTGTAAGCCACCTTAGGTCCTTTTTTGCAAGGAGAAAGGCAGGGTAAAAATATTCTAAAATAAAATAAAATAAAATAAAATAAAATAAAATAAATAGGAAGGAAGGAAGGAAGGAAGAGAAACCTGGCACTATTATTCTGCCACACTAGTTCTCATACACAGTGTGGGACTTGGCCAGGTCTTTAAACCAACATCTCAAACATCGTGAACTTAGACTTATAGCTCTAGGATATTGTGACTGACTGAACCTCCACATTAATGTTATTAAAAACAGAAACGCCCACCACATAGCAAAGATTATATCCATGTGGTAACCCTAAGTATCCAAGTGGAGGCTTGTTGGGTATGAATCATCTTACTGGGAATTAATGGCTCGCATGTTAATCTTAGAGAGGTGTCTTTCTATGTGCAGTTGGAAGTGCTGGCGAAACATGAAACTCGGCATAAAAGGAAGAAACTTCAGTGTTTGCAGGTCAAAGTTCCACAAAGTTTGAAACCATTCAGCATATTATGGCAAGACAGTTGGGAAAGTTCTTGACTACTCTTACACACATTGCCAACAGCTCAGGATTTCCAAAGGTGCAACAGTAACACCAGGGGTGTAGCATGGGGAGGGCAAGGCGGGCAGAGCGCCCCGGGCACAGCAATTAGGGGGTGCCAAATTGCCTACTGACCTCCCGCCACTGCCCCCCACCTGCTATCCAGATTATATTTTGCAATGACGGGGGCACAAAAACTGACTGTTGCCCCGGGTTCTGGAAGCCCTACCTGTGCCTCTGAGTAGCACATGACAGAAGACTCTTCCCTGTGCTTGTTCCCCTGCTTAGTTCTATGCTGCAAGCTCCAGAAAAATGTCTATTATCTATTACACTCAGCTGTGCTCACCACAGCACACCCATTTCCAGTTGTCGGCTTTTAGTTCTCCCCTGCATCTTATTGTACTCCTTCCCCTCTCCCCTGCTTGCCCCATAAACTCTACAGTAAGCTTGTTCTTGCAATTATGTCCATGAGTAAAGTCACGCTAAAGCATGAGCAGGCAGCCTACAGACTTTGGCCTAAATTCAAAAGCTTTCTGCAAGTAAATTACTCTAGCTGGTTGGCACGAGGGATCTGCATGTCTCTGGGCAGGGTCCTGGGTGAAGATGGAAAGGAGGTAGATAAGAAGACAAAATAACACAACCCTGAATATACCTATTTTACCTGATGGGCTGATAAGCAGGGTCAGATCTGGTCAATAAGCCATCAGTAAATGCCACAGATTCCCAGCAAAGAAAGAATCCTGCCTGATAATTTATTAGGGTGTTTCCAGTCAAATATGATGATGCAGAGCTGGATGGGCCAAAGGTTCAGATTGGCATAAGTTTCTGGCAGTTTTATGTGGAGAAAAAGAGTCATAAAATGGTACCTCTAGTTACGACATTAATCTGTTCTGAAGGCGTATTCAGAAGTCGATCAAGTCGTTAAGTCGAACAGTGGTTTCCCATAGGAATGCATTGAAAAAAATTAATCCATTCCGGAGGGAACAAATTAATAGGTTTTCAGTGCATTCCTATGGGAAGGCTGTCCCAAATCCCCTCAATCAAGGGCAGCAGAAGGCTGCTTTCCGCAGCTCCGCCGGACCGCTGACTTTGACAGGTTGGACCTGTCAAAATCAGCTGGAGGGGTGTTGCCTGTTGTCCTCATTTGGACAAGCCTTCCATCTTCTAAATGAGCTTTTCTTGCTTTTGATCACTTCCCAAACAGCTCCTATAACCCACATCAGAGTCCTCTTTGACCTGTCAGTGACCTTTTTCCTTTTGAGTATGTATTCCAATTGGGCTTCTGTTATTGTTTTTTGTGAGCAGCCTCCATGCCTCTTGAAGTGTTTGAATGTTCTCAGTTTCCCCCTTCAGCTTCTTTTTTACTAGTTTCCTCATCTTTCGGAAATTTTCTTTTTGAAAATTTAAGGTCTCTGTGTTAGATTTTACCAGTGATCGGCAGTCTATGATTAAGTTAAAAGTAATTTTGTTGTCGTCACTGTTCCCTATTGGATCGGTCACATTAACATTTTGCACCAAATCCTGTGTATTACTCAGGATCAAGTCAAGGATTCTTGTACCTCTAGTTGGGTCTTCAACTATCTGTTCCAGGGAACAATCATTTAGCATATCTAGGAACTTTATCTCTTTATCATGTGCTGAACAACAGTTCACCAAGTCTATGTGAGGGTAATTGAAGTCCAACATTATAACCAGGCTTCACTTCTTGGATGCCTCCTTTACAACATTCTCCAACTGCCAGTCTCCTTCCGGGAATTGGCTGATAGTATATAAGAGCCAGAAAAACAGAGGTAAATTAACATCAAGGGTACACATCACAACATTTTATACCTACAACAAGAGTAGGCCAAGTTGACTTATTTCCTTTCTCTTTTTCTGGACAGGTAGCCACCCTGTATCCTTGTCTGGAAAGATACAATGTTAAAAGGTGTAAAAAAAAACCAAACCACAGCTGTCTTGTGTTAAGCTGTCACTGTTCAAAATAAATATCTTCTCTCGCAGCGTGTGAAGTGGCAGGCTGTGCATGGTGTATTTAACAGTCACAGAGCTGAACATCTGTGCATGTGCACTATCCATAGGATGTAGTCTCCTTCTGTAACCCCCATGGATAATGTGGTTTAGCTCCACAAATGGGGAAACCTTAATGGACGGGCTGTGCTTCAAATTCTCACTTTTGAGAGAAAGAACTGTCGAGAAAATGAAATTGGTTGTAAGCCATCTCCTTTCCAAAAAATAGAATTGAAACTTTTTTTACAGGTGCCAATTTCCACCCACCCACCCCCCAAAAAAACAATCTGTGAGATGTGTTGTGTATTGATCTGTATTCCTATTATCTGTACTTGCTTTTGTTGAAGTAACTGCCTTCCTGTTCCAAAGGGAACAGGCCTATTGGTTTATTCAAGTTGCTGCATTTGGATCCTCAGTCCTATTGGTCTCTGCCAAAAGGCAGCTTTGTGATTGGTTGTAATTGTTCCCTCCAAAATGTATCTTTTCCTAACCAGTCCTGGCTCCTGTAAATGTAGCTCCCTCTCCCCAGTCCCCAGTCTTGTCTCTCCCTGAATAAAGAGCTGTTACATTAGAAGCTGTCTCCAGCCTGCTATGTCTAAGAGCTGAAATCACTGCTGAAATCACTAAACCCCATGTCACAACAAGATGATCAATAGGATCCTTGGAAACTAGACTTGCTTACCTATTCCTGGAGGAAAGGTACATCACAGGTTACAAACCATGATGGAGATGGGCAATCCCCAGGCTTAAAACCGGGGTACTTCAAGGACCAGAGGCAGGGGAGTGGTATCAAGAGACAGATATCTAATCTTGTGCACTCCCGGACACATTTGGTGGGGCCACTGTGAGATGCAGGAAGGTGGACTAGATGGGCCTTTGGCCTGATCCAGTATGGCTCTTCTGATGTTCTTATGCTTTGGGAACATAAAATCGTACATGCATGCTGGCTCCCACTGTGCCCTGGACCAATGCCCTTGATTATAATGGCAACACTTCCTTTTTCCAGCTGTTTCAGCTCAAGTAATTCAGCGACTGCTAGTTCCCGAGGGAGTATGTCTCAGATAACTCTGTCTTTAAAATTACAGGCCCTCTCTTTCTTCTACAAAGCAATTATATGTATATTCATCTCCAGTGACAGAATCATGGAATAGTAAAGTTGGAATGAGCCTATAACACCATCAAGCCCAACCAGCTGCTCCATGTAGGAACACAAATCAAAGGATATCTGCCTGGTGGTTGCCCAAATTTATCTTGAATGCCTCCAGTGTTCAAGCACTCACCACATCTTGAGATCATGGGTTCCGTTGCCATACTGCTCTAACAGTTAGGAAGATTTTCCTGATATTCACCTGAAAGCTGGGTTCTCTTTAACCTGAGCCCATTGTTGTACATCCTGCTTTCTGGGATTATCAAGAACAGATCCTGCCCCTCATCTGTATGATAGTCCTTCAAATATTTTAAAAGTGGTTTCATATCTCCCCTCAGTCTTCTTTTCTCTAGGGTAAACATGTCCAGTTCTTTCAGTCTTTTCCTCATGCGGCTTGGTTTTCTGTCCTCTTAATCACCCTTGTTGCCCTCCTCTGAATTTGTTCAAATTTGTCGGCATATTTCTTGAAGTGTGATGTCCAGAACTGGACACGAACACTCAAGGTGAGGCCTAACCAGTGCCAAATAAAGGGGGATGCGATTTGGAAATTATACCTCTGTAAATGCAGTCTCAAATGGTGTTTGCTTATTTTGTGACCACATCACCTTGTTGGCTCATATCTATCTTATGATCTATCAGGATTCCAAGATCTTTCTCACATGTAGGATCATTGAGCCAGGTGTCCTCCATCTTGTAACTGTGCATTTGGTGCCTTCTTCCTAGGTGCAGTGCTTTCATTCTTTTGGTTTCATGTAGCCCATTGCTCCAGGCAATCAAGATCATTTTGAACTTTGTTCCTGTCTTCTAGGGTACAGTATCATAGAATCATAGAGTTGGGAGACCTCAAGAGCCATCCAGTCCAACCCCCTGCCATGTAGGAACCCCCATCACAGTACTTCTGACAGATGCCCATCCAGCCTCTGCTGAGGAATGTTAGTTGCAATGATGGAATAGTTTTGCTCTGCAGGGTTGGCCATTGAGTGCTACTTAGCTTGTTCCTATTATGCATATTTATCTAAAGGTAAATCTTAAGTTTAATGGGAACTTCTTGCAGGATGTATTTATGTGCAGGATTGCATTCTTGTATTAGTATAGGTGGCATGAAATTGTTTGAATACTCCAAATCCAGACTGGTATTGAATACTGGTAGCAATTAGCACATTTTTCTGTCAGTTTAGCATCTGTTTAACCAAGATATACACTTTATCTTATTTTTGAGAGCTTTTCCTGGGAGTGTAAGTAACATTTGAACTCTTGCAGGGTTTTTCATTAGAAAGAGACCATTCACCCCACGCTATTTACTGCAGCAAGGAATTCTTCGGTGAAAGCTTCCTTGATAAATGGCAACTGTTGGTCTGTGCTTCTTCAGCACAGTAGTCGTGGCCTCTCACAACCTTTGCCCAAACGCCCCCCCCCATTTATTACTTTTAAAAGAAAAACAAATGGCTTAAATTTCTTAAGATTTCTAAGGACATGTTTTGAAGGGTGTAGCTCCTTTACAGTACCCATGTAATCCCCCCTTTTAAAAAATTACCCAGTAGAGAAGAAATTTGTTTTTCAGTGTCCTTTTAAATTAAACTGTTCTTTTCAGCTAATGATAGTTGGTTGTAGCAATCATAGTACAAACCTCATTAATTTTTGATTTAAAAAAAACAATTTAAAACTATATGGCACAATTTATTTATCATTCATTATTTCCTTTTGTGTACCTGCCTGTCAGTCATTTCTGGGTGGTTCAGCATCCCATCAAAACATAACATTGCACTCATGCAAACAAACTTGTAAAATATAATGTATAAAAACCATAATCTGTTTAAATAAATTAAACAAATTTGAATATCCTAGGCCAGTTCATTAAAATGCTTTTGTTTTAATTTTCAGTTTTCCTGAAAACTGATAGGAATGGCCCCTTGACGAACATCTGACAAATCACTAACAAGGCACTGAGCCTTCTCAGTGGTGGCCCCTCGACTTTGGAATCAACTCGCGCCGGAGATTTGTCTGGCCCCTACACTGTCTACCTTAAGAAACTCCTTAAGACATGGCTTTATAGAAAGGCTTTTCCTAGTTATTAGTTTATTTTGCTAAATTCACTGCTCACTCACCTTTTCATCTTCGCTCAGTTTGCTGTTCTATTTTTTTTATTAATTTTGATTTAGATTTCCTTATTCTGTTTATTATATTACATTGTATTCATATATATTGCATATTATTCTGCATTTTGTATTTGTACTTGTTAATGTTTCAGAGTGGCCATTGTTGCTAGATGGTGCGGTATAAAAATCTAACAAATAAATAAATAAATCTGTAAGAAGGTTATTCCAAAGGGAATCATTCAAGAAAAGATGGTTCCTGATATTACCTTTTTTTTGGTTTCCATATACGTAACAAATTTGAGCAGAGAGGACAGTGCAGAGTAGGTGAGATTAGTAGATATTTTGCAAGGATATTGCTGTTGTCCGTTACGTCCAAGGTCTAAATTGATTTTTAGCAAGTACTTTGGCCTATGAAATAATAGGGGGAGCTAGATCAACCTCAGTTCCACTCGATCGGCCTGATATCTGTCTCTGTATAAAGCAGCTTAATTTTTTGTTTTGCATAAAGCTGATGAGACAGTTGTCCAGTGGCTTCAGGCAGACAGCTGTTGTGACATTGCCAGTTCAGGATTCCCCCTTGGCCTCCTAGTGCAGCCATCTGAAACACTGCCCTTTCCCAGCAATCTAGCACATTTATTGTGTTTGGAAGGCTGTAAAGGGGGAGGTCTGCATCTTGAAAATGTTGCATTTGGTACCCCTGAGGATATAGAATCATAGAGTTGTAAGAGACCTCGAGGGCCATCCAGTCAAACCCCCTGCCATATCACAGTATTTCCGACAAGATGGCCATCCAGCCTCTGCTTAAAAACTTCCAAAGAAGGAGACTCCACCACCCTCTGTAGCAGCATATTCCACTGCTGAACAGCTCTAACCATCCGGAAGTTCTTCCTAATGTTTAAACTGAATCTCTTTTCCTGTTGTTTGAGACCATTGCCCCGAGTCCTAGTCTCTGAAGCCATGGGAAACAAACCTGTTCCCTCTTCAATGTGACATCCTTGCAAATATTTAAACATAGCTATCATATCCCCTCCCAGCCTTCTTTTTGTAAGGCCAAACATTCCCAGCTCCCTAAGTATTAGCAATTCCATCCAATTTTGTGTCATCCATAAATTTGGCAAGCATCCCTGCACTCACTTATCCAAGTCATTAATACAAATGTTGAAGAGGATAAGAATGTTGAAGAAATATATCCTTGTTCTGCTTCTGACAGATTCCAGCAAATCTTAAAACCCAAGCAATAAGTGCCTAAATACAGGAAAATACTCAATTCATTTCTTTATACTTTCTCAGGAGTTCCAACCTTCATGGTAATGGGGTTAGAGCCTAAACCTGTCCCCAGAGAAATATACTCCCCATAAAGTATAACCTGATGGGTACTGCTACTGCACAAGAAAAACTGTCCCTAAGTAATAATAATAATAATAATAATAATAATAATAATAATAATAATAATAATAATAATAATAATAATAATAATATTTATTGTCATTGTACAACCAGTGTACAATGAAACTGGCTGAGCTCCCCCCTCCCCCAATACCATCCCACTAAAAAGCCATTCAATCCAATTTCACATTGTGTGCTTGCTGCGCAACTCCCCAGCCCACAAGTCTATCACGAGTTGTCACATCCTGTTTAACAGTCGAACAGCCCACGGATAAAAACTGTTTTTTAGCCTGTTGGTATGGCTTGCTATACTTCTGTATCTCCTATCCGAGGGTAGGAGAGTAAAGAAGTGCTGACCGGGGTGTGAGTCATCCCTGATGATTTTCCTTGCTCTCCTAAGACAGCGGTCCCTGGCGATGTCATCCAGTGGACTCAGGGGACAGCCCATGATGTTTTGTGCTGTGTTCACTACCCTCTGTAAAGTCTTTCTGTCCGTGGCTGTCAAACCAGCATACCAGACTGTAATGCAGTACGTAAGGACACTTTCTATTGTAGACCGGTAGAAGGAGGTCATCAATTGTTGTTTCACATTGTTCTTCTGGAAAAGCCTTAGGAAATAGAGTCTCTGTTGAGCCTTCCTGGCCACATGGGTTGTATTAATTTTCCAGGTAAGATCTTCACTGAAATTAACTCCCAGGAATTTGAAGGAGGAGACTCTCTCCACCCGGCCTCCCATGATGTACAGTGGAGCAGGTTCCTCTCTTTTCCTCCGGAATTCCAACACCATCTCCTTAGTTTTGCTGATATTTAGGTGCAAATTATTTTCTAGGCACCATGAGGATAATTTTTGGACCTCCCCCCTATATACTGATTCATCTCCACCTGTTATAAGACCCATGTATAGCCTTATGTATAGGGAGGGAGAGTTGGTGTTAACTGGTCAGGTATGGATCTATGATTTCTTTTAAACATTTAAAAACAGCTGCTGACTATTCCTTATTCTAGTTGGCATAGCTGAATTCTTGCTATAACAGCTCTGGACATCATCAGAAGTACAATATGTCCCCTTTTTTGTGGGAAAGGAAAAAGAGGAAGAATGTAATACTTGGCAGATGAAAGCAACTGTAACCAAAACAACTTTTTAAAATAGAACACACACAGCCAAATATGTTCGTTTTATCAAGCTTAAGCCAAGCATTCAATAATACTGTTGCATTTGATGTGATGGAGCACAGAACCATGAAATGCAAACTGATCTATTCCTTTAATAATCTTGTAGTGGTGTCAGTTAAGACCTATCTGTAATCTAGAACTCGTTTCCACATTGGCAAACTGATGCTTCTGGAAAGCTTACATATAGGGCATCTAGAATTCAGAATTCCTTCTGCTGCGTAGTTAGAGAGGAGGCTATATTTTCCCAGCAAGTCACTTGCCCACAACAGAAGCAGTAGCTTGAAGGAAAACATCTGGATCCTGCAAAAAACAACAGATGAGTAACAATGAATAGTCATTGCACTTCAGAGCACCCTTAAAAGGAACCAGGAGGAAAATGTTGCCAATAATTATGTGCTGTAGCAGGACTTGATGAGTTTTGAATATCGGATGTGGCGGTGGTGGGGAACATGGAAATAAAAGCTTGTTTCATGGAACTGAAGTTGGAAAGGGAACCCATCATTCTGATGTAGAATGCGCACACACACCTTTGCACACAGAAAGTCCTGGGTTCCTTCATTCAGATCCCCGCTTAAAAGGATTTTGTGTAGCAAGTCTAGCCAAAACTACGATAAAAGAGCCCTGATCAGAATCTTGTCAGAGTATAGGGGGAAGATGAGTGGAAATGTATAGAAGCATGTCAGAGTATGTGCTATTTAATCAGCCACCAGAAGCAATACTCAATGAATACATTGTTAGAGGCAGAGATAGTTTTCTTAAAACCAAACAGCTATATTACAAATGTAGAAAAATATATCACATCATCACAGAACTTCTACAAAGTTCAACAAAGCATAGAGGGAAAAATCACAAGTATATTGATACAAAATTCAACAGCATAACAGCATAATAGCATACAGTACACAGGCAAAAAATATAACAGAGAAACAAAGTGGGCACCTTTACTCACGGAAGGCCCAATGAACAGTGATTTACAGAGCATTTTTATACACATGTCTGTCCAATCATAAATTACATTACATCATAGCTATTGCAACCTCTTGCAACAGCCAAAATTCATTATGTTAATTCTTTACACCTGTACTCCATTTGAAAAAAAAAAGCCTATATACTGAGTCACTGTGACTTTGCAATTTTTACAGACTCCATCTTTAAATCAATTAAATACATATCAAATACATATAGCACATCCTGTCTAATACATATACAGTGGTACCTTGTATAAAGAAATTAATTCGTTCCAAATGAAATTATGTTAAGCAAATTTTCCTTTATATAAATTCCCATAGAAGGCATTGAAAACGGAGTAATCCCATTTTTATGTTGTACGGATTCTCCCCATAGGCGATTATGTTAAGCAAATTTTCCCTATCTCTGGAATGTTTTATGTTGTACAAATTTTATGTTATACAAGTTGTTTGTTATACAAGACCCCACTGTATTTCACTAACTAATACCTGACAAAGCACCATCATCGCCAGCCGGTATGGCCATTGATTTTTACCCTAACAGCAGGGTAGAGGAGCTTTTTGGGATGGGGAGAGACAGATTGTCTTCTAACAACTTTGTAAACCTGTTGACATTAAGAAGTGGGGCTACACCTATCAACATAATCTGGTCCCTGGCTGAAGCACCTGGTTGCAACTGGCACCCATCCTGAAAGGGACTAGAACGGTGATGGCAAACCTTTTAGAAACTGAGTGCCCAAACTGCGATTCAAAACCCACTAATTTTTTGCAAAGTGCCAATATAGCAATTTAATTTGAATACAGGAGGCTGTGAAAGGGCGATGCCGGGTGCCCACAGAAAGGGTTTCAAGTGCCACCCTTGGCACCTGTGCCATAAGTTCACCAGCACTGGACTAGAACATAAAGATTGTGCCATAACCTGCTAATTAACACTGGTTCGCTCTACTGCAGGCATGTCCAAACTTTGGCCCTCCAGATGTTTTGGACCACAACTCCCACAATCCTTTGCCATTGACAATCTAAGCTTAGCATTCTGGGAGTTGTGGTCCAAAAGTTCTGGAAGGCTGACATTTGGACATGCCTGCTCTACTGTATTGTGAAAGAGAGGTTTTGGAGAGATTTGGGCAACTCAACCTGTCCACACAAAGACTGCTTGGCACTTAGTAGCCATTCAGGAATCAGCTATGTATGACCCCACCCTTCTTTCTTTGGGTGCAATGAAAAGGGCTAAATCTGATTGCACAAGAAAGGGTTATTTTAATGAAAACCCCTAAAGTGACTCTTCTGTTTGCTATGGAATCATTCCAGCCCAGTTCCCAATAGCAGTAGCCTGTGGAGATGGGATGGGCTAGAGGACAATTCTTTGTATGTTGTGTGAAGACCAGGAAACAGATCTCCCGATAGTTCCACAAGCAGTCCAGACAGATATCCAGTTTCCCTGTGCAATCACATCCTTTGAATCTTTAGAAAGACAGAAAAACAAATAGATTTTGTAGGATCCAGGCTGGTTCCAACATGAATCAAGAACAGATACAGCTAAAAATAAAATAAATTATTAAAATACAAATAAGTTGTGGTTATGTCTGTGGAGATTGTCAGTCATCCAAGTGAGTTTATCTGGACTGACGAAGGTGTTTGGATGAGCTGCGAAATATTTCAATCTCTCAAGAAAAAGGAGTCCATTTGCCATGACTCAACTTCAAGATAAGTTGTGGTTTTGTATTTTTCAAACCATGGGTATGAAATCCAGACAGTAAAGAAAGCTGTCAGGGAAAAAAAAAGATTTGTTTGAAGTTTGGTGCCGGAAGAGAGCTTTGTGGATGAACAAATGGTTAGCAAAATAAACCTGAACTATCTCCAGAAGCAAAAATGATGAAATGGAGGCTGTCCTACTTTGGGCACACCATGAGTAGGCAGGATTGTACAGAATAGACAATAATGGTAGGAAAGGTAGAAAGCAACAGGAAAAGAGGAAAAATGAATATAAGATGGACTGGCTCTTTACAGGAAACCCAGACTTGAGTCTAGAGGAGCTTGCGGAAGGCTGTTGATGATAGAACATCTTGGAGGTCATTCATTCAAAGGGTCACCATGAATGAATGACAAGCTGAGGGCACAGAGCAATGTATAAATAAGTATTATTAAAAAGAAACAAAGATGCATAGCATTGCAGTTGGCTCATGTCTCCCACACATGTAACACTATGTGCTTTTAAATAAATACTGCAAGTCCTTTTTTCTGCAATTTACTGCATGTGAGCCTGTGAATGCATAAAAATCTATCCAATTCTTGCTATCTAGAACCCTCAGAGTTGTGCTTATTTTGGCTGCTTTCTCAGGTTTCCCCTGAAATTTCCATTTTGGTGGGGTGTTTTTTTTTTTTAAAGCAATACAAAAATAGGATGAAGCTTTGCTCCCTTAGGCTGAAGACAATGAAATGCTTAGAAGCAGCTTGCTTAGTTCAAATATTATGTTGTTAGTCTAAAGATCTCATGAGCTTTTGACATGGAATTCCGGGTGGCCCATCTGCAGATCAAGAAAGTGACAGAACAATTATTCCACCACCACCCCCGCCTCTTGGTCTTGGATCTCTTCTCTTGCTGCACAATGATATACTGTATATGCATATTCCCATGTGTTAAGTCATGCTTTTATTATGGATAAATAGGAAAAGAATGTACGGTACCTCTTTTTCATCCCATATTGGACAATAACATTTTTCTTTCCCTCTCCCTGGCTTGTTTATTTACAGACGGCCCCCCCTCCAAAGTTTGAATATTGATCAACATTTAATAGGTAACACCAACACATTCACAAAACTCTTCTACAAACTTAGAAGTACGCAGTGGCCCCACATCTACCCTGGAAGTACCATTGCACGTCTCAATAATGTCGCTCTCCCCCAATTTGGGGGTTCATTAACCTATTTATTTCCCAATGTGATCTATGCCATCCTGTGCCAGCAGTAACTCTAGGAATAAATGGATACAAATCTGACATGAGAAATGGCAATACATAGGGGCAAATGTCAGAACATTTGTACCTCTTGGGATCCTCTGTCGCTACTAGTCTTCTAGTTGCAATGACAGAAGAAAGGAAATAATGGGTAAGAAGTGTGAATGTAGGTTAACATTCTTAAATATGAGAGTGCAGCTAGAGTATTAAATAAGAAGAGGGCTTTTAAATAGTTATGTGTTTATTTAAAATAGGTTTGCCCCACCTTTCTCCTTGGAAAGGCATGAAGGCAGCTTGCAGCAATAAACAACAATATACAAAGTTGGAGACAATGAGTGTACAACACCAGTTTATAAAGAACATTTAAGACAACATTCAAGGCTAAGAGCACTGAGTGTGAAGAGGCATCTCACATCATTAAAAGGCAATGTTAAGGCCAGGAACAATAAGCAAACAAATATAAAGCAAATAAATACCACTCTGAGAGATGCAGAACTAAAAATGGAAAAACACAAGTAGTACTACAAATTCAGTCCAAGCAGTAATGTATAACAATCCATCGAAAAGTCATTTAACAGATAGTCAGTCACTCAGGGAAAGCCTGCCTGAAGAGAGAGTGCTTTTTAGGTTATAACCATCACTTTGAATTCTGCAGCTAAATTAGTTACGGGGTTAAGGAAATATCAACATATCACCCCCACACTGGCCGTGCTGCCAATTCGCTTCCGCATTGATTTCAAGGTTTTAATGACGACACACAAAGCCCTAAACAGTTTAGGACAGGGGTTTCCAACCTCCCTAATACCGCAACCCTTTAGTACAGTTCCTCATGATGTGGTGACCCCTTGCCCTGCTTGGAAGTGGCCACAAGCCCCCTTTGGCAGGCCACTGCCCCAGTTACTATTGAGAACGTGCCTCTACAGGCACCCTGAGCCAATCACAGCCTCCTGTGCCGATTGACTGACATCCCCTCCAGCCTATCAAGCTGTCACTCACTCTTTCTCCCCCCCTTTCTCCCCTCCTCCTCCAGACCCAAGCCGTTTGTGCCTTTTTCTTCACTGGCTCATGGCGAACCCTGTGAAATGGGTGTTCGACCCCCCAAAGTGGTCCCGACCCCTAGGTTGGGAACCATTGGTTTAGGACCTAGCTATCTGGCAGAATGGCTCCTGCCGCAAAATACTGCCTATGACACCCGATGGTGTCAGGCAGGGCATTCAAGGGTGCCGTCGCCGAAGGAGGCTTGGGTAGGGTTGAAATTTATGCAGACATAATGCTAGACATGGGTTGTAAAAATGAGATATCAAGCAGTCATATTTTCTTTTGCCATCATAATCAAGTAAATAAATAAATAAATAAATGTACATTTTATGTAAACCTTTTATCATCTTTACAATTTTATTCACAATCAAACCAGAGCTAAGCTTTTGAGGAAGCTCTTTGCAATAATTCGTAATGCAAATACAAGCTAGCTTGATGGATACTTTCATGAGTGACAAAGAAAAATGGCCCCCAAAGGGAATAGTAAATATGTTCACATGATTTTTATTTTTGCTGAGGGGTTGGGGAAATGTCACTGCTTTCTCATAGTTTGACATAAAAGAGACTGGGACGTTTTACAAAAGAACCTAATAATAGCCATGAGCCATGCCCACAAAACCTGGAACTGAATGTATCGTTAAAACTGACTGTAAGGGGACAGAAATTATGCAACTTTTACCCAGCTTTCAGATGGTACATTTGGCAGGGGATGAGAGGGTGAGTAACTCCATCTTTCTGTATGAAATAAAATCCCATAAAATAGTCACACACAATCCTAAAACAATAACCTCTTCAGGGGATCAAGGGAGAAGATTTTTGTGTTTTGAAAAACAAAACTGTATTTTCCTTATGCAGTAATCTCTTGTGACTTCTAAGTACAAGACTGACCTCTCTGCGATTGAAAGTCATATGATGCGAATAGATCCCCACAACAGCCCTGTGAAGTCCATCAGGATTATAGAATCATAGAATCATAGAGTTGGAAGAGACCTCAAGGGCCATCCAGTCCAACCCCGTGCCATGCAGGGACCCCTGTCACAGTATTTCCGACAGATGACCATCCAGCCTCTGCTTAAAAACCTCCAAAGAAGGAGACTCACGCGCCCTCCATGGCTGCATATTCCACTGCTGAACAGCTCTATCCGTCATGAAGTTTTTCCTAATGTTCAAATGAAATCTCTTTTCCTGTAGTTTGAAACAATTGCCCCGAGTCCTAGTCTCTGAAGCCATGGAAAACAAACCTGTCCCCTCTTCAAAATGGCATCATTTCAAACATTTAAACATAGCTATTATGTCCCCTCTCAGCCTTCTTTTTGAAAGGCTAAACATTCCCAGTTCCCTAAGCCGTTCTTCATAAGACATCTCTTCCAGACCTTCAACCATCCTGGTTGCCCTCCTCTGGACCCACTCTGCTTGAGAGAGAATGACCAGCCCAAGGTGGACCAGTGAGTTTCACACCTAAGTAGGGCTGTGTTGAATTTAAAATAAAGTTAAAATTATATTTCAGCCAGGCTAGTCCTGCTGAGTTCCACTGGACCCCAAGTACCCAATGAAGAGTCCAACATGAGAGAAATCCTGAAGATAATAGTGCGTTTCATTAGGCCTAATAAAGGTCAAAGGTCAGCAGGTGGACACAAAGCCAGAGACAGAGCAAAGATGTCCGACCCCAAACACAAAGAGAACCCCAATTTTATTAGTTCCCCCTCTTCCCTCCCCCTGGTGGCGCCGCCCAGGGGTGGGCAAGGGGATGGTTCTTCGGGTAGTCCAATCAGTGTAGTCCAGGGGCTGCTCAGAGGCGTTCCTGGCAGGTCTCTGGTAAGCTGGAATCGGATGCCCACCCAGGTGTCGATGAGTCCAAAGTGTCCTTTAATTAGGCCATCAGGATATGACAATGAAAAAGGTTAAACAGGGTATTGTGTTTGGGTCTGGGTAAACTGGGGAAATTGGAAAGTCAATAGAAGGTTGGGGAAGGTCAATACAAAAGTCAATGGGGGAGCCGGAAAGCTGATGAGATCATCTGGAGGTAGTGAGATAGTCCTTTGTGGATACAGGGATGTGATCATGAGAAGCCCCCAGGCTGTGGCATAATCCGGTGAACATCTGTGGTGGATGTGCCAGGAACTTTGTAGAATATGGATTCCTTCTAGAAGATGTAGCTTGCTCCGTGGGACCGCCATGATGTCTGTCTCCTTGTGCCATAACCCCCTTTGCCCCAGATTATAGGTACAGAAACCATAGGATAGAGCAGGAACATGTTTAAGCACATCCAGGGAAGAAGGAGTGGGAGGAGAAAGAGAGAGAGAGAGAGAGAGAGAGAGAGAGAGAAAGGAGAAAGAAAGAAAGAGAGAGAGAAAGAGAGAGAGAGAGAGGATGGGGGGCGCCCTTTGAGTCAGGAGTCTTGGGTCTGTTTTTGGCAGAGGCAGGGGAACCAGGTATCTGAGGAGTCCCTGATCCTTGAGAATGATTGCTCAGAATCATTCCCTTGCAAGCCAGAGCATGGAGGAAATAATTCATCAGTTCAGGAAGAATTCCGCCTGAACTGCATCTCTGGCTGAGATTTCAGAGCTGGGTGAATAAGGGAAGAGGGGGCAGGAAAGGGTTAACCGATACACCAGTAAAGGACATTTCTTATTCCCTGGCGGGAACCCCTGGAACAGGGAAAGCTGGATTTTCAGGGGGTTTCGCAACAAAGGAAACCCTGTCTGGTCGATTTGGCAGTGAGGGGTAGTCTACTGTCATAGAGAATTACAACAAGCGGAGAAAAACTGGAAAGGGGGTTGGTCTACCGCTATAGGAATGAAAGGCCGGGAGGAGGTATGAATTCTGTGGAACTGCAGCTCGGGTAAGAGGTAGTGAGAGGAGTCGCTACCCTTGGCTGCCTTCCCTGAGTTCGTGGAACTGAGAGTTGGGTAGGAAGGGTGGATTTGCACCGCGGGCGCTGCTGGAAGGTTGGCCGCCTCTCTGGAACCCGAAGCGGCTAGAGTTTTCAAATTTCCCCAGGAAAGCGCTATGGTTCTTTTTGGTGGGGGCGGTCTACTCAGCCAATTCAATGGAATAGGGTTCCCCACTGTGCACCGCCGTCCAGCCGTAATTAATAAGACATTGATTGATGGCAGGGGCGCTGATTGGTTAATACGTGCAGACGGGCTTATCTTCGCCCTCCTGCTGTTTTATGGAGTCTCTGCGGAAATGAACTGCCGCGGCAAACTAGATACTATGTAAACGGACAAATTAGGTGTAAATTGGAGGTTTCTGTTTGCCGAGCCCCTGCTTGCAAGGCCTCTCAGCCGGCAAAAAGCGGCGGTTTGTATTTTCCCTGATATCTCGGGAACGGTTTGGAGTTTTGGGACGGGGAAAAGAGTGTCGTGCTTGTGACGGTGTGGGGCGTATTTGGGCGGTTCCGATGGGTCTCGGAACCACTCCAATTATTATTTATAAAATTTATTTTCCATTATAACTCTTCAGCTGAATCCTAGATCTTCCAAGTCCCAGTCTAACAATCCAAGCTCTTCAAAACACAAGCTATTCCACCATTGTTTATTAGGTGGCTCTGGTCAAAAACCAATAGTAAGCCCCAAGTAGAGGAGACCCATTGAATGAGTGGGGATTTGATAAGTCAACATCTATGTCAGTTCCATTGCTTCAATAGCCCTATTCTAGCTGCAGCTCGTTGTTTCAGAATTACAACGTGTATGAAAAATTCCTCCTGTTCATAGCTACACCATGCCTCATTTAATGAAATTCTAACACTTCCCTGCTTATTTACCTTCCCCCCTTGCTAGACTTAAACAAAGTGCTGAATATTCAAACTTTTATTGGAGAGTTGTTGATTCCAGTTAACTTTCTCAAGGAAATAAGGATGATAGAAGGAAAGAAGGTGAGACCAAATGTGTGTTTAACATCCACATATTTCAAAGTGCAAATAGCAGGCCAAGTCTATGGCAACAGAGCTGATATAAATATTGTTAAGTGCTGATATCTCCTGCTCTTGCCTCGGGTGAGATATTTTAGCCAACCCATGCCTGCTACTCACGTATGCCTTAATCAAAAGGTGAACGGCATATCTGTAGATTGATGTCAGTGTGGGAGGGGGAATTTTATTGCCAGTGGCTGGGTGCAACTAAAGATGTGATCCCAAGGAGAAATAGACTGAGTTTTGGACCACTTGTGGAAGGATGTACAGGGAGATGTAATCCAGCCCAACCAGAGGTATAGCTAGGATTTGGAGCGCCCAGGGACAAAATCAGTTTTTGTGCCCCCTCCTGCCCCCCAACTGTGTCTCACTCACTGAGCACGGGGTGCCTGATTCTAGGGGAACAGCAGGGGAGAGGGAGAAGGGTCCCTTTTTCTCACACCCTCTTTGGGGGTCTCTTGGACAAGGCTCTCCTGTGCAAACCACACAGCGTGCGGATAGCGCCAAGCAGGCAATTTTTCCCCAAATCATCACCTCTGTAGCACTCTTCCCCCTCCTCCTTTCCCCCAGTTAAGGCCTGGGGATCGTTAGCCTGGGGAAAGGAGAAGATGGAAGCAGGTGATTGGATTGTTTTTTCCAAGCAGCACCTCCATTGCATGCTTCCCTCTCCTCCTTTTCCCGGGCCAACAATCACCAAACCTTAGCGGGGGTGGGGTGGAAGGAGGAGGGGGAGCAATCAACCGTGGTGCTGCTTGGGGAAAAACATTGCCTGCTTCCCTCTCCTCCTTTCCCCCAGCTAAGGATCGCCAAGCCTTAGTGGGGCGAAAAAAGGACTGCTGGAGGGATGGCACATGGCTTCCTTCTCCTGCTCCCCCTTCAGGCGACTCCAGATTGCTGCACACCCCAGGGCAAATGCACTCTTCCGCCCCCTCCCTAGTTACGCAAGTGAGCCCAACACTGATCAGTGCACAAGCTGGACCGTTTTTGGTCCATCTGTAGGGCTTCTAATGTTGAGGTTTTGACCAGAGCAACTGTCCAGCAGACGGAAAGGTTTCTTTAAGGGAAATAATGCTGTGCATACCAACCCTTTTCACTGGGGACACTTTTCTCATTCCCCGATCCCACCCACAGTTTACACTCAAGGAGATGCATGTCTGCATGGGGAAGAACAGAAAGAGAGGGCCTCTTCAGGTTTCTTAGAATGTTCCTTAACCTGGGATGTTGTTGTCAAGCCTTTGCGTCTGAGTCCCAAACCTGAATCTTTGGTACCAAGTCACTGGTCCACATCTTTGACATTAAGCCCTGCATCCCAAACTGCTAGTCTGATGAGTCCATATTAAAAACAAGCTCCCTCCCCCAAAAGGGAGGGGATGGGGCTTCTAAGCCACAAGCTGGAGTCACGAGTCTTTGAGCAATAACCCTGAGTTGAGTCACCAGTGCAACAGCAAGTCCCCACTCTTACCCACTCTGATCTTCCTGCAACTTGAGATGGCTCTCCTTAGGGTTGTTTCCTTTCATCAGGTTTCTGTCTTGACCCTGCAAGGAAGAGACAGCTTGCCTTCCTTTCCTTGAGATTAAAAGGGGAGTCACAGCTCCCGACATCTCCCACTTTCACTGGGCTGTCCATCACCTTCCCAACCCCAACTGTCTTTCTTTAATAGAAACAAACCTTACTGTTTTCGTAGAAAGAGTGGACGTGACTCCTCCACAAAGAGTAAGATGTGCTCAAGCCTCCCTTTCACATTGCTGAACCAGTAAACTATACAGTAGGACCCCAGTATCTGCAGGGGATTGGTTCCAGACCTTCCCGTGGATAATGGAAACCGTGAATAAGAGAGAACACCACAATTTCCCCAAAACTGCTGTTTTGTGACAGTAGCTTGCTTTACAGCTGCTGTTTTATGACAGTAATTTGCTTTATGGGTGCTGTTTGTGATAGTAGTTTCGTTTACAGCTGCTATTTTATGAGAGTAGCTGCTGTTTGTGACACTAGCTTGCTTTGTTTATGACAGTAGCCCGCTTTGTGGCTGCTGAATTTATTTATTTGATTTTTCCCTCTGCCATCCGTGGATAACTGAACCAGTGGATAATGAATCAGTGCATACGGGGGTCCTACTGTGTGGTGGTACATTCATCATTAGCTAGCAGAGAGCTCTAATATTTCCACAGCCAGAAAAAACTATTCTCCATTTCCCTTCCTTGGTACTTTTGTGTAATGCTGCCAGTGCACAGTAAATGGAATGTCTGCCATGCTTCCTTCCACAAAAACAACTGCCTTCCAGCACCAGTCAAAATATTCTAAACATAAAGAGCCACCCTAATACCCTTGGGTTGCTGTTTTTTACTCTGTAAGAATTGCAAGTGTGGCAGGAGAATAAGGCTACCAAATCCTTATAAGTGAACTATAAAATGGAGGACTCACAGGTAGCTTTCCTCAGACTGATGAAGCTGTTTGGAGGAGCAGCGGAACGTTTCAGTCTCTCAAGAAAAAGAAGTCTCATTGTCATGACTCAACTTCCAGATAATCTCACCTGGATGACTGAGAATCTTCATGGTCAAAGCCAGGTTGCTCTGCGCTCTAGCAAATTTCAACAAATGCTGTTAGCTTTAGACCATAATCTATGTCTAGTGATGCTTCTAATCTGCAAAACCCACAATGACAGTCCTTAAAATCTTTCCTCTCCTTAGGAGACAGTGCAGATGCAGGCAACAGTGTTGATCCAACCAATCAGTTCTGGTAGAACTACTGGGTTGCTCAGTAGTTTAAGCATCTGGGTGCAAAGCCACAGAGTTGTGCCTCAACAGAGGCTGGACTCAGTGATCCATAAGATCCTTTGTACCTCTGAAATTCTAAGATGATGATGATGATGATGATGATGATGATGATGATGATGATGATGATGATGATGATGATGATGATGATGATTGTTTTTTATCTCTGCCAGGAGCAGGTCATGTGAAAAGTTTATGCCTCTGAGGTTTGGGATAGTTAAGCTGCCCAGTCAGCTAACAATACTAAATTATGAGGAAAGTGAAGGCTGTGTCTCTTAGTGGCTTCCATCAACACTAACGGTGGAATTGAAGCCAGTTCTTCCACCCGGATTAATTTTTCCAGCCACCTTAAGCCAGTTTTTCATGTCCTCATTCTGGCTAAAGTGCCACATTTGCAATTCCTTCTTTTTGAAACAGAGAGAACTGTAAAAAAAAAAAAAAAGAAGAAGAAGCCAAGCCTCGAATCCTAAATATACATTCTTAGAAGTCACATTAAATGAGACTTGAATTAAGTGCAAATGGAAAGAGCACACACACAGAGAGAGAAATCTCTCCGTTGTGTACTCGGCACCAATTCAAAGGCACAATCTTCTTTCCCACAACAGGAGGTCTGTTTGACAGCACCGAAACATGAAGCTTCCCAGCCTTTCAAAAAACTCAACACACACACACACACACACACACACACACACACACACACACACACACACACACACACACACACACACACACACACACACACACACACACGGGAAGCAGATAAATTGACAAGTATTTTGGTTGGCCAAACAGCATCAGGGATATGTGTGTTTCTTCGTGCCTATATTTTAACACTTCTCATGCAAGCAGTAGGTTACTCTGTCTTGATAGCTAACAGACACCAGACATCCTGACTAATAAGTTAGGCAGCCATTAGCTATTCAAATATGGGGAGAGAGAACACTATTCCATCCACCACTTTACTCCCTGAATGCTAGTTATCTGGACTAGAAGTGTCCATAATCTGTGCCAGGATGGCTACCATTTCTATATGGCCTACATGTATTTTTCCATACTGAATCTTGCTACCTGGTGCTTGGGACACTCTCATTTGGAGAGTACTCTGAGACAGGTGATTTTGTTTTTGCTCAACTATTTCTTTCCTTCTTTTTTATTAACAACAGCCATGTTCCAGAATTATCCAAATTCTTTAGAACCACAGGAATTGTTGGAGCTCAAGCTCCTATTAGGTTTCTGCCACAATGAATCATATGTTTTTTACCAACAGAGGCCAAATGTTCCATAAGGATGCTGCTTTGTTCTTATTTTTCTGCAAAATTTTATCAGCCTCGTGGCGCAGTGGTTAAATGCCTGTACTACAGCTAAAACTGTGCTCACGACCTGGGGTTCAATCCCAGGTAGCAGGCTCAAGGTTCACTCAGCCTTCCATCCCTCCGAGGTCGGTAAAATGAGTACCCAGCTTGCTGGGGAAGGGGGGGCAATGTGTAGCCTGCATACTGTGTTTAAATTGTAAGCCGCCCAGAGACTACTTGAAGTGGTATGGGGCAGTGTATATAAGCAGAATACTTTGCTTTTTAATGAAGGCTTTGTTTCTCCTTTTCACTTCAATATATAGCCCCCCATGCTTCTGTACATGTTGCTTAGCTTGTATATAGATCCTAAAATTGCAGAGACCTTGTTCTCTCTCTCTCTCTCTCTCTCTCTCTCTGTGTGTGTGTGTGTGTGTGTGTGTGTGTGTGAGAGAGAGAGAGAGAGAGAGAGAGAGAGCATGCGTTCTAGCTCTGCCTCTCACTTCTGTCTTGTCTTTGTTTCTGTGCCTGTGTTTGAATTTTTTATAGAAATTAAATTGACTAGACCGGAGGCTACTTTCTCTCTGATCTAGACATGGGGTCACGAAGAGCCAGTCACAACTGTAACGACACAACACACACATATAGAGGAAGGACAGGATCGGTTCTTGATCATCCCTGAGTGCAGGATGCGCAACAATGGGCTTAAGTTGAGAGAACCCAGCTTTCCTGAATATCAGGAAAAACTTCCTAACTGTTAGAGCAGCATGGCAATGGAACCGATTTCCTCAGGAGGTGGTGTGAGTGCTTGAACACTTGAATCTCACACAGGCCTCTATTCAGAGATAAAAATAGAACCTTATGGGACAATGGAGAACTGGGAAAATGTTGAATGATTTGCAACGCTTTATCTCACAAGAGTAGAGAGACATGCTGAGATGGCCTCAAAACCTACATTTCTGGCTTAAGCCTCCCACTTCCATTTGGGAAGTACAGTAGTTTTTAAACAAAGGAGACTGGCACACACATGTGACTCTGATTTTTTTTTTTTTAGAACTTGCATGTCTATTTTCTTGCAAATATTTGAATTTTTTGTATTTATTTATTTATTTATTTATTTTATTTATTTACCAACCAGATGTTTTACCCGTCCCACTACCAAGAGATCTCTGGACAGAAGAAATTTTTCATCAAGCAAAGAAGTACAGGGACTTACAGAGCAGAATTAGCGTCAAGCCTCCCCAGAGCAGATACAGTAATCCCTTATTGTCTTATCAACTGGCACTTCCCATCTCAATAATGCACTCTGACTAGAGAAGGAATAAAAAAAAAGTTTGATTTACATACAGTTGAACAGATCAAAAACAGCATACTGTACAAAAAAAGGACTGCTCCCAGCAGCTTCAGACTCACTGCTGACCACACTGACATTACTACATTAACTGCAAACTACCAGCGGATAAAGGCAGCATGCAAGATTGAAATCCCTCCAACGTATTCTCCATCATGGTGCACAGCCTGATGAAGACCCATGTGGGGTGGAAAGCTAGCCTATGTTTGGGATCTTTCAGTAATCTAGTAACATTTCACCCACCCTTGCCTGCTGGGGTTACAGATGGAAAGTCACATTTCCAAATTTGAACTGGGAACAGCTGTTGCATTCACCCAAACCCAGCTTCTTCTCAGAAGCTGACCAGCCTACCTAGGTAGCAGCAGTGTCTCATTTCCTTCCCAACAGAGTGGTAACTTGTTTTATCTTGCTTCTGTTTAATAGTATTGCCAAAGAAACAATAAAACTTCTGCGGCTACAATCACCAGCTTCTACCAGTAGCACTTATATTTATTATGATCGTATGTAAGCATTATAGTATGCCTTGAGGGTGTTAAAAAAGAACATAAAGTATGATTTGGCATTTAAAAAAGCGAGATGTTTTCAATATTACTCATTCAAGAGGAAAAATAATAATTCCTGTTTAAGACATATATTTCTGCTCTTCCTTTTTTTTTTTAGCTGAAGGCTTCTTGAAAAACGTAGGCAACCTCTAATAAAAGTGAGAACATCACTACTGAACTCCAAACAAGCTTTTCAGATGAGACATGGAATGATTTCTATATAAGAGTTAAAAACAATCCACTTGTGTATATTTTGAAAAAACAGAGGAGTCGGAAGACAGCCAGGTAACAACTGTTCTGTTCCAAGCTGCAAAAACTGGCTTACTTAATGAGGGATTCTGTCCAAAATAAGTAAGTTTTCCAGACTGAAAACAGAAGTGTTCTCCATTTCCCCAGGAAAGAAGGCTGCATTCAGCACTGCCACTATCACTGGTACCCCAAGGCTCGGTTCTGGGTCTGGTGCTCTTCAACATTTTTATTAATGACTTGGACAAGGGAGCTCAGGGAATGCTTTTCAAGTTTGTGGGATAGCTAATACCCTGGAAGGCAGAAATAAAATTCAAAATGATCTTGATAGAGTGATAGGCTGCAGCACTGTGCTGAAAACAACAGAATGAAATTTAACAGGGAGAGCTGCCAAGTACTGCATCTAGGAAGAAGAAACCAAGGGCATTTATACACAACCCCTAAACTCCGGGGCAAATGGCTCCCAGCTCCGGAGCTTAAAAATGTTTACCCACCAGCTCCGGAGTTTACAGGAAATTAGGTGCGACCACGCCCACTTTAGCGCGTCCCAGCGCACCTTTCAAATACCTGCTCTTCCGTCCTGAAAATTCCTTGATGCGGTGTAAAGATAGTGAGTGTGGGGCTCTCCTCGCTTCTGTTTGTTGTTGTTTTGGCTCCCGCCCCTTTAAGAGCTACTTTACAGACACAGGAATCTTGCTGGCAAGAGCGAGAGCCAGAAGGAGAGCCAGAACAGAGGTGAGGCAGGATCTGTTTTTCCTTTTTTTTCTCCCTCCCCTCACGCAGCCAGCAGCCAGGAAGTGCGGAGGGGTGGGGAAGCAGGAAGAGCGACAAGCCCCTAAGATCTCTGGTCCGAATTTAAGTGGCCAGCGGATCTTAGGGGTCGTGTAAAAGCGCCCCAAGTTACAAGATGGGGGACACCTCGCTCTGCGATACTACAAGTGAGAAGGATCTTGGAATCGTGATAGATCGTAATCAGAATATGAGCCAACAGTGGGATGTAGCCACTAAAAAGGCAACTGCTATTTGCGGTTGCATTAACAGAAGTATAATTTCCAAATCCTGTGAAGGGCTCGTCTCCCTCTGTTTGGCACTGGTTAGGCCTCACCTTGTGTATTGTGTCCAGTTCTGGACACCGAACTTCAAGAAAGATGCCGACAAATTGGAACAAGTTCAGAGGAAGGCGACGAGGGTGATTAGGAGACTGGAAACCAAGCCCTATGAGGAAAGACTGAAAGAACTGGACATGTTGAACCTGGAGAAAAGACAACTGAGGGGTGATATGATATCATTTTTCAAATACAGTGGTACCTCAACTTATGAATTTAATCCATTCCAAATGCATGCTCTTAAGTTGAACTACTCTTAAGTTGGGGTGACTATCCAAAAAAATTGAAAAAATTAGTTAAAAAATTAAAAATGGAAAAAAAAATTGTAAATTGAGCAGACCATATCTAAAATGTGTAAGGCGGCAGTTAAAACGCCAACAGTTTTCTGCTCTTAAGTCTAATTGCTCTTAAGTTGAGCTGGTCTTAAGTCAGGGTACCACTGTATTTGAAAAGCTATCATTCAGAGGAGGGTTAGGATCTGTTCTCGATCGTCCCAGAGTGCCAAACATGCAACTCTGGGAATGCATTGGTTTTAAAATGACAATGTTTTCAATGTTAGTTTCCATCACTCATAACTTTACATGGAACTTTACTGCAAGATGTCCCTTTAACCTGTTCTCAATACTTGAACATGCCTTTGTCTTGTAGCTTTAATGTAATGATCCTTTTTTGTAAAAATAGTCTAAAATATTACTGCTGTAAGATGTCCCTCAATTCCTTGTTCTCAAATACTTGAACATGCCTTAATTGTACTGGACTGTATATATTGTCCCTCATTCTGTAAGCAGCCTAGGATCCTTTTTCCAAGGAGAAAGGTGGGGTAAAAATAGTCTAAAATAAAACAAACAAACAAACAATGGCTCAAGTTAAGAGAACCCAGCTTTCAGCTAAATATCAGGAAAAACTTCCTATTGTAGAAGTATGGCAGTGCAACCAATTGTCTCATGAGGTGGTGAGTGTTCCAGCCATGGAGGCATTCTATATAAATTTGCAAAACCACCTGGCAGATAACCTTTGATTTGTATTCCTGGATGGAGTGTGGGGTGGCTCAAAGTAGGACAGCTTCAGTTTCAATGTTTTTAATCTCCAGAGATAGATGAGGATTGGTTTATTCTAGGTTCCACTTGTCTCTCTCTCTCTCTCTCTCTCTCTCTCTCTGTGTGTCCAGTTATCCGCAAAGCTCTTCTCCAGCACCATCTGCAGAAATTAATAGAAAAGTCTTCCACATCATAACCAGATGTTAAGGCGAGGCTGACCGCCTCCACAGAGATAGTTGGCAATTGTTTATCTCTCTGTGTGCGAATGTGGATTCTGTATTCAAAAAAAATTTTTTTTGGCCTGCTCTTTGGTGATAAAGTGTCTCAGGGCAGCCTACCAATGTTAGTTGCATCACGCAAGGGTAAGCCCCAGGGTCCTCATCTAAAAGACATAGCAGAGGAGAGAGAGAAAAGGTGTGGGTTAGAAGAAAAAAATGAAATCCCAAGATGACAGTTCTTAAAATTATAATTGCTCCTCCACTACCAGCTAGTGAGGAAACACCTTTAGACACCCTGGTGGTATGGCTACAAAGAAAGTGCCAGCTGGGCACAGCCAACCACAGTCAGGCAGTGAAATAGCATTGCTTTTGTTTTTATGTGCTTTGCTTGAAAAAAAAAAACCTCTTGTTCATAAACAGTACAGAAGGCTTTGACGGCAGGGAGTCAGGGAACAAATGTAACAAGCATGGCATAGAGTAGCAGAGAAATGGGGAAAAAAATTGCCTGTGCCTCTTCAAGCCCTCCCTAGAGATGTAAAATTTCCAAAAATTTTGACGCTCGGAAAAAAACTGTCCCCCAAAAAAACCAGATTTTTTTGGGAAAATTGAAAAAAATGCTACATTAGCACTCCCCCCTTTTACAGTCATTCTGTTACTTTAGGAACATAAAACATGACTGTGGACAATTTGACTTGGCATAAAATGATCACAACTAGCATATTAAAATATGTATAGTGTGTCCTAACAATTATTACAAACAGAACGTACTTTTAAAATTCTATTTATTTGTAATTTTAAGTAACAAATAGAGTAACAATCTCCTGAACTGTTTGCTAGTTTATGTGGAACAAAAAATCTCTACAAAACAATGTTTAAATATTCCGAATTCACAATTTTCCTCTTCACAATATTAAATAAAAATAAAATTAAAACCTCATTCTCATAAAAAGAATTGAAGAGAGGGGAAATGTATAGAAGGGAGTGGGGCTGTTTCAATGATTTTTTCCGAAATGATTTGGAAAATATTTCAACATGTCTTAAAAATATTTTATTCATCATGTTAAAATAAAACATTCCATAATCTGTTTTTTTCTTTTTTCAATTTTTCCAATTTTTCAGGAAAAAAACAAAAAAGCTTCAGGAAAAAAATGGGGGGGCAGTTTTTGTTGGTGATTTTTTTCTGGTTTTTTTCCCCAGGCCTTCACATTTCTAGTCCTGCCCATTGTTTCCCAATTGTTGAGTCTCAGCAAGGCTAGTCCCTGCTGAACACTGCTGGACCTCAGAATACCCAATAAAGAGAGTCCAACAAGAGAGTCCCAATTAATTGCCAATTTATTGAGCTCAGTAAATGTAGCAATGGTGAACAACCTCCACAAGGCAGAGAAGATTGCCCACCCCGAAGACCAGGTGTACAGATCTTTTATACCCCTTGCTCCTCCCACAAGGTTCGCACAGACCCTTGGGATAGGTAGATGGGGGTCTTCAGGGAGGCCACCAATGGTGACAGTCCGAGATATCTCCCAGGGCGGTTCTGGGGGTGGTCACAGAGTCCTGTAATACTACTCTGGGTTAGTCCTGCTATCCAGGTGCGGCTGAGCCATTTAGGTATCTGATGGACCATAAGGTTTGGGGACAATAAGGCAGGAAAAAGGTGGCTTTTGTCCAATTATCTGGGTGATTACAGAGAGCCCTTTTACACGACCCCTAAGATCCACTGGTAGCTTAAATTCGGATCCCCCCAGCCAGATATCATGTGGGTTTTGTTCCTCCTCCTGTGTTCCCAGCCTTCCGCACTCTGTTGCTTCTGTCTGCAGTGAAGGGAGGGAGAAAAAAAAATGCAGGCTCACTTCCACCTGCCATCAGAGCAGCCCCGTAGGGATTCCTGTCTGTTAAAGGGGTGGCGGGGACAACAAAAACAAACAGAAGGAAAGGAGAGACTGCCATCCGCAGCTTTACAATCCGCATCGGAATTTATTTTACCTCCGGAGACCAGGTACTGGTAAAGTGCACTGGGGCGCGCTTAAGTGGATGTGGGCATACTTTATTTATTTTTTTAAAGTCTGCTGGGAAAACAATTTTATGCTCCAGATCTGCAAGTGTTTTGCAGCGGATTTTAGGGGTTGTGTAAAAGGGCTCAAAGTCAATAGAGAGTCCGGAAGAGTCAATAAGGAAATCCTAAGATGCCAGACAGGTTCACTGAGAAGAATGGATTGGAGAAAATGAGGTGCTTCTGTGCTGATGATGATCCTGATGATCCCGGAGATGGCCATTGTCCTGGAGATTTTTCCACCAAAACTGGAGTCAGTTGGTCAGGTCTTCCAGCTGGGACGAAGACAGCCTCCATTTCCCTCCTTCCAGGTTTTGTCCAAGATGGTAGTCCCATAGAAAACAGGGGGGTCGAGTGTAAGAACACATAAAAGCACACCCAGGGAAAGTGGGGTGGGGAAAATATTAAGAGAGTAGTAGGGATTTTTTGTTTGGTGCTTGTGGCAGTGTGGAATGTGTTTTGGGGATCTCAGGGGACCCCAAAAGCATATCTGAGAATTTCATTCTGTCCCATTGTGACTCTACACAATGATGTTCTCCGAATTGTGTTGTCACAAAGGTGGGGAAAGATTTGAGAATATTTTTACAGCCATTTGATTGTTTTTACAGTTTCATCCCAAAGATAAACTATCTGTCAATTTCTGCATGCTATCTAAATCCAGTGCAAACTGCATTGAGTTTGAAGGGATTTACATCCATTCATTCATTTACTCAGACCAAACTTGTAAAGAAGGAATTAAGAAAATACTGTGTGGTAATCAGGATTACACAAATGCAGGAGTAAGGTGATATCTTTACTGAATCACTAAAAGACATAAAACAAATTACAGGCCTGCACGGGTAATGTTCTTCCTGGAAAGAAGAGTACATATTATTTTTATTACTCTGTTACAGGAATGGGTTGAGGAAAGAGAACAATATTTATCATTATATTAAGCAACGGACCTAGTTAAAGACTTATTGTGTGGACTTTTTAGATCACATCTTTATCAAAACCAGCAACTACAAAGTGCAGGATTCCAACCCAAATAATTACCAAAGTGAGAGAAAAAACATTTGAATTAAAACGAATCATTTGGAAGTTATGCTCCAAAAGTAAAGAAATTAAGGCTAAACCAGTGACACACTGTCGCAGAGTGGTTGTTTATTAGTGGAAGACTGTGGGCCTTTTTACACGACCCCTAAGATCCGCTGGCCACTTAAATTCGGACCAGAGATCTTAGGGGTTCCTGGCTCTTCCTCTGTCCCCACCCCCCTCAGCACTTCCTGGTTGCTGGCTGCCTGAGGGAGGGAGAAAAAAGAAAGAAAAGAATGCCCGTTTACCTCCGTTTTGTTCCCGGCAGCATTCAGATCTCTTAAAGGGGTGGGGCGCAAAAAAAGAACAAACAGAAGCCAGGAGAGCCCCGCACTCACTATCCTTACACCGGATCAAATATTTGTCACATCCAAAAAGCAGGTACAAGAAAACTGCTGTTTGGTCGCGCTAAAGTGGGCGGGGTCGCACTTAATTGTCTGCAAAGTCCGGAGCTGGTGGGTAAATATTTTTAAGGTCCGGACCTTGCAGCCATTTGCGGCGGAGCTTAGGGGTCGTGTATAAACGCCCTGTGAGAGCTGTGTAAAAAGAGTGTGGGCTTTAACAAGCCTGATAGCAGTGCTAAAAATAAAGACGCAAACACAGCCGGTGATTCCCATCACCAAATAAACTGTATTTACAAAATATACAAGTCCAGCACAAAAACAAAATTGGCAGGCATATACCTCATAGACAGTCCTGTAGTCCAAACTCTCAGGATCCAAACCGACAAAGTAACGTGCTGCTCCTTCCAACCTCATCCCACACAATACAGGACAAACTCTCTCACTTTTATACATGTGGCTGATGCAACCATTGCTCAGCAATTTGATAACTGAGCATGTCCAAACGGCTCTGTCTTGCATCACCCACAATTGCATCATCCCCAATTGCATCATCCCTTGCAATATGACAATTCTAAATCCATTTTGTATAAACCTTAACACACACCCTTTTTTGCATTTTAATTTCTAAACTTAAATTTCAGTGGATGCCCTCTGCATATCTTGAACAGAGGTACAAAATAACTCCATTTATGGAGTGCAAATGTGTCTTTGGCTATAATCAGAAGACATAACTATTTACTGATCTGCCTCCTTGACAGGGAAGAGAAAGACTTTTGTTACTTACCATCCAAATGGATCCCAATTGTAAAACCCTAGAAATTGGACTAAGCCTGCTTACTGACAATCAGTCATTCATTATTCATACAATAAGACACAGCGCAGGGACAGGAAAGACGTGCCAGGAAACTTCCATCCCCATGTACCACAATTGGAGACTGAAGAACACACACACACATTCATACAAACACATGGAAGAGGTACTACTCTGACTGCTTTATTGGAGTCCCCCCCCCCATTTCAGATCAGAGAGTGCCAAAGGGAATTTGTCAGGAAGTTGAGTTGTGGCAACTGGTCTTCTTTTGTTGTGATATCATTACATATGTTGTAGGACTTTTCTGGAAGTTAAGTCATGGCAACTGGACTTTTCTTGAGAGACTGATGCTGCTGATTGGATGAGTAGCGAAACATTTCAATCTCTCAAGAAAGAATTCCAGTTGCCATGACTCATCTTCCAGATAGACTCACCTGGATGACTAAGAATCTTCACAGACATGTTGTAGGACTATTTATTTTATGTATTATCTATTTATTTTTATACAGTGTACCCTCGTATAACATACAGTTTGTATAACATAAAATCTGTATAATATAAAAAATTCTGGAGATAGGGGAAATTTGCTTAACAGAATTGTCTATGGGGCAAATCCATACAACATAAAAATGGTCGCAATTAGGGATTACTCTGTTTTCAATGCATTGCTATGGGAAATTTGTATAAAGGAAAATTTGCTTTACATAATTTCGTTTGGAACGAATTAATTCCTTTATACAAAAGGTACCACTGTATTTGTATACCACAGAACAATTTTCCCCAAAGGAAACTCTGGGTGGTTTACATAAAGCAATTTATGTAACTGCTTTATGTAACACCCCCCCCCCATTTGCTTTTGGTGTTACTGTTGTTCAGTCATTCAGTCATGTCCGACCCTTCTGTCTTCCACTGCCTCCCGGAGTTTGGTCAAATCCATATTGGTTGCATTGATGACACCATCCAACCATCTCATTCTCTGCCATCCCCTTTTCCTTTTGCCTTCAATCTTTCCCAACATCAGGGACTTTTCCAAGGACTCCTTTCTCCTCATGAGGTTGCCAAAGTACTTGTGCCTCAGCTTAAAAATCTGTTCTTCCAGTGAACATTCGGGGTTGATTTATTTCAAGATGGATAGGTTTGATCTCCTTGCAGTCCAGGAGACTCTCAAGACTCTCCTCCAGCACCACAGCTCAAAAGCACCTATTCTGCGGCAATCAGCCTTCTTTATAGAACAGCTCTCACTTCCATACATCACTACTGGGAAAACCATAGCTTTGACTATTCGGACCTCAGTTGGCAAAGTGATGTCTCTGCTCTTTAAGATGCTACCTAGGTTTGCCATTGCTTTCCTCCCAAGAAGCAGGAGTCTTAATTTCATTGCTGCAGTCGCCATGTGCAGTGATCAAGTAGCCCAAGAAAATAAACCCTGTCATTGCCTCCATTTCTTCCCCTTCTAGTTCAGTAGTTCATTCGTGTCCAACTCTTCATGATCCCATGGACCAGAGCACACCAGGCCCTTCTGTCTTCCACTGCCTCCTGGAGTTTGGTCAAATCCATTTTGGTTGCATTGATGGTCCAACCATCTCATTCTCTGCTGTCCCCTTTTCCTTTTGCCTTCAGTCTTTCCCAACATCAGGGACTTTCCCAAGGACTCCTTCCTCCTCATGAGGTGACCAAAGTACTGGAGCCTCAGCTTCAAAATCTGTCCTCCCATTGAACATTCGTGGTTGATTTCTTTCAGAATGGATAGGTTTGATCTCCTTGCAGTCCAGTGGACTCTCAAGACTCTCCTCCAGCACTGGCAGCCAAAAAGCTGAGGTCCAGTTTTGTCAAGAATCCAAATCTTCTTCCTAGCATTTTCCTGCAGATGTAGGTTTCACTCTTTGGATCTTGAAATGCCAGTCTGTCCAGCTGGCTCCATCTTCAGGGCACACACTGATACATTCTTCAGGTCCTTATTGACAGTGTTCTCCCATCTTTGTTTTGATTGCCCATGTGGCCGCTGGCCATTGATTTTCCAGTGGTAAGCAGTTTGGGCTATGGTAGAATACGCCACTCTGAGGACATTGGCCTACCAGCAAATGTGGCTTTCTCTCACTTCCTCTGTAATGGATATCACACCGAGCAGCTGTCAGATAGTACAATTTGTTATGTGGTCGAGTAGGGAGACACCCAACATTCAATGGAGCATATGCATTTCCATGGCATGGAGGTAGCTCTCTACACCCACTGCTGATGCACAGCACTTCTGCTACACATTGCAACAGTAGATAGTCGACTTATAAATCTTAGATTTGAGACAAACTGGCATTTGTCTGTCATAAAGCACATCAGTGAGTTCTTGCCAGCACCACCAAGCCACATTCACCCTTGCCTGTATGTCACCACTGATGCCACCATTGCCATTTAAAAGGTCCTCAGATCAACTGGAGCTACCCTGAAGCATCTCACATTTTAAAACAAATACTTTTAAACATCAATACTTTTCAAAGTGGGAATTTCTTTTACATTGCACATTGCACGCTTTGTAAAGGCCATTAGCAATACCATTTTGACTGACTGGTAATCATATACTCCAAAAGCAAAGACCTTCAGGTCAAAACTAGTGCCATTCCCTCAAAACTGGAGGTGTAATATTTCTGAATACTTTGGGAGGAAAAAAAAACCCCAGAAGATACCCTGTGCGCCCCCCCCATTTTCCTTGTCCCTCCCCCCAGTTTTTTTCCCATGGCTTCCAAATTTCCAGAATTTTTTACATCTTTAGTCAAAGCAGGGTCACGCCCACGTTATTTATTTATTTATTCTGCAACTTAAAACTTCTAATTATTTCTTAATTACTGTATTTTGCAACTTAATTCGTAAATACAACAAATGAGGCAGAAATTCCCGCCAGAAAGGGATTCAAACTCCCAAACTCCCCCGGCCCCGAGCGCCCTCTGACGGCACCAGCCATCCCTTTTTGCCTCGCTTTCCTTCCTGAAGAGGCGGCGGCGGCGGCGGCACCGGCACCTTTTGCAGCAGTGTGGCTCTCCGGCTGCCTTTTACGACAGCCCGAGGAAGGGCGGCGCTTCACGTCTCCGCCGCCTTCGCCCTCGCCCGCCAGGGCGGCTGAGGCGGAAGGAGGGCGAGAAGCGTCCTTCCTGCCTTCCGCGCTTTCCGGCAGGAGCCGATGGGAGAGGGGCGGGGAAGATGTCCGAGCGGAGGAGAGGCGGCGGGAGCGGGAGCGGGAGCGGAAGAGGAGGCGGCGGCGGCGGCGGCGGCGGCGGCGGCGGGAGCAGCGGGAGCAGCAGCAGCGAGGCGGGCACGGAGATGCCGGCGAAGAAGCAGAAGCTGAGCAGCGACGAGAACAGCAACCCCGGGGACCTCTCGGGGGACGAGAATGTGAGGACGGGGTGTTGGGCGGGGGGAGACTCCATAGAGATGCTCTCTCTCTCTCTCTCTCTCTCTCTGTGTGTGTGTGTGGGGGCGGGTGCGTGCATACATGGGAAAGCGACCCCCCCCCCCCAGGTTTTGGTGCCTGGCTGTCCCAGAATAACCTCACCCTTCGGAGATTGCAGAGGGGAGCCTCTCCCTGGGGTGCCTTCTGGGATTTCTTCTTTTGCCCCCTTTTATTTATTTATTTATTTATTTATTTATTTATTTATTTATTTATCATCATCATCATCATCATCATCATCAAACAAGATACGCTGGATTTTGTATTACAAAATTACTGTTATTATTATCCTCATCATTATCATCAAATGATCACACAGCAAACAAGATAACTGCACTGGATTTTGTTTTACAAATTATTGCTATTATCATCAAATGATCACACAGCAAACAAGATAACTACACTGGATTTTGTATTACAAGTTATTATTATTATTATTATTATTATTATTATTATTATCATCATCATCATCAAACTATCACACAGCAAACAAGATAACTACACTGGATTTTTATTACAAATTATTATTATTATTATTATTATTATTATTATTATTATTATTATTATTATTATCATCATCATCAAACTATCACACAGCAAACAAGATAACTACACTGGATTTTTATTACAAATTATTATTATTATTATCATCATCACACAGCAAACAAGACAACTACACTAGATTTTGTATTACAAATTATTATCAAATTTTCACACAGCAAACAAGATAACCACACTGGATTTTGTATTACAAATTATTATTATTATTATTATTACCCCACCTTTCTCCTTGGAAAATGACCCAAGGTGGCTTGCAGTAATGAGGGACAGTATACAGCCCAGAACATTTAAGACATATTCAAGTTAAGAACAGGAAATTTAGAAGAGGCATCTTAGAACATTAAAAGGTAATACTAGAGCAGAGCATGCGGCTCCCGGCCAAATTGAATGCGGCTCTTCTGGGAGGGAAGAAAAGGACAAGCGCCAAGAAGAAAAGCTGTTGCTGCTGCTCCTGGAGAAAAATGCGCCCCATCCACGCTACGGGCTCTTTGTTCACCCGGCCACCGAGCGGGGGGAAGAAAAGGACAAGTGCCGGGGGGAGAAGAGCAAAGCGAGCAGACGGGTGCTCCTTCTAGCTGCAGCTCCAGCGTCAGGCGGAATGCGCGGGGCCTGAAGGAGTGACAAGGGCAAGGCCATGACGCCCAACGAGGGGTGCAGGGAGGGCTCGGTGGGCCGCGCCGGGGCCCACTGAAAGAGGGGGCGCCATACCGCCTGCAGCGGGTCAAAGTCTGCCCGCCCGCCCTGAGCCTGACAGACAGCACGGAGAGAAGGTCACCTGCTGGGCTCTGAGGAGGAGGAGGTGGGGTGACACGCAGGGAGGAAAACAAAAGATGCCAGAAATCCCACTGAGATTATCATCCCATCACTCCAACAAGGTAACAAAAAACACCTGAGTGAGCATGTTATATTATGTGTTTAATATATTATTGTTAAAATTATATGCTTTTGTGTGAGTGTTTGTCTGTTTTGGCAGGTCACTGCGTGGTGTGGCTCTCTGACTCTCACAGTTTAAAATTTTGGCTCTTTTTGTCGAACTTGTTCGCCACCCCTGTACTAGAGCTATAAAGAGCACGCAAAAAGAAAAGAAAAATCCATTATGAGGGGTGGAAAGTAACATGGAAAACACAGGTGTTCTTAGGAAATCAGTCAATGCAATCAGATATGGTAATCCATATCCAAAGTCTGGGAGCAGCAACAGAGAATGCACCTGTGATGCACCTGTGAAGGTGACAGGATGGAGAGAAAGGCCTCTCCTGATTACCTTAGCACCCGAGCCGGTTCATACCATGAGATTCGATCTTTGAGGTAGCTTGGACCCAGGCCGTTTTTGTGCTTTAGTGGAACTGCTTTATTTAGTAGGGGTGAAATGGGATCTCTGTAACCCCCCCCTCCCCAGTCAGCAATCTGGCTGCTGCATTATCAGTTTCCTGATACTGTACTTTCCTTTGGTAGCCCCACATAGAGTGCATTACAGTAGTTCAGCCAGGAGGTCACTAGGCAGGCCCTAGGGCATGTGTCACATTGGCCAGAGCAGGTTTCTCAAGAAATGAGTGTAACTGGTGTACTAGTTTTAATTTTGGAAATGCACTCCTGGCCACAGCTGTGACCTGGGCATCTAGGCTCAAGGATGAGTCCAGAAGCACCCTCAAGCTATGCATCTCTTTTCAATTGGGTCTAATCCCATCCATTGCATTTCTTTTCACCTCCCTTTCTGCTTCCACCTCAAAGGATTGGGGTGTCCCTGAACAGGGATTGGGGTGGGGTGGGGTTTAAGGGCAAAAAAGAGTAAAAATGAGGGAGGTCGCTGTGTGGAGAGTGAACCTAAGAACATAAGAACATAAGAAGAGCCATGCTGGATCAGGCCAAAGGCCCATCTAGTCCAGCTTCCTGTATCTCACAGCGGCCCCACCAGATGCATCTGGGAGCGCATGAGACTAGATATCTGTCTCCTGATACCACTCCCCTGCATCTGGCCCTTGAAGTACCCTGGTTTAAAGCCTAGAGATTACACATCTCCATCATGGTTTGTAACCCGTGATGGACTTTTCCTCTAGGAATCTGTCCAATCCCCTTTTGAAGGCATCCAGGCCAGATGCCATCACCACATCCTGTGGCAGGGAGTTCCATAGACTTAAACCTGGGTGAAAAAATATTTTCTTTTGTCAGTTCTTACTCTCCCAGCACTCAATTTGAGTGTATGTCCCCTAGTTCTGGTATTTTGAGAGAGGGAGAAGAGCTTCCCTCTATCCACTTTACTCATACCCTGCATTATTTTGTATGTCTCAATCATATCCCCCCTCAAGCGCCTTTTTTCCAGAATAAAGAGGCCCAATTGTTTTAGCCTTTCTTCATAAGGGAGGTGCCCCAGCCCAGTAATCATTTTTTTTGGGGGGGGAAGAGGTTGGATTAGACCCCCCCCTTTAAAAAAAAACCTGGCCTCCAGGCTTCTGAGTTGGCAGTCTTGTTTGCACACAGGCATGCGCCTTCCTTAATATGCAACTAGAATTTTAAAAACGGTTGTCTTAAGTCATTTTTCTTCCTCCTCACCCATTCCCCTTTCCTTATGTGTTACGTCTTTTGGATGAGAACCTTAAAGCTGGCATGCGTGCATGCAAAAAGAGAGTAAACTGAGAAAAGACTTTAGCTGGAATCCTTTTCTCTCAAATTGAGGCTAGTTATGTTTCGAGATGATGTTGAGGATGATTTCCATCTTAGGACAGCCCTCTGAATGAATGACTTGTCGAAGATCCTGACCTTAGCAGCCTTGGTCAAGTTTTGTAAACTAAAAGCCATGGTTTCCCTCATTGATTCAAGCCATTTCCTATTTTGTCTTGTTTTTCTTACTGTCTTCCATTTTCCCTAGAATTTATTATTATTATTTTCCTCCAGTCAGTCCAGCTTTCTCATGCAGGAGTCATGTCCAGACATCTAGATTTGCCATTTACTTTGCAGTTGAAAGATGCACAGAGGAAGGATAGTTTATGCCCTAACAGTGTAAGTCAGTGTTGGCGAACCTATGGCACGGGTGCCAAAGATGGCACTCGGAGCCCTTTCTGTGGGCACCTGACATGGCCCCTTCACAGCCACCCATATTCAGGTTAAATGGCTACATTGGCACTTTGTGGAAAAATTAGTGGGTTTTGAATTGCAGTTTGGGCACTCAGTCTCTAAAAGGTTCGCCATCACTGGTGTAAGTAGTGGAAGGCACATTCGGGTCCCATAGTGTTATCCAGTACGTGCAGTGGTTTGGGGTTTTATTGGTTATATGGTATATCAGGAAGTGTTCTGGATGCATCTGTGGCAATATGTAACTCCAGAAGGGTATCTAAACTTCTTCCTGGCAGAAAAGTAATAATCTTGATGACCTAAAACCTCTTAAATGTAATGTGGCATAACCATGCATTAAGTGGCTGGATGCTCAATAGTTCAGATATCAGTGTCAAGGCTTATAAAGCAAAAAAAGGGAAAATAAGGAAAGGAAAAATAAGGAAAAATAAGTTATAACCCGGCAGAGCTTTGTACTGCCCAGTGGAAATGCATTTGGTGTGGGCTACAGAAGATCCAGATAGCAGTGCTTAAAAGAAAAGCACAGACACAGCGGTGATTCCCTTCGCCAAACATATCTGTATTTATAAAATATTCAAATAGCAAACTTTTTAGAATCGGCGGGCATAAGCATAGTCAAAATACAGTCCAGTCCAGTGATCCAACAATCCAGGAACTCACCAATCTGACTGGCAAAATGACTGCTCTCTCCAACATACCCCAGCCCCATGTGTTATACATCAAGCCTCCTTTTATACTCTTGGCTGATGCAGGAGTGATTCAGCATATGGAAAACTGAGCACGTGCAAAGTGTCACCTGATGTCTATGCCTATCTGACAAATATTCCACAGGTGTGCAGCAATTTCTGTATAGTCATTCTCCCAGAATTCAATATGCCAATTTACTGTACATATTTCAACCATATAATAAGAGACGCATACATCTGGCTGACTTTATTTATTTTAGTTGGGGCATGAAATGGTATCCAAATTGTTTGCTCCTGTCAGCTAGACAAGGAGAGATGCAATTCTCTCCTCAGACTGCATTTCAATTCCTTGGCCCCAAAATCTGTTCCTTAGAACCTTCGTAAACAATGTCTTAGATGGTGCAGAGACCTGCAGGAAAAAGAAATTTACAGAATTATAGATTTTTATAATCATTCATATTTATGGTTATAATTATGGTGTGATCATATTGTTTTTGAATGTATTTTTTGTTACTGTGGAATATTGAGAGTTTGCAAGTTTTAAATGTATTTATGTACAATATTTGATTTATATACAACTCAGTGTAGTGTTTGCAGTAATGCTGCAGTATATAAATTGAATAAATAGGGTGGGATCATGGAAAATGTCCTTTACTTGTTCCATGCCTTCCATCATCAGCAGAGAGGTACTACTTGTGACTGCTATATTTTCTGATTATTTTATTGGTCTTTAGGTATCTTTTCCATTTTAGTGTATTAGATATACTAAGCTACTTCACACTGAAGTGAATTTTCAGTCTTTGTCACAGGGCTTTCCCCTTATGAGGAAAGGCTAAAACATTTGGGGCTCTTTAGTCTGGAAAAAAGGTGCCTGAGGGGGGGATATGATTGAGACGTACAAAATTATGCAGGGGCTGAGTGAAGTGGATAGAGGAACACTCTTCTCCCTCTCACAAAATACCAGAATTAGGGGAAATCCACTCAAATTGAGGGTTGGGAGAGTGAGAACAGACAAAAGAAAATAATTTTTTACCCAGCGTGTGGAGCTCCCTGCCACAGGATGTGGTGATGACATCTAGCCTGGATGCCTTCAAAAGGGGATTGGACAGATTCCTGGAGAAAAAGTCCATCACAGGTTACAAAACATGATGGAGATGTGTAATCTCCAGGCTTAAAACCAGGGTACTTCAAGAGCCAGATGCAGGGGAGTGGTATCAGGAGACAGATATCTGGTTTCATGCTTCCAGAGGTGGGGCCACTGTGAGATACAGGAAGCTGGATTGGATGGGCCTTTGGCCTGATCCAGCATGGCTCTTCTTACGTCAGGGGTCCTCAACCTAAGGCCCTGGGGCCGGATGTGGCCCCCAAGGTCCTGAATCCGGCCCCTGGGACCAATTGCAACCCCCCTACCTACTCCCTGTTTTGTGAGCAAGCCAGCCTCCGCAGCTGCTTTTGGACTGTGATCCGGCCCCCAGTGGTGTCTGGGTGGTGGTGGACCGGCCCAGTGTTTGAAAACTTTGAGAACCCCTGTCTTATGTTCTTATGGCTTTCTGTTTATATATAGAGAAGGTAAAAATAAGAACTTTAAATTCACAGACCAAAATAAATCTGAATTGTTTGTTTTGAAAACCAGCCTGTTTTATGTTTTCAGGATGATGCTGTTAGTATCGAGAGTGGAACTAACACTGAACGCCCTGACACACCTACAAACACTCCCAATGCGCCAGGAAGGAAAAGCTGGGGAAAAGGAAAATGGAAGTCCAAAAAGTGCAAATATTCCTTCAAATGTGTAAACAGCCTCAAGGTATGTCTGTGAAGATTCTCAGCCCTCCAGGTGAGATCATCTGGAAATTGAGTCGTGGCAACTGGACTTCTTTTTCTTGTGAGATATAAATGTTTCACTGCTCATCCAAGTAACTTCGTCAGTCTGAGGGAAGTTGATGCCAGGCCTCCAATTTATAGTTCGCTATGGTGAAGCTGCTTGGATGAGTATTGAAATGTTTCAATCTCACAAGAAAAGAAGTTCAGTTCTCATGACGCAATTTCCGTACAGCCTCAAGTTATTTACTAATAATATAAGTCTCTAAGTCTCCTTTTGTGTAAACTGACCAAACCAGAGAGGGAGAGAGAGAATGAGAATAAGAATGAGAATGAATCTGATACTCTGATAATATGACTGATACTATTAACAAGAGTAATGGAGCTCGTGGTGAGTTGTGATCTACTGGATTATATTATCCAGTATTCTGTTTGAAACAAGAGGCAGGATTCTTGCAAAAGGAGATGGCACAAATTTTGTGGTTTGAACTTACCTTGGTTATGATTTTTCCCCCTTTTTCAGGAAGATCATGGCCAGCCGTTGTTTGGAGTACAATTTAATTGGCACAGCAAGGAAGGCGACCCCTTGGTGTTTGCCACGGTTGGCAGTAACAGAGTGAGTGGCTGTGTACAAAAGAGTGCTTCCTGTGGTTTCTTCTTTATTTGCTTTATAGTCCCCAATGTTTGGGTCATCAGATGGTGTTTGACTTCAGTTTCCAGAAGCCCTGGTCAGCATGCCAGTGTTCTGGGATCCTGGAGTAGGGGTGGAGCGACATCTGGAGTCCCGAAACCAGATGCCACTCCTACCTGCCCACAGGGTCAGCCAGTACTTCTGAGTCCAAAAGCCGGATCTTGCAATTTGTAATGTAGTAAAACGGTAAGATTGTAAACTTAGGGGTTGTTGCTGATGGTCATTGTAGGTGTATACGTGAACCAAGTTAGGTGTCTGGCTGTAGGGGCCAGGGGTCGGGAGTTCATTTCCTCACTGGGCTTTGCAGAAAGAGCCAGCCTGTGTGGCCTTGGGCAAGCTGCACAGTTCCCAGAAGAAGAGAATGTTAAACCACTTCACAGACTGTCTACTTAGAAGACCTTGAAGGGGGTCACCGTGACTTAGAATTGACCCGACGACACACTGTAGTGAGGGTGGTGTTTAATAGGGATGGGTTACGAAACGAACCACACGAGCCCAGGTGGTTTTCAGAACCGGCTGATACACGCAGATTCAATTGCTTTACCTTTTTCTGTCTCGTGCAGGGTTAAAATCCAACAAAGCATGCTGCAACATCATCTGTGCTAGATCTGTGATGCTGGCCAATCAGGAGCTGCGCAGGGACAGGCATCATCCCACCTCCCTCTGATAGGCCAGCAGCACGAAGCAGGAAATATGACCAGTGTGCTTCCTTGTTGGATTTTAACCCTGCACGAGACAGAGAAAGGTAAAGCAATTGGATCTGTGTGTATCAGCCGGTTCCAAGGACCACCTGGGCTTGTGTGGTTCGTTTTGTAACCTACTGGCTCTGAAACGAAATGTCCATCCCTAGTGTTTATGTTGATGTGCACTGGGGAGGAAAATGTGCTGTTGTGTAGGTGAGAATTCCAACTGAAGACGGAGTCTCAGCAGACGAGGGAAGCAGATATAAACCACTCAAAAAGACATTTTGAAGCTGTTCAAATAGTGTGACTCATTTTAGTAACTGCTTCGTAGGAAAAATATCTCTGTGAACAGTATTTCGACTCCATCCTTGCAGTAAATAAGAGCAGGGGACTAGAACTATTTACATCAGCTGTTTCCAACCTTGGGTAACCCAAGTGTTCTTGGACTGCTACTCTTGGAAGCTCAGGCCAGCACTCCTAGTGGTAAAGGCTTCTGGGAGTTGCAGTCCAAGAATCCCTATGTTAACCAAGAATGGGAACCACTGATCTGAATTAGAGATGGGCACTTCGTGCTTTGTAGATATTTGTGCAAAGGATGTCTGCAGCACCAACCCCCACCCTTCATCCTCTCCGGTCCACTTACTCATTTCTGCATGGGGCCAGGATCCTTCTGCAGGGTCGGAGCTCCTATCCAGGCAGGAGCACACAGCAAGGAGGTGGAAGGGAGAGTCTCCCTGTGCAGCCAATGAATGGGTTCCTGCCCAGATCAGAGCACTGGGACTGCAGAAGGACCCTGGCACCATGCAGAAGCCAGGGAGTGGTCTGCCAGAGCTAGGGGTGGTTGGCGCTGTTGACGTGCTTCATAAAAATAGGTACGTATCACAAAGTGCCCATCTCTAATCTAAAGCTGATTGCTTACGTCTCCCTGTGGCAGCAGGGTTGAATCTGGCTGCCCAGATATTGATGAACTAGAAATATTCGTCGCTGTTGACCAAGAATGTTGAGGACCGAAGTTTCACTATTCATTTCTGAAAGTCCACAGGTTGCCCGGCTGTGCCCTGGGCATGTCACGGCTGTCATCAGCAGCACAGTGTAATAACAGAAGATGTGCCGGAAGATAATTTAAGCCAATTCCTATTCTGATACCTTATGAATGTACACAGTCAGCACCAGTTTTATCCTTTCCTTTGCATAAGTGAAGGGAAGGTTAGCTGGGGAAATGCTCCCCATTTAAGTTCTGTGCCTCTATATATTCTGGGATGGTGGGTTTCATTGTACACTGCTCGAAGTGACCATTGGTCAGATGGGAGGTTTAGAAGTTTAAAAAAAATAAAATAAACTACAGTGGTACCCCGACTTAAGAGCAATTTGACTTAAGAGCGGAAAACTGTTGGCATTTTAACTGCCGCCTTACAAGTTATAGACATGGTCTGTTCAACTTGCAATTTTTTCTTTTTTCTTTTCATTTTTAAACCCCCCCCCCCCAATTTTTAGATAGGTACCCCGACTTAAGAGTAGTTCGACTTAAGAGCATGCATTCGGAATGGATTGAATTCATAAGTCGAAGTACCACTGTAATTAAATGAATGAATGGTATATGTTGGTTTTAGTATACTATGTGGACAAGTTTGGGTATGGCAATTAGAAACATTGCTCTCTTGTGCCTTGTCTTTCTCCAGGTTACTTTGTATGAATGCCATTCCCAAGGAGAAATACGGTTATTACAGTCTTATGTAGATGCCGATGTATCCTTGAATATATTTGTAGGGATGCTGTTAAACTGCTGTCCTAGATAAATACAGTAGCCCCCCCTCCTTATCCACCAATTCTGTATCCACTGATTCAGTTATCCACGGTTGGTGGCCAAAAAATAATTCAGCGGCCCAAATAGCAGCCACAAAGCAAGCTGCTGGTTTCTCCCTCCATGCCTTTGAAATTGCAGGCATTTTCGCACAACCAATGCCTCCCTGTGGAGTGGCGACTAGAGATGGGCATGAATAAAAAAAAAATGGCGTTTCGTTTGTTGTTTAGGGGGTCCATTTCGGTTCGTTTCCATTTTTCGTGAATTTTTGCAAAAAAAAATCGTTTTCGTTTTTGTTTGTTTCGTTACCGTTTTGTTACCATTTATTTCAATTTTTTGTGATTTTTTTTAGCTTTTAAAGCAATTCAATGTATTTCCATAACGAAAACGAAATGGATGACAAAATTTCTGGTGTTTCTGTTCGTTTCATTTCATTTTAGAGATAAAATTCGTTTGTCGTTTCGTTGCATAACGAAACAAAAAATGAAAATGGAAACAAAAAATTGTTCGTTTCGTGCCCATCTCTAGTGGCGACTGAAGGGGGATCCCGAGAGGTTCAGGGTGAAGGCATGTACTTTCACCTCGCTTACGCAGCTAATCGGAACCACTCCCAGCGACCTGGAAACAAGGGATGCAAAGACTCACTTTAACTTTTGAATCTCTCCTTGCTGGCCTCCTGCCACTGCTGCCGTTGTCACGCGACTCAAAGCTGCGGAGGAGTCAGCTGACCAGGGGGTGGAACTGCTTGTCCCAAGGTGAGGGCAGGCGGGCGGAGGGCAGGCAGGCAGCACTGCCTTTGTCTGCTCCTTTCCCACGGACGTTCACGGTCAGTAGCAGTGCTGCGCCTTCACGAGGGTCCAGCCTGGTGGCTGAAGAGAGGAGAGCCCAGCCCTCGGTTTTGCCTGCGCCCTCTCAGCCTCCCCAGCCAGCCCCAAGCAAGCAAACAAGCAGGCTGGCTCGTGAGCTGCGGGCTGGCCAGAACTAATTCATGGTGGCCGAGGGCAAGGGCAGCTCAGCGACGGCAGAGGGAGACCAGCACGAGTTGGCCCATTTGATTTTTGGGGTTGCTGACAGGGTTATCTGTTATCTGCAGATTTCATTATCCATGGGGTGGCCTGGAACCAATCTCCCACAGATATTGGGGGTCCTACTATAGCAGTGATGGCGAACCTTTTAGAGACCAAGTGCCCAAACTGCAATTCAAAACCCACTAATTTTTTTGCAAAGTGCCAATACAGTAATTTAAACCTGTATACAGGTGGCTATGAAGGGGCGATGTCGGGTGCCCACAGAAAGGGCTCCAAGTGCCACCTTTGGCACCCGTGCCATAGGTTCGCCATCACTGTACTATAATGCAGTGGTCCTCAACCCCCGGGCCGCGGACCGGTGCCGGTCCGTGGAGCAATCTACGCCGGGCCGCCGCCCGAGGAACTTCCAATCATTCCCCTGTGGCGGCGGCCCGGCTCCCGGAAATGAGAGAGAGAGAGAGAGAGAGAGAGAGGGAGAGAGAGAAAGAGAAAGGAGCCCTGCTCGGAAGGGCCGCTTTCTCCCGGCGACTCCCGAACCCCTCGGGCTCTTGGCTGGCGGCGGCGAGGCAGGCAGGCCGCGTCTGTTTTGAGGTGAGGGGGGGAGGGGGAGGGGGCGGCTCAGGCCGGGCCGGGCTTTGGCCGGCCGGCGCCGCACGTGCCTCTTTTTAGGGGGGGGGTGTCTCAGGCCGGCTGGGCTTTGGCCGGCCGGCGCCGTGCGTGTGTGCCTCTTTTTGGGGGAGGGGGAGGGGCGTCTCAGGCCGGGCCGGGCTTTGGCCGGCCCGCGCCGCACGTGCCTCTTTTTGGGGGAGGGGGAGGGGGGCATCTCAGGCCAGGCCGGGCTTTGGCCGGCCGGCGCCGCGCATGCCTCTTTTTAGGGGGAGGGGGTGTCTCAGGCCGGCTAGGCTTTGGCCGGCCGGCGCCGTGCGTGTGTGCCTCTTTTTGGGGGAGGGGGAGGGGGCATGGGTCTTTTCCCGCCGCCGCGCCTGTGTTGAGGTGGGCGGGGCGGCGCAGGCCGGCCCGGGTGTTTTCCCGCCGCCGCCGCTGCGACCCCCCGCCATCGCGCCCACCCTGCCCCGCCATCGCCGCCACCATCACCGCCGCCGCCGCGACCCCCGCCATCGCCGCCGCCGCCACCCCCCGCCATCGCGCCCGCCCTGCCATCGCCGCCACCGCCGCGACCCCCGCCATCGCCCGCCGCCACCCCGCAATCGCGCCGCCGCGCCACGACCCCCGCCATCGCGCCCGCCCTGCCATCGCCGCCGCCGCCGCGGCCCCCGCCATCGCCCGCCGCCGCGACTTCCCCCGCTAATCGCGCGCCGCGCGCGCCCGCCATCGCCGCGCGCGCCGCGACCCCGCCATCGCCCGCCATCGCGCCGCCGCGCGCGCCGCCCCCCCCGCCATCGCGCCCGCCCGCCGAGCGCGCGCGACCCCCGCCATCACCGCCGCGCGCCCGACCCCCCGCAAGTGCGCCCGCCGCCGCGCGACCCCCCGCCATTGCGCCCGCCCCGCCATCGCCGCCGCGCGCCGCGACTCCCCACCATCGCCCCCCGCCATCACCGCCGCCGCGCGACTCCCCGCCATCGCCCCCGCCATCACGCCGCCGCGCGCGACTCCCCCGCCATCGCCCCCCGCCATCACCGCCGCCGCCGTGACCCCCGCCATCGCCCCCGCCATCCGCGCCGCCCGCGACCCCCTTCTCGCCCCCGCCGCCATCACCGCCGCCGCCGCGACTCCCGCATCATCGCGCGCGCCGCCGCGCCGCGACCCCCCCCCGCAAGTGGGCCAGGGAAAAATTATCAAACATTTACCGGGCCCCGGTGATAAAAAGGTTGGGGAGCACTGCTATAATGTTCTATGCTAGTCATTAGAAAAGTAATGTATTTTCCCATCTATAAGATGCCCCCACGTTTAAGACGACCCCCACTTTTCCAACCCAGAATTACAGTTCTGCAACCTCGCAATTCTCTCCATGTAGAAGATGATCCTCAATTTTTAGTCCAATTTTTTAAGACAAAACATAGTTTTATACATGGAAAAATACTGCAATCAAACATAAACACCAGCACTGTAAATTCCAATTTTAGTATATGTGCTGCCAAAGTGAGTACAACCAGCACTGTACTGTATACATCTCTAGTGCACCTGCATTTGGAATACTGTGTACAGTTCTCTTCAGTGCAGCTGGGAAAGGATATTATAGACATGGCAAAAGTGCAGAAAAGGCAGGCCTGAATGATTGAAGGGTTGAAATAAGACACCCAGTCTGGGAAGTTTATAACGGTTCATTATCTTCCCTTCAATTAAAAGGCAAGCAGGGTGGGCCATGATTAAGGTGTTAGGCTAAACTGGGCTGAGTTTGACTTTAGCACTAATTACCAGAAGCAGCTGTGTGCAACCGGAGCTTCCTATGAGACCTGCAGGAAATAGAAACACTGTGCCCGAAGGTATTGGGAAGGATTATAGCCAAGGACGGTGAGCTTAAAAAAAGTTACTGCCAAGTTTCCTGTTTCTGGGGCTGGACAATCATCTATATTTGCTAATTGTTTTTCTGCCCAAGCTGTCTCTTCTGAGAAGATTAACACGTGCTGCTCACCCTGGGTTTTACCTGTTCACTTGGCCCTTAAAGGTAGCCTTTGAGTCTCACTGCTTACTCTAGGCTTCCCTGATCTATTACAGCAGTGGTGTCCAAACTTTGGCCCTCCAGGTGTTTTGGACCACAACTCCCACAGTCCTTTGTCATTGGCAATACAGCCTTGGAATTTTGGGAGCTGTGGTCCAAAACATCTGGAGGGTCAAAGTTTGGACACCCCTGCATTACAGGATCTGCATCTGACCTCCAGTAAGTTCATGGCTTACCAGTCCTTTTTACCAGTTGTCTGTCTTTGTTTTTATTTTAATGTGCCAAAAACAAAATGGGTCATGAAAACACTTTCAAGGAGCAAACCACGCTTGCCTTGTAAGAATCATTGTTGTATCTTCTAAATCGCCCGTTTGTTGGCCGACCACAAATTGATTTTCGAAAGGAATACATGAAGTTTTATTTAAATATTTGATGGGCCCCCTCGTCAACCACACAGTATGTACATTCCTTGACGGCACACCGCAGGCAGATGAAAACTTCTATACTTGCGCGTGGACTTACGACAGCAACACGAGTCATCCCCTTTTGGCTGTGGCTGGATCTAGAGGAATTATTAGGATAATTAATCCAATTACAATGCAGTGCATAAAGGTGAGTTGAAACAAGGTATAAATGCTGTGCGCAAAAGCATTTCTCTGTTTCCCCACCCTCCCACCCCCAATGCAAAACATCTAAAGATACGCTGGAGGGAATAATCTAAGGTCTAAATTTTGTTGTAGCACTATGTGGGCCATGGGAATGCAATCAATGAACTGAAGTTCCATCCCCGGGATCCTAACCTCCTCTTGTCTGTAAGCAAAGGTATGAGAATGGTTTCTTTTCAAATGCTTGGGAATGCTTCTGTTACAATAAGACGGAAAACCAGGTGGAAAAGCAAAACATAAAATATGACTGACTTGTTGATAGTTAGATAATATATTACTACCAACATGTTTCCATAGAAACTATTCTCAATTTATGTTCATTACTAGTATTGGCTTGCACCTTTTCCCCTCGTCTTGTCTGATTCTCACTTCCGCTGTTCTTCAGTCATTCTCTGGGTCAGTTTGGGCATGGCCCTGAATCATAGTGGAGTATTATAGGGATTACCTCATACTGGGAACTTCCTGTTTCTGAGGAAACAGTCCTAAGAAAGAGCTTGGGTGCATCCACTTCTGTTTACGCTCAGTCCGGTTTGGTTTTGGATCCAGTAATTAAATTATACTTTACCAAAACAAGACAGAATCATTATTTTAGCACACACACTCAACAAGTGTATTGCTTAGCACAAAGGCCTTTGCAAAATACAAGGTACTGTATAATACTATATAATACTATATACATTAAGTGCAAGGCTTTTGTATTAGTTTAAAATTTCGAAGAAAACAAATGTTTTTAAGAAACAATGGGTTAATAAAAGATTATGCCATTTGGCATTAAGGCATAAGAACAGCCTTGCTGGAACAGGCCACAGCCCATCCAGTCCAGCATTCTGTCTCACACAGTGGCTCACCATTTGCTTCAGGGTATTTCCGAGCAGATGTCTTCACCTGCTTTTGATTCCCCGCAAATGGCATTGAGAGATATCGTGCCTATCTCTCCAACCCTGAGGTTGTCCTTAGGCATCCATAATGATAGCCATTGATACCCCTGTTCTCCATGAACTTGTCTAATCCTTTCTTAAAGTGGTCAAGGTGGACAGCTGTCACCACTTATTCTGGCAGGGAGTTTCACAGACCAGTGATCCTATGGGTGAAAAAATACTTTCTTTTATTTGTTTGAGATCTAGAAGAAAACAGTTTTTCCTTACCTACTTTGTCCACACCGTGTATGATTTTATAAACTTCAATCGGGACACCTCTTAGGCGCCGTCGTTCAGGAGTAAAGAGGCCCATAAAACGTCAACAGAGGCATTCGGGCATAAAACATCTGCAGGGTGGCATTAAGGCATAAAATATCTAGAAGGTATTAAGTTGCCTGTCCCTCATTTGAACAAACTAAAGTTCTCAGTTTGGATGTTGTGAGAAACTCTAGTTCAGTGATGGCAAACCTTTTAGAGACTTGAGTGCCCAAACTGCGATTCAAAGCCCACTAATTTTTCACAAAGTGCCAATACAGCCATTTAACCTGAATACAGGTGGTTGTGAAAGGGCGATGTCAGGTGCCCACAGAAAGGGCTCCAAGTGCCACCTTTGGCACCTGTGCCATATGTTCGCCAACACTGTTCTAGTTAGTTTAAACACTTCCTGTCTCTTTGCTAGACTTCAGGCTCTACCAGTTATAACACTTTACATGTTATAGCACTTTAGCACAGACGGGTGAAGTGGAGCTTCCATATATTGCTGGACCACAACATCTCAATCTCAGGAAGAGGGACCTGCATTTTGTTGCCTTTGTGGTTGTGTAAAATAACAGTTGCCAACGGTTCTGTTTGCATGTGTGTATATTCGTCCTTGGGACACAGATTTGGTTTTTAAAACATTGCTAACACTTGGCTTGCATAACTCTAGCTAAGAAACAAGCCAAAAGCTACAAGAACTGCTTTTCTGAACACAGAATACGATCTTCCAGTTTATTTCTAAATAAATTTCACTCTCATTCAGCACGGTAACTTTAGTTACTTTCGTTCAGTCTGGAAGATGCATAAACTAATGAATGGTTTCGACAGGTAATAGTTGGCCACCTGTTAGATAGTTCTGTGTTTGTCACAAACCTGTTCATAGTGGTTGGTTGGTGATCTGCAGCCTAAGTGTTTAAAGTCCTGCCTTACAATTTGTCTAGTGTTCAGGAACAGGTAAATCCTTTTGTTGTCTGTTGTTGGATTTTAGCTGCCCTCACCCCGTGTCACAAAAAAGCTTTAAGGATTTTGTAAGATAATGTTCCATTACTTCTTAGGTAATTGATGTGTTACAAGATATTATAGAGAACTGAGAAAGAAAACAGAGACAATGTTTTGGTTATTATGAAGCTAGTCGCCCATTATTATTGACATTTCTAAATATTGCTGCTATGTGCCATGTATTGTATACTCGTTTCTAGTTTGACGGTACCCATCCTTGTGTCCCCAGATGTTCTTGGACTACAACTCCCAGAAGCCTTCACCACAAGTTATGCTGACCAGGATACCTGGGAGTTGTAGTCAAGAACAACTGGGGACCCAAGGATGGGAACCACTGGACTCTAGGGTTTAATACTTCTTAGATGGCTGCTAAAATTAATTGTGAGATGCATGGCTGACACAGCCCACCTTCTGCTTTTGACTAGATCATGCACTGAGATTATGGAATATTCAGACGGACACTTTGGTTGCAATATTTGGAGGAGTGGAAGGGCACAGAGATGAAGTTTTAAGTGCAGTAAGTGGAAGATCCTTAACTAGCTGCAAAACGGCCCATGCTTCCTTTCCTTTTATATTCACCTTTGCCAGACATGTTCACAGTAGCTTGTTAGACTGATATATGGAGACAAGATAGTCCTTCAAAAGGCATGCAAAGAATAGATGCTTCAGCTTCTGATTTAACTGACTTGAGTGCTTTCAGATGAGTCTTTTGTTGTGCGGTTGCCATGCCTCTTTCACACAAACTTGAGCAAGGAGTAGAGATGGTATTGTCTTCTATTTGAAGACCTATTTGTTGTTCTCTCACTGCTTATGCTTTCCTGCCACAGAAGAATTTTTTTGTTTGGGAACATTTTGACTCCTCCGTTTGGCAGTGACTCGTAGAACTGGGGGCTTTTAGTATCTTACTGGACTGATTTGAGTACTGTACTGATTTCATTTTGCTGTTGAAATAAAACCTAAGTTACTACGATGTGTGTGTCTAGGATTATGACCTCCTTGGTGAGAAAATCATGTCTTGTGGCATGGATCACTCCCTAAAACTCTGGCGGATCAATTCACAGAGAATGATAAACGCTATCAAGGAGTCCTATGAATACAACCCCAATAAAACCAACAGGTAAGGACAATCCTGATTGTAATTTGATGCCCCCCCTGCCCTGATAACATTCTTAATATATCCCTCAAAACCACGTCTGCAGCATTTAAAACGGGCAGGTCACTGACTCTTGAATTGGGCTCACCTCAAAGTTGGCTTAGGACTTTTTATCTGCAGATACAGGGCTCTGTAATGCAGTCCAGTACATCTTTGCTCAGAAGCATGTCCCGCCGGGGTTAATTGAGTACAAGCTTGCAGTACATATACAGTAATACCTTGGATAACAAATGCCCCTGATAACGAATTTTTCGGATAATGAATCACAATTTCCAGGTATAGGACTGTCTTGGATAACAAATTTTCCCTATGGGCTGCCTCGGATAACGAATCGCAATTCTAGGTATAGGTCTGCCTCGGATAACAAATTTCCCCTATGGGCTGCCTCGGATAATGAATTTCCAGCATGCATCAGTAAAAAAGAGTTATCCTGGACTGCAACACATCTGTACCTTTAAAGTGCACGTTTGTTTTGAGCAAAAATTCATGTGTCTGGGGTCATTTTCCTAGGCTCTGGAACGGATTGATTGGTTTCCTATTCATTCCTATGGGAAACCGTGTTTCTGATCACGAATTTTTTTCGGAGAACGAATTAACTTCATTATCCGAGGTACCACTGTATCACTATTCTGTATGATCCATTTGCACAGGATAGATTTTATAACCGTGCTTATCCATGGAATTAATAGGGTTGTTTTTAAATGATATACTCTTTAAGTACAAGACTTTCTGGAAGGATATTAAAATAATCTCCAATCCTAATGTTATATGCTGGTTTGGAGAAGCTCTTGAACCACAGTCTCCTGGGTGACAGGAAACTCAGTCTGGGAAAGAGATATGTACCCACTCCCTCCCTCCTTCTCCAGCTTCTGTACCTTACCTTACTTTTGAACAAAGATCAGAGAATTATAGAAGAGCTGAATTGGAAGGAGTCTGTAAAGCTATAAAGTCTCTTCTCCCTCTCACAAAATACCCAAACTAGGGGACATACGCTCAAATTGAGGGCTGGAAGAGTAAGAACAGACAAAAGAAAATATTTTTTTCACTCAGCGTGTTGTTTGTGGAACTCCCTGCCACAGGATGTGGGGATGGCATCTAGCCTGGATGCCTTCAAAAGGGGATTGGACAGTTTCCTGGAGGAAAAGTCCATAACAGGTTACAAACCAGGAGGGAGATGTGTCATCTCCAGGCTTAAAACCAGGATCCTTCAAGGGCCAGATGCAGGGGAGTGGTATCAGGAGACAGAGATCTAGTCTCGTGTGCTCCCAGAGGCATTTGGTGCGGCCACTGTGAGATACAGGAAGCTGAACTAGATGGGCCTTTGGTCAGATCCTGCATGGCTCTTCTTATGTTTTTATGTTCTTAAGTCAACCCCCTTGGCCAATGCAGGGATTCAAATCAAAGCAGATAGCTCTCTGAAGCTGAAGAGGGAAGAAGGAGCTTGTATATGCATGTCTTTATTTCTGGACTGAGAAACCATAGGTTTTTACATCTGAACTGAGCCACTCCCCAAGAACAGTTCTGTGGCTATCTCTCTCTAAACATAGGTCTGTTTTTTCTTCTCTCCCTGTGCCACCAACCTCGTTCTTTTCTTACCAGGATATGTTAATTCTCTTCTCTGCAGGCCATTTGTCTCTCAGAAAATCCACTTTCCTGACTTTTCTACCAGAGACATACATAGGAATTATGTAGATTGTGTGAGGTGGCTGGGAGATCTCATTCTTTCCAAGGTTAGAATGGCTTCAGTTTGACAACCAATTTCATGTACTGTATATGTTTTTGATCCCGTTTCTAGAAGGATACTGATAAGCTTTTCAATTCATGGACTGTGAAAGCAGGGAATGCAGTGGGGTAAAGCAAAGTGTTCTGCTTATATGCCGCCCCATACCATTTCAAGCAGTCTCTGGGCGGTTTACAGTTTTTAATTACAGTATGCAGGCTACACATTTTCCTCTGACTTGAGCTAGAATTTTGCATTGTGTAAGTCTTTTTTCCAAGGAGAAAGTTGGGTAAAATATTCTAAATAAATAGATAAAATACTATTGATTGGTGCATTGAACAGCCTGTGTCCCATGTATACGATCGGTGAGAATAGTTTATGGCTTACTTTGCAATGTCTTTTCTTCTCTATAGTCCTGTGAAAATGCCATTGTGTGCTGGAAGCCTGGCAAAATGGAAGATGATATAGACAAGATTAAGCCCAGTGAGTCGAATGTGACTATTTTGGGGCGATTTGATTACAGTCAGTGTGACATTTGGTACATGAGATTTTCCATGGATTTCTGGCAAAAGGTAAGGGCAAAGATGACCTATGTAAGATTAATAAGGTCAGAATTAATTTACTTATATTTATTTTATTTTATTTATATATATATTTCTACACCGCCCGTCTTCCAGAAGAACACCGGGAGGTTTACAATCAAAACAATATAAGAAAGAAAAAAAGTATGTCAAAAGAATTGCTTATTGTAAGCCAATAAACAATATAAAATAACATGGAGTCCTCGGCAAGATGGCGGAATAAAATAAGAGGGAAAAAAATAAATTAAAATAAATTAAAATTAAAGGTCACCAAATGCCTCACAAAAAAGCCAGGTCTTCAAGGCCTTTTTAAAGGCAGGCAGGGACTGTGCAGGGCGCAGCTCATTCGGGAGATGGTTCCATAGCGAGGGGACAGCCACAGAGAAGGCTCGGTTGCGGTTGGCCGCTTTCCGGGTCTCCCTGGGCATGGCCCCCCAAAGTGAGAGCGCCCGCGATATTCTAGTGGGACGGGCCTCCGTTGATCTCTGGAAGATATGCTCTGCCAGGTATTCAGGTCCCAAGCTGTGGAGGTTTTTGTAAACCAAAACCAGGACCTTGAATCTTATTCGAGACGCAACAGGTAACCAATGCAAGCGAGCCAGAACCGGGGTGATACGGTCATATCGGCCCACGCCAACCACCAGTCTGGCCGAAGCATTTTGTACCCATTAAAGTCTGCGAATAAGAGTCAAGGGCAGCCCCACATAGAGAGCGTTTCAGTAATCAATCCTTGAGATCACAAGCGCCTTCACAAGTGTTCTCAGGGATTCCCCATCCAGATACAGACGAATCTGAACCTAGTGCTTGAATGGAGCTTACAGAGCTAATTTGTGGACATTGGCAGCAAGGAGCTTCTGTCACTGTAGGTCCTCATGGACTAGAGCTCATATCATTCAGTGGTGGTGAACCTTCCACACACCAGATGTTTTGGACCACAAATCCCACAGTCCTTTGTCATTGGCAATTACAGGCTTGGAATTCTGGGAGTTTTGGTCCAAAACATCTGGATTGCTAAAGGTTCGCCACCACTGTCCTAGACTATTAGCTGTACAGGTTGACACTGGTGAGCTTTGGAATCAGATGGCATCTGAAAAGATACAGTTTCCCTGCCCCAGGAGAGAGGAATAGGAGAGATACAGGCAGACCCACTCTGTAATGACACTCATTCAGCCTTGTGTATCTTGGGATTGCCCCCAGTCCTTGTTACGATGGATCCTGTTTTACCATCTAGACAGTCTAGAAGCATGTGTGAGTGAGTGAGACAAATGGACGAAAGCTCATCTTGTTCAGTTACTCATAATGTGCACAAAACATCAGTCTGGTTAATTCCAAATAACTCACAGAAGGCAGCATCATTTTACACAAACACTTTTAGTTAACGTAGTATCTTAAACCATTTATCTTAAACAGATGAGGAGGTGGGTGGGCACAGAAGTTCTGGATGAGAGGAGGTAATAAAGATAAAATGAAGAAAAAATATCCTTATACGAGATAAGGGTTTGCCCCTAATGGATATTGTGCATTTGTGCAGCAAATGGTATTAGAAGTTTGGATTTTTAAGCATGAAGCCAAAGATGTTTTAAATTCAGCTTCTGCATATGACCTCACATCCTTGATCACAGGCCATTTGAAGGGAAACCAACAAATTAGCTTCAGTATACAGTAAACCCCCGCCAATAGTGGGGGTTAGGGACCCACCCCACCCGCGATCCGTGAAAATCCGCGATATGCGGAAGCGGGTGGGGGGGCCTGGGGGGCGATCGCGTGGGGGGGGCAGCACTGAGCGATCGGATCGCTCGGCGCTGCCCTCCCACGCACCCGGGAGGCTTCTCCATTGCAAAGCATTGCCAATGCGTTTCAATGGAGAACATTTTCCAATTGGAAAGCATTGGCTCAATGCTTTCCAATGGGGAAAATTTCTCCATTGAAACGCATTGGCAATGCTTTGCAATGGAGATTCCGGCCCCGGCCGCTCCGCACGGCCCGAGACATCTCGGGGGGGGGAGCCATGCGATGGCTCCCGGCCACACACATACCCCTCCGGGAAGCCTGGGAGGCGTGCGGAGGGATGGTGGGGAGCAACGCGATGGTTCCCCGGGGGCGGTCCGATGCATTTTTGAGCTCTGGGCATATGGGTGCGATTTGTGTGCTCCTCGGACCTCATGTGTGGCCTCAACAGGAGATTCATTGTTCTCTGTGTCTTATTGCTGGAGCCCAAACCTGGGTATCTTGTAGAGAAAAATAGGCTGGGTAACAGTGTTTGAAGCTGGCTTGTTTCAACACAATAAGATTGTCTTAATTGTAAACTCTAAATAGTTGAGAATTTAGTATCACACAGATGCTTCCAGTCTTGTAAGTGTGGTGATGATCTGAGTAAAGCTGTTCCCTATAAAAGCAGCGTGCAGTAGAGAGGGATCCTTTTTTCACAGTCCTTGCCTCTTATAATTGCTAAAAGTCAGCAGCCAGAATCCTGTTGGGTAGTTATGCCAGCATAAGTGGAATAGCGTAAATTGCAGTGGTGAATTGCTACTAATTAGTAAGTTGCTGCTTATGTCCCTGAGCATGTAACCCACCAGTAGGATTCTGGTCAATGTATGTCATGACTAAATTACATGATAGGTGGCCAACCTTGTTTGTTTGGGTTGTCTTTTAATGCTGTAAGTAAGATGTCACTCAATTCCCTGTTCTCATAGTTGAATATGCCTTAATTGTACTGGACTGTATATTGTCTCTCATTACTGCAAGCCGCCCTGGGTCCTTTTCCAAGGTGAAAGGTGAGGTAAAAAATACTCAATAAATAAATAGTAAGAGATTGGTGGCCAGAAGATGTTGATCATTCCCTATCACTGCCCATACTGGCTGGAACTGCCAGGTCCTGAAATCCCAGAACATCTCAGAATCATTGATTCCTACCTAATCTCTAGAGCAAGTTTTAATGTTGAATCTGTTTCTTTGAGAAAACTAAAGGAAGTATAGGTGGCTTCAGGACCTCTTTTGTTGTTTTACAGATGCTAGCTCTGGGCAATCAAGTTGGCAAGCTCTATGTCTGGGACTTAGAAGTCGAAGATCCTCATAAGGCCAAGTGAGTATTTTCAAAGCTTATTACAGTAACTCCCTTCCTTTTTGTAGTTCATATACTGTGTATATCACAGGACTGCAGTATATGAAAAAAAGCGCCCTGGGGTAAGATGGAAAGGCTTGTTTCAGGCCTCCTGTACGTCCGGTTTGCAGAAAAGCATTTCGGAGTCCTCCAACCTGCCCAGAAAAGCCCCCGGAGGCCCCAAACGTGCTTTCTAGCGATCCGAAGGTCACTTCCGGTTTTCCGGAAGTGTCTTCCGGTTTGGCGAAAAGCACTTTTAGTGCCTCTGACGGCCCCGGAAGGTCATTGGAGGCCCGTTCGGGGCAGCATGAGGCCTGTGGTGAGTACAAGAGGCCCCAAATGGGGCCCCCACTCCCGACCTGACCCTGCATTTGCATTGCGTGGGTTTTCAATTATCACAGGTCAGGTCGGGTCCCCAACCCCCGTGATAGGCAGGGGTTACTGTACTTGCTAAGATTTAAGGAATGGGCAGGCTTGCCTCTGTATATCCCTGTTATTTGAGAAGTTCAAGGAAGTAAATATATTGATAGAGACAGGAGGCCATCCTTCAATTTTCAGATACTATGGTATCGTGCTCTGTATAGAAGTCCTAAAGCAACATCTAGTGTGGCTAAAAAGGCCAATTTGAGAGTGATGATCCCTTCCACATTGAGGACAGATATAGTCTGTCCCTTTCCCAGCCCCCAGGTTTTGCTGTTTCCGGGACTGCCTCTTTCCCTCAGCCCCGTTAAACACGTGTCCTTTCAAATTGTAGAAGGCCATGTTGTAATTTTCTCCTCCAGGCTGAACGATCGGAGGTCAGGTTTTCCCATCTGTTAAGGTCCATTCCCAAGGCCCTCAGATCCCTCTTGCAGATATCCTTATATTGCACCTGTGGTCTCCCTCTAGGGCGTGTTCCCTGCTCTAACTCTCCCTACGAAAGATCTTTCAGAATCTGACCATCAGACATCCTCACGACATGGCCAAGCCAGCGCCGATGTTGCTGTTTCAATAATGTAGATAATCTAGATGTTTTGGCCCACAACTCCCAGAATTCCAAGCCTAGATTGCCAATGACAAAGGACTGTGGGACTTGTGGTCCAAAACATCTGGAGGGCTAAGGTTTGGCCACCACTGGTATACACGCTAGAGATTCCAGCTCGTTCCAGGACTATGCATTATATACAGTGGTAACTTTACTTATGAGCAACTCTGCTTACAAGCAATTCGACTTATGAGGGGAAAACAGTTGGCGTTTTTAACTGCCGCCTTACAAAATTTAGATGTGGTTTGCTCTACTTATGAATCATTCTTTTTTGGAATTTCCCCCCTAAAAATGGCTCATATCTGAACCAAACCCAAAATACACACCTATAAATTAACTGGGATAAAATTAACATTTTAATGTTATGTTACCTTAAGGGAAATAATGCACTCACGTTGGCAGAGAGAACTTTTTCATGAAGAATGCCCCCTCTGGCAATTAGGTTTTCCCTGAATTTGAACTGTTCCATTTTAGACCTTGTTCTCGGTGGAGTGACAGACGTGTCAGGGAACCCTTTCACATGATGGCTTTGCATGCTGTGCCATAAGAAAACACTCCCTTGTTGGTTTTTTTTTTTATTTTAGTATGTGAATGGCTTTGGCTAACATGGGCCTGGAACAGGTCAGGGTTTATTTCAGTCATGACTTGGCATGGAACACCTGGCCTGTGGCGGTTGCTTTTGGTTAGGACTGAGCGACACAGGCACTTTTTAAGAAAGGTACCTGGGCGGTTTACAATTCAGTTATGCAGGCTACACATCACCCCCACCCCCACCCCAGCAAGCTGGGTACTCATTTTACCAACCTAGGAAGGATGGAAGGCTGAGTGAACCTTGAGCCTGCGACCTGGGATTGAAACCCCAGGTCGTGAGCACAGTTATAGTTGTAGTATAGAAACCCCCAGCCATTTCGCTGTTCATATACTGCGGTCCCGCTATATCGCATGCCGGGGGCTCCAGCTGATTAGCGCTGGGGTGAGGGAGAAAAAACCTTTATTTCCCCACCCCAGTGCCAATCAGCTGGAGCCCGGGGCATGGGGAACCGGAAAAAAGGTTTTAAAAGCTTTTAAAACCTTTCCCCCCCTTCCCCAAGTCCCAGGCTCCAGCTCAGTGTTGGATCAGATCCCCCACCGCCGCTTGCACGGGCTGCTGGAAAGTTTAAAATGCCTTTGGCTCTGTTGCTTTAAGGCAGGGCTGTCCAACTTTGAATGGGCTGCTGGAAAGTTTAAAATGCCTTTTTCTGGCCCAAAGTGCCTGAACAGAGGCTACTTTTTCCGGCCCAAAGTGCCTGAGGGCTACTACACTAATACCTGATTTTATCTGTTCCGAGCACATGCTCATAAGTAAAAAAAAATTGTAAGTAGAGCAGCAGATTCCCATAGGAATGCATTGAAAACCAATTAATCCATTCTGGAGGGAACAGATTTCAATGGGCCATGGCCATTGAACTGCCCCGCTCAGCTGAGACAGTGGGCTGGCAGACCCAAAACTTTGCTGGGGCAGTGGCGGTCCTTGGAATGGGGAAGGGAGAGGTGGAGAACTTATCCCCTCACTTTTTGTATTGGTGGCTGGCGGGCTACTTTGGAACCCTTCGCGGGCTACTGGTAGCCCCTGGTCTACCTGTTGGGCAGGCCTGCTTTAAGGCATTTTAAACTTTGGGCACCGCCCCCCCCCAGGCCGCACCTGACCTGCGTCCGCATATCACAGATTTTCACTCGTCGCAGGTCAGGTGGGTCCCTAACCCCCGTGATAGGCGGCGGGGTGTGTGTGTTACTGTACATCAATTTAACCACTGTGCCACGAGGTTCATTGGGGCCAATTAAAAGACTCCTTAGGCAAAATCAGGGGGTCAGTAAACATTTAGAACAGGAAGAATGATGCATGCTTGTTTAATAGACAGACTCATGTGTTATCTGTTAATGGCTTTCTCATAGCCAACGGTGAATTGTAGTGAGAGAGCCCCCCCCCCGGCTGTAGCTTTCATTGACTTTTTTATGAGAGGTCCCCAATTAAAAGATGTGTTAACTTTTCATTGCTTTGAGCATCCTGTTTGAGATTGTAAGGGAGATGACCAGGTACTGTTCCACTGGGAGCCCATTACAAAGTGGTGGGGCCATAACCGAGAAGGCCCTGCTTCTGGTTGATGGCTTCCAAGTCTCTCTCAGAGTGGCAGCCTGGGGGAGCATGACCTGAGAAGAACGGGGGAGGTGGCTGTTTTTAGGGAAAGATGCTGTGACAAACACTGGGCTCTCAGTCCTTCAACCCCATAAGCGTGCTATCACCATGAATGTGAATGAAAAGAAATCCACAAATGTACTGTTGAATCTCTTTCCGTAGGTGTACGACACTCACTCATCCAAAGTGTGCTGCTGCAATTCGACAAACCAGCTTCAGCCGGGATAGCAGCATCCTTATTGCTGTGTGTGACGACGCCAGTATCTGGCGCTGGGATAGACTCCGATAACTGACATCTGAGAATTACGATGTTGCTTTTTTGAGTGTGTGTCAAAATAATCAGCTAAACTGCTAGCACTGTAACTGCTCTCACAGTAGTTGTCTCTGCTTCCATGATCAGTTGAACTTCATCAAGTTTACATTTTGCTCTGGGAGTACTGTCTTGTTCAGCAACGGCTACTTTTTAATAAAAATATTTTTTTGTAAATTTGGTTTATTGCCTATTTTACTTCTCTGTTGACAAGCTGTAAAGTTCCTCTGTGCTACACATTGTCTGCTTGTTCTTTGTGATAAACCATGAGCAGAAACATGGGTGTGTATGTGTATACAGTTGTCCCCTGCCCTTTTGTGGTTCATATACTGTGGTCCCGGTATATCGCAGGTCTGCAGTATATGAAAAAAGGCCCCCTGGAGTAAGGAGGAAAGGCCTTCCCAGGCCCCAAAAGTGCTTCCTCGCAAACCGGAAGTGACTTCTGAGAAGTGACCTCCAGATCATTAGAAAACACTTTTGGGACCTCTGGGGAACTGGAAAACCCCTTGCAGGCCCGTTTGGGGCAGCACCAGGCCTGGGGTAAGTACAAGAGCCCCCAGAGAGCCTGCCCAGTCCTGACCTGACCCAGCATCTGCATATTGCAGATTTTCAATTATTGTGGGTCAGGTCAGGTCCCTAACCCATGCAATAGGTGGGGGTTTACTGTACACATTTTGTTATTGTTTTGGATGTGGAAGAAGGTTTCTACTTCCTGAAAATATGTGCTTGAGTTGTCAAAGTGCAGAGTCCTTGCCGTCATGAAAACCTACTTGAAGGGGATGATTCAGTGCTACTAAAAATATCAGAGGTGAGAACGGAACAAGGTTTGCAACCAGTGGGGAAGAACTTCACATCTTGTGCCTTGCTTCTGACTAGCAAAGGCAAAGTAAGTGCAGTATAAATAAAACTATGTACATTAGTAGATTTTGAACAGGTTCCTGCAGTTTGTCCACATTTTTATTATGGGATGCTTTCTGCGCTTCTACATGACATGCAGGCACATATTGTAATCCCAACATTTTGCAGCCTTAAAATCCAAATTATGTGGCAGTTGCTTAACTCGACCGCTAAACCGTTTCAGCTTCCAGGCTCAAACTGCATTTAGGTACATTGGTTTACAAGTGCCTTGGCTTAAGAGTGTTTTGCAAGACTAGCAACCATTTCTGATAAACTTTGCCTTGATTAATGAGCAATGTCTTGCAATACAAGCACTGGAGCTGGTCAGATGATCACAAGTGAGCCAATGGTGCCTCCCTGCTGGATTGTGGGAGATTGTTTGGAATGTTCCCTCTCAGGCAAATCTCCAAAGCAGAGGGATGAGAGAAGAGCTGAGGTCTCCCTTGCATCAGCCAGGAACGTTTTCAAAGGAGAGTGCAGGTTAGGGTTTTATTTTTCTTTCTATTTATATTTTTCTTTATCTGTTTCCAACATCCTTTCTTATTTTTCAAACCATTTCTAGTAGTGGGGCATCTAGTCAAGTGTGTACATGCCTACAAATTGCATTTTATTATTGTCACATTAAAAACACAGAATAAAATCCAGTTGTTAGTCCCAAGCAGAGCAGATTCTGCAGCCAGGTACCTAAACTATGGTGTGGATGTGGACTTCTAGCCAACTTTTCTGAGTTTTGGCATTTTTTGTGTACAGTATGTGGTCTACGGTGCCCCAGAATGAATTTTCTGAGTTTCTATTATTTCTTATGGGGAAATTTGCTTTGATAGAAGAGTGCTTTGGTTTGCAAGCATGTTTCTGGATTGTTCTTCAGTCATTCAGTCGTGTCCGACTCTTCGTGACCCCATGGACCAGAGCTCACCAGGCCTTCCTATCTTCAACTGCCTCCCGGAGTTTGGTCAAATACATATTGGTTGCATCGATGACATCGTCCAACCATCTCATTCTCTGCCGTTCTCTTTTCCTTTTGCCTTCGATCTTTCCCAACATCAGGAACTTTTCCAAGGAGTCCTCTCTCCTCATGCGGTGGCCAAAGTACTGGAGCCAAATCTTCAAAATCTGCCCTTCCAGTGAACATTCGGGGTTGATTTCTTTCAGGATGGATAGGTTTGATCTCCTTGCAGTCCAGGGGACTCTCAAGACTCTCCTCCAGCACCACAGCTCAAAAGCATCAATTCTGCGGTGATCAGCCTTCTTTATAGTCCAGCTTTCACTTCCATACATCACTACTGGAAAAACCATAGCTTTCACTATCCTGACCTTAGTTGGCAAAATGATGTCTCTGCTCTTTAGGATGCTATCTAGGTTTGCCATTGCTTTCCTCCCAAGAAGCAGGTGTCTTTATTTCGTTGCTGCAGTTGCCATCTGCAGTGATCAAGGAGTGGAATGGATTATGGTCCTAAAATTTAGGACCTAAAACCAAAGTACAGTGTTACTGTAACTATGTCTTGTATAAGTCCCAAAATAAAGGCACAGACAAAGCTGTAGCTCTTGGCTCAGCTTCTGACTTCACAAGCCCTCTACAAGCAGAGGGCTCAGACCATTGGGAAGAGTGGTCTCTTCTCTAGCAACCCACTCAGGAGGTAAAGAGGAGAGAGGAAAGGGGGGTTGTGATTTTGGTTGTAGCTCTGTTGCTGTGTCTTCTCCCCATTGTCACCCCATGACTGCAGACAGATTGCTGTTAGGCCCTCAAAAAGAAATGTTGCCTGCGCCACCTTAATGTGGACAGTATACTAATCAAGTTGATGGGGGTTCCTGCAAGGCAGCAGGTTGGATTGGATGGGCCTTGAGATCTCTTTCATTTATTTGATTCTATGATTCTAAACCAGGGGTGGCGAACAAGTTCGACAAAAAGAGCAAAAATTTTAAACTGTGAGAGAAAGCCACACCACACAGTGACCTGCCAAAACAAACACTCACACAAAAGCATATAATTTTAACAATAATATATTAAACACATAATGTAACATGCTCAGTCAGGTGTTTTTTGTTACCTTGTGGGAGTGATGGGATGATAATCTCAGTGGGATTTCTGGCATCTTTTGTTTTCAGTAATCTTCTGCAAATCAGGTTTGTATTCAGTTGTAGCCACTCGGAGCAGTTCCTTTACATGAGTGTCAGTCAGAATGGACCGGTGCTTTGATTTCACGTGTTTCAAAGTAGAAAACAGCTTCTCACAGACGTATGTTGGAGAACATAGACAGCAGCTTGAGAGCGGCTCTTTTACACACGGGTATTTTTCAGTTGGCACAGCTCTCCAAAACGTAACATGGCCTTCCTTCAAAAGAGATTTCAGTCTATCGTCCTCGCGTAGCTCAATCATTTCTAGTTCACTCGCTGCCTCATCAGTAACAAGTGGGGTTTTCAGGCAGTCGGTGTCAGCATTAAACGGGTCGATGAGAAAAGTGATCTGTGGTCTTTTTGGTCCAAGTCCTCAAACCGGAAAGTAAACTTCTCTTGCAGTTGTGTAAGTTGTTTCACGTATCCAGCTATATCTGTTTTAACACCGGTCTTCTGCAGGGTGCTGCGCAAAAGAAGGAAAATGGGATAGATTGCTGTTTTGAATGTGTGCTTTAAAAAGCTTCAACTTGTTTACAAAGGAGAATACACTTTGTGTCAGCTCAGGAAGAGTTTTTAATTTCCCCTGCAGGTCCACGTTTAGTTTATCCAAGTGTGAAAGCATGTCCACTAAAAATGCCAAATCCATAAGCCACTCGGGTCTGAAAGCAGAGGATACGTTTTGTTCTTCTCTGCCATAAACAATTTTACTGTTTCCAAAAGCTCAAAAAAGCACGAAACTACTTTGCCTCTTGAGAGCCATCTCACTGCGCTGTGCAGTGGCAGGTCACCGGGCAAGTCTGTGTCAAGTTCTGCAATGAGGTTCTTGAATTGCCGGTGATTAAGGGCGTGCGTACGGATGTAGTTCACAATCTCCATCACAGGCTTCATAACGTGGTCTAAATTCAGTGTTTTGGACACAAGTTGCTCACGATGGATGATGCAGTGGAAGTTCCAAAATTCAGGAAAGGCGTCATCACCTTTACAAAAACCCACGAGTCCATTTACTGAGCCAATCATTGACGGTGCTCCATCCGTGACTAAGGTGAGTTTTTCAAAAGACATATTCACTTTTTTAAAACGGCAGTCATTGCCTCTTTTATGTCAGTACCGCGAGTTCTGTCTTTTGATGCGACAATGTCGAAGCTCTTCTTTAATCACGCAGTCCTCAGGCAAATATTGCCAACTGTGGCTTGTCTTGTATGTCGCATGACTCGTCTAATGCAACACTAAAATAAGCACATGCGTTCAAGTCTGCATGTAGATCTGACTCAATCACATTATTTATGTCTGCTATTCTGGTTTCAACTGTGTGCCGTGACAGCTGGAGATCATTGATGGAATCTTTGAGTTTTTTATTGTCAGGAGCCAAGGTTTCAATTACATCCGCAAAACACTGTTTTAGAAACTCCCCCTCATTGTATATGGTTTTTAGCACGGGCAATGTTCCACGCCACTTTATAGGATGCAAGGGTCACAGTTTCTCCATGCTTGGTTAATTGCTGAAACATTTGAGACTGTCTTTTTACCTGGCTTTTCAAGGTGCTCAATTTTTGCTTGCGTAGTTCAGTACCTTTGGGTAATTCCTTGTCAATATTAGCATGGAGAGTTCTAAAATGACGCTGAAGATTTGAAGCCTTGAAATGTGATATCATAGTATTGCATATTAAACACAGCGCTTTCCCATTCCATTCAATAAAGAAGAAAGCATCTTCCCATTCTTCCAAAAATGTCCTGTGTTCATCTTCATATTTTCGTTTAGCTTTGCATTTTGCCATTTTGAGTGAGGGTAAAAATCCTGCAGTGATGGTGAGGGTGTGCTGCGTCCTCCACACTAAGAACTAATGGCAAGATGTGACACAACATGTGACACACGGGTCCCCCCGCTCTCTGGCCCGTGCAGTTGTTTCCAGGGGATGGGAGACGTGATGACGCAGCCTGGGGGCGGGACTACGCGCTCGGAGATCTCTCCTCAGAGGTCCCTCCTCAGAAGCAGCATAACAAAATCCGAACTTGGCAAAGAGCCACAGTATACAAAATAATGATAAGAGGCAAAGAGCCGCATTCATTTTGGCCGGGAGCCGCATGTGGCTCGAGAGCCTCGTGTTCGCCACCCCTGTTCTAAACTCATGTTCCCCACCTGCTCTCAAGGACTGCCCTCAAATTATTTCTCTGATCTCACCAAATCCTCTTTTCTCTCTAGTTGGATGTGTAAAATACTTCTGGAATCCTACTTGCTGGGTAGAGCAAAGGTGAGGTAGAAAGGTAGTAACATTCTGTGAATTATCTGGAAGTCTTTTTTGAGAGATAGAAACATTTCGCTGCTCATCCATGTTTGGATGAGCGGCAAAACGTTTCCATCTCTCAAAAAAGACGTCCAGTAGCCATGACTCAACTTCCAGATAAACTCACCTGGATGACTGAGAATCTTCACAGACACTGTGAATTGCAAAGAGAAATGAGAACCAGCTGAACGTGAGTAACACTGTTAGTACACCTAATTGTTACCTTGATGTAGGACACCCTGCTATTTAAACTTTTTATTCAGTACATATTCCTCTATTGAATCCATCGTGAGCCCACAATCAAATTATAATGCTATCAAGTGTTAAAAATAGATTGGAAAAAAAGAAAAGGAGGATGGGCAGAATGCCAATGAAAAAGAGGCGAATAAGCAGCCATGAATGTTTTATAGATATCTGAATTTGAAATAAAACATAATCCAGCACTTAAAATGTTTTATCTCAAGAAAGATAAGCATTCTGGAGTGGTGGAGTATGATTTCTGCAACTTATCTCTACAATATAATTTCACCAGTGTTAAATATCACCTCCAAATTATTTTATAATAGTTTTCCTTTAATTTTACTGATATATTCTTTAAAATCTTCTTACCCCTAAATATTCTTCCATTCTTCCACTTATTTCTTCCTCCAAATCTGTTTCTCATTATGTGGATCTTTAATCAATAATTTATATTTATAAATTATACCAAGCATTCCATTCATTACAAGTGAGCCATCTTGCTTTTTTCTCTGTATTATCATTTTTAATTTTGTTATATCTCTGCATTTAACCATTCCTTTTTACCCATTCATTTGTCCATACATCTAGTTGAACCAAATTAATTCAAAAAGTCTTTTAACTTTTCCTTTATTTGTTCTATACTGATCACTTTCTCCATGCACTCTTTAAATCTAGTAATTCTTTTTTATTTTAATGTATTTTATTCGGTTTCAAATTCTAGGAAATGCTCTCTAGTTCTACATTTGGGCATATGGGAGAAATGGGATTTAAGATTCCACACTTATTCCACATCTATATTTTAAAGGATTTTCTACTCTTTTAATTTATAAATTATATCAAGCATCCTATTCATTCATTCATTCATTTAAACTAAAAATTAAATTTATAATACGCCACTTTATTTTGTGTGTTCCTAAGTTGAACCATATTTAGGTATGATGTAATATCCACCATGTGTCTCATTTGGTTAGTCATTGATATAATTTTATATTAGGAAAACCTAATCATTCCATCTTTTGATCTTCATTTTTAAATTTGTCCTTGCTCTTTTATTGTCATCACTATACAAAGTCTCCTTTAGTAAAGAAGTTAACAGCAGCAGGACCATAAGAAAGCTGATGTAATTTTTATGAAGGCAAAATGCTAAGGAAAACTTGCAATATTTAATGAAGGCACTCTTGGCCAGAGCAGATACCGGTATTTGAGTCTCCATAGAAAGAGTGGAGTCCAACCCACTCCTTCATGGGGCATGTAATCCCATCCAACCTGGGGCAAATATCCCTCCAATCAGCAGAATCTTTGTGGCTTATGGATCCAGTTTCAGTTTATTGGCTTTTGTCCGGGCCATAGCTGACAGCGCTGGTGTACATTATCAACTGCAGGGGAAATGTCTGTGAAGATTCTCAGTCATCCAAGTGAGTTTATCTGGAAGTTGAGTCATGGCAACTGGACTTCTTTTTCTTGAGAGATTGAAACGTTCTTCTTTTTTCTTGAGAAACTGAAACGTTCTTTTTCTTGAGAGCTGGAAACGTTTCAATCTCTCAAGAAAAAGAAGTCCAGTTGCCATGACCCAACTTCCGAGAGAAAGAACTGCAGGCGAAGAAAAAGGAGAGCTGGATCTGCCTGTGTCGCGGAGCAACCTAGTGGATTGGGCAGGTGGTCGACTGCGCTGAGAGAACCCGATTAACAGGCCAAAAGGGGTGAAAAAAGCACCCCCAAAATGCACCATCTGGGGATGAGCCATCAAGAAAGGGCAGCAAGTACTGAAGTCAACGGCGAGCACTCCTAAATTCCCTTGCAATGTGTCCCTTTTTTATTTTTAATAGTGGCCTATGAAGGTATCGCCTGTAAACCTATTTTTGCAATTGTGTTTGTGATGGCCACGCGCCGCTCAACTCCTTCTTGCCTTGATTAAATTCCCTCAGCTGTCTCTGAAAGATGCTGGCGGCGGGGGGGGACGACGACAGAATACGCCAAAGACTACATTTCCCGTCAGGCCGTTCGGTAGAGCGCCCCATTCGCTGGGCCGAAGCGTTGTCGCGCGGCATGGTGGGATATGGAGTTCTTTCGGAGGCGCCCCCAAGAGGTCTGTCTGTGCTGTAGTCAGGGAGGGGTGCCGACCTCGGCTTCCGCCCGCCGCCCCGGATGTATTTCCTTGGGGGGGGAGGCGGGGGCGGGGGCGGCGAGGGGGTGTGTTACGAAGTGGCACAGGAGTTGCTGCAAATTTCTAGAAAGGTGCCGCTCGGAGGAGACGGCCCGGGGGGGGGTTTGCCGCCGCGCGCCGCCGCCGCCATGTTTGGCTGTTTAGTTGCGGGGAGGCTGGTGAGTTGGGCGTTGGGCGGCCTCCCCCCCCCAAGGGGGGTTTCTATGGAGACAACAGGGAGTGGGGTTGAGGAGGGGGCGCGGCGGGTCCGGGGAAAGAGAAGAGCCCTCGGGGTTTCCATGGTGAACAAGGCGGGGTTGGTTCCCACGGTAACCAGCCGTCCCGCACCCGAGGGAGAGGAGACGGGTGGCCCCTCTTCTTTTTAAAGGGTATGGTGGGGTGGGGTTTGTGCAGGGACTGGTTGTTGGGTGGCTCTCTGGGATGCACCCATCCATACAGTATATACAGTGGTACCTTGTATAAAGGAATTAACTCGTTCCCAATGAAATTATGTTAAGCAAATTTTCCTTTATACAAATTTCCCATAGGAATGCATTGAAAATGGGGTGATCCCATTTTTATGTTGTATGGATTCTCCCCATAGGCGATTATGTTAAGCAAATTTTCCCTATCTCCGGAATTTTTTGTGTTGTACAAATTTTATGTTATACAAGCTGTTTGTTATACAAGGTTCCACTGTATATACTTTAATGGGTAAATTCAAAATGTCAGCCCAAATAGCTAAATGGGGAGCCTGGGTGGGGGATGCTGGGGGAAAAAAGCTTTCCATGTGATTCTTGGACTGCAACTTCCATCATCCCTTGTCTTTGGTAGCAGCTAGGCCTCCTGGGAATGCCAATCCAGCAACTTCTGGAAAGATGTCTGTGAAGATTCTGAGTCATCCAGGTGAGCTTATCTGGATGTTGAGTCATGGCCACTGGACTTCTTTTTCTTGAGAGACTGAAACATTTCGCCGCTCATCCAAACAGCTTCGTCAGTCTGAGGAAAGCTGTTTGGATGAGCAGCGAAACGCTTCAGTCACTCAAGAAAAAGAAGTCCAGTTGCCATGACTCAGCTTCCAGATCAAGTCACCTGGAGGACTGAGAATCTTCACAGGCAACAGGACTTCTTTTCTTGAGAGACTGAAACATTTCATTACTTATCCAAGCAGCTTCGTCAGTCTGAGGAAAGTTAGTGGCGAGGCCTCCAATTTATAATTCACCTTGATTTCACAGGCACCCGGGTCTGAATAGGCTCCTAAATTGGATGATGGCCTGAATAGGCTCGTGAGGTGGACAATAGCCTGACTTGGTTCTTAGGTGGTGGACTATGTTAGAGCATCCTTTCGTATTCTACATGTCGTCCATAGTTTAAGCTGAGAATCTAAGGAACAAAGCCCTAAATGGCCTGGGTCCAAATTACCTCAGATATCATATCTGGCTTGGGTGCTAAGGTCATCAGCAGAGTCCTATGTCTCCATCCCATCACCTTTATGGGTGCATCTGATGAGAACATATGAAAGGTCCTTCTCGGTTGCTGATCCCAGACTCTGGAACTCCCTCCCACTGGAGGCCAGGATTGCCTCATGTTTGCTGTCCTTCCGCAAGCAAAGAGCTTTCCCAAATGACTGACTTTTAGTGGAATGTTTTTCATTACTACTTGGAATGAATTGGTAATTCCCCTGCCCCCCACCTCCCAGTTTTAGCTTTCTTTCTCTCATAGGGACATTTTTATTTAATTTGTTCAATTGTTTCCTCTTAAACTGAATGATATCTTTAATGTTTTTGGGTTGTATACAGTACGACCCTGCATCCGCTAATTCACCAACTATGGATTCAGTTATCTGTGGTTGGTGATCAGTGGCAGGGGGCAGCAAGGAGGGGGAAAATTAAAAATAAAATGTATCGCTGCCAATGCCTGCCACCACCCTCCTTGCCACCACTGCCGGAGGCCAGGCAGGCACCCTCCGGAGGGGTGGGGTGGGGACTTGCCAGCCTGGCCAACCAGCTTTTGAACGACCAGGTCAGGTCCCAGGTGGTGGATCGGAACTTCCCACTTAAACTTTTGATCTGCCGCCTGGGACCTGAGCGGGAAATTCAAAGGCCAGATGGCCAGGTGGGTCTTTAATGTCCCTACTTCACCCCTCCAGAGGGGGGCTGGCCAGCGGCATCAGTGGTGAGGGTAGGGGAAAAACCTTACTGCCACCACCGCCGGTCAGGTACCCTCCGGAGGGGTGGGGTTTTTAAAGACCCACCTAGCCAACCGGCCTTTGAATTTCCCCCTCAGGTCCTGGGCGGTGGATCAGAAGTTTGACCGGGAAGTTCAAAATGTCTGATCTGCAGCCTGGAACTCGATCTGGAAGTTCAAAAGCCAATTGGCCAGGCAGGTAAGTCCCCACCCCACCCCTCCCGAGGCTGCCTGGCTGCCCCACGGCAGCGGTGGCGGCAAGGAGGAAGATGGCGGGCATTGGTGCGGTAAGTTTTATTTTATATTTTCCCCTTCTCGCTGCTGACAGACCCGAGCGGGAAGTTCGAAGGCCAGTTGGCCAGGTCGGTCCTCCACCCCTCCAAAGGGTGGCTAGCTGGCCTGCAACAGTGGTGACGAGGGAATAAATTTTTTTCTTTTTCTCCTTGCCACAGCTGAGCCCGATGGCGAGGAGAAAGGGGGAAAAAACTTTCTCCCCCCACCCCGCCATTTGGAGGGTGTAAAGAGGGTGAAAGCTTTTACACTGGAACCCCACCACCCCTATCGCCGCCGCCAACCCGGATAAGAGTGTTTGCTATTATCCTCGGATTCCACTATCCGCGGGGATCCCAGTACTGATCCCCTACAGATACAGCGGTCCTACTGTCTTGTCCTTCAATGTTGTAAGCTGCTTTGGGTACTTTCCAAGGAGAGAGGTGGGGTAAAAAGTATTTAAAATAAAATAAAATAAATACATTTGGAATAGGGGAACTTGTGACTGTCCATATGCTGTTGGGCTTTCCATCCCATCAGCCACAGCCAATTAAACCAAATATTAGGCACAATAGGAGTTGTAATTTCATAATTTCCAGGTGGTCATTTACAGATATCCTAATCTTGTTATAGAAGGAACCCATATTCGACATACCCAAATCATTATTTTTCTTTAGTGAGATAATGGTACGAATGAGAGGGTTACTGTCATCAATATTGATATAAGGAGACACTGGGCCACATCAGCTTTAATGTTGTCTTCTGATGCTGTAAGACACCCCTCAATTCCCTATTCTTAAACTTGAATATGTCTTAATTGTACTGGACTGTATACTGTCCCACATTACTGTAAGCCACCTTGGGTCCTTTTCCAAGGAGAAAGGCAAGGTAAAAATACTGTAAAATAAAATAATTATGTTTTGGGAGATTGCCTGTAAACTTCTTCTGTTAACTTTTGTTAACATTTAGGTAAGTTAGTTTATTGCATACTCAAGCTGTAGGTGTATTGGACCTACCACTTTGTTGATTTTGTAATTTTTTGTTGCCATTCAAGATGTTTCAGTAGCTCTCTGGCTGTCTTCATATAATTCTACCCTTCCATCTTTTGATCAACATTTTTTCATTATTCATACCTTGTACTATAATCCTCCGTGCAAACTGACCACTAAGAATTGGCATAGTTGGGGTAGATTTATTAGACCACTAAGAATTGGCATAGTTGGGGTAGATTTATTAGACCTTTTTCAGGACTTGAACTGGCATAGCAAAGTTGGTTACTTACCAATAGGCACTTTTTTAAAGGCAGGGTTAGGACCTGTTGAAAAGTATGAGAAGCAGCAAGTCATGTTGTGACTTGTTTATATTGCTTAAACAGCAGTTGAAAAATCTGTGTTTCCCTAAAGGTTAAGGCAGGGATGGCCTTATGAGCCACCCATGAAACTACCAGTAATTATAGAAAATTGAATTCTGTGATTGCTAGACCTCCCATCTGTCATGCAGGTATTTCAGGACACTTTAAAACAATATTTTATTTTAAAAACATACCGTTCATGATTTTTAAGCACACCCTCACAATATATTAGTGTGGTGAGCTGTACAAGTATTGCTTAAAATCCTACAGCAGATAAGCAGTACAGTTGTACCTTGTATAAAGGAATTAATTCATTCCAAATAAGATTCTGTTAAGCAAATTTTCCTTTGTACAGATTTCCCATAGGAATGCATTGAAAACGGATTAATCCCTAATCGTGACTGTATTTCTATTGTACAGATTTGCCCCATAGGCGATTCTGTTAAACTATTTCCCCCGATCTCCGGAATTTTTTTCCTTTAAGCAGATTTTCTGTTAAACAAACTGCTTGTTATACGAGGGTCCACTGTACTGTATTTTGAAAGAGGCATCCGAGCCTGTTTGACAAAAGGCGACTGCTTGTTCTCAAAGCATGTCTCTTCTTTACTACTGTTGATCTTTCCTCAGGGCAAATGTGACCACTCGTTAAATTTGATAAAATGTGTATACATTATTGGGTAACAGTCTTTAATCGTCAGACATTTGCTATTTAAAACTTGTTTGAACAAGTTACATTGTTTAGGAGAGTGTCGTCTGTAAGATGTTGAACAGGTACATCAATTTAATGTTCTTTACTGTATTTAATTAGCTGCCTAGATGCCCTAAGCACATCTGATCTCGCCTGATTTCGGAAGCTAAGCAGGGTCGGCCCTGGTTAGTACTTGGATGGGAGACCACCAGGGAATGCCAGGTGCTGTAGGCGCCTGGAGTAGGAACTGGCAAGCCACTCCAGTATTCCTGCCAAGAAAACTCCATGGACATGGGGTCATGAAGAGTCAGTCATGACTGTAAGGAAGCAACACACACACTGTATTTAATTAGAACCGATAAGAGAAGCAAAGTTGCTGCAGTTCCTCCTGTGGTAGACACTTAAGCTGCGTAGAGCAAGGATTCTGTCTCCTTCCATTTAGGCACTCTCAGCCGGTCTGCCTTATAAGACTGTTGTGGGCATGACACAAGGGACCTTCCTCACATGATAGAGAATGAGGAGGAGAGTCGTGTACATCACCTTGGCTTTGTTGTGAATAGACAGGACATACCTGTAACTAAACAAATAATATTTTTCTGCATGGAGTTCGTTCTTCCCGCAGGATGAAGACGGCGTCGGTAGTCCAAATCCACCTTTGATTGGGTTCTTTTTACTTTAATAGGTACAGACAGTTGCACAGCAAGTGGCCGAAGACAAGTTTGTGTTTGACTTGGCTGACTATGAAAGCATCAACCATGTCGTGGTCTTCATGCTGGGGACCATTCCCTTTCCAGAGGGCATGGGTGGATCCGTCTACTTCTGCTATCCTGATGAAAACGGGGGCAGCAGTGTGGCAGCTGCTGGGCTTTGTCACAAACGAAAAGCCAAGTGCCATCTTCAAAATTTCAGGCCTAAAATCTGGTAAGATGAACAGAGGCTACTGTTGAAAAATGGGAAGGAGTTACAACAGAGCAGTGGTGGCGAACCTTTGGCACCCCAGATGTTTTGGACCACGACTCCCACAAGTCCTTTGTCATTGGCGATCTAGGCTCGGAATTCTGGGAGTTGTGGTCCAAAAACATCTGGAATTGCCAAAGGTTCGCCACCACTGCTATAGAGCCTAGCTCCTCTTTTCTGATATGTCTGTGAAGATTCTCAGTTATCCAAGTGAGGTTATCTGGAAGGCGAGTCATGGCAACTGGACTTCTTTTCTTGAGAGATTGAAACATTTCACTGTTCATCCAAACAGCTTCATCAGTCTGAGGAAAGCTAGTTGCGAGTCCTCCATTTTTATAGTTCACCCTTTCTGTCTCTCAAGAAAAGACGCCCAGTTGCCGTGACTCAGCTTCCAGAGATCCTTTCTGATAGTTTGCGTAGAGGCACAGCACAACTTTGCTCCCCGCATTTTACTGGTGGGGAAAAATGGATGGTTTGAACCCCTTCTTCTCCGAACAGTTCCAGGCAGCTCTTGGTTATTCTTTGTGTGAACCATGAAACTTTTCCCTGTGGCCCAGCTACTCACCTGGGCCATCCCACTGACACTGGCTAGAGCTCTCTGGACCAAGGAGGTTGAGTTCTCCTACCTTAAAGGGAAAACACAAATTGGAGGACAGATCTAAAGCAGAGACAACAATGCTGGTGTCTTAGTTAACGTGGAATATATCAGTGATTAAGGGCAGTGTTGCTGCTCCTTCAGTTCTTGCCATTGGGAAATGGTCATTTCCAGAGCGTCTGCTCATTCCAGAAGTAGTGTGGCTAGGAACTAGCACACACACACACACACACACACACACACACACACACACACACACGCGCACACACACACACACACACACACACACACACACACACACACACACACACACACACACACACACACACACACACACACACACACACACACACACACACACACACACACACACGCCATATAGGCTTCTTTAAATAAGGTAAATAAAGAACTGAAAATAAAATGTTTACGTGGCTTGATCAGCTTGGGAAGGAGAACATCAGGAGCTGCTCTTTGGGGAGGCAGACATAGGCCATATATGTTCTGATTTTGCGTGTTCCAGTGGAGACGACAACAGCTGCATGATGATTCTGGCCTTTATTGGCACCCTGTGCTGTGTCAAATTCCCATTCAACAGTCCACCAAAATAAGGCCACGTATCCGCATTCTCTTAATTGCTAGAAATTGTTCTTTTGAAACTTTGCTTTTTAAAAAAAAAAAATTAGCTCCCATAGAGCTAATTTGCCTTGTGCATTTTGCCATCCCATCAGGGTAGATTCTGTTACTGTTCTGGAGTCTGACATAAATCTCAGTTTTCAACCCAAGTGAACTGGTGTTCGCACACGGGCTGGTGCATTAGGCCGTCTTTGATGTCTCTTTTAGGGAAAGGCAGCCAACATCCTTTTGGAGCCATGAATCTCACCCAAATGCCAACTGTAGCCCAGATCGGGATTTCTGTAGAGCTGCTGGAAGTCTTGGCTCAGCAAACCCCTGTAGCGAGTGCGGCTGTCTCGTCGGTCAATTCCTTCACAGAGGTAAATGGGAAAGCATTTGGATGCCACTGATTGCTAGCACAGCAACATTTTCATTAATGGACCTTGACGTACTGGACATGATTCAGTGAGAAAAAACCCATACACTTGTAGAGCTATGCCCTAGGGCAGGCATGTCCAAACTTTGGCCCGCCAGATCTTTTGGACAGCAACTCCCACAGTCCTTTGCCACTGGAAATACAGGCTTGGAATTCTGGGAGTTGTGGTCCAAACTGAAGTTTGGACATGCCTGCCCTAGGGCAGTGATGGCGAAGCTTTTAGAGACCGAGTGCCCAAACTGCGATTCAAAACCCACTAATTTTTCGCAAAGTGCCCATACAGCAATTTAATCTGAATACAGGCGGCTGCGAAGAGGCGGTGTCGGGTGCCCACAGAAAGGGCTCTGTGTGCCACCTTTGGCACCCGTGCCATAAATTCGCCAACTCTGCCCTAGGGAGTCTTGGGTGGTGGGGATCCCGAAGATGTGAAAGAGACATGTAGTGATGGACTCACTCGACTGAGAGTCAGCCTGTTCATTTAATAATAATAATAATAACTTTATTTTTATGCTGCCTTTCTCCCTGGAGGGAGAGATTTATACAGATCAATGTTTGACGTGTGCAGCATTAAAGAAAGAGTAGGGTTTGTTCTAGTGAGCCTTGTGGCACAGTGGTTAAACTGCATCACTGCAGTCAGAACTCTGCTTACAACCCAGGTTCAAGCCCAGGTATCTGGCTCAAGATTCACTCAGCCTTCCATCCTTCTTTGTTCAGTAAATTGAGTACCCAGCTTGCTGAGGGGGCACTGTGTAGACTGCATAATTAAATTGTAAATTGTCCAGTGAGTGCTTTAGGCTCCACGGAGTGGTATATATGCAGCACACTTTTTTGTTATTCTAGGCAGAATTTGAAGATTTTCCTTTTTTGGTGTAGAATTCCCTGATTTTCCCAATGATTTTTTTTTAAAAAGAGAGATAGTTTCCAACCTCTGGGTCTAAAGCACAGTCTGTTTGCATGGCACAACAATGAGGTATAAAAGCTAAGAATGCTCAGCAATGCTGCTAGATTCCTTGGCAGATGGGAAGGGTTACTGTGGAAACTCACAGTGGCACAGTTATCTGGTGATCTAAGAGAGAGTTTACTACAGTAGGATCCCAGTATCTGCTGAGGATCAATTCCAGGCCTTCCCATGGATAATGAATGCTGTGGATAAGAGAGAACAACCCCCCCCCAAAAAAAACCTGCTGCTTTGTGACAGTAGCTTGCTTTATGGTTGCCTTTTTGCAACAGTGGTTAATGAATCAGTGGATACAGGGGTCCTACTGTACTTCCTTTTCAGAACCAGGCTGTAGCCATCTCTTCCATTCATCTTCAGCCTAGTAGCTTGGATCCTAAACTGACTGAATGGAGGAAGGTTGATGGGAACAAAGTTTCTAGTCCCTTCCTTCCACTGCCCCCTGAAAACCCTTTCTGGTTAGTGGTGGTGGAGCTCTTGAAGAATGCAAAAGGGAACAAAGAGAGTGACAGGGAAAGGCAGAATCTAGGATTCTGTCGCCTCATGCCCATGGTGCATTATTTTGGAAACTCCCCTGCCACAGCAGATAGGCTGGGACTAGAGATGGGCATTTCATTTTGGAAGGGGACTGATTCTGAAACGAAACATGCCAGCACAGCTGGTGTTCAAAACCCAGTCCCACCCTCCAGAACAAAATCAACCACTGCCTTACCTTGCTGTAGTTCACGCTGGGCAAAATCCCAACCAGGAAGCAGCCTCCGATGCGTCATCTTTCCCTCTCCCTGGTGCTGGCCAGTCAGACAGAGAGGTGGTATGATGCATGTCCTTGCATAGCTCCTGATTGGCCGGTGCCAGGGAGAGGGAAAGGTGATGCATCAGAGGCTGCTTCCTGGTTGAAATTTCATCCAATGAGAACTAGTTTGCTTCTGTCCCCCAGCTTCAAATCTGTGATTAGCAATTATCTTTCCACGCCACTGCATAACTCTGCTAATCTTTGAATCATTTAAAACCCCAAACACTTCTTAACAGTTTCAGTTTCAACATAGTGCCCTTTGCAATGTTTGAATCTGATTTTGCACTTAATTTTATTGACCCTGCTTTTATTTGTTTATTTTTTATTTCAGTTCACTCAAAAGATGCTAGACAACTTCTATAATTTTGCTTCTTCTTTTGCTGTCACTCAAGCCCAAATGACGCCCAACCCTTCAGAAGCTTTTATTCCTGCCAATGTAGTGCTGAAATGGTAAGGGGTGAAGGTGTCTTTTCTCTGTAAGTCTCATGCTTGTAGTAACAACATTTAAGTTATCGTTAAGTGTGAGAAAATAGCATGAGTTGAATAGATGAATGGCAGTCAAATATATTTCTATATGTAAATACCCGTACATGCTCGAGTATACGTCGACCTGAGTATAAGACGAGACCCCTAATTTAACCCCCCCAAAATGGGGAAACTTGTCGACTCAAGTATAAGTCTAGGGTGGGAAATGCAGCAGGGCCTGGCAGCTCTTCCTTTGTGAGCTGGGGGAACGGTGTGTGATGTTTAAAATGACTTTTAGTCACAGAGGCAAGTGCATGCCTCAGTGGCTAAAAGTCATTTTAAACATTGCACACCACTTCCCCATGATGCAGAGGGGGTCAGGAGAAGTGGCACACAATGTTTAAAATGAGTTTTAGCCACCGCCCAAGCACTTGCTTCAGTGGCTAAAAGTATTGACCCAAATATAAGTCAAGGGCCCCTTTTTTCAGCCCAAAATTAGGGCTGAAAAACTAGACTAATATTCGAGTATATACAGTATATTAGCTGACCATTAATCAAATATCTGAGTACATAGATCTAGCATTAGTCAAATACATTCAGTATAGGGCTAACAATGCCGCCTGATATTTGTGTTATCTACGGCCGTTCATATAGTTAGGTGTGGCAAGTGTGATTTGTCTCCAGGTGAGCAGGCTTCACGACACCTGGCACAGTTTTCTTGGTGTATTTTGGCCATAACCTAAGTCAAGCACAGGGCCAGGCTTACTAGAAGGCTTATTGGGTCATTTGCTTCATGTGGCCCATCAGTGAAACAATGAATGTAAGACGGATCTGCTGCAACCTCCACCATTCCCAATATATAGTGGTAACTTGTATAAAGGAATTAATTAGTTCCAAATGAAATTATGTTAAGCAAATTTTCCTTTATACATATTTCCCATAGGAATGCATTGAAAACAGAGTAATCCCCTTTTTATGTTGTACGGATTCTCCCCATAGGCGATTATGTTAAGCAAATTTCCTCTATCTCCGGAATTTTTTATGTTGTACAAATTTTATGTTATACAAACTGTTTCTTATACAAGGGTCAATTTTACTTGGAATTCCTTAATGCAGGCATGTCCAAACTTCGGCCCTCCAGGTGTTTTAGAACACAACTCCCACAGTCCTTTGCCATTGTAAATACAGCCTTGGAATTTTGGGAGTTGTGGTCCAAAACATCAGGAGGGCCAAAGTTTGGACATGCCTGCCTTAATGGAAGCACCATGGGCCCTGGCACCATGTACAAGTGAAACAAGCAGAAATGGCTGGGCTTCCTGAATCAAGGCTTTGGCTCTCTGCCCCATCAGCTCCTCATCTTAAATAGGGTGGTTGCATCAGGGCTCAGACCATAGTTGCAGTGGGTCTCTGTTTCACAGCATTTGCATGTTTAGACACCATCTCTCCCATCATGTCTGGGTCCTAAGAACCCACCTCCTGTAATTAGCATTCAAGAAAAGGAGATTGCAGTTGAGAGAGAGTTTCCGTCGACTCAAGAAGCCCAGCTATCTCCCCCCTTTTTTTCTCTTGAGGCAATGTGCTGAGACATAGAGTTTTTTTTTTTTTAAAAAAATAACACTCCTTATATGAGGGGGGGGGCACATGGTGGCACCAGAGTACTTCCCACTGCACATCATGGGCAAGCTTGGCCTGCACCGATTAGATATAGGTGGACAAGTTTAAACATTGTGGTTGGCGAATGCCTTTCGCAGCCTTATTTGCTTTCATAAAGACAAACTCTCAGAGAGAGAATCTTTGAAACTGCCCTCCCAAACTGGCACAGAAGTTCTGGTTGATCCCTACTGTGGCTGCCTGCCACTTTGTAAGACAATCGTGGTTATAATGAGAGCATAAAATGATTTTTTTTGCAGCTTTGTTGTGATTAGAGCTGCCCTGTGGAATTTATTAATGGATTTAAAATAATTCTGTTCAGCTAAAAGCAGGCTGCCAGCTAATTAAGTCAAGAAATTTCAAGTGGTTTATATTGTATTAAAAACCAGCCAGTCACAAGCAGAACAGATGATGTTTGTCAGAGAAGCATTCCCTCCTGGGTGAGAGAAGGAGAACCACCTCTTTCAATACGCAAGGATAACATGGAGAAGCAAATGAACCATCTGTGCCAGGGGAGGGACCATCAGACGCCCAGATGTGGTGGAGATGACCCTCCTGTATTGTCTTGCTGTTGTCCAGCTAGGCTTTGGTCTGATGGCAACTGAAGTCCAAGAGTTCCCCCTCCCTATGTATTTCTCAAGCTTCTTGGAGGCAGGGCAGAATATAAGTCAACAAAGGTCATGCACTTACTTAGTTAAGGACCCGCTTATCAAGCGACAGCTGTGTAGGATCTTGTTATGGATAGAAGTCTTACTTGTAGTTGCCAGTCAAGGAGGAAGGCGCTAAAGAGCTGTGTTATTTCTTTATGAACTATCAACCTTTCTGATTTTAGAAGCTCAACATGGTCTGGTCTGGTTAATACTATGATCGGAGACTGATAGGGAATACCAACAAGGAATACTAGGGATTTTGACGTAGAGCTTGGAAAAGTCCTGCTAGAAACCATGGAAAGTTGGTACCAGTCAAAATGGATAATACTGGGAAACATGGATCTAGGAGCCCCGTGGCACAGTGGTTAAATGCCTGCACTGCAGATAAAACTGTGCTCATGACCTGGGGTTCAATCCCAGGTAGCAGGCTCATGGTTGACTCAGCCTTCCATTCTTCTGAGGCTGGTAAAAGGAGTACCCAGATTGCTGGGGAGGGGGCAATGTGTAGGCTGCATGTTGTAATTAAAAACTGTAAACCACCCAGAGACTACTTGAAGTGGTATGCGGTGCTATATAAGCAGAACATTTTGCTTTGCTTTGCTTTAGATTCCATACAAGACAGCTTTCTCTGTATCTAACATGTAAGAACACCTCGTTGTTTGAAATGCTTTGTGCTGTTTGGGGAAAGAAGAAGCCTTAGAAGAAAACTCTGGGGATGCTCTCTTTGCAGTGCAATGGGAATGGAAATATGCCCATTTTTAAAAAAGGAATCACATATTTTTTATCTACTGATAAAGCAGCCCTGACAAGTGGCTGCCCAGCTTTTGCTTAAAAACTCCCAATGAGGGAGAATTCCCAAGACAGTCTTGATGGGTGGGTAGAGCTTACTGTCAGTACCTTCGGCATGTTCAAACTTCGGCCCTCCAGATGTCTTGGACCACAACTCCCACAGTCCTTTTCCATTGGAAATACAGGCGTGGAATTCTGGGAGTTGTGGTCCAAAACATCAGGAGGGCCGAAGTTTGGACATGCCAAAGGTACTGACAGTAAGCGCGATCCAGCTATCAAGACTGTCATGGGAATTTCCCCTCTGCTGGAATCTGTGTCCATCTCTTTGTGTCCTGTCCTGTAGAGTTGTAGAATTGGAGAAAACAAGTTTGCTCCATCCGCTAAATAACAGCCCTTGAAATATTTATGGAAGGCGTGCGTATTTGGTTAGACTTCACATGGAATGCTATGTCCCATTCTTGGCATCACAGTTTATGAACAATATTGAGAAGCTGGAATATGTCCTGAGGATGATAAAAGTTCTAGAAACAGACCCCTGTGAAGAATGGTTCAGGAGATTTAGCCTAGAAAAGACCAAGAGGTGACATTATAGCCACCTGGAAAATGTAGCAGAGTAACTGGAAGGCTATAATGGCTTTCATATAACATCATGTTTTATTTATATTAACATCCCCTCTTCATTTTTTTCCAGGTATGAGAATTTCCAAAGACGACTAACTCAGAATCCTTTCTTTTGGAAGACATAATCTTGCATCAAGTTTTTGAAATGCACGCTAGCACCAGGTTGCAACTTAAAAGTCACAGGAGTGTCAGCCTTATAAAGAACATCACAGTGGATAAATTAAAAGTGTTAAGGAAAGAGTTAAACAGTGGGTTTGCCACTGCAACTTTTGTAATATTTGGGGGATATTGTTTGGAAATAAAGCTCTAAAATGTCATGTGGTTTTTAAAAAGCTTGAAAATGTTGATCTCAATTCCAACTAAACAGCTTATTGTGTAATGCACACAGTGCAATGGGGCCCATAAGCAACAAGCTCAGTTTGGTTGTGTTTTGTTAGTAATCAAATGGTTGTGCAGTTTTATTAGCAGCTTCTTTTGACATCTGTCATGTAGAAGAGAGATCATCTGTGAGGGAATCTGCGGGGAATCATAAGCAGGTGAAGACATCTGCTTGGGAATACCCTGAAGCAAATGGTGAGCCACTGTGTGAGACAGAAGGCTGGACTGGATGGGCTGTGGCGGCCTGTTCCAGCAAGGCTGTTCTTATGTTCTTATGCTGCATGTACAGTATTTTGTAGCATAGCATCTACAGTTCTGCATGTTGGAACTTGTAGACTAGAGAGCCATGGGCTGAGGACTTTACCTGCTCACCTCATACCTTGAAGGCTGCATCCACTCTCGCCTGCCATCCTCTCACCAAATGTTTCTTTCCAGAAGTGGTGGCAGATTTTAACTGGAGAGGTCCCTGACACCCTTTCTTTGTTTTTTGCCTGACATCCTGTGGAAGCCACTTTTTTTAAAGCTGACATTTGTGGGTCGTGGGTGGGACGTCTAGAGATATGGAGCAAAACACAGTAAAATCACTTATCATGACTCTGAAAGGGGATTTTATTTTGAGTAAACTTATTTTTAAACACACCTAGAGCTGGGGCAGGCTGCATCTGACACAGAAGTTGCCGTTTGCCTGCCGGCCCCACACCTGTGCTTCATTACACCTGATCCTTGGCCTTGTTTGCAAAGGAATAGTTCTCTGGCGAAGGCTGGGTAGCTGCCACTCACCACAGGGTCTGAGTCGCTCTAAAATGGATGATGTTTATCCCCTGCAGCTGTTGTTGGATCAAGCCAGCCTTTTTTCTATTCTTATCAGAGCACAATTCAGTGTCACGGACATACATGGCATCTTTTTTCTTAGCATTTGTTCCACTTGGGGTGAGGTCCACTAATGAACACACATGACATATAGTCAAACATCACTCAACATGCCAAGGCAGTCAATCATTTATTTTATTTATTTATTTTGAATATTTTTACCCCGTCTCTCCTTGGAAAAGGACCAAAGGCAGCTGACAATAACGAGGGACAACATACAGCCCAAAACATTTAAGACATACTCAAATGAGGAAGAGGGAATTAGAAGAGGCATCTTACAACATCCAAAGGTAACATTAAAGCTACAAAGAGCTTTGGAAAAAAAATCCATTATGAGGGATGGATGCATGGTGTTCATGCATGGTAATCCACATAAAAGTCACATAGTAGGTAGTCCATCCAGGGAAAGGTTGCCTGAAGAGGAAGGTCTTTGCCTGCTTCCGGAAAGACAGTAGAGATGGGGCACTCCTGGCTTCCAGTGGGAGGGAGTTCCAAAGTCTGGGAGCAGCGACTGAGAAAGTCCTTTCATGTGTTCTTATGAGATGCACCTGTGAAGGTAGCGGGATGGAAAGACCACCATCCCTGGATGGTCAATTATTTTGAGATCTGTGCAGAAATATTTCCTTGACTTCAGCTCTTCCTGTGCAGTCCTTCTAATACTGAAGGACTTGGTGGCAGTATGCCATTGCCCAGGCCATGCTTGAATGGACTCACCAAGCCTTCTCAATTTTGCCTGGGGGGTGGGGGTGGAGGTGGGGGTGGGCTCCTGTGTCTCCCTGTGATGATGGGATATGATAACTTCAATCCAAATCAGGGCTTGGGCACGATGAGGTACAAATAATATACAGTAGTGACCTATAAATCCATTCTGAACATGTCACATGTAGGGAGTCCATGACCAGTGAAAATTAAAATTGTTTGGCCCACAAGCTCTTCCTGAGGCTTATATTTGATCATTATTTATTTATTTATTTATATATTCATTTATTTATTCAACTTATATGCCGCCCACTACCCAAAGGTCTTTGGACGGCTTACAATCAAAGAATTAAAACAATTTAAAATAGTTAGAAATAAAATATCAATAAATCATCAAGCAGTAATAAAAACCTTATGCTAAAATCATTATCCTAAAATTGTCATCAGCGGACCCACAATCTATATTGTATCAATTAAAAAACTTCTGGAACAGGAAGGTTTTTACCTGGTGCCGAAATGTAATCAATGTTGGTGCCTGGCGGATCTCAATCAGGAGGGCATTCCGTAGCTTGGGGGCAGCTGCCGAGAAGGCCCTGTGTTTGCAAGCCATCCTTCTCACCTCCTTGAAGGATGGCTCTTTCAAGAGGGCCCCCTAGCTCGATCTTAATTGCCGGTTAGCTTCGTATGGAAGGAGGCGGTCCTTCAGGTATCTAGGTCCTAAGTCGTTAGGACTTATTTATTAAATAAATTAGCTTTATTTATTCACCAGCTGTCAACCTGTTCCTTCTGATTCATGCGAAAGATACAAATTCACAACTCCCAAACAGTCTGGTGGTTATTAACAGCTCTTTTGGGGTCATGCAGGCCAAGGGCCGTAAATGGCTTCCTTTACTCAGTCCCCTATATGTTAGTTCATTAGCTACTAACTTTTGTATTCATGAGTTGCCTTTTAGCCCACCTTTGGCCCATGAACTCAAGGCACCCTGCATGCATCTCCATCTTCCTATTTTTATTGCCACCAGCCAAGCTGAGAGCCAGAGGATGACAGCTCAGTGAGAATTAGAATCTGGCTCTCCAGTATCTCAACAAAAGCAATACATACTGTACTTAAATAATAGCAGCAACAATCTTTTTTTCTGTTTTGATTTAAGGTCACCCTTTCTAGAACTGGTTTAATGTTACCTTCTTCTGGGGGTGGGGGGAGTGATCTGGGACAGTGCAGCATGCTCGAAATCACACAGGCTCTCCCACCTCTAGGACACGAGGGTGGGGAGGAACTGAAATATTTGCTCCAACTCACTGAGTTACATTTAGACCTCAAATTCCAGGCAAAAATCAAAAACAAAAGACAAAAACATGGCACCTTAAAGACTAATTTCCATATTTAAATGTATTTCAGGCAAAAATCAAAGAAAAACAAAACAAAAGACAAAAACATATGGCACCTTAAAGACTAATTTTCATATTTTAATGTAACATTTCATGGACTACACATCCACTTCTTCAGATATACAGCAGCAGAATGAGGTGTGCAATATAAATATGTAATGTAATGGAATATATCTTTCATACCAAATATTCATTGGCTGTTATATGTGGGTATATTTGCATGCAAGCTCTATTGTAAAATTTTCTAAAGAGACAGAAACCAGATCTGGGTGAGGGTGGGGAGGGGAGGGGGCTTCATTTTGAGGTTAAGGGAGTGGGAAAGTTTAAGAGATGATGGGAGAGGAGGGAGTTGCAGACAGTTCTCCATTGTGGCCTTCGTGAAGCCACACAGATGGGTTTCCCAAGCGCCCTTGCGCGGAGGTCGCCCTTCCCTAGCAATAGGAAAGCTCGTTAGTCTCCTCCCACTCGCACTGCGCATGTGCGAGCGGGCTCCCGCCCAAACACCTCAGTTCCCTCTTACCGCCGTGCTAAGAGGTCACATTTTCGTTAGTCTCCTCATTTGTCTTTCTAGAAATTTCTCTACGGTTACTGACTCGGTTTTTGGACTTTTGACTACTCCTTTGAATCTTCCTTTGGCTTTGGCTTTACGGACTGTTGTTTATGGCACAACGCCCCCCCTTCAAGTGCTGCGTTGGATGTAACACGAAGATTCCTCACACAGACGGTCATCTTAAGTGCCTCTATTGCTTGGGCGAATCCCATCAGCCTGAATCCTGCCTCATTTGTAGGAACTTTGGGTCCCAAACGCTCAAAACCCATCATTTTCGTCTTAACGCTTATTTGCTCGAGAAGGCTCTTCGCCCCGCTTCGATGGAATCTCGTGAGTCTACCGCTGCTTCTCCCGCCAAAACTTCGACTTTGAAGAAGCAAGTGAAACTCCCCTCTCTCTCCAAGAAGGACACTAAAAAAGACCTTCCCGGGCTTGAGCGCCACCGAAAATCCAAGCTGGAATCAAAAATGGCAGTTTTGAAACATGATTCTTCTTCTTCGACTTTGAAACCAACGCCACCTCAGTCTTCAACTTCTTCGGAAGTCATTCTCGTGGAGTCAGAGCACCCATCGATTTCGCCTCGGCTGAGGCCTGGGTATGAACCTCTTTTTCCCTCAGATTCTTCTTCTGTCTCTGAGGCCGAGTACCCTCCGGACATTTCTCTCATGTCCACACAATTCCATTCTGCTCCTTCGCTGCCTGAACTGCTCCAACAGGCCCTTTCGGTTTCCACGCCGTTATCGGCCTCTGCTCCGTTGCCCAACACTCAATCGGGACCCGCTCAGATGCCTTCTGTTGGGTCTTTCCTGATGTCGGAGGAGACTTCTGTTCAGTCCGATTCGGCTGAATTCGTCCCTCAGTCAATACTGGAAAAATTGGCTTGAATGAGCTCAAGCTTCATTCCCATCGAAAACGGGATGTTGCTACCGAGCAGTCTCTGCCAACTTCAGTTTCGGCTTCGACAGATCTTCGAGCGTCCGCTCCACCTCTCCTTACCGAGAGCCGCTCGACTCCGATTTGCACACCTGCCTCGTCGACTTCGATGCCTCCCGGCCTTTCTATGCTGAACCTTACGCCAGTTGGCCCTTCCATTCCGACTCTTCAACTTCAGGTTTCTTTCCACTCCGACACCTTACCTGCCATGGCTATGCCTCCTGTTACATCTTTTCCTTCTCTGGCTTTGGTTTTTCCCACGTGGTCTCATGCTCTCTTCCAACAAGTAATGGCGGCTAGTCAACCTCATTCACAACCGTCGGCGTTACCAGTCTCCACTCCGTCACTGCCTTCTGCTAAGTTTGACCCACCCTCGACTTCAACTTCTCAGCCTGCTTCTGCCACCGGCGTTCCGACAGCGGTCTCGGCACCCTCACTGCAACCTTTGCCGCCTAAGAAAAAGAAGCGTAAGCTGGCCACAGCTCATTCGACGGATCAGGAGGCCCTTACCACGGTTCCGACTCAGCCACCCAAGTCTCCTCAGTTCGGCTTCGATGACATTACCTCCATTGCAGTTTTCACTGAAATTTGACGGCTCTCAATGGCTTCTGCAGTCTGACTCACCTCCACCTCCTCATCGTCCTCAAACCACCACCTCACCAGCTTTGGAGTCTCATACCTCCTCGCTTTCTGATGACGACAATGATGCTGACTCTTTACATTATGCCACCTCCCCTGACTCTGATGTGGAGGAGAAGTCGCCTCCTTCTTCATCTGAGGCTATGAGAAATTACTCTGACTTTGTTCTCTGCATGACAAGGTCCATCGATTTGCCCACCCACCAAAGCCTCGGTTCACCGACCACATTTTTGGAAAAATCTCTTTGGATGATGCTTCTCCAATCCATCTGGCCGTTTTTCCTTCCTTCGTGGCTATGATTGAAGAGTCCTTCAAGAATATTGCTTCCTTGTCTGTTTCTAGGAAGATTGAAAACCTTTATTGAGTGCATAACGAGAAGGTTCCTTACCTTTCCAAGCATCCTGTGGTGAACTCTGTGGTTGTTGTTTCTTCTCAAACACAATCCCATTCTAAGCAACTCCCGATTCCCCCCTCCAGAGAAGGGCGTAACCTTGACAACTTGGGAAGAAACATCTACAGTTTTGCTTCCCTTCTTCACCCAATGGGTGCGTATCAGCGTGAGCTGTTGGCTCATTTACACCCTCTTCTCGAACTGTTTCCTGAGGACAAGAGATCTGATGCTACTGTGCTTTTTGACGAGGCTATGTCACTTGCAGCTCAACAAATGTGTTCCTCACGCCATGCCTTTGATTGCACCTCTAAAGTCTTGGGTGCTGCTGTTACCCTCCGTCGCCATTCTTGGCTTAGCTCTACTGGTCTCTCTGAGGACCACAAAGCCTATATCGAGAGGTTGCCATTTGAGGGCGACAGCTTGTTTCACCCCTCGATGGATACAGTTATGGAGGATCGTCACAAAAAGCAAAACACTGCAAAAAAGTTAAATGTGGTACCCCAGCGTTCTCAACGTCCTTTTCATTTCGAATCCAGACGTTACTCCTACCACTTTGGATCCCAGTCCTCCTTTGGTCGGCAGCAATCCAGAGACCGTTCTTCCCGTACCTCCAGCTTCTCTGCCTTCGCCCCCGGGAAAGGTAAAAAGCCCAAGTCTTCCTCTCCTCGATTCCCCAAGCCACGGGACCGCAAGCTTAAAGAGGAGTTCTGACCATCCTACTTCAATCCATCTGGCTCCTTTCTTTCCTCGCTGGCAGTCCATAACATCAGACAAATTGGTGCTCTCCATCGTTGCCAGCGGCTACCGCTTGGAATTTACAGAACTTCCACAACTGGGACGTGTCTTACAAACTGCTCCAAGTCCCTTCCTTCTTCAAGAACTTGCCTCCCTTCTTGACAAAGGTGCCATCAAACCCGTCCATCCACAACTTTTCCACACAGGGTTTTTCTCGAGATACTTCACTGTGCCCCAAAAAGATGGAGGGCTCTGCCCCATCATGGACTTACGTGCTCTCAACCAACATCTGCATGTTCCCAAATTCCGTATGGTTACCCTCGAGAAGGTGATCCCATTTCTTCGAAGAGGGGATTGGTTTGGCGTAGTGGACCTCAAAGACGCTTACTTCCACATCACCATCCATCCTCAGCATCGCCGGTTTCTCATGTTCGCCATAGGCGATCTAGTTTACCAATACACCGCCCTCCCATTTGGTTTGGCCACCGCTCCGAGAATTTTCACCAAGTGCATGGCTACCTTCGCACTCGAGGAGTGGTGGTTTTCCCTTATTTAGACAACTGGCTAGTCGTGGTGGTGGTCTCTCAACATTGAGCCACCAGAGACATTCATTTTGTCCTCAAAACATTGTCCAGTCTGGGATTTCAAATCAACAGGGAGAAGTCCGTCCTCACTCCCTGTCAAGTCGTTCCTTACATAGGCGCAATTCTGGATTCCATCCATGCCAAAGCATTCCCTCCTCAAGACCGTGTCTCAGCCATTCACTCCCTCCTCCCCCGCTTTCAACCAGATGCCTTGGTTTCAGCATTAATGGTGCAGCAGCTTCTGGGCTTCATGGCATCGATGACTTCTGTCCTGCCACTAGCGAGACTCAAGCTTCGACATCTTCAGGCTTGGTTCCTGTCTCAGTTCAATCCCATGAAGGACCCTCCGGACAAGCCACTCCGTGTCCCCTCCCTCCTGCCTTATTCACTGGCCTGGTGGAATTCTTCCACCAATCTGCTTGTGGGCCACCCGTTCCGGTCTCCCATCCCAACCATCCAAGTCAACATGGATGCCAGCAACCTAGGATGGGGTGCGGTTTGCCTGGATATGACCATTCACGACTTTTGGTCTCCTCAAGAGAAAATTCTTCATATCAATGTCCTAGAGCTCCTTGCCATTTTCAAGGCCTGCCGTGCTTTCCTTCCTCACCTCTCCGGGAATGTGGTGCTTCTGGTAACGGACAACTCCACTGCAATGCACTATATCAACAAGCAGGGAGGAACACACTCTCAATCTCTACTGCAGTTGACCACAACATTTGGCCCATTGCCATGCATCTCCCGGGAGAGGACAATGTCACAGCAGATTCTCTCAGCAGGCTTCAATCTGGTTCTCACGAGTGGGAGCTTCATCTTCCCACATTTCTACAGCTATGCCACCGTTGGGGATCTCCTCAAGTGGACCTCTTTGCCACCCGGGAGAACGCCAAATGTTCCCGTTTTTGTTCCAGGGCGGTGATCGGCGCTGGATCCATGGGGGATGCTCTCTCACTTCCATGGTCTTCCCTACTCATCTATGCTTTCCCTCATATTCCGCTTCTAAACAAGGTGATCAGCAAAATCTTCCAAGAGGAAGCGAATGTCATTCTGGTAGCTCCCTGGTGGCCTCGCCAACCATGGTTTGCGCCTCTTCTTTGGATGGCCAGCTCTTATCGGCGCCTGCCTCTCCTGCCCAACCTTCTCTCCAGGGATCACTGCAGGATCTTTTACCCGGATCTCCATCGGCTCCAGCTGACGGCTTGGAGGATCACAACGACATAGACTCCATCCTCGCTTCTGCTAGGAAGCCATCCACTATACATCTTTACCAGTACAAGTGGAAGAGGTTTGTCTCCTTTGCCAATCAACACCATTTCTCACCTTTGGACCCCCCCACCTTGCAAGGTGTCCTTTAGTATCTCCTATCTCTGAAAAAATCCAGTCTCACTCTGTCTTCTCTGCGGGTGTACCTCTCTGCTATTGTTGCTCATCAACCAGAATCCTCTCCTGCTGCTGCATTCTTCCGTCACCCTTGTCTAAAAGCTTTCCTCAAGGGTCTCCGTAACACCTACCCAGATAGAAAGCCCGTTCCACCTCAATGGTCGCTTTCTTTGGTCCTGCAAAAACTGATGCATCCACCCTTTGAGCCTTTGGCTACCTGTGATGTTAGGCTTCTCTCCTTCAAAACTGCATTCCTCTTGGCTATCACCTCTGCCAGACAGGTTAGCGAGCTCTGTGCCCTCAGGTGCGACGCACCTTACCTACAGTTCTATAAGGACTGTGTCCTACCTTACCCTGATATCTCTTTCCTGCCTAAGGTGGTTACGCCGTTTCACCTCTCTCAACCGCTTTCACTGCCAACCTTTTTCCTAACCCTTCAACTCCTCTGGAGAAAGACTTGCATACTCTGGATGTGAGACGTGCTCTGGCTTTTTACGTTTCTCGGACAGCTTCTTTCAGGAAAACTCCACGTTTATTTGTTTGTTATGATCCTAGTTCCAAAGGATCCCAAGTTTCACCCCAGCGATTTTCTCACTGGGTTTCTTCTACCATTGAGTTGGCTTATCAGCTCGCCAAGTTGCCTGTGCTGGCGCCTATTCGTGCCCATTCCACCAGGGCGATGTCCTCGTCTGCTGCTTCTCTGAAAGGCATCCCTTTGGAGGACATCTGTAACTCAGCGAATTGGTCCACCCTGTCCACCTTCGTGAAGCACTACCGGTTGGATGCCCGAGTGCGGTCTACTACTTCCTTCGGGAGAGCTGTTCTGTCAGTGGTGCTGGCGTGACGCCCTCCATCCTATAAGTATGCTTGTAATCACCCATCTGTGTGGCTTCATGAAGGCCACGATGGAGAAGAACCAGTTACTTACCTGTAAAGGTGGTTCTTCGAGTGGACCTTCGTGAAGCCACACAGCACCCGCCCGCCTCCCCTCACGCCGTCACGCCTTGGCTGGTATTTACCTGTCAAGCCGGCGGTTCGAGGGAACTGAGGTGTTTGGGCGGGAGCCCGCTCGCACATGCGCAGTGCGAGTGGGAGGAGACTAACGAGCTGTCCTATTGCTAGGGAAGGCCGACCTCCGCGCAAGGGCGCTTGGGAAACCCATCTGTGTGGCTTCACGAAGGTCCACTTGAAGAACCACCTTTACAGGTAAGTAACTGGTTCTTTTTGCCTAGGGTCTTGTGGTGGAAACTGGGTTTGTTGGTAGTGGAGAAAAGAAAAAGACAAATAGAAAAATTGCAGTATGGAAGTGTTACATAAAATGGGTTGCTGAACGTAGGTACATTTGCAAGCAGTGGTATGGTTGGTGTAGTTTTAGGGCCCTGTAGTAAAACATTCCTCAAAAGACCGAAAACAGACACTGGATCAGGGTGAGGGAGGTGGGAAAGGGTGGTGGTGGGGAGGTGAGACGGGGTCACTAAGGAGTGTTGTTGTTGTTGTTCAGTCCTGTCTGACTCTTTGTGACCCCATGGACCAGAGCACAAAAGGCCCTTCTGTCTTCCACTGCCTCCCAGAGTCTGGTCAAATCCATATTGGTTGCATCGATGACACCGTCCAGCCATCTCATTCTCTGTCATCCTCTTTTCCTTTTACCTTCAATCTTTCCCAACATCAGGGACTTTTCCAAGGAGTCCTCTCTCCTCGTGAGGTGGCCAAAGTACTGGAGCCTCAGCTTCAAAATCTGTCCTTCCAGTGAACATTCGGGGTTAATCTCTTTCAGGATGGATAGGTTTGATCTCCTTGCAGCCCAGGAGACTCTCAAGACTCTCCTCCAGCACCACAGCTCAAAAGCATCGATTCTGCTGCTATCAGCATTCTTTATAGTCCAGCTCTCACTTCCATACATCACTGCTGGAAAAACCATAGCTTTGACTATCCTGACCTTAGTTGGCAAAGTGATGTCTCTGCTCTTTAGGATGCTGCCTAGGTTTGCCATTGCTTTCCTCCCAAGAAGCAGGCGTCTTTTAATTTCATTGCTGCAGTTGCCATCTGCAGTGATCAAGGAGCCCAAGAAAATAAACCCTGTCATTGCCTCCATTTCTTCCCCTTCTATTTGCCAGGAGGTGATGGGACCAGTGACCATGATCTTAGTTGTGTGTTTTTTAATGTTGAGCTTCAGCCCATTTTTTTTCACTCTTCTCTTTCACCCTCATTAAAAGAGGTTCTTTAATTCTTCCTCACTTTTTGCTATCAGAGTACTGTAGTATCACACTAGGTGCTGTTTTTAGGATCTCTACTCCAGGCATGATACCATAGTCTTTCGAGACTGAAGGATGCCAATGATGACTGTAGTATCATATGAGAGAATTAGATGGTTTTTACCTTTATAGACTTTTGGTGGAATATAAACTTCCATGAAAAAAAAAAAAAAACCAGTGGCAATATAGGAGTATTACGTTTGATAATGACTCAAGAAACCTTGACTTAGACCTCCTAATTATTGTGATGCTACCTAAGCACCTCCCCGGGATATATCTGATTCACTGCTGCTGCTGCCAATCTCGTTCTCCCCTCTTCGGCTGCAAGAGAATAGGATAGGGCAATTCCCTTCACAGGTGGGCGGGGCGTCTCTGTTGTGACGTCTACCGTAGCAACAGTTCGGAGGGGGGGACACGCGTCCTAGCAACAGCCCCTCCCCTTCCCCGGAGAGAATGCGCTCCGGTTTGGGAAGCTGCTTGATCTCCTTTTTTCCCCCTCCCTCTCCCTTTAAGCAACCGGTTATTTCCCTTCCGTTGAAGGACGGGGCTCAGAGGCAGGACATGGAGGCGAACTCTAGAAACCTGCTTTTTAAAGTCAAATGAGGAGAAAAAGGGGAGCCCTCAAAAAAGGACAGGGCGCCCACTTCCCCTTCGCAACGACGGACCTCCAAAGGGCGCCGCAGTCTACCGGGCTTTTCCCTTGCTTTCTGCCTGGGACCAGGCGGTGGGAAGGACGCGAAAATGCTGGACAGCATCCACACGGCGATGCTAGAGGGTGGCCGGAGAGTGTTTCTAACGCTTCCGAAACTCACTTCGGAGGGTAAGCGTTGAGTATTTGTTTGCTGCACGTTTCAAGCCCCACGGAGATCTTCAACTCTGGAAAAGTTTCCTGTTTGCCTTGCCTTTCTGGAAAGCCCTCCGCCTGTTTTTTATGCCCTAAAACCCTACTACATTCCCACGCACTCCAAACATATAAATGGATGTGTGTGTGTTTACATTCTTCTTCTTCTTCTTCTTCTTCTTCTTCTTCTTCTTCTTCTTCTTCTTCTTCTTCTTCTTCTTCTTCTTCTTCTTCTTCTTCTTCTTCTTCAGCATTTTTACCCCGCCTTTCTCCTTAGAAAAGGACCCAATTCAGCTTACAGTAATGAGGGACAGTATACAGCCCAGTACAATTAATTAAGGCATATTCAAGTTTGAGAACAGGGAATTGAGGGACATCTTACAGCATTAAAAGACAATATTAAAGCTACAAGAGAACAGGAGCAGTTCAAGAGAGAGTAAAAATTCCACGTAATCATGCATGGTACACCATCCAAAAGTCATGGGGGATGGAGACTAACATTGAAAACATAGTGTCAATGCAATCGCACAAGGGAGATATAAACACAAAGTTATAAGTGGTTATAAATACAAAGTTTATGTAATCTGTATGAGTACATCTGTAATCATGTATGAAATATATGTATGAATGTTTTATATTTATAATACGAGTTAGCAAGTCCACAAAAGCTTATGCTAAGAAAGACTAGTAAGTCTTTAAAGTATGACTCCATTTGATGTGTTGGGGCACAGCTTCATGGCTGAATCGAAGCAGGCTGAATTGGGTTGCTTAAGGTTAGGCTGAAGGTCCAGAAGATGTGATCCTAACATCTATTTTTATGGCATAAATACCTCAAGCAAGTCCTATTGGGCCTTCTTCCTTAAGAAAATCATTTTTTTTTAAAAATATCACCCCCGTATGCACAATCCTTTCTCCTCCTTCTGGGAGGAACTTTTCAATTTTTGTTCCCCCTCCCCTCAAAAAAAGGGATATCAGCACTAATAGATTTTATAGTTGCTTCCTTCTTCTGCACTTTGGTCCAATCACAGCAATAATACATGTTGGAAACAATTCATTCATTCATTCATTCATTCATTCATTCATTCATTCATTCATTCATTCATTCATTTCTATACCACAAAACCACCTGGCCCGAAGGCCACCCATACCTAAGAAGGGAGCAATTCTACTCATACCTAAGAAGCAGTAGACCAGGGCTGTTCAAATTTGAACAGGCCAAGGTGTACTTTTTCCAGCCTATAAAACTTCGACTTTCGAATTTTATCCGTTTTGAGCACATGCTCATAAGAAAAAAACTTGTAAGTAGAGCAGCGGTTTCCCATAGGAATGCATTGAAAACTAATTAATCTGTTCTGGAGGGAACGGATTTCAATGCACCAGGGCCCTTGTACTGCCCTGCTCCGCTGAGACAGTGGGCTGGCAGACCCAAAACTTTGCTGGGGAAGTGGTGGTCCTTGGGATGGGGGAGGGAGGGGTGGAGAACTTATCCCTTCTGTGAGGGTTCAGTCTTTTCCCAGGCATCCCGCCCCTCCAATTTCAGAGAAGGCATGTCTTGAAACGAATAAACAGAACTTTTATTTGATTCTTCTACTACAATGGAGGTTCTTTTCCTTACAACAGTTTCAACATCCTTAACTTCTGTAACAAAGGGATTGTTTTTGAACTCATAATTAGGAGTCCTTAAAGAGAAATCAAATTCCCCTATTCCACCTGGGGAGAGCTGGCCCCACCACTGGTCTTTCTTGAAAAGGCGCGGCTCCCCCACTTGCACTCCAACCTCCAAGGTGAGCTTGGGTCCAGGGCATCTCTGGCGGTGGCAGCGTAAGGGATAGTTGTCCCTCTGGGTTAAGTCCATCTGGGTGTTCAGTTTCCCGGCCTTGGCCTCCTCCCGTAGCTTGGCCAGCCATTGTTCCAGTTCTAGTGTTTTCCTTATCTCCTTCCTCTTGTGGTTATATTCGCGGGCCTCTCTCTCTCCCCAATAGGAGCAACCTTTTTTATGCACCCGACGCCTATAGCTCTCCGCCTCCTTCTTAGGCATCATCATTCTTTCCCAGTTTCCCGTCCATGGATCCTCCATCCAGACTCACTCCCAATCTGGGGGGAGTACACGTGGCTGCCCCTTTTTACAATCTCCGAACCCCACCTCTGTCAAGGTATGTATGAGGAGCTAACCTCAGTTAGCAGCGTTGCAGCAATGTCAAGGATTAGAGGCAAAAATATGACAGAGTCCGTTGCTGGTTTTCTATTGCAGTCTACAGTGGACCCTTGTATAACAAACAGCTTGTATAACATAAAATTTGTACAACATAAAAAATTCCGGAGATAGGGGAAATTTGCTTAACATAATTGCCTATGGGGAAAATCCATACAACATAAAAATGAGATCACTCTGTTTTCAATGCATTCCTATGGGAATTTGTATAAAGGAAAATTTGCTTAACATAATTTCATTTGGAATGAATTAATTCCTTTATACAAGGTACCACTGTATTTACAAAATATATACAGGTTCCATTTAGTTTCCAGACTTACATCCAGTAGCATACATAATCCAGCTACTCTTCCTTATCATAGCCATCACATCAGGCTTACTGGCTAAACAGCCCTGGCTAAACAGCAAGAACATATTGAAATATATAAAGTATATATAGCATTTCTTTCCAATCACATATTTACTTTTACATCACATGTTACAGTGCTGCTCTCATCCAGGCTTCTGAGCTATGCTCCACTGTCCTTGGACACTCGCCTTCCTGTCAAGGCCACTTTACCGAGCTTGCTTCAGTCCACAGCTGGACTCCATATCTCTAATTGCAAGTTGAAAAAAACTCACTCACAAGAATATTCTTGACAACCTCCACCACCTCTGATTGGTGGGACCTTCCCGCCTTTTCCTCGTCCCCTCTTCCTGCCATAGCCAAGTTCACTTCCCTTTCCCTTTCTTTCTGTTCCTCTATTATCTTGAGCGCATCATTAAACCTCTTCCATAACATTGCTCTATCTTGAGCCTCAGTTTGGGTGGTGCCTTGGGTTTCTCCCTGCTCTTCTGCTTCTCCAGCCATTCATCCCTCTCCTTCTCGCGTTGTGCAGGGGTCACTCTCTTTCCTTCAGAGAAATTCCCCTCACACCCTCACTTTTTTATTGATGGCTGGCGGGCTACTTTTGAACCCTTCGCGAGCTACCAGTAGCCCGCGGTCTACCTCTTGGGCAGGCCTGCAGTAGACCATGACGTGGACCCAGAACGGTATAGCAGTAGCACTCTGACAATGGGCTGATCCATGCTGGCAATTACTGTACATTGTTTCCAGCAAAGGGAGTGATCCAGCCAACCCTTATAAAAGACCAAACAGCAGGACAAATGCCTGTGAAGTCACCCCCTTAATTGCATGCATAAGTAGAACTGACTAAAACATCTCTTATCCAGCAAAAATGTTGTTGTTGTTGTTGTTGTTGTTGTTGTTGTTGTTGTTGTTGCTGCTGCTGCTGTTGAATTGCAGATCTGCAACACACCCTATACAGACTGTTGAGTCCAGCCTCCATCAAGGTTCGTCAGTGGGGAATCAAACTTTTTGCAGCTGGAGACCTAAATCACTGAGCTATCCAGCAATTCAATGAGAAGTGGACTTAAAATACTCAGTGTCTGGTCTTTTCAGAATCACATGTTAAAGCTCTGAGGTTATTATATGATCAAATGTGCTTTTTTCTCCTTCATTTCAGAGATCCTTAGTATTTGGGACACTGTTTCAGAGTTTGTGGGAAAGCAGCTCTCCATGAATAAGGTGGGGATTCTGTGCAGTTCATTTCTTTTGCTGGAGTTATCCTGTTATGAATTACGGTATTCAAACCCCTTTCCATCTTAGTGAAGTCAGCCTCATTCTGGATCTACATTTAATTAATTAATTAATTAATTTTTATACCGCTTGTCTTCCAAAGGAACTCCAGGCGGTTTACAGCAATCAAACACAGAAATAATAATAAAGGTCAGACTAATAATATTACAAAGAACAAAAATAAAAATGAAGGTAACAAGAATAATCTGCAAAGATGGCAGCAATAATTAACAATGTTTGTGAATTGTTTGTGTTCTTATTTATTTATTATAATAATATTTATGTGCTGTCAATAGAGAATACACAGAAGTGATTTACCATTCCTTTCTTATGAGAGTGCCCAGGGACGGTGCAGCTTGCCCAAGGCTGCACTAGAGAATAGAACAATCATCTGCTACCTCCAGAGACAGATGTCATATTTTAGTCTCCCTTGTATCAAAGGATCTTAGGGCAGATCACAGAGCTGTGTCAAATAGTTCTAAAACACCAGATATTTAAAACAACTTAAAATCAAGCAATTTAAAATGCAAAGTTAAAACATTAAAAAAATGCTGATTATACATATACATAGCCTGCATACTGTAATTAAAAACTGTAAACCGCCCAGAGACTACTTGAAGTGGTATGGAGCGGTATATAAGCAGAACACTTTGCTTTTTAAAGACTCTAAGATATAAGTTCATCTTGACCTGGCTTCAAAATGATGCAAAAGTTGGTGATCACCAGGCCTCCAAGGGGAAAGAATTCCAGAGTTTAGGTTCCAAAGTAGAAAAACCCCTTCTCTGGGCGTTTATACACGACCCCTAAACTCCGGGGCAAATGGCTCCCAGCTCCGGAGCTTAAAAATGTTTCCCCACCAGCTCCGGAGTTTACAGGAAATTAGGTGCAACCACGCCCACTTTAGCGCGTCCCAGCGCACCTTTCAAGTACCTGCTCTTCCGTCCTGAAAATTCCTTGATGCGGTGTAACGATAGTGAGTGCAGGGCTCTCCTCGCTTCTGTTTGTTGTTTTTTTGGCTCCCGCCTCTTTAAGAGCTACTTTTTAAACACAGGAATCTTGCCGGCAAGAGCGAGAGCCAGAACGGAGGTGAGGCACGATCTTTTCTTCCTTTTTTTTCCTCCCTCCCCTCACGCAGTCAGCAGCCAAGAAGTGCGGAGGGGTGGGGAAGCAGGAAGAGTGACAAGCCCCTAAGATCTCTGGTCCAAATTTAAGTGGCCAGCGGATCTTAGGGGTCGTGTAAAAGCGACCTCTGTGTCTCTGCATAAATGGGCTCAGTGGTGGGATCTGACAGGTTTATAGAGAGACAGAGACTTCTTAAAGTGATGCAATGATCACACCTTCCTCGTATTCCAAATCTTATTTTTTGTGAGGCACTTATCATATGGAGAAAACCACATTCAAAGCTATATGCAATTGTTGCACACCACCCGGAGTTCGTTTGGGAAGACAGGCGGTATAGACATACATTAAACAAACAAACAAACAAACAAACTGTAAACCATTTACTTAAATGTTCCGTGCGGTTGTGTACTGTTATTGTTTCTGTATATATAATATTGAATGTATTTTTTTTTCCAAAACCTAAAATTCTGACAGTGACTCACATGGAATAATGCCTTACTTGTTAAGAGTCATGGTTATAAGGAGGTGCCCATGGTTTGGGGATCAGAGAACTGGAGTGTCCTGTTTGTAGGGCGTGACTGCAATCATGACACATCTCCAGCTTTTGCTTTCTTTTTCAGGGGGTCTTGATACCAGGGCTGGGCACGTTTTCCTTCCTGAGACAGAAGCTTCAGGTCGGTTCTAACAAGTATACCGTCGTGCAGCGGCCTGTCTTCCTTCTCTCGGAGAAACTGGCACAGATTCATGGGCTGAAATTTAACAGAATACACACTCCCGGTAAGAAATTGGTTTGTGGTGGGATGCTTTTTTCTCCTACCAGCGTGTGTAAGTTATTTGCTAAACAGCAAAAGTTATTTGCTAAACAGCAAAAGTTATTTGCTAAACAGCAAAAGTTATTTGCTAAACAGGGGGCGTGGTGGCTCAGCAGATTAAGGCTTCCGAAAACTGTTGGCTTCGAAGTCGGAAGCTCGGTGGTTCGAATCCCGGGTGCCACACAGCGGAGTGTGCTCCCGCTGTTAACCTCCGCTCCTGCCAACCTAGCAGTTCGAAAGCATGGAAATGCAAGTAGATAAATAGGTACTGCTGTAAAAAGTGGGAGGGTAAAACAGTGTTTCTTTGCAGCCGTGCCGGCCACGTGGCCACGGACTTGCACCACACTGGCTCTTCGGCTTGAATACAGAGATGAGCACTGCCCCTAGAGTCGGACACGACTAGCACGCATGTGTAGGAGGAACCTTTACCTTTTTTAAAATCTAAGTGTACAATACAGTAAGAAAAATGTGCTCCTCACAAGTCCGGCTGGAGCAATGAAGAAATGTTGATATTGTGTGGGCAAAAGAAAAGGGGGGTTGAGGGAGGGAGGGAGGAGAGAGAGAGAGATGAAGGGAAAGGAAATATTGTGCCACTTTAACCAAGCCATGTGCTTCCACTCTTGTGTGTCTGACAAAGTGGATTTCAATCCCCAAAAGCTGACATGGAAATAAAAGGGTCAGTGTTTACACTTCCACAGTAGTTTCCCTGACTCCTTTTTCTTTTGCCACTGTGCAAACGTAGACTGAGGCAGCTGCTGCTTTAGAAATGGTTACTATGAGGATAACAGAGTCTTGGGATACATGAAGCTGGGTTCTTTTCAGCAAATCAGATCCATGGAGAGCCTAGCTTAGGACAGGCAGGCAGCAATTCTTCAGGTTTTCCGAAAGGAGTCTGTGAAGCAGCAGACAATGCAACGAGTATAACATTTTCAGATAGGGCCTTTTTACACGACCCCTAAGATCCGCTGGCCACTTAAATTCGGACCAGAGATCTTAGGTGTTTGTCGCTCTTCCTGTGTCCCCACCCCCTCTGTACTTCCTGGCTGCTGGCTGCGTGAGGGGAGGGAGAAAAAGAGAAAGAAAAGCATGCCGCTCACCTCATTCTGCCTCTCGTCTCTGTAAAAGTAGCTCTTAAAGGGGCGGGAGCCAAAACAACAACAAACAGAAGCAAGGAGAGCCCCGCACTCACTATCCTTACACCGGATCAAATAATTTTTACCTCCAAAGAGCAAGTACTTGGAAGCTGCGCTGGGACGCGCTAAAGTGGGCGGGGCCGTGTATAAACGCCCTAAGATCCGCTGGCCCCTTAAATTCGGACCAGAGATCTTAGGGGTTTGTCGCTCTTCGTGCATCTCCACCCCTCCGTACTTCCTGGCTGCCGGCTGCGTGAGGGGAGGGAGGAAAAAAAAGGGACAGAAGAATAAAGCCTTACCTCCCGGTGTTGGTGGATGCTGCCGGGGGAGCCCCGGTCACTTCCTGGATCCTCTTAACAAAAACAAAAGCGAGGAGAGCCCAGCACATCCGCATCAAATATTTTTCACCTCCCAAGAGCAGGTACAAGAAAAGTGCTCTGGGTCGTGCTTAGGTGGGCGGGGTCACACTTAATTGTCTGCAAACTCCGGAGCTGGTGGGGAAACATTTTTAAGCAGAGCTTAGGGGTCGTGTATAAACACCCATAGGCAGAGTGTACCATTAATGGACTCAAAACACAAAATGTTGGAATGGGTGGGCTGGAAGGGACAGAGAGAGAGAGAGAGAGAGAGAGAGAGAGAGAGAGAGAGAGAGAGAGGTGCCTCTTAAAACAAATTTAATTCATTTGATGCATCAATTTGTTTTACAATGGTCCCCGGCCCTTTCGTGGTTCATATACTGTGGTCCTGCTATATCGCGGGACCACAGTATATGAAAAAAAGCCCCCTGGGTTAAGGGGGGGGGGAGCCTGTTTCAGGCCTCCCATACTTACCCCCAACCTGGCGCTGTCCCGGATGGGCCTTCCCAGGCCTTCCCAGGCCTTCCGGAGGCCCCAAAAGGGCCTCCCTGTGAACCAGAAGTGACTTCTGGATCACCGAAAATCATTTCTGAGGCTTCCGGTAAGTACAAGAGCCCCCAGCTAGGCACCCCAGGGCCCACCTGACCTACATCCGCATATCGCGTATTTTCAATTATCACGGGTCGGGTCGGGTCCCTAACTCCCGCAATAGGTGGCGGGGGGGGGTTCACTGTTTGATAATTTTGTGTTATGAAACCGCTTTTTCCCATAGGAATGCATTGGGAACAATTAATCTTTTCCGGAAGCTAGAATAAAGTAAAAAACAACCAGCCTTCCCCCCTGGCTACATGCAGAATGGCTTTCTGTCTTGCAAAGCATCCCATAGGGGATTTTTCATCATGTGAAGCATGCCTATTGGATTTTTTTCGTCCTATGAATTTTTTATCTTACGAAGCATTTGTCTTAAGAGGCACCACTGTGTAGATAGATAGATAGATAGATAGATAGATGATAAAATCCCCTAAAGAACTGCCCTCAGCCAAATAGAAACATTGAGTTTCAAAAGAAGACAATGCGAGGAGAGAGATGGAAGCAAATTGCATGGCAAAACCTCTGAGACTATTGGCACGTCAGCAAAAGAAGTAAGCCAAATGGTGCTCTCTCTGCGGCCATATTCTCTGAAGGGAAGAGAAGCTGCTTCATAAGTGATGCAAACACCCTCCGATCAGCATTGTACAACTACAATTTCCACTTAAATTGGAAAGAGCAGGGGTGAGGTGGGGAGATCCCAAGGTTAGCCCATGTAAGAAACACCGTGAGGGCATTAATGCAGTCAGTGAGTGGTGTAATTGGATATCTCTGTACAAGCAAATTAAAGAAAGCATTTTGATTAAAGCAAGTGTAGCAGGGACATGGGAGCGAATGGCCAGACTCCTATTGCTGATTTATGCTTGTGGTAGTAAAATCACACAAGACTTGGAAACAAATTGCCATTCATTAAGGAGGTGCTGGTTGTGTGCCTGGCCACGTGCCTGCTCAGGAATGTAACCTGCACCTTGTTAATAGATGCCAATTGGCCACTGAATTTTTGAATGTACTTTATCATATTACTCCATGTGATGCATTGATATCTATATAAACAACCCCATCCTTTAATTTTTCCCCCCTCCTACCAAACTTCTCTACTAGGCGATATCCCAGTTGTTCACCTGAATTTCATTGTGTTGTCCCTGGAGGGTCCCTTTAACAGGGAGGTTGTGGAAGGATGTGTCCGAGAGACGCTCCTGTCTTTCTCAAGGTCCATAGCCACCAAGCAGACCGTCGAGTTCACCTTTAAAGGAATCGGGGTTCTGGTGATCCGGGATAACAAAGTGAAAATGAAGTTTTATAAAGACTTCCTACAGACCATGGATGGGAGTGGGAACCTCCTGAAAGCACTTTCAAATGTAAGTGTGTAGTCTCCTTCTGGACCTAGATTTCGTTATGATGATGGTGGTGGTGGTGGTGATGATGATTTTGTCTCCCATTGCAATGATGCTTGTTGAAAACAATCAATTGTATGACCCTTAATTGAATGGGCTAGGCGGCTGCACTCTGGAAGTTGTGTAGTCCAAGGTTGATATCAGGCACCAAACGGTATTACGAATAGCCAGGGATATTTGTTATGGCCTTCAAGAAACTGATCACCATTAGAGCTGCAACAATTTAGTTGATTAAGTGTTATTAACTGATTGCAACACAGGTATTTGTTATATGGAAATACATACTAATGAACTTGATAGGAGTTATTCCCATGCAAGGGTGTATGGGATTGCAGTACAGTGGTACCTTGTATAAAGTAATTAATCTGTTCCAAATGAAATTCTGTTAAGTGAATTTTCCTTTGTACAAATTTCCCATAGGAATGCATTGAAAACTCATTTATCCCTAATCGAGACCATTTTTCTGTTGTACGGATTTGCCCCGTTGGCGACTCTGTTAAGCGATTTCCCCCTGTCTCCAGAACTTTTTCCCTTTAAGCGGATTTTCTGTTAAAAAAACTGCTTGTTATACGAGGGTCCACTGTACATCCTTAAAGCACAATCACACACCTATTTATGTAGGAATATTTGATTACGTGAGACATATGAGCATATATTGTTACATGCTCCCTGTCCAGCTTATGATGACCATACGAATAAGTGACCTCCGAAAGTTCCTAGAGAACCAGTGTGAGTTGGACGAGGTGAAATTTCTGGATGGTTTTCAAAAGCAGCCCAAATGTATCATGCTGCACTATAATCGTTCAAGAAAATCACCACATCTTTCCTTAACCCACTTTCCCTCTAAAAGAAAAACCCCATGTGTTGCATGGATCATTGGTTTTCAGATAAATCATGCCAGGTCGTGCTAGCCAAACACCAACGTGATTCCATTCTTTTCTCCTACAGAGGCCTGGGACTGGGGATTCGGTGTTATCAGCCAGAGAAAGTTCCACTGCACCTTCACGCTCATGTAATGTTCTCATGTTCCCAAGGTGAGTGTGTTAATCTATGCGGTGTGCAATGATCACCCCTTTCATGAAATGAGTTTTTTTCCCCTTTGAAAGCTGCGTAAGAAGGTTAATGTAAGAATGAAATCTACTGTAATTGTATTTTTATGTCTTGAAGTCTGATACTCGAGTGAATAATGCACTGGCTGGATGACACTTTGAGTGTTTTCCTTGTACTAGTTGCAATGACAACAGAGTGTTATTCTTAAGCCAGCTCAGGATATAGCTGCAAGGCTACCAGCAAATGCTGCAGAAGTGGGGTTTCATTCTGTTCAGATCCAGGAATGTTATGTGACTCCATCCATTTCTTTAAACAGCCAGAACTGGCCTAGGTGGGAGAAGACAGTTCAGAAAATGACTGTTTTGATAGGCTTCCTCCTTAGCTGCTGTGTTCTCAGTAGCTGTGAGTCACTATTTTAACCTCCCACAATCCCCTTGAGAGATATTGTTTAGGGGGGAATTGTGGGCCATTTTAAAAATGGTGGCCAGGGCTTAGAAACGGGCCTAAGATGGAGGATGTTGGACACGGTCCTGCTGAGGAATTCTTCCAATAGTCCAAACGCATTGAGCTTGCATTGTCTAGGACAGGCATGTCCAAACTTCGGCCCTCCAGATGTTTTGGACCTCAACTCCGACAGTCCTTTGTCATTGGCAATCTAAGCTTAGAATTCTGGGAGTTGTGGCCCAAAACATCAGGAGGCCAAAGGTTTGGACATGCCTGGTCTAGGAGTACCATCCAAAGCGGCCCTCGCTGCCAGATGGGCAGTATAAAAATATAATAAATGCAATAAATAAATAGGAGTAACAATGCAGTGGAACATTCTCAAGAAGTGGTTCCAACCTTGTGTCTTCAGATGTTCTTGGACTGCAACTCCCAGAAATCCTAGCCAGCACAGAGAATACAACAGGGCTAGTTGAAGAAGATGTATGGCACCCTAGTGCTTGCATATACTCAGGCATGTAAGGTATATGCATAGTGGGGAAGAGTTCCTGCATACTTCCCTGTCCATGGGCTGGATGTAGCATCTGAATAGGGTGTCTTGTTGGGTTGCAACTCCCATCCTCCACAACAGGCTTGCGAGAGTTGTTGGCAGTTATGATCCAATATTCATCAAGATAATCACGTCTCCCCTTCCAGCCATACCAGTTAAGAAATGTATTGCCTGTGAAACTGCTTGCCTTAGGATGTGGTGATGGCATCTGGCCTAGATTCTTTTAAAGGGGAATTGGAGAGATTTTTCGAGGAAAAGTCCATCGCAGGTGACAAGCCACAATGGGAACACATGTTATCTTCAGGCTTAACAGGAGGGTACCTCAAAGTGCCAGACAGGGAAGTGATATCAGGTGAGAGGTATCTTATGTGCTCCCAGAAGCATCTGATGGAGCCACTGTGAGATACAGGACATTGGACTAGATGGGCCCTTGGCCTGATCCAGCACAGCTGTTCTTAACATAAGAACATAAGAAGAGCCATGCTGGATCAGGCCAATGGCCCATCTAGTCCAGCTTCCTGGATTTCACAGTGGCCCCACCAAATGCGTCTGGGAGTGCACGAGACTAGATATCTGTCTCCTGATACCACTCCCCTTCCTCTGGCCCTTGAAGTACCCTGGTTTTAAGCCTGGAGATTACACATCTCCATCATGGTTTGTAACCTGTGATGGACTTTTCCTCCAGGAATCAGACCAATCCCCTTTTGAAGGCATCCAGGCCAGATGCCATCACCACATCCTGTGGCAGGGAGTTCCACAGACTAACAACACGCTGGGTAAAAAAAATATATATATTTTGTCTGTTCTTACTCTTCCAGCCCTCAATTTGAGTGGATGTCCCCTTGTTCTGGTATTTTGTGAGAGGGAGAAGAGCGTTCCTCTATCCACTTTACTCACGCCCTGCGTAATTTTGTACGTCTCAGTCATATCCCCCCTCAAGCGCCTTTTTTCCAAACTAAAGAGCCCGAAATGTTTTAGCCTTTCCTCATAAGGGAGGTCCCCCAGCCCAGTAATCCTTTTAGTCGCTCCTATGTTCTTACATACTTTTCTATGGAATGAATCTCCTCCCTTTTCTATAGGATTGAAACCAAGGAGATGGAAACGATCGCTGAGGAAAATGAAAAGCCCAGCGAAGAAAAAGAGCAGGTGGAGAAAGAGAACAGCAGGAAAGGTTGGGTGAGAGGGTTTTGATGTTGGTCAGCCGGCACGTTGACCTTTTCTCAGTGGGAACGTCACAGAACTGTTTCCTGGGAGGTGTTTGTCTGAATTTATCAAGGAAACCAGCTGTCCTCTTCTTCAGAGCTAAATGTTGGTCAGGACGTAAGATGTTAAGAAGAAACAAGCAGTAGTTGGGAGAAAGATCCATGTCCTACATAGTGCGTTGTCTGGCTACCGTACACTTCCAGCTGTCTTCAGGGGAGGGCTGAAACTGAAATGAAACTGAATTGCTAGCTCAAGATCATGTGTGAGACCCCATCTTCTTCTTTGCCTCAAGGCAGTAAGATGTCTTAGGTCAACCCCAATCTCCCCTACCACTCGGTGGTGGTTAAGGTGTTGGACTCAGTTCCGAAAACCTGGTTCCAAATCCCCACCGGACCCTGAAGCTCTTCTCCCTCTTACAAAATACCAGAACTAGGGGACATCCACTCAAATTGAAGGCTGGGAGAGTATGAACAGACAAAAGAAAATATTTTTTTTACCCAACGTGTTGTTAGTCTGTAGAACTCCCTGCCACAGGATGTGCTGATGGCATCTGGCCTGGATGCCTTCAAAAGGGGATTGGACAGATTCCTGGAGGAAAAGTCCATCACAGGTTACAAACCATGATGGAGATGTGTAATCTCCAGGCTTAAAACCGGGGTACTTCAAGGACCAGTTGCAGGGGAGTGGTATCAGGAGACAGAGATCTAGTCTCATGTGCTCCCAAACACATCTGGTGGGGCCACTGTGAGATGCAGGAAGCTGGACTAGATGGGCCTTTGGCCTGATCCAGCATGGCTCTTCTTATGTTCTTATGTTCTTAAGGTTGTTTTGAGGATAAAGTAGGAGGAGCAAATAAAGCCATGCATGTTATCGTGAGCTCACCGGAGGGAGCATCAATAGAAATGAAACAAATACAATAGTAAGTAGTAATAATTCTCATGAGGAACATGAGGATGATGATAACAGCTGTAATGATAGTGATAATAATCAGAAGGTGGGGGAATAAGACATACTTACACCATTGCTTTACAATCATAAGATGTTCATAATGCAGTGCAGCAGCTTGCAAAAGCTGACAATCTAGTAAACAACAATGACCATTTAAAGCTGTCTGGACAGGGCAGTCATTTAGGTATTTGGCTACAGAGCCAGGGGTTGGGAGTTAGGTTCCGCACTGTGCCTCCTGTGAGTACAGCCAGCCTAAGTGGCCTTGGACAGGTTGCATGCTGCCAAGGTCTCTCCCACCCCAGAAGAAGGGTGTGGTAAACCCCCCCTTTGAAAAAAAATCTAGAAAACCTTGAGTCAGAATTGACTTAAGGCAGGGGTGTCCAAACTTTTTGCCAGGAGGGCCAGATTTGGCGAGGTGAAAATGTATGAGGGCCGACCATTCAGCCGCATTGGGTCCCTGGGCTGGACTGGACAAGTCTCTGTAACATGAAAGGAGGTGGGGAGGATGCTGCAGCAACGGAGCCAGGGGCGGGTAGGCTGGGAAGGTGGCTGGGGGTGGGGGGGATGGATAGAGGTAAGGAAGGCAGGCAAACCATAAAGATGCAAGCTAATGCCTCCATCAGGTATGGGGAGGGGCCAGCTGTCGGGGATGTGTGACAGCCTGAGCCGGTGGGAAGAAGAAGCTGCGGGCTGCTTAGAATTTGAAAGCGGGATGTATTTGGCCTCCGGGTCTGACTTTGGACATGCCTAACTTAAGGGCACTCAGTTATTCTTACTACATTGTAAAGGATAAATGCACTCTGATGTGTATTTAGGAGCTAAACTGCTCTAATTGCAATGGGATGTCTGATATAAATATGGGATCTGATAGCTGAACACGGCCAAACAGCCCCCCCCCAAAACCTCACAATAGCTAAATATTGTATTATTTATTTAAAATATTTCTATCCTGCCTTTCTTGCCGAAAGGACCCAAGACGTGGTGTTAGCTTTATTTCTCCAACCATGATAAATATACTCAGGACTAGCAAGAGAACTGTGTTGATCCTGCCAAGCACGTCTGGGAGTTACGTGAAATTTAGGATGGCGAATCTCATTCTGGTAACACCTACTGCAATGACAGGACACATTAACCAAAATTAGCAGAAGCCAAAATGAATGGAGGCCAAGTCAGAACAGTAACTGGGACACAGCGGTAGCATGCAGGCATCTTAAGTTATCCGATAATCTTCTGTTTATTTGTTCTTTATAACATGTTAACAGTTTCCCCATGATACAACTTGGGGGGGAAATATTCTTTTTGGACCTCAACCGTTCAGTCCTCAAATGTAACTTTTCCAAGCGCCACCTCAGCATGACGTGATTATGGTGTGTGCTCCAAGATGGCTAGTCATGCCCACTTGACTAGGTGTGTTATTGAGACACCTTGGAGAGGCTACGTTTAGGCTGCAGCTCCGGAGACTCCCCGGCCACCATGGAGATAAGCCACGTTGACTGGGGAACTTGCAAGCGGTAGTCTAAAAGCCACATGCCTCTAGACCAGGGGTCCTCAAAGTTTTCAAACAGCGGACCGGTCCACCACGCCCCAGGCACCACTGGGGGCCGGACCACAGTGGGTGGGGGGAGCGGGGGACCTTGCCGTAACCCTCCCACTCTGAATGCCCCCCTAGCCAGCATGCTGATCATCTGGGCGGTAGTTGGGGGGAGTGGGAGAAGCAATATAGCCCACTGCTTTGAACTGCCGCAGCAATAGAAGCAGCTGTGGAGGCTGGCTTGCTCGCAAAGCAGGGGGTAGGTGCGGGGGTTGCAATTGGTCCCCGGGGCTGGATTCAGGTCCTTGGGGGGGCCTCATCCGGCCCCGGGGCCTTAGGTTGAGGACCCCTGTGCTAAGCTCTAGCTCAGTGGTTCTCAACCTGTGGGTCCCCAGATATTCCTGGACTGCAACTCCCAGAAACCCCTTCCAGCACAGCGAGTGGTGGAGGTTTCTGGGAGTTACAGTCCAGGAACATCTGGGGACCCACAGGTTAAGAACCACTGCTCTAGCTGTTCAAAGCTAGCTCCCAGGTCTCTTTATGGATGGTTTGCAAGCCATGGGCGTGGTTTTCTCAAGCAGCCTCTGCTCTTCTTGGTTCAGAGACACCTTCCGCGAAGCGCCTCCTGTCACGTCAAGCAATTACTCCAGCCAAAGTCACCGGGGTCTGTCTGACCGAAGACCTGGAGAAGACTGTCAGGGCCAAAGTCACAGGGGTCCATCAGACTGAAGAAGAGGAGAAGAACCAGCAGCCTAAAATTGTAGGGGTCCATGCAGCTGAAGAACACGAGAAGACCCTGAAGCCCAAAGCTGCGAGAGTCAGCCCAATGGAAGACCCTGAGAACAACCTTGAGACCAAGACACACCCCATGAGGTAAGTGTTGGATTCAGGGGGCAAGACTTTTCAGGCTCTTGGCCGTATCAATGTATGACCATGCCTTGTGCTGAGTCCATCCCTTGAGGCATCTATTCTAGCACCACCTGCCTACACAAATAGGCAAAGTGCTGCCTGATGCCACTGTCCCAGAGTAGTTTGGGATTTCCCTAGACCCCGTAGAGTCCTTGTGGTACATCTCCCAGAAGATATTTTTGGTGGTTCTCAAATGGTTGCGGAATGCTGTGGAGTCACCTTTGACTCATGGTTACCCTATGAATGACCTCCAGAATGTCCCATTTTTAACCATTCTGTTCAGCTATTTCAAACTGGATGCCATGGCTTCCTTTACGAAGTCAATCCATCTCACATTTCATTTCCCTCTTATCCTGCTGCCATCTTTTCTTAGCATCATTCATTCATTCATTCATTCATTCATTCATTTGATTTATACACCACCCATCTAGCCCAGAGGCCATTATTGTTGAACTGTGTAAAGGTGTTTTTCTGGAGGCCTGTAAGACCAGGGTCTCTTTCACAGGGGGCAGAAGGTGTAACAGCCCTTGCCAAATCTGAAAATCAAAACCAGAAATAGTTGTATCTCTTCTGGTTTTATGTTGGGTTGGGCAGGTTGCACAGGGCGCCCCCAAAGAAGGGCGTGGCAAACCACTTCTGAGTATTCTCTAGAAAATTCTGAAAAGGGTCACCATAAGTCAGAATTGACTTGGTGATACACAACTGTTCTTCCAGCATCACGCTCCTCTTTTCTAGCTACTGTTGTGACAACCTGAGCAAAGAGCGTTGTTGAAAAGTGCCGAGATCCTCTTTCTCGAGGAGAGTAAATTCTATCCTTCCCTCCCCAGTGGGGAGAAACAGTTGGGTTTTGACAAGCTCAGTGTCCGTCTTCCTGGCTGAGCAGCTTTTAAATGTTTTAAGGTGTGTGGGATGCCAGCCATTGCTGAAAAGCATATCTGGGGAATTGACTTTGCTGGAAGTATTAAACATGCAGGAGTGCCTTTGTGTTTAATTGGGAGGGCTCCTTTTTTTTTTAATAGAGCTGATGGGAAATTGGAGGAGAGAGAACCGGAGACCTTTTCCATTATGAGCGCACCGCAGGGGGTCCAGGCGCAAGGGGAAGTGTTGATAATACGGCACATTATGGAAACCCTGTAGAATAAACAGGCAGGTGGAATTACAGCCTACCCCTATACAGTAGTATTATGAATGCTTTTGAGTACTCTGCAGGTGATGAGAGACTCCAGGGGAAGCGTGCCAGTGTTTAATTTCCTTTGCCTGAGACGGTTCTGAAGACTAGCAGTGCCTCTGTAATGTTGGCAACATATAGCAATGACCAGGCAGCAAGACTAGACCTGCCCTTAGGCATAGACAATCAGCATGGGCAGCCTATGTAGAAAATAAGGAAAAAACACACCTAGGGATAAGGATAAAAGACAGAAAATCCAAATAAATTAAAATAAAATAAAATAAAATAAAATAAAATAAATCAGTCCATCTCTAACGGCTGTGGTTTTTTAAGGCGAGCTGCCAGCAGGTCAAGATGGAGGTTGTAGATTCAACAAAGGTATCTCTTTAGTTTCAGCTTTCATAATTAAAACCATCAGCCTGAAACCTGGCCAACCCTCAGGCCTGACAAAAGTTCAGCCCTCGGTTGTTGTGAGCACAGTTTTAATTGCAGTAGAGCAGTTTAACCACGGTGCCCTGGGGCTCCTGCAATATCAACTCCTACGGGTTCCATTTTGTCTTCTTTAGGCCACCAACGCCGGCTCCTGAAGCCCCCAAAACAGACCAGGAAGCCAGCCCTGCCTCAGCGTCCGTCCCCAGATCTCCATCTCCAGTTTGTCAAGACCATGGTAGGGCAGGACAGGTATCATATGCTATTATTCTTAAATTTCCGTGCTTAATGTTTCTGGTGTTATCTGCTTGCAGATCATTCTGGCTGGGAGAATATGAGACGCTGGTTGGTAACTGGTGGCCCGCAGCCACCTTTTAGATTGGGCATAGCTGTAGTTAAGTCATTTCTCTTTGATATCAGTGATAAATTGATAATGCTTGCTTACTTACTTACTTACTTACCATCTGGCCTCTCAGCATCTAAGAAGCTGCTAAAAACCTGGCTCTATACGTCCACGTTCGGCGATAAAGGGGGCTGATTTTTTTAAACATATGAGTAGGGATCATGAGTTTGTATGTCTGCCTGTTTTTGCCATCTTGCCTTAGTATTATTCTGAATTTTTAGCTTTTTAAAATTTTGGTTCTACTGTTTGCTGTTGATTCTTTTATGTTATTCTGTGGAACCAATTATTATTTATCCTGATTTGTTGTATGCTATACCTGTTAACCACCCTGAGTTCCCATTCTGGAAAATCCGGCGGCATATAAATGAATGAATGAATGAATGAATGAATGAATGAATGAATAAATAAATAAATAAATGCCACTCTGGGCCTGAGATGAACTACATGAGATGAACCCATTTTTAATGCTTAGGCTGCTGAAGGCAAACATAACAAGGCAAACATTAACAACCCTATTCTAATACATTTTACTGCCTGAGTTTAGGGAAATGATGGTATACTTTACCTCGTTTTACACATCAGAGTTAACTGTTACTGTCATCTTACTCCAGTATTAGCAGTTGGGGTTATCAAAGGGGGATATTTATCAAGTATCAGGCAGGGCATGCAGCACGGAGAGCTTTGATTTCCACCAGAAGCGAACAGCCAGAATTCAGAAGGAACAATTCAAAGACTGAAGTTTTTGATTCCCTGTAGCATCAGCCTGAGGCAATTGCTTCAGTTTTCCTCGCTTTTGAATGGGAATTGGCCTGTTCTGGACCAGATGAACATATACACAATCTAATACATAGCTATGTGTCAGTGACTTTATTTTCTGAAGTTTATGTTAACAGGATTCCACAGAAAAGCGTGTGTAGAAATGTGGGTTGTTTTGGTTGTTTGTTGAAATTATCCTCTTCAGGGGAAAAATGCTCCCAGACCAGCTCATAGTTTTAGGACGCTATCTCATGATGGGGAAGATGTGGTTAATGTGAAACTCCGGCTTTTGTCCTTAATAGGTCACATGACTAAAGATGTGGGTTCCAAGTTCCCACGTACCTTGGATTATGCTCTACTTCTGGAATGTCCCCAGGGCCCTAACCTGCTTCAAACAGGCACAGAGGAAATTGTTTTAAAAAGCGGTGACAGCCTGAAGGCCAGCTGGTCAGCGCTGCGTGCGGGGGGGGGGGGGATAAAAATAAAAAATAAAAAAAAGCCCCAGCACCAACCAGAAAAATTTAAAAATTAAAATACAGCCAGCTTTTTTGATTGGCACTGGGGGGAGAATAAAAATAAAAATAATTAAAAATTAAAATATTTAGGGAAAAATAAAAAAAAAAATTTAAAAATTTCTTTTTTAAAAAATAAAAATATGGGCCAGACCCAGGGCCAGTTGGTCGGCAGCACTTGGGGAAGGGGAGAAAAAAAATAAAAATAATTAAATATGCTCTGGAATATGTGGATTTCTAAGCAGGTCAGCCAACAGGGCCCAGGCTGCTTGTGTTCGCCAGAGTGATTGACTTGAGGTTGGGAAAATCTGAGACCGAATAATCAACACAAGCACAGTTTTCCTTGCGGCATATTTGACTTGCAGCAAGAAGGGGCCTGTTAGACTTGCATTGCGGGCTCCGACTTACAGCTCGGAGCCCCGGCGTAAGGCCCCGGAATTGGGTGGCAGCCATGACCCAGCATCGTGGCTGCTGCCTCCAAACTGCTCCTGCCTTCTTCCTCTCCTCCGGCAATGGCGGCTTCGGTGAAGCCAGTTCCGAGCACCTGGAACTGGTCCTCGGGCTCACCGAAGCCGCCGCTGCTGCCGGAGGAGAAGAAGGGCCGGGAGCTCGGGGCTGGCCTTGCTGGTTAGACAGTCGGCTCAATCTTGTAAAAAATCTGGCTGCAGAAGTCTGGTCCACAATGGAAGCATTTTAGTTGGGGAGCTGTACAGTTGTGGGACTCTAATGGTAAGCATAGGGTTGTTCAGAACTTGGAACGTCAGGTTAAAAATCAGTAAAACTTAAATGATGGACATTGTTGTTATGAACATTAAAAAGTGGAGGTGTATAACTTGTGGACTATAATTTCACTGCCTCCTCTTTGAAGAGACATTTCATTTACATCCCCGAAAGGAATCTCCTATCCCAGTCAAATTTGTGTTAAATTGCTGTTTTCGGGGGGGGGGGGGAGGTCTTTTTCATCGTTTCGAATGGATTAATCCACTTTCCCATTACTTTCTATGGAAAACGTTCGTTTGACTTAAGGCATGTTTGACTTATGTCTAGACCTCCGGAATGGATTAATGACGTAAGTCAAGGTTCCACTGTAATGTATTCTCTGTCTCATTCTCCACATGCCTCTAGGAAATGTGCTACCTGTGTCTGCAGCGCGCTCAGAGGAATGTTCCGATGTACTTGAGCGAGGAACAGAGGAGGAAGGAGAAGGAAGAAGATCGGATCCTGGCTCAGTATCAGGCCCTGAAAGATCAAGAGGCCCTTCGGAAGCAGCTGGTATTGGCATAAACAAATCCCCACTTTTCTTTTCTTTTCGTTTTTATAAATAATTTTAAAAGTTTTTAGAAGATCAGTGCTTGGTTTACTGAGGGCTGGTTTTTCTTGCCTATCCCTTGCTCACAGATGTGTAAACAAATGAGCCATCAGACTGTGTGTATTGTCATAACCCGCCCCTAAATTAATGCAAAAGAGTTTGAAGGGAGCTTGATCTTGAATGAGCAAGTTAGAGTCCTTAACTTTGCCAAAGACCTGCTTCCAGTAGAAACAGAAATGGGAAGAACTCATTTCTTGATCGGGGTCAGTCCAGCTGCCTGTGTTTTGGAGTTGACTCATGGTATGGTGTGGGGCAACTGGCTACAGGGAGTGTCATGATAAACTGTAATCAGGCAAGATTGGATGTGCTTAGGGCACTGATGGCGAACCTTTTAGAGACCGAGGGGCCAAACAGCAATTCAAAGCCCACTAATTTTTTTTTTGCAAAGTGCCAATACAGTAATTTAACCTGTATACAGGTGGCTATGAAGGGGCAATGTCGGGTGCCCACAGAAAGGGCTCCGAGTGCCACCTTTGGCACCCGTGCCCTAGGTTCGCCATCACTGGCTTAGGGCATCGAGGCAGCTGAACAAACCATTATGAGCCACCAAACCGACAGTTCATGCCCATCTCTAAAGCAATCAAAGGCCCTTTTGTTTTGGTCCTCCTTTACACTGGTATTTCTTAAAGGAGCTTCCTTTTCACCCTCTCGGCTTCTATTCGCTTCTCCCTTCTTCTCAAGTGCATCGAACTGTCTTTTCAACTGTAGATGCGAGCCATGGCAAACCGGGAGCAGAGCCAGAAAATTTCCGCTTTTAATTTGGGCATCGCTGAAGCCAAAAGAGAGCAGAAGAACGAAAAAGCGGCAGAAACCTATGTAAGACGATGGCTACACGGTGCAAATACAGCAGGGTTTGTTCCACTTACAAAAGGGCGAATTCAAATACATTGTGTTTGTTTCTCTCTGCTGCTGGGGTGGGTGGCTTCCACTTTTTCAAACTGGAACGAGGCAAGCAGACTTTCCCCCATTTGGTCAGTTCTGATACATTCTTGTAAGCATGTCTGTGGGTGATGTTTTAGTGATCCACTAATTGGGGATGATGTTCAGGACAGGGAGATCATGCCCCTTCATTCTTTCTTTATCCCCCAGTAGTCTGAGGTTTTAATTTATTTTTAAAAAATCTTACACATGTGAGATCACTCTATCACCTTATTCCTGGGTCATTGTTATTATTAAGGGGCCTCGTGGCGCAGTGGTTAAATGCCTGTACTGCAGGTAAAACTGTGCTCACCACCTGGGGTTCAATCCCAGGTAGCCGGCTCATGGTTGGCTCAGCCTTCCATCCTTCTGAGGTCGGTAAAATGAGTACCCAGCTTGCTGCATACTGTAATTAAAAACTGCAAACTGCCCAGATACTACTTGAAGTGGTATGGGGCGGTATATAAGCAGAACACTTTTTGCTTTGCTTTATTATTTCCCAGTTGAAGAGTCACCAGAGGTGGGACCAGAGGAAGGGAGGAAGAGGGCCTGTGGGCTGGAATGAGGCTCGTATCACATTGAGTATGATGGGTGAACTCCCAAATCAATTTGCAGCCCATGCCTGAGGGCTGACTACAATTTCAAACATATCGCACACGGCATATTCAAATCACAGCAAAGCCGAATTGCTTTGATTTGGATTGTTCAGCTTAGTTGCACCGTCTTTGCAACATGCTGGCATCTTATGCAAAAAGCTGAGGGTTTGCTTATAACTGATAAAGTAGACCAGTTATTTAGGTTTTACCCAGAAATTTTAGGAGGGTGGTGTCAAGGAAAGGGGTATCAAGGAAAGCTGATCTATGAACAACTCTTTTGTACAACAGCTTGGCCAATAACTGGCATTCATGGGGAAAGTTTGATTTCAATGCATGGCCAAATAAATTTTGGCCCTTTGAGGGTTGTGGACTTCATTTCCCATGATCCCTTCTCCCGTGGCCATACTGCCCGGGGCTTCTCAAACATCTGGTCATCCATAATCATGTGGCCTGTGTCACGTCTCAAATCCTACCTGCCCTTTGGATGCATGGAACTTTCCCACATAGTTTCTGTGCAAATAGGGTTCAAATCAATGCAGAACGTAGTTACTGTGGTAATATCCCTTAAAAAAACAAAGAATGCTCTGAGAGGTAGCACAGTGCATGAACTGAAGTTTTTTTTTACTACAGCAGGAAGGGGAAAGGTGAGTTGTGAGGGTCATATATAAACGTCCCCCCAGGTTCCCCCTTTTAAAAACCTAGCAAGTTTTGGGGCGCCTGGGGACAAGGTTGTTTTTGCGCCCCTCTGGCCCTCCCCAACCCCATCGCATCCACCCAGCAAAGGGGGCAATCCTGTGGGCGTGGGGTGGGGCGGTGTGTGTGCGTGTGTGTCTGCACATGTGCACACATCTGTGTTTACGTGCATGCGCCTTACCTCTCCCCTGGTGGCGACAAAGAGTTGGAGGAGGAGGGTACCACAGCCACCGCGCTCGCATGCCTGCCTGCCTGCTTGTTTTGCTGCTCGCCTGGCGCGTGGCAGTGGAAGGGCGCAGGGCTTCCCCTTCCCCTTCCCCTTCCCCTCCCCCTCCAGGAACCCCCAGATTTCTGCACCCAGGGTAGATGTACCCTTCTCCCCCCCCTCCCAGATACGCCCCTGTTTAAAACCTCCCTGCTGTGGGGGAAAAACCCTGTAGAAGTGCAGGTTTTACATTTGGCTAGTTCAACCTCCCCCTCCCCCAAATAAATAAATAAATAAATAAATAAATATATATATATATATATATATATATATATATATATATATATATATATATATATATATATATATATATATATGTATGTATGCATGTTAGGGTGGATTCGGGTTTCTTCCGTGTAGAAATCTGGTTGTTTTTGGCGACGTTTCGACGAGGTCTCACTCGTCATCTTCAGGCTGGTGTTCTGGCTTCTTTCTTCTTGAAGCAAAGCGTGGTCTCAGTTGAAGTCCTTCTATAAATACTGCTGGGGGTGTGGTTTGCTTGCTTTGTTGCTGATTGCAGGTTCCTTTGTTCCTTTGTTCTTTTGTGATCTGCTGTGATCTCCGAGGATGATTGGCATCAAATACTGTTGTATCATCATCTTCATCATCTTGTTCTAATGGTGTCAACTCTGTATTTTCTATGTTCGTGTCCAGAACTCCATAGCGACGTTTCGACGAGGTCTCACTCGTCATCTTCAGGCTGGTGTTCTGGCTTCTTTCTTCTTGAAGCAAAGCGTGGTCTCAGTTGAAGTCCTTCTATAAATACTGCTGGGGGGGTGTGGTTTGCTTGCTTTGTTGCTGATTGCAGGTTCCTTTGTTCCTTTGTTCTTTTGTGATCTGCTGTGTGGCTGAGGCGATCGTTAAGGGACTAACTGCTGATGGCTGTTTAGGTGGCTGTTTACATGCTGGTGGGTTAGATGGCTGGTGGGTTCTGGCAGTATCCTGGGCTTTGGTGGAGTGGGGTCCTGTGTCTTGTGAATTCATTTTGGTCTGGCTACGTGTCTGTGGTCTCCCAATGTTTTTTTGGGGTGTGTGAGTGTGCTCCATGTGGTGACTGGAGTGGGGTGCCGCAGTAGATGGTGCAGTCGTGGTTTTGTTATTGGATGGTGGTTTCGTTTCATCTGTGGGAAGGGTCTGGGTTTGTGTTTGGTGTGGATGGAAGGTGGTGGCATCTTGTGTCCTTTTGGACCTGGTGTCAGTCTTTGTGACAGAGGCTCGTCTGTTGACCAGGGCTAGTTTCCAGATGTCAGGCAAGCGGGAGGTGTCATCACGTTTATTCATGTTGTTTGGGTGTTTCTCTATTTCAATGGCTTCCATGATTATTCGACTGTTGAAGTGTTCAGTTTTGGAGATGAGTTTGGTTCTTTCAAAGTCAATTTCATGACCTGTTGTTTTTATGTGCTGGAAGAGAGAGGAAGATTTTTCTTCTTTTTTGACTGCGTTCTTGTGTTCTGCGATGCGTGCGCTTATTCTCCTGTTTGTCTGTCCGATGTATGTGGCTGGACAGACTTTGCATGGTATTTCGTAGACTCCTTGGTTTTCTAGCTCAATCTTGTCTTTGGGGTTTCTTAAAATGTTGGCTATTTTTTGGTCGGTGCAAAAGGCTGTCTTGATATTGTGTTTGTGGAGAATTTTGCTGATTTTGTCTGTGGTGCCTTTGATGTAAGGGAGGAGGCGGTGCCGTTGTTCTCTTCTGTTTCTTGGTTCTTGGGGGTGTTTCCTTTTGGATTAGTTTGGTGATGGTGTTTTTTTGGAATCCGTCCGCAATTAAAACATTCGAGAGAGAGTGTGTAATTCAGTTTTTAGGTGGTCTTTGTCAGCCAGGCGTTTGGTTCTGGAGATGAGGGTTTTGCTACGGAGTTGATCTGTGCAGGGTGGTGGTGTGATTGTGCATTTAAGTAGCGGTTTGTATGTGTTTTTTTCTGGTAGATGGTATGTCCTAAGGAGCCGTCGGGTTTTTTGTAGATTAGGACGTCCAGGAAGGGAAGTTGGTTGTTGGCTTCTATTTCCATAGTGAATTGTATTTTGGGGTGTAGGCTGTTGAGATGTGTGAGGAAGTTGTTCAGTTTATCTTTCCCGTGTGGCCAGATAACAAAGGTGTCGTCAACATATCTGAGCCAGAGTTTGGGTTTATGTTCGGACTTCTGTAACGCGTTGGTTTCAAAGTGTTCCATATATAGGTTTGCGATGGCTTCCTCTCTCTTCCAGCACATAAAAACAACAGGTCATGAAATTGACTTTGAAAGAACCAAACTCATCTCCAAAACTGAACACTTCAACAGTCGAATAATCATGGAAGCCATTGAAATAGAGAAACACCCAAACAACATGAATAAACGTGATGACACCTCCCGCTTGCCTGACATCTGGAAACTAGCCCTGGTCAACAGACGAGCCTCTGTCACAAAGACTGACACCAGGTCCAAAAGGACACAAGATGCCACCACCTTCCATCCACACCAAACACAAACCCAGACCCTTCCCACAGATGAAACGAAACCACCATCCAATAACAAAACCACGACTACACCATCTACTGCGGCACCCCACTCCAGTCACCACATGGAGCACACTCACACACCCCAAAAAAACATTGGGAGACCACAGACACGTAGCCAGACCAAAATGAATTCACAAGACACAGGACCCCACTCCACCAAAGCCCAGGATACTGCCAGAACCCACCAGCCATCTAACCCACCAGCATGTAAACAGCCACCTAAACAGCCATCAGCAGTTAATCCCTTAACGATCGCCTCAGCCACACAGCAGATCACAAAAGAACAAAGGAACAAAGGAACCTGCAATCAGCAACAAAGCAAGCAAACCACACACCCCCCAGCAGTATTTATAGAAGGACTTCAACTGAGACCACGCTTTGCTTCAAGAAGAAAGAAGCCAGAACACCAGCCTGAAGATGACGAGTTTCGAAACGTCGCCAGAACAACCAGATTTCTACACGGGAAGAAACCCGAATCCACCCTAACATGCATACCTATACCCGTGAAAATCTACGAAAACATATATATATATATATATATATATATATATATATAAACACCACACAACAAGAACCATTGCAAACAGCATGAACCTGGACGTGAATATGCAGTCACTTCTAATTCAGCTTTTTTTTAAAAAAAACATTTATTTATTTATTTATTTATTTATTTATTTATTTATTTATTTATTTATTTATTTATTATTTCTATACTGCCCATCTTCCAAAGGAAATCCAGGCAGTGAACAACATCAATAATAATAATAATAATAATAATAATAATAATAATAATAATAATAATAATAATAATAATAAATATGTATCTGGGAAGATGGTGGGATAAGAAAAAAATAAATTAATTAAGGGTCACCAAAAGCCTCGCGAAAAAGCCAGGTCTTCAAGCCTGAGTTTTGTGATGCGATACAGCCTGTGCTTGGTCTTGGGAGTGGAAAATTGACCCCGTAGGTGACTGCAACTTTCTGACTGGGTAGTAGGGCAAAGGTAATTGAGAGACCCAGTTATCTCTGCTAGGCCTGTGTTGTTTTGGAAAAGCCAGCCCCAAAACAGTTCTTTCTTTGGGCTCGGAAGCAAGAGAGGTTTTGTTTTTCCGATGGACAAATCGGGTGCCTCTTTCCTGTGCAGAATTCCTACATTTTTGAGAAGCGGCCGCCGAGTTCCACCCCTCATCAAAGACACGAGGCCTATGCCCAACAGCTGGACAAACAAATCGAGGACAGGGTGGCCAAGGAGAAAAAACAAAAGCGGGACCAGGACCTCCTTGACCGCCTGGAGCAAGTGCAGCTGGCAGAAGAGTAAGCTTTCAAGGAGGAGTCCTTGCAACCTCGCATGCTGCCTTTCGTGGGTGTGGCTGGGAGGGACCTTTCTAGGCTGGGGTGATTGTCCAACTATCTAGCACTGATCTACTGCTCCTCCCCTGCCTCTGATACAAAGAGAACCCCACCTTTCTCCTCTGAGCTGTTTTTTCTCTCCTGTGTTGAAAGCAGTGCGTCTGTTGAAGTCTTTGCTGAAAGCAACTATGGGCGCTTTTACACGACCCCTAAAATCTGAGGCAAAGGGCTCCCAGATCTGGAGCTTAAAAATGTTTTCCCACCAGCTCTGCTTTAAAAAAATTAAGGTATGACCACACCCACCTAAGCGCGTCCCAGCACACTTTTCAAGTACCTGGCCTCCAGGAGGTAAAAAATCTTCTGATGGGCATTTTAAAGTTGTGAATGCCAGGCTCCCTCGCCTTCTGGGGTTTGTTTTGTCCCCACCACCCCTTTAAGAGACAAGAATCACTACGTGGCGGCTCAGGGCTGCTTTGACCGGCAGACGGAGGTGAGCCTGCATTTTTTTCTCCCTTTTTTCTCCCTCCCCTCACGTAGACAGGAACAATGGAGTGTGGAGGGGTGGGAACACAGGAAGAGCGACAAGTCCCCATGATCTCTGGTCCAAATTTAAGTTGCCTCCGGATTTTAGGGGTCGTGTAAAAGCGCCCTATGTTTACTTTTAGTTTGCTGTTTGGTCTGTTCAATTGTAAGTAATATAAAATAGTATAAATTCTTTATACAGTTGTTGTTGATGTTGCTGCTCTTCAGTTGTTCAGTCATGTCCGACTCTTCGTGACCCCGTGACCTAGAGCTCGCCAGGCCCTTCTGTCTTCCACTCCCTCCCGGAGTTTGGTCAAATCCATATTGATGACACCATCCAACCATCTCCTTCTTTGCAGTCCCCTTTTCCTTTTGACTTCAATCTTTCCCAACTCTAGCAACTTACGTAGTACTATACTATTAATGTCTCTGGGTCAGTTGCTGAGACTATAAGTGCCAGTTAATGAGAAAAGGGGTGAACTAATCTGAGGAACTTGAAGATATTCTACTCTATGTATCTCTGCCTATCTGCTGTGCAGCTAGAGGAATTTAACTCACAATTAGAGATGGGCACGACTAGGGAAAATGACGTTTTCGAGTTGTCGTGTGTCGGAGGCAGTCCGTTTCGGCTCATTTCCGTTTTTCGCGAAATTTCGCAAAAATTAGTCAGTTCGTTTTTTCATTGTCGTTAGTACTGGTTTGGGGGGGGGTAGCGGGCTCCTGGAGGGAGCTGCAGGAGTCAGCCAGAGCCACAAGTGACGGACTGGCAGACTCTTTGCACCCGCTGTGTCTCATGTACTTGCATGTAGTGCAATAAATAAATAAATCTAAATAAAGGGTTAAGACGGGTTAGCGCAAGAAGGGCTAGGGTTAGGCTAGTTACGGGTGAGGTTAGGGTGAGTATTGGGGTGCACCTCTGGGTGCCTCTCTGACCCACTTAGAAGGACAGTGTACTGGCGTATGGGTTAGGCTTAGGCTTAGGGTTCGGGTTTGGGCGATTAGTGGGCTGGTTTGATTGGCACATCCCAGAAGTCTCGATTACCTGGGCTGTTTATGCCTGAAAATTTTGGCACATCCATCATTGCAAAGTCTAATAAAATAAAATAAAATAAAATAAAATCCTGGCCAAGTGGCCATGCGATTACTGTGGAAAATTTTGCATTTAAAATCCACTCCCGCATGTTTCTGTGGTGCTTTGGTGGGGTTTTGGGCAACGATTTCAAAAAAAATATTGTGGTCGCCATTTTGGATCCCCCGCACTGCATGGCAAATGGATGCGCCCTCCCAGCCTGGTACCAGCAGCGCAGCAGTAGCAATAGCCAAGGAGAGGGGGGAGGGGAAACCCCCCCCAAATAAAACACCCTTCTGGCCTGGTAGGTGCCCTCAGACAGTTTTCGCCTACTTTTAGGGCCGGGAATCGTTTTTTTTTTAACTTTTAAAAACTTTTTTCTGTGCCGCTTGGCATTGCGCGATCGCCGCGATGCAAGTAACGAGCACGACAAATCAGACCAAATTGTTCGTTCGTCGGTTCGAGCTTGAATTCTGGCGGAGTAATTCCCGTTACTGTTTCCGTAGAGTAACGGATACGAGTAACGGAAACGGAAATGGGAATACCGCTAAGTCGTGCCCATCTCTACTCACAATTCAAATTTCTGCAACAGCAGAAACCTTGTTCTATGATATTTATGCTGCAAGTTTTATCTTAGTAGTGGGCAAAATGTTCCTTCCAGTTGGTTGTTGTGGGTTTTTCGGGCTGTTTGGCCATGTTCTGGAGAACTATCAGATCCCGTCTGTGAAAGCCTTCGAGATCACTTGTTCCTTCTAATATGTCCCTTGTGCTTTGTAGGAAATGTGCAGGAAATTCCACTATGTTTTGCTTCTCCTACACCTCTCCGAAATCTGATTAGTGGGGGGAGGTTTTTATTTTTAGTTTTACAAAACTGGAGGCAACTTCTGACCTTAAAAATGGGGTGGGGAGTAACCTCTCCCCCCCCAACCATCAACTAACCAACCAGTCCCAAGCCGTAAGTGTTGTCTTGTTAAATCCATCCAAAATTTCATCAAATTCAGCCATCCTTGATGCGGGTTTTTGCTTATGTTTTTGGACCATATGGAAAATGGGGGTGTCCGTTAACAGTTTAGTTAAGAAGTCTTGGCTTGTATTCCTGGCTTCACGCCAGCCCTGTGACTTGGTGTGTGACAAGAAATGCAGCATTGACCAAACCCGCCAGCTTTTCCCCACAACTGTTAACACAGTTTGACTAAACGCCAGTAGACGTACTGTACTTAATAAAATTCTGGCCAATTAATTATATTTTGCCCCAGGTTATAGTACCCTTCCTTTCCACCCCTACCAACATTAATAATTAACTTCTTCAGATGTTGGTATAATGAGTCCTATTTACCTCAGCATAATGCATCTTGTTTCCTTGTTGTTCTAAAATGCTAATTTCAGAAGTATTTTTCTTTTAGAAAAAAAGTGAAACTCCCTCAAAGGTTAAGTCCACCCCCCAGCTGTCAAATTGACAGTGCTAAAGTCTAATCCTTGCAGCACAAAAGAAATACCCATGAGGTCCAATAAAGCCTCATCATAACAACATGCTTGTTGCTCAATATGTGGGAACTCTCAAGTGCATTTTTTTAAACTCACATGTTTCTCTACCTATAGTAAATGCCAGAATTTTAGCCCTCGGGAGCTGGTAGCTCTGGAGGAACTTTGGCCATAGGAGTTTGCCAACAAGGACGGTTACTTCATGTCCTTCTTTGTTCCATGACTAGTTTTGTACTGTGACAGTGTTGGTCACGATCACGTGGTTTTTGTCCCTGTTTCAGTGTTCCCATGGTCATGGTAACTTGTCTCGTAACAAGTGTTACCTCACGGTCTTGTACCATGACAAACACTGAATTTGTCCAGCTTCCTTTCCCCTTTTGGGGGGGGGATATAAATCCCCCCCCCCAATATTTTGATTTACTGATATTCTGGTTTTCATATGCCAATGTTTTCTTATACATTTGAGTTGCATGGTTTTTCCCGTAGGGAAATTAATGACATATGTCGCTTCACCCACTAACCACTAGATGGAAACAAAAGCTGCTAACAATGCCCACCAGGTTACCAGTACAGTTGTTACTTCACGTCCTCTTAACCAGGACAAGAAGCGGAACAGAAGAGGGACAAGAGAAAATCTAACCCCAGCGCTAGGTACAGATTTGTCTCCCTTAGCACCCGTTCTGGGGGCATGGTCGAGACAAATTTCAGTTGTTGCAAGACAGACGTGAAGTAACATTTTTTGTACCGATCCTAAACGCAGCAACTACAGAGACAAAATGGACGTGAAGTAACCGCTAATAAGTGGATCTTCCTCTGATGTGTTCGGCTGAATCTTAGTCATGTGCCTTTTCTAGGCTGGCGGCCCAGAGAGCGAAATATCTGAAGGAGAAGATGGAAGAAATGCAGTGTTATAAAAGGGCATTGGACACCCAGGTAAAACAGAGAGTTCAACCCCCCCCCCCCAAACAAAACACTGCATTTAGCTAAAACAGAGTCCTCCATATTTCTATTCAGAAGTAAGGGCTCAGTCACATGCAAGAAAAGAACCCCCGTTATGCTGATGCTTTTCATACTTCTGGGCTTGAACATACCTGACAAAAGAACTTGATACAGCCATTTTTAGATTGTTTCATACTTATCTGAGCACACAATACACAGCCGAGATTGGCTTATTTTGCTTCTGATTTATTTCCCCATCTCAGGGAGGGTTATTTTATTTGTTGAATCCCTTTATTTTTTAATCATTTCAGCCTATGTTTAAAACAGTGTGAATGTTCCCACTAGTATATGTACTACAGGATTATGAAAGTAAATATATTAGTAGACATGAGAAAAGAACATCAGTTATACCAATGCTTTTCACACCCACCCATCTGGCAGGGGCATTCACATTGTTTTAAGAACATAAGAACATAAGAAGAGCCATGCTGGATCAGGCCAACGACCCATCTAGTCCAGGTTCCTGTATCTCACAGTGGCCCCACCAGATGCGTTTGGGAGCGCATGAGACTATATCTGTCTCCTGATACCACTCCCCTGCATCTGGCCCTTTAAATACCCTGGTTTTAAGCCTGGAGATTACACATCTCCATCATGGTTTGTAACCTGTGATGGACTTTTCCTCCATGAATTTGTCCAATCCCCCTTTGAAGGCATCCAAGCCAGATGCCATCACCACATCCTGTGGCAGGGAGTTCCATAGACTAACAACGCACTGGGTGAAAAAATATTTTCTTTTGTCTGTTCTTACTCTCCCAGCCCTCAATTTGAGTGCATGTCCCCTAGTTCTGGTATTTTGTGAGAGGGAAAAGAGCTTCCCTCTATCCACTTTACTCATGCCCTGCATTTAAACTGTATTGATTCATTTCTTTCTATTTGAACCATTATAGCAGGCTTTGCTGCTCTTAATTTTGCATTGATTCATTTTCTCTATTGTTTCTAAGGGCAATCAGCTTCCCCCTGTCTGTTTAGCAGCAACAAAAATGATGCCTTCGCAGTGTAGTAGAACAGCCCCTCTTCTCCTGCCCCTTTCCATCCTCTCCTTTTCCTGATGCCTTTGCAAAGGAAATTTATCCACAGTATAATACTTTAAAGTCTTTTAAACAGCATTAGGAGGAGGAAGTGGGTTTTGAAATACTTTTGAAGTACTGTGAAGAGCACAGGTTAAAGAGAGAGAGAGAGAGAGAGAGAGAGAGAACATGCAGTGCTAATTTATTTACATTTCATAGCAGGAAATGCTTGTGCTCAAGGCCTCTTTCACCCTCAGTGGAGAAGGGGAAAGCTGTATCGTTTGATCTGTCTCCTTCTGAGCAATGTATTCATGTTGTTTTTTTCCTAGCAGTAGTGTCTGTTACAGCTGATTTGCCAATGTACTGTTAATTTTTTTAAGGGTACAAGCACAGTGACCATTAAATTGATGCCTTTGCAAAGGAAATAAATTGACAGCAATGTTCACATAGGCTGAAATGATAAGGAATGAAGCCCCCAGGGTGGTGCCATGAAACACTCACAGAGCTGCTTGTGGTCCATGCTGGTGGCAGTGGTGGGCCCAGCATGCCTGTCAGCTCATACTTGAACTGCTGGGAAGGGGAAGAAAAGTGCAAGGAGCAGTTGCAGAAGCATGCTGGATGGAGCAGCCCCCATGCACCCCTAAGAATTTTGTGCCCCCTAAAATTTTTGCACCCTAACACTGCACCATTGCTACAAGCCATCAAGCACCTCTGCCTGCCCTTTTTCATGGTCTTGCATTGAAACAGAAGAATCATTTTTATTGGGAATTGAGGTGACAAAATGCAAAAAAAAATATTAACAAACCTCTTAGAGGAATCAGGTAAAGTTTAGTTTACTCACTAGGTAAGTTGATTACAACTACATTAACAGGACATAGTGCTTAGAAGAGGCAGATGCTGTCCTCAGTTTCCAGTCTTGTTTGCCTGCTGTTAAGTCAGTGTCTGTAGCTGGGCACACATGATGCCCGGGGTGGCTGATCAAGGGATGTTTTTGTAGGCTACCTTAGAGGGGACAAGTCTCTGTGGTATATGCTCCAAAGGCAGAGGTAGGTGAATCCTCTGTTTAATACTGGTTCCCAACCATGGGTTCCCAAATGTTCTTAGACTACAACTCCTGGGACCCTTCAACACTAACTGTGTTAAATAGGATTTCTAGCAGTATCACCATATCTGCGGGGGATTGGTCCTGGGCCTCCCTGTGGATACCAGAATCCATGGATAAGAGCGAACGCCCTGTCAGCATCCCCAAAAAACAATAGTGGCATTCTTTTCTGACAGTAACTTGCTTTGCAGCACCCTTTTGCAACAGCAATATATTTAATAATTATCTATTAATTTTTGGCAGCCAACCAAATCATGCTGAATCAGTGAATATGGGGGTACTGCTGTAGTCCAAGAACATCTGGGGACACAAGGTTGGGAACCACTGCTCTATTAGACCACTTTAAAAATCACAAGCAAATTTGAGCTTTCAGCTCTTAAGTATGCAGAATAAACCAGACATATAGTCAATCCAAAGACAATGTGGACAAAAGACACAATGCGTAAAAGTCTTCTCAGCAGGACCAAAGCTAGAGTTGATGTTAAATTTGGCATAAATTAAAAGTTGGAAGGAGGAGGGTTTTCAAATGATACGTTATGCCCTTTTTAGATTAGAAACGGGTCACAATGCGATCCTAAGTACGAAAGAGTTACGTACACGAGGTCGTAAGGTTTCTTAATGAAGTTTCCTACCCTCTGTTTGGATGCAGATAAAGCTGGGTGTGGCTCCGTTACCAGAGCATGTGCCCGATTCGGCGGAGGTTATCTTTGGGAAGAACGACATGACCAATGAAAAAATGGAGGAACGAAGGAAACGAGCCCAGGAATATTCCAAGTGCCAGTTGGAGGCTGCTGCAGAGCGGAAGAGGGCCGCCCTCCTCAGCCAGCTGGTGGATCAGAGGAGGGCAGCAGACATGATCCAGAGGGCGAGGAAGCAGTAAGGCCTGAGAATCACTCTGTTGGGTTCTTTGCAATAGATCATGGTGTTGGGCTGCACAAGGAAGGCGTTATTTCAGAACTTGGCCACACAAGATCTCAGTCGAAAACATGTGGGCCACCTTAGGAGTCACAGGTTGCATCCCAAGTAGCCGCTAGGCTTGCCCGTGACAAGAAAAGGAAGCAAAATTTGAACCGCCGTTTTGAAAATAGAAAATTGAGCGACATATTCAGAACTGCATATCATACCTGATGTTTCCCCTAGATTGACAAGTTTCGATTCCCGAGGCTGGGCCCAACTCTATTTGTTATTTGTTTGTATGTTTATACAGTGACCCCCCCGCCTATCGTGGGGGTTAGGGACCTGACTCAACCCACGATAGCTGAAAACCCGCGATATGTGGATGCAGATTGGGTTGCGCCTGAGGCGCCTAGCTGGGGGTCTTGTACTTTCCCTCAGCCTGGCGCTGCCCCGAATGGGCCTGCAAGGGCCTTTCTGAGACATCTGGAAGCCCCAAAAGGGCCTCCCTGCGAACCGGAAGTCACTTCCTGGTCACCGGAAATCATTTTTGAGGCCTCCGACAGGCCTAGAAAGGCCCTCGGAGGCCTCAGAAATTATTTCCAGTTTACCGGAAGTCACTTCCGGTTCACAGGGAGGCCGTTTTGGGGCCTCCGGAAGGCCCAGGAAGGCCCTTGCAGGCCCGTTCGGGGCAGCCCCAGTCCGGGGGTAAGTATGGGAGGCCTGAAACAGGCCTTTCCCCCTTACCACAGGGGGCCTTTTCTTCATATACTGCGGTCCCGTGATATAGCGGGATTGCAGTACAGTATATGAACCACGAATGGGTGGTGGACTACTGTAACTCATGTTGGTGTACACGGCTTTTCTACTTCCCTCTTTATCCTCATTAGAACCTGACTTAGGTTTCTGGCTGCAGAGCCATGCGGTTGAGAGTTCAGTTCCCCACTGGGCCTCCTTGACAGGGGCTAAACTCAGTGACCCACAGCATCCCTTCCAGCTCTGCAGTTCAAAGGTCGTTTGTCTCCTGTGGCCTTGATGAGCAGTCTAACCGTTACCCCCACCCTGCCTCCCAAGCTCGTTCCGCTGCCTGTCTCTCAGTCCCTTGATTCCAAGGCTAGGGCACCGGGTGGATGTCACCCGCGTCTGAAGGGCATCTCCTGGATTTTTTAGGTGGATGGCGGAAAAAGGAGCCCGGTTCGAGAAGATCTTCCAGATGAACCTAGCCATCCAAGAGGACTGGCGGAGGAGTGCCAGGTTGAAAAGGCAGAGGGACTATGAAGAGAAGCTCTTTCAGCGGTAAGGTTCAGCCGGGGATCAGAATGCATCAACACTGGGTAATCCCTTTCATTTTTATTTGGTCCAATTGGCTATACTCAGTGGACTTTTCCAAATTTTATCCCAATCCTCAAATGAAATGCATGGGCCTTCTGCACCGTCACCCCTCCCTCTTCGCTGGCTAGGCAGGGACCATTGGCCTCAATGAGCCACATTGAGGAGAGGTGTGAATGTGTGCACATGAGTGAGCCGTGACTTGTCTTTGGAAGGACTGGGACAATACAAACAAAAACCTCCCTCCTTTCAATCCGGATGCAGCCTAAAACTTCCAACTTCCAATCTCAACTAAGAAACTGCCTGGCTTTTTTCCCATCTTGCCAAGGACTTTACATCTAAGAAATAACTCCTGGCACATCCATATTTTGCTCTGAGGAAGGGGGTTTCGCACCCAAAATACTAGCAACATTTTGTTATATTTCTAGTAGCCTAAAGGTATCACCGGTTCCACTTTTGTATTGGAGACCCCCCTTATTTCCCGTTTTTTTTTCTCTTTGCCTATCCCGGAGCTGGGGACCAAGCTGAATAAGGAGCGGGTATCTCCAAAGCTGAACTGGCAGTAAACACCTGGGTAGTAGCTATGTTATGATGTTAATTGGATGAAGACTGGGGAGTCTCTTCAGGCCTGCATCCCCGTAAATCGGGACTTGCACATCCCTAAAGCCAGCATTTGTTGGATTCATACCACCCTGTTCATGGCATATAAACCTCGTAAGACAAATTTTCCTATGGGATGCTTCGCAAGACGAACTCAATGCATTTCTGTGGGAAACTGCATTTTAAACCGTGTTTTGTAGGATGTGAATTGAACTGTACTACTGTACTTGTATTTCATATGTGTCCATATAATTTTAATTTGATATCAATATAGAAAGAAAACAGCCATGGGCATACAAATACATGCAGCCCATGGGCAAATGCCTTGCCCACTTAAAAGTACAGTGGATCTTCGTATAAGCGGTTTGTTTAACAGAAAATCCGCTTAAAAGAAAAAAAAACTCCGGAGATGGAGATAATCGCTTAACAGAGTCACCAATGGCGCAAATCTGTACAATAGAAAAATGGTCGCAATTAGGGATTAATCCATTTTCAATGCATTCCTATGAGAAATTTGTACAAAGGAAATTTTGCATAATAGAATCATTTGGAACGAATTAATTCCTTTATACGAGGTACCACTGTATGCCCTTTTACTGAGTTACACTGGGCGTTTCTGCCTTTGAGGACAGGCCAGATACTCAGCTTTTCACGTCAAATGCTCACATTGCTGTTGATATCTTCTTATTTCCTTTGACTGCAGTGCTGGGGACAAACTCTTTCTGCTCGACCAGTGTGCGAGGTTTCGTCGTTGCTACCAGTGCAAGAGAGGCCTCAACAACTGCAGCGAAGCCACTACATGGACAGACACAAAATATGTCCCTGGATCCCGATTAATTGTTTGAAGCAACTGGATGAAATCATTTCTTCATTCACCCCTCTTTTATCTTGGGAAAACCTTTTGCTAATTATAAAATGGGAGATATCTGATTGTGCTGATGGGCTTTTGATTGAGTTGTTGCCCCTTTTCTTGCTTTTTAGCTACAGGTTTTTGTACTCTTAAAAATCTGGTATGTTTTTGTTGAGAATTATGTTGAATTAAATATACATATATATGGAAGTGCTCCCAACACAGTATTTTTTGGCTTTGGTATGTAGGTACATTGTTTGAGGGACAGGATGGACTATAGGGGAAATTGATTACAGTCGTACTCCAACATAAGAGCAGCTCAACTTAAGAGCAATTCGACTTAAGAGTGGAAAACTGTTGGCATTTTAATTGCCACCTTACAAATTTGAGATATGGTCTGCTCGTCTTACAAATATTTTTTCTTTTTTTCTTTTAAACTTATTTTTTTTTTTTTTAGATAGGCACCCCGACTTAACAGTAGTTCGACTTAAGAGCATGCATTTTGAATGGATTAAATTCGTAAACTGGGGTACCACTGTATGTTGTTCTTCTATGATGTTTTCCCTCCAGCAGCATGGTTTGTTTCTGTGCAGTTAAACATGGAAGGGAGACCTTTATTTATGATCTAGCTACTGTTCTAGTGACAGTCCTACTGCTGCCTTCCACACTCTTTCACAATCATACTATCTTCCCTGCATGAGGGAGCACTGCTTCTAAGTACGGTGTGAGCAGGACATTTTCGGAGGCTTTCTGTGGATGAATGATTGATACAATGCAGATTTGTGGGATATACCTTGTTGCTTTGTGAAATTGGCTGCAGTGTGGTAGCAGGCATATGGTATGAGTTCAGGAGCAATGTTACTTTGGCCATGAGATCAACTCAGACTTTTGCTCTCGGTTCAAGCACGCAGCCAACAGTCCTTCCATGTTAAAAGCTACTGAGCAGTTTCTATCCATGTTTTCTCCATTCCAGAGACATAAAAAGCAAAAGCAACCTGAGCTGTTATCCCACAACCACTAAAAACCGCTTCGAACTAAGGGCTCGGTCCCACGTCCCTTTAAAAGCAGTTTAAATTACTAAATAAACCGAGTCCAAAAATGCCGTCCCCACAGCCACCTGGCTTTTTGAAAAGAAAGAAAGAAGAAAACCCGGTAATGATCCCTTAAGCGAGGTTTCTGTGACTCACCTACGAGGTAGATAATTTTTTTGCCTTCCTTTGAAAACCCAGCTTTTAAGGAGGCAGACGCCATGGGACCACGCTGATGATCTGGGTTTCTTTTTCTTTCTTTTTTTGGCTATTCCTGGGGCCGATGGGCTGTAGCTTTTTTTAATTTATTTTCACCTTTGGAGAAACAGGAAGCTCTATCAGGTCCTACAAGCATTAATTTCCCCAATCAAAGTGGTCCATTTTTTAAATACTAGCGCCATCTGCTGGCCAAGGGGGCTGAACTGAACTTTTTTTAAGAAAAAGCTTTTTACGTGAGAACTCTTGTCCCACATTTAAATCATGTGATGGGACGAAGAGGAAAAGCTGGACCTTCAGAAGATCAGGATCGAAACCCAGGTGTGACCACAGCCTAAGATGTGGTTAATAAAATTGTGTCGCTATGGCTGTTGAGAATCGGAAAATCCACATCAAAACCTTTTCGTTCTGCTGTGTTGTGGTTTCCGCTCGTGGGGACACAAAAGATGCAGTTATTTAATCTGTGCCCGTGGGGACACAGGAACTGCGTTTTCAACCACGTGACTATCCCGGGGGGAAATCTGCATTTTACTTTGATCCAGATTTTCTGGCCATGGGATAGCAGCCCAAGTGTGCTGGCTATACACCTCACTGTAACACTTTGAGCACTTTCTAGGCAGTTTACAATTTAAGTATGCAGAATACAAATTCTCTCATCCCCAGAATACAGCTTACTCAGTTTACAAACTTGAGAGGACAGAAGGACCTCAGTTCTTGTTCATGCCTAGGTTGGAGATGGCAGCTTTTCAGTGAACAAGTAGAGAATGCTATTTTATTATTAATTCAAAAGATGGACATGACGTTCTGTTCTGCCCAAAATATTAGAGCAGAATGCTATTTTCAAATCTTAACTATTGGCTTACTTCCCAGAGATAAAATGTAATGTGCTTGAGTTACATCACAAATTGGTTTTCTTGGCAGGAAATAATAATTTATTTTGTTACATTGGAAGTGTTCTGAGTCTTTTCCATTTTTCCAGGGTGACTTGGCTTTTGTGTACAGGATTGTCTGAGAGTTTGCTGTAAAAACTGACCCAAGGTGGCAGTTATTTTGCAAAAACAAACCCCAAACTGCTTTTGCCACAAGTCCAGGAACTAATCTGGGAGACAATTAGCCAACTGGAGGTGTTGAGCTGGAATAAAAATTACTTGAAAAGAGAACTGGCATTTACATGTGTGCGTGTGTGTGAGGAGAAGGACCAACCAGTGTCTGAAACAAAATCATGACACTGGCAAGAAGAGAAATGTATTAATTAAACATAACCTCAGCAGCTATTGCTAGTTGGATACAGAATGACATTTAAGAGGTGCTGTGTGGAATTTATTACATAAATTAGTTGAAGAGTAGGCCGAACGGTGGATTTTGTGTGGGTGGACTTTGGGTTTATTTACTAATTACATCCTTACCAACTCTTCATCCCTCACAAGAATTCCTTAGATTGTACACGTCTTTAAAAGTCTCCATTAAATGTAAAGGTAGCCACTGTTTTGTGGATTGCCTTTTTTTGGCACCATATCCAACCCGGATTCGGGACATCTGTATTCACAAGGTCTGTTGCAGCTGCCCTCCTGTTTTGCTTCAATTCCACCAAGTTGTCCATCCATAGTTTGCACGAAGGAGCCATGCCACATTCTCAGCATCTTCCCCCCTCTTAATTGTTCCTGCCCCCTCATTAGGGTCAGTTCAAAATTGGCTTTATGAGGTATGGGGTTGGTCTCCCCCATGTTTTCCAACCCTGGCGTGTGAATTTTCTAAGAAGTATGCCCCAGTAATGAAAATGTACTAGTGGCCAACGGCAGCTGCCAATGGTGGGTGAAGCCAGAGACAAAGGTGAGTACAATAGTACTGTTCCAAGTTCCTGTACAGGACATGTTGGGAGTAGACATTCAAGGAAGGTGACAGATCAAATGGGCAAAAAAGATGAGCTTAGGTTCGCTGTCTATACGGAAATCCTTTTACAGTGGAACCTTGACTTACGTCATTAATCCGTTCCGGAGGTCTGGACTTAAGTCAAACATGACTTAAGTCAAACGAACTTTTCCCATAGAAAGTAATGGGAAAGTGGATTAATCTGTTCCAGACGATGAAAAAGACCCCCGAAAACAGCAATTTAACACAAATTTGACTGTCTAACCAGACAGCAATAATCCATGCTGTACTATAAAATAAGACAGCATTGTAGATGAAATAAAATAACACATTTTAATTAACAAATTTTAATTAACATTAACAATTTTTATTAAGATTAAAAAAATGTATGCCTGCCAGGGAGAGGTGGAAGGCGGTGGCGGGGAGAAGTAGGTCTAGCCCGGAGCAGAGCCAGGCGCTCGCTCGGGCGGAGCTCGGCCTGGTCGGAGGAGGAGGAGGAAGGCCGGCCCGCTCAGGTGTTCACTGCACTCCAGCAGCGGCGGCGGCTCCCGGTGAGGCCAACCTCGAGTTCCTCGGCCTTGCTGAAGCCGCTGCAGGATGAGAGGAAGAAGGGCTGGGATCTTGGCAGGCAGAAAGTTTGGGGTGCAGCCCCAGGGCCAGGCCAAGTGTGAAGCAATCAAGGAGCCCCTGGTGCCGCCCCCCTGTGTATGTGTGTGTGTGTGTGTGTGTCCCCTCCCCACAGTTGCTCAGGGAGAGGGAGAGAGAGAGAGAGAGTCTGTGCGTGTGTGTGTGTGAGAGAGAGAGAGAGAGAGAGTGAGAGTGAGTGAGTGTGTTGTCAACAGATTTAAGGGGCAGCAGACAAATATAATAATAATAATATATACTTGTGCCTGACACAAAGCAGTGCAGCAGTAACGTAGATAAAATGTTAGTATTGATATAAAGGGTTTGCAGAGTTAGTCTATCAGAAAGACAATGACAATGAATAGAGTAAAAACTCATATATTCATATATACATATATACATCAAAATATACACAGCATAACAACCAAGCATTATATACAATATAGCAAACAGACAAACAGAGCATGGGGTAAACTGTTTTTACCATAACAGTTCCCAAATTACAAATGACAAGCTAGTGCCTTTTATACATATTCAGCACTCATAAGATCTGATGCAATCACTAATTAACAATCTGATGCAATCTGATCTAACCATTACAAATCATGATGTTACTATCAGTTCCACCTGCACTTCATCACTTAACATGCCTGTGATTACTAGTCTCTAACACTTGTGGATTAACATCATGACACTGCAGAATCTAACTGCCTCCATTTTACAATTCACTTTACACATTCTGTTAAATATACATAACATATGTTTTATCAACTTTTACATATGTTGACACCCCTCCTATATTTAACAGATTTCAACTCCTAGCCTTTTCTTAAAACATACATGTTTATCTTTACACAAAGGCTTTGTAAATATGTCAGCATAATTATCAACACTTGTACAATATTCCAATACAATCAAATGTTGTTCTATGCAGTCCTTCACATTCTGGTAATGGATCCCAATGTGCTTGCTTCTGGATCCAACTTTCTGATTCTGTGTTAATTGGATACACGAAAAAGAATCATTATATACTTTGACTGGTAATTTTACATTTACATTTACATCCTTTAACAACTGTACTACCCAGGTCAACTCACAACACAAATCACTCACAGCCCCATACTCAGCTTCTGTAGAAGAACACGAAATGTACCTTTGTCTTCGGGCTTTCCAGATAATTAGTGAGTTACCTAAAATATGACATATCCAGACATTGACCTCCTTTCTGGACTTTAACCCCAGTCAGCATCTGCATAGCTAATTAAATCAAGATTATCACATATGGATACTTTCAACTTTTCATGCATTGTTCCCTTAAGATATTTTCAAAACATACTTTATACCTTTCCAATGCTTCATTAACAAATACTATCAATATCAAAAAACCTTTTTGTGTACAATCAACCTATTTCTTTTACAAAATGTCCTTTGCTCTCTGGCGCCATCCACTGGTGCATCCACTTGCCGTTCCTTCAGAGACATATGCTCTTTGTCCATGGCCCATCATCCACTGCTTCCTTTCTTCTCCAGGCATCAGCAGCACATCTTCAAAATTCTGTGGCTCATGGAATACATTATTCACAACAAACCTTTCAGGTGGCACTCCTTTATTAGATCTTGTAGATTTTCTGAGCAACACTGGCTCCTCATCTTTCACTTTTTCATCATGAAATGATGTAGACTCCCCTCCATCACTGGCAATCTCATCTTTCACTTTTCCATCATGTAATGCTGTAGACTCCCCTCCATCACTGGCAACTTCTTCAACCTCAGTGTGGGGACAAATACTTGGCAAAAATACTTCATTATTAGCATGTAGAGCTTCCCAATTTTTCTGTTCACAAAATTTTGCAGACCTGCTTATATAAACTTTTCCATGACTGTCACAAAAACGCCAGGATTTAGCTGCAGGCTGAACACCAATAAACATAAGCTTTCTAGACTTTGGACTGTTCTTGTGTCTATACCTCTTTGGAATTAATACCCAGGCTTCAGAGCCAAATAAATGGAGATATTTGATTGTAGCTTTCTTTCCATGCATTAGAGTATATGGAACTTCATTCACAGCTGAACTCCACACTCTATTAGACACATAATTTGCATATTTCATTGCCTCAGCCCAGTAACCTTTGGGAAGTTTTGTATCTGCCAACATTGCATTCATGATATTCTGAAGAATCCCATTCTTCCTTTCAGATAATTCATGCTCAGCAGAAGCAGAAGGGTTTGTCAATCTATGTTTCACCCCTTTCTTTTCTAAATAATCAACAAACTGCTTTGCTAAAAATTCACCACCTCTGTCACTTTGTACAGCTAAAATTTTCTGCCTGTACTGTCTTTCTGCCATCACAAACCATTTCTTAAATACAGCACTCACTTCACTTTTGTGCTTTATTATGTAAACCCAAGAATAACGTGAATAATCATCTGTTATCACAAGACAAAACTTGGCACCACCAAATGAATTAGCCATGGGTCCAATCACATCAATATGTACCAGCTGTAATGGTTGATGTGACTTTCTCAAACTCTTTTTTGATATGGGTGCAGACTTCACCTTTGTGCCTTTACAAACATGGCAATCTAAAAACTTTTTACAACTTTGCACAGACCCATGTTCCACATGTTGCAGAGTTTTCCTAATGTTTTCAAAACTTAGGTGCCCTAATCTTCTATGCATCAAATGTATGCATTTGTCATGTAGAGGCTTATTTTCAATCATGTTCAAAACTTTCTCAGAAGTGCTTATCATAAACAAACTGTTTTGGAGCCGTCCAGTTGCTATTGTTTTCCCATTCTTTACAATCTTGCAACTATTCTTACTAAACTGTACATGATAACCTTGTTTTACAAGCATAGGCACACTCAATAAATTATTCTTTAAAGACGGTATATACAGGACCTTATCAAATACACATTTAAGAGGTTTGAAAAATATATTACCTTCACCACAGACTTTTGCCTGAGTCCCGTCTGCTAAGGTTACATTTCTACAATTAAACAAAGTTAGTTTCTCAAACAAACATTTCTTGTTTACACAATGAATACTGGCTCCTGAATCTACAATAAATAATTCCTGTCTTGAGCACTTTTGTTCCTTATCATTAATTACAGACAGCTGTTGACCTTCACTCTTCCAGCCTGTGCCGGCAACTCTTTTTTGCTTTTGCCGCTTGTTTACCTTATCACAGTAACGAAAAACATGTTGGTTACTCCCACAATTATAGCATCTTCTAATTACTTGTATTGTTTCTCCAGACACTTGAGCAGGCTTATTATTTACTTTAGAATCATTCCTCCTTGATTCTTCCTGCTGGAGTCTTGACTGTATATATGATATAGACAATTCATCACTTTTCATAGCTTCTAATCCCATTACTAAATTGTCATATGATTCATCCAAACTTGATAATATAACAAGACATTTATACTCCTCTTCATGATTTATGCCCACTTCAGACAATTGCTGAAATATACTATTTACTTTCCTTATATAATCAGAAATAGTTTCACCTGGGCTCTGCCTTGACTGGAACAGTTTTTTCATTAGAGATACCTTACTTCCAGCTGTGTCTCTGATGTGAGCTGCTCTGAGAAACGACCAAGCCTCATGAGCTGTTTTTGCTTCCTTCACATAAACAAACTGCGTTTCTTCCAAAGATAACATTATAATTGCCAAGGCTTTTTCATCCTTCTTCAAATCTTCCTCATCAGCTTCCTCATCAAGCTGCTTATCTACATACTGATATAGCTCATGGAAGATCAAGAAATGCTTCATTTGCAGACACCAATTAAGGTAATTACTGTCAGAGAGCTTTACAAGAGGCATTAAATTTAAATTTATACTTGCCATTCTTGCTGATATGTGCCGGCTCCTTATCTGCCGTTATCTGCAACACTTTTTTCAGCTTCTTCTGGCAAATATTTCCTCAGCCTCCACAGCTTCCAATTTAAATCACACTCTGTTTTGCTTGGCTTGTCCTTATCAGCTGCTTTTCTCCTCTGCTCTCATTCCAAGCCTCTGAGAAAAATCCTTTGCAGCTCTGCTTTGTCTCCGTTCCAACTCCAATCTGTTTCCTCTGCAAAAACACAACTTTACACAACACACACTTTATCTATACAGGTACAACAAAACCCATCAGGCTGCTGACCCAGCTGGGCCCATAACCCTGTCAACAGATTTAAGGGGCAGCAGACAAATATAATAATAATAATATATACTTGTGCCTGACACAAAGCAGTGCAGCAGTAACGTAGATAAAATGTTAGTATTGATATAAAGGGTTTGCAGAGTTAGTCTATCAGAAAGACAATGACAATGAATAGAGTAAAAACTCATATATTCATATATACATATATACATCAAAATATACACGGCATAACAACCAAGCATTATATACAATATAGCAAACAGACAAACAGAGCATGGGGTAAACTGTTTTTACCATAACAGTTCCCAAATTACAAATGACAAGCTAGTGCCTTTTATACATATTCAGCACTCATAAGATCTGATGCAATCACTAATTAACAATCTGATGCAATCTGATCTAACCATTACAAATCATGATGTTACAATCAGTTCCACCTGCACTTCATCACTTAACATGCCTGTGATTACTAGTCTCTAACACTTGTGGATTAACATCATGACACTGCAGAATCTAACTGCCTCCATTTTACAATTCACTTTACACATTCTGTTAAATATACATAACATATGTTTTATCAACTTTTACATATGTTGACATGTGTGTGTGTGTGTGTGTGAGAGAGAGAGAGAGTGAGTGAGTGTGTGTGTGTGTGCGCGTGAGAGAGAGAGAGTGTGTGTGCGCATGTCTGTGAGAGAGTGAGTGAGTGAGAGGGAGAGAGAGAGAGAGAGAAAGAGAGACCCTGCTGCCCACCAAGGGAGTCTGGGTGGCCCACGAGGCCCTCCCAGACCCCCCACCTCATCCCACCCCCACAGCTGAGGCTGCTTCGCTTCTCTTTGCCACCCTCCGTGCCCCCTCCCACCCCGTTCTCCTGGGGCCTCTTCCCAGGCTTCCTCCCCCTCCCCCGCTAGTTTCCCAGGTTCCCGGGGGAGGTGTGTGTGCAAGCCGCCGGCACCCAAGGAAGCTGCGGAGGAGGAGGACCCAGCCCACTGGAAGGAGGCAAAGAAACCACCACCCCCGCCGCGACGGTGGTGGATGCAATGTTTGGAAGCTAGTCGCAGTGGAGGAGGCAAGGGGCTGGGGCGGCTGGAGAAACCGGCGGCGGAGGGGCCCCTTCGTTTGCACTGGCGGCCCACGGAACCTTTCGGCCGCCGCCGCCGCCTTGTCCTCGCCCCCGCCGCTGTCTTCCTCCTCCTCGTCCTCTTCGGCGACTCTGGCGGCCTCCGCTGCCGCATTGGGGACCTGGAGTCTGGGTTGGAAAACCCTCCTGCGGCAACGCCGAGGACCAGCTCCGGGTGCTCGGAGCTGGACTCGCCGAAGCCGGCGCCGGCGCCGCCACCACCACCACCAGAGGAGAGGAAGAAAGCAGGAGCTCCCAGCCAGCCCTGAGCTCCCTCCAAAGGCAGGAGCTGTTTGGAGGCGGCAGCCGGGACGCTGGGTCCTGGCTGCCACCCAATGTGGGGACCTTGCGCCGGGGCTCCGAGACGTAACTCGGAGCCCCGCGACGCAAGTCAAACACGCCCCTAGTGGACGTAAGTCAAATATGATGCAAGTCAAGCAGGACGTAAGTCAAGGTACCACTGTATTCTGATTTTGGATGACCAATGTCAAGAAAGGTCTAAGTGCATGACTCTTGGTGCGAGCCATGGATTTATGAAACCAGACTTTTAATCCATTTACATATTTGTACAGTAGGAGTGTGGCATCAGTGGAGGATTGGCTTCAAGCCTTACCTATGGACACTGCAAAGTGCGTATGTGCAGTAGTGAACACTGTTCATAGCATTGTCACTGGCTCACTCTAGTGGCTAGTTCTGGTAAATACACTGTATTTATACGTATTTCCATGGTTATTTAATCTAATATTTTCAAGCTGCGGATATGTGAATCTGCGGAGGCTGATCCAGTAGATAGAGCAGTCCTGCTGTACAAACACACACTCACACTCTTTGATATACTTAAGCACTTGGTTTTGTTGCATTACAAAATGTTGCAATAAACGTTGCTTTTGGACAGTTTGTAAATAAACAGCCAAGACATTCATTTTTGTCTGAAATTTGTTCTTGCAAGTCACAGCCTAATTTCGACATGGCACTTGGTTTTTTAAAAAAGGCAACAGCTTCAGGAAGCAAAGCTTGGCCAACTGAAGGTGATGAAGGTTGTTCACAGCCTACCCTCTATAGAAAATTAGTTTGAAGTATTGATTTTTTTTAAAAAAGGATATGATATGATACCAGCTAGGTCCTCCATGAGAGAGTCTAGATGCCCTAAGCACATCTGATCTCACCTGATTTCGGAAGCTAAGCAGGGTCGGCCCTGGTTAGTACTTGGATGGGAGACCACCAGGGAATACCAGGTGTTGTAGCTGCCTGGAGTAGGAACTGGCAAACCACTCCAGTATTCCTGCCAAGAAAACTCCATGGACATGGGGTCATGAAGAGTCCGTCACGACTGGAACGATGCAACACACACACAGGTCCTCCATGGGTCTGGGCTCGTTCTCTCAGTTGATGATTAGGTTTCACCATGGGTGGCTTTTTTGGTATTGTGGTAAAAACAGACGTCAACTTACATTTCCTTTAGAAAATCATTTTAGGCTTACTTGAGGGAAAGTGGATGCTCTTCTTTTTTAAAATTGCACTTTTTCTCTCTTACATACTTTTGCTCTTGAGGCAGGCATGTATCTTTCCTCCTAGGGCTTGATTTCCAGCCCCCTGATCACCCTTGTCACCTGCCTCTGAACTTGTTCCAATTTGGCAGCATCCTTAAGAACATAACATAAGAACATAAGAAGAGCCATGCAGGATCAGGCCAAAGGCCCATCTAGTCCAGCTTCCTGTATCTCACAGTGGCCCCACCAAATGTGTCCAGGAGTAGTGATGGGCACGACACGCCAAAATGGTGTTCGTTTCCGTTATTCGGCCCCTGGGCCCCCACTTCGGTTCTTTACCATTTTTCGGGCCCCTGGGGCCTGCTTCGTTTTTCGGTTTTTCGATTTTTTTGGGGGGGAGCCCTCCCGGGTGGGGGCAGGTGTCTCCGGAGCCGGTGGCAAGCCTCCTGGCAACCCGGGGCGGAGGAGATCGAGCCATGATCCCGCCTTCGCGACACGGCTGAGGTCTCAGCTGATCTCCTCCGCCCTGGATGACAGCTGCCCAGCCATCACCCGTAGTAGAGGAGATCGAGGCGAGGCCACGGCTGAGGCTCAGCTGATCTCCTCCGCCCCAGATGACTTCTGCCTAGCCATCACCTGGGGTGGAGGAGATCGAGGCGAGACCACGGCCTAGACTCAGCCGATCTCATCCGCCCCGGATGACAGCTGCCCGGCCATCATCCAGGGCAGAGGAGATTGAGCCGCGGTCTTGGCTCTGCGCATGGAGGTGAGACCGCGGCTCCCTCTCTCCAATCTCCACCCTCCGCCCGCGAGTGCATGACAGCGGCGCCGGCTGTCTTGCACCCGCGGCAGAGATTGCTGGAGTGGAGAGGGAGCCCCAGTCCCACCTCCGCTTGCGAGGCAAGAAGGCGGCTCTTCTCTGCCGGCCATGACGGCTGGGCTGTCACTGCCAGCGGGGAAGAACGAACCGAACCGAACCAAACTAATTTGTTCCGGTTTTGTTCGCTTTGTTCCCAAATTACTCTGGGCTTCGTTATTCGTTCCGTTAGGTAACTGAACGAATAACAATTAACGGAACAAATTTTTTTCCCCGTTTCATACCCATCTCTATCCAGGAGCGCACGAGACTAGATATCTGTCTCCTGATACCACTCCCCTGCATGTGGTTAGGTTTTAAGCCTAGAGATTACACATCTGTTAAACAAACCACTTGTTATTAAGTCTCAAAGCTTCTGTAGTGTTTGACATAAAAAGTACCACTCTTCAAAATTAGAAGTGACTTCCAGGTTTCATTGTTCAAAAAAAAAAGGTGTGTGTGTGTGTGTGTGTGTGTGTGTGTGTGTGTGTGTGTGTGTGTATCCCCACCCCCGAGGATTTCCATGGCAGAAGACTAGACTCCACTGCTATTTTATTTGTGTTGTCCAGTCATCTCACTTTTTAAACCCAAGTATCACAGGTGCAATACTACTGCAAAGAAATGTTATAAAATCTGGGGCTGTTTAATCTAGTCAAAAAATGGAAAGTCAAGGGGAGAGACACTATGGAATATTATCCAGCAATGCCTATGTTGAAAAAAGCAGGACAAATAATTCCTTCCTTTACCCTAACACCAGAAACTTAACATCTTTTTAAATGCTTTGATTCAAGGCACGTTGCAGTTAATTGAGCAAAGCTGATATCCTAAGGCCACTTACTTCTGAGGACACACACACAAGACTGTGCACAGTCATAAGAAGAGCCATGCTGGATCAGGCCAACGGCCCATCTAGTCCAGCTTCCTGTATCTCACAGTGGCCCCACCAGATGCCCCTGGGAGCGCACGAGATGAGACATCTGTCTCCTGATACCACTCCCCTGCATCTGGCCCTTGAGGTACCCTGGTTTTAAGCCTGGAGATGACACATCTCCCTCATGGTTTGTAACCTGTGATGGACTTTTCCTCCAGGAATCTGTCCAATCCCCTTTTGAAGGCATCCAGGCCAGATGCCATCACCACACCCTGTGGCACATCCTTCATGACGTGCAGTGTCCAGAACTGGACACAATACTCAAGGTGAGGCCTAACCAGTGCTGAATAGAGGGGGAGAAGCATCTTGTGGTATCTGGAGACTATACTTCTGTGAACACAACCTAAAAGAGCAGTCCCCCCCCCGCAGCACCATCTTTTTTGTAGCATTTTGACCCTGAGGGCTCGCTCATTGCTGTTGCTCTAAGTGCGGTCTAAGAGGCAGCCGGTTTGAACCCTGGCAGCCACAGCAGTCCTTTCCCTAACTGTGCTGTTTGAATGTGCTAAAGCTTTTCCTTTTCAGCGCACTGCAGATCGTGCAGTTTGCTTCTGTCTACAGTGGTACCTTGTATAAAGGAATTAATTCGTTCCAAATGAAATTATGTTAAGCAAATTTTCCTTTATACAAATTCCCCATAGGAATGCATTGAAAACGGAGTGATCCCATTTTTATGTTGTACGGGTTCTCCCCATAGGCGATTATGTTAAGCAAATTTCCCCTATCTCCGGAATTGTTTATGTTGTACAAATTTTATGTTATACAAGCTGTTTGTTATACAAGGGTCCACTGTATTTTTGTCACTGACAGAAAACCTGAGTGAAAAGTGTACAGGATATGGTGTCGTTGTGTCTAAAAGACACTTCAAATTGGCTTTTCATGTTTTGTTATCAGTTCACTCCCTTTTAACCTCAGAGAAAATTAAGGGCAAAGCTTAATGAGACAGTCTGAAAATATCTTTGGGGGAAAATCCCTTTCTCATGAGACCAGGCCTAACACAGTGCCTAGGTTTTACATAAGATATTCTAAGGTGGTTCTCATGCTGCTGATATCCAGCGCATGGCCCAAATGCAGTGAGTTTCATAGAATTCCCACTGTTTTGTTTTTGCTGATGCTGCCATGCAGGAACTGAACTCTGAAATGACAAATACCTGGGGGATAACTGTTGAAGCGTTCTGCCCGAGGCATTGCAGATTTTCTCTGCCACCACCCAGTGATGCCAAAATGGGATTTTCCTAAGGTTAAGATGCTGTACCAGCACAGCCCCACTGCCATGCCAAAACCCAATAAGTGTGCAAAGAAGGGTGGAAGATATCATAAGAATACTTGAGTTAAAATTATCTGAAAGCAAAGTGTGCTGCTTTATAGACACCCCATAGCACTTAAAGTACTATCTCAGTGGTTTACAAGTACTTATGGAGGATACACATTGCCTTCACCTCCCGGCAAGCTGGGTACTCATTTTACTGACCTTGGAAGGATGGAAGGCTGAGTGAACCTTGAGCCTGCTACCTGGGATTGAACCCTATGTCGTGAGAACAGTTGCAACTGCAGTACAGCCATTTAACCACTGCACCATGTGCCTGTCCGTGAGGAATCATAACTGGAAGGCTTAGTTATATGCCTGATTTCTCCTTTCCTGTTGTCCAGACAAGGAGGACCAAGCAGAAATCCATGTTGTCTTCATAGAGGCAATCCCTGGCTTGAATAACAGCAAGCTGGAGGTCCCTGGGACAAACCTGAAGCACTCTGCCTGCATAGTCTTCATGACGGCACATGGACCAACATTATTCAAGCCTTAGCAAGGAACCACACTCTCCTCTGGCTACCATTTTGAGTAAGTGTTTGCCTTCACATCATGACTTCTGCATCGAAGAGAAGGACAAGCAAACTGTGAGACAACCTTTTTGAAAACAACATTTCGAAAGTCAAGCTTTTGCATTACTTTCAAAACATTCTTGCTTGGATGCCTGTCCTCCTGTTTAACACAGGCACGACCCTTTACAGTATTTATTTCATTGGGTTTTTATCCTGCCCAAGCTGGTGGCAGAATCACTACACTGGGTGGCGAACCAAACAAAATGAAATAACAGAACATAATGTAATAATGAAAGCACCAATGGAAACACACATAAGGCATCGCCAGTACACAATGCGATAACTTTCAAAAGACAATCACATTAGTCAAATGACAGAGCTCTGCCTGCAACTGGACTAAGGAAGGCCGGTGGATCCATTATTTAGGGGGAATGAGGAGACTTTGGTAGAACATAACTCTAATAAAGAATACTTATCAGAAGCAGGCTGTGGTTGCTTCACGTAAGACAAGCGAAAGCAGCAGAATGGAACCTTGGCAGATTCCACCAAGGCCCCATTTGTTCACTTGGCTAAGGGTGCAAATTGCCCCCTTTGTCTTTGCCCCGCTTCTGGCTCAGGTATGTTGCCCAACACAAAAGGAGGCAGAGGAAGGTAAGATGGGCGCTTCTTCCCCACGCCATTCAGGGCTGGCGACACTACAAACCTAAAGACATATTTCCACCAAAAGAGGGTAGAAACATATGCATCGTAAGGACTGCTTCTCTTGTTAGAACCCACCCACTTTCTTTCCTGGAGAGAGAAAGTTAAATCTCTTGAGTCTGCATGGCTTCTTGAGGCCACTGGTAATTATCTATAACAAAGGAATCATAGTCAGGGCTGTATACGAGAGACTTGACGAAGGACTCTTTGTCTTCTGGTTCTGGGTACCAGGAGGCCAAACTGTGCTTGTACGCATAGTCAACGACCTAGAAGCAAAAGAGAGAAGGAAGATGTACTGAACGGAAGAAGATTGGATTAAGGCTACAGGACTGAGCCTCAGTTGACCAGACACATTGAGGGTACAAGTTGGCTTCCCAATGACTAAGGCAGGAAGGGCTTCATTACCTCATACAGTATTTTCTTCCTCACTCAGAACTGGAAGAAGCAATACAAAATGATATGAATGGGTCAGATGTGTATTTCACCTTCTGAGAAGGCAGTAGAGATGGGTATGAATTAGGGATGGGCACAAAATGGAAAAATTGTGTTTTGTTTCAAGGTATTTTATCCCCTGTGATTTGTTTTGTTATGTTAGAAACTTTTTTAAAAAAACTGTATGAAATAAAACAATAATGAACCGATTCATTACTCTACAAAGTAGCCTCTAGGACTCAGGGTACTTACAGTGGAACCTTGACTTATGTCATTAATCCGTTCCAGAGCTCTAGACTTAAGTCAAACATAACTTAAGTCAAATGAACTTTTCCCATAGAAAGTAATGGGAAAGTGGATTAATCCATTCCAGATAATGAAAAAGACCCCCGAAAACAGCAATTTAACACAAATTTGACTGGGATAGGAGATTCCTTCCGGGGATGTAAATGAAATGTCTCTTCAAAGAGAGGAGGAGGCAGTGGAATTATAGTCCACAAGTTATACACCTCCACTTTTTAATGTTCATAGCAACAATGTCTAACATTTAAGTTTTACTGATTTTTAACCTGACATTCCAAGTTCTGAACAACTCTATGCTTACCATTAGAGTCCCAGAACTGTACAGCTCCCCAACTAAAATGCTTCCATTGTGGACCAGACTTTTGCAGCCAGATTTTTTACAAGACTGAGCCGACTGTCTAACCAGCAAGGCCAGCCCCGAGCTCCCGGCCCTTCGTCTCCTCCGGCATCAGCAGCGGCTTCGGCGAGGCCGAGGACCAGTTCCAGGTGCTCGGAGCTGGCCTTGCCAAAGCCGCTGCTGCTGCAGGAGAGGAAGAAGGCAGGAGCAGTTTGGAGGCAGCAACCGCGATGCTGGGTTGTGGCTGCCGCCCGATTCCAGTGCCTTCTTACAGTGAAACAAATCAGTTCATTTTAAATGCAAGTCAAGCAGCATGTAAGTCAAGGTTCCACTGTATTTTACAGTGAAACAAATCAGTTCATTTTAAATGAAAAAAAAAACACAGTTTCATTTTGTTACTAACAAACTCCCTGTTTCCTTAGCTAACAAAATGACAAAACGGCATTTTGTTTTTCATTTGGTGCCCATCCCTAGTACAAACCACTGGTTCAGTGGTTCATTATACTTTATTTACTGCCACAACAGGTGGGTTCGGCATCTTACCACTCCAGCAGGCACCCACTCAGAGGCAGTGCCCAGAGAAGAGAAGCCAGGACACTGCCTGCAAGTGGGCACCTACTGGAGGGGGGCAAGGTGCCAAACTACTGAACACCGGTTGCAGCAGTCAACGAACCACAATGAACCAGTGAACCGGTGGTTCATGCCTGTCCCTAGAGGACAGAACAGGTCAAGACAATTCAGCAGCAAAGGCAGAAAACAATGGGCAATGGGGAGAGATTTGGGGGCATTCAACCTGACTAGTATTTTAGATTTTAGTTATTGAAGGACTAAGCCATCATGCTAGATCAGGCATGTCCAAACTTCGGCCCTCCAGATGTTTATTATTTATTTATTTATTTATTTATTTATTTATTTATTTATTTATTTATTTATTATGAGGCTTGTATACCGCCTGTCTTCTCAAAGAAACTCCGGGCGGTTCACAGTAAACTGAATCAATAATTCAGCCAGCTCAACAAACATACAAGTAACTAGGTAACTACAGTTAACAAACAATTTAAAAAAAGAAAAAAATACACAACCCTGGCATAAACTGAGAAAGAGAACTAAGCAGATGGTGGAAAAAAATTAAATTAAATCACCAAATGCCTCACGGAAGAGCAGGGTCTTTAGAGCCCTCCAAAAGGCCGGCAGGGACTGTGCAAGGCGCACTTCGCTGGGTAGGTGGTTCCACAAGGTAGGGCCAGCCACAGAGAAGGCCTGGTTCTGGGTTGAGGTTTTCTGGGCCTCCCTGGGCGTGGCCACCCAAAGCAAGTGTGCCCGTGACATCCTCGTTGGACGGGCCGGAGTTGACCACTGGGTGATCCGCTCTGCCAGGTAGTCAGGTCCCAGGGCATTGAGGGTTTTATAAACTAAAATCAGGACCTTGAATCTAATTCGGGACGCAACGGGTAGCCAATGCAGGCAAGCCAGAACTGGGGTGATGTGGTCATAATGACGCACACCCACCACCAGTCTGGCCGCTGCATTTTGCACCCGCTGCAGTCGCCGAAGGAGAGACAAGGGCAACCCCATGTAGAGAGCATTGCAATAAGCTATTCTCAAGATCACCAACGCTTGCACAACAGTTCTCAGGGAGTCCCCGTCTAGGTGTGGGTGAATCTGGGTGATTTGACGAAGATGGAAGAAAGCGGTTCTGGACACGGCGGTCACCTGGGCCTCCATGGTGAGAGCCGGGTCCAGGACCACGCCCAGATTCTGAACGCTGTCTGCCAGCTGGAGGGAAACACCCTCCATGCTGGGGAGAGGGCCTCCATAGCTGGATGGGGAACTCCCGAAGAACATCACCTCAGTCTTCTCGGGGTTGAGTTTGAGTCTGTTAGCCTTGGTCCATGCCATGACTGCATTCAGGTACTGGTCGAGGGTCTGGACAGCCTCAACTGCAGAGGTGGAGAAGGAGAGATAGAGCTGCATGTCATCAGCGTACTGGTGACAGCAGACTCCAAATCTCCTAACAACCTCTGCCAGCAGCCTCACATAGATGTTAAACAGCATGGGAGAGAGTGACGACCCCTGCGGAACCCCACAAGGGAGTGCCCACGGGGCTGACAGCTCCCCCCCATGCTGGACATACTGGTGATGGCTCTCCAAGAAGGACCGGAGCCAACTGTACACAGTGCCCCCAATCCCCACCTCGGAGAGCCGATCCAGTAAGATACCGTGGTTGATGGTATCGAAGGCCGCTGACAAATCCAGGAGGACCAACAAGGTAGAGCAACCCTGTCGGCCCCCTGGATGAGGTTGTCTTGCAGTGCGACCAAGACTGTCTCAGTCCCCCGGCCAGGCCTAAACCCAGACTGGCATGGGTCAAGGAGCTGTTGTTCCTCCAAAAAGGTTTGAAGCCGGACCGCGGCCACCCTCTCGATGACCTTGCCCATAAAGGGAACGTTGGCAATCGGGCGATAGTTAGCCAATTCATCCGATGCCATGCCAGGTCTTTTAAGAATGGGCTTTTGGACCACAACTCCCACAGTCCTTTGCCACTGGCAATCTAAGCTTAGAATTCTGGGAACTGTAGTCCAAAACATCAGGAGGGCCAAAGTTTGGACATGACTGTGATAGATGGTCAGAGGTCGTGGTGGTTTTAATCCAAAACTTTCTTGAAATCGCAAATATGATATCCACTTGATGGATGTTTCCCATTTCCCTTGTGACATAGCCATGAGCAAGAACAGAAGGGATTGTTTAATAGAGCCCTCTTCCTTTCCCTTCTTAGGGGTTCGTGGCTAGTTATTGTGGGGTGATGTATATTAATCAGTACAGGAGGTCCATGTGTGCCCTCTATTCATCTCTTTCGTTCCTTGACACAAATGCATGGGGAGGTTCTTGGCTGGGTTTCCATTTGTTCTGCTCCAAATCTGGAGTTCGTTCACTGTTTTTATTCCAGAACATGGGATGTGGAAGTACCCAACTTGGGTGGGAACTTTCAGAATCCCTAACCATTAGCCAGAAAGCAGACTGAAGACCCAAAACTGGCAGAAAGGACAAAATGAAGCCAAGTGTGCTGCTTATATATTGCCCATAGCACCTAAAGCAATCTTTGGGCAGTTTACATTGGAATTATGCAGGTTACACATTATCCCCCACCCAAACAAGCTGGGTACTCAGTTTACTGGCATCGGAAGAATGAAAGGCTGAATCAGCCCTGAGCCTGAGAGATAGAACTCAATGTGAGCAGAGTCTTAGTTACAGTACTGCAGTTTTTCCACCACATCACAAGGATTCTACCAAGCACTGTACTGATTATCTGGAAGTTGAGGCATGGCTACTGGACTTCTTTTTCTTCAGAGACAGAAATGTTTCACTGATCATCCAAACAGCTTCATCAGTCTGAATACAGCTAGTGCAAGTCCTCCATCTTATAGTCAGCTTTGACCTCTTGTCACCCTGGTCTGAAATAGGCTCCTAAGATGAACAATGGCCTGAATAGGCTCATTAGGTAGACAATAGTATCCATAGCCTTAAGGTGAACAATGGCCTAAGGTGCTGAAACCTATAAAGTATGGGTCATTAGCTATGGCCTTGGTGGTGAAGGCTTTTTGATTTGTCTGGGTACTGTTGAAAACACACCCTGATAAGTAACAGATACACTGTGCCTGAGGCCACCAGCTTTGTTGAGGGAGGGGGTTTCAATGCTCATATGAATGGCTTCCATGACTCGTCTCTCAAACCACCTCTCTTCTCTGTCTAATATGTGTACATCCTCATCTTTGAATGAGTGCCCTTTGTCCTTCAAATGGAGGTTTACTGCTGATTCTGGTCCTGATTCTGGTCCTATGTTGGGCCATCCTTCTGTTTAATGGCTGTTTAGTTTCTCCAATGTAGAGGTCTGCACACTCCTCACTGCATTGGACTACCTATACTATATTGCTCCTTTTTTGTTTTGGTATCGGATCCTTTGGGTGGACAAAGGACTCAACTTCCAGATAAACTCACCTGGATGACTGAGAATCTTCACAGACATACTGTACTGATTTTCTTCTCCAAGTGCAACCATACCTGAGAGCGTGCAATTCTGCTCTTAATGTTTACCCGGTAACTCCCATCCTTGGCTTTAGGAAACACACACCGAACCTCATTTTCAAGAAAAGTGTAACTCAATCGTTTCATCATTCCCGCCGGAATTAAAACGCGACCATGCTTACTCTGACGGCAATTTTGAAGGAGACATCTCGAATGGAGCTCAGAGGGGGGTACAGCCTTCCTTCAGCAAGATTCTGCTCTGTAACTTCTGCTGCAATGGACTACATGGAGGTAGAGGAGGAGAACAGAGCTTCAGGTTAACAAATGGTTTTTAAGCGGGCCTAGATTTGATCTCATTAACCCTGTATACTTAGCAATATAATTACCTCTTCATTACAAAAATGCGATCCCTTTCTAAAGGCGAGCGTTTCCTAGAAATGTGTCTTAATTCAGGAAAGGCTGTTATTCCATCTGGCAACAAGATTGCTGCTGGCAGTCATTTGAAGGATGCCAAGGCTTTGCCAAGTCCGTATCTAGAAGAACTGCACCCTTAATAGGCAAAGACTGTTTGATTGTTTCAGCACTGAGCCAGAGTTTGGGAGATTGATTCCCCCACTGTGCCTCTTAGGGGAAGATCCAGCCTATGTAGCCTTGGGCAAGCTGCACAGTCCCAAAGAAGAAGGGGGAGGGCAACCCACTTCTGAGTATTCTCTACCTGGGAAATCCTAACAAGGTTTGTGACAAGTCAGGATTGACCTTGTGACACCTGATTATTGTTAGGATTAGGATTATGAATGTATGGAAAGGCTATCAGAGGTTAAGCCACCAAGGTAGCCTTGGAGCCACAGTCATGGCACCAGGATGCAAAGAGATGCCAGACCTCTGCTGTGGCGAGAAAGATGTCGTCGGAAAGATGGCGAACTCCGCAGGCGATAACCCCCAGAGCAACTCCTGGGAAAACGTAAGCGTTGTTTCCTTGGCCGGGGAAGAAGGTCCGTCCGTCCGGCAGGGTCACCTTGTGGAACGGGCTTCCACTCGCAAAAATGCCTTGCCCCTGTGAGCAGAGCAAGAGAGGGTGAAGGTGCTGTCAAGAAGGGTCCTCGTCCCCCGAGAATTTCAGACGGGTTGCATAGAAAAGGAAAGCGAAGCAAAGTGTTCTGCTTATATACCACTTCAAGTAGTCTCTGGGCGGTTTACAGTTTTAATTACAGTATGCAGGCTACATATTGTGTACTCATTTTACCGACCTTGGAAGGATGGATGGAAGGCTGAGTCAACCATGAGACTGCTACTTGGGATTGAACCCCAGGTCGTGAGCACAGTTTTACCCGCAATATAGTGGCCCCCCGCCCTTTCGCAGTTCATATACTGCGGTCCTGCTATATCGCAGGACCACAGTATATGAAAAAGGCCCCCTGGGGTAAGGGGGGAAAGGCCTGTTTCAAGCCTCCCATACGTACCCCCAACCTGGCGCTGTCCCGAATGGCCCTGCAAGAGCCTTCCCAGGTCTTCTGGAGACCCCAAAAGGGCCTCCCTGTGAACCAGAATTGATTTCCAGTAAACCAGAAGTGACTTCTGGATCTCCGAAAATCATTTCTGAGGCCTCCAGTAAGTACAAGAGCCCCCAGCTAGGTGCCCCAGGGCCGACCTGACCTGCATCAGCATATTGTGGATTTTCAATTATCGTGGGTCAGGTCGGGTCCCTAACCCCCACAATAGGCAGGGGGGTCACTGTATAGCCATTTAACTACTACGTTATGGGGCTCTGGAAAGGAATAGGAAAGCAAGGGCGCCTCAAAACAAGCAGCTTTGTGTGGTAGCAAAAATGGCGGGAAAGCCACCCAGGGGAGGGCCTTACCTCGGTCAAGCGGTAGCACTGCTCAGCTGTGCACTCGGCTTTGCTCGTGGGGTTACTGAGGGCAAACACGATCGGCCTCTCGTTGAACGTCCCCATGTCCTTCAAAATTTGATCGTTGAAGGCCCCGGCGACGGCAGCCACCCCTACAATGGTGGTGGTGGGGAGACCCGGTGAGAGAAAGAAGGGATTTGTAAACTGGTTTGGAAGGTTCATGATTAAGTCATTGCCTCTCTTCTCACCCACCCACCCCCACCCCGTTAGGCTGCACCAAGGGGCTGTTTTGAGTTTCTTGGGATACAAATATGTAACCAATGAATAGATTACATACAAATCACATTGCATAACTTACATTTGACATTACATATTGTATTTTATAAATTACTATTAAGTTATTATGTTGCATAATGCTTGCCCGTTACATTTATCTGGAAGTTAAGTCCGGGCAGCTGGACTTCTTTTCTTCTGAGATCGAAAGATTTCACTACCCATCCCAGCAGCTTTGCTAGTCTGAAGAAAGTTAGTGACAAGGTCTCCAATTTATAGTTCGCCTTGATTTCACATTACAGTACCCTAGTCTGCATAGGCTTATTAGGTAGACAATGACCTGAATAGGCTTCACCAGTATTCTCACCATGGATGCCCTAACAATGGTGAATAGGAAAAGAGGGAGGACAGTACCCTCACCACCAGGAGCCGCCTCAACCCAGACCAGATATTCCTACTCCTGGACCTGTGTCTGAACACCACACTTCATGTATGAAGGGACTTCTACAGACAGAAGCATGGCTGTGCCATGGGTTCCCCAGTGTCACCAATTGTTGCCGACTAGGGATGGGCATTTGTTTCGGAACCAGTAGGTTACAAAACAAACCATGCGAGCCCAGGCGGTCCTCAGAATTGGCTGATACACACAGATCCAGATCCAATTGCTTTACCTTCCTCTGTCTCGCATAGGGTTAAAATCCAAAGAGGAAGCACGCTGCAACATCATCTGTGCTAGATCTGTGATGCTGGCCAATCAGGAGCTGTGCAGGGGCAGGGATCATCCCGCCTCCCTCTCTAATTGGCCAGCAGCATGAAGCAGGAAAGATGACATTGCAGCATGCTTCCTCGTTGGATTTTAACACTGCGCAAGACAGAGAAAGGTAAAGCAATTGGATCTCTGCAAAGCAATAAAATCGAACTCTTGTGTTTCAACCCACCAAGCTACCTAGCCAGCTCCTGATCATAAATGAGATTAAATGAGGTGTTAGTGTGGCTTTTTCAAGAATTAACATGTGAAGATCTGCACTGCACAGGCAGCAATACAACTGCTGGTACTTATGTCAAGTCCTTCCTTTGGCCCAGTTGTCTCTGGGTGGTAGCTGCATGCACAAGATCCTGCCTTTCTCCTTGCCTGAAAAAAGGAAATTTCCATCACCTTCTTCTTCTTCTTCAAGTGCCATGTCCTTGTAGAACATTGGCAATCAGTAGCCTGAACTGGTTTCTATCTAAAGCTATTCTAAACAGAGCAGTTGTGTTCACTGTGGACCATTGGTTTAAGCTCTTAAGCCAGAATGTTCTTCTACTCCCTGGACCACAATACCCATCTATTTTTCCTTGAAGAATAACTTGCAGCCGATGGTATTTTTTATTGCACATTGACATCAAGACATTGCTGAACTAGTATCTGAAGACTAAATAATGCCTCCTGAGTTCCAACTCCATTCCTGAATCCAAATAGGGTATATCCAATGCTCTCTTCACACTTCCAATTTATTCTTAAATGCAGGAGTTTTAAAAATAACTTCCGGATGTGACTCATCAAATTGATTGTCCAATATTCATGACAAATTTTTGCATTAGGTTCCTTTGGAAGTAGTATTAAAGTGGATTTGAGCCAATCCTGAGAGATGGTTCCACTTCTATAGATGCTGTTTTATAAATCGAACAGAAGGGAAAGGGATTATTCTTCCTTGTGTGTGTGTGTGTGTTGAAAAACTCTGAAAAGTTAAGGAGTATAATATCCATTAGCTTAGGCCTTATGTCTGCTGGATGATTTAAGACCTTCCAGCGGCCATTTTACTTTAACTGTGTTGCTTTATTATTTGTCATAGACCTGATTGATTGTATGTCTCCTGTATAGTTATAACAGTATAGGTATTGAATGAGTAAATGAAGGGACCTTGCTATTCTGACATGTATCTAGGTGTATCTGTTTTCTTTTGTGGGTAGGTGTAATCTAATAGCTGATTTACTAGAGGTGGCATAGTGCTTTTGTTAACAGTAAGGAGGTCTTGTTTGCTTAGGGCCTAAGATTGCCATTTTTATGATCACAATTTCCCCCATTTTTTTTGCATACATTAAAATCATAACACAAAATACATTTAAAGTCTCATTAGAGGGTGGCATTTGATTGACAGTGGGGTGCTCTGCTGTTTGAATGTTAGGTGAAACAGAGACCCAGGATATTATTATCAAGGGTATTCTGTATTGGGATCAAACCAGGGGCATAAATCAAACTATTGTGTGTGTGTGTGTGTGTGTGTGTGTGTGTGTGTGTGTGTGTGTGTGTGTGTGGTTACAGTCATGACCGACTCTTCGTGACCCCGTGTCCATGGAGTTTTCTTGGCCTGGAGTGGTTTGCCAGTTCCTACTCCACATGCCTACAGCACCTGGCTTTTCCTGGTGGTCACTAGACGTCTCACCGAAATTCTCGTTTCCGTTTCCGTTTCGTTTCCGCGTAATGGAACAAAGAAGCGATAAAAAGTTTCGAAAAATAAAGAAAAATTGGGTCTGATATCCGTTCGTGGCATCGCAAATCGCGCGATGCCAGGCTCAGGAAAAAAGTTTTAAAAAAAAAAAAACCCGATTGCCAAAAAAGCAGCAAAAATATGCCTGCACCTACCAGAGGGTGGTTTCTGGGTGGGGGTCCCGGCCTCCCTCTCCTCTCCTGGGCTGTGCATCCTCGTCGTCTCGCCAACTCGCCAAGCGGCGCGGCACAGAAAAAAAGTTTAAAAAAAAAAAAACCCGATTCCCAGCCAAAAAAGCAGGCGAAAATATACCTGCCTGAGTGAGGGCACCTACCAGAGGGGTGGTTTCTTGGGGGGGGGTTGTCCCTGGCCTCCCCCCCCTCTCCTGGGCTGCGCATCCTTGTCGTCTTGCCAACTCGCCATGCCATGCGGTGCGGGCGGGGGACCCAAAATGGGGTGACCGCAAGCAATATTTATTTATTTTGAAATCGTGGTGATCCAAAAACACACCAAAGCACCACAGAAACATGCGAAAATAGCTATTTTAAAACTGCCTGAATTTTTACAGTAGCAGCAGTGGGTTTTTCTTGCAACAAAACGTCTCCATTGATTTTATTTTATTTTATTTTTATTTTTATTTTTTTACACCTGCGCAATGATGGGCTGGCCATGGGAGTGGACCATGCAAATTTTTGGAGCCATTCCACCAATTGCATGGCCACTTGACCAGGTTTTGACCGAGACTTCTGGGATGTGCCAGTCGGGCATAAAAAGCCCACTAACCGTAGCCCGAACCCTAACCCTAACACTAAACCAAACCCATACGCCAGTACACTGCCCTTCTTAGTGGGTCAGAGAGGCACCCAGAGGTGCACTCCATGAACTCACCCTAACCTTACCCGTAACAACCCTAAGCCTAGCCCTTGCGCTAACCCCCCTAACCCTAAGCCAAATCTGTACTCACATTGCACTCACGCAAGTACAGTTCCCTTCTTGGTGAACCACAGAGCGCCGAGACTGAGGAGGAGCCTTCCCCCAGTGTGCGCACTGTGACACTGCAGTTAGCAGTGGGCCTGTGGTCAACAGAGAGAGGCACCCAAAAAAGAGGTGCCTCGAGTCTCTCAACTTGGTATGCATATCCAATTGGCTATGCATGCCATTTTGTAGCAGGCCAGAGGAGGCACCCACCCCAGAGAGGTGCCTCCAGGAGCCCGCTTTCCCTTCATGGCGGGCCAGAGGAGGCACCCACCCCGAGAGGTGCCCCCAGGAGCCCGCTCCCCCCCAAACCAGTACTAACGACAGACGAAAAAACGACAAACGAAACGACAAATTTTTGAAAAATTTCGCGAAAAACGGAAACGAGCCGAAACGGGCCGGCTCTGACACACGACAACTCGAACACATCATTTTCCCTGGTCGTGCCCATCTCTAGTGGTCACCCATCCAATTACTAACCAGGACTGACCCTGCTTAGCTTCCGAAATCAGGCGAGATCGGATGTGCTCAGGGCATCTAGGCAGCTTTGTTCTTCCTTAAGCAATTTCAAAACTTCCATATATATTTCATCAGGGCCTGGGGCTTTGCCAACACTTTGATAGTTTAATGGCTTGTTCTACCTCTTCCCTCATGATATCTATACCGTCCCCATGGTCAATATGTCTGTTATCCTTAAAGAGATGTTCCGTATATTCCTTCCATTCCTGTGGAAGCAAATTTCCATCTCACCACACCAACACATCCAGAAGGTGAGGATTAAAACAAAGGAAGGAGCAGAGGGACACAGGAAACCAGCATCTAAAGGAAAACTAGACTAATGGTTACCAATGATGGCTGTTGGTTTCACAATCCGCACCACTTCTTCCAGAGTCTTCACACTGGGGTGCTCGTGGGCAAACATCTCCTTTTCATTATTCAGGTGGCTTCTGCCCTATGGGATAAACAAAAGCCATGGTGGGGAAAGAGAAGATTGAAGCAATCTGTTCCCCTAGATACTGCTTGAGACCTCCAGCTGTGCTTGAAGTGCATATGATTTTTCTTTCTTTCTACTGGAATACAGGAAAGAAACTTCATCATCTATATTGTCAGCCCTGTTGTGCAACTTGCCTTACAAAAACACAAAGCAGAGAGTCAACTTCTGTACTGCCAAGTTACTCTATACTGATGTGCATGCATACTGTATGTATGCTGGTGAAAACATGTGCATGTTAATTATGGCATGGATGCTATCCAATAGGCCCCTTATTGAGGCTGAACCATTCTAGGCATTTGCAAAACAGCTTAGTCTTTTCTATAGTTTGCAGCGGTATGTGTTTTCATGCTAATTTGGTTCCATTTACTCTTGACTTGGCAGTTTGTCATTATCAGCATCCATTTTCAATAGAATCAAAACCACTTTCCCTCCTTCTTACAGTCTTTATGTCTAGCTTTACCAGAATAACAAAAATACCCAGTAATACCTTGACAATGAGTCCCTTTGAATCCACCATCCAGATTTTTTGGACAGCTTCTTCTCTTGATATTCCTTCCTTTTCCAAGGCCATAACTATCAGATGAGCTATACCCATAGCTGCCTAAAAAGATACCCAAGACAGAAATACAGTCATTTCCTCAGTGGAAGGATAGAAGGAACCATCTCACACTGAATTAACCAGTTGGAACATTTGTCACAGTACTTATTCTGTGAACTGTCTGATTTGTCTTGCTATAGGAGATTTATTACTGGGTATTCTTTGGAAATTAACCTATGATTCCTACAAGCAAAACATTAGACACCCAGGTAAAACCAAGGGCTCAATCTCCCCTCCACCCCCCAATCCTAGCTAAAATGCAGTTCTACATATGTTTTCCCTATGGCTCCATGATTCATCAAGGAGAAATATAAAAGGTAAAGGTTCCCCCTGCACATGCATGCTAGTCCTGTCCAACTCTAGGGGCAGTGTTCATCTCCATTTTCAAGCCAAAGAGCCAGTCTTGTGCAATCTACTGCCATGTGGCTGGCATGGCTGAACGCATTTCTGCACATGGAACACTGTTCTCCTTCCTGCTTTTTACGGTGGTACCTATTTATCAACTTGCATTTACAAGCTTTCAAGCTGCTAGCTTGGCAGGCACTGGGGTTGACAGCGGGAACTCGCTCCACTGTGTGGCACCTGGGATTTGAACTGTTGAGCTGCCGACTTTGCAGCTGACAGTTTCAGTGCTTTAGCCTGCCGAGCCACGACGCCCTTATCATTTCCCAAAACTGATGCTGGAAAGAAAACTTATAATGAAAAGGGGATGGAAAACTTGAGAAGAATGGGACACAGGTTTTTTTTGGATTTCAATAGGCAGAAATCTCCAACCGTTCCTGCCCAAAGACCTATATCTGCATTTCACTCACCTGGAGAAGAGCCTTAACATAACATAACATAGGAAGAGCCATGCTGAATCAGGCCAAAGGCCCATCTAGTCCAGCTTCCTGTATCTCACAGTGGCCTCACCAGATGCGTTTGGGAGCGCATGAGACTAGATATCTGTCTCCTGATACCACTCCCCTGCATCTGGCCCTTGAAGTACCCTGGTTTTAAGCCTGGAGATTACACATCTCCATCATGGTTTGTAACCTGTGATGGACTTTTCCTCCAGGAAACGGTCCAATCCCCTTTTGAAGGCATCCAGGCCAGATGCCATCACCACATCCTGTGGCAGGGAGTTCCATAGACTAACAACGCGCTGGGTGAAAAAATATTTTCTTTTGTCTGTTCCTACTCTCCCAGCCCTCAATTTGAGTGGATGTCCCCTAGTTCTGGCATTTTGTGAGAGGGAGAAGAGCTTCCCTCTATCCACTTTACTCATGCCCTGCATTATTTTGTACGTCTCAATCATATCCCCCCTCAGGCACCTTTTTTCCAGACTAAAGAGCCCCAAATGTTTTAGCCTTTCCTCATAAGGGAGGTGCCCTAGCCCAGTAACCATTTTAGTCACTCTCTTCTGCACCTTTTCCAATTCCACTATGTCTTTCTTGAGATGCGCTGACCAGAATTGTACACAATACTCCAGGTGGGGCCTTACTATTGTTTTGTATAATGGCATTATAATGTTGGCTGTTTTATTTTCAATCCCCTTTTTGATAATCCCTAGCATGGAATTGGCCTTCTTCACTGCTGCCACACATTGGGGAGACCTCCAAGGTGTCCTAGGCTTGCTTCCTGCTGTTCATCTACAGAAGAGGAAGCTGCCATGATATATGCTCTGGGAACTGCAGTTCTTCTGGAGATGCCCTCGATACAGCCTAAAGTTCCATGAGTTTACAATTCCCAAAAAGCACTGCAGTCGCTTCCTATTTTATACACCTGACAACTGGAAACAAGGTCTAAGATAGCTATTTAGACGTGCACATGGGCACTGGCCGCCCAGGTGAGCAAAATGTAGATATCGGGGGGGGGGTGCTATATGGACTAGAACTCCCAGAAATCTGCTCAGGAAACTCTACAAGAATTTTGTTAAGTTGAAGTCCTAAAAAAAGCATACATGACACATCCCTGATGGCACATACGTGGGGAGGATGCACAATCTAATCAATAGGCACTCTGGAACAGTGTGCAGGTTGCCCATGGCTGCAGAAGCTGGCTTTTCTCCCAGAGAAACAAGGGGGAATTGATCCACCAACCTCCGGTTCTGCCAGCAGGTAACCAAATCAATGAACTATCCAGAAGGTTATAATGAGGAATAGCAGAGAGCGAGAGAGCGAGAGCCAGCATTCTTGAGGGACCTGGGAATTACAAGAGAGGTCTGGATGCCTCATGCTACCCCTGACCAGGTTTCTGACACCAGTTTCATTAAAAACAATAGGAGTCCAGATCTCTCTCTCTCTCTCTCTCTCTCTCTCTCTCTGTGTGTGTGTGTGTGTGTGTGTGTGTGTGTGTGTGTGTTTTCTGCCATTCCATTTCATGACCAACTCTTTGTGACCCCATGTCCATGGAGTTTTCTTGGCAGGATTGCTGGAGTGGCTTGCCAGTTCCTACTCCAGGCTCCTACAGCACCTGATATTCCCTTGTGGTCACCCGTCCAAGTACTAACCAGGACCGACCCTGCTTAGTTTCCGAAATCAGGTGAGATTGGATGTGCTTTAGTGTCCATTAAAAAAATCCACCAAGAATGGAGGCAACATTTATTTCAGCGGCTGGACAAAACAGAAGCCAGTGAAAGAGTCCATGGTGGGGATAGCCATGGATCTGTTCTCATTTTCTCCAAAACTCTGTGGAGACTTTACTTCTTTGGGAATCTAGCACAAATACAGGTTTCCCCCCCAAGAAACGAACACAAGTTGTGTAATCTCTGTCTGCCAGGCCAGCCTGCAGGGAGAGCAGCAGATCAGAATGGTTTCTGCCTGATGGCTTAGAGCAGTGTTTTTCACCACTGTTCAGAATGCCGCGAGATTTGCCTGTGCTGTTGGAAAAATTGAAAAACACTGATTTAAATGATAAATTCACCAGGGGGCGTGGAGAGCTTGCTTCCCCAAAGCTATTCTGGTCACTGGGCTTCTCCTCGCCGCCTGCCTGCCCCCCTTCCCCACCTTCCCTCCCTGACCTTCCTCTTGGCCAGCTGCGAGGCGAGGGGTGTGAAGACAAACTGGCGCGCGCACGGTGCCCGGGCGGGCGTTGAGGAAGCCGCTTGCAGATGTCCAGGGTTGTTCAAGCCCGTGATCCGATGGAGGCCAGGAGGGGCAAAGGCTTGTCCTCCTGCTCCTCCTTCCCCTCCTGCCTTCCCGGGGCTGCTGAGGCAGTTGCCGGGCGCCTGAAACTCTACTGCAAAAGAAGCAGGTAATTCTGGAGGGCCTGCCATGCTCACAGAGACCCGTCCTGGGTGCAGAAGCAAGGATTTGATTATGGGTATGGTCTATGATTACAGGCGGAGCGCCGTGTTTGCGAACGAGAGGTAAAGTCCACCCACGCCCACCCCACCCCTCACCCCATTCTCTCTGCTGTGGGCAGGAATTTGTACCAGCAGGCATTCAGTTTCTTTCTGATATACATATCTGCTCACCGTCTTCTCAAGGAAAGGTGACAAGTTTCAGTTCTGGATTTGCAGGGAAGGTGGGGCAGTTCAAAGGCCAGCTGCCAGCACGAGCAAGAGCAAACTTTTCGGCCCAGTTACTGTCCCTTTCTGGTTTTTTCCGAAGTTTATAAAGCTGCTTTCTTCTAGTGTGAATATTGCCCTTGATATTTAGGTTTCCAGATGTGCCTTTTTATTAATTTGGTTAGTTCTAGAAATTGTTGATTGGATTTTACTGTATTTTTGCATTTAAAACTAATGGGTGGTGGTGGTATAGACTTATTTGATTCCTATTCAAGAGAATTACTTATATATAGTCAATATAGGCACAGAGTTAAAATTTTTAACATTTTCTAATGGTGGTGTGCCTCGTGATTTTTTTCATGACACAAGTGTGCCTTTGCCCAAAAAAGGTTGAAAAACACTGGCTTAGAGAGTAATTTCACCACTTTAACCTCAAAGGAGCACTGGGATCTTCACTGACCTTCCCCCTTCCCACCCTGTGACCTACCTCTCCAGCTCCTTGGAAGACAAACTTATGGTCAGAAAGCTTGTTCTTGGTGATCCTTAAGGCAGCAAGAATTCCGGCTACTGCCACGGAGGCAGTTCCTGTAAAAGAAGCAGGTAATTCTGGAGGGCCTGCATGCTCACTGGAGAAGTGTGAAGCAAGGATTTGATTATGGGTATGGTATGATTACACAGAGTGTGCCTCACATTCTCCTGCTGTGAATTTGTACCAGAGCATTCAGTTTCTTTCTGATATAAATATCTGCATAGGCTAAGGAGAAAACAAGTTTCTTCTGAAGTGCCTGTAGGTGGCGCAGTTCAAAGGAGCTGCCTTAAGAAGGCTTTCCCCCCTCATTCATTTCCTTTCCTCATCTCATCTTGTTGCTTGCATTGCTCCAGGTGCCTTTGGACAGATGGATGTCATATAAATTAAAATAACCAACCAACCAACCAACCAATTAATCAGTTCCTAGCAAGTCCTTCTGTCCCTCTTTTACTGTTAGGAAAACTTGGGAGGGGAGGTGAAGGCATACAGAAAATGTAAAGGCAAGTGCCATCAGCCCCCTTTCCCTTAAAAAAGCAAAGCAAAGCAAAGTTCTGCTTATATACCGCCCAATACCACTTTAAGTAGTCTCACGGTTTACAAAAAAATAAATTGCCCCCAGCTAGCTGGGTACTCATTTTACACCTCGGAGATGGAAGGCTGATTTTGCTAAATTGAACCCCAGGTCGTGAGCACAGTTTTACCTGCAGTACAGGCATTTAACCACTGTGCCACGAGGAACAAAATTCTGTGTTCTGCAGGATAGACACACAAACACTCCAGTAAGTCAAATCCAGTTACAGCTCATTGCTTATTCTTCAAACATTTGTGAACTATCTGTTCTTATACTAGGGACATTTGTTGTTTATATTATGGTTGCACAAAATTTGGGCATGGTGTTACATATCTCCCTCAAGCTATATCTTCCTAGCCCACGCCCCTGAAAAATAGCTGTCACAAGAATGGGTGAATTGTGACTCTCAGAAACCTATCATTTATAAATACAGTGGTACATGGTATAAAGGAATTAAAATTCATTCCAAATGAATTTCTGTTAAGCAAATTTTTCTTTGTACAAATTTCTCATAGGAATGCATTGAAAACGGATTAACCCCTAATCATGACCATTGTTCTGTTGTACGGATTTGCCCCATAGGCAATTCTGTTAAGTGATTTCCCCCTATCTCTGGAAATTTTTTCCTTTAAGCGGATTTTCTGTTAAACAAACTGCTTGTTATACAAGGGTCCACTGTAAGTCTCAAAGCTTCTGTAGTGTTTGACATAAAAAGTACCATTCTTCAAAATTAGAAGCGACTTCCAAGTTCCATTGTTCAAATTAAAAAAAAGGCAGTGTGTGTGTGTGTGTGTGTGTGTGTGTGTGTGTGTGTGTGTGTGTGTGTGTGTGTGTATCCCCACCCCCAAGGATTTCCATGGCAGAAGACTGGACTCCACTGCTATTTTATTTGTGTTGTCCATTCATCTCACTTTTTAAACCACAAGTATCACAGGTCTACTGCAAAGAAATGTTATAAAATCTGGGGCTGTTTAATCTAGTCAAAAAATGGAAAGTCAAGAGGAGAGACACTATCCAGCAACGCCTATGATGAAAAAAGCAGGACAAATAATTCCTTCCTTTGCCCTAATACCAGAAACTTAACATCTTTTTAAATGCTTTGATTCCAGGCACGTTGCAGTTAATTGAGCAAAGCTGATATCCTAAGGCCACTTACTCCTGAGGACACACACACAAGACTGTGCACAGTCATGACCTTCTAAATCCATCAGTACCTATCCATTACTACTGTGTTTCCCCGAAAATAAGACACTGTCTTATATTTATTTTTTCTCAAGAAAATACACAAAGGGCTTATTATCAGGGGATGTCTTATTTTCGGGCAATCTTCCCTCCGCCTCTCCCTCCCCCTGGTCGGGAGGTGGAGCATAGGTGTCAAGTTTTATCCAGTGCTGCCTGGGACAGGAGGTGTAACATGCATGTGCATACACGCACAAAAAACAGTGCCAAACATGCACACACACACACACACGCCTCTTTCCACTCCCACTGCCAGCATCCAGGCAACGCACCGTCCTGGGTTCGAGGAGCGAGCGAGGGGGCAGCTGCGAAGGAGCGAGCGACAGGCAAGTTTGCCATGCCCATCACTAGGTCTTATTATCAGGGCAGGGCTTATATTTAACAAATGCATTAAAATCCTACTAGGGCTTATTTTTTGGGTAGGTCTTATTTTCAGGGAAACAGGGTATTTCAGTCATTGCTTGGAAGACTTCTAGCAACCATTATTGTGTTCCCATCTATGCTGCTGCATAATATGACATCTTATCAGGTCTTTATGGGAGAATCTACCCTTGTGTCTTTTATGCTGCTTCAAAAATCCAAGTGCACCTCAAAACCTCCATCTGATCTCCGCCAAAGTGTTCTTCACTCCTCTGTCCTCTAGGGGGAGCCAGGGGCTAATTCTTCATCCTCAGCAGAACATTTGGGTACTTAATCCAGCCAACAGGATTCTTCAGGAGGGAAAACTCTGGTGTCATTAAAAACGCCATCTCAGAAAGAGCAGAGGATGCTTATGACTCATCCTGTTCTCTAACGTGGCTTTAAGAAGCCTCATGGCCCTGAGAGAAAGGGTGTGCCATTCCTCACAATCCTGCGCTTCAATGCAAGACTTGGGTGTGATGGCATCAGTTCTCTCTCTTAATATGCTTCCAATCCTCCACCATCTCCACAAATTGTTCTTCTTTGTGCCAGTTTACTCAAAACACACCTGTTTATATTTGTCTTGGATGAAACAGAGTGGTTTATGACAAGGATTAGGGCTTGTTAATTAAAAACAGAGCGGAGAGGGAAGACTCCCAAGAGTCTCCAGCTGCTTTGCATAAACTGTTGGCTAAGAAATGTTAGTTTGATCCCAAAGGGTCACACTTGTTTTAAAAAAAGGAAAGAAACTAACAACGCTGTCTTAAATGAATCAAGGACAGTTAGGCTGGTAACTGGACCATCCTCTTCATGTTTATTTGTGAGAAATCTGCTTTAACTTCAGCAGGACTTGATTTCCTGCATGTTTAGTGTTGTAGAGTTAATCTTGTTTGGGAAAAGGGGGGCATTAATTATCTCTTGAGAATCCCTTTCCATTGCAGTTAAGGTGCCACTGTCCACACGTTAGGCTTTAAAAATTGTTTTTTTAATTGTCACCTTGAGCAGTTTGGGACTAGATACTGTATTCCCCTCCTAGCCTAGCTGTTGGTACAAACTGCCCTATGACAAAGCTCTGAAGTAATACCTACAGTATACTTTTAGGATACCCATTTCCTATGTGCTGCTTTCCTATTCTTCTGTGAAGCTAGGAAGACTAGGGTAAAACTTGTCATTTCTACGGATGGTGTGCCTGTTTCCTTGTGGGACAGGTAGTTAACTGGTGATGTGTGTGCCCTACACAGAGCTTAAAGGTCAACAACACTATACTTCCCATAAAGGCTTAGGCCTCCCAGGAAGCCCTGGGGCAGCTTTCTTTTTTCTGCACATAATGGAACTTGAGACAGTGTGGGCAACAGGCGTTTTTACAGGTGAATAGAATATAGGTGTGTGTAACTGTGTGGGCAGGAACTTCCAGAATTCTGCCTGGAGAATTAATCTGGAAGTTTGGGATTTCGAATCCGTATTCCCAACTAAGCTAAACTAAGTTAAGCTAAGGTAAGCTAAGTAAATTAAACTAAACTACACACTGCTGGTATCTATTACTGGGTTAAATTCCTACACTAAGAAGCTTGTAAGAACATACAAAAGAGATGGAGAACACGAATCTACCAAGATGCTGTTGGCCATCGGTTCATATGAGCCTTCGCCAACTTGGCCAATAATACGGCGTAAATCAATGGGAACCAATGGTAGCTAACAATGCCCTGCGCTACTAGCTTGTTATGACTATTTTTCTACCTACCCGGCAATTAAGATCTACCCAGGGAGCCCTCCTGAAAGAGCCATCCCTCAAGGAGGTGAAAGGGATGGCTTGTAGGAACAGGGCCCCTCCCAAGTAAGACCTGCCTGGCACTGACGTTGAAAACATTCTGGTGCCAGGTAAAAACCTTCCTGTTCCAGAAGTTTTTAAATTGATTATTGTGGGTCCTGATCGCAATATTAGTGTAGTATTTTAATGTATTGTATTTAAATGCTTTTATTGTTTAATTTTATTGCAACTCTGATGTTTTAATTGTCTGAATTTTTTATTTTGATTGTGAGCCGCCCAGAGACCTTTGGGTAGTGGGCGGCATACAAGCTATATAAAATAAATAAATAAATAAATAAATAAATAAATAAATAAATAAATAAATAAATACCTTAGATAAGGTCTAATACAAGGCCGAAATGTGCACTTAATGTTCATCTTAACAACTCACACCATGTCCCATCATGCTTCTTTCTGTACAAATACTAAGGTATGATGTTCTTCAGCTTCCCAGTGTGGAAAAGTTTATTTTGGGTGATGGCACCTAAGAATTCTTTTAGCTAGTAGTTCTTAAGAAGATGTAGTCCTTAAAAAGCAACTTTTCCAGGCTCTGTCTGCCCCTGACTTTTGGGGGAAGTGACTGGCAGGGTAAACACAGAGGGACGTTACACAAATCTTCACCCACCATGTTATGTGTTGCCTCCCCAATGGACATTTTTTGCATCTCTTACCTTGAATGTCATCATTGAACGTACAGTATCTGTTACGATATTTGTTGAGAAGGCGGAAAGCATTTGCATTGGCAAAGTCTTCAAACTGAATGAGGCAATTCATCCCATATCTGTGGAGTTAAAAGGAAAGACCCAGGACTGAGAGTTTAAAAAGCAAGCTTACTGTTAGTGTAACACCTGTGAAGAAGAGATGTTCTGCTTTTTGGTTCCTCTTCACAAATGCAAAAGGGCCTTCCACACTCGTTTTTTAAAAATGACCCATATTTTCACCTCTTATAAACTACCTATTTCCATTCAACAGGTTCTGCTGGATTTTTAAGGGCTGCGATTATGCTGCACCTTTCAAATGCATCGTCTATTTAATTGTTTTGCTTAATTACCCTTTTGCATGCTGACCTGGAAGTATGGTGAAGGGTGGCAGAGAAATATTTAAGGAAGGGACAGAAAAAAAAATTAGTCCTGTCTTTTTTACACCTGAGGAGATAAGGTGATGAAGACAACAATTAAAGGAAGCCATACATTTGTCCTTAAAGCCAGATGGATAATTTCCAAGGTATGAAGGAGTCACATGCTAGTGGTCAACCCCCCCCCCCCCAATTATACAAATGAATCTGCTTTTGCATCACATGATTTCAGGATCACGGTGGTGTCAGCCATGATTTAACTTGAAGGCCAAAACTGTGGATGTCGGCACCTTATTTTAAAGACAAATTTTAGCTCGGCTTCTTACCAATGCATTGAAGCTCAGCGGTATAGCAGCAAATTTAATGGCAGTGAAAAGAAAAGAAAAAGGGAGAATGATATGTGGCCTTCATCCTACATATTGTCCTCCACTGCCCTAACAGGAGCAGTGTAATTGATCTTGAAATATACTTTTTCCTACACACACTGCTGTTCCTTTGAAAATGTGGCATGCTTTCAGTTCACGTGGAGCCACTCAGAAGTCCAAGAGACCAGTCTTAAAGTCCTATGTGCATTGTGTATTAGGTACTCCACAGCGTGAAAGGAGCTGCCCTAAGGAACAACTACAGCTCAGTGGCAAATCAAACCTTTTGCCATTGGGTTGAAATCCTGTTGCTTACCGCTACCACACTTCAAGCAGCAACCACTTTTTGTTTTGAATCGCCTTTTGCCCTTCCCCGTCACCTGGTCGCTGAAGCGATTCAGCACTCCGCACTTGAGCGTTTTCTCAAGAACCGGTTTCCCCATCCGCACTTTGCTAAACCACTTTTTGTTCCAATATAGTCCGACATTTCCCCATTATCTGGTTCAATTTCGGAAATTATTTTTTAGGATAACGTCATGCCGTTGCTCTTCCATTCAAAGTAATGTAGCTAATTTTCCAGTTCTCCCTTTAGATTACTTACAACGTGACCGAAAAAAGCAAAATTGTACCCAAAAGAGGAAGTAGAAGGACTGGAGAAGTCGGCGGAAATGATTACACTGCAGGAGGATTTCTTTTTTTGGTTTTTCCGACAGCAGGATAAGGCATACAGAGGGGGAAACCTGAAAAAAAAACGGTGCATGGTGTCCGCAGTTTGAGCCAAATTGCTTCAAAAAGCAGTCTAGAAATCGGTTTAAAAAAAACACCACGCCTGGTGGCCGTTGCAAGAAAAACTGACGCAGGGGCCGAAATGGGGCGTGGCCAAGGGGGCTCCGTGGAAAAAGCGATTAGAAATGTGGTAAGTGATTTTTAAGTTGATTTGACTTTAAGCAAATGACCTTTAGGAGATTCAAAACCTAAGTGCGGTAGGGTTCTTAGTGTAGTAAAACGCAACTGGAGAAGGTCCATTGAGCCAGTGGAACTTATGAAGCAGTTAACTCAACAAATCCCCAATGATTCAATGGGCCGACTCTAGTTGTGATTTACTATGCTAAGCAACTGGACTTCACACACAGAATTATAGAACTGTGGTGGTAGAAGGGACCTCTATGATCACGGAGTCCAGCAGGAAATCGGGAGCTAAAGCACGCCTGATGGGTGACCATCCAACATCTGTTTGAGACTCTCCAGTGAAGGAGAATCCACCACTCTTGGAGTCAGCTGGTTCCTTTGTCAGAAAACTCTTACTTGTTAGAACAGCGTCCTCATGCCAAAGCTCTTGCGTTCCGCCCCTGCATTTCCAAGAAGGGCCAGTTAAGGATCTTGCCAGTAAATCTGGACAGCCACCACCATTCATAGAGCTGCGTGAGCTAATGCTCTAACTCCATGCAAAGCAGATTCCTATGTTCTTGTATTCTAGAGTCCTCTGCCATGAATTCTGTGGCAGATTCTAAGTTGCCACATCACATTGACATGGCAGATGCTCTCCAAGACTGCAGACCACTACTTCAACATAGGGGGGGATATCTCAAGTTGAAATGAGCCTCCAACTTTAGCATTTCCATGCTTGTTGGCTGCTTCCAAAGCAAAGATAACATTACCGGGCCGTTCTTGAATGCAGCTGAATAAGCAGCAGAAGGAGCATATGGAACCGGGAAGCAAGCCACTTGCCTGTACAATGGCCAAGTCAGGTTTTGATAAAAAGAAAAGTAGATTTGATGACTTCAGTGTATGAAAAATAAAATATTGCCTTGGAGACCCCAAGCACTGCAAGCAAATGTTGACACACACGCACACGCACAAACCTCCCAATCCAACGAGCCACTCTGTGGACCCAGGCTTTCCCCCCTGAGAGATCCCATGCACGGAAGATGTGAAATCAGAGACGGACACCGCTGAAACTCTGCTCCGTTTACACACAGACCACTGAAAGCTCCATTCATCACAGCTTTAAAAGGTCTCCAGCATTTATCAGCCTCTTTCAGAGGCTTTTCCCCCTCTTGTCCATATTTCTTAACCATTTTTCATAGCACTAAGAAGTATCTGTCAGCGGGAAGACAATGGAAGGGCCATTTATGGCTTCCTTCTGTGGACCCAGACAAGCAACTCAGTCATGTTTCATCCATTTCCGTGCTTTGAAGAAAACAGGACTCCCCTCCTGTAAATGTCATCCTCTCTATTCTTCAGAGAAGTATCGGTATTTTAAAGAGCTTCCTGCAAGTCATGCCTTTTGTTGCTGTGGACAAAACAGCATCACGTTTCTTCCTGGCTGCCATAATAAAGGCACCATCCCACAGAGGCCTGTTTGGGTAACTGGCCTTCAACTGGGAAGCTGTGTGATCTACAAAACCAGTGCAGGCCTACCTAAAATAGGTCACTCACACTTAGGGGCTTCACCCTCACACCCTCTTCTTCTTTTTGTGAACGAGTGGGAGACAAGCAGACAGTGCAAAGGTTAAGATATGCCCCAGGATGCAGATTGGATGTGAGAGTAGCTTTCAGATCCTAAAGCAGAGCAAATAATTCATCAAAACCAGCATATCTGATAAGCTCGTACAGTTAAAGGCCAATCCAACAGCCTCATGTTGCTTGGGAAGGATGTGGTCTTCTTCCCAAAATACTGAGACATTTATTTATTTATTAATTTATATCCCACCCATCTGGCCACTCTCGTGCATGTAGAATCCAGAATGCCTCCTTCATGTGAGGTTCAGATACCGCAGAGCAAGTCATAACATATGTGTGACTCAGGACTGGACTTAACGGTAGGCAAAGTGAGAAGGCAGCCACCCCAGGCACAGATTTCAGGGTGTCAATCAAGGGCAGCATACTCTCAATTATTTGATATGTTGTTTACTGTCTGGAAGGGGTACAGGCACTGAGGGATGGGCTGTTTCATATGCCAAGAGAAAAGCTCTGGAACACTAAACCTCTAAACAACTTGAGACCTGAGGAGGGAATGCCTGTCCCTCTATATACTTAAAATATTTTTACTCAGGGCAGCTTGCAAAAATTGAAAGACAATAAAGCAAAGCAAAAGCAAGGTGTTCTGCTTGTATACCACCCTATACCACTTCAAGTAGTCTCTGGGCGGTTTTCAGTTTTAATTACAGTATGCAGGCTACACACTGCCCTCCACAGCAAGCTGGGTACTCATTTTACTGACCTCGGAAGGATGGAAGGCTGAGTCAACCCTGAGCCGGCTACCTGGGATTGAACCCCAGGTCGTGAACACAGTTTTACCTGCAGTACAGGCGTTTAACCATTGTGCCACGAGGTGCAGTGGTTAAATATTTAAAAGCTAAAAACAGTCAGTATATAAATATTAGCCAAAAAAAGAGAATAAAACAAGCATCATATTAGCATGATATCAGTATGTCTGAGAAGATTCCCAGTCATCCAAGTGAGGTTATCCGAAAGTTGTGTCATGGCAATTGGACTTCACAAGACAAGACGTCCAGTTGCCAGGACTCAACTTTCAGATTAAATGAATGCTAAAAGTAGTAGTAGTAGTAGTAGTAGTAGTAGTCGTCGTCGTAGTAGTAGTTGTAGTAGTAGTAGTAGTAGTAGTAATAATAATAATAATAATAATAATAATAATAATAATAATAATAATAATAATAATAATAATAATAATAATAATAATAATAATTTAAAAAGCAGGTTTGAAAACACACCAATCCATTCAAAAGACCACTCTCAAGATCTTTTGATGTGACCATCCTGTGTCCAAATCTTGGGAGAAAAAAGCAAAACAAAGTGTGCTCCTTGTATCTTGCCCCACAGCACTTCAAGCACTCTCTAGGCAGCTTACAATTTAATTATGCAGGTTACACATTGCACCTCAATCCCAAGAGCCAGGTATGCATTTTACCAACCTCAGAAGGATGGAAGGCTGAGGGAACCTTAATCCTGCTCCCTGGAACTGAACCCTCAGGCCGTGAGCACAGTTTGCACTCTAGTACAGCAGTCGAACCACTGTACCACAAGGCTCTTTTACAATGGGAGCAACTCATTATGCAGAAACCTTGGAAGGGTCTTCCCTCCTCAGTTGATGCCTGGAACTGATGTTGGCCTTGTTTCATCACCAACATAAAACTCTTCACCTAAACACTTCGGACCTAGTAGCCATGGCTTTGTTGTTGTTGTTGTTCACTCGTTCAGTCATGTCCAACTTTTTGTGACCCCACGGACCAGAGCTCACCAGGCCTTCCTATATTCCACTGCCTCCCGGAGTTTTGTCAAATCCATATTGGTTGCATCGATGACACCGTCCAACCATCTCATTTTCTGCCGTACTCTTTTCCTTTTGCCTTCAATCTTTCCCAACATCAGGGACTTTTCCAAGGAGTCCTCTCTCCTCATGAGGTGGCCAAAGTACTGGAGCCTCAGCTTCAAAATCTGTCCTTCCATTGAACATTCGGGGTTGATTTCTTTCAGGATGGATAGGTTTGATCTCCTTGCAGTCCAGGGGACTCTCAAGACTCCCGTCCAGCACCACAGCTCAAAAGCATCGATTCTGCATTGATCAGCCTTCTTTATAGTCCCAAATGTTTTAGCCTTTCCTCATAAGGGAGGTGCCCCAGCCCAGTAATCATTTTAGTTGCTCTCTTCTGCACCTTTTCCAGTTCTACTATGTCTTTCTTGAGATGCGGTGACCAGAATTGTACACAATACTCCAGGTGGGGCCTTACTATTGTTTTGTATAATGGCATTATAATGTTGGCTGTTTTATTTTCAATCCCCTTTTTGAGAATCCCTAGCATGGAATTGGCCTTCTTCACCGCTGCCATACATTGGGTAGACACCTTCATGGAGCTGTCCACCAACACACCAAGATCTCTTTCCTGATCCGTCACGGATAACTCAGAGCCCATGAGTTGATAGATAAAGTTTGGATTTTTTGCCCCAATATGCATTACTTTACATTTGGCTACATTAAATCACATTTGCCATTTTGTAACCCATTCCCCCAGTTTGGAGAGATCCTTCTGGAGCTCTTCACAATCTTCTCTGGTTTTTACCACATGGAAAAGTTTTGTGTCATCTGCAAACTTGGCCACCTCACTGTTTATCCCTGTCTCCAGGTCATTTATGAACAGACTGAAAAGCACCGGTCCCAGGCCAGATCCCTGGGGCATACCGCTTTTCACTTCTCTCCATTGTGAAAATTTCCCGTTGACACCTACTCTTTGTTTCCTGGATCTCAACCAGTTCTCAATCCATAAGAGGACCTGCCCTCTTATCCCCTGACTGTGCAATTTTCTCAGCAGCCTTTGGTGACTATATCCACCGGTTCACCCAAATCCACATGCCTGTTAACCTTTTCAAAAAATTCTAAAAGATTTGTCAGGCAAGACTTACCCTTACAGAAGCCATGCTGATTTTCTCTTGGATGAGGCTTTCCACCATCTTCCCTGGGACAGATGTAAGGCTAACTGGCCTGTAGTTTCCCGGGTCCCCCCTCCTTCCTTTTTTAAAAATTGTTGTGACATCCGCTATCCTCCAGTCCTCTGGCACTGTGGCCGTTTTAAGAGACAAGTTGCATATTACCGTTAAGAGATCTGCAATTTCATTTCTCAGTTCCCTAATAACCCTTGGGTGGATGCCATCTGGGCCCGGTGACTTGTTAATCTTCAATTTATCAATTAGTATTAAAACATCCTCCTTTTTAACTTGTATTTGATTTAATTCTTTAGTCAAGAGGGGCCGTTCAGGCAGCGGAATCTGCTCACAGTCCTCTGTTGTGAAGACAGATGTAAAGAACTCATTTAATTTCTCTGCAATTTCCAAGTCCTCCTTAACCTCCCCTCTTCCTCCCTCACCATTCAGAGGGCCAACTGGTTCTCTGGTAGGTTTTCTACTTCTAACATATTTAAAGAAGCTTTTATTAATACCCTTTATATTGCTAGCCATGCGTTCCTCAAAATCTTTCTTTGCATCTCTTATCATCATCTTACATTTCTTTTGCCAGAGTTTGTGTTCCTTTTTATTTTCCTCATTTGGGGAGGATTTCCATTTATAGAAAGATCTCTCCTTGCACTTTAGAGCCTCTCTAACTCCACTCGTTAACCATGCAGGTGCCCTCTTGGACTTAGAGGAGCTCTTCTTTCTTTGTGGCATGCACCTGTGCTGGGCCTCTATTATTGTTGTTTTAAACAGGCTCCATGCACTCTGAAGAGATTGGATTCTTCTAACCTTCCCCTTCAATTTCTTTCTAACTAGTTTCCTCATCTGAGGGAAGTTTGCCCTTCGGAAATCAAGGGTTTTTATGTCTGATTTGCTTGATACTCTTCCTCCAACATGCATGGCAAAGGGGATTGCCGCATGGTCACTGTTCCCTAGAGGCTCAGTGACATTCACATCCCTGAACAGGTCCTGAGTATCACACAGTATTAGATCCAGAGTTGCCTGTTCTCGGGTGGGCTCCATGACAATTTGCTCTAAGGCACATTCAGCAAGTCGAGAAACCCGGTTTCTCTTTCTTGCCCGGAGCTCGCATTGGCCCAGTCAGTGTGGGGATAATTGAAGTCCCCCATGATTACTATCCTATCCCTCTTAGACACCTCCATGATTTCTCTCCTCATTTCAAGGTCCCCCTCAAGTTTTTGATCTGATGGATGATAGAATACCCCAACTATCACATCACACCTTGGACCCGGTAGTTTAACCCACAGTGATTCTATGGTGGAGTCAGGCCCTCTGTCAATCTTCATTCTGCTGGATTTTACCCCTTCTTTGACATAGATGGCCACTCCCCCTCCAACCCGCCCCTCTCTATCCCTTCTATAGAGTTTATAGCCTGGGATTGCTGTATCCCACTGGTTCTCCACATTCCACCAGGTTTCTGTTATGGCTATTATATCAATGTTATCCCTAGCTGCCAAATGTTCAAGTTCTCCCATCTTTGCTCGGAGGCTTCGAGCATTGGCGTAGAAGCACCTGTACAGTGGGTCCTGCAACAACAGCTGCTGCTTTCTTCTTTTCCCCAAACAACTTTTATTTTCAGTAGACAAACTATCATATTCCATTATTCTCCCAGTGCTAATACCTGCTATGTCATCTCTATGTGATTCTCTACCCTCTCCAACCTCATTCCCCAAATGGTTTCATTTGTTTTACAACTGTTTCAAAGTTGCTTTTGGTTTCTATGCCTCACTTTTAAGAGCTCTGTAGCTAAAGGCAGCAGAGAAATATTTTAATAAATCCATCAATAAGCAAGCATGGCTAGTTTGGTTGTTAAAGCTTTGATGATTGATTTGCTGTCAAGCACTGCTTTTAGATGCTCTTAGATCATAATTTTTAGATGAAAAACACATGGGCTGGCCCAAGTATAATCTCTTCTAATATCTCCAGAGTACAGGGGGTTTTCTGTACCTTAGATGCATCTGGAGCAGAATCAAGATTAAGACTAGGGCACAGAGAGAGGGGTGGAGATATATTTCCCTGCCACAGGAGGTGGTGATGGCATCTGGCCTGGATGCCATCAAAAGGGGATTGGACAGATTCCTGGAGGAAAAGTCCATCACAGGTTACAAACCATGATGGAGATGTGTAATTTCCAGGCTTAAAACTGGGGTACTTCAAGGACCAGATGCAGGGGAGTGGTATCAGGAGACAGATATCTAGTCCCATGCGCTCCCAGACGCATCTGGTGGGGCCACTGTGAGATACAGGAAGATGGACTAGATGGGCCTTTGGCCTGATCCAGCATAGGTCTTCTTATGTTCTTATATTATTATATTTGCATTAATAACTGAACCCCCTCTGCGATAGGAGCCTGATGCAGAGAGGGGATTTTTTTTTGTCAGGAACACAGTATAAATCTCAAGGGTTAACCCTAACCCACCTATCCCCAACTCCATAGTTTTGATGGCGATCGAATTTCCGTACAAAGCAAAAAGCAAAGTGTTCTGCTTATATACTACCCCATACCACTTCAAGTAGTCTCTGGGCAGTTCACAGTTTTTTAATTACAGTATGAAGGCTACACATTCCCCCCTCCCCCCAGCAAGCTGGGTACTCATTTTACCAACCTCAGAAGGATGGAAGGCTGAGTGAACCTTGAGCCTGCTACCTGGAGTGAACCCCAGGTCATGAGCACAGTTTTTGCCGCAGTACAGGCATTTAACCACTGTGCCACGAAGCTTAACAAAGAAGCAGCTACTTAACAAATAAACACTGAGATGTATAAAACATGAGCACACACTGAATGCATCATGTACTTTGGCCGGAGGGTTTCTATTAGTTCTGAAGCTGCTGACGCATCTGTATATAGATGTTAAAAAAAGCATTCAGCAGTTTGTGACAGTTTCTGCAGAGGAACCCTCCCCCCCCACCCCAAAATTCCTATTATTGGGCTTCAAAGAATCCAAACACATGACATCTTTTAATGTTATTGCTCTTCTGCCAACATTGCCAGAATCCATGCAAATTAATCAGGGAGGATCCAGTCCCAAGTGTTTGCTGTGCAGGCACTTATAAAATCAGGGCAAACCAGGCCTTGATATTTATGGAAGCCGTGTTCCAAGCCAACATTCCTGGTGGCAGATGCTTGCTTTAATAGACAGAGAAGACTGCTTTCCAAGCGTTAGCTCCTTGCTGAAGGGTAGAAAGAAGGGCAGCCTGGGGTTGGCCAATGGATTTGGCAGAAAGAATGAATAATATGGCAAGCATGCGGGCGTGTGCATATATGTAGAGGGAAAAATAGCATACATTCTCAGCAGATGATACGGAAATCAGAAAGACATGATGAAGAAAGCAAAAGGTCGCCTAAAACTCATCAACGCTGATCAAAACTATGGATGTAAACGTGCACAAATAACACATGGCAATGGTTCTTCCTGCCCTTTGCCACTTGATGGAAAGTCACATGACTTTCACGCAAAACAGACATCCCTGCCTGTAGAAACCTACCAATTCAGGAAGAGTAGCTGCAACTAAGCACGCTCCCTAAGCTTTTATGTGTTGTTATTGTTTTTGGAGGTTGCGACATTTACTCTTACCAAGCCAGCTATGGGATTCTGGGAGTTTTGCTTGGTAAGAGGGACTCTTACAAGCTCTTTAGTTTTTTTTTATACAAGATAGAACTGCAATGTGTAGTGGTTCTTCCTTGCTTTGCTCATATCAGAAGCACCACAGAATGATTAATGATTGTATCACAACGTTTTGGTCCAGTAACAGGCAACACCAAGAGCACTTGGAGCACTTAACAGCAAGACTTCTGTAGTATATACTGAGTGACACAGAAAATCCTAACAGAAGTGGAGTGTTGATGCAGAAACCTCATTTTTGAGGGATGCAATGACACTGTGATGTCACATGACAGAATATGGGTTTCCTTGGGTCAGTTTGCATTAATTGCTCAGAGCGGGAAGAGGAAATTGGCTAAACAGCCTTATTTGCAACTTGTTAATGCTGTTCTCCTGTAGTCCTATAGGAGGCATGGCTACAAATCTATCTTAACAAGTGGTAGACAAGAGTTGAAAGGCCATTTCCCTCTCTCATTTCCTCGTCTCTCTCTCTCTCTCTCTCTCTCTCTCTCTCTCTCTCTCACACACACTCACTCTCATGGCTAGATGTTCTAGCACAAGTGTGCAGGAAGCCAGATATTTAAAATTAAATTAAACCTCACTTTATTATTTGTTACTGCAATTCATGGAGTAATTTTCCTCCAGAGAGTTTAGGACTGTGTGAATGGCTCTGTTACTGTCCATTTTATCTTGAGCTCCAGAAGAAGCTCAAGATGGAAGATAGGTCTAATCCAAGACTAACACATGGTTTTCATCAACAGATAATGGGAAAAGCCCCAGTGTGATCCTGAAGGCAAAGATGAGTGATACTGTATCTTTATTATACCAATAAAAACATTACAAAAATGTAAGTTAACTTTTGACACTGTATGGTCTTCATTGGGATGGGCAAATACAGTACCTAGCTCCAAAATTGACGTGTGTCCCAGGTTCCTTTGTCAGAAGACATTTCAAGATGTACGTCAGAGGTGTATGTTTTTCATCCAAACGAAAACCTATATCTCTGATTCAAGACTTGAAATCTTTGCAGCATCCACTCTGAACCTTTCTTTTAACAAAAGAACATGGCATAACCATCTGCCCATGGATTTCTGGAACTTTTATGTTTTTTTCTTCTGAACCATCCACAGATCTGCAGTGCCTCTCCTGATGGAAACCTGTATGGGCTTAAAAAGTTAACTCATGGTTGTGATTTTTAAGTGGTTTGATAAACGTACCACACACTTTTGCCTTCAGACTGAAATGTTCATGGTTAAGTGGGAAACAAAAACTGGATGTCCTAAGGTTTGGTCCCAACACTCTAACCACTATACTACACTATCCTGGCTTTATCACCTTTCTGATGCATATGTTTCTACAATAGGCATTATGTGGTGCACAGATAATGTCACAAAAAGCAATGTTGCCACTAAATTTGCTTTTATTGGAACATACTGCAAGGCTGCTGGAGTAATTTAATGGCTGAGTTTAGAAAAGTTACATTTTTTGGAATATAGGTCCAAGAATCTGCAGCCATCTAACCAATCTGCTGGCTATGGGATTTTGGGAGCCACAGTGAAAAATGTAACTTCACTAGACATGTTTAGCCTGACGAAGAGAAGATTGAGGGGAGACAAGATAGCAGACTTCCAATACCTGGGTTGCCACAGGGAAGAGGACATTGATTTATTCTCAATTGCAACTGAGGGTATGACAAGAACTAATGGGTGGAAACTCATCAGAGGGAGAGCCAACCTATTAAGCAGAGGAACAGCTTGCCACCCAATGATGTGGGTGCCCCATTGCTGGAGTTTTTCAAGAAAATATTGGACAGGCATCTGTTTGGGTTGGTATGAGTTCTCCTGCCTTGGGCAGAGAGGTTGGACTAGAAGACCCCCCCCCCCAAAAAAAAAGGTCTCTTCCAACCCTACAATGATTCTATTATTCTACGACCCTCATATACCATATATGAGAGATGTCCATCACAGAGGCAGCCCTGGGGTATATGATCCTGTTAAGGAGAACCAGTATCTGCCTCTGTTGTTTCACGCACCATAATGTACCCAGAATGGCCACTTAGATGGAGAGAAGGGACCAGCTTCTCAAATTAATTCATCTGCTTGTTGCAAAATTCCAGAGTACAGCCAAAAAATATCAGTTTGCACCTCCAGCACTGGAAATACCCTGACGCTTAACCAAGAGCATGGCAATTTCTGTGATTTAATCGTTTGTGCATCTCACACATGGCAGCTCATGAATGACCAGTTTCATGGAATTATCATTACATCATGTCCCTTCCCCACAAAATGAAGGCCGATCACTGGGAATGGCAATGGAGAAGCTCTTTAAGCACTGAATGGCTGTTTTTGTTTGCAACTCCAGACTCGTGCCTTTCAAAACATGGATTCACTTGATATTTGAGGATTCAAAGGTATCTGTACAGATCGAGGCTGAATCTATTGCCAAGTTTAAGCTGTTCCTAGGAGTGATTCTCAGCTTTGCATTGGAGGCACCTCTGCCCAAAAAGCATTATTATTTCATTCAGGGTGCAATGAGACCAACCTTGGGTCACCCAGATGTTCCTTCACCACAACCCCCATAATCCCCAGCCAGCAAAGCTAGCGGTGAAGCCTTCCGTGAGTTGCAGTTCAATAATACCTGGGTTACCCAAGGTTGGGAATTATTCATTTTAGATTATCTGGGCTGGTGAGGATCTAGTCAACAGTATAGCCTCAGTCTGGAATATCTTATAAATGGGGCACATTTCTACTTTTGTGTCCCAGTTGATCAGTGAGGCTACAAAATAAAACAGGCTGAACTGTGCTTTCATTATTGTAAGGCTAATTACACTGGTGACAATGAGGCCTGTAATAATTTATTTATTTATTTATATTTATTTATTTTCACATTTATATACCGCGCCTATTCCCACATAGGGGACTCAGGGCGGTCCCCTATGTGGGGGTAGGAACTGGCAAGCCACCCCAGTACACCTGCCAAGAACATTCCATGGACAGAAACAAAAGGCTAAAAGATATGACGCTGGAAGATGAGCCCCTCAGGTCGGAAGGCGTCCAACATGCTACTGAGGAAGAGAGGAGGATAAGTACAAGTAGCTCCAGAGCTAATGAAGTGGCTGGGCCAAAGCCAAAAGGACACTCAGCTGCAGACGTGCCTGGAAGAGAAAGGAAAGTCCAATGCTGCAAAGAAATATACTGCATAGGAACCTGGAATGTGAGATCTATGAACCAGGGTAAGCTGAATGTGGTCAAACGTGAGATGGAAAGAATAAACATTGACATCTTAGGCATCAGAAAACTTAAATGGATAGGAATGGGTGAATTCAGTTCAGGTGACTATCACATCTACTACTGTGGGCGGGAATCCCATAGAAGAAATGGAGTAGCCCTCATAGTATCCATCCTGAAAGAAATCAACCCCGAATGTTCAATGGAAGGACAAATTTTGAAGCTGAGGCTTCAGTACTTTGGCCACCTCATGAGGAGAGAGGACTCCGTGGAAAAGTCCCTGATGCTGGGAAAGATTGAAGGCAAAAGGAAAAGAGGACAGCAGAGAATGAGATGGTTGGACGGTGTCATCGATGCAACCAATATGGATTTGACAAAACTCCGGGAGGCAGTGGAATATAGGAAGGCCTGGCGAGCTCTGGTCCATGGGGTCACAAGGAGTCAGACATGACTGAACGACTGAACAACAACAAAGTCAACATTTTCTACGGTAACTCAAACACTGTTGTTATTCACACAGATTGTGAGTTGCACTGTGGACTTTTGTCCCCAAACTGCCCAGGATTGGTAAAGATAAATGTTCCCCCTGCACATGTATGCTAGTCATGTCCGACTCTAGGGGCGGTGCTCATTTCCGTATTCAAGCCAAAGAGCCAGTGTTGTGCAAGTCCGTGGCCATGTGGCCGGCATGGCTGCAAGGAAACACTGTTTTACCTTCCCACTTTTTACGGCGGTACCTACAGTATTTATCTAATTGCATTTACATGCTTTCGAACTGCTAGGTTGGCAGGAGCTGGGGTTAACAGCGGGAGCTCACTCCACTGTGTGGCATCCAGGATTCAAACCGCTGAGCTGCCAACTCTGTAGCTGACAGGTTTTAGTGCTCTAGCCCGCTGAGCCACCATGTCTCTCTGGGCAATTTGGGGGTAAAATGTCTGCACCATACCTCAGATCTCTACAGTTCTTACGGGGAACACAGATCATCCACACTCTTCTGTCATTAACACTGCCCTCTTCCCTGCCTCTTTTGATATAGCGTATGCTAGGGGGAAAAAGCATAATAATTTTTAAAAGATCGGCTGAGTGAAAAGATGTGTTGATTTGACAGGGACATTCCTGCTATCTCTGCATATCCTTCAGGGTGATATGGTATGCCAGTACAGTGAGAACATCCCTATCAAGTGGGTGTTCTAAACAATTTTAAAGTTGTGCTTTCCCAGTCCAGCGCAATATCAGATAAGCACTGCAGTTGTGTAAGTTGCTACATCAATTAGGCGGTTACTTGACATCCATTTTGTCTCTGTAAATGTTGCACTTAGGATCGGTACAAAAAAATCTTACTCCATGTCCATCGCGCAATAACAGGAAATTATCGCGACCACGCCCCCTGAAGCATGTCTCAGTGCGACAAACATGTCCCTGGTCCTGGGGTGCGGTTTTCTCTTGTCCATCTTCTATCCTGGTTCTTGTCCCGGTTCAAGAGGTTGTGAAGTTACAACTGTACTGGTTAAATTGGTATTTGGCCTGCACAATACTGGCTTCCTGTTTTTTTTTTCTTTTTAAAAAGTGCAAAGCGGTATATCGAAACATCAGTATTCATCTAGTGGTTTAGGGGTGTAGAAACACATAGCAGTGATTTGCTATGGAAAATCACATTCATTTTGAATGAAGACGAAAATATAAGTAACTGATGGTAGTTAAATGGCATTTGAGAACCGAAAAATCGGTTTTGCAATATACTGAGTTCGTATTTTTTTCAGAAAAATAAGAGAGAAATCATCGAAAACCATCAACATTTTGTCACGGTACTAGACCGTGAGGTAGCATTTGTCTCGTAACAAGTTATCACTACCATGAGACCATGAGAACAGGGACAAAAACCATGTGATCACGACAAACATTATCATGGTACAAAAGTTGTTGCAGAACAAAGAAGGACGTGAAGTAACCGCCTTAGAGATGGGCATGAACCCAGTTTGTGGGTTGATCCCAGTTTGTAAAGATGGTTGCACAGGTGTAGCTGCTTCCAACCCTCGCTTCCTCAGCCAATCAGCCCTATTCAGACATTCAGCCTTAATCTGGCTTCCTGTAGTTTGAGACCATGATCACTTATCTGGCACTCAGAAATGTCTGCAAACAGATCTCGTCCCTTATCTGTATGACTACCTTTCAGGTATTTGAAAAATGGTATCATATCTCCTCTCTCCACTTATGTTCCACTCTCCATTCTATCTTTTCAACAACACTCCAAAGTACCTCAAGCTGAGAATGAGAGCCTGGTCCAAGCCTGGTCCAAGATTTTCAAGGACCAGTTCTTCTCTCCCAACTGGAGCTGCCTCGTGGTTCAACAGGAATTTAGACTATAAATTCCATCATGCCTTATCACTGGCCAGGCTAGCAGGGAAGGCTAAATGCTGTAGATCAGCAACGTATTGGGGGTGGATGCAAAGTTTGGGAAACAAAGCTCTCATACATTTAAACTTTTCACTTATGACTACGTGGTGTTTTAATATTATTGCATTGAAATGCCTAGAAATATTTAGAAGGATATCTTTTAAAAATAATTTAGCAATTGAATGTATTCAGATGTCCTAACATCATAACTCATTGGGCAGAGTTGAACCACATAATTATCTATCAATTATCTGCTCTGCATGAATTCTCTACCAGAGCAAAAACTGAGGACTGCTGATGTTTTGCTTGTTTGTTTGTTTACAGAGAAGCAAAGTGTGTATGCTGCTTATATGCTGCCCCATAGTGCTTAAAGCACTCTCTGGGTGGTTTACAAGGCTGCACATTGGCCCCTCCCACAGCAAGCTGGATACTCATTTTACCAACATTGGAAGGCTGACTTAACCTTGAGCTGGCAACCTGGAACTGAACCCCAGGTCGTGAGCACAGTTAACAGCTGCAGTACAGCAGTTTAACCACTGGGTTACAAGGCTCTAGAAAAGCTCTAAAATAGAGATGGGCACTCCCCACCCCGTTTCATTTTGTTAATTACAAAAAGATTTTTATAAAAATTCATTTTGTAATTTGTTTTAGTTCAGTTCATTTTTTACCTTTTTCTTTTTTTGAACCCCACCAGGTTGGGTCTTTTTATATTATTATTATTATTTTTTATTTTTTAATTTATTTTTTTAATCCTGCCAACCCATAGGCCGTTTCAGCGGCCCGGGGGCCAGATCATTTTTTAAAAAAATATTTTTATTTTATCTTATTTTTATTTTTATTTTTAAAATGGCCGACCACGTGGCCTGCCTACCAGCTGTAGCGCGCAGGCCGGTCGGCTTTTTGTTAATTTATTTTTAATTCTGCCACCTGCAGGCCAGTTTGACGGCCCATGGGTTGGGTCCGGTGCTTGTGGGCTGGTTCGATGGCCTGCGGGCCGGATCGGGGTTTGTTTTTTTAAATTATTTTTTTTGGGGGGTTCTGCCAGCCCACGGGTCAGGTCCAGTGTTTGCGGCCCAGTTCGGCAGCCCATGAACTGGATCAGGGTTTATTTTTTATTTTTTATTCATTTTTAATTTATTTTTAATTGCAACCATATAGGTACTGGAGCAAGCCTTAGTGAAGACAGTAAAGATTTTTCCAGATAAACATGGCTATGGTGGGCGAGTATAGCTCAGTGGGTAGGATTGCCTGGCTGTGGACCAAGGTGCTAGGAGTTCAAATCCCCACTGTGCTCCTAAGGGACAGGATCCGTCCAAGATCACCTAAGAGAGCATGTGGATGATGGGGTTACATTCCCTGACAACTGGGTGCCCTTGGGCGTGTTGATGGGGTCCAGAGTACCATCCAAAGGAGAGACGGGTCAAGTAGGACACCCTTATATGCGGTTTCAGTATCGACTGATTCACTGTCAAACCCAGTCTAAAGATATTAAGAATATTAAAAGAAAAAAATCAGAAAATTATATATTTCTAAACATGACGTGCTAAGAACTAGCCACTGGCGGGAGACTCTGACCATGCTATGTACAGTACTCATTATTTAAATAGCCTTCACTATAATCCACGTTTTTTCGGCATCTGCAGGAGTGTGGGTTTAGAACTGATCCTCCATGGACATGAGGGTCCTACTCTACATTATCCCTAGAAACTCCTGGCAAAGGGCTTTAAACCAGAACTGATTTGGGATCAGACCTTTAAATCCAAATGGACAGAGGACCTAGAAAAACTGCAGAGAAGAGCTACAAAGATGATAAGGGGACGGAAGCTAAATCGTATCAAGAAAGACTAAAAGAACTAGGCATGTTTAGCCTGACGAAGAGAAGACTGAGGGGAGCCATGATTGCAGTCTTCCAATACCTGAAGGGTTCTCACAGGGAAGAAGGCATTGATTTATTCTCAATGGCACCTGAGAGTATGACAAGAACCAACGGGTGGAAACTCATCAGAAGAAGATCCAACCTGGAAATCAGGAGAAATTTCCTGACAGTGAGAACAGCTTGCCTCCCAATGTTGTGGGTGCCCCATTGCTGGAGGTTTCCAAGAAAAGATTGGGCAGACATGAGTCTGGGTTGGTATGAGGTCTCCTGCCTTGGGCAGAGAAGTTGGACTAGAAGACCTCTAAGGTCCCTATGATGATTCTATAATTCTATGATAGCACACAATGATCGTTGCAGTGTGAATGAGTTACAGAGGTGTCATTAAGAAAGAAGAAAGACCATTTCTTTTTCAAGCATTCCACTGGTGAAATTTGGTACGAGGCTGGCGTTATTTTTTTTTGGCTGTCCAGTCCCATTGTATGTCATCAAAGTAGACCACCACCAGCACTTGTGATAGCAAAAAAGGTTTTGTCTCAAAAGCCATTTGTAGCATGGATTCTCATAAAACAAATCCTGAATTAAAATTGTCCTATGGAGATCATCTTCAGGATTTTCTTCTAGAAAGAGGGGGCATTCTGGAAAAGTGCAAAAGATCTCAAAAAGCTACCCATCTGAAGTTACCGCTCAACATTTCATAACCACCTCATTCAGATTAGAAATTTCCCTACCAAATAATTATCAGAGGCGATGAGAAGAATCCATAAGCACCATGAACCAATTTGGCTCTCTGGGTGGGTGATGAGTGGTATGCTTTGAATTTTTAGCATCCCGCAATTATGTTCATAATTGCTACATCAGTTGCCAACCAAGTCCAGTGGAATCTGCCCGTCGCTAGTTCAGAAAGCAAACCTGGAGTTTGTTCAAAAGTTCAAAGCTTGTTGCTCATCCCTAGTTCCTCAAGCCACTTGATAGCACAGAGCGATCAAGTGCAAAGAGGATGTGGAACGATCACAGTGTTTCCAGTGGTGATCTAAAATTCTGCACTCTCAGACTGATAGAGGTTGAGCAGTTTGCTTCCTTGTTGAGCCCTCCCCAACAAAGTGTAAAGGCTGGTTTGTTCATCTATTTTTTTAAACAGACCTTTGGAAACTCATCAATGATCTCATTGCTAGTTTAGGTTCACTCTAATAGTAACGGAACATCTGGTGGTGCTATAACCACTGTTGATGTACGCTGGTTTTGAGGCATTTTGTTGTTTTTAATATAGTCAGACACCCACCCCCAAATGCGCTGGATCAGCACCCACATATTCATCTGGGAGTTGAATCCTGGCAACTGGACTTCTTTTCTTGTGAGATCGAAACATTTCACTACTCATCCAAGAAACTTTGTCAATCTACTTGGATGAGTAGTGAAACATTTTGATATCTCAAGAAAAGAAGTCCAGTTGCCATGATTCGACTCCCAGATAACCTCACATGGATGCCTGAGAATCTTCACAGACATCCACATACTATTGACTCTTCTGGAGCCTGAAAATATTACATGAAAAGGGGGCATAGCTACCAGAAATGGTCATTAGAGGGAGACAGAGACAATGCTATGTATAGTGATTGCTATTTCCACATTTTTCGGTGTCCACGGGATGGGGTGGGTGGAGGGGTCGGGCTGGAATTGGTCCCCCACCTATACTATGGCCCTACGGTACATGGTGCTGGAGAGAAAAAGGATGGGTAGCTGGATGGGCAGACTGGAAGCCAGAGGGAGCCAATTCATTGTTGTCTACATAGGCGCTGAGTACTTATTTCTCTTGACTCAATACCAGGGCATAACTAAAGGTTTATTTCTTCAATCCGAAGAAGCCAGGTTTTATCCTTTCATGTGATTATTTTCTCTCCTTTGTCCCTTCACAAAGCATACTTCACAGAAGGAAGAAAAGATGAATGGCATTTCCATCTTTTAAGACAAAATTGTAGCTTTTAGAGCTCAAACAGTAAATCACATTCTACTTCAAAAAGAGCACACAGAGACATTTTGACAATGTCCAAATCACGTGTGCATGTTATTTATTTATTTATTTATTTATTTATTTATATAGCTTGTATGCCGCCTACTACCCAAAGGTCTCTGGGCAGCTCACAATCAAGGTAAACAATTTAGGCAATTAAAACATCAAATTGCAATAAAATTAAAACAATAAGCTCATTAAGCAATTATCAAGGACCAGCAGATGATTCTGTTAAACATTCTTTGAATCAGTTGTCATGGGAGTCAATTTTTTTATTTATTTTTTAAATAAAGATGACCTCCCATCATCTTTGGGCTGGAGAGTCTGGTGGCCCAGGAGTTCTCCAAAATGCAGGCCCTATTTCAGACGTAGGGTTCAACTTGCATGTCTCCTGTAAAGTTTTAATAAAAACGTGGAAGGGATGCACCACACCCAAGGACACTGGAGTCACCTGCCTCCATCGGGTTAGCACATTCTTCAGTCTTGACACTACCGTAGACCAAGGTGATGTCTCTCATGGCTTCTCACAATACTGCCGGTGGCAGGAGGAACAAGGACAACCTTGGTAAATGATTTTGAATATACTGGCACTCCTCACTTAATAGTGGAGTTCCCTCCCTACAACTAGGTCATTGAGGTGGTTACTTCACGTTCATTTTGTCTCTCTAAGTGTTGCGCTTTGGAGCGGTACAAAAAAAACATACTTCACGTCCGTCGCGCAACAGCTGAAATTTGTCTCGACCACACCCCTGGAAAGGGTGCTGAGCAAGACAAATCTATACCTGGCACTGGGGTAGGGTATTTCTTTGCCATGGTTCGTTCCTGGTTTCTGTTCCGAGACAAGACACCATGAGGTAACAACTGTCACACCACAAAACATTCGTTTCTTTCAGAAAACTGTGTCCCAGGTACTGGGTTGGGTGTTACCTTTCAAAGTGCCTACCCACTCCAAATGATCACCACCCTCTTGCCCTCCTCCGTTAAATAACAATAAAACAAACCAAACTTCAAAGCCAGGCAAGAGGGACACCAGACAGACTATTAATTAACAAGCAAGAGGAATAAAGAACAAAGAAAGCCCAAAGGCTATCAACTGGAACATTCCAATGTGGCCATGTGGAGAAAGCGAAAGCTAGCCAGACCAGTCGCAGACTCCTTCCCTGCCTGCAAAGATTTTGACTGAAGTGAAATATGGAAAAAGAATTTTTAAGCGTCCCCAAAAGGAAAAAGGAAGCTAGACAAATCCAGTGTTTGTCACGGTACAAGACTGTGAGGTAACACTTGTCACAAGATAAGTTATCATGACCATGGGAAAACTGAAAACAGGCACAAAACCACATGATTGCGACTAGAGATGGGCACGACTCAAAAAAATGGTGTTTCGTTTGTCGTTTGTCGTTTAGGGGGTCCGTTTCGGTTTGTTTCTGTTTTTTGTGATTTTTTGCAAAAATTTTTGTTTTCGTTTTCATTTCGTTATGTGACGAAATGAAAAATCAAAAATGAAAAATTGCTGTTTCATTAGCATTCATTACAGTTCAGTGTATTTGCCGCAACGAAAACGAAACGCACAACAAAATTTCTGTTGTTTCGTTTCATTTCATTTCATTTTGGAAACAAAATTCCTTTTTCGTTTCGTTACATAACGAAACAAAAAATGAAAACAAAAACAAAAAATTGCTCATTTCCTGCCCATCTCTAATTGCGACCAAACCTGTCATGGTACAAAACTAGTTGTGGAACAAAGAAGGATGTGAAGCAACCGCCTAAGTAGATTGTTAAGTGAGGAGATGAAGGCGGGTGTCCTGTGTTCAGTTGAGGCTGCCCTCAACTGGAGAAGCAGAACAAAAAGGAGGGGAAAATAGAGATGGAATTGCTCGACACCCCACTTGGGCCATTCCCTTCCCCGGTGGCAGCACTGTGATGCTTGCAACAACACCATCCCTTGGAAGCAGTGGAGGAAGAGAGTATGTGAGCGGATGTTGTTGCCCTGCTTCCTCCCCTCTGAGCTGTTCGCAAGGTAGGTGCAGGAAAGCAAAAGCAGGCTGGACACTTTGGCCCAGGCCTTGTGGGCGGGAACAGCATGTACTTCCTCAGGGAGCAATTAGGAGGTGGTGGCAGCTTTGGCCACTTATTCTGGTTATACTTCTGAGTGGTCATTAAGCAGGTAGGTTGTTAAGTGAGGAGTGGCTGTACAACAAAGGTGGAGGCCATTTGTATGATATTTGGGCCTCAGGCTCTCTTATTTTATTTTTTATTTTATTTTGAGTGTTTTTTTACCCAGCCTTTCTCCTTGGAAAAGGACCCAAGGCAGCTTGCAGTAATGAGGGACAATATACAGCCCAGTACAATTAAGACACGTTCAAGTTTGAGAACAGAGAATTGAGGGGCATCTTACAGCATTAAAAGGCATCATTAAAGCTAAAAGAGAACACCAGCCGTTAAAGAAAAGACTGAAAATTCCATGTAATCATGCACGTTAGACCATCTTAAAGATATGAGGGATGGAAACTAACATTGAAAACATAGTGTCAGTGCAATAACACAAGGAGATATTATTTTATGTATTCTAACCAACTCCAGAAGGTCAATAGCTCAAGTCTGTTTCAGCAAAAGCAATAGTCTTGTACCAACTAAAAGACTAATCAACAGCCCATGAAAAACGATGCTGGAGTAAACTGTTTGAGTCCTTAAAGTGCTGCAACATTGTGTCTTGTACAACCTGTTTTAAATATTTGAAAGAATCGCTTGTTTTATCCCCTCATATGTTATTGCTAACCTAAAATCCACCCATTGCTCCCTTGTGAGACCAAATGCTTTAAACAAAGGTCCTGCAATTTTAGAAAACCAGACCGGCTGCTGGAGGTTACCAAGGAACGGCAACATCACAACAGTGATTCTTCACTACGTTCCCTTCCCCAGATGCTGCCGCTTCAGACTTGGAGGGAGGAATTCCTGATGGCACAACTCACATGAGCATTTTAAAAGCTCACACAATCATATTATTTTAAGCCTCTCAAGACAAAACATTTTGTGTGATTAGTGTGAAGGAAAAAAAACCCTGCCTTGAGAGATCTGTGTCTCCACCACATCACCTTCTATCTCTATATGTATTACATTCCAATCTAGACAAATAGATATTTCAAGCCAGAAGGGTACAGGTCTCTCCTCTCCATGTTTCCACACACAGCATGTGGGCTCAGAAGTAAGGAAAACCCCTAACAATGGGAAACAAAATCCTTTGTTCCTGGAACAACCTAAGGGCCTTTTCACACGACCCCTAAGATCCGCTGGCCACTTAAATTCGGACCAGGGATCTTGGGGGTTCGTTGCTCTTCCTGCGTCCCCACCCCTCCGCACTTCCTTGATCCTGTCTGCGTGAGGGGAGGGAGGAAGAAAGACAGGAAAAAATGCAGGCTCACCTCTGAAGCCGGTTGAAGCCCCGTCGTCCTGATTCCTTTTCTTCTGTTTTTTTTTTGCCTCCCGACCCTTCTCTTAAAGGGGCGGGAGGCAAAAAAACCCAAACAGAAGCAAGGAGAGCCCCGCACTCACCAGATTAAATCCGGACCTGGGGATTTTCACTCTTCTAGAGCAGGTACAAGAAAAGTGTGCTGGGACGCACTTAGGTGGGCGTGGTCGCACTTAATTTCCTGCAAACTCCGGAGCTGGTGGGGAAACAGTTGTAAGCTCCGGAGCTGGCAGCCATTTGCTGCGGAGTTTAGGGGTTGTGTACAAAGGGCCTAAGTCTGGCCATGCAGATGCTATGCCAGTAGGTGCTAAGGAGGGAGAAAGACTCTCTCTCTCTATACGCACACACTGCTAAAATTTGTTGTCTGCATAAATGTAGCCTAGGATGATGCCGGGGCTGGAATTATGGATCAGGATGGATAGAAGAACTGGGATATCTTTTCAAAGACTCATAGAATCATAGAGTTGGAAGAGACCTCAAGGGCCATCCAGTCCAACTCCCTGCCATGCAGGAACCCCATCACAATATTTCCGACAGATGGCCATCCAGCCTCTGCTTAAAAACCTCCAAAGAAGGAGACTCCACCACCCTCTGTGGCAGCATATTCCATTGCCGAATAGCTCTGTCATGAAATTCTTCCTAATATTTAAATTGAATCTCTTTTCCTGTAGTTTGAGACCATGACCCTGCGTCCAGTCTCTGAAGCCATGGAAAATAAACCAGTCCCTTCTTCATAAGAACATAAGAACATAAGAAGAGCCATGCTGGATCAGGCCAAAGGCCCATCTAGTCCAGCTTCCTGTATCTCACAGCGGCCCCACCAGATGCGTTTGGGAGTGCATGAGACTAGATATCTATCTCCTGATACCACTCCCCTGCATCTGGCCCTTGAAGTACCCTGGTTTTAAGCCTGGAGATTACACATCTCCATCATGGTTTGTAACCTGTGATGGACTTTTCCTCCAGGAATCTGTCCAATCCCCTTTTGAAGGCATCCAAGCCAGATGCCATCACCACATCCTGTGGCAGGGAGTTCCATAGACTAACAACGCGCTGGGTGAAAAAATATTTTCTTTTGTCTGTTCTTACTCTCCCAGCCCTCAATTTGAGTGCATGTCCCCTAGTTCTGGTATTTTGTGAGAGGGAAAAGAGCTTCCCTCTATCCACTTTACTCATGCCCTGCATTATTTTGTACGTCTCAATCATATCCCCCCTCAAGCGCCTTTTTTCCAGATTAAAGAGCCCCAAATGTTTTAGCCTTTCCTCATAAGGGAGGTGCCCCAGCCCAGTAATCATTTTGGTCACTCTCTTCTGCACCTTTTCCAGTTCCACTATGTCTTTCTTAAGATGCGGTGACCAGAATTGTACACAATATTCCAGATGCGGCCTTACTATTGTTTTGTATAATGGCATTATAATGTTGGCTGTTTTATTTTCAATGCCCCTTTTGAGAATCCCTAGCATGGAATTGGCCTTCTTCACCGCTGCCACACATTGGGTAGACACCTTCATGATTTAATTCTTTAGTCAAGAGGGGCCGTTCAGGCAGCGGAATCTGCTCAAGGTCTTCTGTCGTGAAGACAGATGCAAAGAACTCATTTAATTTCTCTGTAATTTCAAAGTCCTCCTTAATCTCCCCTTTTCCTCCCTCACCATCCAGTGGGCTAACTGGTTCTCTGGCAGGTTTTCTACTTCCAACATATTTAAAGAAGCTTTTATTATTACCCTTTATATTGCTAGCCATGCGTTCCTCAAAATCTTTCTTTGCCTCTCTTATCATCTTCTTACATTTCTTTTGCCAGAGTTTGTGTTCCTTTCAATGTGACATCCTTTCAAATATTTAAACATAGCTATCATATGCCCTCTCAGTCTTCTTTTTGTAAGGCTAAACATTCCCAGCTTCCTAGGCTGCTCCTTGTAAGACATTTCTTACAGACCCTCAGTCATCCTGGTTGCCCTCCTCTGCACCCACTCAAGGTTGTCAACATCCTTTTGAAATTGAGGCACACAGAACTGGGCACAGTACTCCAGGTGGGGTCTGACCAGAGCAGAATAGAGTGGTACTATCACTTCCCTTGATCTATTCTAGACACTATGCTTCTATTGATGCAACCAAGAATCTCATTGGCTTTCTTGGCCGCCGCATCACACTGCTGACTCATGTTCAATTTCATCGGAGTGATTTCTGGCTCATATTTTTTGCAACGGAACAGGGACAGCTGTTGCATATGGGTACTCATTATTCTGAAGCCCAAACTTTTTCCCTTGCACTTTATAGAAAATCTGAAAATCTTCATACTGTGGAGCAGTTGTTATACAAGGAATTGATGGAGGCCTGTCGACAGCCAGCTCTATCTGAATCATCCTGTCACCCACAATTAGGGCCAACCTTCATGTAGAAAACTAGCATGTCAGGAAATTTGTTCTAAGACAGTTTTCTCCATCAGATGCTAGATTTCACAGGGTGGGAGATAGTATTTATTTAGTTTTGTGGGAAACACTGAAGAAGACTAGACGGCCCCATCTCCAGAATCCACGTGAAAAGCAATGAACTATGACAATTTTGCCTGGAACTTTTGTAGCAACATGTAGCACAAAAGTGGAGTTTTGTAACAGCATCACCCAAGCTGTGTCTCTGACAAACTGAACATTGCCTTGAATAATATCAGGAAGTTACAGCTGTGAACTATCAGATTTCTACAGCTATGCATTATCTTCTTGACCCAAGAGTGTTCATGTACAAAGAGTCTCAGAATGACACACCCCCAGGATATTTGATGGATTTTTCTCAGTGTGAATTCCTGTTGCAAAGCTGAATGTTTATGTGCTCTCTGTTTGGGACCCATTTAAAGCAAACCAGCAAAGAGATGCAGGCACAAAATTCCACTCACTTGTTCGCAACGGCTTGCATAAACTCATCAAGTAAGTCGTCGTAGGGTTTCCCACGGACCCGCTTGTGCTTCAGACCAATGTAGAGTGGATCATTCAGAAGGGCCTAGGATGGAGCAAGAGAAAACAATCTACGTCTGTCTGCCAATCCTTTCTCCCACTCTGCAAGGCAGAGAGATTTGCATGCATGGAGTTACCAGTGTGTCTGACACTTATCTCCATTTGGTGCTGTTAAGCCTAAACAAGGATAGCACTGTAGTCACTAACTTTCTCTATTATTAATCCACACACACACCCTTTAACCAACTACCAGGCAAACACTAAGAGCCTCTGCAATGAGTGAGTGTCTCCTCTTGAAAATGCGCATGAAAGGTTGAGCACAGTGGTTTCAAGTGTTACATAAACTACCTTACAGAGTAAAGTGGCATTTTCTCTTCTGTGGTTGTGCCAGTAGTTGAAAATAAATAAATTGTCACTTAGTCTTGGTTAAAAAACATTAAAGAACCTTTACTCCGTAACATGTAGAATAGACCAAACTGTGCTTTGACATCAGACTTTTCCTTGACTTATTCAATTGGTATTTAGTGTGTGTGTGTGTGTGTGTGTGTGTGTGTGTGTGTGTGTGTGTGTGTGTGTGTGTGTGTGTCGTCACAATCATGGCCAACTCTTCGTGGGGGAGGATGGAGGGGGAGGAGAGTCGAGTCAGGCCCAAGCACACCTTTTTTTAAAAAGTCTACCAGCAGCCCAGGCAAGCGGCAATGACAGATCCAGGCTCCTCAACACGCATGTACACGCCTCCCTTGCACCTGCTCGAGCTGGGTGCAAGGGAGGCATGTGCATGGTCATGTGATTTGTTCCTGGGAAGGGGTGATCTATGCAGACATGCACGCTGCACCCTTGCACCTGCCCACACTGGCTCAACCGGATGCAAGGGAAGTGTGCACATGGTCAGCCTTCCCGTAGGAATGCACTGAAATCTGTTCCCCCCCCCCAGAATGGATTAATTGATTTTCAATGCATTCCTATGGGAAACTGCTGCTCTACTCACAATTTTTTTTTACTTATGAGCATCTGCTCAGAACGGATAAAATTCATAAGTAGAGGTTTTAGTCTAGTAGCCCTCAGTCACTTTGGGCCGGAAAAAGTAGACCTGGGCCTGTTCAAAGTTGGTCATCCAGAGTAGATGTTTGCAGTAAAATTAAGATAACTTTATTGTCATTGTACATTGTACAACAAAATCAATCCCAGGTACAAATACAATGAAAGAAGAATTTAAACACACACATCCATACATCACGACTCCTTCAGATTACACTATTTAATTAAGCTGAGTGAAAAATGACTGGTTCAAGCGTGCCCAGAGAGGTTCATCCCTCAGTGAAGAGCTTTGGACTCAAGTTTGAGTCTAACCCTCTTAAATCTCCCACCAGTTTTGGAGATCTGCTAATCTGATGGCCAACCGCACATGGGTGCTTTAGACCTGCTGCCTTATCTTACCGTTCGATAATCAAAACGGACACAGATAACGTTGCTGGCTGAAAGATGTTTTTCCTTTGCTGCTGAACTATGCTGTTTCCAAACTGGAGGGCCCAGATAAACCAGTGACTCACAGGAAGGGCTACCGCTACAAGGGCCAGTTTGGCTTGGAGGGAAACAGGATCCTGGATGTAGTGATGGAAATAGAAGCAGGTGTGTGGACTGGCCGGATTGGTGACTAAGTGGAAAGGGATTCTGTTTTCGCCCTGCACGGAACTGGTGGCTCAATGAGTCCTATCAAAGGGGGGGGGCGTCTACGGAGGCATCCCATCAAAGTTCCTATTGTTTTTCAGCAAGGCAGGGTGGGCATATTTTTTCCTCTTTCACCTCATTTTCCCCCCTTTCTTGTTTTCCAAAGTGGCAAGCGTGCAGCTGTGTTCCTTCATCAGGAAGCACACACGGCAGATCCTTCGTCCTATGACTCAAATTCCTTTCCACTGTCCCATCATGTCACCCGCGGCAGAAAAAGGTGAACTTTTAGAGTTGTATTTGCTGCAAAGGCAGAAAAAGTATGAGGGAATGCGTTCTGTCTCTCGAAGGAGAAGAGGGATGAAGTTCCTAAACATCAACTGTGCTCTGTGGGATGAGCCAAAAAGGTTTGGGCTTTTGTCTAAAGCAAATTAGGTTGCTGCCACCATCGGACTACCTATTATGTGACTTTTAGACAGATTATTTATATTTATTTATTTATTTCTATACCGCCCGTCTTCCCGAAGGAACTCCGGGCAGTTAACAACAGCAAAAAATTGAAAAAATAAACAAAAAAATCAGTCACGTAATACAACAAACAACAGATAGAAATACTCGGCAAGATGGCGGAATAGAATTTTTTTTTTTTAAAAAGTGTTTTCCATTTTAGTTTCCATCCCTTATAATGGATTTTCTTTCCTTTTCGTGTGCTCATTGTAGCTTTAATGATACCTTTGAATGTAATTGTGATGTGCCCCTTATACACACTGGGTTTTCACTCACTGCCACCACCAGATTAACAGGACACTTGTATGTATTTGAGAGAGAGAGTCACACCAGGTTATATAGTTTTAAAACAAAACATGAAACGTTTATTAGTTTACAATTAGATGATCATTAGATGCTTTAGCCGATGTTGCCAACTGACTTATAATAATGTGTTTGCTTTATGACCCTTTTCAGTGGCAGGATCTCCCACCTGACAACTGAACTGACTCTCAGCTCTCTTAAGAACTAACACAAACTGAACACAAACTGAACCTGCCCATCACCCATTAGGTTCCAATATATAACATGCTTAACCACGCCCACCAGATTGGTGATTGGCTATTCAAAACAGAATCATGAATATTTATTCTTTTACTCTTTTCGCCACAGTTGTAAGATGCCTCTTCTAATTCCCTGTTCCAAAGAAAATACTTCTTTACCCAGCGTGTTGTGCTGTTAGTGTGTGGAACTCACTGCCACAGGATGTGGTGATGACATCTGGCCTGGATGCCTTCCAAAGAGGATAGTGCACTCCCAGATTCCTTCATTTTCATCTGTCTCGAACTAGGAACTCCCTCGACATTTTAAAATCTAGTCTCTCCAAATGTTCTTAGACTGAGAATGGCCCAGTTGTTGTTGTTTCAAGCCAGTGGTTCTCAACCTGTGGGTCGCCCTTTGGGGGTCGAATGATCCTTTCACAGAGGTCGCCTAAGACCATCGGAAAACACATATTTCCAATGGTCTTAGGAACCAATACACCAATCTCAGAGGTATCCCACCATGGTGCTACCCTGCCTCCACCACCTCCTCCGCCAATCTCTCTGGAGGGCCGCGCAGCCGCTTTCTCTGCCGTCACTGCCACTGCTTTTGCAGGCAGGCGGGCAGGCTCTGCCAGGCCACATTACCACTTCCTCTGTCACCACCACTGCCCTTAATTTTATGGTTGGGGGTTCACCACAACATGAGGAATTGTATTAAAGGGTCACAGCATTAGGAAGTTTGAGAACCACTGTTGCAACTTGCAAGCTGTGAAATTGCCTCTGCATTCTGGTGACCTGTTCAGGGTGATCTGAACAGCCCTGCTCAGCTCTTGCAAAAATCAAGACTGTGGCTTCCTTTATGATGTCAGCCCATCTCATACTTGTTCTTCCTCTATTCCTGCTGCTTTCAATGTTTCTTAACATTATTGTCTTTTGCAGCCAGTCTTGTCTTCTCAAAGCCGGACAGCCTCAGTTTCATCATTTTTCCCCTCCAGAGATTGCTCAGTCTTCATTTTGTCCAGAACCCATCTTTCTAGCACTCCAGCATATCCACAAAGCTCTTCTCCAGCACCATATTTCAAATGATTTGTTTTTTTTTTATCCTGTCAACCTAGTTACTGAGAAATGATAGGAGTCACAGCTCAACAACATCTGGAAAGCTGCAGCAGCTCTCCCAAACCTGGTGCTTCCAGATGTTTTGGACTATGACAGGATAAATGGGAGAAAGAAGAAACATCGTGCTTCCTTTTGCTTGTTGGATAAAGAGTGGGATTTAAGTGTAGTGAACGATTGATCTAAGCAGAGATGCACCTCCAAGAACCTTTGGATTGCAGCTGAGATGCTATCTTGTCACCTGATATTTTAAACCTATCAAATAAAAATAATCAAGGCATGGAGGGGGTCTATTTTGTTTTGTTTTAAAAGAGATTTTTATTAACTCCGCACTGAATAGCCAAGGTGTCAGATCATTCTGTTATAATGTTCTGAAAAAAGAGTTTTTCAACTTGCAATTAAGTGATTATTCAGTCCAGCTGAAGTCAGGAGCTAAACTGGTAGATGGCCTTGACAGGAAGGTTTATTGTCCAAGGTTGCAAGAGCAGAGCTCAGAAGCGTGAAGAGAAAAAAGCATTGTCATAAGAACATAAGAACATAAGAAGAGCCATGTTGGATCAGGCCAAAGGCCCATCTAGTCCAGGTTCCTGTATCTCACAGCGGCCCCACCAGATGCGTTTGGGAGCGCATGAGACTAGATATCTGTCTCCTGATACCACTCCCCTGCATCTGGCCCTTGAAGTACCCTGGTTTCTCCATCATGGTTTGTAACCTGTGATGGACTTTTCCTCCAGGAATTTGTCCAATCCCCTTTTGAAGGCATCCAGGCCAGATGCCATCACCACATCCTGTGGCAGGGAGTTCCATAGACTTACAACGCGCTGGGTGAAAAAATATTTTCTTTTGTCAGTTCTTACTCTCCCAGCACTCAATTTGAGTGTATGTCCCCTAGTTCTGGTATTTTGGGAGAGAGAGAAGAGCTTCCCTCTATCCACTTTACTCATACCCTGCATTATTTTGTATGTCTCAATCATATCCCCCCTTAAGCGCCTTTTTTCCAGACTAAAGAGGCCCAAATGTTTTAGCCTTTCTTCATAAGGGAGGTGCCCCAGCCCAGGTATGAAAGTGGTATGAAAGTGGAAACATGACTGGAAAGAGTACTTGAGGCAGGGTGTTCTTGCTGCTAGCTGGGGATACTGTTAGCCAAGGATGCTCTTAGCCCCGGTTGCTGTTATGCAAGTGGTGTTATGAGACAAGGCTGTTTCGAGTGATGTGGCTGTTTAGCCAGCGATGTGGAGTCTTTGCTGGAAGCTGATGTATTGATTCTGATGACGATGATTTATTTTTTTATTTATTTTAGAGTATTTTTACCCCGACTTTCTTCTTGGAAAAAGGACCCAAGGCGGCTTACAGTAACGAGGGATAAGTCCAGTACAATTAAGACATGTTCAAGTATTGAGAACAAGGAATGGAGGGACATCCTACAGCATTAATAGACAACATTACATTAAAGCTACAAGGTTATAAGTAGTTATGTTGAGTAGTGGAAGTCCTTATGCTACTGGATGTAAGTCTGAAGACTATTGGAACCTGTGAACTGTAAATACAGTGGACCCTTGTATAACAAACAGCTTATATAACATAAAATTTGTACAACATAAAAAATTCCAGAGCTAGGGGAAATTTGCTTAACAGAATCGCCTACGAGGAGAACCCATACAGCATAAAATGGGATAACTCCGTTTTCAATGCATTCCTATGGGAATTTGTATAAAGGAAAATTTGCTTAACATAATTTCATTTGGAACGAGTTAATTCCTTTAAACAAGGTACCACTGTATCGTAAATAGACTGCAATAGAAAACCAGCAACTGAGTCTGTCATATTTTTGTTTCTGCTACTGTCTTGCTGTTTTGGGACATTGAGGTTAACCCCTCAACTACCTGACACAAGACATAAGTACTGCCTGGAAATAAAATAAAAATAAATGAATGCTGCAGATGTCTCTCCTGGCATGAGTTGCAACTGCAGGACAGAATTCCTTTTGAATCATAAGGCAGAAAACTGCTAACCGATGCAGTCTTCTTGCATTATTATTGCAAGCATTAAGTGTCTGCGATCTGACAAGGCACTCAAATTAATTAGGCTCAAACCACCCACTTCTTTGCTGAAACACAATCTCTTCCAAACCAGCATGGGGATGGGATGCCTTCCTTGTGATGATAAGGGGGGGGGGAGTAAAATCTGTATCTAAGCTGGGCAGGATCTTTTTAACTTGTCTGATCCTGGTGAAAGATGCAGCTGACCCCTTCGACTCCTGCTGGCTGGGGGTGGGGGGCTGTTTTGCTTTTCCCCAGGGAGCTGAGGCTGTTCAGCACATTGGCTAACAATGCCTGCACGTATCTGATAACAACGTAACAAGAACATGAATTCCCTGCTGTTTGACAGCAGTTACTTCAGTCTGCGGGTGGATTCAGACAGATCTATGTCTGGCTTTCAAGCTGTTGGACAATTTCAATCCAACTCGTTAAGAAGCATCCCTAGGGAATAACTTAATGATTTTTTAATTTATGTATGCCTCTGATCCCAGAGGTTCCATTGGCAGTAAGGATATCTTTTGATTCCCATGGGCTCACCTTCTTGGTCATGTCATTCAGAACGATACAGGCTTTGGGGCAGCTCTCTGGAGTCCACCTGTGCCCAATCGTGATGAAGTGCAGTCTTCTCAAGTTTATTGGCTATTGATCCAATCCGGGAGTGATCAGACGGCAGGAGAAGAACACATCTCGTCTGCATCAGGCAGGGTCGCTTGGGATGGCCCCAAGGAAGAGCCAGTGTCAAGCTGGTTCACAATTGCATGTGTGTTGTGTGGTTTCTGGGGGAACAGCTCACACCAGGCTGTGCCGCAAGCAGCCTGAAAGGTGAGCTATTTCCCCAGCAGATCTGGCGGTGTGTGTGTGTGTGTCATAGCTGAATCTCAGCATTTATAAATGCTCTGTTTTTGTACATCACAGGGACAGCAAAGCGGCTCAGAGTCAAGATCCTCTCTACGGATTGATTATACTTATTCCACTCCTTTTAGATACTGCCCCTCTGCACTGCTCTGGACAGTTCACAATAAACAGAATAAACAATAGGTAACAAAAATGTGCAAAATTGTAATAATAAAACAAAAACACAGCACACTTCACAAATTTGAATGTCATCCTCACACAGTGGCTGTGACCAGCCTTCTCTGTAGCATTTCAATTTTAGTATACCATATTTTTCGCTCTATAAGATGCACTGCCCCCCTCAAAATTAAGGGGAAATGTCTGTGCATCTTATAGAGAAAATACAGCTCCAACCGGAGCTTCCAGAGTGGCTACTGCGGAGACCTTCAGACCTGGCGGCATCCACTGTAAGGGCCCCCTGCTGCAGCTCATGGCGCCTTTTAAGGGAGACCCGGGCCAGTGGTAGCTTCTCTTCACATTTAACTCTCCACCCATGCCACTCCAAGCCTCCCAATAGCTGGAGATGTACTGCAACCGCACTATATATGTTTGAATATTTTTTTCACACATGTATACCTCTAAAAACTAGGTGTGTCCTATGGTCCGGTGCATCCTATGGAGCAAAAAATACAGTATGTACTGGCAAACCAAAGTCCAAATTTTGCAGCTTCCTTCCTACATTTATTTATTTATTTATTTATTTATTTATTTATTTATTTATTTATTTCCTTCCTTCCATTGGAAATTGTCCTTAATCAACAAAGAGGATTCACTTTAAAACACTACATATACTTGTCAGAAACAGTATCTGGAAGTTGAATCATGGCAACTGGACTTCTTTTCTTGAGAATATGTCTGTGAAGATTCTTAGTCATCCAGGTGAGTTTATCTGGAAGTTGAGTCATGGCTACTGGACTTCTTTTTTGAGAGAGAGAAACGTTTCGCTGCTCATCCAAACAGCTTCATCAGTAAGATGGAATACAGCTAGCTGCATTCTGTAAGATGGAGCTGACTTGAGCAGTAGTTTCTCTCTCTTAAAAAAGAAGTCCAGTAGCCATGACTCAACTTCCAGACTTTTCTTGAGAAGAAAAGAAGTCCAGTTGCCGTGACTCAACTTCCAGATAAACTCACCTGGATGACTGAGAATCTTCACAGACTCAAGAAACAGTATAGCGTTACATGAAAGGAAGCAACTAATAGATAAGTAGACTCACCTCATTATCTGTACCGACATCAAGAAGGACGGGCAGACACTGCTGTGGGTGGACACCACCACAAGCGGTGTAGAGAGCAAGTTTGCCAACTGGGATCCCCATGCCATAACTGCCAAGATCCCCCAAACCTAAAATCCTCTCTCCATCAGTCACCACAATAGCCTGTAAATGAAAAGATGAAGATGAATTTGATGTGGTGATGCAAGGAACTCAATCAGCCAAGGAAGGAAGATCAGATTCATAGCTCACTAGCGCGATTTTGGACTTGTCCATCATAGTCAAAACAAGCATCTATTTCCCCCCTCCAGAGCCAGGCTCCGAGAGACTGCTTCTGCGTTTTTGCGAACAGCGATCAGCACTGACTGGCCAGCGCCCATGTTGTGAACCAACACAACTCCCATACCAATACCCCTGAGATGCTGTTGTTCTTGTTGCTTGCTTGGTTCTTATTCTGTTCTCTTTTTGCATACAAAAGAAACCTGAACACACCCCTGAATAAATGTGAAATAAATAAATAAACCCAGTAAAACCAACCTGCCTTAGAACACAAGAAACAAAACTAACAGCTGACCAATGTAAGAAGAATGTCTTTTTGTGTGTGCAAGTGCAAAGGTTGGGAAATAGCCAGGCTCACACTGTAAATGAAAAGAATGCCTGTATAATCTCATTAAACATGACATTTCTCCTCAGGCTCAGCAGGGAACCCTCTATAACAGTGGTGTCAAACCAGATGTTTTGGGCCACAGCTCCCAGAATTCTGAGCCTAGATTGCCAATGACAAAGGACTATGGGAGTTGTGGTCCAAAATATCTGGAGTGCCGAAGGTTCGCCACCACTGCTCTATAATGTACCCTTCTGAGCCAAGGACTCATGTAGTAGCAGTCACTCCCTTATTCAATACCACGACTGTGGGCAAATATAGTCCTTCCAGGGTTGCTTAAACTGCAGCATTAAACAGAATTCCCGATGGGTTATTGTGGCTTGGGCAGCTTGCCAATCTAGTTCAGTAATACTGGAGGGGCTGGGCTTTGTCCACCTTTACTTGAGCCCACCAAGATGGCTTGAAGGCAGAAGGAACTGCTGTGATGACACACACACACACCCCGCTGCTGGTGGGCAAACACACCTTGGAGATGACCAAAGGCTGCAAGACACCTTTTCAGCACAGAAGAAACCAACGTGGGAATCCACGTGACATTGAGGCTTAGCTACTCTTCTGTTCTGCTTAAGCTGATGACTCAAAGGGCCTCTAGGCTGGCTTTCTCCCCAACCCTAAAGGTGACCATCATACAATTGTAGTAGTCCACAATGAAGACGACTTCATTCTTCTGACTATTTTACTGCTCAATCCATCTTAATCATCAATAGAGGAAGGAGTGCGCTCATGTGTTTTTTTGCATAGGGGAAACGTATGATAGTCATGGCTGGGTTAGGAGGAAGAACCTTGTAGAATCATAGAATCATAGAGTTGGAACAGACCTCAAGGGCCATCCACTCCAACCCCCTGCCATGAAGGAACCCCCATCAAAGTAACCCTGACAGATGGCCATCCAGTCTCTGCTTAAAATCCTCCAAAGAAAGAGACTCCACCACCCTACATGGCAGCATATTCCACTGCCGAACATCTCTAACTATCATGAAGTTCTTCCTAATGTTTAAATTGAATCTCTTTTTCTGTAGTTTGAAACCATTGCTCTGAGTCCTCATCTCTGAAGCCATGGAAAACAAACCAGTCCCTTCTTCCATGTGACATCATTTCAAATATTTAAACATAGCTAGTGGTTGTGCTCCAGGCGCCCACAGCACCTGGTATTCCCTGGTGGTCTCCCATCCAAGTACTAACCAAGGCTGACCCTGCTTAGCTTCCAAAATCAGGGAGGATTGGATGTGCTTAGGGTGTGGGGTCACAAAGGGTCAGTCACGACTGAAATGACACACACACACACACACACACACACAAGTGGTTGTGCTATCCAAGCTGTGGAAATCTGTGTGGGAATAGCAAATGCACCTGCTGCTGGTCCAACAGTTTTGCAAGGCTTTTTTTATGTGCAGAAACCTACCAGACCTGTTTCAATTTTTTTTTTTTTTTTGGAGACGTTGCAACATATACGAGCACATTGGGTTAAATTCATAGGCTACAATCCTGTTGCTTAGTGTAGGAAGTTCTACTAGAATAGCCACCATGGAATTTGTTCGTGATTTGGTGAGTCAGCTCTTCTGTCAATTCCATGGATACAAATGGGCCTACTCTACTTGTGACTTACTACACTAATAAATCATAAATCTTCTGCTGCATGCTGTAGCATCAGAGTCAGTAAAGCCTGAAAAGAAGCAGGCTAGGGGTCTGTTAAAACTAAAGGTATGACAAGACATGTTCTTCAACAGATGGGTTCACAGTGATATCTACTGTACCAGTTTTTGGTACCTCAATTTATGTCACCAATGCCTCTTGAACAGGCTTAATAGGTTTTCATATTGCATTGAGAAATAAGCTGTACAATTCATTTCCCCAGACCACTTTGAACTAGGTGGAAAATCATTATGTCAAGGGCCAGAAACTGGCCAAACAAGGATATAGGCAGACAGGAAATTAGCAGAGCCCTGATATCCATTCTGCATGCCCCGTAAGGGCAAAAAGCAACCAGCAGCAATTGTCATTTGAAGGAAGCAATTTTATTTGCTTACGTTCATACATTTTTGGCTGGCCGCTTTAGCAAAGAGGAACTCCAAGCTTTATTGTCCACAGGAAGGACAAACATCAGTTTTAAAGAGCTTTAATTCTTTCTGCCCTTTGCTTCCAAGTGGTATAATTTAGCTCTTCTAATCCTACTGCCACTGGTAAAAGTTGCTTTTAGAATTCAGTAAATGGTACAGCCTAGGGAGAAAAACCTAACAATAATCAGGGGCCCAGTTAGCAAAAGAGAAATTGTTTTCTGGGAAGAAGTGCTTAAAAACAAACAAACCCCCAAAACATTTTCTTTCTTTATTACAGAAGTAATCTATTTGTAGTTATTGCTGCAGTTAACCAAAGCTGATTTGCCAGTGTTAAATCAAGGCTACAATTTTTAAAAATCATTTTTATTATTGCATTTACATCCTGCCCATCTGGCCTAAAAGGTCACTACCAGCAAGAGTTGGTAGGTGGCTACATAGCTCAGTGGTTTAGGTAATTTGGTCCTGGAGTTCAGTTCCGCCATTGTGCATCCAGGAAAGCCAGCCTGTGTAGCCTTGGGCAAGCTAACTTGGCATCCAAACATTTGTTCCATGCAAGTCCGGCTTGATGTAATCCATAAAGCACTTTATTCAATTTCAACACTAAGTTGAAGGGAAGAGTAAATCACATCTGAGGATTGTCTTGCTTAAAAAGCCTGAAATGGGCCGCCAGAAGTCAGAATTGACTTGATCGCACATGATGTTGTTGTTGTTGTTGATGATGATGATGATAATAATAAGACCTGATGCTCTTTTAGGCAGTCTCCCGCAGTTCCCCTTTTGCAGTCAATGGAAGCAGTCCTAGAGCACTGTGGGGAAAATATAGTTTTTGGGGGCCATAACTCCCCAAATGTCCCAATCCGTATGGCCAAAGATATAACCACATAAATCTCAATTATTGTCTATGTGGAATTCCAGGCAATTTTAAAGGGTAGTGACCACATCCACACTTCAAACTCCTACAATTCTCACTTGGATCACAGATCTCTAGTCGTCCTGTATTACTAACACTGTCCTCTTTCCTATTTGTTTTCAGTTGTTACATTCAGCACTAAAATTGACAGTTGCAACATGAAAACGTTCAGAGAAGAGGCAAGAAGTATGCATTTAAGGAGGATGTTCCTGGTGTATTGGCACACACTTGTGCTCCCCTGAAGGTTGTGTTAGTACAATAAGGACATCCGCCTCAAGGGAGCATCTCTTGTCTTTCCTCTGAATACTTTTTATTATGTTCGCCAAATGTAGTGCTATGTCAAATAAGTGCTTCAGTTTCACACTCGCTTGTATCAATCAGTGCTATGTCACTGCTTTTGTAAAAAACACCTTTCCTCTAACAACATCCCAGGATACATCTGTTGTTGTGCCTTTGGACCAATATAGATGGATTGGACATGCCAGAAACAATTTTTTGTTTGACCTACTGATTGGTTGATTGGTTGCATCACCCATCTGGCAACAGGGCCATTCTGGGCAGTTTACAATAAGATACAGATAAACAGAAACAAACAAACAAAAATGATGCTACTAAATAATTATCAGCCTGTTAACTGAACAAAAAACAATGAACTGAGACCAAAAACCATGCTATCGAAGAGGGTTACAAACTAGTCCAAAAATTAGGAGAAACATTGCAAAATTTATTGTGTGTGTGTGTGTTGTGTCGTTACAGTCGTGACCGACTCTTCGTGACTCCATGTCCATGGAGTTTTCTTAGCAGGAATACTGGAGTGGTTTTGCCAGTTCCTACTCCAGGCGCCTACAACCACTGGTATTCCCTGGTGGTCTCCCATCCAAGTACTAACCAGGGCCGACCCTGCTTAGCTTCCAAAATCAGGCGATAACGGATGTGCTTAGGGCATCTAGGCAGCTCAAAATTTATTGTAGCACCAGGTTTGAGGGCTACTTTTATCAGATGCATCTATGCATTCAAAGCAGCCGCCTCTAATAATATTAATCATGTACCATCAAGTTGATTCTGACTTATGGTGACCCTTTGCAAGGTTTTCTAGGTAGACTGTTAACTAAGTGAAGAAAAAGCAATGAATGCCCATGAAAAAGACCAGGCTCATTCACGATTAGTTATATGTTATGTAGTTCATGGAAAATGCACGCAATTTAACTCTGGCACATTTACCTGCTTTAGGAGAGTAAGCAAAGCTGTGTTTACTTAAGGAAAGCGTAATAGACTTCCCAAGCCATTCTTCCCTAGTTGAGAAAGAATTTGCTTGCAAGTATGCTCGGCATACTTCAAATGATTAAAAGGATTAGTCATAGGAGGATTTAAACTTGTACCATATGGCTTGTGTTCTTCCACTTGAAGACAAAAGGAGGATAGCATTTAGCAAAAGGCAATGAGCACCAGCCAGGGACATGACCATTTCCTTCTTTTTTCCAGGTCTGCCCATAGATTTTATTAAGGACACTAACTATGCAAACAAAAAACCCAACAACAACAAAACCTCTGTAGATAATCCTTTGTGACACATGGGTGTGGGTCAGGGAAACACAAAAAGAGAGAAGGTGTTCCTGCAAGCATTTGTAGTTTGGATGGTTTCAAGTTGCTGGCTAAGTCTGGAGTGCATCTGTATCCCATCGGTCTCGTTCAACACACCTCTGAGCTTACCCGAGGCTCGCTCGTCGTATATTTCTCAATTGCACCTAATCAGAGTCAGGTCAGAGGATGTTCTCAGTGCAAAGGCCTCTTTAGACCTAAGTGCGAGACTCCCAGTGAGCTAAGATAGCCATCATGCCCTACGCACTCCAAGTCATGCTACACACGGGAAGTCTGGATTGAAGGAGAACAGTATGCATCCACTTTGGGATAAATACAGCTATACAAATGCAGGTGGGAGTTCTCTCTCCTTCTTGGGATGTAGTTTTAAAAGAGGTAGCTCTCTGGGCTAGCAAATCGGGCTCAAACAAAATAAAAAAATTAAAATGTTGTGTCACCTTAAAGACTTAACAGCTATATTTCAATGTGAGCTTTGGTGGATAAGGTCTGAGGAGGAGGCTTCATCTGTGAAAGCTCAAATTAAAATATAACATTTACCAGTAGTTTTTAAGGTACCACATTATTTTTGTCTTTCTTATTTATTTATTTATTTATTTATTTATTTATTTATTTATTTATTTATTTATTTAGTGTGTATGTATTTGTTTTGCCTGATGTACACTTTCTGTGTGTGCTGTAGTGGCAGCTGTAAAGCTCAAGTAAGCATCTGTGAAAAGTGAACACTATTGACTGATTTTTTTATTCATTTAATTTATTAGCTCCATTTAAGGTCTATTTCCTTCAATGAGTTTAAGATGGCATGTTTGACTCTCTCCTGGTGCCACTCAATGATTTAAATGCCCAGCCAAAGTTATGGTGGCAATGAGGAACCATTGATAGAGTTGAAGCTATGTCTACCTTGCCTGTAACTGTCACTCTCCCCAAGGTTCCCTTGTACGATAATTCCCTTGATCGCTTTAAAATTATTTCCAGAGAGAGAGAAGAGAGAATTTTCCCACCAAAATGATTCTGCCTAGTATTTTTCCTTTGACATTTTAACAATGTAGAGAAATTAGTATTAGGGAGAGGCTTAGCCTCTTAGTAAAACATATGCAACTAAGGAGGTAAACATCTTTATTATTTTTAAGTTAGAGGAATATTTCTGTGAAATCTTTGTAGTTAAATAAATGCCTTAATTAACATTCAAGCCAAGGTGCCTGTTGCCTGTTTGATAACTGTTTTAGTAATTGAGATTTTTTTCTTCACAGCTAGGCTGGGGAACGTGAAAGAACTCACTCTATTCTTATAAGGGGTCTCCGGGATCTTGCTTTACGATCAACTGTGGGTTGATTTATTGCACATAGATGCCTGGATAGATACTAACCCCCTCTATTCTGTTCCACACCTCTTTTATCATTCTATGATCTTTAGCCCCAAACCCTTAGGGGTGCGGGTTTTTGCTACTGAGAAGCCTAAAAAAACGGCCCTTGGAACCCCCCGAAATTAATTTCTGACCTGATTTGCCTCTGTGCAGTTTTGAACTAGACTTTAGCCCCAATGATTATAGGAAATGAATGAGTCAGGGATTTTAGCAAGATTAGGACAAATGGAAAACAACGGACCTCACACTTGGATGTTAAATTTTGACAAAATTCAATTGGATGCGGACAATTCTTCCCGTGCAATCTATTGTTCTGTGGAAACAAAACCCCAAATGAACCACATGATGGCTCGTAGCTTGATTTGCCTGGTCTCCTAAATGCTCTCATTGAATTTCACAAGCTTCTAATTTGCAAAAGTTCAGGGGAATCATTGCTCACAGAGCACTCCAACAGGCTGGGTTGGCATGCGTGCCAGTTGACTAGGCAAGGGTGGACTCGGGTTTCCATAGAACACAATGGACTGGTAGCAGCAGGGAAGTGCTTAATTTGGAATATGCTAAGGGCCAGGGAGCAATTTTTCTGGAAATCATCCTCCTGGAAGAATGCATGCGAGTCTCTCCATTATCCTTTCGTGTTAGCAAAATACTTTGTACTGTGATGGGTGAAGTTGGGGAGAGGAGCCTTATGCTTCATCTATCTCCATATTCCCAGGGCCAACACAGCTCATGAGAATGGAACAGTTCCATTGTCCAGAGATCTAGGTGGCTCTGGCTATACTGGCCTTATATGTCTATATCGCTCTAGAGTCTTTGTCCAGGTTTCAAGGATCAGCCTTCAAGGGAAATGCATATTTTCCCTTCTTACGGCTCTCAGTGCACATAGATCATTCACTCCCATGTTCCACAGCTACCAAACATGCAAGCAGTGGACCAATTACAAAAGAGAAGCAAGATAACATTTGAAATGCTGACAGATGCAACTTCATGTTGGAATAAACAGACAGCATTTTCTTCTTAAGGGTGCACTGCTCCTAGATATGGAATTAGCATCTCATCGAGGAAGGTACAAAAAGACAGAACCCAGAAGCCACCTTTTGGGTATGCTGTTTCATAGCAAATCAACCCCGGAACCTTGACAGTGAGGGCTACTTAGAAGGCAATAAAATGTATCCTTCTAATCTAACTTGCAGCTTGTAGCAGTAACCAGTTGGTGGGGTAAATAAACATTCTTTACTTCTTAAGAGAGGTTTGCTTCTGATTGCAAAGCTGGTGTGTTATGCATTTTGCAACTAAGACTATATTCTGGAATGAAAAAGTAGCTAGTCTCAGGTTCTTCTTTAGAAAATGTCACACACCTGACACCTGGTTTTGTACTCCCCCCTCAAAAAAATATATGCCGGGATACCGTATATTCCATTAAAATTTCCTTGATCTGTTACCTTGATGTTTTCTTCAGGCCATGAATTCAGCATTGTCGCAATATGTCCTTTGTCATGGATGGTAATGAACAATCCACTGGGAAGAAAAATACATATACATATCAAGCACAATAAAAATCTAGGAAACCAACTGGAATATGTAAAATATGTAATGGGTTAACAGTTACAAAGCAGTTTGGGAAGAAGGGAAACAATATGTTGGTGTGCAGAATGTGAATTCAGAGCATTGTTTCTACAATTGCCAAACCTGATCTAACAAACCTATTACATTCAAAGGTAAGTAAATTCTCACCCCTGAGAATTCATGGTGACCAGTACAAACCTAGTTACTCAGACTTCTAAAGCAGCAAACACATCAAACTCAAAACAAAGGCTCTGCATTCTTCCCCAGTGGGGGGAAAGAAAGCACTGATTTGCATAACATTGCATATATTAGTGGATATATATATAAGAACATATAAGAACATAAGAAGAGCCATGCTGGATCAGGCCAAAGGCCCATCTAGTCCAGCTTCCTGTATCTCACAGTGGCCCCACCAAATGCCTTTGGGAGGGCACGAGACTAGATAACTATTTCCTGATACCACTCCCCTGCATCTGGCCCTTGAAGTTCCCCGGTTTTAAACCTGGAGATTACACATCTCCCTCATGGTTTGTAACCTGTGATGGACTTTTCCTCCAGGAATCTGTCCAATCCCCTTTTGAAGGCATCCAGGCCAGATGCCATCACCACATCCTGTGGCAGGAAGTTCCACAGACTAACAACACGCTGGGTAAAAAAAAATATGTTTTTTTTTTGTCTGTTCTCACTCTCCCAGCCCTCGGTTTGAGTGGATGTCCCCTAGTTCTGGTATTTTGTGAGAGGGAGAAGAGTGCCCCTCTATCCACTGCATTAATGTCCTGCATTATTTTGTAAAGATAGTAATATACTAATAGTATTCTGGAACTGCATAGCTGGAAGGGACCGTATCAGTCATCAAGCCCTCTCCCTGTCAGGGAGGCCCAGGCTACACAGCCAGATACTTCAATCACTGAAAAAATTATAAAATATTTTTAGAATTTAAACAAGATTATATGATACTGTAATATATAATATAAGATTGTGTCCAGGTGACCTATATTCCTGGTGAGTCAAATATTGAGGCACTAGGGATAAACAGGCAACTTCAAAGTCCTTCACCTCCTTCTTCATGTGTCCTTGGCCACCAGTATCCTTTTCAGATTATTGTTTATGGAATGGAAATGGTGATGATAATCAGGTTTTGTCTGCTGACCGAACTGTGTCTGTGAGAAACTGTGGAAGCAGCAAAAGCCGAATGCTGGTTTTAGAAGCCTTGAATGGAGTAATGTGTTTTGATTGTTTTATTTCATATTATTCAAGCTTCTTTTATAACAGGTATGGCTACACAATCGACTTGTCAGTTTTTCTGTCAATTTAGAGGGCCAAAGATTTACCATCCCTACTAGGTATACTATTATGTCCACAACATCTAAAGGGGATTGTTACCTTCCCCCTGCTATAACAATTTGATGATAGTCAACCATAGTTCAAATATGTGTCTTTTTTAAATGAAAAATGGAGCTAGAGAGAGGAGGAGTAGAGCCACATAGGGGTGGGAAGCAGAGTTTTATCCCTCTTCTCTATCATAACAAAAAAATCCTCTCCTAAGCCATATGTATCAGGAGAATAACTACTGCAGGCGCCAAATGATGCTTCCCTTCAAATTCTGTAGTAATTAAGGGGTGTGTGCTCAGTGCAGTGGGAAAAAGAGACTCTTTCTCTCCATTTTCTGTGGTTGTGTTACTTATTAATTGGGTCCTGGGTGGCTTTTTAAAAAATGCATATTTCCTGCAGTCACACAACATGACATCCCACTTTGCACTAATTGCTAGGAAAATCTGGATGGCTCCTCAGTTCAAAAACAAATATCTCAAAGCTGCCCTCTCCGATGTTACATATAATAATATTCCTTCTCACGTCCACCTTTTCTCTCCTTGGTGGTTCAAAATTTTGCCTCAGTGTGACATGTCGACTAATGAGGATTCCGCTCGACGGTATATATGAAATAAGCTTGGACGAGGGCTTCTTGGTTTGTTTCCAGAAGCACAAGTCAAAAATCTTACATGCAGCGAGGCATGGGGCTCTCTGGAGACCCTTTCTGAGGAGACACCCACCCATGATTTCTGCCGGTCGTCTTCTTTGCCGTCGTCATGGCAACCGCATTAGGCTCTGAGATCTCCAAACCAAACATTCCCAAATTGTTTAGTTTTTTAAGGCAAGCTCTCCAGCGAATAAACACATTGCCCAACAAAGAAAGGAAAGCTTTGTATTAACATACAAAGCCCTAAACGGTTTGGGACCTCAGTATCTGACAGAACGGCTCCCCCCCCCCACAAAAAAATTGCCAGGATCACTTGTTCATGCCAGGCGGGCTATCTGCAGGTACCGACCCCGAGGGACGCCCGGAAAGCATCAACAAGGAAACGAGCCTTCTTGGTGGTCGCACCTCACCTGTGGAACCAGGTTCCCCAAGAGATTCGCCTGGCGCCCTCACTACAAGCCTTCAAGAAATTACTGAAAACCTGGCTTTATAGGCTGGCCTTCACTGATCATTCTGTTTCAACCAACTTATGTAAATAGGACACTGTTATTCCCCCCCCACCTTATGATAATTTTCTATTAGGTTTTTTTATTTGTTCTTATTTTGAATTGTTAAATCATTTTAATTTATTGTATTTGTGCTTATTTGCTTATTTGTCCTTTTTATTATGATGATTTGATTATTTGGTCTGATTGATTAGTTTTTATTTACTATTTTAAGTTGTTTAATCTGTTTTTGTATTTTGTAAATGTTTGTAAACCGCCTAGAGTAGCTTTTTTACTAGACGGTTGTGCTATATAAATCAAATAAATAAATAAATAAATAAATAAATAAATAAATAAATAAATAAATAAATAAATAAATAGTTTCAGCTCGTGCTTCATTTCTCCAAGCAGAGAGCATAATTAGCTATCTTATGGGTTAAAATAGCTTCAGTGACTACTGAGCCACCTTTAACAGTCCTCTTTATTGCATGTATGGGCAAAGATTATTGCTTATGGAATGGATCAGGTAACCCTGATCGTTACCATTTTATAAGAATAAAACATAACATAGCTAAGGGTGGTTGTTTGTGACTTTGGGGCTTGGACAAATTCTAGTGCTAATTAACAAAGAAAGCCCATCTCACTGCATTACTTTACCAGAGGCCTTGGAATAAACCTCCATGGGATGCCATTTCCAATCCCTGTAATGAAACTTTGGGCTCCTCCAACCAGGGATATGGCCTCTGCTCACTCTGGGCCATTTTGGCATCTTTCATACCAGATTTAAGTACATCCTTTTGGCATTGGCTGAGATCACCCAGCGCACATGTAGCTGACGGAGTATATGCACGGCTACTTGTGCAGTCTTCTGTAAATAATGGATGTGCAAACTATGGAAAGAAATTGGGGAAAGAAAGCAATGTATTTCACTCTCATGATGGAGTAGAGAAACCTCATTGTGTTAACAAGCACTTGACACGTCAAGACATCCTGTCTTATTGTGAATAAATAATTTAGTAAGGCAGTTACTTCACATCCTTCTTTGTTCCGCAACTAGTTTTGTACCATGACAGCGTTGGTCACGATCACGTGGTTTTGTCCCTGTTTCAGTGTTCCCATGGTCGTGATTACTTGTCTTGTGACAAGTGTTACCTCACGGTCTTGTACCATGACAAACACTGAATTTGTCTAGCTTTCTTTTTCCTTTTTTTGGGGGCTTAAAAATTCCTTTTTGATATTTCGCTTCTGAAAAGTCAAAATAATAATAATAAAAACCCGGACACTGTTTTCTGAGAGAAACAAATGTTTTGTTGTGTGACAGTCGTTACTACATGGTGTCTTATCTCAGAGTGACAAGGGAAACCCTACCCCAGCACCAGGTACAGTATTGTTGTGCTTAGCACCCGTTCCGGGGCGTGGTCAAGACAAATTTCAGTAGTTGTACAACAGATGTGAAGTAACATTTTTTGTACTGCTCCTAAGCGCAACACTAACAAAGACAAAATGGATGTGAAGTAACTGCTGAAGACAGGGGCGTCCAAACCTTTTGCAAGAAGGGCCAGATTTGGTGAGGTGAAAATGTGTGGGGGCTGATCATCCAGTTGCATTTGGCCCCTGGGCCAGACTTTGGGCAAACCTCTAGGACATGCAAGGAGAAAGGGAGGATGCTGCAGCAACAGAGCCGGGGGTGGGTAGGCTGGGCGGGTGGCTGGAGGGGGATGGACGGAGGCAGGGAGGGCAGGCAAACTGATGTCTCCATCCTATGGGGAGGCCAGCTGGTGATGATCTCAGGCATCCAGGAGAAGAAGACACGGGCCACTCAAAATTTGAAAATGGGCCGCATTTGGCCCCCGGGTCTGACTTTGGACATGCCTGGCCTAAGATATATTCACATGGATGCATGTGGGGGAAGCTAGGGAATGAAGCAAATAAACTGATAGCTCACTATCATTCTTCTCAATCATATTTCTTTGATCAGAAAATGTATGTATGTATGTATGTATGTATGTATGTATGTATGTATGTATGTATGTATGTATGTATGTATGTATGTATGTATACATTTATTTATTTATTTATAATATTTTGCTGTTCCTTTCTCCTTAAAGGTGGCTTATATAATTAAAAGGCAATATTTAAATCTAGGATCAGTAAGTTTACAAATATTAAAACATACACACTAAAAGATGGTAAATAAAAGCAACACCCCCAAAATATATCCAAACCAGTACAGCACAATGGCCCAGTTAAGAATCCCACTCAGTCCACCAGCCATTAAGGGAAATCCTGCCTGAAGAAGGTCACTGCCTGTCTGCAGAAAGCAAAGCAAAGTGTTCTGCTTCTATACTGCCCCATACCACTTTAAGTAGTCTCTGGGCGGGTTACAGTTTAATTACAGTATGCAAACTACACATTGCCCTCTCCCCCCAAGCAAGCTGGGTACTCATTTTACCAACCTTGAAAGGATGGAAGGCTGAGTCAACCATGAGCCTGCTATCTGGGATAGAACCCCAGATCATGAGCACAGTTTTAGCTGCAGTACAGACATGTCACAAAGATGGGACCAGCTTGGCCTCCTGTGGGAGAGAGTCCCAAAGTTTGGAAGCATCCACGGAGAAAGGCCCTCTCCTATGTTCCCATCAAGCACACTTGTGATTTGGCAGGACTCAGAGGAAGGCCCCTCCTAATGGTCTGTTCTGGAGTTTCACAGGGAGGTCATTATATCTATGCCAGAATGCTTATGTTTTCTCTTAGAGCTAGTTGTTTTCACATACCCTCATTAAACTGATTTCGATAGCTGAAAAAGGGAGAACATCATGTAGAAAAGCAGCAATCATCATCATTTGTAAAAAGAGCCCAAGTGGTTTGAAAGATTTCCTTTGTTTTTAGAAGCAGAAGGCTGTTTGATAGGAGGAAGTCATTTCTGAGTTATTTACTGTGGGTTTTGAGTTTATGGGAAAAAGAGCCAAAATTTCTTTCCCTAATTTTCCCTTCATTCCCCCCCCCCTCATAAAATGTCTTCCCTTCTTTACATACATCTGTTTTCTGTATAACCCCAGCCACAGAGATGGCTATTTGTTTCAAGAAGCTGAAGAACGCTTGCCAAATGTCTACCCCTAAGTTTAAAAAAATCCCACCCTGTCATAATATCAAACTTGCAAAGTGAGGTGGTAAAGCAGACAGTGTTGCCATGTGGTTACACTTATGCAGTAACAGCAAATCCCTTATCTGGCTTCATTGTTTCCTTCATCCCATCACCCTCCCCATGCCTTGCATAACTCAGACATCAATACAGCAGTTCCCAAAGTGCTCCAAAGATGTCCAAATGAGGTTTGATTTCAAGTTTCTGCCACTCACCTCTTCTACCACCACCCAACCCCCTTTTAACTAAAAGAAGAAGAAGAATAAATCGGAATTTAAAACTAAAACTGAACACAAGGACTTAATAAAAGTTCAAATTAAAATTAAGCATCAGCCATTTTCCTCAAGAGATTCAGAATTCCGATGATATCTACCACAGAAATTTGTTTAAGCTTATATTATGGCAATTTTTGACAACCAATGTTGTCAAAAGTTCTTTTTTTGTTAACAGCTCTCTCTGCCCAGATCTTGCAAACATAAGGCTGTGGCTTCCTTTATTAAGTCAATTCAGCTCACAGCTGGTTGTCTTTTTTCTATAGGTATCTATCACTCCCAGGTTAACTGTCATTTCCAGTGAGTCTTCTCATGATGTGTCAAAAGTATGCTAGCCCCAGTTTAAAGTCTCTCTCTTTGAGGGTTACTTCACGTCCACTCTCATCCCGGGAGGAAGTTCGTTGCATGCTGATGTCGGTCGCAGTCACGTGGTCTTCTTCCGGTTCTGTCCCTGTTCCCGTGTACACACGGATGTGATTGATGATACCGACATGACTGTTACCGCACGTCCTCATTCCATGATGAGATGTGAAATTCCATGCCCTTGTTCTCTGTTTTTTTTCCGGCCCAACCTTCCATTTTTCGATGTTTCAATTCTCCGAAGCCTTGCTTTCAATGCGTTACGGAGCTAAGTTTGCGGCATTTGTCTTTTACTCTCTCTGCACTGCACTGCTGACTCCACAGGGAATGTACTGGCGAATGGCACGTCGCACTCCTGCCACTAGATGGAGAATGGCACGTTGCGTGACGAGCCTTACCTCATGGCCACTCATCTCAGAACGAGAAGCGTGATGAGCAGATTCCCAAGGCCACGGAGGGGAATCTCTCATTCCGCTTAAATCGCAGTTCAGAGGGTGTGGTCGGGATGAACTCCCCTTGTCCCGCAATGGACGTGCGGTTAGATTACTTCATACCAGTCCCAAGTGGGACCGCGAACAGCGATGAGATGGACGTGAAGTATCAGCCTTTCTCTCTCTCTCCCCCTCTCTCTTCACACTTACCTCTTCCTTCCTTCCTCTCTCTCCTCTTCCCTTTTGCAAAAGCTAAGAAATATATTTCACACAGATTTTAAGCACTTGGAAAGTATTTATATCTTACACTGTTTATCTGTTGTCATCCAAGAAACTACAGTTTATCCACATTTCTTTGGAGCCTAGTTTTGTATGACTAAATGAATTACTTTTCATAATGATTCTGCAGAACTGACACAAATAACTTCCACGCTCTGCTGTAGAATGTGTCTTTATTTTTAGAGTTTGTTTTCAATTATCTCCTTTGAGAAAGTGGAGACTCCCTTGAATTATGTATGGATTTGTCTTCCATTGTCATTGAACTGTTTCCACACCCCTATTTTAAACATTTGGTGTCAACTGCTATCCAACAGACACACACACACACACACACACATGCACACAAAGAAGACGGAATGAGGAGAGAAAGAAGAGATCTATGAAGCAGACAAACACTCATATTGTACAAGAACCCAGCAAGGAAACCATGGATGGAAATAGAGGCAGATCATAAGAAATTAAGAACATAAGTAGAGCCATGCTGGATCAGGCCAAAGGCCCATCTAGTCCAGCTTCCTGTATCTCAGAGTGGCCCCACCAAATGTGTCTGGGAGCGCATGAGACTAGATATCTGTCTCCTGCTACCACTCCTCTGCATCTGGCCCTTGAAGTACAGTACCCTGGTTTTAAGCCTGGAGATTACACATCTCCATCGTGGTTTGTAACCTGTGATGGACTTTTCCTCCAGGAATCTGTCCAATCCCCTTTTGAAGGCATCCAGGCCAGATGCCATCACCACCTCCTGTGGCAGGGAGTCCCACAGACGAACAACACGCTGGGTAATGAACCTGTCACCATGCATGGACCTATCACCTGCTGAAGGATTCTAAAACAGGGTGAAGGCTTCCATGAGATCATACTGAAATCTAGCCACCTTAGATTACCCACCCTTGGTGACATCTATAGGCATGCATCACAATCTTCAGAACAACAGATCAGGGTAGACAATGTGTATCCCTCAAGATGCTGTTGGAATGAAACTCTGTCTGCCCCTCATCATTGGTTAGGCTTGCCAACCAAATGCTATCTAGTAAATTATTGAGATCAACAGTTGCACATCTTTATTCTAAATGCATTAGGTAGCATGGTGCATTAGCTTTATCGGGCAGACTCAGATTCAGCTCATGCAACTGAAAAGCCCACAAGGGGATTTCAGATCAATCAGTGTTCTTTCGTCCTAAGCTGCACCCATCTTATAGAACTGTAAAACCTGGTTAGATATTCCTTGTCACAGTTTGGATTCAGCATTACTGAGTGAGTCATAAATCCATTGAGCAGCTTCTTACAGTCAGGGACCAAGGATTTCTAAAGGCAAAGAAGACCTGTAGGCACATGAGCTGGATGGATACCTCAATCAGTTAGGTTGCAGAGACAGAGGTTGGGAGTTCAATTCCACACTTGGGAGTAGAGACAGTCTATGAAGCTTTGGGCAAGCTGCACAGTCCCAGAAGGATCTCTACAAGTCAGGAATGGTAGAAAGAAGTAGAGCACCTGATACCCAGGAAACACTGGGAAGTTTGCCATAAACTGGAATTGCCTTAATGATACAGAATTATTTTTATTATGCATAGAAGCCTTTTTCTCCTTAATGAGAAACAGGAAGCTGCCAGAAAGTCATAGCTATCTTGCACGTCAGAAGACCACTCAACTCTCCCAGTTGCAAGGTCTTCAGGTGTCCTTAGCCAGCCTGTTTGCATTTCGTTACCAATTTTGCCTTGCTCTCTCCTCTCAATCACTTGACTTGACCTCTGCCGGGCCTACCTTGCCACCAACCACCCATAAACCCCCTGAAAATCATTGGCATCCTTCAGTCTCGAAATACTATGGTATCATGCCTGGAGTAGAGATCCTAAAAACAGCACCTAGTGTGACTAAATAGACCACTTCAGGAATGGCAGTCTCTACTGCACTGGGGGCAGATATATTCTGTTTCTTGCCCAGTCCCCTGGTTTTGTTGTTTCCGTGCCTGCCTCTTTTCCTCTGCCTATTGGACAAATGCCTCTTCGAATTTATGTAGACCATGCTGTATCTTTTGCCTCCAGACAGTGTGATTGGAGGTCAGGGTTTCCCATCTGTTGAGGTCCATTCCCAAGGCCTTCAGGTCTCTCTTACAGATATCCTTATACCGCAGCTGTGGTCTCCCTCTGGGACGCTTTCCCTGTGCTAGTTCTCCATACAGAAGATCTTTTGGGATCCGGCCATCATCCATTCTCACAATGTGTCCAAGCCAGAGTAGGCGTTGCTGTTTCAATAAAGTATACATGCTAGAGATTCCAGCTCATTTCAGGACTATGTCGTTTGCAAATAATCTGCAGGAAAAATTAAAAAGTAGCTTGGAAAAGGAGCTATTTCCTTTTTTTCTTTCAGACGACATCTCCAAACATTCCCCATGATAGCTTGAGGATTCTGGGATGTGTAATAAAAAAAAGCGACTTAATGAGCAAAATATACATTGCTCACCCACCCCAATGCCTATAAACTGCTTTTATGTCCAGAGTTGCACAACGCAACAAGAATTACAGTGGGTATGGAGCTGACAGAGGAGGTGGCCGATGTGAGAAATCTCAGTGACATTTTGTGGTTACATTTAGGGGCGGTTCTGTACTTGACTGTAAAAGAAGCACAGCTCGGGAACAAAAACGCTTTTATTTTGCCACTGCGGGGGAATGAAGCACAAGAATCCCCCCAGCTTGTTGTTAAACAAACACAAACACAATCCAAGCTGCTTGACAACAACATCATATGATCAAGGATTACATTATCCCTCCTCTTGGGAGACCACACAACATGAAGTGTTCTAATTTGCAAAATGTACTCTCACTTCTGATTAAGGTTCCGTGGTGGAGAGGGCAGGAAGACGCGAAGGATGGGGTGAAGAGAATTAAGACAGAGTTACACTGACTCACCGGGGTCTCCTGAAAGCTAGCCCATACTGCTGACAGGCCAAACCGACGGTAGGTGTGTAGACGATGGGCATGAATCTCTCGATGTCCGATGTGAGAACTCGGTAGAAGAGCTTTTCATTTCGGTCCTGAAGGGTCATCAAGATGATGTATCTTGGGGAAAGGAGCAGAAGATGCGTAAGAACCAGACAGGTGTCGTTGATGCAGAGCGTAACGGTTCAGCTGATTCTCAGTAAGATTAGGAAAAGCTTCCGCCCTCTTAAGCACTACATCTCAATATTTTTATCAAGGGGAACTGAGTATTCGGCTAAATGCAACTCTGCCAATGCTGAGATTTCACGGCACAGCAATATCCTCTGAACAAGCTTCTACTCTGTCAATCTTTTTTTTAAAAACAACTTTCTTGTTTTAGGGTTGCATGGCACTCTTTCAAAGAAGATTTCCCTAAGCATGTGGCCTTCTAGATTGTTGACCAGCAAGTCTTGTAACAATGTCTGGCAACAATGGGAGCTATAGCACCATTCCTTTGCAGAACACCCAACTGAGGAGGCTTGCTCCAAAGGTTATGAGTATCTTCGTGGATATATAACAGGCTGGTGGTTAAGGCACTCTAGGGTGGGTTTAGAGTATAAGCCAATACATGTCTACTCAGAAGTCCTCTTGAGTTGGGTTTACTAGAGACAAGCCTAATACTGCAGCCTAGGATATACAGTGGCAAAGAGGCTAGTGCAAAGCTAGGGAAAGTTACTTTTCAGAACTACAATTCTCTACATTACAGTTCAAAAAAGCAACTCGCCTGACTTCTGCTTCGGTGCCTTGAAGAAGCTTCTTGATTGCTCCACAATGCTGAGAAAACCTGAAGGTCAGAAACCTGTGTAGGAAATGCAGATTGGGAGGGCTCTTGTGCAGGTAGTTCCAACTTCTGACACACTGTCTTTTGCACAATCAGTTCTGCACTCATTTGCAAAATTGGGCAAGGAACCATTGGAAGTAAAAAGTGTGTGAGGTTCTATATGCTAGGGTAGTGGTTCCCAACCCAGGGTCCTCTGATGTTCTTGGATTATAACTCCCAGAAGCCTTCACCACCAGCTGTGCTGGCCAGGATTTCTGGGAGTTGTAGTCCATGAGCATCTGAGTTACCTAAGGTTGAGAGCCGCTGTCCTAAGGGGAACTGCATTAGTAGTCTGGATGCATAAACGCCCCAGAAGAGAAAACACGGCAAAGCAAGGGGGTGGCCTTCATTTTATTCCAACTGCTCTTCTGTTCGTTCAAAAAAATCTGAAAGTAGAGTCATGGCCAATTCATTCAGACTAGGGTGGCATAAAAGCAAGGTGAACTGTACATTGGAGGCCTCACCACCAACTTTCCTCAGACGGACAAAGCTGCTTGGATGAGCAGTGAAACGTTTCGATCTCACAACCCCGGGAAGACTGAGGTTCTGTTCCTTGGGGGATCCCTGGATGGATATAGTGGCCGTCTCACTAGTCTGGAGGGACTGACCCTTCAGCTGGCGGACTGAGCGAGGAGTCTGGGCATTGTCCTGGACCCTGCTTTGTCCCTGGCTGGAAACAAAATTGCCTGCCACGGCCTATGGGTGCAAAATAGGTTTTGGTGCACAGAGAACATCCAGGCGATGAAATTCACTGCTGCCCTTCATGCTTACAAGTGTCTGCTACTGCAAAATGCACGGCATGATGTCATGCCAACGCAAGCTTCTCCGCCATCACAAGAGGCAGCCGACAAGAGTAAAATCCAAGTCAGTCAAACTCACTGTCCTATGAATCTTCCATAATGTTCAGCTTCAACCATGGGTTCTACAACATCTCCCTCCCTCTCCTAGCTCACATCTGCTTACTTGTCGAGATCATTGGATTTGGTCTCATAGCTTCTGAGGACACGGAGAACTTGAACATCTTGGCTCAAGAAGCAAGGAGGAAGCAGGCCGTGAATTCCCAACTGGAGCCTCTCTTCCAGGGTAAAGGCCATTCCCTAGGAAGGAAGAGAGAGAATGGGGCATGAAAACAACAAGACGAGGTCTGTTCTCTTAATAGAAAGAGGTATAATTACGTTTCCACGTTAGTGGATGTTCTTCAGGATGCACTTAAATTTGTTCACTCTCCCGGCCTGAATCCTCTCAACAACTCAGTGCCAAGCGACACACTGAAGACAACACGTCATTAGAAGATGGAATTCCATTACTGTGTCAGAGGGATGAATGCCTCCTTTTGTGTCGGAGCGACCATATTTACAAACAGAGTCTGTACTTCTTTCTCTCTGCCTCTTGTTCATTTCTATCTTGCCTTTTGTTCTTTTTTTGGTCATTATGCAGTGTGTGTGTGTGTGTGTGTGTGTGTGTGTGTGTGTGTGTGTGTGTGTGTGTGTGTGTGTGTGTGTGTGTGTATAGTTGTATTATTATTATTACTGTTTGATTGGTTGGCTTATTATTTTTATTACTGTATATAATTATGTATAATTTTAAAAAATATTTTTAATATTTCCTTTTTGTTCTTATCTGCATTGCCTGTTGTAAACCTTCCGGAATAGTTTTCGGGCTCGAGGGTGTGGTATAAAAATCAAATAAAACAAGCAAATAAAATAAATACCAGTACAGTAATACCTCGGATGGCCTGATAACGATTTTTTCAGATAATTTTCAGATAATTCCCAGGTATAGGGCTGCCTCGGATAACAAATTTTCCCTATGGGCTGCCTCGGATAACGAATCACAATTTCTAGGTATAGGTCTGCCTCAGATAATGAATTTTCTCTATGGGCTGTCTCAGAAAATGAATTTTCCTATGGGCTGCCTCAGATAATGAATTTTCCCTATGGGCTGCCTTGGTTAATGAATTTCCAGCAAGCATCAGTAAAAAAAGAGTTATCTTGGGATGCATCATATCTGTACCTTTAAAGTGCCCTTTATAAAGAGTTTTGAGCAAAAAACCAGGTGTCTGTGTCATTTTCCTAGGCTCTGGAACGAATTAATTGGTTTCCCATTCATTCCTATGGGAAACCAGGTTTTGCATAATGATTTTTTTGGGATAATGAATTGCCTCAGAGAACGAATTAAATTCGTTATCTGAGGTACCACTGTACTTGTTTCCTCCATCACTAATCCGAAAACAAAGCAAGTTGATGTGCAAACCACAGACTAAACGAAAAGCTTAGCATTTTAGGATTTCTCTTTCCTAATGACAGGTAATAAGTTGTCATTGGGGCTTACTTTGGGCACATCATGAGAAGGCAGGATTCTCTGTAAAAGACCAGAATGCTGAGAAAGGTGGAAGGCAGGAGGAAAAGAGGAAAGTTAAAAACAAGATGGACAGACTTCCTAAAAAAAGGGGCTGCAGGGTTCAGTTTGCAAGAACTGAGAAGGGCTGTTGAGGACAGGACATTTTGGAGATTTCTCATTAAGGGGTCAACATATGTCGAAGGTGTCTTGACTGCACTTAAGGACAACGACAAGAAACATAAAATTCAGCCCTAACTGAGGTCTACACGCTGAGTTATCTAGCGATGATTTGGCTTGTGCATCATTATCATGAAATTCAAGATGGCTAAGAATCAAATCAAATCAAACAAGCAGAATAAAAATCAAGACATTTAAAACACACTACAGTAATACCTCGTAAGACGAATGGCCCTTAAGACTAAAAATTTGTAAGACGAATGAAATGTCCAGGAATAGGAAAACCTCGTAAGACGAATTTTCCTATGGGATGCTTCGCAAGATGAATTCAATGCATTCCTATGGGAAAACACATTAAACCTTTTTTAATTGGATGATTTTTTCGTAGGACGAATTGACCTGTAGAATGAATCAAATTCGTCTTAATTGGTACCACTGTATCTAGAACAGTCATGGCAAACTTTTAGCACTCCAGATGTTTTGGACCACAACTCCCAGAATCCCAAGCCTAGATTACCAATGACAAAGGACTCTGAGGTTTGTGGTCCAAAACATATGGAGTGCTGAAGGTTCGCCACCACTAATCTAGAATCTTTTTGCTGATGTGACAAATATCTGCTTGTGTCACATCTGGTTGATCGGGTGTGCTGATCATTACAGGAAGGATAGCCCAATAGAGGAGAAAATCATTGCATCATCATTCTTATGTTTTTGGCCATTTGATTGTAGCTGTTCGTGTAAAAATAAAACAGATGAAACACACGGCAAAAGAAAAAAAAACATTTAAGAATAAAGGAGGGGGCGTATCTAATCCACTGAAAACTTCATCTGCAACAATCTTGTTTGGATGCAAAAGTATCCCCACATCTACTGACATAAACAGCCTTCTCCAATCATTTAGTTTTTTTTTTTTTAAAACTGTTTTTATGATTTGATTGTAATTGAAGCTCTGTTTGGTCATTATTTGTACCCGTTCTCACCAGCTCCCTCCATCACAGCCCAACAGTGTCACATTACCCTGAACTCTCATGCTTTGTAAGCACAACAGTTGGTCACCCTTCTGAATCAGAGAGGAAAGTCTGCTCCAACCAAGCTTTTGAAGAGCTGGGCGCATGCCCTACAATGGTATCATGCCTCTAATATATTCTCCAGCTGCTTGGCAGGGTAGAACTTGACTGCTGAGGTCAAAAAAGCCTCAGATCACCGAAGAAAGGACTAGGCCAAAAGTCTCTGTGATAGCACTGAAGTCTCCAGTAGCTGCTCCTATCATACTGGAGAAACCTCATGTCCTCTGGAAGATAACTCTGAAAGCAGAGTTCTGTGCCACCCCTCAGCCTTCCCTCCTAGCATTAGAGTGGAGAGAACCCCAAGAAGCTTTTGTCAAGTTTTTTAAGGTGATCTCCACTCCAGAGCCAAGAAGGGTGAGGGAGTACCAACCCACTCTGAAGTTGCACATAGCGCTCTCGTAGGTGACACAGCTCTGCTCAGTCGGTCTTCAAGTACATGCTCTTTGTGTGCAGTGAAAGGAGTACAGTAATCTCCCACCTATCGTGGGGGTTACGGACCCAACCCGACCCGCGATAATTGAAAATCCGTGATATGTGTATGCTGGGTTGGGTGGGGCCTGGGGGGCCTATATGGGGCCTCCTACACTTACCTGAGGCCTGGTGCTGCCCCAAATGGGCCTCCAACGGGCTTCTGGAGCCTGTCAGAGGCCTCAGAACTGATTTCTGCTGATCTGTAAGTCACTTCCAGTTCACCGGAAAGCACTTCTGAGGCCCGTAATAGGCCTGGGAAGGCCCTCGGAGGCCTGTTAGGGGCAGCGCCAGACCTGGGGTAAGTACAGGAGCCCCAAAACAGGCTTATCCATCTTACCCCAGGGGGCCTTTGTTTCATATACTGCGGTCCTGCGATATACCAGGACCACCTTATATGAACCGCGAAAGGCTGGGGGGGGGGTAGCTGTACACTACGTCTGTCATCATTCTCAATAGCCAAAAAGGACAGTTTGAAGATGAAAGGATTGCTAGAGGTAGGTTCTTCATGTGAGTCACTGCATCAAGAAGACAGAGGCTCACTGGAAGAAACAGATAAAACAGCCTTCCATCACTCTTCTGGGCCAAAGGCATCAGAGGGGTGCAAAGCTAACATGTTCCTTTCATTAAAGATTCAAAACATATGTTTTCAGGATACCTGCATAGGGCTAGTATGGAGACCAGGTGCCTTCCTGTGGACTGGTTTAGAAAGCCAGTCACATACCACCTAAGTGCCATTTTATGAGGTAGTCTCCCTTTTCTTCCTTTCATTTTCCCCAAGAAAATGGAATGGAGGTGTCCTCTCAAGGTCTACATGTTGCCACAGAGTTACAGCCTCTGAGATGACAATAAACAACAGCGTTCAGGTCAGGTCAATTGCCACCGATTGTTCATGAAGGCTGTCAAAATCAGAAGCAAGACATTCCGAGGTAGAACTAGAAACGTAAAATTTCTGGAAACTTTGGGGGGTGTGGGGGGAGGGGAAATACCCTGTTTTTACCCCAATGTTTCTGTTTTTCTCCAAAGTTGTTTCTATGGCTTCATAATTTCTGGAAATTGTACATCTCTAGGTAGGTAGAGCAGAAAAAGTTTATACGGAGCATGCTATAAATCCTCCACAATGTTTCCACAGAAAATAACTCAAAAGCCAATATTTTAATAAAAGTATTTTTGTCCAGTTCTCCCTAATATGTTACCATATGCTGAACTGTTTGTTATTATGTGGAAGCCATGAGTCACGTCAACCCCTGGCAACCCTTCGAATAGGAACTTTTTAAAAATAACGTGTATGTTTCATTCCTTGATTCTCCCAAATGCAATAACTGAAATGAAAACAATTGAAAACAATATTATTTCTGGCACAACTGTTGCCCATTTCAACCTGTTTAGTCAACCCCACAAGCACATGCTCGCTCGGAGGAACGTTAAATCTGAATTCTACAGAATCTGCCAGGAAAGCTATTTCCTTCCTTCAGAGATCGGGAGATCCAAATGGTTGCCGAAAATGAATGAGACAGGCCAAATGTATCAAAAGGTGAGCCAATACTGAACCGTGCAGTAATTAACATCAGTTACCAAGTCTTAGAAGTGAAGAAACAATGTGATCATTAATGTTTTTCTAGGTTGGATTCAGCCAATGTGTGGGATATAATTCACCCAGTAACAAGAATGGTATTTTTAAAGACACAAAAGGTCAGCAGTGCTTTTTATTTGTAAAATGGATTCTGGCTCCTCCTGTCCCAATTTATTCATTTATTTACTCAGTATGAACTGCAGTGGTTTCCATATCTTCAGAGTTTGATTCCCTACTGTGCCTCCCTCACTTGGCTGGACTTGGTAATCCATAAGGTCCCTTTCTAGCTCTGAAGCTCTAAAATGATGATGATGATGATGATGATGATGATGATGTATAGCCCACCTTCCTCCAGGGGAGGGGACCCAAAGCAGCTTATGATATTAAAACATGTAATACTAAAAGCACAATGGATCACAAATTAAAAAGCAAGCAAATATACAACAGAATAATATACAATAATATACAACAATAACATTTAAATCCATTAAGAAATTTAAAAGCTTTATTTAAAACAACAACATCTACAATATTCAATCAATATTCTCGTTTGGGGCTCCTTTTCTTTCTTTTCACAGCAAAACTGCGCTGCAGACCTACTGGCTTTTGAGGCATTTTGCACCAAAGACATATTCACTGATAGCACTTTTCAAATAACTGAAAGGTAGTCACACAGAGGGGAAGGGAGAACTATTATTGATCATCGTAGCGTGCAGGACACATAACAATGAGCTCCTGCGATTTGTAAGAATTGCTTGATACGTCGTCTAGGGCAGGCCCCCAACAATCCACTAATAGAGCAGCAAGGTCATCTTGGAACTTGGGAGCCTTTCATAGGGGTCAAATGAAACAATAGCTAAGTCACAACTAGAGTAGGCCCCAGTGGGGATTTAGTGGCTTGACTCCTCTGTGTGTTTGTTTATTATTTTATTTATTTTGAATATTTTTACCCCACCTTTCTTCTTGGAAAAGGACCCAAGCTGGCTTACAATAATGAGGGACAATATGAGCCTCATGGCGCAGCGGTTAAATGCCTGTACTGCAGGTAAAACTGTGCTCACGACCTGGAGTTCAGTCCCAGGTAGCCGGCTCACGGTTGACTCAGCCTTCTATCCTTCTGCGGTTGGTAATGAGTGCCCAGCTTGCTGGGTGGTGGTGGTGGTGTCTAGCCTGTATACTGTAATTAAAATTGTAAATTGCCCAGATACTACTTGAAGTTGTATGGGGCGGTATGTAAGCAGAACACTTTTATACAGCCCAGAACATTTCAGACACGTTCAAGTTATGAACAGGGAATTAGAATAGGCATCTTACAACATTAAAAGGTAACATTAAAGCTACCAAGAACACACAAAAAGAAAAGAAAAAATCCATTATGAGGGGTGGAAAGTAACATGGAAAACGCTGGTGTTCTTATGAAATCCGTCAATGTAATCATGCATGGTAATCCATTTAAAAGTCACATAGTAGGTAGTCCCTCATTCAGGGAAAGCTTGCCTGAAGAGGAAGGTCTTTGCCTGCTTCTGGAAAGACAGCAGAGACGGGGCAGTCCTGGCCTCCAGTGGGAGGGAGTTCCAGAGTCTGGGAGCAGAAACAGAAAAGTTGCTAGATTTCAGCAACAATGAGAAAACAATGCTTGCTCCACGCTGGTCTGGGAACATGGACCTGTATCTCAGCAGATATGGCAAGTATCTTGGCATGCCGTTATCTAGTGGTTGATGTTAGCAGAAGGGGCCAACCAGTCAGCAGATGGATGGGGTTCAGTACAAGGAAACAATGGGTTGAAGGGAGACGGAGAAACCCTTTGGAAACAGCAGTCAACATGGAAGGCGCCTCGTGAGTTTCTGCCGACTGGCTGGTCCCTTCTGCAAACATCGAGCAGGTTCTGATTGCATGTGGATGGACAATCAGCAAGCTCATGCCTGCCAACTGCTGACTTGGACAAAGGCTCGTATCGTAGGCTTCAAGTACAAGGTTTTCCTGGCCGCGCTACTCCACATTACTTGGCAGTGGCTTTATTCCTAACGGATGAGGCTCCGATCCCAGTTCTCTGGGATCCAAAAAATGTCAGGCCCTGGAAACGGAACTGCAGACGTCGCCAAAGGAAATCTCATGAAAGGGTCAGTCTCCCTGTGATGATTTCCTGATGAAACCTCGCCATCTTGCAAACGTTGATGAGAAGCGTTTTGTTGAATCAGAACGGAATGAGAGCCAATTTGCAATTCAAATAAAAGCTCAGTAAGAACTGCTGATGATGTGGCTCAGGCAGCTGAGAGCGTGCCCCCCCCCGTCTCCGATCAACAGGAAGAAATTTTGCATTTTTGGGAAAATGTATCAAGGCAGAGACAAATACTGGCTGTAACACAGGAAGTAAATTCATGGTAATCAGGATCCCTATTGAGTCAGAATCAATCATGCGTGACATCTCACTGACATGCAAACCAGTCGGCAATAATCTCTTAGGACCTCCAACTTTTACTTTTTTAGGTGTTAAAAAAGAAAAAAAAGTGTTCTGCTTATATACTGCCCCCCCCAAATAGAAAGCACTCTCTGGGCAGTTTATAATTTTAATTATGCAGGCTAGAATTCCCCTCCCGCCACCGTGAGCTGGGTACTAGACATGGGCACGACCAGAAAAAATGACATTTCGAGTTTTCGTTTGTCGGAACGGGTCCGTTTTGGCTTGTTTCCGTTTGTCGCGACATTTTTCAAAAATTTGTCGTTTCCGTTTGTCATTTGTCGTTTCCACCGCGATTTAGCGCGATTTGACTTCCCAGAGCATAGGGGCGTCCCGCAATCAGGGCCGGCGCTAGGTGTTTTTGTGCCCTAGGCGGGGAGCGGGGCAGGGGGGGGGGCGGGTGGGTGGCGGTGGCGGGGGGCCATGGGTGGGCGGCAGCCGCGGGCGGGCGAGTGGGCGGGCGGCGGCGCGGGCGGGCGGGCGAGTGGGCAGTTAGGATATCACTTAGGAAGGATAGAGGTTCTTTTCTTGGCTTGCACCCCAAATGTGTGTTTGTGCAAGCAAATTGAAGTTGGGAAAATAGAAAATAAATGGTAGTATATAATATATTTTTAAAATAAATCCACACCTCCCACTCCCAGTCAAACCTCCCCCTTTATCCAATATCAGAAAAAAATCCTCAAACTGCCAGAGAAGAAATAAAGAATAAACTGCTATTCCCTTCAGCAGACAAAGCTGCAGGGAATCAAAGAAATTATTTTCTAAATTCAGTTCCCTCCCTGCCTGCCTAACTTAAATCCTAAAGCCTCCAGCCTCCCTCCTCAATCTCGATCGGATCACACCAGCACCAGCAGCCAACCCTCCTCCCTCAACCACATCCATACACCCGACTGCGATTTCTGGAAGGTGCCTCGGCATTTTATGCCCTCCGAGACATCCAGAAGTGTCAGTCAAAAACCTGGCAATGCCATTGGTGGAATGGTTCAAAAATTTGCATGGTCCCATCCCATGCCCAGCCCAAATGGGCAGGTCTAAAAAAATAAAAATAAAATAAAATAAAATAAAATCAATACGACGTTTCATTGCTATAAAAAACCCACTGCTGCTACTATAAAAATTCAGACATTTAAAATAAATAAATTTCACATGTTTCTGTGGTGATTTGGTGTGTTTTTTGACCACGATTTCCCCCACCACCACATGCAGCGAGACAGACGACAAGGATGACCCCCCCCAGCCTGGTGCAAGCAGCCCAGGACAGGAGAAGAGGGGGGGAAGGCCGGGGACCCCCCAGAAATCACCCCTCTGGTAGGTGGCGAAGCCTCAGGCAGGCATATTTTCGCCTGCTTTTTTGGCTGGGAGTAGGGTTTTTTTAAAAAAAAAACTTTTAAAACTTTTTCTGTGCTTCGCATCGTGCAATCGCCGTGATGCCACAAACGGAAACGAAAAACCCGACCAAATTTTTCTTTTTTCGGTTCGAGTTCGAGTTCTGACGGCTTAATTATCATTACCATTTCCGTTACGTAACGGAAACGGAAACGACAATTTCGCCAAGTCGTGCCCATGTCTACTGGGTACTCATTTTGCCAAACTCAGAAGGATAGAAGGCTGAGTCAACCCGAAGCTGGCTAGCTGGGATTGAACCCCAGGTTGTGAGCAGATTTTTGGCTGCAGTCTAGCAGTTTAACCACTGCACCACAAGGTTCTTTAGATGCAACAGAGTGAAAACTGTCTACCTTCAGAAATATCTACCTTCATCCATTCTGCTTCTTCCTGGCTGGAAGAAAGAGAGCCTAAAGTGGAGACGTCACACAGAGGCAAAGTGGGAAGACTCACAAGGAATTCATAAGAAACCGTGATACACAGAAACCTGTCTCAAACCATTTCAGTTTACCTGAACACTCCTTGAAGGATTTGAAGGACACCATTTTGGAACGGAATAATTACAGATCAAGAATACAAAGGGAAACAGCTGAAATAAGATTCATACACATGATGGACACACACAAGAAGGGATTAAACATAAGCCGGGGTTTCTTGAGTCATTATCAAATGTAATACAGTGGTACCTCGTATAAAGGAAACGAAATTAATTCGTTCCAACGTTCCAACTGAAATTATGTTAAACAAATTTTCCTTTATACAAATTTCCGAAAGGAATGCATTGAAAAGAGAGTGATCCCATTTTATGTTGTACAGATTTGCCCCATAGGCGATTATGTTAAGCAAATTCCCCCTATTTCTGGAATTTTTTTATGTTGTACAAATTTTATGTTATACAAACCGTTTGTTATACAAGGGCCCACTGCATTAGAAAAGCAGCAGATGTCATAGTTAAGCTATGCTAGTTACATAATTTGTCTAAACCTCTTCCTTGCAAATATAGGAAGTTTTATCGGGGCAGAATATTTTCTTCCGCAGTCTCACAAACAAGGAGAAAAACAACCTGTGATTTTTTTCATTCCTGCATGGAAGAATGCGACAAGCAAAGACATACATAGTCTGCTTTCCAGAACTTGGTACTGACTGACTTCTTGCTTCTGAACCTGAGGTTTCTGTTAAGTGTGATCTATCTTTGTCAAGCCATATGTCGAAGAACCTTAATAGTCAAGATGGAACTTGTTCATAGCTTTCTTTGTGTCCATGCCTGTGTTCCCTTGTGTGAACTGCTGAATTGCTCTGTGGTATACAGATCTGGCTGTGGAACCAGAGTTCAGGAGTTTGATTCCACTCTGGGCCTCCTTGATCCACTGGACTTGATCAATTGAGTCCCTTCCAGCTTTGCAGTTCTAAGATTATCATATTATTGTTGCAACTTGGTGGAAAATGTCGGCTGTGAGCTTGAAAGCGAGGACTGCCTCGTCGTTGTTTTAATTGATATGTCAGGCATATTCAGAGCCTTTTCAGCTTTTTACCACAGGGAGTCCATAAATAAATAGACAGATCCTGGATGAGTGTGTGTCCTTCAGCTTTCAGCTTTCAGTGTGCTGTGTAGGCTGTGGCGTTAAGACCCCATCTGTGTTCTTCAGTTGATACGGCGCTGAATGGAGGTCTCTTCTGTAAAACAGAAGCTGCGGTGCAGAATGAATCAACCAGCAGGGTCCCTGGCAAAAGATGGCATTGGTTCCAGCCAAATCCCGGTTCCACAGACAAAAGAGTACAATGTGTAGCTGTGGTTAAAAGCTGGCTGGGCTTGACCTGCAGAGCAAGTTCTTCTGTGAGCTTTGCCTGAATGTGTGAATGAGAAAGAAAGGAAGAGAAACAAAAATTAGCTTGTGATTTCAGAGGTGCCAAATGGACTGCAAGCTTGAATTTACATCGGGGAGGTAGTCGAAAGCCCGGTAGGAGGTCATTCTGCAGGCTTGTCTGCTCATTTCATCACAATTTCACCATCCAACTGCAAATGAACAGCTGGGAAAAGGAGGAAAGTAGTGAAAGAGTGACATTGTGTGTGTGTGTTTTTAAGGGAAGTTGTTTTCAACAGTTCGCTCTTCGTGTAATATGGCTGGCATCAGGAGACACAAAGGGGTAGCTTTTTGTTGCTGTGACAGACTTGGAATACATTTCCCTTTTATCGGGACCGAGAACGGAGCAATACAGTAGCTCTTTTGTCGGCAGCTTACGACACAGCTAAAAGTGCTGTTTTAGGGATGGAGAAAAAGTTGTGTACTCATCTGCAAGCTGGTATTTTATTGTGGGCAGATTAAAGCTACCCTTTGGCCCAGGAATTTAAAGCTTCTTGTGGGGCACATTTGAGATGTTTCCATTTGTAAGGGCATCCAAAAGTACCCTGCTGAATCAGAGCAGGTACTTCTGTACGGTGGGTTGCTGTGGTTAAAATGTTGAACCAGAACTTGTATATTAGACTAGGACTGAAGCCATGAAATTCAATGGTTTACCTTGGGTCAGTTCACTTTCTTAATCTACCTCACGGGGTTGTTGTGAAAGTAGTGTGACAAGAAGGAGAGCCGTGCTGAATTACTTTAACCACGGTCATAACTGGGTTTCCTTCGTATATAAATTTCCTGCGTATTTTTTTTGGGAGCGGTCACGTGGTTCTTAATGAGCAGTTGGTGTCCTCTCCTCTGTGTAATACCTTCCTATTCTGGTTCTGTCCTAACCTCTGTACTATGCATTTTGTCCTCCTTTCTGGCTACAGTTTCTCAGGCTCCGTCTTTTAAGCTGGGGAGAAAGGGGAGAAACTGAATTTACTGCGTATTTCCAGTGTCCTGTCGTTGCAACAGAAGCAAACAAGTAAGCATTTTCGTGCGACGTTTCTAAATCCAGCTCCTGGCAGTGGTTTAGGAAACTTCGCTGAAACTGCTGTTCGAGGGGGGTGGTCGGCCGGGAGCAGAATTTGCTTTTCTTCCTGGTTAGCACGCGGTCTTTCACTGCGTAGTTCGCCGACAGCAAACTACTCAGAAAACACAGGTATGGCCATGGTCTTTGTGCTCTTAAAGAAGAGATGAGAGAGAAACAAAATGAGTAATTACGATGGGCTTATAGTCCAGGAGTGAGAAATCTTATTCAGTCTGAAGATTGTATTCCCCACAACTAACGTTCCCAGGAGTTGCATAACCGTAGTCGGCATGATCACAACCAAAGTGGGTAGAGGCAAAACCAACTGGACAGATATTACACATCTGACACAGCACCCATCAGAGTTTTTCCTAGAGGTCCACAATTAAGGATGAAGTCCATTATCTTTCCCTCCACCTGTTCCTCAGGAACTGATCTTAGGAGATGCGTGGCTGGGGTAAATGGATGCTCCAAAGAATGATCACGGTTTACTGCCACTGCGGGCTCTTGTCAACAGAGTTATATGTACCTTTCATTTGCTCTGGAATCTGCATTAATAGTAACCCTAGTATTAAAATGGTGTTCTTTCTATAACACTGTACTTTCCCCCCTCTTTGACCTCCTAGATGGTCCCATCTTGCTAGATTCAGTTCTGTAGGACAGGGTTTAGTCCTATGGTTGTATCCCAAGAATTTTAGTAGCCAATTCTTTGCATTTCACTTAGCATTTCAGCACAGGGAGGCATGCATTAACTTTGCTGAGCATCCATGGATTTCTGTGGAATCTTGGAAAGCAGAAGAGTACAGGGCATGTACAGCAGAAAAACAGAACAGTGCTATATCATGTTGAGAGAAAAATTGGGGTTGCAGGAAGAAAAAAATTGGGGTTGCAGACCAAAGTGAATACCACCACTTTAGATCATGCAACCTACTAGAGTTTTGTTTGCTTTTAACAGCCAACAAGTGCAGTACAACAGTGAAGCAAAAATGTGTTGGGTACTGTAGAGAGACTCCTGACAGAGCCCAGTGCTAGTTTTCTTGTATCCATATTAGACATGGGCACGGCTCGGCGAAATTGTCGTTTCCGTTACGTAACGGAAACGGTAACGATAATTATGCCGTCAGAACTCGAACTTGAACCGAAAAAAGAAAAATTTGGTCGGGTTTTTCGTTTCCGTTTGTGGCATCGCGGCGATCGCGCAATGCGAAGCACAGAAAAAGTTTTTTAAAGTTTTTTTTAAAAAACCCCGACTCCCGTCCAAAAAAGCAGGCGAAAATATGCCTGCCTGAGGCTTCGCCACCTACCAGAGGGGTAGTTTCTGGGGGGTCCCCGGCCTTTCCCCCCCTCTTCTCCTGTCCTGGGCTGCTTGCACCAGGCTGGGGGGGGTCATCCTCGTCGACTGTCTCGCTGCATGCCATGCGGTGGGGGGGAATCCAAAATGGTGGCCGCAATTTTTCTTTTGAAATCGTGGTCAAAAAACACACCAAATCACCACAGAAACATGTGAAATTTATTTATTTTAAATGCCTGAATTTTTATAGTAGCAGCAGTGGGTTTTTTATAGCAATAAAATGTCGTATTGATTTTATTTTATTTTATTTTATTTTAGACCTGCCCATTTGGGCTGGGCATGGGATGGGACCATGCATTTTTTTTTGAACCATTCCACCAATGGCATCACCAGGTTTTTGACTGACACTTCTGGATGTCTCGGAGGGCATAAAAAGCCGAGGCACCTTCCAGAAATCGCAGTCGGGTGTATGGATGTGGTTGAGGGAGGAGGGCTGGCTGCTGGTGCTGGTGTGATCCGATCGAGATTGAGGAAGGAGGCTGGAGGCTTTAGGATTTAAGTTAGGCAGGCAGGGAGGGAATTGAATTTAGAAAATAATTTCTTTGATTCCCTGCAGCTTTGTCTGCTGGAGGGAATAGCAGTTTATTCTTTATTTCTTCTCTGGCAGTTTGAGGATTTTTTTCTGATATTGGATAAAGGGGGAGGTTCGACTGGGAGTGAGAGGTGTGGATTTATTTTAAAAATATATTATATACTACCATTTATTTTCTATTTTCCCAACTTCAATTTGCTTGCACACACACACATTTGGGGTGCAAGCCAAGAACAGAACCTCTATCCTAAGTGATATCCTAACTGCCCACTCGCCCGTCCACCCGCGCCGCCACCCACCTGTGGCCCGCGCCGCCGCCCGCCTACTCACCCGCCCGCAGCCACCGCCCGCCCATGGCCCCCCGCCACCGCCGCCCGCCCGCACCTCCCCCCCTGCCACCCACACCCCCGCCCTGCCCGCCGCCTAGGGCGCAAAAACACCTAGCGCCGGGCCTGATTGTGGAACGCCCCTATGCTCTGGGGTCAAATCACGCTAAATCGCGGTGGAAATGACAAACGACAAACGGAAATGACAAATTTTTGAAAATTTTTGCGACAAACGGAAATGACCCAAAACGGACCCATTCCGACAAACGAAAACTCGAAACATCATTTTTTCTGGTCGTGCCCATGTCTAATCCATAGCAAAAAACTTATGACAGACAACTGAGATGAAAACATACATTGTATTTGAACATTCAGCATAAGGAGCTTAACTTCAGCATAGTAACAGTCTCACACTATAGACACAACACATAGTTTACTCACGACACCTCAATCAGCATGAATGCCCTTGCGCAAGGAGCAGTAACAAATGGTTTGTATGAGCTGTTTTTATATTGATCCCAGCCGCTTCATTTCCGTTCACCTGCCTGTGGCTCCTGTACCCTCGGACCTTTCCAGAAGGTCCCTCTCCCTCCCTTTGTTCCACCTGGGGTTTGTGTCAGCTGAGAGGTGTGCCTGGCCCTTGAAGAGCCTTCAGCTTCTGTACCCTTGGAGGGCTTTTTAGACCGGCTGGACTCTTCACAGAGGACCCTCTCCCTCCCTTTGTTCCACCTGGGGTTTGTGTCAGCTGAGAGGTGTGCCTGGCCCTTGAAGAGCCTTCAGCTTCTGTACCCTTGGAGGGTTATTTAGACCGGCTGGACTCTTCACAGAGGACCTCTCCTTCCCTTTGTTCCACCTGGGGTTTGTGTCAGCTGAGAGGTGTGCCCGGCCCTTGAAGAGCCTTCAGCTTCTGCTCCCTTGGAGGGCTTTTTAGACCGGCTGGACTCTTCACAGAGGACCCTCTCCCTCCCTTTGTTCCACCTGGGGTTTGTGTCAGCTGAGAGGTGTGCCTGGCCCTTGAAGAGCCTTCAGCTTCTGTACCCTTGGAGGGCTTTTAGACCGGCTGGACTCTTCACAGAGGACCTCTCCTTCCCTTTGTTCCACCTGGGGTTTGTGTCAGCTGAGAGGTGTGCCTGGCCCTTGAAGAGCCTTCAGCTTCTGTACCCTTGGAGGGCTTTTAGACCGGCTGGACTCTTCACAGAGGACCCTCTCCCTCCCTTTGTTCCACCTGGGGTTTGTGTCAGCTGAGAGGTGTGCCTGGCCCTTGAAGAGCCTTCAGCTTCTGTACCCTTGGAGGGTTTTTTGGACCGGCTGGACTCTTCACAGAGGACCTCTCCTTCCCTTTGTTCCACCTGGGGTTTGTGTCAGCTGAGAGGTGTGCCTGGCCCTTGAAGAGCCTTCAGCTTCTGTACCCTTGGAGGGCTTTTTAGACCGGCTGGACTCTTCACAGAGGACCCTCTCCCTCCCTTTGTTCCACCTGGGGTTTGTGTCAGCTGAGAGGTGTGCCCGGCCCTTGAAGAACCTTCAGCTTCTGTACCCTTGGAGGGCTTTTTAGACTGGCTGGACTCTTCACTGAGGACCTCTCCTTCCCTTTGTTCCACCTGGGGTTTGTGTCAGCTGAGAGGTGTGCCCGGCCCTTGAAGAGCCTTCAGCTTCTGTACCCTTGGAGGGCTTTTTAGACCGGCTGGACTCTTCACAGAGGACCCTCTCTCTCCCTTTGTTCCACCTGAGGTTTGTGTCAGCTGAGAGGTGTGCCTGGCCCTTGAAGAGCCTTCAGCTTCTGTACCCTTGGAGGGCTTTTTAGACCGGCTGGACTCTTCACAGAGGACCTCTCCTTCCCTTTGTTCCACCTGGGGTTTGTGTCAGCTGAGAGGTGTGCCCGGCACTTGAAGAGCCTTCAGCTTCTGCTCCCTTGGAGGGCTTTTTAGACCGGCTGGACTCTTCACAGAGGACCCTCTCCCTCCCTTTTTGTGTCAGCTGAGAGGTGTGCCTGGCCCTTGAAGAGCCTTCAGCTTCTGTACCCTTGGAGGGCTTTTTAGACCGGCTGGACTCTTCACAGAGGACCCTCTCCCTCCCTTTGTTCCACCTGGGGTTTGTGTCAGCTGAGAGGTGTGCCTGGCCCTTGAAGAGCCTTCAGCTTCTGTACCCTTGGAGGGTTTTTTAGACTGGCTGGACTCTTCACAGAGGACCTCTCCTTCCCTTTGTTCCACCTGGGGCTTGTGTCAGCTGAGAGGTGTGCCTGGCTCTTGAAGAGCCTTCAGCTTCTGCTCCCTTGGAGGGCGTTTTAGACAGGCTGGACTCTTCACTGAGGACCTCTCCTTCCCTTTGTTCCACCTGGGGCTTGTGTCAGCTGAGAGGTGTGCCCGGCCCTTGAAGAACCTTCAGCTTCTGTACCCTTGGAGGGCTTTTTAGACCGGCTGGACTCTTCACAGAGGACCCTCTCCCTCCCTTTGTTCCACCTGGGGTTTGTGTCGGCTGAGAGGTGTGCCCGGCCCTTGAAGAGCCTTCAGCTTCTGCCCCCTTGGAGGGCTTTTTAGACCGGATGAATTGCAAGATGGCGGGCGGCAGCAACAGCGCCCTCCTCAAACCGTTATGGGTTGGGGATTGGAACTTCGATTTTGCTCCCCCCCCCTGCTGGACTGTTGTGGGTTTAGGGTGAGGAGCTTCTCAATCTTGCTCCCCCACCCACTACCGGACTGCTGTGGGTTTGGGGGTGCGGAGCTCTCCATTCTGCTCCCCCCCTTACCCAATGAGGATACTGGACATTGTGGTGCCCTGGGACTACCATCTGCTGAAGACTGAGGTTGTCTTGCTTCCGTTTGCTGGGCCCAATCTGGCCCTGAGGCCGTTGCTGGCCCATCCGACAGTTGCCGGCCGGCCTCCATTGCTTCTTGCCTCCATTCTCCCTTGACATCAGCCGCCTGGAACCTCCAAACATCGACCACCGACCATCTCTGCGAGACGCCTTTGCGCTCCTCTTTTGCCCCTCCCCCCCTGCCTGGGCTGTGAGCTCATTAATATGCTTTTTGTTTGTTTGTTTGTTTGCCTTTGCTTTATATTTGTAACCGATTTGTTTTATTGATGCGTTTTGCATTTTGATTTTTGATTTTTAGTTGTATTTAGTATTGTTGTTGTGGTTGTGTTGATTTTTTTTTCTTCCTTCCATCCATCAGCCACCATGCAGGCAGGGACCGCCATACCAGTCGTGTCGGACCGTGGTCGGTACGCTAGGGGCTGGAGGGTTAGTCGGGTAAGAAGAACTCGGGCCAGGCATCTTGCGCCTGTCCCCCGTTCTGACCCTCCAGCTCACTGTCACGTGCCTGGGAGCCACTCCGCCAGCGCCTCCGATCTTTCTTGCCTTCTGTTGAATGCCAGGTCGGTGCATAATAAAATTCCCATTATTTATGATACCATCGTTGATGGGAAGGCCGACCTGGCGTGCATCACCGAGACCTGGGTGGGTGAAGAGGGGGGGGCTTTGCTCTCCCAGCTTTGCCCTCCTGGGTTTCTGGTGCAGGGGGCAGGAAGATCGGAGGGACGTAAGGGGGGTGGGGTGGCCATTGTGTACAGAGATACCATTCATGTCAACAGGGCCTCAACGTTGGTGATTCCAGGGTTGGAATGTGTCCACCTGTTGGTTGGGCAGCGGGACAGGTTTGGCATTGTGCTCGGTTACCGTGCTCCCCGCAACCCAGCACAATCCCTACCAGAGCTCGCCGAGTTCATCGCCGCTGCTTTGTTGAGAACCCCACGCCTTTTGGTGGTGGGCGACCTCAACATGCATGTCGGCGGTGAACTGTCTGGTGCTGCTCTGGAATTCATGAAGTCCATGCCCTTCATGAACCTGTCCCAGCATGTTTTATGCCCAACACACAGATCTGGACACACCCTGGATCTGGTATTTTCCTCCGCGTCTGAGGACTCGTGTCTGAGGGTGTGGGACCTTGTTCCCACCCCCGTGTCATGGTCAGACCACCACCTGCTGTCTTTCTCTGTATCAATCGCCGCCCCACCCCGCGGGGACCCTCAGCCCGTTGTTTGGGCTCGCCCCCGTAGACTCCTCAACCCTGATCGGTTTCGGGAAGTCCTCGGGGAGCCTCCTGGCGGACTGGCTGACGATCTGGTTGACTCTATGGTAGACCAATGGTTCGACGAAACATCACGAGCTGTCGACCAGATCGCCCCTAGGCGCCTCATCCGCTGCAGAGCTCGTTCCTCTCCGTGGTTCACGGAAGAAGCGATGAAGCATGAACGGAGGAGGCTGGAGCGCAGCTGGAGGAAGAACCGGACGGCTACCAAGAAGGCTGCAGTCATCGCTCAGTCCAGGCGCTATGTTCATGCACTCAGGGTGGCTAGAAGATCTTATAACACCCTGAGAATTAGTGAGGCCTCGAACCGCCAAGCGGAATTGTTCCGTGTTGTTCGCGACCTCACTAATCCTGGACTGACTAGGCCTCCTCCTACTGATTTCAGTAGTGAGAACTTTGCAGCCTTTTTTCGATCGAAAATAGAGGCCATCCGTTCCGGTTTCGAATCCTGTTGCCATAGCCCACTCTCGGCATCCCCGGCGGCTGTGCCCCCTCGGTCTCCTCGCATGGTTGAGTTTGGGCCTGTCACCTCCCTTGAGGCCTCCAGGGCTATTGCCCATTGCCGGCCCGCGTCCACCCCTTCGACCCTTGCCCTTCATGGCTCATGAAAGCAGTTGCCACGAACATCTCAGGGTGGGCTTCGATCATCGCCACGGCCTCCTTCAGGGAAGGGATTTTCCCTTCCCGTCTGAAGGAGACCGTGGTAAAGCCCATCCTGAAGAAACCGAGCTTAAATTATCCAACTTTCGCCCGATCGCTAACGTTCCTTTATGGGCAAGGTGATCGAGAGGGTGGCCGCGATCCGGCTTCAATCCTATCTGGAGGCCGAGCATGCCCTGGATCCGTTCCAGTCTGGGTTCAGGCCTGGTCGGGGGACCGAGACAGTCTTGGTCGCTCTGCAAGATGACCTCATCCGGAGGGCCGACGGGGGGTGTTCCTCCCTGTTGGTCCTCCTGGATTTGTCAGCGGCCTTTGATACCGTCGACCACAGTATCCTGCTGGATCGGCTCTCCGAGGTTGGGATCGGAGGCACTGTTCACAGTTGGTTCCGGTCCTTCCTCGGGACCGCCCCAGCAGGTTCAGCATGGGGCGAGATGTCGGCCCCTTGGATACTCCCTTGCGGGGTTCCACAGGGTCGTCTCTCTCTCCCATGCTGTTCAACATTTACATCAGGCCGCTGGCTGAGGTCATTAGGAGGCATGGAGTCTGCTGCCATCAGTACGCTGATGACACGCAGCTCTATGTCTCCTTTTCTACCGCTGCAGATGAGGCTGTCCGGACCCTCGATCAGTGTCTGGGCGCAGTCATGGAATGGACCAGGGCTAACAGGCTCAAACTCAACCGATAAGACCGAGGTCATGTTCTTTGGGGCTTCCTCATCCAGCTACGGTGGCCCGTATCCCACCTTGGAGGGTGTTTCCCTCAGGCCATCGGACTGTGTCCGAAATCTGGGCGTAGTCCTGGACCCGGCGCTCACCCTGGAAGCCCAGGTGTCCGCCGTGTCCAGGGCTGCCTTTTTCCATCTTCGGCGTATTGCCCAGTTCCGTACCTGGATGAGGACTCCCTCAGAACTGTGGTCCAGGCACTGGTGATCTCTAGACTGGACTATTGCAACGCGCTCTACATGGGGTTGCCCTTGACTCTCATTCGGCGCTTGCAGCGGGTCCAAAATGCAGCAGCCAGACTGGTGGCTGGTGTGCATCGATTCGAGCACATCACCCCAGTCTTGGCTCGTCTGCACTGGTTGCCCGTTGCAGCCCGAATTAGATTCAAGGTCCTGGTTTTGGTTTACAAAACCCTCCATGGCCTAGGACCTGGCTACCTGACAGAGCGGATCGACCAGCGGTCAACTTCGGCCCGTCCGACTAGGTTGTCGCGGGCGCACATGCTGCGTGTGGCCACGCCTAGGGAGGCTCGGAGAACTTCCACCCGTACCCGAGCCTTCTCTGTGGCTGGCCCAACCCTATGGAATCACCTACCAGCAGAAGTGCGCCTTGCAGAGTCCCTGCCTGCCTTCCGGAAGGCGCTGAAAACCCTTCTCTTCCGGGAGGCGTTTGGCTGACACAATTTTTTTCTTTTTTTTTTTTTTTTTTTTTAGTTAGTCCCGCCATCTGCTGCAGCCGTTTTGTTTTATTGTTTATTTCAGTTGTTGTTTTAATTTGTTGTCTGTACATTTATTGTAAACCGCCCGGAGTTCCTTTCAGGAAGACGGGCGGTATATAAGCTGTATAAATAAATAAATAAATAAATAAGCCTCAACTGTATGTGTTTACCTGGCCTACATTCACTGAACAACTCAGAGCTACTGCAACTTCAAGTCTTTCTACCTGAGTTTGTTCAATGTTTCTATTGACCTGAACCAAAACATAAATCTTGACAGGTCACCTACTCTCAGGACACAGGTCCTGGTAACTCCAATGAACTTATGTCGTGAAGTACAGCGGACCCTCATATAACAAACAGTTTGTATAACATAAAATCTGTACAACATAAAAATGGTCGCGATTAGGGATTACTCTGTTTTCAATGCATTCCTATGGGAAATTTGTATAAAGGAAAATTTGCTTAACATAATTTCATTTGGAACGAATTAATTCCTTTATACAAGGTACCACTGTACATGAGAAGAATCAAATGGGTTGTTTTCATCTTCTTGTTCAATCCAGCAGCTCTACTGTGCTTGATTTTGTCCGGGCTTTGCTTCACAAAGGGAAAAGACAGAAGTCTTATGATGTGGCATTTTACACAAATGGTGGGAATCACATTATGAGGAGGAAAAAATGCGCTTCTTGTCTCTCATTGGAGATGAGAAAGGACACATGGCTTAGTGAACATTTGGCGAGTGACAGTGGCCAGGACAGCCTGTCCCATTGAGAATGACTAATTTGTGGTCACACAGGAGAGTAGATCACAATTTGGAAGGTTTGTGGAATGGCCCACTATGATCTATGTCCCAGTGATCACATGATATATGGGATAAAACTTCTAGGCCAGGCATGTCCAAACTTTGCCCTCCTGATGTTTTGGACCACAACTCCCAGAATTTCAAGCCTGTATTTCCAAAGGCAAAGGACTGTGGGAATTGTGGTCCAAAACATCTGGAGAGCTGAAGTTTGTACATGCCTGTTCTAGGCCCAACTGTTGAGCTTCTACTCTTGAGGGCCAGGCTGGGGTGGTTCCCTGGTGGATTGAAGGGTCATTTCTGAAGGGCAATCACGTGCATGGATTGCAGCTTTCTGATGACATCCTGATTTCTTCAGATGTCTATTAGAGATGGGCTTTTCATCATGGAAGTGGTCAGCTTCCGAAATGAAACACAGGAGACCAGCTGGTGTCCGGAACCAGAGAAACTCAATCAACCAACCCCTTACCTTGCGCTGGGGTCACACGGGGCTAAACTCCAACAAGGAAGAAGCCTCTGTCATCATTGTTCCTCCTCCCTAGCACTGGCCAATCAGGAGCTGTGTAGGAAAACACATCATCCTGCCTCCCTGTCTGATTGGCCAGCTCCAGGGAGAAGGAAAGACAACATTGAGCTGGTCCAATATCGATCTTTTAATGTTTACGGTATCCTTGGACCAACTTCTAATGACCAACATAGTCCTTTTTAATAGTTGCAGACAGTCTGGGTTAAAAAAAAGAAAAGAGGAACTCTAGGAAAGCATGACAAAAATAATTCTAAAAAATATCCTGACACGAAGCAGAAAATAAGTTTTTAAAATGGTTCATATTATTTATCCTGCACTGAGCTATGGGTTGGACGCATAGGCCCCTCATGAAACTACAGGCCCCTTCCAACTTCATTATTCTATGATTCAATGCTTTATTAAAATAAGGAGAGATGTGGGCTGATGGCAACTGTAAGCAGCAGCAACAGATCTTATATACACTGTAAGGCAGTTTACAGATTCAAAAGCATCTGTCTGTCTGGGATTAAAGCAGGAAAGACCAGGCAGCTTTATTTAGACATTCTCAAATAAAGGGGGTTTGTAGGCTACCTGGGGACAGAATAAACTCCGGATCCACTCCACTCTGCTACTACTGTAGTTCTTATTTTGCACCCTCCTAGAGTATCAGAATCTTAAAAAAAAACACTTTGAGAAAGGAGATGCCTCGTGGAAGTTCTGGGAGCAGTGCTTTTTCATTTGTTTCATTATCTATTATCACACCATTCTTCAGAGAGGTCAAAGCATCTTCCAAGGCTTTCCTCTGTCCTCAAAAAGTCCTGTGAGTTAAGTTAAATAGAGAGTGAATAACTATTCCAAGAGCATTCAACCAACCGGTTTTATGGACAATATGAGAACCTAGATGTCTAGATTTAGGGATCAGAACTAATCCTACACTCTTAAACCGAGGATAGACAATCTTTAATGACCCAAGGAATGATCTCTTAGCTCCAGGACAATATTGATGCTTTGCACTTTTTAACAAATGCTTTGCATCTTCTAAACCAATGTGTACAACATAAGGTGGGGCCAGGTGGTATTCATTTTTAGAGAAAATTTGTACTAAAAGTATGATTCTGCCACTGGCTCTGTATGTGGTTCCCCACTCCCCACCCCCTGAGCAAGGAGCACAAAATCCTGTCCGCGCTCTAAACATACCACCACCAAAAAGCACTACATACAGTCTAAAGCAGGTGTGAAGTACTGCAATCCGGAGCAGGAAATAGCACTGAGAGGCAAGTCTGAAGTGAAAACCCATCCCCATGCAGGGTTACAAATATGTCTTCCAATTCAATTAACTTGAAAATAGCGTACTTTAGCTTGTATTCTGCCAGGCAAACAGACATATTGCTTGGACATGAGAGGTGGGGAGCAGATCAGAGATATTGCACGGACAGAGGAACGGTTGAACGTCCCTTCCCAGGGAGCTGCTACTCAGATCATAATCAAAACCCTCTCTTTAGTCCTTCTGAGGTTCACAGTGACAAGCAAAGGTCAGGTATCCGGTCACTGCTCACATAGGCTCTGAGCAATCCTAGCGTGAGAGAAGTCTACCATGGAGAAAGGAGCGTGCAGGAGGGGAATTAGAGACACGGTGACTGCCAAGAGCATCCAGATTGGCAGATAAGGTGCAGAGAATATAAGGCTCAACAAGGCATTTCCCCAACCCTGACTAAGTCATGGCCTCCACATCAAGCGCTGATCGGATTGGACATCTTGTGGGCAGGAAGACCAAGAATTGCCTTTTCCTTGACCTCTGTCAGGTCCCATTCACTTTGGAAATGTTACAGTATATATCAAGCATTGGTTAGAAGATTCAACAGCAGATCATTCAGACTGGACTTCCCTGATCATGCTGATAATGGATGACGCTTGATAATTCACCTCCTAACTCTGCCTCTGGCTTTGATCTTTGAATTGTCCTAAATGGTTTATTTATCTGCTGCTGTTCCTTTTGTTTATCACCGATGCTACTGATTTTTGTAAATGTTTAACATTGTTTGTAGTTATTTCCATGTGATTGTATTATGTTTTGTTTACTGTTGTTTATCACCCTAAGCACATCCGATCTCGCCTGATTTTGGAAGCTAAGCAGGGTCAGCCCTGGTTAGCACTTGGATGGGTGACCACCAGGGAATACCAGGTTTTGTAGGTGCCTGGAATAGGAACTGGGAAACCACTCCAGTATTCCTGTCAAGAAAACTTCATGGACATGGGGTCACAAAGAGTTGGTCATGACTGTAATCACACACACACACACACACACACACACACACACACACACACACACACACACACACACACACACACACACACACACACACTGCCCAGAGTGTCCCCTGGCTAGTTCAGTGGTATACAAATTAAATAAATAAATGAATAAATAAATTGCACTGGACATTAGATAATTAAACAGGTGTCAGCTCAGGACACATCTTGATTGATTGATTGATTGATTGATTGACTGACTGACTGACTGACTGATTGATTGATTGTGTTTCTATCCCACCCATCTGGAGGGCTAACATCAACGTCAGAAGATGTAAATCTAAATCTAAACACATCACCAAAAAGAGCATAAATAAGGATTTCCAGGCATCATTATATAACAAAAACCATGTCACAACCTTTAGAACATTTAAATATTTATATACTCTATTATTTACAAAAAAAAATTAGCCACCCCACTACCAAGTGGTATCTGGGCAGCATACTACAATATATTTAAATTATTAAACAACATAACAATTCAAAACCATCAAAAGGATGATTAAAAAAAACAATATACAAATAATAATGTCCAGCTTCTTATGAGTCCATCTAAAAGGTCACTATCTAATTAAAATGCTGGCTGCTAACAGGAAGGTCTTTGCCTGATGCCCAAAAGCCAAAAGCGTTGGTGCCAAGCGGATCTCCATTGGGAGGGCATTCCAAAGTTGGGGGGCAACTCTCGAGAAGGCCCTATTTTGACATGCCACCCCCCACACCTCTTTGAGGGATGGCACCTTCAGCAGGGCCTCCTGGCCTGATCTTAAGGTAAGTGCAGGCTTGTATGGAAGAAGGAGGTCCATTAGATAACCAGGTTCCAAACCATTTAGGGCTTTATATGTAAGCATAAACACTTTGAATTGGGCCCTGGCAGCAGCTGGTAACCAGTGTAAATTTTTCAGAACTGGCATCATGATATGAGTCCATGTGGGTGCACCATTCACCAGCCAGTTCTGTACCAGTTGCAATTGCCGGACTGTCTTCAAAGGCTGCCCCACATATAGCGCATTACAGTAGTCCAATTTGGTTATTACAGTAAAAATAAGATTGTAGGCAAGATAGTTTAAGCTTGACATCTGCTTTGAGGTTGGAGCTGGCTCAAGACAAGCCAGCCTATAAAGCCAGGTTTTTAGTGACCTTTTAAAGGAATCCAGGGAGGTGGGCATTAGAATCTCTGACAGATTGTTCCAAAGTGATGGAGTTGCTGCCAAGAAGGCACGACTTTTAGTTTTTTTCTCCTTTCATACATCTCTTGGGGTTAACTATCTTAATTGCTCTGTCTGAGTGGAATGGGTTTTATGGGCTGTTAGAGTCATTATCCTTATTATCTCGGTCATATACTGGATAACTTCTGAAAACACAGGTCCTAACCTCCCCATATACTGTACTGTACATGGGGTTTTCTAGATTGTAAGAAAAGTGATAAAAAGAGGCTAGGGCCTCTCTCTCTCTGTCTGTGCGTCTGTCTGTGCGTATTTTATATATAGTATATACATAATACATAGACAGAGACAGAGACAATTGGTGCTAAGCGCGACAATACTGTACCTGGTGCTGGGGTAGGGTTTTCCCTTGTCACTCTTTGTTCCCACTTTCTGTTCCGAGACAAGACACCGTGTAGTAACGACTGTCACACAACAAAACATTCGTTTCTCTCAGAAAAATGTGTCCGTTTTTTTTTTTTTAACTTTTCAGAAGAAAAATATCGGAAAAGAATTTTAAGCAAAAAAAAAAAAAAAGGAAAAGGTAGCTAGACAAATTCAGTGTTTGTCACAGTCCAAGACTGTGAGGTAACACTTGTCACGAGACAATTTATCATGATGACCATGGGAACACTGAAACAGGGACAAAACCACATGATCACGACCAACGCTGCCACAGTACAAAACTAGTCGCGGAACAAAGAAGGACGTGAAGTGACTGCCGTAGACAGAGACAGAGACAGAGAGAAACAGAGACAGACAGAGAGGCACACACACAGAGAGAGACAGACAGACAGTCCTGGCCTCTTTTTATCACATTTTTCTTACAATATCCAGTATTTTGCTGTGATAAGACTATATATTTGTCTTAAATGGTTAGACTAAAAACTGAGGGAAGTAAGCCAAGGAGAGAACCACTTGGCTCTGAAACCAAGTTTGGGTTGGAAAAGGGGTGGTCATCTTATACATGGGGGCTTCTTATAGACAGAGAAATACAGGTGTATATAAACACTCAGGATGGAGTCGTTGGGTAGGCACTGGGACTTTGCAACTTGCCCAAGGCCCCACAGGCTGGTTCCAGTATCTAACATTTTCCGAATATGAATGGAATATGTAGAACTTCTCTGTCCCCCACCTCTTCCCACAAAGGGGCTCATTGCTGCTCCTTGCCTCTTTTTATCACTTTTTTCTTACAATCTAGAAAACCACATATTTGAGTGTGGAGGAGTCTTTTCTATGCTTAACTGAAACGAAGCAAAATGAAATAAAGTAAAATAATATCTAACATAACCTTGGGCCTTAATTGCATCCATGTGTAAGCTGAAACGAGGGGAAATACTTCCCTTCCTAACACCATTTATATTATTTTCTTTATATCCGTCGTGTCTAGTGCATGACTCAAACATGATAATTCATTACAAATGAACTCCTCTGTTGAAAATGTTTCATATTTTCCAACATCTTTATTCATTACCCTTTTCTTTTCACCTCCTCCACACATAAAATGTTCCATTTTGTTCATAACACACTCAATGGCTGTCTGTTCACCTGCAAAATAGTCACCAATTCATGCCTTTATGTAAAAGATTGTCTCATTCATTCTTGGCAGATCACTTATTCATCACTCTAGAACAATAACAGCAAACTCAAATAATATTCCACTGGTTTTATTTCTACAACCTTCCTCAATACCCCAGATCCCATTTTATTTGGTGTTGTGTGCTGTCAAGCTGCCCTTGATTGATGGCAACCCTGAGAATCAGAGATCCTCAAAATATCCTGTCCTCAACAGCTCAGCTCAGCTCTTGCAAATGAAAGTCTGTGGCACCCTTAGGCAACCAGTCCATCTTGTATTTGGTCTTCCTCTTTTCCTGCTGTCTTCCACATTTCCCAGCCTTATTATTTTCCCCGGAGAATCCTGCCTTTTCATTATATGTCCCAAATAGGACAGCCTGAGTTTCAACATTTTGCCTCCTGAGATAGCTCACGCTTGATTTGATGTAGATCCCACATTTGGTCCATGGTGCCATGAAGCTCTCCTACAACCAGTCCATGCTGTTTTCCTAATGCAATAATTTAAAATACATACTGTACTTTATCTCTTCAGGCACTGGAAATGATTTTTACAATTTAAACGGAATCACAATAGAGGAGCCTACCCTGTCCACCTTGCATGTTTAATTCAAGTTTAGCTTTATCTCTTACACGTGCAGAGGTAGAACCTCGATTCTCCCTCCCCAATCCTGTTAAAAACGGATCGTGAGTATTGCCGGGAGAAGAGCAGCTGCCAATTAAGAAGGATGCTGATAAACTAGAACAAGTTCAAAGGAGGGCACCAAGGATGATGCGGCAGCCAAGAAAGCCAGTGTTGCATCAGCAGAAGCATAATGTCTAGATTGAGGGAAGTTATAGTACCACTCTATTCTGCTCTGGTCAGACTCCACCTGGAGTACTGTGTTCAGTTCTGCGCATCTCAGTTTAAATAGGATGTTGACAACCTTGGACGGGTCCAGAGAAGAGTGACCAGGATAGTTAAAGGTCTGGAAGAAATGTCTTCCGAGGAACGGCTTAGGGAGCTGGGAATGTTTAGCCTTACAAAAAGAAGGTTGAGAGGGGATATGGTAGCCATGTTTAAATATTTGAAAGGATGTCGTATCAACGAGGGGGCAGGTTTGTTTTCCATTGCTTCACAGAGTAGGACGCAGGGCAATGGTCTCAAACTATAGGAAAAGAGATTCCATTTGAACATTAGGAAGAACTTCATGACAATTAGAGCTGTTTGGCAGTGGAATATGCTGCCCCGGAGAGTGGTGCAGTCTCCTTCTTTGGAGGTTTTTAAGCAGAGGCTGGATGGCCAACTGTTGTGAGTACTTTGATGGGGGTTCCTACATGGCAGGGAGTTGGATTGGATGGTCCTTGAGTTTTCTTCAATTCTATGATTCTACACTGAACACTGATAAGGTCAGGAAGACAGGAGATTATAGGAAATGATCTCATCCCATCAGGGCATTTAATCATTTTATCTAGTTGGGGTTTATTTTGATTGCTTGCAGATCTTCAAAACTTTTACTAACCCCTGGCTTGCTGTTTGACCTCTAAAAGGGAATATAGTATTCAGATTTCAACATGGGAGCTTTTCAGTGCAAAGTGCCTATTCTATATCCAGCCTATGGGGCTCTGCAATCCACACCACCACTTAGTACTTGTATGTTGATTATTTCATTTATTTTACTTTTAGCAGATGGATGTGTGCACTGAATGACATGGGGGTAGGAAGCATTTAAAATTCTAACTGGGAATGGGAAAATGTTTGTTTGTTAAATCAATCAATCAATCAATCAATCAATCAAATGGCATTTCATCAGTTACTTTTTATACTTTGGGTAAACAGAACCTCTGCTCTCCAACGCCACAAATCATAACATAAGAACATAAGAAGAGCCATGCTGGATCAGGCCAAAGGCCCATCTAGTCCAGCTTCCTGTATCTCACAGTGGCCCCACCAGATGCGTTTGGGAGCGCATGAGACTAGATATCTGTCTCCTGATACCACTCCCCTGCATCTGGCCCTTGAAGTACCCCCGTTTTAAGACTGGAGATTACACATCTCCATCATGGTTTGTAACCTGTGATGGCCTTTTCCTCCAGGAATCTGTCCAATCCCCTTTTGAAGGCATCCAGGCCAGATGTCATCACCACATCCTGTGGCAGGGAGTTCCATAGACTAACAACACACTGGATGAAAAAATATTTTCTTTTGTCTGTTCTTACTCTCCCAGCCCTCAATTTGAGTGTATGTCCCCTAGTTCTGGTATTTTGTGAGAGGGAGAAGAGCTTCCCTCTATCCACTTTACTCATGCCCGGCATTATTTTGTATGTCTCAATCATATCCCCCCTCAAGCGCCTTTTTTCCAGACTAAAGAGGCCCAAATGTTTTAGCCTTTCCTCATAAGGGAGGTGCCCCAGCCCAGTAATCATTTTAGTCGCTCTCTTCTGCACCTTTTCCAGTTCCACTATGTCTTTCTTGAGATGCGGTGACCAGAATTGTACACAATATTCCAGGTGAAGCCTTACTATTGTTTTGTATAATGGCATTATAATGTTGGCTGTTTTATTTTCAATCCCCTTTTTGAGAATCCCTAGCATGGAATTGGCCTTCTTCACCTTCATGGAGCTGTCCACCAACACACCAAGATCTCTTTCCTGATCTGTCATGGATAACTCAGAGCCCATGAGTTGATAGATAAAGTTTTGATTTTTTGCCCCAATATGCATTACTTTACATTTGGCTACATTAAAACGCATTTGCCATTTCGTAGCCCATTCCCCTTCTGGAGCTCTTCACAATCTTCTCTGGTTTTTACCACACGGAAAAGTTTTGTGTCATCTGCAAACTTGGCTACCTCACTGCTTATCCCTATCTCCAGGTCATTTATGAACAGATTGAAAAGCACGGGTCCCAGGACAGAGCCCTGGGGCACACCGCTTTTCACCTCTCTCCATTGTGAAAATTTCCCATTGACACCTACTCTTTGTTTCCTGGATCTCAACCAGTTCTCAGTCCATAAGAGGACCTGCCCTCTTATCCCCTGACTGTGCAATTTTCTCAGCAGCCTCTGGTGAGGGACTGTGTCAAAAGCCTTTTGAAAATCCAGATAGACTATATCCACCGGTTCACCCAAATCTACATGCCAGTTGACCTTTTCAAAAAATTCTAAAAGATTTGTCAGACAAGACTTACCCTTGCAGAAGCCATGCTGATTTTCTCTCAGCAAGGTTTGTTCTTCTATGTGTTTTAAGATTTTCTCTTGGATGAGGCTTTCCACCATCTTCCCTGGGACAGATGTAAGGCTAACTGGCCTGTAGTTTCCCAGGTCCCCCCTCCTTCCTTTTTTAAAAATTGGTGTGACATCTGCTATCCTCCAGTCCTCCGGCACTGTGGCCGTTTTAAGAGACCAGTTGCATATTACCGTTAAGAGATCTGCCATTTCATTTCTCAGTTCCCTATTAACCCTAGTAATATTTCTCTGAAATTCTCACCCTCCTTATGAGGCATGAAAGACAAATTTCATGAAAGCAAGGGGCAGGATTTACCCATCTACAAGTATGCTATGGTATACTAGTTAGAGAACACAGATGATAACTATGTTGGCTTCTACAGTGACAGGGAAATTGCACTAGATAGAGAACTCTTTGACTCTGCAATTCCATGTTTCTGCAAAGATGGCAAAGATAATTGTACTAAAGCAGTACAGGGGAAGAATTCTTCCAGTATTACTCATTCTTGACATGGTGGGGTAATTTCCTGATTCTGATGAGACTGCTTTCAGCACAAAAACAAGACAAGTGCTTTTCCACCCACATCAAGGCTTTCTGGAAGTTGTGACAAATGTCTCTCTACAAAGGCCCTTCCTTTCCCCCTAGGCTGTTATCTCACCTGGGGAAGATCCTGATCTTTGGAAGATCCTTTCCATTTCCTCCCATCATGTGACTGAAGATGTGGGATAGCAATTCCCATGTACAAAGGTTTTTTTAAAGCACAGTTCAGCCCCATGGCCAGCAGGTGGCACTAGGATTTAAAAAAGGACCAGCTGACTGGCACTAGGGGTGGGGGAAGTTTAAAAAACAGCGCCAGGGTGGCCAGCTGCCTGGCACTAGGAGGGTGGGGAAAATTTTTAAAAAAGAGTGCCAGACCAGTCAAAGGACCAGCTGACTGGCGCTAGGGGTGGGGGAAGTGGGGTGAAAAAACAGCACCCGATTGGCCCCAGGAACAGCCGATCGGTGCTAAGAGAAAAAATAAAACAAAACTGGATCATCTACGCCTGGCATGTCCAAACTTCAGCCCTCCAGATGTTTTGGACCACAAATCCCCAGTCCTTTGCCATTGGAAATACAGGCTTGGAATTCTGGGAGTTGTGGTCCAAAACATCAGGAGGGCCAAAGTTTGACCATGCCTGATCTACGCGGTCCCACAACATCTGCCTCCTTAAAAGGTGGATTTTTTTAAGCAAGGCAAAAAATTCCCTACCTCTCCGGTAAGTCTTGGAAACCTCACTTAAGGGGATGTTACCAGTTTCCCCCCCAAAAAAGCCTGGTGGCCATGGAGATGGCATTTTTGGACATGGTTTATCTATAAATTTAATCTGCATTTAAAGGGACATGGGATAGGGGCCTTAGTGAAGCAAAACACATATAAGAAGTAGCTCAGAAAGACGGTCTCATTTATCAACAAGACACAAACAACCCATCTACTGCTTCTGTGTGTTTTTTAATCTACGAGGGCAGCAGCTATAGTGGTTCTGGCTAATTTGCACAAAGATCTTTTGTTCGGTTGGAAGTACTTTCATCAGGATCAGCAGAAAATAGATCTTCACCTCACATATGAAGGGGGGACTTGGTAACTTAAACTCATGCACAAGAATGAGAAATGCGAGGATTACACCTTCAGTGTGCATAACGCTTTCCAAGGCTTTAAAGGGGATTTCTCCTGCCCCAAGGAGGTTAAAAGTTAAAGCATTGGACAGAAGAGGAGCAGAAGGAAGAGAGGAAGATGAAAGCATGTCTGAGGGAGGCTCGGAGAACTTTCACCTTAAAAATCCTACATAGCTGCTGTTGGTTAGAGTTGGCAATATGGAACGAAATGGCCTGAGAGTCTGACTCAGCGCAAGAACAAAATGTCAGCTATCCAACTGTGACAACTGCCTTAAGAAGTAAAGGGCATCTATTTTTCACAGCTTCACAAGTTCGATATTAGCTTGGAAATTGGTGGCGACTGATCGTCAGGAGGTTAACCCTAGCCTTCATTTCCATGGTGATTTCCGAAATACAGCAGCTGTAAAAAAAAATGCATCCCCAGAGTCGACACATTTTATCACCTTCCAACTATTGTATTTATTTATTTATTTATTGGATTTTTATACTGCCCATCTGGCAGCGAGGTCACTCTGGGCGGTTTACAACAATTAACAAATTCAAACAATTCACACAATAAAACCATAAAATAGTAACATAATAAAATAAAAATAAAAATAAAATTAATATTAAAGTGACATAAAACAATGCATTATTATTGGCAGGCTAATCAGTTAAAAAATCAAGATTTAATCGAGATTTAACGGGTGAACACTGAAATTGCATTATATTTGAGGGAACGCCTAATTAAGTAACCAAGTTTTTAATAGTTTTTTAAAGGCTGCCATCGTCCCAGCTTCTACTATAAGTCAGCTTCCTGCAATCCCAAGCCTAAGGCAGAATTATTAAAAGACCACAGAAGGGTTGGGCAAAGACGGAGCGTGTAGCCTCTATGTTGAAAAAAGCAGGTCACGGGGTCTTGTTGGCTTTAATGAGGTCGTCAAACTAGATCTGAATTGTTAAAAGACGGTGGTATAGCTCTCTGGGCTGATTTTTCAAAGCATTCCTGTTTGCCTCTCCCAGGGGATGTTTGGGTTTAGATCTTACAAAGCTGATGAAAATGTGAGGAAATATTTGCTTGGGGTGTATCTCCTGGCTGAAAAGATGTTATTAAATACAGTCTGCTGCCATCATTGCTAGGAAATATGAAGCAGGCAAGCGAGATTTCCAGAGCTGTTTTGACACTGTTCATGTGAAATCTTTGAATTCACAAATTACACTTGCACATACAGTGGCACCTCTTAAAATGAATTTAATTCATTCTACAGGTCAATTTGTTTAAAGAAAATTTTGTCTTATGAAACACGGTTCCCCATAGGAATGCACTGAAAATGGATTAATCTGTTCCAGAGGCTATGGGTTGCTTCGTTTTACAAAAAAAATTGTCTTACAAAATGCAGTTTCCCATGGAAATGTATTGAGAATGGATTAATCCGTTCCAGAGGCTAAAATAAAGCCAAAATAACCCCCCTTTCCCCTGGATACATGCGGAACAGTTTTTTTCTCTTGTGAAGCATCCCATAGGGAGATTTTTGTTGTGCAAAGCATGCCTGTTCCCAATTTTTTTCCTTCGTATGAGTTTTTTTTTCCTTACAAGGCACTTGTCTTAACAGGTACCACTGTAATTACAATCTCTAGTATGCTCATGTGCTGCTTCAGAGTGAAGTATGCATGTGCCTCTTCTCTTATAGATTGAGAACTGGTTGAGATCCAGGAAACAAAGAGTAGGTGTCAATGGGAAATTTTCAGAATGGAGAGAGGTGAAAAGCGGTGTGCCACAGGGCTCTGTCCTGGGACCGGTGCTTTTCAATCTGTTCATAAATGACCTGGAGACAGGGATAAACAGCGAGGCGGCCAAGTTTGCGGATGACACGAAACTTTTCTGGGTGGTGAAAACCAGAGAAGATTGTGAACAGTTCCAGAAGGATCTCTCCAAACTGGGGGAATAGGCTGCCAAATGGCAAATGTGTTTCAATGTAGGAAAATGTAAAGTAATGCATATTAGGGCAAAAAATCCAAACTTTATCTATCAACTCATGGGCTTTGAGCTATCCGTGACGGATCAGGAAAGAGATCTTGGTGTGCTATTAAACTTCTCAGTCAAAGTGTCTACCCAGTGTGTGGCAGCAGTGAAGAAGGCCAATTCCATGCTAGGCAATGATCAAAAATGGGATTGAAAATAAAACAGCAAACATTATAATGCCCTTGTACAAAATGATAGTAAGGCCGCATCTGGAGTATTGTGTACAATTCTGGTCATAGTGGAACCGGACATAGTGGAACTGGAAAAGGTGCAGAAGAGAGCGACTAAAATGATTACTGGGCTAGGGGACTCACAACAGTGTAGTGTGGATAAAATGAGGAAGAAGAGGGATGTGTACACCAACCTGAACTCAGGGAAGGAAAAGCAGGCTCCAGAAATTGCAAATAAATACATTGTTTAAATAGAAATAGCACATGAGACAATATAAACACAAGTACTGTAAATAAATCTGTATGTGGAGTAGCAAGAAATTCCTTCATGGGGCGGGTGTGTAAAAAATGCTGAGGAAAGAAGGGGGGGGAGCCAATCAGGTTTAAAGTTTAGTCCCAGATATTTTTCAGATTTCCTTTATTACTACAGATATGAAGGAAGACGTTGGCATCATAATCTTTTCTTGCTCCTGAAGACACAGGGAGGGTATTGCTCAGAAAACTCCAGCAGCCTTTTTGGAAAATAATTTTCTAAAGGTTACAGTGACTGCATGGGGAAAGTATGGCAAATTTACTTCAGAAAGAATGACCTAAACCAGAATGGAGCTCTTTCAAGATCAATTGAGAGGAACCCAGCCAGCTGTAATAATCCTAATTGAGCATATGAAAGGATACTAGGGATGGAAATGCCATATTTTCTTCAGAAACCAGTTCTTCTGTTAGGAATGAGTGCTCGTCTTCCTGGAACCAAATCTATGTCCCTTACAAATAAGAGGGAAGCCAACAGTGTTCACTGAAAAATCATAGTGTTTACAGGAGCAGCAAAATAAGAACCATTAAAATCTCCCTGTGGTTGTAAAGGACAATTCTAGGAGCCCTATATGACAAATTCATTTGTAAGGAATGATGGGAACTGCAGCCAGTCAATATGTGGAAGGTCCCCAGGTCCCCATCCTTGGTTAACAGGCATTAAAATACATATTGTGGTTTGGGGAGGCAAACCAAGATTGTGGTTCGGGAGGCATACTCCCATGACTTCAGAAATGGTTTCCAGAACTGACAGCGTTCTATGGTGACAAAATATTGAGTACTTATGTGGACGTGTGGCAGAATATTCTACAAGCCATAACTGGCTGGCTGGAATACTGATTTCCTGCAGGTCCCACTAATTGAACTTTAGGGGCAGGATTTTACTTTACAGGTACTGTATGTCCAAGACAACAACAGCACAAGCTGTTTGTACACTGTGCAGGCCTGTCCTCTGCGCACCCAGGCACGTGACCCTGTTCTTACATTTCCCTTCTCTTTTTCTGTCTCTTCCCTCTCCCTTTTTACCAGTCTTTCCCCCATCTCACCAGCCTCTCTGCAGAAATTGGGCCTGTGGGCAAATACATGTGAGTTCTCCTTCTGTAGGGGACTGGACTCTTCCAACGGGCCAAAGAGATGGAAGAGTTTTATAACGGGTGAGAGGAGACAAAATGGATGGGGAAGCTTGCCATGTAGAAATGGAGACAGAAAGAAATAATGGTGAGACAGAAACAGTGGGGGGGGGGAGGAGTAGCAGAGGTGGGGGAGACACGAAACTTTTCTGTGTGGTAAAAAACAAGGAAGATTGTGAAGAGCTCCAGAAGGATGGGGGAGAGTGGGATGGAGAACTAAGGATTTGCTGTACTTCTATGCTTGTAAAATTGGGTTATTCTACTCATTAACTGCTTTAAGTAAATTCTGTTCAGTTACAGGTATTTTAGAATAGCAGAGCTGGAAGTAGTGGTATAACAGGGGAGGGGCCAAAGGGACAGTTGCCCTGGGCACAAAATTCTTAGGGGCCCACAGGCTGGCCTACTTGGTGTGCTTCCACAGTCACGCCTTCCCCTCCCAGCAGTCCAGGTCCAGGATGTCATATTGAAGAGGGGACAGGTGGGTTTATAAGGATGACATATCCAGAGACTGCTTGCTAATGGGGCATCTTAAAAATTCTGTAAATAAATAAATAAATAAATAAATAAATAAATAAATAAATAAATAAAAGAGGGAACAGGTTTGTTTTCCATGGCTTCAGACACTGGTCCTCAGAGCAATGGTTTCAAACTACAGTGGAACCTTGACTTAAGTCATTAATCCGTTCCGGAGGTCTAGACACAAGTCAAACATGACTTAAGTCAAACAAACTTTTCCCATAGAAAGTAATGGGAAAGTGGATTAATCCGTTCCAGATGATGAAAAAGACCCCCGAAAACAGCAATTTAACACAAATTTGACTGGGATAGGAGATTCCTTCCAGGGATGTAAATGAAATGTCTCTTCAAAGAGAGGAGGAGGCAGTGGAATTATAGTCCACATGTTATACGCCTCCACTTTTTAATGTTCATAGCAACAATGTCTAACATTTCAGTTTTACTGATTTTAACCTGACGTTCCAAGTTCTGAACAACCCTATGCTTATCATTAGAGTCCCACAACTGTACAGCTCCCCAACTAAAATGCTTCCATTGTGGACCAGACTTCTGCAGCCAGATTGTTTACAAGACTGAGCCGACTGTCTAACCTGCGAGGCCAGCCCCGAGCTCCCGGCCCTTCTTCTCCTCCGGCGGCAGCGGCGGCTTCGGTGAGGCCGAGGACCAGCTCCAGGTCCTCAGAGCTGGTCTCACTGAAGCCACCACTGCCGGAAGAAGGCAGGAGCAGTTTGGAGACGGCAGCCGCGATGCTGGGTCGTGGCTGCCGCCAGATTCCGGTGCCTTGCGCCGGGGCTCTGCACTGTAAGTCAAAGCCTGCGACTCAAGTCAAACAGGCCCCTTCTTGCTGCAAGTCAAATATGCTGTAAGTCAAGCAGCATGTAAGTCAAGGTTCCACTGTACAGGAAAAGAGATTCCATTTGAACCTTAGGAAGAACTTCCTGATGGTTAGAGCTGTTCAGAAGTTGAATCTGCTGCCAAGGAGGGTGGTGGAACCTCCTTCTTTGGAGGTTTTAAAGCAGAGGCTGGATCGCCATCTGTCAGGAGTACTGTGATGGGGGGTCCTGCATGGCAGGGGGTTGGACTGGATGGTCCTTGTGGTCTCTTCCAACTCTGTGATTCTGATTCTATGACTGCCAGGGTGTGTCAGGTACCCCCTCCACCGGCAGCATGAGCCTTGAAGAGCTCCATGGCTGCTTCACGCAGCTATAGGGGGTGCTCCCACCATGCCACACCTCACCCATGTGTTGCATGGTAGCACGTGACCTGTGTCCTGATATATTTGCCTTGCTCCAGGGTTCTGGAAACCCACACTATGTTACTGGCTGGAAGGGACCATATAGATCAGTGGTGGCGAACCTTTGACACTCCAGATGTTTTGGATCACAACTCTCACAGTCCTTTGCCATTGCAGGCTCAGAATTCTGAGTGGCCCACGGCTGCCTGGCCCACTCCTCCCTCTCCCTCCTTCGCCCCATTTTTTTTTTAAATCTTCCGTCAACACTGACACCGCTGGGAAGCTTGAGGAGCTGGGCCAGCCGGCCAGCCGGTGAGCAGAAGCTTGTGGGGCTGGGTGGGTGGGCGACGGGGCGGGCCACCATCACCAGCACCGCCAGGAAGCTTGTGGGGCTGGGTGGGCTGGCGGGCCAGCCATCGCACGGGCTGCTGCCACTGGCACCGCTGGCAAACATGTGAGGCTGGGCGCATGCGTGGTCCGCCGCCACCGGCATCACTGGGAACCTTGTGAAGCAACTGGCCCCTGACACATTCTCCGCCACCAAATCTGGCCCTCCTTACAAAAAGTTTGGGCACCCCTGACCTAGACAGATCCGTAGTGAGAAAGGAATGTGGCCTCTTTTATGGCTTTTTAAAAAAACTTTAAGTATCAGTCAAGAAAAGGCATCAGTGAACAGCAGCCAGGAATCAGCAGTGCTCTCAGACTGAGAGCAAAACAGATCACTCATGGTGCCTGCCAATAATAATGCATTGTTTTATGTCACTTTAATATTAATTTTATTTTTATTTTTATTTTATTATGTTACTATTTTATGGTTTTATTGTGTGAATTGTTTGAATTTGTTAATTGTTGTAAACCGCCCAGAGTGACCTCGCTGCCAGATGGGCAGTATAAAAATCCAATAAATAAATAAATAAATACAATAGTTGGAAGGTGATAAAATGTGTCAGCTCTGGGGATGCATTTTTTTTTACAGCTGCTGTATTTCGGAAATCACCATGGAAATGAAGGCTAGGGTTAACCTCCTGACGATCAGTCGCCACCAATTTCCAAGCTAATATTGAACTTGTGAAGCTGTGAAAAATAGATGCCCTTTACTTCTTAAGGCAGTTGTCACAGTTGGATAGCTGACATTTTGTTCTTGCGCTGAGTCAGACTCTCAAGCCATTTCGTTCCATATTGCCAACTCTAACCAACAGCAGCTATGTAGGATTTTTAAGGTGAAAGTTCTCCGAGCCTCACTCAGACATGCTTTCATCTTCCTCTCTTCCTTCTGCTCCTCTTCTGTCCAATGCTTTAACTTTTAACCTCCTTGGGGCAGGAGAAATCCCCTTTAAAGCCTTGGAAAGGGTTATGCACACTGAAGGTGTAATCCTCGCATTTCTCATTCTTGTGCATGAGTTTAAGTTACCAAGCCCCCCCCCTTCATATGTGAGGTGGAGATCTATTTTCTGCTGATCCTGATGAAAGTACTTCCAACTGTACAAAAGATCTTTGTGCAAATTAGCCAGAACCACTATAGCTGCTGCCCTCGTAGATTAAAAAAAACACAGAAGCAGTAGATGGGTTGTTTGTGTCTTGTTGATAAATGAGACCGTCTTTCTGAGCTACTTCTTATATGTGTTTTGCTTCACTAAGGCCCCTATCCCATGTCCCTTTAAATGCAGATGTTTTGGATCACAACTCTCACAGTCCTTTGCCATTGTAGGTTCAGAATTCTGGGAATTGTGGTCTAAATATCTGGAATGCTGAAGGTTTGCCACCACTGCTATAGATCATTGAGACTAGCCCCTGCCAAGAAGGCACAACAGTGAAGGACACTCCCAACCACAGTCAAAGTGGAACAAAGAAAAGAAGAAGCAAGTAAGTTAGAAAAATTAGGAAAATTCTTTTCTCCAAACTTCTGAAATGATTAAGAATAACACTACTCCACCCATCTCTAATTCTGTTTTAGGCAGTTATTTCACGTCCTTCTTTGTTCCGCGACTAGTTTTGTACTGTGACAGCGTTGGTTGTGATCACGTGGTTTCTTCCCTGTTTCAGTGTTCCCATGGTCGTGATTACTTGTCTCGAAACAAGTGTTACCTCATGGACTTGTACCGTGACAAACACTGAATTTGTCTAGATTCCTTTTTCTTTTGGAGGGGGATTTAAAAAATTCTTTTTCGATATTTCATTTCTGAAAAGTAAAAAAACAAAAACAAAAATGGACACAGTTTTCTGAGAGAAACGAATGTTTTGTTGCGTGACAGTGTCTTGTCTCGGAACAGAAAGTGGGAAGAAAGAGTGACAAGGGAAAACCCTACCCCAGTACCAGGTACAGTATTGTCGCACTTAGCACCCATTCCGGGGGCATGGTCAAGAGAAATTTCAGTAGTTGTGCGACGGACGGGAAGTAACATTTTTTGTACCTCTCCTAAGCACAATACTAACAGAGACAAAATTGACATGAACTGCCTTAGAAAGCTTTTTTCTTTTTCTTTTCTTTTCTTTTTAAAATCCCCCTCTGTACTGCAGTTTAAGCACTTCTCCACAAGGCTCTCAGGGATAACATGGAACAAGTCTGAACATTAAAAAAATCAGTACCATTCCTTAACACAGGTATGATGTTAGGTGGAATGCAAATGCAAGCTCAATTCTTTCTGTCCAAAGCCTGATGAGAAAAATATTATACAGGGCCTATGGGACACTCACGCAACAACAGCCAACACAAATGGTTGATGTGTTATGTAGCAAACCTCAATGTCTCTCTGTAAAAAATAACAGCATTCCCCACCCACCCCTGAGAGGGATCTCTCAAAGTAAAGTAACAACAGTAACTCAGCCAGGAACTCGTGTGAAAGCGCTCTCCATGCTGCAGCTTGATCCCAGGAATTTAAAACTCAGCATCTACCAAAATTCTTTGCCTAAGTAGGATCACCTAATAAGGCTGAAATATGTCCTGGTTATTCTCAATACACGAAAATAGCACACCCTTGGAAAAGCTTTAAAACAACTCTGTTGCTCACAATACTCTGTGACAGGAGAAATTCTTTTCCCGAGTAAATCACAAGATTGCAGTTTTTAAATTGGCAATTCGTATGACAGTTTATTTGTTTATTTGTTTGCTTGTTTGTTTAGAGTATTTTTACCCCCAGCTTTCTCCTTGCAAAAGGACCCAAGGCGGCTTACAGTATTGAGGGACAATATACAGGCCAGTACAATTAAGACATATTCAAATTTGAGAACAGGGAATTGAGGGGCATCTTACAGCATTAAAAGACAACGTTAAAGCTACAAGAGAACGCGAGCAGTTAAAGAGAGAGTAAAAATTCTATGTAAAAGTTATGAGGGATGGAAACTAACATTGAAAATATAGTGTCAGTGCAATCACACAAGGTTATAAGTGGTCATAAACACAATGTCTATGTGATCATGTATGGTAGATTCGTATAAAAGACACATCATAGGTAGTCCATCATTCAGGGAAAGCTTGCCTGAAGAGGAAGGTCTTTGCCTGTTTCCAGAAAGACAGCAGATATGGGGCAGTCCTGGCCTCTAGTGGGAGGGAGTTCCAGAGTCTGGGCGCAGCTGCTGAGAAGGCCCTTTCATGTGTTCTCACGAGACGTACTTATGAAGGTGGGAGGGTGGAGAGAAAGGCCTCTCCTGATGACCTTAATGCCCTGATGACAGTTACCTGCTATCATTCAGCTAAGAGAGTCTGAGTTGCTTAGGGTAAGCAAAACTGAATTACTCTGGGGAACCTTGCAAAAACATGCCATACAGCTAAAGGTAAAGGTTTTCCCCGCACATGCGTGCTAGTTGTGTCAGACTCTAGGGATGATGCTCATCTCCATTTTTAAGCCAAAGAGCCAGTGTTGTGCAAGTCTGTGGCCATGTGGCTAGCATGGCTGAATGCATTTCTGCACACGGAACACTGTTTACCTTCCCACTATTAATGGTGGTACCTGATTATCTACTTGCATTTACATGCTTTCGAACTGCTAGGTTGGCAGGAGCTAGGGTTAACAGTGGGAGCTTACTCCGCTGCGTGGCACCTGGGATTCGAACAGCCGAGCTGCTGACTTTGGCTTTGCAGCTGACAGTTTCAGCGCTCTAGCCTGCTGAGCCACCACACCTTGCTATACAGCTATTGAAATGCTAATAAACAGTTACTATTAAACCACACTTACTGAGCCTTTTGGTGCAGTGGTTAAATGTGTGAACTGCAGCTAAAACTGTGCTCACGACCTGGGGTTCAATCCCAGGTAGCAGGCTCATGGATGACTCAGCCTTCCATCCTTTCAAGGTCTGTAAAATGAGTACCCAGCTTGCTGGGGGGGGGGGAGGCAATGTGTAGCCTGCATACTGTAGTTAAAACTGTAAACCTCCCAGAGACTACTTGAAGTGGTATGGGGCGGTATATAAGCAGACAACTTTGCTTTTGCTTTTAAACTGGAAAACTGATCAATTCAGGGCAGGGTTAACCCAATTCAGGCCATACAGTTGCATTATAGATTAATAAATAAATAAAATAATCCTTATCCAAAACAGAGCGAATGTAAAGAATAAGTAGCGAGAAATCCCAATCCTCAAACTCAGTAGAACCTCTCAGTGGATATGTGCAGAACTGTTGAGATACAAACTGGTGCATTTACCTGGAATGACAGAACAATCTGGTACATGAAGGTTAACATGGCTGAAGTTGCCATCTAGTTTGCAAGCTGCCCCAGTCTGGTCCCTTCTAGGTGTTTAGTGCAGCAAATCCCACAAGCCTCAGTGAACATATTCACTCGTGAAGCTCAGAGTGCCTAAAGGGCATTAGGTGGCTAGACAGGTCAGCCATTTAGGTATCTGACTGGAGAGCCAGAGGTTGGGAGTTCAATTCCCGACTGTGCCTCTAGAGAGAAGAGCCAGCCTGTGTGTTCTTGGGCAAGCTGCACAGTCCCGGGGCACCCTCTGAAGAAGGGAAGAGTAAACAACTTTTGAGTACTCTGTACTTGAAAAACCCTGGAAAGGGTTCTCATAAGTTAGAATTGACTTGATGGTGTGGCGCATAATTATCACTCAAAAATGCCAGGCACAGCCAATCAGAATTATAAAAAAAAAACCACTGGCTTGTATAATATAAAAGATACAAGTTTAACCAAAACCCCCGAGTATCTGCTAAATATTAATGTAGTACATATGCTGTTCCTAACCCTGTATTTTCCCTTTTTGTAGCTCTGATCATGTTATTTCTGGGGTCTGCAGCTGATTATAATTCTGTGTGAAATTCCATGTTATTGTTCCCAATTGATGATGATGGTGTCCACTCAAAAGTGTTTCATTTACAAGTGAGATGCTTCAATTACCAAGATTTCTGTATTTTGTCAATTTTTCCAATTCTTTATCTTTGACTCTGGCATCTCCTGGAACAACAATGTCAATGATCCAGAGATTCCTTCCTTCTATTACTACTATATATGTCCAGTTTGTTGTTCTCGTAGAAGAGCATCAGGAAATTAAAAGTTATGTTTTCTTACTTAATCATTTTGAACATCTGGGCCTGTTAAGTTTTAATTCAGTGCTTTTAGATCCAGAAAGGGGGAGTAAGAACGGGTTCCTGAGATGCAATTCTAATGTCCTGGCTATAAAGAGTCTTATCAAGAGTTCTTGTATTAACATATATTTTAAATGGTTCCCTCATGCACATCAATGACAGATCTGCTTTAAAAAAGCCCAAACATGATTAAGTTGATGTAGCAAACAGTGACTTCAGTGCTAAGTCAGGGAAATAAACCAAAAATAATATGTTTAGGCAATCATTTTGTAAAACAGTGTTACTCATTCCAGAATCTGGCATTAAAGCAGCTGCCTAATAATAGATGTACAGTGGACCCTCGTATAACAAATAGTTTGTATAACATAAAATCTGTACAACATAAAAAATTCCAGAGAGAGGGGAAATTTGCTTAACAGAATCGCCTATGGGGTGAATCCGTACAACATAAAAATGGTCATGATTAGGGATTACTCTGTTTTCAATGCATTCTTGTGGGACATCTGTATAAAGGAAAATTTGCTTAACAGAATTTCATTTGGAATGAATTAATTCCTTTATACAAGGTACCACTGTACTGTAACTGTGATTTCTACACTCTTGGCAAAGAGGATCAAGCACAAGGATACACCTGTTGTCTAGAGCCCAGCGAAGTCCAGTGCGGAGTAATGGCTAAGAGACTCAGCAACCAACCCTATACATGTTGGGGGTGGGTCGTAGATCAATGACAAAACATGTTTTGGGTGCAAAAGTGTGGTCTTCTGTCAGGCCCGTCAGTAAGTGTTGACAATGCCAGAGTTGACAGATGAAAGATTTGACTCAGTAGGGAAAACCAAATAGGGTTTTTATCATCCTCCAAGATGGCTTATGGATTCACGACATAGCACTAGATATTCCCTCATCTGAACAACAAGATCTCATACCCCCGACATAAAAAATCTGTGACATTCCATGGAGAAGTGGTAACCTCCCATGCCACTAAAAAAAATCTGTGACATTCCAAAGAGAAGTGGGCGACGGGGCGGGCCACCACCACCAGCACCGCCGGGAAGCTTGTGGGGCTGGGTGGGTAACTGCTCCCATGCCATGTGACTAAAATCACTGGGAACCTTGTGAAGCAACTAGACAGATCTGGCCCGGCCTTACAAAAAGTTTGGGCAGACCTAGACAGATCCATAGTTAGAAAGGAATATGGCCTCTTTTATGGCTTTTTTAAAAAACCTTAAGTATCAGTCAAGAAAAGGCATCAGTGAACAGCAGCCAGGAATCAGCAGTGCTCTCAGACTGAGAGCAAAACAGATCACTCATGGTGCTTCACGGTTGGGTGGAGATTTGAACTTGGGTCTTCCTGGTCACAACCCAGGACTCTTATCACTATACCACACAAATGCTCATGGGGGGGAAGCCACCACCATCCTAGGCATTTAATTGGGGGATGATTATATCTTTTCTTGTAAATGTTCACACGTGAAAAACAGCTGTAAATTAGTAGCTTGTCCAACACAGACTATCAAGGGGAAAAACGAATGATCAGATAACACAACAGAAAAGAACAGGATGTTCTTAATAAGCGTCTTCCTTCTGTTTAAGACATGGGGAGGGGAAAACCTGAGGCACACCACAAGACCTGGAAGAAGGGTGACATCAAAGTCAGACCATCCCAGTGAAGGAAGTGTGAGGAACATTAAAAGAACAAAGTCTTGAATTACCTAGTAACTGCTGTCTTGCTCCACAAATAGCTACTGGAAGGAACAATGTTATTAGCATTTGAGCTATTTGCAGTTTTTCTGGAACAAGACAGAAATGCTAAAACTCAAAAAAAAATAATGAAGGCTGAATGAAGAAAGAAGATCTATCTGTCTGACCGTCCGTCTGCCTGCCCGCCACTTGTTGAAAAACTGGTTGAAAAACACTTGTTGAAAAAAACTTGTTGAAAAACACAGCCAAAAAAAGCTGGATCCTAAACAGATCCTGAAAGGCGGTCACACAAATTTCCACTCAAGGAACAAAATACTGCAGGTGGCCATCCCTGTCACAATTAACTCTGTGTGTACACAGCAAATACTGCATGCAACCATGTTCATAATTTAGGGAACAAACAATTTCCTTGGCCACCAGGACCCCTTGATGACCACAGCCCCACAACAGAAGAGAACCCAATGACGCAACACACTGGCATTTATAAAAATTGCTCAACAATGATTCAAGGCTGTTTACAGCCTCTTTAGCCCAGCTGTAAATGTTAACTTCTTTCTCTCCCAGCCTCCCCCCCCCCCCGAATCCTTTCCCAGTGAGACACAACAATAACCCAAGACCTAATTAACACCGAAGGAAAATGCCCAGTACCTCCCATTCCCATAACATCTCCCTCTCAGCAAGCAGCTTGATTCGCAACCCCACAGGAACCAATCACAGGCAAACAGTTAATTAACACCTTCCTTCTAAGCCTAAACAGCATTGGGGGGGGGGTTCTCTCAGACATGTCCCCTGACTCAACCTCTGTTGTTATTTTCCCCTGGGAAGGACATGTACTGTAGTGCCATTTCATCCTCAATTGATTAATTGAATGATTGAACTTTTTATACATCTAGCATTCTAGCTAATAGCTACTCTGAGATGTATGCTTATTGACTGCCCATGTTACACAAAAACAGCAACTGCCCAAATCAACAACCCCAGACATACCCAAACACAATACAAATAATGAAAAAGGAATGGTAAAATATGAATAAATATAATAATACTAATATGAAGATACTAAAAAAGTAAAAATAAAATAGAAATACAGTAGTACCATGGTATCGACTGGGGATTGATTCCAGGTCTTCCCGTGGATAATGAAAATCGTGGATAAGAGAGAATGCCTGTCCACCCATCTCCAAACTGCTGTTTCCTGACAGTAGCTTGCTTTATGACTGCTGTTTTGAGATAGCAGCTTGCTTTATGGCTGCTGTTTGTGACAGTAGCTTGCTTTACAGATGCTATTTGTGATACATCGCTTGCTTTACAGCTGCTGTTTGTGACAATAGCTTGCTTTGTGGCTGCTGAATTATTTAATTTTTTTCCTCTGCCAACCGTGGATAACTGAATCAATGGATATGGGGGTCCTACTGTAACATAGCAACAACCATAACGTTGATAAGGTCCAGCAAGATGCTAGCAGCAAGACAGGCAAAATAAAATCACAGTCACAGTCACAAAATGCTCAGAGGCCCCCAAAGCATTCCCTGAAGAGCCAGGTCTTTAAAGCACTTCTAAGTCTGAGGAAAGTTAGTAGCGAGTCCTCCATTTTATAGTTCACCTTGATTTCACATCCTCCTTGTCTGAATATGCTTATAAATTGGACAAAGGCCTGAATAAAATGATTTTGGGCAAACACCACATCCCTGTTTACTTCAAACCCAGAAACCTCTGCTAAGACAGAGACTCGTCCACCCAAAGAACCTGACACCAAAACACAAAAGGAGCAATATAGTATATGCGGTCCAATGCAGCGAAGAGTGTGCAGACCTCTACACCGGAGAAATTTTACAGTCATTAAAAAGGAGGATGGCCCAAAATAGGAGGGACAAAAGTTCAGGACCAAGAATCAGCAGTGTACCTCCACTTGAAGGACAAAGGGCACTCATTTAAACATGAGGGATACACATATTAGACAGAGAAGGGAGGTGGTTTGAGAGAGGGGTCAGGGAAGCTATTCATGCATGTTTTGGAAACCCCTCTTTCAACAGAGGTGGGGGACTGAGACACAATCTGTCTGCTACTTATCAAGCTGTACTTTCATTAATCCCAGACAAAACAGAAGCACTTACAAACCCCCACCAGCAATCACATAGCTAATGGGTGTTGGGAAAGGTTGCATAAGTGGGACTTTCACGCACCCTAGGCCTTTGTCCACCTAATGAGCCTATTCAGATAATGGTCCACCTATGAACCTATTCAGGCAATTGTCCACCTAACGAGCCTATTCAGACCAGGGTGACATGAGGTCAAAGTGAACTATAAAATGGAAGACTCTTCAATAACTTTCCTCAGACTGATGGAGCTGCTTGGATGAGTAGCGAAATGTTTCAATCTCTCAAGAAAAGAAATCCAGTTGCTATGTTTGTAAGTTTCTTATGCTCACAGGTGGGAAAAACACGAGCAATGGGTTATGTTCCTCTTTTTTTCATCAGCAAAATCTGCAGCTTGATTCACAACTCGCAAGAGACCAAGGTAGGCCTATTCCTGTGTATCCCAATTAGCAAGAAAGCCTGTCCCAGGAGCTTTTATAAAGCCTGAGAGTGTCACCTGACTTCCTATGGCCTATCAGATTAAAGATAATTCTTCCCGCAGTTCCCTTCCTGGCTATAACCTGGCAGTGGCGCACTTGCTGCTCTTCAAGATAGCTGACAAGTTCAAGGCTCACTGGCGTCTCACATCCTGATGGTGTGAAGGATCCCGCAGGCATCTAGGCATTGCCTTTGATGCCAAATTAGCCTTTGGACAGCCTGTTGACAGTCCTTCCTGTATTCTGTTTCTCCTCTGCACAATGCTGGTCTGCTTGAAATACATCCGCAGGAAAAGTTTCATCGACAGCATTAGAAACGTCAGCATTAGAACGACTCAACAACTGTTCAATTTTGGTATTATTTGGAAATGTACTTGTATTTAAGAGTGCATATTGTTTGCACTTAGAAAAGCTGTCTGCTTAAAAGCCAGAGCATTACGTGACAGATCTCATAAAGAAACGTATGATATAGTACTTCAGATAAAACAACCTGGCATAATGGTAATTTATACTACAGTACTAGGCATCTTATGATTAGTTCTATAAGTGTTGGTGAGACACCTTATATGGTGTTGTGGATAGCGGGGTGGACTAAGATTCAGGAATCCTGTGTTCAAATCTTTTCTCATCAGGATATGGAACTGGCAAACAACGTCTTAAATATCTCACCCCAAAAGCCGTGTTGGGGTATCTCTAAGTTAGTTAGGATATAACAAACAAGGAGTGTTGGCAACTACTTATCCAAATGTTGTCACATAATTAGGTAGTCACCAAAACATCTTCCAAAAATCTGATGCACCTGGTGTGACTTCCAAACTATAGATATTTGTTATTTGTGAGCCTTTCACTACATTAAAATTGGAAATCAGACTCCAGTTTTCTCTAATGTCACTATAAAAGCATGTTCTCAGCCAGGAAGGTAACACATGGGAAATGCTGTGTAACCAACTGTGAGATACCTTAATTTAGAATTCTAGTTCTCATTGCGTCAAATTTTCAAGTGTCAATGGAGCATTGCTCCCTGGGTAATGATACCAAGTAGCATTGGGCACTAAGATCTGAATCGTTTGACCCACATTAAATAAGAATCAGAAAGCAGCTGTTCTCTGTGAAGAATAAGCTGTTTAGCTCAGGTCCTCACCTCAATCAACACACAAAATTCCATGTCAAACTAGTGCTAAGAAAGAGGATTTTATTGAATAAAATATGATTGTTGACTATCTGGCACACTATTCTTCCTTCATTCCTAGGATGTAGGTATAAAATTTACTTTCTGAAGCCCTGATTTCAAATACTTATGTACCACCTAAGTATCAGGACAAAGGAATATTATCTTGGTAGGCAACACTCTCAGCTGCTATTTGCATTTGTGTGTGTGTTGTGTCATTACAGTCATGACTGACTCTTCGTGACTCCATGTCCATGGAGTTTTCTTGGCAGGAATACTGGAGTGGCCTGCCAGTTCCTACTCCATTTACTGTATATTATTATGCCTTTCCTTTGGAAAGCATGAGTTAATGTACATAGCTTCATCTCCCTCCTCATCCTCGTGTGTGCGTGTGCGCGCGCATGCGCGTGCGTGTGCGCACACGTGTGTGCATGTGTGTATGTAATTGGTGAATATTCTTCTTAAATATCTCACTAACAGTGAAAGCCTTGGTAGAACTGCTATATATCAGCACGTATCATATGCACAAACATACTATTGTTAGAAGTAGAATTGAATCAATTGGATTTATGTAAGTAACGACTTGCCAGTCAGCAGTTGATTCAGTGGGTCTGCTCTTAGTTGGCCCTAGCTAGACGATATGGGTCCTAACATTTATGTACTTGCTATATTTCCACCCTGTCTTTCTTCCAAAGAACCAAAGATGACATGTATAGCTCACCTCCTCCCCATTTTTGTCTCCACAAAACATTGATGCAATTCAAACTACAAGGATGTTATTGGCGCAGAGTCATCCAGTAGGTTTCACAGCTGAATGGAGATCTGAACCAGGGTCTCCCAAGTCATTAGCACATTTAAATCTTTACACTCCTTTTGCCTCTCTTCCTAATCCTTCTAGTCCTGGTCCTCCAACAGGCTGGAAATACAATTCCTTGTTTATGGCATGTAATCTTCTGGTCCAATGGGTCATTCCAAAGGCCGTCTCTACCATTAGGCAAAGTGAGATGGTTACCTCAAGCAGCATATGCCAGACAGTGTGGCAGTGGCACCACTGGCCACTCCTTTCTCTTTACTACCTGAAGAAATAACAAAGTTGTCAAATGACTTACCATTCAGCATCTTAATTCCTTAATAACGGATGGTACATTGACGATTGTTGTTGCAACATGGTTTTGCAAAGCTACATGGCTATTCGTGTAGTTGGATAAAGAGTTAGCGATTCCTAAAGAAAGCCACCCAAGGCAAATGAGCTCCACATAGAGCTTCTCTGACCAACAATCCTAGGAGCGTTTCCTGGGGATGTAACTACGAAAGAAATTTCCAAGAAAAATGGGTTGAGGAACAGTCACCACAAGTTGCATATGGACCTGACACCCACGGCTGTTGGGTGAAATGGATCCAGTGGAAAGCAGAGTCTCTCGTGATGTTGCATAAACAGTTCATGCAAGGGCTGAATTGGCAACGCCACAACTCACGAGGGCCTTGTCAGGGGTTCACATCTCGGGTCTACGGCTCCTAGAGCAGCTGAGTCATTAGCCCACGGCTGAGGAAGTGTGGAGGAAGCTGCTCAGGCTGCATTCAAACCAAGAAGATCTTTAAGAGGTTTACACATTACTCAAGAACAGTCTCATCCACTCAGAAATACAAGATGAACCTTCTTCACCGTCTCGGGTGACCTCGCTGCCAGATGGGTGGTATAGAAATCCAATAAATAAATAAATAAATAAATAAATAAATAAATAAATAAATAAATAAATAAAATTATTTCAAGCTGGATATCAGGCAGCTGCCAGCCTGTGGGAAGATGGATAGTTGCCCTAACTTTCCAGCTGTCTGTGACTATGTGCAGGTGCCAACTTTAAGAACCAGTGCATATAAGAAGGACTTGCCTATACATCCTGAATTATTTGCTCGGACAAGAGAGAGAAGGTTGAGAAATGTCATATTGGTGATCATAAGCTGGGCATGTTTAAAGGTCACAATAACGTTTGACTGTATTCTTGAAGAACAGCATGGTAGTTTTATTTATTTATTTATTTATTTATTTATTTACTTACTTACTTACTTACTTGACTTTTATACCACCCATCTAGCTCTAGGGCTACTCTGGGCGGTTTACAACAACACAGAAGAGCATAACAAAATAACAAAGTAACACATTTTAAAAAACCAAAATACAAACAATATAATATAAGCAAAATATACATAAATCAACAACAATAAACTAAAATAAAGCTAAAATGAAAGTAAGAATAGCTAGGAGATTGCTAAATCAAAACAGGATAAAAAAGAAGATAAACGGTAAAAAGAAGAATAGTGTTGACAGTTTAGTTTAGATATCATGCTAAACAAATGGGGAATCATAGTCAACAAACCATACGTTAAATTCAAACAGCACCGTGAAGGTGGAAGTCAATTCTGCCCGTCCTCCCAAAACCTATAACCACCACCACGGGGAACAGAGAGAAGGAAATGAGGTTGAAAGTGACTGAACGCCAACACCTGACTCTACAAAAGTGCTTCCTTGACTAGGTACAAAGGGAACCCTGAACCTCATTTAGATTGAAAATCACTTCTCATGGAGTCTTCCAGGAGCAACAATTATCTGTTTCTTATTTCCCTGCCCAAATCTGGGGATGTAGGACAGGGAAACTCCAGACTCTGGAACTCCCTCCCACTAGAGGCCAGGACTGCCTCATCTCTTGTTATCCCTCCAGAAACAGGTAAAGACCTTTCTCTTCAGGCAAGCTTTCCCTTTCATTATGTGTCTTTTATATGAATCTATAGGTTCACATAGACTTTGTATTTATAACTACTTTTAACCTTATAACTACTTTTAACCTTCAATCAATCAATGGATCAATGGATCAATGGATCAATCAATCAATCAATCACACGGTGCATACAAATTCTACACCCCTGAAGGGAGGAGACAGAGTATGAAAATGTAGAAGATCCTTTATTTTCTACCATCTTGGAAACAGTATTGTTTGCCACTTCCAATACGTGGTGCAGTGGTTAAACTGCTGTACTGCATCCAAATTCTGCTCATGATTTGAGGTTCAATCCCAGGTAGCCTGCTAAAGGTTCACCCAGCATTTCATCCTTTTGAAGTCAAAAATGAGTACCTATTTTGCTGGGAGAATGGGGAAAAGAATGTATACCTGCATAATTAAAAAGTAAACTTCCCAGGGAGTGCTTTAAGCACTATGGGATGGTATATAAGCTACAGGCTTTGCTTTGTTTAATTAAATATATCTTGCAAGTGAGTAATTATTTGACTATAGCTGTGATAATATTCAGTAAAATCACCCAAGTTTGGTTCTAATTCAAATGTGATCAGGATTCAGTCTGTAGCTACTTAATTTTTATATGAAATGAACTCATTTCCAGAAAAGAGAACAGATCTTTTATTGTGCGCCATCTATAAGAACTCCACCCAGGCTCACACATGTGTTCTAAGCCCCGAGCTGTGACCCATTCTATGTAAAACTCTCTTTGAAATGCCTTATCTACCCACCATGGGCCATGCCAGCAGCTCAGAAAAGAAACTCTTCATGGATCGTTTAGTCCAATTTAATAAGTTCTTACAATGGAGTCATTTTTATTCGTCAGCTGAGGTGATAAAACTGGTTCACCACAACAATGAATGTGGTTGGCAGGAACTAATTCATCTTCTAATTGAGCTGACACTTCCTTTTCGAGGGCGTCTAATTCATAAGGGTTGAGATCTTAAGGCAAGTTCTGTTAAGGACATTCACAGGACAAAAATTATCCCATCACTACCCCCACTCCCTGTGACACCCCCATCCTACCCCACATTGTTTAGGAAGGCCTCTGAATTATTGCCACGGGGGAGTGATATGGATTTTTTCTTCCAGAAAGGAAGGAAATTTTAGGCCATGATCCGTTAGCTGCTACTGAAAATGAGATTTGAGTTTAACATTAAGGTCATAAAAATGTGAATAGCCATTTATTGTTAGCCGGCACTATTCTGACGGTAATCCTTGAACTCAAGAAGGCACGAAAAACTAAGAACCTATAGAGGCAAAACAAAATGTTTAATTATTATACAGTATCTCACAGATGTGAGTACACCCCTTCACTTTTATGTTTGAGTATATCTTTTCATGTGATAATACTGAAGAAATGACACTTGGCTACAATGTAAAGCAGTGAGTATACAGCTTGTATAACAGGGTAAATGTGCTGTCCCCTCAAAACAATGCAACACACAGCTGTTAATGTCTAAACTGCTGGCAACAAAAGTGAGTACACCCCTAAGTGACAATGTCCATATTGGGCACAAAGTGTCAATATTTCTGTGGCCACCATTATCTTCCACACCGCCTTAACCCTCTTAGGCATAGAGTTCACTAGAACTTCACAGAGGCTGCCACTGGAGTCCTCTTCTACTCCTCCATGATGACATCACAGAGGTGGTGGATGTTAGAGACTGCACACCTCTACTTTTCCATTTCAGGATGCCCCACACATGCTCAACAGGGTTTAGGTCTGGAGACATGTTTGGCCAGTCCATTAACTTTACCCTCAGCTTCTTTAGCAAGGCAGCGGTTGTTTTGGATGTATATTTGGGGTCGTTATCATGTTGGAATACTGCCCTGTGGCCCAGTCTCCGAAGGGAGGGGATCATGCTCTGCTTCAGTATGTCACAGTACATGCTGGCATTCATAGTTCCCTCAACTGTAGCTCTCCAGTGCTGGTAACACTCATGCAGCCCCTGACCATGACACTCCCACCACCATGCTTGACTGTAGGCATGACACACTTGCCTTTGTACTCCTCACCTGGCTGCTGCTACACACACTTCACACCATCTGAACCAAATATGGTAAGTTTATCTTGGTCTCATTAGACCACAGGACATAGTTCCAGAAATCTATGACCTGAGTCTGCTTGTCTGCAGCAAACTCTATGCGGGATTTCGTATGAATCATCTTTAGAAGAGGCTTCCTCCTAGGACAACAGCCCTGCAGACCAATTTGATTCAGAGTGTGGTGTATGATCTGAGCACTGACTGACTGACTGACCCCACCCACCCCTTCAACCTCTACAGCAATGCTGGCAGCACTCATACATCTATTTTCCAAAGCCAACCTCTGGATGTGACGCTGAGCACGGGCACTTAACTTCTTTGGTCAACCATGACACGGCCTGTTCTGAGTGGTACCTGTTCTGTTAAACCGCTGTATGGTCTTGGCCACCATGCTGCAGCTTAGTTTCAGGGTCTTGGCCATCTGCTTATAGCCTAGGCCAGTGGTGGCGAACCTTAAGCATTCCAGATGTTTTGGACCACAACTCCCAGAATTCTGAGCCAAGATTGCCAATGACAAAGTACTGTGGGAGTTGTGGTCCAAAACATCTGGAGTGCCGAAGTTTCGCCTAGGCCACCTTTATGCAGAATAACAATTAGTTTTTCAGATCTTCAGATTGTTCATGACCATGAAGTGCCATGTGGAACTTCAAGTGACTAGTCTGAGAAAGTGAGAGCGATAACACCAAATGTGAGAGTGAGAGCAAGTGTCACAAGGTCTCACACCTGAGACCTTGTGACTCTAACAGGTCTCATGACACCAGGGAGGGAAAATGGCTACTTGAGCCCAATTTGGACATTGTCACATAGGGTTTTACTCATGTTTGTTGCCAGCAGTTTAGACATTAACGGCTGTGAGTTGCATTATTTTGAGGGGAGAGCACATTTACACGGTTATACAAGCTTGTATACTCACTGCTTTACATTTTAGCCAAGTGTCATTTCTTCAGGGATGTCACATGAAAAGATATACTAAAATATGTACAAAAATGTAAGGCGATGTACTCACTTTTACAATAGACTGTAAGTTGATGGCAGCACTTTTGGAAGTTGCTTCAGAGAGCTCCCTCTTCCAAATTTGTCCAGGAATGGGACAATGGGCTGATTCTGTGATTAGCAATGGTGGGCAGTTTCCATGATTAGCAGTCTGAAAAACTAAACATTTCAAGGCTGATTTTCTCTCTGATGTAATATATGAACATTCAGAACTGGACGGGCCCCCAATGTGGTGTAGTAGATAGCACTGCATACTAGGCCTCTGCAAAAACACCCATTGACCTACCTTGCCTTACCTCACACGGGGCGCACCTCCAACCAGGAAGAATCCTCCAATGTGTCATTGTTCCTTCTCCCGGGTGCTGGCCAATCAGACAGTGGGTGGGATGATGCATGTCCCTGCACAGCTCCTGATTGGCCAGCGCCAGGGGGAAGGAAGGCTTCTTCCTGGTTGGAGGTGCGCCCTGCGCGAGGTAAGGCATGGTAAGTCAATGGGTGATTTCGTGTTGCAGGATGGGTCCAAGTTCCAAACAGCACCTCTGCTGCTGTGCTTCGTTCAGGGTTGGTATATATCAGTTCTGACTTGAAGGCACATAACTACTAAAAGTCAAGTGCAAGTATGCAATTAAGTCACATGCAATTGGTCTTTTTAGGGCATTGAACATGGTGTCTTTGTGTGGCTGAATCAAAGCCTTCCAAGAGAGGCCATTCATTCCATTCGCCCTCCCCTTGCTTGGGGATTGTCCTCAAATAAACCTCTTCCAGAAGGCAGGTGTAAGCATTTGGACAAAACTTACAGCATACAAGCTGATATTTTGATAGCACTAAGTGCTCTAACCCACTGAGCCACTATGCCCCTAAGAACTACATTTTTTTGTTGTTGTTGTTGTTGTTGTTGTTGTTGTTGTTGTGTCATTACAGTTGTGACCGACTCTTTGTGACCCCATGTCCATACAACCTAATGAAGGTAACTGCTGATGAAAGATATGGATTAATGGGGTTTTTTTTTTGCATAAACTCGGTACAATTCATCAGCTAGCACTGAAATGCAAATAACTGTGGGTCATTGTTGCTTCTGGAAGAAAATCATCTTGAATGCATTCTTATATGAATGGCGGGAAGATGCAAAATTTAGTTTTTCACTATCAAAATTAAAGTTCGGTGATTCTTTTACAATCATGATTTCTGATTTTGCTCATTCACATTTTTTTACCTATATCATTAGTCAAGTCAAGTGGTTTCTGACGAAATAGGGTCATGTCAGATTGGATGCATTTTACTGTATAGTGACCCGTCTATATGTATACACAAACTATTTATTTGATTTATGTATTTTGAATATTTTTACCCTGCCTTTCTTCTGGGAAAAGAACCCAAGGTGGCTTACAATAATGAGGGACAATATATAGCCCAGAACATTTCAGACATATTCAACTTAAGAACAGGGAATTAGAAGAGGCATCTTACAACATTAAAAGGTAACATTAAAGCTGCCTGTTGTTCTTATGTGCTGTCAATTTGCCCTTGACTTGTGGCAACCCGGGGGGGGGGCATGATGGCACAGCGACTAGAGTGCTGAAACGGTCAGCTGCAAAGTTGGCAGCTTGGTGGTTCGAATCCCGGGTGCCACGCAGCAGACTGAGCTCCCACTGTTAACTCCAGTTCCTGCCAACCTAGCAGTTCGAAAACACGTAAATGTAAATAGATAAATAGGTACTGTACCTCCATAAAAAGCGGGAAGTTAAACAGTGCTCCGTGCTCTGGCCACAATGCCACAGACTTGCACAACACTGGCTCTTTGGCTTGGAAACGGAGATGAGCACTGCCCCTGGAGTCGGACACGACTAGTACGCATGTGCATGTAGGAACCTCTACCTTTACCTTTATGCAGGGCTGGCGCTTCCATAAAGGCGAACTAGGCAGTTGCCTAGGGCACCAAAATGGACAGAGGGCGCTGGACAGCCTGCTGCCCCCACCACCACCCCAGCCGCTGGCCACCGCCGTCCATCCCCCCACCGCCCGTCGCTGCCCGCCCACAGCCCCCCACACCCATCGCCGCCCACCCCCCGTGCCCGTCGCCGTCCCCTGCCATCTACTGCCCCCGCTGCCCCACCCCACCCCCTCCCGCCGCCACCCTGCCCACCCACCGCCCCGCCCCGCCCTCCCGCCGCCCACACCATCCCCTGCCCGTCACCTAGGGCGCAAAAAAAGTAGCACCGGCCCTGCCTTTATGTAGTTTTTAGATTGGTAGAGCAGAGCAAGGTCACAGCAGCAAAGCAGATGATGCAGAAAACAAAATCATGGTAAAAGTATAGCTCCACACTAAGACAGTGTAGCTCCATTTTGAGATAGTACCAGATTTTTTAAAATGTTACTTTTTGGATTATAACTCTCCTAATTTTCTAGCCAACAGGTACAGCAGCTATACTGACATTAGTATTCTAGAAGCATCCAAAAAAGCAACAATTTTGTGCTAGGCAAATGAGAGAGCCCTTTGAAACAGCTGATCACAAGCCATCTTGTCTACTAAATTCTATCAGTAATCTCAGTACCTTATGTTCTAAAAACAAAACTGAAGGGGAGGGTTAGAAGAATCCAATCTCTTCAGAGTGCATGGAGCCTGTTTAAAACAACAATAATAGAGGCCCAGCACAAGTGCATACCACAAAGAAAGAAGAGCTCATTTAAGTCCAAGAGGACACCGGCATGGTTGTTGAGTGGAGTTAGAGAGTCTCTAAAGCACAAGGAGAGGTCCTTCTGTAAATGGAAATCCTCCCCAAATGAGGAAAATAAAAAGGAACACAAACTCTGGCAAAAGAAATGTAAAAAGATGATAAGGGAGGCAAAGAAAGACTTTGAGGAACGCATGGCTAGCAATATAAAGGGTAATAATAAAAGCTTCTTTAAATATGTTAGAAGTAAAAAACCTGCCAGAGAACCAATTGGGCCTCTGGATGGTGAGGGAGGAAAAGGGGAGGTTAAGGAGGACTTGGACATTGCAGAGAAATTGAAAGTTCTTTGCGTCTGTCTTCACGACAGAGGACCTTGAGCGGATTCCGCTGCCTGAGCCGCCCCTCTTGACTAAAGAATTAAATCAAATACAGGTTAAAAGAGAGGAGGTTTTAGGACTAATTGATAAATTGAGGATTAACAAGTCACCGGGCCCAGATGGCATCCACCCAAGGGTTATTAGGGAACTGAGAAATGAAATTGCAGATCTCTTACTGGTTATATGCAACTTGTCTCTTCAAACGGCCACAGTGCCGGAGGACTGGAGGATAGCGGATGTCACACCAATTTTTAAAAAAGGAAGGAGGGGGGACCCAGGAAACTACAGGCCGGTTAGCCTTACATCTGTCCCAGGGAAGATGGTGGAAGGCCTCATCCAAGAGAAAATCTTAAAACACATAAAAGAACAAACCTTGCTGAGAGAAAATCAGCATGGCTTCTGTAAGGGTAAATCTTGTCTTACAAACCTTTTAGAATTTTTTGAAAAGGTCAACAGGCACATGGATTTGGCTGAACCGGTGGATATAGTCTATCTGGATTTTCAAAAGGCTTTTGACACAGTCCCTCACCAAAGGCTGCTGAGAAAATTGCATAGTCAGGGGATAAGAGGGCAGGTCCTCTTATGGATTGAGAACTGGTTGAGATCCCGGAAACAAAGAGTAGGTGTCAATGGGAAATTTTCACAATGGAGAGAAGTGAAAAGCGGTGTGCCCCAGGGCTCGGTCCTGGGACCGGTGCTTTTCAATCTGTTCATAAATGACCTGGAGACAGGGATAAACAGTGAGGTGGCCAAGTTTGCAGATGACACAAAACTTTTCCATGTGGTAAAAACCAGAGAAGATTGTGAAGAGCTCCAGAAGGATCTCTCCAAACTGGGGGAGTGGGCTGAGAAATGGCAAATGCGTTTTAATGTAACCAAATGTAAAGTAATGCATATTGGGGCAAAAATCCAAACTTCATCTATCAACTCATGGGCTCTGAGTTATCCGTGACGGATCAGGAAAGAGATCTTGGTGTGTTGGTGGACAGCTCCATGAAGGTGTCTCCCCAATGTGTGGCAGCAGTGAAGAAGGCCAATTCCATGCTAGGGATTATCAAAAGGGGATTGAAAATAAAACAGCCAACATTATAATGCCGTTATACAAAACAATAGTAAGGCCCCACCTGGAGTATTGTGTACAATTCTGGTCACCGCATCTCAAGAAAGACATAGTGGAACTGGAAAAGGTGCAGAAGAGAGCGACTAAAATGATTACTGGGCTGGGGCACCTCCCTTATGAAGAAAGGCTAAAACAATTGGGCCTCTTTAGTCTGGAAAAAGGCGCTTGAGGGGGATATGATTGAGACATACAAAATAATGCAGGGTATGAGTAAAGTGGATAGAGGGAAGCTCTTCTCCCTCTCTCAAAATACCAGAACTAGGGGACATACACTCAAATTGAGTGCTGGGAGAGTAAGAACTGACAAAAGAAAATATTTTTTCACCCAGCGCGTTGTAAGTCTATGGAACTCCCTGCCACAGGATGTGGTGATGGCATCTGGCCTGGATGCCTTCAAAAGGGGATTGGACAGATTCCTAGAGGAAAAGTCCATCACGGGTTACAAACCATGATGGAGATGTGTAATCTCTAGGCTTTAAACCAGGGTACTTCAAGGGCCAGATGGAGGGGAGTGGTACGAGGAGACAGATATCTAGTCTCATGCGCTCCCAAACGCATCTGGTGGGGCCGCTGTGAGATACAGGAAGCTGGACTAGATGGGCCTTTGGCCTGATCCAGCATGGCTCTTCTTATGTTCTTATGTTCTAAAATAAAATTGCTGATTCCTGAATTGTACGACTGCAAGGCTTTCAATAATACTTCTCCAAAAGGCAGGGAAATGTTAAGTATGCAAGTAACATAAACCACTCCTTATATACCGTCAGCAACATGAGCCTTTTAAATAGTTTCGCAAAAGCCATTTGAGTGCAACTAATAATTACTGTACTAGGCTACCATGTACTGGGAAAGGAGAGGCAGTCTCGTGTTTAACCCCCATAAACTAATATGGGACCCTTGATTTTCCTACTAGGTTTACTGCAAAACCTACACAAAACTAGACTTAGAAGATGGACATTCTATACTACTTCAGCTGAAGAACCGTAAATAATGCAGCCTCCATTTGACTGACGGCTGACCTGTGATGCAGAATTCAGTTTCTTCACTATCAAAATTAAAGTTCTGTGATTCTTTTACAACCATGATTTCTGATTTTGCTCATTCACATTTTTTTAACCTACGCCAGTAGTCATGTCAAGTGGTTTTTGTCAGTAATATGGCATCATCTGTATATTTTAAAATTATTTATCTATCATTCACCAATTTCTACTCGTATATCTGATTCTGTTCTAGTTTTCACATGATACATTCTGCTCCCAGATTAAACAGAAAGGAAGATAAAACATACCCTTCTCTAATGCCTTTGTCTATATCAAAACCTTCTTTTTTTTCTCCTCATTTGGTTTTAACAGTAGTCTCTTGTCCAGATTAAAAGACAAGCAATTGTTTTGATAACACACTCTATTGTTTCTCATGATCCGCACAGTTAATGGCTTTATGACGAACTACTGTATATAGATCCAGCAGAGAACATATATCTGCAGTGTAATTTTAGCATATATTTTCTGAATCCAGTTTCATCATCTGTTACTTCTTCTCACTTCATGTATGAGAGAAACGTTTGCTATGAAATCTGGAATACCAATTTCACGTGCGTGGAAAATTAGCACAATAATCCTATTTGTGCAGATTCTCAGTCATCCAGGTGAGGTTACTTGGACGTTGAGTCATGACAACTGGATTATTTGGTAGTTGAGTCATGGGAACTGGACTTCTTTTCTCAAGAGATCAAAATGTTTCACTATTCATCCAAGCAGCTTCATCAGTCTGAGGAAAGTTAGTGCTGAGTCCTCCATTTTATAGTTCACCTTGATTTCACATCCCTCTAGTCTGAATAGGTTCATAAATTGGAGAAAGACCTGAATAGGCTTGTTAAGTGGACAATAGCCTGAATAGGTTCATACGTGGACCATGATCTGAATGGACTCCTTAGGTGGACAAAGGCCTAGGGTGCGGTGAAAGTCCCACCTATGCAACATTTCCCAACACCCATTAAGTATGGGTTGTTAGCTATGGCCTTGGTGGTGTGTGAAATGCTTCTGATTTGTTTGGGGATCGATGAAAGGGCAGCTTTCATCAAATCAGAAGCACTTTGCACCTCCACCAGCAAGGCCATAGATAATGACCCATACTTAATGGGTGTTGGGAAAGCTTGCTTGCACACTGTACATCTAACGAGCCTATTACATCAGGTTCTTCCATCAGCTCTGGGTCAGTCTGGATGCCTGAGACTCTTCACAGACAACTTCTTATGCAGACATACTTGCATAAAAGCTTTCCATTTCTTTTTCTTATGTATTTTCACTTGGGGGATTAAATGTCATAAAATAAATAATTGTTACAATTGTAACATATTTAGTCTTATCTGCTAAATTTGATTAGTAATCGCAATGGTAGTCAACTGCGGAATGGTAAATCAGTCAATATTGATAAGGTAGATCAAGCTGAATCAACAGGACTACTCCAGCTGAATCTACCAACAGGTCTTGGGTCTCAGGTGAACCTAATGATCTGAACCCAACAAGTGCAGTCATGGTTTAAAGCACAGAAGGATGGCTCATAGTGACCTCAACGGATAATTTCTGAAACACTCTGTGCTGTGTTAGTAGTGTATACTTTAAAACACAACTCAAACAGGCTCTGTGTTTACGGCTCGCTGTTTCCAAAACAGGATGCAAAAAATGTTGAGAATTGATGGGGTGAGGGGGAGAGAACAACAGCAATAAAAAAGCTATTTAAAGAAGAGTGTATCGAATCATTACTGGGAAAAGGTTCCATGGTTATCAAGCTGATAGCTCAGTGGGGTGGGATGCCTGCAGAGCCAGGAGTTGGAATCCTCACTGCGCCTCCCAGGAGAGGCTCCACGTGAAATCACCCACAACTATTTGTGTGGTGGACGGATTGCTTGGGAAAGTAGCATGGCCTCCGAGGGCCACCAGAAAGACTTAAGAGTAAACAAATGTATAGCATGAGCACTGTATATTTAGAAAAGTCTACTGGGGTTGCTGTAAGCCAGACATTTTATTTATTTATTTATTTATTTATTTATTTATTTATTTATTTATTTATTTATTTATTTATTTATTATAATACTAATATGGTTCCCGTCTTCCTGAATAAAACAATTACTTGATGGCACAGAAGGACTGAATAAAACAATGATGATGGATAGAAGGATGATGATGATGATGATGATGATGATGACGACAACAACAACAACAACAATGACAACGACAACAATGTAATCTAAATCAGCAATAGAAGCTAGAGAAAGAAGTAGTTGGCAGTCCCATCCTAAACATGTTTACAGCACTTAAAACCAAGAGCACTGCGACTTACTGCAAATTATTTCAAAGGAACAATGCAGGTTTAGGTCTGTGGAGATTCTCAGTCATCCAGGCAAGGTCATCAGGGAACAGAGTCATGGCAACTGCAAGTCCAGCTGCCCTGACTCAATCCCCGATTGCAGGTTTAAGTTTCTGATTACTTTTAGTACAAAGTCCCTTAAACCTTTCAGACTTATGGCCCCCAGACTTTCACTACAGGTAGATTATAAAGAAGACAATGGAAAACAATGCCCTTGTATGTCTGGAAGTTGAGTCATGGCAACTGTACTTCTTTTCCTTGAGAGACAGAAACGTTTCGCTGCTCATCCAAACAGCTTCAACAGTCTGAATACATAGCTAACAACCCATACTTTGGTTTCAGCACCTTAGGCCATTGTTCACCTTAAGGCTATGGATGCTATAGTCTACCTAACAAGCTTATTTAGGCCACTGTTCATCTGATGAGCCTATTTCAGACCTGGGTGACAAGAGGTCAAAGCAAACTATAAGATGGAGGACTGGTACTAGCTGTATTCAGACTGATGAAGCTGTTTGGATGAGCAGTGAAATGTCTCTAACTCTCAAGGAAAAGAAGTCTAGTTGCTATGACTCAACTTCCAGATAAATTCACCTGGATGACTGAGAATCTTCACAAATACATCCTTGTATATTTTTGGGATTTTCCAGTTAGAGAATACTCAGACCCTGGGTATTCCATCCTTCTCTGGCCACCCTGGGACAGTTCAGCTTGCCCAAGACCACTGTCCTCTCCCAGGAGGCACAGAAGGGGAACTGAACTCCTAAACTCTGTCTCTGAAGCCAGAGACGGTAACTCACAAAGCTTTCCATCCAGCAGCTCCTTATAAACAGGCAGCCATTTTCTGGTGCCGTTTCCTTGACTTCCCACATGCAGATATAAATCTGTAACAAGATTCTGGCCATGATTTTGGCGATTAATGGTGGTTTATCATATTCTCTTTTCCCTTCTTTTTTGCCGCCATCATATATCCCATGTTTTTATCTTTTTTAAAAAAAATGATTTTATTGTCTTGATCGATTAGGTTTGTTTTACTTTGTTTTTAATCGTTGAATTTTATGGATTTTCTTGCTGTGAATCGCCCAGAGTTTCTTTGGAAAGTTGGATGGTATATAAAAACAAATAAATAAATAAATAAATAAATGATCAGCAAAAAGAAAAAGCACAGTCATCATGTCTGGGGATGCTGGGAGCTGTAGTATAAAATATTAATCACCCACCCTTCAGGATTCTAGGAGACGTTCAGAAAGCTGCCGAACTGTAATCCAAATAAATAAACCTTCTAAAGAATTGAGGTATGTTGTTGAGGCAACACCTGAGATAAGGGAAGCACAACATCGCAGGCATTTAGAAGATTTTAAAGGGGGTTCCTAAAGAGTCTGCAATCAGTCAGTCAGTCAGTCAGACAATCAATCAACCAGGTGATGCCTGAGGTAGAGCTGCAGAGATGTTTATGGCGTCTCACCTTGTTGAGGTGCGGGTTCCTAGTGATGTCATAGCCTCTCTTTTTAACCGCGGTGCCTTTAGTAGGGGAAGGATGGGATTCCCCCGAATGGGCGGAGCGCCTGCTTCCGGCGGCCCTGAACACCACCGGTCTCGGCCTGGGCAGGAGCCCGATCCACCGAAGAAGGGGGCTCCCGCGGGACATCGTCACCAGCATCATCACGGGAAGGATGCTTTTCACCTGCGCTGCCCTTCAGAGAAGAGGGGGGGGGAGAGAGAGAGCCTGCAATGAGCCACGCGAATGGGTGATGGGGTAGGAGAGGGGATTTTTGGAGGGGTCAACAGCCCCCTGACACCCCACCCCACCCCACCCCACCCCAAAACCCTACTCGATCCTTACCCGCGCCCCGTCCCCTGGCAAGGGGGGAAAGCCCGGCGTGCTTGCGTCTCTCGTCCTGGCTTTCGCCAGGTCAGGGTCGGTGGCTAGGACGGTGCATCCGAGGCGCCTCGGAGAGGAAGCGAGGCGACCCTGGGAGAAACGAAAGCAAACCTCAGGAAGCAGATCAAGTAACGGCTCCGCTGGCTGGGGACTGGCTGCGGCGAAGGAGACGCCGGCGCCTCCGCCTCCTTGCTCCCGCCCTCCCTTCCATCGCCTCGGCGGAGAAACGGATGATGATCCGCCAAGGAGGGGGTAACGGCTGAATCGTTCCGGGAGCGTTACGTCTCCTTTTGCCCTGAACGTTGTTTTTTGCCTGGAGAGAAAGAGAGAAACTGGACGAGGGAAGGCACACCAAGAATCCACGGCTTTCAAGGCTGCAAAAAGAAACTGGAGTGCCAGGGTTGTGTGTGCAGCAAGGCTTGGGACGTTACCTTTCTATAGGAGCCCGTTCGTCTTGTTACTCGTTACCCGTTATATTTTGATAACGGACCAGTAGTTCTTTTGAAATGGCAGTAAGCATTACCCTGCAGCTGCTGTACTAGCAAGAAAGTTCTGTATGGGGGAATTCTCTTTGGTTCCTTCTAGTGGTGAATTCTGATATTGCATTATATTTTTATATGAAAATATGGAAGATGAAAATACTTCCACTGCCACTTCGGATAGATAAGAAGATGGCTTAAAACAGGCATGTCCAAACTTCAGCCCTCCTGATCCCAGGTAGCCGGCTCATGGTTGACTCACCCTTCCATCTTTCCAAGGCCAGTAAAATGAGTACCCAGCTTGCTGGGGGGGCGTTATGTGTAGCCTGTATACTGTAATTAAAACTGTAAACCACCCAGAGACTACTTGAAGTGGTATAGGGCGGTATCTAAGCAGAACACTTTGCTTTTGGCTTTGCTTTTGGACCACAACTCCCAGAATTCCAAGCCTATATTTCCAATGGCAAAGGACCGTGGGAGTTGTGTTCCAAAACATCTGAAGTCCCAAAGTTTGGACATGCCTGGCTTAAAACCTGGAAAGTTCTTATCAAAATATCTCTCAAATGCCTAAACATGGCCTTAAACATAACATTTAAAAGCAGCACTTTGTTACTCACCATGCCTCAGTAACTTAGGTGTTGCTTGTGACATTCTAAAAGTAACCAATTACAGGTAATAACTTGTAATTGTTGTTGACTTCTGGTTGGCTGAGACTTGTAAGCACAATTGCTCTGCTAAGGTATGTGTCTGGGTTTGTTGCGCTTTTGGGTTTGCCTATAAAAGTATCTCAGTAACATGGATTTCAAAATTTGCTAGGTAAGGATTAAAAGGGGGGGTTGGACGATGGCCTTAAAGGACCCTACCAAGAATCACCTAAATGTCTATCAGGAACTTTGAAATTTTTTTTGAGAGTGTCCCCCCCCCACACACAAATCCCCTAGCCAATTATATTTCCCTAGGGGAGGGGCAGTCACTTAGTGATAACATATGCTTTGTGTACAGAAGTTCCCATTAATTCCAAGCAGTGCTGGGAAAACCCTGGGCTGTAATTCAAGACAAAGAGTCCACTCTATGGCGTTATATGGTCTTGGTTCTACTGTACGGCATGGACACAATAACTCACATTAGTGTAAAAAAAAAAGATGGAATCATTTGAAACAATGCTAAGAATAAAGAACCAAAAAACACCCATTAAAAGGCACAGTATGCAAACAGTTAGAATCATAAAATAATGGACTTGGAAAGCTGTTGGGTCCAACCCACGGCTCATTGTAGGAATCCAAATAGAAGTACTGTATACAGTAGGACCCCAGTATCCGCTGGGGATTGGTTCCAAGCCTTCCTGTGGATAATGAAAACCATGCATAAGAGAGAACACCGGTATGTTCCCCAAACTGCTGTTTTGTGATAGTAACTTGCTTTACAGCTGCTATATTGCAACAGTAGCTTGCTTTACAGCTGCTGTATCCCAACAGTAGCTTGCTTTACAGCTGCTGTTTGTGACAGTAACTTGCTTTGCGGCTGCTGAATTATTTATTTATTTTTTCCTCTGCCAACCGTGGATAACTGAATCAGTGGATAATGAATCAGTGGGTATGGGGGTCCTAGTGTATCTGGCAGATAGTTGCCCAGTTTTTTTTTCTTGAATGTCTCCTGCTCTTGAGTGCTCATCGCTTCCCAAGGTCATTGGTTCCATTGCCATACTGCTCTAACAGTTATGTTTTGCATGATACTCAAGCCTAAATCTGGCTTCCTCTACTTTGAGGCCATTATTACATGTCCTGGAGTCTGAACAGATCCTGCCCCTCCTGTGCATGACCATATCTGTCAAGTATTTGAAATGTATTCTCCCTCCAGTCTTCTTTTCTCAATGTGAATCAGGCCACATTCTTTCAGTCTTTCTTCTTAGAACTTGGTTTCCATACCCCCAATCATCTTTGTTGCCCTCCTCTAAATTTGTTCCAGTTTGTCAGCATCCTTCTTATAGTTCGGTGGACAAGAGCTGGGTGCAGCTTTGGAGATGAGTGGTTCTGTAACTCACTATATGTATTTTTGCAACCTGACTATCCAGCCCAGTTAGATTGCTATATCAGAATAGCATGTCAAAAGGTTTTCTGAAGGGAAGATACTTGGGCTCTATAGCATTTTCACTACCTACCCAAAGGTCACCCAATGGGGTGGTGGTGATGATGATGATGATGATGATGATCTAACAATAGTCTGATGGGGCTTGTTTCCAACAGTTCCATGTGGGGTTCTACCACTCTCTTCAATATTCTCGGATGCAGTTGATCTCGCTTTGGAGATCTTAGCTTATTCAGAACTACATTACTGTATTGGGTCTCATCTTCAACATCTGTCCTTCCAGTGAACATCCAGGGTTGATTTCATTCAGGATGGATAGGTTTGATCTTGTAGTCCAGGGGACTCTCGAGACTCTCCTCCAGCACCACAGCTCAAAAGCATTTATTCTGTGGCGATCAGCCTTCTTTATAGTCCAGCTCTCACTCCCATACATCACTACTGGAAAAACCATAGCTTTGACTATCCTGACCTTAGTCGGCAAAGTGATGTCTCTGCTCTTTAGGATGCTATCTAGGTTTGCCATTGCTTTCCTCCCAAGAAGCAGGCATTTTTTTATTTTGTTGCTGCAGTCACCATCTGCAGTGATCAAGGAGCCCAAGAAAATAAACCCTCATTGCCTCCATTTCTTCCCCTTCTATTTGCCATGAGGTGATGGGACCAAAAGAACATAAGAACATAAGAAGAGCCATGCTGGATCAGGCCAACGGCCCACCTAGTCCAGCTTCCTGTATCTCACAGTGGCCCCACCAAATGCCTCTGGGAGTGCATGAGACTAGATATCTGTGTCTTCATACCACTCCCCTGCATCTGTCCCTTGAAGTATCCCGGTTTTAAGCCTGGCAATTACACATCTCCATCATGGTTTGTAACCTGTGATTGACTTTTCCTCCAGGAATCTGTCCAGTCCCCTTTTGAAGGCATCCAGGCGAGATGCCATCCCTACATCCTGTGGCAGGGAGTTCCACAGACTAACAACGCGCTGGGTGAAAAAATATTTTCTTTTGTCTTTTCTTACTCTCCCCGACAAGGACCCTGGGATGGAGAGACCCTGGTGCAGGCACCCCTCTTGGAGGGGAGGATGTTTGAGGGAAACTTCTCAGATGGGAAGAGGGGGACCCCTGCACGTCCAGCTGAGTGGATGGAGAAGCCACGGGAGAAAGGGGAACCTGAGAAACAACTGACAGTGACACCCGTGGAAAGGTTTATGATGCTGAAGGGATACTATGATGCCCTCAAAATAATTGAGCAGCATAAGGAAAGGGAGAAGGAAGAGGACCCAGGGCCGAACGGAAGTAAAAAGAAAGACTTGGTGGGAAAAGCGGACCAATCCGCTCCGGTGGAGGTGGGGTTCAGGACTTGTAAAAAAGGAGCAAAATGGGAGCTTCCAGAAGGATGGGAGTGGGTGTGGATGGAGAACCCATGGATGGGAGACTGGGAACAAATGATGATGCCCCACAAGGAGGCTGAGAGCTACAGGCGTAGGGCACACAGACAAAAGTGCTCTTATTGGGGAGAGAGAGAGTACAGAGAGTATAACCAAAAACGCAAAGAGATTTGCAAGGAGATTGAGCTGGAAGAATGGCTGGCAAAGATCCGGATGGAAGTCGAGGCCGGGACGTTGGACCCTCGGGAGGACTTGACCAGGAGACCTGACTATCCTTTGCGTACACCCCAGCTGAGACCCCATGGTCCCAGGTCCACTTCGGAGGTTGGGATACAAGTGGGAAGACCCCAACCCTCCGTGAAGGAGATTGGGATACAGGTGGAGGGGCTGAGGCTTTCGGAGAGGAAGGAGGAGAGCAGTGGTGGAGCCGAATACCCACAAGTGGTGGTGGGGAACTTGATCACATTCTAGAAACCCCGACTTATGGAGGAAAGAACCAGTTCATGTCTGATGTTAAAGATGTTGAAACTGTAAGTTAGAAGAAAAGCCTTGTTTATTGTTGATGAACCCAATAAAAGTTCTGTTTGTTTGTTGTGAGAGATGCCTTTTTTAAAGTTCGAAGGGCGGGACGCCTGGGCTAGGATTGAACCCTCACACCTGCCTTTCACATGATGTACTCTGCATATAAGTTTAATAGGCAAGGTGACTGTATACAGCCTTGTCATACTGCTTTCCCAATTTTAAACCAGTCAGTTGTTTCATATCCAGTTCTGACTGTTGCTGCTTGTCCCACATATAGGTTTCCTAGGAGACAGATAAGGTGGTCAGGCACTCCCAATGCTTTAAGGACTTGCCATAGTTTAGTTGTGGTCCACACAGTCAAAGGCTTTGGCATAGTCAATGAAGCAGTAGTAGATGTTTTTTCTGGAACTCTCTAGCTTTCTCCATAATCCAGCACATGTTGGCAATTTGATCTCTAGTTCCTCTGCCTTTTTGAAATCCAGTTTGCACTTCTGGGAATTCTCTGGCAACATACTGCTGAAGCCTTCCCTTGTAGATTTTTGAGCATAACCTTGCTAGCATGTGAAATAAGTGCAATTGTACGATAGTTCGAGCATTCTTTGGCATTGCCTTTCTTTGGGATTTGGATTAGACCAATCTTTTCCAGGGCTCTGGCCACTGCTGAGTTTTCCAAACTTGCTGGCATATTGCGTGTAGCGCCTTTACAGCATCCTCTTTTAAAATTTTAAATAGTTCAACTGGAATGCCATCACCTCTGCTGGCCTTGTTTTTGCAATGCTTTCTAAGGCCCACTTGACTTCACTTTCCAGAATGTCTAGCTCCAGGTCAGCAACTACACCATCTTGGTTATCAGGGACATCCAGATCTTTGTGTATTCATGTCATCTCTGTGTAATCATGTCATCTCCTGATATCTTCTGCTTCTGTTAGGTCCCTACTATTTTTGTCCTTTATCATATCCATCTTTGCACAAAATGCCCCTTTAATATCTCAATTTTTTTGAATATATCTCTTCCTATAGCATTCACTATATTCCATGTTTTTTCAGCAATTGGTGGTGGTGGTGGTGGTGGTGGGGAATAGAACTACAGAGTTGGAAGGGGCCTATAAGGCTATCAAGTCTGACCCCTGTTTTGGGGTCCTACTGAAATCCAAAACAGTAACTTATCCAAGTTCTGTTCCAGACATTTGTGCACAGAGGGGAGAGCAGAAAGCGACAACAATTCACTGGTGTTTTTCTTCCAATATCTGACCTTTTGTCTATTTTATTGATTGATTACATGAATAAAACTGAAGATGTTTCTACCTTACAAGATGCCCTCATTCACTTTTGTTTTGTATGTTGGAAGAATTTGATTTCTCAACACAGAGTCTCTAATTGTTTCCCTTTGTTCCTAATCGAAGGAACAAGATGTACATGGAGTTTTTTTTTTTTAAAAAAGTCTCACTATGAATGCAATTAACCATGCTATCTAAATACCATTGCCAAGCAGTGGACAGGTTTTATTTACATGTTTATTATGTTTGCATCTTGCTTTTCATCCAGAAAGCTTTAAATGGTATACATTTTTCTCCCTGCCATCCACTTCACTAGGACAATAATAACCATAGAAAGTGGGTCAGTGCTGCTGGTCCAACATTGTTCAGTGAACTTCACGGCCAATTGAAAATTTGAATTCAGCTCTTGCCGGTCCTAATGCAACACTTGAGGAATTACAGTTACACAGTTTCTCCTTTGTATGGAAGTTTCTGTCAGGCAAGTGTCACTGACAGAAAAAGAAGGATTGGCAATCTGATATTCTTGTGATCTTCACTGTTTCAAGAGCTTTCCTATTAGGCCTCCTCCACCAGGATATTTATACAGCGTAAGAGATCTGAGCAGATAAAGTCACAACAAAAGAAAAATAAAGAAGACAAAAATGTTGGGGCACCTTAAAGACTAACTGGCGTATCTTAATGTGAGCTTTTGTGGACAAGACCCCTTCCTCTGACCTTGTCCTTCCTTCCTTCCCTTATGTTTCTGTCCTAGTTTTCTTTTAATTAGCTCAAGGTGACACACATACCGCTCTTCAGCCTGTTTTATCACACAACAAATTTAGAATTAGCTGAGGGGAAATGTGAGGGAACCAGGTCACTTACTGAATACAATGGCTTCTGGAATATTTGTGATGAGGAGAGGAAGAGAAATGTCAGGAAAATAAATATTCAGAAAATGAATTTTCTGTGATTTTTAAAAAAGGAAGGTGGGTTCACAGGGATTTTCTACCTAACTGCCTCAAACTGCCTTGCTTCTCTTGTTGAGCAAGGCAAGGAAATATATTTTTAGCATGGCACTGCCCTCCTGGGCCTGCTAATATCCCATTTACACCCATGTGGGCCTCAGATTAAGCCTCCCATGCTGTCAACTGCCTGCCACGCTTCTGTCATTTTTTACGTGAGGCCAGAAGGCATAACGATTACGACTTCTGACAACCCAGAACAACAAACTGGCCCAATTAAAACTAATTAGCAGGCTCAGCAAAAAGTATAGTTGAGGCCTAACCAAGCGGCAAAATGAGCAGCCAACCTTTCCTTTCACCTCCTTCTGAGGGACAAAAGCCTTTTATATACAAATTGTTTTAGACCTTACGAAAGGAGGAGGAGCCCGAAACTTCTCTGCTCGTGTTCTGTTTACGACACGACCTTCCAAATGTGCAGAGGAAATTCTTACCAATTCATGATGAATTCAGGAACATCATTTTCAGCACACACATGTTCCCTGCTAGTGATCCATGCTGCTACATTTCCTCTGATCCTGGAGCAGAGCTTAGAAATAAATAGTTACTAATAATGTTACATGTAACTAGCAACAACTGATGTTTTTGAACACAACCAATTTCTTTAGGAGGCCATGAGTAATTTAAATTATTATGAAATTACAGTGGTACCTTGATTTAATCCGTTCCGAATGCATGCTCTTACATTGAACTACTCTTAAGTCGGGGTACCTATCTAAAAAATTAGAAAAATACGTTTAAAAAATGAAAAAATGAAAAAAAAAAAAAGAATTGTAAGTCGAGCAGACCATATCTAAAATTTGTAAGGCAGCAATTAAAACACCAACAGTTTTCCACTCTTAAGTCGAATTGCTCTTAAGTCGGGGTACCACTGTACTTTTTTTTTAAGCTGTAGGGGTAATATTATTTAGCTATAACATGTAATAACTAGTTACTTTTAAGTTACTTTTAATGACACTTTTAAGAATCATTTTTAGAATTATTTTACTGGAGTTTATTTCGTCATCTCTTACTAAAGCTGGCTGGTTAGTTCAGTGCTGGTTTAGGTATCTGGCAGTAGAGCCAGAGGGAGTTTGAGTCCCCACTCTGCTTCCTGTGGTTACATCCAGCCTATGTGGCCTTGAGCAAACCACTTCTTATTACTCTACCTGGAAAATTCTCAAAAGTTTCTGTATAAGTCGAAACCAACTTTGTGGCACATTTTTACTTTTATTGTCTCTTATCCATAAGTGGCAAAGGAAATGTTCTTTGGAGTAAATATTGCCAAGGTGTAGTATCACAATTAGCCCCTAGATGGCCTCAGAGAGTATTTCCCTTAATTTTCCTGCCCTGCTTGTAATGAAAACACAGCATATTAATAACCTTCAGTGGACAAGGTGAACTATAATGATAAGGGCAATCTGACTGCCAAGATGTTATTGGTATTGCGGTGAGTTCCTCCTAAAATGTAAGGGTCTGAGCTTCATATCAAAGGGAGCACAATATATGCATAATAACCCTTCCTAGGCAGCTGCTCCCATGTGGTAGAAATCCCTTTCAAAGAATGATGGGATACCTCTTCCCTGCCACCATGTATTCTTAACAGAGATGGGGGAAAGTTCCTTCAAGGAGTAAGGTAAAAGGCTCCCCCTACACATGCGTGCTAGTCGTGTCCGACTCTAGGAGCTCATTGTGTTCAAGCTGAAGAGCCAGTGTTGTACAAGTCCATGGCCATGTGGCCATTACCTTCCCGCTATTTATCTACTTGCATTTACATGCTTTCAAACTGCTAGGTTGGCAGGAGCTGGGGTCGTCAGCGGGAGCTCGCTCTGCTGCGTGGCACCCGGGATTCGAACCGCTGAGCTGCTGACTTTGCAGCCGACAGTTTTTGGAAGCCTTAGTCCACTGAGCTACCATGTCCTTCTTCAAGGTGTAGAGTTGTCCAAATTTTCAGCTTATCGTTGTGCAGCCTCTTCCCGAAAACTTCCAGGAAGGGATAAAAGATGAGGGACTCTAGCTTCACAGGACTGTTAATCTGCTCCAGGTTTTACTTTGAACTTGACAGAAGCTCTTCAAGATCCAGAATCCTCTTGCCAAAATTGGTTCAGGAGGACAAATAGCTCCTTGTAAACTCTGTCAAAAACCCTCAACAGATTTCTCACCACTGCCAAAACAGAGCCACCGGAGTCAATGTAGGTGAATGACACACACCCTGCTTTCACTCGTTGTATCAAGTATAACTCCCCCAGATGCTGTACTTTTAAGTTACAACAGCTATTTATTGAGGGCCAAAAATCCTAAGGCTGAACCCAGCATTTGTCAGAACAGCGGCCTCAGGAAGAGAAAAGGCTGATATAATTATGAGCAAGTTTGCTCTTTCTGTTTGCTTGCTAGGAGGAGCGGAAGGGAGGTCGATGTGGGGTTGATTTGTAGCTTTGCCTTCCTATACCCACATCTCAAAGAACAAAAAACAAGATTGCAAACCCGCAGCTCCATTCCTGTCAGCCTTGGGCTGGTCCATCAGGGTCGGGTTGCCAACTGCCCGGAAAAGACAGACACTGCCCTGACATGTTCCAGTGCTGTTGACCATAACCTGATATTCAGAGGCCAATTGAGGAAGGTTTTTTGTGAACTGGAGGCAAGCAAATGGTGGTATATCAATATAGCATGTTAAAGGCAAAGTACCCAGAACCATTGCAAAGAAATCAGCTAGCAACATTCTGATTATCTTCCCTGAGCAAAACTCTTGTTTTATTGATGGGCTCTTGCTGTGGTCTTTCTAAAGGCAAGGGATAGGGATCGCAGCTGCAGAGGTTTCTGGATGAGATAAACTACCTGGATCCATTTCAATCTGGCTTGAGGCCTGGCTATGGGACTGAGATGGCACTGGTTGCATTGGTAGATGACTTACGCAGGGAAATGGATAGGGGATCTGTGTCCCTTTTGGTTTTGCTAGACCTCACAGCTGCTTTTGACACTATAGACCAGGGATGGCGAACGTTTTAGAGACCCAAGTGCCCAAAATGCGATTCAAAACACACTAATTTTTTTTTCCACAAAGTGCCAATACAACCATTTAACCTGAATACATGTTGCTGTGAAGGGGCAATGTCGGGTGCCCACAGAAAGGGATCCAAGTGCCACTTTTGCCATGGGTTCGCTAACACTGCTATAGACCATGGCATCCTCCTGACTTGTGAATGATGGACTGCCATGTGTATTTTATATGACTCTATGGGTTCACATAGACCTTGCATTTATGTCTACTTATAACTGTGTTGCTTTAATGTAATGTAATGTTGTCTATTATTTAATGCTGCAAGATGTCCCTCAATTCTTTGTTCTCAAATACTTGAACATGTCTTAATTGTACTGGACTGCATATTATCTCTCATTACTGTAAGCCGCCTTGGGTCCTTTTCCAAGGAGAAAGGCAGGGTAAAAAAAGACTCTAAAATAAAAATAAATAAATAAATCCCTTTCTGCCTGCTAAGTCACAAAGCACGCCTTCTTTTCTCGGTGTCAACGAGTCCCTGAACTGATGCCAAAGCTACATGACACAGAGGTCAACCTCCAAGCTCAACAGCCTCCCACAAAACAAACCAGCGCTTAGCCTTGCGGCTGATCTGTCCCCTTAAGAAGAAACAGGAGGGATTATGCAGGAGGTCTCCACGGATGAGCAAACTGGGAGTTTGTTGGGACAGCTGGAGAAGTGGCTTCCCTCCATGTCCTGGCGGATAATCTTTCTGCACTCAGCTGGATTATCTTTTTCAGATAATTGCTTTTCTTTGATGGCAAACCACCCTGAGAACTGTTTGCTATTGGCCATAAATCTCCAGAGAATAAATAATTGCTGCCTGCCTGCAGCTCAAGTGAGCTAATGCAGAAGAGAAAATAAAAGAGAAATAGGCAGAACCTAAGGAAGTCCATTGACTTTGGATTGCATCTAACAGGACTCTCCAGTTGGCCTAGCAAGTAGCCCACCTATGGGCTAGTGGCAGTGCTGGCTGGGAATTTCCGGGAGATACAATGCATCCAAGCTATGTCTGAAGATCTTCGGCCCTCCAGATGTTTTGGACCACAACTCCCAAAGTCCTTTGTCATTGGCAATCTAAGCTTACAATTCTGGGAGTTGTGGTCCAAAAACATCAGGAGGGCTGAACTTTGGACATGCCTACCCTAGTCTATTTCTTTCCTGTGCCTCGAAACAGTAGTACAGTGGTTCTCAACCTGTGGGTCCCCAGATGTTCTTGGACTGCAACTCCCAAAAGCCTCCACCACCCACTGTGCTGAAAGGGGTTACTGGGAGTTGCAGTCCAGGAACATCTGGGGACCCACAGGTTGAGAACCACTGCACTAGTACATTAGCTGAAATCTTGTTGCTTAGTTTAGTAAGTTTTGCAACTAGAGTATGCTCATTGACTCAGTGGGGATTAGGTGAGTCAACACCTCCAAAAATTCCAGCAGGATTTCAGCTAGTCAGTGTATAGGAAAGAGGAAAATTGTTGAAAACTGTTTAAAAGTATTATTTTGAAGAGACACTCTCTGGTTGCCATTAGTTATCAGGAATATAGACATCCTCAATAATCCAATTTGAAACACCCCTATCTATTTTATTGACTCTTGGGAGAGAAACATAGTTTAACTGGCTCAACGGTCTAAGGCTCCGAAACTGTTGACTGCAAAGTTGGCAGCTTGGTGGTTTGAATCCTGGGTGCCACGCGGAGGAGCGAGCTCCCGCTGATAACCCCAGCTCCTGCAACCTAGCAGTTCGAAAGCATGTCAATGCGAGTAGATAAATAGGTACCGCCGTAAAAAGTGGGAAGGTAAAACTGTGTTTCCTTACAGCTATCCCGGCCACATGGCCATGGAACTTGCACAACACTGGCTCTTTGGCTTGAATACGGAGATGAGCACTAGAGTCGGACACGACTAGCACGCATGTGCAGGGGGAACCTTTACCTTTACCTTTATCTATTTTATTGAGTCTTGGGGGAGAAACATAGTTTAACTAATACTGCTCAGGGTCCCATTTAAGAATTGTGCCATGGAATCATGCCTGTTGAAGTACTGTACACAATAGGATTCTGGCCAATGATTTCAACACAGACAGACATTATAGAAGAGTACTGTAGTAGTAATATGTAGTAGGGTTGGAGCTAAGCAGACCTCTAAAGAAGATAGAACAATCCCAAGTAGTTTTCCCTACTGCTAGGTCAAAACTCCCCAGATGATTTAGCCCCATCTGACCCTTTTCTCCTTTGGTTTTTATGGTACATTGCCATATTCGGTCTTGTTTATAGAAGGGGAAGAAACGGAGGCAATGACAGAGTTTATTTTCTTGGGCTCCTTGATCACTGCAGATGGCGACTGCAGCAACGAAATAAAAAGACGCCTGCTTCTTGGGAGGAAAGCAATGGCAAACCTAGATAGTATCCTAAAGAGCAGAGACATCACTTTGCCAACTAAGGTCAGGATAGTCAAAGCTATGGTTTTTCCAGTAGTGATGTATGGAAGTGAGAGCTGGACTATAAAGAAGGCTGATCACCACAGAATTGATGCTTTTGAGCTCTGCTGCTGGAGGAGAGTCTTGAGAGTCCCCTGGACTGCAAGGAGATCGAACCTATCCATCCTGAAAGAGATTAACCCCGAATGTTCACTGGAAGGACAGATTTTGAAGCTGAGGCTCCAGTACTTTGGCCACCTCATGAGAAGAGAGGACTCCTTGGAAAAGTCCCTGATGTTGGGAAAGATGGAAGGCAAAAGGAAAAGGGGATGGCAGAGAATGAGATGGTTGGACGGTGTCGTTGATGCAACCAATATGGATTTGACAAAACTTTGGGAGGCAGTGGAAGATAGGAAGGCCTGGTGAGCTCTGGTCCATGGGGTCACGAAGAGTCGGACACGACTGAATGACTGAACAACAACAAGCCATATTCGGTGGGATTGGGTTGCCTCCCCCACTGCCAATTGGTTTCCTACCTCTTTCCCCACATCTCTCATTGGAGACTCGCTCTTGTTACTCCCTTGGCCACTGTAGTTTCTGCACTGTGTACAAAATGCAGACACATGATTCTTTTTTCTTTGACCTGTAATTAAATTAGTGCATCAAAGACACATGTAACACTTACGTTATAGAAAAAATGTAAAAGGGGGTGATTTGGGAGCTTGCGATTCCCAATCTATGATATCATATCCATCATGTGACATGACCATGTGCATGCTGGATTAAACCAAGGGACAAATGATGCAATTTGGATGTGTATTACTGGCAGGATCACACCTGTTGGTAGCCCAAACTACAGCACAATGGACCTTTACTGGTTGATTATGTAGCTCCTGGCAAGGTTCTAAAATTACAGTATTGTGCAAGAAGGACAGTATTATCCCTGATTAAGTTACTGTTGCAATGCTGCTGTGTAATCTCTTTGTTCAAAGGAAAATGAAGCATTTTGGAGTTGAACTAGCTAGGGAGGGCTGCAATGGTGAACCTTTTAGAGACCGAGTGTGTAAACTGCAATTCAAAACCCACTAATTTTTCGCAAAGTGCCAATACAGCAATTTCCTTTGAATACAGGTGGCTGTGAAGGGGGGATATGGGGTGCCCCAGAAAGGGCTCCGAGTGCCACCTTCAGCACCCGTGCCATAGATTTGCCAACACTGAACTAGGGAGTAACTTTTTTGGATAGGGGCTACATTGTACCAGGATATGTAGTTTTAAAAAAGAGAGAACTTGATCTATTTTTGATTAGAAATAACGGATAATTTGTAATGATTTAATTCCAAGATCTCCACTGTTCATTGTTCCAAGGCATGTTTATTTAGAAGTAAGCCTTGTTAATTTCAGCAGGGTACACCCCAAGGAGCTGTGTATATTTATTTTTTTATTAATACACCACCTTTCTCCTGATAACAGGACCAAGGTGGCTCACAATATTAAAAAGAATAAAATTAAAACATAGCAGGTTAAGCATTAAAATACACACACACACACACACTAATTAAAGTGCAACTGAATAATTAAAAGGGAGTCAGCATTAAAAACTATCTGAACTTTAAAAAGGCATAAAGGCACTCAGTCACAAATGTTAAAAAGTATAGGTTTGCAAGTTAAGCAGTAACGACCACATATTCACCTTTTATTAAAAGTACATTAGTAGATGCAATAAATTTCCCCAGATTTTTCTTAATTCAAAGGAATCTTGAAATCCTGCAACTGAGCGTCCAGTTGCTTGAGAAAACCAGAAGACACCAGACGTCTTGTGATCCAGTGAAGTTTTGGTCCAGTGGGAAACCCAAGACATGCCAAGATTAAGCCACACGTCCAAGGTCACAGATGAAATGAGTATCTAAACGAGGAACAGTTTGGGAAAGACATATCTTCCCGCCCTTCTCTTACTTATGTCATTGAACTTCCTCATCCAGAACGGACCTTGTGAATATCTTTGCAAGATAAGCCCTTGTCTTGATGGTCGCCAAAGTGTCTGTCATGCAGACAAAAAATATCTGTAAGGATTAAGCAGAGAGTTTTAGCTAGACTCACCGACCCGTTTCCTGGCTTGGTTTGGGTTTGATTCATGTTATACTACAAATACATTGAAGGGGACCAAAGGGTAAAATGTGCCGCTTCTACACTCCCTTATAGTGCTTTAAGCATTCTCTGGATAATTTGACATTTAATTCATAGAATGAGAGAATCATAGAGTTGGAAGAGACCTCAAGGGCCCTCTAGTCCAACCCCTTGCCATGCAGGAACCCCATCACAGTATTTCCAACAGATGGCCATCCAGCTTCTGCTTAAAAACCTCCAAAGAAGGAGACTCCACCACCCTCCTTCGTGGCAGCATATTCCACTGCTGAACAGCTCTAACTGTCATGAAGTTCTTCCTAATGTTCAAATGGAATCTCTTTTCCTGTAGTTTGAAACCATTGCCCCGAGTCCTAGGGCGCTTTTACACGACCCCTAAGATCCGCTGGTCCCTTAAATTCAGACCAGAGATCTTAGGGGTTTGTCGCTCTTCCTGCGTCCCCACCCCTCCGCACTTCCTGGCTGCTGGCTGCGTGAGAGGAGGGAGAAAAAAGGGACAAAAGAATGCAGGCTTACCTCCGGTGCCGCTGGACGCTGCCCCGTCGTTGTGATACCTTCTCTTAAAGGGGCAGGAGGCAAAGAACAACAACAAAAAGAAGCGAGGAGAGCCTGGCACATCCGCATCAAGATTTTTCACCCTCGGAGAGCAGGTACATGAAAAGTGCGCTGGGACGTGCTTAGGTGGGCGTGGTCGCACTTAATTTTCAGTAAACTCCGGAGCTGGTGGGTAAACAATTTTAAGCTCTGGAGCTGGAAGCCATTTGCGGCGGAGTTTAGGGGTCGTGTAAAAAGGCCCCTAGTCTCTGAAGCCATGGAAAACAAACCTGTTCAATTAACAGCCTATAACACTGCCACCACCACCCCAGCAGGCTGAGTGCTTAATTTACTGACCTCAGAAGGATGGAAGGCTGAGTCAACCTTCAGCCAACTACCTGAATCCCCTGGGATCAAATGCAGGTCATGAACTCAGTTTTGACTGCAGTACTGTGCAACCAGTTTTAGGTCCTCTGCTAAATTTTAGATCTCCTACCCAAGAGGACCTTTTCATAACCTTTTGCTGTCAGACATTGGAAATCCAATGTTGGGAAGCATGGGGACATTATGTAAGTTAAGCTGTTACAATAAATATGAAGCAGGGAATAACCAAAACAAAAACATTAGAACCATTTACAAGTAGCAATAAGGGAGATAGTGTAAAACAGTAATAGAGAAGCCAGAGTGGGCAGGGAAAGGGAATAAATGATCAGCCAGGATCTATGTGGAATGGCCCCCTGAATTTCAGCAGGGAAGGAGCTAGACAAAACTCCTCTGGAACCAGTTCCTTTGGGTAGGAACTGCAAAGAAGGCTCCACTTCTTGTAGAAGACTTACATGCCTTCCCCAGAGGAGCCTGGACAGGGATGATTGTGTGGGTTTGAGCAGATGACATTAAGGAAAGACACTCCGGCAAGTAACATGAACCCAAACCACAGAAGGCTTTACATAAGAACATAAGAAGAGCCATGCTGGATCAGGCCAAAGGCCCATCTAGTCCAGCTTCCTGTATCTCACAGCGGCCCCACCAGATGCATTTGGGAGCGTATGCGACTAGATATCTGTCTCCTGATACTACTCCCCTGCATCTGGCCCTTGAAGTACCCTAGTTTTGTATGTTAAGTGTCAAAATCTTGAACCCGATCTGGGACACAATGGGCAACTAGTGCAGTTGAGCTAGAAGATATGTGATAAGGTACACGTGCCTCTTCCTCACCTTAATGTATCCTCATAACCACTCTCTGTCTTATGCCAGGATGAGAGAGACAGTAATGGGCCATGGAATTTCATGACCCAGTAGGGATGTAAACCAAAGTGTTTTGAGACTATCTATCTATCTAGCTAGCTAGCTAGCTATCTAGCTATCTAGCTATCTAGCTATCTAGCTGTCTATCTAATCTGGGTCCCTTCAGGGAGAAAGGCAGCATAGAAATAAAGGTACTATCTGTCTGTCTGTCTGTCTGTCTATCTATGGGTCCCTTCGGGGGGAAAGGTGACATAAATACAGTCTATTTGTTTTCGTAGATTTTCACGGGTATAGGTATGCATGTTAGGGTGGATTCGGGTTTCTTCCCGTGTAGAAATAAGGTTGTTTTGGCGACGTTTCGACGAGGTCTCACTCGTCATCTTCAGGCTGGTGTTCTGGCTTCTTTCTTCTTGAAGCAAAGTGTGGTCTCAGTTGAAGTCCTTCTATAAATACTGCTGGGGGGGTGTGGTTTGCTTGCTCTGTTGCTGATTGTAGGTTCCTTTGTTCCTTTGTTCTTTTGTGATCTGCTGTGTGGCTGAGGCGATCGTTAAGGGATTAACTGCTGATGGCTGTTTAGATGGCTGTTTACATGCTGGTGGGTTAGATGGCTGGTAGGTTCTGGCAGTATCCTGGGCTTTGGTGGGGTGGGGTCCTGTGTCTTGTGAATTCATTTTGGTCTGGCTACGTGTCTGTGGTCTCCCAATGTTTTTTGGGGTGTGTGAGTGTGCTCCATGTGGTGACTGGAGTGGGGTGCCGCAGTAGATGGTGCAGTCGTGGTTTTGTTATTGGATGGTGGTTTCGTTTCATCTGTGGGAAGGGTCTGGGTTTGTGTTTGGTGTGGATGGAAGGTGGTGGCATCTTGTGTCCTTTTGGACCTGGTGTCAGTCTTTGTGACAGAGGCTCGTCTGTTGACCAGGGCTAGTTTCCAGATGTCAGGCAAGCGGGAGGTGTCATCACGTTTATTCATGTTGTTTGGGTGTTTCTCTATTTCAATGGCTTCCATGATTATTCGACTGTTGAAGTGTTCAGTTTTGGAGATGAGTTTGGTTCTTTCAAAGTCAATTTCATGACCTGTTGTTTTTATGTGCTGGAAGAGAGAGGAAGATTTTTCTTCTTTTTTGACTGCGTTCTTGTGTTCTGCGATGCGTGCGCTTATTCTCCTGTTTGTTTGTCCGATGTATGTGGCTGGACAGACTTTGCATGGTATTTCGTAGACTCCTTGGTTTTCTAGCTCAATCTTGTCTTTGGGGTTTCTTAAGATGTTGGCTATTTTTTGGTCGGTGCAAAAGGCTGTCTTGATATTGTGTTTGTGGAGAATTTTGCTGATTTTGTCTGTGGTGCCTTTGATGTAAGGGAGGAGGGCGGTGCCGTTGTTCTCTTCTGTTTCTTGGTTCTTGGGGGTGTTTCCTTTTGGATTAGTTTGGTGATGGTGTTTTTGGAATCCGTTCGCAATTAAAACATTCGAGAGAGTGTGTAATTCAGTTTTAGGTGGTCTTTGTCAGCGAGGCGTTTGGTTCTGGAGATGAGGGTTTTGCTACGGAGTTGATCTGTGCAGGGTGGTGGTGTGATTGTGCATTTAAGTAGCGGTTTGTATGTGTGTTTTTTCTGGTAGATGGTATGTCCTAAGGAGCCGTCTTCTTTTTTTGTAGATTAGGACGTCCAGGAAGGGAAGTTGGTTGTTGGCTTCTATTTCCATAGTGAATTGTATTTTGGGGTGTAGGCTGTTGAGATGTGTGAGGAAGTTGTTCAGTTTATCTTTCCCGTGTGGCCAGATAACAAAGGTGTCGTCAACATATCTGAGCCAGAGTTTGGGTTTATGTTCGGACTTCTGTAACGCGTTGGTTTCAAAGTGTTCCATATATAGGTTTGCGATGACCGGTGAGAGGGTGATCCCATGGGTGCTCCTTCTATCTGTTTGTATCTTTGTCCATTGTGGATGAAGTATGTGTTGGTTAGGCAGTGGTTGGTCCGATCTAGGATGTGTTTGGGGGGGTTGTATTTGTTGTGGATAGCTGTCAAGGCTTCTTGAATGGGCACTTGTGTGAAGAGCGAAACAACATCGAAGCTCACGAGTAGGTCATTGGGTTGTAGGTCTTGTTTCTTTATAATTTCTATGAAGTGGAGCGAGTTTTGTACGTATGAAGTGATGGATTCTGCATAGGGCTGGAGTTGTTTGGCAAGAAATTTGGCGAGGTTTTGTAGAGGTGAGCCTATGGAGCTGACTATGGGTCTGAGAGGTGTTCCTTCTTTGTGAATCTTGGGGAGGCCGTAGAGCTTGGGGCATCTGGATGATTTCTCTCTGGGGATGATGCTTGGCTTGATTTCTTCACTTAAGGGAGAGGCTTTTATTTTGGCTTTGGTGGTTTTTTCCAGGTAGGTGGTGGGGTCTGTGTTCAAAGGTATGTAAGCAGGGTCTTGTAGTAGGTTGGATAATTTGGCTTGGTAGTCGGATGTGTTCATCACCACTGTGGCATTGCCTTTGTCTGCTGGGAGAATGATTATGTTGTTGTCTTTCCTCAGGTTGGAGAGGGCTTTTGTTCTTCTTTGTGTAAATTGCTTCTGGGTGGTTTGCTGGAGCAGAGGACATTGGTGACTTCGAGTCTGATTTTGTTGGCTTCATCTGGGTTGATTTTGGTTAGGCTGGCTTCCACTCCGCATATGATGTTTTCGGTGGGGATGTGTCTGGGGGCGATTGCAAAGTTGAATCCTTTGGAAAGGACTTTGGTCTCTGCGATGGTGAGTGTCCTGTCTGATATGTTGTGAACTGTTTGTTTCATGGGCTGTTGTGTGGGGGTTGGGCTTCTGGCGTTTTTCAGTTTGTGGAGTTTGTTGGTGTGTGTGTCTGTCTTGTGGGAGGTCTCTGTTTCAGCTCTCCAGGCGGCCAGTTGCTTGGATTTGTTCCAGAGTGTTGGGTGGATTTTGTTGCTGAGTTTGAGGTGAGTGAGTAGGTCTCTGTTGGTTTGATCTAGTAGGTATCTTTTCCTGTGTAGTTCGCTTCTGATTAGGGCTAGTTCTGTTCTTTTCAGGATCCTTTCGCTGGATGGGGTTTTGAGTGGAATTTCAGTTGGAAGCTTGTGGGGATCACATTTTTGTCTCGGCAGTTGCGTAGGAATGCAATGTCACATAAGATGGTGGCTCTTCGGACTTCTAGTTTCTCGTAGGTTCTGGTCAGCTGGAAGGTTTCCTCCCGTAGAGGTCGGATATTTGTTTTCGTAGATTTTCACGGGTATAGGTATGCATGTTAGGGTGGATTCGGGTTTCTTCCCGTGTAGAAATAAGGTTGTTTTGGCGACGTTTTGACGAGGTCTCACTCGTCATCTTCAGGCTGGTGTTCTGGCTTCTTTCTTCTTGAAGCAAAGTGTGGTCTCAGTTGAAGTCCTTCTATAAATACTGCTGGGGGTGTGGTTTGCTTGCTCTGTTGCTGATTGTAGGTTCCTTTGTTCCTTTGTTCTTTTGTGATCTGCTGTGTGGCTGAGGCGATCGTTAAAGGGATTAACTGCTGATGGCTGTTTAGATGGCTGTTTACATGCTGGTGGGTTAGATGGCTGGTAGGTTCTGGCAGTATCCTGGGCTTTGGTGGGGTGGGGTCCTGTGTCTTGTGAATTCATTTTGGTCTGGCTACGTGTCTGTGGTCTCCCAATGTTTTTTGGGGTGTGTGAGTGTGCTCCATGTGGTGACTGGAGTGGGGTGCCGCAGTAGATGGTGCAGTCGTGGTTTTGTTATTGGATGGTGGTTTCGTTTCATCTGTGGGAAGGGTCTGGGTTTGTGTTTGGTGTGGATGGAAGGTGGTGGCATCTTGTGTCCTTTTGGACCTGGTGTCAGTCTTTGTGACAGAGGCTCGTCTGTTGACCAGGGCTAGTTTCCAGATGTCAGGCAAGCGGGAGGTGTCATCACGTTTATTCATGTTGTTTGGGTGTTTCTCTATTTCAATGGCTTCCATGATTATTCGACTGTTGAAGTGTTCAGTTTTGGAGATGAGTTTGGTTCTTTCAAAGTCAATTTCATGACCTGTTGTTTTTATGTGCTGGAAGAGAGAGGAAGATTTTCTTCTTTTTGACTGCGTTCTTGTGTTCTGCGATGCGTGCGCTTATTCTCCTGTTTGTTTGTCCGATGTATGTGGCTGGACAGACTTTGCATGGTATTTCGTAGACTCCTTGGTTTTCTAGCTCAATCTTGTCTTTGGGGTTTCTTAAGATGTTGGCTATTTTTTGGTCGGTGCAAAAGGCTGTCTTGATATTGTGTTTGTGGAGAATTTTGCTGATTTTGTCTGTGGTGCCTTTGATGTAAGGGAGGAGGGCGGTGCCGTTGTTCTCTTCTGTTTCTTGGTTCTTGGGGGTGTTTCCTTTTGGATTAGTTTGGTGATGGTGTTTTTTTGGAATCCGTTCGCAATTAAAACATTCGAGAGAGTGTGTAATTCAGTTTTTAGGTGGTCTTTGTCAGCGAGGCGTTTGGTTCTGGAGATGAGGGTTTTTGCTACGGAGTTGATCTGTGCAGGGTGGTGGTGTGATTGTGCATTTAAGTAGCGGTTTGTATGTGTTTTTTCTGGTAGATGGTATGTCCTAAGGAGCCGTCGGGTTTTTGTAGATTAGGACGTCCAGGAAGGGAAGTTGGTTGTTGGCTTCTATTTCCATAGTGAATTGTATTTTGGGGTGTAGGCTGTTGAGATGTGTGAGGAAGTTGTTCAGTTTATCTTTCCCGTGTGGCCAGATAACAAAGGTGTCGTCAACATATCTGAGCCAGAGTTTGGGTTTATGTTCGGACTTCTGTAACGCGTTGGTTTCAAAGTGTTCCATATATAGGTTTGCGATGACCGGTGAGAGGGGTGATCCCATGGGTGCTCCTTCTATCTGTTTGTATCTTTGTCCATTGTGGATGAAGTATGTGTTGGTTAGGCAGTGGTTGGTCAGATCTAGGATGTGTTTGGGGGGGTTGTATTTGTTGTGGATAGCTGTCAAGGCTTCTTGAATGGGCACTTGTGTGAAGAGCGAAACAACATCGAAGCTCACGAGTAGGTCATTGGGTTGTAGGTCTTGTTTCTTTATAATTTCTATGAAGTGGAACGAGTTTTGTACGTATGAAGTGATGGATTCTGCATAGGGCTGGAGTTGTTTGGCAAGAAATTTGGCGAGGTTTTGTAGAGGTGAGCCTATGGAGCTGACTATGGGTCTGAGACCTCGTCGAAACGTCGCCAAAACAACCTTATTTCTACACGGGAAGAAACCCGAATCCACCCTAACAAATACAGTCTATCTATCTATCTATCTATCTATCTATCTATCTATCTATCTATCTATCTATCTATCTAATCTCTTGCCTTTCTCCTGATAAGAGGACTTAAGGCAACTCACACTGTTAAAATAGTTTTAAAAACAATTAGTAGTCATTAAATACACTGACTAATTTAAAACACTGAAAACTTTAGAACAAACTCAGCTAAAGAAACACCACACGGGGACTCAGTTATGATTGTTAAAAGCCTGCCTAAAGAGAGGGGTTTTCTTTCAACTGTTGGAAAAAGGGAGGCTTGATTCTAAATCCATGAACACAAAACCATGCTGGTTCCCACTTTGCCTGACCCTGAATTAGACGATATCAGCAGCAGCAGCCCGCTACAGATAGGAGACTGTGCATTAGCCATGTATTTCTCTGTCCATGGCCTGAAACAGTATACCCCAAGAATTCAAAGGACAGTTTATGTTGCATACTTGGCTGTTTGTTGAGACTCTATTAATTTGTTTAGACTGCACCAACCTCTACAATCCTTATGGGAAGAAATTTATCTTATCCAGACAGACCCTATTTTAACTTATGGCTACTTACAACATATTATGAGTCTCCATTCCTACAACTTATCACAGGACATTATCACCCATATTTCTCTTGATGGCTGATTTTTGTTATTGTTGTCTTGACAGAATCCATATCCCTACTCAGGAGCTAACGTCTTATAGGTAATAGATAACGGAGTGTATCGAAACTAGCCTAATTTCTAGAGATTAAAAGTTATTTCCAATCAAAATTTTGTTCCAGTTCTACCTTCTTGTTGGTTCTGTGGCATTTCCTAAGTCACAAATGGTGGCATTTCCTAAGTCACAAACAACATTGCTTCTTTTGTTTATAAAAAGTTTGTTGAGAAAATTTCAGTAGCATTTTACTGTCAAATTGTTCTTGAGTCAATGACTGAAATCCTGTTACAGTACATAACTCCACATGAGCAACAAGATTAAAAACAAATGTAAAGCATTTTTTAAAAAAATCTTTAAATTAAAAACCAGCATTCATAAGACAAGCATAGTATTACCAAAATATACATCTTTATGTGACAGTTGTATTTAGAATTTGTTCCTCTTGGTGCATATCGCTGTTACAATCTCTAAGCATCTTATATCACCCCATATTTGTTTTTCTCTTGTTCTCCCAAATGTTAATTATCCGCATTATCTTTGCATATTTGTGGCTGGTTTCTTCATATTTATGTTGCTGACGTAGAAGTAAAAATGACGAACAGCCTGTTGGGCTATAATGACAAGGTAAGATTCTCTGGAAAAGACAATAACACTGGGAAAAGTTGAAGGTAGCAAGAAAAGAAGATCAAATACTGTGTATGACGTGGCTTGTATCAATAACAGAAGACAAAACCTTGAGCTTGCAAGAAATTATCAAGGCTATTGATGCTAAGACATTCTGGATGCTAAATCCCTACCAATTCCATGCTAGGGATTATCAAAAAGGGGATTTAAAATAAAACAGCCAACATTATAATGCCATTATACAAAACAACAGTAAGGCCACCCCTGGAGTATTGTGTACAATTCTGTTCACCGCATCTCAAGAAAGACATAGTAGAACTGGAAAAGGTGCAAAAGAGAGCGACTAAAATGATTACTGGGCTTGGGCCCCTCCGTTATGAGGAAAGGCTAAAATATTTGGGGCTCTTTAGTCTGGAAAAAAGACGCCTGAGGGGAGATATGATTGAGATGTACAAAATAATGCAGGGCATGAGTAAAGTGGATACAGGGAAGCTCTTCTCCCTCACAAAATACCAGAACGAGGGGGCATACACTCAAATTGTCGACTGGGAGAGTAAGAACAGACAAAATAAATATTTTTTTTTCACCCAGTGCGTTGTTAGTCTGTGGAACTCCCTGCCACAGGATGTGGTGATGGCATCTGGCCTGGGATGCCTTCAAAAAGGAAATTAGACAGATTCCTGGAGGGAAAGTCCATCACAGGTTACAAACCACGAGGGAGATGTGTAATTTCCAGGCTTAAACCGGGGTACTTCAAGGGCCAGATGCAGGGGAATGCTATCAGGAGACAGAGATCTAGTCTCATGCGCTCCCAAACACATCTGGTGGAGCCCCTGTGAGATACAGGAAGCTGGACTAGATGGGCCATTGACCTGATCCAGCATGGGTCTTCTTATGTTCTTATGTTCTTATGGAGGTCAGATTTGGTGTTGTTGTGTGCCATCAAGTTGCCTCTGATGTGTGGCAACCTTATGCAATCTTAACTGAACGAGTGACTTCAAAATGTCCTGCCCTCAATTGCCCCCAAATTTGGGAAAGTTTGGGGTATCCAGTCTAATTGAACCTGAAACAATCTGAAGCAATGAGCTGGCAATTTTGAATGACTTTCTTGATTCATGTGGGGCTTTGCGTCCATCTCTAGTTTTAACTGTTGCAACTATAGGATCTAAACTGGAATAAGAAGAGTGGAGTACAGCAAGAGATAAGCACTACCATCTCACCTGCTGCATTTCAATTGTTCCTGTTTTATATACAGTAGTTTGACACTGAATGTCTGGGTGCTTCCTTTGATTGATTAATAAACACAGTTGAAGAGTCCAGGAAATTGTAAAGTGAGACTGGAACTGGCTATGTCAGCAAGCACCAGTGCTTCTGTAGTGGTCTAAGCAAAGATCAAGGATTTTAGTGCAGCTATTTTCAGCCTTTTTTCTTTGGCCATTATCATGAACACAAATCTTAATGAAATACAGGCCAAATCAGGATTGCATCAAAGTGGTGCAGTGGCGCAGTGGTTAAACTGCTGTACTGCAACCAAAGCTGTGCTCATGATCTGGGGTTCAATCCCAAGTAGCTGGCTCAAGGTCGACTCAATGTTCCATCCCAGCAAAATGGTGCCTACTACCTAGCTCAGAGGAAGGGAATGTGTAGCCTTCATAACTGTAAACTGCCCAGAGAGTGCTTTAAACGTTATAGGGTGGTATATAAGCACCACACTTGGATTTATGTGTGAATAATTGTTTCCAGTCCGTGCCCCCCTTCAAATTCTTATAGTCCCTGTTGAGAATGGCTTAGGACCTAGATACCTGAAGGACCGCCTCCTTCCATACGAACCTACCCGGCAATTAAGATTGAGCCAGGGGGCTCTTGAAAAAGCCATCCCTCAAGGAGGTGAGAGGGATGGCTTGTAGACACAGGGCCTTCTCGGCAGCTGCCCCCAAGCTATGGAATGCCCTCCCAAGTGAGATCCCCCTGGCATCAACATTGATGACATTTCGGCGCCAGGTAAAAACCTTCCTGTTCCAGAAGTTTTTAAATTGATACAATATAGACTGTGGGTCCTCTGATGGCAATTTTAGTGTAATGATTTTAGTGTAAGGTTTTTATTATTGTTTTAATTATTTATTGATATTTGATGTTTTAAGTGTTTTAATTCTTTGATTGTAAGCCGCCCAGAGACCTTTGGGTAGTGGGCAGCATATAAGTTGCAAAAATAAATAAAAATAAATAAATAAATTTATTGCATTACTTATATTAATAATAATAATATATAAATTATGAACATAATAATAATAATAGCTTATGAATCCTGAAAGTTTTGTTCCCCATTCTGCTTCCTTGACAGCTATTTTACTGTATTGTAAAATAGCTTTCTGCCCTTGGGAGAAGCAGGCCTCTGCTCCATAAGAAACACTTTCTTAGCATTCGTGTGATTGCGAAGTTAACCTAATTTCCTGTTGATGCCTCTGGTTAGGCTCCGCTAATTACAAGCTTGATAAGCACTTCCCTGTGTTAACAAATCATTGCCACTTTGTCTTTTATAAGTATCTCCAAGTAGACATAAATTTTACCACCATGGGAATTAATATAGATGTGTCTATGTACGTCTAGTGTATAGAGAAGTTGTTTGTGAATCCATGAAAACTCACACTCAAATTAATCTGTTAGTCTTCCACGTGCCAACAAATTCTGCCTTTTCCTTTTCCCTTTTCCCCACTAACACACTAAAACAGAGACTAACTTTGAATGTTTCTTAAATAAAAGTTACTATGTGACTAAAATGATCATTCACAGTGCTGGAGGTTGCTTGTATCCAGCCAATTATTGAATGCAAATGGTGTGTATTTCCTAGTAGGAGATTTCTAAAATGGCAGTCCGTGTGTCTTTGGCCAGCTCTCTTTGTGGTTTCTCTGGGCCCAGCTCAGTGCAGACCTTCCATTCCACTTTGTTTTATTGGCATTGGGACAACCTACCAAGTCAGAAGTTCAGAGGCAGGGAGTCGAGATAAGAAACTGATAAAGAGAACAAACAAAAATGAAAGTGTGAAGTAGCTTGGAAAGTCAGGCTGGAAAAGTTTTTAAATCTTTTCTGGGCTTGGCAGATTGTTGACTTTTCAAGAGATAACAGGTAAACTGCTGCCTAAAGAACTTACATCAATAACCATGGGCCCTCTAGTCAATTCTGACTTGTGGTGGCCCCTTTTCAGGAGGTCCCAGGTACAGAATACCCTGAAGTGGTTTATTGTTCCCTTCTTCTTGGTGGTAACACTGTGACTGTTCAGCTTGCTCAAGCTGGTTCTTCTCCCAAGAGGCATTGGGGGGGGGTCACACTCCCCATTTCTTGGTCTGTAACCAGAAACCTAAACTGCTGAGCTATCCAGCCAACCTTCATAATCTCTACCTTTTGCCAAATGTTAATTGAGAAGATAAAATCAAAGGCAATAGAGATCTTATGAGCCAGTTTCTCTCTCTCTCTCTCTCTCTCTCTCTCTCTCTCTCTCTCTCACACACACACACACACACACACACACACACACACACACACACACACACACACACACACACACACACACACACACACACACACACACACACACACACACAGTGCAGCACAAAGCAGGCTTTTCCTCACTGCCATTTCATCATTCTCTGCCGTCCAAACAGAGATTTATTTGAGTGCATAACCAACGGATTCTCATCCATCTTCCATTCCATGACATGGATAGTTCAAAGCTTGTAAAAGTTACTTTATGGGATACACTGGCTGGTATCATAGGCTGATACTTGATCTTCTGAGAGAGAATATTTTTTTAATTCTCTTTTTCAAAAAACCCCATAAAATTCTTGAGATCTAGGTTATTTCCATATCAGACTCCAGCCTTCTGTCTATTGTGGAAGAATTGTATATGTTTGATGACTGAGAGCAGTTTTTTTTTTTAACAGATGGCACTATCACCCAGTCGAGCAGAGCAGCCAGACTGGAAAGCAGATTTTGAATACCATGACAGAACAGCAAATTGTTTGTTATTTTACATGTATTTTCAACTTGCCTTTATACTGCCAGGTATGAGAAAATGTGTCAGAGATATTTTTCTGTCTCAAGTGCCAAAAATAACTTGGCTGTCACGTATTTAGAAAGCCATATCGTTTTTCCATTCAGAAAATCCATAACACAGAAACTGTAGAAACCCAAATTAAATGTCGGATGAAAAAAAAGAGAGCATCAACTGTAAATTGGAGAAAAGCAACCAAATCGGCCTTCTCCATCCCCTGGACAGATAACACTTTTCTGAGTCAACAGAAAACAACTTCCACTAGATACTGAAAGTTTAATTTAGAAGTTCAATGGTTTCCAGTGCATTTGAAGTCTGCAGGGGTGATCAGGGACTTGGTTTTGGGAGCTTGATCACAGCTGTTTGAACTTTCTTGGTGTGACTGAGGGCCAGTGTAAGACATTTCACTGTCTGAGGCCAAATATCAGAAGGAGCAACTAACCTACCCAGGATAAAGTTCATCGTACATTATGGCAATCACACCCCCAAAATTTGCTCAAACAGCCCCTCTCGGTCTCTGTCAGTAAAAATACCAGAACTGCAAAATGAAATAAGTAACCATTGACTACCCCTTCAGAACACCCAAAAGCTGCATCTGGGCAGGGCTGTGGAGTTTGAGTTTGAGTCGAGGAGTCGGAGTCGGAGGAAATTTTGGGGTACCTCGAGTCGGAGTTTGAGTTGGCAAACAATGCACCGACTCTGACTCCGACTCCTACTAAATTTAGATTGGATTTTTTTTTAAAGCAAGTTTAAATGTCCCAATTCACAAAAAGTTATAATTAATGACTTCTCTACTGTAAGAATAAAGACCAATGCATGCAGTGCCTCACGTAACCACAAAACGAACACGTTAAGTGACCATGAAGAAGCATGCTTTTCATGTGCTTCACTATATGGCACGCAACCCACAATTAGGAGCGGCAATACTTATACTTTCCATAGTGTTGTGTTCTGCTGTTATGCAGTGCCCATGGGTAACCTAGCCTGTCACTGATAAGGGATTAAGTAAATATGTTTTTGCAGGACTAGAGACACTTGTATAAGTGAAGGGAGTGGAGGGTCAATAGTTCAAGGAATGTATAAAATACATTCGCATATTAATACGAGAGAAGAGTCGGAACCGGGCCTTCTCTGTGGCAGTCATATGGAACTCCAGTCGAAGTGTGCTCTGAACATTTAAAATCTACCAACTTAGTTTTTTTTTTTTTCCCATCGTTTTTACAGCCCTCCATCTGATCCACGGGACTGGGATGCATAATTTCTTTATTTATATTGTTTATATTGTGTTTGATGTGGTTTTAATTTTTGTATTTCTATTTTGTCTGCGTTTCTACGTTTTTTGTTCGCCGCTAGAGTCCTATTTTGTTTCGGAGTCGGAACATTTATCTAATGCATCTGGGGACAGCTAATTCACTCAGTATAAACAGTAGGGCTGGTGTTTCCTAATAGGAAAACAGAGCGGGAGGACTTTTGTTTTGAAAGACAACGCCAAGAATCTGCTGATTAAAAAGTAAGGTTGTTGAGCTGTGAGTTAGCGCAGTGTTAACGTGGATAGCTAGAGTCCAGCCTACAGCAAATGATGAACAACATCACCGCTGTCGTTTCTAGTATCCATTAAAGTACTTAAATTAGCTTACAATAACCATAAAAGATGCGGGAAGTATTGTCATGACCCCTTTCTTGGGAGCAAACCAAGGCTCAACAATTTCTCTGTCTTGTTAGTTTATTATTCTCTGGCTTATAGCTCACGTTTCCAGCCAAACCGTTTACGAAATGAGCTGGTAGAGTATGATAAAAATAATGGTATCATAGAATAATTTAGTTGGAAGAGGGCTGTATGGCCCCTGCTTAATGTAACCCTGGAACCAAACAGCAAAATGGACTATAAACAAAAAAGAAGAAAACCTGAAAATCAACAAAGCCTGGCTTCCAGTACTGAAAACTACAGTCTGAAAAGGGTCAAAGTTCAATTATTCCCACCCAGGCACAACAAGCACCAGTTCACACAATAGAACAGCTAAAGACATCCATTAACCACAGAGAAGGTTCCCTGCCATCCCTGATTGTCCAACACCTATTATCTTACATAGGACAAGTTTCCTCTTTCCCACAGTCTCACTCACTCTATACCCCAGAGCACAGAGAGAACTCCTAATTCCCTGAGTTCCTTGCCCTCTGAAGATGCCAGCCACAGAGTCTGGGTGAAACGTCAGGAAGAAAAACTTCCAGAACATGGCCAAACAGCCCGAAAAACTCACAATAGTTATCAGATCCCAGCCATGAAAGCTTTTGAGTATACATTTGACTATAAATGCTCTGCTTGGAGAAGTCCTTACTTTTAAAATGCTTCTTATATTCTTTGCAAGCATTACAGCTTCTATTTGAAAATGGTAATAAGTCTGAAGCTGCTGGAGTTAACTTTTTATGTCAGTAACCATGTTTAAAAGCTTTATTATGTCGTTCTATTTTTAAGTACAGAGCTCATAACAGAAGCATTTCAGGTCAGATGATTCAATCCATTTCTCTGCTTCTTTTGATTATTTTTTCCTGTTTTTTTTTCTTTCATTATAACATTTAACTGTGTTTTACTGGTTATTCAATTGTCTTACAAGCTGCCCTGGGTCCCTGCATGGGGAGAATTGGAGACAGAAATGAAATATATAAATAACAAATAAAGAACAGATTTGAAAGCGGGATTTTAAAAGTTTTGCCCTGCTCCCTTTTGTTCACCAGGAGTTAATTTCCCCCTTTTGAACAGCCAGGAAACTGAATGTTCTTGCCAATTTCCTTCTTTCTTGAGAGCCAGGACTGGATGTGTTACAGTGGTAGTGACCTCCCGTGTCTGTTTTGGATCTCATGGGAACCAGCTTGAGTCATCGATGAGTAATAGCTGGAAATGTTGGGAAGTTCACCAGGGAAGGTTGCATGTAGGTGGCCAATATTCACCCAGTTTCGAATTCTGTGGTAATACTGTATATTGAATGGCTCCATCCCTACAAATCAGCTGGGTTGAAGGAAACAGGGTGTTATTTTCTCAGCTGTAGAAGTTCTTCAGTGACCTTTTGGCAAACGTGACTGGACATAAACACAACAGCTCACACTTTCTCTTCTTCAGAAAATGGCTATCGTTTTTTTACAATGTGGGAGGCGGGGAATCCAGGGAAAGAGACTGAAAGATGAGAAAGAGATTTTTTTTAAAAAAAGACCTCCCCCACTAGCATTGTCAGGATATACCTCAGATTATCTATCTATCTATCTATCTATCTATCTATCTATCTATCTATCTATCTATCTATCTATCTATCTATCTATCTATCTATCTATCTCTTAGATTATATCTCAGAGGTAAACCCCAAAAACGAAAAAGAAAAGCAAGGGCAAAGAGAGTTATTCTGATATCTATTTCTCAGGAAACTCTGAAGGTTTCACTCTTTGAAATCCACAGGGGGGGATGGAGACACTTTGCCGCTTTTCTAGCCTGACACAATCAACTGCTGCCTCAGCATTTCCTCTCTGAGGATGGGGAGAAAAAAACAAGCTATTTTTCACGGTTGTGGAAAGCCAACATAATAGTTCTGGCCACAGAGTGATCAGGCTTCATGCTTCCTAGAATATAAAGATAGGGGATTTTCGCTGGTCCCACTCCAAGTTTTGTTAGGACTTCATCAGGGAAACCACTGCAAGCAAAATGGGGATTTTGTCAAATTCACTTGGAAAGAATTCATGGCATCGAGTGTTTATCTTCTTAGCCTCCCACAAGCCAGCCACAAGCAGGGCCACAAGCAAATACTTGGGTTTGTTCAAGGTAACCATGTCCCAACTGCACAGCCGACGCTGTCTATAAAATTATACAGCTCTAACTAACCATTTAATGTTCTCACCACTTCTACTAATTAACTGTCCCTCCTCTTCTCCCCGCTCCTCCCTCCTCTCCCCTATACACCCCCACCTCTGTTTGCTACAGCCTATGATATCTAGGCCACAACCCATGAATATCTGCTATGAAATGTATATCTCAGATCATATTATATCTTACACCTCATTCTGCTGCTATATATGTCTGAAGAAGTGCACATGTGCATGAAATGTCACATTAAAATATGAAAGTTAGTCTTTAAGGTGCCACATGTTTGTGTTTTTGTTTTTTTGTTTTGTTTTGTTTTTATTTTATTTTTGCCTGAAATGTCTATGCATAGAGACAGAGAAAGGGTTATGGCAGGCATGTCCAAACTTTGGCCCTCCAGATGTTTTGGACCACAACTCCCAGAATTCCAAGCCTGTATTTCCAATGGCAAAGGACTGTGGAAGTTGTGGTCCAAAATATCTGGAGGGCCGAAGTCTGGACAAGCCTGGGTTACGGCTTTGGCTTTTCAAGTTTACTGGATGGCCCATTACTTCTCTGACCAGTGTTGATCTGCCTTCAACCTAGACCAGTGGTTGCCAACCTTGATGTCCTTGGAAAACAACACCCAGCTAGTGGATGAAGAGATGGGAACGAAACGAGTGATTTTTCATTTTCGTTTTCGTTTTTTCATTTCGTTACGCAATGAAAACGAAACAATTTTTTTAAAACAAAAAACGAAAACGAAAACAAAACGACCAAATTTGCCGTGTTTTTCGTGTTCGTTGCAGCAGATGCATTGAACTAAAAAGAATGCTAACGAAACAGCAATTTTTCGTTTTCGTTTTCGTTTTTTTGTTTCGTTACCTAACGAAACGAAAACGAATTTTTTTGCAAAAAACGTCACAAAAACAAAAATGAACCAAAACGGACCCCTAAACGACCAAACGACAAACAAAACACCATTTTTTTGAGTTGTGCCCATCTCTATGGATGATGGTTTCTGGCCAGCAGAGCTAGTGGTGAGGGTTTCTGGAAGTTGCAGGCCAAGAACATCCAAGGCTGGGAACCACTCACCTTGACGGATATTTTAAGTCTCTAAGAGTACCTGCTGCCATTTCTTTTCTATCACATCCTCTCTCTTTGCTTTCTTTGGGTGAGGATAGAGAGGACATCTTGTCTTTATGCTTGATTGGTAAGCAGGAAGCCATCATGAAGCTAGGATCCAGCCAGACAAGGTGTGTTGTTTGGATTTATGTAAGTTCAAACCATGCTCCTTCCCCTCCATTGATCCATATTTTCTTCCTCCAAGTCTTCATTCCTGTACTTGGTTTTCTTTTCATGCAATTGAGATTGAGTTTCCACATCATTTCATATCCATTCTCCCTCCTCTTCTCCCTATGAGCCCCTCCCATTATTTGCCCTTTCTCCCTTGATGTTGCCTGAAAGATCCATGTGAGAGACTCAGCATCCTCAAAACAAAACAAAACAAAAATCACAAGGAAAAACAACAACAAATAACCATTTTGGGATGGTTAAAGATCCCCACAGCTATAAAATACTTCATTGTTTTCAACCTTTGCTATATAATATGATTTATCTCTCAGAATTGCATTTTTCCTTTTTTTGTTTGCTTAATTCTCATCTTTAATATTGCCTTTTTAAAGGATGTAAGATGACTCTTCACAATCATTGTTCTTAGCCTTAAATATTATCTTTAATATATTAAGAATGGTTGAAGATCTTATCCACGAAGATCAATGTGGCTTCCTACCTAAAAGGCAATTAAAAGATAATGTTAGAAATGTGTTGAACATCATTGAGTATTTTGAGAAACATAATGAAAAACAGATGGCCATGATCTTCTTAGACGCAGAGAAGGCTTTCGATAATTTGAACTGGTCCTTTATGACAAAGACATTACAAGAAATGAGGTTTGGAGATAATTTTATAAAATGGGTGAGTTCAATATATAATTCCCAAAAGGCTTACATTATAGTCAATGATCATTTGACCAAACCCTGCAATATCCAAAAGGGGGTAAGGCAAGGCTGCCCGTTGTCACCTCTGTTATTCATCTTAATACTGGAAGTACTAAATAGAGATATAAGAAAAGACGAACAAATAGGAGGAGTAAGAATTAAGAAAGAAAGATATAAATTAAGAGCATTCGCAGATGATCTAGTCTTGACTTTGGAAGACCCTTTAAAAGGTATAGAAGTATTAATGTCTAAAATAAAAGAATTTGGGTCCTTAGCCGGTTTCAAAATAAACAGGGGAAAAACTAAAATGATAGTAAAGAATATACCTGCAGAAATTCAATCACAGCTTATTGAGAAAACAGGATTTAAAATAGAGAAAAAAGTGAAATATTTAGGGATCACTCTAACCAATAAAAACTCTATGCTTTTTGAAAATAATTATTTAAAGGCCTGGAATGAAATTAAAAAAGACTTAGAAAAGTGGGAAAAAACCTTCAACTTTTCTTACTAGGAAGAATCTCCGCAATAAAGATGAATATCCTTCCAAGAATGCTTTTTTTATTCCAGACAATCCCAATATTGAAGTCAGAAACTCCTTTTAAACACTGGCAAAAAGACATAGTAAACTTTATATGGCAAAGGAAGAGACCTCGGATAAAACATAAATGTTTGATAGATGCTAAAGAGAGAGGAGGATTGGGACTTCCAAATTTAAAAACGTATTATGCTGCTAGTTGTTTAATTTGGCTCAAAGACTGGATAATGTTGGGGAATAAAAGATTGTTAAACCTAGAAGGACATGATTTGAGATTTGGTTGGCACGGGTATCTTTGGTATAACAAAGCCAAAGCAAATGCAGAATTCAACAACCATTATATTCGGCAATCCATTTTAAGAATCTGGAATACTTACAAACCAATATTGGCATCCAAAATGGGTATCACCTCAGGAGGCTTTGTTTAAGTCAGAAACATCGCAGAGATATAGTTGGTTAACATACAAAGATATTTTAAAACGGAGCCAAGGGGAATATAAGATGAAATCCAGAGAGGAACTGAACCAGGAAGGTTTTGTCTGTCAATGGTTTTCATACTTGCAATTATCAGAAAGATTCAAAATAGATAAACAAGTATTTGAATTTGAACAGGGAAAATCTATTTTTGAGATGGAACTCTGTGCCAATAAGGACCATTTGATCTCAAGAATATATAAAATGTTATTGAAATTCGATACTGAAGATGAACAGGTTAAAGAGTGTATGATCAAATGGGCCAAAAATTTTGGGCATAATATTCAAATAGAACAGTGGGAGGGAATGTGGCAGTATGGACTGAAATTCACAAGGAGTAACAATTTGAAAGAAAATTTTTACAAAATGATGTATAGGTGGTATTTAACGCCAGACAAATTGTCCAAGATGTATAAGGGGATCTCCAATAGGTGTTGGAAATGCCAAGAGAAGGAAGGTACTTTTTACCACATGTGGTGGACATGTGGACTGGCAGTTAAATTTTGGAAACAAATTTATTCTGTAATGCATGAGATACTGAATTCCAATCTCCACTTTAAACCAGAGCTGTTTTTACTAGACTTGATAGACAATCGGGTAGAAAAGAACATAGTGATCCTTATTAGATATCTTACGACAGCTGCCAGGCTTCTCTATGCACAATATTGGAAGACGGATAAATTACCCTCAGTAGAAGACTGGTTAATTAAGGTATTGGAACTGGCAGAAATGGCAAAACTGACAGCTTTAATTGAAGATGGATCATTGAACAAGTTTAAGAGTGTCTGGAAACCTCTATTAGATTTTGTGCTAAAAAAAGGAAATGATAATCTGTTGGTTTGTGGTTTTGATTTTTAGGATATATTTAAAAGATCTGAAATATGATCTGCTATTAATTTTTTGTTTTGATCACTAAGGACAACCTGATGAATTACTGTAATGGTGGGTTAGACAAAGAGAGGATGGTAAGCTTCAACCTATGTATTAACTTGTATTTAACTCAATTGCTTCCACTCAACCACCCCTTATGCCCCCCTTGTATATAAGAAAACAAAAAAAAATTAAAAAAAAAAGATTGGTTGAAAACTCATTGTCTCCAACTTTACACATCATCCTTCAGTATTGTAAGCCATCTTGGGTCCTTTCCAAGGGGAAAGGAGGGGTAAAAATATTTTAAATTTTAAAATATTGAAAAGTTTTTCCCCCCAGTCTAAAACTGGCAATTATAATAGCTCACTAGGGCCCCTATCACACAATTGCTAAATGTGTGTGGTACGAATTTAATCCGTTCCGAATGCATGCTCTTAAGTCGAACTACTCTTAAGTCGGGGTACCTATCTAAAAATTGAAAAAATAAGTTAGAAATGAAAAAAAAATGAAAAAAATATTTGTAAGTCGAGCATACATACATACAGTGGACCCTCGTATAACAAATGGTTTGTATAACATAAAATCTGTACAACATAAAAATTCCAAAGATAGGGGAAATTTATAGAAAGTACCACTGTGTGTGTATGTGTATATATATTGGTTTACTACCCCTTGGTTGCTGGCATGCCAGGTTCCTGTTGTTACTACAGGATAGCAAAAAAAGAGCAGAATAGCAAAACAAATGTGAACTATAATCCCCACCACTTGCTTTTGATGCACAATTTTAGTCTTTAAAAATGTGGATCAAAATAATACAACTGGTAGAGCAAAATGCTCTGTGTCACACTTCAGGAGGCATGGCCAAGGCATCAATTTTTTGGAAGCGCTTCAGGGTGGGGACCAGTAATTCTGATGCAGTTTTAAAAACAAAAAAATGTGTTTTTTAATTGCAGTGTGATAGAGGCCTAGGACACTTATCATCCAACGGATCATTGCATCCTTCTAAATGACCCAGCTTGCTAAACGTTTGTGGCCACGATGCAGCATTATGCTCCTTAACGAAACGAGAACTGCCAGCACGAAATAGGCTACAGAATAAGTGACAAATGACTGTCAGAGAGCAAACATAGTACTGCTTCCCCGGGGGCACCGTTGACAAATGCCTGGATGACAGTGACAGAAATCCTTTTTCAGGGATCGTTATAAAGGGAACAGAATGACAAACCATGAGTTATATACTTGAGTTGCAGTCTTCTTCTACCCCTTCCCACCATGACTGGTCACAGTCCATGTTAGCTTCACTCAGTGTGGTGGTGGAAGCTTCCATTTTGTGAAGAAGGGGGTGTTGGATTCTTTCTAACATAGAGACGGGTCTACAGGGGGTCGAACGACCATTTCACAGGGGTCGTCATGAGCCAGTGAAGAAAAAAGCACAAACGGCTTTGGTCTGGAGGAGAAGAAGGAGGAATGGGGATGGAAGAGTGAGTTACAGATTGATAGGTTGGAGGGAGTGTCAGTCAATGGCACCAGAGGCTGCGATTGGCTGAGGGTGCCTGTAGACCAGGGGTGTCAAAACTTCAGCTGTCCAGATGTTTTGGACCACAACTCCCAGAATTCTAAGTCGAGATTGCCAGTGACAAAGGACTGTGGGAGTTGTGTCCAAAACATCTGGAGGGCCGAAGTTTGGACACCACTGCTGTAGACTAAGGGAAGTTCTCTATGGCACCTGCGACAGTGGCCTGCCAAAGGTGGCTTGTGACCTCTTTCAAGCGGTCACCACAACATGAAGAACTGTATTAAAAGGTCACGGAATTAGGAAGGTTGGGAACCATTGGTCTACACCATTTGAAGGAGGCCGTAGACCTATTAGCTCCCCCCCCCGGCTTAACTGGCTTCATTACTGATTAACTGACTAGTTTACACAGCTGACAGAACACATCACTCTCACTGTTCACTTCTAATCGACTCCATTGGTAAGACTGAAAGAATCCTGACAGGAAAAATAGGTTGAGGGGGAAAGAATATGAGGTAGTGAGGGAACTATTCGCTGCTACTGAGTTGACTGATATCCACCCTAGTCCAGTAAGGTTCCTCCCAGCTAAAAAACTCCTTAAAGGAATTATATGCAGGCTGCACTATATCTAGCACTTTCCAAAGTAGAAAGTCTGCTTTTGTTGCCATTGGTATTTTATGCGTCCAAATTCGCAAGTTGACTTGCTCCGCTAATGTGGCTTTTCCATGCTGTCACTCTGAGGGCTGTTTCATTTCGCATGGCCTCCTAAGGGCAATCCAGAGTAAATAGGAAAATGGCAGTGCCAAAAAGGAAGGAGTGCTGAATGTGTCCATAGATTATTTATTTTTTTACGAACCACAAAAGGTGCTACCTCCAGGGATTCGGAGGATACACACACATCTGTTCCTGGATCTTGAGCAAGTACCACTTCAAAGGCATCCTGCTCAAAATACTTTTTCTTGCAATTTATTTTAAAAAACTGGAAATGCCTCTTATACTCTCTAGTGGCCAGTTTTTAGAAAGGAAAAAAAAGTGGGGAGGTCTTCAAATATGTGCAAGACGGACATCATTTAAATTGCTGGTGGGCTCAAACCATGCACAAATTATGAATTTATAAAAACATGGACCTAAAATCCAGTTCATGTTTATATACCGCCAAAACAAGAGCACCTGCTTGGAAGGAAGCCAGGCTTCTGGATGGATATCCAACATTCATCCCTAATTGCTTGGGATGTTCAGCTCCTCTATATATTTACCACAGTAACTGATTCTGCAACATGGAGGAAACAAACACTGGTGCTTTGTAAAGAGAAAAATCTCATTTAAATAGTTTTATAATTTTTATGATGTATAGTGTATATAACTGTTATTTTTGTTTATGTTCTAAATGAGGCATGTCCAAAGTCAGGCCCGGGGGCCAAATGTGGCCTGTTTTCAAATCCTGGGTGGCCCGCGGATTTTTCTCCCCACCGGCTCAGCCTGTCATGCATCCCCGCCATCTGGCCCCTCCCCATACGGGATGGAGGCGTTAGCTTGCAGTTTTACAGTTTGCTTGCCCTCCCTGCCTCTGTCCATCCCCACAGCCACTTGCCCAGCCTACCCACTTCCAGTTCCGTTGTTGCAGCGTCCTCCCTGCCTCCTTGCATGTTATAGAGACTTGTCCAAAGTCCGGCCTGGGGGCCAAATGCAGCTGAATGGTTGGCCCCCACACATTTTCACTTCACCAAATCTGGCCCTCCTTGCAAAAAGTTTGGACACCCCTGTTCTTAACTATCCAGAGTAGCTTTCTGGTACATGGTCATGGTATAGAAATCAAATCAAATCAAATCAAATAAATAAATAAATAAATAAATAAATAAATAAATAAATAAATAAATAAATAAATTCCTGTGTAAAAACATTTTGAACATTGCTCTTGTAATTCTTAGCATATCGCAAACAATAATGCAAATCCTACCAACTAAGGAGGCAGTGCTCACATCTAATCGTAGGTCTGTGATATCCACAGGATCAATGTCTCCTGTTTCACTTGTCCTCTAGCTGAAAATACTAACCAACCAACCTCCTCCCCTCCCACCCCGGAAATGCTCCATTCTATGTACAATAGTACCCATGTATCTATGGGGGTTGATTCTGCACCAAAATCCATGGATAAGAGGAAACACCCTGTCAGCACTCCCCGCACCACCTATTTGTGACAGTAACTTGCTTTGTGGCACCTATTTGCAGCAGCAAATTATTTAATTATTTTTGGTGGCCAACCATGGATAACTGAATCAGCAGATGCCGAACCAGTGGATATGGAGGTGTGACAGTATTTCCAGGCTTTATTTAACAAAACCAACCACTGGATGGAGCGAGAGGCATGCAATGTATAGTGCTCCATGCTTCCCTGTTTTTCAGCATCTGCAGAGTATTTGTGTGTGCTTACAAACAATCCCTTTTGGATACCATGGTCCTATTCTAGTTCCAACTAGACAATCAAATCAACAGCACTTCTGTAAATGCTCACACGGCAAAATTCCTCCAATACATCTACTCTAGTTGAAACTAACAGTTTCTTGTATTTGGGGATCACCATGAGCCGAAAAGATGGGTCCCTCTGCGTAAATATTTACTTGCTTATAAAAGAGACAGTGGCTCCTAATCTTGAGTAACACAGAAGTCCTTGGACTGCAATTCCCAGAAGGTTTCAGCACAGCTATTCTGGCTAGGGATTCTGGGAGTTGCAGTCCAAGAACACCAGGTTTATCCAAGGTTGGGAACCAGTAAAATAGAGTTCTGTGAAGATCTCTCTCTCTCTCTCTCTCTCTCTCTCTCTCTCTCTCTCTCTGCATTTAAGTAATTTTATTGGGTTTTTTAGGGAGAGGGAGGGGGGAATGTGGGAGGAGGGGGGAATACACTATAAAATTCCATTGAGTATGTCAAGTCAAAAATAACCATTTAGCATATTAACAAATCACCAAATAGTATCACAATACTAATAAGTTTGTTACTTCTTGTCATCTTTTTGGAAATCTCTTCGTAGTCTCCCTTTAGAAAACCAGAGAGCCTGTCGATTTCAATACATTTTCTTATCTTTTCGTGTATGCAAAATTTTGGAAACAACCAGAAGTGCCAACACAGAGTCTGTGAAGATTCTCAGTCATCCAGGTGAGTTTATCAGTCTGATGAAGCTGTCTGGATGAGCAGCGAAACATTTCTATCCCTCAGGAAAAGAAGTCCACTAGCTATGACTCAACTTCCAGTAAAATAGAGGGAACTTGCATTTATTGAAACTGACGTTTGCTCAGCATCCACAGGGAGATTGCTTTAAAAATAATTCTCCCCACCTCCACCCCAGGTGAACTAGAATTCTACACTCAGTTAATCAAATGAATCCATTTGGTATTTATCCATGCTGAGAAATTGCAAAGCAAAAGGACATCTAAATATCCAGCAGCATTGCAGCCTGACTTTTGCGCATGCGTCAGGTATGGATTCTGATGCAGTAGATTGAGCTCCATCTACGCACACTGTAGACCGAGATGCAAATGAAATTACAGAATTTTGAGGGGCTGGGATGCACAGTAGCTTTTTAGGAGGGAAGATGTTTCCTGCTTGTATTTTGAAATGTTTCACCCGAAAGCTCCTGGCAAAGAGAAGTCCAACATAGCAGGGGACTGAACTTGTTTAAATGTTCTTGGCTTTTTTTTTTAAACTTGCCAAGAGTTTGTTTGCTTTTCTAATCTGTATGGAACTGTTTTTAAAAATGCATAAACAGACACCCACAATGAACTGATACAGTTCAGTCTCAACAGAGTTTGGATGCAACATGCTTAAGGAAACTTTTTGCCTGGAACTTGTCACTTTTTATGGAAATCACTAACAAGAGCATAATTGGGAGGCATAGTTGGGAAGTAATGTAATGCAATGGGGTTTTCTGTGCGTGCATGTGTATAACAAGTACTGTACTGTAATGTTTCTACATCACCATTTTGGTTAATATCAAAAGATTTTTAGGAATTCTATGACATGAAGTTTTTTGAGCAGAATCTTTCAGGTTTTGTGCCGCTTGTTCATAGATTCTAAAGATTTAGGGCCAGAGTGGGTCGATTTTGCCCTACATTTGTAAGCACAACCAGCTTTTGTGTGCGTTGTGTCGTTACAGTCATGACCGACCCTTTGTGACCCCCATATCCATGGAGTTTTCTTGGCAGGAATACTGGATTGGCTTGCCAGTTCCTACTCCAGGCACCTACAGCACCTGGTATTCCCTGGTGGTCTCCCATCCAAGTACTAACCAGAGCTGACCCTGCTTAGCTTCTGAAATCAGGCGAGACCGGATGTACTTAGGGCATCTAGGCAGCTTTGCTTCCCTAGCCCTCCAGGGGTCAGACAACAGAACTGACCCCACAGCTTTCTGTGCTCCTGTCAGGAGCTTCTTTTTTTGCATGCAGGAAGGCTCATTCTAGTTTGGTCATTTCCAGTGCAGGCTTTGACTAGGAACTGACCAAGAAGCGCATGTTCAGCTATCAAAGCTCCTCCAGCTGTCAATTTTCAATATTGTGATGTGGCTTAACAGGTAAGCCTCTTCAGGATATCCGCAAATTGAACATTTCCCCTGCTCCCCAGGTGAAATCATCATCATCATTATTTTACTCTGCTACACATTGCTGATGCGCTATATCACTTTTGCTTAATTTTTGTAAAAGATAATTTTATTTGCCTCATATGAAGTGCTGATTGAGAAACTGTCTGCAGCTTAAAGAGATTGCCTGTATCCTGAAGTAGCTTCCTATTGAGCTGCTTTACAGTTCTGGAAATTGACAGCAGAAGGAACCACATCACTTTGTTATGGGTGCCTGTTTATGCATTTGTTTTTCAAAACACATCCTATTTGGATGTAAGGATCACAGCAACTGGCATATTGCATCTCCACCTGACCCTATTTAGACTGTACCGGCCTGCTTCAAATGGGCCAGTTAAAATGAACCAAGACTCTGGAAGCAAGATGACTTGTTATATGCCTTTAAGTCTCTCCTGGCAACCATCAGAATGACTGGCTTGCAAAAATTCCTTCCATTAACAGTCCTACTCATGTTGTGCAGGTGGAGGCCTGTGGCTTCCTTGACTGAGTCAATCATCTCATGTCCAGTCTCCATCTTTTCCTATTGCCTTCAACATTTCCAAACAATCCTGTCTTTGCCAGTGTGTTTTGGCTTTTCATATATTGCCTAAAGGACAATAGCCACAGCTGGGTCTTTTTGCTTTCTCGTAAAATTTCAGGTTTTATTTGGTCTAGAACCCAAGTATTTGTCTTCCTGTCATTGTATCAGCATCTGGAAAACTCTTCAACACCACACTTCAGAAGAATTAAGAAAACCATGTGTCCTTGTTTTATAAGCTGCTTGTCCTGTCTTGTCTGCATTATCAGTGAACATTGCTTAGATACCCCTCTGAGACGTATATTAGTCATGCATCACAATAAAAAAGTGATGGTATAGTTAAGTAAGTCTAGACACCATGGGTGGGGAAGGGCTGTGTTTCAAAATAGGCATTTGTTAATGGAAGTACCTCCTATCTTGACAAGTTCATCTATAATACCTTGTAAAGTATTTGTTGCAAATAACTCATTTTAAAGATTTTTTTTAAAAAAACCCAGCTGGAATGCATTAAGGATATTAATAACAAGATAATGATTAATTCTGGAGCAGCAGACAATTTTATTATTTAACTTCTCAATAGTATATTTAAAGCAAAATACACATATGGATTGCTTTTTCATTTTGTCTTTGCTTTCCGGTTATGATGGGATTCCAAAGCAGCTTACACTGCTGCAAATCCAAGGCACTAAATATGTTAGGAATACTGTGGACATGTAGAGCAGAACTATCTGCCCTGCGTGCTGACACTTAAATGCATGGTTTCAGTTCCACACTTTTTGTTCCTGGAAGGACAAAGGAAGAACTGTAGAAATGCCCCACACCTATTGAATAGTAAATATGTTAATCTACTGGGGGGGGAGCTTATAGACTGCCCCATAGCACGTAGAGCACTGTCTGGGTGATTTACAATTTAATTATGCAGGCTACACACTGCCCTCCCCTCTGCAAGCTGGGTGTTCAATTTACCAACCTTGGAAGGATGGAAGGCTTAGTGAACCTCAAACTGGCTATCTGGGATTGAACCTGGATTGTGCGCAGAGTTTTGTGCCAGGAGCAGGCCTTTTGGTGACATGTACACACCTTGACTCTCATCATCCTTATGATGGGAGCCAGGATCCTTGCTATTTCAGCAACTTCTTTAGCACTTCCTTCTAGATGGTTTCCTTTGAGACATACTTAGGATGATCCCCTGACTCAGTGATCGGATTTGAGGCCTATCACATTGACCACAGCCTTGATGATATAGAATCATAGAATCATAGAGTTGGAAGATACCTCAAGGGCCATCTAGTCCACCCCATTGCCATGAATGAGACCCACCCAGCATGCCTCCTGGTTTTGTTCACTGCTCAGAATTAAACTATATTTCACAGCTATATCCTCTGGATACAGCTTCAGCAGTCAAGGCCACATCCTACAGAATCCCCCAACTGCTTGCTTGCTAAGGTACTTAAAACCAACTGTCATAATTCCAGAAAAAGTGCTTTGTACAAGATAATTCCAAGTACCACTGTGCTTCTAAGTGCCATCAAGTCAGGTCCAACTTAGGGTCACCTTGGTAGGGTATCCAAAGTATATGAGATATCTAAGACATGCATTTACCAGTGCCACCGACCATCCGTTGAGTTTCTGTGGCTTGAGCAAGGATTTGAACTCAGGTCTCTTGACTCCTAGTCTATCCACTACCTTATCATGGCAAACTACACATTTCAGGTTTCGGTAAGATGGAGCCTTAAGAGTCATGTGGCATCACGATCACACTGATGTTACTATGAAGTACAGATACCGTCTTTTGCAGGCATGTGAGAGGTGAAAGAAGAGAGCAACTAAAATGATTACTGGGCTGGGAGACCTCCCTTGTGAGGAAAGGCTAAAACACTTGGGGCTCTTTAATCTGGAAAAAAGGTGCCTGAGGGGGATATGATTGAGACGTACAAAATAATGCAGAGCATGAGTAAAGTGGATAGAGGGAAGCTCTTCTCCCTCTCACAAATACCAGAATGGGGGACATACACTCAAATTGAAGGTTGGGAGAGTGAGAACAGACAAAAGAAAATATTTTTTAACCCAGTGCGTTGTTAGTCTGTGGAACTCCCTGCCACAAGAGGTGGTGATGTCATCTAGCCTGGATGCCTTCAAAAGGGGATTGGACAGATTCCTGGAGGAAAAGTCCATCACAGTTGACAAACCATGATGGAGATGTGTAATCTCCAGGCTTAAAACTGGGGTACTTCAAGGGCCAGATGCAGGGGAGTGGTATCAGGAGACAGATATCTAGTCTTGTGGGCTCCCATAGGCATTTGGTGGGGCCACTGTCAGATACAGGAAGCTGGACTAGATGGGCCTTTGGCCTGATCTAGCATGGCTCTTTTTATGTTCTTATGTCCTTAAAATATGAGGCACTTTCCAGCAAGAGCTTGGAAATGTTACCTGTTTTGTCCACAAAACCTAGACCTCTCTAGTCAGCCTGGAGAGGAATATGGAGCACTGTAGTGTCCCAAAACCTTGTCCCATTTCAGGTATGTACTGGAAGTCTTGTTGATTGGATGGTGATGAAAGTGCAGGTTTCCACAATGATATACAGGGAAAAGCAAAGGTTACCATCTCAGTTCTAAACCCAAGCCACGATTCGTGTGAATCAAGCCGAAAAGGGAGGGCTGATGGATGAATGGAGATGCGTATGAATCATTCGAGGTCAGAGACGTCTCCCACGAGCAAGACTGTTCTTGCGAGAGGAAATGGGATCATTCAGCCACTCACCACCGCTGGCTTCCTCCTGTGTTTTTCTTTCTTCTCTACAGGTCCCATGTTGACAACAGACACGACGCTTACAAAATCTCCTTGGGAACGCAAGAGAAAGTGTATTACATTTCTTGGCCATTGGCTGCATTGGCTAATTTAATCCTCTAAGAGACCACAGGGTTTCCCACACGCTGCCTAAAATCTGCCATGGGATAAGTCATGCTTTAACTGGAAACCGGCGTCAAATTCACCCCCGCCCCACTCTGTTGCCATAATAAATAAGATTTAGATGAAAGATACCTCAAGCACGTGTATGTGCCCACAAAGACATATGCAACCTGCTAGGCGTGGGCGACCAAAGTCTCCTCTAGGTCTCAGTACTTGGGGCATTATTTTTTTTCTAAAAGGTAGCATCTTCCGGATGTTGCTGGAATAAAATCTCCATCATCCCCCCACCAGAAATTTGTAAGGGCACAATTTTCCGATAGTTGGTCTTGTAACAAGGGAACATTAACATGTGGACTTCACAAGAGGTGGTGGTTGGCTTTCTTAAAATGATGGATGCAATTACATTTCTTAAAATGAAGGTGTTAGGATTGTTACAACCTTGCAGGCTGCCTGCAGTTCGTTTGACTAGGAGGTGCTTTTCTGGGCTGGGTTGATTGTCACTCTACCAAGTACTAACCAATTGTTTTCCTGCTTCTGATTCCAAAGACAGATGTGTCTCTCTGCCAAGAGTGTTTTTCCTCTCTACCTGCAGCCAGGTAATCTGTTGAGACCAGCTGCTGAAAGGAGTCAGCCATGTTTGTTACTTTCACTGTAGATCTGTTTGATTAAAAGTAAACTTTTTAAAACTTCATTAAGATCTCATAGTGAGTTATTGAGAATGTAAGTGTCAGTTGATAAGAAAAAGGAGTGGACTAATCTGGGAAAAGAAGCTATTCTGCTCTGTGAATCCCTGTACGTCTGCTATGCAGCTAGAAAAGAAATTAACAAATAAATAAATAAATAAATAAATAAATAAATATAAGCTCTGCAACATTTCCCAGGACAGTCAGGGACATAAACTGTCTTGTTCAGTCTCTGGTGCCCCAACATTAAACTTCGTTTATTTTATTGGCCTTATGCATACTGGATTGTGGCCAGAAACATCTTAGCTATGAGTCTCATCAGCCAAGATGTTCAGGGAATGTCTATCCAGTGGAATGATTCTTATGTCATGCACTGGTTCATAAAATACTTGTGCCTATAATTGGTTGTTTTCCCATGCAAATATTTTAATGAGTTAAGCCCTTAGTGACCAAGCAGATAGATATTTGAAATGCTTGCTCCGTATGTAAGGCTGCCTAATTTAGAAAAATGTTAAGACACTTAAATTTTACAGGCTGGGAACTGCTGTCTTTTCCTATCAGAATGAAATGATTGGGAACAGAATTTGAATGAGTCTGTTCTGAACCCGGAACCAAGCCAGAGAGAACAGAACAGGATTTATGATACCATCCAGGACTTAAGAAAAATTATTTTTTTAGAGAACAGTTCCCCAGATGCTGTGTTGGTTGGGGAATTCCAAAGCTGTTGTTCAACAAATAACCATTCTGAGCTCAGGATGGTGTTGTGACACAGAATGGTTTCTGAATTCTAATGGGAAATAGTTTTCTCCTAAGCAGTCTTACATTGGTGTTCTCCCAAGGAAGCTTCCTATAGCGACATATTGAAAAGAACATACAGTAAAAGGTTTTTGTCGTAGGAAGACAAAAACATTGTTAGAAACAACCTTTAAATTCTAATTAATAGTAACATTTGCTGTAAAAGTCAAAACAAAGATGGCAGCCAATTGTTGGTGTGGTGTAGTGATGAAATTGCAGATGCTCACTGTGAGAGGTCCTGATACCCACTTCAGTGAAGCCAAAACATGCAGGCTACTGAACTGATGCATATGAACAACCGAGGAGGAGGTATTTTGTAAAGGTAATGGCTTTAAATTGCCCGCTCAAGATCAAACTTTCAAATCTTTTGCATTTGCATGGGGATTGCTTTCAACAATAGACTGTTCCTAGGAAAAGTCAGTTCCTTCCCCAAAAGCCTCATGGTGCAGTGGTTAAATGCCTGTACTGCAGGTAAAACTGTGCTCACGACTTGGGTAGCAGGCTCATGGTTGACTCAGCCTTCCATCCTTCGAGGTCAATAAAATGAGTACCCAGCTTGCTGGGGGTGGGGGCAGTGTGTCTTCTGAGATGAGCAAGATTTCCCCACCACCCATTTTCCATAGCTTTAAAAACTTCTCCTTGATTTTTTTCACAGATAAGCTCCAGACCAGAATAATTCTTCTTTATTCTGGTTTTTCCTTCCTCCCTCTCTTCCAGAATTCGCAAACACATATTCTTAGCATCATGGCAAAAAAAAAGTGAAGCTTTTTTTATTGTTATCGATGTGTGTTTGTTTGTCTTTGTGGGTACACACATGTGTGTGCTGCAGACTGGTTTTATTAGTCAACAAGGCAGCTGATCCCCAAGGCAACATACTGTCAAGAGCATGGCGATCGGCTGTGGCCTCAAAGGAAAAGCATGTTCCAAGATGAGCATCTGAAGCACATCTATAAACACCGGGGTATCCAGGAAAATCCAGCAGGATATATCAGGCGCTCCGGAAAGCCCATCCAAAACCAACATTCCTATCATCAGTCTGGTGGACGCCGTTTCCTCCCTCTTTCTTAATGAAAGAGACGAGTTAGAAAAGGCTGTGACAGGATAGTGTGACAGGATTCCCCTGGGGCAGCAAGGTGAGAAAGCAAGAGAGGGTAAAACAAGCTACAAGCCATGGGGACCTCAGTGTCTCCTAGACATGACTTAAAACAGTCTTTAGGTGGAGGTGGAGTAATAATAATTGGCAGGTGTCCTCTTTGCCCAGTCCAAGTCAAGGGACATGATGCAAGCCAAATTATTTTGGTACACAAAGTGGAAAAGCCCACAAGTGTGCCATTCTGCCCCAACAATAAAAATAAATAAATAAGACATATACTGTTGGGAGGATGGAAATTCAGATGCAATTCCTGCTGGGATTCCCCAAAAAGATTTTCTAAAGACATCCAGAAGACTGCAAAGTGGGCGTTCGAAGATGAAGTACTGAGGCACTCCAGGTGAACAGATGCAGAGACCAAGCTCATAATGTCACCCTGTGAATGCTGCTGACGGGACTGATGTCAGCACAACAGTTGCGTCAGAGTACCACCACTAATGCCCTGTCACAGTGAGGTGCTGTGTAGCTTCTGGGTTGCCAAGTGTATAACCAGGACTAGTCCTTTGATTTGGCACCAGGAAATGGCTCCCAAGTTCTGAATTTCTATAAAATTAAATTTGCTATGCAGAGATCCACAGAGGAAAAAAAGCTAAAAGCTCCCCAGGTAGTCCACCCTTTCTGATTAACTGCCCCTTAATGTCTCAATCAGTCACTCTGAAACATTTGTGAGACAAGGAATATAAAATGTCCCTCCACATACTGTTGCTTGAAATTACAAGCTTTTGTATGCTGCTTTCTTTACAGTATTCGTATTAGCAACCAACAGAACAGATCAACAGCAGACAAACAACGGCCACAAACAAATGAATGAAAGGGGGAAAGTGAGAGGTAGGCCTGTCTTGGAAATCAAAAGCTGGAAGGAACAATGGTTAATGGTAGATAGACAGGCAAGCACCCCAGGCCAGGAAAATCCCTTCCACTCACTCAAACCACAGACAGCGGAAGAGGTTGCATTTGCAAACAAAACCCCAACACAATGAACTGCAATCAAAGCAAAGGCAAATTATTGGAGGTGATGCAGCTTGTCCTGTGACTAGAGATGGGCACAAAACGAAGTTTTAGTTTGTTTTGTTATTCATTATTTGTTTTGTTACGAAACGAAACAAATAACGAACCTCAGAGTGGATTTAGAACAAAACGAGACGAACCAAAAAAAATTGGTTCGGTTCGGTTCAGTTTGTTAATGGCGGCTCTGGAGATGTCTCCTACCTGGTGCTGGTCGTTCCTGGAGGTCTGGTCTTTCTGGCTGTAGGGAGGGGTGACCAGAAAACTTTTAAAAAGCTGACCGGCCCGCGCTACAGCTATAGCGCCGGCCACAAGGTCGGCAGTAAAAAAAAAAAAAATAAATAAATAAATAAAAGGAGCACCAATCCAGCCACAGGGGTGGCTGGGTTGGCACCCTAAAATAAAGAAAAAAAATATAAAAATAAAACCAGCACTGACCTGGCCCCAGGGGCTGCGTGGTCGGCACTTGAAAAACAAAAATAAATCAAATCAAATAATAATAAAAAAGGAGTGCCAACCCGGCCCCAGGGGTGGCCGGGTAGGTGCCCTAAAATAAAGAAAAAATATAAAAAATAAAACCAGCACCAACCCGGCTCCAGGGACCGCACAGTCGGTGCTTGAAAAAAAAAGGCCCTGCCACAGGGGCCAGGATCGCCCGGCAGCCGCTGCCGCCACCACCCAGTAAGGATGATGTGTTGATGATTGAAGATGATGAGGATGATGTGGATGATGAGGATGAAGATGCTGCCAGTCCAGTTTGGGCAGTTGTTGTCAACGTCTGTGGTTTTTTATTTTATTTTTAATGTTTTTTTCCTGCCTGTGCACTGTCAAATGGATTAAATCGTGCAAAGGGGGGGGGATGAATAACGAACAAAATGAACCAATGAAATGAATATTTGGAAATGTTTTTGTTAAAAACTGAACCAAACCAAACCCTGAAACGAAACGAACCAAAACGAATTGCCATTCTTTTGGTTCATGCCCATCTCTCTCTACCTGTGACCAGTATTCCAACCAGCTTCCATGTGTGAAGCAAAACACCGTATCTTGGACTGGCCGAGAGGTAAACTGTGAAACTTTCTCTGGGTTATATTACCTCCAAGTCCCTTCAAGATTCCATAAGGCTTGGGATTCTAGAAGATAGTGTCTGTGTGTAGATCCATAAGTAATACAACTCTTAAAGTCATGCAGCCTTGAAAGTTGGATGGCAAAGAAAGCTGACAGGAAAAACACCCATTCATTTAAAATGTGCTGCTGAGGGACAGCTTTGCAAACACCCTGGACTTCCAGAAAGACAAACAATTAGGGCGCTTTTACACGACCCCTAAGATCCGCTGGTCCCTTAAATTTGGACCAGAGATCTTAGGGGCTTGTCGCTCTTCCTGTGTTCCCACCCTGGCTGCTGGCTGCGTGAGGGGAGGGAGAAAAAAAAGGAAGAAAGACGTGACTCACCTCCCATTCTGCCTCTCGCTCTTGCCGGCTCTTGCCCCCGCAACATTCCAGTAGCTCTTAAGTAACTCTTAAGTAGCTCTTAAAGGGGCGGGAGCCAAAAACAGCAAACAGAAGAGAGGAGAGCCCCGCACTCACTATCGTTGCACCGCATCAAAGATTTTTCACCTCCAGAGAGAAGGTACAAGAAAAGTGCGCTGGGTGCGCTAAAGTGGGCGGGGTTGCACTTAATTGCCTGTAAACTCCGGAGCTGGTGGGGAAACATTTTTAAGCTCCGGAGCTGGGAGCCATTTGTGGCGGAGTTTAGGGGTCGTGTATAAACGCTCTTAGTTCCCAGATTAAACCTGCACCATCTCTGGAGGCAAAAATATTGAAAGTGAGTCTGTCCTACTTTGGGCACATCATGAGAAGGCAAAATTCTCTGGAAAAGACAATAATGTCAGGAAAAGTGGAAGGCAGCGGGAAAAGAGGAAGACTAAATACGAGATGGACTTACTCCCTAAAGGAAGCCACAGCTTTGAGCCAACAAGAGCTGAGCATGGCTGTTGAGGACAGGGGAGTCTGGAGATCTCTCATCTGTAGGGTCACCATAAATCGGAGGGGACTTAACGGTACAGACGGACAATGTGCATGATAAAGAAATAGCCCGCTTTGCCCTGCAGCTCACACTCTCTTCCTGCACCTGAAGGAAGAACTGGTGGGGAATCAACATCAAATAAGAAGAGATATTTTTCTGTCTATAAGACATCCCCAATGTATAAGAACCCCCCCCACACACACACACTTTTCCAACCTCCTTCCATGTGTTAAGTTACAGGGTCTCTCTTCAGTGTACTTCTGTGTATCGGACGACCCTCAATTTTCAGTCTAACAATTTTAGAAAAAAAATATAGTCTTATACACAGGAAAATACTGTATATCTGAGAAGCTGTGGCGTAACCACAAAAATGAAGAGATTTCACTGAATTTTCCCACCTTGGCTTTGAATAAGCAACCAAATACAGAATCTCTTCCTGATTTATAGCAAATCCAAATGCAGCCTTGACAGTCCTTGGGTAAAATGAGCTGACTGAAAATGGGAAAAGTTAATTTTCGGGTAGGCGGGGGCTACAATTCAGCTCCTTATGCACAACGTATGGCTGAGGGGTGCTGGCTACTGCAATGTTTAAAAAGCAATTCTGCCCTCCCTGCAAAGGGAACAGAGGCACTGTGGCTTTATGGCCAGAATAAGGAGAATTGTATTATTTTATTTTATTTTAAACCTTTCAGCTCTGGGTTCTGTGACAGAAGCCGTTTAGGCTGCAGGAAACACAGAAAACTCAGCTAGGCTTTACTTACATGTTTCGATTTCTAAGGTGGGGTTCAATGGGGTTTTTAAAAACCTTGCCAGGACAAATATGTAAACAGATGAGGCCCTTTGGAAAAACAGCAGCCAGAATACAGAATAAGGTTTTGTTCCAGGGGCTTATCAAATATTTCTGGAACGCACAAGCCCCTGTTTCTGCCATCTCCGGAACCTCAGAGCGTTGTTTCCTTTCTTTCCTTCTTTCATGTCTTCTTCTCATAAGAGGAAAGTATATAAATCTGGAATGCATTAGAGTGAATTTTTAGCAAATAGTAAAACACCAGCAACCAAAAAATATTGCAAGATAAGATGACCTTGTATGTGTTACTGTCTAGATTTTGATGAAATCACTGCCTTTGTCATAATAAATTACAGCCTAATTTTTAAAAAAGAAAAGAATATATTCATGGACTCTGATGAATGGGCTGTCTAGCTAACTATCAATCTACTGATTATACTATATGAGAGCATACATAGCATAAGAAAGCATACATACATGGCAAAACACACTGTTTTTCATTGGTAGATTTGCTGGTATTCGACTGTTGCCTCTTTTAAGAATGGCTCTGTGCATGTAGAAATCTAGCATTTAAGGGAGATTATGGTTCTGGAACGCCCTCCCTGATATGGATGGATTCCCAAATGTGATTCAAGTCATGTGGCTTTAAAAAGCTACCAAACAGCCTTCAAGGCTCACCTCAGCTTCCCAGTTAAAGCAGCATCCTCTAAGAGGAGGTGCCGTATTTTTCTGTCTATATGATGCCCCCATGTATAAAATGACCCCCACGTTTCCAGCCCAAAATTAGTTTTGCAACTGCGCAGCTCTCTCCACCGCTTGCTTCCATGTGTACAACCACCCTCAATTTTTAGTCTAACAATTTTAGTCAAAAATATAGTCTTATACATTGAAAAATACTGTAGCTAAGTGTGACCCTGTATATGCGTCTACTCAGAAATAAACTATGTTGAATTCCATGGGACTTCTTTCTGAGTGAATGGGTGTAGGACGGCAACTTGAAATGCATAAATTTGCTGCAAGGTGACAACTGAAAATGGAAATTCTTTCCGAAAGACTCTTGAATGAATAAATCACGCTTCTTCATTTTTGCAAAAGAGCATATTTTGAAACCCACAACACTGACAGTATGATCTTTTGTGGTCTCTGTCTGAGAGTGCTGCTAAGATCACTGATTTCCAATTCCTTGACAGCCGTCTCCATTTGGATTGATGACTGAGCCAGAAAATCTTTTAACAATTTTTATTTCTTTTTGTTAATTCTGAAGTTATGCAATTCCGCAATCCTTGTTTTTGCCTTCTTAGTGGGCAGCCATAATCCAGCCTTTGCACTCTCATCTTTAAATGTTTTTAGCAGTTGTTTCAGGTCATTAGCTGTTTTCTGCCAATCATATGGTATCATTTTACATTTTTGATATTTCTTCCCCCAATTTTCAATGCCCCTTCATCTGAATCTAATCCATTTGTATTCTGTATTGTGCATATAAATTGAACAGGGCAGAAAATTAAATGCACACTTGTCTGATATCTTTACTAAGAGAAAATCATTCTGTTCCTTTGTGTTTGTTGTAGCAACAGTCCTTTGTCTACTCTAGAGTATTGCTTATGTATCAGGGCAACTGAATATTGTGGCACACCCTTTTCATTCAGAATAATGCATCATTTTACATGGTGGACATAGTCCCAAAACTTTACTCTTATCTATAAAGCCCAAATTGGCATTCTTCCAGGATTCCTGCAGTCAACATATGTTTGCAGTACGGTCTCTAGTGCTTCTTCCTTTTCTGAATGCAGCTTGGAACACCTGTCATTTCTCATACCAGTTATATGACATGTTTACATTATTATTAAATGCTATTAAAGGGGTTATTAAAGCAAGTCGCAAAAATGAAAGAAGTAATACAGCAGGACCCCGGTATCTGCTGGGGATCGCTTCCAGGCCTTCCCATGGATAACGGACACCGTGGATAAGAAAGAATCATAAAAACCCCAAAACTGCTGTTTTGTGACAGTAGCTTCCTTTGTGGCTGCTGTTTGTGACAGTAGCTTGATTTACGGTTGCTCCTTTATGACAGCACCTGGCTTTACAGATGCTGTTTGTAGCAGTAGCTTGCTTAAACAGCTGCTATTTGTGACAATAGCTTGCTTTGCAGCTGCTGAATTATTTATTTATTTTTTTCCTCTGCCAATGTGGGTAACTGAATCCGTGGTTATGGGGGTCCTACTGTAGACCTTCCGCTGTTGTAAGACTTGACATTTTGTTGCTTATAAAAATGAGAGTTGTTGCACTAATAACATGAAACATCGCTAAAACCATCCACTGATGGCCCATCCTTCTGGGACTGATGTGAGTGACAAAATACCCTGGCCTCAACTGAGGCTTCACAAGACAGCTGAAGATCAAGGTAGGAGGATTTTTATATGTTTTGTTGTTTTAATAGTTCTATGTTGTTTGTTATATGATTATTCATTGTTGGATTTTTGTAGTCTTTTGAAAGACCAAGGCCAAGTAGATAAGGGATATAAATACAAGAATAAATAAATAAATAAATAAATAAATGGAGGGCATCTTTGAAAACCAGTCCATCTTTGTTCCATTCTTCAGCATAATTTGTGTCTCAAATGGCAGGAATGTCAGGGGCAGATTGATGACTTGAAAACCAGGGTATTTTATGACATCCTCCAGCATCACAGCCATCAAATGGCCTGAATTCAGTTGAATGACTAAAGAGTGAAGGGTAAAACTTCAGCCTTCACAGAACCAGAATGTCCTGGTTCAGTGAATGCTGAAGACCCATAAAATACCTTTACTCTAGTCATTGATGGTCAGCTTTAAAAAAAGTGAAGATTTAAGCCTGCACTGTGTGTGTGTGTGTGTGTGTGTGTGTGTGTGTGTGTGTGTGTGTGTGTGTGTGTGTGTGTGTGTGTGTGTGTGTGTGTGTGTGTGTGTGAGTGTGTGAGAGAGAGAGAGAGAGAGAGAGAGAGAGAGAGAGAGAGAGAGAGAATGTGTGTGCACGCCTGTGTCTTTGTGCACATGGACATATGTTTTTGATACATATTTCCTTCCAGTCTGTTTCTCAAGCATAATAGACAGATAAGAAACTTCAGCAAATGGCTGTCTGTCTTTTCATTTGGACGAGGTGCAATTAGCAGTTGGAGGGTTGGGGTCACGTTGATGCTGCCCACCACCTTCTGGACTGAGCTGGGGCATCAAAAAGTTTTTCTCTGCGTCCTGTCCATTCACTCCCCAGCTGGCGGTGGAGGCAGCTGCTAAAGAGAGAAAGCCATTCAAAACATTGACTGTAAACTGCCAACAGATTTATGGAAGAGACACAAGGCTAGAGAGAATGAGTTCCCAATATCTGTCAAAAATAGGAAGAAAGAAGGGAAAAGGAAAATCACACTCCTAGGCAGAGGAGGTCCACCATCAATGACTGTTTAGGAAAAACCGATACAACTGTCATTTGAAGTACTGGTGGTTTAATGAATGACATAGAATAACATTTGTATTCCATCTTTCTGATCTAAGGAGCTTATCAAAACAAATCCAGACATTTCCCATCAAATGTTATCCTCCCAACAACTCTCTAAGGGCCTTTTTACACGACCCCTAAGATCCGCTGGCCACTTAAATTCGGACCAGAGAACAACGTCCTCTGTGAAGAAGTACTTCATCTGTCCCCGACTGCCCACCATTTGCATCTGAACTTTACAGGAGCTATCCAAGGTGCTGGAACTTGTTCTCCAAACATGTTCAGTACTTTGGACAGCAACAGCAAAACCACCCCATTTGAAGCCCACACCACCTCTAATGCGGTGGTCCCCAACCCCGGAAGCCCATCTGGGGCCGCCTCTAATGGACCCACTCTTGCTTGCCTTTGCCTCCCCCTCTGCCCAGCATCCTCCTCCTCCTCTGCCCTCCTCCTCCTCACACTCCACCACCACCACCACCAGCAGCAGGAACCCCATTTGGCCCGCTTGCCCCTCCTCGCCTCCTGCCCCAACCCCCTGCCCTGGGGGCCGGGTGCGGGGGCCAGCACTGGTCGGAAGAGCAGGTGGGTGCCCCTCCTCCTCCTCCTCCTTCGGGGTCATCCCTGCGGCCGAGCTCCAGGCGGAGGCTGCCATTGCCGCCGGACTGAATATCCATTTTGCCTCTGTTGGGGCGGGCGGGGCGTCGCGGGCCGGCCCGGAGTTTCTTCGCCCCGTGGCTGCCGCCGCCGCCACCACCACCTTGCTGTGCCAGCCGCCACCGCCGCCGCCGCCACCACCTTGCTGCCCCCGCCTTGCTGCCCCTGTCACCGGCCTTACCAATAATGAGCATCAGTCCTTCGCCCCCATGCCCCCATGCAATCGCCCCACCCGCAAGAAAGAAAGAAAGAAAGAAAGAAAGAAAGAAAGAAAGAAAGAAAGAAAGAAAGAAAGAAAGAAGGGAGGGAGGGAGGGAGGGAGGAGAAAGAAAGAATGTTAAAGAAAAAGGGAAAGAAAGAAAGAAGGGAGTGAGGGAGGGAGAAAGAAAGAAAGAAAGAAAGAAGGGAAGGAAGAAGGGAGGAAGAAAGAAAGAAAGAAAGAAAGAAAGGGGGAGAAGGAGGAAGGGAAGAGCGAGAGAAAGAAAAAGAAAGGAAGGAAGGAAGAAAGGAAGGAGGGAGGGAGGGAGAAAGAAAGAAAGAAAGAAAGAAAGAAAGAAAGAAAGAGAAAGAAAGGGGAAGGAGGAAGGGAGGAAGAAAGAAAGAAAGAAAGAAAGGGGGAGAAGGAGGAAGGGAGAGAGAGAAAGAAAAAGAAAGGAAGGAAGGAAGAAAGGAAGGAGGGAGGGAGAAAGAAAGAAAGAAAGAAAGAAAGAAAGGGGAAGGAGGAAGGGAGGAAGAAAGAAAGAAAGAAAGGGGGAGAAAGAGGAAGGGGAGAGAGAGAGAAAGAAAAGAAAGGAAGGAAGGAAGGAGGGAGGGAGAAAGAAAGAAAGAAAGAAAGAAAGAAAGAAAGAAAGAAAGAAAGAAAGAAAGAAAGAAAGCCGCCCACCGGGTCTCGCCACCCGCGGGGCAGCCCCACACGAGGAGGAGGAGGGGGGGGCGCACAGCAGCCCCCTCGGCCCCCACCCGCCGCCTCCCGGGCTCTCGCTGCCGCCGCCGGTGTCTCCGCTGGCGCCCGAAGGCAGCGCCTGCTCCTCCTCCTCCTCCTCCGCGGGAAGGATCCGGCCCCGTCAGCGGCGGCGGTCCCCGAGCAAAGCCGGGCCTCCCCAGAAAGGAAGAGTCCCAACTGGCCGGTTTGCAAAGGTGAGAGGTCGTGGCGCGGTCGTGCGTGTGTGCGTCTCTCTCTCTCTCTCTCTCCCGGCCCGACCCCGCATTCGCATTCCTTTATCTCCCCCCCTTCCCCACCCCCACCCCCACCCCCGGGCCACGGAAAAATTATCAAAAATTTACCGGTCCGCAGGGATAAAAAGGTTGGGGAGCACTGCTCTAATGGACCCACTCTTGCTTGCCTTCTTAGCAGATCAAGAAGGTGAGGATCCCACTGGAATTCCTTTTTTCTCATCTGGGTATGAATATCAATTTTTGCGTCTGGTTCCGCCAGTTTCTTCTGGCTACACCCCTTTGTGCCATAACTGTCTTTTACCAATAATGAGCATCAGTCCTTCCTGCAGTTTGTAAGAGCTGACATTTCCACCTTTCTCTCATTTTTTTCTGACAGTTCTCATTTCTTTGGCCATACATCCCCCACTCTTACCTGGGATGTTCTGTGACCATCACTCAAGTGGCAGGGGAAAAAAACCCAACCAAAACAAAACTAAGCAAAAACACAAAAAGCAGTCATAGAGAGAAAGAGTGAACGAAAGGGACAAAATGAATGCAAATTCAACAATCTGATTCATGTCATGAGTCTGATTTTAATGAGCAGCTGAGAACATTAATAAGATAATGAATTATGAGGTTTAATTATGGAACTCAAAAATGAATATCCAATTAAAGGCATTCAGGCTGAGAGCTTGCCCGGGTCACTGTGTTTCCCCATTAAGGTGAGAGGAATTGCATATCTCTTGAAAAACAATGTTGAGTTTTGCATGAGTACCGTTGGTGGGGCTGTGGGTTAAGCTGCTGAGCCTCTGGCCTTGTCAATCAAAATGTCAGCAGTTTGAATCCACATGACAAGGTGAATTCCTATTGCTTGTCCATGCCAACCTAGCAGTCCAAAAGCATGTAAAAATGCAAGTAGATAAATAGGGACCACTTGGGTGGGAGGACAATGGAGTTCCAGGCACATATACATTTAGTCATGCCAGTCACATGACCATGGAAATATGTCTATAGACAAATGCCAGTCTGGTCTTAACTTTCAGGGGAACCTTTTTCTTAACCTTTACATATAGAGTACTGAATGCAGTTCTATGCAGATCAGGCAATCCTTTATGGGGAGGTAAACAGACACTTTGCTGGCATTAGCTATATTAGAGTTTAAGTTTTCTGGGGCAATGCTATTGATTGTTAGAAAGATCCACCATGTCTGGTTCTTCTGTTCTGTCTGTTGCTAAGTTCGGAACAACACATAGAAACCATAATAGGGCATTTCAGGTTAAGTGAGATAGATATACATAAGAAGTGTTTTTTACAGCTTGATCCTTTAGTGAGTTGCCCAGAGCCAAGCAGGGATTTGAACTTCTAGTCCATCATTCGATCCACTACATCAGTGCTCCCCAACCTTTTTATCCCTGCGGACCGGTAAATTTTTGATAATTTTTCCGTGGCCCGGGGGTGGGGGTGGGGGTGGGGAAGGGGGGGAGATAAAGGAATGCGAATGCGGGGTCGGGCCGGGAGAGATAGAGAGAGAGACGCACACACGCACGACCGCGCCACGACCTCTCACCTTTGCAAACCGGCCAGTTGGGACTCTTCCTTTCTGGGGAGGCCCGGCTTTGCTCGGGGACCGCCGCCGCTGACGGGGCCGGATCCTTCCCGCGGAGGAGGAGGAGGAGGAGCAGGCGCTGCCTTCGGGCGCCAGCGGAGACACCGGCGGCGGCAGCGAAGACCCCGGGGGAGGCGGCGGGTGGGGGGCCGAGGGGGGCTGCTGCGCGCCCCTCCCCCTCCTCCTCCTCGTGTGGGGCTGCCCCGCGGTGGCGAGGACCCGGTGGGCGGCTTTCTTTCTTTCTTTCTTTCTTTCTTTCTTTCTTTCTTTCTTTCTTTCTTTCTTTCTTTCTTTCTCCCTCCCTCCTTCCTTCCTTCCTTTCTTTTTCTTTCTCTCTCTCTCCCTTCCTCTTTCTCCCCCTTTCTTTCTTTCTTTCTTCCTCCCTTCCTCCTTCCCCTTTCTTTCTTTCTTTCTTTCTTTCTTTCTTTCTCCCTCCCTCCTTCCTTTCTTCCTTCCTTCCTTTCTTTTTCTTTCTCTCTCTCCCTTCCTCCTTCTCCCCCTTTCTTTCTTTCTTTCTTTCTTCCTCCCTTCCTCCTTCCCCTTTCTTTCTCTTTCTTTCTTTCTTTCTTTCTTTCTTTCTTTCTTTCTTTCTTTCTTTCTTTCTTTCTTTCTTTCTTTCTCCCTCCCTCCCTCCTTCCTTTCTTCCTTCCTTCCTTTCTTTTTCTTTCTCTCGCTCTCTCCCTTCCTCCTTCTCCCCCTTTCTTTCTTTCTTTCTTTCTTTCTTTCTTCCTCCCTTCTTCCTTCTCTTCTTTCTTTCTTTCTTTCTTTCTCCCTCCCTCACTCCCTTCTTTCTTTCTTTCCCTTTTTCTTTACCCCCTCCCTACATTCTTTCTTTCTCCTCCCTCCCTCCCTCCCTCCCTTCTTTCTTTCTTTCTTTCTTTCTTTCTTTCTTTCTTTCTTTCTTTCTTTCTTTCTTTCTTTCTTTCTTTCTTTCTTGCGGGGTGGGGCGATTGCATGGGGGCGCAGTGGCGGCGGGATTTTGGGGGATTGCGGTGGCGGCGGTGGCGGGGTTCGCGGCGGGCGGGGCATTACGGGGTTGCGGTGGCGGCGGCTCCCGGGACGGCCCCACGAGGCCGGTGGACGGGGCCGCAAGGCGGGGCAGCAAGGTGGTGGTGGTGGCGGCGGCGCTCCCGGGACGGCCCCGCGAGGCTGGTGGACAGGGGGCAGCAAGGCGGGGGCAGCAAGGTGGTGGCGGCGGCGGCGGTGGGCTCCCGGACGGCCTTGAGGCCGGTGGACGGGGGCAGCAAGGCGGGGCAGCAAGGTGGTGGTGGCGGCGGCGGCAGCAGCTCCCGGACGGGGCGATTGGGGGATTGCGCGCGGCGGGCGGGGCGACGGGGGTCGCGGTGGCGGTGCGGGGCGGGGACGATTGAGGGGGATGGCGGTGGGGGGCGGCGGTGGGGCGTGCGGGGCGGGGAAAACATCCGGGCCGGCCCGCGACGCCCGCCCGCCCCCAACACAGGCGCAGCGGCAGCGGGAAAACATTCGGGCCGGCCCCGCCCCCGCCCGCCCCCAACACAGGTGCAGTCCGGCGACAATGGCAGCGGGGGCTCCGCCCTGGAGCTCGGCCGCAGGGAGGGGCCAAAGGGCGCGCACCCCGAGGGAGGAGGAGGAGGAGGAGGGGCACCCACCTGCTCTTCCGACCGAGGGGGCCCCCTCCTCCCCGCTGGCCCCCCACGCACCCGGCCCCCAGGGCAGGGGGGTTGGGGCCGGGAGGAGGCGAGGAGGGGCAAGCGGGCCAAATGGGGTTCCTGCTGCTGGTGGTGGTGGTGGTGGAGGGTGAGGAGGAGGAGGGCAGAGGAGGAGGAGGATGCGCCGCCGCCGGCGGCGGGCAGAGGAGGGAGGCAAAGGCAAATGCGGCGGCTGCTTCTCCTGCGCTCCTCCAGCCTTCCTCCTCCACCGGCCGCCTGCGGGAGAGAAGAGGAGGAGGAGGAGGGTGGCGGAGGAAAAGGGGAGGAGCCTCCCCGGCCTCCCCAGGCGGCCCGGTGCCGACCGGTCCACGGACCGGCACCGGTCCGCGGCCCGGGGGTTGGGGACCACCGCACTACATCCCACTAGGTATCTCTCGTTTTTTTCACTGCCCCATATACTTTTTATTTCTTTATTTCTTTCTATTCCTTTATTGGCTCTTTAGTGTTATCAGCCTCTGAACAGTGTGCAATGGGCAATAAAAACATAAAAAAACCCTTGGTGCTAGCTGTATTGTATTTTAAATACAAATGCACAAATTAAAACCCTTTCGAACATATCAGGAAAATATGTGCACTAATAGAAGGCAGCTTTCTATAATTCATGTGAATCTATCATTCATGAAAATGAATGCATGTATATCTTTTCTAGTAGTTCTATTTATATCCCAAGGGTTGTACAACCAAGACGGTTACTTCACGTCCTTCCTCATTCTGAGATGACGTTTGTTTCATGATAGCATAATTCACAGTCACGTGATCTTGTCCCGGTTCTGTCCCTGTTTCCGTTTACCCATGGGCGGGATTGATGGTATCGTGACAACTGTTATTTCACGTCCTTGTTTCATGTTTTGGTCCGACCTTCCGTTTTTCAATATTTCAATTCTCTGTAACTTTGGCTTTCATGCGTTAAGCAGCAAAGTTTGAGGTTTTATGCCTTCTTCCCTCTCTGCGATGCATTGTTTACGCCATTGCGATTGTACTGGAGAATGCAACTTCGCACTCCTGCCACTAGATGGAGAATGTGCACATTGTGTGGTGAGCCTTACTTCACAGTCTCTCGTCTCGAAACAAGAACTGAGACAAGAGATTCCCGAGATCAGGGAGAGGTATGGCTCATCACGCTTAAATCCCAGTTCAGGGGGGGGTAAGGACGAACTCCTGTCACCATGCAATGGATGTGCAGTAACAAGTGGGACGGTGAACAGCGATGAGAGGGACGTGAAGTAACCACCCAACTTGTGGGGGGTGGAGAGGGATCAGGCCACTGTCGCGTAAGACTGCAAGTTGGATGTCCAGAGAACTAACTGAAAAACAGCCAATTGCTTTGTGATTGGGTGAGTATAGTGGAGTTGCGTTCAAGGATTTCCCCATGTTTGGCATCTCTTTGGGAATGGTAGTGAGCACAAGAGGGTAGCTTGCAGACCATCTTGACATGGGTGTCCTCAACATTCAGGCTGCCCTTTGCTATGTCAAGTTTGGCATCCTTTTTTCTCCTAGCTACAAGGGCATGATATTGTGCTGCAATCCCAGGCCAAATTTTTAATTGTAGCACAATATCCCATATTCATAAACCGGAGGGTGGGTTTGTTTTGAGAATTACATCAATCCCAGGCCAAACTTTTAATTGTAGCACAATATCCCATATTCTTAAACCGGAGAGTTGGGTTTGTTTTAAGAATTACTGTTTTCATAATTTTTTTAAAAGAAAAGATGTTCTTTCCTCCCCAGTTTGTCCTCAGTAACGTATCAGCTGCACTCGCTTGGCTCTTAGAATCCAGATTGCCTTGTCTCATATTCTTTTGTTAGCTTTGACTTCTGGATCAAACCTCAGCTGGCTCAGCTAAGAAAGTTCCATGGCCCATCTTCATGTTTAACTGAAACAAGCTTCAAATCATAAATGGAAAGTGTTCGGCCAGTCCCAATTCTCAAGGCGACCTCCTCCTTGTCCATTCTTGAGCAACAAACACTTCAGACCTAGCTGGCTTGCCAGAAATGATTAGTGTGTGCTTGGGCTGATGTCTTTCTTGTGACAGTTGTGCATTATGTTAACTGTGGCATTCCCACGAGTTTCTATTTGTAAACCATCACCTCGGACACCACAGATCATTCAGTGAGGCTTCCTGGGGGCTTCACATACACATCCATCTTGCAATCCCAGGCAAACAGCAGAATGGGCTGGTTGAACTTTCCGTGTTTTGTTTTGTTTTTAATCGTAAAAAGGGCTATAGTAAATGAAGAAATCTTATTTTTTTAGAGAGATCTGGGTCTCAGGGCAAATCTATCATGAAACTGATGAAAATTAAGCTTCAAGACCCCTCATCCCAAAGGAACCCCAGAAACAACTTTAGTCCGCCATGGTGATCAGTCATGGAAGAACCCTCCTGAACCCAGACCGCACTGCTGGTGCTGAAGGCCCCACTTCCTATAGAAGTTCAAGATTCAGGGCCCCAAAATGTTGATCTGCCACTGCCAGTCCCAAGCAGAGTGAGCTGAATGAATCAACAGCTGAATCAACAGGTAAGTTGACATTCACACAAATCCTGTTGATGCAACTGGTCTACTATAGCCATTACAAAAAGTTGTGCTCATACCCTAATCACCAAGAAAATAGGTGATGGAGATACACATCTGTGCAACTAAGGCCTCTATCACACTGTACTTAAAAAGCGTATTTTTTAATTTATTAATTCCGCATCTGGAGTGCTGGTCCCCACTGTGCTATGCTTCAAAAAATAGATGTCTCTGCCACGTCTCCTGAAGCGCGACCCACTGCATTTTCCTGATCTTTGCCCTTCCGGTGGTAATTTTCGATCCACATTTTCGAAGAACAGAAATGCGCATCAAAAGTAAGTGGGGGTGCAGTTAGTGTGCATTTTTTGTTATTCTGCTCAATTTATTTTTCAAAGAGCAATCCGATGCGCTTTCGGCCCATGGGGATGGGTGAATAGAGCGTCAAAAATGCAACCGTGGGGACTGAAATTGCGCATCAAATATCACGTGATCAGTTTTGGAGAAAGTATGCATCAAATCAACATGTGCATTTAGTGTGTTTGTGATAGAGGCCTAAGAGGTCATTCCCAAGTACCAATATAGTAATTCAGACTCCTACTAAGTATTGTAGAACTGGGGCTGTGATGAAATACAGTGTAGTGTTTCTTTTCCTACCTCAGGTGGCAGGAAGTGTAGCACCAGCACTAGGAAATTGGTACAAGGATATGGAGGGAAATGGTTCAAGAATTCAGACTGAACTGAGACAACCAGATACTATGGAAATCCGGAATGCAGGGAAATACTTTTCAGGGTTGAAGGCCAACAAGCACTAGGCATACTATGTGTGAGATTCTGAAGCTTGCACTCCAGAAAACCGACTTCTTCCATATTTGTGTTTATTGCTCAACATCATCATCATAATCTTTGGCTTTAGATAAAAACCAGATCATGCTACTGATCCACCATGTTCTACAAGGACATGGCACTTGAAGAGGAAGAAGAATAGGCTAGCATCTATTGTTCCTTTTAATGTTGGCCCAAAAGAAGTCTCCTGTGCCATGAATCCATTAGATCTGTGGAGCTGCAAAGAATGTGGCTTTGTTTTCTTCTGGGTGTGCACTCTCCATGCATTTGGAAGGTGCCACCACTATGTCCTTGGACTTATGGAAGTACTTGGGTCTTATCAAAGTACAAAGTTCTGTAGTGATGGTTTTGGCATTTTCCCTGCCATCCATATGTCGTGAGGCTTAACCCGCTAAGTCTCAGCACTTCCCATGGTTTCCCATGGATTTCCAATCCTCCTTCCACCATGATTTATTGATTTCTTTGGGGGTTTAGTGCAACGGTGCTCCCATCTGAAGGTCATGCCTGCAACTGCAGCATCATTGCCAAAAATGTTTGATTATTCCATTGGCACACCAAGAAAACCTCCAGGAGAAAAGCTCCAGCAGGGAAGTGGATTTATTTACTATTCTTTGAAGTGCTTAAAATGGTTTCCTAAAGAGAAGTGGTTTCCTTAGGGAGGGGAAGAGACATAACTACAACATTTACTCATCAACGTGAATACTTTCTATATTTTTGCTCGCCTTTAAAAACTTAAATTCAAACTTTTAAACTAAAAGTTGTTATGCTGATTTTAAATGTTTTATGTATTGTTACTTAATATGTGATCCTCATTTCATTTTTATTTTTTGGAGATTGGCAATGCGCCCTATGTCTGGTTGTATATTTTGTTGGAAACTGCCCAGAGTGGCCTCCATTGCTAGATGGGCAGTATAAAAATCACTCACTCACTCACTCACTCACTCACTCACTCACACTCACTCACTCACTCACACTCACTCACTCAATCAATCAATCAATCAATCAATCAATCAATCAGAGAAGTTCGGTACCTTTTAAAAGTGAAATTTCGATCTATTATCCAATAAATTCCATATTCTTTCATAACCAAGTAACCATGGATGACATTTTATTCCATTGGAAAAAGGCCTCACTCATTCTTCTGCCCCCCCAACACTCCGTTTCCTCTAACTTTTCCTCATCACACTAGCTTTCCATTCCTCTGATCATCAACTTAGGCCTTGGACACCCAAGAGAAATTACCACTCCCCCCCCCCCGCCTCCAGTATGTCAACATATTTCTTAATGAAGATCCAGATCCATTTATTTCTGGGTTGAAAGAGTGTCATTGTTTCAGATGCATTATTTGAATTTCATTTTGGCTCAGGGGTACGGGTGTGGACATTTTCCAATATGTTTTTGGCACCAAATATGAGTGTTTCAACAGGAATCTATTGGCTGCTTTCACCTTCTTTTGGTTATAAATAAAGGATCCCGGCTCATTTGGCAAGGTCAGGTAAAAGCATTTATTCATAACAATGGTTTGTTTAGATAAGAACAATAACATTTTTAAAAATTGGTCAGAAGCCTTTTTGCTGCCCATATAAATTATCTGACAAGAAAGAGTGGCGTGTTTTATTTCCAAAAGAATAAATATTTTAGTCTAACACATTCTCCTCTCTTTTTAATGTAGAAAAGAAGACAGTTAACAGTGAATTGAGGTGTTTTGTGAGGTAAGTATTTAAGGAATTTGGGTCACTGAGAACAGCGTGTCTTGTGGTACCATAAAGATTAACAGATTTGTTGTGGTGTTAACCCTCGAGCATTTGAGCCCACTTACATATGAGATCAACAGTCACAAGATCGGAGTTTGGAAACATTACTTTCGTGGTCTACAAACCCCAGAATACCTCAATTAGCCATCCTAGTGAGGGAGGTTCTGGAAGTTATAATTCAAAACAGTGACATTTCTGGGCTTTGAGTAAGATACAACATATGGGTCTACAGAATACTGCCCCATACGCTTCTATGCTGCTGTGGAATCATGGTTGGACCAGAGTACCAACAATGAAAAGCTGTAGTTAGAAAGATAGTTGAGAGTTGTTTCCAGTTGTCTTTTCTAAATCTACATCTACATGCAGATTGGTAATCAGACTCGCATACTTCCTTCTTCTTTGGGAGTGTGTTCCTGTTCATCCTAGGCCACTTTCTGTTTGTTCCCGGTCTTAGCAATATGAAGGCCGCAGTCTGTGGCCTTTCCCCTTTAGCTGTAAGAGGACTTTGCAGACATCTGGGGGAGCTTCAGCAGTCCCAGGAAATAAACTTCCTCTTGTCCTATCCACAAATGAGGCTATAACCCAGGCGCCCATGGACTGCAATTCCTAGGAACCTTGGCTGGCACAGCTGCTGCTGAAAGCTTCTGGGAATTGCAGTCCAACAAGGCCTGGTTTACTCAAGGCTGCAAACCACTGCTCTAGATTAGGCATTCCTGTTCAGTGGTCATAAGCTCAGGCATAGGCTGCTGTGCTTCACTAGTACTTTTTTGATCAATGGGAAAATGTGGCTTCAACCATCCTTTCTAGCCACCAGGCTTATGGGGAAGCAGTGTCTCATTTCTCCTAACAGCAAAGTCAACCGATACCAATATTAACCCAGCCAGCCTTCTGGGACATATCTCTAAAGCAGTGGTTCCCAACCTGGAGGTCAGGACTCCTTTGAGGGTCAAACAACCATTTTACAGGGGTCGCCATGAGCCAGTGAAGAAAAAGGCACAAACGGCTTGGGTCTGGAGGAGGAGGAGGAGGAATGGGGATGGAAGAGTGAGTTACAGATTGATAGGCTGGAGGGGATGTCAGTCAATGACACCGGAGGCTGCTATTGGCTCAGGGTGCCTGTAGAGGGAAGTTCTCTATGGCCCCTGCGGCAGTGGCCTTCCAAAGGGGGCTTGTGGCCTCTTCCAAGCAGGCCAAGGGGTCAACACAACATGAGGAACTGTATTAAAGGGTCACGGCATTAGGAAGGTTGGGAACCACTGCTGTAAGGTAATCCGTGATAGACGTGAGACCAAATTTGCAGCAAGCTTCAATTCATTCTTATGCCAACGTCTTTGCCTTCCTTCCTAAGTAGGTGCCAAGATGAAATTCAGGATAGCTTGCATGACCCATACATCTAGGAAAAGTACAAGGAGCCTGCCTCCATTTCACCCAGCCACCCCGCTACACTTCTGTCCTCCAGCCAGAAGAGTCCATCTTGAAAGTCCTCTGAGCAACCCTGAGACAACATGGCCCTTCACAATTCTCTGGGAAGATCAAAGATGTCAGGAGATGCCTGGATTTTGGCTTCCTGCATAATTAATTTGTGCGATGACGACCCATTGGGATTATAGTTTGGAGCATTCCTATACTTAGGAATTAGGAATATATTTAGGAATTAGGATTACTTGGTCTTTGGGGGTCTCAGTTCATCCAGACTGACCCTTGACGTATTTCACCAGCTGGGAGTCAATCTGGATAACAATCACTTTTTTGTTTTGTTTTGTTTTGGCCTTGTTACGTAGTCCCACCCCCACTGCCCATGAGGTAATTATAATGTGAGTATGGGCTAGAACTAAATCCAGGCCCCATGACAGCTCTGGCCTTCCATTCAGAAATAGGCTAAACTGAGGGAACCAGTCTTCCTTGTTTTAAATAAGGCACTCTGTCTCCCCATAGTCTTCTTTGAACAAGAACCCACATCCTGCTGGCCACGGGGACACCTTGTAATTGTTCATAGCTGTGTGCCCTGTTTATCAGCACTGAGGTTAGTTGGCACTTGTTGACGCCTTATAATACCTTATTGCCTCTTTTACTGGTCTTGTTTCGTTCCCATGTAAATAGTTCCCGTATCAGTCTCCTTTTCAACGAAAGAGATAACACCCAATGTAGTCACCCTATACACGATCAGGCATAAAATAATCTCACAATATCTTGCCACCCAATCATGAGGGAATCAACCAGGGCAACTGTGTGCCTTACTTTATGGAGTGTAATCAACTTGAGGGACTGCCAGGGGACATTTCAAAGTTGGAAGGGCTGCCTGGTCCACATCTGTCCTTTTTAAAGGTAAAAAAATATATTGTGAAGGGGGAAAGCAGAGGTCTGGATGAAGGTGAAGAGGAAATGTGCCTCAAATTTGCTTTTGAGATATTCCGTTCAACCTACCACACCATATTTCATTTCCCTGTTCAAACTAAGAGCCAGCATTCTGTGAGTTTTCTGCAGGGTCAGTCCCCATGATGTTGTTTTGGTGGTATTTGCTGGATAAATTCCCAACTTGAAAGCCACAAGCGAAAACTAGCAAGTAATGAGTTACTTTTATGTATCAAGCATTGTAATGACAAGTTAAAAATGAATTTTTAGCTGGAATGAGTAACCATCTTTGATTGTTTTAATGTATTGTATCTTACTATGTTGTGTATGTATTGTATTGTATAATAACAAAATACATAATATTTTATTGTAATGTATTGTATTGTATTGTAATGCATTATAGTATCGTAATGTATTACATTGTATAAAGTAATATATTATTGTATTATAATGTATTGTATTGTATTGTGTTTTATGCATTGTATTTATTGCATTAAATGTTTTTATCGTTTTAGTTTTATTGCAATTTTAAAATTTGAATTGTTTGAATTGTTTATTTTGATTGTGAGCCACCCAGAGACCTTTGGGTAGTGGGTGGCATACAAGCTAAATAAATAAATAAATCACGCCTTGTCCAGTTAACGTGAGTTCAAATGCTGGGCTTCAAACTACTGTACAAGGAAGAAAGCAATTACAGTAGCACTTCACACTAGAGTTGGGATATTAACATCTGTTTCCTGGGGAAAACAATACAAATATGAGCACCACAGGTGTGATACAGCCCATGGGCCTCCACCTGAACTGGACCAGGCACTTGTCGTAGCACAGCACGTGTGGATGAAGTCTTCCTAGTTGCACAACTGGGTCAGGAATCCAACCACCATGTTCCCACTTCCCCATGCAGCCGATCACTTAATGGGACAGAGAATCCCCCGGTGATGCCGATATTCGTATTCATTTCACCAGGAAGATGAATACAAATTGCCCAACTCTAGTCACAACTATCCAATTAAACCCTCCACACAGCAGCTTGTAGTAGCAACATTCCAAACAATACAATGATAGACTGAAAAACAGCTAAAGGCAGCAAACAAGCACACAGTATCAACAACTGTGGCACAACTGCTAAGGAATGCAACCAGAATCAGGAATGGCAGCATGGAATTTCTGAAAGAGGCCCATCCCGGAATTACTTGAGTCTACTTTGCCTATGGACACTTTATTATCGGCATCAATGTATTGTGCTCACAACAGGATTCAGCATTCTGAAAGCTGATTGGAAAACTAGGGGTGCCCCCAGCAAAAAAATAGAACTATGGAATGGGACTTTGGATCCGTACCAAATTTGGCAATCACACTTGTTGAAGAACAGCCCTGGCCATTGCTTTCTGTTTGGGTGAGAACTGGTTTACTGATAGAGTCAGCTTCTGAGATTTTTCCTTGCTTGCTACCATGTAAATGATAGTGAGCACAAGAAGGTACTGTATCTTGTAGACCAGGGCTGTCCAACTTTGAACAGGCCGAGGTCTACTTTTTCTGGCCCAAAGTGCCTGAGGGCTACTACACTAATGCCTCTATTTTTTATCCATTCTAAGCACATGCTTGTAAGTAAAAAAAAATGTAAGCAGTGTAGTGGTTTCTCATAGGAATGCATTTAAATCTGTTCCCTCCAGAATGGATTGATTTTTCAGTGCATTCCTATCGGAAGGCTGGCCATACAACACTTCCCTTGCACCCGCTCGATCATCTTGTCAGTGGGTGGAGCAGGGGACCCCCACCATGACCCTTGAACTGCCCTGCTTGGCTGAGACAATGGGCTAGCAGATCCAGAACTTTGCTGGGGCAGTGGTGGTCCTTGGGATGGGGGAGGGAGGGGTAGAGAACTTATCCCCTCACTTTTTTATTGGTGTCCGGCGGGCTACTTTTGAACCCTTCGCGGGCTACCTGTTGTGCAGGCCTGTTATAGACCATCTTGACTGCTGGTGTTGGTGTTGTCAACATTCAGGACACCTTTTGCTACATAACGTCTGGCGTCTTTTTCCCACTTGGCAACAGGGGCACAATATCGTGCAGCAATATCAGGCCTTTTCCTGGCTTTTTGAATTGTTGGTATGGAAACACGCTATGCATAAACCAGAGGGTTTTCTGAAGAACTGGATTCTCCTTAATGGATATGACTCTCACTGTGCCATGCAGTATTCTCCTGTGGGGATGGGTGGGGACACCCTGAGATTCTTGGCTACTTGCAAGAGTGGGATATTATTGTGTTTGGAAAATGTTTCATTTCATGAACAGACTGCCATCAGCCTCATCCAGCATAAACCATCATTGGAGCCTTTGGCACAGATGAGCATTTGCATTTGGCAGTATCCTGCTGGTTTCAGAGTCAAGAATAAACCCACTGAATCAACTGCTGAACAATAAATCAACACTTATGCAAATCTCATCGAGTCAATGCATTTACTCTAGCTAGGATTAGCAATGGGAAACTTAACATAGGAACATAAGAACAGCCTTGCTGGAACTGGCCTCAGCCCATCCAGTCCAGCATTCTGTCTCACACAGTGGCTCACCATTTGCTTCAGGGCATTCCCAAGCAGATGTCTTCACCTGCTTATGATTACCCACAAATGGCATCTCCAACCCAGAGGTTGTCCTTAGGCATCCATAATGATAGCCATGGATACCCTTGTTCTCCATGAACTTGTCCAATCCTTTCTTAAAGCGATCAAGGGTGACAGCTGCCACCACTTCTTCTGACAGGGAGTTCCACAGACCAGTGATCCTCTGGTACTTTCTCTTATTTGTTTGAGATCTAGCACCCAAAAGTTTCATGGAATGCCCCCTAGTTCTAGTGTTGTGCGATAGGGAAAACAGTTTTTCCTTATCTACTTTGTCCACACCGTGTCTGTTTTTATAAACTTCAATTAGGTCACCTCTTAAGAGTAAAACTACTCCCTTTTTAACTGATGTTGTGTTCTGTGCAATTCAAAATGCTTACATACTGAATTAGCGGTTTCCCTTGCTGTAAGACATTCATTTTCTTGTTTGGCATCTTTTCCTTTATATTCTTTGATCTAGCAAATTATGTGTTGCTGGATGAAATCAAAGGAAATAGGGCTGCGGTTCAAAGGCCTGTTTGTTTACTTTATTAGCCACGTGACTCTTGTTAGCTAGAATAGACTACAGAGACAAACACATCAAATGTGGCCTTTCCTTCTATCTGTTGATCATCTCTTTTGTTTTATACAGTGCGAATTATTTCATACTCCATAAAACAAAAGAAATTATTTCACCCTCCTCTTTACAGTATATGCTCAGAAAGACAGTGACATGAATGCATCTCAAGAAAGACATAGTGGTGCAGAAGAGAGCGACTAAAATGATTACATTGAGGAAAGGCTAAAACATTTGGGGCTCTTTAGTCTGGAAAAAAATGCCTTGATTGAGACATACAAAATAATGCAGGGCATGAGTAAAGTGGATAGAGGGAAGCTCTTCTCCCTCTCTCAAAATACCAGAACTAGGGGACATACACACATTTGAGTGCTGGGAGAGTAAGAACTGACAAAAGAAAATATTTTTCACAAAGTCTATGGAAACAGGATGTGGTGATGGCATCTGGCCTGGATGCCTTCAAAAGGGGATTGGACAGATTCCTAGAAAAAGTCCATCACGGGTTACAAACCATGATGGAGATGTGTAATCTCTAGGCTTTAAACCAGGGTACTTCCATTTTACAGGAAGCTGGACTAGATGGGCCTTTGGCCTGATCCAGCATGGCTCTTCTTATGTTCTTATGTTCTTATTAACCTAACGGACTGAATGTTGAATGCCCAGCTGTTGAATGCACATTTTACAAACAAACAAACAAACAACAAACAAACAGCTCAGTTCCATAGGTGTGCTGCCCCATTTTATAAGCAGAGGTAGCTTTTCCTGGCTGCAAAAATTAATTCTGAAGTCTTCTATTTTGGAGGCGAGATGGGGCAAGATAACTTTTTTTAGACCAAGTTACTTTTTTCCAGTGCATAGTGCAGCTTTGTGCATTATATTAGGCAAGTGCTCTACAGATGTTTCTGTTTGCTATGCACAAAAGTTGCATCTGATTTAATGAATTAATTTTTATCCTGCCCCTCTGGCCAAAGGCCACTCTTGCAGAGACCTTCTTGGGGTGTTCAAGGTAGATCGATATTTGAGGAGTGGGTTTTATCAATGCAGTGGTAAAAATATCTCAGTGATTTAGGTCTGTGGCTGCAAAGACAGAGGTGGAGGTTTGATTCCTGACTTTACCTCTTGAGAGTTGGGCATCAGTGTGATCTATCAGCAATGTGTGGCCCTGGGTGAGTTGCACAGTCTTAGGGCGACCCCATAAGAAGGTAATCATAAACCCCTTTTGAGAATTCTCTACATGGAAAACCCTGAAAAGGGTCACCATAAGTCAGAATTGATTTGACGGCATATTATTATTGTTGTTGTCATTATGATCGTTTACCAAGGCCAGGAAGTTTCCATGGGGGAAGCAGGAATTCTAACAGTGTGATCTTTTATAGGCATGGTGGCTCAGCAGACTAAGGCTCCAAAAACTGTCAGCTGCAAAGTCGGCAGCTCGGCGGTTCGAATCCCGGGTGCCACGCAGCAGAGAGAGCTCCTGCTGATAACCTCAGCTCCTGCCAATTTACAAGTTCAAAAGCATGTAAATGCAAGTAGATAAATAGGCACCACTGCAAAAAGCGGGAAGGTAAAACAGTGTTTCCTTGCAGCCATGCCGGCCACATGGCCATGGACTTGCACAACACTGGCTCTTCGGCTTGAATATGGAGATGACCACCGCCCCTAGAGTCAAACACAACCAGCACACATGTGTGGGGGGAACCCTTACCTTTACCTTTACAGACCTATAGATGATACACTTGGGACAGACCATGCATTAGAGTGACTCTAGAATCTTTAGGTTGAATATGGGAACAGCTTCCTTTTGGATCTGCTGAAGGTGCTCAGCTAACCCCTACCGTATACTCTGGAATGTTGGATTTAAGTAGGGAGGCAGAGACCTGAATTCCAATTGTCATTCATTCACAAAGATCTCCAGATATCCTTCGGCCAGAAGTTTGGTCACTTTTGCCATGTTCATGGAACCCACCTGCATAGGTGGATAGATATAAGAGCATTAGTCTTTCCCCTCAGAAAAAGATACATGCTTGTTAACCCTAAACATGCTTCATTTATGGTTTAATTTAAAAGAGGTATAAATCCAATAATAATAAACCAGCTCTTAGTGATCTATCCGGTCAACCAATATCTGACCTAGATTCATTTCCTACCAGTACTGCACAGGTGAGCAGCAATAGTTTTTGCAGTATTTGAGGATGCAACCTCATTGCCCAAATAAACGGAAAGTTCTCTAGAAGTATTATTGCATTGATTCGTGTCACATGCTCTTTGCCTTGCTGCTCCAATCCTCATGGGACGGCCTCAATTGAACCAGGTTGATTCTCTTCAGCCCCCCCCCTTTGAATCCTGGTTGATACTTTGATCTACCCATGGTCCTCAATCCACCTGCATTCTGCCCTTGTTCATAAATGTCTTGTTTGGGATTTACGTTTTTCTAGCATCTGCAACGGGAAGTTCTTCTTGTTGTTGTTCCTTCAATGTTGCAAGTAATTTATTTCCTCCTTTTTATTCAATATGGCATAGCGCTACAACAATGTTGCAGATAGTGAATTTTTCTGCAGTTGAAACTTCCCTCTCATCTCCTTTGACGACCGCCTGTTAACTAAGTATAGACCTTCCTATACAATAGGCTGACAAAGCTCTCAAGTGCAACAATAAGGAAAGAGAGCCCCCAAAATTGCCCAAAATGAATGCAGCAGCAGAAGTAAGAAAAAGAAAAAAGAAAGGAAAGAAAGGAGCTGTCACAGTGTCTGTGTGGAGCAGCTAAAGTCATCAGAATGAAAGCAAGCCACATGTCAAAAAGAAGCCAGCAGGACTCCAGTCCTTATGTCATGTACAGTAGTGCTAAAGCTGAAGTGTTTATTATTTTTAAAAAAACCATTCAGACAGCAGGCATAATTGCTGATTTCCCAATGGGACAACATCCCTCTGCACCTCAAACACCTCACCAAGATGTCAGCACACAGAATACCACTACACAGAGAACAGTGTGACGCAGCCATTCAGAAAACCAAAAATGGCTCCAACCTCCCCCCCCAGCTCAATGTAGAGAGGCTTAAAATAAGTAATACCCCTCATGGGTGTTCAAAAAGCAACAAGCCCTCAAAGAAAAATATGACTTTCCCTTGCACTTAAAAATGTCTGTAGAGCTGGGAAATTTTGAATGGATGTGTACCTTGCTAAAGCTGAAGTAATTGGAGGAGTAGTCGCATCCTGAATCTGATTACAGTGACCCCCCAGCTATCGCAGGGGTTAGGGACTCGAGCCAGTCCGCAATAATTGAAAATCCACGATATGTGGATGGAGGTCGGGTCAGGGCTGGGGGGGTCTAGCTGGGGGCTCTTGTACTTACCCCCAGCCTGGCGCTGCCCCAAATGGGCCTGCGAGGGCCTTCCTGGGCCTTCTGGAGGCTTCAAAAGGGCCTCCCTGTGAACTGGAAGTGACTTCCGGAAAACTGGAAGCGACTTCTGGATCACCAAAAATCATTTAATAATAATAATAATAATAATAATAATAATAATAATAATAATAATAATAATACCTTTATTGTCAATGTACAACATGTGCACAATGAAATTAGCTGAGTCTCCCATGCCCACCCCCACCACCATCCAGCCCCCATCTCACTGGCAATCACTCAGTCTTATTGCACCCTGAGGCCTCCGAGGGGCTTTCCCCCCCTTACCCCAGGGGGCCTTTTTCACATACTGTGGTTCCGCAATATAGCGGGCCCGCAGTATATGAACCCCCAAGGGTGGGGGCCACTATAGTCCCCAACCTCATGCTTATTTGGAGAGGAGGGCTATTGACAAATATCTCCTTCTACCCTATTTTCCACCCCTGCGGCTCTTCATCTCTTTGTAAGCATCCTGAAGGTCTGGATGCAGTGACAGGGAACGGATAAAATAAAGGAACCAACGAAGCCCGATGCCCCACATTGCTTCTGGGAAGATGACAAGGCGACCTTCTGCCTGTTTACTCAGAAGTGAGACCCTTGGCAGGAGGCGTGGGTGGGGGGGCTTCTGGCCCTTCACGACCTCGGGTGCCTTCCACTGTGTGGCCGCCGGGAAGCAAAGCAAGACATTCCAACGGCATGGATTCATCCTTTTGGTTTGCTTTCTTCCTGGAATGCCCCTCAATCTTGGCGAATTTCAGAGCGGCTTGCTCCTGTTTCTTTTATTTGTTCTTTTTTCCTTCTGGATAATCTCGGAGCGCTGGAGTAAATGCAAACTTGGTGCATAGATTGCGGGGCGGCGGCGGCGGGTGTGTGTGGGGGAAGCGTATCCAAAGTAACCCTTCCTTCCTAGATCGCCGCTCCAACAGCAAAAATAAGAAGGGATGGAGGTCTAGGGTGTTTTCCCCCCCTTCCCCTCCCTCCCTAATAGAGATGTAAAATTTTCAAGCCATGGGAAAAAACTTTGGGAAAGAAACGGGAAAACGGGGGGGAGGGGGTGTTCCAACAACTCACCCCCAAAGTTTTTGGAAATTTTACATCTTTACTCCCTGAATCGCTTTTTGAGAAGGAGGGGGTTGTGGGAGAGGGGGAGAAGACTTCGTGATGCTTTTTTAAAAAAAGCAAATGCAATTTTTTTAAAAAAAAAAATCTGTTGCAGTTGAGAAGTAGAGAAAAACTTCAGCCGGTCCCTTGCGCAGGGAGGGGCGCTCGGGTTCCCCAAGGCGGTGGGGCGGCCGATCGGGAGGGAGGGGGGGGGGGCGTAGGAAAAATTGAGGGAGGGGGTGCGGGGGAGGGAGGGGCCAAATAGCTGCTGAAAAAAAAAAGAGGGGTGGCTTGCGAGGGAGACCCATGGCGCCTGCGCCGCAGGACTGCATCTTTGCCCAGTACTTGTTTCTCGGGTCCCTCGCCGCTTGCCCCCTTCGCTTCTCGGGTACGCAGAGGCGAGTGCGACCCAGTTTGTTGGGAAGTGGGGTGTGTGGGGTGGCAGAGAGGGGGAGGGGGAGCTCCGGGGTAACACCTGCGACGAGTTTTCCAGTCTCCCCTCCTGCCAACCTCACTTGGGGCGTTTATATTTCGCTCCTCTGCCCTGGAGCGGAGCGCAGACGGGGAGATCATCTGCGTGCTCCACAGGCTAGCCGTCGGGCTTTGCTGCCAGTTTTGGGAGTTGAGGGGTGGGTGGGAATTGGGGGCGAGAAGCAAGGCTAGTAGGGAAGGAACCACCCCCCCCAAAAAACCCTGAAATTCCCCAGCCCCCCAAAGCGAGAGTCATCGTTCATCGCCATCGGCCACGAAAACTTGGAAGTCATGGGACGGAAGTCTTGTTCACCTGTCTGATTTTTATTATTATTTTATTATTTCATTATCATCATTAAAAGTTTGCTTTCGAGGCGCAGAGCCCAACCTCCCAGTAAAGAGGTAAGTGCGACGAGGAGATCGGAACCGCAGTGGCCGGTGTGTGTGTGTGTGTGGGGGGGGTTACTCGCGAGGAAGCCCCCGCTGGACACAAGTAAGCACGGGTGAGTTCTCGGGCGCTGCAGAAAGACCAAAGTTTCTTGGAGAAACAGCCATGCCAGCTTTGCCGGTCGGAGGGTAGAAGTGGGAAGATGATGGGCAGGTTGGTGACTGGGATTGGGGGCTCCTCTTAAGTTAGGAGGGGTGCAGTATTGTTTCTGCTTTTTTGGGAGGGGGCTACATGGGAGTAAATGGGCTTTTCCCAGTGTTTGGAAAGTTCTTTTTTCTTTTTGGGAGGGGCTACAAAAAAGTTGTCCTTGCAGAACATTTCTATCATCTGCTTTTGGAAAGATTCTGCCTATGCCAGTGTTGGCGAACCTATGGCATGGGTGCCAAAGGTGGCACTCGGAGCCCTTTCTGTGGGCACCCGACATCGCCCCTTCATAGCCACCTGTATACAGGTTTAAATTACTGTATTGGCACTTTGCAAAAAAAAAAAAATAGTGGGTTTTGAATTGCAGTTTGGGCACTCGGTCTCTAAAAGGTTCGCCATCACTGGCCTATGCCATCCATTGGAGTTGTGTATTTTTGTCTTTTTTTTTTTTTAATCCAAGGGTTTTAGAGCAACTCCCTCTCAAACTCTCATCACACCTTGAGTTAAAACTCACCTTGAGGATTTAACTCAGTGAGTTTTGCAAGGTGTGTGTGTTGGGGGGGGGGCTGAGGAACTACCTCTCCCAAAACTTTTAAGATCACTTTTGAACTTTAACTACCATTTAAGTATCAGAAACATCAGCTGGGTATATACCGTGCCAGGGCAGGTCCAGGGCAGCACCCTCTTCTCCAGATCTGTTTCCTTCCTTAATCCACTGGGCTGTCTGGAGATGATGAGACTTGTATTCCAGTGCCTGGTGGGATGGGGTTGGAGGAGACTGCCTCATCCAGGCTGATACCTTGAAGGACTTTTCTTTCAACCCTTGTTTCAAATTAGTTACTGATTGATTAGGTCTAGGGGGCTTTCCCACCACTGTTGGCAAGCCATTGGCCTCCCTTCTCCTACTTTATCTTCCTAACAACCCTGTGAGGTAGGTGAGTTGGAACAACTGAGCCCTTGAGCATGCGATGAACGTTGTGACTCAGAGGAGACGGGCGTGTAGATTTCCTATGTCCCAGCCTGACACCCTAACCACTGCACCACGGTGTGTTGTCCAGTCACTTTGGATTCTCCCTGATTCCACAGATGTGGGTTTGATTGAAACTGTTTGCAGCCATGGGAAGTCATGTTTGAAGGAAATTCCCCCTTAATGTCTTGGGTGTGTGATGGAATTTGATGAAGCTGTCTCTAAGGAAATCATTCCTTCCTAGGAGAGACTGTGTGTTGATGCTGTATGTGAAATGAGCACGTTTTTTTTTTTGCCTCATTAATAGGTGTTTCTGCCAGTCATGGCATACTGTACGTACAATAGGACCCCATATCCACTGATTCATTATCCACTGATTCAGTTATCCAAGGTTGACAGAGGGGGGGAAATTAAATAATTCAGCAACCACAAAGCAAGCTATTGTCACAAACAGCAGTCATAAAGCAATCTACTGTCTCAAAACAACAGTCATAAAGCAAGCTACTGTCAGGAAACAGCAGGTTGGAGGTGGGTGGGTGGGCAGGCGTTCTCTCTTATCCACGGTTTTCATTATCCACAGGAAGGCCTGGAACCAATCCCCCGTGGATACCGGTGCCCTACTGTATATCAAAACTGAGCCTTGCAAAATGTTGCCACTGGACATACCTATTTTCCCTTTTTTCCCTCTATAATGAATATCATTGATGAAGTCAGCTTGATTTCTCATTAAAAGCACTTTTAGAACCAGTGTTAAAGAAGGAATGGGGTGTTAAATAATCGGCATTATGACTAAGGATCCCAGCCAAGATCAAAGCAGACTCCCAGTACTTGTGACAGAAAGGCTAGACACATGACTTACTTTGATCCTCTTCTGGTTGCTGAGAAGTCAAAAACTCATGGTGTGGCCTTAGTAAAGACTTGGTTCCATCCGTTTCTACTTTGGCCTAGCTTGCAGGATTGTCATAGAAAATCTGAATGCCCCAGCAGGTAGCTGGTAGAGACAGGTCAGAGAGAAGTCTGATTTATTTTTTTCCCATCAAAATAAATCTCCCAGTTTACTGCCAGGGTTAAAATTACAGGGCAAACCTTCCAGCTGTGGCTTGGCACGTATAAGAATCACCTGGCACACTTCTAAGGTGCAATAGGAATCCAAACACTATTATGCAAGTTACTAAGCATGCTTAGAATGCCTTAGTCTAAGGGAAGGGAGACCCATGAGCACAGAGGTAGAGTCTTTAAGTCAATTCTACAGCCTCTATTTTCCAGGTGGAGGGTCTCCTGGTATCTCCAGTTAAAAGTGTTCTGCTTATATACCGCCCCATACCACTACAAGTAGTCTCTGGGCGTTTTACAATTTTAATTACAGTGTGCAGGCTACACATTGCCCCCCCAGCAAGCTGGGCACTCATTTTACCGACCTCGGAAGGATGGAAGGCTGAGTGAACCTTGAGCCTGCTACCAGGGATTGAACCCAGGTCGTGAGCACAGTTTTACCTGCAGTACACGCATTTAACCACTGCACCACAGTTAGGACTGTGAATAACTTCTGCTTTAAATGCTAGGCAGCTGCTGCCCTTCTGTGGTTACAATATTAGGGTGGTGATATATGGTAGCTTCCTCTGTTCCTAGTTATGCTGCATTGGACTGTTCACATGGATCTTTGGCTAGAAGGCTGAGCAGCAGATAATGAGACGATTTCTAGCTAGTCTGAGAGGCTACCAGTTGGAGAACTACTCTGAGTTGGGGTAAACCGACTTCCTGTAACTCAGAGAAGGATAAATTGTGGTTTGTAGAAGAGTTCCCAGAGTAGGGGACTGGAACGTATACAGTAATCACCCTGGGATATCTCTGCACCTTGGATGTTTGAAGGAAAAAGTGTTTCTGCTTCACATCTGGTGTGATTCCTGCAGTTTTGCTGGGTTGCTGCCAATCATCCCTTCCTAGATAGTTAACCTTGGATTTTTTCCCCCATGTCAACTGGCAATTAGAAGTGGAACTTGCTTAAGAAGTTATGGAGATTTGGTTATTCTCTAACTATACTGTGCAGCTTTGCAAGTTGTGGCTTAGCTAAATTTTGTATAGAGATAACCACCAAGCATCATTGAGGTGAGGATTATGAAAACGTGCGAGCGGTAAGCAATCCTGTGCAGCTACAATGTTTTATCACCTTCTAATTGTGAAGCTGCCATCTCCTTCCTATGTTTCTCCCTTAAATTGAGCAGGGTATCCACCATTTCACTCCATCTGTACTCTGATGGCCTCTTTAAGTTAGTGTCAAGCCTAGTCTCAGCAAAAGCAGAATAATTACTGCTATAAATCAGCTATCCCCCCCCCAAAAAAACCCAAGTCGGCTTTACTTTCAGCCCACTCAGACATCATCACCGACTCCACTGAATTTCCAATCCCTCCACATCATTATCAGCTATGAAACATCTGTTAGACGCCATCTCTCATGTCACCAAAGTTGAAGAGGAGGCAAAAATTCTTAAAAGGAGCATTTCAGAATTCAGAGTGTACAGAGGCTCTTGCAACTGCGTGATCTTTTATAGGAAACCATTCCCTGCACATAGACAGCTAGATGACAAGCACAAAAGTTCTAGGCTAGCTTGCTCTCTGATATGCTAGATTTCTGCTTGCATGGATTTTTTAAAAATGTTTTTCGTTTGTGGCAATACTGCCCATGCAATCACAGATGCTGTACTTGAGAAACAGATCCAGCACTTCAGTTGCCAGTTGTGTGAAAGAGCACATTTGCAACAGGTAAACTGGACTGGCAATGGTTGGATGGGTTCAAAGTTTCATTGCAAACACTGAAATTCTCTGGCATGCTGTTATCGGAAAGGAGTGTGGTTGCAGTGCCACAAGGCAAGGGTACGATTCCATGGGCAGCCTTAGTTTTTTCCTGCCCTCAGTTCTTTTTGGAAACTTTCAAAGGACGGCATATAAAGCTATTCCTGTGGAACGAAATTAATGTTTAACTTCTTATCTACATGATGGTGAACACGCCCAATATACATCCCCCCCCTGCAACCTCAATTCCATCTGGCTCAAAAGAGCCAGATGTTTCTTTGTTCTTAGATTATGATTGATGACTACAGAAGCCGCACTGATTAAAAGCAAATGTCCAACTAGAGGAACTCATTCTTTAATGAAGTAATGGGAGCCCCGCCCATGGCTGAATGGCCCAGAGGCTTGCAAACCCAACGGTCGAGTCGCCCTGCCTACAACCCATGTGAAAACAGCTGATTCACATCACGCTGGCTAGGCTGGGTGACACACACAAACCCCAGGAGATGCATGCTGTTTCCACCAGCTGTAAAAAAAAAAAGAAAAAGAAAAAAAAGGTTCCTTCATTACAAAGTAAATTGGGCTGCAGCATTCCGCAAGTCTTTGGAAGTTTCTTGGAATGTGCATTCGAAAAGCAAGGTCTGCTAGCTTCAAATACTGTAGTCCTTTTGTGTTTGCATGTGCAGTCCGTGCCACTGCATTTGGGCATGGATTTCTACGGCCCCAAGCTGAAGACACTGGGGCTGTATAAGAACATGCCCATATTGGGGACTGCAGCATAAACATGAGCAGAAAGGCCTTTTTAAAAAAGCTATGCTCAACCATGTTGACTGCTAGTGCTCAAGGGTGTCTAAAGCCCCCATTCACCGGCAGGCAGAAGAATGATAGTGGCAATGCTGCGATTTGTCAGCTTGTGGCATGGAAAAAGCTCCCCAGGCTGCAAAGCAGAGCTTGATGTATGTGTGTTGCGTTGTTACAGTCGTGACCGACTCTTCGTGACCCCATGTCCATGGAGTTCTCTTGGCAGGAATACTGGAGTGGTTCGCCAGTTCCTACTCCAGGCGCCTACAGCACCTAGTATTCCCTGGTGGTCTCCCATCCAAGTACTAACCAGGCCTGACCCTGCTTAGCTTCTGAAACCAGGCAAGATCAGATGTGCGTAGGGCATCTAGGCAGCGCAAAGCATGGCTTAGCTCCCTGAAATAGCTTTTGCAAGCTTTAAACAGTTCTTTGTCTCCTGTCCCTGGTCAGTGGTTAGAAATCATAGCATAAACTTGTAGGCTGTGTGAAGAATATTTATGAGTCTAGAGTTTATAATCTCTCTGAAACATTTAGAAGTATGCCTGATTCAAAACCACCACAGAAGCTCTGTTCACACATTAGCAGAGTTCAGAATGTTGCATGTATGAAAGGGGTTTGCTTCACTCCTCATCACTGCTTGGCATTCAGGTTGGCATGTCTTTATCCTGGCTCTAATCACACGAGTATTTCTTTGCATGATACAGTATATACCTGTATTTTTTCCATCTATAAGACACCCCCACGTATAAGACAACCCCCATTTTCCCAACCCAAAATTGCAGTTTTGCAACCATGTGACTCTCCCCACACCTTATTTCCACGTATAAGACAACCCTCAATTTTTAGTCTTACAATTTTAGATAAAAATATAGTATTTACATGGAAAGATACTGTAACTAATGCTTTGTATTGCTGCTAGGATCAGCATGGGAAAATACTGAAAAATGTTTGCTGGTTCCCTCTAGTGGCCAATTCTGATACTGCATCTCAGAAATATAAAAACTGTACCTAGAGTGAGTGAGACTGTGAGTGACACTACCTACTTTCCAAATGCAATAGCAAAGTGTTCTGCTTATATACCACCCCATAGTGCTTAAAGCACTCTCAGGGCGGTTTACATTTTAATTGTGTGGGCTACACATTGCTCCCCCCCCCAGCAAGCTGGGTACTCATTTTACTAACTTTGGAAGGATGGAAGGCTGAGTGAACCTTGAGCCAACTACCAGGGATTGAACCCCAGGTCAAGAGCACAGTTTTAGCTGCGGTACAGGCATTTAACCACTGCGCCAGGAGTGGTTAAATATAATATGTAACCCAGTCTTAATATTGCTATTTTCTGCAAGAATTCCAGTGTTATTTCAGAACGTGTCAGGCCTGAACATTAGGCATCAGTTCCTAAAAATCTGTAGATATGAGGATATATTTGCAAAATTACTGATCTTTTTTTTATTTCAGGAAGCAAATTAGCAGGGGGTGCCAACTGTTTTAAGCTGGTAACAAATCATATTGGAATGACTGCAGTGACTGAAATTACGGTGGGAAGGAGAACAATCATTTAATATCTTCCTTGAATGTTTGGTATATTGCAGTTTTTGTATTTTTGTACTTTTGAAGTTGCTTGTCGATGGGTTGAATACAATGTCCCAGATTCCTACAGTCAGCGGTTAGGATGGCTCCGAGAGACTTCTAAGAGTTTCAGCTGAAAAAATGAAGTAACTTTCTCCATCTCAGAATAGGCTACAAGAGAACATGTGGTAGAAGCAGAGGGGAACTGTTGGATAGTACAGTGGCTCAGGTCTGAGGCTCTGGTGCCAGAGATCAGGAATTCAGTTCCCACTGTGCTTCCCAGATACAGCGCGAGCTGCACTCAATGATCCATGGAGTCCCATCCTGCTCTGCACTTCTGTCATCATAATCATCACCACCACCACCACCACCACCACCACCATCATCTAAAGCCAGTCTTATAATTTTGATTGATTGTATTTGGTATTTAATAATAATAATAATAATAATAATAATAATAATAATAATAATAATAATAATAATAATAATAATAATAATAACAACCTTACCAGAGAGGTCTCGACTGAGGAACAGAACTAAGCACACCCAACAACCCATGAATCATGGTGAAATATAATATAAAGAAGCCTATACTGGCTCGGTCGTCACCCGGGTTAACAAGGACTGCAATGGGTGTTGATGAACCTGGACATCCGTCGATAAATGGGCTACCGGTCACGGGTCCCATTGCTGAGCAACCAGAGCATGGGCCTGTAGAGTTACTGGAAGCTGAACCATCTCAGAAGCAGCAGAAATATACTCTACCAGAGAATCGGACAATCATGAAATGCTATTATAGAGCATAACCTGAAAAACATGGCTACCAAAAGCGGATGCATCAGTTATGGAAACAAGAATATCCAAACTCCAAGATACAATTAGCTGACCAGCGAAGATATATTATCAGAAACCAGGTGTTTAGTAAAGTTGAACTAGAAGAAATACAGAGGAGTTGTGAAATTGGAGGTCAACAAATTATCCAAACAGGAGGAGAAAATAGATTAATGGCACCTGGGGACATTGAACAGTCAAAAGTTGAAGAAAATATGGATGTTGTGCAAAACTTTGAACCAAAAGAAGGTTCAATTAGGATTGGAACACCAGCAGAGCTCACTATTAGGCAGCAAGAATTGAAGAATAAAATACTCACACATGCTGCATTAAATGAAGTGAGGGGAAGGCTCCCGATTTTAAAGACTGTGCATAGAAAAAAATTGGTATCATTGATGAATGATGTAAACTCAGCACTTGCAACAATCCAGATAAGGTCAATTGAACAGATAAATCAGCTTGCTTATAGTGCAGCAGTAATAGTAACAGAAGAACTAGGGATTCCACAATTGAAGGCCCCCCCCCCCAAATGCATTGAGAAACCACGGTGGAAAATCAGGCTGGAGCTTAAAATCAAAAGACTCCGAGCAGATGCGAGTAACTTAAAAAACCTGCTGGAGGACAAATTAAAGAATGGTAAGATCAAGAAATATTTGACTAAAAAATATTGGCTAAATACAAGGAAAATTGGAAAAGCATTGGAAATAGTGAAGCAGCAAATAACAGCAACAGCTAGAAAAATTGAAAGATATGATGCTAGATTTACTCAGTATAAAGACAACCAGTTGTTTCAATCAGATCAAAGAAAGTTCTATCAGAGTTTAAATCAGAAGACATGGTATAAAAGACGAAAAGGCTGAAAAAATGGCAACCATTTTGGAAAGACATATAGGGGACTGAGAAAGACTATAATAGAAATGCTGGATGGCTCCAAGATTTTGAGCAGAAATTCTCCAAGTGCACAATGGACCAACTAGAAATAACAGCTGATATGATCACCAAAAGAGTACAAAGAGTCAAAAACTGGACATCACCTGGCAATGATCAACTGCATGGGTTTTGGCTAAAACACCTGACCAGTCTGCATGGAAAAATGGCCCAACAATTTAATGAAATGTTGAGGACAGGTTATATTAATGAGTGGTTAACAACTGGCAAAACCTATTTGATTCAGAAGGATCCAACAAAAGGAGCAATACCTGAAAATTACAGGCCAATAACATGTTTACCAACTATGTATAAACTGTTAACAGGCATCATAGCTGATAGAATCCAGGATTAATTGGAAGCAAATAACATCATGCCAGTAGAGCAGAAAGGGAACAAACAAGGAAGTAGAGGCACAAAAGATCAGTTACTCATTGATAAAATGATCCTAGAGAATTGTAAAACCCGGAAAACTAATTTATATATGACTTGGATTGACTATAAAAAAGCCTTTGACTCAGTACCGCATAGTTGGATTATTAAGTGCCTGGATGCCATTGGAATATGTAAAAGTATTAGTGCCCTAATTGAAAAATGCAATGAAGAACTGGAAAACAGAATTGTTCATCAGGGATGAAAGCTATGGATTGGTTAGCATCAAACAAGGGATTTTTCAAGGTGACTCTTTGTCACCTCTGCTATTTACTATTGCCCCGATTCCCCTCTAAATAAATTTGCAGAACACAAATTTAGGGTACCAAACTGCTAAAAATTCAGGGAAAATTTCTCATCTATTGTATATCGATGACTTAAAGTTGTATGGAAAATCAGAAACTGAAATACACTCACTGACCAACACAGCCAGAATTTTCAGTACTGATGTTAGTACTGAGTTTGGACTAAACAAATGTGCTACAGTGGCACTGAGAAAAGGAAAAATAATTGAGAGTGAAGGAATTGAAATGCCAAATGGACAGACTATTAAGTATCATCAGTCTGAAGCCTATAAATATCTGGGCATACTGGAATTAGATAACATCAAGCATGGGCAAGTGAAAAATGTTGTCAGTAAAGAATATATCCAAAGGGTCAGAAAAGTATTAAAAAGTAAGCTGAATGGTGGTAACACCATCAAGGCCATTAATAGCTGGACCATACCAGTCATCAGGTATACCGCTGGCATTATAAACTGGACTTAGACGGAGCTAGATATTCTAGATAGGAAAACAAGAAAACTTATGACCATTCACTATGCATTACATCCACGCAGTGATGTTGACAGGCTGTATTTACCTAGAAAATTAGGTGGCAGAGGTCTTCTGCAAGTGAAGCAGACAGTCAAAGAAGAGAAACATGCATTGGCAGATTATGTAAAAAATAGTACAGAGCCAGCATTATTGGAGGTTAAGAACAGGGAGGTGTTTAAAGTAAATCAAACAAAGGGTCAATACAGGAAAACAACAATGCAAATACGAGCTGATAGCTGGCATAATAAAGCGCTGCATGGGCAGTTCCTCGAAAAAGTCAAAGGAAAAGTAGATGAGGAAAAGACCTGGTTATGGCTCACCAATGGAACACTGAGAAAAGAGGCAGAAGCCCTGATTTTTGCAGCTCAAGAACAAGCTATTAGAACAAATGCAGTTAAGGCCAGAATAGACAAATCAGCTGAGTCCCCCACATATAGACTCTGCAAAGAGGCAGATGAAACTATCGTCCACATATTGAGTTGTTGCAAGAAAATTGCTCAGACTGATTACAAACAGTGTCATAACGTAGTTGCTCAAATGGTCCACTGGAATTTGTGTCAGAACTATCATCTGCCCATAGCAAAGAACTGGTGGGACCATAAGCCTGAAAAAGTGACTGAAAATGAGCATGCAAAATTACTTTGGGACTTCCGAATACAGACAGACAGGGTTTTGGAGCATAATACCCCAGATATTGTGATTGTGAAGAAGAAAAAAGTGTGGATCATTGATGTTGCTATACCAGGAGATAATAGAGTAACTGAGAAACAACTTGAAAAAATTACCCGATATCAGGATCTGAAAATTGAACTTCAGAGACTCTGGCATAAATGGGTACAGGTGGTCCCAGTGGTAATGGGCACGCTGGGTGCGGTGCCTAAAGAGCTAAGCAAATATTTAGAAGAGATTGGAGTTGACAAAGTCACCATCCGTCAGCTGCAGAAAGCCACCTTACTGGGATCTGCTCGCATAATTCGCCGATACATCACTGAGTCCTACACGCTTGGGAAGCGTTCGACTAGTGATTGGTAATATAAAATCCAGCGTAGATAGCTGTGTGGTTAATAAACAAACAAACAAACAAACAAACAAACAATTTCATGATTGCCCGATTCTCTGGTAAAGCATATTTCTGCCACTTCTGAGATTGTTCATCTTGCAGTACTTCTACAGGCCCATGCCCTGGTGGCTCAGCAATGGGACCCGTGACCTGTAGCCCATTTATCGACGGATGTCCAGGTTCATCAACACCCATCACAGTCCTTGTTAACCCGGGCAATGACCAAGCCGGTATCAGCTTCTTTTGATTATATTTCACCCTGATTCATGGGTTGTTGGGTGCACTTAGTTCTGTTCCTCAGTTGAGACCTCGCTGGTATGGTTGGGCCATATCAGGATCTGAAATTTGAACCTCATAGACCAGGGGTCCTCAACCTAAGGCCCCGGGGCCGGATGCGGCCCCCCAAGGTCCTGAATCCGGCCCCTGGGACCAATTGCAACCCCCCCACCTACCCCCTGTTTTGTGAGCAAGCCAGCCTCCGCAGCTGCTTTTGGACTGTGATCCGGCCCCCAGTGGTGTCTGGGTGGTGGTGGACCGGCCCGCTGTTGGAAAACTTTGAGGACCCCTGTCATAGACTCTGGCATAAACTGGTACAGTTGGTCCCAGTGGTAATCACCAGGCTGGGTGCGGTGCCTAAAGAGCTAAGCAAGTATTTAGAAGAAATTGGAGTTGACAAAGTCACCATTAGTCAGCTGCAGAAAGCCACCTTACTGGGATCTGCTCGCATAATTCGTCAATACACCACATAGTCCCTAAATGCTTGGGAAGCGTTCGACTAATGATTTGTAATACAAAATCCAGCGTCGATATCTTGTTGGCTGTGTGATGATAATAATAATAATAATAATAATAATAATAATAATAATAATAATAATAATAATAATAATAATAATACAGTAGTACATCTTAAGACAAATGCCTCGTAAGACAAAAAAAAAAACTCATAGGAAGAGAAAAATTTCAGGGGATAGGCTTGCTTCGCTTAACAAAATAATTCCGTATGGGATGCTTCGCAAGACAAAAAAACCATTTCGCATGTACCCAGGAAAAAAACCCTGGTTATTTTTGTCCTTATTCTAGCCTATGAACGGATGAATCCATTCCTAATGCATTCCTATGGGGAACAGCATTTCGTAAGACAAAATTTTCTTAAAACAAATTGACCTGTAGAACGAATTAAATTTGTTTTAAGAGGTACCACTGTAGTAGTAGTAGTAGTAGTAGTAGTAGTAGTAGTAGTAGTAGTAGTAGTACTTGATGAATATGTTCCTTTCATGGGGGAGGGACATTATTATTTTTTAGAGAAGAGAGGGAATAAGAGGGAAAGATAGCCAACAGGACTAAGCAGTTCTTGGAGTAACTGCCAGCTAGTGGCAAAGATAACATTGTGGTCCCATTGCTTTTGCAAGTGGGTGCGTTTTAGCCGATGTGTCAAACTACCTGCTGCCTTTCTTGCATGTAGTGGCCAGGCACCCTGGGCTGGGCATCCTCACTGTCACTTTCCTCCCCCGGCGCAGTGGTTAAATGCCTCTACCACAGCTAAAACTGTGCTCTCAACCTGGGGTTCAATCCCTGGTAGCAGGCTTAAGGTTCACTCAGCCTTCCATCCTTCCAAGGTCAGTAAAATGAGTATCCAGCTTGCTTGGGGGGGGCGGAGCAATGTGTAGCACACACAATTAAAATGTAAACTGCCCAGAGAGTGCTTTAAACACTATGGGGCAGTGTATACGCAGAACACTTTGCTTTTGCTTTTGGAAAGTGCAAGTCTTCTCACAAGTCTCAAATTAGCAGGGATTTATGGAGGCAACAGGCGATTGGTGCTCTGGGTTTGCCTTCCCTGGTGGGACCGAGTCTTAACGTAGGTTAGCTCAGATTTGAAGTGGGTGCCGAGGATTTGCATGATTTTTCCAGTCTGTTGTAGCACATCACCCCCACCCCCACCCCCACTTGCTTGTGTTTTTAAAGTATCATCTCACAGCCAAGGAAAGCTGTTCAGACATTTTGGCATGGGCGGAAACGGTACCTGGATTTCTCATTCTGCAATTTGTTTTAATCACTCTGGCGCTTTGCCCTATGGAGAAAAATGGTCCTCACTGCAACATGTAATGGAGACTATTCTTTTCGCCCAAGGGGTTTTCCATCACCCCCCTTTCTGCATGTCACGGGAGTGATTTCTAATTAGCAGGTTTCATGAACACCTCCTAAATAGTGACATTTTAAAACAAAAACAAATACCAGCAACTGCTTCAGATGGGTTCCTTGGTAGTTGATGGTCTTTTCATTCATATGTGCCTGGCACACCATATTCCTAAAATGGGGAAAGGGATGTTTTCAAGATGGAGAGAGAAAGAGAGAGAGGGTGCACACCCACGAGGTTCCCCCACTAACAGAGTACCTAGTATTTTATTGCAGTCAAATACTCACAAATATTCCATCTGTTCAGTAATACTGTAGTGCAATGATACTTCAACTGGGTACTCCTGAAATAAATTCTTTTTAGTGTGACCTGCATCATAATTTTGTCATAGAATCATAGAGTTGGAAGAGACCTCAAGGGCCATCTAGTCCAACCACCTGCCATTCAGGAACCCCCATCAAAGGATTGCCGACAGATGGCCATCCAGCCTCTGCTAAACACCTCCAAAGAAAGAGACTCCACCACCCTCCTGCTGAACAGCAGTCATAGTTCTTCCTGCTGAACAGCTTTAGTTTTGCATCATGAAGTTCTTCCTGGCAAGGTTTAAATTGAAACCAGGGGTCCTCTTTTCCTTTAGTTTGGGACCAGACACCATTGGGGGCCGGATCACAGTCCAAAAGCAGCTGCGGAGGCTGGAAGCCATGGAAAACAAACCAGTTCCCTCTTCAGTGTGGCATCCTTTCAAATATTTAAACATTGCTGTGACCCTTCATTCCCGCTCTCCATATCCATTACGTTTATAGCCCAATTCTCCTTCAGGGTTTTGAAAGCAGGAGGTATGGCTCCTTTATCTTCTCAACAGTCCTGCAAGGTAGACCAGAGGGACCCAAGGACTCCCAGTCAGTTTTAATCCCAAATGGATGGTTACAATCAGATCTCCACAGTCCCAGATCAAGATTCCAAAACTACACTGCGCTGGCTGTGCCTAAACGGTTGTCATTTTTATTGTTATGTGCTGTCTGATGGCCCCGACTTTGGCAACCCTATGGATGAGTGACGTCCAACATGTCTTGCCCGCAGCTGCCCTGCTCATCCCTTGTAAAGTCAAGCCTGTTGTGCCTTTAAGAAGTCAATCCATCTAATATTTGGTCTTCTTTTCCTGCTGGCTTTCCCCTTCCCAGGTACAGTAAACCCCCATCTACCGCAGGGGTTAGGGACCCGACCCAACCTGCAATAATTGAAAATCCACAATATGCAGATGCTGGGTCAGGTTGGGACTGGAGCGGGCTCTCTGGGGGCTCTTGTACTTACCCCAGGCCTGGCGCTGCCTCAAACGGGCCTGAAAGGGGCTTTCCAGTCCCCCAGAGGCCCCAAAATGTGCTTTCTAGTGAAGTTGAGGTCACTTCAGGTTTACCGGAAGTCACTTCCGGTTTGCGGGGAAGCACTTTTGGGGCCTCCGACAGGCCTGGGAAGGCCTTTCCTCCTTACCCTAGGGGACCTTTTTCATGTACTGTGGACCCGCGATATACCGGGACCGCAGTATTTGTTGTTGTTGTTGTTGTTGTTGTTGTTGTTGTTGTTGTTGTTGTTCAGTCATGTCCGACTCTTCGTGACCCCACAAACCAGAGCTTGCCAGGCCCTTCTGTCTTCCACTGCCTCCCAGAGTTTTGTCAAATCCATATTGGTTGCATCGATGACACCATCCAACCATCTCATTCTCTGCCGTCCTCTTTTACTTTTGCCTTCAAACTTTCCCAACATCAGGGACTTTTCCAAGGACTCCTCTCTCCTCTTGCGGTGGCCAAAGTACCGGAGCCTCAGCTTCAAAATCTGTCTTTTCAGTGAACATTCTGGGATGATTTCTTTCAGGATGGATAGGTTTGATCTCCTTGCAGTCCAGGGGACTCTCAAGACTCTCCTCCAGCAGCACAGCTCAAAAGCACCTAACACCTGTTGTGGCAGTAAATGACCTAGCATAAACGATCAAACCCGTGGTTTGTGCCCATCTCTAGTTCTGACTGTGGAATTCTGGGAACTGTAGTCAAAACAGGCCAGCTTTTCAGTCTTTGGGCACTTGGGCAGAAAGGAACACCTCCCATCCCTCTATAGATGTGAAGCAACCAAAGGTGGAAAATATGGGTTTGGCACACAGCAGTGTGCTTTGTCAACAGTTGGAGGACAACCGTTCCTTTGTAGAGCTGTGGACACCCACTATGGGTGCCAGTTGTATTTTGTTCCTTTGAGGCATCTCAGGAATGATGCTAAGCTGTTTCAGTCATTGTTGCTTTAACCCCAGCCTGGTTTAAATATGCATAAGCTCCATCTAATGGCCCTGATTGTTTGGATAACCCTGATTGGCAGCAGACAATTTTAACTTCCCTTATTTGCTCCAGGCAACCATTCTGCTCCTGCAGGGCTCCTGCCTGGCTAGTTTTCCAGCACACCCAAATTCTCTGTTTTTCACAATAGCAGACTGATGCTTGCTGTTTTATATTCCTCTCCTTCTGTTTCGCTGTCTCTTTGCCTGTTTTATTTTCTGCATTTCATAAGCTCTGGAGTGGGTGGGTGGGACTGCATAGCTGTGGGATATGAATTCAAATGTTCTGTGCAAATCCCTCATCGAGTATGGCTTCATAAAAGTAACTGGAGATATGATGAGAAGCAAAGGGGGTTGGATTGGGTTTTTAACATTTCGGATTTCCTGTGCAAAGTGGAGACACGTGTGGATTATATGGATTATTTTACCCAGCGTGTTGTTAGTCTGTGGAACTCCCTGCCACAGGATGTGGTGATGGCCTGGATGCCTTCCAAAGGGGATTGGACAGATTGCTGGAAGAAAAGTCCATCACAGGTTACAAACCGGGTACTTCAAGGACCAGATGCAGGGGAGTGGTATCAGGAGACAGATATCTAGTCTCGTGTGCTTCCAGAGGCATTTGGTGGGGCCACTGTGAGATACAGAAAGCTGGACTAGATGGGCCTTTGGCCTGATCCAGCATGGCTCTTCTTATGTTCTCATGTTCTTATAACACAGCTTAAGCACTTCCATACCCCTTTAACAGCCATAGAGCCATCTTCAGGAATCAGGTGTTGTAGTTGAGGAACTTAGAATCTTTTGCTGTAGCTTTAGAGCTCTCCAGTAGTAGGTCCAACATCTTTCCCCAACTAGGCCAATCTGAAAGTGCAGGAGTTCATGCCCCGGGCTCTAGACCTCTCAAGTATGGTAAAAAAGATCATTTCTCTCTTGATGTCGGTTTGTTTTTACCAGGTGGTGTATTTTGTTAGCATGTTTCCAAAGGGAAGCCAGTGGGCTGCAATGCAGCAATCCTCAGCCTGGCATCATTTGGACACTTGGCTAGAGAATAGTACCTGTGAAAGGGATCTGGGAGTTTTGGTGGACCACAAATTGAACATGAAAGGAAAAGCCAATGCGATTCTTGGTTGCATCAACAGAACCATAGTGTCTAGATCAAGGGAAGTGATAGTGCCACTCTATTCTGCTCTGGTCAGACCCCACCTGGAGTACTGTGTCCAGTTCTGTGTGCCTCAGTTTAAAAAGGATGTTGACAACCTCGAGCGGGTGCAGAGGAGGGTGACCAGGATGTTTGAGGGTCTGGAGGAAATGTCTTATGAGGAACGGCTTAGGGAACTGGGAATGTTTAGCCCTTCAAAAAGAAGACTGAGAGGGGATATGATAGCTATGTTTAAATATTTGAAAGGATGTCATATTGAAGAGGGAACAGGTTTGTTTTCCATGGCTTCAGAGACTAGGACTCGGGGCAATGGTTTCAAACTACAGGAAAAGAGATTCCATCTGAACATTAGGAAGAACTTCATGACAGTTAGAGCTGTTCGGCAGTGGAATATGCTGCCACGGAGGGTGGTGGAGTCTCCTTCTTTGGTGGTTTTTAAGCAGAGGCTAGATGACCATCTGTCGGAAATATTGTGATGGGGTTCCTGCATGGCAGGGGGTTGGACTAGATGGCCCTTGAGGTCTCTTCCAACTCTATTATTCTATGATTCTATGATTCTGTGACTACAGCATCCATGATTCCCAGTCAGCATGACCAATAGTGGTCATTCTGTAACTACAGAGGCCTCAGGGTGGGGAATGCCCAGAATGTTGGAACAAGTTTGGATAAGACAAGCTTGCTCATATCTGAATGTTGAAGTCAGGCGGCGGGGGGGTGCTTGGTCAACAGAGGTGAGAGATTGTCAAGAAATACAAACCATCTCCAGGAACAATAAGAAAATAATCCTGCCTGAAAACTTGAGCAGATCCTGCAAGTTGGAGGATAACCATGGTCTTAGTTGAATGACTCCACCGTATGTGACAGTATTTGGCAGTTTCTTATATTACCACGTTCCTATAGCTGGGTTCATGTTCCTGCCGATCCAGTCCCATCCCAACCTATTGTAGATATTGTTATTCTAAAACCAAAAGCAGTGGTGGGTTGTCTTTAATTTTTCTGGATGGAGCAGGTGAGAGATCAGCGTGAAAATCAAAATTTAGAGATTGGGTCACACTGCATCAGAAGAAGAAAAATGTACTGAGCCCAGTATGTTTTTGTTGGGTTTCTTGTCCAATCGTGTGTTTTGAAGAGATTTTTCTAGAGACACCAGAGGACATTTTGTCCTTTCTCAAACCAAGTTCTGACAGGTAGGATGTAGGTACGGCATCCCTGATCTAAAAGTCTCCAATCTAAAGTGAAGAAAAGACTGCCACCTGGCCCTTGCCATTAAGGAGTTAATCCAATGTTTTGCCTAACTCAGCTTCCCTGCAGTTCCTTCCATCTAAAACTCCAATCTGTAGATGGAGTTTTAGAGAAGCTATCCAAGGTGTTGAACTGTGTTGAAGGTCAGGTTCAGGACCTTGGAGAGTTCCTGGGAAAGGCTCAAGCCAAAAGGTAGAGCATGTCTACTGCCCCTGCTGGGATGAGCCCACCAACATCCCCTGATGGATCTGCAGAGAGGAAGTCAGCTTTATCATCTTTTAGGTAATTGAAGAGTTCTATATCATGTTCCAGTTGGCTGGATATCTCAGTGGTTTAGGTATCTGGCTGTGGAGCCAGAAGTTGGGAGTTCAATTCCACATTGTGCCTCCTGGGAAAAGAGCCAGCTTGTGTAGTCTTGGGCAAGCTGCACAGTCCCAGGGCACTCCTATAAAAAGAGAATGTTGAACACTTTATGTGTATTCTCTACCTAGAAAACCCTGGCAAGGGTTATTAATAATTCAGAATTGATGGAACACCATTATTATTATTACAGTACTACAATTACTACTGTTGCTATTCTTCTTCTTCTTCTTCTTCTTCTTCTTCTTCTTCTTCTTCTTCTTCTTCTTCTTCTTCTTCTTCTTTCTTCTTCTTCCTCCTCCTCCTCCTCCTCCTCCTCCTCCTCCTCCAACAACAACTACTACTACTACTACTACTACTACTACTACTACTACTACTACTACTACTACTACTACTACTACTACTACCCTACTCTACCCATCTAGTGGGTGGTGTACAATCAAAACAACATAGGCATTGCCTAACATTCAATAGTAGGCATCAATTAAAACATTGTACAAAAGAGAAACAATTCCTAAAAAAATCTTTAAATCATACAACCACCATGGCTACTAGACACAGTGGCTCATGAATTCTGGGAGGTCTAGTCTAAAGAGCAAATATTTCCAATCTATGGCTATATTACAAAGCTAAACCAGATTAAAAACATATTTCTCCCCACATAGTTCACCATCAGAACTGACATGACAGCACATGATTATTGTCATTTTAACAGCACGTTGCTCTTTTACCCACTGATAATAATGAGAGTTGTTCTTCCCTTCCACAGGTCAATGTTCACCATGCTGGGGCTACCTACTGTCCTCTTACTCCTGTGGACTGTCAACAGTGCTATATCGTCCCGTGCTCACTGGAAACCAACCTGGCCAGCCTACAAGGTCCCAGTCATTGTGCCACAGTTGACGATTAACTTGGACAAGCCACAGTTTGATGCAGAAGCAAAGCTAGAAGTGGTGTCACCTTGTGGTCCGTCCTGCCACAAGCGTTCCCCACTGCCAACATACGAGGAGGTGAAAGACTATTTGTCCTATGAGACTTTATATTCCAACGGTTCACGCACTGAGACAGAGGTTGGCATCTACATCATCACCGGCAGCAACAGCAGGGCGCAAAGCAGATCTCGGACCAAGAGACAGATCTACGGATATGACACAAGGTTTAGCATTTTTGGCAAGGACTTTTTATTGAACTATCCCTTCTCCACTTCCGTGAAGTTGTCCACGGGCTGCACCGGGACGTTGGTGGCTGAGAAGCACGTCCTGACGGCCGCTCATTGCATCCACGATGGCAAAAGTTACGTCAAGGGAGCCAAGAAACTACGTGTGGGATTCCTGAGGCCCAAACCCAAAGATGGTAGCAAGGCGGCCAACGCCAGCAGCTCCCCAGAGCATGAGAAAATGAAATTCCAATGGATCCGGGTCAAACGGACCCATGTCCCCAAAGGATGGATCAAAGGGAATGCCAATGACATTGGCATGGATTATGACTATGCCCTGTTGGAGCTGAAGAAGCCCCACAAGCAAAAGTTCATGAAAATCGGCGTCAGCCCATCATCCAGGCAGTTACCGGGCGGAAGGATCCATTTCTCAGGTTACGACAACGACCGGCCTGGGAACCTCGTTTACCGTTTCTGCGACGTCAAAGACGAGACGTATGATCTCTTGTATCAGCAGTGCGATGCCCAGCCGGGGGGCTAGTGGTTCCGGGGTTTATGTCAGGATGTGGAAGAGGCAGCACCACAAATGGGAACGTAAAATCATTGGGATTTTTTCTGGGCACCAGTGGGTGGACACTAACGGCTCCCCCCAGGACTTCAACGTAGCCGTCCGCATCACCCCCCTCAAATACGCACAGATCTGCTACTGGATCACAGGCAACTATCAGGAGTGTAGAGAAGGCTAAAGACCATGAACAACCCAGCAAGGTTCAGGGCTGTTTATTTGAGGGGCAAGGCAGGGTGGGAGGGGAAGGGGAAGCCGGACTCTTCTGTATTGCCAATCTGTGTGCAGTTCTCTTTTATAAATACTGGGATGCAGGAAATAACAGGAATGTCTGCAATACTTGTGATGGTGACTAATAAACGTGGCTGGAAGATGGGCATTTGGCCAAGAAAGTTGGGCAGGCCCTAGACCAGTAATGGCGAACCTTTTAGAGACCAAGTGCCCAAACTGCGATTTAAAGCCCACTATTTTTTTTACAACATGCCAATACAGCAATTTAACTTGAATACAGGTGGCTGTGAAGGGGTGATGCTGGGTGCCCACAGAAAGGGCTCCGAGTGCCACCTTGGGCACCCGTGTCATAGGTTCGCCAACACTGCCCTAGACACAGGGGAGTTCTGGATATTTGGAAACCTATGTTGCCATCTTCCTTTTGCGTGATCTTCTGTTGTATGACATTTTTGCATTGGCGCAACATCTGGATGTATTAAATGCCTTTGCTGACCTTCTGCAACTTGTCCATGGGTGAAGGGGGGGGTGTATGGCCAGTGTGATGCCCAGAGCTGGTAGAGTCTGTAGCACCAGAAGCATGGTCGTATGCCACATCCACAGTCTTTACAAGAGTATACCTTCCTACATTCCCATCCAGAGCAATGAAACTCCTAGCAGGAAGGGACAGAGCTTGGAAAAGGTATTTCTTGGACTACAACTCCCAGACTTCTCCGGCCTACTTTGAATTCTGGAAGCTCTAATTTTCAAATGTAGCTTTTCCAGTTTTGGACACTTTATGTGTAGCCATGGGCTTTTTTTGTGCTCTTTGGAGCACAAACATAAGAGAAGAACATCCTTCAACTGGTGCTCTGAGATTAGAGGTAGTATTAGAGATACCTCTGTATTTAACAATGCCAGCTGCACCCTAAGTAGGCCTCTAACCTGAAATGTGTTCCATTTCTGCAACTGTGTGACTTGTTTCAAGAAGCTATTATATCTAGAGGTGGACATGTGCCACCATGAGAGTGCAGAATTAGTGCAGAAAGTGTAATGAACTCCTGAATTAAGTTTCCTAAGGACCTCAGGTTCATATCAAGTTGATCGAGTAGACTAATACAGTATCCCCCCACCGATCGCGGGGGTTAGGGACCCACCCCACCCGTGATGCACGAAAATCCGCAATATGCAGAAGCGGTTGAGGGGGCGGGCGATCTTACCTCCCGACGCCCCCTGCACACACAGCCTTCTCTGGGGAGCCTGGTTGATTGGCACGGAGTGACCCGATTGCTCCGCGCCGCCCTGCCCAGCCGCCCCGAGGCTTCTCGGGGGTGCGTGGGAGGGCGGCGCAGAGCGACCTGATTGCCCCCTGCCGCTCTCCCCCCCCGAGGCTTTTCGGGGGTGCGGGGGGTGGCACAGAGCGACTCCCCCCCCAGTGCAGGTACTGCAATCCCGTGATGTTGCGGGGCCGCGGTACCTGAACCGTGAAATGGCGGGGGGTCACTGTACCTTATCTTGTTCATACATGCAACCTTCTCAGAAGATAGAAACCTCTTCTGCTTTGCATCTACAGCTGTTTTTTTCAGACATGACTGTTATTTTGTCAATCACAAACCTACCCTGTCCCTGTAATTGGAGCTGGTGCTATGCTCAGCACTAATTGGTCAGTGCTGGAGTTTATCTTGTGGAACAGTCCTGTACCCAGTGCTGGGCCCTCTCAGCCACAAAAGCACCAGACCTGTCCTCGGAAGAGTTTTCTCGGGGTTTTTTTAAAAGCCTGTATATATTTATAACTGCTTTTTAGTGGTACAGTGCATTTGTTTAAGAGGAAAGCTTGCAGCGAGGGTGGCTGTTGTTTGAACAGCAAGATGGGGGAACAATACCTCAGCTGTCAGCAGAGAATGACGCATGGCTCCTTTTAACCAGATATGCCTGAAAGGGAGATTAAAAAGAAAGCACATTTGTAGTCCATAGAGACGCACACACAACCTGCATAAAAAGATGTGGCCAATGGCTCCTGACAACTCAGAACCAGACGAATTACTAGTCCTTGTCCGTGGAGTGCGGAGAATAAATAATGCAAATAAAAAAAACAGGGCAAACCTTTCTGTAATTTGTATTGTTTGCAAAACCTAACGCTTGAGACTTCTGAATCCTATTTAGCACCTGTAGCCTTGAGTGTGTTTTCCAGACTGAGTGGTCACCCACTCAGATTGAAGATTGGGAGCGTGAGAAACAGGCAAAATAAAATATTTCTTTCCCCCAGCGTGTTGATGGTCTGTGGGACTTCTTGCTGCAGGGCATGGCGATGGCATCTGGCCCTGATGCCATTAAAAGGGGATTGGACTGGTTTCTGGAGAACAAGTCCATCTCAGATTACAAGCCATGGTGGGGATATGTGTGACTTCCAGGGTTAAAAGGAGGGTCCCTCCAAGTGCCAGATGCAGGGGAGTGGTATCAGGAGACAGGTATCTAGTTGTCTCGTGTGCTCCCAGAGGCATCTGGTGGGACCACTGTGAGATGCAGGAAGTTGGACTAGATGGGCCCTTGCCCTGATCCAGCAGGGCTCTTCCTATGTTATGTTCTTCTGCGGATGAAGGTTGCAAAAAAGAAGAAACCAAGTAGAAGGTCAGAACCTGCACAGTTATTCTGAGGAGCTAATGTCTGCTTTCATCAGCTTTCCTCATTTCTCCCCTCTACGATTCATTACTGCTTGATAGATTCCAGTAAGCCCAGCTGAGAAAGGTCGCTTCCAGCTAAACCTACTAAAAACAGCATGTAAGGATGAACAACCTCCAGCAAATGGTAGGCGGATTTAATATACTATACTGTACTTATTGAGCTGCCTAGATGCCCTAAGCACATCTGATCTCGCCTGCTTTCGGAAGCTAAGCAGGATCAGCCCTGGTTAGTATTTGGATGGGAGACAACCAGGGAATACCAGGTACTGTAGGCGCCTGAAGTAGGAACTGGAAAGCCACTCCAGTATTCCTGCCAAGTAAACTCCATGGACATGGAGTCACAAAGAGTCGGCCATGACTGTAACGACACCAGAGAGAGAGAGAGAGAGAGAGAGAGAGAGAGAGAGAGAGAACTTATTATTTCATCCTGTGCAGGCATAACCTTCCATCTTCTTGTTCAACATTTCAGAGAGCAGGTAACCAAGTTAAATGGGCATTTTACAGGTTATTCCTTAAAATCAATGATAAGAGTCTAGAGCAGGGGTCCTCAACCTAAGGCCCCAGGGCCGGATGAGGTCCCCAAGGTCTTGAATCCGGCCCCCGGGACCAATTGCAACCCCCCCACCTACCCCCTACTTTGCGAGCAAGCCAGCCTCCGCAGCTGCTTCTATTGCTGAGGCAGTTCAAAGTAGTGGGCTATGTCACTTCTTCCACTCCCCCCAACTACCGCCTAGATGACCAGCATGCTGGCTGGCTAGTGGGGCATTCAAAGTGGGAGGGCTTCAGCAAGGTCCCCTGCTCCCCCCACCCACTGTGGTCCGGCCCCCAGTGGTGTCTGGGGCGTGGTGAACTGGCCCTCTGTTTGAAAACTTTGAGGACCCCTGGTCTAGAGGCATGTGTGAGAGTTCACCAAGGGAGATAGCCAAGCCTCTTCTATCAAGCTTTCAGCTCTTTTACACTTTCATGGACCCTGGATTTGTGTCTTGCAGTGTGTAAAAACATACTGACAATATATATGCCTTCAGGAGAATGTGAACTCTTCAAGAAAAGCTCTGAAGTTGCTGATTGCATCCCAATGCCTTCTCCATGTCGCTCCTGTCACATCTTCTGCTGTCACCTGGGCCTTCCCAAAGATGATATTTGGAATGGATCCCGTTCAGTTCAGTGCTTTGTATTGTTCATGACAATGATAACCCATTTCCAATAATGCGTAGAATAGTGGTCTCCATGTATTTGATGTAGCCATATCAATACCCTGTTGCTACAGAGCGACATTTGAAGAAGTCCTTTGTTCATAAGGAAAAGTTAAGAGATGTCACTTTAGCTTTCCAAATCCCCATGTTATGGTCAAAATAACTTCCTTTCCGTTGTTATGCCAGCCATAGTTGTTGCTCGGTGTGTTTTGCAAATGTGTCAATCCACAGTCTCTGATGGTGCTGTTCCAACCAACCGGCATCTTAGGTTTGTCCATTAAGACATAACACCAAACTGGAGTTAAGCTTTCTTAATGACAATATGACGGCATGCTACTTGACTTGAACTGCATTCACAGGAGGCACACACGCTCTTCTGTTGCAGCTGTTTTCTTTTCCACCTCACTTGTTCTCCTGCAGTTGGAAGACTTTAGCACCAGACACAAGCCCCCTTCTGTCTTCTTAGAGCTTGGTAGCGTGTGAAAAATAAGATCCCCACCTGCTCTTCTGAAATCTCTGCATGTGCCAAGATACTGAGAGGAGCCGGGAAGAGCCTTTTCTTTGCACGCATTTCACACGGAAAGCATGAGATATTATAGGAGAACTCACACTGAACCCTGAGTGCCTGGGTCACAAGAAAAGCCGGTCCTGTATATTATCTCCAGGTTGCAGAACTGGGCTTTTGATGTTGCCCAATTGGCATACTCGATTCAGGTTGCAGAATTAAGTGCTTCAGGTTGCAAATTCTGGGTGTGAATTTCTGAGCCAAAATGTTATTTTCAAAATAATAATAATGGAGGGTTGTGTGTGAATATGGAAGTGGCAGGATTCTTCAGGACAATATCTGGGCCCCTAAGCGATCTGCATAAACCCTATAGGCTTTCCTGAATGGTGAGCCAGCACTTTGTTGCTGTGTTGTTACAGTCATGACTCACTCTTCGTGACCCCATGTCCATGGAGTTTTCTTGGCAGGAAAACTAGAGTGGCTTGCCAGTTCCTACTCCAGGTGCCTACAGCACCTGGTATTCCTTGGTGGTTGCCCACCCAAGTACTCACCAGGGCCGACCCTGCTTAGCTTCTGAAATCAGGCGAGATTGGATGTGCTCAGGGCATCAAAGCAGCTCAAGGCAGCACTTAGGCAAATCCTATTGATTCAATGGGTTTGCTCTGGCTGGGACCCCAGTTGGGTTAAGACCCATAGGTCCAAATCTTCCACCTAGCTTGGGTGCTGGGAAACTTGAGAATTTCACCCCACTAAATCATTTTTTCCATGCTCTGCATTTTGTCCTTCTCCAACGTACTGTTCAGGTTATGGGTTCACTCTCTTGTTTTCTCTCTCTCTCTCTCGGTCATGTGTATGCATTGTGACATATAAAATCACTTATGTTTTAAAAGAATATGCAAAAACCCTCTATTATTTTCATACACACACACACACACACACACACACACACACACACACACACACACACACACACACACACAGAGAGAGAGAGAGAGAGAGAGAGAGAGAGAGAGAGAGAGAGAGAGAGAGAGAGATGGCATGTACCTCCATTATGTGTAGATATCTACCTTACCTTTCCTGAAGCATACCTACTTTTGAATGTATGACAGCAAACTGAGGGAGCTCATATTTATATGTGGTGCACAGAAATGAAAAGCATTCATTATAATTCTACTTGTTTTGTATGGATGTTCAAATACAGCACTCTTTTATTGATTTCTGCATCAACACTTCTTGTCCATGTCTGGTTTTATGTGCTGCTCTTTTGCTTTGCTCCAGCAGTGAGATGTAGCAAGAATTTTAATTAATTAATTAATTAATTAATATTTATTTATATTTATACTTGTTGACTGCCCAACTTTCCCTTGGGAACTCTGGGTGGTTTACAGCATATTACAAAGAACAGCATACCATTTTTGTCCCCATAACAAAGAAATTTTTTAAAAATTTTCTGTGGCCCATCAGAACTCAAGGCAAACACAGAATCCAGCGGGAGGCAAAAAGGGGGGTGAAAGCAAAGGATGGAGGGAAGGAGGATACAACTAAACAACAACAGAACAATTGTACAGTCAGCAATCGGGCAAAGCTTTCCCCCAAGGGCGGGGTGGGGGGAACCCAGGGCTCCTGGGCAGGTGGGGGACTCCTCCTCCTCCGGCGCCGGGAGTGGGCAGTTTGGGTCTCGCTGCTGGCGCCCGCTTGGTCCTGAAGGCCTGATTATGAGTGGACCTCCTCCGCCTCCCTCAGAGTGGCCACCAGCAGTGAGAAAGGCCTCCTGGCCCTGGCGCCCATCAGCACCCGCCCGGCCTCACCGGGGGAGATACGGCACCAGTCAGGTCCCAAGCCCTCCTGGTTTTGTTCCTCCTCCTCCTCCTCCTCCCTTGAGCCTTATTCTGGAGGCAGCAGCAGCAGCCACCCCCGAGCCAGAATGGGGTATTGTGGTCAAACCTGCCTGCACCAACCACCACCCCTCTGCCACATTCTGCACCCGCTGCTGCTCCACCGAACAGGAGGAGGAGGAAGGGAGGAGGATGAAAAGAGCATTACAGCAGGAGGAGGCGGCGAGATCACCAGTGCCTGCGAGGGCTACCATCTGAAGGAGTCCATGTCCAGATTGGCGGCAAATCCTGGGTGATGCCGCCACTAAATTGGCCTCCTCCACCGCCCGGGAAACAGCGGGGCACCACCTTGACATCCAGGGACAAAGCTGGATGGAGGATGGCGCTCCGCCTCCTCTTCCCCAGAGGAGATCTGCCAGCAGGAGGGTCATTCCCCCAGACTGGGGAGAGGGCCACTGTATCCATTTGTTGCGCCCCCTGAGGAACAGAACCTCAGTGGCTGGCCCAGGAGGAGGGGAGGGGAGGGGAGGAGGGAGGTTCCATTCAACCGCTGCGGCCAGGCAGTCCTCAAGCGCTCCTCCTGCCTCCACACTGCCTCTGTTGCAGAGGAGAGAAAAGGAGGAGAGGAGGGCGGCGGCGGAGGAAAAGGGGAGGAGCCTCTCGGCCTCCCAGGCGGCCTGGGAGCCGACCGGTCCACGGACCGGCACCGTCTTTTGTCCGGGGTTGGGGACCACCTCTTTACAGCATATTACAAAGAACAGCATACCCATTAACAAAACCCCATAACAAAGAAAGAAATATCAAAATAAATAAAAAATAACATCAGAACTCAAGGCAAACACAGAATCCAGCATGAAGAGGGCAGGAACAAACAATACAACCAAACAACAACAGAACAATTGTACAGTCAGCAATCACCAAAGCTTTCCCTGAAGAGCCGGGTCTTCAATGCTCTCCTGAAGGGTGGCAGGGACTCCACCAGCCTAATCTCTGTGGGCAGTTTATTTCATAGTGCCGGGGCCACCACCGAGAAGGCCTGATTATGAGCAGACAATGGTGGGTTTGAGAGTGGCCACCCGGAGGTCACTGCTCCGGGGATTCAGGAAGGGGACTCTGGGAATGCCCTCAGGTCCCAAGCCATGGAGGGTTTTGTAAACCAAAACAAATACCTTGAGCCTTATTCTGGAGGCAACTGGTAGCCAATGCAGACGAGCCAGAATGGGGGTAATGTGGTCAAACCTGCCTGCACCAACCACCAACCTGGCCGCCACATTCTGCACCCGCTGCAGTCACCGAACAAGAGTCAAGGGTAACCCCATGCAAAGAGCATTACAGCAACCTATCCTCGAGATCACCAGTGCCTGCACTACCATCTGAAGGGAGTCCATGTCCAGATTTGGGCAAATCTGGGTGATAAGCCTAAATTGGTAAAAGGCCGCCCTGGAAACAGCTGCCACCTTGACATCCAGGGACAAAGCTGGATCCAGGATGATGCCCAGACTCCTCACTCTATCTGCCAGCAGGAGGGTCATTCCCCCCAGACTGGGGAGAGGGCCACTGTATCCATTTGTTGACCCCCTGAGGAACAGAACCTCAGTCTTCCCCGGGGTAGAGTCTGAGCCTGTTAGTCCTGGTTCCATTCCACCGCTGTGGCCAGGCAGTGGCCAAGGGTCCACACTGCCTCTGTTGCAGAGGTGGAAAAGGAGAGATAGACTGTGTGTCATCAGCATACTGGTGATGACACACCCCAGAACTCTGAATGACCTCAGCCAGTGACCTCATGTAGATGTTAAGGAGCATGGGGGAGATTGTCAACCCCTTGAGCACCCCCCAAAGAGAGTGTCCTTAGGGCCGACAAATCATACACACCCCATCTCTACTCTCTGGACACAGTTGTTGAGAAAGGAATGGAGCCAGCACAAAGCATGGTCCCCATGGACATGCCCCCACCTCAGACATCCGACCCAGGAGGATACTGTAGTCAACAGTGTCAAAGGCCACTGACAGATCAAGGAGGACCAACCCCTGTCAGCTCCCCTCAGGTGGTCATCTTGTACCGTGACCAGGGCTGTCTCGGGACTAGAATGGGTCCAGGAAACGATCTTCCTCCAGGAACAACTGGAGCTTGACTGTGACAACCCTTTTGATCACCTTGCCCAGAAAGGGAACATTGGCTACCGGACGATAGTTGGACAAGTTGTAGTCAGCCAGTCCAAGTCTTTTAAGAATGAGTCTCCTTCAGGCGAGCTGGTACGATACCATCCCTGAAGGAGCAGATGCAATCACAGCAGCCTGTTCCAGCATGCTTCCTCTGGCAGTCTTAATCAGCCAGGATGGGCAAGGGTTGAATGGAGAGGCTGCTGGCTGGCAATGAGCCAGTGCCCTGGAGGCCTCAGCTGGGGTCACAGGCCCAAACTCAAAGAAATGGGGAGGCTGAGGGGGTGCAGCGCAAATAACACTCTGAGACAGACTAGTGGAATCGGAGTCCAGATCAGCCCAGATGGCCTCTATTTTGGACTTAAAATTTATCTACAGAAAGAAAGAAAGAAAGAAAGAAAGCTTGTAAGTCTGTGGAACTCCCTGTCACAGGATGTGGTGATGGCATCTCGCCTGGATGCCTTCAAAAGGGGTTTGGACAGATTCCTGGAGGAAAAGTCCATCACAGGTTGCAAAATGTCTGTGAAAATTCTCAGTCATCCAGGTGAGTTTATCTGGAAGTTGAGTCATGGCTACTGGACTTCTTTTTTGAGAGATAGAAACGTTTCGCTGTTCATCCAAACAGATGAAGCTGTTTGGATGAACAGCGAAACGTTTCTATCTCTCAAAAAAGAAGTCCAGTAGCCATGACTCAACTTCCACACAGGTTACAAACCATGATGGAGATGTGTAATCTCCAGGCTTAAAACCAGGGTACTTCAAGGGCCAGATGCAGGGGAGTGGTATCAGGAGACAGATATCTAGTCTCGTGCACTCCCAGACGCATCTGGTGGGGCCACTGTGAGATACAGGTAGCTGGACTAGATGGGCCGTTGGCCTGATCCAACATGGCTCTTCTTATGTTCTTATGTAAGGAAATAATAAATGTGCAGAAAATCATGCTTAATTTAAAAATATGCACTGGGAGATACTTTGATCAGTAGGAAAATATGTGTAAAATGAATACCTTTAGAAACCAACACACATTTCCTGGTGAGAAGAAAAAATGTAATAGAACATTGTATAGAAATATACTGTACCAGGATGATAAAGTGGGTAGGGTTGTTTAAATATAGCAAGAATAGAACTGGGAAATGTTTCCATCTGTACGGCATCTCTGCAGCAAAGATTGGGTAAAGTTAGAGTTAGCATTCAATCCCTCCAGAACACTCTTACCAGCTTGTACATTTGATTTATTTTGAATAGCGTAGGAGGTGGATTGCACCAAGTAAAGCTATCTAAAAGTGGGACAGGAGAAACAGAGGCAGCTGTTGTTCTTGAGAACAGATATATGAAAAGTTAATTTTAAGGACAAAAATTCCAGAATGCTCAAGTAAGCATATGGGGAAACACCTCTCCCAAACTTTCTGATTCAGCCTTCTTTGCTAGGTAAGCAGGTAGGTAGACGTTCAGCACCAAATGTTCTAATCCACCTGCAAGGTCAGTCCAACTTTCAAAATTTCAAAATCCACTTCTGCCAAACACTTATGGAAACACCATTTTGTCTATTGCACCATCCTAGGCACCCTTACTCCAAAATCTGCCCAACTACACTCAACAGGGAAGGTGGAAAGTCTTGGGGTCTGAGTCCCATGTCCAAGTATGAGTCTTTGTTAACAAGCCCCGAGTCCCAAGTCCCTATTAAAACAAGCCTTTTTTTTCCTCAAGAAAAAAAAAATGGAACAATAGATGGGTTATGAGTCAGAGGTTGAGTCCACGGCATTTGGGTGGGGGAAGCCAGAGTTGACTCACTGGTGCCACTTAAGTCCAATTTGATAGCTAGTTCTGTGTCTTGAGTCCCGATCCCTGACATTCATTGGGACTTACTCAGAGGAGTAGCCAGGATTTGGAGCATCTTGGGACAAAGTTCATTTTTGCACTCTTCCTGCCACCTCCTCACATCGCACCCACCCAGCAATGGGTGGTGGGAACCCTGGGGGCGTGGAGGGCATGCATGCATGCAGGTTGATGGGTGTGTGCATGTGCATGCATGGCATGTGGTAGTGTGCACATGCCTTACATCTCTCCCACCAAGGTGAGGAAGAGGAGGAGGGGCGCCATGGCCACCGCGCTCCTGCCTGCCTGCCTGCTTTGCCGCTCGCCTGGTGTGTGGTGGTGGAAGCAGCAGAGGCGGTGCTGTCACCAAGTCTTAGGGGAAAGCAGGACTGCTGGGCGGCGGGAGGGTGCATTGGTTCCTCCTCCTGCTCCCATTCCAGGCGCCCCAGATTGCTGTGCCTGGGGTCGATGTACCCTTCTGCCCCTCCCCCCAATACACCACTGGACTTACACTGCTTTGGTGCTTGAATTTCAGGGGGAAAGTAGCTGATGGGGAACTGCTAATCATTCCCTCACTCCATCCAGTGTAAACCATTTCTTCCCATGAATCTTTTGACAACCAAGTCAACCCGTAGAAAAAACTCACCTCAAGACAAAGGGAGAGAGGGAGAAGGACCAAAGCAAAAAAGCGACCTAGGTTGGCTCTCTACCAACAGAACAGAACACATGGTGGGATCGAAAATGTCTTAAGAAGCAAAGCAAAAAGAAAAACAGACGAAGTACTTCCATATGTTTTTGCCTTGTTTTGGTTTGGGTCCCCCCCCCTTGGCTTTTGCCTGATATGCTTGCAGAGACTCAAGGGTCTACCTGTTCCAAAAATATGCCTGCACACAGAGATCTAGATAGATCACAACTCCCCACCCCTGCCATTATTCCACCATCATGAATTCCCCCCATCTTCTCTGTTTATAGCTCTGGAGGGAGCATGGAAATGTTTCTCCCAGAGTGCCTCATTATTGCCAACAAGGACAATGCATAGTTGAAATTCTTCTCTGTATTGCCACTTTACCCTCACTTCTTGGTGGATGGCCAGCCTAGCATACACAACACTGTCCTTGAGGAGGGAAGCCTTCAAGGAATGGAAACAGGCCCACAAGACAGCTGCGTAGGAAGAATCATGAGACGTTAGGGTGCTGAATCGTGTGTGTGTGTGAGAGAGAGAGAGGGGGGGGAGAGAGAGAGATTGGTCTCCAGTCTGAAATTGCACCAAGGGAGAAGTAAGTACTTCCAATCAACTGGGTAGGATTAACTGATTATTTTGTTGGCTATTTCCCGAGCACTGCAACAATTTTGTCCCATTTCTTTTCAACCTACACAATACCTCTGTATTTAAGTTTTGTTGTGGCGTGGGGTTTAGTGATTTCAGCAGTGATTTCAGCTCTTAGACATAGCAGGCTGGAGACAGCTTCTAGTGTAACAGCTCTTTATTCAGGGAGAGAACGGGACTGGGGTCTGGGGAGAGGGAGCAACATTTATAGGAGCCAGGACTGGCAAGGAAAAGATACATTTTGGAGGGAACAATTACAACCAATCACAAAGCTGCCTTTTGGCAGAGACCAATAGGATTGAGGATCCAAATGCAGCAACTTTGGAACAGGAAGGCAGTTACTTCAACAAAAGCAAGTACAGATAATAGGAATACAGATCAATACACAACAAGTTTAGGACATTTGAACTGGTTTTCTCCAAAGAAGCCTTCCCAACCCTCCAGAAACCATTCCGCTTTGAATATACAAAGGCCAGAATCCTGTTGGTGATTTACACTTGTATAACTTGAAGTGTGTAATTCGTCACAGCACATGGCTCCAACCTAATCAGGCATTGGTCCTGTTTGCTAGTTGGACACTGGTGGCTCAGTTGGATACGGGCCTGTTCTCACTCCTTAGTGAAGGGCAAGGCATTGAGGGGAGTTGCACAATTTAAGTGACACTTGCATAAATCGTCAGCAGGTTTGTGGCAGAAACCAATTAAAACTCTCTCTCTCTCTCTCTCTCTCTCTCTCTCTCTCTCTCTCTCTCTCTCTGTGTGTGTGTGTGTGTGTGTGTGTGTGTGTGTGTGTGTGTGTGTGTGTGTGTGTGCACATGCAGTTGTGTGCATGCATATGTGTGCAGTCACCTAAACAGTGCAACAATAGCACAATTATCCTGTCTAATGGAAAGATTGTTGGGAAAGGGCCTTGCTATTAAAACGACAACTAGAAGGAAAGGACCTTATGAAGCTCTCTGTGAAGAGCATTTTAAAGAATTAGAGCCACAGCAAAAAAAAAAGGACCTGTTTAAGAGGAATATGAAAGAGGGCCTTTCTTGTAGATCATAGCCTCTGAGAGCAGAAAGGGGCCCAACCAGGTTGAGTGAGACATCTCTCTAGGTGCCAGAGTGGGGCCCTGCGACTTCTAATTGATATCCTGACCACGGGTGTTGCAGGGGCTTGAGCAGGCAGTATCTGTGGTGGAGAGTCTACTGTAATAGCTTCGTCTGACACGGAGGGGGTTTCTCAGACAACTCCGTGTCCCTGATCTGTTCCTCGGCACCATGAGGACTTGCAGGAGCAGATTCATTTGCTGAAGCCACTGGTACCTGCACTCCTGGGGCATCTCCGCTCTGATCTTGCAGCTGTGACTCATTCATGGGGGTAGTGTCACTCTTGGGCTGCAATTCTCCCACACCTGTACCCACTCTACTGGGCGCTCTGCGCCTCAGTTGGTCTACGTGCCTACGCCAGACCCTGCCATCTTCAATGGTCACGTAATAAGAGACTGGCCCAGACACTCTGGTAATCACCCCTGGCACCCACAGGGGACCTCTGGCATAATTTCTCACCCAGACCAAATCTTCAGGAGCAAAATACCTTGTAGAGTCGCTCTCTGCCTGTGGAGGTGCTCTAGCATTGCGGTTTGGCATTTTGTCTGGGTGGACATAGTCCAGCACCGTTACCAGCCTTCTACCTAGGAGCAGCTCTGCTGGTGACTTGCCCGTAGTAGTACACGGCGTCGCATGCTGCAAGAACAACATTCGGGCAATGCGCGTTGACCAGTCACCCTCCATCAAGCATGAAAGAGATCCTTTGGCTGTCTGCACCATGCACTCAGCCTGCCCATTGGATGAGGGATGAAAAGGAGCTGAGGTGACCCCTCTTATGAAATTATCAGCCAGTAATGCCCTGAATTCTTGGGATACAAAGGCTGCTCCATTGTCTGACACAATGGTCTCGGGCAACCCATGGGTTGCGAACAGCTGTCTCAACACTTTGATGACTGCAGCTGACGACATGCTGGGAACCATAGCCACTTCTAACAATTTAGAATACGCATCAATGATAACAAAAAAAAACCTTTCCTTGGAATGGCCCAGCAAAATCTAAGTGCAGCCGGCTCCAGGGAGTCCGGGTCTGCTCCCACCAGTGGACTGGTGCTCTGGCCACTTCTGGGCGCACTTCCTGACATGCCTTGCACATCCGTACCCATTGTTCAAAATCTTGGTCCATCCCAGGCCACCATACATAGCACCGGGCCAGCGACTTCATCCTGACCGTTCCCGGATGCCCCATGTGCAGTGTATCCAGAATACTGTTTCTCAGTGGCGCTGGGATTATCACCCTGTCTCCCCACAGGAGACAGCCCTTATGAAGGGATAGCTCATGTTGCCTTGTTGCGTATGGTCTAAATTTTTCTTCATGCGGGCCACCTGGCCATCCCCTCCCCACCCAAGGGAGCACACGGGAGAGAGCGGTATCTTTCCTCGTTCTCTCAGCTATTTCAGTGGCAGTTACAGGGCCCCCCGGAAGTGTTTCCAGCATCATCACTCATTCGGCTGGGGCAGGATCCACATCGCTCACACCAGGAAGGGGCAAGCGACTTAGTGCATCAGCATGGCACAACCTTTTCCCTGGAACATGGGTCAGGGTGTACTGGAACCCATTCAGGAATATAGACCATCGCAACATTCTGGGGGAGAGAATCTGCAGCGTCTGTTTGTTTGGGTGGAACAATCCTAACAGAGGCTTGTGGTCAGTTTCAAGGAAGAAGTGGCAACCGTATAAATAGTCATGAAACTTTTTAATCCCTGCCACTATTGCCAGGGCTTCCTTGTCAATTTGTGCGTAGTTGCGCTCTGTTGGCGACAACATAAGAGAATAGAACGAGATGGGCTTTTCTGACCCATCAACTTCCCTATGGCTCAGCACAGCTCCCAGCCCATACTGAGAGGCATCACATGCCAGGACAAGAGGTTTCAACTCGTCATAATGAGCAAGGACGCTCCTACTAGTCAGCATGCGCCATAAGGTGTCAAAAGCCTTCTGCTGTGCCTGAGCCCACGCCACACACTCTTTCTCTTCAATAGTTTGTGCAACGGTTCCGCTATTGAAGCTTTCTGAGGTAGGAATGAATGATAAAAGTTAATAAGTCCCAGGAATGACTGTAATTCCGTCTTGTTCCGTGGGCGTGGTGCCTCAGTAATGGCTTTACTTTTAGTGTCAGCGGGGTAGATGCCCGTTGCATCAATTTTAAACCCCAAGAAATCCACAGATGGCACCCCAAAACTGCATTTCTCCTTTTTTAGCTGCAGCCCCACCTCTTTAAATTTGAGTAACACAGCACGGATATGCCCAACTAGTTGCTGGGGGTCTTTCCCAGCAATCAGAACATCATCAAAAATGGCAAGACCCCTGGCAGACCCCTTAACAGGCACTCCATTAGTCCTTGAAAAATTCCTGGGGCCACACAAACTCCAAACTGTAATCTGATTACTTGGAAAGCCCCTTTGTGTGTCACGATAGTCTGTGCTTCCGCAGATTGCGGAGTCACTGGCAGCTGCTGGTAAGCTTGTGCCAGGTCAAGTTTGGCAAAAAAAATTTCCCCCAGCTAGTATTGGCAACAGCTGTGAGATGACTGGAATGGGGTATGAATTTCCCCTGAGTACTTTGTTGATAGTACATTTGTAATCTGCACAAATTCTCACTTCCCCATTTACCTTAAGGGGTGTGATGATAGGAGTCTCCCACTTAGAAGAGTCCACAGGTGAAAGAACTCCCTCTTTGACCAATTTGTCCAGTTCCGCCTCAATCTTGGGTTGCAACGCAAATGGCACTTGCCTTGGCTTGAGTCAGATTGGGGCCACTCTGGGGTCCAGCTCAAAGTCAATTGGAGGCCCTTTATAACAACCCAGTTTTCCACTGAAGAGTTCGGCAAATTCCTGGCCTAACGCCTTGCCCAACTCTGGAGAAGTTTGGACTGAGTTGAGCCCTGATATACACAGTCCCAAGGCAGGAAACCAGTCAGTACCCAGGAGACTGGGGCGACTCCCCTTTGCAATCACCAATTTAAGCATGGCCTGTTTCTCCCGGAATTGTACCCTCACCGCACACATTCCTAGAATGTGGATGCGGCCAGCCGTGTATGATTGCAAGGTTGCTGGGAATGGTTCCAGAGAGGGGAACTTACCCCCAGGGAAGAGCTCCCTTGCAGTCTGGTCTGAAACAATGGTGAATCCAGATCCGGAATCCACCTCCATGTCGAACGGTTGACCTTCAATCTATCAGCAATTAAGCAACAAATATAATATTTACTTGTGCTTGACACAGAGCAGTGCAGCAGTAGCGTGCAGATAAAATGTCAGTATTGATATAAAGTATTGCAGAGTTAGGTTATGAAGAGACAATGACAATGGGTAGAGTAAAAACTCATATATTCATATATACATCAAAAAATATATACAGCATAACAACCAAGCAATATTTACAACAAACAAACAGAGTGTGGGGTTCTGTTCTCACCATAACAGACCCACCTAACAACTGGAAAGCTAGTGCTTTTTATACAGTTCAGTACCCATCAGATGTGAGTCATCACTAATTACAATCTGATGCAATCTGATACAATCATGATGCTATAAATTCTTTCACCTGTGCTTCATCACATAACATGCCTGTGATTACTTATCTCTTACACTTGTGAATTAACATCATGAGTCTGCAGAATCTAACTGCCTCCATTTTACAATTCTCTTTCCACTATCTGTTAAATATACATAACATATATTTTATCAACTTTTACATATCTTGACACAATCTTCACTCTGACAGATGTTTAGCCTTGTGCTGGGAACTGCACGGTCTCTCCGTTGATCTCTGTGAGATAATTGCAGTCGTCTAGGAGATGAGTCGTGGTGGATGATCTGCGACGCGTTGATCTAGGTGATCCCGTTGTTCCAGCTGCCACCGACCTACAGGCCCTGGCGATATGTCCTGACTTTCCGCATGCCCTGCACGTAGCATCACGAAAATGGCAGCTTTTCCGCTCATGGTTACCGCCACAGCCTGGGCAAGCGCCTCGGCGATCTTTGGGCCGTGCATCAGCCTGATGCACCAACTCGACACCACGGACTGGGCTCTGGCTTGGACTAGCCTCTGGTTCATCCATGGCATGGGCAGCCTCTACCCGCAGCTTCGTGGCCTTGCAACTGGCATTGAGCTCTTCCTGCTCATAATTCTCTGTGGCGGTGGCCTCTTTCAAGGCAGAGGCAAGGATGACATCTTCCTTTGCCACAATTTGCCTTTGGGCTTTTTTGCTGCTGAGCCCCCCAACAAATTGATCCAAGAGAGTGTCTTCAAGATTTGGGAAGCCACAGTGCTGAGCAAGCTCCCGGAGTCCTGCCAGGAATGCAGCCACAGATTATCCAGCTTGCTGCTGCCTTTTCTGGAACTCCATTCGCCAGGCCATCTTGCTTTTGGTAGGTGCCAAATGGCTTGTCAGCCGGGTGAAAATGTCTGTGAGTGATGTCTCACTCAGCTTTGCTGGGGTGAGCAGTGCCTTGGCCAACATGAAGGTCTCACGCCCACAGCAACTCAGGAACGTGGCCCTTCTTTTGCTGGCATCAGTGATTCCTTCAGCCACCACGAAGAACTTGAAGCGTTCAACATAGTCCTCCCAAGTGTGGGGCTCCGATGGCTGGAAGGGCTCCAATACCCGTGGACCTTCCATTCTCCAGGCGGGCAGGGTCGTCTTCTAAGCCGGCTGGTGAGTCTTGTTCTCCACTGCGATCCGGACTCTGAGTAAGTGTGATGATCCTCTGCTTCTCAGCATTCCGGATCCCATCCTCGTCGCCAGTGTTGTGGCATGGGGTTTAGTGATTTCAGCTCTTAGACATAGCAGGCTGGAGACAGCTTCTAGTGTAACAGCTCTTTATTCAGGGAGAGAACAAGAATGGGGACTGGGGAGAGGGAGCAACATTTATAGGAGCCAGGACTGGCTAGGAAAAGATACATTTTGGAGGGAACAATTACAACCAATCACAAAGCTGCCTTTTGGCAGAGACCAATAGGATTGAGGATCCAAATGCAGCAACTTGAATAAACCAATAGGCCTGTTCCCTTTGGAACAGGAAGGCAGTTACTTCAACAAAAGCAAGTACAGATAATAGGAATACAGATCAATACACAACAAGTTTAGGACATTTGAACTGGTTTTCTCCAAAGAAGCCTTCCCAACCCTCCAGAAACCATTCCGCTTTGAATATACAAAGGCCAGAATCCTGTTGGTGATTTACACTTGTATAACTTGAAGTGTGTAATTCGTCACAGCACATGGCTCCAACCTAATCAGGCATTGGTCCTGTTTGCTAGTTGGACACTGGTGGCTCAGTTGGATACGGGCCTGTTCTCACTCCTTAGTGAAGGGCAAGGCATTGAGGGGAGTTGCACAATTTAAGTGACACTTGCATAAATCGTCAGCAGGTTTGTGGCAGAAACCAATTAAAAACTCTCTCTCTCTCTCTCTCTCTCTCTCTCTCTCTCTCTGTGTGTGTGTGTGTGTGTGTGTGTGTGTGTGTGTGTGTGTGTGTGTGTGTGTGTGTGTGTGTGCACATGCAGTTGTGTGCATGCATATGTGTGCAGTCACCTAAACAGTGCAACAATAGCACAATTATCCTGTCTAATGGAAAGATTGTTGGGAAAGGGCCTTGCTATTAAAACGACAACTAGAAGGAAAGGACCTTATGAAGCTCTCTGTGAAGAGCATTTTAAAGAATTAGAGCCACAGCAAAAAAAAAAAAAAAAAGGACCTGTTTAAGAGGAATATGAAAGAGGGCCTTTCTTGTAGATCATAGCCTCTGAGAGCAGAAAGGGGCCCAACCAGGTTGAGTGAGACATCTCTCTAGGTGCCAGATGCCAGGAGTAGGTACTAGATCCAATTGTTAAGAGAACAGACCTTTGTGTGACCAGTGTGCATGCTCTGCACCCCAAATCTAGACTGTTACAAGGAATTTTGCTGTACTGCTGTGTAAGAATAGACACACAATGGATCATTTGCACTGATGTATCCATGGCTTACTGATGGCCATGTCACCAGGTAGCTTATGGAAAAGCCAGTGGCTACCTACTGCTTTCCCTTCCTCGTGGTCCTATATTCCAGAAGAAAGAGGCCAAGTGTTCTATCATTTCAGTTGCCTCTTCTTTTGTCTGTGCCTTTTGGGATGCTGCCTGTGATGGGAAGCCAGGAGTGAATAATTTTTATACTTTAGTTTAGTTTATTTATGACTTACGTATATACCGCCCGCGTGCACAAAAGCAACTCAAGAGGGTGAACAACAACAAAGCCAACAAAACAAAACAAAATGCAAAAACAAGAGACAATGTATACAATGTATGATTCAAAAAGACAAAAAATACCAAGGATCTACCAAAAATATAGGTGTCCAGCAGATTTAAATACAACATAACTAATTAAGCCATCAACCGAAGGCCTCCTTGTAGAGCCAGATTCTCATGGCTCTCCTAAAGGCAGGGAAGGATTGTGCCAGGTAAACCTCAGTGGGAAGAGAGCTCCAAATCACCAGGGGCAGCCACAGAGAAAACCTGGTTCCGCGTACTGGTTTTGCGGGCCTCTCGGGGGGTGGTTACCTGGAACATGAGTGCCTAGAAAGCTTTGGTGGGCCTGACATTAGTTGACCTGAGGGAATGCACTGCCAGATACTCAGGACCCAAGTCATGGGGGGTTTTGTAAACCAAAACCAAAATCTTGAACCTGATATGGGAGGCAATGGGCAGCCATTGCAGGCAAGCCAGGATAGGGGCGATGTGAGCAAATCTGCCAGCACCAACCACCAACCTAGCTGCTGCATTCTGCACCCACTGCAGTCTCCGAATCAGGCCCAAGGGAAGCCTCAAGTAAAGTGTGTTGCAATAGTTGATCCAGGAGATCACCAGCACCTGCACAACTGCCCTCAGGGAGTCCTCGTCCAGGAACGGGTGAATCTAGGTGATCAGCTGAAGTTGGGAAAAGGCCAACCAGGACATGGCCGCCACCTGGGATTCCAGGGAAAAGTCTGGGTCCAGGATAACACCCAGACTCCTCACTTTCTCAATCAGCTGGAAGGAAGACCCTCCCAAATTGGGGAGATGGCCACAGAATCCATTGGATGAGCCCCCAAAGAACAGAACCTTGGGATTCAGCCTGAGCTTACTGGATCTGTTCCACCCCATGACTGTGTCCAGGCAGCCCTCCAAGGTCTGGACAGCCTCCAAGTTCTGGACAGCTTCTACTGCAGGGGTGGAAAAGGAGAGCATACTGATGACAGTGAACCCCCAAACCCTGATGACCTCTCCCAGTGGCTTCTTAGAGATATTAAAAAGCATGGGGGAGACTGCCAAACCCTGGGGAACCCCACAGGTGAGGAGGGTCCAAGGGGCCGACAACTCCTCCCCCAGCTTTATGCTTGCCTTCTTTTGCTATACCACATTCCGTTGCATCATTGTTGAGGAACACAGATGAAATAAACATCCCGCCACATTGGTAGCACAATGTCTCCGTCGGAATGGACCAGCTCTTCCTGTTTCTAGGAGAACGTGGCCGTGCTTTGTGTTGACTGCCCGTCCTTTGTAATACTCAGGAAGCCATGTGTTCTCTCCTGACCTGAGACAGTGTTTTGATTTCAGTAGTGGCACAAAGAACATTGATTTGTTTGAGGTCTCCCCATCTCTCCCCCATGGAAAAATGTGACTGGTTCGTTCAAGATTAACTGAGCAAACATAGCAGGCACTTGGGAGTGAAGGTGTGGAAACCCAGAAGCTTACATGGATCAGAACAGATTTCACAGTCAGGTATGTATATCGCTGCAAGTCAGAGGAGGTGAAAAAAGCTTGCACCACTTAAAAATGCAAACAAATGCATGTAAAGAGGTATATTTATTATTTGTATCAAATAAGAATTAGTGAGAATCTCACTTCGATGTTGTTCCTAATGAGAATGTTCCTAACTTTATGTTAGTGTCTCCCTTTTCAGGATGAAAAGAGATCTACAGAATCAAATCTAGGAGAAATGAAGCTCTCAGATTCATCCATCCAAACCAAAAGATTTGAGTGCTCAGCTCTTAAATGTCTGGCTTTGAATCTCTATGCATACAACACAGTACCAAGCTAGGAACAGCTGTGCCAGATGAATTTGGCCAGCACAAACAGGAGACAATTTCATTTCAGCTTGTTTTGGAAGATTTCACCAGAATTCCCAAATGCCGTCGTACTCAGGATGTGTGTGTGTGTGTGTGTGTGTGTGTGTGTGTGTGTGTGTGTGTGTGTGTGTGTGTGTGAGAGAGAGAGAGAGAGAGAGAGAGAGAGAGAGAGAGAGAGAGAGAGAGAGAGAGAGAGAGAAACCTTTGAGTTTTCAGAAATCTGAACTCAGGAGAAAACAAAACTGGTAGGCTGAAAACCTAAGGTGTAGCTAGGCGTGCGTATATTGAAGTGCTCAAGCCATTGGAAAATTTCTACCAACACGGAAGCCATAGCTAGGAAGCAGTTGTGTGATTGCAGTTATGCTGTCAATGGCACCATTAGTTGTGCAGTTAGTTGTGTGCAATCCACTATGGAACAAGTTTTTCAATCAGGCACAGGGATCGTATAGGAGCAGGTCTCCGTGAACTTCTCCAGATATAACTTTAGCCACACCAAGTGTAAGAGGATTTCAGTCATTGATTTCCCCGTTTTCAAACTGAGTAGATGTAGATACAGTAGGACACCGGTATCCGCTGGGGATTGGTTCCAGGCCTTCCCGTGGAAAATGAAAACCGTGGATAAGAGAGAACGCCTGCCTTCCCACCCTCAAACTGCTGTTTCCTGACAGTAGCTTGCTTTATGACTGCTGTTTTGAGACTTTAGCTTGCTTTATGGCCACTGTTTGTGACAGTAGCTTGCTTTACAGCTGCTATTTGTGACAATAGCTTGCTTTACAGCTGCAGTTTGTCACAACAGCTTGCTTTACAGCTTGCTTTGTGGCTGATGAATTGTTTAATTTTTTCTTCTGCCAACCGTGGGTAACTGAATCAGTGGATAATGAATCAGTGGATACAGGGGTCCTACTGTACGCTTCAGGATTGGCCTTAAACGGAAAATCTGGACTTTGAAGTCAGCTTATTTTATATGTCATATTTTAGTCATTTTATATGCCATATTTTATGTGTTGTAGCTGTTTTTAAATCTATCTGGAATGTTTTAAATGAGTTGAATATAGCAACCATGAAATTTTGATGTTCCTGCAAGGGGCAATGACAATAAAGATTCCTATTCCTATTCCTATTCCTATTCCTAGGATACCTCTGCCTGTCGAATGTTCTTTTTCTAGGTACCGAAAAAAAAAATTGAAATTTTTTGAGGGTACAGTCAAAGATTTGAGAGGTTTTGAGGCCGTGCGTAGAATGGCATGTGCAGAGAAGATGTTAGTATTTCAGAAACAAACACTGGGAGAGCTGAAGCAATACAAGGAACTTCTCTGAGATCTTGTCAGTAAAATCCCACCCAGTTTTTCAAAAGCACAGGATTATATTTTGCAAATTTGGAAGGATGGTCACCATCACGGGTGTGATGGGAACCATGAATCCTTAAAATGCCTGTAACCTTGAGGAGTACCAAGTAACTGACCTTGCTCCTTCAAGCTGGGAAAAAGAGCAAAAGGTTATCAATCAGTTGGAATGCTGCACTCAGTTTTTTTAAAAAGGCCAAATAAACAAATTGGTTTTATTTAAGAAAACCCAGCTGTTAATTGTAATGAACAGAAAGCCAAATAAATGGGTTCCACATCAAATCAAGCCAGAATCGTCCCTAGGGGCAAAAAAATGGCCATTGTACTTTGAGCACATTGTGAGAAGACTCGTTGGGAAAAGATAATAATGCTGGGAAAAGTTGAAAGCAGTAGGAGAAAGGGAACCAAACATGAGATGGAAAGACTCAATAAAGGAATCCATGGCTGTGAATTTGCAAAAGCTGAGCAGGCCTGTTCAGGAGAGAACCTTGGGAAAGCACCAGTTCATACAGTTACCATAAATCGGAAGTGCCATGGTTAAATGCCTGAACTGCAGGTAAAACTGTGCTCATGACCTGGGCTTCAATCCCAGGTAGCAGGCTCATGGTTGACTCAGCCTTCCATCCTTCTGAGGTCACTAAAATGAGTACCCAGCTTGCTGGGGGGGGGATATGTAGCCTGCATACTGTAATTAAGCTGTAAACTGCCAAGAGACTACTTGAAGTGGTATGGGGCAGTATATAAGCAGAACACTTTGCTTTGCTTTAGTTAATTAACTATTGACTTATCTGTTGCTCAGTCGACTGACTGATTTACAATTAAGGAAACCTTGCCCTTCAGTTCATGGCCTGTGTGGCTTCTGAAATTCAAATAGACACACTCAGGGGACTGAGATAAACGGTGTTACCCAATTGTTCTGCATGTATCAATGCTGAGTTTGGGCTCTCATTAAAGTGCTGATTGAGGAGAAATGGCAAATAAATATGCAACAGCTGTTGTGAGTTTTTCGGGCTGTTTGGCCATGTTCTGGAAGGTTTTTTTGGAACATGCCCAAGCAGCCTGAAAAACTCACAATAGCGATCAGATCCCGGCCCTGAAAGCCTTTGGCAACACAAGTATGCAATAGATGGGAATTTTGGGTGTGAGGGTCCGGAAGTCTTGCACAGCTGTGAAGAGGAAGCATGATGTGGGCGAGAGACAGGCAGTGTGGAAGATGAAAAAGATGATCCTCATTCTAGGGTTTCAGAACATTATCAGAAAACTAACAGGGCGAATTCGAGAAAATAACAATCTCCCTCCCCCCCCCAAAAAAAAGTAGAGTGAGCATTTGTAGAGTGAACACGGATGCCCGAAGTAGAATGGAAACAGAGGCCCTTTGTGGCAACTGATGGTGTTTTAAGAAAAGCCGTCTAGAATTTCAGACACTTAATCTATTTCTAATATTCAGAGATTGGAAAAGTTATTTTCTGAATGACAACCTACCAGGGTGGAAATTAGGAAACCAGCCTCAACAAGCTCTGATTGAGAGCTGGAATAGTTACTGTTTGGGACAACGAATCCGAGAACCCTGTTAGGCTGGCTGGTCCATTGGTGTGCCCGCTGTAGAATTCACAGAGCGGTAAAGTTACTGAAAAGTTACTTTTTCAAAAACGAGGCATCTCCCAGCCATTGACACCCAAAGCATCTTGCCTCGCTGGGCTTCATGGCAGGAGCAACGCAGCATCGAAGTGTTGAGTTTGCAAAAGTTAAGCGATGCCATTCATGAGAGGACACTTTGAAGACACTCATGTACCTTTGGTCAGAGATGCATAACAACAAGGCATGTGTTTTTTTTTTGGGGGGCTCTGAACTCCAGGATTCTGGAAGTATTTCCTAAATTGTGCTCACCTTGATATTCCAGCAACATGGGAAGGAGCTGCCTCTCCTCATTTCTATGAGGAGGAGAGAACGGCACTGAATTCCCCATTAGATGTTATAATACATTGTGTTGGCAGAAGCTGCTCTACAGGGATGACAGGAGTCTTCCATTGGACACAAACTCTTCCCTCTGTTCTGCTGAAAGGACTTTGTCCCTCTCCTGTCAAAATCTGAAGAGGTTGCCATGAGTGTGCAAATACGGGAGCAAGATAATTTGTTTGCCACATGCCTTTTCTGATAATCCTCCGTCTGCCACCTGGATTAATGGGGATCAGCACAGCCTTCCCATGGATTACAAGTGCCAGAGGTTCTAATTAACGGTTGCTCTTGTGAAGGATATTTGCCCAAAGAAGCGACTCATGGGAAGCCAAGCCTCACATCCTGCACCCCTCTAAAAGCAAACACCTCCGGTGTGTGCCAACAGAAATGGAGGTGAAGACAAGTCCCATAAGAACATAAAAAGAGCCATGCTGGATCAGGCCAAAGGCCCATCTAGTCCAGCATCCTGTGTCTCACAGTGGCCCCACCAGATGCCTATGGGAGCCCACGAGACTAGATATCTGTCTCCTGATACCACTCCCCTGCATCTGGCCCTAGAAGTAGTCTGGTTTTTAGCCTGGAGATTATACATCTCCCATCATGGTATGTAACCTGTGATGGACGTTTCCTCCAGGAATCTGCCTGATCCCCTTTTGAAGGCATCCAGGCCAGATGCTATCACCACATACTGTGGCAGGGAGTTCCACACATTCCCATTTCTCCGCCATCTTAATTGTAAAGCTGACAGACCAGAACCCTCCACACAAAATCTGCCAAAATTTGAGGACAAAGGGCAGATCCTGGTGAGTGACATCACAGGGGAGGGTCTTGGTGATGTCATAGATTCAGGGCAGGCAAGGGTTGGGAAACGAGGCACCACAGAGGAGCAGACATCCAAACTTCTATGCACTGAGCTAGTGAACCTGGCCAGCAGCTGAGATTTGGAGGAGCAGGGAGGCATGGGTGCCCAAGCTTTAAATCTACCTGAAAAATGCAAGCAAATATTGCTTTCCTCTTGCTGTAGGGCTTCTCTCTTCAATTGGGGACCTGGAGAAGCATTAGCAGTTCCCTGAGATTTCAACCTACAGTATGAGCCCTGGCAACTCTATTTAGCTGCGTTGTTCTGTGGGTTAGATAAGAGGATCTGGAATGTTTTAAAAAGAACAAAACAGGAAACTACCACTTGACAGCCTCAATCATTCCTCCTTAACTTTATCTCAGCTTTCTCCATCCCAGCCTTTTAAGCTCTCTTGTTCTTTAGGCACTCGAGCATTTAATGGCTCCTCTTTTGATAAAGAAAGGGTCCTGCTTTGAGCATATTTATATCCTGGTTAGCCTTAATTGCTTTAGAAGGTCATTAATTTTCTCTCAGCCACCATTATCCCTTTTGTCTGCATCCAAGAGTCCTTGTTTCAGGAGCTGAAAACATTGCCTCTATTTTACATAAATCATTTGCTTTGTCTATAAAGGGCAGATGTATCATCCATTTCCCCCACTATGATTTTGAAAGCTTTATGGGAAGACAAAGACATGTATAGAGAACAGAGATGGGCACGGAACGAACATTTTTTTCATTTCCGTTACCATTTGTCATTTCTGTTACGTAACGAAATGACAAATGAAAATTGTGATGAAAATGAAACGAAACGAACAGAACCATGAAAATTGTGATCGTTATGTTTCATTTCCGTTGCTGGCGACGCACAATGAAATGAGCTGTTTTAAATGTTAAAAAAATGCCCTGGACATCCATAAAAACGCAGCAATAATTATTTATATTGTCTGATAATACCTACCCGGGTGTCCTTAAAACGTTTGTATTTGTCTTCTCCCATCGCGATGTATTTTTCTTTTCCCTTTAAAATGGATGTCACCACAAGCCACAAAATGGAGGCAAGCCATGTGATGTGGGATCATGTTCAACCAATAGCATGCCCAGGTTGCAGACTGGGTGGGCAGGTCTGGCAGCCACAGAGGGCATAAAAAGCTCTGGCAGCCTCTGTCCTCTTTGCAGTCTCTGGTGGGAGTTAGGGTGGGATTGCTGTCTCTGCGACTCTAGCTTCAGTCCTGCAGCCTCCTTGTGTGCATGCGTGCTGCGTACCTCTCAGTGAGTACCCTCCACTGCCCCACAGTGCAGTCACTCTGCGGCTGCCTTGCACCCTGGGCAATGCCCGCCGCTGCCTTTGCAGCCTCCCTGCATACCTAGTCTATACTGTGTCTCTGCCAGCATCCATTTTTTTTAGTGTTTTCCCTCTGGTCTGGGGCATTGGGGGATGCCAGCTCATGGAAATGCTTTAAAAACCGCGCAAGAGGCGGGTAGAAACGACAAACAAAAAAATGAAAAACAGTAACGAAATTTTTCAAAAAATTCCCAACAAACAGAAACGAACCGAAACAGACCTCTCAATGACAAACGAAAAACCGAAACACCATTTTTCTGTTTCGTGCCCATCTCTAGTAGAGAAAGCTTGATTATGTTTTTCCTTGTAAGGGAGGAGGGAAATCCACTACCTGTTTGATTGGGGCCTTGAGCCAAGTGATTCCAATGATAGACCTATTATTGAAATTTTATTTTCAGTGTAGTCAAGTTCTTGTGCCCCAAAAGGAAGCATTTCACGTAATTAAACGCAGGTTACTAGATATTGAATTTCAGGACCTCCTGAGTGCAGCAAATAAGACTTGCTCACCCCTAAACCACTTAATTCCAATTAGACAAGGTCAGAGTGCTAGATATCTTCATTTATTACAATCACCACAAAAACGCATTCACTGGCCAGATTTAATGTAATGCCTTCAGCACTATTAGCAGATTGGTTCCAAGGTATTCCATATAACAAGAGGAATTGCTCATGCGATTTGGGAGGAATTGAGTCTCCTGCACATATATGTTTGTATTGCCCTCACTACTCTGTACCCCGCATGCAATACCTGGGCCCAATATTGTCTACGGTGAAAAGATGGCCAGATATAGAAATAATGTCATTCATGTTAAATGACCTAGTGGAAGACAGGGTGAAGAAAGTAGCGGGTTTTATGGCATTCATTTGTGAACCATGTTGAAACACCACAGTCTGTATCAAATCTCCTACTCTGAGCTATATTTGATTATCAGTTGCAAATATTGCCTTGCATTGCTAGAAAACCTAAATTAGGTGCTGCTGAATGTATTTTGTATATGTGTTTTATTTATGCCATTAAAGGTTTTGATTGATTGATTGATTGATTACCTGTTTGATTTCTGTTCCTTCCTCAGGAAAAAAATAACACAGAATCTCATGGTAGCTGTTGTGAGTTTTTTTGGGCTGTTTGGCCGTGTTCTGGAAGTTTTTCTTCTTGATGTTTTGCCAGACTCTGTGGCTGGCATCTTCAGAGGGCAAGGAGCTGAGGGAACTAGCAGTTCTCTGTGTGCTTTGGGGTTCTCTATAGAGCAATCCTAGTTCCCTGAGCAACTTTCCCTCTGACGATGTCAGCAAAACATCAGGAAGAAAAACAACCAGAACATGGCCGAACAGCCCACAAAATCTCACAACAGCTATTAGATCCTGACAGTGGAAAGCCTTTGAGAATCTCATGGGTTCTGAAAAACTAACAAGTTATATTTAGGGAGAAGTTTTCATGGACTCCTGCTAGTCCCCCGCCCCCAACCCCAATACATGGAATATAATATGGAAGCATTTATAGCTGTGTGGGAGGGAAGGGCTGTGAAATATTCCAAAAAATGCAAACAGTAATATTTTTCTACCATTAAGCCAATTCTAATTACAAGGATCTTTTCCAGGGTTTTCAACGTATACTCAGAAAGGATTTTCCATTCGCTTCATTTAGGGGCAACCTGGATCTGTGCAGGTTGCCAAAAAACTACACAGAAAACTACACACAAAAAGGAGCAATATAGTATATGTGGTCCAATGCAGTGAGGAGTGTTCAGACCTCTACATTGGGGAAACTAAACAGCCATTAAACAGAAGGATGGCCCAACATAGGAGGGTAACAGCTCAGTACAAGAATCAGCAGAGTATCTCCACTTGAAGGACAAAGGACAAAGATAAGGATGTACACATATTAGACAGAGAAGAGAGGTGGTTTGAGGGAGGAGTCAGGGAAGCCGTTCATGTGAGCATTGAAACCCCCTCCCTCAACAGAGGTGGGGGCCTCAGGCATAGTCTATCTGCTACTTATCAGGGTATGCTTTCAACAATAGCCAGACAAATAAAAAAGCCTTCACCACCAAGGCCATAGCTAACGAATACGACCCATATTTTATAGGTTTCAGCACCTTAAGCCATTGGTCACCTTAAGGCTATGGATGCTATCATCTACGTAACAAGCCTATTCAGGCCATTGTTCATCTTATGAGCCTATCTCAGACCAGGGTGACAAGAGGTCAAAGCTGACTATGAGATGGAGGACTCACACTAGCTGTATTCAGACTGATGAACAGCGAAACGTTTCTGTCTCTCAAGAAAAAGTAGTCCAGTAGTCATGACTCAAGTTCCAGATAAACTCACCTGGATGACTGAGAATCTTCACAGACACAGACTGTGTTTTCTTCAGGTAAACACCATAAGGAATTGACTTCTCAACCTATTTCTTTGCAGCTAGATGCCTAACTCACTGATTGATCCGCATAACAGCATGTTAATGATCTTGGCAGTTGTTAACATGCAGTGAGTGGTGACAGGCAGAGAAATCAACGGTGGCCATTCCAAAGAAAGATTTATGAATACCTCAAGACAAACAACTGGTCCAGCATCATATCCATTCTCTCTAGGAGCAAAAAATGGTGAAATGGAGGCTGCTGGGCTTCAGGCACATCATGAGATGATAAGATTCACTAGAAAAGAATAATACGGTGGGAGGGGATTGAAGGCAGCAGGAGACGAGGAAGGGCAAACATGAGATACATTGACTTCAAAAGATAGCCTGAAGTGTTGAGTTTGCAAGTGCTGAGCAGAGCTACTAATGACAGGACACTTTGGAGTCACTCATATATAAATATTCCATTGGTCAGAGACATGGTTCAACTAGGCATGTGTATGTTTTGGACTCTAAACCCCAGAGTTCTGGAAGTCTTACCTGCCACACAGATACCTTAATTGTGTTCACCTTGAAGAAGGTTGCTCTGGAAGGCCTCAAGGCCCCGAATACGCAGAGCCCAGGTCTAGATTGCTTTTGAAAAAGGAAGTTGCCCCAAGTCCATACTGGAAACTCCCAGAATAGAATATTCTGGGGTTCAGAGTTGAAATAAAAATGAATCCACCTGCCTAATGCAAACAACGAATGATAACTGATGGGTGAGAAGCATCAAGCATAAAAATGGCTATTCACACATGCTGTGATCTTCTAAGGGTGCTTTTACACGACCCCTAAGATCCGCTGGGAACTTAAATTCGGACCAGAGATTGTGGGGGTTTGCTCCTCTTGCTGTGTTCCCACCCTTCCGCATGCCATTGATCCTGTCTGCGTGAGGGGAGGGAGAAAAAAGGGAGAAAAAAATGCAGGCTGACCTCCCTCTGCCCGTCGGGAGTAGCCCCAGAAGCATTCCAGTCTCTTAAAGGGGCGGGGTGGGGCAAAAAACAACAAAAGAAGGCAAGGCAGCCTGGCACTCACTGCTTTACAATCCGCATCAGAAATTTTTTTACCTCCAAAGACCAGGTACTTGGAAAATGCTCTAGGGTGAGCTTAGGTGGGCGTGGTCGTACTTAATTTTTTTTAATGTGCACAGCTGGTGGGAAAACAATTTTAAGCTCCGCATCTGGGAGCCCTATGCCTTAGATTTTAGGGGTCGTGTAAACGCGCCCTCAGTTCCAAAAAAAAGTTGTGCTACTCTCTCTCTTTTTATTATTTAAAAATTTTATTAATTTTAAGGGGAAAAGGAAGGGGGAAAGGACTCTCTCTCAATATACCTTGGGTCCACTTGGGGAGAAAGGTTGGATAGAAATGTTTTAAATAAATAAATAAATAAATAAATAAATAAATAAATAAATAAATAAATAAATAAATATGTAGGGCAGCTTAAAAATTGAATTAAAATTGAATTGTTTCATGTCTGAAGTAGATTTTGATGCATGAAAATGTACACCAAATTAAATATGTCTATTTTTAAAATGCACTGCGTTTTGATTTCCCTTCTCTTTCTGCCTTGGTCTCTCTTTTCTTTCTCCCTGTTTATTTGGTTAAAATAGTCATCTATTTTGTTTGGTAGAGCTTTGATTTTTTTTCTCTTTTTGTATAAATGTTGTTTTATGTCTTATACTGTAGTTTTATTAAATAAATTAAAAAGTATTATTTTTTTAAAATTAATTCATCTAAACCAACTTTAGTCTATAGGTAACAGGACACATCTGGGCTCAGAGGTAAGATACAACCGAGCATCAGATGCTATGGGCAAGCAAGAGGTTGGAAATTCTCCATACCTTTCTGAACCATGTTTGGTGGAGCAACCAGGGTGGAGAACAACCCAGAGACCAAGACTAAAGTGGAAACATTGACAGATGGGACACGTCTAACCCAGGGAGGATATTATTAACATGTAATAGGAAGCCCATAGTTTGAGGGCTGTGGTGTAGTAAATAGAACAAGTTTTTATTTATTTATTTATTTATTTATTTATTTATTTATTTATTTATTTATTTCTGAAGATCGGTCTCAAACCCATAGGTCTGAACTGGAAGAAAGTGATTTTGACTTGACATTTGAATGAGTTTCCAGATGATGTGAGCTGTTCACCGATGAAGCATTGGAGTCTTCATTCCACGAAGTTTTAAAGCAGTGACTTGATGGATTACTATTCAAGGCACCATAGAAGTTGATTTTTCACCTTAGTAGGGTGCAGATAGTGGATGAGATAATCCTTGAGATTCCTTCCAGCTCTAGAATTGTATATTTCCACCTGTATAGCTTTCCCAGAAGGATCTGGTTGGTCAGAGTTCTTGGAATAATTACATGAAATGGACAGAACTACATTTCAATGCATCTCTCATTATCCACAAAGAACAATTTATTTAGCAGCACAGAGAAAAAAAAGCAAATGTCGCAACTGAACTCCCCAGACTGTAGACGTGAATATGATATATTTGTATGAATACAGCCAGTTCCAGTATAGATTTCGGAAATGGAGATGTACTCAACTGTGACAGCAGGTCACGGGGGCATTGGGAATATTGCATGATTACTGAGCCATGAACCCTGATTGGGGTGAGTTTTTAATGTACAGGAATTGGTGTAGAAAATGCATAGGTTTTCCATTTCCATTGAAAAAATCGGTGTTGGAAATGTAAGAAAAGTGAAGGAACATATTATCACTGCTGGTGGAGATGTCGAAGAGTGAAAAAATTCTGGATGAAAATACATAGCTGGTTAGAACAGATGTTAAAAAATCAACATGAAACCAGAGGCATTCTTGTTAGGGATATTACCTACGATGAGAAAAAGTGAAGATAGTTTTTTGACTATTCATGTACTAACAGCAGTGCCATTAATATGGGCTCAATGGTGGAAAGCAAATAAATGTCCAAATGAGATGATAATTAACAAAACCCTCGAATGTGCTGAAATGGATGAATTGACTTACAAAATAAGAGAGAATGAGGAAAGTAAATTTGCATGTGTATGGGACAAATTTTATATTTGTCTAGATAATAGAAAGTGGGGGAAAGTAGAGAAGAATTACATGGGGAGATGAATGCGATTGCAAATTACAAATTACATAAATCTGTCTAAATTTCTGTAACTAATGTAAACAATTGTAATTCAATTAACTGTACGAAGGCAGATTGAGACATGCTGAGAAGATTCGTGAACTGTTTTTTCACTCTTTTGAAAAATTCTGAATAAAAATAATTTTAAAAAGGAAAAGAAAATGCATAGGTTTATGAAATGGACCCACAACTCCGTTACACAGTACATGCTTCGGATTTAGACTGTATTATGCACTGCACCCCTCATTTCCACATTGGAGATACATTGTCAAGCAGACAGAGAGTAACTGGGGCAGATGAGCTTAGGGTAGATGGGCTCAGCACCTGGATAAGTTACATTTTTTGAAATACAACTGGCCTTGTTGGCTACATGTTTTTCCAAGCATTGACTTGGTTCAGTGTCAAGCAACTTCATAAGCACAGCAGAGAAGAGAAATGTCTTGCTCAAGATTTATCAGCACACAGAAAGTACACCACACAAGCTATTCATGTGTTTTGTATCTAGATTTACATCTTGCTTTATTTCTTTATGTTCAAGGCCAAAAGAAAGAACACAAGGCTCAACATAACTGTCCACGTCTTCACTTTAAATCCACAACCCGCTGTGTAGAGCAGGTTGGGTTGAGATATTGTGACTGGCCAATGTTTATCCAGTGAGCTTCACACTTCAGTGGCTGCCCAACCTGGATCTCCCAAATCCTAATCTGCTGCTTTAACCACTATACCACATTCCCCACCACAAACAAAGGCATCACGGAGCCAATGCAAGAGATGACATGAACCCATGAAGCAGCCTGGATCATTTCCCCATCTACGGAGAGGTATGGTACATGCTGTCTTTAGAATCTTTTTGTTAGATTGTATTTTGCAATGAGTCCCTTGGCTTTAAAGGGTTTGTGTATGTATCTTGGCATATTTTTGCCCTGTTTTGAGACTCGGTCTCCTTAATGAAGGATATGTTTTCCATATATTGTGATAAGGCAAGAATGTTACCCTATACCTGAAGGGACTGGAGCTTAAGTTCTCAGAACACATGTAGAGCACCATCTGGAGAATCAGAATTCTTGAAAATCAGAACTTGACTATCCAGTATCCAAAGCTCTTTATTGGGATCTACATAATGTGTTTTGGAGCTTGCTCATTCATAGGGTCACCATAGGTAAGGGCAAAGCTACAGGTTTCCCCTGCACACGCATGCTAGTCATGTCTGACTCTAGGGGCAGTGCTCATCTCCATTTTAAGGCAAAGAGCCAGTGTTGTCCAAGTCTGTGGCCATGTGGCCAGCATGGCTGCAAGAAAACACTGTTTTGCCTTCCTGCTTTTTACGGCGGTACAGTACCTATTTATCTACTTGCATTTACATGCTTTCGAACTGCTAGGTTGGCAGGAGCTGGGGTTAACAACAGGAGCTCGCTCCGCTGCGTGGCACCTGGGATTCAAACCACCAAGCTGCCGACTTTGCAGCCGATAGTTTCAGCGCTCCAGCCCGCTGAGCCACCACACCCACCCACAAGTCAAGGGCAAATTGACAGCACATAAGAACAACAGCCAGTGGGGTTCTGGTGCTTTGCATGCATTGAGACCAGAAGCAAAGGTCCTGGGACGCATCTATATTTTTTAAATAAAATATAGAGATCAATAAGATTCCCCCATCAACAACCTTCATCCTCTCCCTACATTCTTAGGGCTCCCTCTGGTGGCCACCTGGACTCAGCTTATGGCACACCTCATGGAATCGTCTTGCTAAGGGTACGTCCAAGGAGATGAAGGATTAATGAAATGCAGTTCCTTCAAGTTTCAGTTCCTGAGCAATCAGACTTGCTTATTACAAAAAAAAGTAATCCAAGTTGAAACATTTTAAAGCCAAGCTCCTACTGGTGTGGAGATAGTTCCCATTCACCTCTTCTTTAGTTAGTTCTGATTTTAATGACATGCTAGTTGTATCATATAGTCTGGGCTTTAGATTTCTGTATACATATGGTAGACATGGAACTGGAGATGTTAAAAAGACAGATGGAGATAACAGACCTCAAAATGAAGAAGATGACAGAGAAGTTAAGCTAATATTAAGACAGGAGTGTGTATATGTTTGTGGGTGTCAGTTACCTGATGCACAAAACAGCCCAAATCCTATGGCTTGTGTATGCCAGCATAAGTGCAATGATGTACATTGCCAGTAGTTTACAAGCTGATGCTTTAAGTTGAATTCTTCTGAAATTTCTTCTATTGCTGGTGATTAAAATAATATATGAACAGCCTTGCTGGAACAGGCCACAGGCCATCCATTCCAGCATTCTGTCCCATACATGGCTCGCCATTTGCTCCAGGGTATTCCCATGCAGGTGTCTTCACTTGCTTATGATTCCCTGCAAATGGTATCGAGAGATATCCTGCCTCTCTCTCCAACCTGGAGGTTGCCCTTAGGCATCCATAATGAGAGCCATTGTTACCCTTGTTCGCCATGAACTTGTCTAATATAGATGTTTGCAGGTAGTCTTAATATAATTGCATGCTGTTGAAGGCTGCAAACCTGTATATATAGCCTGCCTGAAGTCCTATTTATAACCTGGGGAAAACATGCATTGAACAAGGCAATTGCCACTGAATAGACATGAACATGGCTGTGCGGTGAACTGGTCAGGGTGTTATGGCCGATATATTAGTACAGCAATAGAAATGTTGTATAAAAAAGCATCAGGCTCTGAAAATAGAGAGGTATCAAAGTACAGTAGGACCCCAGTATCCACTGGGGCTTGGTTGCAGGGCTTACCATGGATAATGAAAACCATGGATAAGGGAGAACACCAAAATCCCTAAAACTTCCTTTTTGTGACAGTAGCTTGCTTTACGGCTGCTGTTTTGTGACAGCAGCTTGCTTTACAGCTGCTGTTTGTAACAGTAGCTTTCTTTATGGATGCTGTTTTATGATCGTAGCTTGCTTTACACCGGCTGTTTGTGACAGTAGTTTGCTGTGCGGCTGCTTATTTATTTCCCCCGCTGCCAACAGTGGATAACTGAATCAGTGGATAATGAATCAGTTGATATGGGGATCCTACTATATATCCGATAGATGGTTGTTTAATTCTCTCTTGAATGCCATCAGTGTTGGAGCACTTACCTCCTCCTAAGGTAACTGGTTTTCTTGCACTGCTCCATCAATCAGGACAGAGTTTCCCCCTGGTATTCTACAAAATCTGGTTTCCTGCAACTTGAGCCCACTCTGGGATGATTGGGAACAGATCCTGTCCCTCCCCTGTATTACTTATCTTTCAAGTATTTGAAAAGCATTGTCTTTCCCTTCCAGCTTTCTTTTCTCAAGGAGAAACGTGTCCAGTTCTTTCAACCTTACCTTCTAGGGCAGTGGTGGTGAACCTTTGGCACTCCAGATGTTTTGGATCACAAATCCCAGAATTCCAAGCCTAGATTGCCATTGACAAAGGACTGTGAGACTTGTGATCCAAAACATCTGGAGGGCTGAAGTTTGGACATGCCTGAGTTAGGGCGCTTTTACATGACCTCTAAAATCCACCTGCAACTTAAATTGGGACCAGAGATCGTGGGGGTTTGTCGCTCTTCCTGTGTTCCCACCCCTCCGCATTCCATGTTCCTGTCTGCGTGAGGGGAGGGAGAAGAAAAGGGAGGAAAAAAATGCAGGCTCGCCTCTGTCTGCCAGTTGAAGCCACCCGGAGCTGCCCCGTAGTGATTCCTGTATCTTAAAGGGGCGGCGGGGAGAAAACAAACAAACAGAAGGTGAGGGAGCCCGGCATTCACAGCTTTACAATGCGCATCAGAAGATTTTTTACCTCCTGGAGGCCAGGTGCTTGAAAAGTGTGCTGGGACGGGCTTAGGTGGGCGTGGTCATACTTAATTTTTTTAAAGTCCAGAGCTGGTGGGAAAACATTTTAAAGCTCCGGATCTGGGAGCCCTTTGCCTCGGATTTTAGGGGTCGTGTAAAAGCACCCTTAGATAGACAGGTAATCTCAGCTGGTCCCTCTCTCAGGACGTAGAGCAGGGATCTCAGATCCTGCCCCCTGGCTCCACTTCACCAGGAGTTCCAACCTACACAGCTGCTTTCCAGAGTTAACCTTCCTGCCCCACACTTGGAGGAAAAACACTTCTCAAGCAGCTCTGCATGGGAATGAGTGATGAGGGAATGAGTGATGAGGTCAGTTCTGCAAGTTATTAATGGGGTTTTAAACCACAATGAGGATTCCAGATAACAATCCAGTTTTAATGGCTATGTGTCCTCACTTAGGGCGTTTATACACGACCCCTAAGCTCCGCTGCAAATGGCTCCCAGCTCCAGAGCTTAAAAATGTTTCCCCACCAGCTCCAGAGCTAACAGAAAATTAAGTGCAACCCCGCCCACCTAAGCGCAGCCCAGCGCACCTTTCAAGTACCTGCTCTGGGAGAGTGAAAATTTTGATGCGGAGAGTGCCGGGCTCTCCTCGCTTCGTTTTGTTGTGTGTTTTTTGCCTCCTGCCCCTTTAAGAGGAACCAGGAAGTGACGGGGGTTGGAGCAACTTCAACCAGCACTCCGGAGGTAAGAGTGCATTCTTTTCTCCCTTTTTTTCTCCCTCCCCTCACGCAGACAGAACAAGGAAGTGCGGAGGGGGTGGGAACGCAGGGAGAGCGACAAACCCTCAAGATCTCTGGTCCGAATTTAAGGGACCAGCGGATCTTAGGGGTCGTGTAAAAAGGCCCTGTGAGGAAAGTCTTCAATTTGAATGACTGCTAGAGGACAATCCTTTGTTTCAAGGACTAGGGAATCCCAGTTTGATTTAGGGGGGAAATGAGACATTGATACTGCCCATTGGAAGTGACATTGTGACAGCTCATGTTGTCACCAATCCTCCAGATTAAGTTCACAGATATTATTACTGGTCCCACTAATTGGTCTCTCTGGTGGTCCATGGCATTCTGCAGAGTTTCCTTCCAACCCCATACTAAATGAATCAATTCTTTTTCTGCCAGTTTATCTCATCTAGCTTTCACATCTATACATAACAGTCAGGAACACTATGGTGACATATATGCGTTAGTATGCAAACTGTGCCTTTATGAGTGATATACAAGTCATCACCCCATGAACAATTCGTGTTGACATGAGAAAGACAAAGCACAGTGTTTGAAAACATGTTTATCTACAAATGTACAGTGGTACCTTGTAGAAAGGAATTAATTTGTTCCCAATGAAATTATGTTAAGCAAATTTTCCTTTATACAAATTTCCCATAGGAATGCATTGAAAACGGAGTAATACCTAATCACGACCATTTTTCTGTTTCATGGATTCACCCCATAGGCAATTCTGCTAAGCAAATTTCCCCTATCTCCAGAATTTTTATGTTGTACAGATTTTATGTTATACAAATCATTTGTTATACAAGGATCCACTGTACGTGTAAATATGTTCCATATTAGCTAACCTTGAAGACCTATTTCTTGTCATGAGTAGCTGATAGAGTCCAGCGTGTTGGGGTGCCTGGTTGAAGAATCAAGGTTTGAATCCCCACTCTGCCTTCTGGAAGAGAGACCAGCTGAAATTGCTCAGTGTATGAGGTTGATTGTAGAGAAATCCCTTTGGGGAGAAAGAAGGACATGACCCCAGCTGTCACATTGGGTATGGCTTTTGGGAACCATGAACCTCTCAATCTGAGAGGGAAGGCCCCAGATGGAGGGTAATGATTCCATAGTTAAGCCCATATAATCAGGAATAGAGATGGGCACGACCAGGAAAAATGACGTTTCGAGTTTCCGTTTGTCGGGACAGGTCTGTTTCGGGTTGTTTCCATTTGTCACGGAAATTTTCAAAAATTTGTTGTTTCCGTTTGTCTGTTGTCGTTTGTGTTGGGGTTGGGGTTGGGGTACGTGGGCTCTGGGAGGCACCTCTCTGGGTGCCTCTGACGTCTGACCCACTAAGAAGGGAAGGGAAGGGAAGCGTTTCGCGTAGCCGCCACATACCATACATTATGTTAGGGTTGGGGGGGTAAGTGGCAGAGGCACCTCTCTTGGTGCCTGTGACTCACTAAGAAGGAAAGCATACTGGCGTACAGGTTAGGGGTAGGGGAAGGGGTAGTGGGCTCTGGCTGGGAGGCACCTCTCTGGGTGCCTCCTGTGAGCCACTAAGAAGGGAAGCGTACTTGCGTACAGATCTAGGTTAGGGTAGGGGTTAGGGAAAGGGCTAGGCTTAGGGTTACGGTTAAGGTTAGGGTGGGTTAGTGGGCTGCACCTCTGGGTGCCTCTGACCCACTAAGAAGGACAGTGTACTGGCGTATGGGTTAGGGTTAGGGTTAGGGTTAGGGTTAGGGTTAGGGTTAGTGGGCTTTTTATGCCCTCTGGCACATCCAGAAGTCTCAGTCAAAACCTGGCCATGCGATTGGTGGAATGGGTCCAGAAATTTGCATGGTCCCATCCCATAGCCAGCCCATCATTGCGCAGGTGTAAAAAAATAAAAATAAAATAAAATAAAATCAATGGAGACGTTTCATTGCAAGAAAAACTCACTGCTGCTACTATAAAAAATCAGGCATTTAAAATACCTAATTTTCAAATGTTTCTGTGGTTCTTTGGTGGGTTTTTGGACTACGATTTAAAAATAAATATTGCGGTCGCCATTTTGGATCTCCCCTGACCGCATGGCAAATGGAGACGACGAGGATGGCCCCCCAGCCTGGTACCAGCAGCCCAGGACAGGAGAGGGGGGAGGCCGGGGACCCCCCCCCCCAGAAACCACCCCTCTGTGGTAGGTGCCCTCACTGAGGCAGGCATATTTTCACCTGCTTTTTTGGCCGGGAATTGGGTTTTTTTATTTATTTTTAAAACTTTTTTTCTGTGCTGATGGCATTGCGCGATCGCCGTGATGCCATGAACGACAACAAAAAATCAGACCCAATTTTTCTTTTTCGGGTTCGAGCTGGAGCGGAGTAATTCTCGTTACCGTTACCCGTTACCTAACGATAACGAGAACCGAAAACGGAAACGAGAATTTCGCCGCTCCGTGCCCATGTCTAATCAGGAATCCAGCTCGGTCTGTATCTCCCCTCAGATCAGCCAGGAAGCCTGTGAGAGGGGGTTGCAGGACAAACGGCTGCCTGCGACCCTCAGATAAGCTCTCCCCGCCCCACCAATGGAATTCATGGCTACGTGACCTCTTCTATGTCAATATGTCGATGAAGGTTCTCAGTCATCCAGGTGAGTTTATCTGGAACTTGAGTCATGGCTACTGGACTTCTTTTTCTTGAGAGACAGAAACGTTTCACTGCTCAGCCAAACAGCTTCATCAGTCTGGGTGACAAGAGGTCAACACTGACTCTAAGATGGAGGACTCGCACTAGCTGTATTCAGACTGAGGAAGCTGTTTGGATGAGCAGCGAAACATTTCTGTCTCTCAAGAAAAAGAAGTCCAGTAGCCATGACTCAACTTCCAGACTTCTATGTCAATGCTTCTCACTCCACCCCTCATGATGCTTGTTTGCCGTAACCAATAAAAGCCTTGAGCCGAGGCAACAGACACGGAGAGAGACGCTTGCACTCAATCCATGTGGTGTGTAGCTCATATCACTACAGTTGATGAGGTGGACTATCCTGCCACCTATGCAGCTTTAGCCAACCATCATGGTCCAAGAGCACCACCAGAAGGAAGGATGACTAAATCGCTTGGACTTTTATACCTACAAAATCCTAAGTTGAAAAAAAAAAAACCCTGGTGGCATATAATTATTGATAAAGAATGAGGAAGATGCTGGAGCCACACAGTAGGGCCATGAACTGCTGGATAACTCAGTGGTTTAGGTCTCTGGCTGTGGAGCCAGAGGCTGGGGCTTCAAATTCCCCACTGTGCCTCCTTGGCAGGGTCTGGACTCAATGATCCATAGAGTCTCTTCCAGCGCTGCAGTTCTAAGATGGTGACAAGAACAATGGTGACCCTTCCATGAATGTAAGCACAGATGCAAGCATAACACAAGGTGTAAATGCACTGGAGTTCTTTCTAGGCATTGAACAACAACCGAGAACAATTTGATTTAGCTACTCCCTTTGTGGGACATCACATGTGACTTCCAGGAGAACGTTCTCATCTTAGGACAGCTGACACAAAAAGCATCCTCTCGTGTTAGAATTGTCCTCTAGTACAGCCCGGCCAGCAGCTTTTCAGCCTCTTTATGGTTATGTATGGTGGCCAGGTCTTCGCTGAAATCTGAATTGCTATTCCTCTCTAGCTTTCAAGTCAGGAAAAAGATCTCATGGCCACTGGCCCTGGAAAAGCAGGATGTCTGTTGCTTGGGTTTTAGTGAATTCAACTATTATTGGCTTGCCCCAAGGCAAACTGGCTCAATTAGAATTTGTTTCTACATGTGTTGCACACACACACACAAAAATCTAGGGGACAAGCAGGGGGTGGATAGAAAAAAGACTTGGCTCCCATGTGTTGCTGGTAAGTCATGCCCATTTGCAGAAATCAGGTGACACCTAGATGCTTGTTCTGGACCCCATTCTAAGGTTTCTGGTGCCACCTCTGTGCCATCTCAAAACTCCACCCCAAAAGCATACCCTTTGGCTGTCAACCCTACTATCAGCATTTGAAGAAACCTGTTGTCCCAACTTCAGTTGATGAATGCAAGAAATAAACAGCCTCTTCAAGCATCTTCCAGTCAGTATTATTTATAGGTGGTGAGCAGCATTTGGTGTGAGTCATCCAGAATGCATGACTTTTGCAATGGATGTGTGCTTTCTAACAATATATGTTGGGCCCCAAAGCTTCTACGCCTACTGTAAGGGTTTCTCCACCTCTCCAAACAAAATAGGAAACACTGAGATAAAATTATCCCACCCTTTTTGATGTCTTTAGCATGTCACATACAATCTGTGCAAACCTTCCAAGCTTTTTAAAAACGTTCCAGTATTTTCTGCTGCACAGTATAGTTTCTGTCCCTTTGGGCAGAGCAGCTCATGGGACTAGCTAAAAACTCCATTTTAAGAGTTGATTCTTAAAAAGAGAGAGTACATAAGAACATAAGAAGGCCCATCTAGTCCAGCTTCCTGTATCTCACAGTGGCCCCACCAAATGCGTCTGGGAGCGCACAAGACTAGAGATCTGTCTCCTGATACCACTCCTCTGCATCTGGCCCCTGAAGTACCCTGGTTTTAAGCCTGGAGATGACACATCTCCATCATGGTTTGTAACCTGTGATGGACTTTTCCTCCAGGAATCTGTCCAGTCCCGTTTTGAAGGCATCCAGGCCAGATGCCATCACCACCTCCTGTGGCAGGGAGTTTCACAGACTAACAACATGCTGGGTAAAAAAAATATTTTTGTCTGTTCTCATTCTCCCAACCCTCAGATGGTCCACATGAATTGTCTGAAAACAAGATCTCATTGCCAGTAGTGAAACACAGGAAAATAGATCAAATATAGATCAAGTAGATCAAAAATAGATCAAATAGATAAAATATTCCAAAAAAGTAACAAATAAAAACACTTCAAACAGATCAAAAAAAGCAAGTAAACCAACAAGTGCAAGAAGGAGGCAGCAAATAAACAGCAGCCAGGTAGCTCCAGCGATCTCCGAAAGCGGTTTTAAATAGCCAGGTTTTTGGTTGTTTCTTAAAAACCAAGAGGGGCTCTGCAGGAGATGGTTCCATAAAGTTGGGCCAGCCACTGAGAAGGCCCAGGAGATCACTCAGAGTACAGCAGGAGACTGTCTTGTCATTGCCCCCCCTGCAAAAAAGTGGCTAGTCTATCACTGTCTATATATTGGCTAGTTAAAGCAGTTCTGTACATGAGTAATGCCTTGTCAGAAAGTTCCGCATGTCTTCTGATCGATTCAATTTCCTAGAAAAGTTGACTCCTTTCCCACAAGTGTCCGAACATTTTTGTTTCCGAAATTCCTGGAAAAGGACATCCTTTTCTGTATCTTAGGTCAACAGACGTGAATTCACCAAGTCTGGGAGACTAATAATGGAAAGATAACACACCCATTACACTTGCTCTTCTGTTCTGCTCTGGTCCAGTCTTCTGACGGGGACCACCTGAGTGGATTTACAGCACCCAGCACAGATATATTTCAACAAACACAGGTAAGCACTCCCTGAGATGATGACAGTGATGATGATGATCATTGTGGCACTGAAGGCCGGTGTTATTGTGTTCTCCAGGACAGAGTGCAGCCCACTTGTTGCAGAGAAGGTAGGCAGTTCTGTATTCTCCCCTAGCAAAAAATAAAATAAAATAAAATAAGAAAGAAAGAAAGAAAGAAAGAAAGAAAGAAAGAAAGAAAGAAAGAAAGAAAGAAAGAAAGAAAGAAAGAAAGAAAAGAGAGAGAGAGAGAGAGAGAGAGAGAGAGAGAGAGAAACATAGGCATGGTTTTAGACTACTAGTTTTCAAATTGTGCATCCAGAGAAAATGCAGGACATCTCCAGGTAACTCTTGAGAACTTCATCTAGTGCAGGCATGCCCAAACTTCGGCCCTCCTGATGTTTTGGACCGCAACCCCCACAGTCCTTTGCCATTGGCAATCTAAGTTTAGAATTCTGGGAGTTGTGATCCAAAACATCAGGAGGGCCGAAGTTTGGACATGCCTGATCTAGTGGGTTTCAAAACGTGGACACTATGTATTGTTGGATTACCGTTGCAGAAGCCTGGGCTGTTGACCACACAGTTTAGAAGTACTTCTGTAAGCAACAGTCCAAGAAAATCTACAGAGTTTTTTTTTTGGGGGGGGGTGGGGGAAACAGTTGGAAAGGCTGGGTCCTCCAGATTTTGAGGTTTTGAAATACAGTCATGACAACATTGATGCAACGTAAGGTTTGAAGAATGCTGGAAAAACCTGGATCCTCTTCAGATCATATCAGATCACATCAATCCATTCCAGACCACCAGTGAATTTGTTTATTATTTATTTATCTGTTCAATTCTTTTTTTACTTTGCTGTTCTTCTTAAATGGACCCATTAAAGCTAAAAGAAGAGAGTATACAAGTACTGAAAATGACATAATATAAGAAGAGCCATGTTGGATCAGGCCAAGGGCCCATCTAGTCCAAGGGCCCATCTCACAGTGGCCCCACCAAATGCATCTGGGAGTGCACAAGACTAGATATCTGTCTCCTGATACCAATCCTATGCATGTGGCCTTTAAAGTACCCTGTTTTTAAGCCTGGAGATTACACATCTCCATCATGGCTTCTAACCTGTGATGGACTTTTCTTCCAGAAATCTGTCCAATCCCCTTTTGAAGGCATCCAGGCCAGATGCCATCACCACATCCTGTGGCAGCATGTTCCCCAGACTAACAACATGCTGGGTAAAGAAGTATTTTCTTTTGTCTGTTCTCACTCTCCCAACCCTCAGTTTGAGTTGATGTCCCCTAGTTACTCATGCCCTGCATAATTTTGTACATCATATTTTATTTATACAATTTTATTTATTTATTTACACAACTTATATGCTGCCCACTAACCAAAGGTCTCCCCCCCGGCACTCTTTTCCAGACTAAAGAGCCCCAAATGCTGTAGCCTCCCAGGCACGTTTGATAAATAACAGTTTGCTTACAGAGCAAATAGATCCATGGAAGATGCTATAGATATCACCTTGCACACTGCTCTCACCCATCTGGAGCTGTGGGGACCTATGTAAGGACGCTCTTCGTGGACTATAGCTCTGCTTTCAATACAATTATACCTCACAAACTGATATCCAAACTTAAGGATCTTGGTTTCTGTAATTCCATCTGTGCCTGGATCATGGATTTCTTTTCAAATCGCTCACAGAGGGTCAGATTAGGGGACCACATGTTGTCAGCCCTCACTCTCAACATGGGCACTCCACAGGGCTGTGTGCTGAGCCCACTACTTTTCAATATTTACACCTCTGACTGCACTCACACTCATCCTGAAAATAAAATCATCAAGTTTGCCGATGGCACAACAGTAGTGGGACTCATCTCTGGTGGAGATGAGTCTGCCTACCGAGAGGAGGTGCATTGGCTGCTATGGTGGTCCAGAACTAACAATCTGATAATAAATATCAATAAGACCAAAGAGCTTATAGTGGACTACCAAAAAAGGAAACCAGACACTCAGTCCTTGGTTATTGATGGAGTTTGTGTAGAGCGGATGACGGACAGTAGGTTCTTGGGAGTCATTCTACAGGAGGATTTGACCTGGAGTGCCAACACTGAAGCACTGGTTTAGAAGGCCCAACAGAGATTATGAGACTTCTCAGGAGGGAACAACTGTCTAAGAAACTGTTGGTATCCTTCTACCGGGGCTTTATAGAAAGCACTATCACATACTGCCTCTATGTCTGGTTCACCAGTTGCACAGTGGCTGATAGAAGGGCACTCCAGAGGGTCATAAACACTGCCGAGAAGATAGTGGGCTATCCTCTTCCTCCTTTGGAAGAACTATACAACTCCAGATGCTTGAGGAAGACATCTAGAATTCTGAGAGACCCTTTGCATCCTGGCCACCAATTTTTTGAACTGTTGCCGTCTGGCAGAAGATATAGGACTCTTAGGTCAAGGACAAATAGACTAAAGAACAGTTTTTATCCCAGAGTGGTATCCAAGTTAAACATGACAGTTTTAGCACCATCCTAATCAGTTTTTAAGTAGTGTTTTAAATTTTGTAAGTGATTTAAAGAGTTTTTAATATCTTGTATGGTGTTTTATGTGTTTTATGCGTTTTGTATGGTTCCTTGTTGAGAGTGTGTTGTGGAACAGCACTCTAATTTCGTTGTGCATATCTTGCATATGCATAATGACAATAAAAACTCTATTCTCTCTTCTTTCCTCATAAGGAAGGTGCTCCAGCCCAGTAATCATTTTAGTCGCTCTCTTCTGCACCTTTTCTAATTCCACTAAACAAATACTATATAAACAATACAAAAACACATTCAAAGCCGGAATGCTATAAAAAAATGAAAATGAGGAAAATGTTTTTCAACAGGTTCTTTGTCCTTCTAACAAAGACCTGCTTAAAGAGGCGAAAAACCAGCTGAGACAAAAACTGATGCTAAATATAAGGAGGATTTATTGAGGGAAAGGTTAGAACAAGAGAAGAATTAAAAAGGCAAACATTGCAAGGCTGGAGACAACCAAGCAAGTTAAGTTCTCAACTTCCATGCTCATAGGATCATGAGTGAAATCTTCAGCAGAAAACATCAGTCATCAGATGGTCTTTGTTCTTCTTCAAAGCCTCAACATAAAAGTTTGCTTTGGATTCCTGAGGTTACCCTTGTTGTACACAAGTTTTTGCTATTAATTTTTATATGTCAGGCTCCTGGGACTTGGAATATGCCCTTGATTCAAAGCAGACACCTCTTCTGTCTTAGGGGAGGGTGGGAGTCTGTCAACAAAGCAACATTATTTCTTTGAATTTAGATAAAAGTTACAGGGATTTTTATCTGTGATATATTTTTGCTTTTTGGCAGCAACTGGGCTTTTTCCCTCAGGTCAGCGGAGTCATGGCTGCAAATTATTTGTAGATATCTGCAGTGCAAGGAAAACCTGCGCTTTGCTATTTGGCCTCTACTAAAAGACCAAGAGCTGCTTCAAGGGAGTGGCTTTGATGGAGGACAAGTCTCTATTTATATTTATTTTATTTATATAGCTTGTATGCTGCCCACTACCCAAAGGTCTCTGGGCGGCTCACAATCAAAGTAAACAATTCAGATAATTAAAACATCAAATTGCAATAACATTAAAACAATAACACATTTAAATACAATAAATACAATATATTAAAATACAGCACTAAAATTGCCATCAGGACCCAAAATAATCAGTTAAAAGACTTCTAGAACAGGAATGTTTTCACTTGGCACCGGAATGTCATCAATGTTGGCGCCTGGCGGGTCTCAATTGGGAGGGCATTCCACAATCTGGGGGCAGCTGCCGAGAAGGCCCTGTGTTTACAAGCCATCCCTTTCACCTCCTTGAGGGATGGCTCTATGCCAGATGCTGTAGAAAAGCATCTGGCATAGGCTGTATGTTACAGTTGCAGAGAACGCATATGGGGGTACGATAATATATGAGAAAATATATGAGAAAATAATAATTTTTTGCCACTAAAGTATAACAATCCATTAAAACTCATACAGTCGGTCACTGAGAGAACGCTTGTCTGAAGAGAAAGTTCTTTGTACTCTCGAAGGCTTTCACGGCCGAGATCTGATAGTTGTTGTGAGTTTTTTGGGCTGTTTGGTCGTGTTCTGGAAGTTTTTCTTCCTGATGTTTCGCCAGACTCTGTGGCCGGCATCTTCAGAGGGCAAGGAGCTCAGGGAACTAGGAGTCCTCTCATACTTAATGGGTGATGGGAAAGGTTGCATAGGTGGGACTTTCACACACCCCAGGACATTGTACATCTAACAAGCCTATTCAGGCCACTGTCCACCTAACAAGCCTATTCAGACCAGGGTGGTATGAAACCAAAATGAACTATAAATTGGAAGCCTTCACAACAACCTTACCTCAAACTGACAAAGCTGTTTGGATAAGCAGTGAACTATTTTAATCTCACCAGAAAAGAAGTCCAGTTGCCATGACTCAACTTTGGGATAACCTCACCTGGATAACTGAGAATCTTCACAGACAACATCTGTATTGCTGTTGCATGTAAGCTTTCAGTACACAATTTGTGGCATTTTGTCCAGGCTTAAAAACAGGGTACTTCAAGGCAGTGGTATCAGGAGACAGAGATCTAGTCTCATGCGCTCCCAGACTCATTTGGTGGGGCCACTGTGAGATACAGAAAGCTGGACTAGATGGGCCTTTGGCCTGATCCAGCAGGGCTCTTCTTGTTACTACATTGGTACCCCACTTGACAGAAATAATCTGTCCTTCGCGACGTTACATCAAGCAGATCCAGATGGGATGCAATGCAGCGCAATGCATCCTGGGAGATCCTGTCCTTCGGAAAAATGCGTAAAGCTTGTTTTTTACATAAATTTGTGTAACACTGTTTTTTATGTTAAAAATGCTTAAACGGACGCATTATTGCCGAAGGACTTACATAAGTACTGTGCAAATTACATTAAACAGGACATTTGTAAAGTGGTGTGTGTGTGTGTGTGTGTGTGTGTGTGTGTGTGTGTGTGTGTTGTGTCACTACAGTAGTGCTGACTCTTTGTGACTCCATGTCCATGGCATTTTCTTGGCAGGAATACTAGAGTGGTTTGCCAGTTCCTACTCCAGGTGTCTACAGCACCTGGCGGACTCCCATCCAAGTACTAACCAGGGCTGAGCCTGCTTAGCTTCTGAAATCAGGTGAGATTGGATTGCTTAGGGCATCTAGGCATCTAAAAGTGGCATACCACTGTATTATAATTGCTCATGTTGTCTATTATATAACTGTGAATAAGAAAATATTTATTTTGTAAAATTGTGTTTGCAATATTCATCCATAGATATCTAAGTAATCCAATAGTCCCACAGAAATTAAAAAGTGATATGAATGCACTAAAAATACCCAGAATCCCCCAGAATAGACATGCTGCTTGAATATAAGTCAAAGGGATGTTTAAATAGTGCTGCTTTGGAACACAATTATGTAGAAATACTGCTGCAAAAATGGGGTACGAAGCAGCTGTTATTCCTGTACCCAAACTCTCTCCTGTAGCACTGAACAGTGGGTTTTCTTGGTGACAAATCTCACACCCCTCCTTGCAGACAGGATGGAGAGAAGCAAGAATTCTCAGCATTCTTGTAGACATTAATAGAATAGGCAAAAAGAAACCTTAATAGGGTAATTTGCAATGCATAAGCAGCAGCAGGAGATTGTAGGTAGCAGCCATGATAGAATTTGCCCTGAATGGCATATATATATATATATATATCCCCAGGGCTCAAAAAAATCCTGCACATAATGCCCTTATTAAGATGAGAAGATTGCCTGTTTCTAGCATTTGACTTGTGATACAAGTTCAAAGGGGGATGACATTTGCTGTTATTGTTATTGTTTATTTTTATGTACTGCCAGAGAAGGATTAAGCCCTCAATGTTTGCTGGTGACTAGAGATGGGCACGAAACTATTTTTTATTTGTTTCATTATTCGTTATTTGTTTCATAGAATCATAGAGTTGGAAGAGACCTCAAGGGCCATCTAGTCCAACCCCCTGCCATGCAGGAACCCCCATCACAATATTTCCGACAGATGGCCATCCAGCCTCTTAAAAACCTCCAAAGAAGGAGACTCCACAGTTGAAACCACCCTCCGCGGCAGCATATTCCACTGCCGAATAGCTCTAACTGTCATGAAGTTCTTCCTAATGTAATGTATTTCCTAATGTAATGTAATGTAATGTAATGTAATGTATTTCGTAATGTAATAAAATGAATAACGAACCACCCCCTCAAAGAAAAATGAAATGAAATGAAATGGAAATTTTCATTCACTCCATTTCGTTTTTTTCCCCATAGCAATGCATTGAAGCAATGCATTCCTATGGGGGAAAGCCTACAGTTTCCCCCTAACATGCCGGATTGGGCGCGAGAAACCAGGGGAATTTAAAAACTTTTTTTTTGTTGCCCCAAGCGCCAATCAGCTGTAGCACAGGCTTGGGGCAGCAGAAATGTTTAAAATCCCTCTTTCCCCACACCTGATCACCAGTTGTGCTTGGCCATCTCCAGCCTGGCCGGGCGGTCATGCATGTGCTCCTATAAGTAGACCACGGGGGCCCTTGGGGAGACAAAAAGTAGACCATGGGCTGCTCAGAGTTGGACAGCCCTGCTATGCATCCATCCATCCATCATCTAAGGGCAACATAATAGCCCTATTGCCATTTTTTGTCATTATTATTGTTGTTACACAGCACCATGTATCTCCGACCTATTATGATCCTTTGAATCAGAGATCTCTCAAAGGTTCTGTCCCTGACACTTCTTGCAAACTCGAGCCTGTGCCTTCCTTCAGGGAGTTCAATCCATCTCATATTTAGCCTTCGCTTGTCAGGAACATGGCCATGCAAGAGGTGAAGAACCAGTAGGACACATAGAAAATGGAGGCAGATGGGAATACAGCGGTACCTTGTACAAAGGAATTGTGTGTGTGTGTGTTGCGTCATCACAGTCGTGACCGACTCTTCGGAACTCCATGTCCATGGAGTTTTCTTGGCAGGAATACTGGAGTGGTTTGCCAGTTCCTACTCCAGGGGCCTACAGCACCTGGTATTCCCTGGTGGTCTCCCATCCAAGTACTAACCAGGGCCGACCCTGCTTAGTTTCCAAAATCAGGCGAGATAAGAACATAAGAACATAAGAAGAGCCATGCTGGATCAGGCCAAAGGCCCATCTAGTCCAGCTTCCTGTATCTCACAGCGGCTCCACCAGATGCGTTTGGGAGCGCATGAGACTAGATATCGGTCTCCTGATACCACTCCCCTGCATCTGGCCCTTGAAGTACCCTGGTTTGTAACCTGTGATGGACTTTTCCTCCACGAATCTGTCCAATCCCCTTTTGAAGGCATCCAGGCCAGATGCCATCACCACATCCTGTGGCAGGGAGTTCCAAAGACTTACAACGCGCTGGGTGAAAAAATATTTTCTTTTGTCAGTTCTTACTCTCCCAGACCTCAATTTGAGTGTATGTCCCGTAGTTCTGGCATTTTGGGAGAGAGAGAAGAGCTTCCCTCTATCCACTTTACTCATACCCTGCATTATTTTGTATGTCTCAATCATATCCCCCCTCAAGCGCCTTTTTTCCAGACTAAAGAGGCCCAAATGTTTTAGCCTTTCTTCATAAGGGAGGTGTTCCAGGCCAGTAATCATTTTAGTCGCTCTCTTCTGCACCTTTTCCAGTTCCACTATGTCTTTCTTGAGATGCGGTGACCAGAATTGTACACAATACTCCAGGTAGGGCCTTACTATTGTTTTGTATAATGGCATTATAATGTTCGCTGTTTTATTTTCAATCCCCTTTTTGATAATCCCTAGCATGGAATTGGCCTTCTTCACCGCTGCCACACATTAGGGAGACACCTTCATGGAGCTGTCCACCAACACACCAAGATCTCTTTCCTGATCCGTCACGGATAACTCAGAGCCCATGAGTTGATAGATGAAGTTTGGATTTTTTGCCCCAATATGCATTACTTTACATTTAGTTACATTAAAACGCATTTGCCATTTCTCAGCCCATTCCCCCAGTTTGGAGAGATCCTTCTGGAGCTCTTCACAATCTTCTCTGGTTTTTACCACATGGAAAAGTTTTGTGTCATGCAAACTTGGCCACCTCACTGTTTATCCCTGTCTCCAGGTCATTTATGAACAGATTAAGCACCGGTCCCAGGACAGAGCCCTGGGGCACACCGCTTTTCACCTCTCTCCATTGTGAAAATTTCCCATTGACACCTACTCTTTGTTTCCGGGATCTCAACCAGTTCTCAATCCATAAGAGGACCTGCCCTCTTATCCCCTGACTGTGCAATTTTCTCAGCAGCCTTTGGTGAGGGACTGTGTCAAAAGCCTTTTGAAAATCCAGATAGACTATGTCCACTGGTTCACCCAAATCCATGTGCCTGTTGACCTTTTCAAAAAATTCTAAAAGGTTTGTCAGACAAGATTTACCCTTACAGAAGCCATGCTGATTTTCTCTCAGCAAGGTTTGTTCTTTTATGTGTTTTAAGATTTTCACTTGGATGAGGCTTTCCACCATCTTCCCTGGGACAGATGTAAGGCTAACTGGCCTTAGTTTCCCGGGTCCCCCTCCTTCCTTTTTAAAAATTGTGTGACATCTGCTATCCTCCAGAGCACTGTGGCCGTTTTAAGAGACAAGTTGCATATAACCGTTAAGAGATCTGCAATTTCATTTCTCAGTTCCCTAATAACCCTTGGGTGGATGCCATCTGGCCCCGGTGACTTGTTAATCCTCAATTTATCAATTAGTCCTAAAACCTCCTCTCTTTTAACCTGTATTTGATTTAATTCTTTAGTCAAGAGGGGCGGCTCAGGCAGCGGAATCCGCTCAAGGTCCTCTGTCGTGAAGACAGACGCAAAGAACTCATTCAATTTCTCTGCAATGTCCAAGTCCTCCTTAACCTCCCCTTTTCCTCCCTCACCATCCAGAGGGCCAACTGGTTCTCTGGCAGGCTTTCTACTTCTAACATATTTAAAGAAGCTTTTATTGTTACCCTTTATATTGGAAGCCATGCGTTCCTCAAAATCTTTCTTTGCCTCCCTTATCATCTTCTTACATTTCTTTTGCCAGAGTTTGTGTTCCTTTTTATTTTCCTCATTTGGGGAGGATTTCCATTTACAGAAAGACCTCTCCTTGTGCTTTAGAGCCTCTCTAACTCCACTCGTTAACCATGCCGGTGTCCTCTTGGACTTAAATGAGCTCTTCTTTCTTTGTGTATGCACTTGTGCTGGGCCTCTATTATTGTTGTTTTAAAGAGGCTCCATGCACTCTGAAGATAATTCTTCTAACCTTCCCCTTCAATTTCTCTCTAACTAGTTTCCTCATCTGAGGGAAGTTTGCCCTTCGAAAATCAAGGGTTTTTATGTCTGATTTGGTTGACACTCTTCCTCCGACATGCATGGCAAAGGAAATTGCAGCATGGTCACTGTTCCCCAGAGGCTCAGTGACATTCACATCCCTGACCAGGTCCTGAGTATCGCACAGTATTAGATCCAGAGTTGCCTGTTCTCGGGTGGGCTCCATGACAAGTTGCTCTAAGGCACAGTCATTCAGCAAGTCGAGAAACCCAGTTTCTCTTTCTTGCCCAGAGGCATTGACCCAGTCAATGTGGGGATAATTGAAGTCCCCCATGATTACTATCCTACCCTCTTAGCCACCTCCATGATTTCTCTTCATTTCAGGTCCCCCTAAGTTTTTGATCTGGTGGACATAGAATAGTCCAACTATCACATCACTCCTTGACCTGGTAGTTTAACCCACAGTGATTCTATGGTGAGTCAGACCCTCTGTCCATCTCCATTCTGCTGGATTTTACCCCTTCTTTGACATAGATGGCCACTCCTCCTCCAACCCGCCCCTCTCTATCCCTTCTATAGAGTTTATAGCCTGGGATTGCTGTATCCCACTGGTTCTCCTCATTCCACCAGGTTTCTGTTATGGCTATTATATCTATGTTATCCCTAGCTGCCAAATGTTCAAGTTCTCCCATCTTTGCTCGGACAGCATTGCGTAGAAGCACCTGTACAGTGGGTCCCGCAACAACAGCTGCTGCCTTGTTCTTTTCCCCTTCAGCTTTTATTTTCAGTAGACAAACTGTCACATTCCGTTATTCTCCCAGTGCTAATACCTCTATGTCTTCTCTATGTGAACTCTCCAACCTCATTCCCTGAGGATGAGGTGAACCGGATACCACTCAGCTCCTGTCGGCTTTCCCCAGTTATCAGTTTAAAAGCTGCTCTGCTGCCTTTTTGAGGTTGAGTGCCAGCAATCTGGTCCCATCATGATTCAAGTGCAACCCATCCCTCCTGAACAGGTTTGGCTTGTCCCAAAATGTTCTCCAGTTCCTGACAAATCTAAAGCCCTCCTCTCGACACCATTGCCTCATCCACGCATTGAGGCCTCTGAGTTCTGCCTGCCTTGCAGGTCCTGCACGAGGAACAGGTAGCACTTCTGAAAATGCTACCTTGGAAGCCTGGGACTTCAATCTTCTACCTAGCAACCTGAATTTGGCTTCCAAGACTGGCCGCTTGACCTTCCCGACATCATTGGTACCAACGTGTACCATCACCACTGGCTCCTTCCTGGTTCTCTCTAACAAGCTATCTAGATTTCTCGTGATGTCTGCAACCTTTGCACCTGGCAGGCAAGTGACCATACGGTTATCATGCTCATCACAAATCCATCCCTCTAATGTGCTTAATTTGTTCCAAATGAAATTCTGTTAAGCAAACTTTCCTTTATACAAATTTCCCATAGGAATGCATTGAAAATGGAGTAATACCTAATCGCGGCCATTTTTATGTTGTATGGCAGGGGTGCCCAAACTTTTTGTAAGGAGGGCCAGATTTGGTGGCTGAGAATGTGTCAGGGTCCGGTTGCTTCCCAACCCTGCCACCCAACTGCAAGCCCCACCCACTGACCCATAAGCCCCACCCACTGACCCCTTGCAACCCCACCTGCAGGAAGGAAGGCGGGAACCAAGAGAGGGAGGGAGGGAGGTGGAAACCAAGAGAGGGAGGGAGGAAGGTGGAGAACAAGGAAGGAAGGGAGGGAGGAAAGTGGGGAACAAGGGAGGGAGGGAGGAAGGAAGGTGGGGACCAAAGGAAGCACAGTGAGCCATGGCCACAGGTCGCCCCTTGGAAGAGGCGATCTGGGTGACCTTGCACCCCCCAAGCTCCCCAGTATGGGGCAAAGGAGAGGGAGGAAGGGGCAGGCCAGGCAGCTATGGGCCACTCAGAATGGCCTGATGGGCCGGATTTGGCCCCCAGGCCGGACTTTGGGCAGGCCTGTTGTATGGATTCACTCCTTAGGCGATTCTGTTAAGCAAATTTCCCCTATCGCCAGAAGTTTTTATGCTGTACAGATTTTATGTTATACAAGGATCCATTGTACTGTAAATCAAAAGCAAAGATTATGTTGTACAGATTTTCTGTTATACGAAGATCCATTGTACTGTAAATCAAAAGCAAATATTATTGTCTAATGCTGCCTTCTCAGGATGTGCCCAAAGTAAGCCATCATTCAACATTCAAGATAGTTCAAGCCTGATTTGATCTAGGGCCCACTTTTTGGTCTTTCTGGCAATCCAGGGTATCAGATATATTGTTGTGTACTGCACAACAAAAATGTATGTGTGTATTTCGTTCATTACTATCCCACTTTTATATCAGGCCAACAAAAAAATTGCAAGTATCATGACATGTCTGAGACAAATTAAAATGTTACATTTTCCCCATTATTGGTATTAGAATACATTCATAACAACCATTCTGAGGGGAACAATACAAGCAAAAGGAAAAAAGGAAAACAGGGTACAAGCACTACAGATTCCTTCTCAAGTGTTACAAATTGAATCTCTAACCTGATACAGAAAGACAGCCCTAAGGCAACTGGTCTTTTGTCTACTAGCAGCTGCCCTCCATATTATACCCATATAGATGTTCCAAAAACTGGCTGGACAGCTCAGTGATTTAGATACAGAGTTCAAGGTTCGCAGCTTGATTCCATGGTGTGCAACCCAGAAGAGCCAGCCAATGTGACCTTAGGCAAACTGCACAGACCCAGTGCATCCCCAGAAGAGGAGAATGGTAAACCATTTCTGGAGGTCATGCTAGGTTAGAAATCCACTTGACATCATGTACTTATTATTATAAAACTGCCCAAGGCAAATTGAAGTATCACGTCCTTTTAAAACCCCTGCCAACAATTTTGAGAAAAGCAATATAATCCAAGAGCAAAACATGACCCATAAAAATTGCAGTCCACACATATACAGTGGTACCTTGTATAAAGGAATTATTTCGTTTCAAATGAAATCATGTTAAACAAATTTTCCTTTATACTAATTTCCCATAGGAATGCATTGAAAACAGAGTAATCCCTAATCACGACACTTTTTATGTTGTACGGATTCATCCCATAGGCAATTATGTTAAGCAAATTTTCCCTATCTCTGGAATTTTTTACGTTGTACAGATTTATACAAGGGTCCACTGCAATGGGAAAAAGGAGGTGACCAAATGTTCACAAATCAAGAACAAGCATGGCAGAAGTCTTTCCTAGATTAGAAAGACTGTCTGTCATGCTTGTTCTTGATTTGTGAACATTGTTCTTGAGTGTAGCACTCATGTGCTACACCCAAGAATGTCCCCTTCTGCATGGTTATAAGCCCAACCTCACCATGGAGGCAGATGTGAGATATATCTGTTGACAGAAACAGATGAAAGTGGATGATGTATATGGGAGCAGCTGCTTCCCATAGAATTCTGTGTCCAAGTCCTTTCAATGTCGTGAAAAAGAGAGTAATCAAAATATGTAGTTTAGTGTTTTCCAACCTTGGGTAACCCAGTTGTTCTTGGACTGCAACTCCCAGTAACCCTGACTAGCACATCTGGTAGCGAAGCCTTCTATTACACAAGGTTGGAAAACACTGATATATCAAATGGCTTCTTAGCAAGTCCATGGTTTTCAAGGTGTTGCCTTTACTCCTAAGGCAAACAGCCAAGACAGGAATCTACTAGCTACTTTTTCTTTCTTTCTGCCATCATCACAGCAAAGCAGCAAGGCGTAATAAATAAAGATTAGAGATGGGCACAAAATGGTTCATCCCAGCTCATCGAGGGAGTAGCACAGGTACTGCTGCTGCTGCCCCCCAGCCTAATCTGGCTCAATCAGCCACTCATCAGGACCAGTGTGCCTGGTTGATCTTCCAGTCCCACCAACAGCTCGGGCTTCTCTAGCTTGTCCTCTTGGCTGATCTCCCACTCATATGAAAGGGAATGGCAAAGAAGTCTGTGCTGTTGCTCATGACTGGGAGATTAGCCAAGAAGGTGAGCGGCTAAGGAGGCTAGGATGGTGCCGTGGCCTTTATAGACTGGGGTGAATCTGCCTGCAAGTTCAGAGTGAAGTTACTTTCTTGCAATCAAGAGATGAAGGCAGAATCTTATCTGCTCTGTTTGTGAGTAACTCCATATAAAATCTAGCAAAGAACAAATCGGTTAAATGGAAAACGGCTTCAGGATCCAGCAAATGGCTCCAGTGCAACAGGTGTTTTAATTCTGATAAACATACAAATCAAAGTTTAGATTGAAAACCACAGGAGCCCCTTTACAAGCTGTTCTGAGAATGGTCCTGAACTTGATGAGACAGTGTTTTGACCCCTAAAGACACCTCACCAATAAAAGTGGGCACGTACGAAAAGATTTCTCTGCTCCGACACGCAAGCAAAAAGACCAGCACTTTTCTTAATCAGTAACAGCATTTGCAAAACAGCGAAAACATTTTTCAACCTCCACCCCCAGCATTTGGAAACAAGCCAAACAATCTGAATTGTTCATTTAAAAACTGTGCATATTGCACACTGTTTTGTTGTGCCAGACTCTACAAAAGGTGCTTCAAGGTAAAATGTGCATTAGAAATCCCATTATGTTTTCCAGACCTGAAGGGCGAAAATTCAACTGTGAAAATGAAGTAAGCACTTACATCGCTAGTTCTCCGTTTTCTATGGCAGAAAGGTACAGTAGTAAAATTGATCTGTTAAATTAACCATGTGCTCAACAAGCCATTTGAGAAAGCATTATAATTTTTTATACCAAGCACTGTTCTAATAAAGATGATTGAGGGTCTGGAAGAGATGTTTTACGAGGAGCGGCTTAGGGAGCTGGCAATGTTTAGCCTTACAAAAAGAAGACTGAGATAGCTATGTTTAAATATATGAAAGGATGTCACATTGAAGAAGGGCCTGCTCCTCGTAAGACATTTCCTCCAGACCCTCAATCATCCGGTCGCCCTCCTCTGGACCCGTTCAAGATTGACAACATCCTTTTTAAATTGAGGTGCACAGAACTGGACACAGTAATCCAGATGGGGTCTGACCCTAGAACAATCACCAGCTCGCAAAGGAACAGCTGACAGCAGCATTATATTTAGCCTAATTCTCATTTAATGTTGTCCCTTGTTACCCTGCTGCTAATTAATCAACACATGTTTTGTACAGGCAATCCATTCCGCTTTCCAAAATGGCTTCGCTGCTAAGAACTCTCTCTTTTCCTCTTGGTCCCCAACACTTATAAATTTGAAGCAACATGCCAAAATATGAGAATGAGCAGGGAGGTGAGGAGAGACAACTAAAAGGAGAGAACAGTTGGGCTTCAGAATCGGGCACTCATCAGTGACAGGGATTAATTTAGGAAATGAGCAAGCTGTTTCTGCATAGGTACACAAAGTACAGGGGAGAGAGAGAGAGAGAGAGAGAGAGAGAGAGAGAGAGAGAGAGAGAGAGAGAGAGAGAGAGAGAGAGAGAGAGAGAGAGAGAGAGAAGAGACAACAAATGCATGGGGGTGGAAGGATTCCTCTAAATCAGGGGTCCTCAAAGTTTTCAAACAGCGGGCCGGTCCACACCACCCAGACACCACTGGGGGCCGGATCACAGTCCAAAAGCATGGGGCAATTGGGAAGGATCCGGCCCCAGGGCCTTAGGTTCTGCTCTAAATGGACTGAGGAAAAATGGAATTTATATATTTTTAAAAATAATTCAATCAGATATACTGGTGAGTAGAGATGGGCACAACCAGGAAAAATTACGTTTCGAGTTGTCGTGTGTCGGAGCCGGCCCGTTTCGGCTCGTTTCCGTTTTTCGCGAAATTTTTCAAAAATTTGTCATTTCGTTTGTCGTTTTTTCGTCTGTCATTAGTACTGGTTTTGGGGGGGGCTCCTGGAGGCACCTCTCTGGGGTGGGTGCATCCTCTGGCCCGCCATGAAGGGAAAGCGGGCTCCTGGAGGCACCTCTCTGGGGTGGGTGCCTCCTCTGGCCCGCTACAAAATGGCATGCATAGCCAATTGGATATGCATACCATTAAGTTGCAGTTGCACTGCAGTAGCAGGCAGAGGCACCTCTCTTTCGGGTGCCTCTGTGACTCACTGCCTGCGGTGCATTTGGGCTGGGGAACGAAGTGAGAGAGGACCCCTACGGGCGCCCTGTGACTCACTAAGAAGGGAAGTGTATTTGCAAAATAAAGAGTACACATCTGGCTTACTGGTTAGGGGTTAGCGCAAGGGCTAGGCTTAGGTTTACGGGTAAGGTTAGGGTGAGTTACTGGGGTGCACCTCTGGGTGCCTCTCTGACCCACTAAGAAGGACAGTGTACTGGCGTATGGGTTCGGGTTAGGGTTCGGGTTTGGGTTCGGGCTAGGGTTAGTGGGCTTTTTATGCCCGACTGGCACATCCCAGAAGTCTCGGTCAAAACCTGGCCAAGTGGCCATGCAATTGGTGGAATGGCTCCAAAAATTTGCATGGTCCACTCCCATGGCCAGCCCATCATTGTGCAGGTGTAAAAAAATAAAAATAAAAATAAAATAAAATAAAATCAATGGAGAGTTTTTGTTGCAAGAAAAACCCACTGCTGCTACTGAAAAAATTCAGGCAGTTTTAAAATAGCTATTTTCGCATGTTTCTGTGGTGCTTTGGTGTGTTTTTGGACCACGCGATTTCAAAATAAATATTGCGGTCGCCCCATTTGGATCCCCCCCCGCACTGCGTGGCATGGCGAGTTGGCGAGACGACGAGGATGCGCGCAACCCAGGAGAGGAGAGGGGGGGAGGCCGGGGACCCCCCCCCAGAAACCACCCCTCTGGTAGGTGCCCTCACTGAGGCAGGCATATTTCCCCCTGCTTTTTTGGCCGGGAATCGGGGTTTTTTTATTTTTAAAACTTTTTTTCTGTGCCGCGCCGCTTGGCGAGTTGTCGTGGCGACTCGACGAGGATGCACACTTTGCGCAGCCCAGGAGAGGAGGGGGGAGCCCCCCCCCAGAAACCACCCCTCTGGTAGGTGCCCTCACTCAGGCAGGCATATTTTCGCCTGCTTTTTTTGCTGGGAATCGGGTTTTTTTTATTTTTAAAACTTTTTTCCTGTGCCGCTTGGCATCGCGCGATCGCTGCGATGCCAGGAACGACCACGACAAATCAGACCCAATTTTTCTTTAGTCGGTTCGAGTTCGAGTTCTGGCTGAGTAATTGTCGTTACCGTTTCCGTTACGTAACGGAAATGAGAAACGGAAACGGAAACGAGAATTTCGCCAAGTCGTGCCCATGTCTACTGGTGAGTTTTAAAAAGGGTAGATTGGGAAATTACTAGAAAGAAAAGTGGTATGATTATACTGTATTTCAAATGGGCTAAAGAAGAAAAGGTACCTAAAGCAACATGGGATAAATGTAAAAAAGAAAAGATGGATTGGCTCCATATATAAACAAAGTAAAAGGGTATAAGGGGAAGCTGTTGATGTACAGGTGAGGCATATGATATGACTTAGTTTGCATGGAAAGTTGAAAAATTGCTTGCTTTTTGGCTCCAGGGGCTGGGAAGGGGGGTGATGAAAAATTAGGATCAATAATTACAAATTTGTATGTATTATGTATTGTATTGTTTTAAAAATTAATAAAAGTAAGTAAAAAAATGCAGATGACCAAGTTTGGTCTGGATCAATGACAGGGAAGGTTTAGATTTCTCTAATAAGATGGCAAGCTTTTGCCAGCATGACAGATGGAGATGTGTGAGGAATAGACAGGGCAGTCTTTTTTAAAAAGCTTGACACGAGTATTACACCTGAAGCTGGGGTGTTTCTGACCTCCTCACCCACACCCCCACCCCCTGGAAATGATTCCTACCTTTGTGGGTGGAATGCAAAAGGCTGAAGTGGTCTTGTATGCACATTTAGGTCTGGCCACTTACTGAAGCCTTGGTAGCACAAGAGTTGCCATCAAGAAATTTGGTAAGCACATCCAGCCAAATATGGGAATGGGACTTTCATGCATTCCTTTTTGGTATCCTTTTAGCCCTTGCTCAAGTTTCGGGCATCACCACAGTGTAATCATCATGCATCCAACCAATCAAGCATCCAACCAATTCTAGTCTAAATACAAGTTTGGAAAATTACTTGATGGACTACAGTGTCCAGAATTCCCCAGATGGTTGGAAACATCTCTGATACATAGTTCCAACACTCACCAGCAAAGCTGTGGTCTGGATGCACTCCTTCTTGAATCAGCACTATAGTCATAGATGTTGAAGTCTATATGACAACAATGGCAAACCTTTTCGAGACCGAGTGCCCAAACTGTGATTCAAAATCCACTTATTTTTCGCAAAGTGCCAATATGGCAATTTAACCAGAATACAGTGGTACCCCGGGTTACAAATGCTTTGGGTGCTACTCTTTGGGGAAGCAAGCATCAGAGAGCAGGCTTTTGAATTTCCCAGGGCCACAGCACCCTTGCTGTGTCCATGGGAAATTTAAAAGCCTGCTCTTTGATCCTCGCTTTCCCGAAGAGTAACACCCCATCCGCTTCTCTGCCCTGGCCAGAGAGGCGGATGGGATGCTACACCGTTGGGAAAGCCGGGGGGGGGGCAGTGGTGGTGACTTGTGGGCTCCTTCATAGCCCCAGTTTATTCTCCAACCATGCCACTCTGGTCATTCTAAAAGCAACGTGGCTGGAGAGTAAATTGGGGCTACGAAGGAGCCCAGAAAATGCTGCCTCCCCTTTGCCTGACTCTCTTCCCAGAGCCTTTTCAGATGTCTTGAAGTGGCTCCATGAAGAGAGCCCTGCGAAGAGGAGGCAGCTGTTTGTGAGCTCATTTGTAGCCCCAGTTTACTCTCCAGTGACACCAGTTTTGGAGTGCCCAGAGCGGCATGGCTGGACAGTAAACTGGGGCTACAAACGAGCCCACAAACGGCTGCCTCCCCTTTGCCTAGCTTTCTCCACAGAACACAGTGGCGTGCTCTGAGTGGAGGGGAAAGCGCTGTGGCTGTGAAGGGGCAATGTTGGGTGCCCACAGAAAGGGCTCCGTGTGCCACCTTTGGCATCCATGCCATAGATTCACCAACACTGCTATATGACTACTCCTAGTAGCTGAAGATTCAGGGTGCCTACACAGCATCTGCCCTACTGTTTGGTTTTTTTATGGAGACAGGCTGGTTTGATGGTTCTGCCAGGAACCAGATGATGTAAATGCTGGTACAAAGTAGCTTGGCCCCAGATAATTCCTAGCTGCACCTTTCTGAGTCCCTGTAATATCTACTTTTTTTTTTTTAACCTGCGGGTAAGATTACTGTTTTGGTTCATTTCCAGCATGTGTGATGACTGGGATTGAACCAAAGTGGAGCTTGTATATTTCCTTTCCACTTTCCATTTCCAAATACTGTGAGGTGGTTTAATAAGACAGCCTGGCCACTTCATGATATTAGGGAATTAAAATCTTCCTCTGCTCCTCCTTTGAGAGAAAGAGGAAGGAAGCAATACATAAAATTACAGGAACAGGTTTAAAAAGTCAACTACTGGCAAATGTTTGAACTATCAGTACTTCCTGGGGGGGGGGGGGGGAGGACCTCTTCAAAATAAATCATCCATTGCAGGTAGAGATATTCTTTTCCTCTCATCTCAAAGTAAGAAGCGCTATTAGCGTATGTGTTGTTCACCTTCCCATTGACCACACTTAGGGAAAATTCAGCTGCTAACATAAATTGTTATTATTGCTGAATGGCTACAAAGATTCTTGCTCTTCACTTTCATTTCTATTGCCTTTTATAAAGACGAAAAGTGTTTGGCAGAATAGCAAGAGCCCATTGTGATGGAAAAGCTGTAATGGCTTAAGAGTTACCCAAGGATTCCAGCTATGCCTTCTCCAAAATAGGCAGAAGCAAGTGCTGTTCTATAATAATAATAATAATAATAATAATAATAATAATAATAATAATAATAATAATAATAATAATAATAATAATAATAATAATAATAATACTAACAACTACTACTACTACTACTACTACTACTACTACTACTACTACTACTTTATTTTTTTGCCTCCTTTCTCCCCGAAGGGACATTGGCACATTCTCAGCTTCTGTTTTACGTAAATTCCCTGGGAAATGAATAAAATAGAATCATTTTCATAATGTTGATCTTACACCGTTTAACAACGAAGATTTTCCTTCGGATTTCCTGGAATCCTTCTGAAGTTTTGCCACCTACTTTAAGAGTCTTTTTCCCAGTGTTGGCAGGAAAATAGAGATATTAAGAGACTGTGCAGTTGGGTGAGTCAAAACGTTGGTCCTACTTAATAATTATGAATTGCATATAGGTTGGTACATTATTGGACCGCTGTATAATACTGGTACAATTTATCCAATTCCCTTGTATAGTATTTAAAGGTTCTTCCTCTGGCAAGCTCTTAATGTGACAAAATCCTTTATAGACTTTATCCTTTATATATGATGAGGTGGCAATCAAGTGCCCCTCCCCAAGGTGTGTGTGAAATGTGGTGGGGCGGGGGCTAGCATTCCTATTTTTTTGCATTTCTGAAATGTTTTTGGATTCAGGAGTTCCGTTCCCTTGTGCTCTTTAGCAGGTATAGGGGCATTTGAGCCAATATCCTGGGAAACTCCATCTCTTCTTTATTTTTGATTGGTCACTTGAGGGAGAGTAGGGCATCTTATATTTAAAAAATAAATCCTGTAAGAATGAATGGAGGTATCATGGGAATGGGTGTGGCTCTCTAAGGTCTAGGGTCAGGAGTTCTCTGAAACTCTAGAGAATTAACAACCCTGATGTAAGCTCTACACATCAGATGTGAGGAGGGGGGAGATAGGAATTCCACCCTCACTAGCCATTCTTATTACCCACTAGTACAGTGGTGGTGAACCTTCGGCACTCCAGATGTTTTGGACCACAATCCCCAGAATTCCGAGCCTAGACTGCCAATGACAAAGGACTGGGGAGTTGTGGTCCAGAACATCTGGAGTGACAAAGGTTCACCATCACTGCACTAGTACATATTTATTTTATTTATTTTGAATATTTTTACCCCACCTTTTTCCTTGGAGAAGGACCCAAGGTGGCTTACAATAATGAGGGACAATATACAGCCCAGAACATTCAAAATATATGCAGGCTTAAGAACAGGCATCTTAATTAGAAAAGGCATCTTACATCATTAAAAGGCAACATTAAAACTAAAAAGAGCACACAAACAATTAAAAGAAAAGAAAAAAATCCAGAAGGAGGGATGGAAACTAATATGGAAAACACATGTGTACTTAGGAAGTCAGTCAATGCAATCATATATGGTAATCCATCTAAAAAGTCACACAACAGGTAGTCCATCATTCAAGGAAAGCTTGCCTGAAGAGGAAGGATATGGATGATAACTCCCTGCACGGGGGCAGTACTTTCTTGATCCATGCAGCTCTGTGTGAGATTTTATAACCTTGGTGGTGACGGTGGTTCTACAAGAGGCTAAATGGGTTCCGAAAAATCTTGTGGAAATCTTTTCTAGTCAACAGTTTGCAGAGCCAGATGCACTCTAAGTTCAGAAGGTGCCAGGAAGAGAAGAAAGGGAGAATGAAGCTACTAGGACAGTGATGGCGAACCTTTTAGAGACCGAGTGCCCAAAATGCGATTCAAAAACCACTAATTTTTCGCAAAGTGCCAATACAGCCATTTAACCTGGATACAGGTGGCTGTGAAGGGGCGATGTCGGGTGACCACAAAAAGGGCTCCGAGTGCCACCTTTGGCACCCGTGCCACAACTTCGCCAACACTGTACTAGGACTATCACCTTCCCTAGGTGTAGAGTGCAAGGGCAGGATGAACAAAATTAATGGCGTCAATTAAAATAAAATAAAAAATACATGATACAGTATCTTGTAATGGGAGGAGATACAGGATAATTACAATCAAATAGTCTTTAAAAATAGTCTTTATATAGTACCAAGTGGCAGACGCAAAGGCAGCAACCGTCTATCAACCTGTCTCTTACCTTCCACAAAGGGGCTGAGAACAGATCACAACTTTGCCCACCCCTTTTCTTGTTGTTTATATTTATTCAACTTAAAATCAGTCTGAAGGCTTTAATTTACTAGCTAAGCTAGTTAGTGGCAGAGATATAAGAAAATCAAAAGCGGTGTTTGTCAATAGCCCGTGAATTGGCCAGGGGCAGGCACGTTAAGGCTACACATGGGTTAGTTGTTTGTTATGATCCAGCCTGCCTTTGGTGTTACTCATCCAAGAAATCCACCTTCTCTCTCTCTCTCTCTCTCTGATCTTCCTTTTACTGATGTATCCCAGTATATTTGTCCTAATGTATTATTCATCCAAGATATGAGAGATTATGCTTCTTAATAAATTCTATTTCATTTTGCTTTCCTGCCCAGTGAGATAGCTCTTCCTTCTTTATTCTATGAATCAATGAGATGTGAACAGTTCTTCTGAATGCCGGTATTTCAAAAGCATTTATCATGTTGAGCATCTTCTTTTTAATAGTCCAAGTCTCACACAAAATAGGAGGATTATCATGTTTAACACTTGAACATCCTCAGTTTCATAAGCAATATGGAACTGTTTGTTATGCGACATTTTCTTCAACTTCACATAAGTAATGAAAACACAACAAAGAATGATAAATTACCTTAGGAAAGTTAGATCACTTGAACGTTATTACCTCTTGACACAAAACTCGCTTTTTCCATTCATGTATTTTTCTAAACACTGAAGAATGGGTTTTTATAATATGTATTGCGGAAATCTCTCAGAGAATCCTGTTGTCCTCCTGATAACTCACATACAAGGGTAAAAGCAAGCTGAAGGTTTTGAAATATTAATCCTAATACGGTGGTACCTCTACTTCAGAATTTAATCCATTCCAACGGCATGCTCGTGAGTCAGGCACATCCAAACTTCGGCCCTCCTTATGTTTTGGACCACAACTCCCAGAATTCCAAGCCTGTATTTCCATTGGCAAAAGGACTGTGGGAGTTGTGGTCCAAAACATCTGGAGGACCAAAGTTTGGACGTGCCCGCCGTAAGTCAATCTGCTCGTAAGTAGAGCCGCTCGTAAGTAGAGGTACCACTGTAGATGGCTAGAACTGGAGCTGAAATTTGGGCCATGCCTTCTTTCCCCCACATCAGGAAAAGGCACCATGCCCATGGTTTTTTTATTTTTATTTCACTAGCTTGTTATGACAATGATGTAGCGATCTACAGTCTTCTGTGGCATCATGTTACCAGCTAAGCAAAAGATGTTGCCACTTTCTTTGAGGATAAATCCACTGCTACTCCTTCCTACAGCAGAGCCTTTGGACTCAAAGGCGTTTATGTTAGTTGTGAGAAACAACTCGAAAGACAGAACAGATGCTATGTTTAAATTTAGCATGCTGACAATAACGTGCTATTAGTCGGTGGACTTGTATTTGTATGGCGTTGGTCTGGAAGTTTGTCTGGAAGCTGGCACTAATTGTGCTCACCAAAGGGCTACAACAGAATGACCATGGCAAGTTAAAATGAGGTTCCTGCTCCCCAGAATCCAGATCATTCAACATAGATGTAGTTTGAAATTTCCTTTTTTTTAAAAAAGGCCAATTCCCACCTCTGTCGGCAGTCTTCAGTAGTTAGTACTGAAGACAGGAATCCATATATTCCTTCCACTTCATTCTCCTGTATAATTTTGCTATACTATCCAGCAGATTTGCCTCTTTCACAATGGTGCCCTTAATAACAGGCATTAAACGGCACTGCCATAAGGGAAATGGAAAAAATGGAAGACTGGATGCAGCTACTCTTGAAGAAAACACTCATCTGCAGTTCTCACAATTAAAGTAAATATGCTGTAATTTTGATGCTGGGTTTTCACCAAGCAGGAGCGCTACCACTAAAAGGAACAGGGAAGAAAGCCTTAGGAAGAAAATTGCTTGGGACATCTGGAAATTATGGTTCTCCTAATAGCCATTGTACCAAATGTAGCCTGAAGGGTGGGTCTCAAGAGCAGACAGGCTGATATAGTAATAGATACACAACACCCAAACATGTGATGTGCAGAGCAGAACCTGAAGCTCACTGGTTTTATATGGAACATTTCAGCCCTTGGATGCAGATGTTTAGATGTCTCTCATTTCTTTTCTTTCTGAGTACTTCAATACAGAAGGCCGAGATGCCCTGAGCACATCTGATCTTGCCTGATTTCGGAAGCTAAGCAGGGTCGGCCCTGGTTAGTACTTGGATGGGAGACCACCGGGGAGTACCAGGTGCTGTAGGCGCCTGGAGTAGGAACTGGCAAACCACTCCAGTATTCCTGCCAAGAAAACTCCATGGACATGGGATCACGGAAAATCGGTCACAACTGTAATAACATCACACACACACACACACACACACACACACACACACACACACACACACACACACACACACACACACACACACACACACACACACACACACACCTCAATACTGAAGTCTACTGTATTGAGTAGTCAATAAAAAGTGTTTTTGCATTTGTTCTCAAAGGACATCCTCTGGTGCCTTGCAGGAAAACCAAGTACCGTATAAGTCGAACCGAGTATAAGTCGGGGCCCCTAATTTAACCCCTTGACTTCAATTCCTGGAAAGATCCTAGAGAAGATTATTAAACAGGCAGTCTGCAAATATTTAACAAACAATGCTGTCATTTCAAGAAGTCAACACGGGTTTCTTAAAAACAAGTCATGCCAGACTAATTTGATCTCTTTCTTTGATAGAATTACAGGCCTAGTGGATGAGGGGAATGCTGTGGATATTGTTTATCTGGACTTTAGTAAGGCCTTTGATAAGGTTCCCCATGGTATTCTTGCTAAGAAGTTAGTAGAAAGTGGGATAGATAGTGCTACTGTTAGGTGGATTTGTAATTGGTTGACTAATCGCACCCAAAGGGTGACCATAAATGGCCTCTCTTCAGCTTGGAGAGACCTGACCAGTGGGGTGCCCCAGGGTTCTGTTCTGGGTCCAGTGCTGTTCAATATCTTTATTAATGACTTGGAGGAAGGAATAGAGAGTATGCTAATTAAATTTGCAGATGATACCAAATTGGGAGGGGCTGCAAATTCCCTAGAGGATAGGTTGAAAATCCAAAAAGACCTTGACAGACTAGAGTGCTGGGCCAAAGCTAACGAAATGGATTTCAACAGAGGGAAATGTAGGGTACTACATTTAGGTAAAAAATAATGAATTGCACAAATATAAGATGGGGGATACTTGGCTGGAGGATAGTACCTGCGAAAGGGATCTGGGAGTCTTGGTGGATGACAAATTGAACATGAGTCAGCAGTGTGATGCGGCGGCCAGGAAAGCCAATTCGATTCTTGGTTGTATCAACAGAACCTTAGTGTCAAGATCAAGGGAAATGATAGTACCACTCTATTCTGCTCTTGTCAGACCCCACCTGGAGTACTGTGTCCAGTTCTGTGCCCCTCAATTTAAAAAGGATGTTGACAACCTCGAGCGGGTGCAGAGGAGGGCTACCAGGATGGTTGAGGGTCTGGAGGAAATGTCTTATGAGGAACGGCTTAGGGAACTGGGAATGTTTAGCCTCTCTAAAAGAAGAGTGAGAGGGGATATGATAGCTATGTTTAAATACTTAAAAGGATGTCATATTGAAGAGGGAACAGGTTTGTTTTCCATGGCTTCAGAGACTAGGATTCGGGGCAATGGTTTCAAACGACAGGAAAAGAGATTCCATTTGAACATTAGGAAGAACTTCATGACAGTTAGAGCTATTCGGCAGTGGAATATGCTGCCGCAGAGGGTGGTTGACTCTCTTTCTTTGGAGGTTTTTAAGCAGAAGCTGCATGGCCATCTGTCGGAAATATTGTGATGGGGGTTCCTGCATGGCACGGGGTTGGACTAGATGGCCCTTGGGGTCTCTTCCAACTCTATGATTCTATGATTCTATGAGTATAAGTCTAGGGTGGGAAATGCAGCAGGACCTGGCAGCTCCTCCTTTGTGAGCTGGGGGGAGTGGTGTGTGATGTTTAAAATGACTTTTAACCACTGAGGCAAGTGCTTGGGTCAGTGGCTAAAAGTCATTTTAAACGTCGCACGCCACTCCCCTGTGATGCAGAGGGGGGGGTGTCATGAGAAGCGGCACACAATGTTTAAAATGACGTTTAGCCACCGACCCAAGCACTTCCTCAGTGGCTAAAAGTATTGACCCGAATATAAGTCGAGGACCCCTTTTTTCAGCCCAAAATTAGGGCTGAAAAACTAGGCTTATATTCGAGTAACACATTTCAGATGAAGGCTGAAGCCCAGTGGTTATTATCAATCTGAGCAAATCCACTGAGAATTAATTGCTGAATAGTGAGCCAAAACAAATGTGAGCCCCATTGGTTCGCTGGCTCTGCTTTTCTTCGGACTGCCAACTGGATTAAGCAGTAAGCAGACCTAAGGTCTAAGGGTGTGAAATGCATTGGAAATATAAATGGTACACCCTGATGATTTGAATGGCAGTTGCAAAGAATGCTTTATGGGACTTTACAAGACTTGTGGTTGCACAACCCTTTACCCACATACTGAGTGAGATGTGGGAATCAGCTGCATTTTCCCCATACATGGTTTATTCAGAAAACCATTCCAAGTAATTCAATAGGCTTCATTGCTAGATAATTATAGGGGAGTTTTTGGTTCTATGATATTGGCAGAAGTCTTGTTGCTCAGCACTGTAAATCGTATCAGATTAGGCCCACTGATTGAGTGGGTATTTAATGAGTCAATTCCTATATGAGCCCCATTGGTTCAAATGGGCCTAATCTGGTTGCGTCTTAGATCCTTTTCACATGACCCCTAAGATCCGCTGGCCACTTAAATTCAGACCAGAGATCTTAGGGGCTTGTCGCTCTTCCTGTGTCCCCACCCCTCCGCACTTCCTGGCTGCTGGCTGCCTGAGGGGAGGGAGACAAAAAAGGAAGAAAAGAACTTGGCTCACCTCCGTTCTGCCTCTCGCTCTTGCCGCGGCAACATTCCAGTCTCTTAAGTAGCTCTTAAAGGGGCGGGAGCCAAAACAACAACAAACAGAAGCGAGGAGAGCCCCACACTCACTATCGTTACACCGCATCAAGGAATTTTCACCTCCAGAGAGCAGGTACTTGAAAGGTGCACTGGGACGCGCTAAAGTGGGCGTGGTCACACTTAATTTCCTGTAAACTCCGGAGCTGGTGGGGAAACATTTTTAAGCTCCGGAGCTGGGAGCCATTTGCCCCGGAGTTTAGGGGTCGTGTATAAACGCCCTTCAAATCAATTGAAATGATGGAGGCGTTAACTCACCAAATCCCCACTGATTCAGTGGGTCTGCCCGAGGGCAACTACGGGATTTGCAGCAGGATTTCTGCCAATAGGTTAACTCTCTTAACTTACCTTGGAAACATCAGGAGCATCTACATTGTTCTTCAGTTCACCTAGCAATCCAAAATGCACAGACTCTGAACACCCAAGTAGAGCTACTACTCACAGCAATGGAACACGTGAAGTGTATTCATATTCTCAGAATAACAATGATGTACCAATTGATGTATCATTCATATACACAGGGATGGCTCCCTCATTGCAATCCATTGAAAGGCAGCCCTGGACATAAGTATGTTCTTGCCCTATAGTCTTGAAGGCATTGCTAACAGTATGTATTTCACCTTAAGGAGATGAGCCTTTACACTGGCAATGAAAGGGCTGGACTCTGGCGTCTTCTTTGTCTGCAATTAGCAATTTATTTATTTATTTACCACCTAGTTGCAGTCCTTCCTCAAAATTTCAAACTATTATATTGAATTATATGCACTGAAGGCTTGTAGCTGTTTTCAGTGGGAATGCAAATCTGCTCCAGGTTTTAAGTTGAGCTTTAAAAGATGCTGAGCCCATTATGGAATTGGGAATTCAGCACTTTGGTTAGCTCCTGTAAAGTCTGGATTTACAGGGTCTGATGCAGAGGTGCTGTCCTACTGACATCACCACAGCTATCATTGGTTTCTCCATTGGTTAGACCACTGTACAAGGGTACCAATGGCTATCATTATGGATGCCTAAGGGCAACCTCCAGGTTGGAGAGATAGGCAGGGTATTTCTCCATGCCATTTGCAGGGAATCATAAGCAGGTGAAGACATCTGCTTGGGAATACCCTGAAAGAAATGGTGAGCCACTGTGTGAGACAGAATGCTGGGCTGGATGGGCTGTGGCCTGTTCCAGCAAGGCTGTTCTTATATGTCTTCCTTCAAGATGTCTACTCTGGTTGGCAGTGACTTTTCACGATCTTAGGTAGAAGAGGACACCTGGAACATCCTTTTTAGAAAGCATATGTCTGCTAATAAACTAAAGATGTTGGTGTAGAGCACTTATTCAAAACCTCTGGCCCTGGTTCCAGAACTGAGTTCCAGAATTCCTGCCTAGTGGTCCTTTTGGTTGGAGCTTCTGTGGTTTCAAGAAGCAACAAGCAAAAGGTAGCAAAACGTAGTGGCAGAAGCAAGATTCAACTTTATGTCAACTTTTCCAATCTGCAGCTCACTCTCTTAGAGCCTCTCCACTCTGGTTATGATATATGCCTCCCTGATAGCCCTGCTTGACCTGGAGGGGTGGAAAAATGCATGTGCTTCTGTTTCTTCTTAAAGTATTCATTCCTTCCTCTTTAAAATAAGGACTGCATGCTTCTGCCACAGGGCTCGGGCATGCAATCATTTTGGGGGTTGCATAAGAAGCCTTACAAGACTTCTGCAATCTTGATTTAAACTGTATTTTGTCCCTATTGTATAGTGCTTATGATTGTGGCCAAAGAATGGCTGTACCAGAGCCCACCTAACTGACTGGGCTACTGTATTATCTAATAATACAAATTGTGTGTCATCAAGTCAGTTTAGGCTTACAATGACCCATTTCAGAATTTTCGAGGTAAAATGCATTCGAAGATGTATTTTTTTTTATTTTAAATTGTTTGTTAATTGTAGTTATCTGTCTGTCTGTTTGAGTTGTTTGAATTGATGATTTATTTTGTTGTGAACCGCCCAGAGTTCCTTCGGGAAGACGGGCGGTATACAAGCCTCATAATAAATAATAAATAAATAATAATAAGTCATTTACCATTACAGTAGGACCCCAGTATCCGCTGGTTTTGGTTCCAGGCCTTTCAGTGGATAATGAAAATCGTGGATAAGAGAGAACGCCTGCCCACCCACCTCCAAACTGCTGTTTCCTGACAGTAGCTTGCTTTATGACTGCTGTTTCGACACAGTAGCTTGCTTTATGGCTGTTGTTTGTGACAGTAGCTTGCTTTACAGATGATATTTGTGACAATAGCTTGCTTTACAGCTGCTGTTTGTGACAATAGCTTACTTTGTGGCTGCTGAATTATTTAATTTTTTTCCTCTGCCAACCGTGGATAACTGAATCAGTGGATAATGAATCAGCGGATATGGGGGTCCTACTGTATTAAATCATAACTGTCCATCTACAAAAGACCAGCTCTCCACAGAACCCAGGATTCTACTGCATGGAGTCATGATGGTACCACTGTTTCATGTTCAGATTACTTGACCACAGACAATCTCACCCTCCTTCCTGCATCATTTTGGTTTGAATCCTTCCTCTGACCTTTGTCTTACATATTAGATCCACTGTGAAGCTAAGTTACATCATCATCATCATCATCATCATCATCATCATGAAGAAGAAGATGAACTACAACTACAACTACAACTACAACTACAACTACAACTACTACAACAACAACAACTACTACTACAACTACTACTACTACTACTACTACTACTACTACTACTACTACTACTACTACTACTACTACTACTTTTCTGTCCCAGTGACCACTGGCAAACACTGTGGTCCAGATACAGTGGTACCTTGTATAAAGGAATTAATTCATTCCAAATGAAATTCTGTTAAGCAAATTTTCCTTTATACAAATTTCCCATAGGAATACATTGAAAGCAGAGTACAGTAACCCCCCACCAATCACGGGGGTTAGGGACCCCCCACCCGTGATGTACGAAAATCCGCAATATTCAGAAGCGGGTGGGGTGGGGGTGGGGCGATTGCGCAGCACGCCGGCAGCGGCAGGGGGATCTTACCTCCCGTCGCTGCCGCCCGCCTGCACGGCCCCAAGGCTTCTCTGGGGTGTGTGGGAGGGCCGCGCGGAGCGACCGGATCGCCCGCCACCGCCCACCCATGCACCCTGGAGGTTTCTCGGGGGTGCGTGGGAGGGCCGCGCGGAGCGACTGGATTGCCCGCTGCCACCCGCCCACGCATCCCAGAGGCTTCTCGGGGGTGCGTGGGAGGGCCGCATGGAGCGACCGGATCCCCCCCCCCGTCGCCCTCCCATGCAACCCGGAGGCTTTGTGGAGGTGCGGGGGGGATGGCGCGGAACAACCCGGTCACCCCCCGCCCCCGCCCCCCACGGTGCAGGTACTGCGGTCCCGTGATGTAGTGGGACCGCAATACCTGAACCGCGAAATGGCGGGGGGGGTCACTGTACTCCCTAATTGCGAACATCTTTATGTTGTACGGATTTGCCCCATAGGCGATTCTGTTAAGCAAATTTCTCCTATCTCTGGAATTTTTTAATGTTGTACAGATTTTATGTTATACACGCCGTTTGTTATGCGAGGGGCCACTGTACTTGTTTGCTGAAAACTCAAGAGGTTGGCCTTTATGGAAAACCTTGGTCATTCCTCACCTTGACAAATGCAATATTCTCTTCTCTCATCTTCCCTTATCTCACCTACTCTCTACTCGCATCCCTTTATGATTCTGCTGCTAAATTAATTCTTCATTTGCATCACTCTGATCACATGACTTTATTTAATTCTCTACAAATGCCACTGTACTTGCTGCTAGCTTCTCACCTCTGTCTATTTATCCTGTTTCTCTGCTCATATAATCCAGCCCTTGTTTTTTTCTTCATTACTTTTATGCCTATTCTTTCTCTCTTACTTAATTTTAACTTTCCCCTAAAACACTTTTATGAGTCTCTCTCTCTCTCTCTCTTGCTTCCTATTAAACATTTGCCTTTAACCTTACCATTTGCATGAAACTTTGGATATAGTCATCCTATGCCCAACTTTGGACTCTTAATGAAGACCACCGTCATGTAAAAAGTGAAGTAATTTCCTATTCTTGCTGTTTATACCTGTCTCCATCTCTCTTTTTCTCTTATTTATTTATTTATTTATTATTTATTTGGAACACTTTTATACCGCTCCTTTTTCCACAATGGAACTCAGGGCGGTTTCCAGATTAAAAACAGTTAAAACAGCAAAACAGCAGACAACAACACATAAATAAAATGGCAGAGTAGCAAGAGAGGGTGAATGCTCGGCAGGGAGCAGCAGATCAAAAAAATAAATAAACAGAAATGAGGTCAACATATGCCTCCTTGAAAAGCAAAGTTTTTAATGCCTTTTTGAAGGTGGTCAGGGACTGTGCAAGGCGCAGCTCACTTGGAAGATGGTTCCATAGGGAGGGGCCAACAACCGAGAAGGTGCGGCTGAGAGTTACCGACTTCTGTGCCTCCCTAGGAGTGGCCACCCTGAGTGAGTGCGCCTGCGACAATCGAGTAGGTCTGGCCTCGGTTGATCTCTGGGAGATGCGCTCCGCCAGGTACTCAGGTCCCAAGCCATGAGGGTTTTGTAAACCAAAACCAAGACCTTGAATCTTATCCGGAGAGCAACGGGTAACCAATGCAAGCGCGCCAGAACTGGGGTGATATGATCATATTTATGGGCACCCACCACCAGTCTGGCCGATGCATTTAGCACCCACTGGAGTCTCTGGACAAGGGTCAAGGGCAACCCCACGTAGAGTGTGTTGCAGTAGTTGATCCTTGAAATCACGAGGGCCTGCACAACTGTTCTCATGGAGGTTTCATCAAGGTACAGGCAGATCTGGGTGATCCTGCGGAGTTGGAGAAAAGTGGCCCTGGAGACCGCCATCACCTGGGCTTCCAGGGAGAGGGCTGAATCCAGGACCATGCCCAGATTCCTGGCCCTGTTCGAAGGCTGGAGGGAAACAGCCCCCAGTCTAGGGAGGGGGCCATTGTACCTAGATGAGGGCGCCCCGAAGAACAGAACCTCGGTCTTCTCCGGGTTAAGCTTGAGCCTGTTTATCCTTGTCCATTCCAAGACCGCCTCCAGGCACAGAATGAGGGAGCGAACTGCCTCCACTGAAGAAGAAGAAAAGGAGAGATAGAGTTGTGTTTCATCAGCGTACTGATGACAGTGAACTCTAAATCTCCTGATGACCTCCGCCAGCGGCCTCATATAAACATTGAACAGCATAGGGGAGATTGCTGACCCCTGGGGCACCCCACATGGGAGTGTCCAAGGAGCCGACAAATCCTCCCCCAGCTGAACCCGCTGGGTCTGGCCACCAAGGAAGGAGCGGAGCCAGCAGAACACTGAGCCCCCAACTCCCGCCTCAGCGAGCCGGACCAGCAGGTTACCGTGGTCGACGGTATCAAAGGCAGCTGACAGATCAAGGAGAATCAACAGGGAGGAGCACCCCCTGTCGGCCTCCCTGAGTCTCGGTCCCGCAAAATGGCCTGAACCCAGACTGGAATGGATCAAGGATATGATTTTCCTCCAGGTAGGTCTGAAGCCGAACGGCGGCCACCCTCTCAACAACCACTTCCTCCTTTATGTACTCTATAGTTTTATTCATAATTTATAATATCATGAACTGCTGGATTTCTACAATGAGTCACTAAGCCAGTGGCAGACTTTACAGAGAACCAGCTTCAAACCCTGAACTGAGTTCTTCTCCATAAGAGAGCCAGTGAATCTGCCTGTCAGCAGAGCAATATAAATGAGTTTCCTACCCAGGCTGAGGTTTCATGAGCAACAAGGTTTGGAGTGTTTATGTATCCTTGCTTATTTTTCATTCTTGCTTGTTCCCTGGCTCTTTCCTATTTTCTGGGTTCTCCTTTGGTCCTAGAAATAATTCTACCTCCTCCCCCTCCTTCCTTGCCCACCAAAGGTTAGATGTTTTGTTGCTTCGAAACCAGTCTCCTGGTTTCTTTTCCAACATGTTCTTCACCTTTCTTCACCTTTATTTTATCATCCATGGTTGATTATATCATTATTTTTCTCACGTTGTGGGAGTATTCCAGCTTTCTGCATTTTTTTCTTGCTTTATGATTGCTCTGTCATTATCCTTCAGCTTAGTACATGTTTGTGTCACCCTCTCAATACAAGAAGACATTCTCAGCACCATATGACAAATCTGCATTTTCTTTCTTTTTTTCATGTTTTCAATTTACCTGCTACTCCTTAATTTTTTTTAAATGAACATTAAAGGAGTTGATCTTTTTTAGGTTATGTATTTCTGTATGTTGTTTGGATCACTACTGTATTTCCTTGTTTTCTTTTAAGAACTCTCTCTGGATCAAGCAAAGAGTTCAATTAATATAACAGAACTTAAGACTCAAACTAGATGTTATTCTTATTCTGTTATTTGCAGATACATTGAACTCTCTCAAGAGGTAAAAGATGTCGGTCATCGTATGTGATTATGTTTCCCAATAATGGATTTCACATATCCTATTTTTTTTTTTTAATTTAATGGGTGAAAATACTTCCAAGTATTGCAATATAGCTGGAATACTTGCAAGTCAAGGTGAATGAAATATTGAGAGGATATATTAGACACAGTGAGACACATAAATGGGCCACTGAATGAAAACGTCTGTACAAAAATCCAATCTCACTTACGTGAGTAGTGGTGAGATGCTACAAGACACTGGAAACCATTTTTCTCAATATGGTTGATGGCGACGCTAGACAAACAGACTGACTAAAGTAGAAGCAGGATTATTTATTTAGTTATTTATTATATTATATTATATTATATTATATTATATTATATTATATTATATTATATTATATTATATTATTATATTTCTATACCACCTGTCTTCTGAAGGAACTCCGGGCGGTTTACAATAAGTTAAAAACAGACAGAAAACACCAAAACAGAAAACCATACAAAATGAAGAAAGTTGTCAGCAAGACAGCGCAAAAAAAAAAAAAACCCTAATCCAGGTCGCCAAATGCCTCCCTAAAAGGCAAGGTTTTTAATGCTTTTTTGAAGGCGGGCAGGGACTGTGCAAGGAGCAACTCACTCGGAAGATGGTTCCAGAGCGAGGGGCCAGCCACCGAGAAGGCGCAGTTACGGGTGACTGATTTCCGCGCCTCCCTAGGCGTGGCCACTCAGCGTGAGAACGCCTGCAACATTCTAGTGGGATGGGCCTCAGTTGACCTTTGGGAGATACGCTCCGCCAGATATTCGGGTCCCAAGCCGTGGAGAGTTTTGTAAACCAAAACCAGGACCTTGAATCTTATCCGGAGGGCCACGGGCAGCCAATGATTAAAACTTGAATAGTAGCTTATATGCAATGTTTACATGGCATCACATGAACAAATGGGAAATAAACAGCAACAAGGTGTGACATTTTGGACTTATGTATTATTTTGTAAGAAAGGATGAGATAAAATGGTGTGCAGGGGACATGAGCATTTTGCAACACAGCTCACAGGAATAAAAAGCTGCTTTTCAATAGGGATGGTGAATAGTCCAGTTATAATAGGAGGGTTATTTATTTAGTTATTTATTTATTTAAAAGTATGTTTTACCCCACCTTTCTCCTTGGAAAAGGACCCAAGGTGGCTTACAGCAATGAGGGATAATATAGAGTCCCGTACAATTAAGACATGTTCAAGTATTGAGAACAAATAGTTGAAGGACATCTTACAGCATTAACAGACAACATTAGATTAAAACTACAAGGTTATAAGTAGTTATAAACACAAAGTCTATGTGAACCTGTAGATTCATATAAAAGACACATAATGGTGGGTTGCTTTATTATGTGACAAACAGGATTTATGAATCCACTGAGAAATAATGTAACAGAAGTGTTGAAAGGAAAATGGGGGTGAGCCAATACTCAGTGTGAAATTAAATGTTTAAAAAAGTGTGTTCCTTCAGATTGATCCATTCTCTAGTGTACAACAGGGTGGCTAAACAACTGGACTACCAGCCAAGCCCGTGTTAACCTCCCAACAGCCAAATATAAAAATAAAGCATGCCAAATCATAGAATAATTGGGTTGGGAGGGGCCTGTAAGGCCATCAATTCCAGCCCCCTGCTCAATACAAGAATCCAAATCAAAGCAAAATGGTTCTCCAATTTTCTCTTGGATCCTTCCAGTATTAGAGCACTCACCACCACTTCTCGAGGTAATTGGTTCCACTGTCATACTGCTCTAACGGTTAAGAAGTTTTTCCTGATATTCAGCATAGATCTGACTTCCTATAGCTAGAGTCCTTTATTATGTGTCCTGTGCTCTTGGATGTCTCAGAACAGATCCTGCCCCTCATCTATTTGAATACATTTCAAGTATTAGAAAAATCATATTTCCCTACAGTCTCTCCCCCCCAAAGTTGTTGTTGTTGTTGTTTAGTCGTGTCTGACTCTTTGTGACCCCATGGACCAGGGCTCGCCAGGCCTTCCTATCTTCCACTGCCTCCTAGAGTCTGGTCAAATCCATATTGGTTGCATCAATGACCCCGTCCAACAAACTCATTCTCTGCCATCCCCTTTTCCTTTTGTCTTCAATCTTTCCCAACATCAGGGATTTTTCCAAGGAGTCCTCTTGAAGGGTATTGATCAAGCATCTGTAGCTGTTTTAGTAACCCCCAGGCATTGACAATCCTCATGTATTCAATAGCAATGTATTCCGAGCTATATATATATAGCCACACAAGTGACACAAATTATATATTTAAAGATAGTGATATCCACTCAGCACTCCACATGTATCCACATGTATATTCTCATCGCATGTATATTCTCATGTCACAAGACGAACCTTGATTCCTTGCAAAACAAACTTTGGTCAAAGCCTTCCGGCAAGGCAGACCACTAAAAAGAGAGACATCCGTTGTAGATCTGGAATGTCTCTGAGCAAGCGCAATGAATCCAAGGACGTCAATTAAGTTGTAGCTGTATAGAGGCCAATTTATCTTACACATAGTTAATTAACATGTAGCCAGCCAAGAAAATCTTATCTCTGTTTCTCTCTTTGTGAGCTCACCTGGAGCGCCTCCCTGGCAAAGATGATACCAAGGACAGCCACTCCCAGCCTGTGTAAGTTAGATCAAACATGACAATTACGGACCCAAAGAATGCATTTAATTGGTGTCAGGAATACAAAATAAATTGCCAAAGATGTCAATTAATGTTTGATGTATGTAACAGATGTGTGTGACGTAAATTCGGACGGGCGGGGGGAAAGAAGAGTGATTGTGAGTCTATAAAATATACTGCATTTCCTTTGTTTGGTGGACTTCTCACTTGTTTTGCATCAAGTGAGATTTCTCTGGTTGTCAACCAAATAAATCTCTTTCCTGTCTTTGAGACCCAGACTGCTCATTGCATTTTGCAGTGCCTCTACCTGCAGGCAGTGGACCCGGTATTCCTGTTCCTTTCACTCTCTCCTCGTGAGCTGGCCAAAGTACTGGAGCCTCAGCTTCAAAATCTGTCCTTCCAGTGAACATTCAGGGTTGATTTATTTCAGGATGGATGGGTTTGATTTCCTTGCAGTCTATTTTTTTCAGTCCTTCCTCATACGGCTTGGTTTCCAGTCCCCTGATCATTTTTGCTGGGGTCCTCTGAACTTGCTCCAATTTATTGTTATCCTTCTTAAAGTGCACTACTCTAGATGAGGCCTAACCATAACCAGTGCTGAATAGAGCAAGACTAATACTACACAGCATTTGGAGCCTACACTTCTGTTAATGCAGCCTAAAATAGCATTTGCCTTTTTGTAAACTCTATTGCACTGTTGTCTCATATTCAGCTTTTGATCTACAGCAATTCAAAGTCCCTTCTCTCTTGTGGTACTACTCAGCCAGGTACCTCCCCCTCTATACAGTGGACCCTCGTATAACAAACGGTTTGTACAACATAAAATCTGTACGACATAAAAAATTCCAGAGATAGGGGAAATTTGCTTAACAGAATCACATACCCTGTATGGGGGGGAATCTGTACAACATAAAATGGTCGTGATTAGGGATTACTCCTTTTTCAATGCATTCCTATGGGAAATTTGTATAAAGGAAAATTTGTTTAACATAATTTCATTTGGAACGAACTAATTCCTTTATAAAAGGTATCACTGTTATCTTGTCACTCTGCATTTGGGGTTCCCTCAGATGTAGAACGTAGCACGTATCTTTCTTAAATTTCATTCTGTTGTTTTGTAAGATACGTAGTTCAGAGAAATTGTTGTTTTGTAAGATAGTTCAAGGAAATCATAGTTTTGGGCAAACAGGCCATTTTCATCACTTGAAAGAACATCTGTTCTGAAAGCATAAATGCATCACCTGGTTTTACCCTGAATCCCACAGACTGCCCTTTCCCCCCCATCAGTCATTGGAATTCTTTCTGCTCTCTTTCTTTTAACACTTGGTACTTCACTTTCGCAGGGAATCGTTAATATAGACTTGCAAAGAAGCAACATGAGACTGAATTATCAGCCAAGGTCTTAAAATTATTGGTCCTTTTGAGAAATCAATCTCCCTCAACAATCGCCATTGTCTGTCAACACCTGTGGAGCTATAATCATGGCCTCTAGCCAGAGAACAGTTCCTTGTGGTAATAAACTCTCAATTTAGGATTTTTTTAAAAAATAAATGGGTAGACAAAGAATCCGAATCAGATTTTTGCCTAATGGTCAGTTTTAAAATTCTCAGAATCCTGTCTGAAGCCAATATACACTTTACTTCCAGCTTCCTTTTAATATTGACTTTCACCAAAACCTTTTTCTTCCACATCAAATGGGATTTAAATGGATGGAATTTAAACTAATTATTAAAAATGAACAATTGAAGCAGGATCTTGCACAACTGATGAGAAAAGTATGGTTCACATCTTGTCTCAAAGCAGAGTCGGCTGCTTAGAGACTGTCCCATAGTGCTTAAAGCCCTCCTTGGCTGGTTTACAATTTAATTTTGCAGGCTAAGGATTGTCCTGGCTGGGCCCTCACTTGACTGACTGCAGAAGGATGGAAATGCTGAGGGGAAACTTGAGCCAGCTACCTGAATCTGTTGGGATCTAACTCAAGTTGTGAACAGTCTTAACTGCAGTGTGTGTGTTGTGTCGACCGACAGTCGTGACCGACTGACTCTTTGTGACCCCATGTCCATGGAGTTTTCTTGGCAGGAATACTGGAGTGGTTTGCCAATTCCTACTTCAGGTGCCTAAAGCACCAGGTATTCCCTGGTGGTCTCCCATCCAAGTGCTTAGGGCATCTAGGCAACTCTTGACTGCAGTACTATACAGTAGGACTCCCGTAGCCACTGATTCTGTTATCCACTGATTCAGTTATCCATGGATGGCAGAGGGAAAAAAATCAAATAAATAATTCAGCAGCCACAAAGCAAGCTACTGTCACAAACAGCAGCCATAAAGTAAGATACTATCATAAAACAGCAGCTGTAAAGCAAGCTACTGTTACGAAACAGCAGTTTTGGGAAATGTTAGTATTCTCTCTTATCCATGGTATTCATTAGCCACGGGAAGGTCTGGAACCAATCCCCAGTGGATACCGGGGTCCTACTGTACTTTAACCACTGTGCCACAAGGCTCTTACCATAAACTGACTACTGTATATTTCTGTTTATAAGATACCACCATGAATAAGATAAAAACCTGAAAATTACAGTTTCACAACTGCGCAGTTCTCACTTCACCTTACTTCCATGTATAAGACAACCCTCAATTTTTAGTCTAACAATTTTAGACAAAAATATAGCCTTCTACATGGCATTTAACCATAGCCAAACACGCACACATCTTCAATTCCTTGTGCCATCTGCAGCATCGGATGTTATCTAACTCAGTGGTTAGAACCTCTGATCTGAAGATAATCCAGATATGGGCTACCGAGTGACCTGACTCCCCCAAGCTAAAAGTGAGAAAGCACCACTGCATTCAGCAGTCAGAACAGCATGCCAAAGACGCGCCCACACCCAGCAGGCACTTTTAGGAGTTTATTGAGACCTTTAGGTAGAATAATTCCTAGTGGGACTTTCTCAGTAAGCGTTGGTCCTCCTTGTTTTCCCAAGCAGAAAAGACAGAAGCCAAAGCGTCAAGTGGGCTTCTAGATTCATTCAACCCATGTAGAAGCCAAGGCCATGTGGGTGACCAAAACAAGGGTGGAAGGACACAGTCAATAAGGACATGCAGATTGTTGACCTACATCCTGAAGATGGGGCAAAGTGGCATTTCAGGGCCTGAAAAGCGAACCCGGTGCCTGTGGGAAAATGATAGGAAGAAGAAGATATAAAATTTGGGGCAAGCTATGAGTCCCACCAGCCAAAAGCCACCAAGACTTGCTTTAGAAGGTTGTTCTAGGAAGTGCAATTGTTTAATGCATGTAAAAGAATTTGAATATTTGCAATTACTAAAAAAATGTGTGAATTTATATATTCTAGTAGTGGGCTGCTTCAAAGGAAGTTATTTTATTTATATCCAACCGTATTGTATATAAGAACATAAGAACATAAGAAGAGCCATGCTGGATCAGGCCAAGGGCCATCTAGTCCAGCTTCCTGTATCTCACAGTGGCCCACCAAATGCCTCTTGGAGTGCACAAGACTAGATATCTGTCTCCTGATACCACTCCCTTGCATCTGTCCCTTGATGTACCCTGCTTTTAAGCCTGGAGATGACACATCTCCATCATGGTTTGTAACCTGTGATGGACTTTTCATCCAGGAATTTATCCAATCCCCTTTTGAAGGCATCCAGGCCAGATGCCATCACCACATCCTGTGGCAGGGAGTTCCACAGACTAACAACACATTGGGTTAAAAAAATTCTTTTGTCTGTTCTCACTCTCCCAGCTCTCAATTTGAGTGTATGTCCCCTAGTTCTGGTATTTTGTGAGAGGGAGAAGAGCTTCCCTCTATCCACGTTACTCATGCTGGATATTAAAATATACAGTTCTGACCTAGGCATTACAACTCATTGTAACAATTTAAATATTCTCTTCAGTTACCTACTGAGATAATGGCATAAGTTTGATGCCTACATGGGGAACCATGTGGCTGGATAATCTGTTTTTTCCTCAGTGCATTTTCCTAATATAGATTGCCTCCTCTGTACAGCTTTCTTTAACAGTTTTACATATGGACATCTGAGAATGGGTGTTTGGAACCCAGGGGGCTGTTCTCATCTAGGTGGTATAGTGCCGTTTCACATACAGTTTCAGAAGGCTAGAATGTCCAGACACCTTCTACAGTAGGTGTTTTGTTATGGTTGGGGGGGGGGTAGAAGGACACCTTTTTGGTCTATAAAGATGGGTTTTGAAAAGTATAAGACATTTCTGCAAAATCTGCATTAGGAGACCCTGTTGGTAGTTAATAACCACATTAAAAAACATCAGGCAGCAGAGAAACTGTACAAAATTAAAATAACTGCTGTCTGGGTTATTCTCCCTAATGTCAAATCACCTCTAATGTGCTAACTGCAATGTAACCAGCATGATGTCCATGACATTTAGCCAGACTACATTATTATTCACTCAAAAAAGAATAGGTTTAATCTCAAGTGGCAGCATCTTCTGGATCTTAAATTGTCAGTGGTTCAGTTAGATCAGTGGTTCCCAAGCATTGGTAACAGCAGTTTCCAGACTCCTTCATTGCCAGGTATGCTGTCTGGGGTTGCTTAGAGTGGCAGTTCAAGATCACATGGGTTAACCAAGGTTTGGAACCACTGACTTAGAACATTATTCACTGGATCAACTTTTCCTGTGTTTAAATAAGTTCTTAATTGAGAATTTCTGCAGAGGTCAGAGTCTTAAGTAGAGATGGGCATGACGGGTTACAGAAGTGCTTTGTGCCAATCAAAGGTACAGCACCTCCTCCATCGCCAGCTGGCCCACTCGCCCTTCTTTGTGGCCTGCTGGGGCCCTCCTTCTCTGGGCAGGAGCTCGAGATGCCCTTCCCCACCTCTTTGGGCAGTCAACCACTCATTAGCAGTGTGGAAAGAATCGACCTCCTGCCTCCTCATCAGAATGGTCTGCTGCTGTCTAAGGAGACAGGAGGGGCAGCTGAACTCCTACCTGAATTGGTTCACTGCTAGAGAAGGAGAACCCCGGTAGCATGCAAAGAATGATGAGTGGGGCAGGTGAGGTGTGATTCAGCTAGAAGCACTTCATTGTGCTTCGTGCCCATCTCTAGTCTTAATATACTTTTCAAGCAGAGTAGTTCATGCTTGAACTACATGTCTGATCTAAAATGCTAGAGGAACTTTATATGGGCCTCTGACACCTCCAGCCCTTCTCTTTGGTTCGTACCTGAAGCTGACCTGAAGGGCATCTGCTTAAATAACCCATGGTTCTGCTGGTCTTTTCCAAATGGATGCCCAACTCATACTGCTTCTTCTTAATACAAGTCTCCATGGGAAAGTGAAGTAGGAAGTGCTAAACCAAAAGAACTGAAATAAGTCCATTGACTAAAGCAAGAACTAGATTCTGCAGGATTTAGGACCAAACAAATTTCTAAAGCAGGGGACAAGGGCTTTGGGTTGTGGTGCTGCCTAGACAGTTACATTGGCTACCCGTTGCCTCCCGGATAAGGTTCAAGGTACTGATTTTGATTTACAAAACCCTCCATGGCTTGGGACCAGCTTATCTGATGGAGCATATCATCCCAATATCTTCTTTGACCCAGCCCACTAGATCATCCCAGGTCCTCATGCTTAGAGTCACTACCCTGCGGCAAGCTCATAAGACCTCTACCCGGAACTGTGCATTTTCTGTGGCGGGTCCCACTTGGTGCAACCAGCTTCCCAGCGATATTATGACTGTGGAGCCCCTCTCGGTCTTTAGGAAGCAGTTAAAACTTGGCTCTTCCAGGCTGCTTTTGGTGAATAATGGTGGTTTATCTTATTCTCTTTTCCCTTCTTTTTTTGCTGCCATCGTATATCCCTTTCTAAAAATTGATTTTAATGTTTTGATGGGTCTGTTTTACATTTGTTTGTATAGCTGAATTATATGGATTTTCTTGTTGTGAACCTTCCAGAGTTCCTTCAGAAAGTTGGGCGGTAAATAAATAAATAAATAAATAAATAAATAAATAAATAAATAAATAAATAAATAGCACTGGAAGAAATCGGAAGCCCGCCTGGTGCTTTGGCTAGAAACCCAAGTTTCATCCCTCTGTTTTTAAACCCCTGTTTTTACTTCGGTTTCCCACTTGGGGAAAACTTGAATGAGAAGGGGTAAAGGAATGTTTAGCCTTTCAAAAAGAAGGCTGAGGGGGATATGATAGCTATGTTTAAATATTTGAAAGGATGTCATATTGAAGAGGGAACAGGTTTGTTTTCCATGGCTTCAGAGACTAGGACTTGGGGCAATGTTTTCAAACTACAAGAAGAGAGATTCCAATTGAACATTAGGAAGAACTTTTATGACAGTTAGAACTGTTCGGCAGTGGAATATGCTGCCACAAAGGAGGGTGGTGGAGTCTCCTTCTTTGGAGGTTTTTAAGCAGAGGCTGGATGGCCATCTGTCAGAGATATTGTGATGCGGTTCCTGCATGGCAGGGGGTTGGACTAGATGGCCCTTGAGGTCTCTTCCAACTCTATTATTCTACGATTCTATGAGTCAGTGGACTCCTGGAGGTGACTACACTGAGTATGTGGTTCCCTTGGCATACTGTCCTACATAGTAAATGGGATTGTGATTCTTCCTTTTACATGGGGAGGGGCATGGTTCCCTGGAGGTTGGTTCTGGCTCCTCTTCAGACTGGAGGTTCTCCTACATCGTAAGACACATCAGTATTATAATGCTCCATGCTGCTTATGGCAGTGTTTTTCAACCTTTTTTGGGCAAAGGCACACTTGTTTCATGAAAAAAATCACGAGGCACACCACCATTAGAAAATGTTAAAAAATTTAACTCTGTGCCTATATTGACTATATATAAAGTAATTTTTCAATTTTTCCCACGGCACACCAGGCAACATCTTGCGGCACACTAGTGTGCCGCGGAACAGTGGTTGAAAAACACTGGCTTATGGCATATAAGAACTGGACTACTGTGTACAGTTCTGGTCACCGTACCTCCAGAAGGATATTACAAAAATGGAAAAAGTGCAGAGGATAACTGCTTAATATTGTCTGCCTGTGTCTACTCATGTGATTGGTTTATATGATGTCTGCCATATGTACAAAAGGCAGGATTGTAACCCATTTTCCTTTGGGACTGCTTTTTGGTGAGATGAACAGTTTCCCCACTACTCTGCAAATATTTATGCTGTGTGTTTTATCTCATTGTGTATTTGTGTGCGTTTTGGTAATACAAGCTTTTGTGCTATAGTTTAACTTCTGTCTCCCAGCTTCTAATCTGTGTTTAGCAATTATCTTTCCACACCACTGCATTTCTCTGCTAATCTCTGAAACATTTAAAACCCAGCCCACTTCTTAACACCTCTTCACTCGAACGACGGCGCCTAAGGGCCTTTTCACACGACCCCTAAGATCCGCTGGCCACTTAAATTCGGACCAGAGATCTTAGGGGTTCGTTGATCTTCCTCCCCACCACTCCGCACCTGTCTGCTGAGGGGAGGGAGGAAGAAAGTGGGGGGGGGAATACAGACTCACCTCCGAGAAGCTGCCGGAGCTCCGCCCTGCTGATTTCTTTTGTTTGCTTCCCCCCCACCCCTTCTCTTAAAGGGGCGGGAGGCAAAAAAAAAAAAACAGAAGCCAGGAGAGCCCCGCACTGACCAGATTAAATCCGGACCTGGCAATTTTCACCCTCCTGGAGCAGGTAAAAGAAAAGTGCGCTGGGACGCGCTTAGGTGGGCGTGGTCGCACTTAATTTCCTGCAAACTCCGGAGCTGGTGGGGAAACCATTGTAAGCTCCGGAGCTTGCAGCCATTTGCTGCGGCGTTTAGGGGTCGTGTACAAAGGCTCTAAGAGGCAACCTGATTGAAGTTTATAAAATCATACACGGTGTGGACAATGTAGATAAGGAAAAACTGCTTTCCCTATCGCACAACACTAGAACTAGGGGGCACTCCATGAAACTTTTGGGTGCCAGATCTCAAACAACTAAGAGAAAGTACTTTTTCACCCAGAGGATCACTGATCTATGGAACTCCCTGCCAGAAGAAGTGGTGACAGCTGTCAGCCTTGACAGCTTTAAGATAGGATTAGACAAGTTCATGGAGAACAGGGGTATCAATGGCTATCATTATGGATGCCTAAGGACAACCTCCGGGTTGGAGAGAGAGGCAGGGTATCTCTCAATGCCATTTGCGGGGAATCATAAGCAGGTGGACACATCTGCTTGGGAATACCCTGAAGCAAATGGTGAGCCACTGTGTGAGACAGAACGCTGGACAGTTCCAGCAAGGCTGTTCTTATACATTCAGGCCTTCATCACTGTTTCTTTTTTAAACCCATTGTATAAAACCAGGTCTTAAAGATTTTTTTTATTAATTAGCTTATATCTCATTTCATCCTGACATGAAAAAGGTTGCTGTGACTTACCCAATCTTCAGCTAGGGAATTAGAAAATGCAACATGAAAAGGAAGCAGATAGCAAAAGATATAGCCTTTTCAGCCAGGGCTCAGAGGGTTTGAGATCTGCAACTGGCATGCACCTTAAATAGCCAAAATCTGCTCCTGCTTCTTTTTTTGTCTTCTTGTTGTTTAGTCAAAACTCCTGGGCCAAGAGCTTATTATCATAAGGAACAATTCTCCATCTAGAAGCTGTGATGATAGCTTTACACATGTTGACAGACAGTGCTTGCTGTTGAGGGGAGATTGGTTTCTCAGCTGCACCTACGATTTTGAGTACTGGAATAAGGTGTACCGCACACATGCACTGCCCAGGTATACAGTATGCAAAATTCCCCACCATATCTAATGCTTCATTGGATGGTAAGGGCTTCCACTAGTTCTCCCCTTTTCTATTCCTGTTTTGCAATTAGCATATGAATGATATGCTATAAAGGTCATACAACATGAGTTTGTTTCGTCAAATGAGCTTGATGCATTGTTGTAGGTTGTTCTCTCTCTTTTCTAAAACTGCCAGTTCAGAATGTGTATCAAAATGAAATCAAATGATGGGTTCAGCGGAAGAGATGGGGGAAGCGTTGAAATGCCCCTGCAGTGGGAGCACGCGTCACGTTTCGGAATCGGTTGGCTGCCTCAATTGAAGGTCTGCGGGTATCTCCGTAGGGATGCTGCGCTGCCTAGCAAAGCACTTGGGATCCTGTGGTTCCCCCCCCCCACTCTGTGAGCTTAAATTCGGACCAGAGATCTTGGGGGGTTTGTCGTTGTTTCTGTGTTCCCACCCCCTCCGCACTTGGGGGGGGAGGAACCACCTCAAATATATTCTTCCTTATTGTAAAGATTTCTGGTCCAAGCCAAGAACAGAAATCAATTACTATATCGATTGGTTTATTTTATTTACTTAATTTAAAACATTTAGAAAATAATTTAATATTTAAAAATAATTTTAAAATATTGATTTAAAATATTTTTAACCAGCCTTAAAAAAGACCCAAGGTGGCTTGCAACAATTAAAATACAGTATTAAGATTAGTAATGCAAAACCAAAAGGATCAAAGAATACAATATCAAAAGTGTAAGGGACACTGAAATATATTCAAAGCCGTCAGGTATAACAATCCATTTACTATTTATTTATTTATTTATTTATTTATTTATTTGAAAAGCCCACTCGGCAGGTGGCCAGTCAGAGAAAGCTTGCCTGAAGAGGCAGGTCTTTGTCTGCTCATGGAAGTGCAGCAGAGATGTGGCCAGCCCAGCCTCCGGTGGGTGGGAGTTCCAGAGTCTGGGAGTAAAAACAGAGAAGGACCTGTGCCTCCACCCAATACAGTGGACCCTCGTATAGCAAACAGTTTGTATACCATAAAATATGTACAACATAGAAAATTCCGGAGATAGGGGAAATTTGCCCAACAGAATCCCCTCTGGAGTGAATCCGTACAACATAAAAATGGCCACGATTAGGGATTACTCTGTTTTCAACGCATTCCTATGGGAAATTTGTATAAAGGAAAATTTACTTAACAGAATTTCATTCGGAACGAATTAATTCCTTAATATAAGGTACCACTGTATTTTTCTTCATGCTCTATTGGTAAATATCAAAAACCGACATTGTGTGAATTCCTTCCTCTGCAGGGACCTATTCCAGGAAAATTTCTTTTGAAAGCTTGTCAGAGCATCCAGTTAAGTAAGGTCTGCCTGTCTACCTTGTACTGAATGCCAAGTATACACACTCCCTAGGTCTTCAGGCTCATTTGCAGAATGAGAATTTAATTCTGCAACCTTTCCTTCCATCTTTTTGACAGTGCAATTAATTTTTATTCTGCTAGCTCTGGGTCGGATCAATTGCGGTCTGGGGTTTTTCTTTCTCGTTCTCCGTTGCAGAGTAGTGGGCTGTGACGAAGTGGAGCATTGTATAAACTCAAGAAACAAATAAATATCGAAATATGCTTGTTCCGATAATGAGGATCGTTGTCGTCCTTAGATGGGTCTCTATCTCAATAACAATGGACATCACTCTCGTTCCATTTATGATGGTAGCATTGGAAAAAGGTCCAGAGCTCAGGGGTAATGACAGATGCCCCTACTGGGGTAGCAAACCGCTGAGGCTCCCAGTAGTTTTGGCTACAACTCTCCCGGTCCTTTCTCACTGGCTGTGGATTCTGGGAGTTGTAGCCCAAAGCATTTGGAGTGACAAATATTCACCCACCCTGCCCAGGACGGGTGCCAGGTGATGCATTATTGAATCATTATTGACAACTCCCCGCCTAAATTCAACAGTCCTGAAAGTTGCTGCCAGCCCGTGTTGGCCCTATCGAGTCGGCCAGATATAATCGCACTCTGATTCAATAATGCAGTACAAGTACTGTACTTCTCAACCTTTTCCAAGCCATCACCTCTTTTTATAAGAGCCAAGTAAGCTACCACCACGTTTGCATAAAAAAGCATTCTTAATGGGGATAAAGGCATCCCTTCTCAGAAAAGTAAGGGCTTCTTTCCACCCCAAAGGGGTTGGCTTCAAATTGCTAGCTTGAATATTCAGCGCCAAAAGGTCAAGGAAGAATTATTTAATAAGTATTGACTCTTTTGAGCTGGATATTCAAGTTAGGGCGCATAGGTATGATTAAAGCAATCAGTGGCAAACACACACAACTGAAGACACTTGGTGACCTCCTGGGGGGGGGGTTCACGACCCCCAGGCTGGGAATTACACGGGAATCAAGGAAGCCTTCTGTTATCAGGATTGGGATCCTTCTGATAATGTTTCCAGCTGGAGGAGCCGCTTCCATCAGGAGTAGGAGCGAAGTCTTCCGAGCGCCATCAATCCCTCCATGCGCCCTGGACTCCTGGCAAGTGGCAAGTCCTCGAGAAGAGAAATGGGGGGGGGTTTGCAAAGAGGACGCCGGCAGCCTCGAACCCGAGTCCCAGAACCTCTTTGGCCACTCCCCACCCCCTGCCCACCCACGGGTGGCCAAAGCAGCCTCTCCATCTGCCCCCCCCGGGGGCGCCCGACTCACCTCGCACCGCCGCCGAAGAGGAGAGGAGCAGAAGCAGCAGGAACGGGAGGACCGGCCGCGGGGGTCCCGGGGGAGTCCCCCCGTCGCCTGCCTCCTTCAGCATGATGCCGCCCGCGCCGGCGAAGGAGGAGAGCGAGCGAGCGAGCGGTTGGCCACCTCGCCTCCCAAGAGGCGAGGGAACCCCCTGCGCGCGGCGGACCCTCGCGGGGAGGTGGGGAGGGATGCGCTTCGTCCGGTTCGTCCGCCAAGCGTCCCCAAGAAGGAGGGGAACGAGCGACGCGCAAGGAGGGAAAGCGCCTCTTGCCTTTCGCGGTCGCCTCCGACGGCCGCGGGGCGAAGGAAGCGGGGGCGGTTCGGAAGCCCGACGCAGCGCCCCTCGCCAATCCCTCGCCTGCCCAAGCCGGCCGCTGCGCGCGCAAGCACTCTTTTTGGGCTTGCCGCCCTTCGCGCGGGGAGGGACACAGCCCGGGGATCTGCGCTTCTGTTTGCGGGGGAGGGATGAGGGAAAGGCGGGGGGGGAGGCTGCGCGGCTTGCTGTACCCTCCCCTCATCCTCCTCCTGGGGGTCTGCCCCACTGGGATTGCTGCGCCTAGAGGAAAGGGCCGCCGAAGGGACGGAGCAGCCCGAGGCACGCTTAGAAAAGGAAGGACCCCAGGGGTTTTAGGGTGTTAGGAGCGCAGGCAGCCACTGGACTGGATCACGGGTTAGACCAGGTTAGCGGACTGGCAGCTGATCTCCAGGGTTGGATACAGTCCTAACCCTGTCTGGAGGTGACGAAAACTGAACCCAGCCGCCCTGTTAGGCAGGTGAGCACATCTGCCACCCCATAAGAACATAAGAACATAACATAAGAAAAGCCATGCTGGATCAGGCCAGAGGCCGATCTAGTCCACTTTGCTGTATCTCCCAGTGGCCCCACCAAATGCATCTGGGAGCGCATGAGACTGGACATCTGTCTCTTGATACCACTCCCCTGCATCTGGCCCTTGAAGTCCCCTGGTTTTAAACTTGGAGATTACACATCTCCATCATGGTTTGTAACCTGTGATGGGCTTCTCCTCCAGGAATCTGTCCAGTCCCCTTTTAGAAGCATCCAGGCCAGATGCCATCACTACGTCCTGTGGCAGGGAGTTCCACAGAATAACACGCTGGGTTTTAAAAAAAAGTTTTCTTTTGTCTGTTTTTATTCTCCCTGCCCTCAATTTGAGTGGATGTCTCCTAGTTTTGGTATTTTGAGAGAGGGAGAAGAACGTCTTTCTATCCACTTGCCCTGCATTATTTTGTACATCTCAATCATATCCCCCCCTCAGGTCCCTCTTTTTTCCAGACTATAGAGCCCCAAATGCTGTAGCCTTTCCTCATAAGGAAGGTCCCTGAGTCCAGCAATCATTTTAGTCACTCTCTTCTGCACCACCCCATGTAGGACACCTGGCAGCCACTGTTCTGTCCAGTGCACTAGTAATGACCTGCCCTTGAAGCACTAATCAAGCTTGGTCCTGTCAGCCCAGCTCACTCCAGTTTAGCTTTCCCGTTCAGGCAAGTCAGGTGTTTTCAGCCTATAATGGTCAATGACCAGGGCAAGCTCTACCCTTAGGCAGAGTGAGGCGACAAGGCAGAGTGCAGATTTTGGGTGCAACTGAATGACTGTTAATTACTAGTGACTTAATATAAGCTTATTGGTTTGTTTAGTTTGTTCATTCATGGAAGTATAATTTCCAAATCCCCTCTATTCAACACTGGTTAGGGTTCAACTTGAGTATTGGGTCCAGTTCTGGATACCACACTACAAGGATGATGCCAGATTGGAACAAGTTCAGAGGAGGACGACAAGGATGATCAGGGGGCTGAAAAACAAGCCCTATGATGAAAGATTGGGAAAAAAAGGGTATGTTTAGCCTAGAGAAAGTAAGACCGAGGGGTGATATGAAACCACTTTTCAAATATTTGAAGGGCTGTCATACAGAGGAGGGGCAGGATCTGTTCTCGAACATCCCAGAGTGTAGGATGTGCAACAGTAGGTTTAAGTTAAGAGAACCCAGCTTTTGGCTAAATATCAGGGGAAACTTACTGTTATAGCAATACGGCAATGGAACCCATGATCTCGAGAGGTGGTGCGTGCTCCCAACGCTGGAGGCATTAAATTGGAATTTGGACAACCACCTGGCAGATATCCTTTGATCTGTATTCCTGCATGAAGTATGGGGTTGGGCATGATGGCTGTGTAGGTCCCTTCCAACTTCACTATTAATTAATTAATTAATTCCAAGAAAGGGGAGGTACACCTGAATGTTTTTCATGATCACTGCTGATTGTGGAGGTTTTGTGAAGCTCCACAGCTCTCCCTTCGTGTGGAATAAATAAACAAATTGTCTCCAGTCCTTCCTAGGAGCTCTGTTGCACTGATCCTTATTCCACCGTTTGTGCAGAACCATTCGGGAAGTCAAAGCTAAAACACATTGGCCCTTAAAAGTGCCTTCCAGAACCAAATAGCAGGGTATGAAAAGACAATGAACAGATTTTGACAAGGTCCACCTGGACTGGGTAAATCCTGCCAAGCGACACTCTTCTAAATCTCTTCTGGCTTTGTTCCATCCCTGATCAATATCTAGTCCCAGATTCCTTCAATTTCACGCTAATGGCCCATCAGGAATGTGCTAGTTTGTGGGGTGGATCTAGAAGCAGGCAAAGGCCTTCCTCTTCAGGCAAGCTTTCCCTGAATGAAGGGCTACCTACTATGTGACTTTATGTGGATTACCATACATGATTGCATTGACTGATTTCATAAGAATACTAGTGTTTTCCTTGTTGCTTTTCACCCCTCACAATGGATTTTTCTTGTCTTCTTACATCCTTGTTGTAGCTCAATGTTATAAGATGCCTCTTCAAACTCCCTGTTCTTATCAACAATTAAGCAACAAATATAATATTTACTTGTGCTTGACACAGAGCAGTGCAGCAGTAGCGTGCAGATAAAATGTCAGTATTGATATAAAGTATTGCAGAGTTAGGTTATGAAACGACAATGACAATAGGTAGAGTAAAAACTCATATATTCATATATACATCAAAAATATATACAGCATAACAACCAAGCAATATTTACAACAGACAGAGTGTGGGGTTCTGTTCTCACCATAACAGACCCACCTAACAAATGGAAAGCTAGTGCTTTTTATACAGTTCAGTACCCATCAGATGTGAGTCATCACTAATTACAATCTGATGCAATCTGATACAATCATGATGCTATAAATTCTTTCACCTGTGCTTCATCACATAACATGCCTGTGATTACTTATCTCTTACACTTGTGAATTAACATCATGAGTCTGCAGAATCTAACTGCCTCCATTTTACAATTCTCTTTCCACTATCTGTTAAATATACATAACATATATTTTATCAACTTTTACATATCTTGACAGTTCTGAACTTGAATATATCTTAAATGTGCTGGACTGTATATTGTAAGCCACCTTGGGTCCTTTTCCAAGGAGAAAGGTGGGGTAAAAATGTTCAAAATAAATAAAAATAAATAAGAGTCCCCTGGCAGAATTCTGTGATGTACTGACAGCAGACACACATTTAACAACTAATGGGATGGATTTCAACAGAGGGAAATGTAGGGTGCTACATCTAGGTAAAAAGAATGAATTGCACAGATATAGGATGGGGGACACTTGCTGGAGAATAGCACCTGTGAAAGGGATCTGGGAGTCTTGGTGGACCACAAATTGAACATGAGTCAGCAGTGTGATGCAGCAGCCAGGAAAGTCAATGCGATTCTTGGTTGCATCAACAGAACCATAGTGTCTAGATCAAGGGGAGTGATAGTCCCACTCTGTTCTGCTCTGGTCAGACCCCACCTGGAGTACTGTGTCCACTTCTGTGCGCCTCACTTTAAAAAGGATGTTGACAACCTCGAGCGGGTGCACGGGAGGGCGACCAGGATGGTTGAGGGTCTGGAGGAAATGTCTTATGAGGAACGGCTTAGGGAACTGGGAATGTTTAGCCTTTCAAAAAGAAGGCTGAGGGGGGATATGATAGCTATTAGAGATGGGTTACTCTACGGAAACGGTAACGAGAATTACTCTGCCAGAATTCGAGCTCGAACCGACGAACGAACAATTTGGTCTGATTTGTCGTGCTCGTTACTTGCATCGCGGCGATCGCGCAATGCCAAGCGGCACAGAAAAAAAGTTTTTAAAAGTTAAAAAAAACCCGATTCCCGGCCCTAAAAGTAGGCGAAAACTGTCTGAGGGCACCTACCAGGCCAGAAGGGTGTTTTATTTGGGGGTTCCCCGCCCCCTCTCCTTGGCTATTGCTACTGCTGCGCTGCTGGTACCAGGCTGGGAGGGAGCATCCATTTGCCATGAAGTGCGGGGGATCCAAAATGGCGACCGCAATATTTTTTTTTTTAATCGTTGCCCAAAACCCCACCAAAGCACCACAGAAACATGCGAAAATTAGCTATTTTAAATGCTTGAATTTTTACAGTAGCAGCAGTGGGTTTTTCTTGCAAAAAAAAGTCTCCGTTGATTTTATTTTATTTTATTTTATTTTATTTTATTTTATTTTTACACCTGCGCATTTGCAATGATGGGCTCGCCCATGGGAGTGGACCATGCAAAGTTTTGGAGCCATTCCACCAATCGCATGGCCAGGTTTTGCTGACTGTACCAGGCTGGGAGGGCGCATCCATTTGCCATGCAGTGCGGGGGATCCAAAATGGCGACTGCAATTTTTTTTTTTGAAATTGTTGCCCAAAACCCCACCAAAGCACCACAGAAACATGCGAAAATTAGCTATTTTAAATGCTTGAATTTTTACAGTAGCAGCAGTGGGTTTTTCTTGCAAAAAAAAGTCTCTGTTGATTTTATTTTATTTTATTTTATTTTATTTTTTTACACCTGCACATTTGCAATGATGGGCTCGCCCATGGGAGTGGACCATGCAAATTTTCCACCAATCACATGGCCACTTGGCCAGGTTGACCACAGAGACTTCTGGGATGTGCCAATCGGGCATAAACAGCCCACTAATCGTAGCCCAAACCCAAACCCTAAGCCTAAGCCTAACCCATACGCCAGTACACTGTCCTTCTAAGTGGGTCAGAGAGGCACCCAGAGGTGCACCCCAATACTCACCCTAACCTCACCCGTAACTAGCCTAACCCTAGCCCTTGCGCTAACCCGTCTTAACCCTAAGCCAGATCTACTTGCATTGCACTACATGCAAGTACGTGAGACACAGCGGGTGCAAAGAGTCTGCCAGTCCATCACTTGTGGCTCTGGCTGACTCCTGCAGGTCCCTCCAGGAGCCCGCTACCCCCCCAAACCAGTACTAACGACAACAAAAAAACAAACCGACTAATTTTTGTGAAATTTGCGAAAAACGGAAACGAGCCGAAACGGACTGCCTCCGACACACGACAACTCGAAAATGTCATTTTCCCTAGTCATGTCCATCTCTAATAGCTATGTTTAAATATTTGAAAGGATGTCATATTGAAGAGGGAACAGGTTTGTTCTCCATGGCTTCAGAGACAAGGACTCGGGGCAATGGTTTCAAACTACAGGAAAAGAGATTCCATTTGAACATTAGGAAGAACTTCCTGAGGGTTAGAGCTGTTCGGCAGTGGAAGATGCTGCTACAAAGGAGGGTGGTGGAGTCTCTTTCTTTGGAGGTTTTTAAGCAGAGTCTTGATGGCCATGTGTGGGGAGTCCTGTGATGGGCGTTCCTGCATGGCAGGGGGTTGGACTAGATGGCACTTGAGGTCTCTTCCAACTCTATGATTCTATGATTCTATGAACACTTCACCTGGGACAGGGTTTCATCATCCAGGGTGTCTCCGGCCTATTTCCTGTACAGAAAGGAAACTGCTCCAATGTTTCCTGGGAGTCATGGTCTCTCTCTCTCTCTCTCTCTCTGTCTTTCACCCACCCCAAGTGAGCTTGTACAGGGCATCTCCAAAGAGCTACATGCTCTGCAAAGACCTAGTCTTCCCCGGAAAGTACTGGAACAGTTTCTGTTTTGTATAAGAAGTAGACCCAAGAGACCTTGGAAGAGTGAGGCCCTGTTTCAGGTGATTGAAATATAGGTTGAACCAACGATCTCAAGATGTGGTGAGTGCTCCATCACTGGAGGCATTCAAGAGAGGTCTGGACAACCACCTGGCAGATATCCTTTGATTTGTATTCCTGCCTGGAGCAAAACGTTGGACTTGATAACCTTATAGGTCATACTGCTCTAACCAATAGGATTTTTTCCCTGATATTCAACTGAAATCTGGCTTCCTGTAACTTTAACCGATTGCTACATGTCCTGCATTCTAGGTTGATTGAGGACAGGTCTTGTACCCCTTCTTCATGACAGCTTTTCAAATATTTGAAAAGTGCTATCATATCGCACCTCCGTCTCCTTTTCTCAAGGTTAATCATAGATCAAATGATATGGGAACAGGTGATTGTTTAAATATCAAACAGCATAATGTATTGCCTTAAAAATACACTGCCTAGCGCCTCCCTGTCTCTCTCTCAAACACACAAATCCTCTTCAGAGCAGTCACAATAGTTCCCATTCTTTAGCAGGGTCCTGGTTCTTTGAGTTCCTGACTATCATCAAAATTCACTAACCATAGTGCCAGCAAATGTTCACTGTTCTTCTTCATAGTTGTAGTTTTGTGAGAGGTAGCCGTGTTAGTCTGTGCAAGAATCACAGGAAAAATCAAAACAAAATAAAAGACAAAAACATGTGGCACCTTAAAGACTAACTATGAGGTGTACAATTAATATACAAAGGAATATAAGTTACATACCAAACAACCAATTAGCTATAAATGCCCTAAGCACATCTGATCTCGCCTGATTTCGGAAGCTAAGCAGGGTCGGCCCTGGTTAGTACTTGGATGGGAGACTACCAGGGAATACCAGGTGCTGTAGGCGCCTGGGTAGCAACTGGCAAACCATTCCAGTATTCCTGCCAAGAAAACTCCATGGACATGGGGTCACGAAGAGTCGGCCTCGACTGTAACAATGCAACACACACACACACACACATGCACACACACATACACACACACCTTAGATTCCTTTGTATATTAATTGTACACCTCATTCTGCTACTATATGTCTGAAGAAGTGGGCATGTCCATGGAAGTTTACATTAAAATATAATAGTCGTTAAAGTGCCACATGTTTTTGTCTTTTATTTTGTTCTTCTTCAATTACTATGAAATGATTTCTCTTCAAGAAGGGTATTCTTAGACACCAAGAGGAGAATTCACATTTTATTATTGGGTTGTGGGTTTTTTCCCCACTCTGTTAAGATTTCTTTTGCTGATCCATAGGCATGAAGGTGCAAGAAGAATGATAACGGAGCACCATCAGCCCATCAGCAAGGAAAGGAAACATCTGTTGTCCATCTAAGACAGAGAAAAGTGAAGAAATTCACAACTATCATTAATCAAACCAAGCAGTCTATCAGTGAGAGAAGATTTGCTTAAGATGGCATCTGCTCATCTGAACCTCAAATCGCCAAGGGTTTGGTTTGAATCAAATGTAGCTCTACAGACTGGGTCTAACTTGGGTGGACAAGTCCTTCGAAGGATCTATGCTTGTAAAATCTTGGTTTAGAAAAGCAGAGGAAAATAGTGTAGCTCTTAATCCCTTGGAGGAGGAATTAGCTCCTTATCATTTTGATTTAGAGAACAAAATTTTAGTAGAAGTTCAAATTCAATGTGTAGAGATACTGTGCATTTGTATCTATGTTGTTATTGTTCAGTCGTTCAGTCATGTCCGACTCTTCGTGACCCCATGGACCAGAGCTCGCCAGGCCTTCCTATCTTCCACTGCCTCCCGCAGTTTTGTCAAATCCATATTGGTTGCATCGATGACACCGTCCAACCATCTCATTCTCTGCTGTCCTCTTTTCCTTTTGCCTTCAATCTTTCCCAACATCAGGGACTTTTCCAACGAGTCCTCTTTACTCATGAGGTGGCCAAAGTACTGGAGCTTCAGCTTCAAAATCTGTCCTTCTAGTGAACATTCGGGGTTGATTTCTTTCAGGATGGATAGGTTTGATCTCCTTGCAGTCCAGGGGACTCTCAAGACTCTCCTCCAGTACCACAGCTCAAAAGCATCAATTCTGCGGTGATCAGCCTTCTTTATAGTCCAGCTTTCACTTCCATACATCACTACTGGAAAAACCATAGCTTTGACTATCCTGACCTTAGTTGGCCAAGTGATGTCTCTGCTCTTTAGGATGCTATCTAGGTTTGCCGCTTTCCTCCCAAGAAGCAGGCATCTTTTTATTTCGTTGCTGCAGTCACCATCTGCAGTTGTATCTTCGTATTTTAATTTAGAACTTCAATATGTTAATTTTGGGATGGTTTATATTTTGCTTGCATCATGTGCCAATCTTTCCTGACTTTGGGGAGGTTTTATGGGGCTTTATTATAAGCAATCTTTGTGCCGGCATACTGTTAGTACATGGAACTTAGGGGCATATATTTATATAAGAAGCAGTTCAGGTTTCATTTGTTTGAATAGGGGTTGCTTCATTTACCTGTTTTAAAATTTCATATCCTAGTGACTTTAATTGTGTTTGCAACATTGGATTTATATCCTGCTTTTATCTCCTATAATTGGAATTAGAACAGCTTGTGCTAATATTGAACGGAGGAAGAATGCCTTTAAAATAGAAAAAGAAACTTGGTTCTTTTAATAGAGAATTAAATTAAAGGTCGAATTGAAAATAATTTAGAGAAGGTTTGTCGTTTTGTGACAAACCCCAGTCTCAACAGTTGCTCGGTGGCTAAAAGCAACTTAAATACAGAACATCCATTTTAAAAGATGAAAAGCAAATTAAACCAGAAGAAATTGTTCTGTAAACAAATTACAGTTGTTGGGGGGAGGGCTCTTTCCAATTATTTCCAACCCCATAGTTTCTGGATCTCATTCAAACTTCCCCTAAGCTCTTTTAGTCTCCATTCAGAAACAAAATGGTTCTTTCTTGATTTTAAGCAGCACACTTTCATTCATCATTGGACCAAAAGTATTAGTTATTTCATTCTTCACTGAAAAGAGAGAGGAGCACAACAGAGGGGGGATATGATTGTTTGAGACGTACAAAATAATGCAGGGCATGAATAAAGTGGATAGAGGGATGCTCTTATCCTTCTCACACAATACCAGAACTAGGGGACATCCACTCAAATTGAGGGCTGAGAGAGTAAGAACAGACAAAAGAAAATATTTTTTTCACCCAGCGCGTTGTTAGTCTGTGGAACTCCGTGCCACAGGATGTGGTGATGGCATCTGGCCTGGATGCCTTCAAAAGGGGATTGGACAGATTCCTGGAGGAAAACTCTATCACAGGTTAAAAACCATGATGGAGATGTGTAATTTCCAGGCTTAAAACCGGGGTACTTCAAGGGCCAGATGCAGGGGAGTGGTATCAGGAGAGAGTTATCTAGTCTCGTGCACTCCCAGACGCATATGGTGGGGCCACTGTGAGATACAGGAAGCTGGACTAGATGGGCCTTTGGCCTGATCCAGCATGGCTCTTCTTATGTTCTTATGTTCTTATGAAGTGTATTCGATCGGCATCTTAGATGTCTTGGGCTGATGGAGTGGTCCCAATGAGATAACATTGCCATATAACATCATGTGGGGAAAATAAAGACCATGTTAAAAATGTAAAGTAATAGATATTGACAAGAAACCACTTATGATTATTGGGCATTGGTATTATTTCACGAACCACTATCTTTTTAAAAAAATCACCTCTTCCTTGTAGTGTTTTAACTGGAGTTACTGGAAATGCCTTTTCTTTCAAGGCTCCTCCTTAATTCCATCCAGAATGGAGTATCCTGCCTGTTGCTATCATTTACATTTCCACGTAGATATTAAGCTTAGAACTTCAGAGCTGGAAGAAACCCTATGGATTGTCAAGTCCAACCCATGTGAACGAGGCACAGTGAGGAATCAAACTCCCAACCTCAGGCTCCATAACCAGAGACCTAAACTGCTGAGCTGGCATCATTACCTGTTTCCAGCTCCCTGCCACCAAAGAGCATCATGTGATCTGAACAGAAAGTATCTGTTTAGTCAAGATTCAGTGTGTTTTTGTCGGCTACTTCACGTCCGTTTTGTCTCTGTTAGTGTTGCGCTTAGGAGCGGTACAAAGAAATGTCACTACTGAAATTTGTCTCGACCATGCCCCCGGAATGGGTGCTAAGCGCGACAACACTGTACCTGGTGCTGGGGTGGGGTTTTCCCTTGTCACTCTTTGTTCCCGCTTTCTTTTCTGGAACAAGACACTGTGTAGTAACAACTGTCAGGCAACAAAACATTCGTTTCTCTAAGAAAACTGTGTCTGGGTTTTGCTTTTTTTTTGCTTTTTTGACTTTTCAGAAGCGAAATATCGAAAAAGAATTTTATACCCCCCCCCCCAAAAAAAGGAAAAGAAGCTAGACAAATTCAGTGTTTGTCACGGTACAAGACTGTGAGGTAACACTTGTCACAATACAAGTTATCACGACCATGGGGAACCCTGAAACAGGGACAAAACCATGTGGTCGCAACCAATGCTGTCATGGTACAAAACTAGTTGTGGAACAAGGATGGACGTGAAGTAACCACCTTTGTCTTCCTGTGTCCGAGAACAGAACACAGAAATGGCTGTTGTATCCTGGCTTCTCAAAGGCACCCAATCATCCATGGCATAACCAGAATATTAACCAAGACAGCCCTCGGTGCAATGTAGCATCGCACTACTCTTCCCACTCCCATACCTTTCTCTGCCTCTGTAAACCCAGTTCACCTCCTGAGTTCCTGCAATAAAATGGGTCAGAAGTGGCCCCTGAGCAAAAGAGACTCCACATGGAAGCCACCCACCTGATTACTCCATTCTTGCCTGTGATTACAGCCTCCACAGTTACAGCTGGGTCTCCAAACGTTCACGCTTTTGTGAGGAAAAAGATGGAAGGAGGGAAAAGATTATGAGGCTCCTTATTGGCACATGGCAGAACACAAGGCTTTAAATCATCCAGACAGGATGATTTTAACCACACCTTTTATTTATTCTCTAGAACTGTTTCTGGTAAATAAAAAAAATTATCCCTTTTCCTTTTTCGTATTCATGAATGCCTTATTCATTTTTCTTTTTTTCCATTACAAAAGGTGTGAGTTGCTTTCGTAGTCATTTTTCAGAATTCGGTTACTACCATCCTGGAGCATGTGATATTTCAGTATCTGATTGGGAAGCTCTTCTTCTCAGTAGGATCTTGCCTGTAGCGTGCGATCACACGAACAATGCTAAGGAGCCCCAGGCCAGACAGCCTGTTCCTTCTCCTCACACTAAAATTGCTGAAGTATATTTTGAATTGCTCACAATGTCCTGTGGAGCAATGACGGGTTTCACCTCCCTCACAAGTATATATTTAATCCAAAGAATAAACACCCACACTTGGCTTTTATACAACTGGTGGAGCATGAAGTATTGTAGGGAGGGGAAAAAAGTAAGCAGACGTAAGATCGGTGGGAGGTGAGGCATGGACAATCAGAGCCAGCTTCCTTTTTAGATGGGAACTAGAAATTGTCTCTGGCAGGGGATGCTGAAATGCAGAAGCATTTGAGCAAACTTGCCTTGTTCTCCCATCCTTATGAAGAAAGAAAGATGGAAGAACTAGTCATGGTGGCTCCCTTTGGACATCTCTTTCTTCCCCTTAGGCCAGTGACAGCGAACCTTCAACACTTCAGATGTTTTTGACCACAACTCCCAGAATTCCAAGCCTAGATTGCCAATAACAAAGGACTGTGGGAGTTGTGGTCCAAAATGTCTGGAGTGCCGAAGGTTTGCTATTACTGCCTTAAGCAGTCAAATATCCTGAAGCAGCCCTGTGATCTTTGGTAAGAAACTGAGGGCATTGCAAACCTGTACTCATTCAGTTAGTTAGTTAGTTAGTTAGTTAGTTAGTTAGTTAGTTAGTTAGTTAGTTAGTTAGTTAGTTAGTTAGTTTTCTGGTCCCAGAAACCTTAGAGCCCAACCCATCTTTAGTCAAACACTTCTTCCTCAATTTATCTCCAGATGTTTTCGCAAGGACAGCAACTAATCACAAACACATATATAGGAATAAATAAAAACTTAGTGCAATACCTTAAAGACTAAAAGACTTACCTATATTTTTCCATCTAAAAGACACCCCCAGGTCTAAGGCAACCCATATTTTCCAACCGAAAATTACAGTTTCGCAACCACACACTCTCCTCTTGGCTTACTTCCATGTATAAGATGACCCTCAATATTTAGTATAACAATTTTAGACAAAATATAGTGTTATACAGCTGCCTAGATGCCCTAAGCATATCCGATCTCTGGCAAACCACTCCAGTATTCCTACCAAGAAAACTCCATGGACGTGGAGTCACAAAGGATTGGTCACGACTGTAACGACACGACACGACACACACACACACACACACACACACACACACACACACACACACACACACACACACACACACACACACACACACAGAGAGAGAGAGAGAGAGAGAGAGAGAGAGAGAGAGAGAGAGAGCGTCTTATACATGGGAAAATATTGTATTTCAAGGTGAGCTCTCATTATTTACAAATCCATTTCCTTACCTTGGAAATGTCTTTAAAGTGGATTTTAATCTCTGAAATCTCTCACTGAGACAGGGTCATGCCTTACCCCAAATTCTTGTGAGGATACATTCTTTTGCCCATGTACTGAAGTCAATTCATTAATCTTTAAAGTGACAGTATATTTTTTGCACTTATGTTTGCTTTGGTTTTGTTACAAGTGCTGAGATAAGTGAACAGGGCTTGCTGTTTAGAAATACAGTAACAACTCCCTCCATCTTCTAACATCTTGTTAAATGAAGTAATATGGAGATGTCACCACAGCTGGCCTATTTTCCTGATACTCCTGCTGGCCTAATAAAACCTACTATACTGTAATAAGTTTTGTTTTCATTTTTTTAAATTAAAGTCAAACAGAGATATTTTTTGCTATCAATTGCTTGGCCTTCCTCTGAGCACATTAATTATTCATATTGCTGTAAGAATAGTCAGAAAAGAATATGCATAGGAAATTTTTTTGGAACTGACAGAGAGAGAGATAGAAGCTTTAGAAAACATGTACATTTTTTGTATGTGGTCCACCCACATAGCTGACAAGTATATCTCTGAGACATCCTTAAACAACAGGAGCATTTTTCACTGCAGATTAGAATTCAGTTCGAAATACAGGAGCATAAGTGCAATAAAGTACAAAAATTGTTCTAAATTACATTCTAAACATGGAACAAATTTTGTTCTGTTTAGAAAAAGCAAGATATTTCTATTATTTTTTTGCCAGGATGACAAAACATGACTCTGGTAAATTAGAATCTTCAAGTAGCCACCAAGACAAGTGTCATTATTTTGATTTATAGGGGTTTGCATTTGCTAAACCAGCAAGCTGCCCAGAGACTAAATTCATGAAGGAGAAATTAGGGGTAGAGCAAATTTCTGGTGCAGCAAACATCTCTTGCTGGTAATTTTAACACATGGCAGCATTTTATATAATGCGAGACAATTATTTCAATACCTTTTCAGTTTTCTCCTTTGTTAGGGTGTCTTTATCATATCCCATATTCAACTCTTAGGCATGAAAAGCTGGTTTGTTATTGATCCAGATGAGGAGAGGCACTTGTTAGCTTTTCTGTCTAACGTTTAAAAACAACTTGGGTGGCATTGAATGATAAGTACTCTGTTGTGGTTGCACGGGAGATAACCTATAGTTTCTACTGATTTGCTGCTCCTTTTTTTGGGTGGTGGTGGTAAGAGATCTTAGGTGGTTACTTCACGTCCGTTTTGTCTCTCTAAGTGTCACGATTTGGAACGGTACAAAAAATCTTGCTTCATGTCCATTACGCAACAGCTGAAATTTGTCCCAACCATGCTGCCAGAATGGGTGCTAAGTGAGACAAATCTGTACCTGGCACTGGGTTAGGGTATTTCCTTGTCACAGTTTGTTCCCGGTTTCTGTTCTGAGACAAGACACTGTGAGGTAACAACTGTCATGCAACAAAACATTCGTTTCTCTCAGAAAACTGTGTCCCAGGTACTGGGTTGGGTGTTACATTCAAAGTGCCCACCACTCCCTTGTCCTCCTCTGTTAAATACCAATAAAACAAACCAAACTTCAAAGCCAGGCAAGAGGGACACCTGACAGATAATTAATTAGCAAGCAAAAGGAATAAAGAACAAAGAAAAAGGCTATCAAGGAGCATTCCAAAATGGAAAAAGTGAAAGCTAGCCAGACAAGCTGCAGACTCCTTCCCTGCCTTTCTGCCCCCAAAAAAGGAAAAAGGAAGCTAGACAAATCCAGTGTTTGTCACCGTGAGGTAACACTTGTCAAGAGACAAGTTATCATGACCATGGGAACACTGAAACAGGGACAAAACCATATGATTGTAACCAACACTGTCACGGTACAACACTAGTCGCGGAACAAAAAAGGACTTGAAGGAACCACCTTAGGCTGCTTCCCCTCCCACTGCCTCTAACATGTCACAGCACTTGATAAGCCTGCTGCATAACCTGTATCAGGGACAAGAAGCTAAGCGACTGTTAGGACACCAGGCAAAAATCTAAGAAAAATAAAACAAAACAAAAGACAAAAAGGGAGAGACAAAATGCAGTTATGAGAGCGACTCGCCCAGAGGTGGCATTTAAAATATGGATACATACACCTCTGGAAACTTTTCTGGAAACTCAGAAAACAGCACCCACATTTTTATTATCAAATGTTCATGCACAGTTGAAAAATTGTTGGAGCAAAAAGTTTTGGGCTTTTTTAATCCATTGACCCATATTCTCCACAAGTTTGGAAAATCCAAGAACACATGAAAGGGCTTTCTCTGTTGCTGCTCTCAGACTTTGGAACTCCCTCCCGCTGGAGGCCAGGACTGGCCCATCTCTGCTGTCTTTCTGGAAGCATGCAAAGACATTCCTTTTCAGGCAAGCTTTCCCTGAATGATGGACCATGTGACGTTTATATGGATTACCATGCATGACTACATTGACTGGTTTCATAAAGAACACCAGTGTTTTCCATGTTAGTTTCCACCCCTCATAATGGATTTTTTTCTTTTTGCATTTTCTTTGTAGCTTTAATGTTACCTTTTAATGTTGTAAGATGCTTCTTCTAATTCCCTGTTCTCATCTTTGATATGTCTGAAATGTTCTGGGCTGTATATTGCCCCTCATTATTGTAAGCCACCTTGGGTCCTTTTATTTATTTATTTATTTATTTATTTATTTATTTATTTATTTATTTATTTATCCATATATACTTGAGTATAAGCCATCATTTTGCCCCCCAAAACTGGGAAAATGTGTTGACTCAAGTATAAGCCAAGGGTGTTTTTTTAGTTATACTTGAGTATATATGGTAGAGATGGGCACGAATCAAAAAAATTGTGTTTTGGTTTTTTGTTTGTCGTTGAGAGGTCTGTTTCGGTTCATTTCCATTTGTCGCGAATTTTTGGAAAAATTTCATTTCCGTTTTTCGTTTTTTCGTTTGTCGTTTCTACCCACTTTTTGCGCGATTTTTAAAGCATTTCCGTGAGCTGGCATCCCCCAACACCCCAGACCAGAGGGAAAACACTAAAAAAAATGGATGCTGGCAGAGACACAGTATAGACTAGGTACGCAGGGAGGCTGCAAAGGCAGCGGCGGGCGTTGCCCAGGGTGCAAGGCAGCCGCAGAGTGACTGCACTGTGGGGCAAGGGAGGGTACTCACCGAGAGGTACGCATGCACGCACACAGGGAGGCTGCAGGACTGAAGCTAGAGTCGCAGAGACAGCAATCCCACCCTAACTCCCACCAGAGACTTCAAGGAGGACGGGGGATGCCAGAGCTTTTTATGCCCTCTGTGGCTGCCAGACCTACCCAGTCTGCAACCTGGGCATGCTATTAGTTGAACATGATCCCATCACATGGCTTGCCTCCATTTTGTGACTGGTGGCGACATCCATTTTAAAGGAGAAAGAAAAATACATCGCGATGGGAGAAGACAAAAACAAACGTTTTAAGGACCCCAACCCCCTGGTAGGTAATAATTTCAAATAATTATTGCATTATCGCTGCATTTTTACAGATGTCCAGGGTGTTTTAATACCCAAGAAATCAATCAATATTACGCATCTTGGAGCCATTTTGGGTCGATGTCCCCTAACTCCCCTTAAAGGGAAAAAATACAGCGATCTGAGAAAAGACATAAATGCACCTTTTAAGGACCCCAACCCCCCTGGTAGGTATTATCAGACAATATAAATAATTATTGCTGCATTTTTATGGATGTCCAGGGCATTTTTTAACATTTAAAACAGTTCATTTCATTTTGCGTCGCCATTAATGGAAACGAAACATAACAACCACAATTTTCGTGGTTCTGTTCGTTTCGTTGCATTTTCATCACAATTTTTGTTTGTCGTTTGTTACGTAATGGAACGAATAACGAATAACGGAAACGAAAAAATGTTCGTTCCGTGCCCATCTCTAATATACAGTATACCATCCGAGCTCTAAAGGGGCTGGGGATAGTAACTGGCAACGTGTGCTGGGAGCGTGGAGGCAATAAGGGAGTTCATACCATAGAGTAAGCTCCCTGATTGCCTCCATAGTCCCTGCACAGTTGCCAATACTACCTTCAGTCCCTTTAGAGCTTCATAACTAAGTCCTCTTACCCCCAAATGTTTCCAAATTCCAGGGGTTTCCTAAAATCACTTTCTGAAGGTATCCGTGCTACTTTGGAGTCCCGAGGTAAGTAACTAGTTCCAGGCCAGACGCTGCTTTAAGAAGCCCCCTCCTGTCTCCACCTGCCAGCTATACCGGCCTATGAGTGAGAGGGAGTCACCAGAGGCAGGCAGGCCAGCCAGCCATCGGAGGGGAGTGGCTGGAGAGGAACGACTTTCGTCCCACAGCTTTTTAGCTGCCTCTCTTTCATGCTGCAGTTCCATCAGAAGCCAGCTAGTTCCAGGCCGGACACTGCTTTAAGAAGAGGCATCAAGATGACGGGCAGCAGCAGCTACTGTATGCTGCTGTGAGGCTGTTTGTTTAGTTTAGTTTTTCTTCTTTTTTTGTTTGGCTTCTATCTTTGTTTTTAATCTGCTGTGGGCTCCTTCCAGTGCCTATGGGTGGTCCTGGTTCCCTCCCCACCTCGTTTACTTCATCTGTGGGTCCCTGCCTCACCTCCTCGCAGGACGCCGTGGGTTCCTGCCTTGCCTCCTCGCCGCGTGTGGGGTTCGCCGGTAGCTCTTGTTGCTCCAGCTCTCGCCAGGCAGCCAAGCAGCTGCTTTGCCCGGAGTCGGGGGGGGAGCCGCCGAATGAGCTTCAAACAGACCCCCCCCCGTGGACTTCACCCAGACCTCACCCAGACCTCCGGATGACCATCTCCTGACTGTGGTAGCTCATATGCTGTTTCCCACCGAGCCGCCGAGCTGCCTAGCAGGACTGTTGCTACTCCTGTTGGGTGGTGGTGGCTACCCCTGTTGGGGGTGCAGCTTGATTCGGAGTGGTGGCCCCGGTGCCTTCTATGCACCCATGCTGGGACAGGAGAGTCCACTGGGAATGGGGGGGAGCAGCCAATCGAGCTTCAGAGGCCCCCCCCCATGGTCACCTGGACCTCCGGACGACTTCCTGTCATTTCCCCGGGCGGCTTGGCTTGGTGGCAGCGTCTGTGGAGGTCTCCCAGGCATTGGCGTTTTCCTGTTGGCATGTTGCTGTTGCTGGGGGGTGCCGTTGGCCATCTCTGGGCAGGTTCCCTGCCCCCCCTCTGCCGTGGACTCACTGCCGGACCCCTGCTGTCCTTTTCTTTTGAACTTTTCCTCCATTTATTTTCACAGTCGCTGCCACCGAAAGAGGGAGGACTGGTCGGGCTGGAGGAGGTGGAGATGGATTTTCTGGGCAGCCTCCATGGCCCTCTGTGGAAGCCTTGATGGCCTTCGCTTTGTTTCTTCCCAGCTGCTGGGGGACTGTGCCTAGAGATGGATGCCTCTTGGCATTGTGTCTTATTGCAGGACTAAGCTGTCACCACCGAACTTGCATTTTACCATCTACCTGGTTCTGAAGACCTGGTGGCTGCTCATTATCATCCTCCTTGCTTATGGCTACTACCCGCTTGTTGTTTCTTCCTCGCTTTGGAAATCGCCCCTTCCACCTTTCCCTCTCTCACATACCCCCTCCCCTCCAGCTTTGGCTACTGGTTTGCCTGCCCAGATTATGTTATTGTTTTATTTTACCATACTGGTCATACCTTTTTTAAATTTACTGCCATTGTTATATTGTTTTGTTATTCTGCTCTACTGATTTGTATTTTTTTCTTTTTTTGTTACATTGGTTGTATTTTTATTGTTGTATTTCACTGTTATAGTTATCTTGTTTAGTTATTTAGCTTTATTGATTTGTATTTTCCTTTCCTTTCCTTTCCTTTTTTCTGTTTTTTTTTCTTTTTTCTTTTTTTCGGGGTTGCCATGCTGGCATGGACCTCAATTCCCATGGTGTCTGGCCGTGGGAGGTACGCTCTGAGTGGGGGGATTAGTCGGGTTAGAAGAACTAGGATCAGGCATTTTTGCCTGTCCCCAGTTCTGATCCCTCCGCTCACCGCCATGTGCCTGGGTGCCATCCCGCCAGTGCCTCCAGCCTGTCTTGCCTCCTGGTCAATGCCAGGTCAGTTCATAATAAAACACCCATCATCCACAATGTGATCGTGGATGTGCGAGCTGACCTGCCCTGTATCACAGAGACCTGGGTGGGTGCAGAGGGTGGGGCTTCCCTCTCCCTTCTGTGCCCCCTCGGGTTTCAGGTCCAGTGGGCCAGCAGGTCAGAGGGTCGGGGGTGGGGTGGCCATCATTTACAGGGAATCCCTTCATGTTAGCAGATCTGCGGCATTGGTGTGTCCCGGGGTTGAATGCCTTCATCTATCAGTGGGTCAGCAAGATAAGTTTGGTATTGTGGTGGTGTACCATGCTCCCCGCAACCCAGCATAATCCTTTCCAGAGATCTCGGAGTTTGTCTCGGCTGCCCTATTGAAATCCCCTCACTTACTGGTGGTTGGGGACTTCAACGTGCATGCTGAGGAGGAACTCTCTGGTGCGGCTCTGGATTTCATGGAATCCATGACTTCCATGAATCTATCTCAGCATGTTGATTGCCCCACCCATAGAGCAGGCCACACCCTGGACCTGGTTTTTACCTCCATGTCATCAGACTCTTGTCTGAGGGTTAAGGGTATTTCATCCCTGCCCATGTCATGGTCAGACCATCACCTGCTAAAATTTTCCCTGTCGATCGCCACCCCTGCCCCACAGGGAGCGTCAGCCCTACATCTGGGCCCGCCCCCGTAGGCTCCTGAACCCTGTCAGGTTCATGGAGGACTTCGGGGAGCTTTCTGGCGGTCTGGCAGACGATCCGGTAGAAGCCCTGGTGGATAGGTGGTATGAGGGTGCCACCAGGGCGGTAGACTGGATCACCCCAAAGTGTCTCCTGCGCTGTGGAAACCGCTCCTCTCCATGGTATACGGCTGCACTGCGGTCGATGAAACAAGAACGCAGGAGGCTTGAGGTCATTTGGAGGACAGATAGGACGGAAGTGAGTTGGGCTGCACTTAAGCAGCTGACTGGCCGCTATGTTCGCGTGATCAGGGACACTAGAAGATCCTATGTCTCCCTGAGAATTGGTGAGGCCTCGAACTGCCAGGCGGAGTTGTTCCGGGTGGTTCAAGGTGAAAAGACATGTATGCTGTTTTAGTACTCAAAGTGTCAACTGTGCATTTGATATGAAATGTTTGTGTATGTTGTTCATATATAGAATACTCTGACTATATGTCTTTTAAATGTTACCTTTTCCTATAGTGAAAAGTCCCTGAAGAAGGCCATTTTATAATAATAATAATAATAATAATAATAATAATAATAATAATAATAATAATAATAATAATAATAATAATAATAATAATAATAAATTTAATTTATTGTCATTGTGTGTATATACACAGTATACACATACAACGAAATTCAGACATCCAGAGACCAGATTCAACACACACACACACACACACACACACACACACACACACACATTTAAAAAACCCTTCAACACACACACATAAAAAATCCCCAAACAGTCCCCCACCCACCAACCCCCCCTAAAAACACAAATAAAACATTAATTAAAAGATACCGATCTCTGGAGTGCCAAGCGGCTGCAAGTGCTTGCGCCGCCATCTTGGAAAAGCTGAAATGCGTTGGACTCTTTTAATAAACCTTTATTCAGCATCCTGAGAGTGCTCTCTCCTATACCACCGGGTGGTTCAAGACCTCTCCAGTCCTGGTCAGCTGGGGCCTCCTCCTAGTGAGTTCACTAGTGAGCAATTTGCAGCCCATTTTAGATCAAAAATTGAGGCCAACCGTTCCGATCTGCCCTCCAGCTGCTCTAGTCCATCCTCTGATATCCCTGGGGCCTCACCTCCTCTGTCCCCTCATCTGGTGAAGTTTGGGCTGGTGTTTCCAGCGGAGGCCTCCAGAGCTATGGATTATTGCTGGCCGTCGGCTACCCCTTTTGACCCTTGCCCAGCTTGGCTTGTTAAATCGGCCGAGGGAACATGCTGGAGTGGGTTTCAGCTATTGCCACAGCCTCCTTCGGGGAGGGTATATTCCCTTCCCGTCTGAAGAAGATTGTGGTGAAGCCCACTTTAAAAAAGCCCGGCATGGCGTTGGATGATTTATCCAGCTATCATCCAATTGCCATTGTTCCCTTCCTGGGCAAGGTGGTTGAAAGGGTGGCTGCCGTCCAGCTTCAATCGTACCTGGAGGAAAATTGTATCCTGGATCCCTTCCAGTCTGGGACTGCCCTGGTCGCTCTGCAGGATGACCTCCTCAGGGAGGTTGACAGGGGGTGCTCCTCCCTGTTGGTACTCCTTGATCTGTCAGCGGCCTTTGATACCGTCGACCACAGTAACCTGCTGGTCTGGCTTGCTGAGGCAGGAATTGGGGGTCTCGCATTATCCTGGCTCTGTTCCTTCCTTGGTGGCTGGTCTCAGCAATTTGTCTGCTCCTTGGACTCTCCCTTGTGGGGTGCCCCAGGGGTCGGCAATATCACCCATGCTGTTCAACGTTTATATGAGACCGTTGGCGGAGGTCATCAGGAGATTTGGAGTTCACTGTCATCAGTACGCTGATGACACGCAGCTCTATCTCTCCTTTTCTTTTGCTGCAGAGGAGGCAGTACGCTCCCTCAACCTGTGCCTGGAGGTGGTCCAGGAATGGACCAGGACCAACCGGCTCAAGCTGAACCCGGAGAAGATGGAGGTTCTGTTCTTCGGGGCACCCTCATCTGGATACAATGGCCCCCTCCCTAGACTGGGGGGTGTTTCCCTCCAGCCTACTGACAGGGCCATGAATCTGGGCGTGGTCTTGGATTCAGCCCTCTCCCTGGAAGCCCAGGTGACGGCGGTCTCCAGGGACGCCTTTATCCATCTCCGCAGGATCGCCCAGATCTGACAGTACCTTGATGAGTCCTCCCTGAGGACAGTCGTGCAGGCCCTCATGGTATCAAGGATCATCTACTGCAATGCCCTTTACATGGGGTTGCCCTTGACCCTTGTCCAGAGGCTCCAATGGATGCAGAATGCGGCGGCCAGGCTGGTTGTGGGTGCTTGTAGATTCGAGCACATCACTCCAATTCTGGCTCGCCTGCATTGGCTTCCCGTTGTCTTCCGGATAACGTTCAAGGTCCTGGTTCTGACTTTCAAAGCCCTCCATGGCTTGGGACCAGAGTACCTGTCGGAGCGTATCTCTCAGAGGTGGACTGGGACCAGACCCACGAGAATGGCGCAGGCGTGCTCACTTAGGGTGGCCACACCCAGAGAGGCGTGGAAGTCGCTCCCGCATAATCGCACCTTCTCTGTGGTGGGCCCTACTCTGTGGAATCAGCTACCTAGTGAGCTGCACCTTGCAGCATCCCTGCCCGCCTTTAAAAAAGCCTTGAAAACCCATCTCTTCAAGGAGGCATATGACGACCTTTTTGTTTAATTTTCCTTTTTTTTTCCTTTTTCCGTTTCCCATGCCATTCTCAGCAGAGGGTATTATACCCTCCTATTTTTACTGGTGCCTCTGATTTTTATGCTCATTTGCTGTTGTTTTATTCTTTTTTTAGTGTATACCACCCCAAGTTCCGTCTCGGAAGATGGGGTGGTATATAAATATAATCAATCAATCAATAAATCAATAATAAATAACTTTTGATTACATTTTTAAAAAATAATTTTCAAGTGCATATTTTTTAAAAAAACATGCACTCAAAAATTACTTACATTGGGGTGACCAAAGTAGCAGGGGTACTTTCAGAAAGTGATTTTAGGGAATCCCCTGAAGTTTGAAAACATTTGGGGGTAAGGGGGCTGAGTTATGAAGCTCCAAAGAGGGTGCCCCTAAACCTTCTCATTGGAATCACACAGAAAGCGGATTCACCGCTATCGCTCACCCGATCAGGAGTCGCCCTTCGCTGCCCGCCCCAAGTTGTCTGAGCACCTAATTTAACCCCCCCCCAAAAAAAAAACTAGGAAAACTTGTTGACAAGGGCATTTTTTCCAGCCAAAAATAAGGGCTGAAAAACTAGGCTTATACTTGAGTATATACTGTGTTTATTGCATTTTTATACCACACCAATTTCCCAGAAGGGCAGAAAGGTGGTTTTCCAAGGAGAAAGATGGGTTAAAAATATTCAAAATGAAATAATGAAATAAATTCTTAGGAGAACGACTCATGACTAAGGATCACACATAGCTTGGTTCTTCAACTCCAGTAGATGTTGCTATAGACTAGGTTGGATCAATAAGCATAAGAGGATAAGAGATGGGAAAGGGAAGCAACTTTTTTTTCACACTTATTTGCTATTTCCCCGAACCCATTAAGAATGCAGGCACTGAAGGAACAATGGTTCTCCTTAGGAGTGCTCATTAGCAGAATGAGTGCTCAATTACCTTTCCCTCTGATAAAGCCTTGAAGGACCATGTCTTGCCTTTCCACACGACCCCTAAACTCCACCGCAAATGGCTCCCAGCTCCGGAGCTTAAAATTATTTCCCCACCAGCTCCGGAGTTTACAGATAATTAACTGCGACCACGCCCACCTAAGCACGTCCCAGCGCACTTTTCATGTACCTGCTCTCGGAGGGTGAAAATTCCTGATATAGATATAACAGATAGTGACTGCCGGGCTCTCCTTGCTTCTGTTTGTTCTTTTTTTGCCCCCCGCCCCTTTAAGAGATCTGAATGCAGTGCCGGGAGCAAAGCGAGATGGCAGAACGGAGGTGAGCGGCATTCTTTTCTTCCTTTTTTTCTCCCCCTCCCCTCACGCAGCCAGCAGCCAGGAGTGCGGAGGGGGTGGGAACGCAGGAACAGCGACAAACCCCTAAGATCTCTGGTCCGAATTTAAGTGGCCAGGCCCTTAGCTGAAGCCCTTGGGGCTGGTACACACCAATGTAGAAAATAGCTCCAAATACATGGAATTGCTGGTTGAGGGATACATCTGGTAATGAGAAAGGCTTTAAAGTAACAAAAACAACAGCAACAGCTGCAACAACAACACCTTCTCATTTACTCCCATCCTTTCTCCAAGAAGCTTGAAGATAGGAATGGGAAACAATGTCAGTATGTCTATTTCTTATTTTCATGTTCTGTAAACCTCAAGTTGTCTGTAAAGATTCTCAGTCATCCAGCTGAGATTATTCTAGAAATTAAGTCATGGACACTACTTTTCTTTTCATCCAAGCAGCTTTGTCAGTCTGAGGGAAGGCTGGTGTGAGGCTTCCCATCTATCGTTCACCTTGGTTTCACACCACCCTGGTGTGAATGGGCTTGTTAGATAGCAATGGCCTGGGGTGTGTGAAAGTCTCACTTATGCAAGCCTTCCCAACACCCATTGGGAAGCTCTTCTTCCTCTCACAAAATACCAGAACTTGGGGACATACACTCAAATTGAGGGCTGGGAGAGTAAGAACAGACAAAAGAAAATATTTTTTCACCCAGCGCGTTGTTAGTCTGTGGAACTCCCTGCCACAGGATGTGGTGATGGCATCTGGCCTGGATGCCTTCAAAAGGGGATTGGACAGATTCCTGGAGGAAAAGTCCATCACAGGTTACAAACCATGATGGAGATGTGTTATCTCCAGGCTTAAAACCAGGGTACTTCAGTGGCTAGATGCAGGGGAGTGATATCAGGAGACAGATATCTAGTCTCATGCACTCCCAAACGCATCTGGTGGGGCCACTGTGAGATACAGGAAGCTGGACTAGATGGGCCTTGGGCCTGATCCAGAATGGCTCTTTTTATGTTATGTTTATTATGTTCATTAAGTATGGGTCATCAGCAGTGGCCTTCCTGGTGGAGGTGTGAAGTGCTTCTGATTTGTCTGGGGATTGATGAACCTCAAGTTCTTTCCTTCCTTGATATACTGCAGTGGTTCCCAAATCTTTTTGACTCACTACTCCTTTACTTACTGGCTACTGGCCGTAGCTCTCTAGTAGGACTGCTATATGCACAGGATCAATATACATGGTTTTATTTATCCATTGCTTGGGGGGAAGAGATAAAAGAAAAACATATATAGACAGAAGGATGGTCCAACATAAGAGGGGTAACAGCTCAGGACCAGAATCAGCAGTACACCTCCACTTGAAGGACAAAGGACACTCATTCAAAGATGAGGAGATGTACAAATATTAGACAGAGAAGATAGATGGTTTGAAAGAGGAGTCATGGAAGCCATTCATATGAGCATTGAAACCCCCTCTCTCAACAGAGGTGGGGGCGTCAGGCATAGTCTATCTGCTACTTATCAGGGTTTGTGATTTCAACAATACCTAGACAAATCAAAAAGCCTTCACCACCAAGGCCATAGCTAACGACCCATACTTTATAGGTTTCAGCACCTTAGGCCATTGTTCACCTTAAGGCTATGGTTGCTATTGTCTATTTAACAAGCCTATTCAGACCATTGTTCATCTTAGGAGCCTATTTCAGACCAGGGTGACAAGAGGTCAAAGCTGACTCAAAGATGGAGGACTTGCACTAGCTATATTCAGACTGTTGAAGCTGTTTGGGTGAGCAGCGAACCGTTTCTTTCTCTCAAGGAAAAGAAGTCCAGTGGCCATGACTCAACTTCCAGATAAACTCACCTGGATGACTGAGAATCTTCACAGATGCACAGACAAATACAGTACGTCTTCCCAGAGTGTATTATCAAAACTGGCCATTAGATGGAACCAGTGACTATGCTATTCAGGTGCTAATGGAAAGGCCCCCATGGAACCATGCCAGAGAGTTTGGGAACCACTGACATTTTGTATCAATGGACTGAATATGATCCGGTGCTTCATAGAATCATCGAAGAGTGAAGTTGAAAGGGGCTTATTTGGCCTTTGTGTCCAACCCCCTGCTCAATGCAGGAATACAGATCAAAGGATGTCTGCCATGTGATTGTCCAAAATGCCTCAATCCCCTAACTCTCAAATGCCTCTTCCTTAAGGGAAACAATACTTTAAAGTTTGTAAGCACTGTCTTCTCCTCCTTTGCACAGCCAAGTTCTTCGCTCTTGACCTCCTGCCAATACCTCTGTCCTTGATAGCACGGAACAAGTCAGTAGTTCTTGAGCAGATTATTAAGTCTGAGGCCTCCAATGCCTGTTTCCCAGAGCAACAGCGCCCTGCGAGAGTCTGAGTGGGAGCTTCCAAACAGGTAAATAAACAGGGGCAGTTTATTTATTTAGTTCATTTATTTCACGAGCATATACACGGCCTGATTAGTGCTAAGCTAGTCCCCATTTTGTGTAGGATTAGCGGACAAGGGAGGATGGGGCTTTGTCTGTCGGCTTGAGGCTGATTGTTCGTCTGAGCTTCCTGGAAGCATATTTTGGGGTTTTGGGCTATTTGATTGCAACAGCGTGCCCTGCGCCAAGGACATGGTGCTGGGGGGCGGGGGCGGGGAGAGACAGCTATGGCTGAGATGGAGTGAGTGGGAGCCAGCGATTGGGACGAGGCTTACTCTTGCCACATCCGTGACTGCACTCCAGAGACCTTGTGGGATTCTGAGCTGATAAATAGAATCATAGGAATGACAAGATAACCCATCTGGGCTGCAGTCCTGCCAGCGTTTTCTGCATAGTTTTCCAGCGGCAAACTGCATAGTAAAAGATTACATGCTAACAGGGAAGAGAAGTAAATTCTGGTCCCGGCAGACCACATTCCTGGAATAGCAGTTTCAGCGAAGTTTCCTAAAGCACCGCCAGGGGCTGGATTTAGAAACTTCATTCGAAAATGCTTACTTATTTGCTTCTCTAACACGACAGGAACCTGAAAATATGCAGTAAAATCAGTTGTTCCCCTTTAACACCATGGAAGCTTGGAAGCTAGGACCGGAAAGAAGGACAAAATGCGAAGTAGACAGGTAGAGACCGAACCGGAATACGAAAATACGACACAGAAGAGAGGACACTAACTGCACATTAAAAACCATGTGACCGCCCCCAAAATACGCAGGAAATTTATATACGCAGAAAACTCTGGTAAGACCATGGCCTTTGTGCGGGTGAACAGAATGCTCTGAGCCCCCCTGGCAGGCAGGTTGAGGCCTTTTATTAGGTGGGGTAAACAAGGCATCACAGGGGGAGGGGTGGAGAATGATCGACAATAGGACAGAGGAGACAAAGGAGGAGGGATGGTCTTTGGTCATGTAGCCTCCTGACCTGGGGGGGGCATCTCTGGGCCTGGTATCTGGGTGGTACCTGTTTCCCCCTGGCCACTGGCTGAGTCATGCCTGCTGGAGCCAGATCTGGCCTGGGCTCGAGGTCATGTAGAGTTCACTTAAATTAAGGTTAAACTTACGTATTGAAAATTAATTTCTATCATTCATCATTAAAGATCTCTAAGCTTATTCCAAACTCTTAACATGTTTTATGGGAAGACTGAAAAGACAAGTCTCTTTCCTAATTTCCTTTGTAGCTTGCACCATGGCTAAACCATAGAGAAAAGGGGAACTGATCTGTGTGTAATGCCTCACATAGGTACGTAATTTCCTTTCTTGCTAGAAGTTGTCTAACTGGTGGTCATACTAAATGCTTGACAGATACTGTAGATAGTATGCAATAATTGTATCTTGAGTAAGCAAGCTATAACAATTTTAAATGTTCCAATTTTGTGTGAAATGAGGAAGTTTCTACATGTCTTGCTTGTGCCGAGTGGTGCGCATGTCTCTTGAGTCAGGAGATTGTTGACGCGTCCTTGTTAAATGAAGAGTATAACTACAGTCTGCTGAACCCCCAAATTGTCCTTCTCTCTTAGAGCCATTTCACAGGACCCCTAAGATCCACTGGCCACTTAAATTCGGACCAGAGATCTTGGGGGTTTGTCACTGTTCCTGTGTTCCCACCCCCTCCGCACTCCTGGCTGTTGGCTGCGTGAGGGGAGGGAGAAAAAAAGAAAGAAAAGAATGCCGGCTTACCTCCGTTCTGCCGGTCTTGCTCTGTTCCCGGCAGCATTCAGATCTCTTAAAGGGGCAGGGGACAAAAAAACAACAAACAGAAGCGAGGAGAGCCCGGCACCCACTACGTTAGATCCGCATCAGGGATTTTTCACCCCCAGAGAGCAGGTACCTGAAAAGTGTGCTGGGACGTGCTTAGGTAGGCGTGGTCGCACTTAATTTTCTGTAAACTCCGGAGCTGGTGAGGAAACAATTTTAAGCTCTGGAGCTGGGAGCCATTTGCTGCGGAGTTTAGGGGTCGTGTGAAAAGGGTCTTAGAGAAGCACCATCAATACATTGATTCAATTATTGCAATAGAAAACCTATATTCTTGAAAGAACTTGGTATTCCATTGTTCTGTTTGTGTTTATGGCAATTTGCCAGTCACATTGCAGTAAAATTACTGTTTGTGGGGGTCACAAAGGCTTGGCTTCCACGCTGGGTCCTGACGTCTCTTGGCGTGCTTCTACAACTGGAGTCTGAAGGCTTGCTCAGTGCTGCCAGGTCTCTTGGGGTTCTATCTGCCCCCAATCTCCTACAAAGAATGAGCATTTTGTTGGGGGCTTTTATTGGGGGAGCTTGAAGGGGAGGCCAGGACCTCTCTTTCAGCACCTTCACAGAGCAAGAGGGATGCCTATTGAAGATGCTTTTCAAGTGACCTGCAACCTCTGAGCTTTTCTTGTTTTCTCTCCCTGAGGATGTAGAAACCAGCAGCCCATGCAAGATGGTTGCAGGCTACTAGAAGAGAAAGTAGAGTAGCTTGGGGGCTGCCCATCCACACTTCCGCTCACTAAGTGAAATCGAAATGGCTCTGGATAGAGCCCATCAGACTCTTCTGGAAAAGTGACAGAGAGGGGGTGCCTATAAGAAGTAAAGAGAGTATCACATGCAGAAGGCAAGCTCAAGGAGCATGACACAAAGAAGCAGGACTGTCAGGAGATGTGCTTTATCCTTGGCGTTGCACTACTGATATGGGGCATTTCACCATTGACAGTGGTTCTGAGCTGCTGATTTCACCCAGCATCTCCGGAAAGGATCACTGGCAGTGGTCTAAGACTTGGTGCTGCAGAGGTTCAGGCAAATTTCTCCAGGATCACATTATGGACCTTTCAAGGAGATGGCAGAGAGTGGCCATGGGAGACTATAACCATCTAGATCTCTGCTGAAAGCCCAATCGGTGGCCAAAGGTGGAAGAGGCCACCAAATTACTTACTTGACTTATTCCCAACCACTTCATCTTCCTTCCAGCTCTTAACCATGGGGAAGAACTAATCAATGAAGTGGAAATAGCAGGAACTTTGGATGGAACTGACCATGCCTTCTTGGGGGAAGCTATGTGGAGGAAAGTGGGAGCTGAAACTAACCTTCTGGACTTCAAGGAAGAAGATTTCAAAGTGCTTAAGAAAATGTGAGCTGTTGGCCAGATAGCTTAGCAAGTTGGGAATCTGTCTGTGGAGCCAGAGGCTGTGAGTTCAGTAAGTACCCCATGGTGCATTCCCAAAAAGCCAGCCTGTGTGGCCTTGGGCAAGGTTCACAGTCCAAGTATACCTGCGGTAGAAGGCAATGGAAACCACCTCTGAGTATTCTCTCCTTTGAAAGCCCCCCAAAGGGACACCAAAAGTCAGAATGGACATGCTGACACACAACTATTTAACAATATACCGACTGCATGTCCTTTCAAGACATCTTTTGGGATTTTTTTTTACCCAGTGTAGTGGATAAAGTGATGGACTAGGACCCTGCAAACCTGGGTTGAAATCCCAGCAATAACATGGAAACTCACTGGTAGAGTGGAACATCTAACTTACCTTGAAAGCCCTTTTAGAGTTGTCATAAGTCACTTCCAACTTGACCGTGCATATCTAACAAAGGAAATATTGGATTGATCCCATGGTGAGATACTGTAAATTCAAAGAGAACTGTTGGATAGCTCAGTAGTTTGGGTCTCTAGCTGCGAAGCCAGAGGTTGGAAGTTCAGGGCCCTGCTGGAGCAGCTTGACAGAGGTTAGACTCAGTGATCCACAGGGTCATATGAACATAAGAACAGCCTTGCTAGGACAGGCCACAGCCTATCCAGTCCAGCATTCTGTCTCACACAGCGGCTCGCCATTTGCTTCAGGGTATTCCCAAGCAGATGTCTTCACCTTTCCAGCTCTGCAGTCATAAGGTGGTGGTTAGTTTGTGCTTAGTACAGGGGCGTATCTGGGGGGCAGAAGGTACATTTGCCCTGGGTGCAGCAATCTGGGGGCACCTGGAGGGGGAGCAGGAGGAGGAAGCAGTGCACCCTCCTGCCTTCCAGCTGTCCTCCTTTCCCCTAAGACTTGGTGATGGCAGTGCTGCTGCTGCGTGCCAGGCAAACAGCAAAGCAGGCAGGCAGGCAGGAGTGCAGTGGCCACGGCGCCCTCCTCCTCCTCTTCCTCGCCTTGATGGGAGAGATGAAAGGTGCATGCATATACTGCATGCACACATGCATGTGCCACACACCCATGCACCCACCCCATCCTCACCGGTCTGCCTGTCCACCCACCCCACACCTGCAGGGTTCAGCCCCCCATTGCTGGGTGGGTGCGATGTGGGGGGACAGCAGGAAGGGCGCAAAAACAAACTTTGTCCCCAGGCGCTCTAAATCCTGGCTACGGCTCTGGCTTAGTAGGGAGTACATGATGGATCGGGGTTTCTTAAAAGGTGAGATACTAAAGGTTGTCAATAAATAAATAAATAAATATATTAATGCTATTATATTATGGGAAAGAAAAGTGGAAAACATCTGCAGAAAGCAAGGTCTGTGTGGTTGATGGGAGGTTAGGATCTTTCAGATGAGCTTCAACTTAAAAAGGACATGCATGATAAAATAAAAGCCAGGAAAACCACCCAGGAAGAGTATGAACAAATACTCTGTACTGGACAGGAACGCAAAATCTCAAACTGAGCTCAGACATGCAAGAGAGGTTAGGATTAATTGAAAAAAAAGCTTTTCCCAGTTACCTTTAGTTCAAGCAAAAGGCAGCTGCATGGGCAGAACGGATGTGTGAGCGAAGGCAGAATTATTGAACATGTACTTTGCCTCTGTCAGAAATATTTTAAGAAATAAATGCATTCAGCGTGTTATTTTTTCTTGTGGCAAATGGGAGGGGCACGAGCTAGGATAGCACCAGCTTTGATTTTTCTCCCTGGACCTTGAATCCTTGGCTCTGGTTCAGTCTGGACACACAACAGGTGTTTGCACTTTCTGTATTGTTATGTAGATCAACAGGGATGCAATATTTTCTCTCTCCTGTACACAGATTATCTGGTGTGAGTAATGCCTCATCCATTTAGTCCACTTTCACAGTGTTCCTTCTTTTTTCGGAGATGACGTTTCGAGGTGGGAGCAGTGTTATTAAATTGAACATAATTGCAGCAGTCAATTATTAATATTTCAACCGAAACAATTGGAAACAGCAATAACATTTGATCTGTGGCTTGCTCTGTTGTGTTGCAATCTGTAATGGGTTGTTTCTTTGTCTGCTTGTTTCTGTTTACAGCATGTATTTTATTCCAATTTAAAGTCTGTGTTTTCTAATTCCTCTAAAATTTTATGGTGCAGCCTGCCCAAACTTCAGTCGCCAAGCCAACTGTTTTCCCAAGAACCTGTCAATGGTGCAAGTAAAGCCAGAATACCACCTGTAACTCAAGTGGATTTTTATTTTATTTTATTTTATTTTTGAGGGGGCGGACAATAATTTTTCATAAAACCATAGAGTTGAAGAGTCAGGTGAACACCCAAGGATCACCTAGCCAGTGCAGAAAATTGACAGCTTAAGTGCCATCAACAGATTCAAAGGAAGGACAACTTTTTGAAGATACCCTGGGCAGCCAGAGCCACTAATGCAGCCGTATTATAGCGTATGAAGCTAGAAATTCTCAAGTCCATAAAGAGAAGAAAATTACAATATTTCGGTCTCATAAGGCGCAAAAACAAATACCATCTGCTGCAGGTTATCCTTCAAGGGAAAATAGATGGGAAACGTGTTCAGGGGTGTAGAAGAACATTCTGCCTTAAGAATGTAAGCCAATGGCTAATATATTCCTCTTGGAGGTCAGACAGATATTAGCCAAGAATAGAAAATTTTAAATGCATTACAAAACTGAGAGACCAAGATATAACAGTCTCTTTTTTAAATAGCCCATTAAGTATTAGTCTCAGCCATATTTATATATTTGAAAGTTGATAGAACTTAGGCGAATAGATAAAATATAATGGGTTGATGATGTTTATTATTTACTTAATCTTATAGATTAGATAGGATATGTTAAGTCAAAATTACTATCTTCACCATTTGTACTAGATGAAAACATATAAATGTATGCCTATCATATATTGAGCTAGAAAAACAGATTTTAAAGTGCTTAGTAAAATGAAGAATTAAGATTAAATAGGCTGGTTTAATACTGTACTTTGTTATTTTCACTTTTTGTACTAGATGAAGATGGAGATAAGTAATAATAAATACAATGATGGAAAAGAAGCAAGTAAATTTGGAATATTCCAAACACTTGGGTTGAAATATTGGGAAAATATTTGTATTTAAACTATGCAACATGGCAACACACAAGCAATGTATTTGTTTTAACTTGTCATGTTTAGAAAATTCAATAATTTTTTTAAAAAAGAATGTAAGCCAATGGTTTGCAGTGAGTGTAGCCTCTCTATTTAAAATAGCTTTGGGTAACAACCAGATTGTGCTACTTAAGAACATAAGAACATAAGAAGAGCCATGCTGGATCAGGCCAAAGGCCCATCTAGTCCAGCTTCCTGTATCTCACAGCGGCCCCACCAGATGTGTTTGGGAGTGCATGAGACTAGATATCTGTCTCCTGATACCACTCTCCTGCATCTGGCCCTTGAAGTACCCTGGTTTAAACCCTGGAGGTTACACATCTCCATCATGGTTTGTAACCTGTGATGGACTTTTCCTCCAGGAATCTGTCCAATCCCCTTTTGAAGGCATCCAGGTCAGATGCCATCACCACATTGTGTGGCAGGGAGTTCCATAGACTTACAACGCGCTGGGTGAAAAAATATTTTCTTTTGTCAGTTCTTACTCTCCCAGCCCTCAATTTGAGTGTATGTCCCCTAGTTCTGGTATTTTGGGAGAGGGAGAAGAGCTTCCCTCTATCCACTTTACTCATACCCTGCATTATTTTGTATGTCTCAATCATATCCCCCCTCAAGCGCCTTTTTTCCAGACTAAAGAGGCCCAAATGTTTTAGCCTTTCTTCATAAGGGAGGTGCCCCAGCCCAGTAATCATTTTAGTCGCTCTCTTCTGCACCTTTTCCAGTTCCACTATGTCTTTCTTGAGATGCGGTGACCAGAATTGTACACAATACTCCAGGTGGGGCCTTACTATTGTTTTGTATAATGGCATTATAACGTTGGCTGTTTTATTTTCAATCCCCTTTTGATAATCCCTAGCATGGAATTGGCCTTCTTCACCGCTGCCACACATTGGGGAGACACCTTCATGGAGCTGTCCACCAACACACCAAGATCTCTTTCCTGATCCGTCACGGATAACTCAGAGCCCATGAGTTGATAGATGAAGTTTGGATTTTTTGCCCCAATATGCATTACTTTACATTTGGTTACATTAAAACGCATTTGCCATTTCTCAGCCCATTCCCCCAGTTTGGAGAGATCCTTCTGGAGCTCTTCACAATCTTCTCTATTTTTTTACCACACGGAAAAGTTTTGTGTCATCTGCAAACTTGGCCACCTCACTGTTTATCCCTGTCTCCAGGTCATTTATGAACAGATTGAAAAGCACCGGTCCCAGGACAGAGCCCTGGGGCACACTGCTTTTCACTTCTCTCCATTGTGAAAATTTCCCATTGACACCTACTCTTTGTTTCCGGGATCTCAACCAGTTCTCAATCCATAAGAGGACCTGCCCTCTTATCCCCTGACTGTGCAATTTTCTCAGCAGCCTTTGGTGAGGGACTGTGTCAAAAGCCTTTTGAAAATCCAGATAGACTATATCCACTGGTTCACCCAAATCCACGTGCCTGTTGACCTTTTCAAAAAATTCTAAGAGGTTTGTCAGACAAGATTTACCCTTACAGAAGCCATGCTGATTTTCTCTCAGCAAGGTTTGTTCTTTTATGTGTTTTAAGATTTTCTCTTGGATGAGGCTTTCCACCATCTTCCCTGAGACAGATGTAAGGCTAACCGGCCTGTAGTTTCCTCGGTCCCCCCTCCTTCCTTTTTAAAAATTGATGTGACATCTGCTATCCTCCAGTCCTCCGGCACTGTGGCCGTTTTAAGAGAAAAGTTGCATATAACCGTTAAGAGATCTGCAATTTCATTTCTCAGTTCCCTAATAACCCTTGGGTGGATGCCATCTGGGCCAGGTGACTTGTTAATCCTCAATTTATCAATTAGTCCTAAAACCTCCTCTCTTTTAACCTGTATTTGATTTAATTCTTTAGTCAAGAGGGGCGGCTCAGGCAGCGGAATCCGCTCAAGGTCCTCTGTCGTGAAGACAGACGCAAAGAACTCATTCAATTTCTCTGCAATTTCCAAGTCTTCCTTAACCTCCCCTTTTCCTCCCTCACCATCCAGAGGGCCAACTGGTTCTCTGGCAGGTTTTCTACTTCTAACATATTTAAAGAAGCTTTTATTATTACCCTTTATATTGCTAGCCATTCGTTCCTCAAAGTCTTTCTTTGCCTCCCTTATCATCTTTTTACATTTCTTTTGCCAAAGTTTGTGTTCCTTTTTATTTTCCTCATTTGGGGAGGATTTCCATTTACAGAAGGACCTCTCCTTGCGCTTTAGAGCCTCTCTAACTCCACTCGTTAACCATGCCGGTGTCCTCTTGGACTTAAATGAGCTCTTCTTTCTTTGTGGTATGCACTTGTGCTGGGCCTCTATTATTGTTGTTTTAAACAGGCTTCATGCACTCTGAAGAGATTGGACTCTTCTATTTTTTTTTAAATATGTTTTTATTAAAAAATTTAAGTATACAAAAAAAAAGTCAAGTTCAAAGCATTAGCAATACAAAATCATTCTACCACTAAAATTTGGCTTCCCTCTGTTCTTCCCGTGGTTTTAGCGTTATTCATCTCCTAGCCTTCCTTTCAGACAAACCCCTTTATATACTTATAAAAAGATTTGAAAAATAAGTAGTAATCCTTCGAGCTCTATCCTAATCCGGTAAGAGTCTTTAATTCCTTGCAATGAATCTCCATGTAGTTCTTAAATTTTTGCCAATCTTTTTGGAACCTCTGGTTGTCTTGATCCCTCAGTCTGCACGTCAGTCTGGCCATCTCTGCGAAGTCCAATATTTTCGCCCTCCATTCATCCAAAGATGGTATATACGTTGTCTTCCAATTCTGTGCCAGGAGCATTCGTGCCGCTGCTGTTGCATATAGAAATAGAGTCCTGTCTGCTCCTTTAATTTCATTATCCACCAACCCTAACAAAAAAGCTCAGGCCGTTTTGGGAATGTACACTTTAACATCTTTTTGAGTTCATCATATATCAATGCCCAATACTCTTTCACTTTCTCACAAGTCCACCACATATGATAAAAATCACCTTGTTTCTCTTTACATTTCCAGCAGTGGTCATCTTTCATCCTATACATCTTTGCTAACTTCGTTGGGGTAATATACCACCTATACATCATTTTCAACAGATTTTCTTTTATCAAAGTACATGCGGTAAATTTCATATTCTTTTTCCACAATCTTTCCCACACATCTAACTCAATATTATGACCCAGATCCATAGCCCATTTTACCATACATTCTTTAACTTGTTCATCTTTTAGATTCAACTCCAAAAAAAATTATATAATCTAGTCAACAATTTCTTTTTTGGGCCCATGATTATGGTTTGGAACTTAGATTCCTTCTCTCCAAACCCAGACACCTTTCTATCTTTCTGAAAAATGTCATTTAGTTGATGGTACTGAAACCAACCCGTTAACTTCTCTTTCAACATATCATAAGACTTCAGTCTAGGACCTTTTTCTGAAAAGAATAACACATCACCATAGGTGATCCCCACTCCTTCTTTATCTTTCCTCTTGATCGCGAATGCCTCAATCGGGGATAACCATCTCGGTGTATGTCTCTCTAAAAGGGGTTTCAACCGTTCCCAGGCCTGAAGTAGTGACTTTCTAATTACATGATTCATAAAACTTTTATGTACTTTCACTTTGTCATACGAAAGATAAGCGTGCCAACCAAATCTGTTATCATGACCTTCTAAATCCAATAGATCCTCATCAACTAAAGTAATCCAATCTTTTATCCAACCGAGGCAGGCCACTTCGTAGTACAATCTCAAGTCTGGCATGGCAAATCCTCCCCTTTCCTTGGCATCTGTTAGCAGTTTAAATCTTATTCTCGGTCTTTTACCTTGCCAGACAAATTTAGACAATATCTTCTGCCATTCCTTAAAGTGGCCTATTCCTCTAAGTATTGGGATCATTTGAAATAGAAATAACAACCTTGGTAGCACGTTCATCTTTATCACCGAAATTCTTCCCATCAACGACAAATTCAATCTATTCCATGTTTCCAGATCTCTCTTAATCAAGTTCCATACCATATTATAATTATCCTCAAAGAGATTTAAGTTCGTAAGAGATAAGTTAATTCCCAAATATTTAACTTTTTTCACCACTGAGAGGCCGGACAATTTTTCAAATTCTTCACAATCTTTCTTTGTTACATTTTTCAATAAGACCTTTGTCTTATTCTTATTTAGTTTGAAACCGGCTAGATTACCAAATTCCTCAATTATTTTCATCACCTCAGTAATACTTTCTTTTGGATTCTCTAACGTCAAAACTAAATCATCAGCAAACACTTTTAATTTATATTCCTTATCCCCCACACATATACCTTTAATTGTCCCCATGTCCCTCAGTTTGACTAACAACACTTCCAATACAGTAATAAATAACAATGGGGACAATGGGCACCCTTGTCTCGTACCTTTCCCAATCGGGAAACTTTCTGTTATCACATTATTAATCAGTAAACTAGCTTTCTGTTCCTTATATATTGCATTAACACCGTTCCAAAACTTTGTTCCCACTCCCATGTTTTCCAGATTCTTCTTCATAAATTGCCAAGAGACATTATCAAAAGCCTTTTCAGCATCAATAAATATCAAAGCAGCTTGTTTCTCTTTCCTGACTTCTAGATACTCTATTATATCAATTATATTTCTCATGTTATCTTTCATCTGTCTGCCAGGAAGAAACCCCGCTTGATCTTTGTGTAATAACTCATTTAAAACCTTTTTTAGTCTATTAGCCAAAACATCGGCAAATAATTTATAGTCTCCATTCAAAAGGGAAATGGGCCTATAATTTTTAACATCTGTTGTGTCTAAGTTCTCCTTTGGAATCAGTGTTATATACGCCTCTTTCCAGGTGTTAGGTATGACTCCTTTTTCTAGAACTTCATTCATAACCTCCACCATAATTGGTAACATTTCTTCTGACAATTTTTTATAATATTTTGCAGTCAGACCATCTGGGCCCGGTGATTTTCCAATTTTCGCCCTCTCTATTGCACTTTGTACTTCATGTGGGGTAATTTTCTCACTCAATATCGACACTTGGTTTGTTGAGATTTTTTTTTCAATCCATTCTTTTTTAAATATCTGTCCATTTGTTCCGGGTTCTCTTTTTTTCTTCGTATATAAATTTCTGTAGAAATTCGAAACACCTTTACAATTTCTCTTGGATCTTCCACTAATTTTTGGTCTACTACTAATTTGTTCACAACCTTTTGTTTTTGCTTCCATTTCAGCTGCCAAGCCAGCAATTTCCTACTTTATTTGCCGATTCAAAATTTCTTTGTCTCATCATCTTTACCTTCCACTCAATTTCTTGATTGATAATCATCGACAACTGAGTTTGAAGCATCTTTAATTTTTGAATCCATTTCTGTTCCTTTGGCTTCTCCACCAGTTTCTTCTCTGTCTCTACCAGTTCTTTTAAAATCTCATTTTGCTTCTTTTCTTTCTGTTTCTTCTGATACGCATTTCTTTGAATAAAGAGGCCTCGCATAACAGCCTTACTAGCATCCCATACCACATTTGTTGGTGTTTCTCTTCTCCAGTTATTTTTCAAATAGTCTCTGAAGGTTTTTTTCGCTATCTGCAGAGTCTCAGTCTCATCCAGTAAACTTTCATTCAGCCTCCAACGGTATAATCCTTGCATTTTGGTTTTGATTTCCATCACCATTGCATTATGATCTGAGATCGTTTTAGGTAAAATTTCCACTTTTGTCACTCTATATGAGATATCATTGGGGACAAATATATAATCAATTCTCCCCCAACTCTGGTTCGGTTCAGAAAAAAAGGTAAACTGTTTTTCCATTGGGTGTCTCAATCTCCAAATATCGGTCCATCCAAAATTTTCAACTAAGTCATAAAAGATTTTGGTAATTTCCCTTCTGAACCTTTCTTTTTCTGAGATCTATCCAAATCTGGCATCATTACCCCATTACAATCTCCCATCAGAAAGAGTTTTCATCCATATAATCTAACAGTTTTTGTTCTACCTCTCTGTAAACTTCTGATTTCCTTTCATTTGGCGCGTAAATGCCTACAATAAAAATTTTTCAGATTGCCAAGTGATTTGTACCATCAAAAATCTTCCCTCTTCGTCTTTCATAATCAACTTAGGTTCCAATTTATGTTTTGCATATATCACCACTCCTCTTTTCTTCAATTTATCAGACGATACAAATTCTTGCCCCAAAATTTTTTTTTTTAGAATCTTCGTATGTTTCATTGCAACATGTGTTTCTTGCAGGCAAATCAAGTCCAGATTTTCTTTCTTCAATAAATGCGTAATTCTGTTTCTCTTGGTCTTTTCATTCAGACCATTAACATTCCAAGTCAATACTCTCAGCGCCATTGTAAATTTCAAATTAAATATATTTTTATCAATCTCTATTCAGATATTGGCCATAGCTAAATCCGCTTTACCTTCTTCCTCCTCAGAGAGTTCTAACTCCTCCTCTTCTTCCTCTTCTTCTTCTTCAGGTGATTTTTCACCCTCTTTCGATGGTTTCCTGTACCCAAGCTCTTCTCCATATTTTCTCAGAAATTTACCTATTTCCGACTCAGATATTATTTTAAATCTTTTCATCTTGTAAATGAAGGATAGACCTTCTGGGAACTCCCAGCGAAATCTCAAACCATTTCTTCTCAGCGTTTCTGCCAGAGATTTATAACTTCCTCTTCTTCTCAAGAAATGAAGCGGAATCTCCTTGTATATCAGAATCTGTTGTCCATCAATCACAAACCGATTGTCATAACTATGTTTCAGGATTCTATCTCGCACGGCCATAGATGTCAATGACACAATAACGCCGCCTGGTGTCTTCTTCGCTCTCAGTTTCTTTGATCTGACTGCAATTCTGAACACTTGTGAGATTGCATCAGCTACTTCCTGTTCTTGCCATCCAAGCCACTTCGCCAATTCCGTTATTACTTTGGCCTTAATATCTTCTCCTTCCTCCCATGGAATCAAACGGAAACGAAGATTCTGTTGCCTTTGTCTCATTTCAAGAAAAGCAAGCTCCTCAACCATCCTCCTTTGCGTAATTTCTACTTCTGACACTCCTGTTCTATTCCTCTCTGTTTCTTCTCTGCATTGTTTAACCTCTGTCTGCACTTTCTTCACTTTAGCTTCTATATTTTTTGTTTTCACCGTTAAATCCTTCACTTGAGCTGAGAGCTCCCCAACTGCCTCTTTAATTTGTTTCTGCATGTCTTCCTTTAGTTCTGACAACTTCTGATCCATACTTTGTTCACTTTTTTCAAATTCTCTCCTTATATGTATCATTAATCCTTCCCATTCTTTACCCTCCTCTTGTCTGGAATCTCTTCTCTGTGTTAAAGTTGTTTTCTTCTTCTCTGCCATCACAATTTTTATTAACTTCTATTCCAATAGGACAGTGTTTTTCAACCTTTTTTGGGCAAAGGCACACTTGTTTCATGAAAAAAATCACGAGGCACACCACCATTAGAAAATGATAAAAAATTTAACTCTGTGCCTATATTGACTATATATAAAGTAATTTTTCAATTTTTCCCACGGCACACCAGGCAACATCTTGCGGCACACTAGTGTGCCGCGGAACAGTGGTTGAAAAACACTGCAATAGGACACAATTTAAGCACGTATTAAAGTTAATTCATTCAATAGACTACAATAACCTTCAACCAATCGAGTTAATCTATTAATACTCCATTAATTGATGTTGATTAATATTCACCCAATTACCATCAAAGATGTTAAATTTACTTATACTAACTTCATTTTAACCTCTCTAACTTTAAATTATCCAAATATCAAATTTATAACAATTTATCAAATTTTATCAATTTTTCTATATAGTCAAACTCTTTCCCATTCAATATAACATTCAAATTGAATTTTATATGCAATAATTTTCCAAATCCACCAGATGGCGATCTAACATAAAAAAGAATTTTCTAACCAGTGTCCCATACAATAATTTTTAAAATCCACCAGATGGCGCTCCAACCTAAAGAATGAGATTCTTAATCCAGCTCACAGCACAGACCTTATCTTGTTGTGTCTTTCTTATGACCTTGAAACCAGAGAAAGCCTCAAAGGAAGACACGCAGCAACTTAAGTTCGTTTCTACTGCAATCGAATAAACAAAATGAGACCCGTAAAGGAACCTTTAAAAATTAAGAGTTGAGAAAAAAATTGGAGCAATTCTTCGGCTTTTTCACAGTCTAAACCACTTGTATTGCTTCTCTGTAACAAAGAGTTGTTTAACAAAGTTTTTGCCCGTCCAAAAGATATATAAATCTTCAACCGCTTCAGAAGGTCTAATCCAGTTAGGAAAAAGTAGATAACAATAGCTCCAATTTATAATAACTCCTAAACTGTTCCCAAAAAACAACTTTCCAGCCGACTCTGATGAAATCCTTTAAAATGTAAAATCACACCACCTTGTCCGCCACTCAAATTCCTCTAGATATCCGGTCCTCCGCAAGAAAAAAGAAGTGGGAGGGGGAATTCAATTGTTAATCAAAAGTCTTTGGAAGTGTAGAATCAGGTAAGGGGGAGAGTAACTTCAAACACCAGAGTTTTTTTTTTTAAATATCCCCCTTCCACCCCCCATGCTCTCCTCTATTCACTATTCACTCCGTCTCTTCACAAAAAAGAAAAGAGCGGGGGGGGTGACTTCAAAACGCCAGTCTTGAACTACAGACTTCACGATCAAGCTTCTCCAGGTCCCATTATTCTTCCACTTCAATTTAAATATTAAATTAAACTCACTTTGCAAATGAAGGGATGTCTCCTCTGCCCCCACCGCTTGGTTTCGATTGACATTCACGAAGGGGAGTTATGGCTGCTTTCCACCGCGCTCGAACAGATTCCGATATAAACAAGCAGACTCACGTTTCTTTCGGGTGTGATCTTTATCTTCTAAATTGCCGTTTAACAGCCTGTTGATTCTCCCTCCGATAGAAACGACTTGTAAAGTCCTTGGAGGTTAATGGCTCTTCTGCCAAGACTATGAGACTTCGCAAACACAGGAGTAGCGATAGTAAAGTGCCGCAACTCGATCCTTTCCCCCCAACCCCTCCAGATCGGGGTGAAAGGAGAGTCGCAAGAGGCAACAGCTGATACCCAATCCCTCAGGGCCCCCCCCTGAGGTTAATGGAGGCCACGTAGTCTTCGCGAACCTCTTGAAACCTCCTGTGCGCTCTGGGGATTCCTCAGAGGAGCTCCCTAGCGTCTTGTTCAGTCGGCCATTAAACCGGAAGCCTCGAGATTGGACTCTTCTAACCTTCCCCTTCAGTTTCTCTCTAACTAGTTTCCTCATCTGAGGGAAGTTTGCCCTTCGAAAATCAAGGGTTTTTATGTCTGATTTGGTTGACACTCTTCCTCCAACATGCATGGCAAAGGTAATAGCAGCATGGTCACTGTTCCCCAGAGGCTCAGTGACATTCACACCTCTGACCAGGTCCTGAGTATCACACAATATTAGATCCAGAGTTGCCTGTTCTCGGGTGGGCTCTGTGACAAGTTGCTCTAAGGCACAGTCATTCAGCAAGTCGAGAAACCCAGTTTCTCTTTCTTGCCCGGAGCTCGCATTGGCCCAGTCAATGTGGGGATAATTGAAGTCCCCCATGATTACTATCCTATCCCTTTTAGCCACTTCCATGATTTCTCTCCTCATTTCAAGGTCCCCCTCAAGTTTCTGATCTGGTGGACGATAGAATACTCCAACAATCACATCACTCCTTGGACCTGGTAGTTTAACGCACAGTGATTCTATGGTGGAGTCAGACCTTCTGTCAATCTCCATTCTGCTGGATTTTACCCCTTCTTTGACATAGATGGCCACTCCTCCTCCAACCCACCCCCCTCTATCTCTTCTATAGAGTTTATAGCCTGGGATTGCTGTATCCCACTGGTTCTCCACATTCCACCAGGTTTCTGTTATGGCTATTATATCAATGTTATCCCTAGCTGCCAAATGTTCAAGTTCTCCCATCTTTGCTCGGAGGCTTCGAGCATTGGCGTAGAAGCACCTGTACAGTGGGTCCCGCAACAACAGCTGCTGCCTTGTTCTATTCGCCCCACAGCTTTTATTTTCAGTAGATGAACTGTCACATTCCGTTATTCTCCCGGTGCTAATACCTATACCTGCTATGTCATCTCTATGTGATTCTCTACCCTCTCCAACCTCGTTCCCCAAGGATGAGGTGTTCCGAACCGGATGCCACTCAGCTCCTGTCGGCTTTCCCCCAGTTATCAGTTTAAAAGCTGCTCTGCTGCCTTTTTGAGGTTGAGTGGCAGCAATCTGGTCCCATCATGATTCAAGTGCAACCCATCCCTCCTGAACAGGTTTGGCTTGTCCCAAAATGTTCTCCAGTTCCTGACAAATCTAAAGCTCTCCTCTCGACACCATCGCCTCATCCACGCATTGAGGCTTCTGAGTTCTGCCTGTCTGGCGGGTCCTGCACGAGGAACAGGTAGCACTTCTGAAAATGCTACCTTGGAAGCCCGGGTCTTCAATCTTCTACCTAGCAACCTGAATTTGGCTTCCAAGACTGACCGCTTGGCCTTCCCGACATCATTGGTACCGACGTGTACCATGACCACTGGCTCCTTCCCAGTTCTCTCTAACAAGCTATCTATATTTCTGGTGATGTCTGCAACCTTTGCACCCAGCAGGCAAGTGACCATACAGTTATCATGCTCCTCACAAATCCATCCCTCCGTATTTCTAATTATAGAATCCCCTAGTACAATGAGCTTCTCTCCTGCAGCCTGGTCATCAACATGTACCTGATCTTGTATCTCATCAATAGTGATGAGGGAGAGATCCTCCGGTGGAACCAATTCTTCCTCTATGTGTGCCTCATGAGGTGTGCTGAGGGAAAGAGCTTCAAACTGATTGTGCAAGATGAGACTCTCTGAGCGATGCCTTGGCCTTCTACTCCTTTGAGTCACATTCCTCCACCCATCCACCTCCTGAGTTGCGGGAGTGATTTCCTCCTTTGAAGTTTGCCCTGTCTCCTCTTGGACCTGAGTAGTCTGTTCCGCTCTGTTTGCCAACGTTCTATGAGGACATGCCTCTTGAAGACGACAAACCTTTAACTCTTCTTCAATCATTCCATTCCATTCCAGGGCTGCAGGGAAGAGGAGAAGAGGAGTTCCCCAATCAGATAGTGTACTGAAATATCACAGGCATTTGTCCATATTTTACTTCCCATGTTTCCTTAGAACCTCCTTTCTTCTAATCCCTTCTGCCCATTGTAGTAGCAGGTGTGTGCTTCATCTGTCTTCTGAAAATCTTGTGATAAATACCTGAAGATGGCTTATCTTGCCACCTTTGCGTCTTCTCAAGTTTGAGGAGCCCCATGGCACAGTGGTTAAATGCCTATCCTGCAGGTAAAACTGTGCTTACCCCAACCCTAACTAGAGATGGGCACGACCAGAAAAAATGACATGTCAAGTTTCCGTTTGTCGGGACGGGTCTGTTTCGGCTCGTTTCCGTTTGTCGCGATAATTTTCAAAAAGTTGTTGTTTCCATTTGTCGTTTGTCATTTGGGTTGGGGTTAGGGGTAGGGTTGGGGTAAGTGGGCTCTGGGAGGCACCTCTCTGGGTGCCTCTGACGTCTGACCCACTAAGAAGGGAAGGGAAGGGAAATGTAACACGAAGCCGCTGCGTACCATACATTACATTATGTTAGGGTGGGGGGTAAGTGGCAGAGACACCTCTCTCTCTGGGTGCCTCTGACTCACTAAGAAGGGGAGCGTACTAGCGTACTGACGTACAGGTTAGGGAATGGGATAGGGGTAGGGGATAGTGGGCTGTGGGAGGCACCACTCTGGGTGCCTGTGATCCACTAAGAAGGAAAGTGTACTTGCGTATGGATCTGGGCTAGGGTTGGGGTTAGGGTAAGGGCTAGGCTTAGGGTTACGGTTAAGTCTAGGGTGGGTTAGTGGGCTGCACCTCTGGGTGCCTCTGACCCACTAAGAAGGACAGTGTACTGGCGTATGGGTTAGGGTTAGGGTTAGGGTTAGGGTTAGGGTTAGGGTTAGTGGGCTTTTTATGCCCTCTGGCACATCCAGAAGTCTCAGTCAAAACCTGGCCATGTGATTGGTGGAATGGGTCCAAAAATTTGCATGGTCCCATCCCATGGCCAGCCCATCATTGCGCAGGTGTAAAAAAATAAAAATAAAATAAAATAAAATCAATGGAGACGTTTTATTGCAAGAAAAACCCACTGCTGCTACTATAAAAAAATCAGGCATTTAAAATAACTAATTTTCAAATGTTTCTGTGGTGCTTTGGTGGGTTTTTGGACCACAATTTAAAAATAAATATTGCGGTCGCCATTTTGGACCCCCCACCTCATGGCAAATGGAGACGACGAGGATGCCCCCCCAGCCTGGTACCAGCAGCCCAGGACAGGAGAGGGGGGAAGGCCAGGGACCCCCCCAGAAACCACCCCTCTCTGCTAGGTGCCCTCACTGAGGCAGGCATATTTTCGCCTGCTTTTTTGGCCGGGAATCGGGGGAGGGTGGTTTTAACTTTTTTTGTGTGCTGCTTGGCATCGTGCGATTGCCGCGATGCCATGAACGACAACGAAAAATCAGACCCAATTTTTCTTTTTCGGTTCGGGTTTGAGCTGGAGCGGAGTAATTCTCGTTACCGTTACCCGTTACGTAACGATAACAAGAACCGAAAACGGAAACGAGAATTTCGCCGCTCTGTGCCCATGTCTAACCCTAACCCTAACCCCAACCCAAACAACAAACGACAAACGAAAATGACAACTTTTTGAAAATTATCGCGACAAGTGGAAACGAGCCGAAACGAACCCGTCCCGACAATCGAAAACTCGACACATCATTTTTTCTGGTCGTGCCCATCTCTATTCCACAATACCAGTCTGGCCACCAAGAAGGCCTGATTATGGGCACCTACCTTACACGCCTCCCAGGGGGTGGCCATCCAGAGTGAGAGCACCAATGATGCCCCGGTGGGCCGGGCCGAGACTGGCCTTTGGGCCTTTATTTATATTGGCCTTTAATTGCATTTAAGGAGTGCTTGTTTTGAGTGTTCAAAGTGCTTGCATATAAGGGGCTAATCTAACTTTACACAAAACTATTAACCTTGCCAGTAAGGTTTTCAGCTAGAGATGGACATGAAACAGAAATACAGTGGTACCTTGTATAAAGTAATTAATTCGCTCCAAATTAAATTATGTTAAGCATATTTTCCTTTATACAAATTCCCATAGGAATTCATTGAAAATTGAGTAATCCCATTTTTAATTTTTTTAATTTTTTTGTTAAAAATTTAAACAACACATAAATCCCCCACAACACATTGTGCTTAATTATCCACCACCCTCAGGATTATATAACAATATACTTTATAACATTATATAACATTACATTCATTACAATCACATGTTTTATCTTAAACACCTGTCTCCTTCCAAAACTGAATTGATTCTTTAGATGGAAAATAACCTTTTTGCTTTAGAAATACGTGATCCAGAAATTTATACCAGATTCGATTGAAAATGTTCTCTTTTACCATCCCTTTTTAATTTTCAATTCGCAGGTCAGTTTATCATTAATAGCCATTTTTATGTTGTACGGATTCTCCCCATAGGTGATTATGTTAAGCAAATTTCCCCTATCTCGGAATTTTTTATCTTGTACAAATTTTATGTTATACCAACTGTTTGTTATACAAGGCTCCAATGTATAATGTTTCATTTCATTTTGTTTCAGTCTTCATTTCATTTTGTTCCATTAATAACGGATTTTTTAAAAGAATTTTCATCATGAAACGAAATGCTTTGTAAGGCTATAAATAATGGGGAGCTTCCCTTTTTTATTTAACAGGGAGCCCACTGCCCTAAATCAAAGGCCCTCAAACCTTCCAATCAATTTGCTTTCAAGCAAAGAACCCTCTGTAAACAAGCTAGACACCTAAGAGCTAGCTGCTGCGCAGAGAGAGTGGGGAGATAAACTCAACAGCTCATCAGCGGGGTAACGGAAGGAAAGAAAATATTAAAAAAATAAGCCCCACAGTCTTACTTAAAAAGGAAAAGTAAACAATCATTTTAAATCAACTTGCAGACACAGCCAGCAAAAGGGAACAGCTTAACTGTTATGAGCCTCATGGTGCAGTGGTTAAATGCCTGTCCTGCAGGTAAAACTGTGCTCTCAGCCTGGGGTTCAATCCCAGGTAGCAGGCTCAAGGTTGACTCAGCCTTCCATCCTTCTGAGGACAGTAAAATGAGTACTCAGCTTGCTTAAAGGGGGGGCGATGTGTAGCCTGCATACTGTAATTAAACTGTAAACCACCCAGAGACTACTTGGAGTGGTATGGGGTGGTATATAAGCAGAACACTTTGCTTTGGCAGATCAAGATTGGAGATAAGCTGTCTCAAGAGCTGAGACTGGAAGAAAGGAAAACAAATCAAATCAGTTTAAGAAAATATTATTTATTTATTTATTTATTTATTTATTTATTTATTTATTTATTTATTTATTGAGCTTATATACTGCCCGACTTCCCAGAGGAACTCTGGGCAGTTTACAACAAAAAGAAGTGTAAACAAAATCAAACAGTTAAATAAAACGATTTAAAAAGCAGAAGACAATCAATAATCAAAGCAGCTGGTAAATAGCAGATGATAAATAGCAGATGGCGGGGGGAAGTGAATTTAGGGTGTTTATACACGACCCCTAAGCTCCGCTGCAAATGGCTGCAACCTCCAGAGCTTAAAAATGTTTCCCCACCAGCTCCAGACAATTAAGTGCGACCCCGCCCACTTTAGCACGGCCCAGCGCACTTTTCTTGTACCTTCTCTTTGGAGGTGAAAAATCTTTGATGCGGTGCAACGATAGTGAGTGCAGGGCTCTCCTCACTTCTGTTTGCTGCTTTTTGGCTCCCGCCCCTTTAAGAGCTACTTTTACAGAGACGAGGGGGTTGGACTTGATGGCCTTACAGAGACGAGAGGCAGAACGAGGTGAGCGGCATGCTTTTCTTTCTCTTTTTCTCCCTCCCTCAGGCAGCCAGCAACCAGGAAGTGCGGAGGGGGGTGGGGACAGAGGAAGAGCGATGAACCCCTAAGATCTCTGGTCCGAATTTAAGCGGCCAGCAGATCTTAGGGGTCGTGTAAAAAGGCCCTTTGTCACCAAACGCCTCTGGGAATAGCAAGGTTTTTAATGACTTCTGAAAGGCTGGCAGGGACTCTACAATGTGCACTTCGTTGGGGAGGTGGCTCCACAGAGTAGGGCCAGCCACAGAGAAGGCTCGAGTACGAGTGGATGTTTTTTGAGCCTCTCTGGGCGTGGCCACCCACAGCATGTGCGTCCGCGACAACCTGGTCGGTCCAGCCGATGTTGACCGCTGGTCGATCCGCTCTGCCAGGCAGTCAGGTCCCAGGCCATGGAGGGTTTTATAAATTAAAACCAAAACCTTGAATCTGATTCGGGACGCAACGGGCAACCAATGCAGACGGGCCAGAACTGGGGTGATGTAGTCGAACCGGCGCACACCCACCACCAGTCTGGCCGCCGCATTTTGTACCCACTGCAGTCGCCAAAAGAGAGTCAAGGGCAACCCCATGTAGAGCGCATTGCAATAGTCTAGTCTCGAGATCACCAACGCTTGCACGACAGTCCTGATGGAGTCCCCATCTAAGTAGGGACGAATCTGGGCTATTTGACAAAGATGAAAAAAGGCAGTCCTGGACGCAGCAGCCACCTGGGCTTCCATGGTAAGTGCTGAGTCCAGGACTATGCCCAGATTCTGGACGCTGTCTGATGCCGGAGGGAAACACCCTCCAAGGTGGGAAAAGGGCTTCCATAGCCAGAAGGGGAAGTCCCAAAAACATAACCTCAGTCTTCTCAGGGTTGAGTTTGAGTCTGTTGTCCCTGGTCCATTCCATGACTGTGTCCAGGCACTGCTTGAGGGTCTGGACAGCCTCATCTGCAGAGGTGGAAAAGGAGAGATAGAGCTGCGTGTCATCAGCGTACTGATGACAGCAGACTCCAAATCTCCTTATGACCTCTGCCAACGGCCTTACATAAATGTTGAACAGCATGGGAGAGAGGGATGACCCCTGTGGAACCCCACAAGGGAGTATCCATGGAGCAGACAACTTTCCCCCATGCTGCACCCGCTGGGGATGGCTCTTGAGAAAGGACCGGAGCCAACTGTGAACAGTGCCTCCAATCCCAATCTCAGAGAGCCGATCCAGCAGGATACCATGGTCGATGGTATTAAAGGCCGCTGACAAATCCAGAAGGACCAACAGGGTAGAGCAACCCCTGTCAGCCCCCCGGAGGAGGTCATCTTGCAGAGCGACCAAGACTGTCTCAGTCCCCCAACCCGGCCTGAACCCAGACTGGAATGGGTCAAGGGCCCGTTCTCCCTCCAGAAATGATTAACCCTAAACCTCCTGTTCTCAAGAAGGCTGGATCAGGAGGCTAGGACAAATCGGTTCATTTACGAAAAAAAAAAATTGTGTTTCATTTCATTTCTTGATCACATGCTGTTTGTTGTTTCGTTTTGTAAGGTTTCGTAAGCTTCAATGAAACAGCGTGTCAATTTTCGTATGGTGCCCATCCCTATTTCCAGCCCAGTGTCACGGGCTCACATGAGCTCTGTTCCTCATGGCACAATCTATTGTTTCCCACATAAGAATCCAAAGTATATGATGTGATCTCTCTGAAGGTAGTGGGGGTGGGGAGGAATGACCCTGTTTGAAATACATATTTATTCATGTAGATCCCTATTTGAAATTTGAAAAGAAATGAGTAAATAATATCCTGGCCACTTAAAGACAAGACAGTTTTAGTTGGCTTTGGTATTCATCATTTCTGGCTGCTTCATTGGATGTTTCTGCTGTTATGAACTAACATGGATATTGCCCCTGGAAATTGATTAGTTGAAAGTAATGCTCTTCAGTTATGTTGTGCCATTAGGACATTGTGCTGGTTTGTTTTATGCTTGCAATTTTTGGTTGTATATATGTTAGTTTTATATAACCAATAGTGCACAGCATTATTCTCATTAGTACAATAATAATAATATATATTCCTTTAATTGATATAATACATTACATATTATTATGTTTTCTTTTAATTGCAGCAGATCACTGTTTTTATATGTATACCATCCAGAAAAGAAAAAGTATAATAATATGTAGTATATCATAACAATTAAAATAAAATAATATGTATTATTTTTTTCCTTTAATCGCAGTATGTCTCTGTTTTTCTTTGTACATCATCCAGAATAGTGAAGCGCACTAATGGAGCAATATATAAATGACAGAAATTAATTAATAAATAATTCATTTATCTGGAACAACTGTCTCTCTGCTTAATAAGGAGAAGCGCAGTGTGTGTGCCTGCTGTCTGACTCAGATCAAATATTTCACTTTTGCGCCTGTTTTGTCTGCTCTAATTGCAGGGCTCATTTTGTAAACTGTCTACTACTTGTTACTGCAATCATTTTTGACAGCTACTATGATTTCTGGCTCGCCCTAATTTCTCATTTGACATTCCCCTTTATGTCTCTGGTGTTTTAAGTTTTTTCTTTTTCTATTTTTAACCATTCTTTTCTCCAAAAGCACCCAGTTTTGGATGATGAAAATAAATAGATTGACAGACGGCGCCGATGAGGGTCCAAGCAAGCTAGGGTTGAGGCAAGAATTCTTTTCTCCACCAGCCTGGCAGGGGGCGAAGCTTTAGCAAGTGGCATTTCTTCAGGACTGGAGACCAACAAGGGAATGTTCGCTTGTTAGATTTCTCAGTGTTGGCTGGTTTTGCCCTCACCTTGCCATTGTACAGTATAAGGCACTCTAAGTCCTGTAGAGTTGCAGTATCACAATTACTTAGTGACTACGATATTGACAATGATAGCCACTAATATGCACCCAGAGCGAGTGAAAAGGATAACGATGTAGAATCTAGAAATGGTCCATGTGGCGACACCTGACACGTACTTCATAAATATTGAAATGATCAGAACTGGGTAACCAATGGAATAGCCTATGGGCGGGGCTAAAATGTTTGTAACCCCTAACTGCAATCATTTTTATGCTGTACGGATTCGCCCCATAGGCGATTCTGTGAAGCATATTTCCCCTATCTCTGGAATTTTTTATGTTGTACAGATTTTATGTTATACAAACCGTTTGTTATTCGAGGGTCCACTCTGTGTGTGTGTGTGTGTGTGTGTGTGTGTGTGTGTGTGTGTGTGTGTGTGTGTGTGTGTGTGTGTGTGTGTGTGTGTGTGTGTGTGTAGAGAGAGAGAGACATTGGACCCTCGTATAACAAATGGTTTTTTTAACAGAAAATCTGCTTAAAGGAAAAATTTCTGGATACAGGGGGAAATCACTGAACAGAATCGCCTATAGGGTGAATCTGCAACAAAAAAGGTCCCAATTAGGAATTAATCCATTTTCAATGCATTCCTATGGGAAATTTGTACGAAGGAAAATTTGCTTAACAGAATTTCACTTGGAATGAATTAATTCCTTTATAGAAGGTACCACTGTATAAGATGTTCTAAGCTGATTCAAAGAATGTGTTCTCAGTGTATATTCATCTTCCTTTGTGTAATCAATGAAGAAATCCACATGTTTGAACATTAAACCCTTTGTGTCAGACTCCATTCTTAATGCATGAATATTTAAAGTAAATTTATTGGTGACAGTTTTGAAAACCCAGGTCCGTGACAGTCTATTAAGAGTAAATATGTGGTACTGGACACCTAAGCTAAGATCATCCATGCTATAATATTCCTGGTTGCTATGCACAGATATAAATGGTGGACAGTGAGGGAAGCTGATGGGATCGGGGGGGGGGACCAATTCATTTGGAGTGTGATGATAGAGGAGAGTTTGATGGGTACCATGGACATAGATTTCCTTAGAAGGCAGTAGACTCTCCTTAATTGGAAGCTGTTTTGCTTGTGTGCTTGTTTGCCTGTATATTTAAAGCCACATCAGAAGAAGTTGGACTACATGATCCTTGGAATTCCCCTGAAACATACAGTTCTGCAATTCTATGTTTGTCTTGTGGAACCAAGTAAAAAAACTGTCTAAATTGTACCTTTTCATCTCAAGTGGATAACTGGCAAAGAACAGTAAAGGCGCTCCCGACTTACTTATTAATTTTATGTTGAGTGTTGTACTGGCCACAGGGTCAGTAGATAACATTTGGATTTTTTGCCCCAATATGCATTACGTTACATTTGGCTACATTGAAACGCATTTGCCATTTGGCAGCCCATTCCCCCAGTTTGGAGAGATCCTTCTGGAGCTCTTCACAATCTTCTCTGGTTTTTACCACACAGAAAAGTTCTGTCATCTGCAAACTTGGCCACCTCACTGCTTATCCCTGTCTCTATGACATTTATGAATAGATTGAAAAGCACCGGTCACAGGACAGAGCCCTGGGGCACACCGCTTTTCACCTCTTTCCATTGTGAAAATTTCCCATTGACAACTACTCTTTGTTTCCTGGATATCAATCAGTTCTCAATCCATAAGAGGACCTGCCCTCTTATCCCCTGGCTGTGCAATTTTCTCAACAACCTTTGGTGGGGGACTGTGTCAAAAGCCTTCTGAAAATCCAGATAGACTATATCCACCGGTTCACCCAAATCCACATGCCTGTTGACCTTTTCAAAGAATTCTAAATGGTTTGTCAGGCAAGACTTACCCTTACAGAAGCCATGCTGATTTTCTCTCAGCAATGTTTGTAATGGATGGTGGAGTCAAATAGTAAGTACTGATCTGGGTGAGTGGGTTTCCTGTAAACTTCTGCTCCCAGGCCACGGTCAGGTCTGATGATGACTGCACAATCCAGGAAATGCAGCCTGTTGTCTTTATTAAGATCTACCACATTGATGTGGTGTGTGAAGACCTCTACTTCCTGAGTCTCGATTTTCACCCAGGTATCATCTACATACCTGAACCAATGGGATGGCATTGTCCCTGGGAAGATGTTGAGTGCCTTCTCCACTTCTTCCTTGTATAGGTTTGCAACAATTGGTGACACTGGGGAGCCCATGGCACAGCCATGCTTCTGTCTGTAGAAGTCCTCTCTGTACATGAAATATGTGGTATTCAGACACAGCTCCAGGAGGAGGCACATCTGGTCTGGGTTGAGGCGGCTTCTGGAGGTGAGGGTGCTGTCTTCTCTTAGTCTTCTCTTTACAGTTGTTAGGGCACCGGAGGTGGGAATGCGGGTAAAGAGAGACGTGGCATCAAAGGATACCATGGTTTCGTCTGTACCTAGTTTTAGCTCCCTGGCTTTAGAAACAAACTCCTCTGAATTGTGCACGTGGTAGTCCATGAGTCCAACCAGTGGAGCTAGGATAGTCACGAGGTATTTTGCAATGTTGTAAGTCACTGAATTTATACTACTGACAGTGGGTCTGAGGGGGATTCCTTGCTTGTGGATCTTGGGCAGACTGTAAAAGCAGGGGGTGGTCTCTCCAGAATATTCCCCTGGTTTGCTGCCTCCACTTATTACAATAGCTTCAGTTTAGTCCTTTTTGCTTCTAGATAGACCTGAGTCATTTCCTTGTCCTTCTGGCAGCTTGTGTTAGCTCTCATCTGACACCACATCTTGAAGGAATCAATTTCACCCCAGTCAGCTTTCCTCAACGCCCAGTGCATTCACATCCTTGCATCGCAATGAGGGACAAGGTGGATGATCTTGGCCTTGGCTCCCCAGCAGCACACTCTAACACTGCCTTATGAAAACACTCCAGCGGGCAGCCAAACCTGAACGTCAGTCCTCAGTCGTTGCATTTGCTGTCATTGACAACATGGTGTAGGTGGGTAGAGAAATATGCAACAACCTGCTTCATTCATATAAAATACACATGGTAGTCCATCATTCAGGGAAAACTTTTCTGAAGAGAAAGAGCTTTGCCTGTTTCTAGAAAGACATCAAAGATGGGACAGTCCTGGCCTCTAGTGGGAGGGAGTTCCAGAGTCTGGGCGCAGTAGTGGAGAAGGTCCTTTCATGGGTTCCCACGAGACGTACCTGTGAGGGCGGCAGGATGGATAGAAGGGCCTCTCCTGATGACCTTAACACCCGAGTCGGTTCATACTGTGAGCTTCGATCTTTGGGGAAGGTAGGACCCAGGTCATGGGTTCACATAGACTTTATGTTTATGACTACTTTAACTGTGTTGCTTTAATGTAATGTTGTCCATTAATGCTGTAAAGATGTCCCTGAATTCCTTGTTCTCAAATACTTGAACATGTCTTAATTGTACTGGACTGTATAATATTCCTCATTACTGTAAGCCGCCTTGGGTCCTTTTCCAAGGAGAAAGGTGGGGTAAAAATACTCTAAAATAAATTAAATAAATAAAATAAATGTCTAGAATCAGGCTCATCCTGAGATCTCCTTGCAGGACCTGAAAATTGTTGGCCATCTTGACCGTGCTTGGAAACCTTGGGAGGCATCAATCCCTGTATAAACCTTTTGAGAGTTGCATTCGTTATGAAAGATGTGCCATATGCCGTTGACTCCGGGAAGCCGTTTGTGATTGAAACACCATCGCTGCATTTCCCGGAAATGCTGAACTCTTGTTTGGTTAGCTTTAGAGAAAAGCCCTACCCTTTTGCCTTTGCCCAAATTCGTTTCCTGGCCTATGCTCCGGTGAGATAGTGTTCAACTCCTACTGTCATCACGACACAGCTTTCAGCCTTTAATGTGTGTGCCTTTGCCAGCGTGTGCCGAATCCTCCCCTCATTCTGTGCCTCCGTCTCTCCGCCTTTCTCTTTTGCCCTCCTCACGCTGGCCTGATGGGCCGGTGAAATCAGAGAACTGTAAGCTAAAAGGGGAAGCATCCCAGAATCAGATTCCGGCATAGTGATGCACCTTCACTCTGAGCTCACGACTGGACTTCTTGCTGGTGTAACTGTTTATAGGACTATTTAATGCTAATGGCAAAGAGAAAAATACAGGGGGCTTCCTAGGTAGTGCTCTTTGGTAGGTAGGTAGCACTAGGTAGTGCTCCTTTGACACTCTTCCTGCTAATGTCTGCCAGAGCCCATCATTAGAAATCTTAAAATCACCAGGAAGGCTGACTTGTTTACCTTTGATGTAGAATTGATTCACAAGCCAGCGGAGTGGTGGTGGATGGAATGACAGGCTCAGGGAGCCTGTATTGAAGCTTTGCTGGGCCGTGAAAATGCTCTCTCCCTCTCTCTCTTTCTGTGGCCATGTTAAAACCACTCTTTAAATATCTCACTTTGCCAATCCGGTTAAATCCTTTAGGGCAGTGGTTCTCAACCTGGGGGTTGGGACCCCCTTGGGGGTTGAACGACCATTTCACAGGGGTCGCCATGAGCCAGTGAAGAAAAAGGCACAAATGGCTTGGGTCTGGAGGAGGAAAGGGAGGAAGTGGGGGGGAGTGAGTTACATCTTGATAGGTTGGAGGGGATGTCAGTCAATGGCACTGGAGGCTGCGATTGGCTGAGGGTGCCTGTAGAGGGAAGTTCTCTATGCTGGTGGTCCCCAACCCCCGGGGTCCGTGGACCGGTCGGCACCGGGCCGCCTGGGGACGCCGGGGAGGCTCCTACCCTTTTCCTCTGCCGCACTCCTCCTCCTCCTCTTCTATCCCGCAGCCGGCCGGTGGAGGAGGAAGGCTGGAGGAAGGCTGGAGGAGCGCAGGAGGAGCCGCCGCCTCCCTCCTCCGCCCACCCGGCGGCGGCGCATCCTCCTCCTCCTCTGCCCTCCTCCTCCTCGCCCTCCAGCAGCAGCAGCAGCAGCAGCAGCCACGGCGGCGGCAGCGCGTCCTCCTCCTCCTCCTCCCGCCGCCGCCGCCGCCGTGGCTGCTGCTGCTGCTGCTGCTGCTGGAGGGGAGGAGGAGGAGGAGGGCAGAGGAGGAGCAGCAGCAGCAGTGAGGGCAATTGCGGGGGGTGGCGGCGGCGGGACGGGGCGATTGCAGCAGCAGCCACCACCCCCACAATCGCCCCCTGCTGCCGCCGCCGCCGCATCGCCCCGCCCCGCCGCCACCGCCGCCACCCCTCCGCAATTGCCCTCGCGCTGCTGCTGCTGCTGCTCCTTCGGCGGCGGCACGGGAGGAGGAGGAGGAGGAGGAACCGGAGCAGGAGCAGGAGGCGGCGGCGGCGGCTCGTTGGTGCCGCGAGGGCGCTTCCTGGCGCGGCCAGGCGGGTGCCGCGCGCGGGGCGCCTGAGCCAGGAGCCGTGCGCGGGTCTCGCTGCTGGCGCCGCGCTTGCTCCTGCTCCTGCTGCCGCCGCTGCCGTGGGCCTCCTCCTCCGCCGGGGAAAGCGCTGCTGGCGCCCCGCTCCCTTTCCCCAGCGGAGGAGGAGGCCCACGGCGGAGGCGGCAGCAGGAGCAAGCGGGGCGCCAGCAGCGAGACCCGCGCGCGGCTCCCGGCGCTGGAGGAGGAGGAGGAGGCGGGGGCCCGCCTGCCCAGGAGCCCGGGTTCCCCCCCGCCCGTGTGTGTGTGGGGGAGTGGCACCCCCGACGCCCCAAGCCGGTGAGTGCCGCCGCCGCCGCTCTCGTGCCTCCCCCTCCTCCTTCCCTCCCATCCTTTGTTTTCACCCCCCCTTTTGCCTCCCCGCCAGACCCCCCTTTCGCATTCTCCCCCCCTCCCCACCCCCATCCCCCGCTTCGGGCCACAGAAAAATTATCAAAAATTTCCCGGTCCGCGGGGACAAAAAGGTTGGGGAGCACTGCTCTATGCCACCTGTAGCAATGGCCTTCCAAAGGGGGCTTGTGGCCTCTTACAAGCAGGGCAAAGGGTCACCACAACATGAGGAACTGCATTAAAGGGTCGTGGCATTAGGAAGGTTGGGAACCACTGCTTTAGGGGCAGCATAAATAGGATGCAACTTGGTGACACATAACAAAATAATAAATTTTAATACGATCAACAGATTAAAAACAATGTAGATCAGCAGCAAAACCGCACAAGCACAGAGGAACCAACAAACAGAAGTTTGTGCATTGAGCACAGCTAACTTCCAGGAGGACAAATTTCCTGTGACAATCATTATGACTATAACCCCAACCCCAATGCATACATATTCGTATATGCAGCACAGAAATACATACATATGTATGTTTAAAGGTTAGGATGCCACTTATCGCCTATAAGCTAATGCTGCAGCACAGAAGCTGGCAACTTTAATTAATTAATTAATTAATTCTTATATTTCTATACTGCCCGTCTTCCAATGGAACTCTGGGCCGTTCGCAACAATAAAATGCTACAATAGCGTCAAGTCAGAGTAAAAACATAAAAAAAAACCCCTGCAAAGATGGCGGCAAGTATTTATCAAGGGGAAAAAATAGTTAATTGTTACTGATGGACACTGGTCTGCCAACAGATAGTGTGTATAATAGTCATCATCATTTCTTCCAGGAATGCTTTGCAGGATTGGATGGATAAAGGTGTCACGGAAACGGGTATAGAAGGAACAATACAACAAGACGTGACAAACAGTCTCCACTGCACCAGCTTCACAACGACATCAGTGCTGTTCATCAGGCATGCTCTTTTATCTGCCTTCCAGCAGAACGGAAGGAAGAATATTAAAATTGGCTAGTGTGAAAGCTTTTCTGTATTTTGGAAGCATCAGAGTATTCAAGTAGCTTGCAGGTAGAAAGGCTTAACCATTATCTCTAAATTCAGAATAGGCAGTAGCTGCGCTCACATGGTGTTGCCGGTCATTATCTGTGAGGCGCTGATCACATAACTGCAGACTGAAGGACTGTAGCTGAGAGGAACCACGGTTATTGGGCACTGATATATGATGAACTCAAAAAGATGTTAAAGTGTACATTCCCAAAACGACCTGAATTTTTTCTGTTAGGGTTGGTGGATAATGAAATTAAAGGAGCAGATAGGACTCTATTTCTATATGCAACAGCAGCGGCACGAATGCTCCTGGCACAGAACTGGAAGACAACGTATATACCGTCTTTGGATGAATGGAGGGCGAAATTATTGGACTTTGCAGAGATGGCCAGACTGACGTGCAGACTGAGGGATCAAGACAACCAGAGGTTCCAAAAAGACTGGCAAAAAATTAAGAACTACATGGAGACTTATTGTAAGGAATTAAAGACCCTTACCGGATTAGGATAGAACTCGAAGGATTACTACTCACTTCTAGAATCTTTTTTATAAGTATATAAAGGGGTTTGTCTGAAAGGAAGGCTAGATGAATAACGTTAAAACCACGTGAAGAACAGAGGGAAGCCTAACTTTAGTGATAGATTGATTTTGCATTATTAATGTTTTGAATTTGATTTTCTTCTGTATATTAAAATTCTCTAATAAAAATGCTTTAAAAAAAAAAGAGAGGAACCACGGTTAAATGAGTGGGCACAAGGACAGCTGGATTCACACCTTCTCCATTCATTGATGTTGGACTGAATCATGAGACCTTGATGCTGCAATTAATTTCTTCCAGCCCATCCTCAATGCTTGATTCTTTTTGTCTTTGATGGTAGGGGTGGTAAGCTTTCTTCCCTATATCTCTTATAGATTTCTATAAGCAGATTCTTCATATCCAAGCATTCCTGGAAAAACCATATCTACAAGTTCTGCAAAAAGGGACATCATCATCATCATCATCATCATCATCATCATCATCATCATCATCATCATCATCATTATTTGTGGATCAAGCATCCTTGTAACGATGTAACTATTTCTTGATATCGGTCAAGGGCTTTTTCAGGGGAATTTGTTGTCAAGAGAGACTCCCATGCTCTGTTGGGCTTTATTAGAGATGGGCACGAGCCAGGTTCAGTTTTGGGAGGTATCGCTGATATTTGAGTACCTAAAGCTTCCCTTGCCTTAACTTCTCTACTAGGCATCCACTCTGAGTCAGTGGCGCATCTTCCCAGCCCACCTTCTCCGGCTGTTACCCACTCAGAAGCAGCACCCAGAAGAGGTGGAGCTGGGAAGCTGTGCTCCTGACACTTGCCGGAGAAGGCAAGGCTGGGAAGCCTGGGTGTTGGTGGACCAGTTGTGTGGACTAATTGCACCAAACCACAGAAGCGCAGTTCATGCCCATCTCTAGATATTTTTACTGGGGGCAGCTCTTTCTCTCTCTGTACTCGGGCTTTGTGTGGGTGTAACTCCTGTAGTCCTACTGGGTTCAGCCCAGTAGGCAGGGAAATCTTAGGAAGGGGCTGTGATTCAGGACATCACTTGATAAAGAGAGGGTTAGATGGAGAGTCAAGAGTTGCTGTTCCCCTGGAAAAGGAGAAGGACATGGCCATCTTGGCTTACCTAGTAGAATCTCAGTAAGTTTGTGCATAGTGAATCCATGTCATGGTTTTCTGTGTTTTTATCTAAATTTGTACTTGATCCCTATGGATAATCAAATCAAGCCTCTGTCAGGGAGGCACTGTGGGAAATCATACTCCCAACCCTGGCTCCACAGCCAAATACCTCAACTCGTGAGCTGCCCAGCAGTAATGGCTGAAATCCTTTTGCTTAGCATAGTACATTGCAGTTAGAGTAGGCCCACAGAATCAGTGAAGAATTGGTGAGTCGACTCATTTGTAAATTCTACTGATTCAACGGGTGTACTGTAGGAACGCCCATCTGCAGGATCAGTATCCAATGATTCATTTATCCTCTGTCTGAAAACACTAAATAAAAAAAGGCAGAAATACGTACAGTATTTACAGTACAGTGGAATCCTGACTTACGAGATTAATGTGTCCCGAGAGAGCGCTCGTAAGTCACTAATCTCATAAATCAGGGAGTGGTTACCCATAGGAATGCATTGAGAAACAATTAATCCGTTCCTCTGGGAAACCGCTTTAGATGACCCTCAGCTTCCCCCCACCTCAATCAAAGGGGGGAGCCGCGGGTCATTTAAAATGTGTTTAAGCAACCAAGTCAAGTGCTTAGCTTGGTTGCCTAAGGAAATTTTTAAAAACCCTGCCACTTCTCCCACACACACACATTCGGGTGCGTAGAGGGAGAAGTGGTGTTTTTTTTAAATTTATTTTTTCTCTTCCGATGCAAGCACTAATGGCTGCCATCAGCGCTTGCATCGGAAGAGAAAAAAATGAAAAAACCTCTGCATCTCCCTCTAGGCACCTGATGGTTGAGGGGGAAGAAGCAGAGGGGTTTTTTTTACCCTTTTTTTTTTAAAAAGGTCTTTGAGGCACTGATGGAAGCTGCCTGAAAGACCTTTGAAACAGCGCCCACTTCCCCCCCCCGGTACTTGGGTCGGTGGCTCAAAGACCTTTTAAATGACTGACCCCTTCTCCCTCCCTCCCCCAGCCACCTTCGTTACTTGGGGGAAACCCCATCTTGCTTGTAAGGCAGCTGGGGGGGAGAGACAACCAAAGCTCGCTTGTAAGTCAAGATTCTCGGTTGTTGGGATGGTCGTTAAATTGGGGTACCACTGTATATGAATGTCCAGGGTGTATTTACTAGAACTATCCACTAGAGGGAGGCAGAGATCATGCAATGTATGGTGTTTGATACTTTCACCTTTTTTCGGCCTCCATGGAGGGCTGGGCTTGGTACTGACCCCCCCCACCCCGCAGATACCCTGGTCCTACTGCGCTTTAGTTGCAGGGTGCAACTCTACGAAATAGAATTTCAGCAAATGGATTACAGTTTGCTACACCATGATTAGTTAACGAGGCAGCGTTCAGACATATGGAAGGTGACTATTGAACCAGACGTTTATATTCAGTGTTCATGGCTGTAGGGATGCAAGCGGGACCCCTTGTGGACAAGAAAGGGTCGAGATAGGACCCAGGGGAGAAAGCAATTGCATGTCTGTTCATGAGCTTTGAAGGTCCAATGGCTTTCTTAACGCAAGTTGTCAAAGTTCCAAGTCTTGCTTGTTTTCGAAGGGCTGGTAACGTTCATACTTTGGGAACCAGCAATTAATTGTTGGATGGTGGTGGTGAGTTGGAAGGGACACTGTGGAGATCCTTGAATCCAGACCCCATCAAGGAGAATTGAACTCCCAACCATCGGCCCTGCTGCTCAATGTGTATGCCGCCGAGTTATCCAACGGCCCTGCAGTACAGTAATACCTCATAAGACGAATGCCCCTTAAGACACAAAAATCGTAAGACGAATGAAATGTCCAGGAATAGGAAAACCTTGTAAGATGAATTTTCATCTCAAAAGACATAAGTCTCCTGGGCCAGATGAATTACACCCAAGGATATTAAAAGAACTGGCAGAAGTTATTTCAGAACCATTGGCAATAATCTTTGAGAAGTCCTGGAGAACAGGGGAAGTCCCCATCGACTGGAGGAGGGCTAATGTTGTCCCCATCTTCAAAAGGGGGGGGGAAGAGGACCCAAATAATTACCGCCCAGTCAGCTTGACTTCAATTCCTGGAAAGATCCTAGAGCAGTTTATTAAACAGTTAGTCTGCAATTATTTAACAAACTGTCATTACAAGAAGTCAACACGGGTTTCTTAAAAACAAGTCATGCCATACTAATTTGATCTCTTTCTTTGATAGAATTGCAGGCCTAGTGGATGAGGGGAATGCTGTGGATATTGTTTAACTGGACCTTAGTAAGGCCTTTGATAAGGTTCCCCATGGTATTCTTGCTAAGAAGTTAGTAAAAATTGGGATAGATAGTGCTACTGTCAGGTGGATTTGTAATTGGTTGACTGATCGCACCCAAAGGGTGACCATAAATGGCCTCTCTTCAGCTTGGAGAGACGTGACCAGTGGGGTGCCCCAGGGTTCTGTTCTGGGTCCAGTGCTGTTCAATATCTTTATTAATGACTTGGAGGAAGGAATAGAGAGTATGCTAATAAAATTTGCAGATGATACCAAATTGGGAGGGGTTGCTAATTCCCTAGAGGATACAATGAAAATCCAAAAAGACCTTGACAGATTAGAGTGCTGGGCCAAAGCTAACGGAATGGATTTCAACAGAGGGAAATGTAGGGTGCTACATCTAGGTAAAAAAAAAGAATTGCACAGATATAGGATGGGAGATACTTGGCTGGAGAATAGTAACTGTGAAAGGGATCTAGGAATCTTCGTGGACCACAAATTGAACATGAGTCAGCAGTGTGATGCGGCGGCCAGGAAAGCCAATGCAATTCTTGGTTGCATCAACAGAACCCTAGTGTCTAGATCAGTGGTTCTCAACCTGCGGGTCCCTAGATGTTCCTGGACTGCAATTCCCAGAAGCCTCCACCAGTCACTGTGCTGGAAGGGGTTTCTGGGAGAGGCAGTCCAGGAACATCCTGGAACCCACAGGTTGAGAACCACTGGTCTAGATCAAGGGAAGTGATAGTACCACTCTATTCTGCTCTTGTCAGACCCCACCTGGAGTACTGTGTCCTGTTCTGTGCACCTCAATTTAAAAAGGATGTTGACAATCTTGAGCAGGTGCAGATGAGGGTGACCAGGATGGTTGAGGGTCTGGAGGAAATGTCTTATGAGGAACGGCTTAGGGAACTGGGAATGTTTAGCCTTTCAAAAAGAAGACTGAGAGGGGATATGATAGCTATGTTTAAATATTTGAGAGGATGTCATATTGAAGAGGGAACAGGTTTGTTTTCCATGGCTTCAGAGACTAGGACTTGGGGCAATGGTTTCAAACTACAGGAAAAGAGATTCCATTTGAACATTAGGAAGAACTTCATGACAGTTAGAGCTGTTCGGCAGTGGAATGTGCTGCCACGGAGGGTGGTTGAGTCTCCTTCTTTGGAGGTTTTTAAGCAGAAGCTGAATGGCCATCTGTCGGAAATATTGTGATGGGGTTCCTGCATGGCAGGGGGTTGGAGTCGATGGCCCTTGAGGTCTCTTCCAACTCTACGATTCTATGATTCTATGACAAATTTTCCTATGGGATGCTCCGCAAGATGAAATCAATGCATTCCTATGGGAAACCGCATTAAACCTTGTTTCGTAGGATGATTTTTTTGTAGGACAAATTGACCCATAGAACGAATTAAATTCGTCTTCAGAAGGTACCACTGTAGTTGCAAATGACAAGAGTTTGGAGGTCTTGAATGTTCAGAAGTAGTGAATTCAGGTAGGATCAGAACCTGGTGGCACAGTGGCTAAAGTGCTGTACTTTTAGCCAAAACTGAGCTCGGAACCTGGGGTTCAATTCCAGGTAGCCGGCTCATGGTTGACTCTGCTTTGAATCCTTCTGAGGTTGATAAAATGATTACCCAGCTTGCTGGGGGCAATGTGTAGCCTTCATAATTAAAATGATTGTAAACCATCCAGAGGGTGCTGTAAGCCCTACAGAGTGGTATATAAGCAGGGTTTTTTCGCTTTGCTTTGGTCTGGAAATGAGAGCGGGATCACTTGGAACGAGGAACCGGAGGTAACATCTGGTAAAGATGCAGGTAAGGCAATGACATCCCATTCATTTTCAAAAACGTTAATTATTCTTCTATGTATGTTAACAGACCTTTCCAAAGAACCATTAGAACTTTCCAAGAATATTCTCAGAACATTCTGGGTGTCTCAATCTCTTTGAGTCTGCAAAGATAGATCTTTGTTTTTCACAATCTGACATAATTGTCCTCCTTGACAGTTTCTTGTTCCCGACCTTTGATTCATCACTGTTTCCAGGGTCTCCCTTGCTTCTGCTGGCCGGTAGCGCTACCTGCTGGACAAGTGTGTTATTGCTATGTCGTGACAGTACTTTATTTGAAAAGTTGGCTTTAAATTTAAAGAATTGGTTGAAGATGCAGGATGTGAGAAGGACTGCACAACACAAGACATTCAGCTGCGCTTTTCTTTGTTGCTGCTTTTCTTTCTTTCTTTCTACAGTGTCTTATCTTCGGGCTCAGCTGGATATTGTGCCCCCAGTTGAAGGACATCAAAACCTTTGTTGAGGAATACATGTCTGTCTGTCTGACTGTCTGTCTGTCTGTCTGTCTGTCTTTCTTTCTTTCTTTCTTTTTCTTTCTTTCTTTCTTTTTCTTTTGCCAAGATGCTTTTCCTAGGTGATAATGATTATTCTTTATTACGGTCAAAGACCAAAAATACCAAACAATCCGCAATAATGACATGGAATTCGAAATTTAAAATAAGTACAAAATTATACAGTCTTCCATTAAAATATTAATAAATAAACCCTTACTTACAAATTCATAAATTACATACTCTACTAAGCTGTCTATATCCTTAAAATAAGATAAAACCATGCCCAGGTTTATGGTGTTGTTGTTGTTGTTGTTGTTCAGTCGTCCAGTCATGTCCAACCCTTCGTGACCCCATGGACCAGAGCTCGCCAGGCCTTCCTATATTCCACTGCCTCCCGGAGTTTGGTCAAATCTATATTGGTTGCATCGATGACACCGTCCAACCATCTCATTCTCTGCCGTTCTATTTTCCTTTTGCCTTCAATCTTTCCCAACATCAGGGACTTTTCCAAGGAGTCCTCTCTCCTCATGAGGTGGCCAAAGTACTGGAGCCTCAGCTTCAAAATCTGTCCTTCCAGTGAACATTCGGGGTTGATTTCTTTCAGGATGGATAGGTTTTATCTCCTTGCAGTCCAGGGGCCTCTCAAGACTCTCCTCCAGCACCACAGCTCAAAAGCATCGATTCTGCGGCGATCAGCCTTCTTTATAGTCCAGCTCTCACTTCCATACATCACTACTGGAAAAACCATAGCTTTGACTATCCTGACCTTAGTTGGCAAAGTGATGTCTCTGTTCTTTAGGATGCTATCTAGGTTTGCCATTGTTTTCCTCCCAAGAAGCAGGTGTCTTTTTATTTCGTTGCTGCAGTCACCATCTGCAGTGATCAAGGAGCCCAAGAAAATAAACTCTGTCATTGCCTCAATTTCTTCCCCTTCTATTTGCCAGGAGGTGATGGGACCGGTGGCCATGATCTTAGTTTTTTTGATGTTGAGCTTCAGCCCATTTTTTCACTCTCCTCTTTCACCCTCATTAAGAGGTTCTTTAATTCCTCCTCACTTTCTGCTATCAGAGTAGTATCATCTGCGTATCTGAGGTTGTTGATATTTCTTCCGGCAATCTTAATTCTGGCTTGTGATTCATCCAGACCTGCCTTTCTCATGATATACTCTGCATATAAGTTAAATAGGCAAGGTGACAGTATACAGCCTTGTCGTACTCCTTTCCCAATTTTAAACCAGTCAGTTGTTCCATATCCAGTTCTGACGGTTGCTGCTTGTCCCACATATAGATTTCATAGGAGACAGATAAAGTGGTCAGGCACTTGCCATAGTTTGTTGTGGTCCACACAGTCAAAGGCTTTGGCATAGCAGATGAAGCAGAAGTAGATGTTTTTCTGGAACTCTCTGGCTTTCTCCATAATCCAGCGCATGTTGGTTTATGGTATAGAAGTATTATTATCTGTCTTGGTCGCAACCCAAACAGCTGTTTGCGAATTACTATTGCTGCCACACAGAATTTAGCCACATTTCGTGTGATATATTGAGTATCATCAGAAAGTAGCAGTTGAACATAAAATCCCTCTGTTCTTCCTGGAAATTTGCAGATAATAGGAGATAGGAGCTCCATGAGGATGTCCCGATAGCAAGAACAATATAGGAGCACAAGTTCAACTGTTTCAATTTGGTCATTATTGCACGGGCAAATGCAGTCTGATGGAAGCAAACCTTGGAACCTTCCCTCCAACCTTTCATTGAATTAGGGTGATAAATTCGGTCGTTCATAAACAGTGCCACAATGTCTCTCTGCAGAGCTGGAGGATGTTGTGAATGCTTTGTGTGCACCTCTCCCCTTTATTTCATGGAGAGCACTGACGTATTTCTCACAAGCCTCTGAGGAGGAAGTTAGCCTGTCCTCAGGGTGTATCGTCACAGGTGTAATAGAATATTCTGATGTGTATGTCATCTGTCTGTCTCCTTGGACATGAACCCCATCTGTCTGTTGCAGATGGGTGTATAAGCATCTGGCCAGAGCTGTAACTAATGAGGGACACCAGCGTTCAGAAGGGAGAGAGATTTGGAAGGGCGAAAAACCATAATGTTGGTATTTACTGCTGAAAGAGGACGACTCCACCTGCCTTGAGTCCAATTACTACTTAAGCCACTTCTGCCCAGGTCAGGATCCACACAGAACCAAAATGGGCGTTGCACATTCAAAAAGTGTTCTGCTTATATACCGCCCCCATACCACTTTAAATAGTCTCTGGGCGGCTTACAATTTTAATTACAGTGTGCAGGCTACACATTGCCCCCCCCCCCAGCAAGCTGGGTACTCATTTTACCGACCTCAGAATGATGGTTTAACCACTGCACCACTGTGGTTACTGTGCAGGCATTTAACCACTGCGCCACGAGGCTGTTATTTATCCTCATTCACATCTTCTCCCTATACAGTATGTGCCAGTATCACATGATCCAAGCATAGAATCATAGAGCCATTGAATCATAGATTTGGAAGGGGTCTCAACGGCCATCCCATCAAGTCCAACCCCCTCCTCAAGGCAGGAACATAAATCAAAGAAGATCTGACAGAGGGTCGCCTGGTTTTCTCTTAAATGCCCCCAGCATTGGAGTTCTCACCACTCTCTGAGGTAGTTGGTTCCATTACCTACAGCTGTAATTTCTATCAAATTCTGAGTTCCCTTGACTTTAGCCCATTGTTATATGTCCTGCATTCTGGAATGACTGAGAACAGATCCTTCTCCTCTTCTGTGTGATTGTCTTTCATTGAAAAGTGCTATCATATCTCCCCAATCTAGTTGCACCATTAGTGACAAAGCTATTCACACTTGTTCTTTGCTTGTTCCCAACAGCTGGTTGAATGTGTTTCTGACCTGGGAATCTAATCTTCTGGCACTATCTCTAGATGAATTTTGGAGCATCTCATTGTAGTGTTTTCACCGGGAGGAAAGTTCAGCTGTGTTTTACCATTGACACCTTCTGTGTCCTGCTAAGGAAAGTCACCACCGCTGCCGCCTCTGCCAACTCCACCTTCAACTACCACTGCTACCTTGAAGAAGATGGATGCATCTTAACCTGGTGTCTCAGATTTCACTATTGGGTGGCTCTGTTAGGAGGTGAGGCCTGTAATTGGAGCACTGCTCTCAGCTTCATCAACACACTCAAACCCCTTCGCCATGTTAAGGTATGCATTCAAGAAATGGAACCAGTGCACACATGCACGCACACACACGCACGCGCACACACACACACACACACACCACATATCTACATGTATAAGCACCTGCTTATGTTATTCAGCAAAACAATTACAGCGAAACAACAGACATGATGATACTTTTGTGCTTCTCAGTGAACCCTTCTTAGTGGGACAAGTCCCGAAAATCACTTACACATCCTTTCAGCAGTGGCTTGAAGGCTTGCCAGAGATTCCAATTAACCTCCAGTTAATAGAAGAAAGTCGGGGGGGGGCACTGGGTGACCAGTGGATTGAAGGAGTGCAAAGGATTAGGATGGTAATCTCCCTATGAAAGCAAAGAGCTCCTTGCTAAGTCCCCAAACGCGACAACAAAGCCACCTTTGATGCTTTTCCTTGTAGCGCCTCTTTGTTCCTGTTTAATTTGATGGCAAGACGATGAGATCAAGATAATCATTCCGAGAGGGAGGGAGGGGCACTCCCACAACACTTTGGCCTTGCAAAGAAAGACTGTGGGGTCTCCAACCCCACCCACTGTGTTCAAAATCTAGGACAATTGTGACAGAGGAGAGCTGACCTCCGAACCAATGTTCTGACTGAGCAACATGGCAAACCTCAGTCGTCTCTCCTGTTGGCTGGCCGTCATTTCACAGGACACTTGAAGAAGCTGACAACACCAGACGGAACAGTTTGACCAGCAAACCTGAGGAGGTCTGAGGAACCCAATCACCTCTAAACCTCACCTAACCTTGAGCAGCAGCTTTGACCGTTGTGTAAAGGCCTAATAAGGCAAAGGATGAAATTTGGGTTTCGGTCTTGAAATCTGCAAGCATGGCGGAGACCATCACCTCTGGACCACCTTGTGGAGGGCAGGGACTGAGCGGGTCAAAACTGTATGGACCTCTTGGTCAAGCCAATGAAAACGGCTGGGGGGGGGACGTGGCTCTGTTCCTTCTCAAAGTCGATCCAGAGGCTGCCCTCTGATGCCAGAGTCGGTTAACATTTCTAGCAGATTGCAAAGGAAGGCAAGCGTTTGCATTCCACAGAATGATTCTTTAGGCCTTGAAACATCCCTGGTGTGGGGTGGAGTATCCACTCACAGCTCAGTTCCACCAGACAACCAACAGCTGCCCCTTGTCTGGATGGGAGCCTGTCTCAGCACCCCATGCATGGTCTCGTCCTGCTGAAGAACAAAGGGGGTGTGTCTATGATAGGGTCAGCTTTTTCATAAGGCAGAGGGATCCTTTGGCCTACCAGGTGTCAGAGGCTTGCAGGGCCAAAGGAGCATATACAGTGGACCCTTGTATAACAAACAGCTTGTATAACATAAAATCTGTACAACATAAAAAATTCCGGAGATAGGGGAAATTTGCTTAACATAATCGCCTATGGGGAGAATCCATACAACATAAAATGGGATTACTCTGTTTTCAATGCATTCCTATGGGAATTTGTATAAAGGAAAATTTGCTTAACATAATTTCATTTGGAATGAATTAATTCTTTTATACAAGGTACCACTGTATAAATGTAACTGGTAATCTGAAGCTACAGGGAGGCAACCAGAAGGGAGACGGGTGTGCTTCTCTGGTGTCTAAGTCCATGCGAAACCGCTCTGCAATCACTGGGCCTTGTGGCACAGTGGTTAAATGCCTGTACTGCAGGTAAAACTGTGCTCACGACCTGGGGTTCAATCCCAGGTAGCAGGCTCAAGGTTCACTCAGCCTTCCATCCTTCCACAGTCGGTAAAATGAGTACCTAGCTTGCGGGGGGGGGGGGCAAAGTGTAGCTTGCATTACTGTAATGAAACTGTAAACTGTCCAACGAGTACTTGAAGTGGTATGGGGGGTATATAAGCAGAACACACTTTGCAAGAAAATTTCCAGAGGTGGAAGCCATCTGTAAAGAAGGTGCTGCTGCTGCTGCTGCTGGTGGTTATGAGTTGTCAAGTCACCCCCCCCCTCAACTCATGGCAACCCATTGAATGATGGAACTCCAAAATGTCCTGTCCTCAGCAGCCCTGCTCAGCCCTTGTAACCTCAAGCTGATGGCTTCCTTTACTGAGTCAATCCATCTCATATTTGGTCTTCCTCTTTTCCTGCTGCCTCCCACATTTCCTGGTGTTATTGTCTTTTTCAGAGAACCCTGCCTTCTCTTGTTCTGCCTAAAGTATTTATTTATTTATTTGTTTGTTTGTTTGTTTGTTTGTTTGTTTGTTTGTTATACTTCTATACCGCCCATCTTCCAGACAGAATTCTGGGCGGTTTACAATTAAAAGGTAGTAAAGTAGCCTCAGTTTTAACCTGTTTGCCTCCTGAGATAGTTCGTCCTTGGTTTGATCTAGGATCCATTTGTTCATCTACCTGGTGGTCCAAGGTATCTGCAAGACTCCAGAACCACATTTCAAATGAATCATTTCCCCCTCTCAGTTTTCTTAATGGCTCACACACATGCATGGTGATCATGGAATCATAGAGTTGGAAGAGACCTCAAGGGCCATCCAGTCCAACCCCCTGACATGCAGGAACCCCCATCAAAGTACAGTAGGATGCCCGTATCCACTGATTCATTATCCACTGATTCAGTTATCCACGGTTGGCAGAGGAAAAATAAATAAATAATTCAGCTGCCGCAAAGCAAGCTAGTGTCACAAAGAGCAGCTGTAAAGCAAGCTACTCTCATAAAACAGCAGCCATAAAGCAAGCTACCGTCACAAACAGCAGCTGTAAAGCAAGAATGTTGCAAAACAGCAGCTATAAAGCAAGTTACTATCACAAAACAGCAGTTTTGGGGAACATTTTGGCATTCTCTCTTATCCACGGTTTTCATTATCCACGGGAAGGCTTGGAACCAATCCCCAGTGGATACTGGGGTCCTACTGTACTCCAGCCTCTGTTTAAAACCTCCAAAGAAGGAGACTCCACCACCCTCCTTTGTGGCAGCATATTCCACTGCCGAATAGACTTAACCCATAATGAAATTCTTCCTAATGTTTAATTTGAATCTCTTTCCCTGTAGTTTGAAACCATTGCCCCAAGTCCTAGTCTCTGAAGCCATGGAAAACAAAACTGTCCCCTCTTCTATATGACATCCTTTCAGATATTTAAAAAGAAATACAGTGGTACCTTGTATAAAGGAATTAATTTGTTCCAAATGAAATTAGGTTAAGCAAATTTTCCTTTATACAAATTTCCCATAGGAATGCATTGAAAAGAGAGTAATCCCATTTTATGTTGTATGGATTTGCCCCATAGCCAGTTATGTTAAGCAAATTTCCCCTATCTCTGGAATTGTTTATGTTGTACAAATTTTATGTTATACAAACTGTTTTTTATACAAGGGTCCACTGTACAGCAGTCTGGATGAACGTGATCTTGGCCTCCAGAGATATTTGGCCTAAAGAGATATTTTTTCTCCTCCTTCAGTATCTGTAAATTGATTAATATACATGATGTTTTCTTTTAGGTTTAGTCACCATTCTCCCTAGTGATTGCTACTCCCATTCAACCCAAAAGTTGAAAAGCTGCTGATAAGAATAAAATTGATCTAAAAATTGGTATAGGTTGTTTTCTTTGTGAGTTGCCAATGCACCATTATAAATTGTTAATGCACCATTGGTGGTTTATTTAGTTAGTTATAGCAAAATAAAGACAGATAGTACAGCACAACATTTAGGCATTGTTTAGGATTAAGTGATGGTGAGTGGTCTCCTTTTTTATATAGCCGCAGCTTACGTATTCCTGCGTATGTTTAGTAATCATACCTGGTAAGTTATCATAATTCTTAGAAATGGCTTTTGTTTATTCTTTAGTTCCCATTGCTTGCTGTTAACAAAATGGCGCTTTTGGTGCCATAAGATGGTGCCCACATATCTGTGTTGTCTTCGCTTCCCCGTTGGCTCTATCTCGGTTAATTCACACTCTACAGGCTGGCATCTTCTTTTGTGTTTATGCCAACCTGACCCTGTGAGCTCATTTGGGTCTACTTATAATATATTTTGATTTTGAGGCATGTTAACCCGTTCCTATCACTGCTGCTTTATTTAAACCACTAAAAATCGAACAGTAAACAAAAGTTTTTGTGAATAAAATTCAGTTCCTGAAGTTAAGAGTAGAAAAGTCCCTGGATAGTCATGGCAGAGAAGATCCATCATGGACATGACTCAAGTTGAGTCAAGAGCTGGTTTCGACCAGTTCAGGGGAGGGTGTTTTTCCCCCTCCAGAAAAATATTGCTTTTTTAAATGTCATGATGCATGAGTCAGTCACAATCATTTTACCATCATTTCAGCTCTACATGATTCATTTCTCATTTGCAGACCTTAAAAGAGCAGATTTTCATATTTAATTTCCCTCTTGTTTTCCTCAGTATTCTATCCACCTATCAGTAGTCTATCCAACTATTTCCACTTTAGTCCAATATAAAAGGTATTTTATAGGTGAGGGTATTTTAAATTCTGCATCCACCCACCCCAGTGCCATTTGGTGGGAATAAGTCTGTAGAGATTCTCAAAGTGTTCTGCTTATATTATACTGCCCCATACCACTTCAAGTAGTCTCTGGGCGGTTTACAGTTTTAATTACAGTAACACAGGGTACACATCCCCCCCAGCAAACTGGGTACTCATTTTACCCACCTCGGAAGGATGGAAGGCTGAGTGAACCTTGAGCCTGCTACCTGGGATCAAACCCCAGGTCGTGAGCACAGTTTTACCTGCAGTACAGGCATTTAACCACTGCGCCACGAGGCACGAGGTGAGGTTATCTGGGAGTTGAGTCATCACAAATGGACTTCTTTTCTTGTGGGATTGAAATGTTTTCCTACTGATTTAAGTAGCTTCTTCCCCAAACTCCCAGATTTGGTGGGAATTTTCCGCTTGGCCTCCAGGATAGGGGCAGCCTCTGAATGTACCCTGTCTCTCGCATACTCCCAACTCCTATTACCGTACTTGTTTGGAAATCATTTTTTCCTTATGGGTAGGAGGTGGTGGTGGTTGGGGTGGGCGGGGGAGGACCAAAAGTCAAGGAACTCAGCATTCATTCTGTGCAGTAAAAACCTAAATACTTCTGGAGGTTTAGTTCCCTGCGTAAAATGGCGGCGGCGGGGGGGGACCATTAAGTCATTTGTTTCTTGCAGCAAAATGTCTTGGGCAGTCCTGGAAAACATAATAATTTATTAGGAACAAGGGGGGCAAAATTGTATGTATTTTGGCTCAGCAGGGGGTTGTGGTTCCTTTGTTTTTACAAGACATTAGCAAAGGGGGCTCCAGTGACGTCTTTAAGAGGGAGCCTCCCTCCATTTGCAGTGGCTTGTCTGCAGTATACCCCCAGAAGAGAAATACAAAGACTCTTGTCTTGTCCTGCTCCTGCAAGAGTTGTAAACAAATGTTAAAACCTTTCCCCTTTCCTACTCCCTTGCAGGAAAGTGCACGGTTTGAGTGCGCGCCCTTTGAAGTGAGATCAGTCTCTTTCTCTGCTGTGGAGGACTCACGCCACTCCTTTCTTACATCTTGGTTTGCATCAGCAGAAGGGCTCTGTGCTGTTTCAATAGGTCCCCCGCTTGGCAGTTGCTTAATCCTACAGTGTCTTATCTTCGGGCTCAGCTGGATATCGTGCCCCCAGTTGAAGGACCTCACAACCTTTTGTGCACCCCTGAGGAGTACATGTCTTTCTTTCTTTCTTTCTTTCTTTCTTTCTTTCTTTCTTTCTTTCTTTCTTTCTTTCTTTCTTTCTTTCTTTCTTTCTTTCTTTCTTTCAGTAGAGAAATTAGAGAAATTCTACATCTCACTGTGGGGATCAGGCAAAAGAACATCTTCCTACAGAGGTGTAGCAAGAGTTTTCACTGCCTAGGACAAAGTCAGTTTTCGCACACACACACACCCCCGCAAAGGACGGGAAAGGGCTATCGTGCCATGTAGAAGGTGGCAGTGGCCCGGGAGCCCTCCACGCTGGCCCTGGCAGGTCCCCCACGATGCACCTTCCTGCAGCTGCTCTTGTGTGGGGAGCTGTTTGGTACCAAATTTGGTGCCCCCAGATGCTGTGCCCAGGGACAGATGTCCCCCTTGCCACCCTACAGCTACATCCACTGTCTTCCTAGATGACCTAATGGTCTGGACACGGGACTTCAAGCAGGATGCCAAGCAACAGGAGCAAGTTCAGGGGAGGACAAAAAGGATTATCAAGGGACTGGAAACCAAGCCTAGCCTAGGAAGAAAGATGGAAATAACTGGGCAGCTTTAGCCTCACAAAAAGAGAGGGGCTGAAGGGAGACATGGTAGCACTCTTCAGATACTTGAAAGGTAGACAGAGGAAGGGCAGGATCTTGTCTCAGTCATCCTTGAGTGTAGGTCACATAATAATGGGCCCAAGCTATAGAAAGACAGATTTAGGTTGACTATCAGGAAAGACTTCTTAGCTGTTAGAGTAGTATGACAATGGAGCCAATGGCCTCAGGAGGTAGTGAGTGCTGGAATGCATTGAAGAGAAAAGGGGACCATGATCTGTTAGATCTGCTTTGATTTGTATTCTAGCAGAGGCCTCCCTGTGCAAAGTTATTGCCCTCTGTGCATTTGGGAGGCTGGAATTGGGCCCAGACAGGGCAGGGCAAGAGCACTCCCCTGGAACACAGACTTCCTCTATATCAGTGGGGGCCAAACTTTGGCCCTCCAGATGTTTTGGACTAGAGATGGGCATTTCGTTTCAAAATCAGTAGGTTAAGAAACAAACCACGCGAGCCAGGGGGTCTTCAGAACCGGCTGATACACGCAGATCCAATTGCTTTACCTTTCTTTGTCTCGTGCAGGGTTAAAATCCAACAAGGAAGCATGCCGCGACATCATCTGTGCTAGATCTGTGATGCCGGCCAATCAGGATCTGTGCAGGGACTTGCATCATCCCTCCTCCCTCTCTGATTGGTCAGCACCATGAAGCAGGAAAGATGACATCACAGCATGCTTCCTCATTGGATTTTAACCCTGCATGAGACAGAGAAAGTTAAAGCAATTGGATCTGGATCTGTGTATCAGCCGGTTCTGAGGACCACCTGGGCTCACGTGGTTCGTTTTGTAACCTACTGGTTCTGAAACGAAATGCCCATCACAACTTCCAGAATACCAAGCCTGAATTGCCAACGACAAAGGACTGTGGGAGTTGTTGTTGAAAACATCTGGAGGGCCAAGGTTTGGTCACCACTGCTCTATCTGAATGCCTGACAAGGATGTGCAGTGTGATGAAGCTGGATGAGAACAGCAGGAAAGGAACAGCAGCGTGGTATGGACCCCCTGCCTCTCCGAATAAGCCAGACAGGCATGGACTGCCAATGGGGGATTTGAACCAGTGAGCTTGGCCAGTAGCCACTGTCCCTGGTGCACTAGCCTTCACTGAGTCACTTGTGCCAGTATAGGCTTGTGGGTTTGCCATCTTCTGTGCTGTGTGTGTGTTGTGTCGTTACAGCCGTGACCGACTCTTTGTGACCCCATGTCCATAGAGTTTTCTTGGCAGGAGTACTGGAGTGGCTTGCCAGTTCCTACTCCAGGCGCCTACAGCACCTGGTGTTCCCTGTTGGTCTCCCATCCAGGTACTAACCAGGGCTGACCCTTCTTAGCTTCAGAAATCAGGCGAGATCAGATGTGCTTAGGGCATCTAGGCAGCTTTGCCATCTTCTAGCACGCATCTAATATTTGCAAACAGTAACCGAGCCTACCACTAGATGTCACTGATTTCTTGCTCTATCTATATGACAAAAGTGAGCAGTTGTTGGGCAAATAGGAGGTTTGGCTGCCTGTGTTTTGCTGTTTCTAGAGAAAAGGCTTTGTGTCACTCAAGGAGAGCCAACCAAGGGTTCCAGCATCTCATCCTGGCAAGGAATGTGACTGGTACCCAAATTCTCCCTGTACACAAGGCTTGGTGAGGCTTTTGTCAGGCCACTTAAAACTCATTAATTTAGATGACAGAATGCAAGTGAGAAATCAGAAGACGACAGAGGCTTCCCTATGACGAGACTGGAACAAGGGGCGCTTTTTTGTTGTTGTTCAGTCGTTCAGTCGTGTCCGACTCTTCGTGACCCCATGGACCAGAGCTCGCCAGGCCTTCCTATCCTCCACTGCCTCCCGGAATTTTGTCAAATTCATTTTGGTTGCATCGATGACACCATCCAAACATCTCATTCTCTGTTGTCCTCTTTTCCTTTTGCCTTCGATTTTTCCCAGCATCAGGGACTTTTCCAGGGAGTCTTCTCTTCTCATGAGGTGGCCAAAGTACTGGAGCCTCAGCTTCAAAATCTGTCCTTCCAGTGAACATTCGGGGTTGATTTCTTTCAGGATGGATAGGTTTGATCTCCTTGCAGTCCAGGGGACTCTCAAGACTCTCCTCCAGCACCACAGCTCAAAAGCATCGATTCTGCGGCGATCAGCCTTCTTTATAGTCCAGCTCTCACTTCCATACATCACTACTGGAAAAACCATAGCTTTAACCATCCTGACCTTAGTTGGCAAAGTGATGTCTCTGCTCTTTAGGATGCTATCTAGGTTTGCCATTGCTTTCCTCCCAAGAAGCAGGCGTCTTTTTATTTCGTTGCTGCAGTCGCTATCTGCAGTGATCAAGGAGCCCAAGAAAATAAACTCTGTCATTGCCTCCATTTCTTCCCCTTCTATTTGCCAGGAGGTGATGGGACCAGTGGCCATGATCTTAGTTTTTTTGATGTTGAGCTTCAGCCCATTTTTTTCACTCTCCTCTTTCACCCTCATTAACAGCTTCTTTAATTCTTCCTCACTCTCTGCTATTAGAGTAGTATCATCTGCGTATCTGAGGTTGTTGATATTTCTTCCGGCAATCTTAATTCCGGCTTGTGATTCATCCAGACCGGCCTTTCTCATGATGTACTCTGCATATAAATTAAATAGGCAAGGTGACAGTATACAGCCTTGTCGTACTCCTTTCCCAATTCTAAACCAGTCAGTTGTTCCATATCCAGTTCTGACGGTTGCTGCTTGTCCCACATATAGATTTCTTAGGAGACAGATAAGGTGGTCAGGCACTCCCATTCCTTTAAGGACTTGCCATAGTTTGTTGTGGTCTACACAGTCGAAGGCTTTGGCATAGTCAATGAAGCAGAAGTAGATGTTTTTCTGGAACTCTCTGGCTTTCTCCATAATCCAGCGCATGTTGGCGATTTGATCTCTAGTTCCTCTGGAAATCCAGCTTGTAGTTCTGGAAGTTCTCTTTCCACATACTGCTGAAGCCTGCCTTGTAGAATTTTGAGCATAACCTTGCTAGCATGTGAAATGAGTGCAATTGTGCGATAGTTCGAGCATTCTTTGGCGTTTCCTTTCTTTGGGATTGGGATGTAGACCGATCTTTTCCAGTCCTCTGGCCACTGCTGGGTTTTCCAAATTTGCTGGCATATCTTATGCAGCACCTTTACAGCATCGTCTTCTAAGATTTTAAAGAGTTCAATTGGAATGCCATCACCTCCACTGGCCTTGTTGTTTGCAATGCTTTCTAAGGCCCACTTCACTTCACTTTCCAGGATGTCTGGCTCCAGGTCAGCAATTACGCTATCTTGGTTATCAGGGACATCCAGATCTTTCTGATATAATTCTTCTGTATATTCTTGCCATCTCTTCTTGATCTCTTCTGCTTCAGTTAGGTCCCTACCATTTTTGTCCTTTATCATATCCATCTTTGCACGAAATACCCCTTTAATATCTCCAATTTTCTTGAACAGATCTCTGGTTTTTCCTTTTCTGTTGTTTTCCTCTATTTCTTTGCACTGTTCATTCAAGAAGGCCGCCCTGTCTCTCCTTGCTATTCTTTGGAAGTCTGCATTCAATTTTCTGTATCTTTCCCTTTCCCCCTTGCATTTTGCGTCCCTTCTCTCCTCCGCTATTTGCAGGGCCTTGTTGGACAACCACTTTGCTTTCTTGCATTTTCTTTTCTTTGGAATATTTTTCATTGCAGCCTCCTGTACAATGTTACAAGCCTCCATCCATAGTTCGTCAGGTGTTCTGTCCATCAAATCTAGTTCCTTGAATCTATTCTTCACTTCCACTGTGTATTCATATGGGATTTGACTTAGGTTATACCTGACTGGCCCAGTGATCTTCCCTACTTTATTCAGTTTAAGTTTGAATTTTGAAATAAGAAGCTGATGATCTGAGCCACAGTCAGCACCAGGTCTTGTTTTTGCTGACTGTATAGAGCTCCTCCATCTTTGGCTGCAGAGAACATAGTCAATCTGATTCCGGTATTGTCCATCTGGTGATGTCCATGTGTAGAGTCGCCTGTTGTGTTGTTGGAAAAGAGTGTTTGCAATGACCAGCTTGTTCTCTTGACAAAACTCAATCAGCCTTTGCCCTGCTTCATTTGGAACTCCAAGGCCAAACTTGCCAGTTATTCCTTTTATCACTTGACTCCCTACTTTAGCATTCCAATCCCCTATGATGAGAAGAACATCTTTCTTTGGTGTCAGTTCTAGAAGTTCTTGTAACTCTTCATAAAATTGGTCAATCTCAGACTCTTCAGCACTGGTAGTTGGTGCATAAACTTGGATTACTGTGATGTTCAAAGGACTGCCTTGGAATCGTACATGACCCCTAAAATCCGAGACAAAGGGCTCCCAGATGCAGATCTTAAAATTGTTTTCCCACCAGCTCCGGACTTTAAAGAAAATTAAGTTCGACCACGCCCACCTAAGTGCGTCCCAGCGCATTTTCCAAGTACCTGGTCTCCGAAGGTGAAAAATTTCTGATGCAGATGTAAAGCAGTGAGTGCCGGGCTCTCCTCGCCTTGTGTTTGTTTTTTTGTCCCCGACGCCCCTTTAAGAGACAGGAATCACGATGACGACGGGGCTCGGGGCGGCGTCCACTGGCAGATGGAGGTGAGCCGGCATTTTTTTCTCCCTCCCCTCACGCAGACAGGAGCAAGGGAATGCGGAGGGGTGGGAACGCAGCAAGAGGAGCAAACCCCCAAGATCTCTGGTCCGAATTTAAGTGGCCAGCGGATCTTAGGGGTCGTGTAAAAGCGCCCAAGGTGGCCAATGGCTAATGAAAGGTCCATTTGGAGGCCACTGTTGTCATGTGCTGCCAAGTTGGCCCTGACTTATAGTGGCCTTATGACTCCATTGCCCAGGCTCAGCCTGTGGCTTCCTTTATGCCGTCAATTTATTTATTTATATTTATTAATTCGATTTCTATACCGCCCATCTGGCAGAATGCCGCAGTCCATCTCATATTTGGTCTCCCTTTTTTCCTGATGCCTCCACCTTTCTCGGCATTGCTCCCCCCCCCCCCGGGCAATCCCTGTCTCCTCATGATGCTATTTTACGTCACTTTAATTTTATTGTTTTAATATTACTGTCTTTTATGTTTATTCTATTGTATTGCATGAATTATTTGTCTTTATTTTCTACAGTATTGTACTCACTAATTGTTTTTAACTGCCCAGAGTGGCCTTGCTGCCAGATGGGTGGTATAAAAATCCAATAAATAAATAAATAAATAACATAAATGTGCCCAAAGCAGGACAACTTCTGTCTCAACTTGTTGGCCTCCAGAGATAGTTCAGGTTTGATTTGATCAAGGACCCACTAGTTTTTCTTCCTGGCACTTTGGGGTATGCTCTCCTCCAACAGCGCATTTCAATGAATTAATCTTTTTCCTGCCAGCTTTTCTTAATTATCCAGCTTTCATACCTTTCATACCATACGAGTGTGGATGGTCTTGGTCTCCAGTGACACATCTGTACCTGTTTTCTAATTCCTTCATTCATAGGGTCTCCATAAGTCCTTGTTCTGGAGGTAAATTGACAGCACACAACAACAACATTCAACTCTTGGAATCTTACTGGACCCTTCAACAGGCTGGACATTGCAGAGCCAGGTTCAGGTGGGTTGGGATGGGACAGGAGGTCTTCCACAAACACACAGGGACCAGGTGCATCTCTTCTGCATTGTTTTTTTCCCTTCTGTGCTGCATGGTTAGACTTCTTAGCCATGACATTCCACACCTCTGCCAAGACATTCTCCATGGGTCAGGTCCCTGCTAGAAATCAGAAAGGAAAGAACTTTTTGAGTAACCTTCTGGTATTGAGCAGCTGTGGAGCTGCCTAGATGCCCTGAGCACATCTGATCTCACTTGATTTTGGAAGCTAAGCAGGGTCGGCCCTGGTTAGTACCTGGATGGGAGACCACCAGGGAATACCAGGCGCTGTAGGTGCCTGGAGTAGGAACTGGCAAGCCACTCCAGTATTCCTGCCAAGAAAACTCCATGGACATGGGGTCACAAAGAGTTGGTCACGGCTGTAACGACACAACACACACACACATTGAGCAGCTGCAGCAACCAAGAGGTTCCTCGATGACCCCTTTCCATGCACAAAACCCTGTTCAGAGCCAAAATAATGGATAAGGAGTACCTTCATTCAACCTCTAGGAAGGTCCTCTTCTCCCATCCATCCATAAGTATTCCAGCTGTGAATAGCCTTTTTGCAAGTAGACAAAAGGCCTCTTTGTAAACTCAGATGGTAAATGGCCATGTGATGTTGCAGTCCATATAACATGGGTCAAATGGATGGGGCGGGCGGGGGGTGGAGGCTTGGCATGCATACTCCCTATACATCCTGGCATTTCCTTGAGGGACCTTCTATTGGATCAACTTTTCTGATAGGGCAATCTATGTTTTGAAATGCAACACCTTTGATTGTACTGAATAATCAAGTCCGTTAGTTGGGTTCTAAAAGGATTGTGGAGGGAAAAAGGAAGAATGAAAAGTATCTGAGGCAGATTTTGTAAAGCACAATTATGGTAGACTTCCTATAATGGTGACCTAGATAGGCAGAGAGATTTTTCTCTGCATCTCCAGGCGGTTGGGTGAATGCCTCCTTGTTTGTACTTCCTGGGATCTTACATAAGAACATAACATAACATAAGAACATAAGAAGAGCCATGCTGGATGAGGCCAAAGCCCATCTAGCCCAGCTTCCTGTATCTGGTTTTAAGCCTGGAGATTACACACCTCCATCCTGGTTTGTAACCTGTGACGGACTTTTCCTCCAGGAATCTGTCCAATCCCCTTTTGAAGGCATCCAGCCACATTTTGTGGCAGGGAGTTCCACAGACTAAGAACACACTGGGTAAAAAAATATTTTCTTTTGTCTGTTCTCACTGCAGTAGGGTTGCTATTTGAGGCATCCCATCCAGAGGAAGTACCCTAGTAGACATGGGACCTTGAATTTCTTGGGTATGTGAGAGGTATGTGAGATATTAAAGGTCATTTACGGTTGCCACTGGCCCCTTCCCATGAGCTTTTTAAGGCTGCACAAGAACGTTACATAAACCAGGGGCATTGGTCCATCTCCCATGTCATAGAACAGGATCATAAAATCATGAAGTTGGAAAGGGCCTCTAAGGACATTGGATCTAACCCCCATGCTCAAGGCAGGAATACAAATCATAGGATATCTGCCAGGTGGTTGTCCTAACTTCTCTTGAATGCCTCCATTGTTGGAGTACTCATCACCTCTTGAGGTCGCTGGTTCCATTGCCGTACTGCTCTGACAGCTAGGAAGTTCTTCCTGATATCCAGCCAAAAGCTGGGTAACTTGAACCCATTGTTGTGTGTCTTGTAATCTGGGATGATTGAGAACCAAGCCAGCTCCTCCTCTGTATGACAGTCTCTCAAGTACTGTATTTGAAAAGTGCTATCATATCACCCCTCAGTCCCCTTTTCTCAAGGCTAAACATGCTTCATTATTTCAGTCTTTCTTCATCAGGCTTGGTTTCCAGTCTACGAATCATCCTTGTCATCCTTGTCTGAACTTGTTCCTTCTTGAAGTGCAGAGTCCAGAAATGTTCCTTCTTGAAGTGCAGTGTCCAGAAATGGAGACAGTACTCAAGGTGAGGCCTAACCAGTGCCAGAGAGTCCCAGTCCCAGTTTTTTTTTTTAGTCCCGCCATCAACTTTATTAGTCTATTAATATTTATTTTGTTGTTTGTAATTTTCCCAGTCCAGAGTTGAATCTGTATAAAATAAATAAATAAATAAATAATTTAGTCCTGAGTCCCAAGCCCCAAACGCAAGCCCTAATTAAAAACAAGTTTTATCCCTCAGGAAAAAAAGGAGGGGTGGGTAGATTCCAAGTCACAAGTCAAGTCTGGATTATTGGGAACCTTGTTTCCCTGAGTTAAGTTTTGTCCTTGGTACGACTTAAGTCCAACTTGACAGTAAGTCCCACAATTCAAGTCCTCAACCCTAATCTAAACCCAAATCTTCTGACTCCGAGAACAAGTGTACATTACACCACCTCTTTGTGCTTTTAATAATGGTGACCTTTGCAGTCTTGCACCCCTTTTATGTAAGGTGTTATTTTATGTGGTGTGTATGTGGTTTCTTACTAGTAAACTTGCTGCCTAGATGCCCTGAGCACATCTGATCTCGCTTGATTTCAGAAGCTAAGCAGGGTCGGCCCTGGTTAGTACTTGGATGGGAGACCACCAGGGAATACCAGGTGCTGTAGGCGCCTGGAGTAGTAACTGGCAAGCCACTCCAGTACTCCTGCCAAGAAAACTCCATGGACATGGAGTCACGAAGAGTCGGTCACGACTGTAACAACACAACACACACACACACATGTGGTTTCTATTACACAGTCCTTACAACCACCTGAACTTGCTACAATGAAATGGGAAATGGACCCCAAATTAGGCACACACACAAGTATCAACACAATGGCAATTCTCCTCTCCTTTTATTATCTTGAGAGCCACTGTGGTGATTTGAATGTTGGAAACCCAGGTGATCATAAATGGCTTCTCTTCAGCTTAGAGGGAAGTGACCAGTGGTGTGCCCCAGGGTGCTGTTCTGGGTCTGGTGCTCATCTCTTTATTAATGACTTGGAGGAAGGAATAGAGAGTAGGCTGATCAAATTTGCAGATGGTACCAAATTAGGAGAGGTTGTTCATTCCCTAGAGGATAGGATGAAAATCCAAAAGGACTTTGGCAGATTAGAGTGCTGGGCCAAACCTAACGGAATGGGTAGAAAAATGTAGGGTGCTTGCAGCTAGGTAAAAAGAATGAATTCCACAGATATAGGATGGGAGATACCTGGCTGGAAAATAGTACCTGTGAAAGGGATCTGGGAGTGGACCACAAATTGAACATGAGTCAGCAGTGTGATGCAGCAACCAAGAAAGCCAATGCAATTCTTGGTTGCATCAACAGAGACAGTGTCTAGAATGATCAAGGGAAGTGATAGTACCACTCTTTTCTGCTCTGGTCAGACCCCACCTGGAGTACTGTGTCCAGTTTTGTGCACCTCAATTTAAAGAGGATGTTGACAACCTCGAGCAGGTCCAGAGGAGGTAGACCAAGATGGTTGAGGTCTGGAAGAAATGTCTTATGAGGAACAGCTGAGGGAACTAGGGAATGTTTAGCCTTACAAAAAGAAGGCTGAGAGGGGATATGATAGCTATGTTTAAATACCTGAAAGGATGTCATATTGAAGAGGGAACAGGTTTGTTTTCCATGGCTTCAGAGACTAGGAGTCAGGGAAATGATTTCAAACTACAGGAAGAGAGATTCCATTTAAACATTAGGAAGAACTTCATGACAGTTAGAGCTGTTTGGCAGTGGAATGTGCTCCCACGGAGGGTGGTGGGGTCTCCTTCTTTGGAATTTTTTAAGCAGAAGCTGGATGGGAATATGCCAGGAGTCCTGTGATGGGGGTTCCTGCATGGCACAGGGTTGAACTGGATGGCCCTTGAGGTCTCTTCCAACTCTATGATTTTATGAATCTATGATAAGTTGCCGCTGAAGCATTAAAGCTCAATGGGTGGCAATTCTTTGCCAGTCTAGCCTACCTGACAGGGCTGTTGTGAGGTAAAGGGGGAACAACTGATCATGCTTCATTTTGAGTTCCTTGAGGAAAAGGTGGGGTATGAAGATAGTGAAGGTTCTTGAAAGACATGGAAATGAGGAAAGAGTGGACATTTAACCCAATTCAGGCACTAAATGTGAACGTGTGTGAGCCTAAAAGTGGTGTGGTGATGTGGGCCAAGAATAATGCCCTGCCCTCCATGCCCCTACCCAAAAGTTACAGGGACATTCAAGATAACGAAGAGCTGCTGATCGCAGGAATGCTGTAGACCCATTCACTTGCACACGGTTGCACAAGCCAAGTAGAACGTCCTCCAGAGTATTCAGCTGTCTTCAAAAGGGCATTGGGCAGATTCCAGGAGGAAAAGTCCATCACAGGTTACAATCCATGACGGAGATGTGTCATCTCCAGGCTTAAAACCAGGGTACTTCAAGGACCAGATGCAGGGGAGTGCTATCAGGAGATAGCTATTTAGTTTCGTGCACTCCCAAACACATCTGGTGGGGCCACTGTGAGATAGAGGAAGCTGGACTAGATGGGCCTTTGGCCTGATCCAGCACGGCTCTTCTTATGTTCTTACGTTCTTATGTCTTTCTGACTCTCAGGTGCAATGGCAACATGCTGGGTGGTAGGGATTTTGGTGCGCACTCCAATCTCACCACAGTCTGAGCCTTCAGGCTTAATCTCTGAGTAAGGCTTGCGTTCAGCCCACTGGTCTATGGCCGAGGCGGTGCTATCTCCAGGCCATAACCGAGGCCTTCCTCTTTGAGGCAGGAGCATGTGGTTATTGGCCCACGACAAATCCCTCCATCAAAGATGCTCTGCTGTACTCAGCAACTTTGCTACAAGGGCAAATTTTCACGTCTAATTTCAGGAAGGACGTGTCTCTTCCTTAGCATAAGCTTCAGGAAATGGGAGTAGCTGCCAGGAAATGAGCTAAAGGCCAACATAAATACGAAAAGGCCAGGCTTTCTCTTAACGCGCCCCGTGGGTTTGAATGTCAAATGGGAGAAACCGTTGATCTCAGTCCAAGGAAGGTGGTCAGAGCCTGAACTCAATCCATCACGGTTTTGATGAGGCCAGATGTTTATGTGCTACATCTGCCAGATATAAAAAGATGGTCATAGTGAGTCTGGTTGTGTTGTCCAAAAGCCTGGAAACATTATTTCTGTGGGCTTCATCCTGTGGCTTGACCACTGGATTTAGAATGAATGACTTTCAACCATTCTGTTTCATTGGTTCCCAACCTTGGAGCCGCAGATGCCAACATCATTGCTGAGAGTTCTTTAGCTGAGTGGTTGACTTGAACCCGGACCTCCTTGAGTCCTAGGCTTACCCTCTTAAGCACCACACTCTGGCTCTCCTTGGTGCCGTTGTGATCCCAGCATGATTTTGGCTTCATTGCATTCTCTTGGCTTGGCCTATTGGACAGATTTTGGGGGATCAATGGAGATCACATACACTGCCTTATGCTTATAGGCAGAAAGATGGAAATAGTGCGCAAAAACCACATTGAAGCCAATCAATGTAAACACCCATCAGTAATGGTAGGAGGTGCAGGGAAACAGTAGCGGCCAAACTTTGGCCCTCTAGATGTTTTGGAACACAACTCCCAGAATTCCAAGCCTGTATTGCCAATGACAAAGGACTGTGGGAGTTGTGGTCCATATCTTCTGGAGGGCCAAAGTTTGGTCACCACTGGCTTAAAACATCACTAGGGAGAGGAGGACCTAATGCCTTAATGCCATATCAATGGATTTACCCATCCAGCCCAGTATCCTCTGTATCAGTGTGTCTTGTTCACACAATGGTTAGTGGTAGGGTGCCTAAGATTCAAGCTATACATGTCTTTTGATATGCATTTGCAGCTACTTACCTCTTGATACCCAATGTGACACTGAGTACACCCTCCTGGATGGCTTCTGCCCTTCTGAGATACAGAAAGAGAGTAAGGATCTGGAAACCAGGGTTCAAATCCCTGTTCGGCCATGGAAACTCAATGGGGGAGCGGAACTGGAAAAGACACTCCTTAAATATCCCACTTCCCTTGAAAACTGCAGTGGGGTTGCTATTTGAGGCCACTGGACTCCCTGTGCTGATGGCCACCATGAGGAACCACTCCAGATCAAGGCCATTGGAGGAGGCAAAAGGCCAAATTCTACCGTTTACTGGAAAGTCCTGGTTTAAAACACTGGGTATGCAGGAGAGCTTGACTCAAGAACTGCCTTGCACTGCCCCCATACAAAAGGAGCACAAACCACAGATGCAACCGCATGTTATATAAAAGCAATACAGAGTTTGGCCATTGACAGTGCAAAAGCCAGGGTAACATCCCATCACATGTTTTACTCCCGTTGTGAAGTGGCTTTAGGAAAAGCAGCTGATAAAATACCTACTCCCTCTCCAGCATCTCCAATAGGGTGGAGATCTTTTAAACGTTTAAAAGCTGGAATAACGCACAAGACTGTGCTTTTGGACTACTCCTCCCAGAAATTTCCAGAACAGAGAAATTGTGGGAGGGACAGTCCAACAATGCAACCCTCCACCTGTTCCCGACAATCTATAGGACTGGAGGAGCAGACACTTCTATAATATAAGAACATAAGAAAATAAGAAGAGCCATGCTGGATCAGGCCAAAGGCCCATCTAGTCCAGCTTCCTGTATCTCACAGTGGCCCCACCAAATGTGTCTGAAAGTCCACAAGACTAGATATCTGTCTCCTGATACCAGTCCCCTGCCTCTGGCCCTTGAAGTACCCTGGTTTTTTACACATCTCCATCATACTTTGTAACCTATGATGGACTTTTCCTCCAGGAGTCTGTCCAGTCCCCCTTTGAAGGCATGCAGGCCAGATGCCATCGCCACATACTGTGGCAGGGAGTTCCACAGACTAACAACACGCTGGGTAAAAAAAAATGTTTTATTTTGTCTGCTCTCACTCTCCCTCCCCTCAATTTGAGTGGATGTCCCCTAGTTCTGGTATTCTGTGAGAGGGAGAAGAGTGTCCCTCTATCCACTTTACTCATGCCCTGCATTATTTTGTCTCAATTTTACATGGGGATTGATGACCATGGAGATCCCCCTTTGGGTATATATCACAGGTGGAGATGGGCACGAAGCAGTTCATCCCAGTTTGTGCTGGTTTGTAAATGTGGAACCACAGGTGCTGCCGCTCCCAACATTTGCCTCCTCAGCCAATCAGCGCTCGTCAGGCCCAGCTGGCTTCTTTCTTTTCCCCGCCTCCTCAACTCATCTCCCAGTCACAATCAAGAGTACAGAGACTTCTCTGTCCTGCCCTTTTGTCAGAGTGGGAGATCAGCAGAGGAGCCTGAGCTGTTGCCGGGACTGGATGATCCGTTGAGGAGATGCTGGAAGCAAGCACATGGAGTGAGTGGCTGATTGAACTGGGACAATCCAGTTTGTGCCCATCTCTAATTCCAGGGGATTTTTTTTTTTATACAAGAGAGGCATCCAATCACTGGCCCTGGAAGCAAATGACCTCAAATCCCCATCATTCCTATCCACTAGGGCAGGGGTGTCCAAATTTTTGTGTTTTGGACCACAACTCCCAGAATTCCAAGCCTAGATTGCCAATGACAAAGGACTGTGGGAGTTGTGGTCCAAAACATCTGGAAGGCCAAAGTTTGGAAACCACTGCACTAGGGATCTGTGGGAGATGTCTCCTTCCATATGAACCTACCCGGCAATTAAGATCTAGCCAGAGGGTCCTCCTGAAAGAGCCATCCCTCATGGAGGTGAAAGGGATGGCTTGTAAGAACAGGGCCTTTTCGGCAGTTGCCCCCAGATTATGGAATGCCCTCCCAAGCGAGACCCACCTGGCGCCAACATTGATGTCATTCCGGCGCCAGGTAAAAACATTCCTGTTCAAGAATTCTTTTTAACTGATTATTGTGGGTCCTGATGGCGATTTTAGTGCAGTGTTTTAATATATTGTATTTATTGTATTTAAATATTTTATTGTTTTAATTTTATTGCAATTTGATGTTTTAATTGTTTAAATTGTTTACTTTGATTGTGAGGCGCCCAGAGACCTTTGGGTAGTGGGCGGCATACAAGCTAAATAAATAAATATGTAGTCAAAAACGGTAGGGGGAGAGGCTTCACATTCGCCATATGGCCGTCCATGATGATATATGGTAAGAATGAGGGTTGTGTGACCATCCAGTGGTTAGATTTCATGCTATCATCCATCATCGATTAAGCCTGATGGGATCTGCAGTGCCACAATGCACACCCTCCCACCCCAACTAAGGGAAATAGCTTTTGAGAGTTCAAATTTCTGCAATTCTTACTATTTTTAATGGGAAAAAGAACTTTTGCCATGCAACACACTTTCATAAAACAAAAAATTTATTTCTGATACAAAAATTAAATAGCAAAGTTTTGTTTTTGTACAATGATAAATTAGAAATTTACAATAGACGTACTCTTCTGTACAATCACCAACAAAGAAGGGGGAATCAGTGTTTGTTGACCTTAGGATTTTTTTTTCCTTTTTGGCAAGGGGGGTGGGTGATATTAGGGGCACCCTCCCCAGCTCAAGTAATGGGAAGACTTGTACCTGCCTGTCAAGGGCCTTAAGGAATCTGTAAGAGTAAACCCATTAATATTGCAGCAGTAAGGAAACAATCAGAAGTGGCGAGAACTGTTGCAGAACAGAGGTTTGTACAAAACAGAAGAAAAGGAGGAAAAAGCAAGTTTCCCTATCCTCGTGGATTCACTTGGCGGACAGGGACAGGCACCTTTCACAAGCCCTAAATCTGTCAATCTAGCTCAGTGGTTCTCAACCTGTGGGTCCCTAGATGTTCCTGGACTGCAACTCCCAGAAGCCTCCACCCCTCGTTGTACTGGAAGGGATTTCTGGGAGTTGCAGTCCAGGAACTTCTGGGGACCCACAGGTTGAGAACCATGGATCTAGCTCATGCATGTCCAAAGTCAGGCCCGGGGCCCAAATGTGGCCCGTTTTCAAATTTTGAGTGGCCCGCAGCCTCTTCTCCCCACCAGCTCAGCCTGTCATGCATCCCAGCCAGCTGTCCCCTCTCCATACCAGATAGAGACATCAGTTTTTGGTTTTATGGTTTGCCTGCTCTCCCTGTCTCTGTCAATCCCCCTAGCCACCTTCCCGGCCTACCCTCCCCTGGCCCCTTTGCTGCAGCCTTCTCCCCACCTCCTTGCATGTCCTAGAGACCTGTCCAAAGTCTGGCCCGGGGAGGGGGTGGCGAAAGGGCTGAATGGTCGGCCCCAAAACATTTTCACCTTACCAAATCTGGCCCTCCTTGCAAAAAGTTTGGACACCCCTGATCTAGCTAGCTGGTCCACAGGTCCACTCAAAAGACAGCTGAGTTAAGAAAATGGACAACACCACTTCAGAAAACTGGTAGGGCTGCCTGTTTTTTTTTTACAGTGCGGTAGGAACGCAAACTACCTGCCTAGATGCCCTAAGCACATTGGATCTCACCTGATTTCGGAAGCTAAGCAGGGTCGGCCCTGGTTAGTACTTGGATGGGAGACCACCAGGGAATACCAGGTGCTGTAGGCGCCTGGAGTAGGAACTGGCAAGCCACTCCAGTATTCCTGCCAGGAAAACTCCATGGACATGGGGTAACACCACACACACACACACACACACACACACACACACACACTCACACACACACACACACACACACACACACACACACACACACACACACACACACACACACACACACACACACAGAGGAACGCAAACTAGGACAGCAAGGGAACGACCTGGCATAGCCGCTTCGTCCGTGATCTACAATTTTATTCATTTATGTTTTAACCTACAAGAATTTCTTTTCCCTTTTGATGAGCGGGGTGGGTGGGTTGGTTCAATAATGATGTGGCTCCCTGTGGTTCAAAATGGTACGGTCCACCCCAGGATCTCAAGAGGCTGGCCTGGTTTCCTCTGACGTAGTTCATGGACTACGCCGGGCCAGCGGAACGCAACAAGCCCTCCCCTTCAGTGTGGTCCAGCACGGCAAGTGACCCTTAACAGCCATGCCCCATCACTCCAGCACCACCCAATGGTTTTGTGAGCACTGAGTTGGAAAAGGTACTGTGAAAAATGATACAAAGTACAAATGTATCTCCACCCTTGGATTGGAGGGTGGGAGGGAGTTAAGAACATAAGAAGAGCCATGCTGGATCAGGCCAAAGGCCCATCTAGTCCAGCTTCCTGTATCTCACAGTGGCCCCTCCAGATGCCTTTGGGAGTGCATGGGACTAGATATCTGTCTCCTGATACCACTCCCCTGCATCTGGCCCCTAAGTACCCTGTTGTTTTTTAAAGCCTGGAGATTACACATCTCCATCATGGTTTGTAACTTGTGATGGACTTTTCCTCCAGGAATCTGACCAATCCCCTTTTGAAGGCATCCATTTTGTGGCAGGGAGTTCCACAGACTAAGAACACACTGGGTAAAAAAAAATTATTTTTGTCTGTTCTCACCTGCCCCATCACAAGCTGTCTAGGTTTTAGCCTAACCTTCCCCAAATAAGAACACCCCAGTTCTGATGGGAACATGACTTAACATGCCTGTCTTTGTGGCCCACGTAGAGAACATAAATCACACTTTTAAGGCAAGTTGGGTACCCCCGACTACAAGGCAATGAGAGACGGTCATGCCGCATTATGGTTTTGCTCCCCTATAAATATTTTAAGGGTAGATAGTTAAGTGGCTTAAGTTTCTGGCTTCAGAGTTAAGAGGTTGGGAGTTCCGAATTTCCCACTGTGCTCCCAGGGAGAAAACCCAGCCTGGGTGGCCCTGGGTAAGCTGCACAGTCCTAGGGCACCCCCCAGAAGAAGGGAATGGTCAACCACCTCTGAATACAGTATTCTCTACCTGGAAGACTTTGAAAAGAGTTGCCTTAAGTAAGTTGACTTGAAGACACAGGTTTATTATGTGCTTGCTCCCTGAATGGTGAAGAATTTTATAGCTATCAAAACTCCCCCTGGTAAGGTAGCTTACTATCCCACCAAGATCAGCCATTGGCTTTTTAACCCCCCAACCTTTGGATCCTTTGAAAACACAGGGTAGGTGCTGCTATTTCAGCTGAACAACAACAACAACAACAACAACAATAATAAAGAACATTCCCTGATAAGAGACAAGAAGGCACTCTGGTTCCTGGTTTGGACGGAGTCAGCTGCACCCCTATCTCATGACTGGGGAATGTCCTCTTAATTGTAATGGACACACAAATTATGCAACTGATCTGTGTGAATGCAAAGCTCCAAAGGAACTTAACATTTCAGTCCAGCCCAGACTGGCGTCAAGGCAGATACAATCACATCGAGTGAAATATATTAAGCCTTAATTGCTTAATGCAATGGGTCTCTGGGGAAGACCAGATTAGTTTACGGCGGGGTGAGGGTGGGGGAAGAGAGTAGAAAAAAAGGAGAGAGAGAAGAAAACCCAGAGAAAAAAACTGACTTTGAACAAGCCAATTGTTAAAAAAAAAAGACCTTCTGTTCACTTTGCCTCATTAGCCTCACACGCTGCAGATGGAAAGAGGACTATAAAAATAAAAAGTTTCTTAGACACGGAGCGTTGTAGCAGGAAAGGGTCTGGAAAGTAGCAAGGTCACGTAGGCAAGCCATTTAAAAAAACAAAGAATGTTTCGAGAGAAGTGGGGTGGGCAAGATGAGATCTGTCTGGATGCTCAAGACAGGTTCCAGTTTCTTAATTTACTGCTGTTTCTGATAAGATAAGAGTTAGTGAAATTGGCCAGAAATTAGGTACTCACACAGCACTCCCCACTGAAACAAGAGGGCGCACAGGACTCCCCCGTGCTTGACACGGGACAAAATCCCACTGAAAGGCACAGCAACATCCCTGCTCACATGGTATTCAGTGGATCAAGCTGTATGTACCAAATGCTGGGCGCATTCAGTACAGAAATAGGTACAGTCTGATCAAAACAACTTTCCACAGGAGGTCGGAAGTTATACACTGAGTGCCTCCAAATAACCCTGTGTGTGTGTGTGTGTGTGTGTGTGTGTGTGTGTGTGTGTGTGTGTGTGTGTGTGTGTGTGTGTGTGTGTGTGTGTGTGTGTCCCTGCATTTAAATATGTAGTAAACGGTAAGATCCTCCCTGAGGTGCTACTCCTCTTCATGTAGGTGCTGAACACTGCTGTGGTTTCAAACGACACCAGGAAGCATTCAAAAAGGCAGTCTGTCTGTACCCATTTGACATGATTGTACCACTACTATTCTAAACATGACGGAGAAGTTCTCGGTAATGTTGAAGGCATGAATGTCAAAGAATTGAACTTCTGGAAAGCTACAACTGCATGCACATGGAAATGGGCATGGATTACTTCTCCCACAAACAAGCTAGGTATCTAGCTCATTATAATTAATTCAGCTCTGCAGGCATTTGCTTCTGTTGGCAGCCCTTTCTTCCAAAAATGGCTCACTTTAACAGGACCCCTCCTCAAGAAATACCTATGTACCAGGATCCAACCTCAGAAAACCCTGGCAGGAGCTCTGTGCGAGGTTATAAAGCAGCCCACGACAATACAACTGTGGAGCCAAAACATTTAGAGAGGACTGGGTCCAAAATAATTCCTTCATCTCGGCTCCCAAAAAACAACTTGTTGCATTCATTTCAGCACTGACATGGTCAATGCAAGCTTAGGGCAAGAAAAAGAAACCAGTTTTCTCTACATGCTAAATGACTGTGCCTTAGAGCAACTTGTCATGGAGCCCACCTGAGAACAGGCAACTCTGGATCTAATAGTGTGATACTCAGGACCTGGTCACAGATATGAATGTCACTGAGCCTCTGGAGAACAGTGACCATGCTGCAATCCCTTTTGCCATGCATGTCAGAGGAAGCGTGCCCAGCAAATCTGGCACAAAAACCCTTGATTTCTGAAGGGCAGACTTCCCTCAGATGAGGAAACTAGTTAGAAAGAAATTGAAAAGGAATCCAATCTCTCCAGAGTGCATGGAGCCTGCTTAAAACAATGGTAGTAGAGGCCCAGTACAAGTGCATACCACAAAGAAGAGCTCATCTAAGTCGAAGAGGGCACCGGCATGGTTAATGAGTTGAGTTAGAGAGGCTCTAAAGCGCAAGGAAAGGTCTTTCCATAAATGGAAATCTTTCCCAAATGATGAAAATAAAAAGGAACACAAACTCTGGCATAAAAATGTAAGAATATGACAAATAGAGGAAGAGAAAAACTTTGAAGAATGTATGGCTAGCAATATAAAGGAAAATAATAAAAGCTTTAAATATGTTAGAAGTAGAAAAACTGCCAGAGAACCAGTTCGCCCTCTGGATGGTGAAGGGGGAAAAGGGGAGGTAAAGGAGGACTTGGAAATTGCAGAGAAATTAAATGAGTTCTTTCCATCTGTCTTCACAACAGAAGACCTCGGGAAGTTTCCACTGCCAGAATGGCCCCTCTTGACTAAAGAATTAAATCAAATACAGGTTAAAAGAGAGGATGTTTTAGGTTTAATTGATAAATTGGAGATCAGCAAGTCACCGGGCCCAGATGGCATCTACCCAACGGTTATTAAGGAACTGAGAAATGAAATTGCGGATCTCTTAACAATAATATGCAAATTGTCTCTTTTAACGGCCACAGTGCCAGAGGACTTCAGGATAGTGGATGTCACACCAAATTTTAAAAAAGGTAGGAGGGGGGACCCAGGAAACTAAAGGCCGGTTAACCTTATATCTGTCCCAGGGAAGATGGTGGAAATCTTAGAACACATAGAAGAACAAGCCTTACTGAGGGAAAATCAGCATGGCTTCTGTAAGGGTAAGTCTTGCCTCACAAACCTTTTAAAATTCTTTGAAAAGGTCAACAGGGATGTCGATTTGGGTGAACTGGTGGGAATTGTCTATCTTGATTTTCAGGAAGCTTTTGACACAGTACCTAACCAAAGGTTGCTGAGAAAATTGCACAGTCAAGGGATAAGAGAGCAGGTCCTCCTATGGATTGAGAACTGGTTGAGATCCAGGAAACAAAGAGTAGGTGTCAATGGGCAATTTTCAGAATGCAGAGAAGTGAAAAGCGGTATGCCCCAGGGATCTGTTCTGGGAAGGGTGCTTTTCAATCTGTTCATAAATGACCTGGAGACAGGGATAAGCAGTGAGGTGGCCAAGTTTGTGGATGACACGAAACTTTTCAATGTGGTTAAAAACCAGAGAAGATTGTGAAGAGCTCCAGAAGGATTTCTCCAAACTTGGAGAATGGGCGACGAAATGGCAAATGTGTTTCAATGTAGGAAAATGTAAAGTAATGCATATTGGGGCAAAAAAATCAAAACTTTATCTGTCAACTCATAGGCTCTGAGCTATCCATGATGGATCAGGAAAGAGACCTTGGTGTGTTGGTGGACAGGTCCATGAAGGTGTCTCCCCAATGTGTGGCAGTGGTGAAGAAGGCCAGTTCCATGCTAGGGATTATCAAAAGGGAATTGAAATACAATCAAAACTTTTCTTATGTTCTTATGTTAAGCAAAGTGGCCTGGATCCAACTTGTTGATTTCACAGTCTGCACCTGACAGATTTAAGACAACACAAGTCCAATACTTCTGTGCAGTTCTCAAAAGTGGCTTTTCCCTTAAAACAAAAAGAAGGAAAAACAGGGATTTTACAGTTTTACCAAGGCAGAGGTTGACATCTTAAGACTGATTTGGCCACCACAGCCAATTACTTAGGCCTCTTCCCCCATACATTTTTGTAATCCACATCACACGCCCCCACCAAAAAAGAACTGTGTTTCCAAAATCCATTTCCCTCCTTTCTTTTTGCTCTGGACTCTTGATCCTGCCATCTGCAATGGCCCAATATCAGGACTCCTATATTTAACTCTCTGAGATATGACAGCCTGATATGTTGACCTAAAAAAAAAAAGCTTTAGGCATGACACAGAGGAAGCAGAGAGAGAGAGAGAGAGAGGAGGAATTGATAGTTCTCAACAATGAGACTTGAGGTTACCAGTTTGGTTTCTGTAGACTTAAAATACGGCACATCTGCTAAAACTATTTCCAGCTTTGATTGTAGGAAATCTGTTCCTCTACTTCTGTTTTTCACCTTCCAGAGGACCATAGGTATTCTGCCCAAGAATGGAGGCAGAACAGATAGAATGTATATTCTGGGGGGGGGGGGAAGGGAGTGCAACTTTTTTTTAGTTTCTTTACACCAGCAGTCCAAAGGAAGAAAGCTGGATGCAACTGAGACCATAAGAGCACCTTGCTAACCCTTAGTTGAATGTTTCTTACATTCCTTGCACATTCCACCACAAAGCTGGGACTGAAAGCCGACTCCTCAGCCCCTTCCCCCACACACACACCCGGGCTCAGTGTTTACTATCTATCCTCATGAAGAACTCTGCAGCATCCAGTAGCTTGCACATCCCCTTTCCTGTTTGGCCTCCTCAGAAGCATTGCCCTAATATAGCTCTGGAGCCCAGAGTGAACGGAAGCTTCTGACCCTCCCAAGCGACCGGGCTCCGTGTAACGGGATCCCAAGTCCCCCCAGAAGCTAAGAAATCTGCTGTCGGAATTCTTTCCTTCACGACATGAGGAGGTGTCGCTAAAAATATGATCTGGACGAGGGCAAGAGGGAGGGAGCGGGAAAAGAAGGCACCACCATGCGTTACTAGGAGGTGCAAAGTTCCACAACTCCTTGAGACGCCAGGGCACCGCTTCCCAAGAGGAGTCCACAGGTTCTGAGTTGTGTTTTCACAGCTTTCTGAAGCCATCAGAGGCCTGAGGGGTTCTTTTTGCAGAAGCTCCGTCCGGCAACGTGCAGCCCAGCGGCTTCTTTTATGCAGGCCTTCTCTACCTACCCTCCCCAAATTCTGCAAAAACACAATAATTCTGTGCAGCCCCTTCCTCCCTGACACGACAGATGATGAACCCGCCCGCCCGCTCGTGTCTCTTGACAGGGAGAAAGGGAGACCTGACAAGGATCCTTGCCTAGTGTTTGTTTTATACCACAGTCTCATTCCCCTTCCCGGGCTTCACCCAGCCGTCCACTCTTTTCTCCCCACGCTTCACCCTCCCTGAGTTCACCAGTCGGTTGGAGCACTTTTGCCATGTGTGCAGCGTTTTGGCTGACCAGATCCACATGCCGGACGTGATGCCCACCAGCAGGCCCATGAAGATCTTCAGCATCTCCACGGCCATGTTGGAGTCGTTGGCGGAGTAGCGGAAGACCGTCCAGTTGGAGATCTCGTAGAAATAACAAGCGATGACGCAGGTGGCCGGGACGGTGTACAGCACCGAAAAGACCCCGATTTTCACCATCAGCCTCTCCAGCTTGTCTGTTTTGGTCCCGTCCTTTTGGAGGTTGGACCGGATTTTAAATAAGGCCACCAAGCCGGCTGCGATGAACAGGGTGCCGATCACCAAGTAAGTGAACAGAGGCGCCACCACAAAGCCCGTCAGGGCGTCGAGGTTCTGGTTGCCGACGTAGCATAAGCCGGTGAGCTCATCGGCGTCCACCAGCCTCATGATCAAGATGACGATGGTCTTGACCGCTGGGATAGCCCAGGCGGCGATATGGAAATAGGAGCTGTGCATCTCGATGGCCTCGTGGCCCCATTTGAGCCCCGCCGCCAGAAACCACGTCAGGGTCAAGATCACCCACCAGATGGAGCTCGCCATCCCAAAGAAGTACATCAGCAAGAAGATGATCGCACATCCGGTGTTCTTGAGGCCCTCCTGGATGAGCACAGGTTCTGCCGCCTCTTCAAAATCGCAGGATATCCTCTCCCGGCCCACGGTCAGCCGGACAATATAAGCAATGCTATAAATATTGTAGCACATGCTCAGAAATATAATGGGGCGCTCCGGGTAGGAAAACCGAGAGGAGTCAATCAGGAAGGTCAGGACGGTGAAGGCAGTGGAGACGAAGCAGAGGCTCGCCCACACGGCCATCCAGACGTCCGTGAAGGCTTTGGCCGACCGGCTGTAGAGGCCAGCGTCATAGCCGCACTTCAGGACACAACTGAGGCTGCGTTTGACCCAGATGTACTGCTCCGAATTCGAGCCGAGGCCGTGGCACTCTTCGCCCGGGTGCAACGGAGCTTTGCTGTGGAGGGACACCTCCTCGTCGCCTGGGCCCTCCATGCACATGTGGTTGTGGTCATTCTGCGGCGGGAACTTGCTGCAGTTCAAGCTCTCCGGCCAGGAGAAGCCAAATTCTTTCAGGACCGGCTCGCACCTCCGCTTGACGGAAAGGCACATGCCCCCGCACGGCCCAATCGGGATGTCGATCTTCTCCGTGCACATGGGGACGTAGACCGAACACAGGAAAAACTGGAGGAGAACAAACAAGAAAGGTTTCAGTCAAACATACACCGTGCTCTCTTCGCCCATGTGGCAATGCATCTCAGGGGAAGGTGATAGGCAAAGGTTGGAAAAGTTACTTTTTGGGGGGAATGCAACCTTACCCAGCATGATCAGTGGTCATGGGGTTGGTGCTGTAATTCTAGTAGCCATCACACAAAAATTAAAAGTGAGTAGGCAGCGAACAATATTGGGACTACGGGCTCTCAGTTCTTTGCTTTTAAAAAAACCAACACCAGAAGATTCGGGATTTTCAAAGCCCTTTGTCTGTCCGTATATATAAATACAAATCCAAGAGAACCACTTTAGGGGATGGGATCTAGAATCCACGAAACACAAAATGCCTCAATAACTTTAATACTGTATTAAAATGTCAGCAATGAATGTGCAAGCTTTCAGGCTTTACAGAACTCTTCTTCTTCAGTTTAGCATTTGCTGAAGAGTTGTGGGGAATCTCCGAAGCATGCACTCTTTTGCTTGCCCTTTTGTCTCCCTTTAATAATAACAAAGGTCTTACCTTCCCGCTTTTTATGGCGGTACCTCTTTATCTACTTGCATTTACCTGCTTTTGAACTACCAGGTTGGCAGGAGCTGGGGTTATCAGCGGGAGCTGGCTCCACTGTGTGGCACCCGCTGACTTTGTAGCCAACTCTTTTCAGTACTCTAGCCCGGTGAGCCAACATGCCCCTATGGAACTGGTAAAACCACTCCTTAAATATCTCGTTGACCTTGAAATTCCTATTGTGGTCATTGTAAATCTGTTCTGACCTGATGGCACATAACCGTTTATCAACAAAACATAAAGCTTTATACGTATGAACTAAAAAATCAAATTATGATAAAGGAGATAAATTCAGATAAAGGTACAAGAGCATGCCCACATTAGCTTTATTCCATCAGTACCAATGGATGCAACCTCAGTTGATAAATTCTCCCAAACTCCACGTCTTACAACTACCAGGAACAGTTAAGACACAAATTACAAACCTTTTCCTAGGCTTTGCTACTTGCTTTAGGGGATCATACATTATTCCCCCTGTGTCCCAAATCTACACTTGTCATATCAATATAAGGAGAAAATGAGACAATACATGGGCCTCCAGATGTTAAGCAGAAGCTACCTTCTGCCCTGGTCATGATGCCAGCGGTGGGGGATGATGGGAACTGTAGTCAAACAAGAAAGAAATGGCCACAAGGAGCCCAGTCTAGACTGATTTTTTTCCTCTTGGATGTGCTATTTTTTTCTATGAAGATTTTTCTTTTTTCATATGCCTGTACACAGAAACACACACACACACACACACACACACACACACACACACACACCCCAAACTGAACATGAAATGGCAGGGTCCAGCAAAATTCTGGGAGCTCTAAATCTTGGAACTGCAGAGACGGAATGGATCATCTGTCAAGGAGGTACAGTAGGAAATAAAGACTGGTTACAATTTATTCTGCCTCTGCCTTTTTAATTAACTGTTTCTTTGTCTATATTGTTTGCTGGTTTGATATTGTTGTCTTATATTGTATTGTCTTATATATTCATTTTTTGTTTTGTTAAACATTTACTATTGAATACCACCCAGAGTAGCCTTGCAACTAGAAGGGCACTATAAAAGTCAGATAGATAGATAGATAGATAGATAGATAGATAGATAGATAGATAGATAGATAGATAGATAGATAGATAGATAGATAGATAGATAGATAGATAGATAGAACTCCCAGCCTCTCTGGCTCTGCAGCCAGATATCTAACCCACATCACTGTCTTTAAACCAAAACATGGAAAAGTTACTTTTTTGGACTTCAGTGCCTCAAATTTCTGCAGCCAGGATAGAGAGTTCTGGGCACTGTTATTCCAAAGCACAATATTTTCAATCTCTGTGCCTATATCGCAAAGACTCGTCTACTCAAGCTGGACTAGTTCTTGGATTCTTTTAGGATGGCATCGAACCAAGAATCTGTTCAGAGCCAGCAAATTGCAAAACCGTTAGTATTAAATTCTTGCTGAATGCTGAAAGGGTGTGAGGCACCATAAAGGTTTTTCAGGCAAACAAGGCTCCTGATGGGTTGATTTTGTATAGCACAATCCTACGCACATTGACTCAGAAAGGAAATCCTGCTATGTTCTGTTTTCGATTCCAGAAAAGCCAAAGCAAGAGAGTGTTGACAAGGGGCTAGAGTGAAATGATTTTAAGAGTCACCTACAATGGAACTAGAGAAAAGTTTCCCAAAGTTCTGAACGTGTGGCCATAGCTAGAAATAAATCAGCAAAGGACTTACAGCCTTATTGTTCCCATTTTACAAATAGGAACTAAGGCTTAGGAGAAGTGACTTACCCAAGCCCAGAGAAAAAAATACAATAACAAAGATAATATAAGAAGCCAACAGCCATGTTATCAATCCTAGAACTGCAATGATTAGGTCTCTGTACAAAGATACTGAAATGAAAAGGAGCAGTCCAGTCCTGACATTATGTCAGGCCAAAAATGAGTCGCTCACTCCACTTGCCGGTAGCAAATAAATAAATAAACAAAAATGGAACCCTAGAGGCAAAAAAGGGCGAAACATCATAAGGAGGCAGGACTCTCTGGAAAAGACAGTAATGCTGGGAAAGGTGGAAGGCAGCAGGAAAAGAGGAAGGCTAAATACAAGATGGACTGACTCCTAGGAAGCCACAGACTCAAGTCTGTAAGAGGTGAGTAGGGCTGTTCGGGAGCGCACATTTTGGAGATCGCTCATCCATAGGGTAACTACAAGTCGGAAGTGACTTGATGGCATACAACAACAGCAACAATGACATAATTATTGGCATGATTGGGTTTTTTTAATCCTTAGGTAACTCAGTTAAGATGCTGTGTTCGTTTTCTGTCTTTTTAAGCTGCACATTACAGATGTCGGCTGGTAAAAATGTCAGTAGGCTAGCCATTTATTTCCAGGGGTGTAAGAAAGACATAGTGGAACTGGAAAAGGTGCAAAACAGAGCGACTAAAATGATTACTGGGCTGGGGCACCTCCCTTATGAGGAAAGGCTAAAACATTTGGGGCTCTTTAGTCTGGAAAAAAGGCGCCTGAGGGGGGATATGATTGAGACGTACAAAATAATGCAGGGCATGAGTAAAGTGGATACAGGGAAGCTCTTCTCCCTCTCACAAAATACCAGAAATAGGGGACATACACTCAAATTGAGGGCTGGGAGAGTGAGAACAGACAAAGGAAAGTATTTTTTCTCCCAGCGTGTTGTTAGTCTCTGGAACTCCCTGCCACAGGATGTAGGGATGGCATCTGGCCTGGATGCCTTCAAAAGGGGATTGGACAGATTACTGGAGGAAAAGTCCATCACAGGTTACAAACCATGATGGAGATGTGTAATCTCCAGGCTTAAAACCGGGGTACTTCAAGGGTCAGATGCAGGGTGGTGGTATCAGGAGACAGATATCTAGTCTCGTGCGCTCCCAGAGGCATCTGGTGGGGCCACTGTGAGATACAGGAAGGTGGACTAGATGGGCCTTTGGCCTGATCCAGCATGGCTCTCCTTATGTTCTTATGTGCCCACGCACCCATAGAGAGCGAAAGAACCGAAATAATGCTATTTGCCATCCATCCTCGAAGCGTGAAATCTGTACATTTCCGTAGAACATTCCATTTCCAGGCTTTTTAAGAAGCCAAGAGGAGGATCCTCTTTCCAAGTGGTGTGAAAATAACTGGCACCGTCGTGCTGTGGCTCTTTTCTCATCTTTTGTTTGTTGACTCCAATTCCAAGCGGTACTGTCTCGCGAGCGCGAGCTGCACTCCAAATTTCTATGCTGCCAGGAAGCAGGGGAAAACTTGCCAATCTGAAGCCTCCACTCCTGCCTGCTCTGGACTTGACATGCAAATTCATATCAGGAGAGAGGGTGGTGGGGCAGCCAATATGGGAAAGAGACAGGAAAGAGAAGGCCAGCTTTTGAATGCTTTTTTTGGGGGGGGGGAGTCATGTAAAAAAACTGGGGCGGGGACTCCTGGATTTTGATGCTTTCCTAACCCAATTTCTTATCTGAAAATCCACACAAGTGAAAAGGTTTGCTCCAGGAAATTTCCTTAATGAGCCATTTGGGGGTTTCCTTTATCAAGTATCAGAAAACTAGGGTGTACTGACATTTTTACAACATTCCTCCTCCTCCTCCCCATTATTTGTGCGCTAAGCTGGGCCAGAGGAGACCCGGATCCAAATTGACAGTTTCGCACAAAGCTCCATGATCCTGGAACCACTCGCAGACAGGGCCTGGCTGCCTTTGCAGGGTTGTTGTGAAGATGAAAAAACCGAGTGGTAAGAATTCCATGCAACACTCAGCTGTGAACTGCCAAGAGGAAGGGAGGAGAGAGAGAAGTATGATGATGAATCCTTTTGTTTAGAAAAATATACACGCAGGGAGATGCAAGTGCAATATATTTTTGGAACTCTGGCTTTATAAACCTGAACTGTGAGCCTTGCATGAGTCATCCTGAATGCCCCAGGGGAGTTGAAAAGCAACGTGAAGAAAGAGAAGAACCCAAAACTCGGGGATAAAATTACAAACCAGGAAGGGAGATTGGAGATGCACCTGTCCTTTACTACCGGGATAGGGGAAGATTTTTTTCGAGAGTGCTTTCAAAACCCAAAGCTTCTGTAAGCCATCTGAATGTGACCTTCCATATTTGTAATCCCCCACCTCTCCCTTTCACCCACCACAGATTTATAAAAAAATTCCAAGTAGGATTGCTTCTTTTAAGTATTTTTGTTTTGGCAGAAGCTTCACCATCATCACCCCCGCTTCTCTGAATGTCAGCCACCATCCCATGCCTTTTTTGTGGCAGGTGGTGCCAAGGCAAGAGAGTCCAGAATAAGGAGTGCAACAGGGTGGTGGTGGTGTTTTTTAAAACTCCACTGTGGCAGGACTCCCTGATCTCTGCAGCAAAAGCCTAGATGGCCAATAGAAATCTTGTTCTGTTTGTCAGTAAAGGTTTTCCAAACAATGCCCCAGGGAGCCTTTTTTTGAAGGTATTTCTAAAACAGATCGAGGAGGCAGGGTGTGTTCCTACAGAAACTGGTTCTACAAAGGAAGGACAAGGCAGATATCTGATGTGAACTTCCAAAGGTAGTTAGGGGAGATTGCCACAGGCTGTGTGACCTGGACTTCCAGATCTGCCGACATGGGTAACTGAGTGACACATTTATCATTCTGCTGCAGAGGATTCAACATTATCTCCATATGTCACTGAACTACAAATTCCTGAGAAACACAATTGCAAAAATAGGGTTACAGGCGATACCTTCACAGGCCACTATTAAAAATAAAAAAGGAACATCGCAAGCTTTCGAGTGCAGTCAATCACCCTTCTTCAAAGCAGGTCCCAGTTCAGACATAGTGAAAGATGTTCTTCACCAGGAGGTTCCTTTTAAAGTCCTTAGTTAGATGATGTTCTTAAAATCCATGGCTAGGTGATGTTAGAATGGAATCATGACGGTTAGAGGGATGTTGAACTGGCACCGGTGCACAACGTTGTAGATACGTCTAATATTTGTAGCCTTGGAGAAGGTAGCCCTGTTAGTCTTGTGTAAACGAACCTCTTTCAAGATCACTTCTGCTGGGATGTCTGCAGACTTATTAATGCAGGATTCTTGCATACCTGTACAGCCAAGAGTGGGTGGAAAGGGGCTCTTGACTGACAGGTAGCCATCCCTGTCTTAAATCTCTAAGGCAGTGAATCTGGGAAGCATATTCACACAGGGGCCAAAGCAGGAGTGATGTGCCTGCCTATTGGTGGTAGCGAGTGTTAAGGTTCACCAGTGTTGGTGAACCTATGGCATGGGTGCCAAAGGTGGCACTCGGAGCCCTTTCTGTGGGCACCCGACATCGCCCCTTCACAGCCACCTGTATTCCGGTTAAATTGCTGCATTGGCACTTTGAGAAAAATAAATCGCAGTTTGGGCACTTGGTCTCTAGAAGGTTCGCCGTTACCTGTCGGAGCGTATCTCCCACAGGTCATCTGAGGCCAGACCCACGAGAATGGCGCAGGCGCGCTCACTCAGGGTGCCCACTGCCAGGGAGGCGCGGAGGTTGGCCACGCGCAACCGCGCCTTCTCTGTTGTGGGCCCCTCGTTGTGGAACCATCTTCCGAGTGAGCTGCGCCTTGCACAGTCCCTGCCCGCCTTCAGAAAGGCTTTGAAAACTTTGATTTTCAGGGAGGCATATGGCGACCTAATTTAATTTAATTTTTACTTTATTTTATTTTTATTTAATCTAATTTAATTTAAATCTATTTTATTTTATTTAGTTTCCTTTTTTTTGGTGTTGCCTCCAGCCCTTCGACCCATCTTGTTTGTACTGTTTTGTACTTTTTTTTTAATCTTGTAAACCGCCCAGAGTTCCATATTGGAAGATGGGTGGTATAAAAATAAAACAAACAAACAAACAAACAAACAAACAGGTCAACAGGATGCCTACTGGCTATGGAGATATAATAAAGATGTTCAAGGAGTGGTTTTCCACTGCTACCCTGCAGTAAATTTCCCTGGCCATGCAGGGATTTGAATCTAGATATTACTCTTGACTGTCGGTCCACTGCACTGGTTCTCACTCAGGGGGGAGGGTACCCACTTTTCAACAGCTGTCCCGGACCCTGGGGAGTTGGCGTTGCCAAATGGCTCTGTTTCAGAAAAAATCTAGCAATAACAACTAGGCTCAAGAACCCAGTGGGGACAGTCCATCGGACCCCACACTGTACGAAGGGTTTAATAAACCAGGGAATCAGCCCCAGAGCTTAGGAGAGTTGTGGATTAGTGTGCTGGCTTGGATGTTCTGGAAGGCACAGTCTTCCCCAGCCCCTCTACACCCCCTCCAAAAAAAATAACTCCATCCCTACATAGCCCAGCACTAGGGAGGAGACAAGGATGCCAAGGAGGTAGCCAGAAAGATGGCATGGGGCCACATAAATAGGAAAAGGGTATCCACACACAAACAGAAACCTGACACTGGTCCACAGCTGGACCTGGGTGTTCCTCATTGAGTCGGGTCTCCATTCGGGTCCCGAATCAGCAGTTTGAACCAGCTGGGATGGGAGTGCTCGGTCTCCCTTTCTCTGCAGCGTTGGCCAGCTTCAGCCTCCGACACACCTGATCCCCCCCTCCCAGAGCCTCCTGTCTGGAAACACCCACCAGTGGATTAGGTTTCCCTTTGGTCCCACTGGCTGTGTTTCGCAAGACCGTGGAGGACTCATCGCGTTTCTCATCTCTGCTGGTGGGAAGCCAACACGGATGGTGACTGAGGAAAAGGAAAGGCTGAATCTGAACTGGAAGGCCATGAGCTGTCTTGATCTCAGGGCTGCCTCTATTTCCCCGTTGTTTTTTTCAATCGCAATGTTGGAAGCTTTCAAATAACACAAGACAAAGGACTTAACAAACCCAGATGCAAGGCCAACCCAGAGTTCTGTGGCTCCCTGAAGACCAGCAAAGTTTTATTCGGCATTTGCCTTGGAGGACTGGGGATGGTTTTTTCAGATACACCTGTGAAGGTTTATGATGCCCAACAGAACTTGTTAAGTCTCAAGATGCCTCCAAATGTTCTGGTTTTGTGCCACGCGGCTGCCTCATCCCCTGCCAAGAAATATAATCTAAAGTAGATACCATCAGCGTTTCTGGCATCTAGGATCATTATCAACTAGAGGGCCAGTCCAGCAGGCACTAACTCCAAGCAATCCTGAACAGGAGCCAGCCCTTAATCCACAAATAGAGACATTGGATCACACAACCTTGACTGGAACACTTGATCTTCTCGGTCAGGGCTGGTCAGTTAGTGTGCAAAAGGCACTCTACACGTGCCCTGGAGACTTTCACCCTTTCCTTATGGCTACCACTCTACGCACATGAGAAAAACCACAGACTCTGCTCTGTTTATTAGCGAATAAGCTTGTGTTTCAGCTGCCTAGATGCCCTAAGCACGTGCGATCTCGCCTGATCTCGGAAGCTAAGCAGGGTCGGCCCTGGTTAGTACTTGGATGGGAGACCACCAGGGAATACCAGCTGCTGTAGGCACCTGGAGTAGGAACTGGCAAACCACTCCAGTATTCCTGCCAGGAAAACTCCATGGACATGGGGTCACGAAAAGTCCGGTCAGGACTGAAAGGACACAACACAAACACACACGCCTGTGTTTTCAAGCCGGGGCTCACCGGAGTTCACAGACCTTTCCCAGCCTGTTGCCGGGAGGTTAAACCCCATCGAGTTCAACGGGAGTGTGACTGACTCCGCGGCAACAGAGCTCAGCGGGACCTAAATCGCGAAGTCAACCCTACAGGCCGGTGATCAAGGGGCGCAGCCCTAAAACCTCCGAGGCAATTACCGAAGAAGAAGAAGAAGAAGAAGAAGAAGAAGAAGAAGAAGAAGAAGAAGAAGAAGAAGAAGAAGAAGAAGAAGAAGAAGAAGAAGAAGAAGTAGTTCGGGTTGTCCAACTGGAGGAAAACCAATAAAACCCGAACCAACATCCCCCGCTAGGAAAGATTTGCACGCGGGACACAGATCCTGGCGCAAGCTTTGGAGTTCTCCAGAACTGTTCATCAGACCACGAGGAACGATCGAGAGGAATCGCAACAAGCAGGCGCGGAAGTTGAGTTGTGGTGCGCGGAGGCTGGATCCCGGGGAGGGGGGGGTGCAGGGGAGGAATAAGGAAAGAAGGGAGAGAGAGGGAGATTGAAGGAGGGAGCGCGGCGGGCCGGCGAGCAGGCGGCACCCACCTGCAGCTGGCTGGAGCAGCCGTACTGGATGAGCGGCGTGAAGGTGGTCAGCTGGAGCTCGGCGTCCGTCTGCAGGTCGTGCCCGACCAAGTTGGGCATCTTGGTGACGTTGTAGCCCAGGTTCTGGCACATGGAGATGCGGATAGCATCGCAGCGGCGCTCCTCGTCGTCGCCGAAGGCGCGCGCCCCGGGCGCCGTCCCCGCCACTGCCACCGCCACCACCGCCAGCAGCAGCCGGAGCCGCAGCGCCGCCCGCCCCGGGCGCCCCAATCGTCCGGCGGGGCTTTGCGCCGGTGCCGAGGCCATCGCCCCCCGCCGCCGCCCAGCCAGCGAGCGAGCGAGCCAGCCAGCCAGCCAGCCAGCGAGCGGCGCGCTCCCAGCCCTGGCTCGCGGGCTGCCTGCCGCTGCCCTGGTGCGCCCTCCTTCTCTTCCTCCTCCTCCAAGCGCGCGTCTGGCTCGGCCGCCGACGCCGCGCGCTCTGACACCGCCGGGCGAGGGCGGCCCCCGCTAGGCGAGCGAGGGGAGGCGCCGCGGGCAGGGGCGAAGGGGGGGGCGGGAGAGGGGGGGGAGGCCCAACCTGCCCGGAGGAGACGGGAGGAGGAGGAGGAGGAGGAGGGCCGGGACCCGCCTCCGCCCCGCCCCTGCCTGCAGCAGGAGCCCCCCCCGGCCCGGCCCGGCCCTACTTGGAAAGCGAGGGAGGCCCGGGAAGGCGAGAGGCCGCCCCGGCGGGGGCGCGCTTTTGGGACGTCGGTCCCAAAGGCGCGGAGGCTGATCTGTACTTCGGAACCCTCACAGTGGGACTAACTATCCCTTGGGGGTCGTCTCCTCACACCCCCACTCAGCCTTTGGGAGGTGGGCAGCCACGAAGGGAGCGACCCCCAAAAAGAAAACTTCGAATTCTAAAATGAAATCAAACAGGATGAAGGGCGAGGACTAGGAGAGGTGGTCGTCATTCCACCCACCCACCCACCCCAAAATCAGTAGATTCTCACTTCAGTATTTAAGTGCCTTCTTAAGTTTGGGGACCCTTGGATGTCCCCAAGGGTCGCTTTGGGAAAGGACAGTAAATCACGATTGAGAGGGAGGACAGCTAGAAGGATTACATCACCCACCGGGACATTTGCTGCACCTCAGGCAGCAAAATCTTGGGGGCCACCCTAGTCTTTCCCAAGCCAAGGTATAATTCAGCTGCCTACTCTAGCTTCGGAATGTGGATATGGAGACTCCTTCAACTCCTCCCCCTGTCCTTTTGGGCTGGGTAGAGTTTTCAGAGCCAGGGGCATATCTGAGGGTACATCGGCCCTGGGCACAGCAATCTGGGGGCGCCTGGAGGGGGAGCAGGAGGAGGCAGCGGCTGTGCACCCTCCCGCTGCCCAGCAGTCCTCCTTTCCCTAAGGCAGACATGTCTTAAACTTCAGCCCTCCTGATGTTTTGGACCGCAACTCCCAGAATTCTAAGATTAGATTGCCAATGACAAAGGATTGTGGGAGTTGCAATCCAAAACATCTGGAGGGCCAAAGTTTGGACATGCCTGCCCTGTGGCTTGGCGAGGGCACCCCCTCCGCAGTCTCTGCCACTCACGAAGCAGGCGGGCAGGAGCTGGTGGCTGCAGTGCACTCCTCCTCCTCTTCCTCGCCTTGGCGGGAGAGGTGTAAGTAGCGCACGCACACACACACACACACACATGCACCCACTCCACGCCCACAGGGTTTGGCCCCCATTGCTGGGTGGGTGCGATGTGGGGGGCAGGAAGGGCACAAAAAACAAACTTTGTCCCCAGGCACTCCAGGTCCTAGCTAGCCTCTGTTCTGAGCATCTTCATGTCGAATTAAATGTACAACACCTCTGTCTCACAGTTGTATACAAGGACTGGCGGCAATTCTGTAGGCTTGCTATTACCTAATTTTCCCTGCCCTTTCTGAAAACGATGGGGGCTTAATCCTTCATCCATGCCCAGTACAGTACTTGCCTTGGCACTGTGCTCTGTTCCCTCCATAACTTCCTTTGTGCCACCACCCCAGGATGTTAAAAACCAGATTATCTGTTCACAGTTATATTTGTTGGGAGGAACTTTAAGGTACAGACAGCGGGTGGCTCCAGCATTGTGGGAGGCACTGCCTCTGCTTGGGATTTCAGTCCGAACTTTAACAGATCTAACCAAGGTGCTAAACCTATTTTAGGAACAAGTTCAGAGAAAGGTGACAAGGATGATCAGGAGGCTGCTAACCAACCACTATGAGGAAAGGTGGAAAGAAGTGTGTGTGTGTGTGTGTGTGTGTGTGTGTGTGTGTGTGTGTGTGTGTGTGTGTGTGTGTGTGTGTGTGTGTGTGTGTGTGTGTGTGTGGTATTATAGTCATGACTGTTCATGACTCCATGTCCATGGAGTTTTCTTAGCAGGAACACTGGAGTGGTTTGCCAGTTTCTACTCCAGGCGCCTACAGCACCTGGTATTCCCTGGTGGTCGTCCATCCAAGTACTAACCAGGGCCGACCCTGCTTAGCTTCCGAAATCAGGCATGTTTAGCCTGGAGAAAATAAGATTGATATGATAGCATTTTTCAAATATTTAAAGGGCTGTCATTCGAGGGGCAGTATCTGTTCTCAATCATCCCAGAGCGCAGGACATGCAACAACAGGCTCAAGTTAAAACCCAGCTTGCATCTAAATATCAGGAAAAACCTCCTACCTGTTAGACCAGTGTGGCAATGAAACCAATGACTATGAGAGGCAGTGAGTGCTCCACCACTGGAGGCATTGAAGAGAAATCTGGACGGATGTTCTTTGATTTGTATTCTTGTATGGAGCAGGGGGTTAGACTTGATGATCTTACAGGCCCCTTTCGACTTCACAATTCTATGATGAAGGTCTTAATCTCCACATCAGGTCCTCTGCTCCTGGAAGACTGGCACCACCATCAGCTTCCATTGCTTAAGGTGGTGTATACAGTGGCACCATCCATACACAGGGAACTCAGCACTACAGCATGAGTCAAGGATAAAAAAGTTCTTCTGTGCATTACTACACATAAGAACATAAGAAGAGCCATGCTGGATCAGGCCAACAACCCATCTAGTCCAGCTTCCTGTATCTCACAGTGGCCCCACCAGATGCATCTGGGAGGGCACGAGACTAGATATCTGTCTCCTGATACCACTCCCCTGCCCTGTTTTTAAGCCTGGAGATGACACATCTCCATCATGGTTTGTAACCTGTGATGGACTTTTCCTCCAGGAATGTGTCCAATCCTCTTTTGAAGGCATCCGGGCCAGATGCCATCACCACATCCTGTGGCAGGGAGTTCCGCAACCTAAGATAACAGAATAAGCTGGGAGCTATGAAAACAGATGGCTTCGATCTTTTTAACACTTAAAGCAGATGTGCTTTCTCTGTGCAGTTTGATTCTTGAAGGGAACAATCCCTTCCACATTGTGCCTAACACAGTTTTTTGGGCTGGCATGTGGCTGCTGGACCCACAGAAATGTCCTGTTCCAAAACATCCAGGTATTTTGCCAGCTCAGAGTACCCAGATGTTTTCATTATCAGGGATGTTGCTAGACTGTCATCTGTCAACACTTGAGGCTTCCCTGCTCCTTCCGAACTGAGCCACAGTCTTCACGATAAGTTTGGACAAATGGGTTTTTACAGCAGCAAGACATGGTTGTGAGCTGTCTCTGCTGTAACACAAAGGTGTTTTGAGCTTGCCTTGTGGCAAATGGGAAAAAGACGAAAGCGTTTGGAAAATGGATTTATAACCATGCTTTAGAAACTGGTTTGGTGAATAAGTGCCAAACACGGTTTTAAAGATGGAATGTTTTTGCCACATAATGAGAAATGAGATAGATATTCAGATTGTTATAAGGGAGCATCCATGGTAAAACAAATAGGAAAGGAAGTGCACTCTCAAACCATAGACAGGAGAGGGGTGAGAAACAGAAGCAGCAGTTTAACGAAAAATTTCTGATAGACATGGAAACTAACATAACTGATGGGGTGACTGACACCAATGATTTCGCACTCTTTTTTTGGAAACTGTCCTGGAGAGCAAATACCCTTTGAATTTTTCCGCAAAACCACTGGCTGACAGCAGAATGTAGCTTTGGAAGAAATTTGGAGAGACTTGTGTTACACATGTGGGAGTTGGGTTAAGAAAATCTACAGATACCAGCAGTTCTTAGTTCATCTGGTTTCGTTCCCTTCTGTTTGCGCTTAACTCTTCTTTGTTTTTAAAACAAACAGAGCTTCAGGCCTGCTTTAAAGGCTGTTCTGCCTGCCCTGAGAACCCTTAAGAATGTAAGAGCAGCTGTGATAGAGCTGGCCAAAGGCCAGTTAGGGCTCTCATTCTTTTTTGCATGGTGGCCCAATTGATGCCTCTAGGGCAGGAGTGTCCAAACTTCGGCCCCCAGATGTTTTGGACCACAACTCCCAGAATTCCAAGCTTGTATTGCCAATGACAAAGGACTGTGGGAGTTGTGGTCCAAAACATCTTGAGGGCCAAAGTTTGGCCGCCACTGCTCTAGGGGACCCAGAGACAAGACTTGAAAGAACATGGGAACACCCTCCTGCCACCTTCCACCATTATCTGTCTGGAGCTAATGTATAGTAAGGCTACGATGATTATTTGACCTAAATTGTTTGGAACATCAGTCCATGGTAGAACAACTACTTCCAAAAAAGACTGCCATTCTGTATAGTCTTGAGAAATGAAGACTGAGAAGAGATCTGGAAGTTGAGTCATGGCTACTGGACCTCTTTTTTGAGAGATAGAAACGTTTCACTGCTTATCCAAACAGCTTCATCAGTCTGAATACAGCTAGTGCGAGTCCTCCATCTTACAGTTGCACTAGCTGTATTCAGACTGATGAAGCTGTTTGGATGAGCAGCGAAACGTTTCTCTCTCTCAAAAAAGAAGTCCAGTAGCCATGACTCAACTTCCAGATAAACTCACCTGGATGACTGAGAATCTTCACAGACATATTGCTATGCAATTTGGGGCAGATGTCCTGAAGTTGGTGCGAGAATACTGAGAAGAGATATAATAGCAGTTTTCAAAATACAGTGGTGCCTCAACTTACGAATTTAATCCATTCCAAATGCATGCTCTTAAGTCGAACTACTCTTAAGTCAGGTTACCTATCTAAAATATTGAAAGAATGAGTTTAAAAAATCATAGAAATGAAAAAAAAGTAAGTCGAGCAGACCATATCTAAAATTTGTAAGGCGGCAGTTAAAACGATCACTCCCAAGTGCAGGACATGTACCAATAGGCTCAAGTTACAAGAAGCCAGAGTTTGGTTGAATATCAGGAAAAACTTCCTAACGGTTAGAGCAGTATAACAACGGAACAAATTACCAGCAAAGGGTTGGTCTTGCTGGTTTTATAGGCCTCTTCCAACTTAATTCTTCTATGTTTCTGTGATTATACCCATATATCATATCTCCCAGACCAGACAGCTGACAGTCTTAACTACAAGGGAAGCCTGTAAGGAGAAAACAAGGAACTGGGCCTTCTCCGTGCCATTTGAAATATGACTGCCCCCTTTCTTTGGTGAATTTTAGGAAATCCCTGAAAACCTTATTTCAACAGGTTTTTCAAAACATCTGTTTGGAACAGCTGCTGAGAGTATCAGACCATCATTTTTAATTGCTACAGTGCTTGTTTTTAAATGCAACTACCAGTTCCATCTCCTCTTTCTTCAATTGCATGTTCACAACCACATTTAACAATGCAATTTGTGGAGATATTTGAATCCTTTCCCCTAGTATTTATTGAAATCAATAAATCAACACCCATTCCTTCTTTCTTATCTCACACAACCACCACATATGCAGGTGTGTCCCTTTTTTCTTTTTCTTTTGCACCTCCAGCATATTGGAGATATTTCTTTGTTTACTACACTTAATTTCACAGGTGTTATGTACCATCTCCAATATATTGTACTTTGTAACAGTTTTCTTCGATTCTTTACGATACAGAGTGCAGAGTTGAGAACAAACCTGCTACAACAAACATCGGCTGTAATGTGTTTTTAAGGAAATAACTACAGCTCTTGTACGTGAAAAGAAAATAAGGACATGTAACATCTTTACTCATGCCTTTCTTGTTTTGCTTTGGGGACAGTTTGAGGGGATTCTTCTTCCAAATTTCAGTCCATTTTTCTTGATGTTTTATAGGAGTATCCCCCACCCAGCCCCAAAAGGGTGGAGAGCTGAAATGTAGTGAAGAAGCAACAAAGTATAAGAGACCTTCTCTTTCACAAGAGTCCTCCACTACTAGAGCTACAATCCCATTGCTCCATGCATGGCCCTACTACTCTCAGAAGGGAGACCTCGTGAACACAGTGAGGCATACTCAATAGAGATGGGCACGAACCGAAAAAATGGTGATTCGTTTTGGTTTGTTTCGTTTTAAGGTTCAGTTCATTTCATTTCATTTTTAATGATTTTTTTAATTATTCATTTTGTTGGTTCCTTTGATTCGTTATTCGCTGTGTGGTCGTGTGCAACAAACGGTCCCCTTTGTGGGGCTTTTTTCTTCTTTTTTATTTTTATAGCTGAGAAGTGCTGGTTTAGGGCCAGCGCTTCCCAGCTGAGAGGCGCTAGTGCCTCTGTTCCCCTCCCCCCGCCTGGCCGAACTGGCTGGCCCAAGGGCTGGGTGCAGGCTGGAGGGATGCAGGGGTTTTTTTTTGGTGTGTTTTTAAAAATTATTTTAAACAGTCCCCATTGCGGTGCTTTTTTTCTTTTTACAGTTGAGAAGCGCTGGGTTGGGGCCAGCGCTTCCCAGCTGAGAGGCGCTACTGCCTCTGTTTTTTGTTTTTTTACCACCACCACCCCCGGGCTGGGCCAAACTGGCTGGCCTGCAGCCCGGCGCAGGCTGGAGGGATGCGGGCTTTATTATTATTATTATTATTATTATTTTAAACAGTCCACGTTGCAGGGCTCCCCCCCCTTTTGCTTTTTACAGCTGAGAAGCACTGGCTTGGGGCCAGCACTTCTCAGCTGAGAGGTGCTAGTGCCTCTTTTTTTCCCATTTCCCTCCCCCTCTGGCCCGGGCTGAACCGGCTGGCCCAGGGGCCAGCGCGGGCTGGAGGGGCATGCTTTTTAAGTTATTTTTTAAGTCTGCTGGGCGGTGCCATTTTTATTTTTAATTTTTAAAAACATTTTATGCATCCCCAGGGGCTAGGTCAGTGCTTTTAAAAAATATTTTTTATTTTTATTTTACAGCACTGACCATGTGGCTCCTAGGCCAGGTCAGCACTTTTTTATTTTTATTTTTATTTTTATTTTTATTTTTTAAGTCCCTGGATGCTGGCTTTTTTCTGCCTGCCTCTCAGCTGTAGGGCAGGCTTTTCCCCACACCGGCTGCTGGAGGTCCAGGCGAGGAGGTCACACTACAGGACAATAAGGTAAGTGACACCGGGAACAAAAAACGAAACGGAAAGAAATGGAAAGTTCCATTCCGTTTCGTTTTTCATTCATGGGTCCATTAGTTATTTGTTTCGTTCTGTAATGAAACAAATAACAAATACTGAAACGAACTAGAAGTTCATTTTGTGACCATCTCTAATACTCACCCTTTAGTTGTAACGGAACTACTTAGAATCATAGAGTTGGAAGAGACCTCAAGGGCCATCCACTCCAACCCCCTGCCATGCAGGAACCCCCATCTTGGTACTCCCAACAGACAGCATTTGCTTAAAAACTTCCAAAGAAGGAAACTTCACCACCCTCCGTGGCAGCATATTCTACTGACGAACAGCTCTAACTGTCATGAAGGTCTTCTTAAGGTTTGAATGGAATCTCTTTTCCCGTAGTTTGAGACAATTGCCTCGTGTCCTAGTCTCTGAAGCCATGGAAAACAAACCAATCCCCTCCTCCATGTGACACCCTTTCAAATATTTAAACATAGCTATCATATCCCCTCTCAACCTTCTTTTTGTAAGGCTAAACATTCCCAGCTCCCTAAGCTGTTCCTCGTAAGACATTTCTTCCAGACCCTCAACCATCTTGGTCACCCTACTCTGGACCCGTTCAAGGTTGTCGACATCCTTTTTAAATTGAGGTGCAGATAACTGGACACAGTACTCCAGGTGGGTCTGACCAGAGCTAGGATTTCTCCCCATTGGTCAAGCTTCCAAAAGAACAGCTGATTGCTGTCTACTGTTTAACAGTAGCCTATTGACGCAAAACCAACAAAGATTCTTGCGGCTCCTTTTAGAAGCTCACACTTTCATTATAGCATGAGTTTTTGTAGACCGTCTTCATTGGGCTATATAAGATACCCTATTGCTAGCTTTAAGTATGACTCTTTGTTCTTTAAGCCTAGGATTGGATCCTCTCTCCCGTCTTCACTGCTTCGTTTGCGCCCTTCCTAATCTTCCATATGCTATGCCAGGGGACAGTTTCCCTGATAAGACCCATTGGCAGTTAAGATAAGAGAGAATTGCACCCATTAATTATATGGCAGCTTGAGTCTGATAAGAATTGGACAGGGGTAGAAAAGACTCATTGTTTCCTTTCTAAATAATGGGAACGTGGCTTTAAAGAGATGTAGAAACTAACAACCAACGTTTCAAGCAGTGAAGGGGAAACTCCCACAACTTTCGCTTGATAGAGAGATGAGAAAAACCCAAATGTGCAGAATGTACATCCTGGATAAATTCGCTCTCCAACTGGAGTCCATTCAATTTAAAGTCAGGATTCTTAGGCCAGTCCTTTCCAAGAAGATTGGATAGTTCAGTGGTTTAAGTATCTGGCTACAGAGCCAGAGGTTGGGAGTTTGATTCCCCATTGGGCTTCCCTGTCAAGGGCTAGAATCAATGATCTAAGATGATGAAAGACCAGATGCCCATGGAGTCACACCTACCTTTAGTGGTTTTGGATATGGAGACTTTACTGCTGAGCATTGGTAGGTTCTGCCCATCTAAGTCATCCATACAATCTTAAGTTTGGGACAGAGTGTAAAACCAGTCCTCCTGGCCACAATATCTGCCCTAATTTGGAGGATTTCAGGTTTCTTCCCTAATTAAGAACATAAGAACATAAGAATAGCCATGCTGGATCAGCCCAAAGGCCCATCTAGTCCAGCTTCCTGTATCTCATAGTGGTGCCACCAGATGTGTCTGGGAGTGCACGAGACTAGATATCTGTCTCCTGATACCATTCTGCTGCATCTGGCCCTTGAAGTACCCTGGTTTTAAGCCTGGAGATTACACATCTCCATCATGGTTTGTAACCTGTGATGGACTTTTCCTCCAGGAATCTGTCCAATCCCCTTTTGAAGGCATCCAGACCAGATGCCATCACCACATCCTGTGACAGGGAGTTCCATAGACTAAATGTGCTGGGTGAAAAACTATTTTCTTTTGTCTGTTCTCAATCTCCCAGCCCTCAATTTGAGTGTATGTCCCCTAGTTCTGGTATTTTGTGAGGAGGAGAAGAGCGCCCCTCTATCCACTTTACTCATGCCCTGCATTATTTTGTATGTCTCAATCATATCCCCCCTGAGGCGCCTTTTTCCAGACTAAAGAGCCCCGAATGTTTTAGCCTTTCCTCATAAGGGAATTCTTTAATTGTTGAACCGTGTAGCCCAAGGATGAATAATTTTTAGACTTCTGGGTGCCACATATGATAGCCCCTAAATTGTGCAGTATTCCAAAACTGGGGGCCTTCAAGAGAAATCTAGGCAACCATCTGGCAGATAACCATGTGGCAGATTGACACTGTTTTCAGTGTTAGGTTCCATCACTTATAACTTTTACATGGAATTTTTACTCCCTCTTTAACTGCTTGCGTTCTCTTATAGCGTTAATGTAATTTTGTCTTTGAATGCTGTATGATGTCCCTCAATTCCCTGTTCTCAAACTCGGATATGTCTTAATTGTTGTGTGTATTGTGTCGTTACAGTCGTGACTGACTCTTCGTGACCCCATCCCCATGGAGTTTTCTTGGCAGGAGTACTGGAGTGGTTTGACTACAGCACCTGGTATTCCTTGGTGGTGGTCACCCATCCAAGTACTAACCAGGCCTGACCCTGCTTAGCTTCCAAAATCAGGCGAGATAGGATGTGCTTAGAGCTGGACTGTATATTGTCCCTTATTACTGTAAGCCGCCTTGGGTCTTTTCCCAAGGAGAAAGGCAGGGTAAAAATACTCTACAATAAATACATTAATTTAAAAAAATGATTCATATTCCTGCATTGGGGAGGGGGTTTGGACTCAATGGCCTAATAGGCCCCTTCCAATTTCATTATTCTATGAATCTATGATTATTCCGAGCATCTCACTTGCCTTGAAAAGCCTATCAGAGTCACTATAAATTGGTTCTGACCTACGGCACATAACAAGAACAAAGGAGGCAGACAGAACTGAACTCAACATCTCAATACTCCATTTTAACTAAGGTGAAACTCGGAGTGCAACCTGGTCTTTCATTGCTAAGGGCCAGTTTCTTTGTTCCTAAACTAAGCCTTGTGTGTGTGTGTGTGTGTGTGTGTGTGTGTGTGTGTGTGTGTGTGTGTGTGTGTGTGTGTGTGTGTGTGTGTGTGTGTGTGTGTGTGTGTGTGTGTGTGTGTGTACAAATGACCTGCTGCTGCTATTTGCACTATGAAGGACAAAGTCTAGTTTGTAAGTTATCTCTGATCTGTTTTTGGGTTCTCTTGAGCAAAACACATGCTGCATTGGGGAAGTGCATTTATGTATTAGGTCAGTGATGTCGAACCTTTTAGAGTCTGAGTGCCCAAACTGCAATACAAAACCCAGTAATTTTTTTGCAAAGTGCCAATACAGTAATTGAACCTGTATACAGGTGGCTATGAAGGGGCGATATTGAATGCCCACAGAAAGGGCTCTGAGTGTCACCTTTGGCACCCGTGCCATAGGTTCGCCATCACTGTATTAGGTTTTCAGGAGCAGATTATTGCATTGGTGCTCTATCTTCGTGGCCATCATCCTTCTTACCTCCATCATCAGGAGAATCTGACTTGTGATGTAGTAGACTGGGAACGTGTCCTATGTTTTCCAGGGCACTTTTTACTGGCTCCCATCCTTGGTCTTCTAGGATTATAATGGATTCTTCTAGAATTTCAATACATGTGGTAGGACTTGAAGTCTTTGGGTAGGGGGCTGATGATTTACACCACTCTTATTTCACGTCCGTTTTGTGTCTGTTAGTGTTGCGCTTAGGAGCAGTACAAAAAATGTTACTTCATGTCTGTCGTGCAACTACTGAAATTTGTCTTGACCACGCCCCTGTAATGGGTGCTAAGCGCAACAATACTGTACCTGGTGCTGGGGTAGGATTTTCCCTTGCTAATCTTTGTTCCCGCTTTCTGTTCCGAGACAAGACACTGTGTAGTAACAACTGTCACACAACAAAACATTTGTTTCTCTCAGAAAACTTTGTCCAGATTTTTTTTAAATTTTGACTTTTCAGAAGCGAACAATTGAAAAAGCATTTTTAGTCCCCCCCCCCAAAAAAAAAGGAAAAAGGAAGCTTGACAAATTCAGTGTTTGTCACAGTACAAGACCGTGAGGTAAGACGTGTCATGAGACAGGTTATCATGACCATGGGAACACTGAAACAGGGACAAAACCATGTGATCGTGACCAACGTTGTCACGGTACAAAACTAGTCATGGAACAAAGAAGGACGTAAAATAACCACCTTAGTAGACTGGGAACGTGTCGTATGTTTTCCAGGGCACTTTTTACTGGCTGGGTCCTTGGTCTTCTAGGATTATAATGGATCATTCTAGGATTCCGATACTTGTGGTAGGACTTGAAGTCTTGGGTAGGGGGATGATGATACACACCACTCTTAGAACTGCTGTCCTTCACAAGGCCGTTGGCCCAACTTGGGACAACCGGCAGCCCATAGAGATGGCAGTAAAGGAAGCAGTTGGCTGCTCCCAGCAAACACCCACCTAATGTTCTGTGGAGTCTCCCTCAGTGCTGTGGGCTAAAATAAAAACATTAAAATGGCCTATGGGGCAGTTTTTGTTTTCAAAACAGGGGCCGAGGAGAGAGCAGCAGCCAACTGAACCACGTATCTCAGCTAGAAGTGCTAGCAAATGCTTCATGCATATATTAGCAGGGTTTCTATAATACAGATAAAGCACAGGCATAATTGGTTCTTTAAATAGATCAAAGTAAGAAACATGTAAGGAGGGTGAGGCCGAGCTGCTTGGTATCAGTGGTAAGAAAATATTGCGCATGCATACGGATGCCTGCGGCACATTTAATGAACACAGGCTCCCGTTGTAATATCAGGGAGATTACAGATAACACCCCAAAGGGCCCGCTGGAGTAACAGAGCTGGATGGGGAGCCTGATTGATTACTGCTTATAAATACCCACTTAAAGTCTGCACTCTCCCCGTGTGCCAACAGCTACATTTGCATGTAATCTGCAGATAAGAGACATACGCACATCTGCATCTTAATTATTTTTGTATGATACTGTACAGTATGTGCTGAGTGGGTGCCCAAGAGACTATTTAAATTATCTGGACAGCTCATAATAGCAGGGCTCATGTGCTCCTCAGAGAGCTGCTACGGCACCAACATGGGCTCCTACACCAAATGCAGGGACTGTGAGGTCGCTTGTGTGTCTAGTGTACTCGTAGAGGTTGGCTTCCCATGTTAAAATTCAAGGGTTATGTCAAAGACCAACTCTGAGGAGTCATAGATGCATAGAATCATGAAGTTGGAAGGGGCCTACAAGCCAATTGAGTCTAACCCTCTAGTCAAGGCAGGGATACAAGTTGTAGGATATCTGCCAAGGGGTTGCCTAAACTTCTCTTGAAATTTCTCTTTCTTGTGGTTTTGAGATGACCCCGATAGACGTACAGTACCAGGTATCTGGAAAGGACTTATTTAACTTTGTTGACTAAATCCATGAGTAGTTTGCTATTGCTGTGCAGGGCCACAAGTGGGGGGGGGGCTAGGGGAGGGCAGCAAACCCAGGTATGTGTCACAGGTGCTGCGGTGGTGGTGATGGTGGTGGGTGGTCACCAAAATGACAAAATGGTATTTGTACTTTGTACTATTCCGTGTCCCAACTACTGGGTGGTGGTGGTATTGGTGGTGGTGGAGTGGGACAGACTCCATCCATGCTTGCCCTGGGTGAAACAGACCCTAGTTGTGGGCCTGTTGCGTTGTGTGCCATCAGGTCAGGAGTGACTTATGGACGGTTACTTCACGCCCACTCTCGTCCCGGGAGGAAGTTCATTGTGTGTTGATGTCAGTTGCCGTCACGTGGTCTTCTTGCAGTTCTGTCCCTGTTCCCGTGTACTCACAGGCGTGAGGGATGATACCGGCATTACTGTTACCGCACGTCCTCGTTCTGTGATGAGATGTGAAATTCCATGCCTTTGTTCTCCGTTTTTTTTTCCAGCCCGACCTTCCGTTTTTCGATGTTTTGATTCTCCGAAGCCTTGCCTTCAATGCGTTACGGAGCTGAGTTTGAAGCATTTATCTTTTAATCTCTCTGCACTGCATTGCTGACTCCATAGCGAATGTACTGGCGAATGGCAGTTTGCACTCCTGCCACTAGATGGAGAATGGCACGTTGCGGGAGGAGACTGACCTCACAGGCTCTCATATCAGAACGAGAAGCGAGATGAGGAGATTCCCAAGGCTGGGAGGGAAATCTCTCATCCCGCTTAAATCACAGTTCAGGGGGCATGGTCGCAACAAACTCCCTTTGTCCCGTAATGGGCGTGCAGTTACATTTCTTCGTACCAGTCCCCAGCGGGACCACAAACAACGATGAGATGGACGTGAAGTATCAGCCATGGTGACTCAAAATAGGGTTCTCAAGGTAAATGAGGTATTTATGGAGTAGTTTGACCAGTTCCTCTCCCGTAACGAGCTTTTATGAGATGGGGAAACTTCTGAGTCAGTCAGGTTACTCTACCCACTAGACATCATGGGTAGCTCCATGAATAGAACATAGCTGCTGAGTGACCTAGTCATAGATCTGTATTGTTTTTAAAGAGCCACGAGCAGAGAAGATATTGAGTTGCCGATCAGCGGATGAACAGTTGCACAACAGACTAAACAATGGCACAGGATATTATATTGAACAGGTCACAGTCAATAAAACACATCAACCATGAAATTACAATAAAAACAACCAACAGATAAAATCAGATGCAAGAAGAAGGGTGGTTTCAAATATAGAGCACTGTGTTTTATTGTTTTTCTCTTCAAAGATTAGCAAGAATATCTGGGAGTCTCTGAGTCCAAGTACTAAGTCTGAGTCTCAGTCTTTGGTCTTAAGTCCAAAGTCTGATTCCAGCCACTGGTACTAAAACCCAAGTCTGAGTCTCTATTAGAAACAAAAAGGAGGGAGCGGGTGGGTTCCAAGTTGCAAATCAAGCTCAAGTCATTGAAAGAAAAAACTGCATTGAGTTACCAGTATGACTTAAATCTCACTTGACAGTGAATCCTACAACTTGAGTCCCCATCCCTGAAGGATAGCACTAGTTTCTACATTGTGTGTGTGTTGCTTCCAATCCTAATAGGAGTTTTTGAAGTGTATAAGATGTTCAAGGATGGGTTCCCATTGCCAACCTGCTAGTGAGTTTCCATGGCCAAGTGAGGATTCAAAACCTGTTGGAACCACTGTCTGCTATGCTGCAGTAGTTTTTATACATGATTTGGCTTATGCAATTTTCGTGTGCAAATCTATGTCTTTTCTTCTCTTCTTCTTTGGGTGGTGGTTTTGATGATGATGATGATGATGATGATGATGATGATGATGAAGAAGAAGAAGAAGAAGAAGAAGAAGAAGAAGAAGAAGAAGAAGAAGAAGAAGAATTAAGTGGACCTTCTAGACATAGGCAGGCAGAACTGAAAGAGAAAGCAATGTAAGGCTAGGCTAGGTGGTAACGTTATAGGTCACTAATAAAATATCTAATCGCCTGGTGGACTACATCTTCTACCAAGAATGTATTTTGCTACAATGCTTTGATAAAGATAGCCTGCTATCAAAAGTTCAACTTGCATTTATTTTATTTTATTTTATTTTATTTTATTTTATTTTATTTTATTAGAGACCTATAGGTATCTCCTAGCCTATACTTGTATTGTGTTTTTCTTGTGGGTGTGTCACATGGCTCAGCCCCGTCTACTTCTAAGGAAGCAATATAGAAATGTCGGATAACAGAGCTTGGAACAGCACAGAAAGTACTTCTGTCCTCCACATTAAAAAGGAACACAAGCCAAGAAATATTTCCTGTGGTTTCTGACAAAGATCTCAATGGGAAATGTTTGCTTTTTCAGACTAGCAGAACATTTTACAAATTAATGTTTAACTCTCTTGCAGCACGGGCAGGGGCCTCGTTGGCAGAATCAGTTGTTTCCTTCAGTAAAATATTTATTATTTATTTGTTTTTCTCCCCTTCTGGGAAGAATGCAATGTAATGTCAGGTCTGCAGTTGCTGGGGAAGTCGAGATGCAGTAGTCCCGCTGTACTAATTTATATTAAATTCCTGTTTTTCTTAGTTGATTTCTGGCTCTCTTTTCACATCCAAGGATGATTTTAAAATGCCTCTTGATGCGAATCAGAAAAATGAGGCTTCTGGGGAATCCTTTAGTGTTCTGTGGTGGAGATGTGCAACCCAGTCTTTTGAGATTTCAACTTCTATAAGTCTCTACACTTCTGGTTCTGTAGCCTTTCTGGTCCAACACTTTTTTGGTATCTGAGGCCAGGAGCAAGTTGGGCCTGCTGCCCAATTACAATTCCCAAGGTTGTTACAGTAGTACCTCTGATAACAAAATTAATTTGTTCCCAGAGGCAGTTTGTTATCCAAAAAAATTGTTATCCGAAATGTGGTTTCCCATTGAAATGAATGGGAAACCAATTAATCCATTCTGGAGGTCCAAAAAGAAAGGCAAAAAAGGCTGGGGTGTGTGTTTGTAGTCCTCTTTATAAAATGTACTTTAAAGGCTTGCAGTGCTGGAACACCCTACAGAACATCCCCCTCCAGTGCAATGCAAACATAGAGAAGAGAAACCAGCAAGACTACTCCAGCCTGTTCCCATCCAAAATGCAATAGGGGGAAAATGCAAACAAACAAACATAAGCAGGAAGAAAAATCCAGCCCATTTTTGCCTGCAGAGCAATGAAAAAAGACTGCAAACATGGAGAAATGAAACCAGCAAGACTACCCCAGCCTCTTCCAGCCAAAAATGCAAAGAAAACCAGTGCAAAGATTAATAGAAGCTAGCTCCCTATCTTACCAAGTTCAAAAGGTCCAAAACCCTCAGCAAAACATTCATTCATTCATTCATTCATTCATTCATTCATTCATTCATTCATTCATTCATATAGCTTGTATGCCACCAGACATGGAGCCAAACATGTCAAGAATGGCTCCAAAATACCATGAAAAAAATCACTCTAATTCCTCCTACCCCTCCATAAACTATGCATCCTGCAATGCATTCAAGGTACACATTTTTGCAAGGCATTATCAAACTTTTGTTATCCGAGGCAGCCCATAGGGAACATTTGCTATCCGAGGCAGCCCTATACCTGAACATTTCCATTTATTATCTGAAAAATCTGTTATCCAAGGCATTCTTTATCCGAGGTATTACTGTATTTGGAGGGAATCTTCTCTTGGTTCCTCTGCCTTCACAGACATGCCTGGTGAGGCCACAAAACAGACTTTGTTCAGTGGCTCTTTCTGGACAGTGGAAAGGTGGAAGCACTGTATGACCAGGGTCCTAGCTACGTCAAAGATTGAATGTCACAGTATGAACCAGCTCGGGTGTTGAGGTCATCAGGAGAGGCCTTTCTCTCCATCCCGTCACCTTCACAGGTACATCTCGTGGGAACCCATGAAACGGCCATCTCGGCTGCTGCGCCCAGACTCTGGAACTCCCTCCCACTAGAGGCCCGGACTGCCCCATCTCTGATGCCTTTCCGGAAACAGGCAGAGACCTTTCTCTTCAGGCAAGCTTTCCCTGAATGATGGACTACCTATTATGTGTCTTTTATATGAAACAACCACACATGATTATATAGCCTTTGTGTTTATAACCACTTATAACCTTGTGGGATTGCACTGACACTATGGGATTGCACTGACACTATGTTTTCAATGTTAGTTTCCATCACTCACAACTTTTACATAGAATTTTTATCTCTCTTTAACATCTCATGTTCTCTTGTAGTTTTAATATACAGTAATGTTGTATTTTAATGCTGCATGATGTCCCTCAATTCCCTCTTTTCAATACTTGAATATGTCTTAATTGTACTGAACTGTATATTGTCCCTCATTACTGTAATCTGCCTTGGGTTCTTTTCCAAGGAGAAAAGGAGGGTAAAAATACTCTAAAATAAATAAATAAACTCCTGCCCACCAAAGCGAAGCAAAGCAAAGTGTTCTGCTTACCTATCACCCTGTAACGCTTAAAGTACTATCTGGGCAGTGCACTCCTTTTACCAACCTTGGAAGGATAGAAGGTTGAGTCAACCATGAGCTGGTTACTTGAGATTGAACCCCAGTTCCTGAGCACAGTTTTAGCTGCTGAAGTGATTTAACCACTGCACCACCAGGCTCGTCTGGCACCTTTGCTGCATCCTTACTTTCCAGGCTATGGAATGGGCTTCAAGAACTGAACCTTTAAAGGGAATAATTTACTTTCCCTGCTCTCCCTCCCTCCACACTTGTCTATTTTTTATTATATGTTTTGCCATAGTTAAATATTATAACTGTGGTATATATATTTTAAAGCCACGTTTGTAATTTAGAGGTCTCTGCATTAGGAAGGCAAGGTGTAAATGTTACAATTTTAATAAAAAATATTAACATCTGCATTTTTAATAGACAATCTCATCTGGGGGGGCAGAGGGGAAACGGCTTGGCCCCAGGGCCCTCAACTAAAGCAAGAAGGCCCTTTGAGACCAAATCCCCTCCTTCCCCCATCCCTGGGAAAATATTTGTGGCCAAAAATGGAAAATTATGTTTCCAGAATCCTCTGGGGGGCAATTATAATGTCATATGGCCTTCTTGAAATTTGGTTGCGTTGCGAGGTTGGGCTGGGTGAAGATAGTATTGTTTTAAAAACATAAGGAATCTTCTAGTCATTTTTAACTTTGTTGAATCAGTGGGTCCTATTTCTGAGGGAAGAGCAGAAAACGGGGCACACACACACACACACCTGAGACCCTACATAGTTGCCCACCCCAATTCTGAATGTCAGGTTCTATCACTGTAAGTTACTGTACTTTGCAACTTAGCTATAAATTGGGTCACCAGATGCAAATAATAATAATAATAATAATAATAATAATAATAATAATAATAATAATAATAATAATAATAATAATAATAATAATAATAATAATAATAATAATAATAAAAACTTCAGAGACTCTGGCATAAACCGGTACAGGTGGTCCCAGTGGTAACTGGCACGCTGGGTGCAGTGCCTAAAGAGCTAAGCAAGTATTTAGAAGAAATTGGAGTTGACAAAGTCACCATCCGTCAGCTGCAGAAAGCCACCTTACTGGGATCTGCTTGCATAATTCGCCGATACATCACTGAGTCCTAAATGCTAGGGAAGCGTTCAACTAGTGATTGGTAATATAAAATCCAGCGTAGATGGCTGTGTGGTTAATAAATAAATAAATAAATAAATAAATAAATAAATAAATAAATAAATAAATAAATAAATAAATAATAATAATAATAATAATAATAATAATAATAATAATAATAATAATAATAATAATAATAATAATAATAATGAGGCAGAGATTTTTAGGAAGTCTATCTATCTATCTATCTATCTATCTATCTATCTATCTATCTATCTATCTATCTATCTATCTATCTATCTATCTATCTATCTATTCTATTCTATTCTATTTCTATTTCTATTTCTATACCACTGACTTAGTGCCACTACTCTAAGTGGTTTACACATAAAAACAATAATACAAATATCAACAAATCTACTGCATTTTTAAAAAACCCTTTTTAAGAACATAAATACAGGAACTAAATACAGTGAAACCCAAGTGGTGACAGTCTCTGGGAACACCCACAGATATAAGTACTGGCATAACTTCTAACTTGTAAGTTATGAGATGATGTCCTTAAAACTTACCAAAAACATTTTGTTTTAAGCCTCCTCTTAAATGCTGGGAGGCCTGAGGCCTGCTCAACTTCCATCAGGAGCACATTCCGTAAGGTGGGGGCCACAGCTGAGTATCCCTTACATGTCAAGTCACACATCCACCAACCCCCCCTCCCTTTCTGACATGGATAATAAAAGCGTAGAAGCTCCATCATCTTTGGAAACAGAAGTTGTTAAAAATAAATTGTGGGGCAAATTGTGCCTATTCAGGCTGTGGTCACAATGGGAAAAAGCACTCAGTTTAAGCATCATTTAAATCGATTTAGATCTTATTCACATGACGCAAGGGTGAAATCAATTTATATGGGGTGGAGTTGTTTTCAAGCAGCTGCCTGGGGCTTTTTAAAATACCTTTGCTTTTAAAGTTGATTCAGTTCAATGTGGTTTTGTGGACGTGAACACTGCTGTTGTTTTAATTTGCACCTATGTGGATTTTGGGTGGCAGGGGAATTGCCATTAGAGATGGGCACGAAATGAGCAATTTTTGTTTTCATTTTTGTTTTTTCATTTCGTTACGTAACGAAACGAAAAATGAATTTTGTCTCCAAAATGAAACAAAACGAACCGAAACAACAGAAATTTTGTCGTGCGTTTCGTTTTCGTTGCAGCAAATACATTGAACTGTAATGAATACTAACAAAACAGCAATTTTTCATTTTTGTTTTCGTTTTTTCGTTTCATTACATAACAAAACGAAAATGAAATTTTTTGCAAAAAATTCACGAAAAACAAAAACGAACCGAAACTGACCCCCTAAATGACAAACGACAAACGAAACACCATTTTGTTGAGTCGTGCCCATCTCTAATTGCCATTTTTCCTTTTACGTGATTAAAAATATGTTTCTAAAAATGTTTACCACTCAGTTCATCAGAACATAGAATCATCGTAGGATTGGAAGGGACCTTGGAAGGGAACTTGGCTCTCCCTCTAATGAGTTTCCAGTTTTCCACCCATTGGTTCTTGTAATACCCTCAGATGCAATTGAGAATAAATCAATGCCTTTTTCCCTGTGGGAACTCTTAGTCTTCAGGTATTGGAAGACTGCTATCATGTCTCCCCTCAATCTTCTCTTGGTCAGGCTAAACATGCCTAGTTCTTTTAGTTGTTCTTCAAAGAATTTGCTTCCATCCCCCTTATCATCTTTGTTGCTCTTCTCTGCACTTTTTCTAGGGCCTTATTACAACCACCTCCCTACTGTTTTCCCCTCATGGTATGGAGCCACTGTTATGACATCCTGCGACACCTCCTAGAAACTCAATTTATCAATGTTAAAAAAAGGTAAAGGTTCCCACCGCACATGTGTGCTATTTATTTATTTATTTATATTTTAGAGTACTTTTACCCCACCTTTCTCCTTGGAAAAGGACCCAAGACAGTGAGGGATAATATACAGTCCAGTACAATTAAAACATGTTCAAGTATTTGAGAACAAGGGATTGAGGGACATCTTACAGCACTGATAAACAACATTACATTAAAGCAACACAGTTATAAGTAGTCATAAACACAGAGTCTATGTGAACCCATAGATTCATATAAAATACACATGCTAGTCGTGCCTGACTCTAGGGCTGGTGCTCATCTCCATATTCAAGCCAAAGAGCCAGTGTTGTGCAAGTCCATGGCCACGTGGCTGGCATGGCTGCAAGGAAACACAGTTTTACCTTCCCGCTTTTTACGGCGGTACCTATTTATCTACTTGCATTTACATGTTTTTGAACTGCTAGGTTGGCAGGAGAAAAATCAAATCTTCTAAGAACAGTGTGAAAAGAAATAAGTGGATTCCAGCCAGAACCACTTTAACCCACCCAAAAATAAATCGATTTCCATTCAGTGCATGAGAATGCGTCCACTGGTTTAAAACACCACACGAACCAGTTTTGAAACAGTCTGAACAGAAATCAGTTCAAATTGCCAGAATGACAACACCAGAGGTCTTGTTTTGGCCCTGATTGGCTGCTTGAAGGCATGAGAGCAGGGCTGGACAGAAACAGTGGCTTGTGGGCCATCAAATAAGAACAGAGAGCTTGCTGAAACCTGATTGCTGCCCTTCGCCTCACATGTCCGTCTTTCCACAAGCAGAGATTTTCACGTCTACAGTGACCTCCCCCACCTAGGGACCCGACCTGACCTGCGATAATTCAAAATCCGCGATGTGCGGATGCAGGTTGGGTCGGGCCTGGGGCGCCCAGCTGGGGGCTTTATACATACCCCCAGCCTGGCGCTGCCTACTGGAAGTCACTTCCAGTTCACAGGGAGGCCCTTTTGGGGCCTCCAGAAGGCCCAGGAAGGCCCTCGCAGGCCCGTTTGGGGCAGCACCAGTCCTGGGGTAAGTAAGGGAGGCCTGAAACAGGCCTTTCCCCTTACCTAAGGGGGACTTTTTTCATATAGAGTGGGACCACTGTATATGAACCGCGAATGGGTGGGGGACCTGTGGAGGACACACACAAAAAAGACATGTGTGTGTGAATTGGGAGCAGACGCGTGTCTGCGAAGGCAGGCCCACACCCGCTCCTACGAACACACGTCAGTTAGGCAACGACAAAATTAGACCCCCGCATCCAGCTGCAATCCTGATACCGTCACAAGCACAATGCAAACAAACCTGGTCCATATCGGCCCAGCCGTTCCCAAAAAAGAAATGGCTGAGAAGCTCTGGTTTCTTTCCCTACAAGCGAACAGGCTTGGTAACAAAGGTTAGGGGTGAGTGACATTGGGTTCGATACTTTGTTTCCCCTGAACATGTGCCCCCCAGCCTCAGGAAAGTAGGGGGAATGGGGCAACCCCTTGCTCCCCAGTAGACCAGACCTTGGCACGCTTGGGGGGTGGGTGGGGAATCATCTCATATTAACCCCTTTTCATCACTGCATCGTTCCCTGCACAGCCAAAAAGGCACCAAGAAGTTTTTCTTTTCCCTTCTTCCTCTTTTCTCTCTCTCTCTCTCTCTCTCTTCCCAAATAAAGGTTCCTCCACCTCTCCCCTCTGTGTCCTTCCTCTCCCTGCCTTCCAGTAATATCCCCGACCCCTCCATTTTCCCAATTCCTTCTTACTTCACGTATCTCAAGGCCTGGACAAGGGTACATGCTGCCTCCATGTTGGGGGAGTGACCTCCATTTCAAACCAAGGACCGTCGCCCTGCCACATGGCAAAACCAGTTCAGACTGCTTGGTTCCCCTGAATGGATTTTGCCAGAGGGAATCTTCTCCTTCCTCCACAGAGACAATGGGCTGTATGGGGCACCCTTTCCTGCTTAGCCCTCCAGCCCCCCCCCTCTCTCTCTCTCTTTCCCTCTCCTATTTTCCTCTCATCCATCTTCCCTGGATGCACTTAAACTGTGTGCCTACACTCTCCTGTTCTCTGGACCTGAGCCATCTTTGGGCAAGGTGGCGACCGCATGGCAAAAGGCAAGAATCTTCCAGCAGCCTCCATTCCTCCAAGAGGACTCCAGCAAGTCTCACCTGCGGATGTACCAGAGATTAGATCACAGCCCAAGGCATTTCATTGTCTTGAGTCCACATTCACCCAGGATCCCTCTGGCAGCCAAAGACTTTCCTGATCAGCTTCTCCATCCCCATTGTGACTTCCCAGCCACCCATTGTGATTGTTCCATCTCCCCATCACTTGTTAATTGTTTTGTGATCACCCAGGCTTCTGAACAATACTGACTCCTTCCCCCTCATTGTTAACCCTCTAGTTACCCATTAAAGGATTAGTTTTTACCTAATCACACCCATGCAGGGGTCCTGTTCCAGGGCATCAGGAACACCCAGGACCTCCCCCAAGAGACTCCTGGAGTGACCCCATTGGTTGTCCCCAAAACACCACCCCTAGCCCAACCCAGAGGAGGCGCCACTCTGTGGGAGGGGGAAAGGAGGAAATAAAGATTGTGTGTTTCCTGTTTTGGGTTGCTGAACGCCTCACTTCTGCCTTGAGTGATCCGTTCGCCTTACCATCTTTATTAGGCCTAATAAACTGGTAATATTTGCCTGGATCTCTCTGTGTTGGGTTTATTCATTGGGTCTTGTGAAATCCAACAGCTTGCAGCAGGATTAGCTTGCTGTGGTCTCAACAGACCACTGTACCTGTCTTGCCAGCAAGATCAGCTCTCCAGTCTGGCAGTGAGAAAGGGGAACGCCCTGGATTCCCTTCTTTCATTTGGATTTGTTAACAGCATCTCTACAGGGGGGTTTTCATCTTTTTTTTTTCAATTGAAAAAAACAACAACAATAGAATGACCTTCCGGATACATTTGTATTCTACTCTGGGTTGGAATGATGCTCTTCCCACCTTGAGGCCCAGAAAGTGCTGGAGCTTTGGAGGAGGAAATGGTTTAATGCTTGTGCTATGCAGATAATTACCCACACAGAAGATGCTTTCGGGCGGGATCAGCCAGGGCGTGATGGAGACAACATTGGTCGTTGCCCTTCAGCTTAGGAAAGCCACCGGCATGGGGCTGAGTCCGTGTGGAGGGCCACCCTCCATCCTCCCCACAGCTGAAGGAGCTCAACGTTGGATTAGGTTGCCTAGGTTCACACGGACCCCTTCTTCAAAGGACTGTAATCCTAATCCTGCTTTACCTGTAGGGTTGCCAAATTCCATTGCTGTCCCTAGCTCCCATTCCTCTGTCAGCCCTTTGATCTGTGGATGTCAGCAGGTGATAATGTGGAGGCCTCATTCTCCATAGAGAATGTCCTCGACCGATTTAGAAGCGTAGGCAGCAGCAGCAGCTGGTGCCCATTGCTGGGGTGGAAGACATAGCAGTCAATGGTGGGCCAAGTCAGGGGTGACCGAGAGACCTGGAGGAGGAGGGAAGAGGTGGGCATATAGAATCATAAAATCACAGAGTTGGAAGAGACCTCAAGGGCTATTCAGTCCAAACCCCTGCCATGCAGGAACCAACAGATGGCCACCCAACCTCTGCTTAAAAACCTCCAAAGAGGGAGACTGCACCACCTTCCGTGGCAGCATCTTCCACTGCCGAACAGCTCTAACCATCAGGAAGGTCTTCCTAATGTTCAAATTGAATCCCTTTTCCTGTAGTTTGTAACCATTGCCCCATTGTCTCTGACACAGGCAACAGCATTTATTCAGACATTGTCTGCACCCATTCCTTCAGTCGACAACTCGGTTAAAGAGCAGTAAAATAGACTCTGGTCAAAATCTTGTAAGTTGCACTGCAGTAGACCTATTGAATCAATGGGGAACATAAGAACATAAGAACAGCCTTGCTGGAACAGGCCGCCACAGCCCATCCAGTCCAGCATTCTGTCTCACACAGCAGCTCACCATTTGCTTCAGGGTATTCTCAAGTCGATGTCTTCACCTGCTTATGATTCCCTGCAAATGGAATTGAGAGATAGCCTGCCTATCTATTTAATGAGTAAGCATTCCATAAGTTTTGTTGATTCAAATGGATTCCCGCTAACCCTAGATATTGTGATTGTTGAGAAGAAAAAGGTGTGGATCATTGATACAAAATTACCCAATATCATGATCTGAAAATTGAACTTCAGAGTCTTTGGCATAAACCGGTATAGGTGGTCCCAGTGGTAAACAGCATGTTGGGTGCAGTGCCTGAAAAGCTAAGCAAGTATTTAGTCAGCTGAAGAAAGCCGCCTTACTGGGATCTGTTTGCATAATTCACTGATACATCACATAGTCCTAAACGCTTGGGAAGCGTTTGACTAGTGATTGGTAATACAAAATCCAGCATAGTCTGCTGTTTGATGATGACGACGACGACGATGACAACAACAACAACAACAACAACAACAACAACAACAACAACAACAACCTGCAGAATGCTACCTTACTGGGATCTGCTCGCATAATTTGCTGATACATCATGCTGTCCTAAATGCTCAGGAAGCGTTCAACTAGTGATTTGTAATACAAAATCCAGCGTAGTTATCTTGTTTGCTGTGTGATAATTTGATAATAATAATATTGGTGGTCCTTTCCAGGTTATCTAGGTAGAGAGTACACAGAAGTAGTTTGCCCCTTCCTTCTACTGGGGGCATCCTGGGACTGTGCAGCTTGTCCAAGGCCAACCAAGCTAGCTATTTTGGGATTCACAGTTGGGACAAAACAATAATAATAATAATAATAATAATAAAATAATAATAATAATAATAATAATAATAATAATAATAATGTGCCATCAAGTAAATTCTGATTTATGATGAACCTTCCCTCTCAGGGTTTTCCAAGGAGAGGAGAGTCAAAAGTGACTTGCCATTCCCTCCTTCTGGGGGCTCCTGGGATTGTGCAGCTTGCCCAAGGCCACACAGGCTGGCTTTACGCCCAGGAGGCACCAACCTTCAGCTCAGATACCTAACTTGCTGAGCTATCCAGCTAGGATTGAAAGAGGCGGCGTTGAAATGATTTTATTTTATTTATTATTTATTTTAGAGTATTTTTACCCCACTTTTCTCCTTGGAAAAGGACTCAAGGTGGCTTACAGTAATTAGGGATAATATGCAGTCCAGTACAATTAAGACATGTTCAAGTATTTGAGAACAAGGAATTGAGGGACATCCTACAGCATTAATAGACAGCATTAAAGCAACATGGTTATAAGTAGTCATAAACACAAAGTCTATGTGAACCCATAGAATCATATAAAATACACATGGTAGTCTATCATTCAGGGAAAGCTTGTCTGAAGAGAAAGGTCTTTGCCTGTTTCTGGAAGGACAACAGAGATGAGGCAGTCCTGGACTCTAGTGGGAGGGAGTTCCAGAGTCTGGGCTCAGCCGTCGAGAATGTCTCCCCTGATACATTTAACACAGAACCAACCTCTCCCTTATCAGAGCGAGGCCACCTCTTTCAGCGGCAGATTTGGTCTATCACGAAAAAGACCGGAGGCAGTGAAGGATTGAATTTGCTATTGTTTTTGTTTTACAGCCAAGGAGGAATGGGATGCTCCTGAGGAGACTTTTCTGTTTTGGCTGCCAAAATAACTTCATTGGTTTTGGGTGAGGGACAAGAGAAGATTAGTTCCTGCAGCCCTTCGGGCTCCCACCAGCATGTCCTTTACAATTCAAGAGGCTGTTTATCTGGCTTCATTTATAGGGCAAAGAGATTAATGCCAGTACAGCAAGGAGCATACTTTGACCAAACGGCTGTTTTGGCTCTTTCTCTCTTTCCCTTTTAATCAGCCTTGCTCCCGTAATCCAACAACACTTTGGAAATTAAACAGGGAAACCTTTCAGATAAGGGATCTAAAAAGGCTTCACCTGCTTAGTATCAGCCTGTCAAGTTGGTATGAAAAACAGGGGAGCAGGATTTGTAAAAACAGAACAGAAAGAGTAGCAGTTTATACATTTAAAAAGAGAAGGGAAAGAGGACCTGTTCAAATGTCCTCACATGGAGATATCCCAGGACAGCTACCTCCAACCTGAGTTCTTGAGGTTGGACTACAGTTCCCATCAGCTGCCACCAACAGGTTGGGCACTTCTGGGAGCTATAGTACCATATACCCAGAGGGCATTAAAGCCGCAGAATGATGTCTTTGAATCCTTTCAGAAAAGACCGCTTCTGTGATCATAAACTAGGCTGTTTTTGATACAGCTCGAAAATGTTTTTAACCATGTTCAATTTGTGGACCAGAAATTGAACATGAGTCAGCAGTGTGATGCGGCAGCCAAGAAAGCCAATGCGATTCTTTGTTGCATCAACAGAACCATAGTGTCTAGATCAAGGGAAGTGATAGTGCCACTCTATTCTGCTCTGGTCAGACCCCACCTGGAGTACTGTGTCCAGTTCTGTGCACCTCAGTTTAAAAAGGATGCTGACAACCTCGAGTGGGTGCAGAGGAGGGCTACCAGAATGGTTGAGGGTCTGGAGGAAATGTCTTATGAGGAACGGCTTAGGGAACTGGGAATGTTTAGCCTCTCTAAAAGAAGGCTGAGGGGGATATGATAGCAAAGGATGTCATATTGAAGAGGGATCAGGTTTGTTTTCCATGGCTTCAGAGACTAGGACTTGGGGCAATGGTTTCAAACTACAGGAAAAGAGATTCCATTTGAATATTAGGAAGAACTTCATGACAGTTAAAGCTGTTCGGCAGTGGAGGATGCTGCCACAAAGGGTGGTGGAGTCTCCTTCTTTGGAGGTTTTTAAGCAGAGGCTGGATGGCCATCTGTCGAAAATATTGTGATGGGGGTTCCTGCATGGCAGGGGGTTGGACTAAATGGCCCTTGAGGTCTCTTCCAAATCTATGATTCTATGATTCTATGATTCTATGATTCTAAGTACAGGACTAAGAGAAGACATAATATTGCTGTTAAGATTCTCGTTTCACTTTAAAGTACTTGAAAGTATTTTTTTTTACCTAGAGGATCACTGGTCTGTGGAACTCCCTGCCAGATGAACAGCTGTCAGCCTTGACTGCTTTAAGAAAGGATTGGACAAGTTCATGGAGAACAAGGGTATCCATGGCTCTCATTATGGATGCCTAAGGACAACCTCCAGGTTGGAGAGATAGGCAGAATATCTCTCAATGCCATTTGCAGGGAAATGTAAGCAGGTGAAGACGTCTGCTTGGGAATACCCTGAAGCAAATGGTGAGCCACTGTGTTAGACAGAATGCTGGACTGGATGGGCTGTGGCCTGTTCCAGCAAGACTGTTCTTATGTTCTTATGTTTTTTTATCAGTTGTTTGTTTAGAATTTTAAAAAATACCCATGATTGATTTCCTTCTCTCCCCTGCTATTGCTTTTTGAGAATGGCAAGACTCAGTCTCTTTGCAAATTTATTTTCTGCTTCTCTTGTGGTCATCCATCTCTCTTAAACAGGTTGGCTTTTTAATGTGAAAATCTGCCGATCTATGTTGTGCCTTGTTTGGGCGGAAATATCATTTTGAATTAACAGATGAATCCTGGCATTTAGAAACAGTAGACAGAGCTTGTTCAGGTTATTATTTTGCTTTTAGAAGTTAGATTCTGATGCCATGGCATTTGCAAAAAATAATTCTTGGCCTATACAGGGTTTTGACATTCATCTCTTTCTTCTTGGGTTAAACAGATATAAACAGAACACTGTTGGGGTCATAACTGTGCCATGTTTTGACTGTTTGGTAAAACTCCCTTTGCTACACCATAGAAATGCAGTGATTCACGGTGAAGAATAGCTACAAATTCCTCAAAATCCCACTCTTTTGTCTTTAACTGGCACTTAAAGTCTCAATAACTCACTCTAAGACATTTGTAGGAGAAAGAATAAAAACATTTTCCTTACAATTGCTTGAAATTACAGACTTGTATATGCTGCTTTCTTCAATGCACATGTACAGTAATACCTCAGATAACGAATGTCCCGATAATGAATTTTTCGGATAACGAATTGCAATTTCAGGTATAGGGCTGCCTCGGATAACGAATTTTCCCTATGGGCTGCCTCGGATAATGAATCACAATTTCTAGGTATAGGTATGCCTTGGATAATGAATTTTCTCTATGGGCTGCCTTGGATAACGAATTTTCCCTGTGGGCTGCCTCGGATAACGAATTTTTCCTATGGAGTGTCTCGGATAACGAATTTCCAGCATGCATCGGTAAAAAAGAATTATCCTGGGTGGCATTACATATGTATCTTTAAAGTGCACTTTATAAAGGGTGTTGAGGTTTCCCTGTTTAATTTCCCTGAGGTGTCTGTGTCATTTCCCTAGGCTCTGGAAGGGATTAATTGGTTTCCCATTCATTCCTATGGGAAACCATGTTTTGGAGAATGAATTTTTTTCAGATAACGAATTGCCTTGGAGAATGAATTAAATTCGCTATCCGAGGTACCACTGTACTTAGCAACCAAGTGAACAGATCAACAGCAAACAAACAACTGCTTCCAGTAGACTAAAGTAAGTGTGTGTGTGTGTGTGTGTGTGTGTGTGTGTGTGTGTGTGTGTGTGTGTGTGTGTGTGTGTGTGTGTGTGTGTGTGTGTGTGTGTGAGTGAGTGAGTGAGTGAGTGTGAGTGTGTGAAATACTCAGCTGAGCGGCAGAGGTCTCTTTGAAACTACAAGCTGGAAGACTGGTTAGTGCTGGATAGACAGACACTCACCCCAGGCCAGAAAAGTCCCTCCCATTCAAACAAACACCAGGCAGCAAACAAACAAACAAAACTCCAGTAATATCTTGGAGCTATGCCCTTATTAGCTACAGTAATTTCTGTAGGATAGGGTCAAGAATGTACTAGGGAGATGCATTTCATCTGGACCTTGCTGAAAGATCATTGAGCTAGACACGTGTTGGCGAACCTATGGCAGGGGTGCCAATGGTGGCACTCAGAGCCCTTTCTGTGGGCACCCAACATCGTCCCTTCACAGCCACCTGTATTCAGGTTAAATTGCCGTACTGGCACTTCACAAAAAAAAAAAGAAGTGGGTTTTGAATCACAGTTTGGGCACTCGGTCTCTAAAAGGTTCACCACCACTGAGCTAGACCAACAATTCCCAGTTCACACGCTCCTGAATTTGTTTGTTTAAATTTAAAATTGCACTGTTCTCGTGTTATTAATAGCCATTTTGCCTGAACAGTAGAAGAGAAGGAAAAGGACATTTTGCCTGGTGTAGCCAAAAAAGGGGGGGTGGTGGTTGGGACGTGAGAAGTTACATTCCTAAATGTTTGTTCATTAGAGACATGCATGGATTGTTTTGAAAAAGTTAACAACCTTTTGACCTGTATCTATTTACCAGCTTGGTTCTATGCCTGAGAGGTGTGAAAAACTTCCCAGGGGAATGGAATAACACCCAGCTGTGTTAGAAGACTTACAGCTTCTAGTCTTTCCATATGAGTTAATATAAACCATGCTCCAACTGAGCATAACTCACAAATTTGTGTGTTTCCCCTTGTCGGATGCAAAAGGCTGCATTGAAAGAGGCCACTTTATATTTACAGGTACGCGGTGCTCATTTTCTGTGAAACAAAACAGCCTTTCAGCCGGTGGAAGCAGTTTGGTTCAGCGGGATTTTTATGGCTGCTCTGCACCGCTGGAGCGGTGCAACGCACCTGGAGCAGGGCACTCGTTTCCCTGAGGTTGGTTCATGCACAGCCAGCCGCCAGAGGTGGGGGGCTATTTCAGAACACTTGCTCGCCACTCAGTCTGCACTCCCAGTTTCCGACCGAACACAACCTCTTTGGCTGAAGACCAACGCCCAGCAAGCACGGTTATGTAGCACAGGGGTTCTCAAACTCCAAACTGCCCAAGATATTTTGGATTCCAGATCTTAGAATCCCTGGCCCTGGACCATGTTGCCTGAGACTCCTGGGACCTGAAGTGCAAAAACATCTGGCCAGCCAAAGATAGAAGCCTCTTGGTTCAGTCTGTTGGAAGTTTGCAAGGACTGAAGTGCCGTGACTTAAGATTTGCGGAGATGATGATGTAATTTTCCACCTTGCCTGGGCTTTTCTGTACCTCCTGAGCTTAGGTACAGGCCTCATAGTAGTTGAGTAGTTGTGACTAAAATGATTACTGGGCTGGGTCACCTCCCTTCTGAGGAAAGGCTCTTCAGTCTGGGGAAAAAAGGTGCCTGAGAGGAGATATGATTGAGATGCACAAAATTATGTGGCCATGAGTTAAGTGGATAGAGGGACACACTTATCCCTCTCACAAAATAGGAGAACTAGGGGACATCTACTTGAATTGAGGGTTGGGAGACTGAGAACAGACAAAAGAAAATACTTCTTTACCCAGTGTGTTAGTATGTGGAACTCCCTGCCACAGGATGTGGTGATGGCATCTGGCCTGGATGCCTTCAAAAGGGGATTGGACAGATTCCTGGAGGAAAAGTCCATCCCAGGTTACAAACCATGATGGAGTTGTGTCATCTCCAGGCATAAAACCGGGGTACTTCAAGGGCCAGATGCAAGGGAGTGGTATCAGGAGACAGATATCTAGTCTTGTGTGCTCCCAGACGCATTTAGTGGGGCCACTATGAGATACAGGAAGCTGGACTAGATGGGCCTTTGGCCTGATCCAGCATGGCTCTTCTTATGTTCCTATGAGGGGTATTTTCTGTCTTTCCCCAACAACTATATACTGTTGTTGCCATTGTCGATATTATTATGTGCCACCAAGTTGCCTCCCACTGACGGCGACCCAATAAATTAGGAAAATGGCCTCTCCTCAACTGCCCCTGCTCAAGCCTGTGGCTTCCTTTAGGGAGCCAGTCCATCTCATACGTACTTGGTCTTCCTCTTTTCCTGCCACCTTCCACCTTTCCCAGCATTCCTGTCTTTGCCAGAGAGTCCTGCCTTCTCGGGATGTGCCCAAAGTAGGATAGCCTCAGGTGCAATATTTTGACCTCCAGAGAGAGTCCCTGTTGAATTGCAAAGCGCACTGCTGTGGAAGGACGGTGAAGATCTATTAACTTTTACAAAAGCCCCACTTCCTGGTAGAAGAGAAAATTGAGATTTTGATTTAGATCAACACAGCTGCCAGCATTTGGGGTTTCTTTGGGAGGATTGGCTGGAGCTGGCTACTGGAACTGTAATGAGGATGGACTTAAAATTTTACTATCAACCCTTGAAATCAAGTAGGGTCCCCTATCACATACACTTCCCCCGAGATGCTTCCAAGTGTCTGGAAGCTGTGTTATATAAGGTGTCAAACTGTTTGTTTACCTTGCCCAATGAGCTCTTCTATGAGCAAAAGTGGCTTCCCAGTGTGATAATTCAGAGATGGTTTATTTTGTGTGTGTGTCTGTCTGTCTGTCCATCCAACTGCCCATCCATCCTTCCCAACAGCTTCAACCAGATGGTTCTAGCTGGAGGTGCCAGCAATTCATCCTGGAAGCAAAGCATGTGTTCCAGTCTTGCATGGTCATATGGCCTCCAAACGGTTATTCTTGATGTGTGCTGCGGCGATCCTAGTTGGTCGGTTCGTATTCATTCGAATTGATGCCCCCAAGGAATAGGAATCAATGAAGTTTTAGCAAGTTTTGATACATTGGGCTATAAAATGTTCCCCTCCCTGGCACCTAAAATCACCCAAATTGCAGGAAGGCATCCTCTGACTCTCCATTACAATCCTTCTAGATTTGGTCAAAATCAATGAAAAACAAAACAAAACAAAAGACACAAAACGTGGCACCTTAAAGACTAACCTTCATATTTTAATGTAACGTTTCGTGGACTACACGTCCACTTCTTCAGACATATAGCAGCAGAATGAGGTGTGCAATATAATACGGGATGGGATATACACCCTTTGAGCATCCACAAAGAGAGGCCTCCAGAAAAGCGCCCCCTGGCATCTTGAACTGAGAAGCTTCCCCTGAATCTCCACTGGAATCCTCCATGTCTGTTGAAAACTGGGTTTCAGATGCCTGAGTTATAAAACCGCAAAGAGTACACATACACAAACACACTGTGTGCCAGGAGAAGACGAAAATAAAGTCACCTAGAAAATCTTCAGGAATGGCTTGACGAACATCACAAAGAGTTCAAGGTGTCGCCTTGGCCTCCAAATCCACAAACCTCCATCCAGCTGAGCATTTATGGAATGTGCTGGAACACCAAATCCGACCCATGGAGGCTCAACCTTGCAACTTGCAGGACTTAAAGGATCTACTGCTAATGTCTCGATGCCAGATAACACAGGGTACATTCAGAGGTCTTGTGGGGTTGATGCATCAGAGCTGTGTCGCCACGCAATATTAAGCAGGTGGTTTTAATGTTGTGGTTGATCATCGCGTTTCCCGTCACAGGGATGCCCTTCCTGTGTCTTGTAGAGAGAGGAAAAGAGGACTCCTGGGAACCTTACTGTCAAGGAAGTGAGACCTATATGTCCTATTAACATTTTTTTGTTCTCCAGAGCTTGTCAAGGCTTGGGTTTTCCAAGCCCTGTGGTTGAGGTGCCCTGGAAAATAACTTGGATTGCTGGCACTGCCTTCTACAGAACTTCTCTCTCAATCTGGGAGGATGGTTTGAAGCCCAAGAATCATGGGATGGATGAAGAGGGTTCAGTGGTGGTGGTGATGATGGGTTAGTGTCACTTCTTTACCACCCTCCAGAGTTAAGAACATAAGAACATAAGAAGAATCCTGCTGGATCAGGCCAAAGGCCCATCTAGTCCAGCTTCCTGTATCTCACAGTGGCCCCACCAAATGTGTCTGGGAGCGCACGAAATTAGATATCTGTCTCCTGATACCACTCCCCTGCATCTGGCCCTTGAAGTACCCTGGTTTTAAGCCTGGAGATGACACATCTCCATCATGGTTTGTAACCTGTGATGGACTTCTCCTCCAGGAATCTGTCCAATCCCCTTTTGAAGGCATCCAGGCCAGAGTTGGAACGTCTTGGGCCACCAATGTCAAACTAGCATACTTCTACATGTAGTTTAGCATAAAATACAGTTTTTCGTCTTACGTGTTGTGTTTTGTCAAGAATCAGATGCTTCTAAACTATGATTACCTTAATAGGGCTTCTGAAGTATCCAAGTAGTTTACCATCAACTCCACAAGAGTTACAGTGGGAATTTGGACTCAGGTCTCCTGAATTCTGGTCTGGCACACCCTATCCACTACACTCTATTGATTCCATTTTACTCTGATATCCTGATTTAATAGTATCTGATTCGGGGCAGGGCCCTTCACATGTTTTTCATGATGCTCTTCAGTTCTGCAAAGCAATTTGACAGAAAACCAGCATCTTTTAACATTCTATTGTCATTGTTTGTGTTGATTCATGCTAGAGCCCCCAACAATCTCTCATACGTTTCCAGGAGAGGTTTTATTTATATCAGTTGACTCTCAAAACATGTTGCTAAGTCTGCCCTGGAAGACGATGGATAATATGGTGGGTGTACATGAATTTCAATGTTTGTTTTTAATATTTCTCACAGGAACATTTAACTCTTCAGGGAGATATTCTACCGCCAAAATAATATGGGAAGTAATAATTTAGGTCCTATAGGGTGGAGTCACTGCAAGTTCTGTAGTTACTTTGGCCCCAAAAACACATCTCCGGGGTATTATTGATTTATTTTTTTTAAAAAAAAAAAAGAAGCCTGGGAAAATTGTGCACACAGGCACGGAGGAACTGGGATTCATACACGGAGTTTCTTTCAAGACATAAATTGTGTGGTTTATTAGAGCCAAGTCCTAAGCAGACATTTCAGAAGTTAGTAAGGCAGATTCCTAAGTAGGATTGGAAAGCCAACCCTCAGGTCCATGATCGCCATTTGGAAAATCAGCTTTCAGCTCAAAGAGACTTCATGCCCTAAATGCAATTGCAAAAAGAGGTTCTGGGCGATATCTTCATAGGCCACTGTTAAAAATAAAAAAGGAACATTGCAAGCTTTCGAGTGCAGTCAATCACCCTTCTTCAAAGCAGGTCCCAGAAGTTCAGACATGGTGAAAGATGTTCTTCACCAGGAGGTTACTTTTAAAGTCCTTAGTTAGATGATGTTCATAAAATCCACGGCTAGGTGATGTTGTAGCCAGGGCAGGAGTCTTGTTGGAGGCAAGAAGGGCAGTTGAAAAAGGCTGTTTCTTAAGTCACACCCCCGTTCTTCAAACTAAGAAACATGGGTCATATACCACCTCCCCCTCCTTTATGCCCTAAATGGAGAGAGATAACATTCTTAACATGGTCTGGAGCTGGTTTGCTTAATTTCCTGACATGTTCCAAACATCATAATCATTATTTCAAATATTCCAGCCATCCTCATATAACTGCAGGAAAGATCCTATGGATTATTGAGGCCAGTCTGCCCAGGAACCATGGTGGGGAACTAAACTTCCACCCTCTGGATCCGCAGCCAGAGACTAAAACCACTCAGCTATCTACCAGTTCTACACAGAGCTCCAGAGTTCTGAAATAGCCTAGTTTAGCCTGACATCTGGTTTTGTCTATATATGGAACACTTATTCATTCCTACCCTTACTTGTTATCCCACCCAGTCACACGTTGACCATCTGACTGAGAATGACGCAGCAGATTGTTGTCGTTGGGTGTGTTATAAAATTGTTTTTGACCTATGGCAACCCTCTTAATTAGCGGTTAAAGGTCCTATCATTTACAGCTGTGCTCAAATCTTTCAAACTCCAAGCTGGGCATTCCTTTTATTGAGTCCCCATGGCAATATACAACATTAACAAATGCAGTAAAATAGTGGGATTTTTCAAAAGAAAAAGGATGATGCATCCTAGCCCACTGGGGATTGGTTCCAGGCCTTCCTGTAGATAATGAAAACAATGGATTAGATAGAACACCACAATCACAGATGATGGGAGTCTGAGTATCGAGGATCAACAGTGCCTGGCTAAAATGGCATACAACATCAACTGTCCTGTGTGACAAAATGATCAACAACCATTTAAAAATCAAAGATCTATCGCACCATTGTACGACCTGTTGCACTCTATGGTGCAGAATGCTGGCTGCAACTAAAGAACTCAAACGTCACCTTGCTGTCATGGAGACAAATATGCTGCGATGGACCTCTGGCCTCATGCAAAAGGATCATGTGCACAATGATGACATCCAATCAAAATACGGCACTGGACCAATTGCTGACAAGATACGCAAAGCCCAACTGCATTGGTATGGACACGTCTTGCATGCCGATGAGGAGATTCTAGCCAAAAAGGGTCTCTCACTCTGGGGTCAGCAGATCCCAATGAAGGGGACTTCCAAAACAGCGCTAGACAAACACCATTGAGAATGACATGAAGTTGTCCCGGGTTCACTCAGACCTAGCCCATGACTGCGACAAGTGGAAGGCCAAAACAAGAGTAGCAGACCCTATCACCAAATGGGACAAACACTAAGAAAAAGAAGAATGAAAAGAAGTGTGAAGGGTCTTGTGGGTCAGAATCAGAGCTTAGATGTTATTTGCAGTAAAGTCATTTTCCAAAGAATGAAGGCACCATCAGGTAACCTCCGGTTATTTATTTATTTATCCATTGAATTTATATACTGTACTTGACTCATCGCACGTAAGACGGACTCAAGCCAGCTTATACAACCAGTGTTTTAAAAAAACTGGGGATAAAAACAAACAAACACACAAAAGGTTACAGAACATGGAAATCAGCCAGTATCCTGTTTAACATCTGAGCACATGATGGTTCAAATGCTGAAGCTACCACAGCAGTCATCAAAGGGCTGGTCATGAGGGAATCAGTTGCGCCTCTGTGGCAGCTTTCCCTGTTGAGAGTTCCTTTCACATTAATACCGAGCATAAGGATTACAGCTCAGCTTCATTACCAGCCATTTTGAAATCTTCCTTACATTTCTTTGGGAAATCTTCCTTACAGTTCTTTGGGACTAGTCAGTTCCCTAAACTAGCCTGTAATGTCACAAAATACAGTGGTACCTCAACTTACGAATTTAATCCATTCCGAATGTATGCTCTTAAGTCAAACTACTCTTAAGTCGGGTTACCTATCTAAAAAAAAAAAAATAAGTTGAAAAAATGAAAAAATATTTGTGAGTCAAGCAGACCATATCTAAAATTTGTAAGGTGGCAGTTAAAACGCCAATAGTTTTCTGCTCATAAGTTGAGCTGCTCTTAATTCGGGGTACCACTGTATAGTGTCATTCCTCTGCATACAAATGCTATTTTAAAAGTTACTTCTTTCGAGAATTGGGATACCCTTGTGTTGTTCATTTTATTCATTTATTTATTGGGTTTTTATACCATTCATCTGGCAGCGAGGTCACTCTGGGTGGTTTAACCATTTAACTTGTTTTCTTTCCCTACAATGTGGGTTGTTGCTAGGATAGAAGTATATATATATATATATTTGTTTCTGTAGTGAGTCCTCTCCCCATGCCCTGGGTTCCCAGTGTGGTGTAGTGGATAGAGTGACTGACTGTGTGTTGTGTCATTACCGTCGTGACCGACTCTTTGTGACCCCATGTCCATGGAGTTTTCTTGGCAAGAATACTGGAGTGGTTTGCCAGTTCCTACTCCAGGTGCCTACAGCACCTGGTATTCCCTGGTGGTCTCCCATCCAAGTACTAACCAGGGCCGACCCTGCTTAGCTTCCAAAATCAAGCGAGATTGGATGTGCTTAGGGCACCTAGGCAGCTCCGAGTGACTTACTAGGAGTCATTAAAAATAAAATGGGAGTCAAAAGCAAAATGGACAGTCATCTTGTTCAGCCATGGAAATGGACTGTGGGGGTAAAAGCAAAGTGCTCTGCTTATATGTATATGCCCCCCACAGTGCTTAAAGCACTCTCTGGGTGGTTTACAAGTAATTATGCAGGCTACGCATCCCCCCCCCCAGCCAGTCACTCCTTAAATATATCTTTCTTAGCTGGGAAGCTCAATTAGGGTCGCTATAAGTCAGTTCCGACTTGTTAGCACACAACATACACATGTCTGTGTTTTATACTCATGGTCTTAGCAATCCGATTTACTGGTCTCTCATGAATGTAGAGGCAGAACGAGTCACATGACTTTGAATGAGTGTTTCTGTGCTCCTGCGTGTATTATGATAATCACTACCACCACCATCACTACATGCAACGGGAGGAAGGGTTTTGGATGCTGTCAGAATTTGCTGCCCTTCCAAGTGATTTTTGACTAGATCATTCAATCTATGCCAGTGGCACCGTGGTTAATCTAAAGTACTGCAGTGAAGACACTGCTCACAACCTGAATTCGACCCCAGGCTCAGGTAGCTGGCTCAGGGATGAACTGATAAGAATAAAATTTAATCTAAAAATCGGTATTGGTGGTTTTCTTTGTAAGTTGCCAATGCACCATTATAAATTGTCAATGCAGCATTGGTGGTTCATCAAAATTGCCACGCTGAGTTAGTTATATAGCAAAAGGTTTATTAAAGACAAATAGAAATACATCATAGACAGTACAGAACATAGACAGTACAGAGAATGGGTTAGCTTAGGATCCGAGCGCAGCACGGCCTGACGGCCCTGCTGCTCTCTGGCCCCCGGAGTGATGGTGAGTGGTCTCCTTTTTTATACCTTTCTGTAGCCACAGCTTACGTATGTCGTGTGCATATCATACGTAATCATACCTGGTAAGTTATCATAATTCTTAGAAATGGCTTTTGTTTATTCTTTAGTTCGAGATTGTTATCCTTTTACTTGGCTAACTGCCGTGTGTTGCTGCTAACAAAATGGTGCTTTTGGTGCCATAAGATGGTGCCTACTCATGTCATGTGACCTTGTGTTGTCTTCGCTTCCCCGTTGGCTCTTATCTCAGTTAACCACAAGTATTTGTTACACTCTACAGGCTGGCATCTTCTTTTGTGTTTATGCCAACCTGACCCTGTGAGCTCATTTGGGTCTACTTATAATATATTTTGATTTTGTTTTTTTTTTGTTTTTATTTATAGTTTTATTGGGTTTTTGAAGAGGGGAAAAGGGAAAGGGAAAAAGGGGAGGGATAAAATTTAAAATTTACATTGAATATGTCAAGCAAAGTAGAAGAAAAGTAATATAACATATTGATAGTTTGCCAAATATTATCACAATACTAATAAGTTTGTTACTTCTTGCCATCTTTTCCGAGAGATCTCATCATAGTCTCCCTTTAAATAGCCGGAAAGTCTATCGATTTCAATACATTCTCTTATCTTTTCGTGGATATTCTTCTCTGTTGGCACGTTTGGTTGTTTCCAGAATTTCGCATACAATATCCTTGCAGCAACAATTACATGGTGAAGTACATATCTCTGATCATATGAAATATTTATGTCTACTATATTTAATAAGAAAAGTTCTGGTCTAAGCTCTATCTTAATTTTCAAACATCTTTCTAAAAATAGTTTTACCATTTTCCAATATGCCTTTGCCTCTTTGCATGTCCACCACATATGGTAAAAAGTACCGCAGTCATGTTTACATTTCCAACATTTGTGTGAGCAATTATACATCTTAGATAATCGGTGTGGTGCAAAGTGCCATCTATAAAACATCTTATAACAGTTTTCCTTAAAAGAAATAGATTTCAAGATTTTAACTGTATTCCACAAAGAGTCCCATTTGTTTAGATGAATAGGATAACCAAAGTTTTCTGCCCATCTTATCATAGTGTCTTTGACCTGTGTATCAATCATTTTTTCATTTAACAATATGGTGTAAAATTTACTAAGCAGCTTAGCATCGCCGGAAGAAAGTATTTTATCAAGTGAAGTATCAGTAGTCGTAAATCCCCCCTCTTTGTTGAGGTCTTTGAAGTGTGCATATATTTGTTGATACTTCCACCAATCTAAATTGTAACCTTCTGATACTAATTTCCCTAGTGGTTTCAATGAAAGGTCAACATTCAGAAGGTGTCTATAAGTTATAACTTTTGGAGTTTCACTTATATGGGAGCTATGGGTCGCTCCCAGAGGGGATAGCCACAGTGGTACTTTAGGGTAGAATTGTTTTTAATCAATAACCATATTCTAAATAGGGCGTTCCTTATCCAGTGTTTTTGAAGAGAGTGGGTATGTTGCCCTTGTACCACATGTAATAGTGCCAGCCCTTATCTAGGCCATAACTCTCAAGCTGCAAAATTCTTTTGTTTGTCATCAGAATCCAGTCTTTAATCCAGGTCATGGCAGCGGCCTTATAGTATAATACTAAATTAGGAAGGGCAAAGCCACCAGTTTTGGTTCTATCCTGTAGATAGAGATTTTTAATCCTTGCTTTTTTCTTTTGCCATATAAATATACGTATACTTTTTTCCAGATCTGTAATGATCTTAAAATTATGTAATATGGGCAAGGATTGAAATAGGAAAAGCAGTTTAGGTAAAACATTCATTTTAACTGCGGCAATTCTGCCCATTAAGGATAGTTGGAGTCTTGACCAAGTTTCGAGATCAGCTTTGATTGTTTTTATAACATTTACATAGTTATCTTTAAGTAAAGAGTTACAACGATTAGATACAGTAATACCCAGATATTTTACCTTACTGGCATGTTGAAAACCCGATTGATTTACCAGTTTTTCGACCATAGGTGAGGTCATATTTTTGGTGAGCAACAATGTTTTTTCTTTGTTTACCTTTAATCCAGAGATTTTAGAGTATGCCTCCAAGGACTTCAAGAGTTCTAAAAGGGAGGTCTGGGGTTCTCCATAATTACCAACAAATCATCTGCAAAAGCTTGTACCTTATAAACTTCTCCTTTGCTCTGTAAGCCTTGGATACCAGGGGTTTTCCTTATAACGTGTAGGAGTACCTCCAGGGTTAATATAAACAAGAGAGGAGAGAGGGGGCATCCTTGCCTGGTACCTTTATATATATTAACTATGTCTGTAGGGTGGCCATTGACTATAATCCTGGTGTTTTGAGTGGAATAGATTTGTTCGATTGCTCGCAGCATTCTATGGCCACATTGTAGATAGTCTAACTGAGTTTTAAGTAAAGTCCAGGATACATTATCAAAAGCTTTCTCAGCATCGATGAAAGCGAAAGCTACTTGCTTCTCAGAATGGGATTCATAATATTCTAACACATTGAGGAAGGTTCTGATGTTGGATTGAAGATGCCTTTTCGGAAGGAAGCCAGACTGATCATGCGATATCAAGGGGGTAGAATCGTCCGCCATCTATTAGCCAAGATGGTTGCAAAGATTTTGTAATCCACATTTAGAAGGGCAATGGGCCTGTAGTTCTGTATCAAGTCTTTTGGTTCCCCTTCTTTGGGGATCAGTGTCGTGTGTGATGATTTCCAGGAATCTGGTATGTCTTCGCCTTCTAAAATGGATGTAAAAGGTTTTTCATATTTCCAGAGACTATCTCTGAGAATTTTTGTAAAATTGAGCCGGTATTGAGTCGGGCCCAGGAGCCCTGTTCATTTTTTTGGTGGTTGATAGCTTCTGTTATTTCCATCATTGTAATAGGAGCGTTCGTCTGGGCTCTCTGTTCTTCAGTAAGTTTTGGAAAGTTGGTTTGTTCGAGATAGTGAAAGATGGCATCTTGGTCGATCGTCTCTGGCTTAAATAAGTTCTGGTAGTATGCCTCTATAATTTTTGGATTTGTAACTGCGCTGTCTGATTTTCCCCATTTTTGTCTTTGAGCGATGATATGAGATTTTGAGATTGTACCTTTTTTAACCTGTAGGCTAACCATCTGCCTGGTTTGTTTGCATTTTCCACAAAATTCAGTTTGGCCAACTTGATTTTGTAAGCTATATCAGCAGTCAGAATCAGATTTAGTTCATGCCTACAAGAAGCCAAGTCTTTGTCCAGCTGCTCATTGCGGGATCGTGAGTTAGATCCGTTTCAAGCTTTTTCATCGTATTAAGAATTGATTCAAGTTGCTTTTTCCTCGCTTTATTCTTTCTTGCCATATATTGAATGACAAAACCTCTAAAATAAGGCTTTGAGGCATCCCACACAGTTCTCAGTGGTGTACCCTTGTTCAGGTTCGTTTCAAAATATAGGTTCAAGTCTTTGGCTGCCTCTAGGATAAATTCTTTATCCGTCCAAAGGGCTGAGTTGATTTTCCAGTGTCTGGGCTTGCCCGAAGATTTCAGTGTCCATAGAATGGCATTGTGATCAGATATTGTTCGGGGCAAGGTTTCTATGTCCCTTGTATTTAACAGAAGGTCGGATGTAGCCCAGCACATATCTATACGGGAGAAAGAGGCATGTTGTCTTGAATGGAAGGTGAAGCCATCTTTGAGTGGATTTTTCCTTCTCCAAATATCTTGAAGTTCTAAAATGTTGGACATGTCCAGAAATGATTTAGGCAGTGTAGAAGATGAAATCCTGGATTTTCCCCTTTGGATGTTTTCCTATCTACAGATGGGGTATGTACAGCGTTGAAATCTCCCAATATTATTAACTGATGGTTTTCGTATTGTAACAGTTTCTTGGCCAATTTTTCAAAAAGATTTGTCTTCCATGGTTATCATTAGGGCGTATATACCAACAATAATTGTTTCTTTAGATTGGATATTTGCCTGGACAAGGATCCATCTACCTGCTTCATCTTTTTCCAAAAGGGTTGGGAAGAGCTCTGGTTTAATATATAGTGCCACCCCATTTTGCTTCTTTACTTTGTTTGATGTGGAAAATAAATTCCCCAGTTTGTTTTGGATTAAGTATTGTTCATGCTTTCTCAAAATGTGAGTTTCCTGTAAACAGATGATTGAGCACTGTTGTTTTTGGAGGAGATTAAAGGTCTTCCGACGCTTCTGTGGGGTGTTCAATCCATTGATATTCCATGTTAGAATTTTCTGGGCCATCTTATTTTACTTCCAGCGATATTTCTTTTTCCCTGATTTTGGCCTGAGATAGTGCTTCGGCCTGGCACCTCCCACTGCGCCATGAGGATCTTGAACCTGCTTTGAAATCACTTGTTTGGAGGTCTGATTTTGAGGCATGTTAACCCGTTCCTATCAGAACCAACCTCCCATCCTTCTGATGTGGATGGACTCAGTAAGCAGCACACTGGGGGAGTGGGGAGAAGAAGGGGCCAATGTATAGCCTGCATAATTAAAAATTGTAAACTTTCCAGAGAGTGCTATAAGTACTATGGGGCAACACAGAAGCAAAAATAATATTTAACCTGTAATTTGATGTCAAGTTTTAAACTATTTCTGTGGTATTTCTTAGGTACTGTTGCTGGGATTTAGATTGGGTCTGGGTGTTCTGTTATGCCATTAACCTATTAATTTGAATCCTTGTTTTCTTAGTATTTGAATATATTTATTTAAAAAGATATTTTAAGGTACTTAGGTATGCTCTCCTCCATATGAAGCATATTACTTTCTTTATTTTTCAGACTAAAAGTACCTAAAATCAGTATTTTTGATACATTTGAGAAATTGCAATTTATACTTAATTTCTATAATGGTAACGAACTACTTTCTCAGCCCTAGAACTGTAACAGAATAAATATTATATTGTTGAATGGCCAAAATATGGTTGAAGATATGCAATTTGTATGGCTTTTGTGCTTTCTTCTTCTGCTAAGCTATTCTACGGTATCTCATAGCAATTAGTCCTATGGACCAATTGCCATTTGTATGGAGAAGGGCTTCCCTATTTCTGAATACCATATCCTGTATTTGTATGGTCTCATTGATCTTCTGTTACATGGAAAAGGAATAAACAGAGACACATATAATAGAGTAAATTGATTAGTCCTTTGGGTTGTTTAAACAAATTTAAATAGGGGAGTGGTGGCAGCAATTTACCAATTTTCAAAAGTTGTGATTAACGGGTGGGGAAGCCATTGCAATATCTTTGTAAGATAGGATGCACATTTATTGTTGGAAAAAATCCAGTTTTTTTTCCTGCAAAACTACAGGATATTGCTGTGAGGAACAATTCACCCCTTGTTTATTTTGGAAAAAGACATGTGGAAAATGGGAACTGGTCCAGTGAATTCCCTTACCTTGAAATATCAGGAGACACGAGGGTATTTGGAGATCATATTTGACTTTTGAAAGGCAGAGAAAATAACAAATAACACATAGAGTCACACGCCATAAGGAACTGCCTTCCAACAATGTGAAAGGTCTTCCACGTTAAATGTTGTATCATGGTGAAAGTCAGAGCAGAGGCTGAAATTCTGCTCTCAAGAGCTTTCTGAATGCTTCTGTCACACTCCTTTTATGTATCTGTTCACACAGGCCTTTGGCGTTTCCCTTCTACATTTTGGGCAGGCGATCTCGACTCAGCGCATTTGTCCACACGAGCCTGTTCAAGTCTGGTTGTTGGGGATGAAAACCACCTGCCACTGGAAGGTAGAGGTCTAACTCAAGTGCTTGGACAAGTTGCATGTTTGGACTTGAGTTGGACTGAGGGATTTTTCTAGCCCCCAAAGTAACTTTTCTAAACTGTAAGCCTAACCCTCAACAAGAGAGGTGACAGGCCTCAAAGTGGTGGTGAGGACCTCTGTTCAGACCCCAGGGCATTTGTTTGTTTTTTATTTACTTGATTTACTTGTTTACTTACTGCTCTGAATTAGCACTGAAACACTGCCTTGAGTGGTTTACAATGTAGCATAAAACCAATGGTTGCAATAAAAACACTGAAAGCAATGGGAAAGACACTGTTAAAAAACAAATGGCACAAACCAATCATACAGAAACCAGGCAGACATAGGGGGACAACTAGGGTTGGCGTGCAAAGCATTCCTGCAGAGCCACGTCTTTTGTTGCATCCCAAATATCAACAGGGAGGGGGCTCGGTGGAACTCCATGGAAGCTGGTTCCACAAGGTTGGAGCTGCTGCAGAGAAGGCTCTGAATCTTGTAGAAGACTACTGGGTCTCCCTCAGGTTGGTCACCCAGAGAAGCCTCAACTGGGATGTTCTTGTGGGATGACATTAGGGAAATGATGTCTCAGAGCAGGCCTGGCCAACAGGTAGACCGGGGGCTACCAGTAGCCCATGAAGGGTTCAAAAGTAGCCCTCCAGCCATCAATTAAAAATGTGAGGGGATAAGTTATCCACCTCTACCTCCCCCACCTCAAGGACCACCACTGCCCCAGCAAAACTCTGGGTCTGCCAGCCCACTGTCTCAGCTGAGCGGGGCAGTTCAAGGGCCATGGCACAGTCCCCTGCTCTCCCTACCGGCCATATGATCGGTGCGTCACTGTCTCCTGACCAATTGAGTTGTTGGTGCAGAGCGGAAGAAGGGGAGTGGAGGGGACAGCAAGGGGCGGGGTCATGGGTGTGCCCACCTCCTTTGTGCGGTGACGTCCCCCTCTTCTCCCCCTGGAGAATGCCTTCCTCCCATCCTCCTCCTCCTCCTCCTCCTCCTCCTCCCAACCCCACAGCTGCCTCACAGAGACAGTGACTTGCCACTCCTCCTGCTCCCCTTCTGAGCCATTCCCTCCTTTTTGTGCTGCCGTGGCGATGTGATTGCCCCGCTGCTGGCTTGGCCCATCCCAGCTGCACAGAGAACATGGCAGAAGTGAATGAGAGCTATGAGTGGCGGCAGCAGTGACAGCGAGGGGGCTGGAAGGGAGAAGGGGGGAAACAGGAGGAGAAGTAGAGTCAAGTCAGGCCCCGGCCGGGTTGGGAGGGAAAGTGCACCTTTTTAAACAAGTCTTCCAGCAGCCTGGGCAAGCGGAAGGGGCGATCAGCGCAAGCATGCACACGCCTTCCTTGCACCCGTCCACACCAGCTCAAGCAGGTGTAAGGGAAGTGTGTGCATGGTCAGCCTTACCATAGGAATGTATTGAAATATGTTCCCTCCAGAAAGGATTAATTGATTTTCAATGCGTTCCTATGGGAAACCGCTGCTCTACTTACAATTTTTTTTAACTTATGAGCATATGCTTGGAACAGATAAAATTCATAAGCAGAGGTCTTAGTGTAGTAGCCCTCAGGCACTTTCATCCGGAAAAAGTAGACCAAGGCCTGTTCAAAGTTGGACAGTCCTGTGGTAGAGGAGCACTCATCATCAGCTCACTGGCCATCTTCTCCATGGAGATCCTGGGGGACCATTGGGACACCTGGCTTCCACCCCTACTCAACAAAAGTGAGGCACAAATGTCCAAAGGGACACCAGAGTGAACAACTGGCAATATAAGGCTTCCCTGAAAGATGTAGGGTGGCATGGGCTGTGATGTGCTGAAGACCCAACGCCATCAACAGCCCAACTCCAGATATGGAAACACGAGAAGCTGGACTTGAAGGGTGGTGGTGGAGCTAACTCATTCCCTTGATAGACTGGTGGAATGGGCGTACATCTGGCACCCTTCCTCTTCTTGTACCCTGTTTTCCAACTTTAATGAAGTGGGATTCAGGTAGCTCTCGGAGTTTGGAGTTGAAGCTGACCATGACAACGGAGGAACTGCCTGCCACCCTCATCTTGGGTGGTGGCAGCAGTGCTCATACCTTAAGACTTAATGAGACTTCCTCCCATGCTTCTGGGCGCATCGGGCGAGAAGTGCTTTCCAGTGGGTCCAGTCTGGAGCATCTATTTCTGCATTTTCCCATGTAACGTTCACCACATTTAGATCTTTGTAGAAAGTTGCTCGCCAGGTCTTCTGTGGTCTTCCTTGTTTTCTTTTTCCTTTAGGAGAGTCCAGTGCACTGCAGTCTTAGGGATCCGGTGTACAGAGAATCAAAGAAAGTTCCCAGCAAGGTGTATCCAGTGTTTGGTCACTATTTCATCTAATTTTGGGTTGCTGCTTCACTCCAACACATCCTCATTTGCAATATATTCCCTGTAGGAGATGCCCAGTATCTTGCACAAACATCTCTGATGGAATACGTTCCGCTGGTGGGTTATTCTTTCTGTCATTTTCCATGTTTCACTCGCATACCTCGAAGTCGGAATAACAATGCTGATGTACAGGCAGATCTTTAGTGCAACAGAGATCAACGGTGAAGAACAAATTTGGCACAGGCATTGGAACACACCAGATGCTTTGCCAAACCTGCGTCTGACATCTCTTTCCATGTCTCTGGCATGGGATGGGATGCTACCAAGATAAATGAACTCGTAAATCTCCTCAATGGGTTTATGTCCAATTGTAATACAGTATGCATCTTTGTTCACCCCTGAACACTCATTGTCTTTGTCTTTTTTGCAGCCATGCACAATCTCACTTTTTCTGCCTCTGTTTACAGACTAGTTGTCGTGGTTTGCAGGCCTGGCTTTATTCCTGAGAGTAGTGCAAAGACATCTGCAAAGTCAAGATGTTTGACACAGGAATCTTCCTTCCATGGAATGCCTACAGTGGGGTTTCCCATTGCCCTTCTCAGGATGAAATCCATAGCCAGGAGGAATAGAAATTGGGAAAGAATGCATTCCTGTCTCATACCAGTTTCGATTTGAAAGAAATCAGTATATCCCCTCTCTGCTTTAATGCAGCAATTGGAGTTCACTGTGATTTATTTACTCGAGGACATTCCTAACCAATCTTTCCAGTACAAATTAGTGGTCAGGACAGTTTGCAAATAAGATAAACCAGAAAAAAAAACAACGGGAGATACATTCTACCATAAAACCACTGAAGTATGTGTAGTTTTATTACAAGGATTGGCAAAATCATCACGATGAATATGAAATGGGTTTCTTTGGTGATGGGTTGTTCAGAAGCTGTGAACAGCTGGCTGGGATTAGGAATTCAATTCCTTACTGTGCCTTCTGGGAGAAGAGCCAAACTGTGTGGTTTTGGGCCAAACCTCACCCCCAAGAAATGATAAACTATTTCTGGATGCTTAGGGTTGCCCTAAGTCAGAATCAACTTGATGGTGCTCAGTTAGTATATTATTATATTGTATATTAGAAACATTTGTTTGGCAGTAACACCCAGTGTGCTCTAGGTAGATCTACAGTCCTATGTATCAGGGATAAAGAACTTTTTGGGGGGCAATGCCCAGATTTGGCTCACTGGTTGGGCTTAAATTTTATTCTTTCCAAGTATGCTTCTATTACTACTTATTTCCAAATTTTACTGTTCCCATCTCAGAGCATAACTTCAAAACCTCTTGGACCTGATTTGCCCCCATTTGATTAAATGAAGCAAGATATTCCATCAAACATGTCTAAATATCTGATCCTTATTGCATGCAACTGGGTAAGCCAGGGCTCTGGGTCTCTCTGGGAATGGAACGGCATGAAGGAAACTATGCCAATTGTGGAGTTTAGATCATTGCTTCATGCAGCATTTTTCTCTAGTTCTACTTGCAGATCCGTGGTATTCCCTGGTAGTTCTCATTCAGTTGCAAACTAGACCTGATGATGCTTAGCTTTTGAAGTGACCTGAGATGAAATGTGTTCAGGCCAATACAGTGCTGAATTTGTGCTCAGTTTGTCTTTGGAGGTCTTCTGCCGATGTCTTGGACCAAGCCATCAAGGGTGTAAGTAACCAATTTCATTTCAGGGTCTGAGGGTGATAAACCCTTTACCTCCTGAAACAGGGAATAATGTTAGACAAGTGCAACAGAATTTGAAAATGCTTTTTTTCCTGATGAATTGATTTATAAATTCATTATTGATTTGAAAAACCTACAAAGTACTCCTCAAGGCACTGAGGGTCACCAAGTGTGCAGGTAAGTTTCCCCTGCCTCTCTTCTACAAGCCTCAAAGTTTGGTGAAGTTTGGGTTCTGGACATCCGAGTTATGCACCCCAAAAGAGGTCCACTCCAGGAAAATGCCCCTCAGGCACCGAGAGACACCAAAATTGCAAAGAAGCTTCTTCCAACTCTTCTCTACAATCGCTCTAAGGTCACTGAAGATCGGTTTTCAAACATCTGAGTTGTACGCCCATAAACTGCCCTTTAGCAACTGGCTTGGGGAAATATTTTGGCTAAATATTTATGAAAAGGGGGCTTCAGCCTGTGCCAAAAGACACCTATCTAAGGTAAAAGGATCTCTGTGCCATTCCATATTTGACAATCCCACCACGACCATAGAAATGGTCCACAGCAATTCTTTATTCATAGAGATGTCTACATGGCCCACTGAGGCTTCCAGTGGCTCTTAGCATTGTTTAAACTGTGCTTGGCTTAATAAAAGGGACAGTTTTGTTCCCTCAGGTTGGTGCAGGGCTGTTTTAATGTTGTTTTGTCAAACCCCCCATTTTTGGGGCAGGCATAATCCAAAAAAAGTCACAAATTGAGTTCATCTACCCACACAGATGATACTACTCTGACAGCAGAAACTGAGGAAGAATTAAAGAACCTTTTAATGAGGGTGAAAGAGGAGAGTGAAAAAATGGGCTAAAGCTCAACATAAAAAAAACTAAGATCATCACCTCCTGGCAAATAGAAGGGGAACAAATGGAGGCAATGACAGGGTTTATTTTCTTGGGCTCCTTGATCACTGCAGATGGCGACTGCAGCAGCAAAATTAAAAGACACCTGCTTCTTGGGAGGAAAACAATGGCGAACCTAGGTAGCATCCTAAAGAGCAGAGACATCACTTTGCCAACTAAGGTCAGGATAGTCAAAGCTATGGTTTTTCTGGTAGTGATGTATGGAAGTGAGAGCTGGACTATAAAGAAGGCTGATCGCCGCAGAATCGATGCTTTTGATCTGTGGTGCTGGAGGAGAGTCTTGAGAGTCCCCTGGACTGCAAGGAGATCAAACCTATTCATCCTGAAAGAAATCAACCCCGAATGTTCAATGGAAGGACAGATTTTGAAGCTGAGGAGAGAGGAGTACTTGGAAAAGTCCCTGATGTTGGGAAAGATTGAAGGCAAAAGGAAAAGAGGACGGCAGAGAATGAGATGGTTAGATGGTGTCATCGATGCAACCAATATGGGTTTGACCAAACTCCGGGAGGCAGTGGAGGATAGGAAGGCCTGGCGAGCTCTGGTCCATGGGGTCACGAAGAGTCGGACACGACTGAACGACAACAACCCTGGCTTTCACATACCATACAGACACTTGAATGTGGATCAGCTAGGAGGAAAAGGCATCAGTTGGAAGGCTTTGAGGTTTAGCTAGGCTGAGCCTCTCCTAAACTTCCTGTTATTGCCCATGGGGCTAGTTGGGAGCTTTCTTTCAGAACAGGATGTTAAGCCAAACTAAACCTCAAAGCTTTCCAGATGAGGTCTCTTCTCCCAGGTGAGTCATAGTTTGAGGTCTGTAAGGTGTGTGTAAGTCATGGAGAACTCAGAGAAAGGGGAATTAGCAGATTTGTAGCCGAAGAAACTGGATTAGCCTGTTCTAGTGTCTGTGAAGATTCTCTGTCATTCCGGTGAGGTTATCTGGAAGTTGAGTCAAGCAACTGTCCACCTAATGGGCCCATTTAGACCAGGGTGACGTGGAATAAATGTGAACTATAGATTGGAGGCCTTGCCACTAACTTTCCTCAGACTGACAAAGCATCTTGGGTCCCTTTGGGGAGAAAGGGGGCATAGAATTATTATTATTATTATTATTATTATTATTATTATTATTATTATTATTATTATTATTATTATTATTATTAGTAGTAGTAGTAGTAGTAGTAGTAGTAGTAGTGAACCGTTTGATCTACCAGAAAAGAAGTCCAGTTGCCATGACTCAACTTCCAGATAACCATGTTCTAGTGATTACTATGGATTCCGATCTTAAGAACATAAGAAGAGCCATGTTGGATCAAGCCAAAGGCCCATCTAGTCCAACTTCATGTATCTCACAGTGGCCCCACCAAATGCATCTGGGAGTGCACAAGACTAGATATCTGTCTTCTGATACCATTCCCCTGCATCTGGCCCTTGAAGTACCCTGGTTTTAAGCCTGGAGATTACACATCTCCATCATGCTTTGTAACCTGTGATGGACTTTTCCTCCAGGCATCTGTCCAATCCCCTTTTGAAGCCATCCAGGCCAGATGCCATCATCACATCCTGTGGCAGGGAGTTCCACAGAGTAGAATACATTCTGCAGGCGGAAGCTGATTCTTACCGTACTGATCTGGCAGAGGATTAAGAGGAGTAAGTAACCATTAACTTCTGCCATGCATGACGTGGGTGAAGGTGAATACGGACATAATGTCCAAGGCAATGATCCGAAGGAAAGCACAGAGGCAGGTGTTAATCTGGGTGGGGGGGTGTTCAGGGGTAGGGGATGGGGTGTGTTCGCAGGTGGGTGGGGGAGTGTTCGGGGATTTTTATGTGTGTGTGTTGAAGGGTTTTTTTAATGTGTGTGTGTGTGTGTGTGTGTGTGTGTTGAATCTGGTCTCTGGGTGTCTGAATTTCTTTGTATGTGTATACTGTGTATATACACACAATGACAATAAATTATTATTATTATTATTATTATTATTATTATTATTATTATTATTATTATTATTATTATTATTATTATTATTATTATTATTATTATTCCTTGTTTTTCCCCCACCCCCATCCCAATAGTCATTTTTGTTGCAAACACTGCAAAAAGGAGTGCATGGTGCATTTGGACTTACTGATTTATACAATTATTTTCGGCTGAGTTTTCCTTTGGATTATAATATGCATCTCAAGAAGCGAACTGCAATGCAGAAAACTTGATAAAAACAAATGCTTGGGGGGGGGTGTCTATGGAGCCCATGCCCCAAAGTGGAGGTGAGTGGGGTTGGGTAGATGCTCACAGTTGCCCCAGTTGCCAAAATGGCTCATTGTAGCACTTTTTCAGAAGCACCCCCTTCTAAAAATGCACTTTTTAAAAAACCTCTCAAGGACTGCTAGTGTCCCCACCCCTGCGGCCAAATATAAACAGTTTCAGAATCTGATAGGACCCTTCCTCAGTGTTGCTCAGGCAGCCATGTTGTTCTGTGCCAGTAATCAGTAATAGGGTTTTTGAGGTCCAGCAGGGGTTCGAATCCTGCTCTCCCTGGGTCCTAGTCCATCCCTCAGTCCACCAGGACGCTGCATAACTGCAATTGCTGTAATTGATGTTAGCCACCTTGGGTCCTTGTAAAAGGAAAGGTGGGTTAAAAATGAATGAATGAATGAATGAATGAATGAATGAATGAATGAATGAATGAATGAAAACAGAAATGCAGCATCACCAAGGCTCTTCCTTGGTGATGCTGCAGTGAAGGAACGCTGCCAGTAATCAGTTGTAGAGAAACAATTCCCGTTTTTTGGTATCTGATTTGCCAGACTTCGAGCTCGAACCGACGAACGAACAATTTTGGTCTGATTTGTCGCGTTCCTTGCATCGCACAATCGCAGTGCCACGCGGCACAGAAAAAAGTTTTTAAAAGTTAAAAAAACCCAGTTCCCGGCCAAAAAGCAGGCGGAAAAATGCCTGCCGTGCCTCAGGGCACCTACCAGAGGGGTTGTTTCTGGAGGTCCCCGGCCTCCCCCCCCAACCCCCGTCCTGGGCTGCTCTGGTGGGACTCGCCGCAGGCTCACAGCCAGCAAAAAGCCCAGTCTCGCCGCCGGCCGCCACAATTAAAGCGCAAGCAAGCGGCACGGACGGCACAGGAAAAAACTTTTAAACTCTCTCCCCACCCATTCCCGGGCCAAAAAAGCAGGCGGAAAAATGCCTGCTTGACTAAGGGTGCAGGGCACCTACCGGAGGGGTGGTTTCTGGAGGGGGGTCCCGCCTCCCCCCCATCCTGGGCAGCCGGACTCGCCATGCCATGCGGTGCATGCGGGGGATCCAAAAGGGGGCGGCGAACGCAATATTGTTTTTGAAATCGTGGTCCAAAAACACACAAGCACAACAGAAACACGTGAAAATTTATAAACTGCCAGATTTTTCACAGTAGCAGTGGGTTTTTTCTTGCAACAAAATGTCTCTCCTCTCCTCCTCTGTCCTCCATTGATTTTATTTTATTTTATTTTTTTTACACAATGATGGGCTCGCCGAGTGGCCAGCCATGTGGGAGTGGACGAGCATGCAAATTTTTGGAGCCATCCCACCAATCGCATGGTCACTTGGCCATGGAGACTTCTGGGATGTGCCAAAAAGCCCCCTAAAACCTGCCCTAGCCCCCTAACCCTAATCCTTGACTCCTTACTTACCCATACGTCACAGACTGTCTTCTTAGTGGGTCAGAGAGGCACCCAGAGGTGCAACCCACTAGCCCACCGTAACCTTACCCGTCACTAGCCTAACCCTAGCCCTTGCACTAACCCATCTTAACCCTAAGCCAGATCTACTTGCATTGCACTACACGCAAGTACAATTCCCTTCTTTGTGAGACATGGTGGTGCGAGAGCCTTAGGCATCAACCTATGGCTCTGGGTTCACTGCCATCACTAGTCTCACTGTCTGCAACTGGTATGCATATCCATATGGCTATGCATGCATTTTGCAGCAGCAGGTGAGGAGGGGAGACCCCCATGTTGAGGGGTCTCTTGGAGCCTGCCTCAATTCCTAGTGGGTGAGGATAGGAGGCACCCATGGGTGCCTCCAGGAGCCTGCTTTCCCTTTATAGCGGGCCAGAGGAGGCACCCACCCCACAGAAGTGCCTCCAGAAGCCCGCTCCCCCCCAAAAAAACCAGTACTAACGAAAACGAAAAAACAAACAACTAATTTTTGCGAATTTTCATGAAAAACGGAAACGACCTGAAACGGAACCGGCCCGACTAAGGACAACTCAAAAAAATTTTTTTCAAGTCGTGCCCATCTCTAATCAGTTGTTCTGTCTTCCAGGGGCAAGGAGGCTCTTTCACATTCACCCACCCCGCTTGGTGGAGGGGGTGTCGCTTTTGCACAGAGCCCACTGGTCCTGCTGGTTGCCAACAAGACGAGCATCGCTGCCTCCCTCCTCCTCCTCTTCCATCATCCAGGATAAAAGTACTGTACTGTAAAAGGTAAAGGTTCCACCCGCATATACGTGCTAGTCGTGTCCGCCTCTAGGGGCGGTGATCATCTCCGTCTTGGAGCCGAACAGCCAGTGTTTCATGGCCACGTGGTCGGCATGGCCGCAGGGAAACATTGCTTTACCTTCCCGCTTTTTACGGCGGTATCTATTAATCTACTTGCATGTATAACATAAAATCTGAACAACATAAAAAAATTCCGGAGATAGGGGAATCGTCTATTGGGCGAATCCGTAGAACATAAAAATGGTCGCAATTAGGGATTACTCTGCCTTCAATGCATTCCTATGGGGAATTTTGTATAAAGGAAATTTTGTTTAACATAATTTCATTAATTAATTCATTTATACAAGGTACCACTGTACATGCTTTCGAACTGCTAGGTTGGCAGGAGCTGGGGTGATCAGCGGGAGCCCATTCCACTGCGTGGCACCCGGGATTCGAACCGCCCAGCGGCTGACCTTGCAGCCGACAGTTTTCGGAGCCTTCGTCCACTGAGCCATCCAGGATATACAGGATAAAACCGTGTTTCCTTATTGCAGCCATGCCGGCCACATGGCCCACGGGCTTGCACAACACTGGCTCTTCGGCTGGAAGACGGAGATGAGCACCGCCCCTAGAGGCGGACACGACTAGCACGCATCTGCGGGGGGGGAACCTTTCCCTTTCCCTGCCAAGGTGTCGTTCCCCTATCCCCCCCCCCCAAAGGCTGGATGGAATGGCCCGGCGGTGGTGTTGGTAGCAGCCGGGCCACTCCTCCTCCTCCTCTCTCCGTCCTCCCTCCCTCTCTCCCCTTTTTATGTCCCCGATGAGAGCCGCCTACGGATTGGCTGGATCCACCTCACGCCAGCCGCGCCGGCGAAAAGGAGGCGAAGGATGCCGAGAAAAGAGAGAGAGAGGGGGGGGGGAGAGGGAGAACGGGCGCCGGGCGAGAGGGGGGCGTGGCTGACCGCGAGTAACCTCGGCGGCTCGAGCCGCCCCGCGCGACCTTTCTCCTCCATTGGCGGGGGGACACGCGCCCGCCCGCCTCGCCGCCACTCCGCCAGCCAACCGCCGCCGCCGCCGCCGGGCGCCCCCCCTCCCTTCGTCCCCCCCCTCCCTCCCTCGCTTCTTCGCTCATCCCCCGGCCAGAGCCAAGATGGCGGCGTGGAGCCAGTCCATCCCCCACAGCTGCTACGAGATCGGGCACACTTGGCACCCCCACTGCGGGCGGGCCTTCGTGGACATCACCCAGGGGGCGCTGGCCGAGTCCCTCCGCATCTATGGGACCCTTTACCTGGTAAGAGAGAGACAGAGAGAGCCAAAGGGGAGGGGAAGGGAGGCAAGGGGCAGGCAGATAAAGCAAATCTCTCTCTCTCTGTCTTTCCCCCATCCCTACCTTCTTCTCAGCATCTTTGCAGGTGTGGGGGGGTGATGAGGGCTGGAGGAGTGAGGGGTGTGTGTGACTGGGGGTCCCTGGCACAAGTGGGCAGGGAGGTGGGGCAAGGGTTGTGGCTGGAGCTATGGGGGGTGGTTGGTGGGGATGATGGGGGTTTATTGGATGGGCACCAGAAGGGGAGGGTGGAAGGAGGCAGTGGGGTTTTTGGGGTGGGGTGGGGTGGGGTGGGGCAAGAGGCTGGGTCAGATGGGGCCGAGGGTATCCTGACTGCAGGAGAAGGAGGGGATGCACAGGAGCCCTGGCCCATTGGTTGGAATAGGGTGATTAGCATCTTCCGTCTATAGGTCCTGCATAAATTACTTTGAGGTCCTAAGGCAGTGTTGTCCAAACTTCAGCCCTCCAGATGTTTTGGACCACAATTCCCAGGATTCCAAGCTTGTATTGCCAATGGCAAATGACTGTGGGAATTGTGGTCTGAAACATCTGGAGGGCTGAAGTTTGGACACCACAGTCCTAAAGGTTTATGAATTGATGTCCCAGTGTCTCGTGCTGTCTCTTTTGTCGGTACACACAGACTCACGTATATGTTGCTTCTTCAAGGCTTCAAGAAGGCTGGTAGGCAGGTCAGCTTCCCATCCAGTTGCTAATAAGTCGCCCGTCAGCTTATTTTAGGCAGGGCAGCTTATCCAGAGCAAGGAAAAAAGAAACCTTCAGGGACTGCAATTCCTAGGACTTCATCACACGAAAGCGTGAGAGTTGGCGTTGTTCTTATGCTCTGTCCGGTAATTTCTAAATCTGAGGTGAACCCAATGTGGTTTTTGAGATATGTGAGCTGTTCAAGCCTGGGTTCCATGAGTCCCCTCCACCAAAGAGGCATTTCTACTCTGGCCTGTGGATCCTTGTCTGACACTGTCATGGAAGGTTTCCCAGCCCTTCATGCATTGGATGCCTTTCAGCCCATGTTGGGTCGAAATGCTAGCAAATTATGACTGGCAAGGATTATGGGCAAGAAATGGTGACAAGTCTACCACCCCAAATAGACCTGTGTGCTAATGAGGCAATGTATTAATGTCAGAATTAATTGTAATAATATATATACACTATGAAAGGTTGGTCTGTGTGTATCCCAACTATTTCCTGGACCTTCTGTACCTTTTATAGTTTGAACAGTCTTTGCTGCCAACTAGTCACTCTGTTCTTTTGCCCTTTAGTCAAGGCCTAGCCACACTCCAAATTCCTTTTTATGTACCAGTTCCATTGATAGAATAAGTGTTCCTGGTGTTTCTGCTGCTGTTCTAACTCATATCTTAAAAGAGGGACAGGGAGGGAACACCCCCCCTCCCCAGCAAGTTTCACTGTATAAGATATCCGTGCAGGAATCCAAGACTTTGTTGCTAATTTGGAAAACTGTGTAAGTGAAATAATGTACATTTTTCAGGGCTGGGATATTTGTTTGGTAGCCTTGAGCTTTCAAATGATGATGAAAGCTTTCGCCCTGTGTTCCTGTATGTGTATGCTGTTCAGCTGTGAATTTGCTGTTACCTTGATAGATGTCCAGAGTTCAGATGAGGACTCTCAGTTCTGTTCATTTGTTACTCAAAGCTGTGCACATTTTGGCTTTGAGCGGTCAAAGGAAGACATATTGTGATGCAGCAAAAATGGTTAAAATGAGAGTTGAGAAAAATTGGGAACATGGGAACCTGAATTATACCACATCCAAGTGTTGATCCTGAAGACGTAGGATTCAGTTATTTACTCAGACTGATAACAGGTGTGTGTTCTGCTGTGTTCTACTACTTATATACCTCCCCATACCACTTAAAGTAGTCTCTGGGCACTTTACAGTTTTTAATTACAGTATGCAGGCTACACATTGCCCCCCCCCCAGCAAGCTGGGTGCTCAATTTACAGATCTCAGAAGGATGGAAGGCTGAGTCAGTCATGAGCTGGCTACCTGGGATTGAACCCCAGGTCGTGAGCACAGTTTTACCTGCAGGACAGGCATTTAACCACTGTGCCACAGGTATCTAGGTAACAGGTGTCTAGGTACTGTTTTTATTTGGCTTTTTGTAGACCTAGTCCCATTCCAGGGGTGCCTAAACGTTTTGTAAGGAGGGCCAGATTTGGTGGCTGAGAATGTGTCAGGGGCTGGTTGCTCACCGACCCTGCCACCCCACTGCAAGCCCCACCTACTGACCCATAAGCCCCATCCACTGACCCCTTGGAACTCCACCTGCAGGAAGGAAGGTGGGAACCAAGGGAGGGAGGAAGGTGGAAACCAAGAGAGGAAAGAAGGTGAGGAACAAGGAAGGGAGGGAGGGAGGTGGGGAACAAGGGAGGGAGGGAGGGAGGAAGGAAGGTGGGGACCAAAGGAAGCACAGGGAGCCATGGCCCCCGCAGGGGGCCTGGCCAGGCAGCCGTGGGCCACTCAGAATGGCCTGACGGGCCGGATTTGCCCCCCCCCCCCGGGCCGGACTTTGGGCAAGCCTACATTAGACAAATGAAAGAAGAGTTTTTCCCCCCCATCCCATCCCAACCCCCGAAGTGGCTTGTTGGTACTATAGTAATTCTACTTGAGGTATGTTGCAGTGATCCTGTGCAGTGTTTAATAGAAAAACAAACACCCAGAAATGAAATTGAACAAAAGAACCCCATCTGTACTTAAAATATGCTGAATTTATGGCCTCTCCCCAACTGAAAATTGTTGCTTCCTATTCAGACTTCTTCACAGAGCAGATTTTGAGTGACTGGAATAGGTGCAAGGTTGAGATGACTATTTCACACTTCAGCTGCCTTATTACGCACCCTGCTTTCTCAATTATTAATATGGTGAACCAAAACTGAATACAATATAGGTGGATATGAGGCTCCCAGGATGGATGGGAAATGTTACATGTGTTATATAGAAGATCCCAGGTGTTTCATTCTTGAAATCTCTGCTTAGAAGACTGACTGTGTTGGGAAGACTTTGCTTGAGGACTTGTCTAGTCACTGTCAGTTAGCTTTGTCAGCATTATGTTAGATAATCTGTGGCTTGTGTGTTCTGTATTGTGCTTTTGTAAATTGAATCTGTACGTACATGTTAGTCATAACAACATGGATTAGACAGGTAAAATACATTCACACCTCAGCCTTTGTATACATAGTTGATAGCTTATAGGCATTTAATTACCCTTTAAAGATTAGTTCATATTTACCTTCTGGTCTGAAATAACATGGGCACAAACAGAGTTTATTTGCAGTCTAAAACCTAGTTTGGACTATATGGAAGTTGAGTCATGGCAACTGAAATGTTTCACTACTCATCCAAGCAGTTTCGTTAGTCTGGGCTTGCTGGCTGGCTTGCAGGGGCAGCGGTGGTGGCAACAGTGATGAGGAGGGCTTGGCACTGGTAAGTTTTCTCCCCCCCCCTTGCCACTGCAGCTGGCTTGTGGGGCTGGCAGCGGTGGTGACGGGGGGGGGGAGAAAACTTACGGATGCCGAGCCCTCCTCGCCGCTGCTGTCACATGCTAGCTGCCCTTCCGATGGGTGGGGTGGGGACTTAAGGGGACCCGCCTGGCCAACCATCCTTTGAACTTCCTGCTTGGGTCCTGTGTAGAGGATTGGAAGTTTGAGCTCAAGTGGGAAGTTCAAAATGTGTTTTTTTTTTTTTTTGAATTATTGAAATTTGGAAGCTGCTTTACATGGATTTAATCTGTTGGTCCATTTAGCTCCATACTCTCAACTTTGAGTGGCTTTCCAGTCTTTCAAGCTAGAATTTTTTCTTAGACTTATGTGAAGTTCTGTGGTATTTACTGGTGGTCTTCACCCTAGTCCTAACCAACTAAAACCTTTTGCAGCTTTGGGAAATCCCATGAGATCAGATTTGTACAGGGTGAGTATTATGGTATGTGGTCATGAATCACCTTCTTCATTCAGCATTTTGCCAAAACAGAAGATGTCAGCTGAGTGAAGCATCTTGTCCTGTTGACAAGGTTGGAGACAACTGCTGAGTCAGTTTTCTGTGGCGTGGATTTAAACAGCAGAGCGATGGCTCTCTTGCAGTCATGTAGGTGACCTATGTTTTTCATCAGTGAACCACAACATTTCCTAGAACTTAAGGGAAGGTTTGCTTGGGGAATCGTTATCGTATCCAAGTGGATCTTGTACCTCAAAGTGGAAGCCAGTCTTGTTCATTGGAACTGTGGCTGTTCCAGAGTATTTCTATTTGTGCTTGAATTGGAAAAAACTGGTTGTTCCTTCATTGACATGAGAAACAGAAGACCTGAGATCACTCAGAAAGTTCGGGGTGATGCTTTCAAAGATCTTCTCTTTTTTTCTATGTGTGTTTGCTCAGGCTGAAAATGAGTTAGCAAAGTGAGAGACTCATGTCAGTATATATACCAGCTGCAGGCAGGTAGGCAGTGAGTCTGACCAGTTTTGCAAAAAGCCCTGCTTTCATGACCCATTTTTTGACTTGAAGTGTTAGGTTTTTGTCTTAACTTTTTCATCCTGCTCTCCAGCTGGTTACTTGTCTTTTGAAATGTAAGATGTGTCAGGTGTAGCCACAATTAGTCTAATTTTGAAGGCTGGAGCATGAACAGCTGCTGGTTTGTTTAGACGTTAGAGAAACTGAGAAGGAAGCAGCAGACTGTTCCTACAAATGAAGAGACACCAGAGGTAGGGTCCCCTCTAGATTTGTGTTGGCACAAGTGTTCATTTGCACCTTGCCTGTAAGAGATAGGAAGTGAGATGATACATTTTCAAAATCCAGTGGTACCTCAATTTACAAATTTAATCCCTTCTGAATGCATGCTCTTAAGTCAAACTACTCTTAAGTCAGGGTACCTATCTAAAACATTGAAAAAATAAATTAAAAGTATAAAAAAATTAAAATATATATTTGTAAGTAGAGCAGACCATATATAAAATTTGTAAGGTGGCAGTCAAAACGTCAATAGTTTTCCGCTCTTAAGTCGAATTGCTCTTAAGTCGAGTTGCTCTTAAGTCGGGGTTCCACTGTACAGCAAATACAGTACTGTACTAGAGAATGGTTGAAAGTCATCCCGAGTGCGAACAGCTCCAACTAATGTTTCTGAACCAGAAAATGGACTTTGAACTCTGGCCAGTATGGTTGGTGGGATTCTGCGAGTTTTAGTCCAAACAATTTCCAGGCTATATTTTAAACAAAGCAAATGGCATGTGTAGCAGTATATATGAAATGGCATGCTCTAAGCCAAAATATTTCCAACTTCACATATGAACTGATGATATCTTAACCAGTGTGGACTGGTTCTATAGATAGATAGATAGATAGATAGATAGATAGATAGATAGATAGATAGATAGATAGATAGATACTTTATTATCATTGTACATAGTACAACGAAATTGAATACTATCCCTGGTGCAATTAAAAAAAAAAAAATCATTTAAAAGGAAAAGAGAATTAAAAGCACTCATACACATCCATCACAACTATCACAATCCCCCAAGGTCACACTATTTGGTTACAGCATATAAGATGTCTCTTGGATAGAAGCTGTTTTTTAATCTGTTTGCTCTTGCATTTGTTACCCTGTATCTCTTGCCTGAAGGCAGCAGTACAAACAGACTATGTCCAGGGTGAGATGAATCCTGAAAGATGTTATTTGCCTTTTTAAGGCAATGGGAATTGTATAGCTCTTCCAGAGATGGGAGAGGATGACCGATGATCTTCTGGGCTGTGGTTATGACCCTTTGGAGTGCTTTCCTATCTGTGGGTGTGCAGCTGGAGAACGAAGCATATCCTGTACTTGATGTACAGCTGCAGTGTAAAATGCAGACTTTCTCCAGGAATTGTATGCAAATGACTGGAAATATTATTATTCTTCCTTGGAAACGAAATACTTTTTCTATATAAAATGCCAGAGTAGTGCTTTCCACTAATGGGTCACAGTATAAATGAAATTAATAAATACTGTGCTTTTGAGATAAGGATATTTGTGTTCATTAACCGTAGTCCCAAACTGAACTTTGTTCTCTGGTTAATTAATAAATGAAGGTTGTAAACTGTTGTATGATGAAAGTCAAACGCATGATAGGTGTTTAAGTTTTGAATTTTAAAAGAGTTATTTATGTAGATTTATACAAATTCATTGAAAAATTTCTAAAATTGAAAATAATTCTTTTAAAAATGCAAATATTAAATACTGTAACCAGAAGTTAAGTATGTTAGACCTACAGTTAGGCTCTAAATGGAATCAACCCTTCTACTAAATGAATTGGCTGAATTCATGATACATAGCCATGTCTGGGTAATTTGAAGTTGCACAGGCCATTATAAAATTTGCACCAAGATGGAAGTGTTATCTTATCCTACAAGTGCTGCTCCGTCAAGAGTCAGCTAAACAGTTCACTTTGTGATCAGTTGTGCACGATCCATTATCAATCAGACAAGCGGACAGCCTGGGAGTAGCACTAGTCCAGTGGTTCTCAACCTGTGGGTTCCCAGATGTTCCTGGATTGTAACTCCTGGAAATCTTGGTCAGTTCTGGGAGTTGCAGTCTGGGAACATCTGGGGACTCACAGGTTGAGAACCATTGCACTAGTCCATGGAAACTACTAGGAAGCCTTCTGTAAATATACCTGGTACTGCACTGTTTTCTCTGCACCCACTGATGCTTATATTTGCAATTGTATTTGAAACTTTTATTTGCCATTTTCCACTTTCAGTTCTGTGATCCATTGATACCACTAAGGTTAAAACTTCCATTGAGGGAGTTGGTAGACTGTTAGTTAGGAGCAGTGGTGGGAAGTGGTTTGAATGTATTCCCGTTAGTGTCAAACCTGCTCATAATTAGCTTGTTCAAGCCTGTCTTTCCTTGTGGCATTTGAAATAAACATGGGTGTGTGAGAGAGAGAGTGGAAGGTAAGAATGTAGTATTAGGAACAGCAGTCTTTATAAGGCACCTCCGCTCACTAGTAATGCACAAAGCATATTAGTGAAGTAACATGGAAATGCAAATTTTCTACTCATAGCCCAGTGGTGGAGAACCTTCAGCACCCACAGTCCTTTGTCATTGGCAATACAGGCTTGGAATTCTGGGAGTTGTGGTCCAAAATGTCTGGAATATTGCCATCACTGTCATTGCCTTATGGACTTAGCACATGTAGTATTAGAATTACAATGTGATGGTAGTATCAAGAAACTGCTCCAAGAGTTTCTTGATAATACAAATTTGACCTCTGAGTTCTGCCTGGGAGGAATGCTAGAAATGAGGGGTTTGTGTTTTCCAAAATTCTTTGTTTCTTGGATTTTGAAAGAACCCTTGCTTAAATACACTGCAATACTGTCAAGGCCAAATTTTATCCTCTCAGTATAGGCCAGTGGTGGCGAATATTCGGCGCTCCAGATGTTTTGGACCACAACTCCCATAATTTCAAGCCTGTATTGCCAATGACAAAGGACTGTGAGAGGTGTGGTCCAAAACATCTGGAGTGCCGAAGGTCTGCCACCACTGGTATAAGCAGTCATCTTTAATTACTGATGTGTTTTGTAATTATTCCAATTTACAAAAACTGATAAAGCAATTAACACATTAGGATTGAGGTTCCTTTATTGAAATACATGACATCTGCTGAGAAGTAACTTCATGTTATTGTGCTTTGCTGGGTTCATAAACATGTTTACTAGAATTCAGGAATAAGTTGTGGGTTTGATCTAGTTCTCTGTGGGTGCCACTACCCACTTCTTCCATTCCTTGGCAGCGTCTCAGCCCTCTGAAAATGCTACATAACAGGGGGCCATTAACTGGTGACATGTAGTACAATACAAATCCTAAATCCTGTTCTCTTACTATTTTGATAAAATTGGCATTCATTTTTCTGACTCAACAACAACAACAAACTTTTCTGGAGGAGATACCAATATAAATATTACATATAAAAATATATGTACAGTACTTGCAGCTGAGATGAACAGCTGTGCTTGAGTTTGACTCAACATGGTGTTTATGTGTGTGCACATAAGCAGTGGGCAAATCCTGTTGTATATTTACTCATGCACAAGAAAAATTGTGCCCAGATAGTCTGTAGCCGTAGTGGCAAATCTCTGGTACTCCAGATGTTTTGGACCACAACTCCCAGAATTCTGAGCATAGATTGCCAGTGACAAAGGACTGTGGGAGTTGTGGTCCAAAATATCTGGAGTGCTGAAGGTTTGCTACCACTGCACTATAGACTGTATGCTTGATGTGCGTACAGCACTTTATTAGTTAGCTGCTGCAACACATGTGTTGCACATGTCTAAGTAATCCATTAGAATTATGGCCACCTTGTCAATATCAGTCTCTCCATCTGGGTGTATTGCAGAGTAGGCTGAGCCTTTACTCCTCTGATCTTATCTCAGCCTTCATTGTAGCCTTGTAACACGATTGACAGAGAGTTTACTGTAAGCAAAATGTTTTGTAGAATAAGAACAAGCTATATTTTGAGTGCTAAACTTGCATGCTATAGGAAAAAGTGTTACATCTTCCCTCTCCGGTGTTTCAAGCTCTAAAAATTTTATAGAGAGCATAAATGCATTTGAGGTGGCTTTTATGTCTGCTGCAAAGTTTATTACCCAAAACCAAGCCTCTTTGAAGTTTTGTTTACTGTTCAAACATGTATTTGTATGCATATTATATTTTCTCTCGTCAGTACTTTAGCATGAGAATATCACCTCCCTCTCTTTATATTAGTGGGTTATTCTTCTTGATAGCAGGTTTGAGCTTGGTGATTTTTTTGCTAGAAATACACTTCAATCCTGCCATCCTAAACAGCCCATTTATATAAAGAGAGAGAGATGATATTCTCATACATTAGTACTGATGCATGAGAATACGGGCAGAATTGAGGTGAATTGCTAGCAATAATACTTGAGCTCAATCCTATGAATTTATTCTCACCCTCCCATTCCCATGTAAATTCTGCTGCTTTAAATCCAGTTGTTAATTCCATCTAGAGTAAATCTGTTGATTAAATGGGGCTTGATAAATTAACGTTTTTGTAAGACCCAGTATTTCAGTGGGTCTGCTGTAGCCCATGTAATTAAATGGGGATTGTTTGCAAGTACTGTATTTTTGCCCCATAAGACGCCTTGGGCCATAAGATGCACCTAGGTTTAGAGGTATGCATGTGTGAAAAAAATACAGTGGACTCTTGCATAAGAAGCAGTTTGTTTAACAGAAAATCTGCTTAAAGGAAAAAATTTCCAGAGTTAGGAGGAAATCACTGAACAGTATCACCTATGGGATAAATCCGTACAACAGAAAAAATGGTTGCGATTAATCCATTTTCAATGCATTCCTATGGGAAATTGATACAAAAGAAAAGAAATTAACATAATTTCATTTGGAACGAATTAATTCCTTTATACAAGGTACTACTGTATTTACACATACATACTGCATCTGTCTGGTGGTCTCTGCAGCGAAAGCCATCTGGCTGTCAAAAAGCTAAAGCAGAGGGAGACTCCTCCCCCGCACCCCCACTTTGCTGCCTTTGGCTTGGGCCCTCCCTGAAAGGAGGTGAGTGGCAGGGATGTGACCCACTTCAGTTTGGGGGCACCCACCACAAAGGCAGCAAAGTGAGTGGGCAGGAAGAGCAGACCCAGGGGAAGCGGGAGAGAGAGAGAGAGAGAGAGAGAGAGAGAGAGAGAGAGAGAGAGAGAGAGAGAGAAGGAGGCCATCGCTAGGCTGGGGCAGCCCTTAAGGGCGAGATTGGGTGCTGTGCTGCACTGTGGGCAGCTCTGCCTAGCCCCTCTTGACCACGCCTGGGCAAGGAAGAGCCATGGAGGAGGACGATGTTGGGCCGTGCAGGCGTTGTCGCCGTCACTCCAGCAGCCGCAGCAACCCCGAGCGGTCGCCCAGCTCCGAGAGAGACAGAGAGAGAGAGAGAGAGAGAGAGAGAGAGAGAGAGAGAGAAGGAGGCAGCCGGTCCATCTCAGCCCTTAGGGGTGAGATGGGGTGCTGTGCTGCGGGCAGCTCTGCCTGGCCCCTCCCCTTTGTGCCCAGGCAAGGAAGAGTCATGGCGGAGGAGAAGGTCCCACCGGGCCCCACATGCAGCAGCGCCTTTGCTCCAGTGGCTGCAGTACCTTCAAACAGTCGCCCAGCCAAGCAGCACGCTTCGACCGGCTGCTGGAGCTGTATTCAGTGCACACCACTGTCTTACCTGGCTGTGCTGTGCGACCCACCTCCTTTTGGAGTGGACCCAAGCCAAGGCAGCAAAGCGAGGGAGCAGGAGGGAGAAGCCAGAGGGAGGCAAGGATGGTGGTGGTGTTGATTGCGGCTTGGCTTGCTCACTCGGTCTGGGTGCTGTTCGGCTCAAAGTAGCAAGGCACGCTTCCCAAAAGGACTCCTGGAGACTGCTGCCCCAGAGACCTCCTCCCCGGCAGGGCTGTGTTCGCCCCATAAGACGCACAGACATTTCCCCTTCCTTTTGAGGGGGGGGAGTGCATCTTATAGGGCGAAAAATATGGTATATAAATGCCTGCCTTTGAGGGCATCTGCAGAAACAATCCTGGCGAGTGTGCAATGTCTATTAATAATATTTATGGATTGTTGTCGTGATTGTTTTCTGTAACATGTGCACATTTAAATAAATGCTAAGTTTATGATACTAAGTGAAGGCACTTAACACTTGCCAGCAGATACACATAATTACAGTGTTAAAAAGTTAGTTTGCTCTTTTTAATCCATTAGATCTTTGGAATTTGTAGCCAAAGCTGATTGAAATTTCATCTCCCAGAACTCTATTGAAAAGGGCTGTTTGCATAAAAGGAGTTGCACAGAGCGTTTTTGCGTGCGTCTGAGCAAGCAACTGGAACAAAAAGGGAGTTGTGTGGCCATTACAAAATACAAATGCATGATTAGTATCTAGGTGAGCAAACCACTGTGTCCTAGACCTGAGGCTGGTTTATGTGATTGCCTCGTTATATCAGTACAAGAGGCTTCTGATCTTATCAGGAGTTTCAAGATGATGCCTTGGTTTGGAGCATAAAATCAAAACGTAATCCTTGGCTGAAAGCCTCTTGGCCGGGATCTGCCTGCACGGTGGGAATGGCATCAGGGACAGTGGCAGATTACTGCTGATTAAAGGCTTCCTTTTGCGATTTCTGCATACGTGTGACTTTCTTGCATTGGGTCTGCCTTGTGCTCCGCCTGGAATCACAAAAAGAAGCCCATGACATCATTCCCTTTGTGCACACAGAGCTGCACAATAGGATTTTATACGTTGTCTGATTTCAAGCAAGTGGTTAACCTTTCCATTCCCCCCCCCCTCATTTTATCCTGCTGTAATCCAGGAGCAGATTACACTGTCTGCACATGCATGTTTCTTTTAATGCTTATCCCATTCTCACTACCGTGCTTAGCTCGCAGCATTTTGTCATAAATAGGAGAGAAGATTCTGAGCTCATTGAATGAATGGGAGGGTAAAAATTTAATAAATAAGCCAACTTGAACGGACATGTCTCTTTCAGATTGCTGCCATTCTGCGAAAGCGAAAACTTGACTATTATTTGCGCAAACTGCTTCCAGAAATCCTGCAATCAACATCCTTTCTCACAGCAAATGGAAGTCTGTACATTGCATTTTTCTGCATTTTAAGGTTGGTTAACTACATTCTACATGTTTGTCAAAAACAGAGGATAGCAATGTATTCTGCTTCTTAATTGATGTTTGAAATTTATTGCTCCGTTTGACTTTGAAATGCACTAGCCTCAAAAAGTAACTGCAACTTTCTGTTTTTATTTGCTACTCCATCCTTTTCCCCTAGTCCCCTAAGGCAGTGCTCCCCAACCTTTTTGTCCCCACGGACCGGTAAATGTTTGATGATTTTTCCGTGGCCCGGGGCTGGGGGTGGGGAGGGGGAGATGGGGGATTCGGGCAGGGGGCAGGGGAGGGTGTTGGGGGGCGGGGGGATGGGGGAGGGAGGAGTGGGAGTAGGGGGCTTGTGTGCCTTGCGGGGGGCCACGGGAGCGGCGGCGGCGGCGCGCGCCGGCTTTGCTTCCCCAGCGCGCACGGGCGGGGTGGGGAGCCCGGGGTTCCTGGGCGGGCAGGCCCCGTCACTACTTTCTCCTCCATCCTTTTCGTCGGCGGCCGTGGTGGCCACGGCAGCCACCCAGGTTCGGCCGCCGCCCGCCGCCGCCCGCCTTGGTGGGGCGCCCCTGTGCCGCCGCCAGCGGCGCTTTCGGGCGGTCCCAAACATCCTTGCCTCTGGCTTCGGGCAGGCGAGCAGAAGGGGGAGGGAGGGAGGCCGGTGGGGGGGTGGCGTCTCTGTGCCGGCTGGATGGCCAGCGGCACACTCCCGGTTGGGGGCTTGGGGGCCCCGGCCTCTCTCTCTCTCTCTCTCTCTCTCTCTCTCTCTCTCTGTGGGGGGGGGGATGCTCCTTCCTTCCTTCTCCCTCTCCCTGCGGTGGCGGCGGCGGCGGTGTTTGCCTCTCCCCTCCTCTCCTCTCCTCTCCTCCAGCTTCCTCGTCCCTCATTCCTCCGCGCGCCCCCTCCTCCCGCCCGGCCCCGCGCGCCCTCCAGCCTTCTTCTTCCATTGGCTGCCCGTGGGAGAGAAGAGGAGGAGGAGGAGGCGGCGGCGGGGAGAGCGCCGCCGCCAACCGTCTGCTGCTGCTGCCGGTGGAGGGCGAGGAGGAGGAGGGCGGAGGAGGAGGAGGACGCGCCGCCGCCGCCGTGGCTGCTGCTGCTGCTGCTGGTGGTGGTGGTGGAGGGCGAGGAGGAGGAGGGCGGAGGAGGAGGAGGATGCGCCGCCGCCGGCGGCGGCGGCGGGCAGAGGAGGGAGGCAAAGGCAAAGGCGGTGGCGGCGGCTCCTCCTGCGCTCCTCCAGCCTTCCTCCTCCACCGGCCGCCCGCGGGAGAGAAGAGGAGGAGGAGGAGGGCGACGGAGGAAAAGGGGAGGAGCCTCCCCGGCCTCCCCAGGCGGCCCGGTGCCGACCGGTCCACGGACCGGCACCGGTCCGCGGCCCGGGGGTTGGGGACCACCGCCCCAAGGCATATTTGCTGAGGTTGAGCAGTGTATTGTTTGCATCACTAGAAGGCAGAGAAAAGCTGTTTCCTATTTGGTAGCTAAAAAGTGCTTGCTAGCTTTCAATCAAGGGGATCCTGTGGAACAGTGTAAACAAGCCCTGTTTTTTTTTTTAATGAACTGGGAAATACCTTTTAGCTCTTTCATTTGCTCACATCAGAAATACAATCTTCTATCTGTTAAGTATTTTGTTTTTCCCTCCAGAGAGCATTGTGAGCTTGAAAAGCTTTTCTGCAAAAGTCTGAATTGCTTTTCCTTTAGCACTTTGGCTCATTAGTTGTTAAGGTATGATGAAGAACAGGGTATAGTGCAGTTGTTCTGCTTATCTCTTCTCTTTCATGGATTAAGAGATCTTATGTAACCACCTAATTGTGGACCTCTCAAAATGCTCTTCAGGGATGGGATGTAGCTCAGTGATCAAGCATATGGTTTAATTGTAGAAAGTTTAAACTTTGATCTTTAACACATCTGTGAAGGACAGGAAGAACTCTTGTTCTCAATTTTTCTCCCTGTTGCCAATGAATTTAGGAGGGGCTGGTCCTTTGGCAGGCCCCGAGGAGATAAAATTGGTCCCTAGGCCTGCTGGAATTGTCCTTTCATGTTCAAGATCAGTACAGTCACCCCCCGCCATTTTGCGGTTCAGGTACTGCGGTCCCACTACATCGCGGAATCGCAGTACCTGCACCTCGGGGGCATGCGGGGGGGTGGCGGAGGGTGATCGGGTCGCTCCGTGCCACCCTCCGTGCTCCTCAGAGAAGCCTCGGGGGCGTGTGGGGGGCAGTGGGGGGTGATCAGGTCCCTCCGCACCGCTCCCTGCGCTCCTCAGAGAAGCCTCAGGGGTGCGCGGGGGGCGATCGGGTTGCTCCGTGCCACCCCCGCACTCCTCCGAGAAGTCTTGGGCGGTGCGGTGCAGCGGCGGCGGGAGGTCAGATCCCACAACACCGCCTGCGCACGCCTCCCTAAGACTTCTTGGACAGGCGCGCGATCGCCCCCCGCCCCCAGGCCTCTCCCCACCCACTTCCTCATATCATGGATTTTCAAGCATCGCGGGTGGGGTGGGTCCCTAACCCCCGCAATCAGCGGGGGGTTACTGTAATACCCACCTCGAGTCCCCAAATGTTCTCGGACTAAAACTCCTAGAAGACGTTACCACTAGCTATGCTGGCCAGGATTTCTGGGAGTTGTAATCCGAGAATGTCTGGGGCCCCAAGGTTGGGAACCAGTGTTCTAGAGCTTAGATGGAAATGGAAGATGTTTAATTCAGGAAAATGTGTCAGGAGTTGGGGCACTGCTCAGGCGATGATTGATTTTTCCTCTTTAGTGCCAAGGGCTCTTGCTTTTCCAGCTGAATAAGTGAATCTGGGGAAAATTCTTGGAAACTGGCTTCTGATGAATGGAGGAACTTGCAGCATACAGCAGGCTTTTCACTGTTCCTCCTGGAAGAAACATCAGTGCTGTCTCATATAGGAAATCTTTGTAAAAAAAAAAGTCCAGAATAAGTGCCAAGCCTTCAAATATTTTTAAAAGTTGGTTTGTTATGAATCCCTGTTAGTAATTTGTGATTTATAAGTGGGGAGCACTAATTATTATTTTCGTTCCTCAGTTGGTTGTTTATATGGAGAACTCTTTCTAATACTAACCTGCCAGGTAGGTGGCAGGAAAGCTGAACTGGAGGAGTGCTACTCTAAAAAAGAAAACAAAAAAGTGCAGAACAATTTATTTTTACAAAATCCAATTCATTCACACTAGTTTCACTTATTTATTGGTTTTTAGATGCCCTAAGCACATCTGATCCCGCCTGATTTCGAACGCTAAGCAGGGTCAGACCTGGTTAGTACTTGGATGGGAGACCACCAGGGAAAATCTTATATTTCTTATATCTTATATTTCTTATATTTCCTTTTATATCGAGAGCATATTTTACCAAAACAAATTCTGGGTGTGTCCAACCACACTTGGCCAATAAAAATATTCTGATTCTGAATACCAGGTGCTGTAGGCGCCTGGAGTAGGAACTGGCAAACCACTCCAGTATTCCTGCCAAGAAAACTCCATGGACAATGGGGTCACGAAGATTCGGTCACAAATGTAACAACACAACACACACATAACCAAACAGGGTGCTTACAAATTTAGTCTTAGCTACTGAATGCTTCACTCAGTTGAAGTAGTTTGCAGTTGAGAGAAAGGGAATATCATTGTTATGGCACAGACATCTGGCATATAGTGCTGCAGGTTGTTGTTTATATCTCATGAGAAGGATTATAAGGGTTTTTAGAATGCAATGTTGATATTCTGAGAAATTGTTGAGGAGGTTTATGTATTCCATAATTTTACTAGTTATTTTACTGTTCAAACCAGTGTGTCCTAAATGAACCCTTTTTATTACGTGCCAGTTTTAAATGTTCATTGGTATTTTAACGTTTTAAATGTTCATTGGTATTTTAATGTTTTAATTGTTTGATTGTTTATTTTAATTTTGTATGTATGTATGTATGTATGTATGTATGTATGTATGTATGTATGTATGTATGTATGAATGAATGAATGAATGAATGAATGAATGAATAAATAAATAAATGGGCTCCTTCCCTAGACTGAACTGATTCTGGTCCAATAAGTCTTGTGCTATATGAAGGAAGACAGAGCAATTTATGTTGCTCACTCTTCTATCCTGCAGCCTAGGACACTGTTCTAAAGTGTGCCTCAGCCCTTGGGTGCAGATTTTTGAGAGAGGCAGGGCTTCTAAGGGAAAAGGATACCCTCCAATACTTAAGTTGTCATTTACTCATGGTAATGCTGAATTCAACCCATAGTATTTGATCAAAATAATTCTTTATGTGAAGTCAATGCTTGGTTTTGCCTCAGTACAGAAAATACATTCTATATTTTAATTTTTTTCAGGAGAATCCTGGGAAAATTCTATTTTTGGACTCCTGGGTTTGGTGCTGCTCTACCAGCTTCTTACGTGGCTATTCTTATTGAAAGGAAGAGCAGGTATGTGTTTTATATCCTTTGCTGTGGGTGAGAGTCTATCTTACTAGAGCAGCAGCTCCCAACCTTTTGGGTGCCAGGGAAAGGGTTAGGTGTTTGTGTTTGCGTGCATACATGTGCACAATGCCCTACCCACTCAGGTACCATCATGGCATCATCAACATTAGCAAGTGCAGAGTGATGCACGTTGGGGCAAAAAACCCAAATTACATTTATAAACTGATGGGGTCTGAAATCTCTGCAACAAACCAGAAAAGGGACCTTGGTGTCCTGGTGGACAGCTCAATGAAGATGTTGACCCAGTGTGCCACAGCAGTGAAAAAAGCAAACTCAATGCTAGGGATCATTAGGAAGGGTATAGAAAATAAGTTGATGGTGAGGCCCCATCTGGAGTATTGTGTCTAGTTTTGCTCACCATACCTCCAGAAGGATATTATGGAAATGGAAAAAGTTCAGAGTAGGGCAACCAGAATGATTAGGGGACTGGAACACCTTCCTTACCATCTGAGGGTACAACAAGTGGGCCTCTTCACTCTTGAGCGTTGGCGCCTAAGAAGTGACCTGATTGAAATTTATAAAATCATATACGGTTTGGACAAAGCAGATCAGGAAAAATTGTTTTCCCTATCACACAATCTAGAACTAGGGGGCACTCCATGAAACTTTGGGTGCTAGATCTCAAACAAATAGGAGAAAGTACTTTTTCACCCAGAGGATCACTGGTCTCTGGAACTCCCTGCCAAAAGAAGTGCTGACAGCTGTCAGCCTTGACAGCTTTAAGAAAGGATTGGACAAGTTCATAGAGAACAAGGGTATCAAAGGCTCTCATTATGGATGCCTAAGGACAACCTCCGGGCTGGAGAGATAGGCAGGGTATCTCTCCATGCCATTTGCAGGGAATCATAAGCAGGGGAAGACATCTGCTTGGCAATACCCTGAAGCAAATGGTGAGCCACTGTGTGAGACAGAATGCTGGACTGGATGAGTTGTGGCCTATTCCAGCAAGGCTGTTCTTATGTTCTTATTAGAGATGGGCATGAAATAAATTTTTATTTGTTTCATTATTCGTTTTGTTACATAACAAAACAAATAACGAACTGCCCCCTCAAAGGAAAATGAAACAAAACAAAAAATTGTTTTGTTTGTTTTGTTTTTCATTCCCCTGCTGCTGCCACCCACCAGCCCCGGCAGAGGGGGCTTCCAAAGCAGCAGTACCGATCAGCTGTCACGTGGATGGTGCTTGTTTTTTAAAAAAGCGCCCTCAGCCGGCCGCGCTACAGCTTGGGGCTCAGCAAAAATAAAATGAAATAAAATAAAAGTCCCGCCTTTCTCCCCACCCAATTGGGATTTTTAAACTCTTTTCATTTTTTATTTTTTGCTGAGCCCCAAGCGCCGATCAGCTGTAGCGTGGGCTTTTAAAACTTTTAAAGCGATTTTAAAACCTTTTTTTGCCAGCTCCATCCTGTGCTACAGCTGATCGGTGCTTGGAGCTCAGAACTCAGCCAAAACCAAAAAAACCAAAAATCCCTCCACCTGACGGGGTGGGGGGAAAAGGAGGGATTTTTTATTTTTTGAAGAGCATTTTTAGTCCTTTATAGGCTGAGGATCAGAACTTGTCCACAGAATGGGGATCCCTGTATTAGAGGATGCTGAGACACCCCCATGTATAACACAACCCCCCTTCCAATCCAGAAAAACAGTTTTGTAACTACACAGTTCTCTCCTCGGCTTACTTCTGTGTATAAGATGATCCTCAATTTTTAGTTTTATGAAATTTAGACAAAAATATAGTCTTAAAGACAGAAAAATACTGTATATTAAGAATTTGCAGTGAGGATCTGTACATTGTATGTCTATTGAGCTTGTGGTGGCAGTTACAACTACAAAAAAATTAACACCATATAAATCTTTGATAGCTAGTGCTTCCAAAGGTATGGTATTTTCTATAGCTTCTGTTCCGGTTTCACTGGACCCTTTGCAATGACAATCTGGAAGCCTTCATAGGTTCATGCTTGTCCTTCATTTTCTGTCTACCTTTTCCCTTAAGCTCCCTGTGCTCGTCTTGGTTAAGTTTGAATCTCTGCTTCTCAAATGGGGAAGGGCTAGTGCATATACTATGCATATCCTTTGGTATTATCCCATAGCATTACAGTGGTCCCCCGCCCTTTCGCGGTTCATATACTACGGTCCCTCTACATCAGGGGTCCCCAACCTAAGGCCCAGGGGCCGGATGCGGCCCCCCATGGTCCTGAATCCGGCCCCTGGGACCAATTGCAACCCCCCCACCTACCCCCTGTTTTGTGAGCAAGCAAGCCTCCGCAGCTGCTTTTGGACTGTGATCCGGCCCCCAGTGGTATCTGGGTGGTGGTGGACCGGCCCGCTGTTTGAAAACTTTGAGGACCCCTGCTCTACATCGTGGGACCGCAGTATATTAAAAAAGAACCCCTGGGGTAAGGGGCAAAGGCCTGCTTCAGGCCTCCCATACTTACCCCAGGATTGGGGCTGTCCCGAACAGGCCTGCGAGGCCTTCTGGTGGCCCCAAAAGGGCCTCCCTGTGAACCAGAAGTCACTTCCAGTTTGCAGGGAGGCCCTTTTTGGGGTCTCCAGAAGGCCTGGGTAGGCCCTCGCAGGCCTGTTTGAGGCAGTGCCAGGCTGAGGGTAAGTACAAGGGCCCCAGTTAGGCCCCCCAGGCCCCACCCGACCTGCATCCGCATATAGCGGATTTTCAATTATTGCGGGTCGGGTTGGGTCCCTAACCCCACGATAGGCAGGGAGTCACTGTACAATGAAACAGCAGTTTGTATGTCTGTCATAGGAGTCAGAGAAGGTCAGTTGTGTAGATGCTGCATGTATATCTCTCAGACAGTTTATCCACATTATATTCTCAACATTGGTTTGATACCAGCAGCTAAACTCATATGGCTCAGTTTTACAAGTGGCTGGGACTGCAATTAGAATTCTCAGTGGGAGAGCTCCAATATACTTCCATGAATGTGAGAATTCTAATTTGTCAGTAAGCAGCACCTTCCCGGGTTCTTGAGGATAGAGCTATGCCGTTATAAATGGTGTCAAATTCCTAAAACTGTGATGTTGATAACTCTTGTCTTCTGAGGACCACTGGCTGTGAGTGAGTTACAGAAGGAAGGTCGTGTCATTTTCCAGATGCGTCATGTGCCCAGCTTTCATAGAGCCACTTTGTTATAATTGAGTGAAGTGCTTTGGAGTCACTTTCCATGGATGGCATCCTGCTTGTGGCCATCATCACGCGAGCACAGTAACAATGCTTCCTTGTCTGTTTGGGTGTTCTTGACTTGGCACAGTCAACCAAGCAACTATAAAATTGAAAAGTTGCCCTACTGCTCTTCTTCGCCTGAGTTTCCCCTGCATGATTTCCACCCACTTCTTGCCCAAATAGTCATATACCACTCTTGGGAATCCTTTGCCAGAAAAAAATTGAGTAACGCTGAACGAGCTTGTGCAGAATCTGTGCGGAGCTGCCGAGAAATCCTTGTCTGAGGGATTCAGGAGAACCAAAGGGAACCGTTCTTGATGCAGCATGGAGTTAAATTATGGGATTCACTTTTGCATCATACCGTGATCACTACCAACTGACATAGTTTTCCTAGGTCATGAAGTTGGGTCAGAATTAGACAAAATCATGGAGAATAGAGAGGGGCCCTAATTGAGTAGAAGAGCACAAGTTTTGCATGGAATAGTTCCAAGATTTATTTCCAGGTGGGGCTACGAAGGAATTCTGTCTGGTACCTTGCCACTCGTTTTTGACAGTACTGCTCTAGGTGGACCAAGCGATTCACTCAGTTGCCACAGTGTGTAAGGTTTACAGTGCCTAGCGCTCCTGCTGGCCGGTTTCTACCTCTAGGCTTAGAAGCAGCATGTGCCTAAATTCCAGTTGTTAGCAAAACAACAGCAGACCGTTGCCTTCAAATCATGCTTGTGGGCTTTCATCTTGAGACATCTTATTGTGAGAAACAGGGTGCTGGGAGTGGGTAGGCCTTTAGTCTTCTCCAGTGCAGCTTTTCCCTAGGTTCTTCTTAGTTAGCATTCGGATTTACATTCATTCTTGAGTTTAAAAGCTTGATGCTTTTCTTTAAAGAAAAGGTTTGTATGATCAGTAATTCTGAATAATTCAGACTCTTTTACAGAAAGTGGAGGCAAGAGATTGTTGTGATGTATTTTTAAAAATGGCAAGATGGTGAACATGTTCAAAATAGTGTTAAGCTTATTTGATTACAGCCTTAGTGATGATCAGTACGCTTACATCTGCATTAGACCGGAGTTCCCACTTCCGATGGAGTTAGAAGGAATCACTTAGTACACTTCGGTGTTAAATGACACCTACCCCACTGGCTTTCTTTTTGTAATGCTGTAGATTGGGAGGCCTCATGGAGGATCTTTTTTAAGAGCCATGACTTTTTATTCAAGTCCTTAAATAAAGGCCATGCCTACTTTGCTGCCATGATGTGGTCCCGAAGGCTGCCTGCCCATATATGCCACTGGCCCGGAGATTCTGGCAGTGCCCGTCATCTCTGCCTCCTCCTGCTCTGTTTGACCTCAGCACGTATCTGAGGCATCTGCCTGCCCTTCTCCAGTCCCCTGCTTCTCCCGAGTCTCTTAAAAGATGTCCTCAGGAATGAAGCCCTTCCTTTCCCCTCCTGCTGTGTTCATCTTGTTCTCAGTCATGGTTGCTCTTTACAACTAAAGGAGTTACTAGAGAGGGCAAAAGGGATTAGGAAGAACAGGTGCAGTATTCACGAACTGCTGTTAGGGCCCTTGAATGGAAATAGGCTTGGCAAGATACTGGCACACAGAGAGCGCAAGAATTAGAGAAGGAAACGGGAAGGCTGTCGATCCTCCATCTTGCCCACCCCACCTACATCCTTGTATTCATGCTTTATTGGTCTGCACCATTTGGCTCTCGAAATACATGCATATAAGTAAGGGGTTCATGCAGAATTTGCTATGAGACCAACTTCTGGGAGATCCGTACTGCCACATTCTTTCAGAGTGAAAGGAAGCTGCACCATATTACAGATTCTTTTTGTCCCATCACCTGGAGAGAACAGGTTAGCTGCTACCCCGAAGTGACCAGATGCAGGGGAGTGGTATCAGGAGACGGATATCTAGTCTTGTGCGTTCCCAGATACATTTGGTGGGGCCACTGTGAGCTACAGGAAGCTGGACTAGACGAGCCTTTGTCCTGATCTAGCACGGCTCTTCTTATGTTCTTACAACCCTTGAGCGGGGACTTTGAGTTCCTGTGCTGTCTTCAGCCCACACAAACAAACCTATGCTCCTGCTCAGAATGAGTGTCTATATATGCTGCCACAGAGGGTGGTGGAGGTTTCTTTGGAGGTTTTAAAGCAGAGGCTGGATGGACATCTGTTAGGAGTACTGTGATAGGGGTTCCTGCATGGCAGGGGGGTTGGACTGGATGGCCCTCGAGGTCTCTTCCATCTCTATGATTCTGTGATTCTAACGAAAGAGTGTCCCGGCTTGTTTCTGCAAGTGTCTGTCTCTGTGACTGTAGTAGTAGTAGTAGTAGTAGTAGTAGTAGTTGTTGTTGTTGTTGTTGTTGTTTGATTTCTATACTGCCCCATAATGATAGAGCATTCTCTGGTCAGTCTACAACATGATTATGCAAGGATCACTTCCCCCTATGCCCAGCGAGCTGGGTATTCATTTTACTGACCTTGGAAGGATGAACCTTTGAGTCAACCTTAAGCCAGCTACCTGAAACCATCAAGATTGAACTTAGGTTGTGAGCAGAGTCTTGACTGCAGTGCTGCAGTTTAACCACTGACCACAAGGTTAACTTCTGCCTCACTCCCCTCACATGGCTTTCTGGAGTTCATTGGACAAAGAGAAACGTCTAAATTAGTTTATGACGTCCCTTCCCCATTTGCAGTTCAACTATTTCTGGTGTAGGAGATCTATTTTACTTTTTATATAAAGCAGATAGACTATATTTGTTGGCAGTCTTCAAATATGCAGCAAGGTTTATGCCCTTAATGTTTGGCAATTCAACGTGTTTTACCTGGAGTCTAGTCAGAAAAAATGGTCATGATTAGGAATTACAGTAACCCCCCGCAGATCGCGGGGGTCAGGGACCCACCCCACCCGCGATGCATGAAAATCCGCGATATGCGGAAGCGGGTTGGGTGGGGCCTGGGGGCGGGGTGGTGGTGATCGCATGCCTGTCCGAGAAGTCTTGGGGCGGTGCACACAGGTGGTGTTGCAGGATCTGACCTCCTGCCACCGCCCCGCCCGCACCGCCCGAGACTTCTCGTACAGGGCCGTCTCCATGGAAATGCATTGGCTCAATGCATTTCAATGGAGAAAATTTTCCCCATTGGAATACATTGGCTCAATGCATCCCATTGGGGAAAATTTCTCCATTGAAATGCTCGGAGGAGCGTGATCACCCCCCACTGCCCCCGCAGCCCCGAGGCTTCTCGGAGGAGCGCGGAGGGGGCGGCGCAGAGCGACCCGATCGCCCCCCACACAGCCCGAGGCTTCTCAGAGGAGCGCAGGGGGCGGCGCAGAGCGACCTGACCCCCCCGCGTCTCCGAGGTGCAGGTAGTGCGATCCCACGATGTAGTGGGACCGCAGTACCTGAACCGTGAAATGGTGGGGGGGGGTGACTGTACTCCGTTTTCAATGCATTCCTATGGGAAATTTGTATAAAGGAAAATTTGCTTAACAGAATTCCATTTGGAACGAATTAATTCCTTTATACAAGGTACCACTGTATATAGAAAGGCTGCAGTTGAGTGGACAATGCCCATCAAGATTTATGGTCATACCTCGTCATTTCAGTGGTTTCTCTTTGTCTGTTAATTGTGCTTTTCCTGCCTTTCCCCAATACTTGTTTTCTTTCCCCAGTTCTGGATCCATGGATTACTTCTTTATTTTTCATATGTATTTCTACTTTCCTGTGCATCTAAGCAACCTGCCTGACTGTACTTTTGTTAAAAGGCATAAATAGGCTACAGTTAACAAGAACTTCAACAAATGACTGATCATCTACTGTTAAAAGTTTGTTCAAAGCCAGTTGGTAGGAAAATTACATCAGCTGCTGAAACTAATTATTGAAGAGGACATTGCTCCTGTTTCTCCCTGTTTTCTAATAGTTGAAACCTATTTAACATTTTACTATCTGTGACTTCTTTCCAGATGATGAGTTGATAGAGTGTCTTATAGCTGCAAATGGCATTCTTGTTTTATTCCAGGCATAGAATTGGGACGGCTGTTTGCAACTCTGCCAAGGACATTTTGAACTTCATTTTATTTCACGTCTAAAACTTAGTGGGAGAAAAAGTAGTTGCTTGGCACAATTATTCTTGACGTTAAGAATGAGCTGAAGCTTGGCAGCAGATATTCTTCTAAGAAACATTAAAATAACAGGATCAGTTAGCACCTCTTCCCTTCCCTTCTAAATGGTTTAAGTTTGGGGATGGCATCGTATAAGATGGATGAAAATTGGGAGGCTGCGTATAATTAACTTTCAGTTAGCAACTCCATATGACAGACCAGTTTATGTCAAGCATTTATTTTGGGATGCACTCCTTACCAGATGTTCATCTTCACTGTCCCCTACTTCTGGGATCAGAAGCTGTGATTATAACTTGAGGGAGGGGGAAGCACAATGTTTTCCCCCACCATAGTTTAGTTCGATCAGGGTAACGTGGAACAAGTGTTAAATGTGTGGGGAGGCTACTTATGGTGTAATGTTACCATTCACTTTATTGTTTCTCCACTGTGGTACTGATCACTATGGAAAATAGATATGCAAAATCTGTTCCCATTTCCAGAGGTGGGCTAGAAATTATAATTTTGTAAGGTGAAATGAGATTTACCCCCTCCCACTTCAGAGTGGCTTGCAACGACATACAGGTACTTATATATGAATCCATGAATGGGTTGGAGCTCATTCTGAGAAAATAGTTTCGTAAGCAACCCCCACCCCACCAGCCAGGCAGCCACCGACATGTCTGATTTCATCAGGGTTCTTCTACCATGTTAGCTGACAAACCTGGGCATCCTTTCTTTTGGGGGCGTAGATAACTGCCACAACTAAATTTGTTTTTGCAACCCTCTAGGACAGGGGTCCTCAACCTAAGGCCCAGGGGCCGGATGTAGCCCCCAGGGACCTGAATCCGGCCCCCGGGACCAATTGCTGACTCCCCCACCTACCCCCCTGCTTCGCGAGCAAGCCAGCCTCCGCAGCTGCTTCTATTGCTGAGGCAGTTCAAGGCGGTAGGCTATGTTGCTTCCCCCACTCCCTCTACCCACCGCCCAGATGATCAGCATGCTGGCTAGTGGGGCAGTTCAAAGTGGGAGGGCCATGGCAAGGTCCTGCGCTCCCCCCACACACCGCCCAGATGGTCGGGGCATCGACTGCAGCCGAGCAGGGCAATTTAAAATGGGAGGGCTGTGGCAAGGTCTCCCACTCCCTCCATGGCCCCAAGCCCCTGCCCCTGCTCTTCCTCCACCCTGCCCACCTGCCTTCTTTGTGTGGCCTCCACCTGTGTAATTGTGGTTGTGAGGAAGGAAGGGGGCAGGCAGAGGCAGCACCAGCCAGCCTTCCGAGCAGGAGCAGCCATGGCAGTGGACCGACGGAGGGATGGACGGCGGGTGACTGAGGGGGAAACAGAGCTACTTCCCACCCACCCTGCCCCCTCCGAGCTGCTGCCTTGCTCCGTTGAGCAAGGGAGGGGAGGAGGGAGCCCAGCCATGGCCAGAGGTGGAGGCCGCAGCTACCACCGTGTTAGAGATCAACTAGGAGGAGGAGGAGGAGGAGGTGGCAGAGAAAGAAGAGAGGAAAAGGGAAGGCCAACAGTGGCCTGGGCCTGGTTCCTGGAAGGCTGGAGGGGCTGCATTTGTCTCTGGTTGGTGACAGGCAGGCCAGCAAGCCAACTGAGTGACACAGCCTGGCTGGGCTCAGCCAGTGAATGGGCTGCAGGTGGCTGTGGACAGGCCTTCCTGCCTCCCCTCCCTCATTCCCAGCCCTTCCTCTCTCCCTCCCTCATTTGCCACTCACCAAGTCTGGCCGGGCTGGGCCAGGCCAAGAGAGGAGGCAGCTTTCCCTCTGGGGTGCAGTGAGGGCATGATGGCTAGGGCGCACAGCTGGATCTGTGTGCAGTGCCGCCAGTCTTTCCGCCATTGCCGCGGCTGCTGCTCCTCATCCTGAGTGGCCGCCTAGAAGGTGATGAGGGGCCTGAGTTTGCCTGGGCTGCTGCCTCCTTCCCAACGCAATGAAGGAAGGAAGGAGAGCTGCTCCCGCCGCTGCCACTGTAGGAGGAGGAGGAGGAGGAGGAGGAGGAGGAGGAGGAAGAGGCGCAGCAGAGGGATCCCAGCGGCAGCACCTCAGGGCGGAGATCTGGAGCAGGAGGCATTGCTGGGGCCCCAGAGACACACTGATCATGGGCTGATTGTGTGTGTGTGTGTGTGTGGGGGTTCTAACTACTTGCTCCTCCCCCTTTTTCTGTCAGCCTTGGTTTTTTTTGGGGGGGGAGACTGTGGTCTGGCCCCCAGTGGTGTCTGGGGGTGGTGAACCGGCCTGCTGTTTAAAAACTTTGAGGACCCCTGCTCTAGGACATTTCTCTGTTTGTGGTCTTGAATGAACGTTTGACATGGTATTCAATGAAATCTGGTACCGGAGAAGCAGGAGTCCTCTTGTCTAGCACAACAGCATCTAGGGACATTCCTAAGTTGGTTGTCTCTCGGGTGATTCATTAACAGTATGGGGAGCTAACTGTTGAAGCCAAATCCTTACGGGTTGTGCCAGATAAATGCAGCTGTCTTCAGCCTTAGCAGAGAGGTAGCTGTAGTCTGCTGGAGTAAAAATGTTAAATGTTGTGAAAATATTTTTAAAAATTGTTTCTGATGTTGATTTCAATTTTGATTAATCTTTGTGTTCGTACAGGATTTTAAAACTTTTATCATTGTGCAGTTTTGCAAGCTGCCTTGCATCCCTTGTGGGGAGAAAGACTGTATATAAATCATATTTAAAAATACATAAGTAAAATAGCAGAGACTTGTGCCACTTTAAAGAGTAGTGAATCTTATTTGATCAGCTTTTGTGGACTGCAACCTATTTTACCTGACACTTACTGATTTGCATCTGCAGTGGATGAAAACTCATGCCAAATAGCACTTGCTATTTTTCCAGATGCCACAAAAACTATTTTTTAAAAAAATTCTCAGCTGGAATGTCTTAGAATTAGGAGTGCTTGGATATGTCCATGTTATTTCTCATCAGCTGTGGAAAGGGATGTGAGATTTAGGAATGTTCATTTGACATTTTCATGAATGAAATCCACAAGACAGTGTCACCCCCACTCACTGCTTTGGGGAAGCATTGGCACAACTCCAACATGGTAGCTTTATTTTTTATTTATTCTTATTTTCTATATTTTTACCCCACCTTTCTCCTTGGAAAGGACCCAAGGTGGCTTACAGCAATGAGAGACAATGTACAGTCTATTACAATTAAGACATATTCAAGTTTGAAAGCAGGGAACATAAGAACATAAGAAGAGCCATGCTGGATCAGGCCAAAGGCCCATCTACGCCAGCTTCCTGTCTCACAGTGTCCCCACCAAATGTGTCCCTCAGTTTGAGTGGATATCCTCCAGTTCTGGTATTCTGTGATAGGGAGAAGAGTGTCCTTCTATCCACTTTACTCATGCCCTGCATTATCATATTCCCCCCTCAGGCGCCTTTTTTCCAAACTAGAGAGCCCCAGATGTTTTAGCCTTTCCTCATAAGGGAGGTCCCCCAGCCCAGTAATCATTTTAGTCGCTCTCTTTTGCAACTTTTCCAGTTCCACTATGTCTTTTTTGAGATGAGGTGACCAGAATTGTACACAATACTCCAGGTGTAGCCCTACTATCGTTTTATATAATGGCATTATAATGTTGGCTGTTTTATTTTCAATCCAGGGGCATTGAGGGAATTGAGGGACATCTTATAGCATTAAAAGGCAGCATTAAAGTGACAGGAGAACTCAAGCAGTTGAAGAGAAGAGTAAAAATTCTCTGTAATTATGTACGGTAGACCATCTAAAAGTTATGATTTTCCGTGGCCCAGGGCAAAGGGGAGGGTGTGGGGGGGGGGGGATGGGGGAGGGAGGAGGGGAGGCGGGGGTGCAGGTGCGGGTGAAATATGGGGGCTTGGAGTGGGTGCCTTGCGGAAGGGGCCATAGTGCCAGGGCTTCGCCGGCTGGGGGCATCGGGCCTGCCGCTCGCCCAGATTTTCTGCCCTGACAGTAGGGGGTGGGGGAGCCTGGGGCTCCTGGGCGGGCGGGCCCCCGCCTCCTCCTCCTGTCGGTGGCTTCAGATGGCGGCCATGGCAGCCGCCTGGGTTCATGCCGCCGCCGCGCCCACCTCCGGCTGCGGCCTTCGGGCGGTCGAGTGGGAGGGGGAGGGAGAGAGGCCGGTGGGGGTGGCGTCCCCACGCGCCTCCCAGAGAGACCAGTGTCCTTTCCTCAGCCCTCCCCTTACACACACACACACACACACACACACACACACACACACACACACACACACACACACACACACACACACCTGGCCACCTCTCAGGGAGGTCGCGCGCACCCTCCCCGCCACCAAGACTTGCCCCCTCCCGCCGGGTCTCCGGGCTGAGAAGGGGAGCCCGAGCGCCTCCCGCCGTGACAAAATGCGCCTCTCTCACCTGCTGCTTTTAAAGCCCGAGCTCTGGCCAGGTGCGAAACGTAGAACTTGTCCGCTCTCCCAGGAGGCGGTAAATAAATAAATAAATAAATAAATAGGTGGTCGCTGGGGACTGGCGGAACCCACCCCGCCCGAAGGGGCTGCAACAAGGCGGTAGCGCCTCCTCCTCCTCCTCCCGCTATATCGCCGTATCCGGAGGATGGCAGCAGCAGCAGCTGGGGCGATTGCGGTGGGGGTCGAATTGGTCAGTGCTAGTTGCGGCGGCGAAACACCCGGGCTTACAGGCGAAAAGAAATTATTCCGGCGGCGGTTTAAGAAGGGGGGCTCCGCCCTGGATTAAGGCCGCAGGGAGGGGCCAAAGGACGCGCGCCCGGGGGGAGGAGGAGGAGGAGGGGCACCCACCTCCTCTTCCGACCGAGGGGGCCCCCACGCTGCGGCGGTGGTGCGCGCACGTGGGGGGCTCGCCAGCGCCTCTCGCGGACGCCCCCTCCTCCTCTAACCGGCCCCGCGCACCCGGCCCCCAGCTTCCTCCTGCTGCTGCTGCTGCTGCTGCTAGTGGAGGGTGAGGAGGAGGAGGGCGGAGGAAGAGGAGGAGGATGCGCCGCCGCCGCCACCGGCGGCGGGCAGAGGAGGAAGGCAAAGGCAAAGGCAAAGGCGGCGGCTCCTCCTGCGCTCCTCCAGCCTTCCTCCTCCACCGGCCGCCCGCAGGAGAGAAGAGGAGGAGGAGGAGGAGGCGGCGGAGGAAAAGGGAGGAGCCTCCCGGCCTCCCCAGGCGGTTTAACCACCCAGAGGGTGCAGACCGGTCCATTTAACCAGGCACCGGTCCTTTGCCCGGGGTTGGGGACCACTCTGTGGTTAAAAATAAGGTAGACCATCTAAAAGTTATGAGGCAAACTATCATTGAAAACATAGTGCCACTGCAATCACACAAGGGGAGATACAATCACAAAGCCTGTGTAGTCATGTATGGAATCTTCCCCTCAGTGACAAAATGTTGCTTTTAAACTGCATAAAAACTACTGTTGAATCAAGAGTTATAGTTGCAATACTTGATTTCTTAAGTTCTCCATACAACTTAAGTTTTCCTTTTGGATTATTTCGTATTTGCAACTTTTTTGATGGCAGTCACACCCTGCAGCTTTTCACAAGTCATAAGAATGGATCTCTTTAAAAGTATTTGCAACAATAGTTGTTCATAGTGATAAGACTGATTTCTGTGTAACTGAAATATGCTTGTAACTTTTCAAAAAGTTACATTTTTTTCAACAACTTTTGAAGTGTCTCTTAGGGATAAAGGCCAGCTGTGATGAACAGGGGCTTCTGATTTTTCCTAAAGGTTTGTAGGGTTTTTAGGATGCTGTTCAACCATCAGATTTTCTGCCTTGACAGTAGAGGGTTGAGTAACTCCTACATTAAATACAGGCAAAATTCAAAGAAACAAAAGACAAGAACATGTGGAACCTTAAATACTATTATGTTTTAATGTAAACTTGTGTGGATTAAATTGACTTCTTCAGATGTATGGCAATAGAATGACGTTTTGAGTGAAATAGTTTCATGCCAAATATACATTGGTATGTATGATATATTTGCATGCAGTGGTCTGGCTGTGTTGTTTTTGGGAGCCACAAAGCCGACACTAGACCTGGGGGAAGATCAGCAGGGAGACTGAAGACACTTGAGGCTTAAAAGTGAGAGAAAAGGAGAATATTAAATATAGAGGCAAGAGAAGGGAATATAGACACCTCTTAGTTCAGGAGCTTGGCACAGGAGATATGGATGGTGAAGACACCATGAGGTGCACATTGTCAGGAGATTTAGAAGGAACACTTCCGATCTGCCAGTCTCCTTACACTCTTCCATTGACTCCTAAATACTGTAGTTGCCTTTTGTAATACAGAGATTGAAACTTGTTCTTTTAAATGGTAGAATCACAAAAGCTTTAAGTGTGTATTCAGGATTATTTTCTTGCTTTGGAATTTCAACAGTGCCAATTTTTGTAAGCTGACTTTCCAGGTGCATGAAAACACATTTTCTTTACAGAGTTGGATTGTGTGGCAGACAATTACTACTGATTATGGCATGTTGCCTGTTAACTATACCATAATATATGCCCTGTGAGTTTAAAACACCACAAGATTGCTGTGGTTTTAGTGTATTTGACAAATGTAGATTTTACACAGGCTAAATGATGTTTCAAATTAGTGTTTGCGGCTGCATGGTATAGTTAAGCATTTCTGTTAATTCTATAAAAATTCCTGTTCTTCCAAACTTCTGGACAACAGTTATTCTGCTTCGGAATGGATTTGGAGTGGTAAATAAATAAATAAATAAATAAATAAATAAATAAATAAATAAATAAATAAATTTCTTTAAGTTCATAAATCAGTAGTCTGGGCATAATAACTTCCACTCTCATTGTGTATTATATCTCCTGTATCTGAAGGTACATGGACAAATATCTTTGTTTCCAGTCCAAGTGGCCTACCTATTACACAAAAGTTTTCTTCTAAATGGATGTCTGCTTGCAACAAACTTTATAATACTTTGGTCAGTGCTAGTTGTGATTGCCATTACAGTTGTACCTCAGTTTAAGAAGTTGTACCTCAGTTTAAGAATGCCTTGGTTAACAAAAAAAATGGTTTAAGAAAAGAAATTATTAAAATGAGGATGCCTTGGTTTAAGAATTTTTTTCAATGAAACGCCCTGGTTTACATTCTTTTCATAAGGCATTAAAAGTCAAGTAAAAAAAAGTCCAGTAGCCATGACTCAACTTCCAGATAAACTCACCTGGATGACTGAGAATCTTCACAGACATATCTCACTGGCTCTGCCAAGAGACCACCTTAGGTTTGGTTCTTTCCCATATAGTAGTGGCCTTTCCTTTAGGCTGCAGCAGAGCGATTGAAGCTACTTTTGGCTCCCTGTCTCAGGCTCTCACATTTTCTAACTGGTTCTGCTGGCCTTTTAAAGACCACTGTAACTTTGAAAAAGGCCACTGAATTTCCTCCTTTCCTCCCATTTTAAAGAGGCTCTTTTTAACCTGAAAAGTAAGTAAAATGTTTTATAGGAATCTCGTGGCACAGTGGTTAAATGCCTGTACTGTAGCTAAAACTGTGCTCATGCCCTGGGGTTCAGTTCCATGTAGCCAGCTCACAGTTGACTCATCTTTCCATCCTTCCAAGGTCAGTAAAATGAGTACCCAGCTTTTTGTGGGGTGGGGCAATGTGTAGCCTGCATAGTTTATTTATTATTTATTTATTTGGTGCATTTCTTTACCGCTCCTTTTTCCATAAAGGAACTCAGGGCGTTTAACCACCCAGAGGGTGCTTGAAGTGCTATGGGGTGGTATTTAAGCAGAACACTTTGCTTTGCATGGCTTTAAAATAAGTGAATAAACTTTACAGACTTTGATTTTTGATCTGTGGTTAAAAATAAGGTAAATTATTTTTTTTCTTGTAGAGCTCTGTTGATATGTGGGAAAGATCAGTTGGCTACCACAAGTGATGCAGGTTAAAGCCTGAATAGGCGGACTTACAGGACTACCTAGAACCCCTGCTTGCCACGTATTGTACCTTGCTATTCTTTTGTCCATTTGGGCTTTTTTCTCTGTGCCCCCAAACACAAGTCTGAATTTTTAGCTCACAGAGGCCTGCAAGAGACCCACAACCTCAAAGATACTTGTATAACGATGACAGTATGCATTTTGCCCAACTGGCTAAAAGCACAGAATTCACTGTAAGGCAGGAAAAAATCCCATTTAAAATACCTGATTTTTAATGTGTGTCTTGCATCTTGGGTTCAAGGAGATTTTCTACTATTTCACATGTATAAGACTATATTTTTTGTCTAAAATGGTTAGACTAAAATTGGGGGTTTCCTTATCCACAGAAGTAAGCTGAGGAGAAAACTGTATGGTTGCGGAACTGGCATTTTGGGTTGGAGAAGTGGGGGATCGTCTTATACATGGGGGCTTATCTTATAGATGGGAAAAGGTGGCATTTCTTGAATGATATAATGCTGGATATCATACAAGTTTATGAATCACTGCAAAAGGGAGACAAGCGGTGAGAGCAAAAGCATAATTAAAAGCTCTCCTTTGAATGAAGTGGAGAATCAGTTTTTAGTTTTTAAAACCCTAGTTTCCCATTTTTCAGAGGAAAACATGACGGATGCCAACATTTTACTGAAAACAATCCCGGGGAGCTTAACCTCAGCTTTCCTTTCCTTTGAAACTCTCCCACACAATGTGTGGAAGGGTGAAGGAAGTCTTTGAATGCCAAAGACGTTTTCATAAAGGTCCTGGGAATTTTTAAATGAATGCTTATATATCAGAGATGTAGGAGTTTCTTGTCTCATCTTCAGAGTAACCAGATTCTTCAGCATTGATGTAAAGGTGGAGGGGGAAGATTAATTACTGTATTTGCTTATACACACACACACAGAGAGAGAGAGAATACCAGGCTGTTAGATGCCTATTTAGCTTCTTACCTTTCTCAAATACTGTATCTTTTATCTCAATTGTCAGATTCTGAGATCAAACAAGATCTATTTTGCCTTGCATCTTGGGTTCTGTACTGTTCTGTAAAAATATGTTATATTGGAAGTGTCTTTGAAATGTTGTTTCAATGTTGTTAAAGAAATAGACATCCAGTTAAAAACAACTTGAGGACGGACTGTGCAAGAGCTTGCAAAAGTTACAGTTTTTAGGTTGCAACTCAGAGGTTCCCCTGTCCTTGCTGGAGGGGGAGATTCTGTACGTTGCACCCCATTAAAATAGTGATTCAAGGTGATAAAGTCCAAACCCTTTCAGGGTGGAGGAATGCCAAATGATTTAGACTTCTCTTATTGTTTGCCGTCATTTTGTTGAGTTGCTTACTCTGAATATTTGGTCAATGGAGATAAATACATGTTGATTGTATTCAGGGATGGTTACAGAGAGGACATATAACTCATGCAGAGATTCTGCCGAAACCAGAAGCTAACAAACAGGCTGGTACCAGAACAGGCTGTGAAGGGGCCAGGCCACTAACTTTTACCCAAAGAGTGACCTAATTCTTTTCCTGTCCACACCATTACTCGTCAATAACTCTTATTTTGATTGTCCCCAATTTGGTGTATGCTAAGGTAAGCCAAAGAGGTTTGTCTAGAGTTTTTCTACAGTAACTTGATACTCCATACTTGTGAATAACAAGTAAATCTGATGTGCAACTCTTTTTTTGTTCACCCCAAAACAAAATACCCCAAACCCTTACTCAATCCTCAAATAATATTTCTGAAATAAGAAGAAAAATTAGTTCTTATGCAAGCATTCTAGGAACAGTGCTGCTGCCATTAGAACTTTAAAAAAATAATCATTTCATCCCTTGTTATTCGAGATACAATTAGGTACACATGACATGAGGTTCTTGTTTCTAACACCTTACTCTCAGACTCTGGGTATGGCTTGTCAGTGGTGCATACTACCAAGCAAGAAAACTAATGCATGCACTCTCTTTCTTTAGATCAGAGGGTTAGCTTTTGGCATGATTTACATGCCGGTGCTACATGAATACAATGAAGAACACGGAGACAGGAGCATTGATCTTTAAATAGTGTCCAAAATCTTTATTAAGACAATAGTGCCTAGCATGAATGGAGTGGTATATTAATAAATTAATTCAGATAGTGGGGGGGGAAGTGGGAGGAAAAAAGAAATCTCTTTTCTTTTATGGCTGCCTAATAAAGTTATTCTCCTCCTTGGATGTGTACTTCAGCATCAGGAGAGGAGTTGAGTTTATAAGGGAAACTAGGAGCAACCCCATCAAGTTGGCTAGATTCATCTACAGGTCTGGATTTGTAGCATAGCCACCCATGAACAGGGTTATCTATGGTGAAACATTTTTGATATATAAATAACAACTTTGCATTACTAAACTAATCTGACCACAAATCGGAAAAACTGTGGAATGAAACCAGAAATATTATTGGAGAAGAATCCCAAAAAGACAATTTCTGTAACAAAAAAAAGGGAAACCCTTGGTGCCCAACTGATGATACATTCTTTCTTGATGGCCAAAGCTCCTCTTAAACAAATAAATCAACAGGAAGAGATGGCATACTTTTGGAACTATTTCAAGGTACAGAAATCTATCACAATCCTAACAAGAATATGCCAAGAAATATGGAAAATAAAACAATAATCCACAGGCTAAAAAAAACATTCAAAATACCGTACATTCTATTCCTGAAAAAGCAATATACACAAACCTCAATAACTTGATAATTGTTTCATTAATTTCTTTATGGAAGATTAGGATATTTTTAATTGTCCCAAAATGGCTGGGGGTCACAAGGCATGGAGGTGGAGATTAGGATATTTTTAATTGTCCCAAAATGGCCCCGGTTGATGCTGTCGTCCAAGTTGCTCAGGGTAGATTGCACAGAATTTCAGCCACTTTTCCTTCTAAGGAAGGTTTGCGAAAGTGGATGGCAGCATCACTGGGACACAGGAAAAGAAATGATTGCTACATGCAGTTGAAGAAGTTGGTTACCGTCATTGAAAGGTGATGCCAAATAACACTCATCTCAGATGCCTCATTTCAGATGCCATAAGACTGTTTTTCATTATCACATGGATATTGTTAGAAAAAGATGAAAGGACCTCAATGGACACATTTTAGAGTGTAATATTTAATCTGTTTTATCCAGTAGTGCAAAATTGTTGGGATTTTAAAATGCTACTTTAGAGTAATGCCGGATCTCATTTTAAAACCTTTGGATGAAATATAACAGTTTTAAAATGTTTTGTGGAGCAATCCTGCAGCTTAATCCTGAGCTTTGTCTACTATAGACAAATATGTTTTTCAAGCAAACTAAAACCTTAAATGGCTTTCTTGCCAGTATCCCACCGCAGTATTTAGTCTACTTTACTCAGGCATTTTGGATGTACCAAGTGGTGACTGCATTTGCTAACTGGAAATCCATAAACCATATGTCGTGGTAGATACCTGCTTTCATAACAGTTTATATTTGGATTCTTTATATATTGACAATTTCACTGCTCAAGCCTTGTTCATGGCATCTCTTAGTTTTGAAGGCTTAGCTGTCCTTGTTCTCTGGTGAACTTTTGCACTGGTCTTTCGCTATCTGACCTTTTCCAGCTGAAAGTAGGAAATAGGTGGGCGTGAGTGATTAAACATAACCTAAACATTGACTGCAATGCTTTGTTATTTCAGACTTCTCTCTCACCCCCCCCAACAGTTCTAGATCTGGAGTTCTGCATTATTCCCTTAGGCAGCTCTTTGAGAGATAAATGGTTGATTTCTTGTTTGATTAGGAGGTTGAACAATTTGTGTGTTTGACTTAGGGATGCAGGTTCAGCGATATCTTTTCTTTCAGTTTTTAAAGGGGAAAAAACATTTTTCTTTTGACTTGCAGATCAAATTTTCCCTACTGACATGACCAGTTTTATGCATCCGGGTCTGTCTTCCAAAAATAATGCTCATGTTAGCTGTGTTTCCTGTTAATGTCAATGAATATGGGAATTTAGTCCTGCCCGTTGCATGTATATAATATATTTTCATTTGCTGAAAAGCATCCAACTAAATGCAGGCAATGTTCCTAGAGATACCAAGAAAGGATGGTGGTTACATATCTAAGCATGAGATTTGGTTGGCATTCGAGAGGTAGTCATGGATTCTGGTGATGATAGATGTCTTCAACAAAGTCTTAGCTTTTTCCTGGATAACACAGGCATTTAATTTTGGTCCAGGGAAAGCAGCAACGAATAATGCTGCCTCTGAGTGGTCACCTGCCAAATGAGCCAGAGCTTTGAAGCACCAAAAAGTGTTCAACTGATAAATGAACTGAGGGTTCATCCCCATCTAGAGTTCTAAATTATGTAGTCTTTCTGTAGTCTCCTGAATCCCTCAAAGGAAAACTAAAATGCAAGCATAATAGATGTGTAATGTTCAGATGTGTTATATTGTGCTTTTAACAGCTGAGTAGATTACTGATTGGCAACCTGTGGGTTGGAGAGATAGGCAGGATATCTCTCAATGCCATTTGCAGGGAATCTTAAGCTGGTGACGACTTCTGCTTGGGAATACCCTGAAGCAAATGTTGAGCCGCTATGTGAGACAGAATGCTGGACTGGATGGGCTGTGGCCTGTTCCAGCATGGCTGTTCTTATGTTCTTACATTCTTATAGCAATATGTCAGCGGAAACCAATTAGAGTTGGTGTTTTTGTTCCTTTCTTTGTTGAAGTTAATATTGACCATAGACCTACAGTGAAACTGCTGCACTGAATGTATGCAAAATGTTTGTGTAGTTCACTCCATCATTTCAATATTTGTTAAGCCCAGTATGATGTAATAATTTTATTTATTCTCTTTTGCCTTTAGGAGAGGACTTCTTACCATTTACATGGCCAATTTGGTGAGTAATAATATTGTAAGACATATGTATGATCTGTAGTATTGCAGGACTTGAATCTTGACATAGAGGCCTAGTAACACCATGATTGACCCAGCCGAAGGCAGTATAAAAAGATGTGTGCAAAGTAATATTAGATTCAATGTAGCTGAGAATGTGGGCTACACAGTCTGAACCAGTTGTAATCAATGAATCAACATTTCTGTAATGCCAAGGAACCGGGAGTGATTGTAGCTGGTTTGAAGGCTTCACCAACCAGCACATGTTTTTGCAGGTCTATTTTGGATCGCACATGTTGAAGGCAAGACATTTCTAAGATGGTAAAAGGTAACATATATGTATGTATAAGATGATCCCTCTAAAGATATATTGGGATCAAAGAGAACCCCAGGATTCCAGCTGGAGGGTGAGAGTGAAATGTGATCACAACAGTTATTTCTGTCTAGTAAGGTAGGAGAGGAGGCCCTGCCCTGTAAATAAGAACATGCTTCTTGAAAATAAGAGGCACAGGAGATGTTGGCAAAACATTAGCAGAAGTACTTTGGAGGAAGAATAAAGATATTCTTAATACTGTATAGGGTCCTAGAGACTTCAACAGAAGGAAGCAGATGTGTATATAAGAGGAGCAATATGGAAAATGTCAACAGATGGTGACTGTGTTCAGTGAAATAATTAGTAATAGGCCAAGTGCTCCTTTTACTTCTTTCTTAGTTTCTGAAGTTTATATACTGCTTCCTAGATTTAGTTCTTAGCGTAGTTAGCAAGAAGAAATAAACAAGTAAAACGCAAATACAGTTTTTAAAAATGCAATAAAGTTAAATTGGGATTAGAAAACAACACACTAGTTCTTTAGTAAATACGTTTGGGTAGATTATGGTTGAGCAGGGCATATTCCTTTTGAGAGTGAGTGACAGGAGTTGCTTGATAATTGAAGGAAATATCATATATTGAGTACATGAGATAAACTGAGAGCAGTTTAACATGATTTAAAACTCCTAAAGTGTTTTAAGAGCTGAAATTGTGTTGGTTAGCATAGTAAGGCACACTAGATAACATTAACATTTAGTAAGGCACTATTTTTAAACCATTTTATCAAATCTCTTGCCATTTTTAGTTTCATTTTAGCTTCATTTTAGTTTTTGTTGTTGATTTATTATATAATTTTGTACATTGTGTTTTAAAATGTATTCCTTTGTTTGTTGTTACATGTTGTAAACCGCCCAGAGTAGCCCTTGGTCTAGATGGGCGGTATAAAAGTCTAATAAATAAATAAATAAATAAATAGATAAGGCCCATTGAATCAGTTAGAATTTGGTGAGTCAACTCCTATATATGTTCCATTGATTCTAAAGCGGGGGTACTTGAGTCGTAGCTTACAACCTTAAGGTAAGTTACAACTAGAGTACAGTAGGTGCTTTTAAATCAGTAGAGGAGTTGACTTACCAAATTTCCACAGATTCAGTGGGCCTGTTCTAGTGCTACCTACTACACTAAGCAACTGGATTTCAACCTATTGTTTTAGGGTATCAAGGCACAGAAGAAGTTCTGTATTAAGCCACATTAGGACTATATAGAAGTAATGTAGTCTTTGCCTTAACCTAGCTATAATGAAGACCAAAGATTTTTCCACCTCTGCATGATTAATTGTTAGGTATTGAGTTTCTTTGCGAGTTTTCCTAAATCTGCAGTCAAACATAAAACCCTCAGCTTTCTCTCTTATCTATGACTAAGGATTATATCAACACAATCCTTGATGTTTTTGTGTAGTACTAACCAGAGATTGTCCTTTAGTGGAGTTTGTTTTGTGGTTTCAATTCACCAAAATGTATGGTGCTGTTAAAAGGGAAGGAACATGGAAGGAGGAAGCTAATAAATCTGACATCTCTCTGTGCTGTGTTTGCACAATACAGTATATCAAGGAAGTGAGTACACCCCCTCACATTTTGTAAATATTTTAATGTATCTTTTCATGTGACAACACTGAAGAAATGACACTTGGCTACAATGTAAAGCATTGGAGAAGTCATAACAGGTTACAAACCATGATGGAGATGTGTCATCTCCAGGCTTAAAACTGGGGTACTTCAAGGGCCAGATGCAGGGTGGTGGTATCAGGAGAAAGATATCTAGTCTCCTGCTCTCCCAGATGCATCTGGTGGGGCCACTGTGAGATACAGGAATCTGGACTAGATGGGCCTTTGGCCTCATCCAGCATGGCTCTTCTTATGTTCTTATATTCTTATGAATGGTATCATATTTTATATTGTTATATGTTGTGTTAGTTGTGTGGGGGATCCCCCCATGTTTATTTTCATTATTGGAAATTGCCCATGGCTTGCCACTAGATGGTGAGGTCTAGAAATAAAATAAAATTAAATAAGTTGTGAAGGAGAAAATTTATTCAGTTTAAATCCCAGATTGTTCTGTGTCACATTTTCTGTCATGGCTCTTGAGATGACAAATATAAGCTTGCTGCATTCTCTAGTTTCCTGCCCCCTCAAAGTTTGCTTTCTGTTCCTCCTTTCTTTCTTTCTTTCCTAACCCAGTGAATATGTATGTTTTGCTGGGTATATGACCCCTCTCTCTGTGTGTTTAAAGATTTCAAAAATAATAACAAAAAAACTGTTGTTGCGCACTGGAAAAAATAAAGGTGTTTTAAGTAATGTGTAATTTGACAGTAGCCAGAATCCTATCCTGATCATTCGGAGCAAATCTCTGATTGATGAAACACTTCCTTTGTGATTTTGAGGTGCATATGACTGTGTCACATTCTGTATGAATTGCGTGCACCCTGAAATTTTAATCAGTGGGGATTTGGTTTTACTGATGACATCATTCCTATCTCTCAGAGTGGCTCCTCCCACACAGAAGTGCCCAACTCACTGAGGGTTCCAACCCCAAGAGAGGTCTGAAAGGTCCTGATGAGGAGTTGGGCCTTCTTGGTGGTTGCCCCTCAGCTGTGAAACACCTTCCCTGTTGAGATCCAACAGGCACCCTCTCTGCTGTTATTTAAAAATTAAAAGCCTGGCTGTTCAGGATGGCCTATCCAGACTTTATTCATAACTTATACATACTATTGGTTGCTTGTGTTGTTTTGGCCTGTACTTTTCTAATTTTGTGTCTTTGTTCATTTTCTCTCTCCCTTTCTTTTCCCCTTTATTTTTATTATCATTATGGTTATTAATGATCATTTTAGTGCATATGTTAACATTAGTTTTGGATCTGATTTTTTTTCTGTCTTTTTTCTTTCTTCATTATGGTATATTTAATATTGTATTTTACGTTATTGTATTTTAATGTTGTTGTACACTTCCCAAAGTGTCCCTTGGGTCAGATGGTATTGCAGTATAGAAATTGAATAAACAAATAAACAAATAAATATTGTATACATAGAGTAGTGCAACAGGATTTGAGCCAGTGCTTAGAGCTTCTTGACTGAGAAATGCAGAAGCACGTCACCAGTGAAATGAGAAGCAGTTTGGTGAAAAAGATAAGATGATTTGAAGGTATACAAAGCATTTTGATTTAATATAAACCTAAAATGGCTCTATATTAAATCATATAAAGTAGACAATGTTTAAATTGTCCCTGAAGGAGCTAAGTAGGCTTATTGATCTGCATCTCAGACAGAATCTATTTTATGCCTTCAGCTTTTTCTGTTTCTTCTGCCTAGTGGTGCTTCGGGCAAGCAACAGAAAGAAAATCATGCTTGCTCTGTTTAATTTCCTTCAAGTCTTTTGGAGTCCTTTGCAAGGAACTGTGTTGAACCCTCAATATTAGTTGTTTCATGAAAAAATGAAATGCATATGTTTTAAAGCAATCACGGAGCAAGCATGTTTTATGTTTGTTTGAAAGTGTTCAGTTCACTTTCTCAAAATGCATTCTACCCTTTGAAAAGCAATGCCCTTGGTAGTTAGCTATGCATATGTTCAACATCTCATATTTTGTTGAATAAGCAGTTTGGAATATAGGACAGGCAATACTGCTCTGATACCAATAAGAAAATTTTATGAAATATCAGCAAAAAAGAAGAAGTGATAATCCACTGGGGTTTTTTGTGGAGGGTTGTAATACATGCTAATTTGATTAACAGAGCATAGTATAATCGAGTTACAGAAAATGAATAGCATTTATATTGACTTGTAAAGGCCAAAGTCTAAGGTCACTGCTGTCAGTCCAGTAAATCTTTTGGAGACAAGTTTTAAAATTAGGAGTTATGTGAACTCTTAACAATGCTGATGTCTTCACTTTTTAAAATCATACTGTAATAATGTTAGAGCCCTGGCAGCTGGCATACTTGTGGATTGACATGGCTAATTGACTTTGGCATGCTAGCCCCAGGAAACCTCATCCGTCACTTCAGCCCAGAAATTCTGGCAGGGGCCGGAGAAAGCACTCAGGGCTTTATCTCTTCTTGGCCTTTCATGGAGTGTGATCTTTCTTGAAGCTCTTTAACTCTCCTAGAAAACTCTCCAGAATCACGATACAAAAAAACTTATTTTTCTGGAGTTCTTGAAGAAATAAGTCTGTCTCAGTGTTCCGGCAAAATTAAAGCGGGGGCGGGGGGGGGAGAAGATCAAGAAAATAAACTAAAAACAAAGACAAGACATTCTGGAACTCTGAGGACTATAAGAATCAACTTCTTTATGTTCCGGAGTGATATCTAAGTGTATATCTGTATGTCCCTAGGCTGCATAAACATGGAATTTATTCTGTGATGCAATAGAGTGTTTTACATCTGCATTGCCTAACCTACTAGGTTCTAGGTTGAGCGGTTGAGCAAGTACAGCATAAGTAGGAGTAGATTGGAAAGAAGGACAGACAAGGCTTCTATCTCTAGCCTTTAATTGAACAAGTATCTTTTTAATAACTTTTTATGTGATGCAGCCAGTACTGTGTTACCTTACTGTGGATGGATAGCTGTGGAACTACAGTACTTGGCTTCAGGATCATTTTTAATCATGGAGTACATCCATGATTTGCACTTGAATCTGGAAGTTGAGTCATGGCTACTGGACTTCTTTTCTTGAGAGATTGAAACGTTTTCCTACTCATCCAAGCAGCTTCATCAGACTGAGGAAAGCTAGTGCTGAGTCCTCCATTTTATAGTTCACTTTGACCTCATGTGACCCTGGTCTGAAATAGGCTCATAAGCAGCCATTTCAACAATCCCCAGACAAATCAAGAATAAGTCACACCTCCACCAACAAAGCCATGGCTAACAACTCATACTTTATGGGTTTTGGGAAGGTTGTAAAGGTGGGCCATACAGATGGCATTTATGTCCTAACAAGTTGCACAGAATTAATAGAGAAATATCAGAATTATGCTGGAGAAAATGTGGACACAAAGGAACATTAGAACATATGTGGTTATCTTGCCCCAAAGTCCAGAGATTCTGGTTTGAAGTGATTAGTTGGCTGGAAAAAAAAATAACAAAACAGAAAATAATCCCAAATGAAATGCTATTATTGTTCTCACTTTTTACCGGAGAGAATGACAAACTATTGAATAAAGAAATGGTGGCAACCCTCATAGGTGTAGCTAGGAATGAAATAGCCCAATGCTGGAAATCAGCACAAAATTTAGATTTGGAAAAATATAGGACCAAAGTATGGACAATGGTAGTAATGGAAAAATTGACTTATCGTGTTAGATTGTATAGAGGGGAAATTAAACAGGACCGCTTTATGGAAATATGGCACCCACTGTTAAACTCAGATACTGAAACTAGTGATAGATTAAGCAAGATGGAAAATGGATTATACAATGGGTTGTTATAAACTGTTATAAAATGTACTAGCAGAAATTATAAGGAAAATAATGTACTATATTGTTTTACAGTACGGTTGTTAATAAAAATGTATAAAATTAAATTTTTTTAAAAAAAAGTAAAGGTGGGCCATTGTCCACCTAATGAGCCTATTGAGACTATTGCCCACCTAACGAGGCTATTCAGGCCATTGTTCATCTTGGGTGACATGATGTCAAAGTGAACTATAAAATGGAGGACTCACAACTAGCGTTCCTCAGAGTGATGAAGCTGTTTGGATGAGCAGCAAAACGTTTCAATCTCTCAAGAAAAGAAGTCCAGATGCCATGACTCAAACTTCCAGATATAAACTCACCTGGATGACAGAATCTTCACAGACATTTTGCACTTGAACTCCATCTGTATTCAAGGGGGCATATATCCCCAGGTCAACCAAACCCACAAAGAATGGTCATATCTTGTATAGAGTATGTTTGCCCTATGCATTCCCATTGGTGACTGACTCTAGATACAGCTTAGACTTAGAGCCTCATATGCAAATATAGTACTGTAATTATAAAAACCCAAGCACAGGTGTTTCCATATGCACTTTCACTGTTAGTGTGTTTGAGCTGAATTCCCAGGATTCTTAACTTGAAATTTAAGAAAACTTGTTCATGTTTATTATTTCTTATTAACCATTATCCTGTTGTTGTTTGCATAAGGTTTCTGTAACTTGCTGTAACTGCTTGCAGCTAATTGATTAGTTGTTGAAGCTTGTTTCACTCATGTAGCTTAGTCTTGCATTTGTATTTTGTAATGGCCACCCAGCTCCCTATTTTGGTTTCAATGCCTACTCAAGTGTCTAGCCCTGTCCTGTTGCAGTACCTATTGGTCTGTGACCCTTGACACCTTATGCAAAATTTATGCTTAATTGGTTTTCTGGTAATACGCCTTTTACCTTGTAGGTAATTTTTGCTTGTAGAGGATGGTATATACATTCTCAAAATACTGGTACATGTTTAAAACTTTCAGGAGTAAAAAAAAAAGTGTGCATGCTAAGAAAAGCCTTTTGAGAGATGTGGTCACAAAAATGAATTTTCTCAAGCTGCATTTATGAGTGAAAATGCCTTTGATATTAACAAAGGAAAAAAATCTTATGTTATCTTGGGTCTGTGAAATTGAAAACTGAAATGACGGGGGAATCATTTTCTATCAGATGTGAGTTTTGAAATGGTTGGAACCAAGATGTATTCTGTAAAGAGCTACTGACTTAGAATAAGGTGAAATGAACCAGTTGGAATCTTGTCTTAGTGGCATGCTCCTTATGTCCTAATTAATGTTAGAAAGTGGAGAAGGCAGGCTCTCGGAAAGCCTATAAATGTCTAGTTTGATGGAAGGCAGTTCAGCTTGCAAGTGAGATTGGTGTTGCATAAAGCCAAAGATAAGAATTCCTCCCCAGGGTTGATTAGTTAGTATAACTGTTCAGAGCAACCTTCCTTAACCTGATGCTTTCCAGATGTTTTGGATTATAAATTGAACTCCATCAATTGGACAGGCTGTCCTGGGCTGATGGCCACTGTAGTCCAATACAGTCGTACCTTATATAAAGTAATTAATTCATTCCAAATGAAATTATGTTAAGCAAATTTTCCTTTATACAGATTTTTCATAGGAATGCATTGAAAACAGAGTAATCCCTAATTACAACCATTTTTATATTGTATGGATTTGCCCCATGGGCGATTCTGTTAAGCAAATTTCCCCTATCTCTGGAATTTTTTATGTTGTGTACAGATTTTATGTTATACAAACCATTTGTTATACAAGGGTCCACTGTACATTTGTGCAGAAATTCCTCATATATACTGTGCTTTTCAGAGTCTATTAGTTTTTTATTTATTTTGGATATTTTTATACCACCTTTCTACTTAAAAAAGGACCCAAGGCGGCTTACAGTAATGTATTTCAGGCTAAAGAATATCTACAAAGAGAGATGTAGTCCCCTTTTTTCTTGAGGGGACCAACTGTAAACATGAAAAATATTCTGGCTGTGAACTCCAGACAACTAAAAACATAAGAACATAAAAAGAGCTGTGCTGGATCAGGCCAAAGGCCCATCTAGTCCAGTTTCCTGTATCTCACAGTTAGACATGGGCACGACCAGAAAAAATGACGTTTCGAGTTTTCGCTTGTCGGAACGGGTCCGTTTCAGGTCGTTTCCATTTGTTGTGAAATTTTTCAAAAATTTGTCATTGTCGTTTGTTGTTTCCACTGCGATTTAGCGCGATTTGACTTCCCAGAGCATGGGGCGTCCCGCAATCAGGGCTGGCGCTAGGTGTTTTTGCGCCCTAGGCGGCGGGTGGGGGGGGTGGGTGGGTGGCGGGGGAGGTGCAGGCGGGCAGCGGTGGCGGGGGGCCATGGGCGGGCGGAGGCCGCGGGCGGGCGAGTGGGCAGGCGGCGGCGTGGGCCGCAGGCGGGTGGCGGCCGCGGGTGGGCGGGGGTTCTGTTTTTGGCTTCCACCCCAAATGTGTGTGTGTGCAAGCAAATTGAAGTTGGGAAAAGAGAAAATAAATGGCAGTATATAATATATATTTAAAATAAATCCACACCTCCCACTCTCAGTCAAACCTCCCCCTTTATCCAATATCAGAAAAAAATCCTCACAAACTGCCAGAGAAGAAATAAAGAATAAACTGCTATTCCCTTCAGCAGACAAAGCTGCAGGGAATCAAAGAAATTATTTTCTAAATTCAATTCCCTCCCTGCCTGCCTAACCTAAATCTTAAAGCCTCCAGCCTGCCTCCTCAATCTTGATCGGATCACACCAGCACCAGCAGCCAGCCCTCCTCCCTCAACCACATCCATACACCCGACTGCAATTTCTGGAAGGTGCCTCGGCTTTTTATGCCCTCCGAGACATCCAGAAGTGTCAGTCAAAAACCTGGCAATGCCATTGGTGGAATGGTTCAAAAATTTTGCATGGTCCCATCCCATGCCCAGCCCAAATGGGCAGATCTAAAAAAATAAAAAATAAAATAAAATAAAATAAAATCAATATGACATTTTATTGCTATAAAAACCCCACTGCTGCTACTATTAAAATTCAGGCATTTAAAATAAATACATTTCACATGTTTCTGTGGTGATTTGGTGTGTTTTTTGACCACGATTTCAAAAGAAAAATTGTGGTTGCCATTTTGGGTCCCCCCCCCCAACCGCATGACATGGCGAGACGACGAGGATGACCTCCCCCAGCCTGGTGCAAGCAGCCTAGGACAGGAGAAGGGGGGGGAGGCTGGGGACCCCCCAGAACCCACCCCTCTGGTAGGTGGCAAAGCCTCAGGCAGGCATATTTTCGCCTGCTTTTTTGGCCGGGAGTCGGGGTTTTTAAAAAAATTAAAAACTTTTTCTGTGCTTCGCATTGCGCGATCGCCGCGATGCCACAAACGGAAATGAAAAACCCGACCAAATTTTTCTTTTTTCGGTTCGAGTTCGAGTTCTGACGGCTTAATTATTGTTACCGTTTCCGTTACGTAATGGAAACGATAACCGAAAACGGAAACGACAATTTTGCCGAGTCGTGCCCATGTCTACTCACAGTGGCCCCACCAGATGCATATGGGCAGCGCATGAGATGAGATATCTGTCTCCTGATACCACTCCCCTGCACCTTGAAGTACCTTGGTTTTAAGCCTGGAGATGACGCATCTCCTTCATGGTTTGTAACCTGTGATGGACTTTTCCGCCAGGAATCTGTCCAATCTCCCTTTGAAGGCATCCAGGCCAGATGCCATCATCACATCCTGTGGCAGGGAGTTCCACAGACTGACAACACGATAGGTAAAGAAGTATCTTCTTTTGTCTGTTCTCACTCTTCCCAACCCTCAAAGTTGAGTGGATGTCCGCTAGTTCTGGTATTCTGTGAGAGGGAGAAGAGCGTCCCTCGATCCACTTTACTCATACCCTCCATAATTTTGTATGTCTCAATCATGTCTCCCCTCAGGCGCTTTTTTCCAGACTAAAGAGCCCCAAATGTTTTAGCCTTTCCTCATAAGGAAGGTCCCCCAAACCAATAATCAGTTTCCCTCAGTAAGGCCCGTTCTTCTATGTGTTTTAAGACTTTCTTTTGGATGAGGCGTTCCACCAACTTCCCTGGGGCAGAGGTAAGGCTAACTGGCCTGTAATTTCCCGAGTTTCCCCTCCTTCCCTTTTTAAAAGTTGTTGTGACATCCGCTATCCTGCAGTCCTCTGGCAGTGTGTCCGTTTTAAGAGACAAGTTGCATATTGCCATTAAGAGATCTGCAATTTCATTTCTCAGTTCCTTAGTAACCTTTGGGTGGATGCCATCTGGGCCTGGTGACTTGTTGATCTTCAATTTATCAAGTAAACGTAAAACATCGTCACATTTAACCTGTATACTTGGAAAGTTAGGGAAGGCAGTTGAAAACCATTCCTCTTTTTATAGCTGTTCATGCTGTCCACAGAGTCTGGCGAAACGTCAGGAAGAAAAACTTCCAGAACATGGCCAAACAGCCCGAAAAACCTTTGAGAATACATTTCTCTTTTTCTTAGCCCAGAAGGTTGTTATGGCATTTATGAGTCATGTAGTGATGTATGTCTCAGTCTGTGTGATCTTTGCTATCTGAGGTGCATTGTACAGATTTATATATTTCAGAGGATATTTTAATTCTTTTCGGTGCGATGGCATAGATGAAATTGTCTAGGGCAGGGGTCCTCAAATTGACACCCTGGGGCCGGATCACAGGGATGGTTGCAGGGGGAGGTAGGAGGTTCTGTCCCAATTCAGGACCTTGGGGGCCGCATCCGGCCCCCGGGGCCTTAGGTTGAGGAGACTGGGAGGTAGGAGGTTCTGAATTGTACAGACTTGGAGGGAAAAAAACATTCAAATCTTAGTATTTTTCCCTGGAAGTATACCGAATCAACTTATGAAGTGAATCTGAACTGTTTATACAGGCAAGGAAGAGATTCCTGCTCTTCTCTGCTCCAGATTATCGGTATTTGAAAACATAATCAAACAAAAGACCAAATACTGAACACTTTTATTATATACTTTTTTGGGGGGGGTGAATGGGAGGGATGGGATATAAAATGGTTAACTGTTTTGACTGTGAGAGAGCTTCACCTTTTAAACTTTGGAAAACTTTATTTTGGTTCAGTTTAGTTTTGATTTTGGTTCCTGTCATGAGATGGTTTAAATAAGATTGGCCAACAGGTTGTTACCGTCCCGAATTAGCAATGCTTGACTCTCCGTCATGGATTTTTGTAAGTAAAGCATTCACTAGGTCAGGGCAGCCACCTAAAATTATCATCAGCAGTTGAAATTGTTTGGCTCTCAGTGTGCTTTTGGTGTTCAGCTCTGGCTGAAGCTTTTAATACAGAATTTGCTTATGATAGGCATGTTATTATTATCTTCATAATCAAACACATGTGACATTACCTCCAAGTATTTTTCTAACTCTTATGCTTTCATTTGTGTTGTGTCGTTCCAGTCGTGACCGACTCTTCGTGACTCCATGTCCTTGGTGTTTTCTTGGCTGCTGTTATTCGCCTTCTCTGTTCTGTCTTAGCCTATCTTAGTTCTCTGATTGTTATAATTTGATTTAGTTATGTTTATTATGTTTTATTTTGTTGTATTGCTAGTCACTGAATTCTGTTGATGTTATGTTTTGTATTTGTATAAACCTTGTAAACCACCCAGAATGGCCTTTGTTGCTAGATGGGCAGTATATAAATCCAATAAATAAATAAATAAATAAATAAATTTTTTTAAAAGAAACATTCATGGGCACAGAATGGAGGTGTTTAATGACTGAAGAATGTTTGTTAGACATCCCAAGGCAGTGCTGAGGATTCCTGTTTCACTTTAATCTCCTAATACTAGTATCTGGAGATAATTTGAATGCTGGAAACATCAGGAAGCAAGTGTGGAATGGCAGCACAAGCTTTACTGAGACCTAACAAACTTAAAATCCTGTCTATTGGTGCCTGACTTTTGAGGACCTAAATTGGCTATCTGTTCGATTTGTAACATAGTCGTCCCCCACCATTTCGCGATTCATGTACTGTGGTCCTGGCATATCGCGGGGCAGCAGTATATGAAGGCAAGGACCCCTGGGGAAAGCTGTGTAGGCTTGTTTGGGGTCTCCTGCACTTACCCCAGGCCTGGTGCTGCCCTGAACGGGCCTCCAACAGGCTTCCTGGGTCTGATGGAGGCCGAAGAAGTGGTTTCCGGCAAACTGGAATTGCCTTCCGGATGACCCGAAACCACTTCTGGAGCCTCCAACAGGCTGCCCAGGAAGCCCCTTAGAGGCCCATTCGGCGAAGTGCCAGGCCTAAGGTAAGTGTAGGAGGCCCCAGTCCTGACCCGATCCAGCATCCACATATGGCAGATTTTCCTTTATCACGTGTTGTGTCCCTAACCCCTGCAATAAATGGGGGATTGATGTACCAGTTGTTCTATGAAAAAGCACAAAAAAGAAGACAAGCTCCTCTGAGGGGAAAGGTGGTGGTAGAATAAGTGAACTCTTCAAAGAGGGTAGGTTGTAGCCGTTGAAGTGATGACATAGAAAAGGGATAGTTTTGCAATGGATTCCATTCTGAAAATGTATCATAATCAGGGATACTCAGACACAAGTACAGTATTAGTCAAAATCATATTGCCTAGGTAGTGCAATTGTTTTAATTCTTGGCAAATAATTGCTCTGAACCAGTGTTCCCCAACCCCCGGGCCGCGGACCGGTGCCGGTCCGTGGATCAATCGGCACCGGGCCGCCCGAGGAAACCAGGGGAAGCCTCGCCGCCGCGGGGAAAGTGACCCTGCTCCCGCTGAGGGAGGGAGGGAAGGAGGGGGCGGGGCAACCAAAGCCGGAAAGGGAAAAGGTTTCCTCGGGAAGAAGGAACGCCCGGAAGCCGGCCGGGTTTCCGTTTCCGGCCTCAAGCTTCCCCCAAAGGTCCCCCCGAAGGAGGGTCGTGGAGGATCTCCCGTGCGGGTGAGCGCCATTTCCACTGTGTGCGTTTTCTCCCCCTCTCACACACCCCCCCGTGCGCGTTTGGTTTCTCTGAGCTGTTTTTGTCCCCCATGAAGGCCATCAATTCCCGCCCCCACTCTCCGGCCTCATGTCAAGGAAGGGCGAAGGGTCCCAAGACCTCACGGCAGCTCGGTAGCTTTAAAAAAGGTCAGCCGACAAATCCCCACCAAGAGCGGCTTGTCTTCCAAAGTGGTTGCGAATAAACTCTGGAATTGGAATGATCTCTTGCGTTTATATGCTTCCAAACCTAGCCGTTCGAAAGCATGTGAAATGCAAGTCAGATTAAAAACAGTGTTTCCTTGCAGCAATGCCAAGGACTCGCACAACACTGGCTCTTTACGGAGATGAGCACCGCCCCTAGAGTTATTTTGGGGGATTTTAATTAAATTAAAATTATTAAATCAAAACAAGCGGGCCAGGGAAAAATTATCAAACATTTACTGGTCCGCGGCGATAAAAAGGTTCGGGAGCACTGCTCTGAACTAAGGAATCAGCTTAGGCAAATTTTTGTTGTGTGTTAACGCAGTGCACAGGATCCGATACCCATGCTAATAATCTTAATATGCAGCAAATCATTGCCAGGATTTTCATTTCTTCTGCATTTGTTGTCGATGTTATCATTATTTTGGTACAACCTGAACATTCAAAGTAAGTGGGGCAGATGTTGATCACAGGAAGAAAGACAGAAATGAAGTATACCTGAAGGGTAAGGCTGCTGTCTGGAGCATGGTGGCTTAGTGGGCTAGAGCGCTGAAACTGTCAGCTGCAAAGTCAGCAGCTTGGTGGTTTGAATCCTGGGTGCCATGCAGCGGAGTGAGTTCCTGCTGTTAACCCCAGCTCCTGCCAACCTAGCAGTTCGAAAGCATATAAATGCACCTAGATAAACAGGTACCTCCATAAAAAGCGTGAAGGGAAACCGTGTTCTGTGGGCAGAAATGTGTTTAGCCATGCTAGCCACAGATTTGCACAACACTGTCTCTTTGGCTTAAAAATGGAGATGAACCCCCCCCCCCTACAGCCGGACACTACTCAGGTTGCTGAAACATACCTGCATTGCCTTTTAATCTTCATTCTGGGCTAGTCCTTTCTCAGCTGTGACCACTGATAAGATTACCTGGGTGTGCTGAATGAGGAGAGCCATCCAGTTGGTAAAAACATGCCTGAAGGATCTGCAAATAGCCTGTCCTTCTAAACAGATGCTTCTGTTTTCCTTTCTTGTTGCCCCTAAAGATGTAAATCTTGTCTTGAGCCCTTTGACAACATGGCTCCATGACTATTTTTTGCCAAGATAAAATTGCTGTTAGGCATCCCAAACTTTTGGCTAAGAGGTACTGTAAATCAAAATAAATACAGAAGAAACAGGGGAAATTTGTTAACTATTTCTGTCTTGTCTCAGTAGTCCTGCCTGTCTTTAATAGATCTCTTAATTTGCCAATTACTATACAGCTTTGAGAGAGTCTAGTTACAAAGGGTTAACTACTTTTTTCTGAGAAGATTCAGTTAGGACCTATTACAATGGTTTATTGCTTCAGGGCAGGGAAACTTAGCCGATCAGTTGGTTGGGTAATTTTCTTTCTTTCTTTCTTTCTTTTAAAAAAAAGGTTCAGAAATGAGGCAGCACTCTTTTTTAGCTGACAGTATTTCAGTAACTTAAATACAGCTTATTCCTGTGTTTTCGATGAGAACAAGTCTTTTAACATGTGGCTTCAATTCATATTTTAATCAGAATGTGGAAGTAATTACAGTGACATCTGAAACTGAGGTAGCAATAAAAAAATTATCACAAACAAGACAGCAGACACAAATTATTTTGTGTTTATTAATGGGTGGCCCTTTGGAAACTTTCCCCCAAAGCTAATTGGTTCCAGATACTTGAAAACTGAAATGGCTTGTGCTCTTATTCATGCCTATATAGGCCTTGAGTTGCTTCGATGGAAATGGAGTTGTTAGCTATTAATGTCTTGCCTTCAAAGATTTTTGTGGCAGGTAATCAGACGAGTGGGATTCTCAGAGACAACTCTGAAATCAAATCCATGTACTTAACTGTTCTGCTCTTGTAAATTATCTGCCCTCTTCCTAAGATCTTACAGCTAATAAGTGCTGTAGAGTTACTTTTGAGCTAGTTGCAAAGATTTCAGGACTGATTAAAGGCTTGTGAAGTAAGATATTCTCAGTGCTACTATATGGGATGGAATTATGGACTTGGACTCAAGCTGCGATGAAAAAGATAGAAATATTATATTGCAGGATGCTAACAATTTTTTGGATTGAAAGGCTGAACAACCAAGTACTGGAGCGAAAATCAACAAATTAGAAAACACATAGACTCTATAGTATATTAATGGCAGTACAAGTTTCAGCAGTGACTTGCCAGCAGTATTCTATGCCATCTTTTTGGTTTACAACAATTTGCTGCTAGAAGTTAAGGTGCCGGTGGGTTTAATAGGATCCCAGGTGCAAAGCTAGACTACTTTGGTCCAGCAATGAAAAGGAAAAAAGTATAGGGCATTCAAGGTAAAATAACCAAGACAATAAGGAGAAGAATCTGTTTGCTGAAGAATCTGGAGAAATAATTTGGATGCAACACAGCCTCATTGATTAGTCAGTGAACTTTTAAGAACTCTCTCCTGGCAAAATAAATCGCTTGCCATGTGTGGACTTTTAAACCTGCTTTGAAAAAGAGGACTTACCCTTGAAAGCTCAGAAACCTTTTTGTCCCCCTAGCAACCTAGGAAGGTATCACCCCTCGTCTGGTCTTATCAGTGAAAAAGAAATCCACAGCCTTGAGTTTGTGAGACTGTCATTGACTACATTATCCATAATGCTCACTGAGTGACCTTGGGCCAATCATTCTCTCTCTGCCTAATCTACCTCACAAGGTTGTTGTGAGGGTAAAGGGGGGAGGAAGGAGATTGTCATTGTAAGCCATCTTGAAGGCGGCACGGAAACCCAATAAATAAATTCTTCAAGGCAGTCTTTAAGAAATACGATGAAATCAAAAGTTTAAAAACCTGAAGATCCTGCCTGTTCAGAAGTGTTCCTTTTGTCATCTTCATCACTGCACTTCTCATGATGTTTCATTTGGGCTACAAGGCCTTGCATTTCTTTGTTTCAGTGTTTGCATTTTGCACGCATGCCCGCCTTGCCCACAGGTAGAGGAACTTCATTAAAATATTCCCAAACTGGGTCTCTTTTACAGTCTGCTGCCATTACAGGTTTTTCTCCTCAAGGGAAGGAGTGAGAATAATATGATAACTCTCACACCGTTATACACATAAAGATCCCAAGATGTGGAGTACTGTGCTCAAAAAGTTTCACCTTCATTTTACTGCTTGTCCCTCTTTTCCTCAAACTTTGCTCCTTATGCAGACCTATTCCATTCCAAACAACCTTCTATTCATTGAACGTCTTGAAATGTAGCACTTAAGAGGGAAGGGGCTTGATTCTGTGTACATAGATTTGCAAAGGAACAGTGGGATTAAGGTCTTTTTCTTAATTCTTAATTTTTTTTGCTATGAAGGAGACATGTTATCGTTGCAGACCCAAATGCACAGTTTTGGAAATAGCAAAACCAAGCATCTTTAATAATATCTTCTAGATAGAAAAATTGCCCCAAATGATCAGAAACCTCTGGGTGAGCATGACATCGTGAATGGATTAATACAGCCTTACGGTACATAATGAAAAACTAATTTCATGATGAATAATCATTGGACTATAATGCATCTTAACTAGAAAATGATCTTTTAGAGATCCTCAAAAAGTATTTAAATTTTAAAAAATCCAATTTAAATTTTTAAAATCCAATTTAAATTTTTAAAATCTGATTTTTTTAAAAAAACCATTTACATTTGATAACGACGGTAATTCGTTCTCCGAGGTTAGTTGTTATCCGAAAGACGTCGTTATCCGAAACGCAGTTTCCCATAGGAATGAATGGGAAACCGTTTAATCCGCTCTGGAGCCTAGGAAAAAGGCAGAGACACCTGTTTTTTTGCTCAAAACTCTTTAAAAAGTGCACTTTAAAGTTACTGATGCAATTTCACCTTGGATAACTTTTTATTGATGCATGCTGGAAATTCATTATCTGAGGCAGTCCATAGGGAAAATTCGTTATCCGAGGCAGCCCATAGGAAGATTCGTTATCCAAGGCAGCCCATAGAGAAAATTCGTTCTCCAGGGCAGATCTATACCTAGGAATTGTGATTGGTTATCCGAGGCAGCCCATAGGGAAAGATTCGTTATCAGAGGCAGCCCTATACCCAGAAATTTGCAGTTGTTATCCAAATTATTCGTTATCCGGGGCAGTTGTTATCCGAGGTACCACTGTATTTTTATCCACCCTGTTCTGTTGTAGTTTAATGCTACTTTTAACATACTTGTTTTCAGTTCACTTTCATGCATTAGTTTCTTTGTCCTATGCCAAATATATTTTTGTAAATCACTCAGATAATGTTTGAAGACTAGGATCTAAATCTTAAAAAGAAATGATAAAATCTTAACCGTAACACCGCTTCTGGCCTTCAAAAAATGGGTAAAAACTTTACTGTTTGAAGAAGCCTTCAGAAGCATCTTTTCCTTGTGATATCCTTGTGGTTCCATGAAGTACTAATTATTATGATTGATGGCCCAGGATGGTTTTTCTTTAAATATTCGGTGTTTAATGTTCTTTTGGATCTCACTATTTATGCCATGTGAGTGAGGAGGGGTAGCTGGGGCTTATTTTTAAATGTTGTTAGCTGCTGAGACTAGTGCCTCAGCATTAGATGGGCAGGTATAAATGTAATTAATAAAAATAAATAAATAAACAAATTAACAACACTGACAACTGAAGCATTCTCAGTCCTTTTCAAGGAAGCCTACAGTGTTGTTTGAACTCAGATAATACAATGGAACTGTGATGATTTTTTCAAAAAGATCTTTTTTCAGTTTGAAGATGGGCTCTGAAATAGGCTCAGTTTTGAATTTTGTGTTGATGAAAATAAGTTATATTTCCCCCCATCATCATTGGCAGTTTGGGATGCACGGAATAGAAATTTTGTGGCACTGTGACTTTGACTACTGCAGGCCTACATACTGCTGCTACTACTACAGTTGGAGAAATATGTGTCCCAATGTTAAGATGGATTTAAATGATTTATGGTTGAAATAAACATCTGTGGCTAAGATAAGCTCCTGCAGGAAACAATGTTAGAGGGAATGGAGGTAGTGGAGTGCTGAAACACCTTATACATTTTATAAGAACACAGATGCGATTGTTTCCTGGTATTCACCTAGACAGGCTAGCAGTTCATTTGCAATGAACTTAACAACAGCACGGTGCTAATAAAACAACACTTACTGAAAAGTGTTGGATTGTTTCCAGCCCTGCGCTTTCCTCCTACCCCCCCCAGTGACAAATTAATCTGCTCCCATTTTTACTCCTAATCACACAAAGAATTCTCCCCCCAGGCCTTGTTTATAAGACTGTTAAAATGTGCAGTTTGGGGTATCAGGATAATGCTTTGCATTGTGGTTAATTAGCACAAATGAAGCGACAGGAGTGCCAGTTAATAAAATATACATATTTTAATTGCTGCAAAGCACACTGAGGGATTCATTCATTCCTGAATTATTAGCTCCATGGGCGCCAGCCTTGGAGGCTCTGCAGCCTCTGGAATCCAGTAATGATTTGTCTTTGCGTTGCTGCGACGCCCGTACGATGCGGATGTAGTGCAGCCCTTGAGTTTGAACACATTTGCCTCATGCCTCCAGTCTGCTTTTCATCTGACAGTGGAAGCTGGGGTGTGGGGAACTGGAAAGCGAAGGTTTGGTTGTGTTTGACTTCAGCATAATTGAAAAAGAATAGGTCCAATTTTTGGATCTCAGGTATGGGAGGGGAAAGAAAGAAAAGAGACCTTGGATCAAAAGTCCTATTTGGCATTTTGCCTGAAAAACATGGCAGTGGCTAAATCAGGTCAGGTCAGGTCAGGTCCATAGAAGATATGACCCACAACTCCCTCCTTCTCCCGCGGTCGTACACAATGATCTTAAAGATCTGCAGAGTCGCCCAGCAATGGGTGCTAGCTGAATGCACTTAGAGAGTTTCTGCAATCCTGCAATTGAGAGTCCTGATAAGACAGGGCTCCTGATCACAGGGGTTCTGTAAGCATGTTCAGCAGAAAAGAACATGTGACAGCTTGCACTTCATGCCCATCTCTCTTCCCAGACTGTTCTTTATATGTCAGCATTAGTACCTTGAATTTGGCATGGAAGCATGCAAGCAGCCAGTGCAGACAAACCAGGACTCAGGGTATATGACTGTATTTCAAGATCCCCAAGACCTACTTGGCCACTGTGTTTTGCCTGTGCTGAAGTTTCCGAACCATCTTCAAAGGTAGCCCCATGCAGAAAGCATTGTAATAGTCACTCTTCAAGATCGCCAACACATGAACTAGGATTTTCAGGACTGCAGATGTACAGTCTGCCTAGATTGGGAAAAGACAGACTTGGCTACAACCAAGATATTTTTTCATTTTCCATTGAGAGGGCCAGGCGCAGAAGCACACCCCAGTTTATGAACTTGGTCCTTCAGGAGGAGTGTAACCCTGTCCAGAGCAGGCAGAAGGCCCCCTAACTTCAAGAGTCTCCTCCAAAAATCAAATCTCCATCTTTTCAGGTTGATGATAAAAAGGAGAGGCGAGAGCAAGCTGTGTTCTATCAACAGATCATGACAACAGACTCCAAATCTCTGGTTGACTCTTCCAGTAGCGTCATATGGAAATTAAATAGTATTGGGGAGATGAGCGACCCCTGTGAGACTCCAAACTGTAGAACCCAGAGGATTGAAATAGCATCCCCAGGCTGTACTTTCTGGATACCGTCCCAGAGGAAAGACTGGAGCCAGTTACAATGCTAGTGTTCCTGATCCCCAAACTCATTAGCCAGCCCAGAAGGATACCATGGTCAATTGTATCAAAGGCTGCTGAGAGATCTAGGTAGACCAACAGGGTTACACTTCCCTGCTCAGCCTCCCTTAAGAGGTCATCCAGCAGGGAAACTAGAATAGTTTCCATCCTGTGGTCAGTCCTAAACCCCGATTGCAATTGATCAAAACTATTGGTGACCTACAAGAAAGTTTGTTGATGGTCAGCCATCACCTTCTCACTCACTTTTCCCCATGAACAGTAGATTGGTGACAGGACAAAAGTTGTTAAAGTTGTCCGTTACCAAGCTGAACATGATCAGAATGGGTCATATTACAGTCTTCTTTATATATGCCTTCCTCAAGGAGGAGTGTATGATCTGCATGGCCCATTCCATCACTGCCTCCTTGGCTGATTTCAAAAGCCAAGAGGGACATAGATCTGAGAGGTGGTGGGTTTGTAGTGTGCCAAGCACCTTGTCCATGTTATCAGACAACATGGGCTAAAATCCTACATTGGCTGATAACATGGAGCCAACTTGTACAACTGGACCAGTATATCTTGTCCAGTACAACTGAACAAGGTGGTACATTGATTTGGTATTTTAATTGGTGGTTGCTTTCTTGGTCTTCTGCTAATCTTAAAATACTTTGTGGTGCCCCCATAGAATCTTCCTTTTAGGTTCTCTCTTTGTCACTTTCAGAAGTACTGTAGTCCATTACTGGCCATGCCTGTTTCTCTTGGTTTTCTTTTTGTGTTACAAGTAATCTGTTTTTCTTTGGACAGTTCCATTTTGGCATATTTTAACAATTGCATCATGGAGTGCTAATCTCACTATGGATAAGCCAAAAGGCATTTTTACTGTGAATCTTTCACATCTAGGGTTCTTCTTTTTAAAAGTCAAAACATTGTATGACTATCCTTGGCCATTGTTCTTTGATTTGAACTTGGGAAAATAATTTATGATAATTACAGGTTCTATGTTTGAGAACTGGATGGTAAAGTTATGTAGGAATCAAGAAGTGTGGAATTGCCTCCTGGTTTGTTCTGCAAGACAGTGGCACAAAGCTGTAGTTTCTATTTGATTTGATCCTGCCTTGGATACTTTTAAGGAGAAAGACTAGATTACACACACACACACACACACACACACACACACACACACACACACACACACACACACACACACACACACACACACCACACATGTATGTATGTATGTATGTATGTATGTATGTATGTATGTATGTATGTATGTATGTATGTATGTATGTATGTATGTATTTAAGTGAGTGAGAGGGTATGAAATAGAAAGTTTTGTCTGTCAGAGAGTTCAGTAAGCTTGAAATGTCCATTTCAATACCCCAAGCCCATTATTTTGTGTCTTGCTGTATAACCATTGTGCTCTTTCTTGTGAAAAAATGTCAGTTTTTTTTTTAAAAAAAGGGAAATATCACGTTTATAATGCATGCCTGATGTTTTAGAGCTTTCCACCCAATTAATTGTCGGTCTTTGGTTCCATTCTGACAATACTCCAAAAGTAAATATTGCACCAACTAGTTCTATATCAGATTACATTTATCCTTCATCAGAAATGGTGGCTAATTAGCCGTCAGTCTAGACAGAATGCAGGGATAGATTCAAGAAATGTGAAATAGGTTACTCCTTGATCTGTTTCTGATTAGTATGGATGAATTGAATGGGTTATATGTACTGGAACAAAAAAGCTTTGTCTGTCATGTGAATTACATGCAATTGGCAATATTTATTGTTTATTGCAGAGTAGTGATAAATTGCTGGCAGCCAGGGCAAGATACAGTTTTTCACTTTTCCATTACATATAAATTATTGAACTCAATTAATAATGTAGATCAAAATCTACCAGGGCAGCCACAGTGACTTCACCATACCTACCTCTGGGAATATAAAAGACTACGAATTTTCTGAGTCACATAGTTTATATACTGAACCTTAAATGACCCAGAGTATATTTTAGTGAGCCCTGAGGTGCACACTGTGGCTAAAAGAATAGAGTTTAAGGCCATTTTATGAATTCCTTCTTGTCATTTGATGTCAAGTAAGTTCTGATTTTTGGCAATCAAAAAATGATGGGATGCCTAGTGTAGTCTAGTGGAAAGAGTGATGTACTAATATATGAAGAACAATGGACTCTGATTACACTGGTACCTTGTATAAAGGAATGAATTTGTTCCAAATGAAATTATGTTAAGCAAATTTTCTTTATACAAATTTCCCATAGGAATGCACTGAAAACAGAGTAATCCCTAATCGCAACCATTTTAATGTTGTACGGATTTGCCCCATAGACAATTCTGTTAAGCAAATTTCCCCTATCTCCAGAATTTTTTATGTTGTACAGATTTTATATTATACAAACTGTTTGTTATATGAGGGTCCACTGTATTTAAAATATTTCTATACCACCTTTCTCTCCAAAAGGACCCAAGGTGGCTTGTCCTTATTCTTATTTAGCATATTATTTCGGATGCTGAAATAACAAAGTTATCTGAATATCTTTGACCCTTCTTAACATCCCAGATCTGTAACATCCCAGAAGGGTGTGAAAGGTCTTCTGTTGGGGAATAATCTTGTATGTTATATTGACTGTTAGTTTTAATTACAGCCTGTGAATTGGCATCAAAACCTGCATTTTATTCTGCTACTTGTATTTTGCAGTATTTTGCCTTGTGCATTTTCTGGCCCTGTAATCCACATTTCCAGATACAGGAATGATATGGACAGATTATTAGTATACTTATCTTCCTGTGTTGTCACCTCCTTGTTCATTCTTCCTCCCATTGACAGTTTCTGTTTTTAATCTGGAATGGGCAAAAAGCTTTTGTTTTCCTTCTCTGCTTTTCTTTACTTTCCTCTTCCAGTTTAGTTGCCAAATCCTTATTTTCCAGAGTTCAGAAAAGGACCTTTTTTCTTTTTGTCTCCAGTTCAGAGAACCACCAGCCGGTATGGTTGTTGATAGGGATCATGACACCTGTGGCTATCCTAGTTGAGGAATTCTGGGAGCTATAGTAAAATAGGTAACTTTGCCAAGCTTTTCTGTACAACATCACAAGAACACAGGCTTTACTAAATCCTTCTTTATGGCCTGCCTATCTTTTCTTCTGATGTTTGTTATTGCTGGGGTTAGGGCCTGACCTGACCCGCAATAATTCAAAATCCGCGATACGCGGATGCAGGTCAAGTTAGGCCTGGGGAGGCCTAGCTGGGGGCTCTTGTACTTACCCCCAGCATGGCCCTACCCTGAACGGGCCTGTGAGAGCCTTTCCGGGCCTTCCGGAGGCCCCAAAAGGGCCTCCCTATGAACCAGACGTGACTTCTGGTAAACCGGAAATCATTTCTGAGGCCTCCGGCAGGCCTAGAAAGGCTCTCGGAGGCCTCAGAAATGATTTTCAGCGATCTGGAAGTCACTTCCAGTTCACAGGAAGGCCCTCACAGGCCTGTTTGGGGCAGCTCCAGTCCTGAGTAAGTATGGGAGGCTTGAAACAGGACTCTCCCCCCTTACTCTAGGGGACCGTTTTTCATATACTGCGGTCCCGTGATATGGTGGGACCGCAGTATATGATCTGCGAAAGGGCAGGGAACCACTGTACTACCCATCTGGCAACAGGACCACTCTGTTCCTCCATGTACTGACATCCATCCAGTGTGGTTACTTTAAACACAGTAAGTTGCAGTTGGCGTAGGCCCATTAGAATCAACTGAACTCATGGTGGAGTTGACTCGCCAAATTACCCATTGATTCTACAGGCCTACCCTGGTGCAATTTGCTACATTAAGCAACATGAGTTTGCCCACAGTCTTCTAAAAAACCTAGACTCCTTGCAGTGATTCTACCAGTTGTTCACTGCTATGTCTTGTGCCTGGAACTGTCTCCTAGAACATCCTTGTATATCCCACCTAGCTTCTTTAATTCTGTCCTCATGCCCCACTTTTTTTTCCGAGAGCTCCTTAAATCTTTACTGTAATTAAACCAATGAAAATCATCCTACTACGTATTTACCCATGTTTTTCTTTGTGCCTGTTAGGGATTGCAATCAATATGGTATAGATAGCTTGTTTTGTTGAGTGCCATACACACAGATAGTATAAAGTAGTTATTTGTGCTTTACTTTTTTTTAAAGACACAATTCTTCATAGAATGTCATGTACACAGAAGGGTATAAAGTAAACACCACTATTCTCTGTCTTTTACTTCCTTGCTCTAGAGATCCAACTCTAACTGAACGCTTGTCAAATTGCAAACCTGCGCACACATCTTACTTTGTACAGGTTTTCGTTAGATTGTTTTCTGTCCATTAGCTGTTCTTTGTGGCTTCAACCAAAGTTTGCAACTATTGTAATTGACCTTGCTATATCAAGAAAAGAAACAACATCCGAAGGCTAGCATTTCCTATCTTTGAAAACTTGGACTTAAAATCTTTTTTTTTAAAAAAAAATGCAAATGATAGAACTAAAGGCTCTCATGAGTTTGCAAGTTCTTGATTGAATTCATTCCATGCATGATAGAAAGCTGATATGAACCAAATTATTGACTTGCTATCTTGCAAAATAATTGGTATGGTATTCAAATGGTATGAGGAAACATAATACCATAGCCTGCTCTGTGTGTGTGTGAGAGAGATGAAGTAATATACATTTCTGGGGGTAGTGGGGGATATGCACATATTTCTGTTGGATATAATTTCCACCTATTTGTCTAATTAATTGAGCTCTAAAAGTTTGTTCTGTGGGGAAGATGTTGACCTCTAAGGTGCTACATAAACCTTGTTGCTTTAACCCCGATATTTTGTGTTGGGACGGTTAGCGTTGTTTGCTGGTGGTCTGGCTGACGGCCAGCATGTGAAAGCAGAAGCAATTGCCCAAATGCCTTTTAATATCACTTTAAATATCTGCCTTTTCCCATTTGGGAGGCCTGCTTGCAGTTGCTAGGGTGGAGTGGTAGAAGAAATCCTGCTCTCTGAAGGAATACGGAACTTGTAAATAAAGGAGCAAGAGGCAGAAGTATGTTATGCATCGCAGGCCTCAAATACATTATCTTACTTTGGACATGAGTTAAGCACTCCGTAGTTTTATTGACTTTGCTTAAAATAAGAGGAGTAAATGAGTTATTGAGCTGCCTAGATGCCCTAAGCACATGTTTGCCTCCAGAAAGAGTTCAGGCTTAATCTAGGATCCTTGTTCATATTTCTGGCAGTGCAGGGTATTTGCAAAGTATTCCCAGAGTCCCCGTTGTGGGAATGGGGCAGTATACAAGCGTAAATAATAATAATAATAAATAATAAATAATAAAGCTTTCCATGCTGCCTAGATGCCCTAACCTAAGCACACCTGATCTTGCCTGATTTCGGAAGCTAAGCTGGGTCGGCCCTGCTTAGTACTTGGATGGGCAACCACCAGGGAATACCAGGTGCTGTAGGCGCCTGGAGTAGGAACTGGCAAGCCACTCCAGTATTCCTGCCAAGAAAACTCCATGGACATGGGGTCACGAAGAGTTGGTCACGACTGTAACGACACAACACACACACACACAAATGAGTTATTGTTGCGATGTGAATCCTATTATAGCTACTATGAGGGATGCAGGGAATTATTTATTTATTATACTTTTATACCACCCAACTGGCAGCAAAGTCACTCTGGGCCTCGTAGGAGTTATGATTCTACATTCTTTGTTCCTGATATAAACATGTTTTAATGAAGAAAATAAAGGAGATTTAAAATTTTAAAGGAGATTTAAAGGAGATTTAAAACAGCTTACCTTTGGCAGTATCTCAGTTCTACTTCTGAAGCATTTCCTGTTTTTAGTTTAGATTAATTTTTATTGTTTTTTTCGAGTTTTACATGGATCTGACTAACAACAGTACAACATGAATACTAACAACAGTCTGCCATCAATTCAGTTCTGATTTAGGAGACCCTTTTTAGTGTTTTCCAGGTAAAGAATGTTCCTAAGTGGTTTATCATTCCCTTTTTTGGGGGGGTGTGCCCTGGGTTGTACAGCTTGCCCGTGGCTACATCGGCTGGCTCTTCTTCCTGGGGGCACAGACTCCTAATCTTTGGGTCCCCATTGAGATACCTAAACCACTGAGCTATCCAGCCAGGTCCCTTATTGATCTTGAGATCATATGATAGTCTTCAGATTTCCGGCAGAATGGTTCAGAATGGCTTACGGTAGCACTTGGTGTGCCACTGTATTGGCGTCAGTCACTAGAATACAGCCCCAAGTCCCTGCTGTAGACTAATCAACAATCATTTCTATATTCTTGTAGACTTTTAGTCTGTTCAACAACAATGTACTATTCATTCTTGAAAGATAGGCTTTGAGTCAAAAGTGATCACATTGTTTTTATTAATTGCAAGAAAGCTGCCACCCATAAATGCACTTTGAGAAATTTCCTTTCTTTAGCTTCAGTAAGGTTACATGAAGGTAATTTATTCTATACACAAACAGGTAGGAGTATCTATGGTGTGTGTGTGTGTGTGGGTGGGTGGGTGGATGTGTGTGTGTATGAACATATGCCCTTATCCTCAGGATGCTCTGACTGCATTTGAAACAGGGCTGAGTTGGTTATTCTTCCCTTTTGTTCCTTTTATATAATAGCCTCAGTTTGTGACACCACTCTTTTCCTGTAAACTAAATTGGCATATGCCTTGTTATGCAGGAAGGAGCTGATCTTCATATCTTCATATTGCCAGGGTTAAGAATGGGCAAAATCTGTTTCCTTCTAGGCTGTGTCACTTTCCTGCACAATAAGTCTGTTCTTTTTTTTCATTTGAAAACAAAACAAAATTGCTTTTGAATATGGATTTATAAACAATTTCTTTGAAAAGAAGTGTTCTGAATGTCTCCTGGTACATTATATGGAAAGCTGTTTCAAAATACCTGGGAGGGACACAGGGAGGCTCTAGGGCAGTGATGGGGAACCAGGGAGGCACGGGTGCCAAAGGTGGCACACGGAGCCTTTTCTATGGGCACCCGACATCGCCCCTTCACAGCCACCTGTATTCAGGTTAAATTGCTGTCTTGGCACTTTGTGAAAAATTAGTGGGTTTTGAATCACAGTTTTTTGGGCACTCGGGTCTCTAAAGGTTTGATATCCCTTCTCGAGGGAGTCTCCAGGTCCCTTACTCTGTACTTTCTCCAGTCCCTTGCTACCAGTTTTGTACCATATGGATTCTAACATATGTTCATGCCACTATTATATTAAGCCTTCCTTTTAGCTAGTAAATGCAGATCTTCTAAGGCAGTGTCCCCTAGACTTGGGTCTCCAGATGTTCTGTGAATCCAACTCCCAGAGATCCTGGCCAGCACAGCTAGTGGTGAAGGCTTCTGAGAGTTTTAGTCCAAGACCATCTAGGGACCCAACCACTGCTCTAAGGGGACCGGCCATCAAGACAGGGTTCCTCCCTTCGAGGTGTGAGAATGTTGTTATTCAGTATAGAGCCTTGCATCTTCCCGAATGACAAGGAGGAGCTGCATATAAATCTCCTATTTGGCTGCAAAAGCAATCCAGTGTTTTGCATGTCTCTGTTGGGGATGGGGTGTCCTTCTGTTCCTTCTTGTGTCATCACATCTCAAAGGCCAGTAAAATGTGTTCATTTAAATCTAAGGGCCAGGGTCTTGTTACTTGGATGGTCTGGTGAAAGTTGAATCAGTCACATGACTTAAATGTGTGATGAGGAATGCAGGTTAACTAGTTGCCACTGAGTTTGACACCATTTGACTTGATGCTGGCATATGTAATTAACAGGATTCTGGCCATGAAGACTGTATCAAATGCAGATTTTTAAAGCTGTTTCGGGCTTGCAGTGAGCTAAGATGTATTACTTTTCTTGTTACGTTTTGCAATTATACACACTGTTAAGATATGAGAGAGATTTTGAGCTAGACATGTTCAAGTTTGTGGAAGTTTTCAAAGAAAAAGTGCTGTTATGTATGTAATAGAATTTGCATTTGAATGAACAGGGTCAATAATTCTTAATTTTCCTATCTTTAAATTTCAGTTCCATTTAAAAACACCTTTGAGAAATTTTACTCGCTGTTCCAGTATTTTTTTCCCTTCAGTCATGAGAGCGTTTTGTTAATACAATCACCATAGACTTCCTTGTTATCACCCTGCTGGTCTTTACTAATTACATAACCCCTCAAATAGTCAGCTGCCCCTATATACATTAAAAATAACCACAATCCTGTTGAGAAGCTTTGTGTATTGTGGTAGACTTTTCCCTGCCCAGCTCTTATTTAAGTAAAAAACTATGGATAGTTCTAATCTTCTTAGCAGCACTCAACACATGTGATGGTGAGTCTATCAAGAAATCTATGGCCCCACATTCACAAATGCTGTGAATTTCTCTCTCCCCCCTCCCCCCACCAAAATGGATTTTAGCTGTGTGAGTACAAGTATATTAAAGGGTCTCCCCTACACGCTGGAGAAGAATGCAACTCACACACACCACTGGCTCTCAATGGAAAGAAAGAGAGCTTAGCAGTATTGACAGAACATTCTGCTGGGCAGAAACATCCTTAAAATGTTGCTGCAAAGAACCGATGAAAGAAACCAGTTCTGAAGAGCACAAAAGGTCGAATGAGATTCTCGCCCCTTTAATCTTCAAGAGGGTGGAGAAGAATTAGGTCTTGGAATTGGTATGGTCTTCTCGTGGGTGTAAATGAGCTAATAAATCAAATGCTGTGAGTAGGTGGTAGCGTCTTTGATGAGAAAAAGTTAGAAGTACAAAGAAGTGAAATTGCTTATAGAGCTGCAAAAACATGGGATGTGGGTAGCGTTGGGTATATTCCTACACGCCTACAAGGTGTGCTTTCATAGGAATAATTATCAATGGGCATATTGCCTCAATTTCTATGAAATTCACAATCCCTTTAAAAAAATAAAAAAGCATTGCATTCAGGGCATCCTTGTTATAGTGAGATGGGTCTTTTTTAAACTTCTGAATGTTTTTTCAGTCTTTACTAAATAAAAATGGCAAGAAGTTATCTCCTCTTTTTCATCTACATACTTTATCTTCTAAAATGCTAGAAAAGCATTATTCAGTGGCTGTGCCATTTTCAGACAGTCATCTGTACTGGACAATTTTATATTTTCTTTAAGAGGTTTTACAGAAAAGCAGGAAAAGGCTTTTCATGAAAAACATTTTTGCAACTATTAAAGCAGATGCCTTTGTTTTTATTATAATAAATATCATTTGCTATTTTATTTCATTGTGGTAAATTATAGCAGTATTTTATAATGCCATAAAGCAAAATAAGGATGTCAGGTTTTGATAGTGAATTGATGGGTTCAATCCAGCATTAGTTCTGACTAGAGTAGACCCATTGAAATCAACAGAATTTGAGTTACTTTGACAAATGATTTCCCTTAATTTTAGCAGATCATATTGTATGTAATAGTATTGTTGGGTATAAGTGCAAGCTTCAACTATGGTGTGTATTTTTTTTAAAAAAATCCTACATTTAATGCTCTTTCATTGACTTTTTGGAATAAAATATTCTTTTTTCACGCAGGCCACAGAAACTCTGTTCCGCATGGGCGTTTCAAGAGGAACAATTACTCCTTTAAGACACGGAGAGGTAAAATGAATTTTGTTTGTTTTTCATGTGTGGGGTGTAGTTTTAGAATAGGACTTCATGCTTGATTGGGTAGAATAAACATGAATTAGGAGGGCTGAAGAAGAAGAAGAAAATCAGCATCATCTGAGTTTCACTAATGATACCAGGGATGAAGGATGAACCAAGCCCAAAACAACATCACATGGAGGGTAGGTATCATCAGGGCTGGAGCTATCAAGGTTTGCAAAACTGTAGAGAATCTTTGTTCTTAAGTGTTGCCATTTGTGACACGTTGCTTTACGATGGCCCTATGAATTAAGGACCACTCAAATATCTTGATATCAGTAGCCCAGTTGGGGCCTTGCAAACTGAAAGCTGTGGCTTCCTTTGTGGAATTAATCCATTTTATGCCAATCCTTCCTCTTTTCTTTTCTTTCTACTTTCATCTTGCCCATGGAATTATAATCTTTTCCAGTAAGTTTTGTCTTCTGACGATGTGTCCAACTGATGATAATCTTAGTTTATTGATTTTAGCTCTTTGTGAGAGTTCAGGGTTAATCTGATCGAGGAGCCAGTTATTAGTCTTTAAGATGGAGTATAGTACAGTAGGACCCCGGTATCTGCTGGGGATTGGTTCCAGGCCTTCCCGAGGATAATGAAAACCGTGTATAAGAGAGAATGCCTTCCCACCCACCCCCAAACTGCTGTTTCCTGATAGTAGCTTGCTCTATGACTGCTGTTTTGAGACAGTAGCTTGCTTTATGGCGGCTGTTTGTGACAATAGATTGCTATACAGATGCTGTTTGTGACAACAGCTTGCTTTACAGCTTGCTTTGTGGCTGCTGAATTATTTAATTTTTTTCCTCTGCCAACCGTGGATAACAGAATCAGTGGATAATGAATCAGTCGATACGGGAGTCCTTCTGTATCTGTAAAGATCTCCTCCAACACTACATTTCAAAAGGGTCCATTCTTTTCCTACCAGCTTCCTTCTTTGTCCAGCTTTTTTATCTAATAGTAATCATCAATACTATAGTGTGGATGCTTATGGCCTTGGTCCCCTTATATTTGAGAACGTTTTCAACTTCCTTGAATGGAGCTATTTTCCCCCTGCTTAAAATGGCTTGTCTTGAAAGAAAGTATGGTTGATTGGCTGGACTTCTGAACGGGATGACTGCACATGGTAATGTTTGTTCCAGGTTTATTTATTTATTTATTTATTTATTTATTTATTTATTTAGCTTGTATGCCGCCCACTACCCAAAGGTCTCTGGGCGGCTCACAATCAAAATGGACAATTAAAACATCAAAATACAATAAAATTAGAATAATAAAAACATGTAAATGCAATAAATACGATACATTAAAAACACCACTAAAATTGCCATCAGGACCCACAATCATTAGTTAAAAAACTGTTGGAACAGGAAGGTTTTTACCTGGCGCCGAAATGTTAGCAACGTCGGTGCCAGGCGAGTCTCATTTGGGAGGGCATTCCATAGTCTGGGGGCAGTTGCTGAAAAGGCCCTTTTCCTGCAAGCCATCCCCTTCATCTCCTTAAGGGATGGCTCTTTCAGGAGGGCCCCCTGACTAGATCTTAATTGCTGGGTAGGTTCATATGGAAGGAGGCGGTCCTTCAGGTATCTAGGTCCTAAGGTTCCACATATGTACTAATTTATATGACATGGCTTTATTTATAGTTGAATGTATTGGAGATTTTCATCACAAATACAAAGTACACTGTGTGTCCTTAGTGTTGAGAATCTAGCCACCACTTGAAAACAGTTTGAAACTATCTCAGAGTTCCGTTTAAAACTGTTTTCAGTACTGTAATATTGTTCAGAGGGACCCACCACTCTGGGTAGGAGTGACCATGTGTATTAGAATTCTTGATTTCAAAGGAAACAAAAGGAAAGTATAGGATTTTTATAAAGTCAATTTTAATGAGCTCAGAACAAAGATGAATCAAGTCCCTTAACAGAAGATCCTAGCAGGAAAAGGAGTCCAATAAGGGTGGGAGTATCTAAAAAAAAAAAAGAAACTCTAAAAGCACAACTGCATTCTATTCTGATAAAAAAAAAGATTGGTGGGAAGCAGCAAAAAAGACCAGTGTGGCTTCTCAGAATACTCGGGGAGGACCTGAAAACGAAACAAAAAAAGACATGTACAGGGAAAAGAAGGAAAGAAGGCTAGGCTGCCAAAGAAGAGTATAGACCAGGCTTGCACAACATGTCGACTGCGAGCGACTGGTAGCCCGCGGCATGCTAAGAAGTCGCCTGCCAGGACCCTGCCTGCCTCCCGACCTGGGGACGCTCCTCCACCACTGCCGCCAGTGCTACGGAGCCTGGTGGGTGGGGAAGGGCAAGTGGGCTCTCCCCCTCCTCCTCCTCCACCAGCTTGCGGAGTTTGGTGGGTCATGTGGGGTGAGCAGGCGCGCTGCTGCCAGCGCCGCAGAGCTTGGTGGGAGGCCGAGAGGGAGCTCCTCCTCTGCTGCCGTCAGTGCCTTGGAGCTTGGTGGGTCGTGGAGGGTGAGTGGGTGCACTGCCGCTCGTGCCTTGGAGCTTGGTTGGTTGGGTGGTTGGGCCGAGTGGGTGTGCCGCCACCGAGCTTTGTGGGTGGGGCAAGCAGGTGCTTCTCCTGTGCTGCGCCGCCAGGGCTGCGGAGCTTGGTGGGCCGAGCAGGCATGCTCCTGCGGCAGAGCGGGGTGGTGGTGGTGTCGAGTGGACACTCCTTCTCTTCCTCCACCGCCGCGTGCACCACGGAGCTTGGTGGGGGCCAGGCAGAGCAGTTGTGAGGACTGTATGTGCGCTTGCACTTGGCAAGGGAGCCCGCGGGGACGTGCCGTGGGCAAAAGGAGCCCACGGGCTGTTCAAAGTTGGACAGCCCTGGTACAGACAAGCAGCAAGGAAATGCATGGATGGCATCAGGAAAGCAAAAGCAGAGAATGAACAGATTAGCTAGAGAGATATGCTAACAGCAATGAAAAAGCATTCTTCAGATACGTGGGAAGCAAAAAACAAAGAAAAGAAATAGTGGCAGAGCTCTTCAATGGAGGTGGAAACATGGTGACAAATGACAAAGAAAAGGCAGAGGTGCTCAATTCCTACTTTAGCTCAGTCTTTTCCATAAGACGGATTTTGAACCACCAGACCTAAGTAAAGTGCAGGGGACAGGATTACAGCTTCAGATTAATAAACAAATAGTCAAGGATGGAATTGATAATACCCTGGAAGACAGTAACAAAATTCAAAATGATCTTGATAGCCTGGAGCACTGGGCTGAAACCAACAGAATGAAACTTATCAGGGATACATGCAAAGTACTGCACCTAGGAAAAAGAAACCAAACACTCAGTTACACCTGGTTCTGCAATACTACAAGTGAGAAGGATCTTGGAATTGTCATAGATCGTAATCAGACTATGAGCCAACAGTGTGATGTGGCCATTAAAAAGCAAATTATATTTTAGGCTGCATTAATACAAGTATAATTTCCAAACTCCTTGAGGTGTTTGTCTCCTTCTATTCAGTACTGATTAGGCTTCATCTTGAGTATTGTGTCCAGTTCTGGCCACTGAACTTCAAGAAAGATGCTGACAAATTGGAACAAGTTCAGAGGAGGGCGACAAGGATGATCAGGGGGCTGCAAACTAAGCCCTGTGAGGAAAGACAGAAAGACCTGGGCATGTTGAGCCTGGAGAAAAGATGACTGAGGGGAGATATGATAGCACTTTTCAAATATTGAAAGGGCTGTCATTCAGAGGAAGGGCAGGATCTGTTCTTGATCCCAAAGTGTAGGATGTGTAGCAATTGGCTCAAGTTAAGAAAACTCAGCTTTCATCTGAAGATTAGGAAAAATGTTGTAACTGTTAAAGTAGTACAGCAGTAGAACTAATTACCTCCAGAGGCAGTAAGTGCTCCAGTGGTGGAGGCATTAAAGAGAAATGTGGGTAACCACCTGGCAGATACTGATATTCCTGCATGGAGCAGGGGGTTGGATTTGCCTTGTAGGTATTTTGCCACAAGGATATGTATCTTAAAAATGGACTTCCAGTCTCTTCTGGCTCAGCTGCTGTCCTTTCTGTCACCTTCCATACCTTGATCTGCCCGAGAAGACTGAGGTTATGTTCTTTGGGACTTCCCCATCTGGCTATGGAGGCCCTTTTCCTACCTTGGAGGGTGTTTCCCTCCGGCCTTCGGACAGTGTCTGGAATCTGGGTGTAGTCCTGGACCCGGCACTCACTATGGAAGCCCAGGTGGCTGCTGTGTCCGGGACTGCCTTTTTCCATCTCTGTCGCATAACCCAGATTCGTCCCTACCTAGATGGGGACTCCCTCAGGACAGTTGTGCAAGCACTGGTGGTCTCGAGACTAGACTATTGCAACACGCTCTACATGGGGTTGCCCTTGACTCTCCTTCGGCGACTGCAGCGGATACAAAATGCGGTGGCCAGGCTGCTGGTGGGTGTGCGCCGGTTCGACCACATCACCCCAGTCCTGGCTTGTCTGCATTGGTTGCCTGTTGCGTCCCGAATCAGATTCAAGGTCTTGGTTTTAATTTATAAAACCCTCCATGGCCTGGGACCTGACTGCCTGGCAGAGCGGATCGACCAGCGGTCAACATTGGCTGGACCTACCAGGTTGTCATGGGCGCACATGCTGCGGGTGGCCACGCCCAGAGAGGCTCAGAAGACTTCCACCCGTACCCGAGCCTTCTCTGTGGCTGGCCCTACCCTGTGGAACCACCTTCCCAGCGAAGTGTGCCTTGCAGAGTCCCTGCCAGCCTTTCGGAATGCATTAAAAACTCTGCTTTTCCGAGAGGCGTTCTTAATTTTTTTTCTCTTTACCTGCCATCTGTTAATTGTTATTTTTATTGTGTTCTGTTTGATTATTCCTGTTTTTAAATTTTCTATTTGTTGTTTGTTTCTGTTTATATTCCTTTTGTTGTAAACCACCCAGAGTTTCCCGGGAAGACGGGCGGTATATAAGCTCAATAAATAAATAAATAAATAAATAAATAAATAAATAAATAAATAAATAAATAAATAAATAAATAAAACTATTTAATTTGCTGACTTATTTGTCTATATTTTCTCACATTCATACATTATTATCAATCTGTAATCCCTTGAAAAGGGAAGGAAATGTCCTAATCCCCAACTTCCACAGCAAAACAAAAATGCAGTAAATTTTTGCTTAAAATGCTGTCAGTACACTAACTGCTGTTCAAGTGAAGTTCCAACCACACGTGTTCACTTCTGTAAGGCCTGCCTAGCGGCAGAGTCCAGAGGGGCTACATCAATTTTGGTGGCCCACATCCCCCGGAATGTTGGGGCACTCAGATTCCCTCCCCTAGCTCTAATTCGCTTATCTGGTGGTGAAGGATGATGGAAGTTGTAGTTCTTAAATATCTGGACAGTTGGTGATTCCCAGTCGTTGGAAGGAATAGCAGTTTTGTGGGAGGAAGAGAAGGTCCATTAATATGGATTGTAAACCTGTAGGCAGACCATTGACTTTAAATAACATGTCACACCTAGTAAATAATTGCAGATATCCCGTTGAGTAGCATCATGGGTAGAAATGAGTATTAGATACATGGTAGTACTAAGCACACCAAGGGAGAGATGCTGTTCATGAAACACTTGTGCAGGTGCTTCGTATAGCAGGCAGGCAGACCAGCTCAAGAAACCCAAGCAAATACAGTATATTTCCTGCCCTGTTACATTGCCTTTTCCTGCCTCATCTCTTTCCTCAGTGTGTCAATCGATTCTCCTGTGAAACTATTTAGAAACGGGCGTAAGAGGTAGATATAGCAGAAAAATAGGCAGCGTTTTTACAACCCAGTATTTTCTTCCCCAGCCTCTCATGATTCTTAATATTCCAGAGAGGGGATTTTCTAAAAGGAATTTAGCCAGTTGCCCCTCCTGCTTTCTGAGCAGGGTCCCCTGGCAGACGCAGAGGCAGGGCAAGTATGTACACACACATATGTAGACACAGAATACCCTTCCTTTCCCACCCCTCCCTAACCAAATCCCACAAGAAGCAGTTTCCCTTAAAATATTTGTGCAGATGTAACTTTACCTTACGCTGGGACAAACAGAATTCTGTCCATCGTGTGATGACGAGGAAGTGTAATACTTTGACATTGTAGTTTCTGAAGTTGTAGCTATGTTTGATTCTGCAAGCATTTCAACAAGAAGCACAAAACAAAAGCAAAAAAAGACGTGTTGGCACTGTGAAACATGTCTTCAGTTCTTTTGATACTTGGTTCTGTAAACAGCAAGAGTGTTTACCGAAGAGGGGTCTTAAATCATTTCTAGGTTCATTCATTCATTCACTCATTCATTCATTCATTCATTCTAAATGTTTGTTCATTCATAGATGTGAAATGCAACCAACTGCCACCAGCCTTTCATCTTGGAGCCTTGCGTGGTTTTATTTTTTCTCACGTGGTCTCTGTATTTTGTCTCTGACAAAGTGGACGTTCCACAAAAGCTTACATTAAAATACAGTAGGACCCCCGTATCCACTGATTCATTATCCACTGATTCAGTTATGCATGGTTGGCAGAGGAAAAATAAATAAATAAATAATTCAGCAGCCGCAAAGCAAGCTACTGTCACAAAGAGAAGCTGTAAAGCAAGCTACTCTCATAAAACAGCAGCTGTAAAGCAAGCTACTGTCACAAACAGCAGCTTTAAACCAAGTTACTATCACAAAACAGCAGTTTTTGGGGAACATTTTGGTGTTCTCTCTTATCCCCAGTTTTCATTATCCACAAGAAGGCTTGGAACCAATCCCCATTGGCTACTGGGGTCCTACTGTACTGCCCTTTGCCTGTAAGATGTGACAACATCTTTTCTTGTTTTTTGTTTTGTTTTGTGCTTCTTGTTAATAATTTAAAAATCTTTTTATGGTTGGAGCTGCCTGTAGGCAGAGAAGAGCAAGATTAATCTTGAATTCATAACAGATCTCCATGTTCTGCTATAGGAAACAGATTAAAAATACTACTCAAAGTGAAATTCACTGAGGACTTTTCAAGGCTGGCTTCTTTCCAGGCTCAGATGGATTTATAGTTTTTAATGCTGAATGTTTGAGGGAAACCTTTTCCCTTACTTCCTGCTTTCAGCCTTCCTACATGCCAGAAGAGTCATTTTCCCAGCTTCTCTGGCTATCAATGTAGTTTTCTTTTGTCAGACTCTCCACATAAGAAATCATATTTTTATGCTGAAAGCTGTATTATTTGCTGTTTACATATGGATTACAGAATTATTGACAAGATTTTGGCACTGGGTTTGATAGTGTTCTTGCCAAGCGTCATTCATCCAAGTCAGACAGATAATTCTTGGAACAGTTTTCCTGTTCAACAACATCTACAGGGTTGTGAAAAAGTACCTCAGGACTTGTTACGACCATGAAGTTGACTGATCTCCAAAAAGTCTAATAGTACCAAGGGAGGTAATGAAATTCAAGAATATAATAGCCTTCAGGACTGAGCACATTTTGCCCCTGGTGGCTGAAGTTATTTCCATCAAAACTCACTTTTAGAAAATGTAGGTTCAAAGGTCGTCCATTTCTCCACCAGCTCTTAGGCACTCCAATGGTGTGACTTTTTTTTTTAATTTTGCAAAAGTTTGTCAGTCTTGAAGAACACTAGGGATTTCAATTTAAGAACAATGGTTTCTGGTTTTGTTTCCAGTTATGGCAATCTTCTCTACTTTTTCACTTCAAAAAAGTGGTTTTGCAGTTATGCTTTAAGGAGCATCACCAGGGAAGCTGTAGAGATATGCTGAACGTGCTTTGTGAAGCTTTTCAAGAAATCAATTATGAAGGAGCCATATTTCATGTTTCAGAATAGATATACACTTGAATTAGCTTTTTGGGAATAATGATTTGCAGGACAGAACAATTTTGGACAGAATGACTTTATTTGCTTTTTGCTAGGCAGCAATTTTCTTATTTATTAATTTAGCAAAAGAGGTTCCCCTGTTTTGTTCCCTTCAGTCAGGGGTTTGAAGTTAAAGATGATAAGTGGATGGAGGGAGGAAAGGAAGGAAGGAAGGAAGGAAGGAAGGATATCTTGTATCGTGGGTAATTCGTTCCTTAACTCCAAATTAAGCTGGAAAAAAATCAAGGCATTTGTCATAAATGAGTGGGTGTTTCGATCTAGCTCAACAATGAGGACTGTGTCAGCAGATTTCCAGTTTATTGGCTGCTGAAAGGCAATGTGAAACTAGAGTTACAAGATATGTGTATCCCTGAAGAAAAGTATAGTTGGCTGTGGACAAGGAGTAATAGCTGGTTGCTGTGGTAAGGAGGAGTTTGTTTTCCCAAAACATTGTGAAGCTGGCCTTTGCATGCTTCTCAGAATCTCTCCTTTCTTTTGGGGCAAAGTGCCAGCTTGATTACCCGGACCAATTTACACACCTTTGCATGGAAGCCCATTAGGGGTCAAAAAACATCTCAAAATGTCATCCTTTTCAGCATGTGGTTGAGATAGGTTTGGCTTGTATCCAGACTACTACAGAAAGCTGAATGTCAAGGCTTTCGTTCTGTTGATCTCTGTTCTAATGAATGCTCTTATAGCTTTGAGACTTCTACCCGGATCATGTTGCTTGGGCCAGCCAAACAACTTGGATGTGGCCAGAATTGAAGCAATAGCTCAACAGGCTGCCTAGCAAACATTTTGAATGAACTTCTGGCATGTCCTTGAAGCAGCATTCTGGCCAGTGTGGGAGCTCAGAAAGTGCTTCCTGACACCGTTAGTCATGAATAGTTTCCTTAATTATTGTCATAGCAACCCTCATCTTGTAAGAATCTCACCCCAAACGGGTTAAATTGAAGACTATGGTGTGTTTGAACGTAATGGCTCTTATTCATCCCTTCCATTATTTCTGAAGTTGTGGAGAGTCAGGTGCTCAAGGAAATGTAGGGGCAGCCTGGTCAAATGATGTGGGATGGTCAAAATGCAAATGTGACACTTATCATTTTTTGCTGCCCAGTATAATTAACTATTTTAAACAATAATTAATTAAACATTTTTAAAAAAATGTATATGTGTATTTGTGTGTACTAGTGAAGAATAGTAAGAGTACGTAAGTGAATTTATGTTTCCAATATAGGAAATAGAAACAAGTCCTTAACCATCAACATTTTCATCTGAATCACGACTTGCTGCCTCCTTCTGGTTTCCCCTGGATTTTAAAGCATGGGTAGACTAGAGGTGACTGGTTTAAAGGCATGTGTTAACAGTTAACCACTGCATAAGCCCAACATGCATAGTGCACTACCCTAAGAAACCCATGGGTTGAAATCTGTTAGCAAGTCTTAATTATAGTAAGCCCATTAGCTCAGTGGACCTCATGGAGTTGACTACTCAAGTCCCCTTTGATTCTGTAACTGTACTATAGTTACAACTTACTACTGGATTTCAGCCATTGGGTTGAACTGAACTCTTCAAAGGGAATAACTTATTTGAATGTTATGAATTTACGATACTTTTTACACCTCAGTGGAGATAGAATTGTAGGTAGTTTATGACATGTATTATGTTACAGTTTATTTAATTACCACATTAGGACCCCCGTATCCATGGGGGATCAGTTCTGGGATCCCCTGCGGATACAGAAATCTGTGGATAAGAGCTAATGCTCTTATCTGGGGTGGCAGTGGTGATGAGGGAAAGTGGAAGGAGGTGGCAGTGGTGGCCATGGAGGGGGTAAAAGAGAAGCCTACCCCCTTCCTGGCCAGCAACCCCCGTCCACCCCAGCCCTTACCTCCAGGCCAGGAATCTCCTCTGCAGGGAGGAGGGAAGCTCCTCAGCAGTGGTAGTGGTGGCGGCTGAAGAGGTGCCCCACCACACCACTTGCCCAGAACATCGGGGGCAGCAGCAGAAGAGGTGCCCATGCTGTGCCGCTCACCTGGAACATCAGTAGTGGTGATGGAAGAGGCGCCCATGTGGACCTGCAGATGCCTGCAGAAAGTGTGGGTGCTTCTTCCACCACTGCCCCAATGTTCTGGGCGAGCAGCGCGGGTGCCTCTTTTGCCAGGCACCTCTAAAGTAGGCTGGTCACTTTAAGGACCTGCCTGGCCAGCCAGCCTTTGAACTTCCTGCTTGCGTCCCAGGCAGTGGACCGGAACTTTGAGCGGGAAGTTCAAAACTCCTGATCCACTGGGGACCCTAGCGGGAAGTTCAAAGGCTGGCTGGCCAGGCAGGTCCTCCACCCCGCTGATCACTAATCTGCGGTTAGTGAATCAGCGGATAAGGGGGTAGTACTGTATGTTACTTTTGTTGTATTGATTGCTGTACACCGCCCAGAGTAGCCCAGTAGCTAGGTGGACAGTACAGTATATAGATCTAACAAACAAACAAATAAACAAACAGACCAACAAACCTGTCAAATAACATTTGATGTGTGTGTGTGTGTGTGTGTGTGTGTGTGTGTGTGTGTGTGTGTGTGTGTGTGTGTGTGTGTGTGTTGTGTCATTACAGTCGTGACCAACTCTTCGTGACCCCATGTCCATGGAGTTTTCTTGGCAGGAATACTGGAGTGGCTTGTCAGTTCCTACTCCAGGCACCTACAGCACCTGGTATTCCCTGGTGGTCTCCCATCCAAGTACTAACCAGGGCCGACCCTCCTTAGCTTCCGAAATCAGGCGAGATCGGATGTGCTTAGGGCATCTAGGCAGCTATAGTTGATCTTACTATGTGTAAAACCTGTCATTGAAAGTTCCTGAATTTAGATGTCTATGAATGACATTAGAACTAGAGTTGTGTGTCGCTGGGGTTCTTCTGCTTCAGTGGCCCATCATTCTGGGCAGGAGCCTGATTGGCCCGTCTCCACTGGCCACCAACTTCTTGGCCGCTGTACAGGGAGAATCCCTGTTTGGCCTCTTTGGTGGACTGGTCAACTGCTGGAGGAATTGGAGGTGGACTGGCTGGGCTCCTGCCCAGATTGGTGTGCCACCTGATCAGAAGGACCCCTGCATCGTGTGATGATGGGCAAAGTTGGCCTCGGGGCTGGAGAGAAGGTTTGCAATAAAGTTCATCAAAGCAAAAGCAAAGCAAAGCAAAGTGTTCTGGTTATATATCGCCCCATAGCGCTTCAAGCGCTCTCTGGGTGGTTTACAATTCAATTATGCAGGCTACACATTGCCTTCCCCACCCCCCAGCAAGCTTGGTACTCATTTCACTGACCTCGGAAGGATGGACAGCATATCATGGGATATGACAATATCTGTGCCGATCTCTAATTAGGATGCCCAAATCTAGTAGCTTTCTTTTCATGCCATATGCAGTATAAACAAAGATAGTGCACTCATTTTGAAAAACAAAGCTTATTTTCTTTAAGTAAGTTTATTTTTGACTCTGCTGAATTACCATGCTCACATTTTTAGCTCTTCATCATTAGTAGCACAATGGTTTCTCTGTGTAATAACATATATAGTGTGGGAGAGGAAAATAGATTTAATCAACTGCTTCCTTTCAGAACGAAAAAGGAGTGAAAGTCACTTTAAAGCTGAATCTGATTTAATTAATATTGTTTTCAGCACATTCTTTTTTTTTGTTATTTTGTATAGTTTTAGCTTGAGGGCATGCCAAGCCCCAGTCTCAGCATATTATAGAGCAAAACAGTGATGTGATCCTAGACATCTGATCTCTTCACCCCCTCCTTCGTATCACAAAGATGTCATTATTATTGCGGGTTCAAAAGTTCCGTTCTCACGGATAGCTTGATCATCTCTGGTTTCCATCGCTGTTGTCTGAATGCTTTGTTGCTATCACATTCCTTTGTGGAGAAGATAACACATTTTCAGTCTATATTTCACTCTGAATTTCTTAATTTGTTATAGTGAGAGTACTGTATCATTTCAGCATTTTGAGTTTTATGGTATGGCTAAATACATGAGTTTTTGTTCTGCTTTTTGTTATTTTTTTTTTTTTTTTTGTAAATTAGGATATTTCACTGTAAAATAGTTCAAGAAGATACCTTAAGAAAGAAATAAGCAATGAAAAACCCAGAATTGGAGTTAGTGAAGTAAAGACTATAGGTAATTTGCTGTCCATTCTACATTTTTAGAATCACCATTACTGGATTTTGGTAGTACTTTTGTGACTGCAAAAAAGTTTCACAGTGTATAAAAGTGCTCTGTTGAGCAAAACTGCTTCTCTGCTTAAAGCACAGTGATGATGTAAAAACAAAAAAGGTACTCTCAGCATCCTTATGTCGAGGTCTCCTAACTTTTATTGAAGATTTCTAGTTTCTGAAAGGATAGCTCACCTTTTGTGCAAGCAGAAAACTTGCAAATATTAAAACCAGAGAAATGCTATGTTGAGGACATAGGTCAGGAATTTACTAAGTGCTAAGAATGGTTAAGAGGTGCTGATGTACCCCATGCTTAAAGATTTTTTTAAATACGTGATTCTGGTCACAAACAGGATCATGGCTATGTCTGTGAAGATTCTTAGTCATCTAGGTGAGTTTATCTGGACGTTGAGTCATGGCAACTGGATTTCTTTTCGTGAGAGACCAATAAAAGAAGTCCAGTTGCCATGACTCAACTTCCAGATACACGATCATGACTAGTATTAGTAACCCCAAAACCTGCAGTAAGAGGTTATAGTGGGGTCAGTAGTTGACCCCACCCACTATTGGCATTTGTCCAAATAAAATGAGTAGAATGAAAGCCCCCCCTTTGGAATTGTGTAAGAGTAATTGCATCAGCTATGTATCTATTTCCTGGGCTATCCATTGTGGATCTGATCAATTGTGAGAACCACTGAGACAATTGCCCTTATGCACGCTGTGTTTTTCGAACAGAATTTCGCTCATAGTGTTAATTTAAATGGTGATGTGCTGACAGACATATTGTTTTCTCTTAAGAAATAATTTTCATAGCAAACAAAGCACACACAAATACAAAACTTAAAAAAAATCAATAGGTTGCAAATCTTTATTTACCAAGAGAAAATAATCTTTGCTTCCCCTATGTAGCTGGCATTCGGTTAATACAGCAAAGTCTAGGAATAATGAGAAATTAACAAGCATGTGTGGAATGACAAGGCTCTGTGAGTTTAAAGAATAAGAACTCCTGGTTATTTCTCCCTGGGAGAAATGGTTGGAAGTATTTCCTGGAATCATGGAAAACCTGTAGTCATATCTATGGATAGGATATGGTGGGAATAGTGCCTCACAGATCTGTTGCAATGACCCTAAACATTAAAGTTGGAAACAAATATGTTTGAATGCTGTGGGGATGATTTAAGTTTGTGATGAGCATGGACATCTGTAAGTACTTTACAGATCTGTGAGTCATTATTTGGCACTTCCTGTCAATGTATTTAGGAACATAGGAAATTGCCTGATACTGAGTACTGTAACCCCAATTGGTCATTTTTCTCAGCACTATCTTCTGCGATGAAAGTCTCTGTAGAGTTTTACACAGGACACTTTCTCCATCATCTTCTTGGACGATGCCAGGAATTGAATCCAGGACATATTTTGTGTGAAGAATAGATGGTCTAGGACAGAGCTGTGGCACATCTATTGTGGCAGTCAGCCTTCCAACTTTGACAGGAAGCAAAACATATAATTCCCCATGATAGCTGAGTGGCAGCTCCTAGAACAGGTTGGAGTGGCATTTTTCTGGAACACAATAGATGCAGAAGCAGTAGCAAAAAAGGAGTCAGCTTCTGACATTGGTGCTTCGTTGTGAATAGTAATGAGTGCTTTACAAGAAGGTGCCCTGTAGACCATCTTGACTGGTGATATGGGTGTTGCCAGCACTCAGGCTGTCCTTTGCTTTTTGTAACATTTGGTATCCTTTTTCCTACTGACAACATGAAGGTAGCCAATCTGGATTGTTAAGAAACTCTTGTCTACTTAAAGTTTTGTAGAGGAACGGCTCCCATACTTTGTAGACCTAAGAGATGGAAATCCATAATGCTTTACAAATGTCATGCCCATTTTTGTTCATATTTCGCTTTGGATTGTCACATGCCAGACCACTAACTGTGTTACATGCCAAACCACTAACTATGTTTTAGACTTTGTAATGTGAAATTTTGTCCTGAAGTTAGGCACCACAGAGAATGTACAGAAAGCCATGCGGCTTTGTGCAAACACCCTCTTATCACGTAGTGCAAGCTATCTCTTCTACTGTTTTGTCTGTTTGGGGAAACAGAAATGTAGTTTCTCTTTCTTTCTCACATCAAGAAGTACATCTGGTTCAGTAATTGCTAGGGACATATGGCATTAATTAGTCTCCTGTATAGAAGCTCCTGTTATAGCAGTGGATCTGCCTTTCCATTCACAACACAAAAATAGAAATTTAAGTATGGCTGGTATATTTTGGCCTTGCCTCCCTCCTCCCCACCCCCCTCTCTCTCTGTGTGTGTGTGTGTGTGTGTGTGTGTGTGTGTGTGTGTGTGTGTGTGTGTGTGTAGGTTGGTCTCCTTATGCTCAAGCTACTCAGAAGGGAGCTGCTTTGTGGTTGCAGAAGGAGATTTACTTGTTATTCATCCTACCACCCTTCCATAAGTAGTTATGGATGACTGCATTCCTTTTAACATGTTACCTCAAAGCTGTGATGCCTTTATTTAAAAATGGATGTAGCTTTCAGTTCCTTTGCCCAGGTAGCAAAATAATTTGAGCTACAGTATTGCAAGGTACGTCTCTTGTAGTTCCAGATAACCAATTCCTAGTTCTCTCTTTATAGAGGGAACTTGGATTTCTGGTATGTTTCAATAGGAAATTTGTGGTGAAACATAATAATGAGTAGACCTTGGAATTATTGTGTTACAAATTTGAGAATAAAGCAGTTCAGACATTTTAGCTCCACACATTTATTTTTGTATGATCAGGACACACATTTTTCTCATTTTAGAAATTTGAGCATAATTAGAATAATGAATAGTGAATCTTTTGTACCCTCTTATGTGCTGTAGAGATGATTCAAGAGTTTCAGATTCTTGGCTATTGTCTGTAATGCAAAGGAGGTGTAACTCAGCGAGTGCTTGGACCCCCCAAACACCAGAGGCTCTTCCAGTGATCCATTTACTTGGCATGAGGCTGTGGAGAATAATGTGGTTCTGCAGAGAAAACAGGAGGACATATTTATGAAGAGTTATTTTCTTGGGGGCTGGAGCTGCCAATAGTACTTGAGGGAAGGGAAGAAAACCCTTGCAAATATCCATCTTGGTAGGTCAAGTCCACCTAATGAGCCTATTGTCCACCTAATGAGCCTATTCAGGCCATTGTTCACCTTATGAGCCTATTTCAGACCAGTGGACTATAACATGGAGGACTCAACACTAGCTTTCCTCAGACTGACAAAGCTGTTTGGGTGAGCAGCGAAACATTTCAATCTCTTAAGAAAAGAAATCCAGTTGCCATGATTCAACTTCCAGGTCAAGTTTCCTAGGAACACAGAAGGCTGCAATATATCGAGTCACACTATTAGACCATCTAGTCCAGTGCTCCCCAACCTTTTTGTCCCCGCGGACCGGGAAATCTTTGATAATTTTTTTCTGTGGCCCGAAGCTGGGGGTGGGGGTGGGGAGGGGGAGAATGCATTCAAAGGATGCACTCATTCAGGTCGGGCGGGGTGGGGGGAACCGGGGCTCCTGGGCAGGTTTCCTCCAGCGCCGGGAGGCCTTGTCTGAAAAGCGCTTTCCCCGGCGGAGGAGGAGGCCCACGGCAGCGGCGGCAGCAGGAGCAGGAGCAAGCGCGGCACCAGCAGCGAGACCCGCGCGCGGCTCCTGGCTCACAGGAAGCGCCCTCGCGGCACCGACGAGCCGCCGCCCAGTCCTCCTCCTCCTCCTCCTCCGTGCCGCCGCCGAAGGAGCAGCAGCAGCAGCAGCAGCGAGGGCATTGCGGAGATTGCGGTGGTGGCGGCAGGGGGCACCCCCGGTGGCTGCTGCTGCAATCCCCCGTCCGCCGCCGCCGCCGCCACCCCTCCGCAATTGTCGCTGCTTGCTCCTCCTTCGGCGGCGGCGGCGGGAACACGCTGCCGCCGCCATGGCTGCTGTTGCTGCTGCTGGTGCTGGGGCGAGGAGGGCAGAGGAGGAGGAGGATGCGCCGCCGGTGGCGGTGGGCGGAGGAGGGAGGCGGCGGCTCCTCCAGCCTTCCTCCAGCCTTCCTCCTCCAGCGGGATTTGCGGATTGTGTGTTTTTCCATTAGTGTCCATTCTGATTCAGGTCCGATAGTTTCCTAGTTTGTCTGAAAATCCTTACTACATGCCAGTGGCTAAGCGGTTCTGACTAACGCAACCTAGCTTTGGGATTGTGTGTTTTCAGTGTAGTATAGATGATAGGGTATTTTCCCTAGCCCTTTCTCTCTCTCTCTCTCTCTCTCTCTCTCTCTCTCTCTCTCTCTCTCTCTCTCTCTCTCTCTCTCTCTGAGAGGAACACCAGTGTCCTTGCTTATTATTTGTTGCCTAGACAATGCATCCTAGAAAGTTTTTTGCAAAATCTTACATAAATGGAGGTATTGCGGGGGAAAGTCTGTAGACAGGCATTATTTTTCATGGATTTCCTTTCATCAACTGAAAATTATGTAAACGGAGGCGTTCGTCAACCGAGGTACGCTGTATTGGAATCTATGTCCCAAAACTTATCTTCGCCCTAATAATAAATAATGATCGTATCCCCGTCTAGTCAGTTCTGACTTAGAGTGAACCTTTTCAGGATTTTCCAGCTAGGGAATGAACATAAGAACATAAGAACATAAGAAGAGCCATACTGGATCAGGCCAAAGGCCCATCTAGTCCAGCTTCCTGTATCTCACAGTGGCCCCACCAGATGCGTTTGGGAGTGCATGAGACTAGATATCTGTCTCCTGATAGCCACTCCCCTGCATCTGGCCCTTGAAGTACCCTGGTTTTAAGCCTGGAGATTACACATCTCCATCATGGTTTGTAACCTGTGATGGACTTTTCCTCCAGGAATCTGTCCAATCCCCTTTTGAAGGCATCCAAGCCAGATGCCATCACCACATCCTATGGCAGGGAGTTCCACAGACTAACAATGCGCTGGGTGAAAAAATATTTTCTTTTGTCTGTTCTTACTCTCCCAGCCCTCAATTTGAGTGTATGTCCCCTAGTTCTGGTATTTTGCGAGAGGGAGAAGAGCTTCCCTCTATCCACTTTACTCATGCCCTGCATTATTTTGTACATCTCAATCATATCCCCCCTCAGGCGCCTTTTTCCAGACTAAAGAGGCCCAAATGTTTTAGCCTTTCCTCATAAGGGAGGTGCCCCAGCCCAGTAATCATTTTAGTCACTCTCTTCTGCACCTTTTCCAGTTCCACTATGTCTTTCTTGAGATGCGGTGACCAGAATTGTACACAATACTCCAGGTGCGGCCTTACTATTGTTTTGTATAATGACATTATAATGTTGGCTATTTTATTTTCAATTCCCTTTTTGATAATCCCTAGCATGGAATTGGCCTTCTTCACTGCTGCCACAGATTGGGTAGACACCTTCATGGACCTGTCCACCAACTCACCAAGATCTCTTTCCTGATCCGTCACGGATAACTCAGAGCCCATGAGTTGATAGATAAAGTTTTGATTTTTTTGCCCCAATATGCATTACTTTACATTTGGCTACATTAAAACGCATTTGCCATTTGGCAGCCCATTCCCCCAGTTTGGAGAGATCCTTCTGGAGCTCTTCACAATCTTCTCTGGTTTTTACCACACAGAAAAGTTTTGTTTCATCTACAAACTTGGCCACCTCACTGTTTATCCCTGTCTCTAGGACATTTATGAACAGATTGAAAAGCACCGGTCCCAGGACAGATCCCTGGGGCACACCGCTTTTCACTTCTCTCCATTGTGAAAATTTCCCATTGACAGCTACTCTTTGTTTCCTGGATATCAATCCGTTCTCAATCCATAAGAGGACCTGCCCTCTTATCCCCTGACTGTGCAATTTTCTCAGCAGCCTTTGGTGAGGGACTGTGTCAAAAGCCTTTTGAAAATCCAGATAGACTATATCCACCAGTTCACCCAAATCCACATGCCTGTTGACCTTTTCAAAAAATTCTAAATGCTTAGAAGTAGTTTGCGGCTCCCTTCTTCTGAGGGTGCCCTGGGACTGCGCTGCTTTCTCAAGGCTACATAGGCTGGCTGTACTCGCAGAAGGCACAGTGACAAACCGAACTCTCAATTTGCTCCTCTTGCCAGATGCCTAAAGTGCTGAGCTATCCAGCCAGCTTTGTCTTGGTACTACAGTGCATAATATCGGAAGGGCTCAACGTTTAGACAGGGGGCTTCCTTGTAAAGATTCCTAGGAACTTGTTTTATTGGGAAGATGCTCCTGCCCTAAAGTCCAACTGTAGGATTTTATGTCCATCAACATTCTGTTTATGTATGTATGTATGTATGTCTGTATGTATGTATGTATTTGTTAACCGCCCGATTTTCCCGAAGGAACTCAGGGTGGTGTGTAATATGTTGCAAGATCAACTTGCTCAAACACACGACATCAAGAAATCGAATACAATAATGTAAAATAATAATTAATGTAACAGTATAATAAAATAAGGAACCAATAGTATGTGTAAGTTACAAATAATGTCTGGATAGGCCATCCTGAACAGCCAGGGATTTCATTAGCATTTAAATAACAGCAGCGAGGGTGCCTGAGGGATCTCAACAGGAGCAAATCTCTGATTGATGAAACACTTCCTTTGTGATTTTGGGGTGCATATGCCTGCATCACATTCTGTATGAATTGTGTGCACCTTTGAAATTACCAAAGGGAGCTTTTAATCAGTGGGGATTTGGTTTTACTGATGACATTATTCCTATATCTCAAAGTGGCTCCTCCCATACAGAACTGCCCAACTCACTGATGGTTCCAACCCCAAGAGAGGTCTGAAGGGTCCTGATGAGGAGTTGGGCCTTCTCGGTGGTTGCCCCTCAGCTGTGGAACAGGGCCTGTTGAGATCCTCAGTGGTACCTCAGCTTACGAATTTAATCCGTTTCGAATGCATGCTTTTAAGTCAAACTACTCTTAAGTCAGGGTACCTATCTAAAAAAATTGAAAAAATAAGTTTCAAATAAAAAAATGAAAAAAATGTTTGTAGGTTGAGCAGACCATATCTAAAATTTGTAAGGCGGCAGTTAAAGTGCCAACAGTTTTCCGCTCTTAAGTCGAGCTGCTCTTAAGTCGAGATACCACTGTACAGAGATGTTCTCAACTCCACCTCTTCATTTTACAATACTAAAGAAACTCTCATTAAGTTAATATACTTGTGTTTTCTCTTTTGTAGCTGCGTGCAGTTGCTGTAGACAGTTGTCTCAATTTAATTTAGCCACACTCATCTTGTGATTTCCCCTTTGGTCAGTATCAATTCGGCATGTAATAATTGATGCCAAAAATAGGCCTCTAATGAGTAGGTTGGCCTATCACCTCTCATTGTTACATGATTGAGTTAATTATTCCTAAATGACCATTAATAGATGGGTGGCTTATGCCTGAATTGAATAGCCTCATTGATGGCAATTTCATGCCTTTCTCTAGTATCTTGTTCCATTTTCTCATGCCCCATAGCTGTAAATTTCCTGATGTTTCACATAATTGCATTTAAGTGGGACCTTGGAAAGTTTGTGTGTTGGATAAGTCACAGAGGATTGGCATTAGAAATATAAATAGGATGGGAGACAATATAAACAACATCTATTGTGAGGATATCCCATGTGAAGTGGGGTGGCCATGTCTTTTCTATTAAGTTGATTGACTATTCTAATATTCAGGAGGGGGGGAGGGACCCTTTACAGCTGAAAAATCATTTGGCTTCTGGGTAAATAAGGATCTCAATGCAGTTTGTTGCCCCAGATAGAGTAGACTCAGTGGATCAGTTGTAGAGAGGTGAGCAAGTAGCAGACGGCCTGACTGCAAAATATTATAAAAAATTGTCAGAAGAAATGTTACCAATAATGGTGGAGGTTATGAATGAAGTTCTAGAAAAAGGAGTCATACCCAACACCTGGAAGGAGGCGTATATAACACTGATTCCAAAGGAGAACGCAGATACAACAGATGTTAAAAATTATAGGCCCATTTCCCTTTTGAATGGAGACTACAAATTATTTGCCGATGTTTTGGCTAATAGATTAAAAAGGGTTTTAAATGAGTTATTACACAAAGATCAAGCGGGGTTTCTTCCTGGCAGACAGATGAAAGATAACATGAGAAATATAATAGATATAATAGAGTATCTAGAAGTCAGGAAAGAGAAACAAGCTGCCTTGATATTTATTGATGCTGAAAAAGCCTTTGATAATGTCTCTTGGCAATTTATGAAGAAGAATTTGGAATATATGGGAGTGGGAATAAAGTTTTGGAACGGTGTTAATGCAATATACAAGGAACAGAAAGCAAGTTTATTGATTAATAATGTGATAGAAAGTTTTCCGATTGGGCAAGGTACGAGACAAGGGTGCCCATTGTCTCCATTGTTATTTATTACTGTATTGGAAGTATTGTTAGTCAAACTGAGGGACATGGGGACAATTAAAGGTATACGTGTGGGGGATAAGGAATATAAATTAAAAGCGTTTGCTGATGATTTAGTTCTGACGTTAGAGAATCCAAAAGAAAGTATTATTGAGATGATGAAAATAATTGAGGAATTTGGTAATCTAGCCGGTTTTAAACTAAATAAGAATAAAACGAAGGTTTTATTGAAAAATGTAACAAAGAAAGATTGCGAAGAATTTGAAAAATTGTCCGCCCTCTCAGTGGTGAAAAAAAGTTAAATATCTGGGAATCAACTTATCTCTTACGAATTTAAATCTCTTTGAGGATAACTATAATACGGTATGGAACTTGATTAAGAGAGATCTGGAAACATGGAATAGATTGAACTTGTCGTTGATGGGAAGAATTTCGGTGATAAAGATGAACGTGCTACCAAGGTTGTTATTTCTATTCCAAATGATCCCAATACTTAGAGGAATAGGCCACTTTAAGGAATGGCAGAAGATATTGTCCAAATTTGTCTGGCAAGGTAAAAGACCCAGAATAAGATTTAAATTACTAACAGATGCCAAGGAAAGGGGAGGATTTGCCATGCCAGACCTGAGATTGGAAGTGGCCTGTCTAGGTTGGATAAAAGATTGGATTACTTTAGCTGATGAGGATCTATTGGATCTAGAAGGTCATGATAACAGATTTGGTTGGCACGCTTATCTTTGGTATGATAAAGTGAAAGTACACAAAAGCTTTATGAATCATGTAATTAGAAAGTCATTACTTCAGGTCTGGGAACGGTTGAAACCCCTTTTAGAGAGACATACACCGAGATGGTTATCCCCGATTGAGGCATTGGTGATCAAGAGGAAAGATAAAGAAGGAGTGGGGATCACCTATGGTGATGTGTTATTCTTTTCAGAAAAAGGTCCTAGACTGAAGTCTTATGATATATTGAAAGAGAAGTTAACAAGCTGGTTTCAGTACCATCAACTAAATGACATTTTTCAGAAAGATAGAAAGATGTCTGGGTTTGGAGAGAAGGAATCTAAGTTCCAGACCATAATTATGGGCCCAAAAAAGAAATTGTTGACCAGATTATATAATTTTTTGTTGGAGTTGAATTTAAAAGATGAACAAGTTAAAGAATGTATGGTAAAATGGGCTATGGATCTGGGTCATAATATTGGGTTAGATGTGTGGGAAAGATTGTGGAAAAAAGAGAGGTGAGCAAGTACTGAATGTAAATCCCACTGGTTCAGTAGACTTGCTTCTCTTGGGAATACTAATTGGATTTCATACTAACCATCATAAATGCACCCATTGCAGTGTATCTTTGCAATAGACTGCAGTTTAAGGTGCTGTTCCTAGCATAGCTGCAATAATCAATAAGACCATGCCATTCTGTATCAATTATTTTATGATGCAGTAAAAAAGTATAATGGTGTTGTATTGCTAATGTGACTTAAAAAAAACAAAGTGTGCTGCTGGTATACCTTAATGTACTCTCTGGGTGGTTCCCAATTTAATTATGCAGCCTGGACATTTTCCCACCCCCTATCAATCTGAATAATCAGTTTATTGACCTTGGAAAGATGGAAGGTTGAGTCAGCTTTGAGCTAGCTACCTGGTATTGGATCCCAGGTTGTGAGCACAAAGTTGGTTCTGCAATACAGCAATTTAAAATCAAAACTCTGTAGGCACACATATGACCTTAAAGCTTTTGCTTGAAGGGCAGTGCTATATAGATATTCATAATAGCACAAATAAATATTTGTAATAAGCTGGATTCCCAATGGGGTTTGGTTCTGGTCGTCAGGGTGTCTAAAACAGTTGTGCCTCAACCTATGCACTCCAGTGGGACATCTTAATAGTTGCCTCACCTATGTTATGGACAAAACATTGTTCTGACCCAATTGACGTGATAGTCTGAAAAGACTCAAGATGTGTACTTGAAAGAAATCAGTATGGTTTTACTTTAAACTAACAACAGAAGACAGTGTTGGTCAAATATGGGTGGTTTTCTTGTGCAATGCTTGTAAAGGCAGAGCTGGTCATAGAATTAATTGAATGTTCATGAATGTAGGGTTGTTGATATGCCAAATACAGTGTGTCTTCAAGGGACTGCAGAATTCTTCCTTGCCACCTGCTCTGTGGCGTTTGGTACTTTAGTGTATTTGTTGTGTAGAAACATCTGCTTAGATACACGTCAATGTCCTTCTTTTTATTCGTGATTTTGCTTTCAGACATTCGTTTGTTTAAAACATCCTTAAAAATCAGCTCAAAGGGTTGCCTTTCCCCATATGAGCCTCCCCAGCTTTTTAAGATCCTTTGGGGGAGGCCTCGGTTTCCCACCACACTCAGAGATGGGTTTGGAGAGGACACAAGAGAGTGCTTTTCCAATGGCTGCTCCCAGGCTGTGGAATGCTCTCCCCCAGGAACCTAGGTTCCCCACCCCCTCCCTTTTGTCTTTCCTCTGGAAAAGACCTTCCTTTTAAGGCAGCCTTTTACCTGACTTGGACATGTAGGGGCCTTTATGAAATACAATATGCAGTGAATAGGGCTTAGTTTAACCTAAAAGGCTCTATACAAAGTCACTGCCTTTGTAGGCCAACCAGGAACACACCAAAAAGTACGCAGAAGCACACAGAAATGTGCGGATTTTGGAGAATATTATTTCTATCTGCTCAGATATTTAAAAGTAAGTTGTAGGCTGGATCTCAAGTCCTTGTCGTTTGCATGTTTTATCCAGGATACAATGATTTTGTATGGGAGAGATGCAGCTGACGAAGAAATAGGTCTCATTGGGTGATACAGTGATACTAGATTTCACCCAGGATACCCCCTAGTCTCATCAAGCGATGCCAAAGTAAGAAACTTTAGCTTTCCTATTCTAGACAATGGAACACTTTTCCCTACATTGAACTCAAGAAGCTATGCCTGTCCTTTCTGCTTCCATGGGCTCCTTGGTCAGTAGAAATAAGATAGCCACCAGGCAGGCTTGTTTAAGTGATTTAAAAGAGAAAGAAAGTCAGTGTAGTTGAATGATATCACATCATCTATTTTACTTGATGGTTCTCAGTTCACTCCTGTGTAAGGTGCCACTGCCAGATGTCTAAATTATGTACCCATAAAGTCTGGAACACAAGACTAAACCTAAAGATGCAAGATAAAATGAATTGAGAGATAGGAAGAGAAGGGGGGAAATAAGCAAACTTCGACTATGAAATTCTCATAAGGCTGGGCTGAAATGAAAATATTAAAAGCACAGGGGAAAGCAAAACACATGTAGTTTTTCAGAAGAGCTGTTGGAATGGCTCTTCTTTCCCATTTCTCCAGCCGAGGTGAAGGGCTGACCCACCTGTAAATCTGACTGGGCTCAGCCCTATGGCCCCATGGGAATGGCTTTGTTTTCCATCTGTGAAATATTGGAGGCTATGGTGTGTGTGTGTGTGTGTGTGTGTGTGTGTGTGTGTGTGTGTGTGTGTGTGTGTGTGTGTGTGTGTGAGAGAGAGAGAGAGAGAGAGAGAGAGAGAGAGAGAGCATTTGAAATTTAGAATAAAGAACATTCGGAGCTCTCACAAGCCAAATGACATAATAGTATAATAGCCTTAGGCCAAATGGGCTCCAACGTTCTACCTTTAAAATTACCTGGTCATGACACAAAGATAATTCTGTGTGAAAAGACTGCGGTTTTCTCTGCTCTTTTCAGTAATTTGATAGTTCCAAATATCAATCTGTATCTTATGTTGATGCAAAGTGATGAAGTATGTCACCATCAGCATGTGTTACCTGATCCGGCCATCCGACTTCTAGCTGTTTTCAGGCAATATGCCGCCTGCCCTGCTTATTTTTTATTTTTTATTTTTTTGACTCAGTTGTTTTCACTTTAGGTAATTATTCCCTTTGGCCCATAAACATTAAGGTCCTCATGAGGTCAGGTTATACTTGAGGGCTTTTTTTAAAAGGCACATATGAGGAGCTGTATGATGTTTCCTGTTTCCTCCAAATGTTTTGGAGCTTGGCGATTTGAACTATGCATATTGTGCAGACTTGTAAAAATAAGGAGCAAAGTTCAGAATTTATCTTTGAGCTCAGGTTGGAGTTGTTGGACAGTTCGCTTTACATTCTCCGTTGTTTTCAAGCCTTTTTGAAAGATGTGGGGAAGGGACCTTTTTTGTTTTTCTTACAGGTTCTGCCCATTTCCTTTTGGCACATGTTTTCTTTTCAATCAAGCTTGGTTTGCAAACCTGTTTCTAGTTAGAGAGCACCTCAGTTCAAGAGTGTGAAGAGGAAATTAGAACAGCTTGGGAATAATATTGTTGGTTAATTGCTGCTGAGAGCCCACATAGGCTGGGTAAAACATTTTATTTAGTCAAACACATCTGTTCTGAGTGGGTTTTATGCAATTGTAGCCCTCAGAACTAAAGAACATGCCTTGTGCCTCTTTGGGATTGTTGTTTTCTAGCACAGAGACTCAACAATCAGGAAAAACACATGCAGGCTTTTGCTAGACAATGGTGGTTCCAACTACAGTTAATGTGGTATTGTTAGAAAGATGTCTACTATGCAGTATTATATATCATGCAGCTTATCTCTGAAACCATGTGATGTAAAAGGTCTATAGGGATAATGGTTCTTATGTCCAGAATAATGACAAATACATGATGGGTGCAGAAGCTTTGGCAGTTGTTTTTGCAGTTTAAGCCTTACATGTAGAATGAACTTATGGGCTAGGTCAGGGGTGTCCAAACTTTGGCCCTCCAGATATTTTGGACCACAACTGCCAGAATTCCAAGCCTGTATTGCCAATGACAAAGGACTGTGGGAGTTGTGGTCCAAAACATCTGGGTGGCCAAAGTTTGGACACCACTGGGCTAGGTCATTGGTCTGCACGCTAGGGCTCCCAGTTGCTATTATGCCATGAGTTATTGGACTAAGTCCCTCTCCACTGGTTAGATAGCCTATACTTAGTTTCAAGTGTCACAAGTCTCCAGACATCTGAGAATTCATGTTAGCTACTAGTGTTCTACAAGCTGATACTGTGACAAGTATGAGTGCTTCAGGATATACTTCCTGAAGTGATACTGCAAACCAGAAAAAAATCATACCATCCTCTTTGCAAAATAATAGAAGGACATAAATTTGACAGGAGCAAAAATGACGTGGGAAACCCTTAGTCTCTAAGGATAATCTGTCTCTCTTGTCCAGTGGATGTTCCTGAAAAGGAAAATTCAAAGTAGTAGTTTAGTAGGGGAGAGGCAGACAGGAATTCAGAAGCTCATTTATTTATTTATTTTATTGTTACCCTACCTTTCTCCTTGGAAAAGGACTCAAGGCGGCTTACAGTAATGAGGGATAATACACAGCCCAGTACAATTAAGACATGTTCAAGTATTTGAGAAAAAGGAATTGAAGGACATCTTACAGCATTAATAGACAACATTACATTAAAGCAACACGGTTATAAATAGTCATAAACACAAAGTCTATGTGAACCCTTAGAGTCATATAAAATACACATGGTAGTTATATATCTTGTGGTCTACGTGCACACCTTGCTATGTGTGTTAACTGACTCATTTGTGCTAGGTTGTTTATTACTGCTTTTCACCCATTTGCATTTCTGTTTCTCTGGGCTCTGCTGTTCACTTTCTTCTACTCACAAAACTTCATCTAGAGCTAGCAGACTTGGGATATTTTTTGTATCTGACTAAGTGGACTCACTTTGCTTTACCATCTGCAAATGCTTATGCCAGATAAACCTTATTTTTAAGGTGCCATTATCATATCTGAAAATGGAAACTGTAAATTACTTGCAGCAGTAGATTTTGGAGTTGTATTCCTGAATATTGCTTACACTTAATTTTCAAATACTGTCCACATTTCCTCGTGGCACCTAATTTTAAATTCTGTTCTATGCGACATGAACATCCAGAAAGTTGCCATTTCGTATGCTGTAAAATGACAAGTAATCTTAAACAAGCTTTTCCAGATAACTGTGGTTACTCTAGTAATGAACAATCCATCAACATTTCCATTGGGCAAAATAAGAAATTATGCCTTTAAAAGGATTTTTAAGTGAAACTAAGAGTCTGATTAAACTCTGAAAGAAGGCTTGTACAATATTGAGTCCATTGAAAACAGGATGAAGTAAAACAGCTATTCCTTTGAGCTAATTCACTAGGCCATTTGAGATGCATTTGTGAGGAGTATCTGGGATTACTAGTGATTGTTAAATGCTCAGAGAACAAGGTGTTTCACAGAGAAATAATCTTTTCATATATAAAGTAGGCTTTTTTAAAAGGAACATCCTACAGCTCTCTGGAGTATTCAGTTAAGTGGCTGTCATATATTCTTTCTACTTTTAATTTGACTGGCTTATGTTTCCCTGGTGGAGGCAGCCCCCAACTCCAAAATCGCAGCTAAGGACTGTTCTGCTCTAAATACTGTATAACATTTTTATTCAACGTAACTGGCAATTTCCCTACAAGTCCTTTGAAAGATTCAGTTTTAGGCTCTGTAGTTGGAGTTTGAACCAACCCTCTTGGGGAACTAGTGGTCTTATATCCTTCAGTTTTGAGGAGAAGAAGAGACAACACACTGACAAGGAGACTTGTTGCCCTGTATTCTTTCTCATGGTCTGAATCCATCCCAGCAATGAACACAACAAGAAAAATACTGTATTTTTGATAAAACATACCTTTCTTTCTTGGCAGCGGTCTTGTTTTCATTGGACATAATCATACTTGTGTGCTTTGGCTAGTTAAAAAAAGACTTTTCATGTACGTGCCTAAACTGTTTTTATTTAATTTCTTCATTTTTTTTTTTTTTGAGGAGAGGGAAGGTTTGAGATTTGGTTGCAGAGGATATGAGTTTAGGATTGTGTTTTACAGGGGAGAGTCTATTGAGAGTTCACAGGAAATAGATCAGAAATATAATTATGTAAAAGCTGCAGACTTATTTAGAGCTTCCTGTTCACTGATGAAAAACACAAAATTTGAACTTCAATTACCTGACCAAAATGTGCAAGAAGGCTATGTTAGTTCCTGAGCTTTCTGAACCTGAAATTGCAAACGTGCTAAAATGATAGCATAATTAAAGATGGTGTATTATTCAATGCCATGCCGCCATGTGAACAATGCAAGAGTAACTGTAGTCGGCCTAAAAGACTATCTTTGTTCAAGCCCGACACAGGACAAAATGAGGGCAGCGCTTGGGAAAAACATCTTATTAGAATGGCCAAGCCTCTAGAATTACAGCATGAAATTAAGCAATTCACTTTTTTTTAAAGGTAAGACTACTGAGAGTTTTAGCACTACCAATTTGAGTTGTAAAGTACAGGTGGAACAAAACCTAATCTTCCCAAATTGCAAATAATGCTGTAAAATATAGTCTTAATTTATTAATAGGGTGGTCACTGACACACCGTCAGAAAGGCAGATGAAATAGGACCCTGATCTGCATAAAGCTGTATCTCCTAATTTATATGTACAGGTATGGGTGTAGAAGTGATATTTCCAGATAGTAAGTGTGCCCACTGTATGTACTATCCAGATATTCAATATGGACGGATGACGTCAAGATCTGTGATCTCCTTCTTGGTGGATCTTTAACTTTGATTCAGGCTTGAACTGGGGAGTACTTCAAACGTAGGATGTTCAAACAGAGGATGTCTTCTGGCAGCCCTTCGAATGGAGGACAGTGCTCTCTAAGAAATACATAGAATCATAGAGTTGGAAGAGACCTCAAGGGCCATCCAACCTCCTGCAATACAGGAACCCCCATCAAAGTACTCCTGACAAATGGCCATCCAGCCTTTGTTTAAAAACCTCCAAAGAAGGAGACTCCATCACCTCCTGTGGCAGCATATTCCACTGCTGAACATCTCTAACCATCAGGAAGTTCTTCCTAAAGTTCAAATTGAATCTCTTTTCCTGTACTGTAATTTGAAACCATTGCTCCGAGTCCTAGCCTCTGAAACCATGGAAAACAAACCTATTCCACTCTTCAATATGACATCATTTCAAATATTTAAACATGGCTCTAATATCCCCTCTCAACCTTCTTTTTGTAAGGCTAAACATGTGACTTTCCTTTGTCAGTCAGAATGGTGGATAACAAACATTTCCTCACAACCTTCTATGATATTTTGTGAAATCACTTGATTTTTTGGAATGTTGATAGAGAATACCAATCTACCATATGGTGAGTTTGAACATCTGAACAGCCTCAAAATTTGATTTAAAACATATCAAGAGTTGGTTTCTGACTTACAGATATTTTACATTTCAAGGGTTGCTGTTCATTTACAACCATTGTACAATGATATTTATAAGACATTACTAGAATATTTCCTAGATCCGTTCATCTCCAGATCCTTCATAATCCAGAAGAGACAACTTCTTTTGCAGTGTCACTTTATAGTTACAGTACTTTTCTATGTATGAAACTCTGTATCTGTTAACTGCCTTCTATATCTGTTAACTGCATTGAGTTCCTTCGGGAATATCTGGTGGGATATAAATAAATAAATAAATAAATAAATAAATAAATAAATAAATAAATAAATAAATAAATAAATATTTTTGTCTAAAATTGCTAGACTAAAAATTGAGGGTTGTCATATACAAAAGTAAGCTGAGGAGAGAACCAAGGGGTTGCAAAACTGTAATTTTGGGTTGGGGTCATCTTATACATGGGGAAAATGTGGTACTTTTATAGTTATGGTGATGTTTGCTTTCTAGACCCTGAGATTGTTTTATGTGACATTCTCATAATTTCACACTCCTTCTACACTCGTGCTGGTTTCATGCACCTGTTTCTTACGCATGTGTGCATGTTTCCTGCACTTGAACTACTTTTCTCATTAATAGTGGGATAATTGTAGGCCGAAACCCAAGAACAGATTATAACCGACAGAGACGCGAGAAGGCAGCAAACGTTCAAGAAGCTGCCTTATCTGCAAGAAGTAGGGAAATCTCCACATTAATAGAAATAGAGGAAGCCTTAAATTTCAAGTTAAAGGAAGGAATTTGGAAACCACATTGAAATGACTTTTGCAAATCAGGGCCATCCTACCCAAAATTAGACACAGATAACTACATAATTGTCTCATAATGGAGAAAGTTGCAACTACATGTTTGGATGGAATTGTGACAGTCCTACTGTAGCTATGAGGTTTTTTCCTAGCAATGCCTGACCAGTGATGGGTTGATTGATGTCTGAGAAGAGAAGCAATTATAAGGTCCCAGATGAAATTATATATTGAAGAGACAGAAAAGAGGGGGAGAGGGAGAGTTAACTGACTTTGGAGATATAAGATATAGCGAAGCTATTTCACTTGAAAATACTGCTTGGTTTTATTTACCTTAGAGGAAGGCCATGGAAATAAAGTTAGGTTATCTTTGTGACTAGCCAGGGCAGGATTTGTCACAGGAATAGGTTAAAGATGTAATTAGTTTGAATATATTCCAGTCTGGTGAAGCTAGATGGCATCAACTTTACCATATCTCTTTTTTCCCCTATCGTGTTAAAACCTGGGTGTTTAGGGATGCCTTTGGCAATCGCTAGGGTTTGTATCACATTTTTTTTAAATTTAAATTTGTTTTTATTATTAGTCTTATGCCTCTTGCCAATTACCTTTTTACATTTTCCAATTATTGTTATGTTTTTAATCCTATTACTATTTTATGGATCTCTTGTGCTTTTTGTGTGAACCGCCCAGAGTTCCCTTTGAGAAATTGGTGCGGTATATAAATGTAAAAATAAATATATAAATAAATAATAAATTTAATGGTGAATAGATAGCCACTCTGTGCAGATGCATCTGCAGACCTCTACAGCTTAGTCAGAAATTAAGAGATGGGCACGAAATGAAAAATGAAATGCTGTTTTGTTGTTTCATTACATAATGAATTGTTTTGTTATGAAATGAAACAAAACATCATTTTTTCCTCTAGAAACAAAATGATTTGTCATAGAGGAACCAAATTTGGCGGGTATCTTCTTTTGAATCTTTTCTTTACGCTCCCCAAATTTGGAGAGGTTTTGGGGTTCAGGGGGCTGAGAAAAAACAATTACAAATGATTTTTTCCTGGGGGACCCCCTTTGGAGTTTAGTAACTCAGCCCCCTGTACTCCAAACCTCTCCCAAGTTTGGAGGGCATAAAGGGAAGAGTCCGAAAAAGGACCCCCCCAAATTTGGTGACATTGAAGGATTTGGTAAATAGGGAGATGCCTCAAGTTGCTTCTTCTCTAAACAGAGTCACAAGGGAAAGATTTTGGACTAGGGTTGTCAAATCAGCAGCTTCCTGTTCTGTTAGATTTCAAAACCAAAACCTGAGACACAGGAGATGGCCCCCGTTGCGTAATGGTCGCAAACTAGAAGAGCAATTGTGTTGCTTATATGCCAAGCCATAGTGCTTAAAGCACTCTGTGAAATTTACAGATTAATTGTGCAGGCTACAAGGTCCCCCTTCCAATAAGGTGGGTACTCAATTTATAGACCTCAGAATGTTGGAAGATAACCTTGATCTGACTACCTAAGCCTAGGATCAAACTTAGGCCATGAGCAGAGTCTTCACTACATTACTTCAACTTTACAACTACACCACAAGACGTTTCTCATAATAGTAGAACCTTGAATCATTCAGTGAATCGATTGAGAGATTGCACACTGGGCACACAGATAATAGGATTTGCTTCCTCATGCACTGTGGAGTTAAGGTATGGCATTCGTTACCAGAAGAGGTACTGATTGCCACCATTGTGGATAACTTTAATAAAAGAGACTAAAAAAATTCATAAAGGATCAAGTTTGTTTGTGGATATTAGTAATGATGGCTCTGTAATACATTGGTGCCAGAGCAATAACTCCTCTTTCCACTATTGTGGGGGATACAAGTAGGAGCCTGTTGTTTCTGTTCATGGGGTTTTCTTGGCAGGGATACTGGGGTGGCTTGCCAGGCAGAGAATGAGATAGTTGGATGGTGTTATCGATGCAACCAACATGGATTTGACCAAACTCCGGGAGGCAGTGGAAGACAGAAGGGCCTGGCGTGCTCTGGTCCATGGCGTCACAAAGAGTCGGACATGACTGGACGCCTGAACAACAACAACAACAAGTAGGAGAATCTTAGGGCATTCGTGTCATACTTGTGAGATGCTTGTGAGTATTGTGACTAGAAATGGGCACGACCTGATTCATCCCAGTTCATGCTGGTTCGTAAAGGTGGCAGCATAGGTGCTGGTGCTCCCAACCCACCCACCCTCTGACAATCAGCCACTTCACCAGGCCCCGCTTGCTTGGTTTTTTTCCACGTCCTTGGATAATCTCCCAGTGCAAGCAAGAGCACAGACTTTTCTGCCCTGCCCTTTTATTTGAGTGGGCGATCAGCCAAAAGAGCAGGGTAGAGAAGGCTAAGCTGTTGCCAGGACTGGAAGATCAGTCGAGGAGGTGCCAGAAGTGAGTGGCTGTTTGAGTCAGAGGTGTGAAGGAGGGGAACAACAGCACCTTTGCAAACTGGGATGAACCAGTTTGTGTCCATCCCTGATCTTTATTTGTGTCAGGACAAAGTGTTAGCCAAGAAGACCCATTGGATTAATCTAGCAGGACTCTTTGTGTTGTCATCAAGAGTGTCAGACCACTTTCCCTTCTGTCTGTCTTGTGCAGAGTCAGGAAAAGAAGGCCACTTTTTGGGGTGGGTGGGGGGTGGGGGAAGGAGCAGTAATGCTGACTTTCCATCCTGCTAGGGTAGTGTTGGCAAACCTATGGCACGGGTGATGCCTTCAGCAGTTGCTAGGGTCTGTATCACATTTTTTTGTTTTGTTTTGTTTTGTGATTTATACTTATCATTAGCTGTCCTATGCCTCTTGCCAATTCTTACTTTTTATTGTTGTTGGGTATTTTCCCCTTTATTTTATTATTAGTGTCTTCTCATTTACTTTTATTATCTTGTGGATCTCTTGTGGTTTTATGTGAACCGCCCAGAGGTCCCTCTTGGGAAATTGGCATGATAAATAAATAAATAAATAAATAAATAAATAAAGGTGGCACAAAGAGCCCTTTCTATGGGCACCCAACATCACCCCTTCACAGCCACCTGTATTCAGGTTAGATTGCTCTACTGGCACTTTGCAAAAAATTAGTGGGTTTTGAATCGCAGTTTGGGCACTCAGTCTCTAAAAGGTTCGCCATCACTGGCCTATACCCTATACTAGTGTTGCCGAATCTATGGCACAGGTGCCAAAGGTGGCACTCAGATCCCTTTTATGGGCATGCGACATTGCCCCTTCACAGCCACTTGTATTCAGCTTAAATTGCTGTATTGTCGCTTTGCGAGAAATTAATGGGTTTTGAATCGCAGTTTGGGCACTCGGTCTCTGAAAGGTTCCCCATCACTGTGCTAGAGAGCATTCAGCCAGCTCTTCCACTCCTGCTTGTTGTAGAAGATAGCAGATGGGGTGGTTTGGCTGACATGCCTCAGGCGGCAGGGCTTGTTTGGTCTTTAATGTGACTTGCTTCAAAATGTTTTGTGCTGCTAGTTTAAAGGAAGCAAGGAAAATACAAGTGAAAGGCAGAAGTGTTATCTTTATTGTCCCGTATGTGCATCAAGCTTCATTGTGATTGTGGAACTCTTCCCCTTCCACCCCAAGTAAATGTGGAATAAGTCATGACTTGATTCCCCCCACCCCAGTTCAATTGTTTTAACTTTTAAATTAAAAAATGATAATCTTATTTAGCAGGTCTATAAATGTCCACACCATTACATGAAAGTTCTACAGCTCTAACCACACTTAATTTTTCATTCAGCACAAGCAAATATCTTAACTTTTATCTTTAAATGATTATTTTGATTTGATGGGTTTCCAACAGTAATCAGCAGGCCTAAAATGTTAATTGCTCTGAGGCCTTATTACCCCCAGGAGTTAATTTTATCATATGGTGACAGCTAACGTCAGCTGTACATTGTGGAGTTTCCTGTCCCGGGAAATGTAAGAGGTATTTTAGGTTTGTGCTTACTCTGCGTTTTGCTTTTTCCTCCCACCCCCTTCTCCTTACATGTTTTCAGGAAGCGGCTACTTAACAAAAATTGCATGGCCTTCATGGCTTGATAGAAAAACCTGGTTTATGTTACAAAGTAGGCATACATGAAATGATTGCAAAGTTATTCTGTATGTCTGCTGGTAAAAATCACATCATGCACCCCAGCTACTGTATGAAAGTGTATTTGCCAGCAGTTAGTAATAAGCACGATTCTTTGTTTGAACATCATGAATGTCTGCAGTTCAAACTCAATATAACATAAATCCATCATCAACAAGAGAACTAGAGCACAACCCATGGAGAAAGGGACAAGCAAAGCTTTCAGTCGTTGAGCAGGGACACATTTAACTCTGAATGTGCTGCCTAGATGTGAAATGTGGAAGAATTTGGATTTTTGTTTGTGAGAGCAGTGTTTTGTATTCAGAGATGAACTTCAGCACCTGCAAGTAATTTCTGATCCATTCATTAGAATGAATATCTCCTGAAAATGGTCATTTATCTAAGTGGTTAATGATAATAAATAAATAAATATGGAGTAATAAGGTCAGTTTCAAAATCACATTTCAGTGTACTGAATAAGGTATGGAAACGTGGTGTGAATAAAAATGTAGAGTAGAGGGTGGCAGAAATCTTAACAGGCCGTCAGTCGTAGGGATGGACACAGCTGTCACTTTCTTGCACATTAGAATTCTGAGAATTTTAACTAATGACTGAAAACAAGATAACATGAATTTCCAACACATCTCTTCTTATTGCCCATCTTAAAAAGGTGTTGTGTGCATTATGCAGTGCAAGAAAAAGATGTGAGTAAATTATTTTAATAGTTACTGTATATACTCGAATATAAGCCTAGTTTTTCAGCCCTAATTTTGGGCTGGAAAAAGAGGCCCTCGGCTTATATTCGGGTCAATACTTTTATTCACTGAGGCAAGTGCTTGGGTCGGTGGCTAAAGTCATTTTAAACATTGTGTGCCGCTTCTCATGACCCCCCCCCCCGCATCACAGGGGAGCGGCACGCGATGTTTAAAACGACTTTTAGCCACTGACCCAAGCACTTGCATCAGTGGCTAAAAGTCATTTTAAACATCACACACCACTCCCCCCCCCCCGCTCACAAAGGAGGAGCTGCCAGGCCCTGCTGCATTTCCCACCCTAGACTTATACTTGAGTCAATACATTTCCCCAGTTTTGGGGGGTTAAATTAGGGGCCTCGACTTATACTCGGGTCGACTTATACTCGAGTATATACGGTACTTGCTCTTGATAATATATCCAGCACAGCAAAAAGGCAAATGAGAATGTAACATAACAGCAGTCTTAGGGCCTTTCTTTTGATCTCACTACCCTCCTAGACATGACTAGCGAATACATGGGAGAAAGCCTTTTTGGGGTTATTTCTGGACTTTGGAACTCCTTCCCAAGGGAGGCCAGGCTGGCTTCCTCCTTGCTGACTTTCTGTCCATAGGCAAGAATCATTATATTAAGGCAGAATTTTAGTGAGTAATAGTCTGTCAACAAAGAGGTTTTATTGGAGGGAGGTTGTGCATATCTGTAACCTTTTAAATGGGATGGGGAAAGGTTTAAATGTTTTTAACTTGTTGCATTTTGATGTCTAGTTGTATTTTAATATTGCAGGTTTTTATATTTTAAGTTTATTTGCCTTTTAAAATTTTTCTCAGTTGCTTTGAGTTCCTTTATTGGGAGAAACCTGAGGTGAAACTGAAACGGAAAATGAATAAATGAATAAACTTGTTATTTGTTTTGTTGTACAGTATCTCTGTATAATGCAATAGCCAGTATATCACATTCCATATCTATCTGTGATATTATTTGCCTCCAAAATGCCTGTTTTTATGGTGTAAGGACTGTTTGCACTCTGATTTAAGGTCGTTTCCTACCCCCTTCTGCTGTTTTCTGAAGTAACTTATTGCTGGTCTTGCTGTACTCTGCCTTTGACACTGAAATTTTAGTGTACTCCAGCCTCTCTGGCTTCAGTGCCTAGTTTCTTTTCTTGATGATGGTGGGCAGAACTTCTTTTTGTTAGTGAAAATACTCTTACTGTGATAAAGTGGCATGTAATATTTTTGTGAGTTTTTCAGGGGCCATTTTGCCTGACATTATTGTATTTTGATGTTTTAATTGTCCATTTTGATTGTGAGCCGCCCAGAGACCTTTGGGTAGTGGGCGGCATACAAGCTATATAAATAAATAAATAAAATAAAACATGAGGGCAAAATCCAAACGTAACCCTTAAGTCTCATTAACTGAATTTGTCTCCTTTCAGTTGGACTCGGGTTGGATCGTATTTCTTGTTCTAAATGAACAAAGAGCAATTCCTTTGAGCCAAAAATGGGGAGAAAAACAACAACGATCAAATTAATAGCAATCAATCTCACTTGGACCAGAGGTTTTTTTTTTAAACATAGCTTGTGATTGAGTTGACAGCAATCAGTGCAGTCTGAGAGCTATTATGTTTTGGTAAGGTATTGCAGTTACATTAAGTCAAAGGGAGGGCAGATACAATCAAGTTAGCCATGGTAGGTGTTGTTCAAGACTCCTTAATTCTGAGGTTGAGTTACTATCCAAACAACTTCAGCCCTGTTCTTGTGGTCTGTGATGTCATTGGACCCCTTTGTTGGAACAGTTAAGCCTTCTCTGTTGTTGTCCTAGGGTAACTTAAAAGTATTTGTTGAACCCTTTATTCTCACAATGAAAAGAACAATATAATGTTAACCTTTTGAAAAGGGGCTTCCCTGAACCTGACGGTATTCATATATCATCAATAACAAGAGTTGTTTATTTGAACAAATGGGTGATATTGCCTTCCCGTCTTTAGTGCTTTGATTCAAGATCATTGGAGTTTAAGTGAAATCTTTTTGTGTAGCAAGATTTGCTGTATTGCTTAAACTGCACTCCCATGGTTTTTGCCCACTTCTCTGTCAACAATACATGCACATAAATTGCAATGCTATCTTAGAATGAACACAGTTTATTCAATTTATTGTCATTGTACGTATATACATAGTATAAACATGCAATGAAATTCTCATAAACACCCAGAGATGAGACCCAAAACACATTCTTATAGCAATCTCTAAAACATGCACATGCACCAAAATCCCCCCCCCGACACACCATCATCTGGTGTATTCCATCTCACCAAAAAGATTCTCAGTGCCTGATAGACTACATCCTCTATCAAGACTGCATTTTTTTGTACAATGCTTTGAGAAAGATAGCAAATTGGTATCGAAAGCTTAGCTTACATTTTTTGTTTTAGTAGTGACCAATAAAGGTATCACCTAGCTTACTTTTGAATTTGTTTTTCTGCTCACACGGCTCAACCCACTTTTTTTTTTTTTACTTCCCAGGACACACAGATATCCACACACAGACCAAGTAATACATCCTACCAATGGTTCTTGAGTTCATTATGAAGTGCTCTTATGGCTCTGGGATAAAAGCTGTTCAAAAAGCACGTGGTCTGAGTTTTAATTACTCTCTATCTTCTGCCCACCTAGCAGTTTGAAAGCATGTAAATGCAAGTAGATAAATAGGTACCCCCGCAAAAAGCTGGAAGGTAAAACAGTGTTTCCTTGTAGCCATTCCGGCCACGTGGCCACAGACTTGAACAACACTGGCTCTTCGGCTTGAATAGGGAGATGAGCACCACCCCTAGAGCTGGACATGACTAGCACGCATGTGTGTGGGGAACCTTTACCTTTACCTCTGAGAATATTGAATAACTTCCTCAGGCAATGGGATGCAAAGATGTCATCTGGGGTTGGTGGCTAAAGCCCAATGATATTTTGGGCAATTTTAATAATATGAAATAAATTCTAATAAGTGGCAGAGAAAAATGAGCTTAGCAGCAGCAGCATGTTATTGGAACTTAGAGACAGAGAGACAAAGAAACATGACTTAGAATAAAACTCTTATATTGAATATACACAGTAGATATACAGATAAGCATAACAGCAGCATAACATCAAGCGTAACATATATACAAAGCAACAGAGTGTGGGGTACTGTTTCTCACCACAAACAGTCCCAAATTTAACATTATACCAGCCAGTTCTTTTATACACATTTGGAACTCATCAGACATGATTTTAACCAATCACATCCTGACACACCATGATGTCATTAAGCTATTCCACCTGTGCTAAATCACTTTAACCTCCTAGTGATTTCTAATCGCTTGTACTTGTGGCTAACATCATGACACTGCATTTTTGACTGACTCCATTTTACAAATTCTCTGTTCAGTCTGTTAAATATACATTACATACATTTTGTCAATTCTACATATTATGACAAAAAATGCTCTGTATCCAACTTATTTATCCACTTCAGAGCTGCACCCATACCATGCAAGGATGCCATATGTTAGGACATTCTCTATGGTGTAAATGCTGTGATACATTTATCTTCCTGAGGATTCTCAGGAAGTACAGCCTCTTCTGTGCCTTCTTCATACGCATGTTGGCATTTATAGATCATGAGAGGTCCTCTGAAATACAAATGCCCAGAAATTTAAAGCTACCAACCTTCTCCACCACCTCTCTGTTTATGTACAGTGGTAAGTGTACATCACTCTTCCTCCTAAAATCAATTATGAATTCTTTGATGTTACATATAAGATTATTATTTTTTTACACCACAGTGTCTGCCCTTGTACTTCCTTTCTATACGCATACTCATTATCCTCTTTTATAAGCCCCACCACTATTGTGTCATCCACAAATTTAATAATTGCATTGGTGTTATACAATGGGGTGCAATCATGAGTGTACAAGGAATAAAGGAAGAGGCTTAACACACAACCCTGGGGGGCTCGTATACTAGAAAACAGAGAAGAAGAATGGTGAGATCCCATCCTTACTGACTGTGACCTATCTGTCAGAAAGTCCTTTACCCACAAACAAATCTTTTGATGCATACCCAAGTTTAACATTTTGGAAAACAGCCTGTTTGGTAGAATGGTATTAAAGGCAGAACTATAATCCACAAATAACAACCTTGCATATGTTTCCTTTTGTTTCAAATGACTCATTACAGTATGACAACAATGGACATAGCATCATCGCTTGATCTATTACTCCTATATGCCAGGACTGTTCAACTTTGTACAGCCTGCTGTCTCCTTTTGCCCTCCACATATCCCCGCGGGCTCCTTTCTGACATATGTGCACATGCAATCCTTGTCGCTGCTCCACCGCCCAAAGGTCCTTGGCACTGGCAGTGATGGCAGCGGAGCCTCGGTCGGCCTCCTGCCCACCCACCCTCAAAGGTCCCCTGCGGAGGCAGCAGAGCACACAAGCATTCCTTGCCTCTGCTCCACCTCTCCCCACTCCCTCAAGGGTTTTGGTGCTGCCGACAGCAGCCACTGCCTCAGCCCCAGGCACCGCTGGGCTCGGGGTGGGCAGGAGCCCCGGGGAGGGCGTAAAGGTGGTGCCGGCTAGTGGCAGCTCCTGGAGGGCTGGGGCAGTGTGGGCCAGGCCGGGCTCCAGACACGGCGGAGGCCGAGGACTCAGGCAGGATGGGTGGAGCTGGACAGCAGCGGCAGGCCCCCTCCTCCACCACCACCTCCCTCCTCCCGGTGGTGGTTGCCCCCGCCGCTGGCCACCCCACCCAGCTCGGTGGGCAGCTCCCCGAGGCCACCATGGCCCAGTGCCGGCCCAGGCTCCTGAGCATCTCACTGGTGCATGAGTGGGGGGGGCTCCCCCCCAACATGGTGCCATAGGCGGTGCTCCGGGAGGCCGGTAGGGACCCAATGGGTGACCTCCAATGGTGCCACGAGCGACTGGTCGCCCATGGCCGACGCTTTGTGCAGACCAGCTATATTCAAATTGACACGGGTCTGAAATAGATGGAAGACTAGCCCTAATTTAACACCAGTCTTTCAAAACATTTCAGTATAATGGATATTTTCAAGCAAATAGGGACAAAGCACTGCAGCACAGTCCTTAAAAATTCATCCCATAATTCTATCTGGTCCAGCTGCCTTCCAGGCATTTATATTCCAGAAGGTGCCTCTGACATCAGAGGTCTGCTTGTAGAAGTGGTTGTTTGAGGTTCCTTTAGTTATTCCAACCGTTTATAGCTGTAGGGAAGAATCTTAAGGAAGATGATGACATGCTAGAAATGCAGCCTAATGGACCTGGCCTCTCTGTGTACCCTTACTACTAATAGCACATCATGCCCTCTCTTCATAAGCTCCATAGTAAGACCCTCCCTCCAAAATAGCCTTTGATGTAGAAAGAGCTCATCCAGTGCCAGGGTAAAGACTGGCACATTAATCTTCAGAAACACTGCAGACTTAGAAATTACCCAGAGTTCTTGCCTCTGTTATGTTGTACCAAAAAGAATGATGTGTCTTAAGAAAAAAGGTAAAGGTTCCCCTCACACATGCGTGCTAGTCGTGTCTGGCTCTAGGGGTGGTGCTCATCTCCATATTCAAGCTGAAGAGCCAGTGTTGTGCAAGTCCGTGGCCAACGCTGTTTTACCTTCATGTTTTTTACGGCGGTACCTATTTATCTACTTGCATTTCCATGTTTTCGAACTGCTGGGTTGGCAGGAGCTGGGGTTATCAGCGGGAGTTCGCTCCGCTGTGTGGCACCCGGGATTTGAACTGCTGAGCTGCTGACTTTGCAGCTGATACTATTTCAGACACTTCCACAGCAGTGGCTCTGAAGAAGCAGACTATAGTCAATGGAGAGTTACACTGAATACATGATCGGGATTTCATTGATCTCACTTATTGCAGGATATGTTTCCAATCAGTGTTCTGTTTCATGCCATTTCTTCTGTCCTCCCCATCAGTTTAACTTTGTCTCTTATGCTCTCTTACAGACTGTCTTATGTTCAGGATTGTGTGATGTTACAACACTTGACCTGTTCATTTGGGAATGTTTACTCAAGGAACAACTACCTAGTACATTCATGATTGCACCCCATTGTTTAACACCCTTGTTTCGGATTTGTGTGACTTCTGTGGCAAATTGGCATACTTTGAACTCTGATTTCTCTCTCTCTCTCTCTCTCTCTCTCTCTCTCTCTCACACACACACACACACACAGAGAGAGAGAGAGAGAGAGAGAGAGAGAGAGAGAGAGAGAGAGAGAGAGAGAGAGAGAGAGAGAGAGAGAGAGAGAGAGAGAAGTGCCCCAGAAGGTGTCATGTCAGCACCAAAGCCCTCAATTTAGCATTACATATGTTGTTCTTGTGAGGTGCCATCTAGTTGCTCTGATGTACACCAACCAGAGAGGAGCAAGGAAAGACAAAGAAACATTTTGGAACCCATAATCCAGTAATGCAGGAAACTGGATGGAGCAGCTCAGGAAGGACATACAAGAGAGAGTGTTTTGCATATGAGAAAAGGTCAGAGGTCCTTTTATGGCAAGAAAGGCAATAGTCAGTGGACATGTTGGGCAGGAATTACATGGCCAACAATCAGTCAGAGGAAGGTGGCAGGAAAATACAGAGCAGTTTTATAAAATGAAAACCAAAAATCAAGGCAGAAGTGAGGAAGAACCAGTGTTGCTGGAAGCAGATATCCTGGAGAAGGAAGCTGATTGAGCACAGTCAACTTCCTCCAAACTGCAACACCCCTGGAGTTGATGGAATACCAGCAGATCTACTGAGACACTGCTAGTAGAAGGATTGACAGCACTGTGTCAAAGTATATGGAAGACTGGTCAGTGGCCAGTAGAGTGGGAAAGGTCAGTATTTATTCCAATAACAAAGAAAGGTGTCATGAAACACTGTTCAAACTACCCCAACATCACCTTAACACCACATGGGAGTAAAATTCTCCTGAAGATCATCCAACAGTTTATGAATTCCACCACTGAGAGAGAGTTGCCAGATGTACAAGCTGGATTCCAAAAAGGAAGAGGAACACATGATCACATAGCTAACCTTCAATGGATGATGGAAGAGGCAAGAGAATACCAAAAATACCTCTATATGTGCTTCGTTGACTGTACAAAAGTTTTCGACTGTGTTGATTATGACAACCTCTGGAATTTCCTGAAATAAACTGGAATTTCACCACACCTCATCCATCTGATACAACCTCTGTACTCTAATCAAGAAGCAACAGTAAGAACAGCTTCTGGAGGCACAGTATGGTACAAAATTGGAAAAGGCACTCATCAGGGTTATGTTCAATTGCCATCATTATTTAACATGTATGCAGAAGTCATTATGAGAAAGGCACATCTGGAAGAATCTGCCATTGAGGTAAAAACTGGTGGTAGGAACAGCAACCCTTGGTAAACAGATGATACAACACTGCTCACAGAAATTAAGGATGATCTAGAACGGCTAATCATAACAATCAAATATGAAAGTGAAAAACTTGGATTGCGCCTCAATAATAAGAAAACAAAAATAATGACAATGGCAGAAAGCATGCAAGTCAGTGTTAATATCAGCAATGAAGTAATTGAGGCAGTAAAGGAGTTTAACTTGCCTGGCTCTAAAATTAATCAAAAAGGTGACTGCAGCCCAGATATCAGAAGATGTATAGTGCTTGGAAGAATAGCAATGATCAGTATTGGAGATGGGCGTTTCATTTTGGATGAGGACTGGTTCCGAAATGAAACACGCTAGTACAGCTGGTGCTCAGAACTCAGTCCCACCCTCTGGAACAAAATCAGCCACTGTCTTACATTGCTGTAGTTCGCGCTGTACAAAAATCCAACCAGGAAGCTGCCTTCAATGCGTTATCTTTCCCTCTCCTTGGTGCTGGCCAATCGGGAGCTGTGCAAGGACATGCATCATCCCACCTCCCTGTCTGATTAGCCAGCACAAGGAGAGGGAAAGATGATGCATCGGAGGCTGCTTCCTGGTTGGAATTTCTCCCAACACAAACTACAGCAATGTAAGACAGTGGTTGATTTTGTTCTGGAGGGTGGGACTGGGTTTCAGAACCAGTCCCCTTCCAAAACAAAACACCCATCTGTAAACGGTATGAATAATATCTGGAAGAATAAAGACATCACCCCAATCAAGCACATACTAGTTAATTTGATCATACAAAGTGGTACCTTGTATAAAGGAATTAATTCGTTCCAAATGAAATTATGTTAAGCAAATTTCCTTTATACAAATTTCCCGGATTTGCCCCATAGGCGATTATGTTAAGCAAATTTCCCCTAACTCTGGAATTTTTTATGTTGTGCAGATTTTATGCTATACACATTTTTGTTATACAAGAGTCCACTGTATTTCCAGCAGCTTTGTATGGTTATGAACCTCAGAATTGGCAGAAGACCGATTGGAAAAAGATAGAGGCATTTGAACTGTGGTGCTGGAGAATGACTACTACACATGCTATGGGCAACCAGGATGACCAGCAAAGAAGTCATAGAATCAAACCAAATATATTTCTGGAAGCCAAGATCACCAAACAAAAACTGCCATTCTTTGATCATGTTATGTGACCCAAATTACTGGAAAATATAGTAATGGTGGGATTGGGGATTGGTAAAAAAAGATGTAACAGATAGAAAGGCATGGAGAGCATGGATCCACAATGTGACCGAGTGTCTGACACGACTGAACAGATAGATGAGATAAGATGTATTTGTTCTTTATCCTCTCTGTGTTCTGATGGTCATTACTCACAAAATTTCCTTGCATGAGAAATTGAAATGCATTGGCAGTAGACCAGATTAGATCTCAAACCTTTCTGTCACTGTCCAGATCTCACTAGTTTCAGGTTAATTTCTGCAAAGCACGGCCTATGCACAATCTTCCATGGAGGACTATTTCCAAAACACTGAAAAGGTCAGCCTAGCTGTGTCTAAGTAGCAAATGTTGCCTCCGCCCCCAAAATGGAATGAGAGGCATAAGCAAGTTCCCAGCATGGCAGAACAATTCAATAACTTCACACTGAGATGATGATTAGGAGTGAAGTGGAGTCATATGGTCACACGTAATCCCTTTGCAACGCTCAGGCACTCAAACTGAAACTCCCCAGCTCTTTCAGCTTTTTGTAGCCAGGCAGTGACAATAAAAATAGGTCTAATTGGTGTGAAGGGCGATGCAAAGAACTCCCCTGCCAAACTGTGTTTTTCAGGCTTCTTACAAACGGATTAGAATTTGTGCCTTTAAGAATTAGGGTTAACAGGGAGCGAGGGAGTAACAGACTTGACCAAAACACAGAAACAGGGAGGGGGGGTTGAACACAAATTAATTTAACTAATGCTTTAATGGGAAATGCCCTTGAGGAGAGCAGGTGGTTCCTGGTACCTATTGTTTGGCCGTCTGGGGAGCTGCCTTGTGCGTGCATTCCTTCCTTCTCATGAAATCAGGAGAGTAATGTCAGGGGCGTAACTGGTACAAAGGGTCTGCTATGAAAACACAACAGACTCAAACATTTAAATCAGGTCACAAGATCATCTATTTCACCCAGAATCCCAGACATATGATCTCTGACAAATTAAGTCATATCTGCGCTGCACACTTGGTGCAAGGCCTTGGCAGTGGTTCAGTCCCAAGTAAAAAAATGTTTAAGTGAGCAACGTGATTCTGTGGATGTGTCTTTTCCTTGTAACCCTTTAAAGCAGGCATGTCCAAACTTCAGCCCTCCAGATGTTTTGGACCACAACTCCCACAGTCCTTTGCCATTGGAAACACAGGCTTGGAACTCTGGGAGCTGTGCTCCAAAACATCAGGAGGGCCAAAGTTTGGACATGCCTCCTTTAAAGTTTTGTTTGCCACAGGCTTTTGTAGTTTACTGTGAAAATAATTTCAAACTGTCCACTGTCGTTTACCCCAAATTAAACTTGTTTAACCTAAATCCAACTACAGTGGACCCTCGTATAACAAAGGTTTGTATAACATAAAATCTGTACAACATAAAAAATTCTGGAGATAGGGGAAATTTGCTTCACAGAATCGCCTATGGGGTGAATACGTACAACATAAAATGGTCATGATTAAGGATTACTCTCTTTTCAATGCATTCCTATGGGAAATTTGTATAAAGGAAAATTTGTTTAACAGAATTTCATTTGGAATGAATTAATTCCTTTTTACAAGATACCACTGTAGTACCATTTATTTATAACAAGGTCCTCTGAATCAGTTGCTGAAGGATAAAATCAACACTAGCAAAAATTGCACCAGTTGGATGAATCTGCTCCAGTTGAAACTACAACTCGAGTCAAATCACAGACTTTAAAGTATTATATTGGGTCCTCCTTGCCTCTGTCCCAGCAGTAGTCCAATGTTGCTGCTCTCCTGAAACGTCTTGAAATGTTTAGCTTTCAAAAAATTCATTCCAAGAAGGTAGTCAAATGAGGCAATATCACCACAGTTAGTGTGCTGTGTGTACTATGTTGATTCAAGTGGGTCAGTACAGAAATCAGAAGCAACTGGATATAGATTCACATTTCCTAACACTGACACTGTGTCATAACACATTTCCATCATGATTTGTAACCTGGGATGGACTTTTCCTCCAGGAATCTGTCCAATCCCCTTTTGTCATACTATGACTATACGACTGTGCTATAACTCTTTCTTTGTTGTGCACCTTAACATGATAACAAGGTACTGAGTGTGTTAGAAAAGCCATGTGTGATTCTTTCAGAAAGCTATACGTATGTGTAGCTGAGACACCAGATGAAAATACATCCATCTTCTTTGGTAGTAATGGCTGCATCAGCAGAAGACAATGGTTAGATCCAGACGTGGTGATGGTGGAGAAAGCTTTGGAGGGCACTTACTAGGCAGCAGGAGTAGATGAAGATGACACTGGTGGAGGATCTTTCACAGATAACGATAGTGACGCTCAGGCTAATTTTAATTATTACTGTACTGTGTGGGGAGGTGGGAATGATAAACCATTTTTGACGAAAATCACGACTACAGAAGAATTAAATAACTTGAATGCTGACAATGACTGCATTCAAGAAATCACAAGAATACTAAGATTCGAAACCTCAGCAATAAAGGGATTGAAAAAGCTCATCTCGGGATGTGTCACTGGATTTGTCACTGGGGACCAAGATCAAGACCATCCACAGTCTTGTATTTCGGATCACTCTGTGTGGGTGTTAAATCTGGGCAGTTCCAAAAGCTGCCAGGTCAAATGTTGAATTGCTTCAATGTGGTGTCAGAGGTATGTGTTGTGTTGTGTTGTAGTTGTGACCGACTCTTTGTGACTCCTTGTCCATGGAGTTTTCTTGGCGAGAATACTGGAGTGGTTTGCCAGTTCCTACTCCAGGCACCTACTACCAGGCACCTGGTATTCCCTAGTGGTCTCCCATCCAAGTACTAACCAGGGCCAACCCTGCTTAGCTTCCGAAATCAGGCGAGATCGGATGTGCTTAGGTTAGGGGCATCTAGGCAGCATGGAGAGCTTTGCAAATACCTTGCACTGCCAGAAATATGAACAAGGATCCTAGATCAAGCCTGAACTCTTTCTGGAGGCAAACATGTTGAAACTGAGGTTGTCTGCTTTGGGTACACCATGAGAAGACATGATTCTCTAGAAAACAAATGCTAGGAATGGTGGAAGGCAGCCGATAGAGAGGAAGACCAAATATAAGATAGATTGACTCCCTAAATGAAGTCACAGGCTTGGAATTACAAGAGCTGGGCAGGACATTTTGGAGATTGGTCATTCACCAGGTCACGATAAATCAGAGGCAGCTTGACAGCTCATAACAATATTACAACAGCTTTGCCCATCCCACTGTCACAAACGGGTGTTGTACAGTACATATTGATGTGATGTATATGCAGCTATCTAGCTTAAAACTTCTTTTGTTAGAATATGGAGTGTGAGAGAAAGAAAAGCAGGACGCCAACTGTGGAAGGAAACGTAAATTGTGAATATAGTTAGGTTTCAGAGAGTTCTCTGGTGTAAAAGGAGACCCTTCTGACTGCTTGCAAGTAAACCTGTCAGCACTCAGCATGCAGGCCCTAGACGCAGATGGTGCTGCAGGCTGTTCATGAGAAACAGGGCGGGCAGGCAGCCCTGCCACGGCATGAGTGAATGAAAGGTATTTGAATGCTATGTGACGTGCATGTGTGTGAATATTTGTTGGTGGTGTGACTGGATGATTATGTGTGAATAGTGTGTGAGAGAGGGTGCAGCTGCACTGGATCCATGGAAGTTATTATGCGCAACCACTTTTCTCATCCATAAATTTACTGCATGACACAGTTCTCGATCTTGAGTGTAAAGCAATATTCAATACAGTCTGATAGTATCACCATATACCATCCCTGGCTCCTGTTGGAGAGAGGACAGCAATGTGGGGTTTCCTGCTTGCACATGGGGTACCACTATGCAGATGGAGCAGCCTGTTACAGAAATCTGGCTGATCTTTGCATAAGGGTGCACGGCATAGTTCCATGCCCATGAGGTTTGTCTCATGTTTTGCTGCAACATGATCTTGACCGTTGACCTAGATCTGTCCTGTAAATGGGAGCATTTTAACACCTTTCATGGCCTTTTTGGGGCGTTGTGGTTAAATTTGTCAGGTTGCTGTGGCTCCCAACTTTGCTGCAACTCTAATAGGGGTTTTTGATGTATGTGATATGTTAAAGGAATGATTTATAATTTCCAGCTCAGTGAGTTTCTCTTACCACCAAGAACTAGAACCTGGCCAGGGTTCCTAAGTCCTAACATGATATGCTGTTTGAAAAATGAAGATGCATCAAAATGTTCCCAACATTCTGCTATCATTCCCTCATTCTGCTATCCCTTACTTTATTTATCTTTATCTGATCCACAGAAAACAGATTGTGAGGCTAAAAAGACAGGCACCTAGGGTTATAGTTACAAAGAATAGGTATGGTACTTAAGAATGCATATGGAATTAGCAAACCATGAAATCTAGGGATTTAATTATTATTTTTTTCCTTTTCTGCTCTTTTTCACTCTCACACTCCCTCCTCCAATGACAGGTGTTCTCCGTTTTGGCTCCGTCATGTGCTGTAATTACCAGTTCTAATAATTTCACTGTGATCCGACAACACTGCTTCAACAAGAACCTAAAATATAACCTCTTGTTTAATATCATGTATTCATCATCCTTTTGATCTTATCTCTCTGCGGTTTCCTTGGGGCTTGTTGGCAGAAATGTTCAAGAGTCTCTTAACAGCTGTGGTGCAATAGGTGTAGCTATCTGTCTTGGCGGAGAGCCCAACATGGGCTTGACAAATTGTTTTATTCCTTTCCCATAAAACAGGGCTGTTCAACTTTGAACAGGCCAAGGTCTACTTTTTCCAGCCCAAAGTGCCTGAGGGCTACTACACTAAAACCTCTACTTACAAATTTTATCCGTTACGAGCACATGCTCATAAGTAAAAACTTTTGTTAAGTAGAGCAGCGGTTTCCCATAAGAATGCATTGACAACCAATTAATCTGTTCTGGAGGGAACGGATTTCAATGCACCAGGGCCCTTGAACTGCCCCGCTCGGCTGAGACAGTGGACTGGCAGACCCAGAACTTTTCTGGGGCAGTGGTGGTCCTTGGGATGGGGGAGGGAGGGGTGGAGAATGTATTCCCTCACTTTTTTATTGGTGGTCAGCGGGCTACTTTTGAACCCTTCATGGGCTACCAGTAGCCCGCGGTCTACCTGTTGGACAGGCCTGCCATAAAACATGTGAATTTAGTAGGCACAGCAGTGATGGATTGCTATCGGATTACTTTGTTTTAGGCCTGAAAAGTCACAAGAGTTGTTTACCAGAGCACAACAAAATTAATAGAAACTTTGGGGTATTTTCCAAACAGTTTTCTATCTGAGAGGCATATGTCAGTTCATTGGAAACCTAGAAGGCAATGTATGTGAATGCTTTTTACTAACCGTGAAAAATAAGAAATGAAAAACATGACCTGTGCTAAGTAGATCGATTCTATTGGAAGCATTAGTGGTCATGAAAGTCGTTGTGAATCACAGAATGTCCCCTGCTCCATTGCCTGGGCACTTTTCATATCCTGACCAAAGAACTTTGCTTCCTTGTATTCCAAGAGCAAAACTTTCCACCTAGTCTTCAATCATGATTTCCAACGAGTTGGTGGCCTGAGAAAAAGAATATTCAGTATTTATAATATTTCACGTGATGTTCCTCAAAGAGTAGCTGAATATAAAATTGATAAGGCTGGCGTATGGCTTTGTAAAAAAAAACTGTGTGGAAATCTCTGATGACCGTGACAAAAATAGACATAAAACCTAGTTTAGAAACCACTTAAAACCACCCAAGCGACTTGGATTTAAGCCAGTTTCCTTTCTAGTCTCCTGAGCTGTGATACTGTGGAGGAAGGAGCTACATGAGATCTCCTTCTCCTGCTGGCCTTTTTTTTTTTAACTTTGAAGGATTCTCAGGAATGAGGTGGAAGAATTTGTTTATTTTATTTACAAGATTTTTTTAGCCACCACACTACCAGGTGGTCTCCTACATTTGCTTTATTTCTGCAAGTTTTGTGCGTCTGTTTTATTTCTGTATCTTCAATATGTTTGAGTTCCCTGTTGAAACGAGCAGAAAAGGCATGTATACCTGTAAACAGGGGCAGAATTTAGTTTCTAGTTGCTGTATTTGGCTGTGAATATTTTTCTGTTTCCTAACCTATTACTTTTCTTTAAGGCTAATTAAACTATTATAGGAGTGAACATGGTGAAGGTCAGACCAGCCTTTCAAGCAAAGGTCAAGAAGCTCTGGTGAATTGTCTCTTAAGTATCTCCTTTCCCTCAGCATATTATGGAACACTATGTGAAATACTGGATACCAGCCTGACTGTTGATCTTAAGAAGTCCAAGGAAGCTTCACGATTCTTACAGGGCAAACGCCTGTTAGCTGTAGGCAGCAGGCGTACCAAACATTTGCTGTAATTCTGTCGTAGTTAGAAAGTTTCAGGCTAGCAGAGAGGGGTGATAAAGTGGAAAGTACTTAAGAATTTTGACTTGTGTACAAACACATTTCATACACATATCTCTGCTCGGCTCTTTTGAAAGTTAGATCAAATGCATTTTAGATTCTGGTCCTGCCTGTAGTGTACTTTTCCTGTTCTTTTTATACTATCCGGAGGACAGAAAGAGCCACGTCCACAAGTTAAGAACCAACTAATCGAACACTCTTAAAGGTGGAGTCTGCCAGGCTGTGCTGGCAAGAGGGCTGCCAGTGATGAGAGATGATGAGGATTTCATCTCAACAAGATCTGCTGGGCCATTTGTGTCCCATCCTTGCATTATGGGAAGGCATTATGGAAAGGAATTCCTTTCAAGGGGGGGGAATCAGTCCTGCAGAGTACGGTATATACTCGAGTATCAGTCGACCCGAGTATAAGTCGGGGCCCCTAATATAAATCCAAAAAAATTGGGAACATTTATTGACTCAAGTATAAGTCTAGGGTGGGAAATGCAGCAAGATGGCCTGGCAACTCCTCCTTTGTGAGCTGGGGGAGTGGTGTGTCATGCTTAAAATGACTTTTAGCCACCGAGGCAAGTGCTTGAGTTGGTGGCTAAAAGTCATTTTACACATGGGGGGGGGGAATCAGGAGAAGTAGTGCACAATGTTTAAAATGACTTTTAGCCACCGACCCAAACTTGCCTCAGTGGCTAAAAGTATTGACCCAAATATAAGCCGAGGACCCCTTTTTTCAGAACAAAATTAGGGCTGAAAAACTAGGCTTATATTCGAGTATCTACAGTACTTTTTATAGAGGTACCAGGATCTTGCCATAACTCTGCTGACCACCCACTGGACAAAAAGGGTCAATATCCACAAAGGAGGGGCAATTTTTCATAAAAACAAGTACAGCATAAAGCAGGCATGTCCAAACTTTGGCCCTCCTGATGTTTTGGACCACAACTCCCAGAATTCTAAGCTTAGATTGCCCAATGACAAAGGACTGTGGGAATTGTGGTCCAAAATATCTGGAGGGCTGAAGTTTGGACATGCCTGGCGTAAAGTAAGGACTGGATTTGTTTCTCTCTTCTGCTTCTCTGAGCCTGCTTAGGCTTTAAGATCACCAGGGGAGGCATTTCCTTCACAGGTGCTGTTGGTGGGGACATGGGAGAAGGCCTTCTGTGTTGCTGCTGGCAGACTTTGGAGCTCCCTCCTATGGGAAGCCCGGCTGGCCCGATCTTGGCTGTGCTTCCACAAGCAAGCGAAGAGGTTTCACTCCAGGCAGACTTTTCTGTAATGGCTGGTGACCCGAGAAGGATTTTTAAATGGGTTGCTGTGCTGTGTTCTAAATGTGTTTTCATACTGATTTTACTTACCATTTAAAATACATTGCTCGCTTAAATCTGTTTTTAGTTTTTATAAACGTTGTTGTTTTAATGGTGTGAGTCACCTTGGTTCCTTTTTAAGAAGAAAACTGGAATAAGAATATTTCACACACACACACACACACACACACACACACACACACACACACACACAGTGGACCCTCGTATAACAAAAGGTTTGTATAACATAAAATCTGTACAACATGAAAAATTCCAGAGACAGGGGAAATTTGCTTAACAGAATCGCCTATGGGGCGAATCCGTGTAACATAAAAATGGTCGTGATTAGGGATTACTCCGTTTTCAATGCATTCCCATGGGAAATTTGTATAAAGGAAAATTTGCTTAACATAATTGCATTTGGAACGAATTAATTATTTTACACAAGGTACCACTGTACGTACATATGTACGTACGTGCGTACATACATACATACATACATACATACATACATACATACATACATACATACATACATACATACATACATACATACTCAGAGATGTAGTAAACAACATTTTTATCCTGCATTTCTTTCTCCACTGCTTGCTTAAAAATAAGGGGCAGTCCCTCTCTCTTTTTTCTGACCACCTTTTTTTTTTTTTTTTTTAAAAAAGCCCATCACTGAGGTGAACCAGCCCTGTTAGTGATATCCAAAACAGCTGTTCCATGATAAACCCAGAGCAGCTGGTGAGCAGTGTGTGAAAAAAAGAAGAAGAAATCAGCAGCCTCATGTTCCTAAAATTTGAGCTTGCATTGGCTGCCTTTTCTGCAGGATAGCAATTGGCCAGCATTAACATTCTTTCAGGTTGCATGTTAAAAAGCAGATCTCTTAAGCAGCTAATAATGTGATTTAAAGGTGTATAAGTGTTTTTGTTTATAGCTGAAGTAGTTAGGTTGAAGCTTCAGCTACTGTTTTGGAAAACAGCTGTGCTATTGACTCAGTCCGAAAACTGTGCAGCAGGGTTTCTGAGGTCCCGGCCAGGTATTTTGGTGGAGGTGCTGGCCAAGTCAGCTTCCCACACCATTAGGCCAGCAAGCAGACAGGTATTGAAAGAACATTGTGTCTTCCCACACCTACAGGTTCTGAGACTTTAAAAATGCATTACACAAATCCTTCCCAGACTTAGTGTCCTCCATATGTTTTGCACTACATTTCCCATGATCGAGCATTGGACAGAATATGTGGGGTCGATGTGAGAATTGCAGGCATCATTTTATGAAAGATTGCCATAGATTGTGGAGTTTTACAGAAGGCAGTGCAGCTGGCTCCTTGATTCTAGCAACAAGGGTGATTCAAGTTGGTGTCGGGTTTGCCATGCCAGCTTTATTGCTTACACAATGTTGGTGGACAATGCAAATTTTTCCTACTTTGCAGATAGGCACATGTATTGAGAAGCAGATGCCCAGTTTGGTGTAGTGGGTAGAGCGATGACCTAGGATTCAGAAGACCTGGCCTCCAATCTCCATTTGGCCACGGACAGTCCATAAACAAAGTCATAGGCTTGAGTTTGGAAGAGCCAATGAGGACAGGATCACTCATTCATTGGGTTATTGCCACAAATTGCAGGCATATAAACAACAACAACATCAACAAAAGATATAAGAGGATGAGCTGACTGTGGAGGAGCCAGACAAAACATGTTATTACATAAAAGATGCAACAGAAACGCCACAAAGCCTTAAACCCAGTCTCAGAATTATAATTTGCTTTAAAATTTAGTATAGAGTTATAATTTGTTTTAACTTAGTATTATAAAGTAATGTGATGTTTAAGCAAGCTCAGTATTCCAAAGGCATCCATGACTGATAGTTAAAGCAGCTATGACTGACAACAACTAAAAATTGTGCACTTAGGAAATTTCACTGGTTTACAGCAAATGTTTATACCGTTGCCTCAGGTCTGTGTTGAGAGATGACTTTGTTAAAAAAGAAACAATTAGCTAATATTTAAATCTTTAATTTTCTTTTTTTTAATGTGATAAGTAGTAGCTGATGCCTCAAGCCACACCATTTGGTGATGAGTGAACTGTAAGCTATAAGCGAATACAGTGATGCCTTGAATTACAGTTACAATGGATTTTTTTGTAATTCAAAACACAGTTTTCCATAGGAATGCATTGAAAGCCAATTAATCTGTTCCAGAGGTCTGGAAAAAGGCAAACAAAGGGAACTGATTAATTGGTTTTTAATGCATTTTCATGGGAAGCCTGCCCTAACCCAGCAAAACAGGGGAAGAGCTTCCCCCATTTGCTGTATTGGTGGGAAACCCCCTCAATCGACCAGCAGCCCAAGCTGCCAAGCTGTCAGAATCACCTGGCTGTCCGTGTGCCTCCAAAAGCAGCTGATTTTAACATCTCTGCAGCCTTCACTGCTGGATGATTGAGGGGTCTTCCCTCCCAACCCATTAAAAAGGGGGAAGCTCTTCCCCTTATGTGCTGGGTTGGGGCAGGCACCCAGATGGCTCTTTCACCACCAGCCCCCCAGCACTTGCTCCCTGCTATGGTGGCAATTGTTGGGAGGGTTTCTGTCTGCTTCCAATTGCCCTGTTTTTGCCGTGGAAGCAGGCATAAATTGCAGCTCCTCCCGTTTGTGAGGATTCTGCCTGCTTGCAAGACCACACCAGGGCATCAGGGAGCAGAAAAGAACAAGCTCTGCTGAGGGAAAATCAACGTGGCTTCTGTAAGAGTAAGTCTTGCTTCACAAACCTTTTAGAATTCTTTGAAAAGGTCAAAAGGCATGCGTATTTGAGTGAACCAGTGGATATTGCCTATCTTGATTTTCAGAAGGCTTTTGACACAGTCCCTCACCAAAGGCTGCTGAGAAAATTGCACAGTCAGGGGCAGGTCCTCATATGGACTGAGAATTGGTTGAGATCCAGAAAGAGAAAATTGTCAATGGGAAATTTTCAAAAGGGAGAGAAGTGAAAAGTGGTGTCCTCCACGGATCTGTCCTGGGATGGATGTTTTCCAGCCTGTTCCTAAATGACCTGGAGAAAGGGATAAGCAGTGAGGTGGCCATGTTTGCAGATGACACAAAAAATTTTCAGGTGGTGAAGACCAGAGAAGATTGTAAAGAGCTCCAGAACTCCAAACCGAGAGAATGGGCAGCAAAATGGCAAATCCATTTCAGTGTAGGAAAATGTAAAGTAATGCATATTGGGGCAAAAAATCAAAACTTTATCTATCAACTCATGGGCTCTGAGCTATCCATGACGGATTAGGAATGAGATCTTGGGGTGCTGGTGGACAACTCAATGAAAGTATCTACCCAGTGTGTGGCAGCAGTGAAGAAGACCAACTCTTTAGTCTGGAAAAAGGGCACCTGAGGGGGGATAAGATTGAGATGTACAAAATTATGCAGGATGCTTCTCCCCCTCACAAATTTCCAGAACTAGGGTGACATCCACTCAAACTGAGGGTTGGGAGAGTGTGAAAAGACAAAGGAAAACATTTCTTTACCCAGCGTGTTGTTAGTCTGTAGAACTCCCTCCCACAAGATGTGGTGATGGCATCTGGATGCCTTCAAAAGGGGATTGGAGAGATTCCTGGAGGAAAAGGCCATCACAGGTTAGAAACCATGATGGAGATGTGTAATCTCCAGGCTTTAAAAAACAACAGAGTACTTAGGGGCCAGATGCAGGGGAGTGGTATCAGGAGACAGATATCTAGTCTTGTGCGCTCCCAGACGCATTTGGCGGGGCCACTGTAAGATACAGGAAGCTGGACTAGATGGGCCCTTGGCCTAATCCAGCATGGCTGGATTATGTTCTTATGTTCAGGCAGTCTCTTCCCCCAGCAGCTTCGCCTCCCTACCCCTCCTCCTTTTCATGCACCTGAAAGCTGAAAAGAGGAGGGTGGCAGGGAGGCAAAGCCACTGGGCTTCGCAACCAGCCACCTGCTTTTGCTTCGCACCAAACCGGCTGCTCTTTGCCCACTGCGGCAGGTTTGGTGGGGAAGCACAGGAAAGGCTTCACTACCAGCCACCCGACTTTGCCCGGTCCTGCTTCCTCCAGTTGGCTGAAGCGAGACTGGGTGGCAGGAGAGAAGCCACTGTTTCCCCTCGCCATTGCCACCCAGCTGTGGCCATTGGGGGGCAGCGGCTGCCCGATGCAGAGAGGGGGCGAGCGGGCGAGGGGTGACTTCACCGCTCGCCTGCTCATCTCCTTTCGTAATTCAAGTTTTTCGTAAATCAAGGCATTGCTGTGCTTTTGAATGTGTAATAGAAAGAGTGTTGCAACGATTAAAGTTACGCAAATAACTTTCCAAGTACAGTGGTACCCCGACGTAAGAGAAGCTCGAATTAAGAGCAATTCTACTTAAGAGCGGAAAACTGTTGGCATTTTAACTGCTGCCTTACAAATTTTAGATATGGTCTGCTCGACTTACAAATATTTATTTTTATTTTTATTTTTAAACTTTTTAAAAAAAAAATTTTAGATAGGTACCCCGACTTATGAGTAGTTCGACTCAAGAGCATGCATTCGGAACGGATTAAATTCATAAGTCGAGGTACCAGTGTATATGCCACTCTTTCTGGATCCTTTTAGTCTGTCTACTGGGTACACGTATTTGCAAACTTTCTACTGGAAACCACTATTTGTACAGCTGGAAGATGTCAAGATCTGTATGTTTCAGCACTTGGTTTGTTGACCTTCTGACATCAATCAACTGTGAACGGTTCACGGCAGGAAAAAAATGGAGTAAAATTCCAGTGGGGCGCAGGATTATTTACTGCTCTTGTTTCTACTGAGTACAGATACAGTGTTGTACATCATAACATCTCTCTGTCTCCCCCCCCCAAACATCTTTATTATTTTTTTTAGCATAGAAATAAAAAATTCTAACTTGATGCTTAGTATTGATATTTTAGCCTGTTCCCTTTTAAAGCAAATTTAGTGAATTAGGTCTTGCTATGTATCTATTTGAGTTTTTGTCTTTTTGAGTTTAGGGCTGCAAAATTCCTATATTTGTTATAGGAAGATGTTCTGCAGAGCTAAATGCTTCCTAAATCAGAATATGTCTGGTATCTCACTGGGAAGAATTTCTTTCTTTCTTTCTTTCTTTCTTTCTTTCTTTCTTTCTTTCTTTCTTTCTTTCTTTCTTTCTTTCTTTCTTTTTTGCTTCACAGTTTGATGAGAATTTACAAATTTGCACTTATCATATCAGCATGATAACTAGACCACGGGTATCTTTGGATATTTGTACTTCTTGGAATTTTGCACTGCAGGTCTTTGAACAAACCATGTGTAGAAAAACATGGACTGAAAGAAAATGAGTTCAAAAACCTGTATGGGGTGTAGGGGTCATATAAACATACAAATAGCACTATGAGAAGAAGGGAACAAACATACCAGCATAATGATAAGTACGACTGATTGCAAAGGGGGAAAAAAACTTATACGAGGCAAATTATCTCCAGAAATGTGCTTGGTGGAAAAATATTCACAACTGTATATAAATTGTAATTATTTTTAGTGCAAACTGAATCAGAAATGATGGCGATGACTTATGTCTAGAAAACCGAGAAAATACACAAAATCGGAATCCGCTGATTTGTCTGTCCACACTAGACTTGCTTAGACATTGTAATGTGAATTTTAAGTATACAGTAGGACCCCCGTATCCACTGATTCATTATTCACAGTTGGCAGAGGAAAAATAAATAAATAATTCAGCAGCCGCAAAGCAAGCTACTGTCACAAAGAACAGCTGTAAAGCAAGCTACTGTCATAAAACAGAAGCCATAAAGCAAGCTACCGTTACAAACAGCAGCGGTAAAGCAAGCTATTGTTGCAAAACAGCGCTGTAAAGCAAGTTACTATCACAAAGCAGGAGTTTTGGGGACATTTTGGCGTTCTCTCTTATCCACGGTTTTCATTATCCACAGGAAGGCTTGGAACCAATCCCCAGCAGATATTGGGGTCCTACTGTAGTTCCACACAGTGAATTAGACAGTGAAATGAGAATGTTAAGTATGGTTCCACATAGCACAACATAGCTCAGCGCTATATAGCTGTCTCCCCTTTATCGTCATTGCAGTGGTCCATCGATGCAACTAAGACAAAAGGAGGCAGGGTTATTGTTCAAAGCTAAAATAGCAGCTCAGGCATAGACTTTTGGGGATGACTCTGTGTTTTCTGATTTCTGTCCCCTTTCTGCTGATACACTGGATCTGATTAGTGGGCTTGCAGTGGGGGGCACTGACTACAGTAGAACCTAAGGACCAAATTCAGTTCCGTAAGTATTCTCAAGGAGCCTGTTGTGATGGGCTGAGTCAAACACAAAAGAGTGGTGCCAAAATATCACCATATTTAATTTAAAACTCCTTAGTCCCTTTGGCAATAGAACTGGATGTTTTCCTGTGCTCGCTCCCAAGAGAGCCTGCCTAAGTCGTTTAAAATTTACTTTATGTAGCTATGTGAAAAAATTCCTGCAGCGTCATCTAATTATGAGCTGTGTTTAAACCTCTCCATTTTCCACTCCAGCCTTGGCTTCTAACATGTCCTACAACAAGGTTGTCTTTAGGACTGTGTAGTTATTGCGGAGTGCTATAAACTTTAAGCAAGCCAGGCAACCAGGTGGCACAAGTTTGTTTTGTAGAGTTGGTAAACATCAAAGGTTAGATTTAAAGCAAAAAAGCAAAGTGTGCTGCTTACATACCTCACTATAGCAGATAAAACACTCTCTGGGTGCTTTATAACTTGATTATGGAGGTAAGATAGGTAGTCATTTTACCGACTTCAGAAGTATAGGAGGCTGAGACATCCATGAGCCAACTACCTGGGATTGAACCCCCAGGTCGTGAGCACAGTTTTGGCTGCAGTACGTTATTCAACCACAGTGCCATGAGCGGTTTATTATACCAGTGTTTTTCAACCTTTTTGGGGCAAAGGCACACTTGTTTCATGAAAAAAATCATGAGGCACACCACCATTAGAAAATGTTAAAAAATTTAACTCTGTGCCTATATTGACTATATATAAAGTAATTTTTCAATTTTTCCCACGGCACACCAGGCAACATCTTGCGGCACACTAGTGTGCCACGGAACAGTGGTTGAAAAACACTGTATTATACCTTTGTGTGTGTGTGTTGTGTCGTTATAGTCGTGACCGACCCTTCGTGACCCCATGTCCATGGAGTTTTCTTGGCAGGAATACTGGAATGGTTTGCTAGTTCCTACTCCAGGCGCCTACAGCACCTGGTATTCCCTGGTGGTCTCCCATCCAAGTACTAGCCAGGGCTGACCCTGCTTAGCTTCCGAAATCAGGTGAGATCAGATGTGTTCAGGGCATCTAGGCAGCTGCTGCGTTTATACCTTTAGAGCATTATTATTCAGATGTAGAGTATTATTGCACTTAGGGGTAGCCTAGAATGTGGCAAAGGTTCCCTAAAACATCATTTTCCTTTTTCAAGTTTGTGAATGCAATGCTGACAATTGAAAATGCTCTTTGGGTGAGTGGGTGGTTTGGGGCGGGGGGAATATCCATTGAAAATCAACTACTGTAACTCTTATTCTTGTCCTTGACAAAGAAGTGCAATGAGCTTAGTCTGAATCCAGTCTTGATCTAATCATGTGCTCCCAACTTGGCTGCTAATGATCAAAAAGCCCTTGTAGCAATTTGTACTGCAGCCAACATCACCCATGGCTGGAAAAAAAATATAATTAACTCGAACATGAGGATGCAACTGTAGCAGCATCTTTGTGCTGAAATTAGGCATGGACCTGTGCCAGTAGGTAGCATGAAAAACACGTGGAAGGAACAGCAGGGAGTCACAAGCTCCATTTATGTGTTGGGCATAGTTTAATTAAATACTGAAGTTAGTGTTAGAACACTATCACGATGCTTCTGTAGTTGTTGCCAGACCCAAATCCTACTGATGGTCACTATGCAGTGTATGGTTGTAGTGGCAAGAGTACAAGCGTTTTAGCCAAGATATCTGGATATTTCATATAAGATTGTTTCTTTAATTAAAGGTATCACCCAACTTCCTTTTGAATTTGTTTCTCTGGTCACACGGCTCAACTTTTTAACTTTTTCTTTCTAAGATTTTGAGTGTCCTTAATTTGTCATTCTGGTTGTAAACAGCAACTGAGTGATGCACATTATATTTTTTTGTCATTATGTCTAATCAAGTTGTTGTGCTTTATGGCTATCTAATGTCTTAAAGTTGCAATTGTCTGTTAAAGAGAGATTAAAATCCCCTGATAATAATTAAAATGATCTGAGTCCCCAGAGTTTTCTTGTCTTTTGTAACACCCTTAAAAATCAGCTGATTGATTTTTTTACACTTTCTGCAGCCAAAAATCAATTTTGCCATGCTTGTTGATATTTTCTCTTGACAAGATTTTTTTTCCTCTTTGTAGGTCCTTTTGTTCTGCGTTACAGCTGCACTATTTATGTTCTTTTTCAGGTATGTTTTTCTGCATTTTTCTTTACATTCAGGTGTTACTTGAAACAAATGTGGACTGTTTTTGTTGTGAAATTGCAAGGTATTTTGTTAATTCCTCTTATGATTTCTTTAGAGTAACTTCTTTATATTCTACAAATTCAGTCCTGTTATACAGCTTCTAAAGGTGATGTTCATGAGACACTGAAGTAATAGCCTGTAAAACATAACAGATATTGTACATTTTATACTTCAGAGTGTTTCAAATGGTGTTTAATGTTTTAACACATATGTTAAAATATTAATTATGTTAATATTATTGTAAAATATTAGTTATGTTAACTGCCCAGAGTAGCCGGTAACTAGATGGAGCAATATATAAATCTAATAAATAATATAAATAAATTGTTTTCCTGAAAATTCTTCATCCAAAGCATTTGCAAAGATCTGGCTTTTGTATCTTTTGATTGTAATTACTTTTCCTGTTCAGCACTGTCTAGTGGAGGTAGTGTTGCATCATCACACTGTTACAGTTCAGTACTGACAGGGTGCAGTCCTGCTGAATTAATTCTTGTTTTCCCCACACATTTTATTTATTCCCCCCTTTAAAAATAACAGAGTCAGAGGACTCCTCACACAACTGTTTAATGTTCTACAGAAAGATTTGGGAATGAGCTATGTAGGCTAATTCTGCAGCTAAACAACTTAATTTGATTAAAATTAGTGTGAGATCTGATTTTGATTTCTGCTAAACTAGCTCTCAAGGGAGTGACCCTAACTTAAGTCCAATTTTGAATGGCCCAAGGGTACATTGAATTAAAGGCCTGTGAACATGTGAATTGGAAATTCATATAGATACATGGAATATGGAATGGACTACCAGCCTCTGGACCAGACTACCTTTTGATTAGAACTGAGGAAATCTTTGGTTTGTTTCAGCATGATCGGCTGCTTCTGACTGGCCAAAAGTGCAGGAAGTTGCTCTCAGCCTGGGCTTTTGCATTATGGAATGAGCCAACAAGGCAGAAAAATGACTTGTGGTTGCAACAAGAGTTTGGCTGAGATGAAGGTCAAAGTAGCAATAGGGAAAGGAGACCAAGTTAGATACTTTTCAGTGACTGGACATCCAAATGAAATTATGAAGAAGCCAGTCAGAATGCAGAAGAATTAAGGATGTCAGTGGAACAAGTTTTATACAAATTCCCATATTTTCAGTTCACTTTTTCTCATGAATGCATTGAAAACAGAGTGATTTGAACTTTGAGTCTCCACTTTTATGTTGTACAGATTCACCCCACTGAGGTTCAGATTTATCTTTTGTTAGTCCCAAGTTACCTGTATCAAATTTCAAACCCTATCTCCAGAATTAATTTTATGTTGTACAAATTTTTTTATGTTATATGTTAAACAGTTATACTTTTAAGCTGTTTGTTATACAAGGGTCCACTCTCCAGAATTTTTATGTTGTACAAATTTTATGTTATGTGGTCCAATGCACTGTATGTGGAGTGTTCAGACCTCTACATTGGAGAAACTAAACAGCCATTAAACAGAAGGATGGTCCAACATAGGAGGGCCAACAGGTCAGGACCAGAATCAGCAGTACACCTCCATTTGAAGGACAAAGGGCACTCTTTCAAAGATGAGGATGTACACATATTAGACAAAGAAGAGAGGTGGTTTGAAAGAGGAGTAAGGGAGGCCATTCATGTGAGCATTGAAAACCCCTCCCTCAACAGATGTGGCAGCCTCAGGCATAATCTATCTGCTACTTATCAGGCTGTGCTTTCCAAAGTCCCCAGGAAAATCAAAAAGCCTTCACCACCAAGGCCATAGCTAACGACCCATTATTGATAGGTTTCAGCACCTTAGGCCATTGTTCACCTTAAGGCTAAGGATACTATTGTCTCCCTAACAAGCCTTTTTAGGCCACTGTTCATCTTATGAGCCTAATTCAGGCCAGGGTGACAAGAGGTCAAAGCTGCCTATAAGATGGAGGATTTGCACTAGCTGTATTCAGACTGATGAAGCTGTTTGGATGAACAGCGAAACGTTTCTATCTCTCAAAAAAGAAGTCCAGTAGCCATGACTCAACTTCCAGATAAACTTACCTGGATGACTGAGAATCTTCACAGACATACCTGTATCAATATTCTGGCACATTTCCTGATGCTTTCAGCGACTTCACGGCACACACTGATAAGGTGGATATAATCATCTTATCAGAGATATGTACTTTTGAATATGTAGTTGTACATCCTTTCTCAGTCTGTAGGACAGTAATTCCCAGCCTTGGGTCCACATCTGTTCTTGGATTGCAATTCCCAGAAACCTTTACCACCAGCGGAGCTGGCCATGGTTTCTGAAAGATGTAGTCCAAATACATTTTGGAACCCAAGCTTGGGAACCATTGCTGAAGGCCAAAGAGTGCTGGGAATATACTGAACTTTATCTAGCGGGTATGTGGAAGATTACAGGCAAATAAAAATGACTAATGGTGGCTAATTTTGCATATTATGACTTCTTTAGGTACTTTAATCCAGATTGTTTTGGAATACACTTTCATTTCATCACTGCATTATATTGTATCAGAAATTCATTGATTTTCTGATTTCTTTTACAATGTACCTTCGTTCTGCTATTATTTGTTGAGATTTGTAATTTTTCAAATTAATTATGCCTGTGAAGAGCCTCAAGTCATCTCCAATCACACCCTCTTGTCTAGGGGTGCAAATAAAGAACTTCAGTTTCACATACTACAAATAAAATAATACTAGTTGTATCTTTATACTGTGCCCTGTTGCTTCTAAAAGCAATCTACTGTTACTAGTTCCAAGAAGCGACCTAAAAATGAACCTAATATTGGGAAATATTATGGCAATGTACATGAGAAGTATGCATATTATTTCCTCCTTCAAGACTCTTAAAAGAATTGAATTTAACAAAGGCATCCATTTTGGTTTCCTAGACCAATTACTCATAATTATTTTCCCTGGGGATGGGTGGGACAAATAGAAACCATGCTAAGTAAATAAAAGTATGTAAAGACAGATAAATAAAATGATGATTGGTTTATTTGTCTAGATTAACATCCATTTCTCCATCTCTCACACACAGCGGTTTGGGGAAGTCATTTCATTTCCTAAAGTAATTCATTCATTCATTCATTCATTCATTCATTCATTCATTCATTCATTCATTCATTCATGTGTTGCCCTGCCTTTCTCCTTAAAAGGTCCCAAAGCAGCTTACATCATTAAGAGATAATATTAAACAACAGTGAGTATACAGATACTAAGATTGATGAATACTGTACTAAACAATAAGCAACACCAGAACATACTGAAAGCAGTAAGGTACAAAAGTCCTTTTAAAAAGGTAGCAGGTTGCTCAGCGAAAGCTTGCCTGAAAAGAAAGGCCTTCACCTGCTTCAGGAACGTCAGCAAAGGTGGCGCGACTCTGCCTTCCAGTGGGAGGGAGTTCCAAAGTTTGGGAGCAGCAACACAGATGTCCCCAACAAATGCTCTTGTCCCATGTCCCCACCAAATGCTCTCGTGAAGGCGTCAGGAAAAATCATAATCTCATAAAATCTCATAATGGCAATCTCATAAAAGGAAATGTTAGACCAGGCCTGCCCAAAGTCCGGCCCCGGGGCCAAATCCGGCGCGTCAGGCCATTCTGAGTGGCCAACGGCTGGCTGGCCTGCCCCTCCCTCCCCTTCCTTCACCCACACATTCCCCTGCAGAGGCCATGGCTCCCTGTGCTTCCTTTGGTCCCCACCTTCCTTCTTTCCTCCCTCCCTTGTTCCCCACCTCCCTCCCTTCCTTCCTTGTTCCCCACCTTCCTTCCCCCTCCCTCCCTCCCTCCCTCCCTCCCTTGGTCCCCACCTTCCTTCCTGCAGGTGGGGTTGCAAGGGGTCAGTGGGTGGGGCTTATGGGTCAGTGGGTGGGGCTTGCAGTGGGATGGCAGGGTCGGGGAGCAACCGGCCCCTGACACATTCTCAGCCACCAAATCTGGCCCTCCTTACAAAAAGTTTGGGCACCCCGTGTTAGACCCTACTGAGCTTTCATATTTTAAAATTTGGGGAATTATATTGTGAGCTATTAAGATGCAGATAAGGCTTGAAGATAGCTGTTGGGTTAGGAGAGAGAAAAAAGTTGCAATAAAAGAATACAGTGATCCCCCGCCTATCGCTGGGGTTAGGGACCTGACCCGACCCGCGATAACTGAAAATCCGTGATATGCAGATGCAGGTCAGGTCGGGTGTGGGGGCCCTAATTGGGGGCTCTTGTACTTACCCCCAGCCTGGGACTGCCCCAAATGGGACTGCAAGGATCTTCCCAGGCCTTCTGGAGGCCCCTGGGAAGGCCCCCGCAGGCCCATTTGGGGCAGCGCCAGTCCTGGGGTGAGTATGGGAGGCCAGAAACAGCCTTTGCCCCTTACCCAAGGGGTTTTTCCCCATATAATATGGGACAGCAGTATAGCGGGACTGCAGTATATGAACCATGATAGGGCGGGGGACCACTGTACCTTTATTTAGCCAGAATGTTGCATTGTTATATGTGTTAAAAGCAGAAGAATGGAGTATACAGAAAAGGAATTAGGGCAGAGTGTTAATAGCTTTTTTCTGATCCATGCTTAGATCGATATTCTTCTTCAGATATTTCCTAGATTTTTCTAGAAGGCACAATAAGGCCATTAAATTTTGATGAAAAGCTAGTGGCTGTTAAGTTGTTCAGATAGTTAAAATTGAACAAACTGATTTAGGCTTCTTCTAAATGTAGTCATGAGATCCGCGAAGGAGAAAAGCAGTCATAATTCTGTCTAGCTCTTCTTTGGCCAGTGTATTTGTGACTTGGCATCCTTCACGATGATCACATAGTTTTGTGGCTGACCTTTGCTTTAAAACAGCTCTCTTTGTGTGTTGACTGTGATGATACAGGCAAAAAGTTTTGCTCAGACATTTTTTTCACACGTCTTTCATAACCTGCTAGTGCTATAGGAAGTCTATCAAATACTCTAAAACAAATCTGAAACAAATATAAAAAGAAAATAATCCAAGTGATATTTCATTTTACTTACTGCTAACCTTTTTCCATGTTGGCTAATCTTGTGGTGTTAAAAGGCAACTCTGTCATGTTTATGTGATTAGTCTAAGTCACTTTATATTCTCCCATAGGCATGACATATGGCATTTAAAAAACCTATTGCAGTCCATTGGCTCTTCTTTATCTGTGAAGGAATTTTGAGGCCACTTACAGTTGAAAGCCAAACTAAATAAGGAAATCGTCCATGAAATGCATCAGTGGTTTGGCTGTGTAATCTCCACGTAGTAGAGGGATTGGGAAATCCAGTGTTAAAATAGTCTGTTGTATAAAATGCACTCTAAATAAAGAAAGCCAGCACACTGGGGAGAAGGTTCTCGCATAGTCTTTCCCTGGACATTCTGCTTGCTGAGTAGGAGCCCAGTGGCACAGTGGTTAAGATGCCTGCACTGCAGCTAAAACTGTGCTCACGACCTGGGGTTCAATCCCAGGTAGCAGGCTCATGGTTGACTCAGCCTTCCATCCTGTGTGAAGGTTAGGGAATCAAGTTATTAATCTTCACAATATCCACTTGGTAATGCTGCCACCTTTTTAATTGTCGCCTTATGAACTGGGACAGACTCAGATGTATAACATAAAAATAATAATGAAGCTTATTGAGAAAATAAATAAATACAATAATGACTGACGTTGGTATGCATTGCCTTAAACATAAAATAGATTCATTCAACTCTTCAAGCCTCCCTGTCTTTAATAACCAGTAAACAGTAAAGCCCTCACTGCCTGACTGAACTCTAACAGAGCTGTGCTCTCTCAGCACTCACTCTCAACCCTCAACTCAACTCAACTCCCTTAACTGACTCTCATAGATCAAGCTCCACCCCTTTTATACCATACAACCCCCCACCCTCCTGCTGGGATTGGCTCATAATTTACATATGTATTTCTCCTGAATCCAGGGTGTTGTCACACCGCCCAGAGACTACGTGAAGTGGTATAGGGCAGTATATAAGCAGAACACTATATACCAGTGATGGCGAACCTTTTAGAGACTGAGTGCCCAAACTGCAATTCAAAACCCACTAATTTTTTTTTTTTTTTGCCAAGTGCCAATACAGTAATTTAATACAGTAATACAGGTGGCTATGAAGGGGCAATGTTGGGTGCCCACAGAAAGGGCTCCGAGTGCCACCTTTGGCACCCGATCCATAGGTTCGCCATCACTGCTATATACAGTGGACCCTAGTATAACAAATGGTTTGTATAACATAAAATCTGTACAACATAAAACATTCTGGAGCTATAGGACATTTGCTTAACAGAATCATCTATGAGCGAATCTGTACAGCATAAAATTGGTCGTGATTAGGGATTACCACTGTAATTTATATAGCGTAGATGGGAGTGACTGTTACATTCAGAAGTCCCCCTGGAATAGAGAATTATATATTCCAGAAAGGGTTGTAGCATACATTCCGTCAGCTCCTTTGCTTTGAGTATTAAAGGAAGTTGCCTGGAGCACGTAGTTGGGACTGGCACATCCCAAGTACAATCTGCAGTTTGCCATAAAATCCAGTAGTTGTGACCAAGCTGTCTTTGATCTCAACTAACTACTCTGATATGGAAAAGGTGAACCCTCTCGTCTTCCTTGGAAATGACCAGGAACTGCTGTATCCTAAGCCAGATTCTTTGTCCATCCAACCCAATTTTGTTGATGCTGAGCGACCGGAGGTCCTTAGGGTTTCACACAAGGGTTTTCTTCACACCTTCTGTACACGGCAGGGTCTGAACCAGGGACCTTGTACATGCAAAGTGTGTGCTTTGCATCTGAGGCACAGATCCACTTCTGGAGAGGGGTGATTCTTGCACCTCCATTTCCTGAGCTGTGTTATTGAAGGCATCACAGGATGCAATGGCGTTACCAAAATAGGAAGCAAAGAGACCTTTAGGGACTGTGAGAGCTGCAGAGGGAAGGTTGGCTGGAGCGATAGAAGCTGCAGGAGTCCTTGAGTCCTTGAAATGGGGCTGCTTGGAGGGAAGAATGAGGGAAACATCTGCAGTATGAAATATTGACGTACTGGGAACTGAGCAGGGATTGTGGCTGTCAGCCACATGCAACTTTTGTATGCCTCTCATAGGTTTTCATTTCATCGTTCATCATGTGTTGCACATAAAGATAGATCATGCCCTGCCTTTTCTGTGACCTCCCTCTTTAGATTTTTTATTTAAAAAAAATTCTTGGCCGTAGCTTTCATCATATGCAATTGCAGAATATATTATCATGCTGACTGTGCACCTTAACAAATAACATAGGTTATTTTGAACAAACTTGCTGCATATTAATACTGTAGCTGGCGGTGTGATATGTAATCCACCAAGCACACTAAGTGATCTACCTTCACTTTCGCAGAAAAGCTGTCCAATAAGGAGCCATCCACTGATGGATGGACCAGTTCCCCCTCCCTAGCACAGGATTCTGAATTTATAAAACCCGCTACAAGGGGCTGGGAAAGCCACATGAGTTGGTTTGGGGGTTGCAGGAGTAATGGAGGGGAAAGAAAGTCAGGTCATATTGGACCAACACAGAATTGGCTCTTAACTTTAGTTTCCCTGTCTGCAATTTCTAAGGCAGATGACCCTGAGGCAAATGGGGATGATATCTAGTAGAGATGGGCACAAATCTCAGTTCAGAGGTTTGTGCTGGTTCATACACATGGCATCACGGGTGCTGCATTCTCCCTTCCGTTGCCTCCCTGGCCGATGACCCACTCACCAGTCCCTCTCCTCCTCCTCCTCCTCCTCCTCCTCTTCCTCTTTGAGTGTTACGACCAACCCATAGCAGGAGCACAGGCTTGCATGTCCTGCTTTGTTGTCTGAGTGGGCCATCAACCAAGGAGGTGGGGCATGGAAGTCCATACTGCTTCCAAAGACTGGTTGAACAGCTGAAGAGAAAGAGGAGAGGAACACATGTTGGCTGGTGAGTGGGGGGATCCAGCTAGGGAGATGGAGGAAGATGTGTGTGGTTCCAGCCACTGAACAGAGATTCGTGCCCATCTCTAGCAGCCAGCTTTTCCTTACAGTCACAAGAAATGGGCATTGCTCATTGGATTTTTAAGTTTCCACCTGGAATGTGATGATCATTTGAGTGTGATGATTAGGTACAATACGCCAATCCCCTGTATTTTGAATCCACAAAAGATCTTGAACTATAATGCTCCAGAGTGTGTTGAGATCCTGGAGAAATTTGGTTGGCTTGTAAGCTCTTAATTGGCTAAACATACCTGGGAGTTCTGCTTGCTAAAGTATCCAATGGCATATATTTCAAGAGCTAATATTTTCTGAGAATGCAATATGTTTATTCAGAAATAAGCTCTTGCCTGGTCATTTGATATATGCTTTTCATTTGGAAATATCTTATAAGGAGCTGGTGATAAACTGTTCTGAAATTTGCTGGAATTCTATTGTGCCAATTTTCCATGGCATTGGTAGTTTTAGGTCTCCATCTTAAAGAGATGTAATAAATGTTCCTCAATTCAGTTTAAATTCAGTTTACATAAAATTGGAAGGGTGTGTGCAGGCTTAAAAAAACTACGGTAGTTTGTTAACAGAAAGTTGTTTTACAGTATAGGAAGGATATTTTGTGCCTTGCTTCACCATTTTCTGTAGTCAGAGGAGAAAGGATTAGCTAGAAATGTAGTCAGGTATGTACTATATAGTCTAGTAGAAATCAACATAGACCTAAAATGTTGTCTGTTCATGACACATACCTAAATGGGTTTCTTGCCACATACCTTTGACAAAATCCAGCAATTTTCTTGAAGTTGCATGGACAATAGCCTGGTTTTGCTGCCATGGCGATTAATCCTTCATTGTGATTCACAATGGAGTGTCCTAATTCATCTTTTCTAAACTGGAAAGGAAAGTGTAAAGCTAGGGTTGCAAGCAGAAACTAGTTATTAAGGAGGTAAGACGGTCCATTTATTCCAACAAAACTGACAAAGAAACAAACAAACAAACTGGTCCTGTGATCTTAGAGTGTATTTGTTTGCAAATAAATCACATAGGTAGATTTCAATTTTGCTCTCACTTATATATGTACATTAATTTGCAGTCCCAGATGACAAAGCTGTACTGAAACTCGTACAAAGGAGTCTTGTTTGCTTCAGTGATTGTATGAAAGATCAAAGTCTGAACCCACTTCTGCAGAGATGAATGTGAGAAATCTCAGAAAATGATTTGTGCCAATTTAAATACAGCATTTGTGTTTTGTTTTGTTTTGTTTTGTTTATTCTCTTTGAAACCCCTAATGGACCTTGAGATAGAAGGCCCATTTCAGAAAGTTTTTGATGTGCTGAATAATTGTATTGGTGATGTTTTTCTTTTGGAAAGAAGCTTGATGATATATACTAGTCCTAATGTTGATGGGTCTGAATGAGCAGAGGACTGTTGAGAACAGGACATTTTGGAGATTGTGGTAACACAATGGTTTGTCTTTCTTTGCATTCAGAATAGACCATGCGGACATACATCCAGATATCAAAAAGTTTCCCCTCTTTTATCATTCTCTCTGAACACCTGTGCTTCCTGAGAACAATATCTACTACTCTCTGATAGTTTTAATTACCTTGAGCTAAATCCATTTACTGCTCCTAATTCGGGTAAACCACTTGAATCAGTAACACTTACTTCATTGAAAACTTATCAAGGTCCCACTGTTTCAGTGGTTTTATTGTAATTAGAACAAAAAATTGGACTTAGCTCCTAGTTTTACCATTCTCGCAGTGGCAGTTTAATCATTCAGAATACTTCGCCCTTGGGACTGGCCCAGTGATCAAACACTCCAGTGTCCTTAAGCCTTAATCCAGTTGGTAATTCCACCTCCGGTAGATCCAGTGAATCAGTGGGATTTATCTGACTTGTTGTCTCACAGTTTGGCAGTTCATTCAGTGCTTCTACTCCGGTTGGGACTTGCAGTTGGATTTTGGCTTTGGTTGCGACAATTGGCTTACAACTCGCTTTTCTTAATCAGGAAATTTCCTCTGGCCTGCAGTAGTGGGTGTGAGTCACTGGCTATGTTCTATATTAGTATGAAAGACTCCACCACCGGTTGTGTCAGATACTTTCCCAATGAGGTACTGTGTTATCATCACTTCTCCAGGAGTAAAAGTGAGTGTCTGGCGTCTATGAGCTGAGTGCCAGAAGCCTTCAAGGGAGGGAAGGAGCAGGTCATGTTTGGGGGAGGTGGGTGATCCTTGTGAGTTTGCAGGCTGTTAATGTACACTTTAAGGGTTCTCTAAATGGGACAAGCATAAATAGAATAGGATTTTAAAAGAGGAGGAAGTCATATATCAATAAGAGTTGAATGGCAGTTATTTAAAGTGAAAATAAGGTCTATTTTATAATGTAACAATAGTATCAGCATTAGAAAGTAACTCAGTGATATGGCTGATTATAGGAAAGAGCTGGAGATCCAGTAGTGGAAAATATGAAAGATTGGTACTGTATAAGGAAATGTGGAAAATGGTGATTAATGTTAAATTAACTTGTGGACTTAAAATAGTACTGTGCATTAATGGCTTTAGAAACATATGGAAACCATTCTTGTAACATGCATTTGAGAAAGGGAAAGGTTTTTCTCCCAATGAAGACTCATTGTACTTCTGGGGAAAAATAGGGCAATAATATAACAATTAAAAATAAGCAGGTAATTAATTGTAACATTTGGTATATGAATAGAGAAACTGTCTCTTGTGGTGAAGGGAGCACAAGAGAATATAAGTGTGTGTAATCCCCCCCCCTTATCTTCATTTTCCCTTTGTTGTTGTGTTAATATAATTGTAGGAAATGTCTTGTTTATTTTGTGTAGTAAAAAGAAACTCATTTTTTTAAAAAATGTTACGTTCTTGTTAGATTTTGCACTTATGAGCTGGAACAAATTAATTTATTTTCCTCTGTCAATAGCTGTGGTTTGTATGCAGTGCTTTTCAACGGATCAAGAACAAATGTCATTCCTGGCACATGGCTGGGGACCTGAGCAGTGAAGGAGGTGGAAGGAGCATCACACAGGAACTGAATCAAAGCAAAAAAGGGGGTTGAGCCACGTGGCCATCACAAAAAACAATTGCAAAAATAGGTTACAGTCGATACCTTTATGGGCCACTGATAAAAATACAAAAACAAAGAACATTGCAAGCTTTCGAATATAATTCACTCTTCTTCAAAGCAGGTCCCAGAAGTTCAGACTTGGTAAAAGATGTGCTTTACCAGGAGGTTACTTTTAAAGTCCTTGATTAGATGATGTTCTTAAAGTCCATGGCTAAATGATGTTGCAGCCAGGGCAGGAGTCTTGTTAGAGGCAGGAAGTTGGAGGGCAGTTGTAAAAGCTGCTTAACTTAACTTAACTTGCTTAACTGAAGTGGGAGAAAAGAAGCTAGAGAGGAGGGGGAGAGGGGAAGGAAACACAAGCACATTTGTACTCCCAGAGCTGGATTATGTGCCGCTTCAGGGGCCCCCATGCTTCCACCCCCTCTCCTGAAAAAAGAGTAGGCCACCAAAATGAACTGTGGGGCACACTTTGCCCTTTTTGAACCTCAAGCTGCTGCAACAGCTCATGGTCTCCCATCTTGGGACATTTTTCTGTTTCAGATATTGACACAGAAACATCCAGTTGGAGTGATATTTGGACTCTTTGCTTGCCCTATTCAAGAGGTATTCAGCCTGGCACTGTAGACTAACGTACCCAGCTTCCTGGGGTGGGGGCAATGGGTAGCCTGCATAATTAAATTGTAAACCGCCCAAAGAGTGCTTGAAGCACTATGGGACGGTATATAAGCAGAACACTCTCAGAGAGACATGCTTGGCCATCTCCCTTCTCTGTTGTCATATTCATGATGTCAGCACTGTATATATGGCAAAGAAGGTTTCCTGCTGGTTTCTGGAGACTAAACGTGAGCAGGAGTTTCCTGTTGTTCATACCTGGCAGTGAAGCTTGCCAAAGATAGTAACAGAGGAGGGTAAGCTGGATCCTCTTAGTTTGTTCACAGCATGAGGTAGCCCGATGCCTGAATAGTGCTTAGAAGAGGTAGCCATGTTAATCTGTGCAAGCTTATAAGGCAAAATCAAAAGAAACAAGATAAACAACCCAAAAACCCAGAAATATATAGCACCTTAATGACTGTCCTCTGTTTCAAGAGATGGGCTGTACATTCCAAACTGCTAGCTAAGGAATCTTGCCTGATTTCGGAAGCTAAGCAGGGTCGGCCCTGGTTAGTTCTTGGATGGGAGACCAACAGGGAATGCCAGGTGCTGTAGGCACCTGGAGTAGGAACTGGAAAACCACTCCAGTATTCCTGCCAGGAAAACTCCATGGATATGGAGTCATGAAGAATCGTTCACGACTGTAACGACACAACACACACACACAATTCTGGAACTGCCCACAAGAACTCAATGCACAAGTTCCTGAAGATGAATAATGGTTGAAAGCTCACTATTTTTTATTTCTTTGTTTTACATTCTTAATGATTGCATAAAGGTATTGGCTGTTCCTGCATTTGCATTATATTTTAATGTGAGCTTTTGTGGACAAGTGCCATATGTTTTTGTTCTGCTTTGCTTTGTTTCTTTGGAGTTAGCCTGACATGAATAGGGCTTGTTTCCCATTGCCCAGCCTAATGAAGGGTCTTACCGGGCTCGACATGCTTGATAATTCAGTAACCCAGTAGAGACATTTGAGCCTCAGCATTTGAGCCTGGGTGTGAATCCAAGCAGAGCTACTACTGAGAGAGAGAAAAAGAAGACAGCACTGGGAAGTTTCTGGGTTTGAACAGTTCAGCTAGGGCTGTTTGACCAGCCCGCGTGCCTAACGGCGTGCGAGAATTTATTTTTCACTTAAAAAGAGGAACATTGGTACTAGATTATTATTTCTAGAGTAGTAGCTAGTAACACTAAAAATATTCAAGGCCCAGAATACTGCACTCATTAAAATGGAGTCTGAGGGAGCAGCTGTAGTTACCTGTAACACTTGTGCCATGTTTGTCATCTTGACAAATCGCACCGAGAACTACACTTGCTGCAAGTGCAAGCTGGTTGCACTATTAGAAGAGAAGGTCCAGGAGCTAGAGGCCCGCATATCGAACCAGCAACATATTAAGGAGCTTGAGCGGTTCTTGGACAGAGCAGAACAGACTATCCAGGTCCAAGTAGAGACAGAGCACACTTTTGGGGATGTAATCACTTCCCCAACCCAGGAGGTAGATGTGTGGAGGAATGTGACTCAAAGGAGTAGAAGGCCAAGGGATCGCTCAGAGAGTCTCATATTGTAAAATCAATTTGAGGCTCTTTCCCTCATCACACCTCATGAGGCACACACCGAGGAACAACTGGTTCCACCTGAGGATCTCTCCCTCATCACAATTGATGAGATACAGGATCAGGTACATGTAGAAGAACAGGCTGCAGGAGAGAAGCTCCTTCTGCTAGGGGATTCTATAGTTAGAAATACGGAGGGATGGATTTGTGATGAGCATGATAACCGTATGGTCACTTGCCTGCCAGGTGCAAAGGTTGCAGACATCACGAGAAATCTAGATAGCTTGTTAGAGAGAACCGGGAAGGAGCCAGTGGTCATGGTACATGTTGGTACCAATGATGTTGGGAAGGCCAAGCGGTCAGTCTTGGAAGCCAAGTTCAGGTTGTTAGGAAGAAGATTGAAGTCCAGGACTTCCAAGGTAGCATTTTCAGAAGTGCTACCTGTTCCTCGTGCAGGACCCGCCAGGCAGGCAGAGCTCAGAAGCCTCAATGCGTGGATGAGGCGATGGTGTTGAGAGGAGGGCTTTAGATTTGTCAGGAACTGGAGAACATTTTGGGACAAGCCAAACCTGTTCAGGAGGGATGGGTTGCACGTGAATCATGATGGGACCAGATTGCTGGCACTTAACCTCAAAAAGGCTGCAGAGCAGCTTTTAAACTGATAACTCGGGGAAAGACGACAGGAGCTGTGTGGCGTCTGGTTCGGAACACCTCATCCACAGGGAATGAGGTTGGAAAGGGTAGAGAATCACGTAGAGATGACATAGCAGGTATTAGTACTGGGAGAATAATGGAATCTGATAGTTCATCTACTGAAAATAATAGCTGTCGGGGAAAAAGAACAAGGCAGCAGCTGTTGTTGCGGGACCCACTGTACAGGTGCTTCTACGCCAATGCTCGTAGCCTCCGACCAAAAATGGGAGAACTCGAACATTTGGCAGCTAGGGATAACATTGATATAATAGCCATAACAGAAACCTGGTGGAATGCAGAGAACCAGTAGGATACAGCAATCCCAGGCTATAAACTCTATAGAAGGGATAGAGAGGGGCGGGTTGGAGGGGGAGTGGCCATCTACGTTAAAGAAGGGGTAAAATCCAGCAGAATGGAGATTGACAGAGGGTCTGACTCCACCATAGAATCACTGTGGGTTAAACTACCAGGTCCAAGGAGTGATATGATAGTTGGGGTATGCTATCGCCCACCAGATCAAAAACTTGAGGGGGACCTTGAAATGAGGAGACAAATCATGGAGGTGTCTCAGAAGCACAGGATAGTAATCATGGGGGACTTCAATTATCCCCACATCGACTGGGCCAATGCGAGCTCCGGGCAAGAAAGAGAAACCGGGTTGCTCGACTTGCTGAATGACTGTGCCTTAGAGCAACTTGTCATGGAGCCCACCCGAAAACAGGCAACTCTGGATCTAATACTGTCTGATACTCAGGATCTGGTCAGGGATGTGAATGTCACTGAGCCTCTGGGGAACAGTGACCATGCTGCAATCTCCTTTGCCATGCATGTTGGAGGAAGAGTGTCAAGCAAATCAGACATAAAAGTCCTTGATTTTGGAAGGGCAAACTTCTCTCAGATGAGGAAACTAGTTAGAAAGAAATTGAAGGGGAAGGTTGGAAGAATCCAATCTCTTCAGAGTGCATGGAACCTGTTTAAAACAACGGTAACAGAGGCCCAGCACAAGTGCATACCACAAAGAAAGAAGAGCTCATTTAAGTCCAAGAGGGCACCAGCATGGTTAACGAGTGGAGTTAGAGAGGCTCTAAAGCACAAGGAGAGGTCTTTCTGGAAATGGAAATCCTCCCCAAAAGAGGAAAATAAAAAGGAACACAAACTCTGGCAAAAGAAATGTAAGAAGATGATAAGAGAGTCAAAGAAAGATTTTGAGGAACACATGGCTAGCAATATAAAGGGTAATAATAAAAGCTTCTTTAAATATGTTAGAAGTAGAAAACCTGCCAGAGAACCAGTTGGCCCTCTGGATGGTGAGGGAGGAAAAGGGGGGATTAAGGAGGACTTGGAAATTGCAGAGAAATTAAATGAGTTCTTTGCATCTGTCTTCACGACAGAAGACCTTGAGCAGATTCTGCTGCCTGAACGGCCCCTCTTGACTAAAGAATTAAATCAAATACAGGTTAAAAGAGAAGATGTTTTAGGACTAATTGATAAATTGAAGATTAACAAGTCCCCGGACCCAGATGGCATCCACCCAAGGGTTGTTAGGGAACTGAGAAATGAAATTGCAGATCTCTTAACGGTAATATGCAACTTGTCTCTTAAAACGGCCACAGTGCCGGGGGACTGGAGGATAGCAGATGTCACACCAATTTTTAAAAAAGGAAGGAGGGGGGACCCGGGAAACTACAGGCCAGTTAGCCTTACATCTGTCCCAGGGAAGATGGTGGAAAGCCTCATCCAAGATAAAATCTTAAAACACATAGAACAAACTTTGCTGAGAGAAAATCAGCATGGCTTCTGCAAGGGTAAGTCTTGTCTGACAAATCTGGTAGAATTTTTTGAAAAGGTCAGCAGGTATGTAGATATGGGTGAACCCGTGGATATAGTCTATCTGGATTTTCAAAAGGCCTTTGACACAGTCCCTCACCAGAGGCTGCTGAGAAAATTGCACTGTCAGGGGATAGGAGGGCAGGTCCTCTTATGGATTGAGAACTGGTTGAGATCCAGGAAACAAAGAGTAGGTGTCAATGGGAAATTTTCACAATGGAGAGAGGTGAAAAGCGGTGTGCCCCAGGGCTCTGTCCTGGGACCAGTGCTTTTCAATCTGTTCATAAATGACCTGGAGACAGGGATAAGCAGTAAGGTGGCCAAGTTTGCAGATGACACAAAACTTTTCCGTGTGGTAAAAAACAGAGAAGATTGTGAAGAGCTCCAGAAGGATCTCTCCAAACTGGGGGAATGGGCTACGAAATGGCAAATGCGTTTTAATGTAGCCAAATGTAAAGTAATGCATATTGGGGTGAAAAATCAAAACTTTATCTATCAACTCATGGGCTCTGAGTTATCCGTGACAGATCAGGAAAGAGATCTTGGTGTGTTGGTGGACAGCTCCATGAAGGTGTCTCCCCAATGTGTGGCAGCAGTGAAGAAGGCCAATTCCATGCTAGGGATTATCAAAAAGGGGATTGAAAATAAAACAGCCAACATTATAATGCCATTATACAAAACAATAGTAAGGCCGCATCTGGAGTATTATGTACAATTCTGGTCACCGCATCTCAAGAAAGACATAGTGGAACTGGAAAAGGTGTAGAAGAGAGCGACCAAAATGATTACTGGGCTGGGGCACCTCCCTTATGAGGAAAGGCTAAAACATTTGGGGCTCTTTAGTCTGGAAAAAAGGCGCCTGAGGGGGGATATGATTGAGACGTACAAAATAATGCAGGGCATGAGTAAAGTGGATAGAGGGAAGCTCTTTTCCCTCTCACAAAATACCAGAACTAGGGGACATGCACTCAAATTGAGGGCTGGGAGAGTAAGAACAGACAAAAGAAAATATTTTTTCACCCAGCGCGTTGTTAGTCTATGGAACTCCCTGCCACAGGATGTGGTGATGGCATCTGGCTTGGATGCCTTCAAAAGAGGATTGGACAGATTCCTGGAGGAAAAGTCCATCACAGGTTACAAACCATGATGGAGATGTGTCATCTCCAGGCTTAAAACCAGGGTACTTCAAGGGCCAGATGCAGGGGAGTGGTATCAGGAGACAGATACCTATTCTCATGCGCTTCCAAAAGCATCTGGTGGGGCCACTGTGAGATACAGGAAGCTGGACTAGATGGGCCTTTGGCCTGATCCAGCATGGCTCTTCTTATGTTCTTATGTTCTTATGACATTGCACATCCTTGCTTTTGGAACCCATGCAATGATTCTACGGCTGTTTTCCCCCTCCCCCTCCTCCCATTTTTTTTTTTGAAATAGAAACACAAACACACATATCCAACTATTTGTTCTAAATCACTCCTGGTTGCCCAGTGCAGGGCTGAGCAGAACAGGACTATGAGAAGGCGCAGAGGCAACACATGCTGCAGAGCGATAGATAGGTGGTTTGAGAGAGGAGTCAGGGAAGCCATTCATGTGTGCATAGAAACCCTCTCTCTCAACAGGTGGGGGCCTCAGGCATAGTCAATCTGCTACTTATCAGGGTGTGCTTTCAACAATACCTAGACAAATTAAAAAGCCTTTAACACCAAGGCCATAGCTAACAACCCATACTTTATAGGTTTCAGCACCTTAGGTTATTGTTCACCTTAAGGCTATGGATACTATTGTCTACCTAACAAGCCTATTCTGGCCATTGTTCATCTTATGAGCCTATTTCAGACCAGGGTGACTAGAGATGAAAGCTGACTATAAGATGGAAGACTTGCAGTAGCTGTATTCAGACTGATGAAGCTGTTTGGATGAGCAGTGAAACGTTTGTGTCTCTCAAGAAAAAGAAAAAGAAGTCCAGTAGCCATGACTGAACTTCCAGATAAACTCACCTGGATGACTGAAAATCTTCAGACATTTTGCTTCTTTATAAATCAATGATGAGGCCCCATCTGGAGTATTGTGTACAGTTCTGGTCACCATACCTCCAGAAGGATATTATGGAAATGGAAAAAGTGCAGAGGAGGGCAACCAGAATGATTTGGGGATTGGAACACCTTCCTTACCTTCTGAGGCCAGGCCTCTTCGCTCTTGAATGACAGCACCTAAGAAGTGACCTGATTGAAGTTTATAAAATCACACACGGTGTGGACAAAGTAGAGAAGAAAAAACTGTTTTCCCTATCGCACAACACTAGAACTAGGGGGCACTCCATGAAACTTTTGGGTGCTAGATCTCCAAACAAATAAAGTACTTTTTCACCCAGAGGATCACTGGTCTATGGAACTCTCTGCCAGAAGAAGTGGTGACAGCTGTCAGCCTTGACAGCTTTAAGAAAGGATTGGACAAGTTCATGGAGAACAAGGGTATCCATGGCTATCATTATGGATGCCTAAGGACAACCTCCGGGTTTGAGAGATAGGCAGGATATCTCTCAATGCCATTTGCAGGGAAACGTAAGCAGGTGAAGACATCTCCTTGGGAATACCCTGAAGCAAATGGTGAGCCACTGTGTGAGACAGAACGCTGGACTGGATGGGCTGTGTCCTGTTCCAGCAAGACTGTTCTTATGTCTTTATAAACTGTTTAAATCCTCATACAATATGTGATATCTAGCTCACATATTGTAGGATGATATTAACGGTCTATAAAAGCATCGCCTACTCTAGCATTTGGATACGCCATCTTCGAAACATTGTTCATAAATGAGCCCCACACAAGCCTGTGATCTTTCTAGTGGTTATCTAGATTCCTGAACACCAACAGAGAGAAAAGGGAATCCAAGTTATTTCACACAAAAGGCTGCCTGCAGGGCAAGGAAATACATTTATAAGGCACCAGTGATAAAGGACATCTCATGCCCATCTAGACTTCTCGTAATCATTGATTCCCCCTTTGCAGGCATATGATTTATCAATTTAATATTCATCACATGAGTTTTTTGCTGGGTCTATGTCTTCCCAAGAGCTGTAGGAGCTATAGGGTTAGTTAAAAGGCAATCTGAAGTGGCCAAATATACTTACTGGGAGAACAAAATGGTCTGTTAGCAGTGGCCTGCCTTGTACCTCTTAACTACCTTGTTGCCCTTTGGTACAGCAGAGGTTGCAGCCCATCCTCAGTGCTGGGGAAAGATGCTGTGTATCACTTTACCTGGTTTTACTCGTTGAAGAGATTGGGGAATCGCCCCCACTACCCTTTTACATCAGGCGGAGCTGTCCAACTTTGAACAGGCCGAGATCTACTTTTTTCTGGCCCAAAGTGCCTGAGGGCTACTACACGAATACCTCTACTTAACGAATTTTATCCATTCCAAGCACATGCTCGTAAGTTAAAAAAATTGTAAGTAGAGCAGCAGTTTCCCATAGGAATGCATTGAAATCCATTCCCTCCAGAATAGATTAATTTAACAGATTTTCAATGCATTCCTATGGGAAGGCTAACCATGCACACCCTTCCCTTGCACCCACTCGATCATCTGGCCAGTGGGGGGAACGGGACCACGCCATGGCCCTTGAACTCCCTGCTCGGCTAAGATAGTGGGCTGGCAGACCCAGAACTTTGCTGGGGCATTGATGGTCCTTGGGATGGGGGAGGGAGGGGCGTAGAACTTATCCCCTCACTTTTTTATTTATGGCCGGTGGGCTACTTTTGAACCCTTCATGGGCTACCAGTTGGGCAGGCCTGACATAAGGCAACAGAGTGTCTGGAGCTGGTGCAACCTCTACTTGACAAGGCTGAATCAGCGATCACACAATTCAAATTTTTCTGTTTTCCAGTGACTAGTTAACAAAAATCTGAAAGAGGCTTTAGCTTTGGTATGTTTAGTTTAGCTTCTATGGAAAGTATCTGTCTTAATTTACAAATTAAAGGAGCGTATTAAGATCAGATCATGTTGATCTAAACCCGTTGTCAATCCCAACTCGAGGAGATCCACTGAGTCAGCAGGACTGGCATAACCGTAGACAGCACAGGTTGTATTTAGTCAGCGAGTCTAGTCAAGCTGGAAGTCACCATTGTATAATATGCTATGGTAGGGTGTATTATGTGTAAAATGAAGGCATGTAAAATTCTAATCTAACACTAATTAAAATTCTTCTAACACTAATCAGCGGTATGCATAATTGCCAATAAATGAGATTATTTTTGTCCCCTAAAAGAAATCGGCCTTGTGTAATATTAGTCAAAGAATGGTGTTTAATCTAATCTAACCCATTAAGGTTTGAACTATTTTGTCATGGAACACTGTACCCTTCTCAGGAAGAGTCAAGGTTAGAAGTTGTTTATTTAGTAGAGTGGTTTGAGAGAACAGCTGCTGATGTTTCTTGTGATTTTTAAAGGTGAACCTCATGGCTCTAACCCAGTTCAATGTCAGTTCAGCATTTTTTTAGCTTCAGTGTGTACACCCCCCCAAATAAGCTTTCAGTCCAGTAAATGCTATTTGTGAACTGTAGAAAACTTCAGGTCCGTGAGTATCTGCTTCCATATTGCATTCATACTTGTGAGTATAGATTCTTAAGTCTTGCTGGAAATTTTGAGACTTTGATTATAACAGTTTTTTTTTGTGGGGGACCTTGACAAGTTCTCACCCATCAGCCTGACACTCTGAAATGAAAGAATGTTAATAGATTTGTATGGTTGACTTGAATCGCTAGTGGGATTTTTGTTCCTTGTGGAAGTCAACAATGGGGTTTAATGAGGATTGATGTCAATTAATATAATGAAGAAACTAAAACAGAAGGATCCCCCCATGCTTCACATGAAATATTAATTTTTATTTTAGCTGAAAAATATGTTTTGGAAGTATGGGAGAAATGAAATGTCATTACAGAAGCAATTTTCTAACAACGTATTTAACATTAATATCTCTATTAAGTCTGCCAGAGAACAGTGGCTTTGCTCTGAATACAGATTACTGGGTTGAATGAGTGGTGTGTTTTATGAACCAAGAAAGGATTTTTAGTACCCATTCATTAAATTAATGGAGCTAGAATTTGATTTCAACTTAAGTTGTCTTGTGGGGCGATTATAAAGTCATTGTGTGTGATAGTGTTGGGAGGAAGTTGGATATGGCAAAATGAACATAAAACACCAGCCAGACTCTTAAACAGTAACAAGCAAGAATTCATATTCTGTCACCACCTAGATCAGGCATACCCAAACTTCGGCCCTCCTGATGTTTTGGACCACAACTCCCAGAATTCCAAGCCTGTATTTCCAATGGCAAAGGACTATGGGAGTTGCGGTCCAAAACATCTGGAGGGCTGAAGTTTGGACAAGCCTGACCTAGATGATCAATTGCAAGCTTCACTGATTGAAAAAACACAAAGTAACCCATCTTCTGATAAAAACAGGTCAACAGGAGCACATTATATCCATCTCAGCATTTGAGTATTTGCACAACCTCCGTGTTGGTATCAAAGTGCTGTTTATAATACACTCACATCCCCATTCATTAATATGTTTTGCCATCCTAATTGATGCCAAATGTAGCATGCCCTCTTCTTCTGTGATGGATGTGCACACAGAAAGAGTACTGTAAATTCATGCAAGTATGCTTAGACACCTGGAGGGTCACAATTTTTTTTTTTTTTTTTAGGGCTGGTGGCACATCCTTCCTTTGTTGTCCAAATCTCCTAATCATCACTTAGCAATGACATCAGGTTAATTTAGGGCAGGAGTGAGCAAAATGAAGCCCTCCAAATGTTGTCGGATTGCAGCTTTAGCCAGCAGTGGTAAATGCTATAAGTTTCAGGCCATTGCCCTCTGGAAGGACACCCTTTGCTTATCCCCAGTTTAGAGGAAATAAAGTCAGAAAACTGCTTCAGGCAGAAAACGGATTTGTTTAGTGACTTGTTAAAGTGTGTGAATGAGATGTAGCACACCAGAGAGTCCCTGTAACCCAGGCATGTCCAAACTTTGGCCCTCCTGATGTTTTGGACCACAGTTCCCAGAATTCTAAGCTTAGATTGCGAATGACAAAGGACTCTGGGAGTTGTGGTCCAAAACATCTGGAGGGCCGAAGTTTGGGCATGCCTGCTAACCCTTGCTCGATGAGGACAAGAACTTAAAAGGCAGCCATGTTTGTGATAGTGTTCAAGTTCTGAGTGTTATTTCTCTCAGGATAAAAAAACCTTTAAGGAGAGGTAAAACTTCTAAGTGGTTCCCAAACTTGAGTGACCCAGGTGTTTTCCAAGAAACATAGCTAGTGTTGAAGGCATCTGAGAATTGCAGTCCAAGAACAACTGGGGGAAACCAAGGCTGTGTACCACTGCTGTAAACAGTGACTGGAAACTTGTCTGCATTACCTTTCCTTGGCATTTAGTCATAGTGGAGAAATTATTCTCCAAGAAGTGGAGGCCTTCCTAAAATATATATGACTACTACAGAAATGTCACATGAATTCAAAATATATTTTATAATAATTACTGTAGTCTCAATGGATGGGATTTAATCCCCCCGGGGGAATGCCGTTAGCTGTATCAGTGAGAGGTACATTTTACATTTTTGAGCCAGAATCCATTTTCTGCTAGTATTTTATTAAATAAATGCTTAATTTCATAAGCTTCCACTTTCTCTGCTGAAGTTCCATATCACACGGTTGATGCTTACCATTTTTTCCTTACGGCAAATAACTGTTACTGGGCATTTATAGAATAAGAAAAGGGAAGGAATGGGGAAAGGGTAGCGTAAGATGTCAGAGGTTTTGATCCATCAGATATAAAATTGTGAAAAATAAACCAGAGAAAAAGGTTAGATATCTGCACAACCTATTTATTGGACCGTGTCCCTTGATAACCCGGAAGAATTTCAACTGTATCATGCTTCTTTGGGAGGAAACAGGCAAGAGATTCCATTTATTTTCCAGCTTCATTCTAGGACAGAAAATTCTTATGATGTGCAATCAGAAGAAATGTTAGGAGAGTTTGGTTCCAGGGTTTCCTAGCTAATAATGTGTTTTGACACACAGTGAAAATGGCTATAATGTTAAGCCATTGGTCAGGCATCATTATAACTCTCTCTCTCTCTCTCTCTCTCTCTCTCTCTCTCTCTCTCTCTCACACACACACACACACACACACACACACACACACACACACACACACACACACACACACACACACACACACACACACACAGAGAGAGAGAGAGAGAGAGAGAGAGAGAGAGAGAGAGAGAGAGAGAGAGTTAAGAGGAACTCCAGGCTCCATGAACAAGGAAGACGTAAAGTTGTAAACCAGCCTTTCTGGGTGTCTGTCAGGAGAATTATTTAATATTGTTCTCTTCCTACATCAAAAGGTTTGATGCTGCCACCTAGGGATTGAAAGCTTCTGTCTATGCAAGTTTTGTTTTTAATCATAATCCTATCCTCACTTTTGAGTTTCAGTAGCCCATGCAGCTGAAGGAGATAATAGGGTTGGATGAGAGTGTGGCGATTACCTGTGTGATGAATAATGTATATGAGGTGTCTGACCCAATTGGTGGCTCTGTAGACCAATGAGAGAGTCTGGGGGAGTGGCCTGAGAGGATTTAAGGCAGGCATGTCCAAACTTCGGCCCTCCAGATGTTTTGGACCACAACTCCTACAGTCCTTTACCATTGGAAATACAGGCTTGGAATTCTGGGAGTTGTGGTCCAAAACATCAGGAGGGCCGAAGTTTGGGTATGCCTGATTTAAGGCATTGCTCAGCATTGTATGAGTCAGGTAGGGCTATTATATAGGGGCTGACAGAAAGACCTACACTTGGAGATATGGCTAAAGGACAGATAAGACTAAAGACAGATAAGGAGACAGGGTTTAGTACTGTCTAAGAGAAAAAACAGGGCTAAAGAAGAGATAGGATTTTTAGAGTGTCTATGAAGAAAGCTATGTGTTTAGAGTTAGTAAATTTAGGAACTGGGTGTGCATTTATTCAGCTTTATTACTTATCAAACTTGAGTGGGTTTGAGCTAGAGTCATCCTTTTGTTTATACTCCAACATGTTACCATCAATTATTTTGATTCTACTTTGTAATCAATAAACTTCTTTTGTTTTTATTCAACTTAAAATCAGTCTGAAGCCTTTAATTTACTAGCTAAGCTAGTTGGTGGCAGCAGTAGAGGGAAATCAGAAGTGGTTTTTGTTGATAGCCCATGAAATGTCCCGGGGGTGGGGGAGGGGAAGCGCGTCAACACTACAGAGAGATCTGTCTAACTCAAGGGGCAAGCATGTAAATATCAGCATTCCCTAGAAATAATTTTCAAGATCTTGAAAAGTGGTTTATCTGTTTTATAATAATAAAAACCTTTATTGTCATTGTACAACCAGTGTACAGTGAAATTGCTGAGCCTCCCTCCCTCACCCCCCCCAAAAAACACCATCCCACTAAAAAGCCATTCAATCTCATTTCATTGCTTTCTGGACAGCCAGTTAGTTTGACTGAATTACTGAACCCTCCCATCTTCACCCTTGGATAAAAGCTCAGGATTGGCTCCCTCTTCCTTGGGTTTTGTGTGAGTATTTGGGAGGCAGGTGTTGAGTAAATCTGGCCCTCTCCTTGATTTTGTTGGTTTTTCTTGTAGTAGTATGGGGCGGTATATAAGCAGAACACTTTGCTTTTTGCTTTGAGATTCACAGGTGGTGGTGAGAACACCAGTGTTGTGTTGTGTCGTTACAGTGGTGACCGACTTCATGACTCCAGGTCATGGAGTTTTCTTGGCAGGAATCCTGGAGTGGTTTGCCAGTTCCTACTCCAGGCGCCTACAGCACCTGGTATTCCCTGGGGGTCTCCCATCCAAGTACTAACCAGGGCCGACCCTGCTTAGCTTCCGAAATCAGGTGAGATCGGATACGCTTAGGGCATCTAGGCAGCTTGAGAACACCAGATGAGTAGGCAAACAAAGCAGAGCTTACAGCAACCCCCTGCCAGCCAACCATTTCTCTCCTCCAGCTCCATCCCAGCCATTATCAGTTTATAGTGGAGGTTCTCTTTCAGATAGGCGACTGACTTTCTGAACTGGGAGAGTGTTTACCTGCAAGGTGAGCTTATAGTAACCTGAGAAGCTTTTAAGGGCTAGAGTTTCAGGCTGTCTCTGTCCATCGCCATCCCTGGAGTAAGCATAAGTGAGTCCCTAGCTTGCCTTTTTAGGTCTCCTCTTGTCAATCACAAAGCCCCTTTGTCCTCTTAATGCATGGATGTGACTGGCCTTTGGCTGTTAATCATGTTCCTGTCATCTTCACATGCAAAATAAAAGAGGGCGGAAATAGCTAGAGTAGTTCTCAGGCCTTGGAGAAGTTGCTTGGGGCTACACGGCAGACCTCTGTCTCCCAGCTGCCTGGAATGCTTTTTCTGTAGTGATTGGATCCTAACAATGATGTACATTACCTCTGCTGTTTTCAGCTGCTGCACTATTGCTATGAACAAGGCTGAGGTTACAAGGATGATCATGGGAAAGCGGTTGAGCTTTACAGATCTGATTTCTTTTTTCTGTCCTCCCTTAAAAGAAACACCACAGTTGGAAAGTGGAAGACTTTGTGGAAGAGACTTCCATGCAGTTTGTAAAAATGTTCTCCTTTAAAGTATTAGACTTTCCATAAAGTCGATGTTAATGTTTCCCTCCTTGTATCCTGTGTAGTTAGCATTAGAGATGGGTGTTCACCTGATCAATCCTACAAGTGTTGTATGGGTGCTCCAGATTCTGTGCTCTGCCTCCTCCTATGGGGGCGCAGAATCTGGGATACCTGTGCAACTCCTATGGCCCTGATTGGCCAAACTGCATAGAATCTCTTTTTTTTTAGCAAGTGTTGTTACTGCTAGTATAACTGCCCTGTCATTTATTTCGTAAATATAACACATCACCACCACCACCACCATCATAGAACTGCAGAGCTGGAAGGGACCCTGTGGTTCATCAAGTCCAGTCCTTGTCCAAGAAGCACAGTGGGGAGTTGAACTTCCAACTTCTGACTCCACAAGCAGACACCTAAACCACTATCCATCCGTTCATCTTTTTGTCTTCATCTTTTTCATCTTTTGTGTTCATCTTTTTCTTTATAGTTTTGATTTCTCCCTTTGCTTGCATCTGGTCCCTTTTGACTTGAGAGTATTATTAAACTTTATGGAACATATATCTGGATGTATACAGAGGTAGGAAGTCCCATTAGTCTGTCTAGTTCAGTGGTTCTCAGCCTGTGGGTCCCCAGATGTTCCTGGACTGCAACTCCCAGAAATCCCTTCCAGCACAGCAAGTGGTGGAGGCTTCTGGGAGTTGCAGTCCAAGAACATCTGGGGACCCACATGTTCAGAACCACTGATCTAGTTCAGTACTGTGGACACTGACTTACAGCAATCTGCAATCAGGCAGGTGTGTAGATTTTGGTCTATACCTCCCCAGAATTCCCTTGGGAGTGTCATTGCATGAGGAATTCAGGGAGATGTTGTCCAAGAACACAAATCTGCACACTAATACTGGTGCTTGAACCTGAGAGCTTTCACATGTAAAATGTGTTCTCTACCATTCAGTTTTATTCCAGGCTAGATGCAATCATGTAAACTGGGACATCAAATACAGCAGTTCCTTCACAAAGTGCTAGTTTACAGCAGGGTTTCAGGTGGGATTTTTTTGTCATCCTATCAGCTGTATCAGCTGCCCTGACCTACGTGATTTCACTTAGAGTAAAATCTCCATAGGAGAAAGCAGTGAGATCTTTGAAATTCATTTTGATGGGTCTACGCTAAGCATGACTAAATCTAGCCAATGTCAGAAGTGATTTTAAAATCTTTGTAGTTTTTAGAAAGCACAGTAGATCAGTATAATTAATCTGTGCAACCCAACTAATTTTAAAATTCCAGAAGGAATGAAACAATGTAATTTTTGATTATGCTGGGGGACATATTAAGACCGGGGGGAAAGCATGATAATTTGCTACATCTCTATCATGGTTTGGGCAAGGATGCTTGAGTCTACTAACTGTTTTATTTTTGCATTTTTCAGCCGGGATCTGATAGCTGTTGTGAGTTTTTCGGGCTGTTTAGCTGTGTTGAATAGCAGGCCAAACTCACAACATCCCATAGTCTCACTTACTCTATACCCCAGTTCCCTGAGCTCCTTGCCCTCTGAAGATGCTGGCCACAGAGTCTGGCGAAACGACAGGAAGAACAACTTCCAGAACATGGCCAAACAGCCCAAAAAACTCACAACACCCCACAGTCTCACTCACGCTATACCCTAGAGCACAGAGAGAACTCCTAGTTCCTTGAGCTCCTTCCCCTCTGAAGATGCTGGCCAGAGTCTGGCAAAACGTCAGGAAGAAAAACTTCCAGAACACAGCCAAACAGCCCAAAAAACTCACAACAGCTATGTTTTATTTTTTTGCTTAATTCTTCCCTTGTGGAATCCAGCAAGCTACTTTGCTGAACTCCCTTTCTTTGGGCAGGATGCACATATATTGAGGCTCCTCCCCTTTTCCTCAGGATTATTTTCCTCCTCCTCTTATTGATCCAGGGCAGCCTGGAGGAAAGGAGAATTCATCTGACTCTGAACCTACATGGACCTTGCCAGTGTTATAGGGCACGGCTACAGAAATTTCGGGTTGGACATCTAGTGAGTTGCCAGGGGAGGGGGGCTCCTGGGCGGGCGGCCCTGCATCTCCTTCTTTTTTAAAAAAATCTTTCTTATGGAAAAGCTATTGCAGTGAACCGCTACACTGTACAATTGCAGACGGCAGCCGCCTTTTTAAAACTTTGGCAGTGAGTTATTGCTTCAAATTATTTGGCATCTTCCTGTGGGCACTTTAGGTTTGGACAACAGCAGTTTTAGGGGAGGGATGGTTCCTTCTTCATTCCCATTCCTGTTGTGCCTGTCCCGGTGGCATCTTTTCTTTCGGGCAAAACCCAGGGGGATGTAGTGGATCCGAGTTGGCAGAGTTTTCCCCCCACCCACACGGCCTCCCTGAGCTGGAGGAAAGGCCTATCTCTTAAACAGCCTGAGTTCCCTAGATCATGGAACCCGCTACTGCCCGCCTGAAGGTCAAAAGTAGCCTGCAGCCGGATTAAAAAAAAATGAGGGGAATGTTGTTACCCTCCCTCCCGCAGAGGTGCCCACCACTTTGGCAGGTTCTGCGTCTGCCATCCCATTGTCTCATTATTGGCATGCATCGCCCCCATGGCGCATTGAAATCTGTTCCCTTTTACGGATTAATTGGTTTTCAACCCACTGGCATGCTCATTGATAAAATTCCGTGAGGTTTTAGTGTAGTAGCCCTCAGGCACTTTGGGGTCTGTAGACCTTGGTCTGTTCAAAGTTGAACAGCCCTGTTCTAGATCTCCCATGTGCAGAAATGGCCCATTGTTGCCAGTTGTTGTATTCGGTTGGGGCACCTCTGCGCCCCGCGTTGTGGGGGTCATGCTGAGGCATGGATAAAGGGGGTGGCCATGGGACAGGAGGAGGAGGGCGGGGCCCTTCCCGCCCAGGAGCCCGGGCTGGGGAACCCCCCTGCCCGCGTGGGTCTCGCTGGGGCGCCAACATGCTAAATACTGCCCCCAGCTTGGGCCTCCTCCTCCGCCGGGAGCGAGCGGGCGTTCTAGCCAGGCCGCCGCTCCCGTGGCCGCCCCAAGGCACAGCACGCCAAGCCCCCACACCTCCTCCTCCTCCTCCTCCCTCCTCCCCCATCCCCCACACCACCACACCCTCCCCTGCCCCCCCACACCCCCCATCTCCCCCTCCCCACCCCCCACCCCCGGACCACGGGAAAATAATCAAACAAATACCGGTCCGTGGAGACAAAAAGGTTGGGGAGCACTGCCCTAGAGCACAGAGAGAACTCCTAGTTCCTTGAGCTCCTTCCCCTCTGAAGATGCTGGCCACAGAGTCTGGCAAAACGTCAGGAAGAAAAACTTCCAGAACACGGCCAAACAGCCCAAAAAACTCACAACAGCTATGTTTTATTTTTTTGCTTAATTCTTCCCTTGTGGAATCCAGCAAGCCACTTTGCTGAACTCCCTTTCTTTGGGCAGGATGCACATATATTGATTTACCTTGACTTCAGGATTATTTTTAATCTCTTAACAACAGAGTCTGGAAAACCACTCTAGTAGTTGCAGCACCACTACTGAATATCTTGTTCTGCTTAGCTGCTTCATTGATTCTAGGAAATTTCAAAGATCAGCGGTAGGATTTCAACCTGATATATAAACAAACAAATGGAAATGTCGGCAGCTTGAATTCATCTGACTCTGAACCTACATGGACCTTGTCATTACTGACAGTGTTATATTTTTGGCGGTTCAGAAATTGTCTGGCATGTTCGTTATAGAGACATCTAGTGAGTCGATCCAAAACCCAGGGGAGGGGATGAACTTTTTCCATATGTGGAAAACAGTAGATGGGTCCTGCTGGGCTGAATAACAGGAAATTGTTTCACATCAACATTTTTTTTTTTAAAAAAAAAATCTTTCTCATGGAACCTATTGCAGTGAACCGCTACACTGTACAATTGCAGACAGGATTAATGTAGAACTTGTTACTTCCTTTTTTAAAACTTTGGCAGTGTTAGTTATTGCTTCAAATTATTTGCATGCATCTTCCTGTGACGTCTCTCTGCTTTTACTTTAGGTTTGGACAACCTTTGCAGGCAGTTTTCCGGGGGGGGAGGGATGGTTCCTTCTTCATTCCCATTCCTGTTGTGCCTTTCTACCCTCTGAACCCAAGGTCTGTCATCTTTTCTTTTACAAATGCTAAATTCAGGGAACTCAAAGTCTACCGATGTAGTGGATCCAGAGTTGGCAGAGTTGTGGCAGCCATACTGAGCATGGATAATGGTGGCACATCCCCCCACACTTAAACTTCATTTTTTTCCTTCTGAGCGTGGAGGAAAGGCTGTTCTTTTTTATTTTAATGCTATCTCTTAAACAGCCTGAGTTCAACATGCTAAATACTGCTCTGATCTTGAGCAGATTGATGTTCTAGATCAGGCCTGCCCAACGGGTAGCCCATGGGCTACTGGTAGCCCGTGAAGGGTTCAAAAGTAGCCTGCTGGCCATCAATTAAAAAAAATGAGGGGATATGTTCTCTACCCCTCCCTCCCTCATCCCAGGGACCACCACTGCCCCAGCAAAGTTCTGGGTCTGCCATCCCATTGTCTCAGCCGAGTGGGGGAGTTCAAGGGCCATGGCGCATTGAAATCTGTTCCCTCCAGAACGGATTAATTGGTTTTCAGTGCATTCCTATGTGAAACCACTGCTCTACTTACAAAAGTTTTTAGTTATGAGCACATGCTCGGAACAGATAAAATTCGTAAGTAGAGGTTTTAGTGTAGTAGCCCTCAGGCACTTTGGGCCGGAAAAAGTAGACATTGGTCTGTTCAAAGTTGAACAGCCCTGTTCTAGATCTCCCAGATGAGTCAGATAATTTGGTATTATTCCATGTGCTCTTTTCCATGTATGCAGAAAGAGAGAAATGGCTCAGCATTGTTGTCCCAGTTGTTGTATTCTCTGTTAGGGTATAGCTGTGGTAATACTCATAAGGAACACCTGCACTTCAAAATATGCTGCTATATTTCTGACTGTTCTCTGTTGCATCATAGGACAACCGCAGGGTATTGTAGTTGTCACTGGGCAGACAGTGGTTTGTGTGGGAAAAATGCAACTTGAATGCTGGCTGTCTTGATAAAGTTTTGAAGAAATGTGACAGTATTTGGTCACAGTTTCCATTATAACACACAATCTCTCGATTTACTTTCACGTCACTGTTTAAGTAAGACACACCTTTTCTTCTGTGACAATGATTTTCAAAATAAAATACTGTGGAATTTGTCACAGAGTGGTTATTTCTCAGCGGAAGACTGTGAGGACTGTGTAAAGAGTGTGGGCTTTAACAGCCAGACAGCAGTGCTAAAATAAAGACGCAACACAGCAGTGACTCCCTTCACCAAGAACTGTATTTACAAAATATATACAAGTCCAGCAAAAACAGAATCGGCAGGCATATACCTCGTTAGCTAGATAGACAGTCCAGTAGTCCAAACTTTCTGGGATCCAAACTGACAGAGTAACGAGCTGCTTCTTCCAACTACGTCCCACACCATTCTGAACAACTATCTTGCTTTTATGTATGTGTCTGATGCAATCATTACTCAGCAAATTGATAACTGAGCATGACAAGACTATCACCTGACTTGACTAGTTGCCAGAATATAATTACACAGGTGTGTAGCCCACTCTGCCTTGCATCATTCCCAAATTGCATCATAACTTGCAATAGGACAATTCCATTTTGTATAATCCTCAACAGAATTATCTGACAGTGTACATTGCCCAGAGTTCCCACAGGAAAATCAGGTGGTCAACAAGTATAAAAACAATAAATAAATAAATAAATAAATAAATAAATAAATAAATAAATAAACACCCCCACTTGCCCCCCCCCACACACTTGAGCCTAAATTTTAGGTTAATACCAGTGAGGCAGGTTTGGGCTGCTTTCAAGTTGCCAGAGCTATGCCCCTTTTCCTGTACAACAATTTGTCCATGTCCAGAGAGCCAGAGAGAGGTTGAAAGCGTGATGGAAGCAGGAGGAGGAGGAGGAGAAGCAACAGCAGCAATAGCGCTACCACCACCGCTAAGGCCTCAGTGCCCACAATCGTCGGAGTCAGCACGCGTGGGGGTCCGACTCTGCCCCCTCGCCCTTTCTGCCCCAGCTGTGACCTGTTTGTTTCTTGTTTCATGCCCTAGCAGGCGAGACCGCCATCCTTTCACCGCAGCCTGCCTTCTTCCTCTTTAAACTAGGTGCTAGAGGAGTTGGTGGACGGAGGAGGGGGGAAGGAAGAGAGAGGGAGATACCTCAACCCAAGCACCCCTGCTCCCTCTCTCGGGCACGTTCTTCCCTTCTGGAAGACCGTGTCAGCACCACTTTCTAAAGCGGACTTCTCTTTTCTCTCCAGTCACGGCTAGAACACTTGATTGCTGCTTTTCGCTCGCTCACTCTTTCCCCCCATTTCCTCCCTTAGCCATACTCCCACTTTTCCCGTATGTCCGGCCCCCCATTCTTGCCCAGCTTGGCTTGGGTGCTTCTTCCAACCTCCCTCCGATACGCGTGAGGGACAGTGAACTGGCCCCCTGTTTAAAAAGTTTGAGGACCCTTGTTCTAGGCCATCTTGACTGCTGCCATTGGTGTTGTCAACATTCAGGCAGCCCCTTTGCTATGTAAAGTTTGGCAGCCTTTTTATTTATTTATTTATTTATTTATTTAACTTATATGCCGCCCACTACCCAAAGGTCTCTGGGCGGCTTACAATCTGAAGAATAAAACAATTTAAAATAGTTAAAAGTAAAATATGAATAAATCATAAATAACAACTTTACACTAAAATCATTATCCTAAAATTGTCATCAGCGGACCCACAGTCTATATTATATCAATTAAAAATCTTCTGGAACAGGAAGGTTTTTACTGGCGCCGGAATGTTATCAACATCGGTGCCAGGCAGGTCTCACTTGGGAGGGCATTCCATAAGCTTGGGAGCAGCTGCCGAGAAGGTCCTATGTCTACAAGCCATCCCTCTCACCTCCTTGAGGGATGGCTCTTTCAAGAGGGCCCCCTGGCTTGATCTTAATTGTCGGGTAGGTTCGTATGGAAGGAGGCGGTCCTTCAGGTATCTAGGTCCTAAGTCGTTTTTCCTGCTGGCAACGCAGGCACAGTGTTGTCGTGCAATAATATTGAGCCATTTCCTGGCATTTAAAATTGTGGATACAAAAGCAAAACATGCCACAATAATAAACTGAAAGTCTGTTTTGGAGAATTGAATCCCTGTCATAGTGGAACAACATGAAACTGGGCCTCTCACTCGGACCTGGATTGAAGTGTGTTCTTCTTGAAAGGAAGAGGAAGAGTTTGTCTGTAAACCAAGAAGGAAGAGTTTGTCTGTAAACTGTTCTTTCAGCATCCTGCTGCTGCTTTTTATTGTTGCAGTTGTGGAATCCAGTTTTGTGTGGCTGTGTTATGACTATGCAGAAATTGGCTGTGGAGTAGTGGAAGAAGTTTTGGGAGTCCCTCCTCTCAGCTTTTCTGTGTGTTCTTTCTTTCTTTCTTTCTTTCTTTCTTTCTTTCTTTCTTTCTTTCTTTCTTTCTTTCTTTCTTTCTTTCTTTCTTTCTTTCTTTCTTTCTTTCTTTCTTTCAGATCCACACGTATCTAGACGTAGATTCCCTTAGGACGGCTGTGCAGGCACTGGTGATCTCGAAGATTGACTACTGTAACACTCTCCACATGGGGCTCCCCTTGATCCTTGTTCGGCGTTTGCAGCGGGGGGTGCAGAATGCGGCGGCTAGGCTGGTGTTTTGTGTGGGCAGATTTGACCATACCACCCCCATCCTTGTCTCCTCTGCATTGGCTACCCGTTGCCTCCCGAATAAGGTTCAAGGTGTTGGTTTTGGTTTACAAAACCCTCCATGGCTTGGGACCTGACTATCTGGCGGAGCGGATCTCCCAGAGGTCAGCTTCGTCCCGATCAACCAGAGGTTCGCTCTCTCTTTTGCTCTGGGTGGCCACTGCGAGGGAGGCTTGCAGGGTTTCTACCCCGAGCCAGACCTTCTTAGTGGCTACTCCGGCACTTTGGAACAGACTGCCGACAGAGCTAAGGCTGGCTGAGTCACTGCCAACCTTTAGGAGAGCTTTGAAAACCTGGCTTTTTAAGGAATACTTCGGTGATCACTGAGTCCACAATGGTATGTTTTGTTTTTTTAGTGTATTTATTTATAAAGAGTGTAATAAAATAAATAAAATAATTTCTTTCTTTCTTTCTTTCTTTCTTTCTTTCTTTCTTTCTTTCTTTCTTTCTTTCTTTCTTTCTTTCTTTCTTTCTTTCTTTCTTTCTTCAGCAAGAAAGAAGAGATATCTGGCTTTCTTGCCAGGAGTTTCACAAAAATAGAGACCAGACTGTTGACTCTAAAGGCACACAGCTAAACAACGGTAGAAAGCCTGGTTTCTAGATTACATTTTAGATTTCATTTCCATAGCCACTTTATTAAGTTATATGTGTTTTGTAATGTCTGAGGCTTTTCTTCAAAGCCAGCTGGAGTCCCCATTGGCTTGCTATTTGAAGGTGGAAATGAGATCTCTCTACAAGATATGCAAATGTTGGGACCATCCTAAACATTGGCTGGTTTATACAGGCAGCCCAGTCAAGTGCTTATTGTATGTAGCCTGCTTTGCTATTGCTGTGGATAAGAAAGCAATTTCTTTTGTGTGAAAAAAAGGAAAATATTTACTTTGTGGGGATGCCAGCTCATATGCTCCTGGATGTTATGCAGACCACCCAAGCCCCAAAGGCCCCTGGTTTATTCCTGTGAGATCTAAATACATCCAGTGAAAGCTTGCCGTCTTTGTTCTGCCCAGCTGAAGGTTTTGAATCTGGACGTAGTTTTCACTCTCTTTCCTGAATGTTCCTTGAAGGAGAGGCGGATGGGGTGGGAGGATTTGAACGCAAGGTGAAGGGTGCAGGGTGAAGCTATCCACACTTGTCAAAATGGGTTGCAATCCTGTACCGTTTCACAGAACCAGTCCAGTTTCCTGCCTTGTGCTTGGGTGCAGAGTTAGGAATTCTGTTTTCAGTGTGTTCTTTGAAACTATGGTTGCTGCGTTGCCACGCTCTTATGAAACTTGAGTCCTTTGTTGAGGAACTGATGTGTATAACATGAATTGAACCTTTAGCCAATTTGGCTGCATGTAAAATGTCTTCGGCCCAGTATAAGAGAAGAACTGACAGGGTTGTTTACAGGTTTCAAGGCTCTCCGGGACATTTGCCTTCTGGTGGGCTCTTGACTTTCCTGGTCTATGCTTCCCGATTCATTGAGACAATGCAAACAAGCTGGAGGAACCATTTTCTGGGCTTTGGCCCCAATCCAGAGTATCTAAAATGACAGCTCTAACACACATCCTCTTTTAAAATATGGCACAGGGTAGGTGTCAGATGTGGGTCCCACCCAGCCACTGGTAGCTGCCCTGCCATATTATGCTTGGTGGAGATCCTTATGCAGCAGTGGTGGCGAACCTTTGGCACTCCAGATGTTTTGGATCACAACTCCCACAGTCCTTTGTCATTGGCAATCTAGGCTTGGAATTCTGGGAGTTGCGGTCCAAAACATTTGGAGTGCCAAAGTTTCGCCACCACTGTTATACAGTAATTAATTGTAATTAATTAATAGGCAAGTAATTAATAGGCAAAGCAGAGACTTGATGCACTCTCACTCTGGGTAAAGCATCAGACTGGGTTTTACTCTGGTAATCTTCTTTGTAGGAATTGTTTTAAGGCTATTCAAGCACTGCTGACCGGGGATTTGAACAAATTGAGAGAGGAGATCTCCATTTGAGTTTCCCAAACTCTTCTATTTCGTAATAGATTCCATGTGGAGGCACTGAAATCTCAACATCAATACCTGCCTTGTTGATAGTCTTGTTCTCTGATAGTTGACTTGATTTTTAATTTATACTGAACAGAAAATTTGTCTAACCTTTCTTTGAGGCATCCTATCTGTAAAATATTTTCTCATAATATATGGAGGATGAAACCCCGTTGTATGCAACTGTATGCTTTTTTGTATAGTTTTAATGTCTTTTGTATGATTTATTATAAGATTTAAAAATGTTTCTCATCATGAGTTTTTGTGTGTTTTTTGTTAGATATCCAAATGGAATCCAGAAAAATGAGAGATCTAGAATGAATTCAAAAATATTCAAAAGCTTTTATTTTTTATTTAAAGAGGCTCTGCATGTTTTCTATAAACTTTATTTATTTATTTATTCATTTATTTATTTGTATCACAGTGTTGCAGTATACTGAAGGATAATTTAGTGTTCACTTGTAAGACATTAAAAACATGTGTCTGTGTGAGACTGTGTGTATATATGAGAGAGACTGGAAAATAGCCATCACTGAAAGGCTGCGTATGGGCTTTCCCAGTTACTGAAGTGCCCAGCAAATAATTGCAGAGGTTTTAAGTGAAGGAGTAGACCCCCTGTCTCTTATTATGTGATTGATTTGAGGGTAAAGGTTATGACCCTGAAGGTCGAGGATATTGTGCTCTGTGTAAAAGTGCTGTTGTCTTATCAGCCAGTTCCATTCAGCCATGGCTTTCCTGTTGAGGCTACAGGGTTGGTAAACACTGGTTGTTAATGTGCTCCGTGGGGTTTGTTTGTTTTTGTCACTTCTGTGAAAACTTGTTTAAGACTCCAGCCCTGTTCCTGAAAGTCCTCATTTGACATAAGGCCCTTACAGGTACTGGCTGCATCATGGCCCTGGAGGACTGGACTGCTACACAATAGTATTCCTTTTGTGTGTGATTTACTGTGTCCATTACAGCTGCAGCCCAGCTGTTTGACCATATATATATATATATATGTATGCTATATATATATATAGGATAATTTCCACATCGGTCAAGAGACAGCAGTGAAAGGACCCACATAATCAAGAGAAAACTTCGTAAAACTTTCCTGGCTGCTGGCTGCACATTGTTGTGTAAAGATTTTTCACAATTCCGCTAAGCATAAAGACTGGAGTAGTATATAGGGATAGTCTGACCCCAATCCAGTTGTAGCCATTAGTCATGTGTAACAACTAACATCCCTTGGGGCAACTGTGCAACAAGAGACTCATTCATCCCATTAATTGGAGCTTGGGATGGTTATTGTGGTGCAGATGAGAATGTGCTCCACATCTGCACCAGGGTTTAAGGACTTGCTCCCTCCCCCCTTGCAGGGCTATAACAATACATAATAATAATAATAATAATAATAATAATAATAATAATAATAATAATAATAATAATAATAATAATAATAATAATAATAATAATAATAATAATACGAGGAAAGGACCTGGTTATGGCTCACCAATGGAACACTGAAAAAAGAGACAGAAGCCCTGATTTTTGCAGCTCAAGAACAAGCTATCAGAACAAATGCAGTTAAGGCTAGAATAGAAAAATCAGCTGAGTCCCCCCCCCCCCTGTAAACTCTGCAAAGAGGCAGGTGAAACTATCGACCATATATTGAGTTGTTGCAAGAAAATTGCTCAGACTGATTACAAACAGTGTCATAATGTAGTTGCTCAAATGGTCCACTGGAATTTGTGTCAGAACTATCATCTGCCCGTAGCAAAGAACTGGTGGGATCATAAGCCTTTTTTCAGGCTGAAAATTTCAGACTGAAAATGAGCATGCAAAATTACTTTGGGACTTCCGAATACAGACAGACAAGGTTTTGGAGCATAATACCCCAGATATTGTGATTGTGGAAAAGAAATCTGAATCTGATATCAAAATCTGAAAACTGAACTTCAGAGACTCTGGCATAAATCGGTACAGATGGTCCCAGTTGTAATCGGCATGCTGGGTGCGGTGCCTAAAGAGCTAAGCAAGTACAGTATTTAGAAGAAATTGGAGTTGACAAAGTCACCATCAGTCAGCTGCAGAAAGCCACCTTACTGGGATCTGCTTGCATAATTCGCCGATACATCACTGAGTCCTAAATGCTTGGGAAGTGTTTGACTAGTGATTGGTAATACAAAATCCAGCGTAGATGGCTGTGTGGTTAATAATAAATAAATAAATAAATAAATAAATAAATAAATAAATAAATAAATAAATATGTTACGTCCAGATATTCACTTTGTAAAATGAGCATGCAGATTAAGTTGAGATGGGCACGAACCACCAATTCAGCAGTCTGTGTCGGTTCATCTTTGTGGGGCTGAACAGATGTTTGGCACTTCCCAGCCTCGCCTCCTCTGGTGGCTGGCTTCCGTGCCTCACCTCCTCCAGTCACAGCCTCTCCCATCTCTACAACTAAGTTCTATCTCAGGAGTAACAAAATAGCTGAAATCCAGTAGTGTCACAACTAGAGTAGGCTCCTTGAGTCAGTGTGGATTTGGTAAATCAACACAACCATGTAAGCCACATTGATTCAACGGACCTACTCTAGTCGCACCAAACTATTGAATTTATCCTACTGAGTCATATCAAAGTTACTTTGGGTGCAACAACTAAAAATTTCCAGTTACTTTCAAAAGTTACTTTAAAAAGGCCAGGAATTTTCAACCTTTATATGTTTCTCTTACCAGTCCCACGTGACGTGCACAGTGAAATACAGATATATCCATTGCATGTCTATGACCAGGCTGTGAACAAGGCAGAATTACTTATTGTAATGCAAATAGCAGCATGTTTGCTTGTTTTACGGCATAATGGTTTGGAGAGTTGAAGCATGTTTTCAAGAGATGAATTTGTATTTTATTTTTTAAACAGAATTGATGGAATTCCCCACCACCACCCAAAAAGCACAACTGCCCTACCGCACCCAAAACTCGATGCTCCTGTTTTTCTTTTATGGACCATGAACTTTTTGTGACAAGTCTGAGATACTGAGAATAATGAACAGAGTCATGGCATGGATTAGGATGTTGCAAATCATAGTTGACATGTGAATGGGAGTTTGTTTCTAAGAATCAATGGGTAATTTTAATTTCTGAATGAGCAGCTATATTTAGGGTACATTTGGAAAGAACACCCCAGGGCTGACAACACAGTAAATTATTACTCCACAGTTTAACAAATTGTAAATGCCTTATTATAATCATAGTTGGACAAATGTTTCTTGAAGTACACTTCTTATTTGTATAGTTTTACAACCTATATTTAATGAAGATTTGTGCTGCTTTTAAAAAAATTAAACATAAAAACCATTTTGGAATGGATGAAACATTTCAATACTCTACACTGTTATTTTTATTGACAATATTTTCAAGCCCAACATTTTAACAGGACATAGACCAGGCATAAGTCCTCTTGAAATGAAATGAGAACTGTGCAAAACCACAAACATGATCCTTATAGGTTTGGGTTTTTTTGAGACAAATTGAGAAGTTCTTTTTGTTTTTGAGAATGAAACTCAGACATTCTAATTCAGCAGGCTGCACTGTCCCAGGGCACTCCCATGTTCAGCAGCCAGTGTAACTCACCAGAGAGCATCAACACCCAGGCACAGTGGTTAAATGCCTGTCCTGCAGATAAAACTGTGCTCACAACCTGGGGTTCAATCCCAGGTAGTCAGGCTCATGGTTGACTCAGCCTTCCATCCTTCCTAGGTCAGTAAAATGAGTGCCCAGCTTGCTTGAGGGGGAGGGGGCAATGTGTAGCCTGCATATTGTAATTAAAACTGTAAACTATCCAGAGACTACTTGAAGTGGTATAGGGCACTATATAAGCAGAACACTTGCTTGCTTGCCTGTAGCAATGGCAAGGCATGTGTGGCAGTCGTGTGTGTGTGTGTGTGTGTGTGTGTGTGTGTGTGTGTGTGTGTGTGTGTGTGTGTGTGTGTGTGTGTGTGTGTGTGTGTGTGTGCATGATAGGACTTCATGTGAATGTCTAAGGTGACACACTGTCTTTTGCTGCCTTTCATAAAGAAAAGTCTACAATATATAGTTTTTCTTATATTAAAAAGAAGATTTCATTGTTTAAAGTGGTACAATCAATATACCATTTTAGAATACTTTTCACCTAGGGAACAAGTAGTTACATAAAAATTGCTTCCCCTTTGTTATGTCTCTTTTAATAAATAAAAAAAAAGAGTCACAGAGCCTATAGCCTGGAATACAATCTGTAATCTTCAACAGGAGGTCATAGATAACGGGTGTCTTTTACTTCTGAAGGGTACTTTTACTGTAGAACTAGACATCCAATTGGTTAAAAACTTTTTAAGTTATTTGGATTTAGATTTTTTAAATTTCTGCACAGGCTTTAGCTGCTGTTGGAGCGTCACAAGGATGCTTTTAAAAAATCTTGGAAACTATTCACATGACTGAGTATATTTTGCAAGTGGATGGGTGTGGGAAACGCAACTCCCTTCTAAATTTGTCAATTTAGGCCTTGAGATGGGACCAGGAAAATCCTTTCCTCTCCTGATTTTCGCTTAATTGCTTTGCCCACCTCCACTTCTGTTCAGATGACATTAGCAAATCATTCTTGACCGATGGTTTCCTGTTTGTCACTGCCAATTGTTTGCTCTGTCAGAAATGTTTACATCTGAACTCCTAGCATGTCAGAAATGAATGGGATATATATCATGCTTTGATGGCTTTATAGCTAATGAAAATAGCAGGCAAGACTGAAGTAATTGCAAAAAAGGTAAAATTCATATTGAATTTTGTCTGATGTTACTTCAGTTAATTTGAGCTCATTTCCAAACTACTCAATGTGTGTTTCGTTTATACAGTATCAAGTTAAAAAGATGTTAACATGATTTTGTAAAATGACCCTCCCTGGACTACATTAGGAACATTCAGAAGTCATGTGCTTGAGACTTAAAAGATATTCTCAGTGTTAACTTTGCAAGCGCACTGTACCCCATATAATAATCAACCAAATCCTGTTTCCTTTTCTGCAGCTTTGGTAGGTAGGTATTTCTTACCGGAGCTTTTTTATATATATTCATTCTAAATTCATTTACAAAACCTTTCCTAAGGAGATATTTATTTGGAGCCCTTTGAGTCAAAAGAGGAACAGATGTGGTGTGGCTGTTGGTGGGTGGAGGCTATCTGTTTAGGAATCCAGTTTTGGGCCATAAAGACAGGGGGCACCAAAATAACAAAATAATAGTTGTATTTTGTGCCATTCCATGCCCCGCCTGCCGGGTGGTGTAGATTCTATGTTTGCCCAGAGTGACATAGGCTCTAATTGGGGGTTTACCTAAAGAGCAGCATAAGAACCCTTCGAAGCTTGATGGTGCTGACTTGTGGATATCAGAGACGGACACTGATAGATTAAAATCAATTACATTCTCAATTAGGTTAGACATTTTTCTAATGTGACTGCACAATATAATTAGCCTTTAACTTGGCTTGGAGCGTTTGCATGAATTTTTCTCCCATGTATAAATTAATCAGGTGTGAGAGAATGTAGGGAAATAAAGCTGTTGCTAAGCAACCACGTGGTTAAAAACCCCTGGTGCTCATCCTGTTCCAACATCTATATTGCCCACCAGATGAAGAATCTTTGTTGTTGTTGTTGTTGTTGTTGTTGTCCAGTCATTCAGTCGTGTCCGACTCTTTGTGACCCCATGGACCAGAGCTCGCCAGGCCTTCCTATCTTCCACTGCCTCCCGGAGTTTGGTCAAATCCATATTGGTTGCATCAATGACACCGTCCAACCATCTCATTCTCTGCCATCCCATTTTCCTTTTGCCTTCCATCTTTCCCAACATCAGGGACTTTTCCAAGGACTCCTCTCTCGTCATGAGGTGGCCCAAGTACTGGAGCCTCAGCTTCAAAATCTGTCCTTCCAGTGAACATTCGGAGTTGATTTCTTTCAGAAAATTAGCTAAAGAAACCACAAGGCTAAGGAGATGAGATTATGTGGAAGCAAGTGAGAAAAGCCAAGAGAAGAACTTTTGAGTTGGGTGGGTGAGAAATGAGATTTATTGTCATGATTTCCTTCTCTCCAAAACTCAAAACAAGGCAAAAGTGAAAGGAGGAAAATGATGGATGAGATTTTTCACTTTTATTCTTGTAATGCTTTTAAAGTATTAATGAAAAATAAACACACAGTGGACCCTCGTATAACAAGCGGTTTGTTTAACAGAAAATCTGTGCAAAGGAAAACAATTCCAGAGATAGGGAAAAATCGCTTAATAGAATTGCCTATGGAGCAAATCCGTACAACAGTCAATGGCGACTAGGGATTAATCCGTTTTCAGTGCATTCCTATGGGAAATTTGTACAAAGGAAAATTTACTTAACAATTTCATTTGGAACGAATTAATTCCTTTATACAGGGTACCACTGTAAATGCTCCCCCCAACATAAACGTAATAAAATGAGATTATTAACAATTATCTTAATGTGTGACCATTTTTCTCTGACTTTCCAATCTCTGTTAATCAGCAGTGACTTTATAGGGCTAAGGTCAGGAAGCAACATATATTTTCATCCAACTGCAAAATCATGATGTTCAGAGGTATGGGATGACATGATAGATTTTGTCAAGCTTCATTTTTTACCTGGCAGGAAATGCTCTAGTAAAGTTCATTGTTTGGTTCTCTTGATGGTCTTTTGCTTCTTTCCTCAACATGCCTGACTTCGTCCTTGTTCACATGCTAGGATCTGTCCCATTTTTTGGCTAAACCCTGGAATGTAGTTGATATCGTTGTAGTTCACCTTCCTTTTAATCCACAAAACAAATCTACAATCATTATCTAAAAATACCGGACAGAAATCTGCCTAAAAGATAACTGTTGGCTATACTGTTGAAACTTAATTTATCAAGTACAAGACCTATGCTATTTAAGGGGCAATATATTGTAGAAATATAAATTGTGTGAGACCTATGCTATTTAAGGGGCAATATATTGTAAAAATATAAATTGTATGAGAAGCCATTTTACCTTCTGAAACATTTTCTCTCCACAGTCTGCCACAAGACATTACGTTGTTCATTACCATCCAAACAGCCTACAGGTTTTGTCAAGTCTTAATATTATTTTAAAAATAAATGTCAAAGGGCTGGATATTTTGCAGATGCCATAAACCTGGAAAATCATGGAACTCTACATGTTCCACAAAACATTCTGAGGATATATTCAGTGTGTTTTATCATTTAAGCTTAGGCCAGTTCTGGATTATGTTCACCACAGTTCTTAGCGCTTTTCTTTATTTCGAAAACATGTTTTGTACATCAAAATTTAAAATCATGGATTGTTACAATACGTATACAATATTGAGACTCCTCCCTCAGTATTGTATATGTTCTGTATATCTTCACTCATCATTTTTCAAATACTGTGGACCCTCGTATAACAATCGGTTTGTGTAACATAAAATCTGTACAACATAAGAAATTCCAGAGATAGGGGAAATTTGCTTGACAGAATCGCCTATGGGGCAAATCCGTACAACATAAAAATGGTCATGATTAGGGATTACTCTGTTTTTTAATGCATTCCTATGGGAAATTTGTATAAAGGAAAATTTCATTTGAACAAATTAATTCCTTTATTACCACTAACAGAATCTTTCTTGAGCATTTGGAACAAATTAATAGATCTCAGTTGAATTACTTTCTACAAGAACCAATTACCACTACTCCAATCCTGGAAGCATTTGAGAGAAATTTCAGAGATTTTTAAGGGCAGGATGTCAAATATACTTTGGTTTAGATTCTTGCACTGAGCAGCAGGGTGGACTTGATGACCTTATCCAACTGCATTATATCCTGTTCTATGAAACATGACTTTCTGATCTGTTTTGACCTTCAGGTTTGTTACTGAAATGTCTTTCACCATGAATTAAATACCCCCATACATGAATGTTGTCAATTAGATCTGATAGAGTTTATAATACAAAAATAATAAGATTTTGTTTTTATTTATGCCATGAACAATTAAGGGGACAACATCATGTAAAGGATACTCTGGTTTGATGGGAGAAGTGGGCAGTTAGCCAGTTGGAAAAATGAAAAAAGAGAGTTTGTGTGGAATGATTCTGGTAGGTGTGCATGCTGTTATTAAATTGCCTGCCAAGGTAAATTCTCATTTAATCCTCTGAACCCTCTTAATATATTCTGTTTATTAAATCCTTTGTAAAATTCCACAGTGACAGTCAGCTCTAATAGGTATTTCCATAGAAACACTTGCAAAGCACTTTTTTTTTACAATTCTGATAGGAATTGTCCAAAAATGTTAAAGTTTTGCAGTACATTTGGATGATCTGCAAGTTCAGAAATAGCTATCTAGTTTGTCCAACAATGATCTATTTTATTTCATCGTTTTGAAATATAAGCATCTTAGGTCATGGGTTTTTAAACAGTTGCCTCATCTGGGTGTCTTTATTCATGGTACAGAATCTTTGGGCTTGGCTTAACTGAGGTAGAAGATTTTTCTATGGGAAGGATTAAGGCAGCAGAGAATTTTTCTTTGCCAAAACCTCTGTGTGTGTGTGTGTGTGTGTGTGTGTGTGTGTGTGTGTGTGTGTTGTGTCGTTAACAGTCATGACCGACTCTTCATGACTCCATGTCCATGGGGTTTTCTTGGCAGGATTGCTGGAGTGGTTTGCCAGTTCCTACTCCAGGTGCCTACAACACCTGGTATTCCCTGGTGGTCTCCCATCCAAGTACTAGCCAGGCCCGACCCTGCTTAGCTTCTGAAATCAGGCGAGATCAGAGGTGCATAGGGCATCTAGGCAGCATTTGCCAAAACCTAAGGCTCACTATTTATCCTGTTGGCTATTGCTGATTATAAGGAGCATGCAATTCCCTTACTACTACACCTTCATTGTCTGCCAGTCTCTTTCCGGACCAGTTCAATTGAAGTGCAGGAATGAAGTCCTGGATGGTTTGGGTCCAGGCTCTTTGAAGGATCATACCTCCCCACAGAGCAGTGTTGGCGAACCTGTGGCACGGGTGCCATAGGTGGCACTCAGAGCCCTTTCTCAGGGCACCCGACCTCGTCCTTTCATAGCCACCTATATACAGGTTAAATTACTGTATTGGCACTTTGCAAACAAATTAGTGGGTTTTGAATTGCAGTTTGGGCACTCAGTCTCTAAAAGGTTCGCAATCACTGCCATAGAGCCTTCTTCACACTTAGGCTTGCCAGAGGAGGCCCTCCTTTCAGTTTCATTACCTTCCTAAGCTTACCTGGTGAAGACGCACGAGAGGGTCTTCTCAGTGGTGGCTCCCAAGCTTTGGAATGCATGGCCTGGAGAAGCCAGGTTGGCCCTCTCCCTCTGGTCCTTCTGTCACCAGACAAAGACCTTCCTGTTCATGCAGGCCTATGAACAGGAAATTATCTGAGGAATGCTGGTTTTTAACTAATAGTTTTTAAAGTGCTTTTATGCATGATTGTTTTAATTTCAGTATATGTTTTATTGTTTTTAAAATTGTGATTTAAAGTTTCTTATTTTTCCAGTTTTGGACTGCCTTTATATATTTATTGTAAACCAAAACTTATAAATTATTTTCTAAATAATTGAACTAAATAAATGAGCATTCTTACAAATGTTCCTCCTGCCTTTTAACATTTGCCTTACTTGCCGCAATTAAGTCAAAGAATGAGGAAATATGGCAGCAAACTAGGATACTGCTTGTGCCTTTCTGTGCAAACATCTGTTCCTAAAATAAAATGGTTACCTTTGGCCATGTGGGAAAGTTGTAAAGGTGGAACTTTCAGGCACCTTAGGCCATTGTTCACCTAACGAGCCTATTCAGGCCATTGTCCATTTTATGAGCCTATTTCAGACCAGGGTGACAAGAGGTCAAAGTGAACTATAAAATGGAGGAGTCGCAACTAGAGATGTAAAATTTCTGGAAATTTTGAAGCTTGAAAAAAACTCGCCCCCCTTTTTTTTTCGAAAAACAAACAACGAAAATTTTGGGGAAAAATGCTACATTTGCACTTTCCCCTCCTTTTACAGCTTGAAAGTCATTCTGTTACTTTAGGAACATTAAATATTACTATGGACAATTTGACTTGGCATAAAATGGTCACAACTGGCATATTTAAATATAGTGTATCCAAATAATTATTACAAACATAATTTATTTTTAAAATTATATTTATTTGTAATTGTAAGAAACAAATGGAGTAACACTCTCCTGAACTCGTTTACTAGCTCATGTGGAACAAAAAAAACCCTCTACAAAACAATGTTTAAAAATTAACAATTATTCATATTTCTTCTCCACAGAATTAAATAAAAATAAAATAATAACCTCATTCTCATAAAAAGAATTGATGAGGGGGGATGTCTAGAAGGGAGTGGGACTAAGTTTCAATGAACGGGCAGGAATTTTAATCAGAATCATTTTTGTTGCTCTGTATTTTCTTCTAGTGGTTTGAAGCCTAGTGAAGAGGACAGAACAGAATCAAACATACTCAGCCACATGCAAAAACAAAAGTGAAACCTTTTTCTTGTGAAAATAGCAGCACTTCTTAAAGGAAGGAATGCATCTTGTTCTTGCATTGGAGACTTCAGTTTGTAACCTAGGACTTGCTTATCCTCAGTGCACGGAAATTAGAATAATCTGATACTATGCATATTTTTTTAGAAATGATTTGGAAAAGATTTAAACACCCTGTCTTAAAACATTTTACTCATCATGTTAAAATAAAGCATTCCATAACATTTTTTTTCTTTTTTCAATTTTTCCAATTTTTCAGAAAAAAATCAAAAAGGCTTCAGGAAAAAAATTGGAAAAAACTCCTCTCCCCCCCCCTATTTTTTCTGGGTTTTTTTCTGGGCTTTCACATCTCTACTCACAACTAGCTTTCCTCAGACTGACGAAGCTGATTGGATGAGCACTGAAATGTTTCAATCTCTCACGAAAAGGTGTCCCGTTGCCATGACTCAACTTCCAGATAAACTCGCCTGGATGTGATCTGGATTCACAGATACTTTGTCCTTGTGAACTTAGAAAAGATACACCTCTTTTTGCCTATCCGTCAGGGATCCTGGTTGTGGCTGCTCAGTCTGTTACACCCGGGCAACTAAGATGGTGCAGTGTGCCTGTTTAAGTGCTTCAGGAATGGCGTGTACCCCTTCGCACTGTTATAGCAACTACTTGCGTAACTGAGTTACTCAAGCAGAGCTACTCAACTAGATCTATTTTTTGCCATTCACACATGTTAACTACTAGTTAATCTTTAGCCTGCTGGTAGATTTTTCAAGCTGTGCCTATGTGATTAAACTTTCCTGTGGCCAACACAGCTGTACTTTCCTTTAATTGCTGCCTCCTTGAACCTGATGTTAATCAGTAGGTAACTCTGCTTTGGTACCACAGTTCCTTTTGAAGGCCTCTGAGGGTCTTCTCCAAGAGAGAGCAAACACCTTCCCTTTTGCTAATCTTCAGTTTGTGCTCTTCCAGGTACAGTGGAACCTTGACTTACATACTGCTTGACTTGCATCATATTTGACTTACAGCAAGAAGGGGCCTGTTTGACTTGAGTCGCAGGCTTTGACTTACATCTCGGAGCCCCCGAATGAGGCACCGGAATTGGGCGGCAGCCACAACCCAGCATCGCGGCTGCCGCCTCCAAACTGCTCCTGCCTTCTTCCCCTCCTCCGGCAGTGGTGGCTTTGGCAAGGCCAGCTCAGAGCACCTGGAGCTGGTCCTCGGCCTCATCGAAGCCGCCGCTGCTGCTGGAGGAGAAGAAGGGCCGGGAGCTCAGGGCTGGCCTCGCTGGTTAGACAGTCGACTCAGTCTTGTAAAAAATCTGGCTGCAGAAGTCTGGTCCACAATAGAAGCATTTTTAGTTGGGGAGCTGTACAGTTGTGAGACTCTAATGGTAAGCATAGAGTTGTTCAGAACTTGGAACGTCAGGTTAAAAATAAGTAAAACTTAAATGTTAGACATTGTTGCTATGAACATTAAAAAGTGGAGGCATATAACTTGTGGACTATATTTCCACTGCCTCCTCCTCTCTTTGAAGAGACATTTCATTTACATCCCCAGAAGGAATCTCCTATCCCAGTCAAATTTGTGTTAAATTGCTGTTTTCGGGGGTCTTTTTCATCATCTGGAACGGATTAATCCGGTTTCCCATTACTTTCTATGGGAAACGTTCATTTGACTTAAGTCATGTTTGACTTAAGTCTAGACCACTGGAACGAATTAATGATGTAAGTCAAGGTTCCACTGTATTGATGAGCATTCATCACCATTTGGTGTGCTGGCTAAGACTGATGGAAGTGTACAAGGAAAACAACATGTGGGGAGTGTCGGCTTGCCAGCCCTTTCGTTGAGGTGGTTAAACAAAAGAATAAATAAATAATACTCCTCTGCTTGAAACAGAAACACCTGAAGGGATACCGAGGAATGCTATCCATATGCCCAAGGACATCAATTTTAATTGTTTGTCTGTAATGGGACATTATTATGCAACATATTTGCCCTGCTTAATATCATCATTCTAAATAGAATGGAAACACTCATACTTGGTGTGCAAAAGTATAGATGTATACGCACATGTAAGTCATAAAGTTAACATTCCTATCAGAAAAGTTATGCTCCCACCTCATTTACTTTTGTTCTTTGTAGGATAACTTTTGATGCTTATAATTTTCATTAGATGTGATGCTTGTTGTTCTAACTACAGTCATTAAGCCCCATCAGCAGTGTTCTGGGGGAAAAGATCAACAGTCAGGCTCTGAATGGGAGACTGAAAGGTTTTCCACTAGAAACACTAATCAAAAAAATTGGAAACCTAATTGGTGACATTTAGCCCTCCAATGTAGTGTAAAGACCCCTTTGCCTTCCCACACGGTGGGGGGTAGTGAGAATATTAGATATGCCAACATGCACAATGTAAGAACAATAAGCCTTAATCTGTGGTTGAACTCAAATTGGGCACTTCTGCTCAGGATTGTCCTAGGAAGATTAGGTAATTCTTCCTTTTTTAGGAATATATTGTTATATGATTTATAATAGAGGACTAGAATATTTCACCTCCACCCAACAGTCTTCTAAATTAGACTGTCTTGGCTGACTTTTGGGGTGGGTGGGTGGGGGAGATTCTTGTTGTTCTAATTGATGTTGTTCTAATTGAGGCCGTATTACTTGCCCCGCTCTTCCAATTAGCTGGTCACCCTGGGGATGTCACCCTTTCCTGTATATAACATAAAGCATTGCCTGCTTGCTCCAGTCATCTGGGTTGTTCTAATTATGTTTCTTATCCTTCAGCCATATCTGTCACCTTGCTTAGCCGTGCTTACCATTGCAGGGAGCAAATGATGTAAGAAATTTGAACTGGACAATAATGACCCGTAGAGCAAAAACACAGGCTAGGATTCTCTTCAGAGCCCATAGCTTTGTGGTTTTCTAGTATCTCGTTTAAAACTCGGTATGAGGATGATGTATTCATTCTTACTGGATGGCATAGGAAATGTGGACTTTAATGTAGGCAAGCATTCTTTGTTTTTTCTAAAAAAAAAGCATTTGAAATGTGAAATTCCTGAAGGATACTGAGAATTTATTGGATCAGTAGGACAATGAACAATGGACGCAAGTGAAATGCAGAAGCTACCGTGTTTCCCCGAAAATAACCCAGTGTCTTATATTAATTTTTGCTCCCAAAGATGCACTAGGCTTTATTTTCAGGGGATATCTTATTTTTCCATGAAGAAAAATAAGGTACACATTTATTGTTATCTTATTATCGGGGAGGCCTTCTTTTCGGGGGGGATGCCTTATATTTCAGTGAGGGGCAAAACTGTAAGTAGGTCTTATTTTCAGGGGATGTCTTATTTTGGGGGGAAACAGGGTACTAGTAAATTTCAAAAATAAAAATAGATAGTAGTCCTCTGCCGACTTCCCCAAGCTGAGTGTTCAGGAGGTGACAGAACGGTCAGGACTCGCCCTCCACTGCCTTCACTTGAATATAAGCCGAGAGCGGGGTTTTTTCCAGCCAAAATAAGGGCTGAAAAACTCGGCTGATATTCGAGCATATACGGATTAGCCACAGATAATTTCCATTGCTGCAAAATTCCAGCAGATCTCATCCTCACGGCTAGAGGATGCAGCATATAACTTGATGTGAGGAAAAAATGCTACGTCCGCATGATTTTTAAATAAAATATGAGATTATTCCTTTACATAGAATAGGTGTGTAGGTTTAAACTGAATGAAAATTATTATGTCTCTTGCTCTTAACCGTTGAGAGATCAAGTTGTAATTCTCCCACCCACCCCGTCCCCCCAAATGGTTTCTTCACTGATTTTAGTGTTGGTTGAAACATGAAGGTTTTATTTCTGTGCAGCTGTAGCAGCGAATACATTTATCACAGGAAAGGCCAATTTAGTCCGTGGAGTGGAACAGTGATAGTAATCGCCATAAACAATTGATGAGTCTCAGAGGGTGGAAAATCATGATATAAGCTAAAAGTTATCATAAGTCTAATAGCAACACTTTGTTAGAACATACCTACGTACACAGCCAACAAAAACTGCTTACTGAGGGACTTAGCATTACACTTTTCCTTTAAACGGTCCAGGGAATTGTGGTTTGGTGAGATAGCGGACTGTTCTTTATTAAGGACCCTTGGTCACTTCATATGTGTATCCTTCCCAGGGTTCTTTGAGAGGTTAATTGCAGGGAAAACCTGCCTTCATTTCTTCTCCAGATGACAGGAATGCACCCCATGGCTTGTGACAGGTTTATTCTTCTCTTAGGTTTTAACCTGTTCAACAAACAGCCATACCTATCAATTGATTGAAATAGCATTCTCCTTTGTCTATGACATAACCCCGTGTATAAGACAGCCCACATTTTCCAACCCAGAATTACAGTTTTGCAACTGTTTGGTTATCTCCTCGGCTTACTTCCATGTGTAAGATGATCCTCAATTTTTAGTCATGACAATTTAATACGACTATTTGATTTCCCCCCTTCATTTTTATTATTATTGTAAACCACCCGGAGTTCTGGTTAGAAGACAGGTGGTATATAACTAACTAACTAACTAACTAACTAACTAACTAACTAACACACACACACACACACACACACACACACACACACACACACACATGCACGCACGCACACATACATACATACATACATACATACATACATACATACATACATACATACATACATACATACATACATACATACATACATAGTCTTATACATGGAAAAATACTGTAAGTGCCTTTTTGTGTAGCAATGGGATCTGATGCATTCTTGTGGTGTGCCCCATTCTAATGTGACACACCACAAGCTATAACCCTCTCAGAGTACCACCTCAAATGCCATCTACTGTATTTATGTCCTTGTGTACTTGGCTGAAAGCCTGAACGACTGCCAACTTGTTTGGAAGTATGTCGTAAGACAAAATAGGAGAAGTCATGGCATGAGTTGGGATGCCCTCCAAGTACAGCACTCACCTTCTAGAATTTTTTGTAAAAACCCTATGCTGTAAAATCATAATGCATTGGATTAAAACCTGTGATCTTTTAGAACCAATTATCCACCCATGGGGAGAGAATTGTAAATAAAACTGTCTGCTTGAACCCTCTTAATTTAATGATTGAATGCATTGTCTGTAGAGCTGTCTTTTTACACTTGGTGTCATCGGAGGGTCAAAATAGATACAGTTAACATGTCATTACAAGCTGAACTCCTTTAAAAGATTTTAAAAATCCATTATTCCTAGTCTCGGGTTTCCACAGCTCCAGAAGTAGCAAATCCTCTTATTTCTGTATTGTGGTTGGGAAGTAAAGACAAGAATTGCAGCTTTGGAGGAATTTGTGTTAGAAAAAGGCCTAACTGTGAAGCTGGCATCCCATTTAGTTCTGTACTAAGATAAAGATTTATATTTCATATAAAAGCACAGTCTCTCTCTCTCTCTCTCTCTCTCTCTCTCTCTCTCTCTCTCTCTCTCTCTCTCTCCTCTGTGAGTGTGTGTATGTGTGTTTTGCCAGGTATTTGTGTGTTATGTTACAATGTTTAATACAATGTTTAATACTCTTGGTAGGAATGTTATAGTATCATTTTCTTTGCATTGACTTGACCATACTTATACTAGGTATTTATTAGGTATGAAATTTATTTCCATCCTGTCTTTTAGTACAGGTGATCCTTCAGTTTCCTTTAAAGCAAAGTGTTCTGCTTATATACCGCCCCATACCACTTCTAGTAGTCTCTGGGCAGTTTACAGTTTTTAATTACAGTAAAAACTATATACAAAACATTTTTAAATAATCAATGATATAGCCATTCTGTGCTAGCAGTTGTTTTAGGAAAAGCTTGACTAGTTTGATCAAGTGTCACTTCTCTATTGAAACCATAAATTTCCTTCTTTGGTTTCCTTTTGGTATGCCTAATTGTTCTTCAAGTTACTGCTTATTAGGGACATCTGCTGGCAGAGTAGCAGAACACATTGTCAAGTGTAAAAAATTTAAACCCTATCAGTGTTTTCCAATGGTTGTGCTGCAGACCTTTCTCCTGTAAAGCCTCCTGAAACTGCTTTTCTATCCTTTGGAGGGAGTTCTGTCTAGCTCAATTTGTGTTGTTCATGTTCCCATAAAATTGTAATGACAAAACCTGAACAAAATAACATCATTTACTGACATGTTGGCTCTGATCCTTAACTAACTATCTGGAGCCCTGTGTTATTGTTCTGGTTTTTTTTTAAAGTAAAATAGTCTGATGCAAGACTGCTTCTGTGAGTTTGCATACAACTGGAATCAGAATCAGAATCAGAATCAGAATCCTTTTATTGGCCAAGTGTGGTTGGACACACCTGGAATTTGTTTTGGTAAAAAATGCTCTCCATATGCAAGAAGGAAATACCTGTATAAGAATCATTATATTCAACAATTAAAAACAACTTCCAAATTAACAACTTCCCAATTGTTTGGTTTGTATTTCAGATGCAAGGATGGCTTGAAAGGGTTTACATTCTCAGCGCTGAAGTAAGTAAACCGACAGTATAATTCATTGTTAACCCTTGGGGAAATAGGTCAGACTGAGTGAAATATTGTATAACCTTCAGGGGAAGAAATTGAGATCAAGACCCAGTGCCTCTTGTTGGACAGATCCCACCTGTTCTGCCAGAACCACCAACTCTACCTTCCTTCTGCTGCTTCCATGCATTCTATCCCCCATCTCCACACGATGGAGAAATCCCCCTGGAGATTTTTTGGCCTTGCAGGAGCCTACGGAAAGAAGAAGATGACAAAAAGGGTTGCAAGATCCAGTGTCACTGGATATCAGAGTACAGTGGTACCTTGTATAAAGGAATTAATTCGTTCCAATTGAAATTATGTTAAGCAAATTTTCCTTTATACATATGAATGCATTGAACATGGAGTAATCCCATTTTATGTTGTATGGATTCGCCCCATAGGAGTTTCTGTTAAGCAAATTTCCCCTATCTCTGGAATTTTTTATGTTTTACAGATTTTACATTATACAAACTGTTAGTTATGCAAGGGTCCACTGTATGTAGTTGCATCACACCCCATCTGCAGTACTATGTTCGGCTCTGCGCACCTCAATTTAAAAATGATGTTGACAACCTTGAACAGGTCCAGAGGAGGCCAAACAAGATGGTTGAGGGTCTGGAAGAAATAGCTTACGAGGAGCGGCTTAGGGAGCTGGGAATGTTTAGCCTTTGAAAAAGAAGGCTGAGGGGGGATGTGATAGCTATGTTTAAACATTTGAAAGGATGTCATATTGAAGAGGGGACTGCTTTGTTTTCCATGGCTTTAGAAGACTAAGACTTGGGGCAGTGGTTTCAAGCTACAGGAAAAGAGATTCAATTTAAACATTAGGAAGAACTTCCTGATGGTTAGAGCTGTCTGGCAGTGAAATAAGCTGCCATGGAGGGTGGTGGAGTCTCCTTCTTTGGAGGTTTTTAAGCAGAGACTGAATGGGGTTCCTGCATGGCAGGGGGTGGGACTGGATGGCCCTTGAGGTATCTTCCAACTCTATGATTCTATGAATACCATTTAACTGTTAAGCAGGAACAAAGTATTTAAGTCATATACCACAGCTGGGATGCCCAGCCTTTTGCTAACTTTCAAAACTTTCCTTTCTGATGTGAAGTCTCATTTTCCCTGACATTTGTAAGGCAAAGTGCATGACTCCAGAATTACATTATGTGTTCCGGAAGCTTATCTTGTTCTTTGTTACCATATTACCAGGTGAAAAGTTTGCTAATAATAATTAAGTGCACTTAAGTCATTTCCAAATTATGTCGATCCTTTTCGCAACTTCCAAGGTAGAAAATATTTCATTTATTTTATTTGGAATATTTCTACCCCACCTTTCTCCTTGGAAAAGGAGCAAAGGTGGCTTAAGTGGTTTCCCATTTCCTTCTTCTAGAGGTGCCCTGGGACTAGGCAGTTTGCCCCAAAGCATCACAGGCTGGTTCTTCTCCCAGGAGGTACAATGAGGAGCCAAACTCCTAGCTTCGGGCTTCATAGCTGGATAACTAACTCATTGCCATGCTATGCAGTTTACAATAATGTGTGTTTCTCATGGGGAAATATAAAATACAGATTTAAAAAAAAACCCAAAGGGACCTGAATTTGTTGCTGTGCATAGAGTTTTACTTTCCAAATCTTTCTTTTTGGTTATTAATGTGTGTGTGTTGCATCATTACAGTCATGACCGACTCTTTGTGACCCCATATCCATGGAGTTTTCTTGGCAGGAATGCTGGAGTGGTCTGCCAGTTCCTACTCCAGGCGCCTGCAGCACCTGGTATTCCCTGGTGGTCTTCCATCCAAGTACTAACCAGGGCTGACCCTGCTTAGCTTCCGAAATCAGGCAAGATCAGATATGCTTAGGGCATCTAGGCAGATTGTTTAGTAATACACTACAGTAATATTGTATATCCCTCCCTCCCTCTCCCTCTCTCTCTGCATATGTCTGTAATTCACACTTCGTGTATGTATATAATTTATAGGTGTATTATTCACACTATGTACACACACTTCATGCTATGTAGCATATCAGGCAGCAAGGATGCTCCAGTTTATTTGGTCTTGTGTGAGTGCTTTTGTGTCCTCTCATATAACATGTAGTGCAAGAATGCAAAATAATTTTGAATGCCTCAACTGGGAAATGGTGTTTTATTTTAGACACATTAAATCCTCTGACTTGAGATACAGTATTCCACTTTCTAGAATCACCAGAAGCAATTGAAGCATGTTGACTGGAAGGGTGTTTTCCTTCCCCCATTACAGATTCATAGTAGGCAAAGAAGAAATCCCCACACATTCATTTGCACCAGAAGCAGCATTTCTGAGAAAAGAGAGAAAAAGAAGACATTGCGAAGAAATAACTCAGCGAATGAATATCGTTGCAGCTACAAAGAAATTTGTGGAGAAAGTGTGAGTGCAACATTTATTTGATCCTGCTACATCCACTTTTATGGTGTTTTTGCTTGGCTTTAGATATTTTTGTAAAATTTAACTAGCAAATTTCTCTGGTTACAGATACTGTATAGAAAAGCAGAACCATCAGAATCACAGTTTGCAACCACAGCTGTAAATAAATACAACACTTACCATTTACATCAATCCAGTTATTCATGCACTAGCAGTAGGATTTGAGAGTCATTGCCTTTTAGTGTAAGGTTTTTATTGATGATTTATTGATATTTTACTCTTAACTATTCTAAATTGTTTTATTCTTTGGATTGTAAGCCGCCCAGAGACCTTTGGGTAGTGGGCGGCATATAAGTTAAATAAATAAATAAATAATAAATAAATAAATAAATAAATAAATAGTAGCAGGAAGAAACTGCAAATTCAAATGAGCCCATTTGATCATTTTGCTTGGAGCAATTAATTGCTCTCACTTTTGCAATTGTTTTGTACTGTATTGTTTTAAAATAATTGCTAGTACTTTGGGTGTTGAAACAGTAGTCTATAATTAATTTAAAACATGAAAATAAGCATACCTGCTGGTTATCTTTAGGCAAACAGACCTTTCTTCCCCATGAAAAAAATACTTATTTAAAATCTTTCTTTTGTACTACATAGCTCAAAACAACAAACAGTACAACATTAAAAAAAAACAATGTAAACCTAGGAATGGGTTGGTTAAAAACACAACACAAAATCTTTCCATAAATGAAATCACGTTAACAGTTCAAATCCATTTCAGTAAGTTAGTAAATGTAGACTCTCCATGAAAGGAGATCAGGGTGGAATTACTGTATGTACACCAATATAAGCCTAGTTTTTCAGGCCTAATTTTGGGCTGAAAAAAGGGGCCCTCGACTGATATGCAGGTCAATACTTTTAGCCACTGAGGCAAGTGCTTGGGTTGGTGGCTAAAAGTCATTTTAAACATTGTGTGCCGCTTCTCATGCCCCCCTCTGCATCACAGGGGAGCGGCGCGCGATGTTTAAAATGACTTTTAGCCACTGACCCAAGCACTTGCATCAGTGGGTAAAAGTCATTTTAAACATTACACACCGCTCCCCCAGCTCACAAAGGAGGAGCTGCAAGGCCCTGCTGCATTTCCCACCCTAGACTTTGGGGGGTTAAATTAGGCGCCTCGACTTATACTCAGGTCGACTTATACTCAAGTATGTACGGTACTTGGGCCTAGTTTGGGAACAGGCAGCAAGTATGCCTTCTCATTTTCTGTCTAAATGTACCTCTGATGGCAGTAGGGCTAGATGAGAAATGTATCCAGTTCAGTTTTCAGTTTAAACTTACCAAAGGTATATTTCAGTTTTGCATTTTGGTGTCCAAGTCTGCATTTTCCGAACTTAAAACTTATTTTCACAGCACATTTAAGTCTGGGAATCTGTATTTTTCTGAAATCAGTGATGTATTTCATCTTCCTCCTCCATGCTTATAAAATGTATAAATCTAAAAAAACTAAAAAGTTATTATTGTTGGAAGATGGCACAGAAATATCTTATTCCATGAAAAAAAAAGATTTGCAACAATCCATACTTTGGAAGTGTATATGAAAATGCATACACTATATCATCTAAAATATATTTTGAAAAATTCTGCACAAAGATCCACATGGATTTTCTTTTTGGACAAAAACTCATAATCTGATGCAGAAATAAGACAGAACAGATTTACCAAAGTTAGAATAAGGATTGTTTTGAGAGAGAGTACTTTTTAACTGTTGGTGGAAATGAGTCCAGGGGATTTCCCAAGGATCTTAAGATACAGACATGTTTATATCAGATGAAGTATTTTTTCAAATAGTAAGATTCCATATCATATAGAACAGGCATGTCCAAACTTCAGCCCTCCTGATATTTTGGACCAAAACTCCCAGAATTTATGGTCCAAAACATCTGGAGGGCTGAAGTTTGGACATGCCTGATATAGAACATTGTGGCACAGTGGTTAAATGCTTCTACTGCGGCTAAAACTGTGCTCATGACCTGAGGTTCAATCCCAGGTAGCTGACTCATGGTTGACTCAGCCTTCTATCCTTCCGAGGTCGGTAAAATGAGTACCCAGCTTGCTGGGGGGGGGGATGTGTAGCCTGCATACTGCAATTTAAAAAAAAAACTGTAAACCGTCCAGAAACTACTTGAAGTGGTATGGGGCGGTATATAAGCAGAACACTTTGCTTTGCTATATAGGTCACAGCAATACACTTTAAATGTTGCCCATATGTAAATCAGTAGCCAATTAAGCTGTTCCACCAAGGGAGTAGTAGCATCATCCCTATAACTTGCCTTGGTTTTTGTTTCTTGGTTTTTATTATATGCTGTGTAGTTGATATTCAGTATTTGATTTCTTATTTGTTTATATTTTCTGTATTTCCTAGAGAACTTCTATTAGTAGGTTATCTACAAGTATGGTAAATTAATATAGTACATAAATAAATTACCCGGTTGCAACATTTTGGGCAAGCTGAAATTCCTAGATACTTTTCAAAAGGGGCCCTCAAACAGAGTGTAAATGTTAGTCCAAAAGGAGGCGTTTGAAATATTTATCACAATGTCCAAATATCGTACGTCAAGGGAAAGCTGTGGTTGTCACATTAGCCTTACCGGCTGCCAAAAGTTGAGCATCCTGGTTCAACTGTGAACCTGAGTGTAACCCCATCTAAGTCTAGTTGAATCCCCATTCCCTGTTCTCCCTTTCAGATGGTGAGGAGCACATCTGTTTGTCTGGTTAAGCTTCAGACTGTCTAAAATTTACCAGGATCAGACTCTGGTTTACAACTCAACAGCTTCCTTGGATTTAGAAGGAAAAAAAGAACTAAAGCTGTGAGTCATCAGGCAGAGTAGTCGGGGGGAAATAGTGACAAGGAGAGGAGTCAAACCTATCATCAGGTGGGGAGATTCATGGTCAAGTGAAAATAATGAGTCTGGATGCAGAATAGTCCTGTAATGTAGCAGCAAGTTGTTTCTGATGAAAGTTGCACGAGAGTCCCAGTTTGGCCTCTTGCGCCTCTCACCTCTGCCGAGTTAGAAATTCTCAGTACGTCTAATGCAGTGGTTCTCCTGTGGGTCCCCTGATATTCCTGAACTGCAATTCCCAGAAACCCCTTCCAGCACAGCGAGTGGTGGAGGCTTCTGGGAGTTGCAGTCCAGGAACATCTGGGGACCCACAGGTTGAGAACCACTGGTCTAATGGAATAGAATGCCTCTAAAATGGAGCACAGAACATGGCAGCCATCTAAAGCTACCTGCATGCAACATAGTAAGACATCTGGGCTTCACTGCCACCATCTTTCTTTCCAAACTTGCCTCTTTTGTATGTGGTCATAAGCAATACCAGGGTACCACGTGTGCTAAATCTGAAGCCAGTCCTCCTGGGACCCTCGTCAGATCCTCCCCACCAGACTTGCTCTCTTCACTATGATACCATCATTTGGTATTTTTCCAGCTTCCAGGTGGTTTTCCTCTTCCATTTCCAAGAATCTTGGTTATGAAGAGCTCTTATTGCTATGACGGATTTGGTCCAGGATGAGAAGGTTGCACTTTAATTCAACAGAGATTCACATGAAAGCAGAGCTCAGTCTGAGTAGTGCACAGTCAGTAGCTCTACTTACAAAACCCATTCCCTACAGGGCTTTCCTGAAAAGGCTTGAGTGACCAACAAATAAGAGAATGAACTTCCTTTGGTATTTCTAACGTCCCACTTGTCTATGCCTGAAAAACCATTGAATTCTTAATCCTAATCCTCTATCAAGTTTCCCTTCCATATGTTTCCTTTCAGATATAATGAAGTCTAAATGTCTGTAACCTGATCACATCCTCATTACACTTTTTTTTGCTACACAAACTGACCTCATGAATGATTTATGACTGATATGCTTTTGCAGTGCATAATTTAAAGGTTTCAAAAAAATATTTGGCACAATATGGAGACTGAGTAATGTTATTTTGTACTCGGACCACAAATATTTGACTACAAGAAAAATCTAATTTCTAGAACCAGGATCAAATTGATTTACTTCTAATTCCACTTGATATGTCTAACAACTGGACAGCCTTCCCAAAAGTATTTATCTTTTTTTCCAACTTCTCTGTCTGCCAGGAGGCTGTTGGAAGTCCACATGATGGCTGAATTTGCAAAGTTCTAATGCTAATAGAAAGTGAAGTCTTAAGAATTGCAAAGGATTCAGATTTTTGGCTGGCTTTACAAACTTTCTCCTAAACCTTGTAGGAGGAACAGAGATTAGGAAAGTCCCTTTTGGGACTACAGCTCCCACAATTCCCCAGCAGGCACGGTCATCAAAAAGTAACTTTTCTATGCTTTGTGGGGCTTAGGGAAACAGGGGTGCTGACATCCTACATTCTTGACCCTGGTGGGGCAAGAATGAAACAGGAAATCTCCCAGGCTGTCCTCTAGACAAGGTGTTACTGAAGCACACCTTAAAGTATTTTGTGACACACACACACACACCCAGGGCATTTCTGCAGCCCCCATGGTACCCTCCCAATCCACGTGAATGGAATAGTTTCTTCAAAGATGGTCAGTAGCTTGAGAAAAGTCTTAGCACATTCTAGGAAAATAGAACATTTGTACTGTTAGGACTCACAAAACCAGCTACAGTTGTTCCAGCTGATACAATTCTTTTCGTTTTCTTTTTCCAGATGCAAACATGGGCCAAGGCACAGATGTTGTAAACACTATGAAGATAACTGTATCTCCTATTGTGTTAAAGTAAGTGGACCCCCCCCCCAAAAAAAAACCCACAGTCATCACTGATAGAGACCTACTGAATTAGAGTATAATGTCGACCGAAAATGTGGGTGGAAGTCACAAGGAGGTAGCACGCATTTTCCTGTTTGGGATCCTTGCATTAGCACCTTGGGCAGTTTGCATGTTAACACGTAAACCCCACATAACAAAATGCATTTGGAAATGTGGCGATAAACAAGTATAGGTCTAAAATTCATAGACGAAGAAGGGGAAACATTAATGTTAACAGCATCTGGGTGTATCATTTGTTGAAGGCAGCTGTGAGTAATTCTGTTTCCACCAATATCCTGAACATCTCAGTTGGTAACTTATTCTAGAGACTAGGTCTGTAAAGAGTCTCAGTCATCCAGATGAGGTTATCTGGAAGGCAAGTCATGGCCACCGGATTTCTTTTCTTGTGAGATCGAAACATTTCACTACTCATCCAAGTAGCTTCGTCAATCTAAGGCAGTGGTTCTCAACCTTCCTAATGTCGCAACCCTTCAATACAGTTCCTCATGTTGTGGTGACCCCTTGCCCTGCTTGGAAGATGCCACAAGCCCCCTTTGGCAGGCCACTGCTGCAGGTGCCATTGAGAACTTCCCTCTACTCTGTAGGCAGCCTCAGCCAATCACAGCTTCCAATGTCTTTGACTGGCATCTCCAACCTATCAAGCTGTAACTCACTTCCCCTTCCTCCCCCTCCCCCTCCAAGCCATTTGTGCCTTTTTCTTCACTGGCTCATGGTGACCCCTGTGAAATGGTCATTCGAACCCCAAAGGGGTCCCGACCCCCACGTTGGGAACCACTCGTCGAAGGAATGATGGTGCAAGGCCGCCTAGTCTGGACACTAGGACCCACCAACAGAAAGGCCCAGCGTGCATGTTTGCTTGTGTCTGAGTATAGTAAGTTCAGCCTCTCTGGCTTTCCTCACCTCTTGGGAAGGGGAGCAGGGCTTGTAGTGTGGCAGATCCCTCTTTTCTGTGTATAAATATACTGCTCGTTGTTCATGCCATGCTGGGATGGGGACGTGCAAAGTGAAGTCACCAAGGCTATTTCTCTAGTCCTGCAGCACCTCTCCCCTAAGAAAAATGAGAAGTTTAGCTCCTGGAAACCCTCCAGGAGTTATATTCATTCACCTTTTAAGTTGGTGCTTCACCTGCCATTCACTGAGAGCCCAATGAACTCTTAATCAACCCCAAATAGCCCTTTTTCAAAACTGAAGGTGGACTGCTAGTCCCCTCTGTTTTCGTCTTTTAGTAGAGGAAGGTGGGTTTTCGTTTTCATTTTGTTGCATTTGGGGGAACCTGTGTGGCCCATGGAGGCTCTTAACAGGCACAAAATCAGGCCCAAACACAGTGTTACTAACTCCTCAACCTGGGAGATATCTCGTTGTATTGGCTGAAAGGGAACAGTCAGGGTTTTCTGTATATCTGATGCATTTTGGGGGTATAATTATAGATATGGTGTATTGCAACTTAACTGCTTGCTTTTTTAAAAAAAAACCTACTGTCATAAGTTTAGGACAAGCACCAGAGTTTGCAGGCTGGGGTGTTTTTTAATTCTATTTCACCAGTTTAACAGTGGTGCCATTGCAAACCTATTCCCCTGCCCTGCCCACGGTTCCTTTAAATTCCTGCCAAAGTAGAAGGGAAAACTGGAAGTTGAGTCATGGCAACTGGACTTCTTTTTCTTGAGAGATAGAAACATTGTTCGTTATGGCCTTGATGGTGAAGGCTTTTTTATTTGTCTGGGTACTTTTGAAAGCACACCCTGATAAGTAGCATTTACACTGTGCCTGAGGCCACCACCTTTGTTGAGGGAGGGGGTTTCAATGCTCACATGAATGGCTTCCCTGACTCCTCTCTCAAACCACCTATCTTCTTTGTCTAATATGTGTACCTCCTCATCTTTGAAAGAGTGCCCTTTGTCCTTCAAATGGAGGTGTACTGCTGATTCTGGTCCTGAGCTGTTACCCCTCCTATGTTGGGTCATCCTTCTGTTTAATGGCTGTTTAGTTTCTCCAATGTAGAGGGAAAACATTTCAGGGGAAATGGTCAGTCCGTGGCAGAAAATATAGTTTGTTAGGGGACAACGATAATTAAATAAAACCCTGTGCTTTGGAAAGTTACTTTCTCAACTGTCCCAGAATCTTTGGATTCTGGATTTGGATTTGTAATCCAAATATGTAACTTTTTCAAGCTTAGGTAGATGCTTCATGTGGAGAGAAGCTACAACTCAGAATTGTAGGTACTGTGGATAAAATGGGACCTCTTTCCTGCCCTCTCGGTGTCTGCTTGGATGCATTTAACATGATCCAGCAAAGTAATTCTTGCCTTCTTGTTTAAAAGAAGCACACAGAAGAAATGTGCAAAGAACATCAGGCGCGAATGCACGAGGGTAGCACCTCCCCATGCCAGAGGGCTTATACGTTATCCCCTTCCTGTCAACCTTCATTCACGATGATCCTCCCAGCATGCCTGTTTCAGCCAGTTTCTCTTGATGTGGGGACCGCCATTCCCCTGGCGTGTTTGAAGAAGCGTTCCTTCAGTGTCGATGGCCGTCAGGTCTTGAAGAGAGTGAAAAGTGAGGCTCTGAGAGTCTTGAATAATTGAATTACCCACAGCACGGTGTAACAGATCCCACTTGCAGCCGTTCCTCCAACTCAAGTGCTGGGAATGCGCTGTGCTCGGCAGCGCCCATACAGCTGTGCCTCTTTGGCACATTGGGGTAGATTTTTTTGGACTCGGGTTGTGAGTGTATTTTAAGGGTAATGGGAGAAAGTCCACAGTTGTTGCCCCAAGGGAGGGGCCCGCCACCTCCACTGATATAGATGTTCCTCCTTCCTCCCCCACCCCCACCCTCCACAAGAATATGATTGGCGTGTGTTTTCTTTCCTTTGGAAGAGAAAACTCGTTGGGGAGATTGTTTTGGCTGGAATTAGATCGGCCACAGGTGGGAGCACCTGCTTACAATCCTTGGCCGGGACTCCAGAAAAGTTTGGTTTTGCATTTGGAAAGTTAATGTGTATTGGGCAAGACAGCCTTGAAAGGATATGTCTGCTGTTGAATTGGCCATGACATGTTTTTTCCCCCACTCAGATTTTCACAGTTAATTGTTTAGGCTGTTGAGTGGCAAGCATTGGGGAGTGGGGGGGGGAAGCACCCTGTACAAAACAAGGTACAAAACAAGGTACAGCTCAGTTGTCTGCACATGTTGATACAGCTTGAGTGTTAGGGCCGAGCTGGTCTGTCTTACTTTCTCCGACAGCCATAGCAACTGGGAAGCAGGAAGATCCGGGAGAGCTGTTTTAAGCATAGACACAAGCCTCCTGGAGACATAAGGATAGGGTTCAGTTCATTAGTGAACATACAACGAGACAAGCAGGAAAAGATACACGTATGGTGCTTAATGGAAAGGTACTTAATGGAAAGGCCCTCATAGCCTGACTTCTCAGAGAGGCAGCTTCCAGAAAATGGAGGAGCTATATTTTGAGGGTGGAGGAGCAGAGAGGCAGGAAAGGCTCCTTTCCAAACAGAAGGGCAGGAACCCCAATCCTGGGCCAGGGTTCGTTCCCTCCATGATATACAAAACTATTCTTTCCATGTATAAGAGTATATTTTTGTCAAAAATTGATAGACTAAACATTGAGGATTGTCTTATATAGTGACCCCCACACACACCTATCACGGGCGTTAGGGATCCTACCCAACCTGTGATAATTGAAAATCCGCAATATGCGGATGCAGGTCGGGTTGGGCCTGGGGGGGCCTAGCTGAGACTTTTGTACTTATCCCCAGCCTGACGCTGCCCTGAACAGGCCTGTGAGGGCCTTCCCGGGCGGGCCTGTTGGAGGCCCCAAAAGGGCTTCCGCGCAAACTGGAAGTGACCTCCGGATTGCCAGCAAGCATTTCTGAGATCTCTGACAGGCCTAGAAAGGCCCTTGGAGGCCTCAGAAATGTTTTTCATAGATTCAGAGCTCACTTCCGGTTTAATGGAATTCACTTCCAGTTTGCTCGGAAGCCCTTTTGGGGCCTCCAACAGGCCCGGGAAGGCCTTCACAGGCCCGTTCAGGGCAGCGCCAGTCCTTGGGTAAGTAGAGGAGGCCTGAAACAGGCCTTTCCCCCTTACCCCAGGGGGGCTTTTTCATATACTGCAGACCCATGATATACCGGGACTGCATTATATGAGCCGCAAAAGGGCGGGGGGTTACTGTACATGGAAGGAAGCAGAGGAGAAAACAACCACACAGTTGCAAAACTAATTCTGAGTTGGAAAAGTGGGGGTCGCCTTATACATTGGGGCATCTTATAGATGGAAAAATAGGGGCAAATGCTGTAAAATACTGTACTTTCCCTGAGTGGATTTTGCAGTGCCCCATGGAGCCACAGTGGACAATTTGAGGCACCCTGATTTAGCTTGTGATTGGTTAATTGGATATTAGACAAAGCAGAGATACTAGTGCTGGGCTGTAGTCAAATGTATGCATCTTCTAGCATTTTTCATATTGATATTTTTGGTGTATAAATCCATTTGTTTCTAGGCTAGCCAGTTTCTGTCACATGGCTATAAATCTTGGCCTTAGTAATGACTAGGTTACTTGGTGTGGTATTCTTAGTAGCCACATTCTACTAGTTGACTGTGAAGCACACATGTATGCCTACACTGGAAAGTATAGGCTATTGATCCAGCCCAGTATTAAAGAACTTCATTTTTTTAAAAATGGCCTTCCTCTTTTTGAGTGGTCAGAGTTCTAAATATGTGCATTAACTCAATAATATGTTGCAGACTTTCTGTGTAGTCTTTTGTTTAAGCCTTGTATAAGATTGAAAGTCTTTTCCTTCAATAACCTTTACTGGTTTACATTTCACTGCATATGCATATCCCATCATAGCTATCAATTCACATTGGCTTGTCTGTTCACACCCCAAATTCTCATGTGCTGTTCTGGTAAAATGATAGTCACACAGCTGTCAACACTACAATCACAATGAGTTTTTAAAAATTATGTATTCGAAATAGAAGGGCACCTCCCTTACAGGTTCCAACAAAAGAACAATCGGAATGGATTAGGATAAATCCATATTTTCTCTCTGTACTTCCACATGAGCCAAACAGATACCCATCAAAACCTACACACTGATCAAGAAGGGGGATAAGCATCTTCCTTCTTCATTTTCAGGGGACTGGTATTTAAAGACATTACCCATGATTCTGAAAAATGATGCAGAGCTCTCATAACTGGTAGCCTGAGAGGCTTTATCCACTGCCTGTTTATGGAACAACCCTTCAGGGAAATTTGGTAGCCACAGGACTAACAGACCAACTTTCAAAAGAAGTCTCCTATTCCGCACATGATGTGATCAGAGACTGACCCTTTTCTTTAGATACTAGCTAATAATTTGAAGGATGGTTTGCTGACACGGGATTAAAACTTCCAGATCAATCGGAAACTCGATAGTTCTTTTCTGTTTGTGAATATAGCAAAGAATACATGATATTTCTGTCTGTTTATCCCTCTTGGAGGCTCTTAATCCTGCCAGGTGGTCAACTTTGGTTAGAGTAGGATCACTTACTCTTTTCCATTCATCTTTAGAGAAGAAATACCCTCAAATCTAGCCCCTCACGATACTTGAGTTTTTCCCTTGGCATTGATGGTAGTATGGTTAGTATTTGGAAATACAGTGATACCTCATAAGACGAATGACCAATAAGATGAAAAACTTGTAAGATGAATGAACTTCATGGGAATAGGCATGTTTTGTAAGACAATTTTTCCCTATAGGTTAAATTTGTCTTACGAGGTACCATTGCAGATTGGGTGTTGCAGACCAAGTAGTGTGCAACACCCAATCCATCGCATCAGGGGGGCTTTCTGAGAGAAGCAGCAGCGGCGACAGGGCTGGGCAAGGATCGCTGCATCCCTGCTTCGCCCATCAACTTGGTGGGCAAAGAAGGGACCCAGTGATCCTCGCCTAGCCTGGGCTGTTTGAGAGGGAAGCTTCCCCTCTGCCCCAACCCAGCAAAGAAGAAGAAAAGCTTCCCCCCTTTGCTGGGTTCACCAGTAGTGGAAGGCTGCTCTGCACAATGGACAGACAGCTTGGAAGTGTCAAAATCAGCTGTCTGTCGGCTGCTGGGGGAACAGCCTTCTGCGGTCCGGTGACTAAGGAGGGTTGGGGCAGCCTTCCCATAAGAATGCATTGAAAAGCTATTAATCCATAACCTCAAAACCTCTCCAAATTTCAGGGACTTACCTAGAATTGCTTGGGGAATCTAGCCTGCCATTTTCCTGCCAAAGTATAGCTGTGATCCGTATTTTCGAGTACTTAATATTTTGTTATGTTTATGTACTCAAAAATATGGATCACAGTCATACTTCATCAAGGAAATGGCAGGGTAGCTTCCTCAAGCGATTCTAGGTAAACCCCCCAAATTTCAAGAGGTTGGGGGGGGGGTCAGGGGCTGACCTATTAAGCTCCAAAGTAGGTACCATAATTCATTATGTAACGAAACTATGAAACAGTGTTATGTTTTTCATTTCGTGCCCATCTCTAATGAAGACAACAAATGTTTAATTCATTAAAATATATTTTAATGAAATCTTTCCAAAACCTGGACACAAAGAAGCAGTGCTCTTGCTTTATCTAGATTTTGAAACGAAGTCCTAGACAAGGTACCTCACTCATCTGCTTTATTGCCATGGCCAGTTCCTTTTTTGAAAAACCACTGTAGCTACTTCTTAAAATATTGCAGAAAGTGGGTCAGACAAAAGAAAAATGAACAGTGTTACTGTTGCCAAGCTGGATTTTAACTACGATCCTGTATTGTATTAGTTATGCAGAAGCAAAATTTCATTACATGGACTTTTTTATTCCTGATGTGTCCGGTTTGAGATTTTTCAGAAACCGATATACACATTGATTGTTATCTCTGGATAGCCTCAGGAGAAGAATCCTCTTATCTTTTAAGGGGAAGCCTTCCATGTTTTTGCAATTTTCCTTGTGAAAGGGTTGGGTTTTGCTGTTTTCTTTCTGAAAAGGACAGCTTCCAAACAGCCTTTTGTATTATCATTCTTTCTGTTCCTGCCAAACAGCTTGTCTTCCCACCATCATACCTGCTTTTGTCTGGGCTTTTCATTTGCTATAGTAAGCACAGTGGCATAATTGGCAACAGACCTTTTTGCCTTGCTTGGAATGGGAATAAACCTTATCATCACTCAGTGGTTTAGGTATCTGGCCGCAGAGCCAAAGGTTGGGGGTTTGATTCCCCCCTGTGCCTCCTTGACAGAGACTGGACTCATTGATTCATGGAGCCCCTTTCTATCTCTGTACTTCTAAGATTATTATATTATTCTTATCCCTCTGCATACTGTTTCAACCGATTAGAATTGGAAGACTGGGAAAATAAAGTCTGTATTATTTCATTTGTTCCTAGTGACTACATTTCACAAATAAACTCCTCTAGTTCAGAAAACGTCAGTCTTGGAACAATTCTGGCTTGTAAGCTGTTGCAAAAGCTTTGGCTAGGAAACCTGGATATAAACAAAAGAAGTAAAGCATTAGCCTAACAGAGTGGCCAAATTTCAAGATGGTGAAGTTCAACCTGAGATTTACAACTTGGTCGTTTGGGGCACATTAGTCTCCTTTGACTGTATGGAATGCTGTAGACCAAGGGTGCCCAAACTTTTTGTAAGGAGGGCCAGATTTGGTGGCTGAGAATGTGTCAGGGGCCGGTTGCTCCCCGACCCTGCCACCCCACTGCAAGCCCCATCCACTGACCCATAGGCCCCACCCACTGACCCCTTGCAACCACACCTGCAGGAAGGAAGGCGGGGACCAAGGGAGGGAGGGAGGAAGGTGGAAACCAAGAGAGGAAGGAAGGAAGGTGGGGAACAAGGAAGGGAGGAAAGAAGGAAGGTGGGGACCAAAGGAAGCACAGGGAGCCATGGCCACTGCAGGGGAATGTGTGGGTGAAGGAAGGGGAGGGAGGGATGGGCCAGCCAGCTGTGGGCCATTCAGAATGGCCTGACGGGCCAGATTTGGCCCCCGGGCCGGACTTTGGGCAGGCCTGCTGTAGGCTGTATAGTCTAGTAAACTCAAAGTTACCCAGCACATTTGGAGCAACGGTATGAATTTGTTGAATTTGTATTTGAGGTTAAGGAGGACGTTTCCTTAATATTAGTAATCTTGGGGTTATTTTGCCCTCCCTTTACAATGTGGTATGGCTGTTTGGATAGGCTGTATGCCCTGAACCATCAAGGGTAATTGCTACCTAACAAGGAAGGGTTTAATAGACTGTTTCTATTCCTTGTTTTCACAGTCTTGTGGTCGTGGGTCTGTATTCCCCCATATGGATCAGGTGTTCCATGTGAAAACATGGGAGAGAGTTTTCTTGGCTGTAGTTTTTGAGTTGTTGAATGAGCTTTGGAGGCTGGTCTGACATTGACAATGGTTTTGTTTTAGTATACCAGGACAAACCCTGTTTACCCAGACATTTGGCACCTACTAAGGGCATGCTCCCTAGTGACTCAGTTTCCTGGCATCCATTGGAATTTTGAAAAACTCAAATGTAGTTAGGTAACTGATGTTGCCAGAGGTCAAATTGATATAATTGATGAATTGGTGTTCATTAAGTCATCACTGCTTGTTTTCTTCCTCATGAACCAAATCACATGGCAGATACAAGCACCGGCTTCTTAACTTTGCCACTGATAGTATATACTCGAATATAAGCCTAGTTTTTCAGCCCTAATTTTGGGCTGAAAAAAGGGGTCCTCGGCTTATATTCGGGTCAATACTTTTAGCCACTGAGGCAAGTTTGGATCAGTGGCTAAAAGTCATTTTAAACATTGTGCACCACTTCTCCTGACCCCCCATGTTTAAAATGACTTTTAGCCACCAACTCAAGTACTTGCTCTGGTGGCTAAATGTCATTTTAAACATCACACACACACACAGCTCACAAAGGAGGAGTTGCCAGGCCCTGCTGCATTTCCCAACCTAGGCTTATACTTGAGTCAATAAATTTTCCCAGTTTTTTGGGTTTAAATTAGGGGCCCCGACTTATACTCGGGTCGACTTATACTCAAGTATATACAGTATATCTCTGAACTTAATGTTGGCAGGGATAAATACTGTAATAGGATTCTGGGAATCTGGTCAATATGTTTTAGAACATTTTTAAATTTATTAAATTAGTTTAAAGTGCTTCACTTGTATAAGATTCTTCTTATACACTGGTTATTGATAGTATCCCACCCTGGAAATCAGTGTAGGATAGCTTATGAATAATAGTTAAAGAGAAGTAAATAGTCTGGGGAGCTGAAAGGTGTAACCAGGTTTGCAAACAATGTGGAGACACCAGAACCGAGTGATGATCTCAGAGAGAACAGACGTGTTGATGTTTGCAAATAGATAGACATGATCAAGGCTGCTCAGGCCACACTCCTGGGGGTAGGGGTGGGGAGAAGGGCCTCGCCCTCACAGGCTGCTGCCAATACATTTATATATATTATACATTTCCCAGTTGGGAAAACTGGACTAGACTGTCCTTTAATCCAGTTCAGTAGACTTCTTCCTTTGTTGTTTTAGCTTTCATAGTGTATGGTTCATACCATCTTTCCCGAAACCCTAAAGATGCAGCAGGCCACCAAGGGAAACAAATGGCTTTGTTAATGTTGACTGAACAACTCACAACGGTTCAGCGAGTAGGCCTTCCTTTGGCTTCGTATGCCAGGCACATTGCAAAAGGGTTGTCAAAAGAACTCAGGGATTGAACAATCAAGAGACTGGATCTAGTGTTCATAGTTTCAGAAATAGGGTTCAACAGAGAAATGTAGGGTGGTGCATCTAGTTAAAAAGAATGAATTGCACAGATATAGGATGGGAGACACCTGGTTGGAAAATAGTACCTGTGAAAGGGATCTGGGAGTCTGGGTGGACCACAGTGCGATTCCTGATTGCATCAACAGAAGCATAGTGTCTAGATCAAGGGAAGTGATAGTACCACTCTGTTCTGCTCTGGTCAGGCCCCACCTGGAGTACCGTGTCCAGTTCTGTGTGCCTCAATTTAAAAACGATGTTGACAACCTCGAGTGGGTCCAGAGGAGGGTGACCAGGATGGTTGAGGGTCTGGAAGACATGTCTTACGAGGAGCAGCTTAGGGGGCTGGGAATGTTTAGCCTTTACAAAAAGAAGGCTGAGAGGGGATATGATAACTATGTTTAAATATTTGAAAGGATGTCACATTGAAGAAGGGACTGGTTTGTTTTCCATGACTTCAGAGACTAGGACACGGGGCAATGGTCTCAAACTACAGGAAAAGAGATTCCATTTGAACATTAGGAATAACTTCCTAACCATTAATGCTGTTCAGCAGTGGAAGATGCTGCCACGGAGGGTGGTGGAGTCTCCTTCTTTGGAGGTTTCTAACCAGAGACTGGATGGCCATTTGTCAGGAGCACTGTGATGGGGGTTCCTGCATGGCAGGGGGTTGGACTGGATGGCCCTTGAGGTCTCTTCCAACTCTATGATTCTATGAAAGATCTTTATGCCCTGAATCCCTTTCAGTTAATTTTTCCAGATGTTTGAGGCATAAGATTTACCCTGCCACATTATTTTCTCTCTCTCCATCCTGCAATTGAGCCAAAAGCAGTTGATTCACAGGTGGATTTTAAATGACAAAGTGTAAGATGAGCTGTGCCTTTTTTACAGTAAGCCATTGCTTTTGTAAATGTATCACGTGTTGTACACTGCCCAGAGTTCCCGAGGGAAAGGCGGTCGTTCAACAAGTATAAAATAAATAAAATAAAATATAGAGCACCAACCTTAGGTCAGAGATTCATAGTGGTTTGTATGGGTGGCTCAACAGGTGTGATACGTTCCCTTCCCCCACCTCCCTGGCTGAATCCCCCATTCACCAGCTGGAGTATCCTTCCCCTCCTTGACTGTTTGAACCCGGCAGGAACACAGGCTTCCCTGCCCTACCTCCTTGAGTGGTTACCCACTTCAACAAGGAGGTAGGACAGGCAAGCCTGCACTCCTGCCGAGAACTGGTTGAACAGCCAAAGAAGAGGAGAGAGGAGCGTGCATCAACTGGTGAGTGGGCAGTTGGCCATAAGAACCTAAGAACAGCCTTGCTGGAACAGGCCACTGCCCATCCAGTCCAGAATTCTGTCTCACACAGTGGCTCACCATTCCCAAGCAGAAGTCTTCACCTGCTTATGATTCCCTGCAAATGGCATGGAGAGATATCCTGCCTAACCCTCCAACCCGGAGGTTGTCCTTAGGCATCCTAAGGTTGTCGGTGAAGGAATGAGGTTTTCAGTCACAGAGTGAGCAGCACATGCAATGCCACGCATATGAAGCAGCATGAACCTCTAAACCAGGCATGTCCAAAGTCAGGCCCGGGGGCCAAATGCAGCTTGTTTTCAAATTTCAAGCGGCCCATGACCTCTTCTCCCCACCAGCTCAGCCTATCACACATCCCTGCCAGCTGGCCCCTCTCCATACTAGATGGTGGCATCAACTTGCAGTTTTATGGTTTGCCTGCCATCCCTCCCTCTGTCCTTCCCCCCAATCACCTGCCCAGCCTACCCACCCCAGGCTCCATTGCTGCAGCGTCCTCCCCACCTCCTTGCATGTTATAGAGATTTATCCAAAGTCCAGCACGGGGCCCAAATGCAGCTGAATGGTTGGCCCCCACATATTTTTACCTCGCCAAATCTGGCCCTCCTTGCAAAAAGGTTGGACATCCCTGCTCTAAACCAAAGTTCATGTCCATCTCTAGTTACGAGGATCCAGACTGTTCCCTAAAATACCCACGTATACCCAAGGCAAAGATCCATCTTGAGAACAAAAGAAGAGCCATGGCTGGATTTGACCATGAGCCTGTTTAAACAATAGCTGAAAAGTTGCCTCCTTCTGACCCTCTCTTTCAAATGCTACAATTCAGCACAAGAAGTGATTGTGGGATGTCCACTCTAGTCTTTCTTACTTCATTAGGTATGTGTAAGAAAGGGACCCCCCCCATCCCCAGAATGTTAGGGTTGGTTTAAGGGTATATATTAAAGGAAAACATAAATTCTGGTTTTGATTGAGAATTGGGGGAAAGTGTTTGAGGACTACGTATTCCAGTTGGAAACTTTTCCAAAGTAATATTTCCAAGTACTAGTTTGAATGAGAGCCAGTGTGTTGTAGGAACTAATTTCTTGAACTGGTACCGAGGAAACCTGGCTTCAAATCTCTCTTTGCCCATAATGGCCAGGTGGTGTTGGGTTGGATGCCACTTTTCCATCTCACCTACACCACAGGGTTGTTGTATTGACAAGTGAGGAGAAATGGCAGAGAGGTCACTGTGAATTCCTTAGAGGAAGGATGGATGGAAATATAATTTGTCACACAGAAACCATGGGAATGAAAGTCTGGCCCGGAATATCATTCTTTCCAGAGGAGATCAACAGTTGTGAAGGCTCCAGGAGGTTTCAGTGAACTTTTCCCAGGTTGCTTCAAAGCTATGTTTATTTGTTGAGTCCCTGACTTTGCTTTTGACCTTTTATTTGCTCTGCCTCCCTCTCTCTAAATTTCACATTCTTAATACCTTCTCTAGGGCTTCATTAGGATGTTTAGCGTGGGTTACTTGATCCAGTGTTGCCTTCGAATCCCATCAGCATTCCGGCATCTGTTTACAAAGCCTTCCCGACTACTCTCGCTTTTCTACAACAAAGAAAATTTCCAGCTCGGTGCTTTTCTGGGGTCATTTGTCAGTATATACAAAGTAAGTTTTTAAGCACTGAAAGGTTAAAAAAGTAGGCATTTAATTATTCTACAATTATTTATTATTGCAGCCTGAGCCACAGTACCTCCCCCTTGTAGTTGTTGGACATCTCCTTTTTTGCAAAATGAGCATTAATCAGTTAGTTAGTTTTTAATGAAAGAGAATCAGGAGGAATTCTGCCACTTCAGTCTAGCTCAACAGCATCATTTTTAATGTGTGTTTATAGACATTTGGCTTGTTTGGGCCCAAACCTATATCCTTCATGAAGAATGGTGATGCTGGATGTCATGGACAGCTCATAGATTTATATATATAAATTTTCCTTTATACAAATTTCCCATAGGAATGCATTGAAAACAGAGCAATCCCTAATCACGACCATATTTATGTTGTAAGGATTTGCCCCATAGACAATTCTGTTAAGCAAATCGCCCCTATCTCCATAATTTTTTTGTTGTTGTACAGATTTTATGTTATACAAATCATTTGTTATCTAATTCATGATAACAAATATTGACTCGCAGAAGAATTAAATTCGTTATCCGAGGTACCACTCTATACTAATTCTAAGCCCAATATACTTGACTAGTGTGCAAGTATGCCTGTATATAAGTTGAGATCCAAACCATGCTGGTCTTAACCTGTTACAGAGATTGTTGAGGTAGACTTGAGGTGATAGAAACCTGAACTGGAGAACTTCAGACAAAGTGAAGGAGCTTGCTTATCTTTCCATTTGGGTCACGTGCATAACTCCTTGCATGGTTTTTAAGCAGGACAGCATAAGGAAAGCTACCATGCTCTCTGCTCCTTGAAACACAGACTTTCTCCTTGCAAAGAATTTCTGACTGAGAGCATTAATCACTTACAAACCTGAAATCTGAATTGGTAGAGAGCCCTATGTTTTTAGTACTTCATCCTGTGATATGTGGAGCATTTCTGAAAATAAACTATCCATAATTAGATGTGTTTTTCACGTTGATAATCATTGGAAGGAGGCTTGGATATTTTTTTTTAACTAGTTAATCATTATGCGACAAAACATGTTTAGGGAAGGAGGTTGCTGTTTTCTTTAAAGTCATTGTACCTCTTTGGACTTTGATGACTGCCCTGCTGCTTTTTAAGAATGGTCTTTTTGTATCTCTCTCTCTCTCTCTCTCTCTCTCTCTCTCTCTCTCTCTCTCTCTCTCTCTCTCTCTCTCTCTACCACATTTATATTACAGCAAATTATCTCTGCTCCCAAAAAGCTTCTAAGATAGTAGTCATTGGAGCTGGAGCTATAATCAGAGGGTTTCATTTACTTGATTGAATGTTTAATAAATGTTTATTGGCTGCTTTGTTCTCAGATTATTGTGCAGTGGTCATCTTACGATGTTGTCATGATTATCCTCCAAATATAGGGTACGAGCTGTTTCCTCCGCTGGGTACGGAATCTGGATGACGAACTTCATGCACTTATTGCAGGTAAATCTACATTTTCCCACAGTGTTGTTAATGGATGCTACATCTTGTGCATTGGGCTATGCTATGGGCACATAGAAATCAGTACCATTTGGTGCCTTATTTACAATACTTGTGTGGATGTTATGACAGTGAGACATCGAGAAAACCTCTATTGGTGGTATTGTAGTATGAACATGAAAACTGTTTTGTAGAGACCGCAAGGTTATTATGAATGAATTGCTTGTGATGCTCTTGCTTCTGTAAGCAAAGTGAAAGATTGGGGGTATTCCTTGGATTGAGAATGATTACCCAAGACACAGGGCAGAAGGCAACCCTGATACTTGATTGAAATCATCCCCCCAATATTTTTTGAATTAAATCATGATTTAAACCAATTTAAACCAAAAAACTCACAACATCTATCAGTTTTGCTCTGCTGCAAGAGATATTTTTTTACATTTTTATTTTTATTAGCTAATTGTAAAAAAAAAGGAAAATATTCAAGCCTTAAACAAAGCCAATAATACAAAATGACAAAAACAACTATAGATACATATGCTCTCCCAACTTGGAACATTTGGAGATATAAATGATTTCCCCCTCCCTTTTCCCCTTCCAAAACTGCATTAACTCTTGTGAAGATAATACAGTACATCCCTTCAGCTATAGTAAAATAAAGTCAACAAATTTTCCCGGTAAAAATATACTTATTTATTCATTCTTTCTTACTTTAATATTACATGTTAAGTTACCATTAATAGCTATATTCCAGATTTCTTTATACTATTCTCCTCTGAAAGTCATACTTTGCTTTACAGTTCCTATTATTATTTATTTATTATTTATTTGTTACATTTATATATAAATTGATCTTAATGCTTTTAATAAATTTGAAACTAATTCTTTAGTTGTTCAATGGCGTTACTTATAATCACACATTGACAAAAGCACTGTTTTAAGGCATCCTTCTAAATTTATTCCATTTATTTCCTTGAAAATCGGTTGCCACATTTTAAAGACACTCTTCTCACATTCCCAATACATGTGTTTCCAGTGCAACCTGGCAGAGTTGGTGACACGGAGACCAAATACCCTGGGAGATAGTGGAAAAGGGGATGAGGGGCAGAGAGAAAGAGGGAGGGAGGGAGGGGGAGGGAGAGGGGAAGGAGATAGAGGTGCTGTCATATGAATGAATGTGAAAGTTGGAGGATAGGACTAAGGAGAGACTGGTCCTCATAATGCCTTCATACAAATCCGTAGGGCACCCCCACTTAAAATATGCCAGTCACCACACCTTTAAACGGATATAGTTGTGCTGATAAAGATCAAATACAAGGGGGAAAAACATTTTCAGGGAGCAGGAATGAAAACAAGGGAGCAGCATAACCATTTATGTTACAAGAAAACAGTGCAGGCACACAAGAGTCTTCTACTGAGTCATACCATTGGTTTATGACAATGATAACAATGGGTGTAGACAATACTGGTATTTTTTCCTTAGCTCTACCTGGAGAAGAGGGAGTTGACCCTGGTTCCCTCTGTATACATGGCAGTTTTTCAGACACTGACCTCTGCACAATGGAGGTGCATAAACGGGAAGTTTCTCTCCTACACACAGGAGAAAAGAAGAATGGCCCATCTATCAAAGCTGAATTACGGAAGGCTCAGAACAGAAAAAAAAAGAATGCTTATGTGCAGTGTCTGATTAAGATTTTGGAGTTTGCTGGCACAAGTAATGTCAGGTGGCTGCAACAATGTGCGGCAAGTGGTTCCTTAGGTGGCTTAAGAAATAGGCAGTTGCACCAATTCAGGAAGAACTCTGCTGGGTGTGGCTACTAATCTTGGAAAGTGTGGCCCAGTGGTTAAACTGCAGCCAAGACTATGCTCATGACCAGGGTTCAGTCCCAGCTAGCGGACTCAAGGTTCCCTCAGCCTTCCAGCCTTCCAAAGTTGGTAAAATGAGTACAGTGGACCCTTGTATAACAAATGGTTTGTATAACATAAAATCTGTACAACATAAAAAATTCTGGAGATAGGGGAAATTTGCTTAACACAATCGCCTATGGGGTGAATCCGTACAACATAAAATGGTTGCAATTAGAGATTACTCTGTTTTCAATGCATTCCTATGGGAAATTTGTATAAAGGAAAATTTGCTTAACATAATTTCATTTGGAACTGATTAATTCCTTTATACAAGGCGCCACTGTACTACCCTGCTTGCTGGGGGTTGTGTGGTGGGCAGCAATCTGTAGCCTGCATAATTACTTGTAAACTTCCCAGAAAGTGCTTTAAGTGCTGTGAGGCAATATATAACAAGCACACTTTGCTTTTTGCTCCACATATGATGGCTCCAGGATCACAGACAGCATATATGGAATGTCTGGAAGTTGATTCATGGCCATTAGACTTCTTTTTCTTGAGAGATAGAAACGTTTCACAGCTCATCCAAACAGCTTCATCTGTCTGAATCTTGTTTGGACGAGCAGCGAAACGTTTCTATCTCTCAAGAAAAAGAAGTCCAGTTGCCATCACTCAACTTCCAGGTAAACTCACCTGGATGTCTGAGAATCTTCACAGATATATATGGAATGGCACTTGCTGAGTATCAACAGTGTGAAATACTTCTGTGTTCCTTTTGGGTTTCATGAAAATCATTTGGTTAGCGAATTTGAGGAGCAGAATGCTGGGCAACCAAGGCCTTTAGCTGGACCCAGCAGGGCTGCTCTTGCCATTTGTTTGTCCTAGTCCTTATTCTTTCTCTCCTATGAGAGGTTGGAAGTCACAGCCCTGTTGACTTCAGAGGCAGCCGTTCTGAACAGTGCTGTTATGTTGCGTCCAACTCAGTACCTTAGGCCTTGTGTTCCTTTATATTAATTGTGCATCTATAGAGTCCAGGGTGGAACAGGATCAAGAATGTGACTGGCTTGTTTCTTACTACAGGGTCCTTGGCAGGATTGTCCATGATGTTTTACAAAAGTACTACTATCTCTATGTATCTGGCTTCAAAATTAGTGGAGGTAAGTATTGTAGTGTTCTTTCTCTCTCTCTGTCTCTCTGTCTGTCTCTGTCTCTGTCTCTGTCTCTGTCTCTGTCTCTGTCTCTGTCTCTCTCTCTCTCTCTCTCTCTCTCTCTCTCTCTCTCTCTCTCGGAGGGGGGAGGAATGGACAAGGGCAAAAGTCCTACTCAGGCATTGTTCAACCCAGAATTATGAATATACTTAGAATGAGTGCCTAGCCTTGCCCTGCAACGACGATCACACATATCACTGGTTCTATGCCAGAGCTGGAGAAGAGTTCTAGTCATGTGTAGGTTCAGCAACCAAGTGTGTGTTTGTTGCGTCGTTACAGTAGTGACAGACTCTTCGTGACTCCATGTCCATGGGTAAGAACTCATTATTCTCAAGATTCAGTTCTTGCCCATGTAGACCCTGCGTATGAGTCAGACTCTTTTCTGCCTGGAACTCCTTGCTGGTTGCATGAGCAAAGCAACAAGTAAGCAGAGCCAGCCTGGCCTTACCTCTGTAACCAGACTGGTGATTTGCGGAATATGGCTGCTGTTTCTAAATACTATATTTTTATATCTAGCTACTCAGCAATATAGTAGAAAAGGAACCTTGCAGGTTTGGGATAGTAGGCTTGCTTGCATCCCACAGTGTTCAAGGTCTTCAGAAGTCAACTGGCAGTATTGTACCTGCAACTGCCCTCCTCCACATTCTTGCGACTCCACTCCATCTGAGAGGGCTATCGCCCACCGCATGTGGAACGCAAGAAGCCGCTCTGAGTCAGATGGCTGGCCTGTCTAACCCAATATTGCCAACTCTGGCTGGCAATGGCATTGCATTGTTTCATGCAGGAATCTTTCATAGGCCTTCTTGGACATCCCTGGTATTTCCTGGTGGTCTCCCACCCAGGTGCTAACCAGACTTGGCCCTGCTTAGCTTCCCAAATCAGATGAACCCTGAATTCTGGATGGTATGGTCCTTTGAGCCCAGCAGTCTCTGTTCAAACTGAATTTGCTTGCTTCCTTTTTACTGAAATGGTCTCAGCTACACTGGAGGAAAGCAAGTAGGCGTCAACTTGGTAATACAATACAGGACCTAGACTTTTAACATTTTTCACTTCCTTAGAAGCTGCAGGATTGACAGGCAAAATGCACTGCCATCTGATGATGTAGAACAATAACAGTAACTGTAGCAATAATAATAAACCAGCTGCTTCTCGTGGTGGTTGTGGTCCTATCTGGAGTTTACTCCTGGGCATCCCAGCAGTGGTGAAATGAAGTCTCTGCATGATTTACCCTCCACCATCAGCCAAAGCTAACTGACAAAAAAAGAAAAAGAAAAAGAAAAAAGGCACATGTTGTCTAAGAGGAAAAAATATGTGGATGAAAATAAGTTTCTGTTTTCTCAAAGAGAAAGAAAAAAGAAACAACTCAAAAGAGGAAACCATTGTAAGTGGCTTTCAGAGGGCTGTAACATTAATTGAAAAGCCACTGTTGTGAAGAACCATTACTGTGAACACCAGTACTCTGCAGAAAAATAATAATGTAAGAATACTGTTGAACTTTTTGGACCAAAAGTGCTTCTCTGTCTGTGAAAACTGCAGTATGTTAGACCAGGCCAGTCAGGCAAACATATTCACATGCAAAAATGGAAGCACAACATAAGTGTTGTAAATAAAAGTCCTTCTCTCTTTCTTGTTTTGATTCTGAGGCCATAGCTACAAACCCAATACCAGTGATGGCGAACCTTTTAGAGACCGAGTGCCCAAACTGCAATTCAAAACATACTATTTTTTTTTTTTGCAAAGTGCCAATACAGTAATTTAACCTGAATACAGGTGGCTATGAAGGGGCGATGTTGGGTGCCCATAGAAAGGGATCCGAGTGCCACCTTTGGCACCTGTGCCATTGGTTTGCCATCACTGCCCTATACCAACAAGTAGTAGATGTTATTTCAGCAGTAGTTGCAGTCAGGTGGTCAGTGAGACAAAAGGATGAGTGTGACTATCAGAGCTCAGAAAATACATTGAAACTATTAGAATGAAAGTAACTTAGATATTCCAATGAGAAGAGTTACTTATGAAAGTTTCAGTTCAATGTAACATAGTTGAATATTTGTTATTGGAGAAGGAACTAACTACAAGTTAGTTGCTGTTCATAACATGCTCCTTCCAAGCATTGGTGGCTCCTTCCCAAGTATGATCAGATATGACCTAGGACAGTTACCTACTTCTTGAATTGCCTCTCCTGTCTCTTTAGAAACTTCTAATTATTTGTTTGTTTTATGATCATTTTGTAGGCCATGTATTTCAAAGGCATCGAAGCTGGAAAAGTTCCCTATTTCCCTCATGCAGATAGCATCATCTATGCCATATCCACCGCCATCTGCTTCCAGGCAGTAAGTATCTGATAATCAGGTGAAGCAGTTGCAATGGTGCATTATAGAGATGGGCACGAAACAAAAATATAGCATTTTGTTTTGTTTCATTTTTTTTTTTGCTTAATTTTGTTTCATTTCGTATTAACGATTTTTTTAAAGAATTTCCAAAATGAAATGAACCAAAACGAAATGATTCATTATGCTCTAAATTGGCTCCCCTGTGTCCTAGAGGCACCATATTTGGTGGGTAGCTTCCTTGGATTCTTCCCTTTAATCCCTCCAAATTTGGAGGATTTGGGGTTTGGGGGGGGATGAGTTATTCAAATCCAAAGTGGGACCCCCCAAGGAAAAAAATTGTAATTGGAAAGTTATGTACTCGAAAATAGTGATCCCAGGCATCTAGCGGCAGGAAATTACAGTGGAGCCTCCTCAAGCTTTTCCCTTTGAGCTCCCCAAATTTTGTATTCCAAGGCACATTGGGCTGTATCAGACTCTCCATTGCAGTGCACCAGCCAGGCAGGCAGGCAATAAACATTGGGCTGTATCAGACCCTCGTAGCAGAGCCAAGAGGAATCAGCCGGAGGCTGTTTTACAATTCATACTGCTAGGTGGTGCACTAGCAGTTTGCGGGAGGGGAACCTCAATACAGAAAGATTGAACCTAAGAAAGGCCAAACTTTCCATGATGTCTTGGTCCAGGCGTGAGCGGCGAGGTCTCAAAATGTCATCAAGTTGTGAGAACTCTCACTCACTCTGGACACTAGTGGGAGGGATGGAGAGGAGGTCCATGACCACGTTGGACAACTGGGGACAGATCTTTGCCTTAATGGCCCTTTACAGAGGGGATCTGCCATGGAGGGCTAGAGGGGCTTGCCCATGTAGTCCCTGATCATGGCCTGTGCAGAGTCCTCCTCTGATGACCTCTCCTCCACAGAGCTGGACACTGCCCAGGTCATGACCGAGGCCAAGTATGGAAGCTTACTGGGCTTCTGGTTGGTGCAGCCTGGTAGGGAAGATTCCTGGGATGATCCCTCCCCCCACTCGACCAGGCATCCTTGCATTTCTGGCAGCGCATGCCTGCCTTGTGCATCCACAACCTTGAGTACCTCAAGAGATAGCTCTGCCTTCCATTCCTGAAGCTACGCAAGGCTGCTAGCCAAGGACCCCTTGACACGAGGATCACACAGGCACCACAGACAGTGGATGTAGTTGATTCTGGACACCAGCCTGCAACCTCAAGGCCAAGGCCCTGTTCCTCGGGAGAAGGGAGTGACCCTCCACAGGACAGGAAGTCAGGCCTCAGTCAAGTGCATGGATCAGGGGGGTGACGTAGAGACCACAGAGGACCTTGGTGGTCTCTTTGAAGAGCATCAACACATCCACCATTTGAGATGGGGCGAGCCAGTCGGTAGCACTGATGTCCAACTCCCTAGCCCCTGGCAAAATGGGAGTTGTGAACATCATGCCCTCCAGCACGGCCTTCTGCTCCACCAACTGTGACATCATATAAAAGGTGAAGTTCCACCTGTTGGGCATGCTCTACCAGCCCCAACTCCTTGCTCCATGCAAACACACACACATTAATACATCTAGGCAACCATAACTACTTTCTAAATATATTTTGAAGACCTACCTGGGCTTGTTAAATAGGAATTGATCATGATCTTTAAAAAAATGTGTTTGAAATGGGAAAATGCTCAGTTGGGTAGTACCTTTACTAGGACCAACCAAAATTTGTGTACATATGTAACCATTCACATTTTCTAGAATTCCTTGACAGAGTAGTGGTGATAGAGTTAAAAACAGAGAAGGAGAGATGAGGGCTTTCTTTGTTCATATGAAGCTGTCAGTAAAACCCCACAGGTGCCTGTGAAGATTTGGTTAAGACGATCAATGGTTACATAAGAAGAGCCATGCTGGATCAGGCCAAAGGCCCATCTAGTCCAGCTTCCTGTATCTCACAGTGGCCCCACCAGATGCGTTTGAGAGCGCATGAGACCAGATATCTGTCTCCTGATACCACTCCCCTGCATCTGGCCCTTGAAGTACCCTGGTTTTAAGCCTGGAAATTACATATCTCCATTATGGTTTGTAACCTGTGATGGAGTTTTCCACCAGGAATCTGTCCAATCCCCTTTTGAAGGCATCCAGGCCAGATGCCATCACCACATCCTGTGGCAGGGAGTTCCACAGACTAACAACGCGCTGGGTGAAAAAATATTTTCTTTTGTCAGTTCTTACTCTCCCAGCCCTCAATTTGAGTGGATGTCCCCTAGTTCTGGTATTTTGTGAGAGGGAGAAGAGCTTCCCTCTATCCACTTTACTCATGCCCTGCATTATTTTGTACGTCTCAATCATATCCCCCCTCAGGCGCCTTTTTTCCAGACTAAAGAGGCCCAAATGTTTTAGCCTTTCCTCATAAGGGAGGTGCCCCAGCCCAGTAATCATTTTAGTTGCTCTCTTCTACACCTTTTCCAGTTCCACTATGTCTTTCTTGAGATGCGGTGACCAGAATTGTACACAATACTCCAGGTGCGGCCTTACTATTGTTTTGTATAATGGCATTATAATCTTGGCTGTTTTATTTTCAATCCCCTTTTTGATAATCCCTAGCATGGACTTGGCCTGCTTCACTGCTGCCACACACGGGGTAGACACCTTCATTGAGCTGTCCACCAACACACTAAGATCTCTTTCCTGATCCGTCACGGATAACTCAGAGCCCATGAATTGATAGATAAAGTTTTGATTTTTTGCCCCAATATGCATTACTTTACATTTGGCTACATTAAAACACATTTGCCATTTCTCAGCCCATTCCCCCAGTTTGGAGAAATCCTTCTGGAGCTCTTCACAATCTTCTCCTTGAAGAAATGTGTCCAGGCTCAAAGTTGTTGTTAAATTGTAATAAACTTTCATTAACAAAGTTTGCGTTCACAGCTTCTTTATGTTCCAACTCAACTGTTCCAACTGGGTTTAACAGAACATTCTCAGCAAACGGATTCGGACCTGAACTTCAGTCCGTCATAACATCCTGTACAAAGGGATTATTGCCATTTAAGGATGGAGTGGATGCATCCTGAATAATATTGGACCAGCACAACAAGTGCCGCAGCAATGATGCCTCACCATATTTCTGGCATCCTCCCATCCCCAGCCAGGGATCTATCCTGCCGTACCTTCTTCCACCGATTTATATTAATGACTTTGGAAAAAGTCGATTGCTGAGGCGGTTTGGTTGGTATCAGCAACAGCAGACCGTTATCTTTAGCAGTCGGTCTTCCTGGTTCAGTTTTGAGTCCCTTTCTCTGTCAGCCTCACTGTAGGTTGCTCCGTCTGAATCTCTTGGTTGGTCCTAACTGTTTCTACCTGCATCCCAACGTCTTTTAACCCTTTTAACTCCTCTTCTGTCACCCCCAGTCCACTATTCCACGCCTCCCATTCGCCTATAGACATGTCCATCACGAACATTCCTTCTACTATTGGCTTATCCTCACCCTCCAGGTCAGACACTTTCTTTTCATCTTTCATTCCCTCATCCCAGCTGATTAGATCTCCGCCCTTATTATGATCCTTCCCGGCTCGTTCTTCTTTGTTATTCACCTTCTCCATCTTGTATACAACGTCTCTATTATCCACTGTAGCATTCTCTCCTGGTTTCCTTTCTCCTTCTGAGGACGGCTCACACCTACTCTGCTCACAATGCCAGGTGGCACCAATCCCCTCCCCTCTGCCCAGGAGGACCGCTCACTGGTTGCTGGATGCCTCCCCACCTGCTTGTCAGAGTGCTTTCCTGCTGGTGGAGGTGGGGATTGGCTGGCCAGACTCCTTCCCAGGGAAGAAGGCCTTGAGTGCCAGGTGATAACTGGTAAGTGGCCCTACTGACCAGAAGGGAACGAGGTTGGTGCCGCCTAGCACCTGTGGAGACATACTGACCACTTTGTATGAAGCTGCCAGTGTGACATCTCTTACCTGTCCCGCCATCTCGCCATTGATTTCTTTTATTGTTTTACTATGATGTTCTGTTTTTAATTTGCTTTCTGTCATGTTCTTACTTGTTGTAAACCGCCCAGAGTTGCTCTGGAAGACGGGCGGTATATAAGCATCAATAAATAAATAAATAAATAAATAAATCAAGCCAGATGTTCTGGCCACCATAGAAGAGCGCACAGCTTTTTTTTTTTTTTTACTCCGATCTCTTTTAAGTTAAGTTTGATTGATTGTTTCTTTTTTTAGGCTGTGATGGAAATTCAGAACTTGAGACCTTCATACTGGAAATTCCTGTTACGGCTCACAAAGGGAAGGTGAGTCACTGACAGTAATTGCAGTTTAACGGGGTGGCAGTTTCATTTCTCCAAGAAACACACAGTGCACTTACCCATTGAAAAGCCAAGTGAACGAATTGTGTGTCAGACAATGAGAGACTGTATGTGAAAATTACAGGAGGGTTGAGTTCTCATGGAGTGTGCACTGGCACCCCTTTCTTTGCATGTACCTAAAGGTTTTGTGCCCATGTCTGTTCTAAATCTGTATACTCTTATTTTGTTTTCTGTTAAGTGTTTTAAATTGTCCTGTACCTATATTGCTGAGATGACCTTTTGTTATATATTTGTTTGTTGTGAACCGCCCGGAGTTCCTTCGGGAAGACGGGCGGTATATAAGCCTAAAATAAATAAAATAAATAAATAATCAGTTCCCCTCAATGAGTGAAATTTGTGGTCCAAAACATCTGGAGGGCCAAAGTTTGGACATGCCTGACCTATTCTGTATAGCCTTGGGCAAGCTGCAGGGTTTGCCCCTAGAAGAAGGGATTAATAAACCACTTTCGAATAGGCTGTACTGAGAAAACCTTGGCCAGGATTGCCATTATTGGAACTGATAGCATAAGATTTTATTTATTTATTTATTTTTACATTTCTGGACCACCCGATTTCCCAACAGGAACTCTGGGCGGTTCACACGAAAGCCAAATAAATAGAAGACAATTAAGAACAAACGAAACAATAAACAGCCAAGACGTAACACCAAACACACAATGGAATAAAAAGCCCAGCAAGAGGCAAAACTAAAGGGTGGCAAGAAAGGTACAACAAAACAAGGCAACACAACATTGCATTACCAATCGCCAAATGCTTCCCTAAAAAGCAAGGTCTTTAATGCTTTTTTGTTATTATTTGGCTGCTGAAGGTTACACATTTTGAAGTCCCTTGGATTGAAATCACTCTCTACATGCACATATCTACTCTGAGAATGATAATTTGAACCATTTTGGACATAAGATCAAACTTCTGTAGGAACTATGAGCTTTTGTGGCATAGTTACACGCTGTCAGGTCACTTGGAATTTATGCAAAGCTCATGGATTAATGTCTTTCAGAAAATTTTGCCAGAAACAGCCCTGCTTAGGTCTTGCAAATTTAAGGCTTCCTTTATATCCTTCTACCAACTTCAGTGTTTACTGTCTTTTTAGGTGACAGTAATCCCCTGCCTATTGCGGGGATGAGGGACCCGACCTGAGCTGCAATAATGGAAAATCCGTGATATGCAGATGCTGGGTCGGGTCGGGACTGGGGGGCCTATATGGGGCCTCCTACACTTATCTGATGCCTGGTGCTGCCCCGAACAGGCCTCCGGTGGGCTTCCAGGGCCTGTTGGAGTCTCCAGAAGTGGTTTTGGGTGATCCGGAAGTCTCTTCTGGTTTCCCGGAAGTGACTTCCAGTTCATCGGAAACCACCCCAGAAAGCCTGTCAGAGGCCCATATGGGGCAGCACCAGTCCTGGGGTAAGTGCAAGATGCCTCAAGCAAGCCCAAACAGCTTACTCCAGGGGGGCTTGCATTTCATATACTACGGTCCCGTAATATACCAGGACCGCAGTATATGAACCGCAAAATGGCAGGGAATGACTGTACTCCCTTTTCTTTCATGATATGTCCAAGGTACAATAGTCCTAAGATTCTTGAAGTCTTCATTGAAGCCTTCTCTGTTTCTCTTTCTCTTCGTACACACAGATGTTGGTTATTATTTTCTGAAAGAACAATGTTTTAATCACTGTTTGGCGGAATGATGGTACACATAGTTCCTTCCCTGTTTTCCTGCTTCATAAAATTGCTGCCCATGCTGCCCCTGTTAACTCATCTCCGGCAACCCCGGCAACTTCTTTCATTGCTTTGCATGTCTAACTATTTTCCTATACAGTACTGATTGTATGCAAAAAGGAATTAAAAGTACAAACTTGAGATGATCATGACAGGGGAGCACCTGAACTTTACTGTGATTTCATCGAAAAGGGGAGCCCACCACTTGCTTCTGGGCTTGACGGTTGCCTAGTTGGTTCCAATTGTGCCAAACCATTGTTTGTTATGATGTGAATGAGAGTCAGACCTTTCCTTTCTTCTTTCAAAACAAATTGCTATTTTTAATTATGGTGGAGCGAGGTATGCCCTAGTAGTTGATATTTGTTAGACTAATTGTAGAAATGCATCGCGCATCCTTTTCCGCTTCATAAAATTTAATCTCCAACCTTATATTTTCCAGGTTTGCTCTGATGAACAGGAAGGTTTTGGACGTGTTTGGTACTGACGCCTCTATGCATTTCAAGGATTTCATCCCTAAACTTGACCCCAGATATACAGTTGTTCCACCTGAGATACCCGTTGAGCAGCCCTGGAAATGATGCCGTAGCCTGTGGTTAGATCTGCCAAGCATCTCTCCTCCTGAAGAGTTCATTGGTCCAAAATAGGCTTGTGTTCTACTTCAGTATTGTGTCAGTGCGTTGTATGATCGCACCAGTCAGAGCACATGGAAACACTCAGGAGAGAAAGGGCTTTCATTCCATTCTTCTCCTAGCAGAAAATGTATCTGCATCACTGAAGCTGGTTGACACAAAAATAGATTTATACATATATACATATATAAATAAATATACATCTCTCCATGGATTAATATATGAAAAAAATTAAGAAGTACCTGGAGGTGCTTGAAAATAAAATGAAAATAAAACTCATTCCAGTAGACAACTTTTAGGGGGGGAATTGTATTTTTACATTTAGCAAATAAAAGGTACATTGAATGCACACACACATAAATGTACATTATAGATCTATAGTCTCTATAAAATTATTTTAAAAGTTGATTGTATTAGGAAAGGTTTTCTCTGTTTTAGAGAGATGCTTTTCGAAATGAAAAAATGAAAGAAAACATTATAATCACTGGAAAATGGTTGAAGAGTACCTGGTACCTTATTTATGTCTGCACTGTTTATATCCAGTTTTGGTCTTGAAAATGACTTTCTAAGTTCAACAAGTCTCCTAAATTCAGTTGCCCACCTTCAATCTGGGTAACACATTTTGGCATACTTATGTGAATGTTGGAAAAAGAAAGAACCATTGCAAGTTGGAATGTAGTGCTTTTCAGATTTTGAAATGAATCTCACAAAGCATTAGATGATTTTTAAGAGCAGAAACTTAAAAATAAACACACATGAAAGATTTAAGAAAAACTGATATGTTACTGAGCACAGAATCAAGTTGCTTTTACCAACTTTTATGTATGTCAGCAATAAAGCGGCCTTTGAAAGGAGTGAGAGCCGTTCAGCTTAATAGTGGAACAAACAGACCGATTTGTGAAAAACACTGATGTGTTGACTTCTGTAGATATCATTCTTTGCTGATATTTTTTGTTAAAGAAAAAACAAAAAATACAAAACAGCCATAGTTACAATCTGGTACGTGAAGTTCCCCCAAGACATCTTGATTATCTATTTCTATTTCAAAAATAGACTCATTACACTTGAGTGCAGTGTTCAAATGTTCACAGAGAAGAATCATGAAACCAAATGTGAAGTTATTTAAGATGCCAAAAGCTGAGACCTCTGTGGGTGAAGATAGAAAAAAGGATTTAGTTCCATGGTTCAGATTATGATTTTAATTGCTGTAAGCTATATTTTGTTCCCAACCATGTGTAAATGAATATAAACATATATACTGTATAGGCAAATCTAAAATTATCTAACAGAATGATTGCGAACTGGGAAACAGTGCAGTTCTGTTCAAAGAAAAACAATAGCATAATACCTGCCTTTATTAAATCACACAGGGTAAGAAGACTCTTTTGAAGTATTTATAGGTTTTTTTCTTCTAGATCAATGTACAGTAAGAAGAATCTAACATTTTAAAATTAACATCTATCTTGAAGGAATATTCTGGTAACTATCAATGCTTGTTCACTTTTTGCGTTTTACTTGGGATGAATAGCTGTCAGTGCTTGATTTTTTAAAAAATGGTGGACCAGAAAATCTGTCTGTTTACTGTCTTCTCTGGAGAATCATGTTTGCTGTCTTTTTGAGAGAGCCCCAGTCATGACTGTTGTATGCTGTGTTGTTTGTTTTTATACCTTTGTGCACTGGATTTCGTATCAGGTTTGCCAAACTGCTGTGAATCCATCATTGCCGTTGGGGGTTAAGGAAGAAAGAGGTTTTCATCCTTTTGTTTTTAACACAGCACTGATAAATGAACTGTGTTTACTGATTGCTTGAAAAAATTGAAGCCGGCAATAGATGGAAGTACAAAACATCTCCACATTCCTTGCAGGTGATTTGATGAATCATCTGGTTGGGATGATTCACTGATTCATTTCTTACCTATGATTGGTCAGGATGTCTATAGAGATTCTTCTCAGTCATCCAGGTGAGGTTATCTGGGAGCTGAGGTCATGGCAACTGGAAGCCATCTGAGCTTCTTCAGAGTAAAGAAGCTACTTGGATGAGCAGCGAATGCTTTTGATCCCACAAGAAAAGAAGTCCAGTTGCCATGACTCACCTCGCAGGTATCTGGTTGGGATGTTGCTGGTTGCCAAAGGCCATACAGAAACGTTTGTGGTAGAGGCAGGTGTTAAGCTCAGGGATCTGTCCCATCACTTCCATATCACATATTTGCCTGTTCCAGTGAAACTGGGTGAAGTAACTACTGAAAATTCTTGGAGAGGACATAGATGTTTATATATGAAGAAGATCTATACAAAATGATAAATTCTTGGAGAACATATACAGTATATGTATATATCAAGTGGAGTTGGAAAGATTGCTTTCCTCCACCCCAGCCAGCAGTTACAGGAGTTATCATTCAAAAGTGTAAAGTTTTCCAACTTGCATCCGTGTTCCTTCCAAGCTTTCATTAGGCAAAGAAGATAATTCATACAACTTAGAGGACTTGGGTACCATCAGCAAAGGCATTTGTGCACGTAATCTGCATTGATGCACGCGTTGCTCACCCCCACAAGTTCCTGGAGGTTCAGTTTAGTCTCATTCCTGTGCTCATTAGTTTATGCACCTAAGCTTCTGATTACCATATTAGGTTGGGTGCATTTTCTGTGCCTGGTGTACCATTAGAAGCTTCCATGCTCCTCCTTCCATACGAAGGATACAAAATGGTGGCTAATAGCACCAGTGATAGAGAACTGTATCTTTCTTATTCAGGACAATATGTAAGGACCAGCCAAAAAAAGGAAGTCACAGGTTAGAAACTGATGGAAGACCCAGTCAGAAGGATTCTAAGTCACTGGATCTGAGAAAGGGAACTTGTATGAAAGTGCCACAACAGCTAATACACAGCCAGAGTCTTTGAATGCCAAGAGAGTTGTGTATAGTCTTGGGCATGTACAACCTAAGAGAGATCCCTAAACAGAAGGTTGCCCAGTAACTTCACTGAAAAGTGTGTGGGCACTAAGAAAGCCCATCTCTGTGGTAATTTCGGACTATTGTCTAGTGCAGTGGTGCAAAACCTTCGGCCTTCCAGATGTTTTGGACCACAACTTCCAGAATTCCAGGCCTATATTGCCAGTGACAAAGGACTGTGGGAGTTGTGGTCCAAAACATCCGGAGTGCCAAAGGTTGTTGCCACCATTGGTCTAGGGGCTAAATTATAAGATCCAGGTAATCTATCAATATGAGAAAGAATTCATCCACAGTAGATAGCATAGATCTGTCTCATGAGGAGCTTTTCTTACTGCCCATATCTTGCAATCTTCTTGCTCAATTTTCTGATTGGTCTTTGAAAGCTAAGCATAGCTTGGCTGAGATCTGATTTTTGAGATTGTATGGTCTGTGTGGAGTCATGTGTCTGGAATACTAATGCTGCCTGTTTCTCCTATGCTCTGTCTTATAAGTGTGGGCAGTTGAAAATGATGGGATGGGATGGGAGCATTTTGCCTTACGCACCTAAAGTATGTTTTTAAAAATACAGTTATCAGTCTTCGAGCTGAGATCTTTTTGTAGTGTTCCTTCTCTCTCTAATGTACGATAATCATTGTTCCTTGACATGTAGAGTGGACGCTCCTCCTCCCCCCCCCCTCTGTTTCTTTCTGCTGGTTTGACTTCCTTTTTTCTTCTGTCATCCAGAAATGGTCTTGTAGCAAAAAAAAAGTATTTCAATTTTTCTCAAATAAAATTACAAGAAATTGAAAACTGACTCTGCCCCACTGCAGGGTCCTCAGAAGACTTGGCCATTAAGAACTGATGATTCATCTTCCATCGAGAGCTATTCTTAGACCTGTGACTTACTTTTTGGAGGCATTATGAATCTTTCTGCCCACCTCAAGAAGGAAACACTAACATTTCTAAGATCGTACAATTTTGTCCAAAATAATATAGTTCCTCCTGAAGAGGGGAGGATCCCTTTTCTCTAGAAACTTGTGATTTCCTTTAGTCTCTTGGCAAACCAGTGCTTTTTTTTAAATTGCATTCTACCTGGGGCTGAAAATTACTTCTTTTAACATCAGCTATCGGCCATCCTTGAATAGGGGCCTCCCATACTAATGTGCGGTGTAATTCCCCTGCTTTTTCTGGAGAGCAAACATCAGCAAAAGCAAAACTCCCACGGAGGTATTATCAAATGGTGCTGACTGCATTTACACCTGTGGCCAGTATATAAAACCAGCATGACACAAAGTGTGAGAGTGTTATGCTGTCTTGCCCTGAATTTCTTGAGGATCCCATGAATACGAGTCCTCCCTCTTGAGAAGAAATGAGAATTAAGGGAAGGAGTGCATGTCACACTTCTTCAGCCTCGGTATTTAGACACATGTTGAACTTGCTCCCAAGTAAACATCCTTGCAATATGGATGTAAGTGTAAGAACGTCTGCGTTTTTCATTAAAATAATGAGTCACTCTTTTCTAGAAGCTGGAATGTCTTGATTGCTGTATCTCAACAAGCAGACAGTGCCTCTGCCTGTCCTCTTGTTCTCTGTGTTTCATGTTTCCTTGTTACAATTTCTGTGTAATGTAAAAATCAGAAAATATTTTATGAAGCCTAAGTTATTTTTACTGGAAAAGTCGGAAATAAACAAAGAGCCCTATTGCCACTGATCTATGATTATTAAAGTATTTGCTTACGGGACATGTTGCATTCCTTGAATTAATTAACCAAAATAAATACCTCATAAGGAACTCTTTTCTCCCAATGTAAGAATTTCTCACTTAAAGTTTAAAGAAACTAGTGTAATTTGGTTGGGAATCTCACAGAAATCATCTTATACTATAATTACTGTTATTGATCTCTTTCACCTCACAGAGGTTTCACAGGTTTTGTTGCTGATATTAGAGGTATGCACTAAATCTGCCAGTGCATGTTCAGTGAAGGACTGTGACTTCCTTTGGGGAGTCCATCTTGTATTTGGTCTTCTGTTGCCACCTACAACTTTCCCAACATTATTGTTTTTACACTTCATGTTCTCTTGCTCGTTCCATCTTTTGTTCTCCTTATACACATACCCTATAGACCAGACAACATGAATAGTCATTCCTTGATACACTGATATTCCAAATAGACATTCAGTATATTTGGAGTCAGGAACAAGCAAGGTACCAGGCTGCTCAGTTAGAGAAAAAAAGATGCCAGGTGATAGAGCATGGCTCATTTCTTTTGTGACTCCTCTTCCACAGGCACTCCAAAATGACAAAAGATCTGTGTTGTTGCAATCAGAAGCGAACCAGCAAGAAAGAAGTAAACATCTCAAGAGGCCTTAGTGCTATGTAAAACCAACTGCAAATATTTCCAGCTCAAAGTTTCCAAGGAAACACTTACTTTTGAGGAAACCTAGCAAAAAAGAAAAATAGACAACCATTTATTTGTCAGATCTGCTATGTGGAACTGGAAAAGGTGCAGAAGAGAGTGACTAAAATGATTACTGGGCTTGGGCAACTCCCTTATGAGGAAAGGCTAAAACATTTGGGGCTCTTTAGTCTGGAAAAAAGGTGCCTGAGGGGGGATATGATTGAGACATACAAACTAATGCAGGGCACGAGTAAAGTGGATAGAGGGAAGCTCTTCTCCCTCTCACAAAATACCAGAACTAGGGGACATACACTCAAATTGAGGGCTGTGACAGTAAGAACAGACAAAAGAAAATATTTTTTTTCACCCAGCGCGTTGTTAGTCTATGGAACTCCCTGCCACAGGATGTGGTGATGGCATCTGATTTGGATGCCTTCAAAAGGGGATTGGACAGATTCCTGGAGGAAAAGTCCATCACAGGTTACAAACCATGATGGAGATGTGTAATCTCCAGGCTTAAAACCGGGGTACTTCAAGGGCCAGATGCAGGGGAGTCAGATATCTAGTCTCATGCGCTCCAAACGCATCTGGTGGGGCCACTGTGAGATACAGGAAGCTGGACTAGATGGGCCTTTGGCCTGATCCAGCATGGCTCTTATGTTCTTATGGTTTGGACTCCTGCATTAAGTAGGGGCTTGGACTCAATGGCCTTACAGACCCTTTCCAACTCAACTCTTATCATTCTAGTGTCTGTCACTTGGTAACTAAACTGGTCATACTACAGATAGAGTTTAATTATCTGTCAGATTGGCTCCTGCTGCAGAATACTCCCCATAGCACCCGATCATCTCAGTCTGGGCATTTGAGGAGCCATCACTGAAGGAGGCCCGTAAGTCATTGGATGAGGAATCGGGCTTTCTCAGTGGCAGCCCCTCATCTTTGGAACCAACTTCCCCCTGAGATTTGTTTGGCCCCTTCGCTTCCTGTCTTCAAGAAACATCTGATGATGTGGCTTTACAAAAAGACTTTCTCTGGTTATTAGCTCATTCTCTCTATTCACTGTTACCTTTTCTTGCTTCGTCTTTAGGCCATCTTGCTCTCTGTTTTGATTTCATTTGATTTGTCATGTGATTATATTTTATTATATATTGTAGAATCACTGTATAGTTTATTATTCATTATTTGTATTTTGATATTTATCTATAGCTTATAAACCAACCAGAGTAGCCATGTTGCTAGATGGTGCAGTATTTAAATTTAATAAATAAAAATTATTAAATAGAAAAACCTATTTTAAAATGAAATAATCCTGAAATGCATACACTTGGGCCCTGTTGGAGAGTTGTGTAGTCTGAGAGCTATAAGAAAGATAAATATTTCTTATAGCTCTCTTGTTGATGACGTATATTGCATCCATTTCTTATCAGCTGTAGGCATCATAACCGATGCCACATAGCCAATGGTGCAAGTTGCAATGGACCACCACCTGCATAGCTACAAGCTGCTCAGCCCAATAGAGGCTTGATCCAAAGGCTTCCTGGAACACTCAGTGCTTCTGTGTAACAAAATAGAGAAGCCTGTAAGCTAGAAGGAATGGTATATATGTCCAATCAATCAGTCAGTCAATCAAAGGATTAAAGCAAAGCAAAGTGTTCTGCTTATATACCGCCCCATACCACTACAAGTAGTCTCTGGGCGGTTTACAATTTTAATTACAGTGTGCAGGCTACACATTCTCATAAATGAGGAGAATGTTGCAAGACAATTCATAGGATTTCCAGTACACTTGCATTTAAGGAAGAGATTCCAATCCTTAGAGCAGGTATGTCCAAAGTCAGGCCTGGGGGCCAAATGCAGCCTGTTTTCACATTTCAAGCAGCCCGCTGCCTCTTCTCCCCATCAACTCAGTCTGTCACACATCCCCGCCAGCTGGCCCCTCTCCATACCGGATGGAGATGTCAACTTGCAGTTTTACAGTTTGCCTGCCCTCCTGGCCTCTGTCCATCCCCCCAGCCACCTGCCCAGCCTACCCACCCCCAGCTCTGTTGCTACAGTGTCCTTCCCACCTCCTTGCATGTCCTACAGCAGTGTTTCTCAACCTTTGGTTCCTCAGATGTTCCTGGACTGCAACTCCCAGAGGTCTTCATCACTAGCTGAGCTGCCCAAGATTTCTGGGAGTGGCAGTCCAGGAACATCTGGGGACCCATTGGTTGAGAACCACTATCCTAGAGGCTTCTACAAAGTCTGGCTTGGGAGCCAAATGCGTCTGAATGGTTGGCCCCCACACATTTTCACCTCTTCAAATTTGGCCCTCCTTTAAAAAGTTTGGACACCCCTGCCTTAGAGCATATGCAGAAAGGCATAAAGTTTCCATATAGAACCCTGCCTCTATTTTCATCCCTTTTGTTGTTGTCTGGTTTGAATAAAATTACAACATCCACGTATATTTTGATCTCTAAAGTCATTCATCTTGTTCTTTTTTTATAGCAACTCTTGTTGTTTTGTTTTTTTTTGGCACAGCACCAATGCTACACGTTTTTGGTACAGTTTGGAGGACTGCTGAGTATCCCATTCTACAACCCATGCAGATGATTGGCTTACACCAAAACCAAGCTGTAGGCAGTGTTATTTGAGGTGACAATCCTGTGATCTCTTTGGTGGCTTGTGGCACTGAAAGGGATAATAGAGAAACACACACCCTCTCTATTTTTTAATCTCATCTACTGTTTTAAAATTAATTTTTTAAAATATGTTTCCCTATTTATACATTAGCAGTATCATCTGTGCCATGTTAAGTAGATGCATTGCTGTTTCACTATGTTGCTTACTTTATTTAACAAAGAATGAAAGAAAAGTTGCCATGGCTCACTGAATGCTGTCCATGGGAAGAGACAGGGAAGGCGGCAGGAAGAGGAGTGTCATTAATCAAAAGGAAGAGAACTCCAAAGACCTGTTTGGACTCTTCTCACAGGAGAAGAAATGGTTATCGGTGTGAGCAGAAGGATTACTCAAGTGAGAGATAAAACAGATAAAGATAAGAACTTTTTAAGAGTGAACCAGATCATTCCCAACTTTTCTGCCTGGACATGCCCTTAAATGCTGCATGAGCTCCTTCCATTCCCTGTCTCTTCTATTAAAAACCTGACTGTCATAATACTGTTGCTAACAAAGTTTTCTTTTGTCAGTATCATTAAATAGTGGCTGAATTCCAGTTACTTAGTGTGCTAAGTTGCAACTTCTAAGTTGCAAATTCCAGTTACTTAGTGTGCTAAGTTGCAACTTCTGTCAGTCAGGATTTGGGGAGTCGCATTTTCTAGAAGTTCCATTGATTCAATGGTCCTTTTCTAGTTGCTGCATTATATTAAGCAAAAATTCCAGCCTACTGGTGAAATGTCAGGATCCACTTACTATGGTAATATAGGAGAGAACACTCTCAGGATGCTGAATGAAAGTTTATTAAAAGAGCCCAACGCGTTTCGGCCCGAATGGCCTTCTTCAGGGACTTTTTCACTATAGAAAAGGGTAACATTTAAAAGACATAGGGTCAGAATATTCTATATATGAACAACAAACAAAAACATTACTTATCAAATGCATAATTAACACTTAGAATACTGAAACAGTATACATGATGGTCAATATGGAAAACACTAAGTATTGTAGGGATACTTTGTAAGCGGGCTGACCTGCTGTCTCAGACCACTAACTATCTGGCACTCATAGCATTCTAGGCTTTTTTAAGGAAACAACCGTATAGAACATGGTGTGCACATATTTTATACAACTCCAAAAGTCTATTTCCTCATTTAAACCCATAGGGGATAAGGTGTTTAGCCTAATGATCCAGTCTATTTCTTTTTTTAGAAGGGTTTTTTCATTATCTTTCACAGTTTCTATTGCCCAAAATTTAAGATCCTTTTCTGAATGCTTGTATTCTGTGAAGTGGTTTACTAAAGGAGTACCTATCCTTTTATGAGGTGTTTAGCCTAATGATCCAGTCACCTTATCCCCTATGGGTTTAAATGAGGAAATAGACTTTTTACCATTGATATAAGTTTTGGTCAAAGATGCAGCTACAGATGGATTTCACTTGCATGCTACATCAGCTGGGTAACCTTACGAGCAATTATAAAAGTCTTCAGCTGTATAGCTAGTAACAGACTGAGAAGCAAGACATTAAGTTGTTTCCAGAGTTTCTTTGAGCACAGGTTGGTGGTGTGTATTATAATATTGCAGTCATGTAGAATAAAAATAGTTTTTTTTAACTCTATTAAACAATGGATGATGAAGTGAGAGTACTAAGAAAGATAAGAGAATGTTTGGTAACTAGTGGAACACAGAGATAAATGCCTGAAAGTTTAGTTTCAGATAAGACGTTTGGAAGTAGTTGTGGATAACACCCACATATATGCAAGCAGATGTATGATACCCTATATGTGTAAACAGTAAAAGGCCCATGTATCTACTATCATCACTCCTCCTTTGAAGTTATATTTTTGAAGTTGTATAAAACACATGCATGCCATGTCCTATATGGTTGTTTTCTAGAATGTTGTGAATGTAAGTTAGTTAGTGGTTTGAGACAGCAGGTTAGACTGCTTTTAAAGTATCCCTACAATACTTAGTGATTTTCACATTGACCATTATGCATGCTGTTCCAGTATTCTGTTTTCACTGCATTTGATATGAAATGTTTTTATATGTTTGGAAGTAGTTGTGGATAACACCCACACATATGCAAGCATATGTATGCTATCTCATATGTAAAACAATGGGGCAAACAGTTAAAAGGTTCATGTATCTGTTAATATCACCCCTCCTTTGTAGTAATACCTTTGGAGTTGTATAAAATATGTGCACACCATGTTCTATACGGTTGTTTCCTTAAAAAAGCCTAGAATGCTATGAGTGCCAGATAGTTAGTGGTCTGAGACAGCAGGTCAGCCCACTTACAAAGTATCCCTACAATACTTAGTGTTTTCCATATTGACCATCATGTATACTGTTTCAGTATTCTAAGTGTTAATTATGCATTTGATAAGTAATGTTTTTGTTTGTTGTTCATATATAGAATATTCTGACCCTATGTCTTTTAAATGTTACCCTTTTCTATAGTGAAAAAGTCCCTGAAGAAGGCCATTCGGGCCGAAACGCGTTGGGCTCTTTTAATAAACTTTCATTCAGCATCCTGAGAGTGTTCTCTCCTATATTACCATTGTCTGTGGATGCTCCAGTCTTTTTACCAGGATCCACTTACTGTATATACTCGAATATAAGCCTAGTTTTTCAGCCCTAATTTTGGGCTGGAAAAAAGGGGCCCTCAACTTATATTCGGGTCAATACTTTTAGCCACTGTGTGCCGCTTCTCATGCATCACAGGGGAGCGGCGTGCGATATTTAAAATGACTTTTAGCCACTGACCCAAGCACTTGCCTCAGTGGCTAAAAGTCATTTTAAACATCACACACCACTCCCCCAGCTCACAAAGGAGGAGCTGCCAGGCCCTGCTGCATTTCCCACCCCAGACTTATACTCGAGTCAATACATTTCCCCAGTTTTGGGGGGTTAAATTAGGGGCCTCAACTTATACTTGGGTCGACATACTCGAGTATATACGGTAAGTTTTTTCTTGACATCTCAGTGTTGCTTTATAAGCAGTCCTGTTGTTAAAAGCTTGGTTGGAGAAAAATTGTCCAACAGAAAAGGTGAGAAGCTTTCTGTGCCCCCCAGAAGAGAAATGGAAAGAGTAATGTCTAATATAATCTTGGACCTTCAGTTCTTTGCTAAAGAAACAGGATCTTTGGAATGAGACTCATTTGAGACAAGCTTTGGTTGTGTAGCCTTAGGGAAATTCAGCAAGGGTTGAATGGTGGTGTGAAAAGCTCAGGACAAGCACCCTTTTAAAGAACTGGTTGCAGCTGGGTATTTGCAACCGTGACAGCTGATCTGATGTTCTATGTGCAGGACTAAGTTTAGGGAGAAATACTTAGTCAAAAATATGATCAGGCAACCAAATCTCATAGTCAGCTGGGAGACACATGGAATCTCTGCCTCCCCCTTCTTCTTATGTTCCTTGAGTCAGGAAGCTTGAGAAATCGTTGGGTTGGTATGTGGAAATCCTTAGCTTGAGGCACATAAGTGGTTTAAGGGATGGTGTAGGGCTGCTAGGTCTCAGGTTTTGGCATCAAGATGGGTTTGGGTGTTCAGAGGAGGCCAACAAGGATGAGTAGGGGACTGGAATCCAAGCTCTGTGGGGGAAAAGACTGAAGTGGGCATGTTTAGACTTGAGAAAGGAAGACTAAGGGGAGATATAATTGCACTTTTCAGGTACCGTATATATTCGAGTATAAGTCAACTCGAGTATAGGTCGGGGCCCCTAATTTAACCCCCCAAAACTGGGGAAATTTACTGAGTCGAGTGTAAGTCTAGGGTGGGAAATGCAGCAGGGCCTGGCAGCTCCTCCTTTGTGAGCTGGGGGAGCAGTGTGTGATGTTTAAAATGACTTTTAGCCAACAAGGGAAGCGCTTGCCTCATGGGCTAAAAGTCATTTTAAACATCGCGTGCTGCTCCCCCGTGATGCAGAGGGGGGTCAGGAGAAACGGTGTGCAATGTTTAAAATGACTTTTAGCCACTGACCCAAGCACTTGCCTCAGTGGCTAAAAGTATTGACCCGAATATAAGATGAGGGCCCCTTTTTTCAGCCCAAACTTAGGGCTGAAAAACTAGGCTTATATTCGAGTATATACAGTATTTGAAAGGAGGAAGGGAAGGATCTGTTCATCCCAGAGTGCAAGACATGTAATAATGGACTCAAACTCCAGGACGCCAGATTTTGGCTGAATGTCAAGAAAAATGTCTTAACTGTTAGAGCAGTATGACAATGGAACCAGTTGCCTTGGGAGGTGATGAATGCTCCAATCCTGGAGCCATTCAAGGGAATGTTGGACCACCATCTGTCAAACCTGCTTTGATTTGTATTCCTGCTGTGTGTGGGGGAGGTTGGACCCAGTGGAGCTATAACTCAATTATTCTATATTCATTCTCCAGATCCAGGGCTATAGCTTTGAAATGTCAGGGAATTCGATGCTGTTGATCTGACAACATGCAAATGCAGTCTACTATCTGTGAACTTCTCCCAAAAGACTAGGGAATGGTGATTCCCTTCTGCCGCTTCCTAAGTCCATGGTGGCAGGGCCAAATCCTTGACTTAGCAGGTGAATCAACAATTGCAATGGGGGACACTGGGACACTAAAAGTGCGTGGAGGCTCTTTTCCCTGGTCACTTCCCAGGGTCCCCATTGTTCCCATTTCCCTTGTCACTTCCCAGGGTCCCTTATGTTCACCAGACCTAAGTCATTAACAATCCACAGCTTGGGCTGAGTTGAGGTTACTAACCCTGGCAGCCTTTCTTAATGATGGCTAGTGTACTCTGGTGGGAACTGGCCCTGTTGCTGTTCTTTCTCCTTGGGCATCAATTTCTGGTTTTGGCAGCATCATTTCCAGCATCACTGAAAACTACACTGGCAACACTTGTATGATAGGTGTTATGTCTCCGATGTGGCCCAGTTGTCCCCTAGCTGGAAACAAGGGTGCAATGCCCAGCTCACTAGCTCTTATCCTCCAGGTGAAGGTTGTCCATACAACAGTCCAGGTGGCCCAGAGGGCTCCTCATCCTTCCCCAGAATTCAGAACACTGCTAGTTGCTCCTTCACTTCCTCTAGCATGTTCCTCTCCTCCTCCTCTTCTTCCTTCTCCTTCATTCCTGCATTCCAGCTCCTCTCTCAAGCCTACCAGGTATCCTGGTCCCTTTCTTCTGGTCTTTCCCTCCCCTATCTTCCTTATGTAGTGAAGGATACCATTGTTAGGTTGCCTCATCTCAGTTTTCAGGGAGATTGTCCAGAGTCCGCAGAGGTGCCTCCAATAGCACTTAGCTTCTCGGCCTTTTGGCTAAGTTCAAGTGTAGTGTAGTGTAGTGTAGTGGTGTGTGTGGTGTGTGTGTGTGTGTGTGTGTGTGTGTGTGTAGCACTTAGAATATGTCTGTCTGGAGCTGCTTACCCCACAAAAAACTACTGCTGCTTGGACAATGTGAATGCTCCTCCTGCAAGACGTTCACAACGTGCACCAGAAAGTATGCAGCTACAGCTCATCCCCTGGTATTTTCCCTAAATCTTTTGGCAGGTGGATTTTTTATTATCTCTCCCAAAGAAAATGCCAGTAGATTCCCAGATGCTATTTCATATGGCATTGCTTAAGGCCGTGCCTCCAGGGCTGTAATGGTGATACACAAAACAGTGTATTTTGGCAGCTTCTTGGACACTAAGATCCTAAGAGGGTTTTAGAGGATGCCTCTATTAAATTCTTCCCAGATATTAGCCCAATCACAAGAATGCTCTGCCAGCACTAGATGAAATCTTTCTTTAGATGCATTTGGTGGTTTTGGTTTTTTTAAATTCTCATCCTGAGAATTACTCAGTATATCTCTTCTAAAAGCATCCTTTGATCCAATCTCAGGGTGTTGATTAAATTATAATTTTCTTAATTATATCTGTATCTTGCTTTCCTCAAAGGATATGTCAAAGTAGCCCAGCTAGGTTTGTTTGTTTCTTTTTCGGGTCAGTTGCAAGACAAGAAGGAATAAAAGTTGTTCATTGTCTTCTCATACTTCAGTGTTTCTTTAAAAACTGGAAGCCCTCAGATGGAGGGATAGTCAGAGATTCACTCTTCCTTCAGGACTTGGTTGATAAGTCTGAAGTTGAGATGGGCGCAGATGGGGAAATGTGCAATTAGAGATGGGAACAAACTGACAAAATGGTGGTTCATCATGGTTCATGTCTCATCAAAGTAGATAAACCAAGAACCACAAATGCCTCATCGATGCCGTAGGGCCTAAGGCAAACTGGGACATGTTTTACAGAGATGGCGGATTTATAAACAAGCATAACATTTGGAGATAAGTTGGCATGAATTATGAAATCTCTGTAGACCTTGTCTGTTGCATACTGATTTGATGTACAACAGATAAAATCTATGGATTTATTTATTTATTTATTTATTTATTTATTTGTTGTATTTTTATACCGCCCATCTTCCGAACGGAACTCTGGGTGGTTTACAATAAAATAATACCAACAAATAATGAGAAATAAAATAAGCAGTAAAAAAAATAGTAAAAAAACAACTGTATTTGTAACTCACACCGACTCACCTCTAAAAGTGATCCTTTTGTACAGCCCAAAGTATTTCAGACACTTTGTTGTGGACTCCCCACCTCCAATGGTGTGGTCGCAATGCTGTAAGGTATACTTTAGACCAGTGGTGGCGAACCGTTGGCATTCCAGATGTTTTGGACCACAACTCCCAGTATTCCGAGCCTAGATGACCAATGCAAAAGGACTGTGGGAGTTGTGGTCCAAAACATCCGGGGTGCCAAAGGTTCGCTACCACTGCTTTAGACTGTGAGAGTGTGATCCAGTGAGTTTCATGGCTGAAGGAAGATGTGACCCTTGGTCTAGTGCAGTGATGGCGGACCTTCGGCACTCCGGATGTTTTGGACCACAACTCCCACAGCCCTTTGCCATTGGCAATACAAGCTTGGAATCGTGGGAGTTGTGGTCCAAAACATCTGGAGTGCCAAAGGTTCGCCACCACTGGTCTAGTGACTGTCTGGACAATCCTTAATGGGTGCTGAAAGGCCTCGGGGTTTTCCAAGTTGAACTCAGGACTGTAAAGCCGGCTTGAACAGATAAAGCCTTGTCTTCTAGATCTGGCTGTTTCATAATCTCTGTTGTCTTCCCAAAAGGTTGCTCTGACCCAGAATTAAAGGAAGCTGGTCACGACTATAATGACACAACACACACACACCAGTTCAGAACCAATAAATATGGGACAGGATATCACCTGACTAAGATTAGCTATGGAAAGATGTTGATGATTAACTTGGATTCTTACTCAAGTCTGTCAAAACTTTGATAACGTGTGTATGTGTATGCGTGCGTGCTTGCGTGTGATGGATCATTCCCCCGTATTCATCCTGCTTTTGCCGAATTCTCACTGCTGTCTCCGTCTCCTCACTCCTATTTATGGCTGCCACAGAGCAGCTGGAGAAGGCCGGTTCTCCGTGCCAGCTGACTTCTGGCAATTTCACCGTGATTTAGAGGGTTTAACTCTTGGCAGGGTTCCTCATAGCAACACTTCGCTTCTTTGTCTGTACAGGAAGTTTTCAATCCAAGAACCCCCCTCCCCTGCCCCTCCATTCCTGTTCCCTCCTTCTCTCTCTCCAGTCCTTTGTGGCCAAGCAGGAAAATGAGTCACACTGTTTTTCCTCTCAGAGCCTGGGGAGAGGTACGAGGGAATTTTCTCTTGAGGAATTTTGGCCGGACTCGCAGACCTTCCGTCAGCAAAAGCAGACGGCCTGAGAAGCCAAAGAGAAGAAAATGAGATTTCATCAACAACTGGGCTTAATGGCCCTCTGACATTAACAATAATGAGATAAAATGCTTTCCCACTATGGTTGTTATTGAAATGAGTCCTATAAGGGGGAAAGACAGCCAGATTGTAGAGGAAAAAAGACCCTCCCCTTTGTTTTCCTCAGGCAAGGGTCCAATGAAGACTGGAGATACTATTAGGCAAAGTGAAATGACAGACTTACAGGATTTGGGGTGTAACAGAATAACCCATTCTTACTTTCCTAATGTTATCATTTCAGTACCAGGAGGCAGGAATCATAGAATCATCAAGTCATGGAGTTGGAAAGGGTCTCTAAAGCCTTGCCTCCAACCCCCTGCTCCATGTAGAAATACAGATCAAAAGATGCCTGCCAGGTGGTTGTCTAAGACAGTTACTTCACATCCATTCTCGTCCCAGGAGGAAGTTCATTGTGTGTTGATGTCGGTCACGGTCACATCTTCTTCTGGTTCTGTCCCTGTTCCCGTGTACGCACGGGCATAATGGATGATACCAGCACGACTCTTACCGCACGTCCTCGTTCTATGATAAGATGTGAAATTCCATGCCTTTGTTCTCCATTTTTTTCCGGCCCCGACCTTCTGTTTTCAATGTTTTGATTCTATGAAGCCTTGCCTTCAATGCATTACGGAGCTAAGTTTGAGGCATTTGACTTTTAATCTCTCTGCACTGCGTTGCTTACTCCATAGGTAATGTACTGGCGAATGGCACTTCACACTCCTGCCTCTAGATGGAGAATGGCACGTTGCGTGACAAGCCTTACCTCACGGCCACTTGTCTCGGAACGAGAAGCGTGACAAGCAGATTCCCGAGGCCGTGGAGAGGAATCTCTCATCCAGCTTAAATCGCAATTCAGGGGACGTGGTCGGGACGAACTTCCCTCATCCCGCAATGGACATGCGGTTAGATTACTTCGTACCGGTACCAAGCGGGACCGTGAACAGCGATGAGATGGACGTGAAGTATCAGCCTAAATTTCTCTTGAATGCATCCAGCGTTGCAACACCTGGAGGTGCACTTCTTGAGGTCATTGGTTCTCTTGAGGTCATTGGTTCTATTTTCGTACTGCTGTAACAGTTAAGAAGTTTTTCCTGACATTCAACTGAAATCTGGCTGCTCCCACCCCCAACAATACCATGCCTTGAATTGACCCGGGGATAACTGAGCTTAAAGCTGCTGTCTTTACTTGTTCAACGCACATATTAATCCTATTCTCTGAAGCTTGCTCCTGAGTCTGTGGAAAGGTGGGATAGGTTTGTTGAAAACAAACAAAAGCCAGGGCTGTGCTTGTTAATTAGGACTACAATCAGGGAGAACTCATCAACGAAAGGAGATGGGATTAACATAAGAACATAAGAACAACCTTGCTGGAACAGGCTACAGCCTCATCCAGCCCAGCATTCTGTCTCACACAGCGGCTCAGCATTTGCTTCAGGGTATTCCCAAGGAGATGTCTTCACCTGCTTACGATTCCCTGCAAATGGCATTGAGAGATATCCTGCCTATCTCTCCAACCAGGAGGTTGTCCTTAGGCCTCCGTAATGACAGCCATTGATACGCTTGTTCTCCGTGAACTTGTCCAATCCTTTCTTAAAGCTATTAAGGCTGACAGCTGTCACCACTTCTTCTGGCAGAGAGTTCCATAGACCAGTGTGTCAACATATGTAAAAGTTGATAAAACATATGTTATGTATATTTAACAGAATGTGTAAAGTGAATTGTAAAATGGAGGCAGTTAGATTCTGCAGTGTCATGATGTTAATCCACAAGTGTTAGAGACTAGTAATCACAGGCATGTTAAGTGACGAAGTGCAGGTGGAACTGATTGTAACATCATGATTTGTAATGGTTAGATCAGATTGCATCAGATTGTTAATTAGTGATTGCATCAGATCTTATGAGTGCTGAATGAGTATAAAAGGCACTAGCTTGTCATTTGTAATTTGGGGACTGTTATGGTAAAAACAGTTCACCCCACACTCTGTCTGTTTGTCTGTTTGCTATATTGTATATAATGCTTGGTTGTTATGCTGTGTATATTTTGATGTATATATGAATATATGAGTTTTTACTCTATTCATTGTCATTGTCTTTCTGATAGACTAACTCTGCAAACCCTTTATATCAATACTAACATTTTATCTACGTTACTGCTGCACTGCTTTGTATCAGGCACAAGTATATATTATTATTATTATATTTGCCTGCTGCCCCTTAAATCTGCTGACAGGGTTATGGGCCCAGCTGGGTCAGCAGCCTGATGGGTTTTGTTGTACCTGTATAGATAAAGTGTGTGTTGTGTAAAGTTGTGTTTTTGCAGAGGAAACAAGTTGGAGTTTGAAACGGAGACAAAGCAGAGCTGCAAAGGATTTCTCTCAGAGGCTTGGAATGAGAGCAGAGGAGAAAAGCAGCTGATAAGGACAAGCCAAGCAAAACAGAGTGTGATTTAAAATGAAAGCTGAGGAGGCTGAGGAAATATTTGCCGAAGAAGCTGAAAAAAGTGTTGTAGGAACGGCAGATAAGGAGCCGGCACTATCAGCGAGAATGGCAAGTATAAATCTAAATTTAATGCCTCTTGTAAAGCTCTCTGACAATAATTACCTGAATTGGTGTCTGCAAATGAAGCATTTCTTGATCTTCCATGAGCTCTATCAGTATGTAGATAAGAAGCTTGATGAGGAAGCTGATGAGGAAGATTTGAAGAAGGATGAGAAAGCCTTGGCAATTATAATGTTATCCTTGGAAGAAACGCAGTTCGTTTATGTGAAGGAAGCAAAAACAGCTCATGAGGCTTGGACGTTTCTCAGAGCAGCTCACATCAGAGAAACAGCTGGGAGTAAAGTATCTCTAATGAAAAAACTGTTCCAGTTAAGGCAGAGCCCAGGTGAAACTATTTCTGATTATATAAGGAAAGTAAATAGTATATTTCAGCAATTGTCTGAGGTGGGCATAAATCATGAAGAGGAGTATAAATGTCTAGTTATATTGTCAAGCCTGGATGAGTCATATGATAATTTAGTAATGGGATTAGAAGCTATGAAGAGTGATGAATTGTCTATATCGGTGGTCCCCAACCCCGGTCCGCTGTCCGTGGACCGGTCGGCACCGGGCCGCCTGGGAGGCCGGGAGGCTCCTCCCTTTTCCTCCGCCGCCTCCTCCTCCTCCTCTTCTCTCCCGCGGGCGGCCGGTGGAGGAGGAAAGCTGGAGGAAGGCTGGAGGAGCGCAGGAGGAGCTGCCGCCTCCCTCCTCTGCCCTCCTCCTCCTCGCCCTCCACCACCACCACCAGCAGCAGCAGCCACAGCAGCGGCAGCGCGTCCTCCTCCTCCTCCCGCCGCCGCCGCCGAAGGAGCAGCAGCAGCAGCAGCGAGGGCAATTGCGGAGGGGTGGCGGCGGCGGGACGGGGCGGTGCAGCAGCAGCCACCCCCACATCGCCCCCCCCCCGCCGCCGCGCCGCAATCGCGCCCCATCCCCGCCGCCGCCGCCGCCACCCCTCCGCAATTGCCCTCGCTGCTGCTGCTGCTGCTCCTTCGGCGGCGGCACGGGAGGAGGAGGAGGAGGAGGAACCGGAGCAGGAGCAGGAGGCGGCGGCGGCGGCTCGTCGTTGCCGCGAGGGCGCTTCCTGGCGCGGCCGGGCGGAGTGCGCGCGCGGGGCGCCTGAGCCATGAGCCGCGCGCGGTCTCACTCCTGGCGCCGCGCTTGCTCCTACTCCTGCTGCCGCCGCTGCCATGGGGCCTCCTCCTCCGCCGGGAAAGCGCTGCTGGCGCCCGCTCGCTTTCCCCGGCGGAGGAGGAGGCCCACGGCGGCGGCGGCGGCAGCAGGAGCAAGCGCGGCGCCAGCAGCGAGACTCCACGCGCGGCACCCGCCCGGCCGCGCCGGGAAGCGCCCTCGCGGCACCGACGAGCCGCCGCCGCCGCCTCCTGCTCCTGCTCCGGGGGCGGTGCGGGGGGTGGCTGCTGCTCCTCCGGCGGCGGCGGCGGCGGCGGGGAGGAGGAGGAGGAGGAACAGGAGCAGGAGGAGGTGGTGGCGGCTCGTCGGTGCCGCGAGGGCGCTTCCCGGCGCGGCCGGGCGGGTGCGCGCGGGGCGCCGGGGCCAGGAGCGCGCGCGGGTCTCGCTGCTGGCGCCCGCTCACTTTCCCCGGCGGAGGAGGAGGCTCACGGCGGCGGCGGCAGCAGGAGCAAGCGGGGCGCCAGCAGCGAGACTGCGCGCGGCTCCCGGCCCTGGCGCCGGAGGAGGAGGCGGGGGCCCGCCTGCCCAGGAGCCCCGGGTTCCCCCCCCCCGCCCGTGGGTGTGGGGGAGTGGCACCCCCGACGCCCCAAGCCGGTGAGTGCCGCCGCCGGTCTCGTGCCTCCCCCTCCTCCTTCCCTCCCATCATTTGCTTTCACCCCCCTTTTGCCTCCCCGCCGGACCCCCCTTTCGCATTCTCCCCCCCTCCCCACCCCCACCCCCGGGCCACAGAAAATTTTTAAAACATTTCCCGGTCCGCGGGGACAAAAAGGTTGGGGAGCACTGGTCTATATCATATATACAGTCAAGACTCCAGCAGGAAGAATCAAGGAGGAATGATTCTAAAGTAAATAATAAGCCTGCTCAAGTGTCTGAAGAAACAATACAAGTAATTAGAAGATGCTATAATTGTGGGAGTAACCAACATATTTTTCGTTACTGTGATAAGATAAACAAGCGGCAAAAGCAAAAAAGAGTTGCCGGCACAGGCTGGAAGAGTGAAGGTCAACAGCTGTCTGTAATTAATGATAAGGAACAAAAGTGCTCAAGACAGGAATTATTTATTGTAGATTCAGGAGCCAGTATTCATTGTGTAAACAAGAAATGTTTGTTTGAGAAACTAACTTTGTTTAATTGTAGAAATGTAACCTTGGCAGACGGGACTCAGGCAAAAGTCTGTGGAGAAGGTAATATATTTTTCAAACCTCTAAAATGTGTATTTGATAAGGTCCTGTATATACCGTCTTTAAAGAATAATTTATTAAGTGTGCCTATGCTTGTAAAGCAAGGTTTTCATGTACAGTTCAGTGAGAATAGTTGCAAGATTGTAAAGAATGGGAAAACAATAGCAACTGGGAAGCTCCAAAACAGTTTGTTTATGATAAGCACTTCTGAGAAAGTTTTGAATATGGTTGAAAATAAGCCTCTACATGACAAATGCATACATTTGATGCATAGAAGATTAGGGCACCTAAGTTTTGAAAGCATTAGGAAAACTTTGCAACATGTGGAACATGGGTCTGTGCAAAGCTGTAAGAAGTTTTTAGATTGCCATGTTTGTAAAGGCACAAAGGTGAAGTCTGCACCCATATCAAAAAAGAGTTTGAGAAAGTCACATCAACCACTACAGTTGGTACATATTGATGTGATTGGACCCATGGCTAATTCATTTGGTGGTGCCAGGTTCTGTCTTGTGATAACAGATGATTATTCACGTTATTCTTGGGTTTACATAATAAAGCACAAAAGTGAAGTGAGTGCTGTATTTAGGAAATGGTTTGTGATGGCAGAAAGACAGTACAGGCAGAAAATTTTAGCTGTACAAAGTGACAGAGGTGGTGAATTTTTAGCAAAGCAGTTTGTTGATTATTTAGAAAAGAAGGGGGTGAAACATAGATTGACAAACCCTTCTGCTTCTGCTGAGCATGGATTATCTGAGAGGAAGAATGGGATTCTTCAGAATATCATGAATGCAATGTTGGCAGATGCAAAACTTCCCAAAGGTTACTGGGCTGAGGCAATGAAATATGCAAATTATGTGTCTAATAGAGTGTGGAGTTCAGCTGTGAATGAAGTTCCATATACTCTAATGCATGGTAAAAAACCTACAATCAAATATCTCCATTTATTTGGCTCTGAAGCCTGGGTATTAATTCCAAAGAGGTATAGACACAAAAATGGTCCAAAGTCAAGAAAGCTTATGTTTATTGGTGTTCAGCCTGCAGCTAAATCCTGGCGTTTTTGTGACAGTCATGGAAAAGTTTATATAAGCAGGTCTGCAAAATTTTGTGAACAGAAAAATTGGGAAGCTATACATGCTAATAATGAAGTATTTTTGCCAAGCATTTGTCCCCACACTGAGGTTGAAGAAGTTGCCAGTGATGGAGGGGAGTCTACAGCATTACATGATGGAAAAGTGAAAGATGAGATTGCCAGTGATGGAGGGGAGTCTACATCATTGCATGATGAAAAGGTGGAAGATGAAGAGCCAGTGTTGATCAGAAAATCTACAAGATTCAATAAAGGAGTGCCACCTGAAAGGTTTGTTGTAAATAATGTATTCCATGAGCCACAGAATTTTGAAGATGTGCTGCTGATGCCTGGAGAAGAAAGGAAGCAGTGGATGATGGCCATGGACCAAGAGCATATGTCTCTGAAGGAACGACAAGTGGATGCACCAGTGGATGGCGGCAAAAAGAGCAAAGGACATTTTGCAAGTGAAATAGGTTGATTGTACACAAAAAGGTTTTTTGATATTGATAGTATTTGTTGATGAAGCATTGGAAAGGTATAAAGCGAGTTTTAAGATATCTTAAGGGAACAATGCATGAAAAGTTGAAGATATCCATATGTGATAATCTTGATTTAATTAGCTATGCAGATGCTGACTGGGGTTCAAGTCCAGAAAGGAGGTCAATGTCTGGATATGCCATATTTTTAGGTAACTCACTAATTATCTGGAAAGCCCGAAGACAAAGGTACATTTCGTGTTCTTCTACAGAAGCTGAGTATGGGGCTGTGAGTGATTTGTGTTGTGAGTTAACCTGGGTAGTACAGTTGTTAAAGGATGTGAATGTGAATATGAAATTACCAGTCAAAGTATATAATGATTCTTTTTCGTGTATCCAATTAACACAGAATCAGAAGGTCGGATCCAGAAACAAGCACATTGGGATCCGTTACCAGAATGTCAAGGACTGCATAGAACAACATTTGATTGTATTGGAATATTGTATAAGTGTTGATAATTATGCTGACATATTTACAAAGCCTTTGTGTAAAGATAAACATGTATGTTTTAAGAAATGGCTAGGAGTTGAAATCTGTTAAATATAGGAGGGGTGTCAACATATGTAAAAGTTGATAAAACATATGTTATGTATATTTAACAGAATGTGTAAAGTGAATTGTAAAATGGAGGCAGTTAGATTCTGCAGTGTCATGATGTTAATCCACAAGTGTTAGAGACTAGTAATCACAGGCATGTTAAGTGACGAAGTGCAGGTGGAACTGATTGTAACATCATGATTTGTAATGGTTAGATCAGATTGCATCAGATTGTTAATTAGTGATTGCATCAGATCTTATGAGTGCTGAATGAGTATAAAAGGCACTAGCTTGTCATTTGTAATTTGGGGACTGTTATGGTAAAAACAGTTCACCCCACACTCTGTCTGTTTGTCTGTTTGCTATATTGTATATAATGCTTGGTTGTTATGCTGTGTATATTTTGATGTATATATGAATATATGAGTTTTTACTCTATTCATTGTCATTGTCTTTCTGATAGACTAACTCTGCAAACCCTTTATATCAACACTAACATTTTATCTACGTTACTGCTGCACTGCTTTGTATCAGGCACAAGTATATATTATTATTATTATATTTGCCTGCTGCCACTTAAATCTGCTGACACAGTGATCCTCTGGTCTGAGTGAAAAAGTACTTTCTCTTATTTGTTTGAGATTTAGCACCCAAAAGTTTCATGAAGTGCCCCCTAGTTCTAGTGTTGTGTGATAGGGAAAACAGCTTTTCCTTATCTACTTCGTCCACACCGTGTATGATTTTATAAACTTCAGTCAGGTCACCCCTTAGACACTGTTGTTCAAGAGTGAAGAGGCCCAGCCATTGCAGCCTCAGATGATAAGGAAGGTGTTCCAGTCCCCTGCACTTTTCCTATTTCCATAATATCCTTCTGGAGGTATGATGACCAGAATTGTACACAATACTCCAGATGGGGCCTCACCATAGATTTATAAAGAGGCAAAATGACACTTGCTGTTTTATTTTCTATACCCTTCCTAATGATCCCTACGATTGAGTTTGCTTTTTTTCAGTGCTGCTGCACACTGGGTTGACACCTTCATTGAGCTGTCCATCAGGACAACAAGGTCCGTTTCCTGGTCTGTTGCAGAGAGTTCAGACACCATCAGTTTATTAATGTAATTGAGTTTTTTTACCCCAACGTGCATCACTCTGCACTTACTAATGTTGAAACTCATTTGCCACTTGTTTGCCCATTCCCCCAGTGTCAAGAGATTCCTCTGGAGCTCCTCACAATCTCTCTCAGTTTTTACTACCTTGTATAATTTAGTGTTGTCATCAAATTTGGCTACCTCGCTATTTACTCCTACTTCTGTACCCTTCCTAATGATCCCTAGCATTGAGTTTTATTATTTATTATTTATTTATTTGTTAATCTTATACCCCACCCATTTTCCCAAAAGGGAACTCTGGGTGGCTTACAATAAAAAAAACAGGTGCAGCACCTTTAAAAATGTTTATATTTAGGGAAATGTAAGGAATTCTCCCAACTAATGTGTTCTTCAATCCATTTTTCTAACACCCAGACTTCTCTTTTTCCTGCTTGGGGAATTTCCACACACTTAAATGTTCATGTACAGTGGAACCTTGACTTACATACTGCTTGACTTGCATCATATTTGACTTGCAGCAAGAAGGGGCCTGTTTGACTTGAGTCGCAGGCTTTGACTTACATCTCGGAGCCCCGGCGCAAGGCACCGGAACTGGGCGGCAGCCACAACCCAGCATCGCGGCTGCTGCCTCCAAACTGCTCCTGCCTTCTTCCCCTCCTCCGGCAGTGGCGGCTTCGGTGAGGCCAGCTCAGAGCACCTGGAGCTGGTCCTCGGCCTCACCGAAGCCGCCGCTGCCGCCGGAGGAGAAGAAGGGCCGGGAGCTCGGGCCTGGCCTCGCTGGTTAGACAGTCGGCTCAGTCTTGTAAAAAATCTGGCTGCAGAAGTCTGGTCCACAATGGAAGCATTTTAGTTGGGGAGCTGTAAAGTTGTGGGACTCTAATGGTAAGCATAGAGTTGTTCAGAACTTGCAACATCAGGTTAAAAATCAGTAAAACTTAAATGTTAGACATTGTTGCTATGAACATTAAAAAGTGGAGGCATATAACTTGTGGACTATAATTCCACTGCCTCCTCCTCTCTTTGAAGAGATATTTCATTTAAATCCCCAGAAGGAATCTCCTATCCCAGTCAAATTTGTGTTAAATTGCTGTTTTCGGGGGGGTCTTTTTCATCATCTGGAACGGATTAATCCGCTTTCCCATTACTTTCTATGGGAAATGTTCGTTTGACGTAAGTCATGTTTGACTTAAGTCTAGACCACTGGAACGGATTAATGACGCAAGTCAAGGTTCCACTGTATATATAAAAAAAACAGAATGTCCTTCTCTCTTTTATCAAAATGCAAACATGTGACTTGCCACTAGGGGGACTAAAGCCTATTCTTCTCAAACATCTTTCAGCATTCAGGCATGGGAAACTGCTTGCAGAGAACTGTGATTATGTGCTGTTTTTTAACCTCTGAAAATAAACGTTGCATGGCAGAGTTTTTCAAAAACGCATCAGCAAATCAATGAAACTCTTTTAGATATGTATTATCCCCTGTTAAAAGTTGCTCTGTGTGGTAGAGTTACAACACGGAGGTAACCAATCAATAGTCTACTTTTAGCCTTACCAGTTATATTCAAGTGACACAAAAGCAATCATAGGGAAAGGAATTGAAAGATCAGGAGGAGTTGAAATAAGAGGAGGTCCCAGGTAACATGATAACCTCCTGGAAACATCCTCTGTCATTAGGAAGTGAGGATCACCCCTGCAAGTAGAATAATTTTAATTTTGTAAGTTTAATGTACAAGTTATTAGACTTAGATTCCTTGAACGTTAATCATTATAGTGCCTTATGTCTGTTGAAGCTATTCCCTAATTAATGTTTCTTCAACAAATCTTTATAGGGTTTTTTTATTCATTAGAGACATGCAGCTTGTGAGCAGTCTGGATAAAAGGTGCCTGAGGGGGGATATGATTGAGACGTACAAAATAATGCAGGGCATGAGTAAAGTGAATAGAGGGATGCTGTTCTCCCTCTCACAAAATACCAGAACTAGGGGACATCCACTCAAATTGAGGGCTGGGAGAGTGAGAACAGACAAAATTTTTTTTTTTACCCAGCGTGTTGTTAGTCTGTGGAACTCCCTGCTACAGGATGTGGTGATAGCATCTGGCCTGGATGCCTTCAAAAGGGGATTGGACAGATTCCTGGAGGAAAAGTCCACCGCAGGTTACAAACCATGATGGAGCTGTGTAATCTCCAGGCTTAAAACCAGGGTACTTCAAGGACCAGACACAGGGGAGTGGTATCAGGAGACAGATATCTAGTCTCGTGCACTCCCGGACACATTTGGTGGGGGCCACTGTGAGATACAGGAAGTTGGACTAGATGGGCCTTTGGCCTGATCCAGCATGGCTCTTCTTATGTTCTTATGTTCTTAGAACAAGGGGCCCTCAAATTTAGAGGTGGTCCACCATGTCCTAGTCCACAAGGTATTCCTGATTCAAAGAAGTGACTGGCTATCCAGTTTGCCCTCAAAATATTAGCAGCTTTTCTGGTATTTTGCTAGTAGCCTAAAGGTATCACCTGGTCTACATTCTATCTGGTTATCCAGAACTCTCAAATGTTCTTAAATGAGAGAGGGGACTGGAAGTTTCTCTAGCTGAATCAATCATTCAGACAAACAACAAGTCTGCTTTGGATCTCAGTTCTAAAACTATTTTCTTAAAATCCAGAATAATATGTCCTGCAGATGCAGTTGCAAAATATTTCCCATCACTTCACAGGATTTGAGATGTTGAAATGCCTATTCTGTTTTGTACCTGCTTTCTAGCATATCATTATAACCAAGATACAGGTTTTCAAATCATTGGAGAATACACCATGTTAGTGCTTCTTAGATCCAGTTCTAGCAGCCAGTGGAGACTGGTGGCTCCAGATTTATATGGTGGTGATGAATCCACTGGGTTTTATTTCAGATTTTACAGGTACTTTCCAAGGTTCCAGAATGTAGACCTTGAATGCTATTGTCATGTGCCATCAAGATGGGACCAACTTAAATTTTTGCAAATAGGGTTGTCAAGGTAAGTGAGTTATTTCTGGAGTGGTTTCACCATTCCCACACCCTGCAAAGTCAGCTGAAAAGTCAGCTTTGCAAAAGTCAGCCGCAAAGTCGGCAGCTCGGCGGTTCGAATCCTGGGTGTCACGTACTGCCATTTAAAAAAAAAAGGGTGAAGGTAAACAGTGTTCAGTGCACAGAAATGTGTTTAGCCATGCCGGTCGCATGGCCACAGACTTGCACAACTCTGGCTCTTTGGTTTGGAAATGGAGATGAGCACCACCCCCAGAGTCGGACACGACTAGCATGCAGTTTCACATCCTGGTGAGTTCCATGGCAAAATGGGGATTCCTGAGTCCTTGTCGGTCACTCTATCCACTATACGACCCTGGGCGTGCCTTGGATAGCTTCTACAGTTGTCCCCTGCCTTTTGTGATTCATATACTGCAGTCCCGGTATATTGTGGGTCCGCAGTATATGGAAAAAAAGGTCCCTTGGGGTAAGGAGGAAAGGCCTTCCCAGGCCCGTCGGAGGCCCCAAAAGTGCTTCCCCGCAAACTGGAAGTGACTTCTGGTAAACCAGAAGTGACCTCCACATCACTAGAAAGCACTTTTGGGGCCTTGGGGACTGGAAAGCCCCTTGCAGGCCCGTTTGGGGCAGTGCCAGCCCTGGGGTAAGTACAAGAGCCCCCAGAGAGCCCACCCAGTCCCGACCTGACCCAGCATCCGCATATTGTGGATTTTCAATTATTGCGGGTCAGATCGGGGTGGGTGGGTTACTGTATAAAGCACAGCCTAAATGCTCCTTCTACTTGCAACCTTTTCTGGTTTTTCTCCCTCCATACATGGCCTCAACAATCACCTTCCAATGCCTTGTCTCTCTCTCAGCCTCTCTCTCTGGGTGGAATTTCAACAAACTAATTTGCATAATGTGTGAACACAAAACATGCTTTGTCAATATATTTTTTCCTAAGGCCATGGGCAGCGTCAGATGATGCCCCGGTTTTTATAGACTGCAGGAAGCCGTTAGCATTTGCTAACAGGGCGGTCTTAATTGCATCATCCCCTACACAAGTGATTCATGACATGACCACTCAGCTTTGCTGTTGAATCCACTGCCATAATTAGAGATAGGCCTGTCTCCTCATTTTGATTCCGCCTTCTTTCTCAAGTTCCTGATCCATCAGGTCATTTCCACTTGAGTTCGCAATTTCATGGACAACAAAAACCATACCACGTCCTTGTGACAATTGCTCCTAAATAGACTCCTTGGTGCACACTCCTTTGTGAGAGATTTCTCCAACTATACCTTTCAATGTCTACTTTCTCCTATATCATGCATTTTGATGCATACTTTCCCTTTTATACTGTCATGTACATTTTTGTAGTTGGAGACTGCATTGGCAGAGTCTGAAAAGAGTTGCCCTTGGTATGCAAGAGGCTACAAATTTTTGTGTAGTTTCAAGGTGAGCAAAACTGGGCATGCTCCCTTCTGGTTGCCTTCATTCATCCTCCAGCCCAACTCTTCATATGGATCCAATCTGCTGCGTTGTTTCAGGGATCCCGCACGGTGGCGCTGTGTCTCCAGAATTCATTTCTATCTGAAAGCTCGAGCTGGCTTCCTTTCACCCCTGCAAAAGGCTAAAGAAAGAACTCTGCAAATAACAAATAAAATATATCTTGACAGACCTCTGCCATTAGAGTCCCCAGCATAATGCAGCGGGGGGGGGTGTTCAACGGATGGGAAGGGAATGAAGAGACCTCCCAAACAGAGACTGGGAAGTGATGAAAGAATAAAAGAGATACTGAAATTAGCAATAGATTTTGCACTTTTGGAGGAGAAAGTATGAATATTTGTGATTAGATGGGATTATCTAGATTTCATCCAACACAATGAAATCATCCCTCCAAACCCACAACACCACGTAATGTTGTGAATAATGTAAATAGCTCACAACATAATGTGAGCTAGCGATGTGTAGCTTTGTCTTTTATTTACTGTATTTATATTTATTTATTTAAAACATTTTACGGAGAATCTTAGCACTGCAGAGCTGGAAGGGACTCTATGGATCATCATGTCTGCCCCCTCTGCCTTTTTCTGAAAAAAAAAAAGACCCAAGGAAGCTTATGTACGCAATATTAAAAGCTAAAAAGTGTGAATCATTGACGGTTACTTCACATCCTTCCTCGTTCCGAGTTGACATTCATTTCGTGATTATGTCGCTCGCGGTCACATGGTCTTGTCCCGGTACTGTCCCTGTTCCTGTGTACCCATGGGCATGATTGATGGTACCGTGACGACTGTTACTGCACATCCTTGTTTCATGACAACATCTGAACTTCTCAGCCTTCCTTCTCAGGTTTTTTTTTTGTCTGACCTTCCGTTTTTTTATTTTTCGAATCTCCTCAACTTTGCCTTCAATGCGTTACGGAGCTAAGTTCAAGGCATTTGTCTTTTAATCTCTCTGCACTGCCTTGCTGACTCCATAAGGAATGTACTGGCGAATGGTACTTCACACTCCTGCCCCTAGATGAAGAATGGCATGTTGCGTGATGAGCCTTACCTCACGGGTACTCATCTCGGAATGAGAACCGAGACAAGCAGATTCCAGAGCCCAGGGAGGGGTATGGCTCATCATGCTTTAATCTCAGTTCAGGGGGTGTAGTCGGGATGAACTCCCGTCATCATGCAATGGACGTGCGGTAAGATTTCCTCATACCGGTCCAAAGCGGGACCACAAACAGTGATGAGAGGGACTTGAAGTAACAGCCATTCAAATATTAAAGAAAAATTAATAACATGATATTAGAAATATTAAGTAAAAGCAGCATGAAGAACAGATTTAGAAGCAACAAAATAGAAACCACCCCGTTTGTTGGTTCCTAGACAGCCAGTCACTAAGCAAAGTTTCCTGAAGAAAAAAATGATTTGCCTGCCTATAGAATAGTGGCTCCCAACCTGGGGGTCGGGATCCCTTTGGGGGTCATAAGACCATTTCACAGGGGTCACAATGAAGCAGTGTAGAAAAAAGCACAAATGGCTTGGGTCTGGAGGGGGAGGGGAAGGGGGAAGAGTGAGTTACAGCTTGATAGGTTGGAGGGGATGTCAGTCAATGGCACTGGAGGCTGCGATTGGCTGAGGGTGCCTGTAGAGGGAAGTTCTCTATGGCACCTGTGGCAGTGGCCTGCCAAAGGGGGCTTATGGCCTCTTCCAAGCAGGGCAAGGGGGTCACCACAACATGAGGAACTGTATTAAAGGGTCACGGCATTAGGAAGGTTGAGAACCACTGCTATAGAAGGACAGGAAGGATGGGCCCAGCCAGGCCTCCCGTGGGAAGGAGTTCCAGAGTCTGGGAGCCACAACAGAGAAGGCCCTCTCTCCTGCGTTTCCACCAAATACACCTGCAAGGGTGGTGGGACTGAGAGAAAGGCCTCTCCTGATTTGTCTTAACACTCAAGTCAGCTCATAAAGGGAGGTACAGTTGTTGAAACATAGTCAATTAGGGCTTTATAGTTTTTTTCAGAGTTGTAGTCCAATAAACAAAAATCTGCACACCTCCAGTGTGAGTCAGTATGTTGATAATCCTCTTCCATCATTTAGTGCTGCCATGCCCCTGTAACTGTAAAAGTAAATAAAAAGTTGCAATTACACTGAAAAGGAGACTCTTATTTCATTGTCATGAAGACAATGTGAGTTGTCTTCAAACAAAGAAATTGTGTATTAGTAGTATTTTATTTATGTCACCCTTGCATTTCTCTCAATACCCAAGGGAACTAATGAGATTTTTAAGAGGTAGAGGCAGAAAGAGATAAAAAACTGGCACAGATAAAAATAGTGGCAAGGTTAGAATGCTAAGAAACATTCAAAACACAGCATTATAACACAGTCAAGGGGAAAAGAAATTTAAAGGCATTCTTTACAGAGAGGGGAGGGTGATCGCACAGGGAAACAGAACACAGTTCAGGCCATTTGTGGAGTGGTCCTGTGTGATGTACTGCCTGGTGAGAACACGATGGGCAGGAAGTAGCACCCCAGGTTGACGCCACTAGGTGCCCAAACTGGACTTTTTTTTTTGTTCCCGCTGTAGCGCTTGTACTTTGGGGGCTGGGCTGGTGTGCTTCCCTAATCAATAAACGAGTTGGCAGAAGGGAGATCACTTGCATGAAAACCACCCTTTCCAGTGGGATCAGGCACGTTCCTTTCCAAGCAATCCGAAAGTGACATCCTATCTCTGAAGAAGGGCCAGGTCTTGGTGGTAGAACATGGACCTGAAATTTAACCCCAACACTTTCAGCACAAAGCACTCAATTGCCATAGCTTGGGGAGGGAAGCACCTCTCTGAGACCTTGGATACCTCCTCTATAGTATTTATTATAGAAGAACTGGAGCATATGCTCCATCCACAGTGAGAATTTCTTCAGCTTTCCTTGCACCTGCAATACTAATATTTCTTGTACCTACAAAGGGCCGGCACTAGAGATGGGCACGAAATGAACTTTTTTCATTTCCGTTATTCGTTATTCGTTTCGTTACGTAACAAAACGAATAACGAACATTGTGATGAAGTTGGAACGAACCGAACAGAACCATGAAAATTAGGTTCGTTACGTTTTGTTTTTTGTTAATGGCGACACACAATGAAATGAGCTGTTTTAAATGTTTAAAAACGCCCTGGATATCCATAAAAACGCAGCGATAATTATTTATACTGTCTGATAATACCTACCGGGGGGATTGGGGTCCTTAAAAAATTTCTTTTTGTCTTCTCCCATTGTGATGTATTTTTCTTTTCCCTTTAAGGAAGACAAAATGGATGTCACCAGCCACAAAATGGAGGCAAGCCATGTGATGGGATCATGTCAATTCTTGGACAACTTCAACCAATAGCATGCCCAGGTTGCAGACTGGGCAGGTCTGGCAGCCACAGAGGGCATAAAAAGCTCTGGCAGCCCCCGTCCTCCTTGCAGTCTCCGGTGGGAGTTAGGGTGGGATTGCTGTCTCTGCGACTCTTATTTTCACTTTAGGCCAGCCAAGCAGGTGTGTGTCTCTGTGTTACTCCTGGCTGCAGCCTGGCTCTTAGGGGAAAGAAAGAAGAGATTTCTCTCTAGCTTCAGTCCTGCAGCCCCCTGTGTGTGTGCGTGCGTGCGTACCTCTCGGTGAGTACCCTCCCCTGCCCTTCAGTGCAGTCACTCTGTGGCTGCCTTGCACCCTGGGCAACGCCCGCCGCTGCCTTTGCAGCCTTCCTGCATACCTAGTCTATACTGTGTCTCTGCCAGCATCATTTTTTAGTGTTTTCCCTCTGGTCTGGGGCATTGGGGGACACCCGCACACGGAAATGCTTTAAAAATTGCGCAAAAAGCGGGTAAAAATGAAAAATGAAAAAACAAAAAACAAATAAATGAAAAATGAAAATTTTTTCCAAAAATTCTCAAAAAACAAAAACAAACTGAAACAGACCCCTCAATGAAAAACGAAAAACTCAAATGCCATTTTTTTGATTCGTGCCCATCTCTAGCCGGCACTAGTATAAAAAGAGTCATGCTGGATCAGGCCAAAGACCCATTTAGTCCAGCTTCCTCTATCTCACAGTGGCCCCACCAAATGCATCTGGGAGTGCACGAGATTAGATATCTGTCTCCTGATCCCACTCCCCTGCATCTGGTCCTTGAAGTACCCCAGTTCTAAGCCTGGTGATTACACAACTCCATCATGGTTTGTAACCCATGATGGACTTTTCCTCCAGGAATCTATCCAATCCCCCTTCGAAGACATCCAGGCAAGATGTCATCGCCACATCCTGTGGCAGGGAGTTCCACAGACTAACAACACGCTGGGTAAAAAAAAAAATTCTTTTGTCTGTTCTTACTCTCCCAGCCCTCAATTTGAGTGTATGTCCCCTAGTTCTGGTATTTTGCAAGAGGGAGAAGAGCAACTCTCTATCCAATTTACTCATGCCAGTAAATGCCAGAATAGGATGAAAACCCTTCCCCCATCTTGAAATAAAAGGGAACCATGTGTTTCAAACAAAATCATATACAAATACAAATTGAAAAAATATCTTTACAGATTAATAATAATAATAATAATAATAATAATAATAATAATAATAATAATAATAATAATAATAATAATAATAATAATAATAATAATAATGAAATCCATGAGCTTTTCATGGTTGAAAAGTCCACTTCACCAGGCTTGTACCAGCTGAAAAATCCAAAAGCTGGTACAAACCCGATGAATGGATTTTTCATCTGTGAAACCTCTTGTATTATATGGTGATTTTTAAAAAATGGTCTGTAAAGTTGTTGTCTATTTCTTGGCTTTTCCCCTGTTTTATCTCTCCCCCCCCACCAAGTATTACTGCAAAGTAATGGTGGTGGTGGATTATTGTTGTATCCTTCTCTCCTTTGCTTCTGTGCATAGGAATCTGCTTATGTGGTCCCTCCTAAAGCCTTGTAATAATAATACCTTTGTTGTCAATGTACAACACATGCACAATGAAATTGGCTGAGTCTCCCTTTCCCACCCCCACCCCCATCCCACCCCCACCCCACTGGCAACCATTCAGTCTTATTGCACCCTGTGTACTTGACACAGAATGCGCCAGCCCACAGGCCAATTCTTCTATACATTATCCTGGGATTATTTCCCATTCAGCAGTCTGACAGCCCATGGATAAAAACTGTTCTTCAGTCTGTTGGTGCGGCAGGCTATACTACGATATCTTCTGCCTGATGGTAACAAGGTAAAGAGGTGATGACCGGAGTGTGAACCATCCTTAAGAATTGTCCCATGCTGATCCGTACACTTTGTGGATGGATATTACAGTGCAGAGCCTCGTGGCGCAGTAGTTAAATGCCTGTCCTGCAGCTAAAACTGTGCTCACGACCTGGGGTTCAATCCCAGGTAGCAGGCTCATGGTTGACTCAGCCTTCCACCCTTCCAAGGTCAGTAAAATGAGTACCCAGCTTGCTGGGGGGGGGAGGGGGGCAATGTGTAGCCTGCACACTGTAATTAAACTCTAAACCTCCCAGAGACTACTTGAAGTGGTATAGGTCGGTATATAAGCAGAACCCTATGCAGAACACTTTACTTGATGACATTTCTTTATGAGGGGATTTTCTGCTGGTCACTCTCCACCCTTCCACAACCAGTGGACTGGTAAAATAAGTGGGAAAGAGAGGAGAGAGTAAAATGGGGGGGGTGGGGAGGGGAGAGGAGCAGATGGTCAAATAGGGAGGGCAATCTGAGTCATGAGCTAGACCTCCGATGTTTGGGGACAGGTTGCCCTTCATCCAGCAGCCAATACCCTCCTCATGTCTGGGTACAGATACCAGGCTGCAGCCAAATACTCCAGAATAGGCCAGAACAATTGGATGGAACACAACATCCTGAAGCCCCATGGACATCTTATACCTCTGAAGAAGGGCCATTCTCAGTGGCAGAAAAAAATGGACCTTAAAGTCAACAAATGCCCCAAAATGCAGAAGTATCCATTGCTATGCATTGCATGGTCTTTGAGTGTCTCCAGTGGTCAGTGATAAATAAATACATCACTTTCTCACAGCATGTTGGGACAAGGTCTCCCTTGCTAAAAGGGTGGAACAACCAGCAGGGTGCCCTATGCCTTTTTGGCTATTTTTTTTTGGAGCATAATAAAATCGCCACCCGATTGCCCCACTGTCTTCTGAAGTGGTAAAAGCCAACAAGCTGGCGTCCCTAAGCTCAGTGGTGCCCCTCTGAACTTTGCAGGGGCCTAATAACAATATTCCTATCATTTTTTTGAAAAAGAAAGGTATTTTGTTTGGGCACATTCCTTACCTGCAAGGGGAGAGGAAGGGAGAAGATAGATTTCATCTATTCTTCACTCTTTTGTGCTTCAGCTCCATCAAGGCTGCTGCTGCTGCAGTGGGCGGATTGGGCTGTTTTTATAGCGCTGCAGTGGCTCAGCGTTCACTTTGCTGCAGCAGCCGACTGACCTTTATTCTGTGCTCTCACTTAATTGTTGTCACCTTCCCTGCATCTGCATTAGCTGCAGATTCTAGTAATGCATGATTAAAGGAATGGTTAACACCATCCTTCCCCTTCTTTCTATGCACATACTCTTTTATTGATTTGTTTATTAATTTGGTTTGTATCTTGTCAAGGAGTAGAGGCTACTGAGTTCAGTTTCAAGGCTGAAGGGCAGGGGGCTGCGGGGGGCAGGTGGGTGGGTGGGAGAAAGCCACTCCAGGTTTGAATCAGAACTATATAGGAACTCTTCAAGCAGCTGAGCCCTATCTACAGGATAGGGACAACAAACTGGATAGCAATTTTAAAGGCTGGACTAAAGCCAAGAGCAGATCCATAACCACATCATTTTCGATTCTACTGATAATCAGGCAATATCAAATTTTAGATAAGATAGATAGATAGATAGATAGATAGATAGATAGATAGATAGATAGATAGATAGATAGATAGATACCATGTTTTCCCGAAAATAAGACAGTGTCTTATATTAATTTTTGCTCCCAAAGATGCGCTAGGTCTTATATTCAAGGGATGTCTTATTTTTCCATGAAGAAGAATACAGTACACATTTATTGTTATCTTATTATCGGGGAGGCCTTATTTTTGAGGGGATGCCTTATATTTCAGTTAGAGGCAAAACTGTAAGTAGGTCTTATTTTGGGGGGATGTCTTATTTTTGGGGAAACAGGGTAGATAGATAGATAGATAGATAGATAGATAGATAGATAGATAGATAGATAGATAGATAGATAGATAGATAGATAGATAGATAGATGATACGGTTCTCTGCCATCACATCAGAACTGACTTACAGTGACCTTAATAGGGTTTATAAGGGAAGTGAGATATTTAAGGAGTAGTTGTTGTGAGTTTTTCAGGCTGTTTGGCCATGTTCTGGAAGTTTAAGGAGCGGTTTTACCAGTTCCACTCCACCAGTGAAGGTTTATGGCTGAGAAGAGGTTTGAACCCTGCTCTCTGTTGTCTTATCCACCACACCACACCGAGGATCTAGCTACAAGTGGACCCTTGTATAACAAGCAGTTTGTTTAACAGCAAACCCACTTAAAGGGAAAAAATTCCAGAGATATGGGGTGAACCTGTATAACAGAAAACGGTCGTGATTAGGGATTAATCCGTTTTCAATGCATTCCTATGGGAAATTTGTACAAAGGAAAATTTGCTTAACAGAATTTCATTTGGAATGGATTAATTCCTTTATACAAAGTACTGTTGAGTCTCAGCAAGGCTATTCCCTGCTGACCGCTGCTGGACCTCAAAGTACCCAATGAAGAGAGTCCGACACGAGAGAGTCCCAATTAATTGCCAATTTATTGAGCTCAGTAAATACAACAATGGCAAACAAGCACCCCAATGTAGAGGAAATTATTTGCCCTGAAAACCAGGTGTCCAGATGTTTTATACCCTCTCCCCTCCCTCATGTTGTGCGCAAACTCTTGGGACAGGTGGGTGGCAGTCTTCATGATGGCCACCAATTAGGATAGTCCAAGGTGTCCTTCAGGGTGGTCCTGGGGGCGGTCACTGGGCCTGGTAACATTACCCCATCTTCCTCCTGTAATCCAGTTGTGGCTAAGCTGATGTTTGCCATTGGGGTGTTTGATGAGCCTTAAGGGTTGGGGACAATGGGACGGAAAAGGGTGGCATTGTCCAGTTATCCAAATAATCAAAATGTCAATAAAGGGGTCTGGAGATGTCAATGGGAGGCTCCAGGGCTGCCAGACACGGTCATTGAAGATGTAAATTCAGGACAAAAGAAGATGCTTCCAAATTGGAGATAACCCAGATATTTTCTGTTCTCCCATTGTCCTGGGAACTTCCCACCAGACTCGAACCAGCTGGGACTGGTCTTGACATGTCTCCCAATTGTGATGGGAGCAGCCTTTCCTTCTCCTCTTCTGGGTTCATCTGAAAATGGTGGTCCCAAGCGTGTCCCAAGCGTAGAAGGTAGGGGTTGAGAGTAGGAAGGAACATGTAAAAAGCACACCCAGGGCAAAGCGGGGTGGGGAGAATATTAAGAGAGGAGTAAGGGTGCTTTTGTGTGGTGCTTGTGGTGGTGTGGGGTGTGTTTCGGGGGTCTCAGGGGACCCCAAAAGTGTCTCTGAGAATTTCATTCTGCCCAATTGTGACTCTACAGTACCACTGTAGTATCATAGAACCACAGAGTTGGAACGGGCCTATAAGGCTATCGGGTCATACCCCTTGCTCATTGCAGGAATCCAAATCAAAATATATCTGACAGATGGTTCTCTGATTTTTTTAAAATGCCTCCAGCATTGGAGTGCTTTCTAGCTCTTGAACCAATTAGTTCCATTGCCATAGTACTCTAACAGTTAAGAAGTTTGCTATTGATATTCAGCCTAAAAATCTAGGTTCTCTTAGCTTAAGCCCATTATTACATGTCCGGTGTCCTGGAATAACTGAGAACAGGTCCTTCCTCCCCGAAGTGTACTTGTACTAGATCTAGATATAAAACACACTTCAGCAAGTTGTAGTATTATGACAGAACTGTATTCCAAGGTCGGTTGCCTAATACCTAATATCAGTCCCAATGAGAGTAGGATCATTTGCTGAAGTGGGTTTACATGTCTTTGGATTTTTCCATTCAGCAGTTGATTCAGTGTGGCTATTGACTAGCAGGCAGCAGCAATAGGATAATAAAATTGGCAAGGGAAGTTAAACAGCAGCCACAACCACCATTACCACCACTACCACAGCGGCTGCAGCAACAACAACCAACTCATAAGAAGTCCAAGGTGTGTCCAGTCAGCTACCAAAACTGAATGTGCTTGGAATGAAAAGCCTTCAGTTGTTGGCCCTCACAGGAAAGCCCTCACAATGCGCCCAAGTGTCAGTGTGTCTCTAACAATGTACATCCCTGAAGCAGGCAACGAGAGGCATCTCGAACCTGTGCTCTCATAGGTGTTTGACTGCCAGCCTCAAAGACAACCCCAGGGAAGGATGACCAAAAAAATCCCCAACAACATAAGAACATGAGAACAGCCTTGCTGGAACAGGCCACAGCCCATCCAGTCCAGCATTCTGTCTCACACAGCGACTCACCATTTGCTTCAGGGTATTCCCAAGCAGATGTCTTCACCCGCTTATGATTCCTTGCAAATGGCGTTGAGAGATATCCTATCTATCTTTCCAACCTGGATGTTGTTTTTAGGCATCCATAATGATAGCCACTGATACCCTTGTTCTCCATGCTGTGAGCCACAGGGACTGCTGGAGCCTTCCCCCCCCCCCAGCTGCCCTTTAATTAGGCTTCCTGTTTTAGTTTCCAGGGATTTCAGAATTAATTAAGTTGTAGGAAACTAATTTAAAAAATTGTGTCAGCTTTTTTTCCATTTTGGGGTGAGGAAAAGAGAGCTCTGTCCAATGGCAAGCATCTGGTTCCACTCTGTAAAAAGCCATCGGGGGTGGGAAGAGCCCATTGTTTATCCATCACTTGCCACTGAAGGGTGACCAGAGGAAGAATGGAATACAGTAGGACCCCCGTATCTGCAAGGGATAGTTTCTGTGGATAAGAGTGGACACCCTGCCAGCATCTATTTGCGACAGTAAGTTGCTTTGTGGCATCTATTTGCGACAGCGAATTGTTTAATTATTTTTGGTGGCCAACCTTCAGATAACTGAATCAGTGCATGCCAAATCAGTAGATATGGGGGTACTGCTATAAATGGAGAAACCCAGGTAAAAAAGACACCGCTGATTCAGTCAACATGACAGGCCTTGTCATCGTCTGGTGAATATTGGATGTAGGAAATACAGGCTGAAGGTGAGCATCAGAATAGAGAGGAGGTTGATTCTTTGAAGTTACTTTTCACCACAAGTTGGTTGTTACAGTGGAATAGAAGCAGAACTTTCAATGACAGCCATTGTGGTACAACTTACCTCAGATTTTTGGTGGATTATGGTGAAGAAGACCTGCATTCAAATACAGAAACAGCGGCGAGGGGGCAGCAAACTTTCCCCACTGCCTGAGATAGGAAGGACAACATTGTTCTTAGGACAATGGTTTTGTAAATACAGGACATTTAATGCAACATCTTCCTGTCTCTATGGCTCCCACTTAGGGAGCTTAAATCCTGGGTGCCACTCAGTGGAGCGAGCTCCCACAGATAACCCCAGCTCCTGCCAACCTAGCAGTTCGAAAGCATGTAAATGCAAGTAGATAAATAGGTACTGCCATGAAAAGCAGGAAGGTAAACAGTGTTCTGTGGGCAGACATGCATTCAGCCATGTCGAACCTTTACCTTTACCTTTTTACACAAGTGTAATATGCATCCACTGGGCTGTGGCGCCCAGGCTCTGGAACTCCCTCCCACTAGAGGCCAAGACTGCCTCATCTCTGTTGTCCTTCCGGAAACATGCAAAGACCTTTCTCTTCAAGCAAGCTTTCCCTGAATGATGAACTACCATTATGTGTATTTTATATGAATCTATAGGTTCACATAGACTTTGTGTTTATAATTATAACCTTGTAGCTTTAATGTAATGTTGTCTATTAGTGCTGTAAGATGTCCCTGAATTCCTTGTTCTCAATACTTGAACATATCTTAATTGTATTGGACTGTATATTATCCCTCATTACTGTAAGCCACCTTGGGTCCTTTTCCAAGGAGAAAGGCAGGGTAAAAATACTCTAAAATAAATAAATAAAAAAGCAAAGAAAGTATTCTGCTTATATACCACCCCATACCACTTCAACTAGTCTCTAGGCAGTCTAGTCAGTATGCAGGCTACACATTGCCCCCCCACCCCAGCAAGCTGGATACTCATTTTACTGACCTCGGAAGGATGGAAGGCTGAGTCAACCATGAGCCTGCTACCTGGGATTGAACCCCAGGCGTGAGCACAGTTTTACCTGCGATACAGGCATTTAACCACCACACCACAGAGCTCCAGTCAATTACGCTACACAATAGGGTTTTAGCCCCAAAGTTTTACAACATGATGTGAAGCGAGAACGGGATGAATATGCAAGGGAGATTAAAAGAAACATCCCCAAAATAAAAATAGGAGTAATTCACAACCCTGTCTATACAGAATAATGTGGTGAAGATAGCATAAAAGCTTGGAGACCAGCTGTGCCCAATGTTATACCACAGGCACTAGAAGAGCCAGCCTGGTAGTAAGGCAGGGGCATTTAAAAATAAAATCATTTGTTCCATTCCTGCTGTGCAATCAGTCCTACGTTCTCTCCTCTTCTCGTTCTGAGGAAAAAGTTATCCATTCAGTGGTGATGACCTGGATTACTCATCTGAGGATGATGCCAGAGGAATAGTTTGATGCAGTGGCCCTCACAAAGTCTCTGCTGGCCAGCCTTCCATCCATTCTCATGCATATTAAAGAGCTTAATTACAGCTGGTTGGGATCGAGGGAATTCACGATGAATACCTCAAGCACTCAACTGGAGTGTTCCAGTGACCCTTCAATAAATCGTGAAAGGCCCCCAAGGGGCTCATTCTGCAGCTGTTATTCCTGATACTGGCAAGGAGACAGGGTGATTTCAGATGGAAGAAGGTGGTGTTACAGAGAATTGATTTGGAGGGTTGAGTTCTCTTGCATTTCTCTTTTTCTATGCTCTGCACCAGAAAAAAACACTTCTTTTTTTTAGAAAGAAGGACCACAGATCTGATCCTTTGTAGATAGGGACACCATTCTCTGGTAAAGTTGTAAGCAAGTCCTCGGATCTAATTCAGAGGCCAACTTGGGACTTCAAAATGTATCCTGAGATGCCTGTGAAGAGTCTCAGTCATCCAGGTGAGGTTATCTGGAAGCTGAGTCATGGCAACTAGACTTTCTTATGTGATTGAAACGTTTTGCTACTCATTCAAGCAGCTTCATCGGTCTAAGGAAAGTTAGTAGCAATGTAGAGATATCATTGCCCATATTTCTGAGCCCCAAGATTGGTCAAGCACAAAGGAAACTGAAGGCCTAGGAGGGCTGCTTGACATATATTTCCTGGCAGCCCCAGGACCGAAGCAGATACCAGAATGTGCTGAAGAAGGCCAGAGCAAACAGGACGGCAGGTACCAGGATATCAGAATACATCTGCTCAGGCCCAAGGAAGCCTCTTATCAGTAATGTCTCACTAGCTAGGGAGCATTCTCCCCCCCACCTATGGATTCCATTTCCCCTGCTTTGTGTACCTGTTTACTGAGCAGATAAGGCTTGCATTCTTTCCCCCCACCGAGGAATGTTTCCCTGTATCTATTGTGCTTACTCTCTAATAAAACACTGGGGCTCAGGCAGCAGCAGAGAAAGGCTCAGGGGAGAAGGCTCAGGGAAAGAAGGCTCAGAGGGAGAATCATCACCAATCTCACATGCATGCAGCCGATGCAGACACAGAGAGACACTCAGACATCCATGGAACCCTGACAGACAGACGAACAGGAATGCTGCCCTGAGCGCCAGATGATTGCACCCCAAAACTCTGTGTCCCGTGTGATTCGTAACGCAACATATGGTGACCTCGACGTGATTCCCCCCAACGCAACGGCAGACGTGATTCCCCCAAGGCAACGGCAGACGTGATTCCCCCAAGGCAACGCAGACGTGATTCCCAGAAGGCAACGCAGATGCAATCTCCTGCAGCAAGGCAGATGCAGAGGAACCACTAGGCACAAGGACCAGGCTCCAGGCCGGAAGGCACGAATGCGGCCCACCCTCATCTCCCTACGCCTGTAAAAGGCTTCGAGACGCGTCCAAACATCCTCTAAGAGGATCCCAAAGGTGAGATGGGAGCATTCTTCTCGGTTGAAGAGCGAAATGAATTCAGTGGGTCAGTTAATTTTCGGAGTGAAAGAATGCCTTGGGAAAGCCAAGAGTCCCAGATAGAGTTTTGGGAGTCACAACAGCCTCTGGGTGGGGAACCAGCAGTAGGAAGAAATCTACAGGCAGAAAATTCCAGGGTTGGCAAGCAGAACGCAGGTGATAGAGCAGAGCAACGATGGGGACGCATGGAAATGCCCATTTCACTTTTCCCCACAGATTTTCAGATGTCCCTACCAATAATTTTTCCACCTAGTGACCTGCAGTTAGGAACAGTGTCCCACAATCAGGAATTGGTGGAGGAAAAAAGGGAACCCTGTGCTGTTCTAAGATCAAAAATTTCCATCAAGAATGGTCTCAGCACAGGGCAAAATGACACTCAGGAAGATCTCATCAAACCCCAGAAGCAGGAGGGGAAAATTTTTGTCGTGCCAGAAAATGTATCTACAAAAGGCAAGGAGATGCCCCAAAGGCAGTCACTTTCTTGTAGCAAAGAGCCAAGCCATGGGGCAGGATTTCCCAGACAAATGCAGAGAGGCCAAAATTTTGTCCATGGCTCAGTAACGCAAGCCTTGAAACCATTTAAGGCTCAGGATTCCATTTCCCAGGGAAGGCACCTCAGGAATCAGAAGCAGCCAGCTTCAGAGCAAATGCAGAGTTCAGCCTTGGGCTGGACCAAAGCAGATTTGCCCAGAGAGGGAATCCCAAAGATAGATCTCTTTTCCAAAAGGACAAAGTTCGCCATTAAGGCAAAGGTAAGCCTTTTGTGTGCTGTGGCAGATGCCAGGCACCCTCAGTATAAGTATAGGAGAAAGGCAATTTTTCCAAAAGATTCTGTACCCTATTTTTCCCTAAGAGATTTTCCTCTTTCTCCAAAGCCATGGAGAATGTAGATTTTCTCTCTCAGAAAGCTTAGGCAGCCAGAATTCCCCTCATACTTTCTTTAGCAAGCTACAGCAAAATTTAGGAATCAAAAATGCTTTTCTCTCTTTCTCTCTCTCTCCCCCCCCCCTCTCTGTCTATCGACTGGAAGCAGCTCGGGGAAGCGGGGGGGGAGGAAGGGGGCTGGAAAGCAAGCAGGCAGGGGAGGAAAAAAGGTTTTTGGATAAGAAAGAGTTTGCTGGAGAACAGGAAGTTTGCTGGAAAGCAGGCAGGTATCAGTTGTCAGTCAGGAATTGTGAGAAAGATTCCTGGAGATTTCAAGTCCTTTAAAAAAAATGTCCCAAAGATCTCATATTTCCACTATTTTCCGGGGGTAAAAAGGAATTATATGGGTTTGATCCATCTCACTCGCACACGCATGCAAGATAGCAGGAAGCATGGAATGGTTATCAGTTTGCTAGGAAGGGTAGATTGTTATCTTTAGAGACATTGTATACACAAAGCAAGCTTATCACCTTCCTGCTGGTTGTAATTACAAGTCAGCAAGCAGAGGCATCTTTCAGAGTTGGAAGCAAACTGACTACAAATCCCATATGCCTTACATTTTTTGGGCACAAGCAATCAACAGGGTTTAAAAATGTATAAAAATAATCACTAATGCATGTTCCTTTTGCCTCAAAAAATCAAGCAGGGAAAAAACCTTCCTCTCAGGGTATAAGTTTCAAATTTACAACAAAAAAGCCAAAAAGAGTTAGAAAGAAAGGGGGAGAAATGCCCCCCCTTCAAGCCTCTTCAAGCAAGGCTTGATTTTAACTATACAATATGTACCCTGAGAGAAAGAGAAATATATTCTCCCAGGTATGCCTTCCATGGCACTTCAACGTTTACCAGCAGAATGATCCCAGAAGGACATTTAAGGAATATTCTCATTCCTCATACATTCCTCATTTTCTCAACTGCAAAGGTTTATGGACTATGGGTAATCTGGGAGCTGTTGTTACCATTCATGCCAAGCAGAATTGTTTCACCACCAGAAGAAGAAGACATTTCCCAGACCCATGAACTTTTAGCAAAAGGACTCTTAAAAGGACTTTTCAGCAAACAGCCATCCATGGAAGCAGAGAAGAAATATAGTTAGGTAGTCTTTCACCTTCCCCCACAAAAATGTAAGCCCCTAGCACAGACAGATATGCTTACTTATGTATTCTCATGTATTCATGTAGTTTGAAAATATTCACTGTCTATACCTGCAACTTCTTGCTATAAGTTACCTCTTAGCCACAAAATCATCTATTCCTGTATTGCTAATGCTATAGCTTATTGCTTGATCTATATCTGTACGCTAGATACGCCTATGTACCATGTACCTTTTGGGTTTTGAGAGACAGTCATGCTTATTATGCCAGTTCATTTCTTATTGCAAGTTATGAGGAGCTCAAGTTTATATCTCTGAAAGTTATATGAATATCGGGTGCTGTGTAACTCGGTGGGAGAAAGAATGCAGCCAACAGTCCAGAGGGGTACCCACATTAGATAACACATCACAGCCAATGATTTATGCCATGCACTAGCTTAGTGCTCTCACGATGAACATGGGAGTGGGAGGAAATGGTCATGGAGTGTCAGCACAGCAACTCTCAAGCACAGCCATAAGACACCTCACATTTTAGGGCACAATTCTCACATCTCAGCCCAGATATATGAAGCTTGTCTTGCAGAGACATGTCACTCCCTCCTACATAAGGAGTTGAGTTTCCTCTTGGGCCAAGCAATGAGGCCCCTGGGGCAAATGACCTCACGTTGCCAGCTTTCAAGGCCTGCATGGGTTGAGCACCAGATGAGTGCCTGATTTCTGGTAGGTTTACACCTGTGCCTCCTGACTGGTATGCAAAAGGGCCACAGCTCTTGCCAGCTTGCTCATATTTAAAAGAAAAGAAAAGGGGAAATGTAGAGATATCATTGCCCATATTTCTGAGCCCCAAGATTGGTCAAGCACAAAGGAAACTGAAGGCCTAGGAGGGCTGCTTGACATATATTTCCCGGCAGCCCCAGGACCGAAGCAGATACCAGAATGTGCTGAAGAAGGCCAGAGCAAACAGGACGGCAGATACCAGGATATCAGAATACATCTGCTCAGGCCCAAGGAAGCCTCTTATCAGTAATGTCTCACTAGCTAGGGAGCATTCTCCCCCCACCTATGGATTCCATTTCCCCTCTTTGTGTACCTGTTTACTGAACAGATAAGGCTTGCATTCTTTCCCCCCACCGAGGAATGTTTCCCTGTATCTATTGTGCTTACTCTCTAATAAAACACTGGGGCTCAGGCAGCAGCAGAGAAAGGCTCAGGGGAGAAGGCTCAGGGAAAGAAGGCTCAGAGGGAGAATCATCACCAATCTCACATGCACGCAGCCGATGCAGACACAGAGAGACACTCAGACATCCATGGAACCTTGACAGACAGACGAACAGGAATGCTGCCCTGAGCGCCAGATGATTGCACCCCGAAACTCTGTGTCCCGTGTGATTCGTAACGCAACATAGCAAGTCCTTCAGTTTTATAGTTCACCTTAATTTCACATCACCCTGGTCTGAATAGTTTCATTAGGTGGACAGTTGCCTGAATAGGCTTGTTAGATGTACAATGGCCTGGGGTGCATGGAAGTCCCACCTATGAAATGCTTCCCAACATCCATTAAGTATGGGTTGTTGGCTGTGGCCTTACTGGTAGAGGTGTGAAGTCCTATGATAAGTAGCAGGCAGTTTGTGCCTGAGTCCCCCACCTCTGTTGAGAGAGGGGTTTTCAATCCACACATGAATGGCTTCCCTGACCCCTCTCTCGAACTACCTATCTTCTCTGTCTAATATGTGTACATCCTCATCTTTGAAGGAGTGCCCTTTGCCCTTCAAATGGAGGTGTACTGCTGATGCAGGCATACCTCCGTTTGAACACCAAACAGGTGTTTGGTGCTTCCTAGCTCCAACTCCTCTAGCAGGTGCCCACTCAGAGGCAAATCTGGCAGAGGTGAGTCAGTGAAGCCAGGACACTGCCTCTAAGTAGGCACCCACCAGAGGAGGCAGGGCTAGGAACCACAGAAAAGTTGTTTGGACAGTAAATAAACCAGCATGCACCCCTGAACTGGTGGTTTGTGCCCATCTTTAATCTTGAGTCAGTCTATGGCAATTCATTCCCCTCTCAGTTTCATCTGTGCCCTGGATCTGAGCTGATTTGGTAGCCTCCCATTGGCTTTCACTGGATAACCTAAATGGTGGTTCTTCTTCTTCTTCTTCTTCTTCTTCTTCTTCTTCTTCTTCTTCTTCTTCTTCTTCTTCTTCTTCTTCTTCTTCTTCTTCTTCTTCTCCTTCTCCTTCTCCTTCTCCTTCTCCTTCTCCTCCTCCTCCTCCTCCTCCTCCTCCTCCTCCTCCTCCTCCTCCTCCTCCTCCTCCTCCTCCTCCTTAGACATGGGCACGACTTGGCGAAATTGTCGTTTCCTTTTGGTTATCGTTTCCGTTACGTAACGGAAACGGTAATGATAATTAAGCCGTCAGAACTCGAACTCGAACCGAAAAAAGAAAAATTTGGTTGGGTTTTTCGTTTCCGTTTGTGGCATCACGGTGATTGCGCAATGCGAAGCACAGAAAAAGTTTTTAAAAGTTTTTTTAAAAAACCCCGACTCCCGTCCAAAAAAGCAGGCGAAAATATGCCTGCCTGAGGCTTTGCCACCTACCAGAGGGGTGGTTTCTGGGGGGTCCCTGGCCTTTCCCCCCCTCTTCTCCTGTCCTGGGCTGCTTGCACCAGGCTGGGGGGGTGTCATCCTCGTCGTCTCGCCATGCCATGCGGTGGGGGGGAATCCAAAATGGTGACCGCAATTTTTCTTTTGAAATCGTGGTCAAAAAACACACCAAATCACCACAGAAACATGTGAAATTTATTTATCTTAAATGCCTGAATTTTAATAGTAGCAGCAGTGGGTTTTTTTATAGCAATAAAATGTTGTATTGATTTTATTTTATTTTATTTTATTTTATTTTATTTTATTTTATTTTATTTTATTTTATTTAGACCTGCCCATTTGGGCTGGGCATGGGATGGGACCATGCAATTTTTTTGAACCATTCCACCAATGGCATCGCCAGGTTTTTGACTGACACTTCTGGATGTCTTGGAGGGCATAAAAAGCCGAGGCACCTTCCAGAAATCGCAGTCGGATGTATGGATGTGGTTGAGGGAGGAGGGCTGGCTGCTGGTGCTGGTGTGATCTGATCAAGATTGAGGAGGGAGGCTGGAGGCTTTAGGATTTAAGTTAGGCAGGCAGGGAGGGAATTGAATTTAGAAAATAATTTCTTTGATTCCCTGCAGCTTTGTCTGCTGAAGGGAATAGCAGTTTATTCTTTATTTCTTCTCTGGCAGTTTGTGAGGAGGTTCGACTGGGAGTGGGAGGTGTGGGTTTATTTTAAAAATATATTATATACTACCATTTATTTTCTCTTTTCCCAACTTCAATTTGCTTGCACACACACACATTTGGGGTGCAAGCCAAGAACAGAACCTCTATCCTAAGTGATATCCTAACTGCCCACTAGCCCGTCCGCCCTCGCTGCCACCCACCTGCGGCCCACGCTGCCGCCCGCCCACTCGCCCGCCCGTGGCCGCCGGCCGCCCATGGCCCCCCGCCACCACCGCCTGCCCACACCTTCCCCCCACCACCCGTCCCCCCACCCTGCCCCGCCCGCCGCCTAGGGTGCAAAAACACCTAGCGCCGGCCCTGATTGCGGGACGCCCCATGCTCTGGGAAGTCAAATCGTGCTAAATCACAGTGGAAATGACAAACAACAAACGACAAACGGAAACGACAAATTTTTGAAAAATTTTGCGACAAATGGAAATGACCCAAAACGGACCCCTTCTGAAAAGCGAAAACTCGAAACGTCATTTTTTCTGGTCATGCCCATGTCTTCTTCTTCTTCTTCTTCTTCTTCTTCTTCTTCTTCTTCTTCTTCTTCTTCTTCTTCTTCTTCTTGTAAACTAATGGACATGGGTTTGGAGGCACAAGAAGTCCTTGGGGGTGGGGGTAAATTCACCATCTTCCAGATAGCGTGCTTCAATGCTTTACATTCTAACTTTCCATCTTTAACTGTTGCTTTTTTTTTCAAAGAGAAAAGGAAGGGAAAAGATAAAGAAAAGAAAAGAAAGCAAAAACTAGAGGAGAAAAGGGCCAAATCAATTTGTGCCCCATGCAGTCTGATTTTAAGTTTTGCTTTTTTCCCCAAAGAAAAATTGAAGGGAAAAGAGGAAGAAATGAAAGGAAAAAGTGAAGGAGAAAAAGACCAAATTGATTTGTACCCCATACAATCTGATTTCTGCTCTGGATACAAATCAGTTTGTAAATTCACACTGTTTTGTTCCAGAATGGAATCTGAGCATTCTGCTTCAGTCTGGATCTTATGCGAATTGGTTCCAATAGGTGAGTTGAATTTCTCTGAATCCTGTTCTAGCATAGATTTGTGTGACCTGGTTGCCCCCACATACGTCATGTCCAATATCCCTGGCTGGCTAATTAATGGAAGCAACTTGTTAGTCAATAATGAAATTTCGAAGTCAGTACAACATTTTAATCCTGGGAGAAGAAGTCTCTTGCGGCTGCTGCCATCTTTCCAGCCACATCAACCAAGCCTTTTCGTTCTATCATAAGTGCACTCATATGCGCGTGCGCGCACACACACACACACACACACACACACACACACACACACACACACACACACACACACACACACACACACACACAGAGAGAGAGAGAGAGAGAGAGAGAGAGAGAGAGAGAGAGAGAGAGAGAGAGTCTTTCCTACAGCAATATTCACTGCAATATTTTGCTTCCTTTTATTAGAGTCAATAATGTGAAAGATTACAATCTAATACATTTTCAAGATAAAGAAGCATATTGTTATTGTTGTCACCAGCACCACCACCACCGCCTTCATAATTGTTATTATTTTAATGGTGGCTCAGCTAGCTGGATGTGAGTTAGGTAGAGCCAAAAATTGGGAGCTTGATTCTCTACTGTGTCTCTAGAAAAAGGGAATAGTAAATAAGTCCTGAGTATTCTTTACAGAGATGAGCATGAATCACTGGTTTCCTTGATGGACAGCTGATCATAAGAACATAAGAACATAAGAAGAGCCATGCTGGATCAGGCCAAAGGCCCATCTAGTCCAGCTTCCTGTATCTCACAGCGGCCCCACCAGATGCGTTTGGGAGCGCATGAGACTAGATATCTGTCTCCTGATACCACTCCCCTGCATCTGGCCCTTGAAGTACCCTGGTTTAAAGCCTAGAGATTACACATCTCCATCATGGTTTGTAACCCGTGATGGACTACAGGAAGTACTCATGGTAATTGATCGTTTAAAACCAGGTAAAGCCCCAGGGCCTGACTATATTCCATCGGATCTTATTAAAGCAAATGCCGAATGGTGGGCTCCTATACTAGCTACCCTGTTTACCTGGATTGATAGAACAGCTTGTATACCAAAGGACTGGGAATTAGCTATTGTTGTCCCAATTTTTAAAAAAGGAAACAGAAGGGATCCTCCCAATTATCGTCCTATCAGTTTATTAAGTACCATCAGTAAATTATATGCAAGGCATCTGTTGGAAAAAATAGAAGATTGGTTACGGGTAGAGAATATTCTTGTAGAAGAACAGGCAGGTTTTAGGCAAGGGAAATCCACAATTGATCAGTGCCATGTTCTTCATCATTTAGCTAGTAAATACTCAGCCCCCAAAGGTGGGATTCTCTATGCTGCTTTCATAGACTTTAAATCCGCATTTGACTCTATTTCTAGAGACATATTATGGTTAAAACTGCAGTCTATGAATATTGACAAACGACTTCTTATATTAATCCGTCTTTTATATGAGAATTCCTATTTACAGGTTCTTTGTAATTCTGATGGGATCCTAACTAACCCAGTTCCTGTACATAAGGGTGTGAGGCAAGGATGTATCTTAGCCCCAACCTTATTCAATCTATATATTAATGGTATTGTTGAGAGTTTATCCAACGTAGATTTTCACCCACCCAAGCTGGCATCTCGCCCAATTCCTATACTTCTGTATGCAGATGATGCTGTGCTTTTGTCGACCTCGTGTGTTGGGTTTAGAAGGCTCCTGAGAGCTTTCTCCTCATACTGTACTCAGGAATGTTTAGAAATTAATTATACTAAAACCAAAATAATGGTTTTTGGCAGGAGGAGAATTAAACATAAATGGTCCCTTAATGGTCACCCAATTGAACAGGTCCAGCAGTATAAGTACCTAGGTATAACATTTCAGTCATCTGGTGCTTGGTCCATGCATATAAGCTGTGCTGCAATGAGAGCACAAGGCAACAGCAAAGCCATTAGAAGATTCTTTAATTCGACCGGGGGGAAACATGTTCCCTCTACTTTGCAAGTTTTCAGGGCTAAAATCATTACCCAAATGCTTTATGGCTCACAGCTGTTCGGATATGCTAACTTGAGACCTCTGGAGACTGTTCAAACCAGATTTGCAAGAGCCATTTTGGGCATTCCCACATGTGTCTCCAACACTTTACTTCGTTTAGAGGTTGGGCTTATTCCCATTGAAGCACAAGCCAAATTCCTTATGGTTAAGTACTGGCTTAAGCTCATTTTCCTTTCAGAGGGCTTAACTCCCTTGCTTTTGACAGATACTTTTCAGTCTGAATGGAAAAAACAGGTAATAAAAGTTATACATAAATTAGGTTATTCTCCTTGTACCCTCCAAACATTGGGTTTTTGTAAAGCCATGAATGAGGTAAAATTACGAATCAGAGATATAGAACTGCAGAAACATGTTGCCCAGTTGGGGAAAATGGAATTTCTTAAGAAACCAGCATTTACTGCCTCCCTATATCTGGATAGGCTCATATCTCCTGTCTCCAGGAGGGCCTTTACTCTGGCTAGATTAAATGTCCTTCCCTCCAAGCTACTGGAGGGGAGGTTTCAAGGTTTACCTTTTTCAGATCGAAATTGCCCATGTGCCAATGACCAATTGGAATGTGTAGAACATGTGCTTCTATTCTGCACCTATTATCAAGATCTACGCAAGGAGATTATCTCCCAATTATAGGTAAATATCCTGGGAGGTCAATAGAATTCTATATACAGTTGCTCCTTTCTGATAACACTTACCAGGTAACTAGGCAAGTTGCCAAATTCTGTGCTGCTGCAATAAGAGTTCGTAAACAAATTTATAAAGAAACATAGTAGTTACTGATGACTCTTTTTATCGTAGCTAATGGCCACTTTTATTTCGGACCAGAATAAATTTTAAATTGTATTTTAAATTGTATTAAAAATTGTATTTACTATATATCTTGTAATAAGGTTTGATTCATGTGCTGTCTATTGGAATGCATATTTGAACATCCTTATTTTTATGATTTTATTTTGGTTTTTGGTCGTTGACCGTAAATAAAATTTCAATTCAATTCAATTCAACCCGTGATGGACTTTTCTTCTAGGAATCTGTCCAATCCCCTTTTGAAGGCATCCAGGCCAGATGCCATCACCACATCCTGTGGCAGGGAGTTCCATAGACTTACAACGCGCTGGGTGAAAAAATATTTTCTTTTGTCAGTTCTTACTCTCCCAGCACTCAATTTGAGTGTATGTCCCCTAGTTCTGGTATTTTGAGAGAGGGAGAAGAGCTTCCCTCTATCAACTTTACTCATACCCTGCATTATTTTGTATGTCTCAATCATATCCCCCCTCAAGCGCCTTTTTTCCAGACTGAAGAGGCCCAATTGTTTTAGCCTTTCTTCATAAGGGAGGTGCCCCAGCCCAGTAATCATTTTAGTCGCTCTCTTCTGCACCTTTTCCAGTTCCACTATGTCTTTCTTGAGATGCGGTGACCAGAATTGTACACAATACTCCAGGTGGGGCCTTACTATTGTTTTGTATAACGGCATTATATTGTTGGCTGTTTTATTTTCAATCCCCTTTTTGATAATCCCTAGCATGGAATTGGCCTTCTTCACTGCTGCCACACATTGGGGAGACACCTTCATGGAGCTGTCCACCAACACACCAAGATCTCTTTCCTGATCCGTCACGGATAACTCAGAGCCCATGAGTTGATAGATGAATTTTGGATTTTTTGCCCCAATATGCATTACTTTACATTTGGTTACATTAAAACGCATTTGCCATTTCTCAGCCCACTCCCCCAGTTTGGAGAGATCAGGTCAGGTCAGTAGCCCACTCCCTCCAGCGGGGCAACCACTTGGAAGTGGGGCACTGCTACTGATTAGGCACCTGCTGGAGGGAGTGAGGGAACAAACCATGGATCAACTATTTGGCCCAGAAACAAACTGGATTGACCCACCAAACCAGCAATCTGGGCCCTTCTCTAATCCTTTACCTAGAAAATCCTGGAAAGATTTGCCATAAGTCAGAATTTACATGGTGGTAAACTTATACTGGAAAACGGTAAAGCTATTTATAGAGAGATCATTGAAGATTAAATTAGAGTTTAAACCAAAACTCTTTTTATTGAATATAACTGATATGAACATTTCTCATGAACAAAAGTATGCATTGCATCATGTAATTGTTGCAGCAAGGATCCTGTATGCACAATTTTGGAAGCAATCTGAAGTGCCCACGGAGAGAAATTTCTCTGAAAAGATAAGAGAATGTATTGAAATCGATAGACTTTCCAGATATCTGAAAGGAGATTATGAAGAGACCTCCAAAAGAAGATGGCAAGAAGTGGTAAAATTACTAGTTAACTGATATGATATTACATTCTGCTATGTATGATCTTTGACTTGATAGATTCAATGTAACCTTTTTGTGATTTTTTTCTTTATTTGTCCTTTTCCCCTTCCATTTCCCCTTAAAATTAATAAAACTTTTAAATAAAAAAATTACATGGTGGCATGTTTTTATCATTGCTCTTCTTGATAGTCCAGTGATGGCAAACCTTTTAGAGACTGAGTGCCCAAACTGCAATTCAAAACCCACTAATTTTTTTGCAAAGTGCCAATACTGCAATTTAACCTGAATATAGGTGGCTGTGAAGGGGTGATGTTGGGTGCCCACAGAAAGGGCTCCGAGTGCCACCTTTGGCACCCGTGCCATAGGTTCGCCATCACTGTGATAGTCTATACCAGGGGTCCTCAACCTAAGGCCCGGGGGCCGGATGCGGCCCCTCAGGGTCCTGAATCCGCCCCCCGGGACCAATTGCAGACCCCCCCTCCCCCCCTGCTTCGCAAGCAAGCCAGCCTCCACAGCTGCTTCTATTGCTGAGGCAGTTCCCAGCCCTTGCTCGTTCTCTCCCTCACTTGTGGTGCATCTAGTCAGGCCCGGCCGGGCTGGGCCAAGAGAGAAGGCAGCTTTCCGTCTCGGGCGCAGCAAGGGCATGATGGCCAGGGCGCACAGCTGGATCTGTGTGCAGTGGTGCCAGCCTTGCTGCGGCTGCTGCTCCTCATCCTTAGTGGCCGCCTAGAAGGTGATGAGGGGCCTGAGCTTGCCTGGGTTGCCACCTCCTTCCCGATGCAATGAAGGAAGGAAGGAAGGAAGGAAGGAGAGCTGCTCCAGCCGCTGCCACTGTATGAGGAGGAGGAGGAGGAGGCGCAGCAGAGGCATCCCAGCAGTGGCACAACCCAGAGCAGGAGGCATTTGCGGGGTCCCTGGAGATGCACTTATCATGGGCTGATCGTGGGGTGATGGTGGCCCCACTTGCCCCTCCCTCCCCTGTGGTCTGGCCCCCAGTGGTGTCTGAGGGGTGGTGGACCGGCCCGCTGTTTAAAAACGTTGAGGACCCCTGGTCTATACAGTGAGCTTTCAGCTGTCTTTGAGCTTTCTCACAGTTGTTGTTCTGAGAAATTGAAAAGCTGGTCTGCATAGGAGCGGAATGGCATAATGTGCAGCAACATTCCAGGTTTGAGCCAGGGCAAGCAATGGTGGGCCTGAGATGATGATGGCACACATCATCTCAGGCAATGGTGGGCCTGAGATGATGTGTGCCATTTATCTCAAGGTCTTGGAGGGTCCAGTTTATATCACAGCGCATTATGTTATCTCCCCAAGCGCATTATGGGTATTGGCCATGGCAGCTAATCAGGGCCTCATGTCTCGTTGCTTCCATGACTGTCTGCATGGCATATGAAAAGACAGAAGTAAAAGAACACCTGAATCAGAGTTTTGGAAAAATCATATTTTGACAACAACATCCAGAAACCCCCACGTTGTTATGTGCTATCAAATTGCCTCCAACTGATAATGAATTTGTGACCTCTAAAATATCCTGTCTCTTGTAGACTCAAGGTCATTGTTCCTTTTTGTAGTCAGTACATATTGTATTCAGTCTTCCATTTTTCCTGCTGTTTTCCACCTTTCCTATATCTGTGGTTTTCAGGACCAGCAGGAAGGTTTGAAACCGATACCCCATGATACCAGGGTCCCATTGTATGTTTGGGGCAGGAAATCTGGGGTGTTTCTATTTTCCATTTAATTGTCTCTGACGTTTGGTAACTCTAGCAGGGTTTTAAAAGTAATTTAGTTATTTAAGGAGCGGTTTTACTGTTGCCACACCCAAGTGAGTTTTCATGATTAGGTCAGGATTTGAAACCTGGTCTCATGGGTTCTGGTGGCTCAACGGGCTAGGCACTGAAACTGTCAGCTGCAAAGTCGCTAGCTTGGCAGTTCGAATCCTGGGTGACATGCAGCAGAGTGAGCTCCAGCTGTTAACCCCAGCTCCTGCCAACCTAGCAGCTCAAAAGCAAGTAAATGCAAGTAGATAAATAGGTACCGCCGTAAAAAGTGGGAAGGTGAACAGAGTTCCGTGTGCAGAAATGGATTCAGCCATGCCGGCCACATGGCCACGGAATTGCACAACACTGGCTCTTTGGCTTAGAAGCGTAGATGAGCACCGCCCCTGGAGCCAGACATGACTAGCATGCAAGTCATATCACGCCAGTTTTAAACATTTTACACTGGCTGCCAGTTGCTGCCCGGGCCCAATTCAAACTGTTAATGCTTACATATAGACCTGGCTACTTAAAGGACCACCTTCTTCCATATGAGCCTGCCCGTACTCTAAGATCAGGCCAGGAGGCCCTGCTGAATGTGCCATCCCTCAAAGAGATAAGGGGGTGGCATGTCGAAGCAGGGCCTTCTCGGCGGTTGCCCCCCAACTCTAGAATGCCCTCACTACAGAGATCCACCTGGCGCCAACACTTTTGGCATTTTGGCACCAGGCAAAGACCTTCCTGTTTGGCCAGCATTTTAAGTAGATTACTCAGTTGGACACATGAGCAGCAGAGTTGTATAATCTATAATTGGTACTGCATGTTATTTTAATTGTATTTTATAGTTTTAATAATTTTATTGTTTTATAGATTTTAATACTTGTTGTATGCCGCCCAGAGACCTCTTGGTAGTGGGGCAGCTAAAAAATCTTGTTAATAAATAAATAATAATAAATAAGTGCGAGGGGAAGCTTTACCTGGGGCACACCGCTTTTCACTTCTCTCCATTGTGAAAATTCCCCATTGACACCTACTCTTTGTTTCCTGGATCTCAACCAGTTCTCAATCCATAAGAGGACCTGCCCTCTTATCCCCTGACTGTGCAATTTTCTCAGCAGCCTTTGGTGAGGGACTGTGTCAAAAGCCTTTTGAAAATCCAGATAGACTATATCCACCGGTTCACCCAAAATCCACATGCCTGTTGACCTTTTCAAAATATTCTAAAAGATTTGTCAGACAAGATTTACCCTTACAGAAGCCGTGCTGATTTTCTCTCAGCAAGGTTTGTTCTTCTATATGTTTTAAGATTTTCTCTTGGATGAGGGTTTCCACCATCTTCCCTGGGACAGATGTAAGGCTAACTGGCCTGTAGTTTCCTGGGTCCCCCCTCCGGCACTGTGGCCATTTTAAGAGACAAGTTGCATATAACCATTAAGAGATCTGCAATTTCATTTCTCAGTTCCCTAATAACCCTTGGGTGGATGCCATCTGGGCCCGGTGACTTGTTAATCTTCAATTTATCAATTAGTCCTAAAACATCATCTCTTTTAACCTGTATTTGATTTAATTGTTTAGTCAAGAGGGGCGGTTCAGGCAGCGGAATCTGCTCGAGGTCTTCTGTCGTGAAGACAGATGCAAAAAACTCATTTAATTTCTCTGCAATTTCCAAGTCCTCCTTAACCTCCCCCTTTCCTCCCTCACCATCCAGAGGGCCAGTAGTAGGACTATTTATGCCACAGAGCTCATCAATATAGTTAACACGTTCCGTATCCGCTTCTAATATGAAATGCCTATTCCTCGAACTGGCTCCATGTCTCCCAGAGATGGTAAGCAACTGGTCCTACCAGCAACAAGGTACCGGCGAGTGACAGAAGCCCCCTCATAAATTGTGTCAGTGAGGTGTGGCAAACTGGTTTATGTTCCTTCATAAAAAAATCAGCCATGTCTTTCAGACATAGTAAAGGATGCTGCTGGTCCATCTGACTTTTGTAGATGGAAGGAAAGAGCATGCCATCTTGGTCTTGGTTTCAGGAGGAGATTTCTTTGACTGGTATCTAGAGTGCCATTGGGCTGCCATTGATGCACAAATCTAACTGAACAGAAACACAACAAACATTGCCATGTTTGTGTTTCACCACTGGGCGGACCACGAGACCTCACTTACTCCCAGCGAGAGCATAATAATAATTTTGGGAGTCTAGGTGTGTGAATTAATTCCGTTTTCTTATTTTGACAGAAGTAGCGAGGCTGATTTATGCCGACTTCAAAACAGCAATGGCGATGTCTGAGGAAGCTCAGCTGTATCACTGGCACAAAATATGACACACAAGGAGGGATGGACTATTGAAATGTAGATTTCAAATGGCCTGGAAAAGGCTTCAGAGCAGTTCTTGGTTCCACACAGGTAAGGCCTTCGCATTAATGCTGTCCAGATGAAAGGCAAGGTCTTTCAGCTTCAGTACCTGTGATGAAACAAACAGCTTGCCAGCCTAGGTTTAAATTTTCCAGAAGACAGTAAAAGTTGCTTGAGATATTCATCTAGCATAGGCATTTTTGAGCAAAGTGGGCTGATCTCAACAGAATTTGAGAAAATTATATCTCCCCCCTGCCTTGAAATATAACTCCTATTTATTTCTTTACCCAAATTTCTTTATAAAAATTATTTGTATGCTGCCTTTCACCCAATAGAGGGCAATGCAATCCTGTCCACCATCACAGCTGCCAGAAAATAAACAGAGACAAGAGTAAAGCAAAAAGTAGAAAAGCATTCTATTTATATTCCACCCCATAGTGCTTAAAGCACTCTCCAGGCTGTTTACAACTTAATTGTGTAGGCTACACATTGCCCTCCTGAGTGGGCTGGGTATTACATTTACCAGCTTGGGAAAGATGGAAGGCTGAGTCAACCTCGAGCCAGCTACCTGGGATTGAACCTGGGCCGTGAGCAGAGTTTTGACTGCAGTACAGCAGTTTAGTCTCTGCACCCCAAGTTACTCTCTTTGCTGCTTAGCATTCGATGTTCACACATTGTTACCCATTAACGTTATTCTAAAGAACCGAGAAATTGTGCATTTTTGTCTGCCTATAAAGATTGGTGTGTGTTCTACCGTTATTTGCAAACCATATTTAGCAATTGGATTTCAGCTTTTTGTATTGATTTTTAAAAATATATTTATTTATTTGTGTATGTGTTCAATCTTGCAAGGTTGAGAGCACATTATGTTTTCTAGCATTGTATAAATTAGGGCTTGGCACAAATCATCAGTGCTGTTAAATGCAATTTGGAGATATGCTACTAATTAGTGCAATTGGTGTTGCCAACATTGGGTTTGATAAGTGGTTCCCAGCCTCGTTCTTGGACTAAAACTCCCAGAAGCCTTCACCACTAGCTGTGATGCTCAAGACTTCTGGGTGTTGCAGTCTGAGAATATCCAAGGACCCAAAGTTGGGAAGCATTGGCTTAGATTAGTGGTGGCAAACCTTTGGCACGCTAGATATTTTGGACCACAACTCCCAGAATTCCATGCCTGTATTGCCAATGACAAAGGACTGTGGGAGTTGTGGTCCAAAACATGTGAAGTGCTGAAGGTTCACCACGGGTGGCTTAGATGGACCAAAACCTTGACATGGAATTAAATTATTTTCTTATGTTCCTATGACAAGCTTAGAGTCCACTTTCATTTCTCCCAAATCAAGGTGGTCATTCTTTCTAAGAGGCCATTAAATAAATATGCAGAAATCTTCCCACCCCAGTGATTTTCATGGTAAAATAAGACTATTTTAGTTTCATGGTTCTTGGTCAAACTTTGTATTTCCTTCCTTCCTTCCTTCCTTCCTTCCTTCCTTCCTTCCTTCCTTCCTTCCTTCCTTCCTTCCTCAAGCAACCCAGAAAATTTGCTCAGTTTTGAGTCTCAGGAAAAATCTGCATGATATGTTTCAAGATTATTTGGTTTCCCGGAGGTCTTTTGGAAAAAAAAAAGAAGACTGAAAGCACATTTGTTGACTAAGTAAATTTTATTGAGCTTTCAAACCGTAGATCAAATAAAAGTATAACACTAAAAGAAGGTTAATGACTGAATATTTTTTTCTCTTGGGAAGATTAGCAATTGACTCTGCTAATAAAGCAGAATAGGAAGAAGTGAGGGCTAATGATTTGAAACAATGAGGGTATCATTCTGCGCATATAATATATCTCTAAAACCTATCCATGGTTCTCTTTAGAGATGGGTACCTGATGAAAAATGACATGCTGTTTCATTGTTTTGTAATCTTACAAAACGTTACAAAATGAAACGGAACAGGAAACAGCATTTTTGTCACGAAACAAAATGAAACACTTCTTTTCCCCCTCTGAAAATGAAACATTTCATTACTCCCTTGTGAAAGGCTATCCAGCAAATATGGTGCCTCTAGGACCCAGGGGAGCCATTTTATAAAGTAAAAAGCCTTTCATTATTGTTTTGTTTCATAATGATTTTTTTTACAAAACTTGTTTAAAAACAAAAATGAAACAAACCGCTAGTAGAAACAAAATGCAGCAAAACTCTATTTTTCTGTTTCATGCCCATTCCTAGTTTTCTTTCTTGGGGAAGGATCCCATCACATAGTGATAACACATTCCTTCATTTTTTGCTTGGCAGCACCACCGAAAGAGAGCTGAATTCAAGCTGTATATAGAATGTCAAGAGCTACTCCCTCTTAGCCTCAAACCAACTTGAGTGATTGACTCATTAGTTAAAATTCCCACACTCTGCTTTCCTGGCAGTTTATTCCGGGAATCTAAAAATATAGGCACAATTAAAACCCTATCAATAAAATCTAGCGATCAGAATTTAACAGACAAGAAAAACTTCAGCAGCGCCACCCCACCCACCCCCAGTGAGTATGGAAATCTGACATTTTTGGAATGTAAAACAAATCCTCTAGCCGTTGGGACTGCTGGAGAACATCTAAAAGTAGGCACAGGCTCCACAAGGTTTTCTTTACAAGGGAGTAGACACATTAAAAGCCATACACTGAGCTTTCAGTCTGAACATGTTTATGCTTTTGGCAGAGATGGCACCTTACATCTGTTACTCCATGTCATAAAGGGGAGAGTCTTTGAATGATGAAGTTTCCAGGCATTGCATGGTTGTCCTGCAGCTCAATTAGACCCCAAGGGAAGTTTCAGAGAGGGTAGCCGTGTTAGTCTTTTCAAGAATTTCAGGCAAAAATCAAAGAAAAACAAAACAAAACAAAAGACACAAACTTGTGGCACCTTAAAGACTAACTATCATGTTTTAATGTGACGTTTCGTGCACATGTGCACTTCTTCAGACATATAGCAGTAGAATGAGGTGTGAGATACTGTATAATATGTGATATATATTTCATACCAGATGTTGATTGGCTGTAGTATATAGAGTTGGGGGAAGTGGATAGGGGAGGGGAGGGAGGAGGAGGGGGAAGAAGAGGAGGGAGAGTTAATTAGTAGAAATGGTGAGAAGATTAAATGGTGAGAAGTATGGGCTAGAGCTGTATAGTTTTATATGCAGATGAGGTTACTTGGGCCCAAAGCAAATGAGGCTAAGGGTACTGGGCCCTTACTAGACTGGTCAAGTCTCATTTGCCAGATCCCACTCTGTCTTCTGAAGGGCCCACTGGTGAACACATACCATTAAAAAAATACTGAGCTCACTGCTCCAGTTGTAGGATTAGAGGGGAAGTGGAAACAATAGGAAACAATGATGGAGAAATCCATCAGCCCCTGGGATAATGAAGAATGACATGCTATAGAATCATACCATGGTAGATCCAGAAGAGATCCCAAGGATACTTGAGTTCAACCCCCCCCTACAAACCTGGAAAGCCAGAGTTCTATCAGGTGGCTATCTAACCTCTTTGCAAACAAACAAACAAGCAGACAAACAGCAAAGGAGAGTCTGCTTGTGCACCTTTTACTTAAAGCCCAACCATGCTTCTAGAAGCTACCTAGAAAACAGATTCTTCTTTCAGAACAAGGCATGAGCTCCCACTTATCTCTTGCTTCCAAAGGGGGGGGATTCATTTTTTGCCACCAGTTGTAGCGTCAACGTGCTTGCCCCCAGCCCTTTCACAGGCTATTGGCAAACACCTCTTCTGATTTTCCTCTCTCGCTGCCACCAACTAGATTTGCTAGTAATTTAAAGCCTTCAGGCTGTTTTTAAATTGAATAAAAATAAAAGACGTTTATTGATTACAAAGTAGAATCAAAATCATTATAACGTGTTGAAGTACAAACAAAAACAAGTATATTGTAGAGCTCTATCTGTATATCAGATTGAGCTATACAGTATATAACTATCACAATATACTGTATATCACTAATATAGCTGAATACATCCACACCCAGTTCTTAAGTTTACTAACTTTAAGCACAATTTTATTTCCAGACATTCTTTTGTAGCCCTATCTGATTCCCCCAGACTCTGTCAGATTTCCTTTCTCCAAGTGTAGGTCTTCTATCTATCCTTATCTGTCCTTTAGCCCTATCTGACTAAAACAGTGCTGAGCAGTGCCTTAAATCCTCTCAGGCCACTCTCCAATTTATTTCATTGTTCCACCAACCTACCAATCAGTTCAGACATCTCTCATACATTATTCATCACACAGGTAAATGCCACACCAGTATGTTGGTGAAGTTTGGTGGCAGTACAATAGTCAGCACGGGAAAGAAACCACCAAGACGCCCTCCCCTGCCGCACAAAAGATTATTTATTTCCAAAAAAAGAACCCCATTCTAGCAACTCCAGTATGTGTATGTGTGTGGGTTTTGATAGAACTTCATAATGCACACAATTAAATGTTAAGGGCTATGATTTGATGACATATTTGTAGTAAATCTGAAAGCTATTTAGAAGGAGGTTTAAATTAAGGATTCATTCTGGCCTCATTTCTCTGGCTGCTGAGGCTTGTTGCGGAGAATGACAGTGCCACGTCTGTGATCAAACAGCACAGAGCAGTGAAGCGTGCTGCACCAGTTGGTGTATTATTATTTGTTTGTCTCCTGGTTAGTTTTCACTGCCAGGTATAGCCAGGCAGTGAGATTCTGACATTTCCTGTATGATAAATATCTAACAGCACGCCTCAGACATTGCCTTCATTTTGACACTGCAGCTGGGACAAATCTCCTGATGGAATCTTCTAGAATGATTTCTCTATTTCACAAAAAAATAGTGAATGCAAGTGGAATGCAGAAAGAAAGAGAAAAAAAGGACACACAGAGAGAGATAGAGAGAGATGTGGAAACAGAGATAGAAAGACTCATGATGATAACCTTGATTTGCCCTCTAATGCAGGAACATAAGTCTCCCCATGTATTGTAAAGGATTATGAGAGGTGCGGTCCACACACACACACACACACACACACACACACACACACACACACACACACACACACACACACACACACACACACACACACACACATTTGGTTCTGGTTTATTTATTTATTGGATTTTTATACCACCCATCTGGCAGCAAGGCCACTCTGCGCAGTTCAGTCAGAATGATGCTCATCCCAGGAGGGTGCCAGCTCAACAGATGTTTAAGGAGATAAATATTTCAAGATGGAAAAACCATGGGGGTGCTGGGCAGGGAATATAAGGAATCGTAGAATAGTGACGTTGGAAGGGGCCTATAAGGTCTGCAAGTCCTCCCCCCCAACACCTGTTCCATGCAAGAATACAGATCAAAGGATATCTGTTAGGGGGTTGTCCAAATTTCTCTTGAATGGCTCGGTGTCGGAGCACTCACCACCACTTGAGGCAGTTAGTTCCATTGCTGTACTGTTTGAACAGTCGGGAAGTTTTTCCTGATATTCAGCCAAAAGCTGGGTTCTCTTGTTTTAAGCCCATTGTTCCACGTCCTGCATGCTGGGATGATTGAGAACAGAAGAGGAGGAGAGGAAAGAAGAGAAGGAAAGAGATTGTTCCCCAGCCAGCTACCAAAACCATTGAGCTCTCCAGACAGCTAGAAATTGGATACTCAGTGAACCAATAGTAGGATAGAAGAGAGTTTAAAAAAAATTCTGGTGGGCCTGCAGTAGGGGGCTTGATCCTTGCATCTTCTGATTATTTCTACTTGCCTTTCCATAGGCACTGCAGGTACTTGGAGCAGTGTGGACTTGACACAGGGTGAGGCTTCATCGCCTCCGTCTTGCAGCTCCCTCACTAGCTGCAGGGCCTAAACAATAACACTTCTAATTGCCTTGTTTGGGCCTTTTCTGTGGGCAACAAACCCTTTTAAAGAACGGTTGCAAAGATGCGCTTGAGTCTCCAGCCAGACGCTGTGCAAGATTTTCTTTTGGTTTGAGTTTTTGTTACTTTGCTTCTGCATAGCTGTCAAATTTTCTCTGGCCCCAGTCGGGAAAGGAGGGGGGTGTAAACAAAGCACACATGTACAAAAACACAAAGTGCCCCTCCCCCTCCTGATCGCAACCCCCCACAAACAAATGCCCCTTCTCCTCTGAGTTTCAAAAAAACATGAAACAAAGCACTCCTCCTCCTCCCCTTCCCCTTCCCCTTCCCCTCCAGCGCTGGGCTCCCAATTGCAATAAAAAAATAAAAAATAAAACAAAAACAACCCCCACAAACAAAGGCAAGTTTCGGATTTGAAAATAAGGGATCGTGGTCACAGTATCCCCGCCCCTACCACCTAATGAGCATGCTCAAAGCTTCAAGCATGCTCAATATCTGCCCCCAACATGGCGGTGTCCATACAGCTACCCCTAAAATGGCTGCCGCCATTTGACACATGGTCACAGTATCCCCGCCCATACTACCTAATGAGCATGCTCGAAGCTTCAAGCATGTTCAATAGCTGCCCCCAGCACAGCGACACCCATGCAGCAACCCCATGCCATTCAGAGGATTTTTTAAAAATTATAAAATCTGGGAGATTTACAAGAAAATACTATTACAGGACGATGGTGGGAAAGATGCCTAAAAAAACGTGATTTCCCAGCTAATACGGGAGACTTGACAGGCATGCGCTTCTGCCGATGCCGGCCAAGAGCCACAGGCGTCAGTGGAAATGGTTGCTTTTGCCATTCCTGCTGTTCTGTTTGGAAATCGAAATTCCGCCAACAATCTGTGGAGCATTCCAACTGGACCTCCTCTCAGAAAGTAGGCTTTACCTTTGCTTCTGTGAGGAAGCCGATGGGGAGAAGGCACCCTTATCAGAGAGCCTGCCCTCGCCTCCTGAAAGACAGCTGCCATCGAAGCAAGAGAGACCCCTCCCTGAGAAAATTCCACATGCAGAAATAGGCAATACAATGGCACCTCTGATAACAGATTTAATTCGTTCTCAGAGGCAATTTGTTATCCGAAACATGGTTCCCCATTGAAATGAATAGAAAACCGAATAATCCATTCCAGAGTTCCAAGAAACGGCAAAAAAGCTGGGGGGTGGGGTTCCAGGCCTCTTTATAAAGTCCACTTTAAAGGCCTGCAGTGCTGGAACACCCCCTCCAGAACACCTCCCCTGCAGTGTAATGCAAACATGGACAAGAGAAACTAGCAAGACTACCCCAGCCTATTCCTACCCAAGGTCCAACGGGGGAAAATGCAAACAGACAAACATAAGCAGGATGAAAAATCCAGCCTGTTCTTGCTTGCAAAGCAATGGAAAATATTGCAAATATGGGCAGAAGAAAGCAGCAAGGCTACCCCAGCCTTTTCCCACCAAAAATGCAAAGAAAAGCAGTGCAAAGATTAATAAAAGCTAGCTCCCTACCTTTCCAAGTTCAAAAGGACCAAATCCCTCAGCAAAACATGTCCAGAATGACTTTAAAAACCATGAAAGAAAAACACTCTAACTCCTCCCACCCTTCCACAAACTTACAGGGGGGTGCAATACATCCTGGGTACACTTTTTATGCAAGGCATTATGAAACATTTGTTATCCGAGGCATCCCATAGGAACATTTGTTATCCGAGGCATCCCTATACCCAGAAATTTCCATTTGTTATGCAAAAAAATTGTTATCAGAGACATTCTTTATCCGAGGTATTACTGTACTTTTATAGGCCATGAAAAACCATGGCACAATACACGAACTTTTGCTGGATTAAAACACTACTTCATCAGGTTGGCAGCAATGTGAAGAGCTTAAAAGTCCAAAATAGTCACTTGTGCCCTGCAGAGCTGGAAGGCACCCTTATGGATCATGAGGCCCCACCCCTCTCAGTGGAGAATTGAACTCCCAACCTCTGGCTTTGCAATCAGAGACTTAAGCCGTCGAGCTATCTAGGAGTACCTGGCAAGATGGATTTGACAGGGAAATGGCTCTTAGATGTTAAGTCCAGCAGTTCTTGGCAAGGTAGGTTTCACCAGGCATGGCCCTTTGATGGAAATCAGGAGTCTGGTTGCCATGGATTAAGCATAAGCCCCCCAGATTTCCAAACAAAGAAGAACAAGCTGTCTGGAAGTTGAGTCATGGCTACTGGACTTCTTTTTTGAGAGATAGAAATGTTTCGCTGCTCATCCAAACAGCTTCATCAGTCTGAATAAAGCTAGTGTGAGTCCTCCATCTTATCCTGGTCTGAATTAGGCTCATAAAATGAACAATGGCCTGAATAGGCTCGTTGGGGAGACAATAGTATCCATAGCCTTAAGGTGAACAATGGCCTAATGTGCTGAAACCGATCAAGAATGGGTCGTTAGCTATGGTCTTGGTGGTGAAAGCTTTTTGATTTGTCTGGGTGCTTTGGAAAGCATACCCTGATAAGTAGCAGAAGGACTATGCCAGAGGCCGCCACCTCTGTTGAGGGAGGGGGTTTCGATGCTCACATGAATGGCTTCCCTGACTCCTCTCTCAAACCAAGCTGTGTGAGTACCCACACCTCTTCATTTGGTCTTTGCTTAAAATAGGCCAGAAGGAGTGAGGTGTGGTGTGTGGGTGATCATTTAGTAAACTCATTAGGTTTAGCCAATTAGAGTCAGAGTGATGCCAACATGATATTACCAGGGTGGCAGCCCAGTTCTGCTGATGTTGAGAGTCCATGCATCTTCTTGTTGGTACGCTGCCCAAGGCCACACCTGGAAGAGTGGTGTGTGTGTGTGCGCCCATAGATCCAGCTTCCTGGATCACAGGGAGATGGAGTCTTCAATAAAGGAGGAGACAATAAAAGAGGATAGTCAAGAAAGACGCCTGGTTAGGGGGATGAATCTGGTTGTAAGTCTCTAAGGAGGAAGCTGAGAGGAAGCCACCATACTGGGGAAAGGATGGCAGGCAATGGGGAAAAGGGAGGAAGATGAAAGAGAGTCACAGTACCAATATTACTGTCTTGCAGGGAAAGTCCTTTGGCAGAAGTTTTACAGTCAGATACTGTGAAGCCCCTTGCAGGAGAGTATGAGGAACCAGGGGAACCAGGGGAGCCAGAATGTATAATCCGTCTAGATTCAAGCAGTGCCAGAAGCTGCAACAATGTCTAACCCCTTCCCAGGATTGAATTATCTCTAGGAGGAACTCAGACCCACTGAAGGGAATCAGTTGGACCAGCAAAGGGAACTGAGACCACCATTGTGTTAAATGCGGTAGAAGATGGAAAGGGCAGAGATAGGTTGTTATTAATAAAGCAAGTTGAGTTGGAAGAAGAAGAAATGTCTGGTCCATCGTTCAAGGAGGTGGTGGGCAAGGAGGAAGGGGAGAACAGAACCTCTCAGGTCCTTTCCCATTAAGTATACTTAGAGATGGGCACAAAATGCTAAAATAGTGTTTTGTTTCATTTTTTTTGCTTCATTTCTTTATGTTCTGTTTCATTTCATCTTAAATGATTTTTTAAAAAACATTTGCTTCATTTTTCATTTTGTTTCCTTTTCATTTTTTACATGTGTATGTGTGTTTCCTCTCTCTCTCTCTCTCTCTCTGTGGTGCTTGTGCAGCCTTGTGCGTGTGCATGTGTGTGTGTAGTGCTTGTGTAATTTGTTTCCCTCTCCCAAGCCCTGTGCACCACCTGATCGGCGCTGGGGTGGGAAAATAAAGTCAGCTGGTGAACGGAGGTTGGGGGAGGGGATAAAAGTTTAAAAACTTTTCCTATTCTTCCCTCCCCCCCAAGCCCCCGGCTTTAAAAACATTTTCCTCCTCCCTCAATCCCTGGGCTCCCGCTGATAGGCGCTGGGGTGGGAGAGAAAAACCTTCCCCCCCAGCGCTGATTAGCTACAGCACATAAAAAGCCTGGGGGGTTTAAACTTTCCCCCCTCCCTCAAGCCCTGGGTTCCAGCTGACTGCCACTGGGGTGGGGAAGAAAATTCCCCCCCCACCCCAGCACCAGTCAGCTGGAGCCCAGGGCTTGGGGGAGGGGAAAAAGATTTTTAAAGCCTGCCCTTTCCCCGCACCTGATTGGGTGGGGGAAAGGGTGGGCTTTTAAAACTTTTCCCCTGTGGAAGCCCAGCACTCCAGCTGATCGGTGGTGGCTTCGGCGGGGAAAACAAGCCTACGGTTTCCTGCATTGATCGGGCGCGTGGTGGCAGGGACCACTGGATTTTTTCCATAGGAAAATGAAGCGAATGAAATGGAAATTTCTGTTTCATTTCGTTTCACTTTTCTTTGATGGGTCTGTTTGTTATTCGTTTTGTTCCATAATAAAATGAATAGCGGATAATAAAATGAATAAAAAATCATTTCGTGCCCACGAGCTTCCACACTTTTGCCTAAAATATCCAGAAATGGAGCATTGTTGTCATGGCAACAGTGAGCTAGTTCAGGCTCCTCCCAGGAAGAACTGCCAGCATCACTTGTTCAAGCCAGGCTGGCCATCTGCAGGTGCTGACCTCAAGAGAGGCCTGGAAAGTGACAACATGGAACCGGGCATTATCAGTTCCCCCCACTTGATTCGCTTGGTGCCCTTGCTACAAGCCTTTAAGAAATTACTGAAAACCTGGCTTTATAGGTTGGCCTTCCCCGATTATTCAGATCCAACTTCCTTTTATAAATAAGAAACCACTCTTCTTTTCCACCTTAGGCTAATTCTTTACCAGATCTTCTTTTATTTGTACATATCTTATTTTGAACTGCTGAATGGTTTTGATTTATTTGTGCTTTATTGTCCTTTTAAATTATTATTTATATCATGTTGGTTTTGACTGAGTAGTTTGTTTATTTGCTATTTTAAGTTGTATAATGTGTTTTATTGTATTTTGTTTATGTTTGTAAACTGCCCAGAGTAGCGTTCTGCTGGATGGTCACATATATAAATAAAAAAAAAATAGCATGCTGGAGATCGCCTAGAAAGATCTCCTAGTCCAGTGTTGGCGAACCTATGGCACGGGTACCAAAGGTGGCATTCGGAGCCCTTTCTGTGGGCACCTGATATCACCCCTTCATAGCCACCTGTATACAGGTTAAGTTGCTGTATTGGCACTTTGCAAAAATATTAGTGGGTTTTGAATTGCAGTTTGGGCACTCGGTCTCCAAAAGGTTTGTCATCACTGTCCTAGTAGATCCAATTTTACTCTGGTCCCATCTGGGATTTAGAAAACAAACTTTTCTTTTAAAGTAACTCACTTACTTCCAATGTTTGCATCTTAGTCTTGCAGCTGCAAATCTCTCTCGACAGCAGAAACATGTCAACCCTACCAAATGTTAACCTCCGAAGAGTTTTGTCATTAAAAGCCTTGTTTCGGGCTTGAAAGAACAGACCTTGGCTTCTTTATGAAGTGAATCCATCTCACACTGGGTCTCCCTCTTTTCCTACTGCCATCCACTTTCTGCTGCCTTGCGTTCTTTTCCAGTAAGCCCGGTTGGGCATCATGGCTATGCTGAAAAATGTCAGCTTGTCTCCCATGCAGCATAAGAATCGAGACACAGCTCTGGTGGGTCTTCGCTGTTCAGGGAAGTCCCAAGGAAAGCATGACATGATTTGGTAACTGATCTGTCTATTTAGTTGGAAAAGCATAACTAAATTACATGAGTCCCACATATGGAAGGACTGCTGGATTGCTCAGTGGTTGAGGTCTCTGGCTGCAGAACCAAAGGTTGGGTGTTCGATTCCCCACTGGGCCTCCTTGATGGGGGGGGTAGACTCTGTCAAGTCTGTGAAGATTCTCAGTCATCCAGGCGAGATGATCTGGAAGTTGAGTCATGGCAACTGGACTTCTTTTTCTTGAGTGATAGAAACAATTTGCTGCTCATCCAAACAGCTTCGTCACTTTGAGGAAAGCGATTTGTGAGTCCTTCATTTTATAGTTCACTTTGACCTCATGTCACCCTTAGTCTGAAATAGGCTCATAAGATGAACAATGGCCTGAATAGGCTCGTTAGGTGGAACCAATAGGTGGTGGTGGTGGTGGTGGTGGTGGTGGTGGTGGTGGTGATGGTGGTTATTGTTCTTCCGTTTGCAATGTTGTGTGGAGTCGTTCTTGTTACTTTTATTGAAGGTGGAACTTGGGAATTTACTTTCTTTGGACAACAGCTTTAAGATTTCCATGCTGGCAAATTCTGAAAGTTATCGTTAAAAACAAACAAACCTCTGAGTTCTGGATGTCGTTAGTGCTAGTCTCTTGTTCTCAAACATGACTGGGAAGGAAGGTGGATGTTTGCGTGACTGTAAAAACTGTTTCTGTCAATAAACCCCAGATCATATTGGCAGGGTTTTTTTGGAAGCCATATGTCCCCACTGACTTCGGTTCCATGTCATTACAATCTGAAGCCCATCCCCTTTTCAGATGTACTGGTTTTTCTGTAGTTCTTAACACAGAGAATGCTTTGAGGAAAACATTATGTGATAGAAACAAATACTCCCTTTCCTCTCTCTGTGTGTCTTTTGGTAATTCTGGTAATGAGAAAAAAGCCCTGCTTTGCAGATCTTAATAGAGATACACAGAGACATCCTTAGGGGGAGCGTTTCCCAGTGAGAAGTTACCTCCAGGGAAGAAAGCTTTGGATCTTATGAATGCTTGTGAATACAGATTGCCTCATGCAGGATGGATGATGTGAACAAGTGGCAGAGAAAACAGATTGTTGAGGCTCCCCAGGGGTCTGTTGGTACCTAGCGTTTATTGTATCACCAGCCCTTCACCACACACAATAAGAATGTGCTCATCCTTGCATAAGGAGGATGGGTGGGCAGTGGAGTGGGCGGATGTTGAGTCCCAAGCTGCAATTTTATGAGAAGATCTATCAACATAGTTAAGAAAATGTTCATAAATATGAAAGTTCTGCTCTGTGCTGTGCATCAGATTCGGACAAATCCCCAGTGCCAAACGGAATTGGCCTAATTAGGACTGAGATCGGGATCAAAGCAGTTGGGTTTGGGGGTGAACGGAATTTACAAATTTATTCTGATCCAGTGCACAGATCAAATTAAATGGTGCTCAAAGCACTTCAGCTTACCATATTTTTTTTAAAAAATCCAAAGTTCCAAAACCCCTTGAACAAGCTGCTTGAGATTTGGCCAGTTTTATGGGTAAAAGAAAAAAATGTCACAGGTTTTTCAGTCTTTCCTCCTCAAGGGCAAACTTACAAATTAGTTGCGATCTGGGGGTACACATTGAATTCAATGGGACACATGTTATTGCAGAGTAAACTGAGATGAATGCCAAAGCCCTTGGATTGGATTCCTAATCCAATCCAAAGGATCTGTGAACAGCCCTCGCTTAGCAGCACAATACAAGATTTGGCTGGATTTGAAACCCATTAGTACTGTTCTGTGGTAGGATTTCTGTTTCAGCTGCTCTTTAAGACATGGACACAAAGTTCATGAAGCACATTGTATAAAGCACTCTGTGTAGCAGCATTCCAGGTACTGCGTGGATCCAACCCCCACCCCCACCCCACCCCGGGCTGCTGGGGTCCTTCTTTTCTTGCTCAGTAACTTGGCCAGAACACAACTACCAGCAGTTGACAACTCATCTGCTGCTGGGGGTGGGGAGGAATTCCCATCCTGCCTCCTTGCCAGAGTGCTCAGCTGCTGGCAGGGGTGATGGGAACAGGAAGAAGGACCCCAGCCGGGGTGGATGGTATTAGATGGATCTCCACAGCACCTAGGGTGTTGCACAATGTGCTTTATATGAAGCGCTTTGCAAGCTTTGTGCCCATGTCTACTGTTTACCTCTCCTTTCTTTCCTAATAATGGCTTAGGGTGATCCATTTCCCCATCTCCTCCTCCTAATAAACGAGAAAATTTCTAAAGTTTTCGGAGCACAATTACCATACAAATGCCTCCTTCACTGGCAGATATCACTTTTCTCTTTGTTCGGAAGAGATCAACTCCCCATCTTTGCCATGGGAGGTCCTACTATCAAAGAAGACAAGTGGTGGAGATAAGGCAGAGGGAATGAGGCGGAGAGGTAGGCAAAGGATGTTGTATTTTTCCATCTATAAGACACACCCACTTATAAGACAACCTCATTTCCAACCCAAACGTAGTTTTTCAACCATGCAGTCCTCTCCTCAGTTTACATCAATGTATAAGATGACCCTCAGTTTTTAGTCTTAACAATTTTAGACAGAAATATAGTCTTATACATGGAAAAATACTCTTACATCGATTCCAGTCCTAACATTTTTTAAAATCGCTGTACAGTCACATGGAATATAATTCGGTAGACATGTTCAGATGGACTTCATTTAATTCAACTCTTTTGTGGAGCACACTTTTGGTTTAATTTTTTTAAAGGTGACAGATACATCATCATAAACTGTGTCTCCTAATTATGCTCCTGGAATGCTCACTATCCCTCATGTCCAGCGTGCTTGATCTGCGGTCACTGAATACCAGAATTGAAGCATGCTCTGTGTCTTCTAGTCTTCTGATGTTGCGCTTGCTCCTTCAACAGAGAAATGTAGAGTATGGGCTAAGTGCCTGTAATGTATTGATGAAATGATACAGCAAGAATCATTTTAAGAAAGGCTTAAAATAAAACAAAATGGAGGAAAACGGATATTTTGCCACCCAAAAATCTACATTTTGTCCACAAAACCGCACTGAACTGCACTCATTTAGAAGTGAAGTATTTTAAAAGCTCCTGTTGACTACTTGAGGAAAACTCACTTAGCATCCCAAATCGATTTTCCCCCTCGCGTCATGAGGCTGGAGATGTATACATTGATTTAAATAATTCTTCAGTCGATAAAACTGCAGTTCTTATGGCCAGTGTAGCCATACCATGATTGTGTCTGGAAACCTGAGAGTGATGGAGTTTGGGAGGCCAGATTCTGTTGAATGCATAGCCACCAAGAGAGTCACCCAAGGAGAAGTGGTCAAAGCTGAGACACAGGACTAAGAGGCATCCATCATCTTCAGAACTCAACGATCACATCAACAGAGCAGAACTGATCTAGCATGATTTGTGTTTCATTCAGGGCTTGAAAAGAAAGGTGGGATGTTGTGTCATTTTGGGCCAGGGAAACATTGGATTCTCGTTGTGTACAAAAGAGTATGAAAATACACACAACCCTATCCTCCAGAAGTCTTGTGACAAGTTCTGCAGGAGAGAAATAAAGAGACATAAATTGGGATGTAACAACTCCAGGAAAATAACAAGCCAAGGACATGCAGGCAGTCTGTATAAAGAACAGATTTGCATTACTAAATTCAGTTGACGATGAACCAGAAGTATGGATTAAAACCAGATATATTCAAAGTTCTGGACATTATTTTATTTATTTATTTATCATATTTTATACTACCCATCTAGCGCCAGAAGCCACCCTGGGTGGTTTACAACAAAATATAAGACACAATAAGTTGTTGTTGTTGTTGTTGTTGTTGTTGTTGTTCAGTCATTAATTCATGTCCGCCTCTTTGTGACCCCATGGACTAGAGCACGCCAGGCCCTCCTGTCTTCCACTGCCTCCTGGAGTTTGGTCAAATCCATGTTGGCTGCATCGATGACCCCTGTCCAACCATCTCATCCTCTGCTGTCCCCCTTTCCTTTTGTCTTCAGTCTTTCCCAACATCAGGGACTTTTCCAGGGAGTCCTCTCTCCTCATGAGGTGGCCAAAGTACTTGAGCCTCAGCTTCAAAATCTGTCCTTCCAGTGAACATTCAGGGTTGATTTCTTTCAGGATAGATAGCTTTGATCTCCTTGCATTCCAGGAGAATGTCAAGACTCTCCTCCAGCACCACAGCTCAAAAGTGTTAATTCTGTGGCAATCAGCCTTCTTTATAGACCAGCTCTCACTTCCATACATCACTCCTGGGAAAACTATAGCTTTGACTATCCTGACCTTTGTCAGCAAAGTGATGTCTCTGCTCTTTAAGATGCTCCCTAGGTTTGCAGTCGCTTTCCTCCCAAGAAGCAGGCCTTTCTTAATTTCATTGCTGCAGTCACCATCTGCAGTGATCAAGCAGCCAAAGAAAATAAACTCTGTCATTGCCTCCAAATGTATGGAAAATAACTATAAAATAGAAAGGAAAAGGATCACATGCTAAATAACTACACATAAGACCTTTAAAATCAAGATAACATTTTGTGAGAAAGAAATTTTGAACTTAAGTTTTCAAGGCAGGCAAAATGATATAAGAACAAGTTTTTAAAGATCGTTTAAATGCAACATGGGGGCCAGACAGATCTCAGATGAAAGGTTTCTGGCAGAGCAGCAGAGAGGAAGGAGCTGGTCAGAGGAGCACACGGCCAAAGGGCAGAGCTAACTTCTTCTTTTTGCAGGAGCAAGGGGCGGAGTTTTAGCTTTAAATAGCAAAATAATAATAATAATAATAATAATCTGGGTTTAATTGAGTTCCCAAGCCAAGCAACTCCTCAGGAGGTACTACACTTCCTGACGTGCTTGCAGTTGGAGTAGAGGTGCTTTAGTGGCCCCTACACTGTTAGATTTTGACTAAACAATAAAAGAAGTAAAGAGTCTTACTAGATTAAAAAAAAGTGCAAGTTTACATTTTTGAGACCTTGAATACATTTTATTGTAATCGTTAAAATGGAGTTTCAGGGAGCAGCTATAGTTACCTGCAGTACTTGTGCCATGTTTGTTATCTTGACAGAGCGTGTGCAGAACTACATCTGCTGCAAGTGCAAGCTGGTAGTGCTATTGGAAGAGAAGGTCCAGCAGCTAGAGGCTCGCATAGTGGACCAGCAACATATTAAGCAGCTTGAGCAGTTCCTGGACAGAGCGGAAGAGACTATCCAGGTCCAAGAAGAGACAGGGCACACTTCAGAGGAGGAAGTCACTCCCCCAACTCAGGAGGTGGATGGGTGGAGGAATGTGACTCAAAGGAGTAGAAGGCCAAGGCATCGCTCAGAGAGTCTCATCTTGCACAATCAATTTGAAGCTCTTTCCCTCAGCACACCTCATGAGGCACACATAGAGGAAGAAGTGGTTCCACCGGAGGATCTCTCCCTCATCACTATTGATGAGATACAAGATCAGGTACACGTTGATGAGCAGGCTGCAGGAAAGAAGCTCATTGTGCTAGGGGATTCTATCATTAGAAATACGGAGGGATGGATTTGTGAGGAGCATGATAACCGGATGGTCACTTGCCTGCCGGGTGCAAAGGTTGCAGACATCACCAGAAATATAGATAGCTTGTTAGAGAGAACTGGGAAGGAGCCAGTGGTCATGGTACACGTCGGTACCAATGATGTCGGGAAGGCCAAGCGGTCAGTCTTGGAAGCCAAATTCAGGTTGCTAGGTAGAAGATTGAAGTCCCGGACTTCCAAGGTAGCATTTTCAGAAGTGCTACCTGTTCCTCGTGCAGGTCCCGCCAGGCAGGCAGAACTCAGAAGCCTCAATGCGTGGATGAGGCGATGGTGTCGAGAGGAGGGCTTTAGATTTGTCAGGAACTGGAGAACATTTTGGGACAAGCCAAACCTGTTCAGGAGAGATGGGTTGCACTTGAATCATGATGGGACCAGATTGCTGGCACTCAATCTCAAAAAGGCAGCAGAGCAGCTTTTAAACTGATAACTGGGGGAAAGCCGACAGGAGCTGTGTGGCATCCGGTTCGGAACACCTCATCCTCGGGGAATGAGGTTGGAAAGGGTAGAGAATCACATAGAGATGACATAGCAAGTATTAACACTGGGAGAATAATGGAATGTGATAGTTCGTCTACTGAAAATAAAAGCTGTGGGGGGAGAAAAACAAGGCAGCAGCTGTTGCGGGACCCACTGTACAGGTGCCTCTACGCCAATGCTCGAAGCCTCCGAGCAAAGATGGGAGAACTTGAACATCTGGCAGCTAGGGATAACATTGATATAATAGCCATAACAGAAACCTGGTGGAATGTGGAGAACCAGTGGGACACAGCAATCCCAGGCTATAAACTCTATAGAAGGGATAGAGAGGGGCGGGTTGGAGGAGGAGTGGCCATCTATGTCAAAGAAGGCGTAAAATCCAGCAGAATGGAGATTGACAGAGGGTCTGACTCCACCATAGAATCACTGTGGGTTAAACTACCAGGTCCAAAGAGTGATGTGATAGTTGGAGTATTCTATTGTCCACCAGATCAAAAACTTGAGGGGGACCTTGAAATGAGGAGAGAAATCATGGAGGTGGCTAAGAGGGATAGGATAGTAATCATGGGGGACTTTAATTATCCCCACATTGACTGGGCCAATGCGAGCTCTGGGCAAGAAAGAGAAACTGGGTTTCTCGACTTGCTGAATGACTGTGCCTTAGAGCAACTTGTCATGGAGCCCACCCGAGAACAGGCAACTCTAGATCTAATATTGTGTGATACTCAGGACCTCGTCAGGGATGTGAATGTCACTGAGCCTCTGGGAAACAGTGACCATGCTGCAATTACCTTTGCCATGCATGTCGGAGGAAGAGTGTCAACCAAATCAGACATAAAAACCCTTGATTTTCGAAGGGCAAACTTCCCTCAGATGAGGAAACTAGTTAGAGAGAAACTGAAGGGGAGGGTTAGAAGAATCCAATCTCTTCAGAGTGCATGGAGCCTGTTTAAAACAACAATAATAGAGGCCCAGCACAAGTGCATACCACAAAGAAAGAAGAGCTCATTTAAGTCCAAGAGGACACCGGCATGGTTAACGAGTGGAGTTAGAGAGGCTCTAAAGCACAAGGAGAAGTCCTTCTGTAAATGGAAATCCTCCCCAAACGAGGAAAATAAAAAGGAACACAAACTCTGGCAAAAGAAATGTAAAAAGATAATAAGGGAGGCAAAGAAAGACTTTGAGGAACGCATGGCTAGCAATATAAAGGGTAATAATAAAAGCTTCTTTAAATATATTAGAAGTAGAAAACCTGCCAGAGAACCAATTGGGCCTCTGGATGGTGAGGGAGGAAAGGGGGAGGTTAAGTAGGACTTGGACATTGCAGAGAAATTGAACGAGTTCTTTGCGTCTGTCTTCACGACAGAGGACCTTGAGCGGATTCCGCTGCCTGAGCCGCCCCTCTTGACTAAAGAATTAAATCAAATACAGGTTGAAAGAGAGGAGGTTTTAGGACTAATTGATAAATTGAGGATTAACAAGTCACCGGGCCCAGATGGCATCCACCCAAGGGTTATTAGGGAACTGAGAAATGAAATTGCAGATCTCTTAACGGTTATATGCAACTTGTCTCTTAAAACGGCCACAGTGCCGGAGGACTGGAGGATAGCAGATGTCACACCAATTTTTAAAAAAGGAAGGAGGGGGGGACCCAGGAAACTACAGGCCGGTTAGCCTTACATCTGTCCCAGGGAAGATGGTGGAAGGCCTCATCCAAGAGAAAATCTTAAAACACATAAAAGAACAAACCTTGCTGAGAGAAAATCAGCATGGCTTCTGTAAGGGTAAATCTTGTCTTACAAACCTTTTAGAATTTTTTGAAAAGGTCAACAGGCACGTGGATTTGGGTGAACCGGTGGATATAGTCTATCTGGATTTTCAAAAGGCTTTTGACACAGTCCCTCACCAAAGGCTGCTGAGAAAATTGCATAGTCAGGGGATAAGAGGGCAGGTCCTCTTATGGATTGAGAACTGGTTGAGATCCCGGAAACAAAGAGTAGGTGTCAATGGGAAATTTTCACAATGGAGAGAAGTGAAAAGCGGTGTGCCCCAGGGCTCGGTCCTGGGACCGGTGCTTTTCAATCTGTTCATAAATGACCTGGAGACAGGGATAAACAGTGAGGTGGCCAAGTTTGCAGATGACACAAAACTTTTCCGTATGGTAAAAACCACAGAAGATTGTGAAGAGCTCCAGAAGGATCTCTCCAAACTGGGGGAATGGGCTGAGAAATGGCAAATGCGTTTTAATGTAACCAAATGTAAAGTAATGCATATTGGGGCAAAAAATCCAAACTTCATCTATCAACTCATGGGCTCTGAGTTATCCATGACGGATCAGGAAAGAGATCTTGGTGTGTTGGTGGACAGCTTCATGAAGGTGTCTCCCCAATGTATGGCAGCAGTGAAGAAGGCCAATTCCATGCTAGGGATTATCAAAAAGGGGATTGAAAATAAAACAGCCAACATTATAATGCCGTTATACAAAACAATAGTAAGGCCCCACCTGGAGTATTGTGTACAATTCTGGTCACCGCATCTGAAGAAAGACATAGTGGAACTGGAAAAGGTGCAGAAGAGAGCGACTAAAATGATTACTGGGCTGGGGCACCTCCCTTATGAAGAAAGGCTAAGACAACTGGGCCTCTTTAGTCTGGAAAAAAGGCGCTTGAGGGGGGATATGATTGAGACATACAAAATAATGCAGGGTATGAGTAAAGTGGATAGAGGGAAGCTCTTCTCCCTCTCTCAAAATACCAGAACTAGGGGACATACACTCAAATTGAGTGCTGGGAGAGTAAGAACTGACAAAAGAAAATGTTTTTTCACCCAGCGCGTTGTAAGTCTATGGAACTCCCTGCCACAGGATGTGGTGATGGCATCTGGCCTGGATGCCTTCAAAAGGGGATTGGACAGATTCCTAGAGGAAAAGTCCATCACAGGTTACAAACCATGATGGAGATGTGTAATCTCTAGGCTTTAAACCAGGGTACTTCAAGGGCCAGATGCAGGGGAGTGGTATCAGGAGACAGATATCTAGTCTCATGCGCTCCCAAACGCATCTGGTGGGGCCGCTGTGAGATACAGGAAGCTGGACTAGATGGGCCTTTGGCCTGATCCAGCATGGCTCTTCTTATGTTCTTATGTTCTTATGTTATTCCAAAGGTATGGGGTGATTGGGGAGAAGGCCCTATTCCTTTTGTCTCCACCAACCCCCATGGGCCTCTGGTACAGTTTCAAGTCTCAAATGCTTGGCCAGAGAAGACAGGGGATTTGGGGCTGTTCTCATTGGATGAAGCTCATTTCCTTTAAAGGCTTATACAGTTTGGGTCTAGTCTACCCAATGACCCTTTCTCCTCACACTCTGGAACTCCCTTCCACTAGAGGCCAGGGCTGCCTCATCTCTGTTGTCCTTCTGGAAACAGGCAAAGACCTTTCTCTTCAGGCAAGCTTTCCCTGAATGATGGTCTACCTATTATGTGTCTTTTATATGAATCTACAGGATCACATAGACTTTGTGTTTATAACTACTTATAACCTTATGGGTTTACTTTGACACTATGATTTCAATGTTAGTTTCCATCACTTGTAACTTTACATGGAATTTTACTCTCCTTTAACTACTCAATATTCTCTTGTAGCTTTAATGCCATGTTGTCTTTTAATGCTGTATAAGGGCTCGCTCCCACGTCCCTTTAAAAGCAGTTTAAATTAAAGATTAAAAGACTGGATTAAAAAGATGAGAACAAAGCAGGAAATTAAACGCATCCTCCAAGCTAAGGATTTATCTTGGTTGAATTATACCCAATTAGAAAGTTGGACGAAAGAATGGACAAGGAGAAATATACAACTTAGAGAATCACAAAGTTTGAGCAATTCCTGTTAACATATGAATCAGAGAAAGGAAATACACGGAAAGGAGCAGTAGGTAAAATATACAAAATAATTCAGGATTCACTTGAGAATGCGGAGCTGGGTACAATAAGAGAGGTCTGGAAACAAGACTTAGACAAAGAAATAAATAATGATGAATGGAAAAGAATTTGGAATTTCAGGATTTTACGATCATTATCAGTTAGAATAAAAGAAAACTATTTCAAACTAGTTTTAAGATGGTATATGACACCAGTCAGACTGAACAGAATGAATCCAAGATATTCCAAGTTCTGCTGGAAATGTGAAAAAAAGACAGGTACCTATATTCATCTGTGGTGGGAATGTGAAATAGTTCAAAAGTTTTGGCAACAGATTTTCGGTGAGATAAGAGAAATACTACAAACTAATATTAAATGTGAACCGGAAACTGCATTGTTATCATTACCACCTATTAATGAATATGATATGAAAACAAAAGAATTAATTGCAAATAGAGATGGGCACGACCAGGGAAAATGATGTTTTCGAGTTGTCGTGTGTCGGAGCCGGCCCGTTTCCCTTTTCACAAAATTTTCCAAAAATTTGTCGTTTCGTTTGTCGGTTTTTCAACTGTTGTTAGTACTGGTTTGGGGGGGGTCCTGGAGGCACCTCTGGGTGGGTGCCTCCTCTGGCCCGCCATGAAGGGAAAGCGGGCTCCTGGAGGCACCTCGTGGGTGCCTCCTCTCCTTACCCGCTAGCTGCTACAAAATGGCATGCATAGCCAATTGGATATGCATACCATTAAGTTGCAGCAGCAGTAGCAGGCAGAGGCACCTCTTTCGGGTGCCTCACTGCCTGCTGGAGAGCGAAGTGACAGAGGACTGGAGTGAGTCACTGGGGACCCCTAAGGGCGCCCGCTGTGACTCACTAAGAAGGGAAGTGTACTTGCTGTAGTGCAATGCGAGTACACAGATCTGGCTTGGGGTTAGGGGTTAGCACAAGGGCTAGGATTAGGGTTACTGGTAAGGTTAGGGTGAGTTACTGGGGTGCACCTCTGGGTGCCTCTCTGACCCACTAAGAAGGACAGTGTACTGGCGTCTGGGTTAGGGTTAGGGTTAGGGTTCGGGTTCGGGCTAGGGTTTAGTGGCTTTTTATGTCCGACTGGCACATCCCAGAAGTCTCGGTCAAAACCTGGCCAAGTGGCCATGCAATTGGTGGATATGGCTCCAAAAATTTGCATGGTGCACTCCCATGGCCAGCCCATCATTGCGCAGGTGTAAAAAAATAAAAATAAAATAAAATAAAATCAATGGAGACGTTTTGTTGCAAGAAAAACCCACTGCTGCTACTGAAAAAATTCAGGCAGTTTTAAAATAGCTATTTTCGCATGTTTCTGTGGTGCTTTGGTGTGTTTTTGGACCACGATTTCAAAATAAATATTGTGGTCGCCCCATTTTGGATCCCCCGCCCACACCGCATGGCATGGCGAGCGAGTTGGCGAGACGACGAGGATGCCCCCCACCAGAGCAGCCCAGGACAGGAGCAGCCTTCAGGACAGGCATAGGGGGTTTTTAAAAGGCGCTTGGCGAGTTGGCGTGGGCGAGGGACTCGACCCCCTTTGCGCAGCCCAGGAGAGAGGAGGGAGGGAGGCCGGGACCCCCAAAACCACCCTTCTGGTAGGTGCCCTCACTGAGGCAGGCATATTTTCGCCTGCTTTTTTGCCGGGAATCGGGGTGTTTTTTTTTTAAAACTTTTTTCCTGTGCCGCGCCACTTGGCGAGTTGGCATGGGCGAGTGCGACTCGACAACGAGGATGCGGACTTTGCGCAGCCCAGGAGAGGAGGGGAGGGAGGCCTGCTTTTTTGCCCGGGAATCGTTTTTTTAAAAAACCTTTTTCCTGTGCTGCTTGGCATCGCGCGATCGCTGCGATGCCCAGGAATGACAACACGAAAAATCAGAGCCAATTTTTCTTTAGTCGGTTCGAGTTCGAGTTCTGGCAGAGTAATTGTCGTTACCGTTTCTGTTCCGTAACGGAAACGAGAAACAGAAACGGAAACGAGAATTTCGCCAAGTCGTGCCCATGTCTAATTGCAAATCTTATGACAGCAGCAAGATTGATTATAGCTAGAAATTGGAAATTGAAATTAGATCTTAAAATTGCTGACTGGTATAAGGAAGTGTGGGATATAGCTTTAAATGATAAATTATCTTGTAATATAAAAGTTTTGCGAGGGGAAATGAAAAAGGATATTTTTTATGATATTTGGGGGAAATTTATAGAGTACTGTATGTACTATTAAAAGGCAAAGGGATACAACCGACCTATAATTCAACACAGTTCTGGAGAAAAGGACCTTAAGAAGCTAATTAGGAAAAAAAAGAAGATGATGAAGGAAGAGAAGATTCAAGAATACTGGATGGTCCCGGGGGGTGGGGGGCACTTTTTAGTGTTTGATGATTTTTTGTCCATTATTGTTTATTATTGTTTATTGTATGTTTGTATGTATGTAAAATAAAAAGATTAAAAAAATTACCAGATAACCTGTGTTTAAAAATGCCGTCCCCACAGCCACCGGGCTTTTTGAAAAAAAAAGAAAAAAGAAAACCCGGCAATGCTCCCTTAAGCGAGGTTTCTGTGACTCACCTATGAGGTTGCGAAATTTTTGCCTCGCTTTGAAAATCCAGCTTTTAAGGAAGCAGACGCCATGGGACCACGCAGATGATCCGGGTTTCTTTTTCTTTCTTTTTGCATAGCACCAACCGGCTGTTCCGGGGGCCGATCGGTGCTGGTTTTTTTAATTTGCCTGCATATCGGAGTAACAGGAAGTTCAATCTGGTCCAGCCAAGTGGTCTGTTTTTTTCAAATACTAGCACCACCTGCTGGCCAAGGGGGCTGAACTGCATTTTAAAATAAAAAGCAGCTTTTAACGTGAGAACTCTTGTCCCACATATTAAATCACATGATGGGACGAACAGGAAAAGCCGGACCTTCAGAAGATCAGGATCAAAACCCAGGTGTGACCACGGCCTTTAAGATGTTCCTCAATTCCCTGTTCTCAATACTTGAACATGTCTTAATTGTACCAGACTGTATAGTATCCCTCCTTACTCTAAGCCGCCATGGGATCTTTTCCAAGAAGAAAGGTGGGGTAAAATACTCTAAAAATAAAATAAAATAAAATAAAATAAAAAAATTCAAGGCATTTAATAGAATCATAGAAAGCCTTGTCCTTGGTCCCATTGCCAGCCAAGCATGATAGATGGGAACACAAGAGACGGTCTTGTCTGTGGTAACTCCCAGCTTCTAGAATGCTCTCTTCCCCAGAAGATCAGGCTGGCCCCCTCTATTTTACTCTTTGAAGAAACAGCTGAAAAACCACTTTTTTTGGCAGGCATTTGATAACCCCCGAGTGAGTTCCTGAATACCTTTCTAAAATCAAGATGGCTTTTAATGCATACTTGCTTTTAATTATTCAATTGCATGTAATTAACATATAACTGAATTGGTATTTTAAAGGTTAAATTTATTACGTTTTTAATCCATGGATCAAAGGAAAATAAAAATCTCAACAGACAACCGACCATAAATTCGTCCCAGAAATGTAGTAAAAGTGAGGATATGATTGAAATGAAAAGGTGATAGAAATAAGGTCAGAATTGCTTGTAAAAATTCTAAAATTATTGATTGCTTGTTTCTGGCTTCCACCACAGATAGCCAGAGTCTGCTGCCAATACTTCAATTCCCAGCATTCGGGCTATTTTTTCCACCAAGAGCAGTGGCCTGCAAAGATACAATACCTGGCAATGTTGTTAAATTCTTTTTAAAAGAAAAAAATATTTTTCCAACAATTTCTAGTCCAAGGGCCTGAGAAATTAAGGCAGCCTGACAACCCCCCACCCACCCCAAGTAACCAATACATGGTACATTTAACGGCAAACTACAGTTTTTAAAAATGCACCCCATAGTGCTCTTCAGCTTTGTTCACACTTTGGTCCGTCTTCTTCCCACTTAATCCCAATGACTTCTGAGATTAGCCAAATGTAAGCAGCAAAATGCTTCCCATCCTCAAACCAATTACTGTACTTGAGTCATTTAAATCTGGGCAGCACTAGGGAGTGGAAAATATTTTGTAGCTATAAAAATTACACTGGCACAGGGCTTTGGGAGATGCTTGGGTAGATCTTGCCAGTATTTTTTCTTTTTGTCATGGTGTTGAGGAGGGCCATGCTATGATTTAAAAATCACCCATTTAGAAGCAACTAGGCATGGGTTCAGTTCCGAAATGAATCACCCTCTGAAACGAAATCACCCATTGACTTACCTTGCCTTACCTTGCACGGGGATAAACTCATAAAAACATAAGAACATAAGAACAGCCTTGCTGGAAGAGCAGCTCACCATTTGCTTCAGGGTGTTCCCAATCAGGTGTCTTCACCTGCTTGCGATTCCCTGAAAATGGCATTGAGAGATATCCTGCCTCTCTCTCCAACCCAGAGGTTGTCCTTAGGCATTCATAATGATAGCCATGGATACCCTTGTTCTCCATGAACTTGCCCAATCCTTTCTTAAAGCTGTCGAGGCTGACAGCTGTCACCAGTTCTTCTGGCAGGGAGTTCCACAGACCAGGGATCCTCTGGGTGAAAAAGTCCTTTCTCTTATTTGTTTAAGATCTAGCAGCCAAAAGTTTCATGGAGTGCCCCCGAGTTCTAGTGTTGGACGATAAGGAAAACAGTTTTTCCTTATCTACTCTGTCCACACCGTATATGATTTTATAAACTTCAATCAGGTCATCTCTCATGTCACCTCTTAGACACAGCCACATTTGTATAAAAACTTTTTAATGGGGCAAAGAAAACATGCCCCAATAAAGCATTGCAAAATAGTAAAAAAAATAATAAGTACAATAAATAATAAGTCTCGGGCTGGCTTACCCTAAACCCTTCCAGCCACTCTGTGATGCACCACCCCAAATACGATTAAACAACTCTGAACAAGGAAGATTCTACCATCACTACATTTACCTTTCCTCAGACAGATGCCGCTCACCTGCCGCTCACCTGCTTTTCATAGCATTTGGTCTGCACTTGTGCATCCAGCTCATGAAAATCCCAGGAGACGTGAAAGAGGCACACTGAGATGTTACCCAGCTTTGCTCACAGAAAAGCCTCCTAAATTCTCAAGCTGCAATCCATTCATCCACTTCCTGCTTCCCCCCATGCCATTCACTCCAGTGTCCATAGTGGCATCGTTTTTTACTCCTGCACATGCACCATAGACTAGCAATTTATTTACTGTATTTATTTATTTATTTGGTTTTTATACCACACCATCTGACCAACGGTCACTCTGTGTGGTTTACAAAGGTTAAGACATGGACAATACAATGAATAATACAGTTAAACAATATATAGACAAAAATAAAACTAACCAATCAAACATAATTAAATCTGACAACAAAGCAAAAGTAATAAATCAAATGCATACACAGCCAAACAGAGGGGGATTAAAACATAAAACCAGATCAGTGAGATGGGTGAGATGACAAACCATTGTCAGGGAAAGCACATCTATACAACCAGGTTTTAAGCTATTTTTTAAAAAATGTATTATGGGCTTATCCGGCCCAATCAAAGACTTCTAGAGATAAGATGGTGAGTCCATCCATCCCTGTGAGAGTAAAGTTCAAGTTTTGAATTTACTTTCAATTCTTCATTCTGTCCTCTGCCTTATAGATATGATTTGTAGCTGTATCCTAAAACCATCATCTCTGTAAACCCTGTATCCTAAAAGCATCATCTCTGTATTTCTGTAAAGCACCCCTGACTCCTCTTAACCTTTGAGATGTTTTCCGCAGAGATGGGCTTCTAAACTGAATGGCAACAGGATGTGTCCAAACCACTTCGGCCTTTTCACACGACCCCTAAGATCCGCTGGCCACTTAAATTCGGACCAGAGATCTTAGGGGTTTGTCGCTGTTCCTGCGTTCCCACCCCCTCCGCACTCCTGGCTGCTGGCTGCGTGAGGGGAGGGAGAAAAAAAAGGAAGAAAAGAATGCCGCTGACCTCCGTTCTGCCGTCCCAGCAGTGCATTCAGATCTCTTAGAGGGGCGGGGGGGGGGCAAAAAAAGAACAAACAAGCAAGGAGAGCCGGGCAGTCACTACGTTATAGCCGCATCAGGAATTTTCACCTCCAGAGAGCAGGTACCTGAAAAGTGCGCTGGGACACGCTTAGGTGGGCGTGGTCGCACTTAATTATCTGTAAACTCCGGAGCTGGTGGGGAAACAATTTTAAGCTCTGGAGCTGGGAGCCATTTGCGGCGGAGTATAAGGGTAGTGTACAAAGGGCCAAAGAGTGTTTAGCAAGTCAAACCGTATGCTAAGACATCTCAGATCTTAAAATACCTTGGATTTGCACCTTTGTATTCAGCTTTTTAAACTCGCAATTAAGAAAGAACAATGCATAAAGAAATTAATGACATTTAATCTGGCTAATGCAGATGGGAAAGTATCACTGATCTTTAAGTTTGGTTGCATTAGGGAAAATGAACATATATGTAATGAAGTCACATGCTTTCCACTGCGGCAAATTGTAACCAATCCTGAGTTTGTTCTTTGTCTGTTTCTGTATGTGGAAGAGGATTTAAGACTGGACATTCCATTCAGGGAGTTGTCCCTGTGTCATAGAATCATAGAATGATAGAATCATAGAGTTGGAAGAGACCTCAAGGGCCATCTAGTCCAACCCCCTGCCATGCAGGAACCCCATCACAATATTTCCAACAGATGGCCATCCAGCCTCTGCTTAAAAACCTCCAAAGAAGGAGACTCCACCACCCTCTGTGGCAGCAGTTCTAACTGTCATGAAGTTTTTCCTAATGTTCAAATGGAATCTCTTTTCCTGTAGTTTGAAACCATTGCCCTGAATCGTAGTCTGTGAAGCCATGGAAAACAAACCTGTTCCTCTTCAATTTGACATCCTTTCAAATATTTAAACATAGCTATCATATCCCCCTTCAGCCTTCTTTTTGAAAGGCTAAACATTCCCAGTTCCCTAAGCCGTTCTTCATAAAACATTTCTTCCAGGCCTTCAACCATCCTGGTCACCCTCCTCTGTACCCATTCAAGGTTGTCAACATCATTTTTAAATTGAGGCACACAGAAGTAGACATAGTACTCCAGGTGGGGTCTGACTAGAGCAGAATAGAGTTGTACGATCACTTCCCTTGATCTAGACACTATGGTTCTGTTGATGCAACCATGAATCACATTGGCTTTCTTGGCCGCCGCATCACACTGCTGACTCATTTTCAATTTGTGGTCCACTGAGACTCCCAGATCCCTTTCACAGGTACTATTCTCCAGCCAGGTATCTCCCATCCTATCCAGGCACCCCTTGTGGACAAGGTATTTTGAAAGGATCCTCAGTAGAGATGGGCACGAAACGAACAATTTTTCATTTCCATTTTTGTTTTTTTGTTTCGTTACATAACGAAACGACAAACGAGTTTTGTCTCTAAAATGAAACGAAACGAACAGAAACACCAGAAATTTTGTTGTGCGTTTTGTTTCCATTACTGCAATATGAGTGAATTGCTTAAAATCCTTTTTAAAAATCACAAAAAATGAAATAAATGGTAATGGAATGGTAACGAAATGAACGAAAACGAAAATGAATTTTTTTCAAAAATTCACGGAAAACGGAAATGAACCGAAATGGACCCTCCAAACGACAAACGACAAACGAAATGCCATTTTTTTTATTCGTGCCCATCTCTAATCCTCAGAAGATTAATCTGCACTCCCAGGAGACCAGTTTGTCTGTCATCTATTTTATAGTGATTCCCATCGAGGATCAGCCACATTCAAATGTTTGGTGACTCCCCAGAAAATACTTAGCAAATCCCCTTGCAGGCCATGGCCCACAGATTGGGAAGCTGTGGTTTAGTGGACAGTGTGGATGTTGCAGAGGAACAAATACAGCATAGCTACATAATGAGAACCCTGCAGTCTTGAGATATGGGCAAGAGATGTAATTAAACACTGACCTACTCCCACCACCCAAATGAAGGGACGCATTTTTACAAAGTGAAACTACAGGGAGTTGCGGCTTGCGGTACTCAAGAACGCCATGCCCAGTTTTTAACATCTGTGAAATAACAAAGGGGGGTGTTGCATAAAGATAAAAGGAAGTCTTAGAAGTCTTGAGGTTTAAATGGCAGGTGGATCAATTAGAACACACGCTGATGAATCGATGAAAAACGCTTTTATTTTTGTTCTCCGGCTGTTGCTCCTGTTGGTTTCCTAAGTGCCACCACTCTGGACAAGTGCTTAACAGGGGAATATTTTAAGGGAACAAGAAATGGACAGAAAGAAGATGGAAGCGTGGAGGACAAGTACTAGAGAATGACTCTAAGGAATTCCAGCCTCTTAATAATTTTAGAACTGCCGAGCTAGATGGAACCCTGTGGATCACTGAGTCTAGCCTCTATCAGGGAGGCATGAAGGGGAATTGGAACCCCCATCTATGGCTCTGCAGCCTGGTACCCAAACCACTGAGCTAGTAGGCTGCTTTATTTTAGAACTGCAGAGCTGGGAAGGCCTTTATGGATCATTGTGCCCAGCTCCTATCAGGGAGGCATAGTACAGAACTGAACTCCCAGCCTTTGGCTCAGTGGCCACTGAGGTATTAATTAATTAATTTTTATTTTATTTTATTTTATTTTATTTTTATACCACCCGTCTTCCCAGGGAACTCCGGGCGGTTAACAATATGGGTTGAGACAACCAAATAGAACACAGTGCAACATCAGCAAAAATAAAAATAAAAATAAAAAAATGTGAAAGAATTTAAAAGACAAGAAAGGAGAAGAAAAAATGGATAATGGATAAAAATCATTGGCAAGTGGCGTCAAAAAATAAATTAAATTAAATTAAATTAAAATTAAAGATCGCCAAATGCCTCCTGAGAGAGCAAGGTTTTAAGTGCTTTTTTGAAGGCGGGCAGGAACTGTGCAAGGTTCAATTCACTTGGAAGATGGTTCCAGAGCGAGGGGCCAGGCATAGAGAAGGCGTGGTTATGGGTTGTCGATTTCTGCGCCTCCCTGGGCGTGGCCACTCAGAGTGAGAGCGCCTGTGACATTCTAGTGGGTCGGGCCTCAGCTGACCTTTGGAAGATATGCTCCTACAGGTATTCAGGCCCCAAGCCATGGAGGGTTTTGTAAACCAAAACCAGGACCTTGAACCTTATCCGGAGTACCGCGGGCAGCCAGTGCAGACGGGCCAGAACTGGGGTGATATGGTCATGTTTAAGACTAGACATTCCATACAGAAAGTTGTCCCTGTGTTCAGGCACCTCTTGTGCACAAGGTATTCTGAAAGGAACCTCTGAAAATAAATCTGCTTTCCCAGGAATCCAGTTTGTCTGTTGTCCATTTTATAGTGATTCTCACTGAGGATCAGCCACATTCAAATGTGTGGTGACATCCCAGAAAACACTTAGCAATCCCCTTGCAGGCCATGGCCCACAGGTTGGGAACCCGTGGTCTAGCAGTTCCTCCATGAGTTGTACACATACTAAATATCTTTGCTCAGAGTCAGAAGTAAGCCTCGTGGCGCAGTGGTTAAATGCCTGTACTGCAGGTAAAACTGTGCTCACGACCTGGTGTTCCATCCCAGGTAGCAGGCTCAAGGTTCACTCAGCCTTCCATCCTTCTGAGCTCAGTAAAATGAGTACCCTGCTTGCTGGGGGGATGTGTAGCCTGCACACTGTAATTAAAATTGTAAACCACCCAGGGACTACTTGTAGTGGTATGGGGCGGTATATAAGCAGAAGACTTTGCTTTAAGCCTCATTGGCTTCAGCCGCACATGCTCCCATGTACATGAACAAAAGCTTGCAGGCTTGCTGGTTTCATAGGTAAAATGTTGACTTATTTCAGTGCATTCAGTTAATCAGCTAACAACCAGCTCAACATTTGCTTTCCTTAATCACAGTTCTGTCCTACAGCCAATCCTCTGTCCTTAGAGGTGAAATCCTATCAGTGCCCCAGAGAAAATGATTTGGGTAGTCTTTCAAACAAACAGCATGCTCTGGTTGTGAAAACCAATCACAATACCAAGCTGACTAATTTGCAAAGAACGAGAGGTGAGAAAAGCTCCAATCACACACACAACCGGTGATAAATAAAATTAAACACCCTCATCTAGGCATGTCCTACTGGGATGACATAATTGAGCACTTATCCTCTGATGAAGGACACAAGTGAGCCTGCACACTCTCTATGCCTGCCAGTACAGTTTACTCACTAAATGACTTTGAGAGGGAATGTTTCCTTGAGAGGGATCTCCCGTTCCTTTCTCTGTCTTTTTAGAAAACTGAACTCTTAAAATTCTCCCAAAATTCCCCAGGCAAAATTCTCAAAGCTCCAGCTCAGAGACTCACACCAATAGACACCTACACGTAACCTACACTTTTCACTCACCTGGACCAGGGCCTAGTTCGGAGACTGCATGACCTAACTCCAACCTTGTTTCCTGTTATTAACATAGAAAAATGGCAGCTGCTGTGGGGTCTTCCAGGGAGTTGTAGTCTTGCTGCATGTTCCGGTCTATCGAGGGTTCTCCCAAGGAACTACAAAACCCCAAAAGCAAAAAAAGCAAAGGTGTTCTGCTTATATACTGCCCCATACCACTTCAAGTAATCTCTGGGCGGTTTACAGTTTGTAATAACAGTATGCAGGCTACACATTGCCCCCCCCCCCAGCAAGCTGGGTACTCATTTTACTGACCATGGAAGGATGGAAGGCTGAATCAAACATGAGCCTGCTACCTGGCATCGAACCCCAGGTCGTGAGGACAGTTTTACCTGCAGTACAGGCATTTAACCACTGCACCACGAGGCTCCTGCAGCAGCTCCCTTTTTTTTCTACAGTAACAACAGGAAGTAAGGGCGGAGCTAGACCATGCAGCCTCAGAGCTAGCCCTGGATCCAGCTGAGCAAAACAGGTATCTTTAGAAATGGTTCTGAAGGCTGGAAATTCCAGGATTATGCGTGGGGAATTCTTGGAGCATCCTGGGAGTTGGAACCCCAGAAAAGGGCACTAGTAAGTAGGAAAGGCTGGTAACTGTCACGTCAGTGGGATGGTGGATTTGATCCCAGTTTCAAACTGCACTTTACAAGAATTATCCAAGGTGTTGAACCTACTTGGGGTTTAGAGTAGGGATGTGCTATTCATTTTGGAAGTTAGCAGTTCCAAAAAGACACGCGGGAGCCCAGCCTCCAAAATGAAATCATACAATCTGTTACCTCGCTCTGTGCCTGTGCGGGGCTGAGCTCCAAGGTAACAGAAGCCTCCAATGTCGTCGTTCCTTCTCCCTAGCGCTGGCCAATCAGGAGCTCTGCAGAGATATGCATCATCCCACCTCCCTGTCTGATTGGTCAGCACCAGAGAAAAGGAACGATGACATCAGAGGCTTCTTCCTCGGAGCTCAGCCTCCTACAGGCGCAGAGCAAGGTAATGGATTGACTGATTGTGTTTCGGAGGCTTCTGAACAACAGCTGGACTACCGCTTGTGGTTTTGGATCTGGTAGCTTCCAAAACGAATAGCCCATCCCTAGTTTAAGTTCAGAACCTTGAATATTGCCTCCTAAGTCTGGAAGAAGGCCTATAACAGATTAACCAACCCTGATGACACAGAATGTACCAATTGGGTCCTTTACCATTCTCCACATAACATCAGGTGCTCCATGTCATTTGTGTTATTCAAACCATCCTGCCCCCCCCCCCGAATTGGTTATATTGTGATTGAATTTTTGAGCTCAGGGTTACAGTATGACTGGGCTGTGTTCCTAAGGAAACTTTTCTTTGGCGGTGACAAGACATCAGTGCCTGGATCAACTACAATTATAGATGGGAGCTGGTTTCTTAGTAACTGCTGCAATTTCCACAGCTGAATTAAAAGGTATATCTGGTTGCTTTGAAAGCCTTATTAGCCTCCCCTATGACAGCTTCCCTTGTACTTGTCTGTTTTTGTTTGCTGTGCCATTGAACAGCTGTGCCTTATTTCTACAGGACTGTGTAGAGTCAAAATTGCTTAAATGATATCACCTACCCTCTCATTTCAGGATTACTGAAACAGAAGTTAGAGGAACTTCTTAGATGGTGGCTGTAATGAAATGGACCTCAACTCACTTTATATATCCATTTTATATGTATAATAGGACCTCCTTATCCAAAGGATCACTATCCACTGATTCAGCTATCCATTGTTTGAAAGTATTAAAATATTAAAAGAAAAAATCCAGAAAAAAACAATTTTCAAATATATTACTGGAACTGACCACTAGATGGTGAGAGAGACAGTGCTATGAATACTTGTCAGTAGCGTAATCTCTGGCCTCATAATCACATTGTCCTTCTCACCATCTAGTGGCTATTTTTGGTAATGCAATGAAAATATTGTTTCTTGTTTTTTTCCTTTTACCATGCTGTATACCATGCAATTTGCTATTACCCATGGTTTTCAATATCCATGGGGTGGGGTGAGGGGCTGGAACCAATCCCAATGGGTATGGAGGGTCTTATTGTATAAATACTTAGGGGTGGTCGAAATCTACTAGACAGCTGGCTGAATCAATTGCCTAGAGTCCAGCAAAGAGCTAAAAAGTTTAGCTATCCATATTGACTATCATTGTCAACTCTGTGTTGGATGGTTAAGCCAGCTCCACATACTTAGAAGTGTATCTCAAGCAATCACCCAATGGTAAGCTTTAAAGAGCAGATGCTACTTGCATCAGCTGCTGATTAGGATGCAAATAGTTATTTTGCTTTCAGAACACAAAATTGTGAAAAACCACACACACACACACACACACACACACACACAAGCTAAATATATATTTCCTTTTCTCAAGAAGGTAAAATATTTTGTGATTTTTAAATGACATTTTTCACATTCACAGGAATTAACTTTGTTCAAGTTGTCCAAAAATATTGGTAGCTTCCACATTATCTTTAAAATTTAAACCCTTGGATAGGCGGATTCTACACTTCAGGGTGTCTTGTTGAGGAACCACTAGGCCCCTCAAGAATTTCCAAAAAAAAAAAAAAAACCTTAAAGAATAGTGTTTTATTCTCTACTTGCCGCTCACCCCCATCATCCTGCGCCGTCACGTCAGTTCTGACTGAGGGTGACCATTTTCAGGAGTTTCCAAGCAGAGGAAACTCAGAAGTGGTTTACCATTTCCTTCTTCTGGGACTGGGCAGCTTCCCTAGGACTGTGCAGCTTGCCTGTGGCTATATAGTCAGGCTCTACTTGAAGGAGGTATAGTGAAGAACTCCTAACCTCTGGCTCCAGAGCCAGATACCTCCTAAGCCAGGCATGTCCAAACTTCAGCCCTCCAGATGTTTTGGACTGCAACTCCCACAGTCCTTTGCCATTGGAAATACAGGCTTGGTATTCTGGGAGTTGTGGTCCAAAACATCAGGAGGGCCGAAGTTTGGACATGCCTGTCCTAAGCCAATGAGTTCTTGCAGACAGCTTGCTTGTGGTAGTTTGTCTTGCCCCTAGGAAGCTCTGAAACTACAGTAACCTCCTGTCTCTTGTGGGGGTTAGGGACCGACCAGACCCGCGATCATTGAAAATCCGCGATATGCGGATGCAGTTCGGGTAGGGCCTGGGGGGCAGGCACAAGGTTTAAAATGTCATTAAGCAACGGAGCCAGCTTGGCTCCATTGCTGAAAGTCATTTTAAACATCATGCACTGCTTCTCCCTACCACCCCCATGGAGGCAAGCCCCAGGCTCCAGCTGATTGGTGCTGGGGTAGCAGAGAAAAACCTTTTGTTTCCCCACCCCAGCATCAATCAGCTGGAGCCAGGGGATTGAGAAAGGGGGGAAGGTTTAAAAAGCCTTGGCTTTTAAAATCTTCCCCCCTCCCTCAAGCCCGCCATATAGCTGGACCACAGCATATGAACTGCGAAAGGGTGGGGGACCACTATACCAAGAAAGTAGGTATCCAAGAAAGTTCTAAAACTGAAGCAATTATAGATTGCAAAATCATTTTCCCCAGATTCATGACTTCATTTATCTAGAATTTAACCATTGGGTAGTCAATGCATCAGTTGAAAAGATGAAGCTACTAGTTTATGGAAAAGCTCAGGACTGAGAAACCAGAGCTTCCTAGGAACAAGATAAACCATAAATCCCAGTTGTTCAGTTTCCTCATCACCACCATTCCTTCCCAGTATCCACCTCTCTTGTTCTCCCTCTGTGCTTTAAGAAGTATTATTCACAAAAAGCCATCTGTTCCAACACCAACAGATGTTCTTTTTTGATGGAAGTGCATCTTCCACCAGGGAAGCTATTTTCATTGGAAATGGGCCTCTATAGATTCATGCCGCAGATGAGCCAACGTTCAGAGACATGGACACAATGTTATTAACAACACCAACAAAATGATAAAGATTTTTTTTTGGGGGGGGGCTGTTGAAAGACTGCTTTCTTTTTAAAAGTCCCATGTGCTCCTGCTCCCTGCGTTGAGTAATTCCCTTTTTGCTCCCCATAGAGGAGAGTGAAGAAACAATGGGAAGTGCTTCCCGTGCCGTTGAGCTCCATGGGGAAATGTCCATTGATTTCGAAATGATGCAGATTGTGCAGTGCCAGCTTGTCCGAAAGCACAAAACCAACGTCTGCATTCCCCAAAGGACTGTGTTTGTTCGTTGGACTAATCCGAACCTTATGTTTGCTTCAGCAGTGGCCGCCCCCTGTATCTGTAGCTTCTTCATTTGCCAGGATTGGCATTTGTGACTTAATCACCACATGCTGGAGCCTTTTCAGGACTCTTATGAATAGAAGGTGGGCTGGAAGTCGGTCAGCCAGCAGGTTGCTTAAGGACATCGCTCAAGGAGTGAGTCACCACCTCATGATGCCGGAGTAATGAACTGAAAAACTCTTCACTAATCACAGGGGAGGGGGATGGACGAAACCTAGTGGATCATATCAAACAATGGCCAGACATAAAAGACATCCTGTGAAGGAGAACTCTTCTTCAGATCATCACCTTGCTCCATAAGCTCCATATCATTATGGCTTTGTTGACTTTGGATGAGGCAACTGTCAGCAAAGAGGGGAATCCAAACTAGTCATAGAATAAAATCATAGAATCATAGAATCATAGAATCTTTTAGAGTTGGAAGAGACCTCAAGGACCATCCAGTCCAACCCCCTGCCATCCAGAAAGCCCATCACAGTACAGTATTTCCAACAGGTAGCCATCCAGTCTCTGCTTAAAAACCTCCAAAGAAGGGGACTCCACCACTCTTTGTGGCAGCATATTCCACTGCCGAACAGCTCTAACTGTCACGAAGTTCTTCCTAATGTTCAAATGAGGGGGTCTTCAAGGTTCTTCAGTCAATTTGCTTTTCTCCTTCTCTCTCTTCAATTCCCACTTGTTTCGAATGTATTTGCCTTGAAACACCCACAGTAGCCATCTCTATTTTCCCTTTCTTATGACATGATTGAAGGATTCTGTTACCGAGGTGCATTGGCCACCCTTCCCACTGAAATAGCAGCAGACAGATTTGGACCTAGTCAGGACTATGACTTTTCAAAGGCACTCAGACCCAATCCTTGTTGAGGCCTGTGGTGGTATTTGTGTGCTTCTGGGGATCTGAGGAGTAGGTAGGTGGACATCAGATAGCTGTGACATTAGACTGGTGTGAGGGTTACCTAGCACCATGAGAATGATAGGCCCACCTCCAGTTTGAGGGAGCATGAGACAGTGATTATGACCTTCTGATAATAACACAACTGTACATTAATTAAAGGAGCAGAGAGAAAAGAGTTGGGATGGCCACCACAGAATCTGTAACTGTTGATCACTACTACTACGTTTACAGGGACTCTCCCTAATGAATGGATAATTGATGTATGAGGAAAGATGTTGGCCTTTATGGAGGAGGGATGGGGAGCAGATATGATGTTCTCAATCTCCTTCCCCTGTGGTGCTGACTCAGTTTCCCATAAGGCATTAATTAGAGATGAGTGTTGGCACCCCATAGAACTTAGGTCTGCAAATTCTGTCCTAAAAGAGTTGCCCGGGACTGGACTCACAGGAGGAGATATGGTCTCTGCACAGGCAACGAAGGTGGCAACAAAGAAAGGCATGATGTGGGCTGGAGGGCAACCTAACACAGCACCGAGTTACATGGGTGGTCTTATGAGTGGAAGTCTCCTTGTGAGTGAGTGGTCTTCTTTATAGACCAGTGCTGTGTTTGGGCTATTCTAATTTTCTGCTTCTTTGAACCACTTATTATCAATATTAGGGATGCAGGGAGTACACACACACACACACACACACACACACACACACACACACACACACACACACACACACACACATATTCTGTTTCTTAGTGATTTACAAATATCACCTGAGGCTTCCTGATGAGACTTCTCTTTTGCCAGCAAGATTTCCTAGCTTCCTAGGAAAATAAGATCATAATGATGGTGGTGGTGGTGGTGGTGGTGGTGATGATGATGGTGGTGGTGGTGGTGATGATTATGATGATTGATTGATTGATTTAATATTATTTTAGAGTAATTTCACCACACTGTTCTCCTTGGAAAAGGACCCAAGACGGCTTGATGACGACGACAATGATGAGGATTCAAAAATAGGAGGCACAGTCAATCAAACTTATAAAAACCATGTCTGGTATTAGATAACAGATACAAGTTTTAACTAAAGACCTAAGTACCACATTTTCCCACATATATGATGACATTCCCCACCCCCCAAAAATCATGACATTAAAAATTAAGGGCATCATATACATGGAAGTAAGCCTTTTCCGAGGGGTGGGGGTGCGATGGAGGAGAAGCCAAACTGACCTTGCTGTTTCTCTTCCTTTCCAGCAGCTCTTTCCCATCAGTTTGGGTTCATCATCATTATCATCATCATCATCATCATCATCATCATCATCATCATCATCATCATCATCATCATCATCATCTCTCTCTCTCTCTCTCTCTCTCTCTCTCACACACACACACACACACACACAAACACATTGTTTGTGAATCACTCAGAATCGTGCATTGTACTAATGGGGTGCTATAAAAATCATCAATCAATCAAACAAACAAACAGGATCCAGAGGGAAGCAACAAAGATCGAGGAGGGGGTATGGAAGGCGAGCCTTAAGATAAATGAAGATAAATGTTGAAGACACTGGGTATGCTTAGCCTTTGGAAAACTGGGAGTGCCGTTAGGTAACAGCATTTTTCAGAGAATCAAGAAGGCTATTATTGCTCAGCTGCCACACTCACAGCCATCTGACCTGGGGGTCAAGCTATAAGAGAGGCTGAATGCATCTTACATTTGATAATGTGAGAAGCCGAGAGCATCTTTGTCATCCAGAAATGGAATTTCCTCTGAGATGCGTCCCCGAGCAATCTGCTCCAGGCCCTCTCCATTCTAATTTCTAACAGCATGCCTATCGTCCCAATCCCCTTCAGCCAGATATTCTCATTTTAAACCTTCAACTGCATTCCTGGCTATGTTTGCTTTTTATTTCATAGAATCATAGAATGATAGAATCATAGAGTTGGAAGAGACCTCAAGGGCCATTTAGTCCAACCCCCTGCCATGCAGGAACCCCATCACAATATTTCCGACAGATGGCCATCCAGCCTCTGCTTAAAAACCTCCAAAGAAAAAGACTCCACCACCCTTTGTGGCAGCATATTCCACTGCCGAACAGCTCTAACTGTCATGAAGTTCCTCTTAATGTTCAAATGGAGTCTCTTTTCCTGTAGTTTGAAACCATTGCCCCGAGTCCTAGTCTCTGAAGCCATGTAAAACAAACTTGTTCCTTCTTCAATATGACATCCTTTCAAATATTTAAACATAGCTATCACATCCCCCTCAGCCTTCTTTTAGAGAGGCTAAACATTCCCAGTTCCCTAAGCCATTCCTCATAAGCATTTCCTCCAGACCCTCAACCATCCTGGTCACTCTCCTCTGTACCTGCTCGAGGTTGTCAACATCCTTTTTAAACTGAGGCACACAGAACTGTACTCCAGGTACAGGACACGGTACTACAGGTGGGGTCTGACCAGAGCAGAATAGAGTTGTACTATCACTTCCCTTGATCTAGACACTATGGTTCTGTTGATGCAACCATGAATCGTGTTGGCTTTCCTGGCTGCCGCATCAGACTACTGACTCATGTTCAATTTGTGGTCCATCAAGACTCCCAGATCCCTTTCACAGGTACTATTTTCCAGCCAGGTATCTCCCATCCTATATCTGTGCAATTCTTTCTTTTTATCTACAGTGGAACCTTGTATAACAAACAACTTGTATAACATAAAATCTGTACAACATAAAAATTATGGAGATAGGGGAAATTTGCTTAACATAATTGCCTATGGGGAAAATCTGTACAACATAAAAATGGGATTACTCTGTTTTCAATGCATTCCTATGGGAATTTGTATAAAGGAAAACTTGCTCAACATAATTTCATTTGGAACAAATTAATTCCTTTATACAAGGTACCACTGTAGATGTAGCACCCTACAGTACCCTCTGTTGAAACCCATTCTGCTAGCTTTAGCCCAGCACTCTAATCTGTCAAGGTCCAGATGGACCCGCTCGAGGTTGTCAACATCCTTTTAAAATTGAGGAGCTCAGAACTGGACACAGTACTCCAGGTGGGGTCTGAACAGAGCAGAATAGAGTGGTGCTATCACTTCCCTTGATATAGACACTATTTGATGAATGCTATGGACATAGATTTCTTGACATTCAATTTGGTTTTTACCATGTTGATTACTTCCTTGGTTGGCTTTATTTAGCCCATTTCAGTTGTTGGCCAAGTGTGTGGAACCCACATGTGATTATGGGAACATGGTCGCCCTGCTGCCTTCTGTTAATATGAAGAGTGGAGGCTCTTATTTATAAAGCCCCTTTTCTGGCTTTATAAATAAATAAATAAAAATTAGTATCCAAAATACAATAACAATGGGCAGCAGACAGAGATAATTTCACAGGCTCAAAAATTCATTTACTCCAACCAAGATTAATTTGGGGCAAGGCTTTTGAAGACAGCCAGGCTTTAAGTTTTCTCTTGAAACCAAGGTGGGACAGGGCTAATTGCACTTCTAATTGGAGGGAATTCCAAAGGGATGAGGCCACCGCAAAGAAGGCCCGGTTTTGGGTGGTGGTGGTCTGCCCAATCTCTCTCTCTCTTTCTCTGTGTGTGTAAATGCCTTGAGAAGTTTAGAAGTAATTCCATGCAGTTTTGCAGGAAAGGTGAATATGAGATCAACGTATAGAGTGCATCTCTTGCAGGAACAGGGGGAGCTACTCCTGGATTCATTTTTGTCACTGAGGACTCATGTGAGTTTAGTGGGTTGGCGTGCCTAAAGACAGCTTCAGCTGGTTCACCAGCTATGATTGTTCCCGGGCAGGAACAACTTAGCCACAGCAGTCCATACTAGAGATGGACACTGTATGAAAAAACAACGTGCTGTTTCGTCATTTCATAAAGGTTTTGAAACATTACAAAATGAAATGAAATGGCAGCGAGTGTGCCATTTTTAGCTATTGAAAATAAAAAGTTTCATTACTCTATAAAATGAATGACTCCCCTTCATCCTTGGGGCACCAAATTTTGTGGGTAGCTCCCTTGGGCGCTTCCCTTTCAACCCTCCGAATCTGGAGAGTTTTGGGGTTCAGGGGGATGAGTTATTAAACTCCAAAGTGGGTCTCCCATGGAAAAAGAGGGAGAGGGGAAAATCTGTCATTAAAAAATAAACTCAAGCCAAGCTCATTCTTTTGTGCTTGAAGGAGGAGGGCTTTATACTAATAGGTTTTGCTTGGAAGGGTTGCTATGTGATAAAGCAATAAAAGTTTCACTCTAAAAGGACAAGAGAAAAAATTATGGCCCTGATGATCTTGTGTTTCCTAAAGGCAAGTGAAAATAGAAGAGAATAGAGATGGGCATGACCAGAAAAATGACGTTTCAAGTAGTCGTTTGTCGGAACGGGTCCGTTTCGGATCATTTCCATTTGTTGCAATAATTTAACAAAAATTTGTCATTTCAGTTTGTCGTTTGTCGTTTCCACCGCGATTTAGCGCGATTTGACGTCCCAGAGCATGGGGTTAGGGTTAGGGTTAGGGTTAGGGTTAGGGTTTGTGGGCTCTGGGCTGCACCTCTGGGTGCCTCTGACCCACTAAGAAAGGAAGTGTACTGGCGTACAGGTTAGGGTTAGGGTTGGGGTTAGGGTAATTGGGCTCTGGGAGGCACCTCTCTGGGTGCCTCTACTCTGACCCACTAAGAAGGAAAGCGTACTGGCGTACAGGTTAGGGTTAGGGTTAGGAGTAGGGGTAGGGGGATAGTGGGCTCTGGGAGGCACCTCTCTGGGTGCCTCTGACCCACTAAGAAGGGAAGCGTACTAGCGTACAGGTTAGGGTTAGGGTTGGGGTTAGGGTAAGGGTTAGGCTTAGGGTTACGGTTAGGGTTAGGGTGGGTTAGTGGGCTGCACCTCTGGGTGCCTCTCTGACCCACTAAGAAGGACAGTGTACTGGCGTATGGGTTAGAGTTAGGGTTAGGGTTAGCGTTAGTGGGCTTTTTATGCCCTCTGGCACATCCAGAAGTCTCAGTCAAAACCTGGCCATGCGATTGGTGGAATGGCTCAAAAATTTGCATGGTCCCATCCCATGGCCAGCCCATCATTGCACACGTGTAAAAAAATAAAAATAAAAATAAAAATAAAATAAAATCAATGGAGATGTTTTATGGCAAGAAAAATCCACTGCTGCTACTATAAAAATTCAGGCATTTAAAATACCTAAATTTCACATATTTCTGTTGTGCTTTGGTGTGCTTTTGGACCACGATTTCAAAATAAATGTTGCAGTCGCCATTTTGGATCCCCCCCACCGCATGGCACATGGCGACGACGAGGATGACCCCCCCCAGCCTGGTGCAAGCAGCCCAGGACAGGAGGGGGGGAGGCCGGGGACCCCCCCCCCAGAAACCACCCCTCTGGTAGGTGTCCTCAGGCAGGCATATTTTCGCCTGCTTTTTTGGCCGGGAATCGGGTTTTTTTTTAACTTTTAAAAACTTTTTTTCTGTACTGCTGTTGGCAATGGCATCATGCGATCGCCGCAATGCCATGAACGACAACGATAAACCCGAGCCAATTTTTCTTTTTTCGGGTCAGGTTCGAGCTGGAGCGGAGTAATTCTTGTTACCGTTTCCGTTACGTAACGATAACGATAACCGAAAACGGAAATGAGAATTTCGCCGCTCCGTGCCCATGTCTAGAAGAGATTCAACAGTCCCTCAACTGCAGTACTTTGCATTCCACAGACTTGAGTTTAAAAATGCCAGCACTTTTTCCTCTTCCTCTTTTTCCAAGGGGGACCCACTTTGGAGTTTAATAACTTGCCCCCTGAACCCCAAAGCTCTCCAAATTTGGAGGGCGTAAAGGGAAGAGTCCAAGGAAGCTATCCCCCCCCCAAATTTCGTGCCTCTAGGACCCAGGGGAACTAATTTATAATGTAATGAATTGTTTCATAGTTTCGTTTTGTTACAAAAATTCTTTTAAAAAGTCATTAATTATGAAAAAAAGAAGTGAAAAGAAAAATGTAATGAAACGAAATGAAACACTATTTTTCTTTTTCTTGCCCATCTCTAGTTCATACCCTGTTAACTTCCCAGTTAGACTACTGTAAAGCATGCTACATAGGGCTGCCCTTGAAAATGATAGTGATGCTACTGGAAGTACAATATATAGGAGCTAGATTGCGAACAGCAATGTCTTTCTGAGTTCATGTGGCACTGGTTCTGAAGGATATACACTGGCTCCCAATATGCTTCCGGTCTGAGTCTATAGATGGGCATTAAAAAACAATAGGCATTAGGTATGACTTCTAAAAGCCTAGGAAAGGAAATACACTATCATGGTCCACATATTAAGTGCAGCCAGATTAATATGGGCGCAGAAATGGAAAGTAAAAGCAACACCGACTGATGGAGAGATAATCGCAAAAATATTAGAATGTGCTGAAATGAATAAATTGACTATGATTTTAAAACACAAAGAGGAAAGTAAATTTGCACAAATCTGGAATTTATTTTATCATTGGTTAAAACATAAATACAAAAAAGGAGGTGAACTGCAAACGTAAGATAAAGACATAACCAAGGATCAAAGTACAGATGGAATAATCTTCCAATGGCGTACATAAACATGTAATTACATGTGTATTATTGTTTCTTTCTTTCTTTTTTCTTCTTTTTGTTTTTCTTTTTTTACTTTTTTCTCAAATCTAAATATTCATAAGTTATTATAGTGGTTATGTTACAAAATTGTATAATTGTGTGTAAATTAAGTTAGATACCAATATAAATTAAATAAGTAAAACAAACAAACAAACCAGGAAGTTCATAAAAATTGCTGGTGTGGGTTTCTTCGTATTTGTCAAAACTGGCGAACCAAAACAAACCAAGCCAACAAATCTTTAAAGCCATATTTAGTTCAGAGGTTCAGTCTTGCCCATTTTCTCCCCCTCTGCCCCACAGCTTGTCGCCTGCCCCCTTCCTGCTGTCCCCCAACACCTACCAGCTCCTGCTACCACCACTTTCTCCTCCGTCATTCTCTTGGCGGCAGTAGTGTGGTTTTCCAGGAGCATGGACGCTGCCTTCTGTGCATGTGCCAGGATCCCGGCTGATCTCCCCGGTCAGCTGGGGCCCCAGTGCATGTGCAGATCATATGCAGGTACAGAGAGAGCAGGCTCAGCTCCTGAAAGGGAAGCTAGGTCGCGGTCTATGAAGATGGCAGAGGAGGGGGAAGAGAAAGAGGTGTCACAGCACAAAGCAGGGAGATGAAGGGGGCAGACAGGGGCAGAGGGAATATTTGTTCTTTGGGTGGTGGTCTGCCCTATACGTGTATGTGTGTGCAGATGATTTTCGGTTGCTTTAATGAGAGACATCTCTTGTGTTGCTATATGAAAAAAAAACTATTTATTTAACTAGAAGGGAAGGGTACACGGGAGGTTTCTAACTATAACTATTCTAACAGCCATTTTGCTAAGCCACGAACATGCTTCTCTCATCTCTAAGAATATAAGGCACACACTCTAACTAGACTTCTACCAGAAAATTCCAAGTGGTATGATCTCAAAAACCTATAGGGTTCGCTCTTCACATTAAATCCAGCCCATAATACTCTACATTCACATTAACCCTGTAATGGCTGAAATGTAAATCTTGCCAAATATACCAACAGTTCTACTCCCCCAGCCACAAACATTTTTAGAAAATGAATCATTTTGTGTTTTGTTTGTTTTTAAGTTCAGAAAGCCACAAACCACATTTTTCCTGGTTTGAGCTCACCGCTGCTCTTATCAGTGACTTGGAAATCCCCAAAGATTTTAAGAAATTTGGATATTTGAAGAAGCACCTCTTCAAAAAAGCACAATGATACAGATTACCAGTACTCTCAAACCGAACAAACAAAAAGGGGCAAAGTCTTTAGTAATTAAAAATCAAGTCAAGTCAAGTCAAGTCATTAAGTAATTAAAAATCTCCCTCTGCCATCACCTTTCACAGGTGTAACTTAGGCAGAACATTCTGGCCATTGGCTGACACCACAACAAGAAAAAGAGGGGAAGAGAGCAAAATTCTACCATTTACCCTCTAATGAATATGTACATAACCTATATATAGAACTCAGATGAAACCTGAAACATTTAACATATAACAAGTGGAAAAATGTGTCATTTTGTGCTAATCGCAGAGCAAAGCTTTGTTCTGGGTCCAGGTTGGTGAAGATTAAATTTATCTCACTAATATAAATGAGACCCAAAGGGGTTCAATATCCATTCAAGTATGTCCTCTTAAGGGGGGGGGGAGCCTCATTTCCCCCAATCTAAATAATCCACATTCTTCAGTTTTAATATAACAATGTTCTCAAACATCAGTACCCATCTTGTGTCGGGAAAATCTGGGCAGATTATGATGGTTAGAAAAAGTATTGGAACAATCAGTGGTCGCTGTGGAAACCAGGTGGCAACTGTCCAAATACATGAATTAATTGTGGCGAGAAATGAGGCAAAAAAGAACAGGTGACAAATCTAATTAGAGTTCCCTGGCACATTAGTGAGTCTCATGTAAATATGTTCATGCGATGTGAGAAATAAGAAATGACAGCGGCTTTTTAAAAAATAGCAGATCTTACAGAAACTCAGGCCATGGATAAAAAGATCATTAAGTTAAAACTGTAAATATTGATACCATGATAGTAAATCTCACTTAAGCACAGATTTTAGTATGTTGTGTGTTTTCTCTTGTTTTCTTTAGAAAAGAAAGGGGGGGCAATGAAAGTTATTTATTATCTGCTACCAGAAATTAGGAAAAATGGCAACATCTGGAGAGACTAATCCTTCTCAGCCTCTTTTATTTGAATTGTGTTGAGAAAGAAATCCTTCTGTTCTGGAAATAATAGAAATTACACACATCTGCTTGATTGGTATGTGATTGCTTAAATGGTCTGTGTCTTGGATATGAATTTCCCAGGCTTCTTGCGGCATTGCCTTTGGGCTGTGTTTCAACACACTTGTCGACAGCCATCATCTTGGGTCATTGTACAAATTCATTCCACACCCACCTTGCAAGAAGCTTAGGTGATCAGCACTTTTGTGCCCCTGCTTAGAGACATCTTTGATGCTAAGGTGGAATTTGAGCTCCCTATCATTTCCTGGAACAGAAAGAGATGCCAGAGTAACCAGACTTGCAAATTAAATCTATATTTAGCTTCCAGGCAGCAATTATAAGACAAATCATGTTGAAAAGAAGATACAGTATTTTTTCCATGTGTAAGACTGTATTGTTGTCTAAAGTTGTTTGACTAAAATTTGAGGGTTGTCTTATACACGGAGGTAAGCTGAGGAGAGAACCACGCGGTTGCGAAACAGTAAGGATTGGAAAACTGGGGGTCATCTTATACATGGGAAAATACGATAAATTGGTGAAGAAAATCCCCTGCTATGACAAATGTCTGAAACCGCTTGGGGGACCAGCTCTTTAAAAAACATGATAAAATTAATGTATCTTCCCTTGAAAGATTTAGATCTGAATACCGTTTTCATCAAATGTGAAAGATTGTCTGTAACTATGTGGCCAGTTGTAGATAATCAAAAAAGGAGGGAATGGCATTGGAAAGGAGCAGAGAATTGGGTACAATTAGCATGTTTTTGTATACACGTGAATTTAGATGTAATTCAAAGAGAAATACAGTGGTACTTTGCAAGACGAATGCACTGTAAGACGAAAAACTTGCAAGAGAAATGAAATTTCCGGGAATAGGCAAAACTCATAAGGAGACATTTTCCCCAATGGGATGCCTTGTAAGACGAGTAACGGTTGTGATTGTTTTTTTTAAAAAAGGAAATTTAAAAAAATGTTTCCAGGATCCTTAGCAACCCCATAGCAACCCTGTAGCAATTATAGGTATTGAATCCTTTTTAAAAATGTACCCATTATGTATTGCAACGTTGTGGCAATAAATTTTTAAAAAGCACTCAGGACTCATTGCAACCCAGAGGTGTGCACAGTGTTTATGTCTTTAAAGTGCATTTTATAAAGAGTTTTTTAAACAAACAAACAAAAACCCCTAGGTGTTTCTGTCTTTTTTCTAGACTTTGGAACAAATTAATCAGTTTTCCATTCATTCCTATGGGAAACCACATTTTGTAAGACAAAAATTTTGTAAGATGAATTGACTCATAGAATGAACTAAATTCATCTTGTAAGGCATCACTGTATAATACATCTCATCCGACTTTGGAAAGCTTATAGTTTCAATAGCTACAATCTTCTACCAGCACAAAAAATGGCAGTTCTGGCAAGAAACGTATGGAGATAGACTGTCCAGGCTTTCTCCAGGTTCATTTGCTCTATAGTGAGAAAGAAAAAGAAATCTCTTCCTGGACTGCAGGATTCAACTTTGGAGAATTCTGGCTGGGGAGAATTCTGGGAGCTGCTGTCTGAAAAGCACATATTTGCGTATCTAAAAGAAGGCTAGCTTTGTTCAAAGCCATTCATTTCAAGGGTACCTGAACCCGAGGTAAGCAGTGAATGACCACTTCCATGATGACAAAACAAGATGAAGCAATGAAGTCTCTAACTTACAACATTCATTGCCACTAAAAAAACAATGACAGGGATGCTGCTTTCATTTAGAAGCTAAATGGCTCATTCTGCATACCAAAAATCGCTTCAGACACATTCAGTAGGGTTGCAGGACTGTAAAATGTGATTATGGTGTTGGTTTATGTTCTAAGGGAGATGACAAAATTTTTTTTTATCTCCTCAAAGGATTGGCTTTGTTTGCCCTTCATGACACCTAATTGTATGACTGTTGGACTATGTGAGATCAAAGTTCAAAAAAGCCACAAGATCTTAAGGCTATTATTGTGAGCATTTAATAACAGCAAAGGGATACAATGAAACCTCATATGCCTTGTCATGGCTAGAATGGGAAATTGTAAACCCTGTGGTGTCCACTGGCTGCACCAGAGAAATCATGGATCCACTGGCATGTAGCTCTTCAGTGGTACAGAAGAAGAAGAAGAAGAAGAAGAAGAAGAAGAAGAAGAAGAAGAAGAAGAAGAAGAAGAAGAAGAAGAAGAAGAAGAAGAAGAAGAAGAAGAAATGAAATCAAGAAATCAATGAAAACTTGATTTCTTAGGGTTTTTGTGGGGGAGTCTTGCAAAACCACCAACAAATGCTTGACCCCATTGATGTCCGCAGACTATCCCATCTGGATCATATAAAAGAACAGAGAAGAGAGATGGTGCAGTTTTAAATTGTTCAGATCCCCAGCTCCACCAGCCACGCATCGTGATGGGCAATGCAGTGGCCGGCCAACTCCTCCCCATTGACAGCAACGTATCAGGAGAGAAGGCTCCAGCACCTAAAATCTGTGTATGGGGAGCACTGACATTTCATTGACCAACTGATGTCTCCATATTATTAATTTTTAAAGGCGGGACACAGATAATAGGAAACAAAATTTGTGGAAATGAAATGTCCCACAGTGGCCATATGTATGAATATGTGAACAATATTGGGTCATTTCATGTTAAATAATGTGAGACTGTACCTAGAAGTCTTGCCGCACATTATCAGCCACGTGACCCAACTGCGCAGCCTTCTGCGAAAGGAGAAAACACGAGAAAGTGGAAAGACATTTTTTGGATGCGTGAACATAGACTCAGATTAAGCCTTGAACTTGATTAGTCATTGGAAGTGCTCATTGTAGTGTTCAACACTTATTGTTTGAAAGAATAAAGAATGAGCGGAAGGATGTAAATGAGAAAAAAACATGCTCTGCCTGCCTTTTTCAAATCTCCGGTTCCTCCCCAGCCGTTAACAGCTTTTTCCTCTTTTTCCTTCTCCCGCAGTTGTCTCATCCACTTCTGAAGATCCTCCATTTTCATTTGAGGAGAGAATGGCTTCCAGATGTATTTTCACTGCTTCCCTAGCTATGTGATGAAAATTAAAAGGCACTGCAAGATCTTTGCTGGAGCAGTACTCTCAATAAACTGAGCAAATACCAGTCATCAAAACCATGCGGCGAAGTCGCATGCCCATATCCACACATGTGTGCGTACAGGTGAATGTATACAAACACCTTAATAAAAGATATTGCACAAACAGCCCATGGGTGTCCCATCGTGTCAATGCATATTTTATTGTTAAAATCACCCACACTTTTGGCAGCAACATCCTGCAGCATCTTCCTCAGTGAAGGCAAGGTATTAATGGAACCAACCTGACCTCAAATACACCAAGGCTTGATCAAAACCAGCTGGATAAACATCAGAACAAGCTCAGGTCAGTTAACTTTAAAGAGCCAGTACTCCATAATGGCCAATACTATATAAAGGTGACCTGCCAAGTCTATCCACACACCTCTTCCAAAATGTCTTAGGAGGAACGGCTTAGGGAACTGGGAATGTTTTGCCTTTCAAAAAGAAGGCTGAGGGGGGGATATGATAGCTATGTTTAAATATTTGAAAGAATGCCATATTGAAGAGGGAGCAGGCTTGTTTTCCATGGCTTCAGAGACGAGGACTCAGAACAATGGTTTCAAATTACAGAAAAGAGATTCCATTTGAACATTAGGAAGAACTTCATGTTCGGCAGTGGAAGATGCTGTCACGGAGGGTAGTGGAGTCTCGTTCTTTGGAGGTTTTTAAGCAGAGGCTGGATGGCCACCTGTTGGGCGTCCTGTGAAGGGGGTTCCTGCATGGCAGGGGGTTGGACTGGATGGCCCTTGAGGTCTCTTCCAACTCTATGATTCTATGATTCTAACACCACACTCCTATTGCAACACCATTGGCACTCAACAGAAACTGGCACAGCTTGGGTTTAGAGAGGGCGCTGAAGTTTAGGGGTAGTGCAAATGCTTTATATTCACCTAGCCTTTGGGCTCCTTTGATGGCATTTCCTGGTAAAAAGACCATCTCAGTTCTTAGGGAAATGTTTCCTGACTGAGTCTCAGGTGACCTCTGAGGTTCCAGTGAACTGCTGTCCTTTTGCTTGTCTCCAGATAGAAGTCTTAGGGCAAGAGGTACTGAAGAACTGCATTTTTATGGGTGAATTGTCTTCACGATAATGGCAGGCTCACTAGTTTGATCTGGAGCCAGAGTATGTTCCAGTGAAAGCCAGCGGAATCTCTCTCCGTTATGTGCAAGTTCTCACAATCACAACCTCCTGTGGAAAATTTCTCTGAAGAAACAACAGTATGTGCAACCGTCCATAGGGGACAATAAAGAAGTTTCAACTGTTCATCTGTATCTCCGAAGGAAACGTTGCCTCATTTTAACTCCCATTATCTCTGCAGTTTGCCCTCGCTTTTCACCGCATTATCTGCCGCAAATTAGATGCCACATGTGAGAGATCCTGTAGCGTTCTCATGGATTTGTAGAGGGAAGGTTGCCACAAGGAAAACTGGCGGCCAAAAATACAGTAGTCATATCACAAGATTATTCTCAGAAGCTCCTTTATCTGGGAAAATGTTGTTCTTTCTTTCTTTATGCGACCCACTAATTCTACCAGACTGATCTACGCTGTTTCTGTAACCACCCTTATGAAATATTGGCTTAGGGGACTAAGAAAGAGCAGGGCTGTAAGAGATTTGAATCAGAAAGAATAAGAGAACTGAAAAGGTGAGAGCTGATGTTGCCACTTAAACTGCTTAAGGCCCTTGCCAAGGTTTTGAAGATTTCACATATGGAATTGGACACCCAGCCCAGTTGAGGAAGGTATCTCGGATTTTTGCCCGAGTTTGAATTCAAAAAGGAGACTTCAGCTTTGCAATTCTACAAGCAGCTTCTGAATTCATGCTGTCACCTAGATCTTGGGTGGACAAACTGTAGCATTTTTGTTGTTATAGTCTGTGAAGATTCTCAGTCATCCAGGTGAGTTTATCTGGAAGTTGAGTCATGGCTGCGGGACTTCTTTTTTGAGAGATAGAAACGTTTCGCTGCTCATCCAAACTGATGGACTGATGAAGCTGTTTGGATGAGCAGCAAAACATTTCTATCTCTCAAAAAATAAGTCCAGTAGCCATGACTCAACTTCCAGAGTTGTTGTTATAGCTGCTCGTGTTGTCTGTTTAATAACAGTGAATAAGAAAAGACTCGTGTTGTGAAATTATGTTTGCAAGGTTCATCAATAGGTAGCTAAGTAAACAAATAGCCCCATAGAACTTAAAAGGGTTACATTTCTTCCTTGTATTTTATCTTGAAAACAACTTAATTAGACTGAGATACAGATTGGCTTAAAGGGACTAAGGGTGTGACTACATTGACAAATAAGGTAGGGAATGCTCCAGGACAGAGATAGTCTGATCCACATTATTTCCATTGACTCCATTATTTAAAAGCCAGTGCAAATTAGCCCAAAGTCCGTCCCCCCCAAACTGTCCTTTCTTCCCATGTCACTGGGGCTTCTAATTGTTTTGCAATAAAATACATTTGTGTTGGTTCAGGCCCTGTGACCACTTGAGCTGATGTAGAGGGGGTGCCATTCCAGGCAGCCACAGTGCCATTCAGATACACTGGGCAGCCAGGATTCTGGCCACCATTTGAATGCTCTCCTCCTCACGCCTTGTGGCTGGGTCTGCTTCCACCTCTCCTTAACTGTCTGTCTTCTTCTTTCCTTTTAAAGGCTTCCTTTTAAAGATCCATTCACATTTGTCTCTCGGTGTCATCAACTTCCCCTCCCCCTGATCAGCTTTGTGACTAAAAGGATTCATTTTTTTTTTTTAAAAGGATTCATCTGAAAGCATGTTCAGAGAAAACATTCTTGCCCTTCCAGTCTGTTGCTTTATCTGCCTGGAGAAAGATAGCCTGCAAAGGGGGAGGGGGGAAATCGGTTATAAATCTGATTTTTCAAGCTGCTCAGTCACGTGGAGAGATGTTTGGATAAAGAAATCTCCTATACACTTGCCACTTCAGAAACAGGACCACATTATCTCCAGGGTTCAGTTCCATGCCTCCCTGCGGATGCTGGAAATAGTGGATAATGGAAGCCTTTACATCCAGTGTCCATGCATGGTTGAGGAAGCCCTGGCCTAGTCTGGATCTTTCTGCCCTCCTGTTTTCAAGGAAGTCTTTACTGAAATCAGCATCTGTTGCATCCCTCTGCCCCCCGCCCCCCAAAAAACCATCATGAGGCTTCTCCAGCAATGGGGGGGGGAGGAACCCTGCAGGTGTGGGGTGTGCGCGCGCACGGTAGCACGCGTGAGCCTTACATCTCTCCCACCAAGGTGAGGAAGAGGAGGAGGGTGACACAGCCACCGGACTCCTGCCTGCCTGCCTGCCTACTTCAACGCTCACCTGGCACGCAGCAGTGGAAGTGGTGGAGGGGGTGCCACCATCACCAAGCCTCAGGGGAAAGGAGGACTGCTGAGCGGCGGGCTTCCTCCTCCTCCTCTCCCTCCAGGCGCCCTCAGATTGCTGCACCTGGGGCAGATGTACCCTTCTGCCCCTCCCCTAGATATGCCCCTGTCTTGCCATTGTCTTTTGAATTGCTGTTTATTTTAATATTGCTACTTCATCTTCAACTGATTTAAAGACATGGTGTATAAGATACAGTGGAAAATAAAAGATCGAACAGCCATCTGTCCAGGATGGAATGAGGTCTCCTTCCTTGGGAAGGGCCGTTGGACTAGAAGATGTCCAAGGTCCCTTCCGAACCTACAATGATTCTATAAAGATGCTATAGGATGGCATGTGAAGAAATGGATTTAGGTTTCTTGCTCCAGGGATTTGATCCCCCATGGTGCCTCTTGGGAGAAGAGCCGACCTCTGTAGTCATGTGCAAGCAGCCACGGTCTCACGGGCCCCCCAGAAGAGAACAGCTGGCAATCTTTGTGCATTCTCTACCTAGAAAATCCTGGAAAGGCTCTCCATAAGTTGGAACAGACTTGATGGCATGCCGTTATGATTGCCATCATGAACCCAAGCATTTGAGCAATGGTTTTGTTGTTCATCCACGGGGAGCACCTGGAAAGCAGACACTGCCAACACCCTGGTCTTCAGACTTGACAAGGGGCTGGATGGGCTGCCTGTTGCGGTGCCTTCCCATCTGTCACATGGAATGATTCTCTGATTTAATTCATGCACTTGTAATCTCGAGAATAGACTACTGTAGTGCTCTCTACGTGGGGCTGCCCTTGAGGTTAATGCGGAGATTGCAGCTAGTGCAGAATACAGCTGCCAGACTTCTAACGGGGCTAAGAAGGCACCAACATATTTCCCCCCGTCCTGGCAGCCCTGCACTGGTTGCCGGTACGCTACCACATTGACTTCAAGGTTTTGATGTTAACATACAAAGCCCTAAACGGTTTGGGACCTCAGTATCTGACAGAGCGGCTCCGCCCAAGAAGAGCTGCCAGGATCACCCGTGCCCGCCAGGCAGGACACCTGGCAGTCCCAACCCCGAGGGAGGCCCGGAAAGCTGTAACAAGGAGCAGGGCCTTCTTGGCGGTTGCTCCCAAGTTATGGAACCATCTGCCCCCTGAAATTCGGCTGGCACCCTCGCTTCAAACTTTTAAAAAACTATTGAAGACCTGGTTCTATAGAATGGCATTCCCTGATTCTTCAAACATTTAGTAAGGCACTATTTTTAAAGCCACTTTTCTTAAGAACATAAGAACATAAGAAGAGCCATGCTGGATCAGGCCAAAGGCCCATCTAGTCCAGCTTCCTGTATCTCACAGCGGCCCCACCAGATGCGTTTGGGAGCGCATGAGACTAGATATCTGTCTCCTGATACCACTCCCCTGCATCTGGCCCTTGAAGTACCCTGGTTTAAAGCCTAGAGATTACACATCTCCATCATGGTTTGTAACCCGTGATGGACTTTTCCTCTAGGAATCTGTCCAATCCCCTTTTGAAGGCATCCAGGCCAGATGCCATCACCACATCCTGTGGCAGGGAGTTCCATAGACTTACAACGCGCTGGGTGAAAAAATATTTTCTTTTGTCAGTTCTTACTCTCCCAGCACTCAATTTGAGTGTATGTCCCCTAGTTCTGGTATTTTGAGAGAGGAGAAGAGCTTCCCTCTATCCACTTCACTCATACCCTGCATTATTTTGTATGTCTCAATCATATCCCCCTCAAGCGCCTTTTTCCAGACTAAAGAGGCCCAGTTGTTTTAGCCTTTCTTCATAAGGGAGGTGCCCCAGCCCAGTAATCATTTTAGTCGCTCTCTTCTGCACCTTTTCCAGTTCCACTATGTCTTTCTTGAGATGCGGTGACCAGAATTGTACACAATACTCCAGGTGGGGCCTTACTATTGTTTTGTATAACGGCATTATAATGTTGGCTGTTTTATTTTCAATCCCCTTTTTGATAATCCCTACTATGGAATTGGCCTTCTTCACTGCTGCCACACATTGGGGAGACACCTTCATGGAGCTGTCCACCAACACACCAAGATCTCTTTCCTGAATCACGGATAACTCAGAGCCCATAAGTTGATAGATGAAGTTTGGATTTTTTGCCCCAATATGCATTACTTTACATTTGGTTACATTAAAACGCATTTGCCATTTCTCAGCCCACTCCCCCAGTTTGGAGAGATCCTTCTGGAGCTCTTCACAATCTTCTCTGGTTTTTACCACACTGAAAAGTTTTGTGTCATCTGCAAACTTGGCCACCTCACTGTTTATCCCTGTCTTCAGGTCATTTATGAACAGATTGAAAAGCACCGGTCCCAGGACCGAGCCCTGGGGCACACCGCTTTTCACTTCTCTCCATTGTGAAAATTTCCCACTGACACCTACTCTTTGATTTCTTCTCATCTCTCCCCTCCATTTAATCAATCTCTTGCCATTTTTAGCTTCATTTTAGCTTCTTTTTAGTTTTTTGTTGTTGATGTATGTATATTTTATTTTATTATGTATCTTGTATTTTGGTTTTTAAAATGTATTCCTTTGTCTGTTATCACATGTTGTAAACCGCCCAGAGTAGCCTTTGGTCTAGATGGGCAGCATAAAAGTCAAATGAATAAATAAAAAACTAATAATAAAAAGGCATTGCTATTCACCAGGTGAGGACTCTTAGCCATCTGGTCTTGACTTCTCTCTTCTAAGAAGAGTGTGCTCTCCTTCCCAGCTGGTGTCCATGCACCATATCATATTTGTTGGGTTCTCTTTCTCTTTCTCTTTCCCTGCTTGTCTTTTTTATTTTGACATGACCTAACATGAGGGTGGAAGACACTTCTCTGCCCTATGAATCTACCCAAGCTCTTCAGAGACAGGACTTGGGGCAATGGTTTCAAACTACAGGAAAAGAGATTCCATTTGAACATCAGGAAGAACTTCATGACAGTTAGAGCTGTTCGGCAGTGGAAGATGCTGCCACGGAGGGTGGTGGAGTCTCCTTCTTTGGAGGTTTTTAAGCAGAGGCTGGATGGCCATCTGTCGGAAATACTGTGATGGGGGTTCCTGCATGGCAGGGGGTTGGACTGGATGGCCCTTGAGGTCTCTTCCAACTCTATGATTCTATGAGTCTATGAGTCTGCCCCATAGTCACCAATAGACATGGGCACGGAGCGGTGAAATTGTCGTTTCCATTTTCGGTTATTGTTTCCGTTACGTAACGGAAACGGTAATGATAATTACGCCGCTCCAGCTCGAACCTGACCCGAAAAAAGAAAAATTGGGTCGGGTTTTTCGTTGTCGTTTGTGGCATCGTGGCGATCGCACGATGCCATTGCCAAATGCCAAGACAGAGCACTGCAGCACTGAAAAAAAAGTTTTAAAAATAAAACAACAACAACCCCGACTCTCGGCCAAAAAAGCAGGTGAAAATATGCCTGCCTGAGTAAGGACACCTACCAGAGGGGTGGTTTCTGGGGGGGGGTGTCCCCGGCCTTCCCCCCCTCTCCTCTCCTGGGCTGCTTGCACCAGGCTGGGGGGGGGGTCATCCTCGTCGTCTCCATGCCATGCGGTGGGGGGGATCCAAAATGCCGACCACAATTTTTATTTTTAAATCGTGGTCCAAAACCCACCAAAACACAACAGAAACATGTGAAAATTAGGTATTTTAAATGCCTGAAATTTTATAGTAGCAGCAGTGGTTTTTTTATAGCAATAAAAGGTCGCACTGATTTTATTTTATTTTATTTCTTATTTTTTTAGACCTGCCCATGTGGGCTGGGCATGGGATGGGACCATGCAAATTTTTTGAACCATTCCACCAATGGCTTGGCCAGGTTTTGACTGACACTTCTGGATGTGCCAGAGGGCATAAAAAGCCGAGGCACCTTCCAGAAGTTGCAGTCGGGTCTGGATGTGGAGGAGGGTGGAGGGCTGTGTGGCTGGCTGCTGCTGGTGGCTATTCGAATTTGGAGGGAGGCTGGAGGCTTTAGATTTAAGTTAGGCAGGCAGGCAGGGAATTGAATTTAGAAAATAATTTCTTTGATTCCCTGCAGCTTTGTCTGCTGAAGGGAATAGCAGTAGACAGCAGTTTATTCTTTTTTTCCCTCTGGCAGTTTGTGAGTATTTTTTTTTTTATATTGGGTAAAGGGGGAGGTTCGACTGGGAGTGGGAGGTGTGGATTTATTTTAAAAATATATTATACACTACCATTTATTTTCTATTTTCCCAACTTCAATTTGCTTGCTTGCACACACACACACATTTGGGGTGCAAGCCAAGAACAGAACCTCTATCCTAAGTGATATCCTAACTGCCCACTCGCCCACCCGCCCACCCGCGCTGCCACCCGCCTGCGGCCCGCGCGCCGCCACCCACCCACTCGCCCGCCCGCCACCGCCGCCTGCCCGTTCACCTGCCTGCGCCTCCCCCCTGCCACTGTCGCTGCCCGCCCATGGCCCCCCACAACCGCCGCCCACCCGCACCTCCCCCCCACCCGCCCCCACCCCGCCTGCTGCCTAGGGTGCAAAAACACCTACTGCGCCGACCCTGATTGTGGGACGCCCCTATGCTCTGGGGGAAGTCAAATCGCGCTAAATCGCGGTGGAAACGACAAACGACAAATGACAAATGAAATGACAAATTTTTGAAAAATTTCGCGACAAACGGAAACGACCCGAAACGGACCCGTTCTGACAAATGAAAACTCAAAACGTCATTTTTTCTGGTCGTGCCCATGTCTAGTCACCATGCATAACTATTTGGTGCAGAATTAAGTATTTGGTGAAGGCAGCACACACACACACACACACACACACACACACACACACACACACACACACACACACACACACACACACACATCAGAATTGAGGGAAAATGGCTGTATTGCTGAATCTTTATTCAGCCGCTGAAGTATTAAATGGCTTTGTTTCAACCACCTGCAGTGCTATCTTTAAACTACCCACTTCATGTACCAGATGCTGGAGGCTTTGCCAATATTGCTGTTTCCTCCAACATGCAGCCCCTCAGGTTCCTACATTTGCCGTTCTCATCAGACCCGTGGAAAACTCTGTGTTGCAAGTTTAGCTCTTGAAGAGGCGCATTTTACGGAAAATTCAGCTACCATCTGGAATAGCTGTTGGTTCTGTTTGTCATCAGGTTATTAACAGACACTGCTGATTTTAGCAAAAACCAGAGCTGATTTGGGGATATAGGTTCAAAGTTTCATTACATTTCAGGTCAGGGGAAAAAAAAAACGGACAAATAACATCCTGGACATTAAGAAAGTCACAAGACAATCCATTTATCAATAAATATACATTAGGAGCCTCATATCTGCAGGGGGATTCCTTTCAGCTCACCACCACCGTCCCTGCAGATGCTAAAAAATGGAGATTGTAGCAAGGGCTATTATTGTTAAGACTGATAGTGATTAATTAGGTTCAGAGAAGCATAAACTAACAGAGACTAGCAGCGATGTGGAAAGATAAATGCACTTAGAAATTACGGAGCTAGGAGACAAATGAATAAGGCAATAGGAATCTTGGTACAAAAACATTTTATTACATATGTATATGTGACAAAAGAAAATAAACAATAGCAACATGCATACAGAGCACAGCAGTCCCAACTTTACATTGATTTGCCTGCTATATTTATACATAAAACTACAGTGGTGTGGAGCAATCACTTGTGAGGTGTGGTGATCATGCCATACCACCTGGCATAATCATCTTGACCTTCCAGTGCTAATTATTCACTGCACCTGCATCCTAGACCTAATACTGTACACAACACATCTTGGTCTAGACCATGGCCCACAGTGGCCAGTTCTGGGAACATCATCATACATCCCTTAAAAATCTGTACAGTTTATTTATTTATTTATTATGGGACTTATATACCGCCCGTCTTCCTGGTGGGGAACTCCACCTAGTTCTGAACATTCTAAAAATTATCCACTGATTCATTATCCACTGATTCATTTATCCACGGTTTGCAGAAAAAAATTAAATAAATAATTCAGCAGTGGCAAAGCAAGGTACTGTCACAGACAGCAGCTTTAAAGCAAACTGCTCTCATAAAACAGCAGTGTAAAGCAAGCTACTGTCACAAAACAGCAGTTTGGGGTGGTGGCGTTCTCTCTTATCTACAGTTTTCATTATCCACGGGTAGGCCTGGAACCAATCCAAGTGGATACAGGGGTCCTACTGTATCTGGGGGATTTTTTTCTTTTAATATTTTCAGACTATGGATAAGTTTTTTTAATCAATAAGTTCTAAGTATCCCACATGACTGTTTTCTTAACTTGTGAATATGTCTTACATATCTTCCCTGTTCTTAACATGAATATGTCTTAAATGTTCTGTGCTGTATATTGTCCCTCATTATTATAAGCTACCTTGGGTCCTTTTCCAAGGAGAAAGGTGGGGTAAAAATATTATAAATAAATAAATAAATAAATAATCAAAAGTTAGAATTAAATATTGTAAAATATTTTTAAGCACAATGAAGAGTAGGTGTCCTAACAAACATGCCAAATATGTAGCATTTGATTCTACATATAATTTTTTAAAATGATTTTTTAAATTAGATGTCTTTACATTTCAAGGAAGACACAAGAAAAAGCAAAGCAAAGTGTGCTGCTTATATACCACCCCATAGTGCTTAAAGCACTCTCTAGACGGTTTCTAATTTGTTAAAATAATGCAGGCTACACTTTGCCCTCCCCACACTGAGCTGAGAACTCAGTTTACTGCCCTTGGAAGAAAAGAAGGCCGAGTAAACCTTAAACCAGTTACCTGAAGCCTATCCACTTCAAACTCAGGTTGTGAGTGCAGAGTTTGACTGCAGGAGAAGAGTTCAACCATGGCGCCATAAGGCTCCAAACAGCCTTCCTTTATATATGAAATGTATATCCACACTGGAGTACTGTATACTGTATTTGTTTCCATGACAATGTACATTGACACACGAGCTTATCCCTTCCAGTGTTATATTCAGCTCACCTATTTGGTCTGGAGGCCAACTCAGGGCTTTGGATTGGATCCTATTTGGTCTCTAGCATTGTTCTTCCCATCTTGTGCCTTCAGGTGGGATCCAGCTGTAAATTCAGATTGCCTCTTTCATGTTGCCTTTCCATATAAAATCCACAGGACTACAACTACTTTGCTTTTAAGACTTACATCCATGAAATCTGGTAATATGAAATAACCCAAATAAAGTGTAAATCTACCACATTTCAGGACTTTGTATGCTAGGCACCATTAATGTGTGTGTGTTTGTTAAGCCCCAAGTGATTTCTGCCCCACAAAATTCTATTTATGCTCTGGGCACAAGCTGATTTGCAAATTCCCTTCATCTCATCCCAGAATCAAATCTTGCAAATGAGCTTTGTTCCAGGTCTTATATACAAATGTATCCCAGTCAGTCTGATTAAGGTAGCAATCTAGACCAAACACATTCATGATATCCTGTTTGTGTTTGTTTTAAATTTTACCCAAGCCATTCCATCAGGTATTGGAATTTCCCAAGGTGAACCCATCTCTTTCTTAAACATATAATACTTCTCCGGATTATTATGTTTGTGCCTTTAAAATATGCAGTATATATCAGTTTACATTCTAGAAGCCATTTTATATTTTTGGTTTTACATTGTAAGTAGGATGTGAATGCAAGTCATACATAAAATTGTAGTCAATCTCTCTATGTGAATGAGTAAAGAAAGTACTACAAACTTCCTTTAGGTTTCATGATGATGTTCTTATAACACATAATGAGTGCATAATGTTTTTAAAATATCTGTTTGACTTTGAAAAGAGTCATTCACCAGACATGATATTTACATGTGTAGTGAAAATAACACATAAAGGAAGATAAATATCTTTAGCATTATACTTATTAATAAATCGAATGGCTGTCATAGCTGTGCATTTTGCTTGAGACCCGAGGCTGATTGTAAATTCTAAAAATTGTCTTCTTCCTCTCTGATGACAACTCTGGTGAATCACAGGCTGAAATACTGCTGTTTTGTCTAGTAAAGCGATGCTGCAATAGGTCCACTGAATCAGTGGGGATTTGGAGATTCAGTTTGTCAGAAAGAGAGTGCACAGCCATCCAAGAAGCGAAGAGTCAAATGGAGGCAGATGGGGGTGCAAATCGATTTTTATATCACAGGACTTTTATGTGAGACTGGAGAAGCTTGCAGAAAGGAGAAGTTGCGGCCGTGAGATAAGAGGAAGGTGGACTTACTTGTGCAGAAATATAAGGAAAAGTGGGTGGTGCAGGAATTGGATGGCAGGGCTAATAAACTGTTGCAGAGGAAACAGCCACATGGGTGAAGGAGCCCACCCCAGTAATGCCCTTGCATCAGGGTTGTCTGTAAGAAGATGGGGATGGACAGAGGCAGTGTCTGTGTCCCATCAGCTGCTGTGACCAGGCATCCACCCTTTTACAAAGGACTGGCCATCCTTTGAGCCAAGTGTCCCCTGATATGTATGTGTCTCTGGAGTGAATAATTGAATGAATGGTCCCCCTTTTGGATCTTAAGAATTGTATTCAATGGGCAATAAAAATGAAATCTTAATTTAGCACTAGTCTCCTTGGCATTCTTGTGTGTGTAATGGCCATTCACTGACAGATATCCAAGGAATACCTATGGTTGGTCACAAATTCCAGTCTTCCTTCCATTGATTCCAATGGGCATACTCTAGTTGTAACTCACCTTAGCACACTAAGGGCCTTTTTACACGACCCCTAAACTCCGCCGCAAATGGCTCCCAGCTCCGGAGCTTAAAATTGTTTACCCACCAGCTCCGGAGTTTACTGAAAATTAAGTGCGACCACGCCCACCTAAGCACGTCCCAGTGCACTTTTCATGTACCTCCTCTCCGAGGGTGAAAAATCTTGATGCGGATGTGCCGGGCTCTCCTCGCTTCTTTTTGTTGTTGTTGTTTTGCCTCCCGCCCCTTTAAGAGAAGGAATCACAACGACGGGGCGGCGTCCACCAGCACCAGAGGTAAGCCTGCATTCTTTTGTCCCTTTTTTTCTCCCTCCCCTCACGCAGCCAGCAGCCAGGAAATGCGGAGGGGTGGGGACGTAGGAAGAGCGACAAACCCCTAAGATCTCTGGTCCGAATTTAAGGGACCAGCGGATCTTAGGGGTCGTGTAAAAGCGCCCTAAGTTGCAACTAGAGTAGGCAAATTGGAATCTATTTTGGTCTAAGACCGTAAATAAAGACTTGACTTTAACAATTGGGAATCAATGGGATGTATAGAGGAATTGGCTCCCCAAATGTCCACTGATGTCCATCAGTTCAATGGGCTGAAGTCTCCCTCAAGCTGCAGAGATATATATTGCCAAGTCCAGAAAACCCACCTTCTCTGCCTCCTGTAGAATCCTAATCTGAGCAAACACACGGCAAAACCTGCACCTGCTGGACAAATTTTACCATTGGCCAGCTGGTAAGAAAGACATTGTTCTCAGTCTTGGCATCAGGTTGCCATATTATATTGCCTGGTGGGTTTTACTAGATTTTGGACACCTTTGTTTGTGTTCCTCTTGGACTTACCTGCCACTTGCTATTAGCTCAGCCCTGCTGATGACTCAAGGAACACCCCTTTGCCTAAGCTTTGCCCCCAATATCCCATGGATTAAGACTCTGAGGACCTATTATCGATGGCAATAGATTGTATTATTTCAGCCACTCCCAGTTACCTTGGGAAATAAAAGCATTCAAGAGAAAAGTGGGAAACCATCTATCAGATTGTTTTGACCTGGATTCTTGCCTTGTGCTGGGGGTTGGAGTTGATGGCCTAATAGGCCCCTTCCAAATCAATGATTTTATGGTTCCACTGCAGAATTTAGTCAAGATCAACTAAAACCAACCTTTTTTGGCAGGCTCCATCTGTTAAATACTGAAGATCATTGTTAAACACCTCTCTCCCTGAAAAGTTACAATTTTGATAGGTATGTGATGGAGGCTTTCTCGCACAAGAGAAGTGTAAGATCTGTGTTAACTTCAGCTGGGTAACAATCTGGGTTTTATTAGGATAAAGCAAAGAGTGGGTTGCTGCTCCAAGACATCTGCAGCAAGTGGGCACAATGTTGACAATATGCATTGAATCTAAAGTCTGACCCGTAATACACAGGCAGAGATGCTTCTGCATGGGTGACTGGTGTACATGGCGCCATCTGGATTGGCCAGCTGGTTTTGAGTAATTATCAGAGGCCATCTGGGGATAAAATGAGCTCAGTCCGCTTTGAACAGGATTTTGATCATGCTTAATAGGATGGGTCAAGAACATCGGTATCTGTAAGTAAGAAAGTGGTGGCATCTGGTTAAAACTTTGACTTTTGTAGAGTATAATATGTGGTTCTTAGAATCAAATAGGAATGGAACTGAGACTGAAATGTCTAAGAGTGAGCTACTGCACAGAAAGTGCAGCCTCGTGGCACAATGGTTAAACTGCTGTACTGCAGCTATAACTGTGCTCACCACCTGGGATTCAATCCCAGGTAGTTGGCTCAAGGTTTACTCAGCCTTCCATCCTTTCAAGGTCAATAAAATGAGCACCCAGCTCGCTGGGGTGTGTGTGTGTAGCCTGCATAATCTAATTGTAAATTGTCCAGAGAGTACTTTAAACGCTATGGGGCGGTATATAAGCAGAACACTTTGCTTTGCTTCCTTGGACTTGAGACATTAAGTCCACTGGCCTACGTGGCCCCTCCCTTGAGCACAATATTCTGGGAGTTGCACTCCAGACCTTTTCTAGATTCTGCTCTTCTTGGGATGTATGCTGATGACACCCAGCTCTACCTTTCATCACCTCCAGATTCTGAGGTTGCTCCTATCTCAAATTTACATGAGTGTTTAGCTGCAGTAATGATCTGGATGAGGATGAACAAAATGAAACTTAACCCAGACAAGAAAGAGGTGCTTCTGATGAGTCGAAAAGGAGATCAAGGGATAGGGATACAACCTGTTCTGTATGGTATCTCCCTTCAATTAAAAAAAAAGAGGTTTGCAGCTTGGGGTTCCTCCTGGACTCATCCTTGAATCTAGATGCCCAGGTCACAGCTGTGGCCAGGAGTGCATTCGCAAAATTAAAACTAGTACACCAGTTACTCCCATTTCTTGAGAAACCTGCTCTGGCCACTGTGACACATGCCCTAGTGATGACATCCCAGTTAGGCTACTGTAATGCGCTTTATGTGGGACTACCGATGAAAAGTCTCAGGAAACTTCAACAGGTCCAAAATGCAGCAGCCAGATTGCTGACTGGGGCAGGGTACAGAGATCACATTGCACCCCTTTTAAAGCAACTCCACTGGCTACCAATCAGTTATGGGGCACAATTCAAAGTGATGACCTTAACCTGCAAAGCACTGTACGACCTTGATCCAAGCTATCACAAAGATCGAATCTCACAGTATAAACTGGCTCGGGTGCTAAGGTCATCAGGAGAGGCCTATCTCTCCATCCTGCCACCTCCACAGGTGCGTCTCATAAGAACACATGAAAAGGTCTTCTTTGTTGCTGCTCCCAAGACTTTGGAACTCCCTCCCACCAGAGGTGAGGACTGCCCCATCTCTGCTGTCTTTCTGGAAACAAGCAAAGACCCTTCTCTTCAGGCAAGCTTTCCCTCAATGATGGACTTACTATTATGTGACCTTTATATGAATCCACCATGATCACATGATCACATAGACATTGTGTTTAAATATGTTGTGACTCCATTGACACTGTGTTTTCAGTTGTTAGTTTTCCTCACTCATAACTTTTGATGGAATTTTTCACTCTCTTTTTAGCTGCTGTGTTCTCTTATAGTTTTAATATAATGCTGTCTTTTAATGCTGTAAGATGTCCCTCAATTCCCTGTCTTAAGTGTATTGGACTGTATATTGTCCCTCATTACTGTAAGCCTCCTTGAGTCCTTTTCCAAGGAGAGAGGTGGGGAAAAATACTCTAAAATGAAATGAAATAAAATAAAATAAAATGAGTGCTCCATCAAATGTTTTTATTGCATGCATTTCAAAAGTTGTATTTATTTATTTATTTATTTATTTATTTATTTATTTATTTATTTATTTATTTATTGGATTTTTATACCGCCCATCTAACTACTCTGAGTGGTTGTGTATAGATCCTTGAATGTTTAGAAGTGACATTTACATTGAAGTTCTTAACAAGAAGAAGAAGAAGGAGGAGGAGGAGGAGGAGGAGGAGGAGGAGGAGGAGGAGGAGGAAGAAGAAGAAGAAGAAGAAGAAGAAGAAGAAGAAGAAGAAGAAGAAGAAGAAGAAGAAGAAGAAGCAAACAAACAACAGCAACTTTGATTTCAAGTAGGGTCAGGATTTCACCCAGGAAATTTGTTTTGATAGGCAGTCACAGAGATTATGACAGTTGTTTGTTTCATGAGGAGCTATTCTTTCATCTAACATTGTTACTGATGTCCGTCTGTAGTAGTTTTCCCTCATGCGGTATTTGAGAGCACTGAATTTCCGCTACAGCACTCAGCCTCTGGCCACAACTGCAAAAAAGCACTCATTCATGGAGGAAGGCCCATCATCATTTGCTAACACAGACTGTTAAGTCATTGTTTCAAGAATCAAATGGCCTTTCTTGACATGTTGATGAGATCCCTCATTGGTGCCTGGCCTTGTTCATCATGTGCGGAATTTTCAAATTGTTGGCCAAGTGTTTGATTTTTGTCAAGAGAGGAATCCTACCTCAGAGGGTTCTCCTTGCTTCAAGCCATAGGTTTTCCCATTTCTTTCAACAAGCCACTTGGTGACAGTAAATGTCATGGATGTCTTGTCTCCTCTCCTAGTCAGCATTGAAATGGCGCCCCTGGAGTAATATTGGAAGTGCCTTCTGGGACCTATTGCTCCACCAGTATACAGATGGTAGCTGGCATTCTATCTTCCAACCAAATGAGATTGTTCCTGCAGGATTTCGGTAGGCATGGGACAGTGCCCAGGGAACTAGGCTGGAGAAAATGGCTGTCTGTATCTCATGCCAAGACAAATGAGTGGAAATATATTGGCTTAAAACCCTCAAACTATGCAGCGGATTAATGTTCAGGCATCTACAGAGCATAATTACCTTCAAGTCCCCCCAAAGTAGAATACTCCTTATTGGTTAGCATTCTTATGCATCACATGTGACGGATAAGATTTGTTGATAAATATCAAAAATATCAATAATCTATTTTCTGATTCTTGGGCTTTATGATTCTTGAAATCTTTAGACAGCTTCAAAAGATGCTGCTTTAGATTATGTGTAGCAAAGTCATTCTTATCTGCAGAAAATTATACAAGTCTTTGTTTATTAATGTCCAAACAGACGAAGAGAACAGAGGAGGGTTTTGAATCTATTGGATGGCTCAGTAGGGGTGCAGCTCTCTTTCCTGATTCCCAGGACCTGGACAAATTAAATATCTGGGCAATAAATCCCAGAATCCCACTTGATTTTCCTAGCTTTACATATTCAGGAGTGGCTGTCAGATGGATCTAGCCATTGTAAATTATTTACAGTGGCACTGACCTATTGCCATTCTGGGCAAAATGTACAGGTGGTTAGATTGAGGTTCCTGGCTCTTCTTAAGGCAGGCATGTCCAAACTTCGGCCCTCCAGAAGTTCTGGACCACAACTCCCACAGTCCTTTGCCATTGGCAATCTAAGCTTAGAATTCTTGGAACTGTGGTCTAAAACATCAGGAGGGCCAAAGTTTGGACATGCCCGTCTTAAGGGATGCTATTGCAGGTTCCATTAACTTATCCAGGAAACTGTTCAGCCTGCCGACAGCCCTTCTCAGTTATCTGGTAAAATGAGAATGACTTATTTTGCTGATAACATCAGATACTGGCTGAAATCCTATTGTGGAGCTTTGTTTGCATAACTCAGAGTTCTACAGCAGATATAATATGCCAAGGCAGAGGTGCTACCATGAAAGATTTCTGCAGGCATGTTATGCAATGGTTGTGCCAAGGACTGCATAATCTATTGCACAATCAAATGGTACAACGTCAACTGCTTGGGCATAAGACCCTGCACAGCTCTGCAAATGTAATTTTACATCACACCAAACTCAATGGGATTTTAGCCACTGTGTTTATAAACAAAGCGATTTCAGATTACTTTGCAACGATTATGATGAGAACTCCTGCTACTGAATTGTGGACCACTGAAAGGTCTAAGTGAGACTTGGAAACGTCTGTGTAAAATCAATGTTAAATCTATAAAGCTAAATAATATTTCAATGTTACGATTCTAAGAGGTTGTTGCAAAGTTAATTTTCTAACTAATTTGTCAAATTAATCTTTTTAAAAAAGAGGAATGAGCAACTTGGGGCAAACTACAAGATCCATTATTTGTCCCTATTTATGCTTATTGGTGGAGGTGCCTAGATGCCCTAAGCACCTCTGATCTTGCTTGATTTCGGAAGTTAAGCAGGGTCGGCCCTGGTTAGTACTTGGACAGGAGACCACCAAGGAATACCAGGTGCTGTAGGTGCCTGGAGTAGGAACTGGCAAACCACTCCAGTATTCCTGCCAAGAAAATTCCATGGACATGGGGTCACAGACAGTTGGTCACAACTGTAATGACACAACACACACATGCTTATTGGCGAGCTACAAGATCCAGTATTTGGAGAGCCATTGCCCCACACTTTGGTCTCAGTAGGTTGAACTGGGCTAGACAGATGATTACTGCAACTTTCCCTTAGGCAGCTGCCAGTTCTAAACTATGGTAAGCTGCTGTTAGGGGATAAAAAATAGAAAACAAAACCAAGAAGCGCCAAAATTTTCATTTTATCCAGGAGTCATTTTATACCACGCAGTGGTAAAGCATTTGCCTTCAGGCTCAGCTAATCCATTCTTGGTGCCTTTTAACTATGAGAATCCACTTGGTCTCCCACCATACGGTCTGCTTTGTTTAGCCTTGTTCTCCTCCATATCAGCGTTAAGTTCTTTTTCTTAATTAAAAGGAAATTGTACAGGGGCTCTCTGGCAGCTGCTTGTGTTTCGACAGAGCTTTGGGGGACCATTCCAGCCAGGGAAGGCGATGGAAGAGAGCCGTGAGACATGCTTCACTTCCAAACCCAATCTCTCTCTTCCCCCCACCCTGTAATGACATAAGAGGGGGAGAATGACTCAAACAGCTTCAGAAGCTTCTGCACATTTCCTTCCTCAAGGGGCTCCAGCTGCTCGTTGACATTGCCTGGATGTGGGAGTAAGCAGCTGAAATAAATAAGGACAGGGCTTTCCCACAGCTCATTTTAAATTCCAGGACCCAAAGGCGGTATCGACACTCTTTTAGTATTGTATCATTGACTTCAAAGCAAGGTACATCAGCTCTGCACCCGTTGGAAGTTGTCCCCTTCATTCTGAGGGGTGCACTTGGCATCTGCCTCAAAGTCTTTCCTGAGGGCACCACTGAACAGAGGAGATAAAATAAATCTTTGCCATGATTCACCTCAGGGGCGAAAGCCATTGAGGAGCATATCTCTGTCTCTGTCTCTGTCTCTGTCTCTGTCTCTGTCTCTCTCTCTCTCTCTCTCTCTCTCTCTCTCTGTGTGTGTGTGTGTGTGTGTGTGTGTGTGATTGGAAAGGGATTAAATTTTAGGTCAGAATACCCAAGGGAAGCCATTTTGTATATGGGTGCATCATTGGCAGCATCCCAACTTGGCTTCCATACACAAAATGGCTTCCTTATGCATTGCAACCATCAATGTCTATGATTTCAGGGAAGATCCACCACCAAGAGGGAGCAACAGTCCCCCCCCCCGATTCTGAGCAGAAGCATAACTAGAGTGGGCTGCCTGGAGCATTGACCCAAGATGCGCTGAGATTTAAAGAGCACCACACTTTGAAGCTAGAAGGGCAACATGAGTGTCCACTAATATTTGTAGCTGAAAGGGTGTGAACTTTCCTGCTCCAAGTGCATATACTGGCTCTAGCCACTCTTACTTCAGCAGAGGGAAAATAAACAGGACAGCTCACTACACAACCAAATAGGTCACCAACTCACCATGCATTTAGACCAGTGCAGAATCTATGGATCATCCAGTCAAGGGGGCACAATGGGGAACTGAACTCCTACCTAGGCCACTGAGCTATCCAACACTTCAATAGGGGAGTGAAATTACAGACAATAAATTTGCTAGTCCCATAAAGCTCTGGACCAGACTCTTCAGCAACCATTGAGAAAAGGTGTGTATGAGAAATGCCCTTATTCAATTATTAAGTGAGTGTGCTTACTCACTTAAGGGAGATTATCAGCTCCTGTTTTTATGCTGAACAGGGAAACACAATTATAGGAAGTGGAGGTGATTACAGCCTCCAGGTAGCTTGTCCTCTTGAGCAAAACCTCAGTTCTCTCCTCTGCATGCAGTCATGTTCTCATGTTCAACTGGATGATGGAAATGGGCAGTTCCCAACATACATGAGATCCACACATTTCTTTATGGACTGACTAGAGGGAGAAAGAGACAGGAAATGTAGATAATTTAAAGGGTAGTCTGCCAGTTCTTGTGACATCAGCTCTACACCATCTACCATAATAAAAAAACAACGTGAAACATAGGTGCTTATGACCTTGTCTAGATACCTGAAGCCATTAAAACTCCAAAATCTAGGACTGCTGGGTTCTGAGGATATTATCTGAGATCTGAGGGACAAACCCTAAATCCTGGAGATTCAGTCTCAAATCTTGACTCTCAGGGTCAAAGGCCTGAGCTCTGGCAACCTTGTGGGCTCCATAAGAAGCCTCTGGTTGTTCTATTCATTGCTTATCTGCTTCTGTAGTGTACAAGCAACACATTTGACGTCAGCTTCAAGAACATCAATCCCAGCTGCCTGGATCCCAATTCCAGCTCCAGTCATTCTCATAACATCACTAGCAAGCCAGGGAGTCCAGTATATAAATGGTTTTTGTCAGGTATCAGTTGTATTGTGGGTGAGAAACAAACAGGCTCTATTCTCTCTTTTTAAAGGTGTTTAATGAACACAGTGAAGGAAGACTATGGTGCCTCTCTTTCTCTCTCTTCCTCTGTGAATATTTTGGGAGTAAGTGGTAGTGATTTATGCACCACAGCCATAAAACATAATGTGAGTTCTGCTGTGAGAAGAGATCCTAGTTCTGGTGCCACTGCTGTTTTATAGTGCCCAGTGGAGCGTAATAAGACTTCATGTCCCTGATGAAATGGATTCTGACCTACAAAAGTGTATGCCACAATAAATCAGGTAGGGTGCAACTAGAGGGGAATAGATGCCAGTGTGGTGCAGTGTATAAAGTAATCGTCCCAGGAGTCATGGGGCCTGGGTTCAAAACTTCACTTAGCCATGCAAACTCACTGGGGTAGTGTAATTGGTACCTTGAAAACTCTATTAGGGTTGCCATAAATCAGTTCCAACTTGATAGTATAGTAGGGTCCGCGTATCCACTGATTCATTATCCACTGATTCAGTTATCCATGGCTGGCAGAGGAAAAAAAAAAATAAATAAATAATTCAGCAGCTGCAAAGCAAGCTACTGTCACAAACAGAAGCTGTAAAGCAAGCTCCTGTCATAAAACATCAGCCATAAGGCAATCTACTGTCACAAACAGCAGCTGTAAAGCAAGCTACTGTCATAAAGCAGCAGCTATAAAGCAAGCTACTATCCCACAACAGGGTTTTGGGGGAGATGGGGGTGTTTCCCCTTATCCATGGTTTTCATTATCCACGGGAAGATCTGGAACCAATCCCCAGCAGATACTGAGGTCCTACTGTACATAACAATAACAAAGGAGAATGAGAGAACTGTGATGGGATATCCTTAGCCATGGTGAAGGGATGAAATGCAGAAGACATTCCCATGCATTATTCTAAGATCTTATAAGTGAAGAAGGGAAAACTAGTAACTGCTAGCTGCTTTTAGATTCAGGTACAGTACTGGGTTAACAAAGCACATGAGTTCAGACATCACCTACTTGCATATAATGAAATACTAATAATCCCCCACACAGGAAATATGATTTTAACCTTCAACCAATGATGGGGAAAGTTATATTTTAGATTTTTACAATTTTCAGAATACAAGCATGCATGGGATTTGGGGAGCTACACTCCTAAAAATACCTTTTTTCAAACTTGGAATACATTCAACACCCATACATTTCTCATATTATAGTACTTTTTACTGCACCGTCCCCTGGCTGTGATATTCAGTATGTTCTGCTAAAAAAAAAAGTTTATCACCCTTGGATTAATTCAAAGATAACCTCATCCCATTGGAAGTATAACTGTGGGCCTATCCAGACCAGGTGTGGGATGGATTAGGTTACAAAGGTCCTGCTGTGGTGTTGTGTGTGTGTGTGTGTGTGTGTGTGTGTGTGTGTGTGTGTGTGTGTGTGTGTATTCTTCCCATACAAACAGCAAACAAACCCTTGTAGCTCGATCACTGCCCCTAATCGTCTATGGAGAGTCCTGGGAAATGATTTGTTTTAAATGTTGGTCCTCTTTCCCTCCATTATTGCTGTTAAGTTTTCTCTCTTCCCTCTCTCTGCTTCCCTTTCCTTGGTTTCCTCCCACTTTCTCAAACTCTCTATCAGAATCTGCACCTGTTGGTGGCTGCTATCTCTCAGCTACATGAGTAGTCAAAAAGAATGCATGCCCCTACTGCTGAGCCAGAAAGGTGTGCAACAACTCTTTAAAGGGAAGGATGGTTTGTTCTAAGTTAAAATACTTGTTGATGAGGTTTTTCCTCCCCTTAAACCAACTATACAATCAATGATCCATATACTGTTTCTATATTACAGTGTGGACAGACCCTGTATCTCTTTATATCATTGGAGTTCTGGGCGTGTTGCTTCACTAAATGTGGAGAAGAACATCTATTAATTCAAAACCTTGACTTATATTCTGCTGTTGGTGTTTCAATGAGAACAAAGTAGATAAGAAGACAGTATCTCTATCTATCTATCTATCTATCTATCTATCTATCTATCTATCTATCTATCTATCTATCTATCTATGGCACATCATCATCATCATCATCATCATCATCATCATCATCATCATCATCATCATCATCATCATCATCACGAGTACCTGCAATTTTTCTCACTGTGAATGTTGAAAAAGCAGGCAATGACTGCAAGGTTTTTTGCTCTACTAGAATAAAGCCAGACCATTTTCTCTGCAATAATATTGAGAACAATCTGATGCTTATTTCTAAAAAGTATTTTTAATATGTCAAAAGCTTATACTAGGCATAGAAAATTTGCATTTTGTACAAAATATTGCAGTTGGGGTGTGGTGGGGTTCCCACAACAAATTTACAAAAATGCGAGCAAATGCAAGAAACATGCAAATCTCTTGTAATCTTTTCTAGCAGGGAGAAATCTTTTGAAATCAATTATTCACAACTGTGAGAATAAAAGAAGTGAAGATTTCCATCCTTAGTTTGAAAATAAAAAGAGATTTTCTAAACTCTGCCATAATGTCTTTTTGGACCATTCAGTTTGATAGCTTGCCATTGTTTCATGTTTAAAGCAGATATAGTGTCTTGAACAACCTTTATGTTGATCATTTGTTCTTCATCAAGGACATTAGAACTGTCACCTGATTATAATCTCATTAACCCACAGCAGCTGGCAGTTTTCTGATAAGCTATCTCTATGATATGTAGTCTCTTCCAAGAACTTGGAGGTATTTTATGAATTTCTCTCATCTCTTTTCCTGATTTGGTCAAGGCCTTTTCAAAGATTTTATCTCAAAAAATAGCTAGCAAAAGAGCAGCAGATCCATAGTTTTTGAAAGACAGAATGTCTTTCAACATCACCCTCTGCCCTTGTATTCTTCCTAAACTCATTTTAACAGAATGAGTCTAAATGACAAGCAGACACATTAACAGAAGTATAGTCTCAAATTCCATGAGGTGCTAGTCTCCCTCTATTCACCACCACTGGTTAAGGTTCTATGAGCACTAGAGTACTACTGTGTCCACTTCTGAACATCACACTTTAAGAAGGATGCCTACAAACTGGAGTAAGTTCAGGGGACTGCAGCATGGATGATCATGGAACTGGAAACCAAGCCCTCTGAGGAAGGAACTGGGCATGTTTAGCCTTGAGAAAAAGAATACTGAGTAGAGATGGGCACGAATAAAAAAATGGCGTTTTGTTTGTCATTTGTCATTGAAAGGTCCATTTTGTTTCGTTTCCTTTTTCGCAAATTTTTTGGAAAAAATTTGTTTTCATTTTCCGTTTTTTTATTTTTCGTTTCTACCCACTTTTGCACGATTTTTAAAGCAATTCCTTGCATGGGCGTTCCCAACACCCCAGACCAGAGGGAAAACACTAAAAAACATTGATGCTGGCAGAGACACAGTATAGACTAGGTACGCAGGGAGACTGCAAAGGCAGCGGTGGGCGTTGCCCAGGGTGCAAGGCAGCCGCAGAGTGACTGCACTGCGGGGCAGGGGGGGATACTCACAGAGAGGTACGCAAACACACACACACACACACACACACACACACACACACACACACACACACACACACACAGGGAGGCTGCAAGACTGAAGCTAGAGTCGCAGAGACAGCAATCCCACCCTAACTCCCACCGGAGACTGCAAGGAGGACAGGGGCTGCCAGAGCTTTTTATGCCCTCTGTGGCTGCCAGACCTGCCCAGTCTGCCACCTGGGCATGCTATTGGTTGAAGTTGTCCAAGAATTTTCATGATCCCATCACATGGCTTGCCTCCATGTTGTGGCTGGAGTGGCGACATCCATTTTATCATCCTTAAAGGGAAAAGAAAAAATACATCACGATGGGAGAAGACAAAAACAAACGTTTTAAGGACCCCACCCCCTGGTAGGTAATAATTTCAAATAATTATCGCACTATCGCTGCATTTTTATGGATGTCCAGGGCATTTTAATACCCAAAAATCAATATTAGGCATCTGGGAGCCATTTTTGGTCGATGTCCCTAACTCCCCTTAAAAGAAAAAAATACAGTGATCTGAGAAAAGATATCTGAGATCCAAAGTATAAATAAAATGCATTTTTATGGATGTCCAGGGCATTTTTAACATCTAAAACAGCTCATTTCATTGCATGGTATTATCAGACAGTAATGAATAAATAATCGTTTCATTTCCATCACGCTGCGTAATGAAACAAATTTTGGAAACAAAAAATGTTTGTTTCATGCCCATCTTTTAACAGATCTAAAACAGCTCATTTCATTGCAATTATAAAGTCAGAGGCTTCTTGGTATGGAACATCAAAAGGATTTTTATTTAACAACAACTCCGGTACAGATAGAACATGACTCTTTTGCGGGGTTAACTGGGGTTACAGCATCTTGCGGCTCAGCATCTTCATAAATAACATTAACCAAAGGAACTTGACCATTGGGTGACTTCAGAAATAATTTTGTTACCCGCGCCCCATACATTGGGTAGCCCATGAACCTCTCGTTCCTCCAAATAACAAAGGTCTCCGGCCATTTCAAAAACAGTTACAAAAATCTTTGTTTCCATGCCTTCGCCTTCTTTCCCTCTCCCTCAACTGCCTGTCCCATCTCTAATACTGTGAACTGTCCTCTTTTCTCTCTCGCGCGCAATAACGTCCCCTTTCCAACTGTCAGATACATAAACAACATTTTTAAAATCCTTCCCTGACTGTGACCCTTTATCTCTCCTATTGGCCCCTTTTCTCTTCTAAGCTCAAATCTTTTAGTTCTTTTGATTCTCTTCCTTCTTTCCAGAGTGATGGATCCAATGGTTTTCTTCGTCTCCCTTCTCACACCTTTGCTTACAAACCACACACACACACACACACACACACACACACACACACACACACACACACACACACACACAGAGAGAGAGAGAGAGAGAGAGAGAGAGAGAGAGAGAGAGAGAGAGTTAGACATGATGGATTCCCCCCAGGCAGCCCTGGTTAAATCAAGACTACATAGCATGATAAATTGCAAAAATAAATTACATTAGTTAAATTGACTTGTTGCGGTTTATGACACCTAGTTTAATTAAACTTCATAATGGCATGCAAAATTTGTTTGATGGATTTTCAGAGGAAATGTGATGCTTCAAAGTGAGACGTTTGGCTCAGTTGTAGTAAGGGACATCACCAGAAATCTGTTCTAGGTTTGGAAAAGTATCTGTAGCAGCCATTATTTAAACCTCATATATGGAGATACAGCATTTCAGTTCTCCAGATCATGTTCGCTGCAGACTTCACACACATCTAGACCCGTAATATTAGGATTCTACAGCTGTGTCATGTGAAGAGTTAACTTCAGTTGTCACCAAAGTTAAGAGGCTTCCTATGTATTGTTCCCCCTTTCCCACAAAAAGATGTCTAAGGACAAAACCTAGCTCAACAAATGTATATTTTTGGAGTAGCTTATGACAGATCTAGTGCACTGTCAGCCAGTTTTAAATTTGCATACAAAATGCTCCATGAAATTGTACAGTAAAGTATGATGGCAAAAGAATGAAGTGCTGTGATAACAGTAAGAACGTTAGGGATGGGATTGTTGGGTTTTACCGAAATACATACTATAATTCTTCATTCTGGGAGTTCTACTTACCTTACAAGCAGCTTGCAAATACCTAAATATCATTCAACAAAGAGAAAGGCCTAAATCAGATGGCTTTGAAACCTAGTTAGGTCAAGCTTATTGTTGTGGACCAGGGCTAGTAAAACACTTTAAATTTCTATGGGGCTATTTGCTTACTTTGATGGACCTTGCAAACACAATTTTATAAAATGAGTCTTTTTGTTGTTGTTCACATTTATACTGTATAAGAGGCAACAATTTGGGCAACCAAGTCCTAGACAACATCACCCATCCATAAGTTGCTTGTAGATTTGTAAACAAGTGCTCATTTGCATTCAAATTCAGATAAAAATTCAAGACAACTTAGGGAGCCCAACACATAGAAGAATCAGCTCCCCATGTGGAATCAAGGCGCCTCAGAGCGCAGTGGTTATACTGCTGTACTGCAGCTAAAACAGTGTTCACGGCCTGGGGTTCAATCCCAGGTAGCAGGTTCATGGTTGAATCAGCCTTCTATTATTCTGACCTGAGGTTAGCAAAATGAGTACCTAGCTTGCTGGGGAGTGGGTGGGCAACGTGTAGCCTGCATAACTGAATTGTAAACTGCCCAGATAGTGCTTTAAGTGCTATGGGGCAGTATAGATAGCAGAATCTTCAAAAGCCTAAAATAAAATATCTGTTCAGTTGTATGCAATTCATGAATACACACCATGGATTCACCCATCCAATATAAACAAATAGGAATTATATTTAGGCCAAATTGGCAAGGGCAAAGGCTGTTTAAGTGGAAACAGCAGCTCTGGACTCTTCAGTTCTTCCACTCTTTCTGAGTCAAGCCTCTTACTCACAGCCCCGCTCTTTCTTAGTTCTTAGGTTACAGTAGCAGGGAGTTTTCTTTCTGAACTGGACACTTGGGTGGAGCTTGATGAGTTTGTTTGATCGATCGATTGATTTCTATACCGCCCAAGGTGTGTGTGTGTGTGTGTGTGTGTGTGTGTGTGTGTGTGTGTGTGTGTGTGTGTGTGTGTGTGTGTGTGTGTGTGTGTGTGTGTGTGTGTGTGTGCTGTGTTGGTTACAGCCGTGGTTGAAACTCAGTGACTCCATGTCCATGGAGTTTTCTTGGCAGGAATACTGGAGTGGTTTGCCAGTTCCTATTCCAGGTGCCTACAGTACATAGTATTCCCTGGTGGTCCCCCTTCCAAGTACTAACCAGGGCCAACCCTGCTTAGCTTCCAAAATCAAGTGAGATTGGCTGTGCTTAGGGCAGTGGTATCCAAACTTTGGCCTTCCAGATGTTTTGGACCACAGCTCCCACAGTCTTTGTCATTGGCAGTCTAGACTTGGAATTCTGGGAGTTGTAATCCAAAACATCTGGAGGGCCAAAGTTTGGACACCCCTGGCTTAGGGCATCTGGGCAGGTAAAACTCCTAGAGAATTGTGGTGAAAGACAATGAAATCACTGCAAGACAAAAAGGATCCATCAAAACCAGACCTAACCCTGGTATTGTATCGTGGTCAGAAAATAATTCAGAACTCACTTACTGGAAGTTTTATTCTGGGACCTAACAGTTTAACGTACAGTTTATGGACACATAATAAAGTCACTTATTTGCATCTTAAACAGCACACCCCATTGTTTTGATCGTGGGTTTTTTAAATACCTATTTTGCATGTATATTTGAATAGCTCGAAGAGAGCACCACATCTGAATGGAACCCCAGTTTTTGTCTTTCTTTTCTTTCTAATAATTTTAATGTAAGAGGAAAATACACTGATCCAGATATTCAAATGCATATGAAAAACTGAAATAAATAAATAAATAAATAAATAAATAAATAAATAAATAAATAAAAGGAAATGAAAAAAGAGCCCCCCTCACAAAACATAAAAAACACAAAAACAGCAAAAAAGTGGTTTGTGCTGTTCAGGACCCAAAGGCCCTTTGTACACGACCCCTAAACTCCGCCGCAAATGGCTCCCAGCTCCAGAGCTTAAAATTGTTTCCCCACCAGCTCCGGAGTTTACAGATAATTAAGTGCGACCACGCCCACCTAAGCGCGTCCCAGCGCACTTTTCAGGTACCTGCTCTCTGGAGGTGAAACTTCCTGATGCGGATATAACATAGTGACTGCCCGGCTCTCCTTGCTTCTGTTTGTTCTTTTTTTGCCCCCCGCCCCTTTAAGAGATCTGAATGCAGTGCCAGGACAGCAGAACGGAGGTGAGCGGCATTCTTTTCTTCCTTTTTTTCTCCCTCCCCTCACGCAGCCAGCAGCCAGGAGTGCGGAGGGGGTGGGAATGCAGGAACAGCGACAAACCCCTAAGATCTCTGGTCCGAATGTAAGTGGCCAGCGGATCTTAGGGGTCGTGTGAAAAGGCTCAAAGACTTATCTTTAGTATTGGCTCATTTTATTATTCTACAGGATGACAGCATAAGTTGTTCATAGCCCGTGATAACCCATGATTAGCTATGTGAAAATCACTCACAGGATAAAAACAGCAGCAGCAGCAGCAGCATGCCAATTCTTTCCAGGGTTTTCTAGGTACAGAATACATTTTTTTCATAGGATCATAGAATCATAGAGTGGGAAGAGACCTCAAGGGCCATCTAGTCCAATCCCCTGCCATGCAGGAACCCCATCACAGGACTCCCGACAGATGGTCATCCAGCCTCTGCTTAAAAACCTCCAAAGAAGGAGACTCCACCACCCTCCTTTGTGGCAGCACATTCCACTACCAGACAGCTCTAACCATCATGAAATTCTTCCTAATGTTCAAATGGAATCTCTTTTCCTGTAGTTTGAAACCATTGCCCTGAGTCCTAGTCTCTGAAGCCATGGAAAACAAACCTGTTCCCTCTTCAATATGACATCCTTTCAAATATTTAAACATAGCTATCATATCCCCCCTCAGCCTTCTTTTTGAAAGGCTAAACATTCCCAGTTCCCTAAGCCGTTCCTCATAAGCCATTTCCTCCAGACCCTCAACCATCCTGGTCGCCCTCCTCTGCACCTGCTCAAGGTTGTCAACATCCTTTTTAAATTGAGGTGTACAGAACTGGACACAGTACTCCAGGTGGGGTCTGACCAGGGCAGAATAGAGTGGTACTATCACTTCCCTTGATCTAGACACTATACTTCTGTTGATGCAACCAAGAATCACATTGGATTTTTTTTTTACCTTTCTCATGTTCTGGGGGAATGTAGTTTCTTGATTCAATGAGAACAAAGCTCTTAGCAAGTATTCTTTTCATTCCCACTGACATGCTAATCTAAGGAGGACCAGAAGATTGGATCTGGTTCCTTTCCCATCCCACCCCAATGGCCTTCATCTATGGTATCATTCTGAGGCGTTCTGAACAATAATGCTCTGCAGAGCCGGAAGGGACCTTATGGATCAAGGAGGCCCAGTGAGGAATCAAACTCTCAAACTCTAGAAATGACTAAACTGTCCAGCAAATAGATAAACTGGATCTAGCCACTGTGTAATGGGGCGGCAAGGAGCTCCTTAGATAGGTTCCACTTCTGTTAGTACAGGACTTCTATGTCATGCCTTCATTGGAAGAAGAACCACAATGAGACTTTTTTTTACTAGTGCTCTTTCTATTCCCAGACTCAAAATTTCCAGAGTGTTGAGAAACAACCCATGTTCTTTTCTAAGTACAAAGCTTGCCATTTTGTTTTTCTTGCTGCATGAGGAAAAATCCATTTCCTCACAGAAAGACATTACGCCAGGATAAGATGAGAATCACAGAATCGTAAACTGATTGAGTTTGAAGGGGCCTATAAGACAATTGAGTTCATTTCCGGAATCCAAACAAAAGTAGATCCAAGCAAAGGTTGTCCACTTTTCTCTTGCCTGCCTGCAGTGCTGGAGTGCTCACCACCTCCCAAGGTAATTGGTTCCATTGTTGTACTGCTCTAACTGTTAGAAAGTTTTTTTCTGATATTCAACCTAAATATGGCTTCTTGAAGCATGAGACTATTATTATGAATCCTGAACTCGGGGATGTTCAAGAACAGATCCTGCCCTTCCTCTGTTTGAGTGCCTTTTAAGTACAGTGGCACCTCTTAGTTAAGACAAATTCCCCGTAAGACAAAAAAACTTGTAGGAAGAAAACAGTTTCCAGGAATAGGCATACAGTACTTCGCATGTCAAAAAAATCCCTATGGGATGCTTCACAAGACAAAAAACATTCCACATGTACCCGGGTGGTGGTGGTTATTTTTTCCTTTATTCTAGCCTCTGGAACAGATTAATCCGTTAACGATGCATTCCTATGGGAAACCACATTTTGTAAAGACAAAATTTTAATAAAAGGAAGTGATCCATAGCCTCTGGAACAGAACATTCCTTACAAAAAGGAACTTAAAGGGGATATGATAGCTATGTTTAAATATTTGAAAGGATGTCACATTGAAGAAGGGACTGGTTTATTTTCCATGGCTTCAGAGACTATATTCAATTTAAACATTAGGAAGAATTTCATGACAGTTAGAGCTGTTTGGCAGTGGAATATGCTGCCACAAAGGAGGGTGGTGGAGTCTCCTTCTTTGGAGGTTTTTAAGCAGAGGCTGGATGGCCATCTGTTGGGTGTCCTGTGATAGGGTTTGCATGGCAGGGGGTTGGACTAGATGGCCCTTGAGGTCTCTTCCAGCTCTATGATTCTATGATTCTATGATTAATCCATTTTCGATGCATTTCTATGGGAAACTACATTTCATAAGGCAAAATTTTCTTAAAACAATTTGACCCGTAGAACGAATTAAATTTGTTTTAAGAGGTACTAGCTATCATATCTCCCCTTAGTCATTTTGGCTAAGGTTAAACATGTCTTGTTCTTTTAGTCTTTCCTCACAGGGCTTGGTTTCCTGTCCCCTGATCATCCCTTGTTGCCCTTCTCTGAACTTGCTTCAGTTTGTTGGAACCCTTCTTAAAGCGTGATGTCTAGGTGTGTGTCATTGAGAGGATGAAACATGTAGCGCTGCCAGGTAATTACTTATCCTACAGAATCCGTATGACAGAGGAGGACAAAACAGCTGGTGCTTTCAGCCCGTCTATACTTTCTGGTACAATTTCCTGTTTGATTTCTGTCTTGAGCACAAGTATGGCAATGGCCTTAATGCATGATGTCAAGGGCACATCGATGGAATTTATGATTCCCTTTGAAATCTCAGGTGGAAAACTCATCTAATATTTGGCTCAACCCCCCTTGAAAAAGTGCTCCACTGATTCAAATGCAAATATGACATGGATTAGACCAGGTTTGTGATAGGGGTAGCAACTTTTTGCAGTTAAGAAAAACATTGGCCTAAATGCATTTCCAAATAGGAAGGTTATTATTTTTATTACAGTAGACCCTCGTATAACAAACGGTTTGTATAACATAAAATCTGTACAACATATAAAATTCCAGAGATAGGGGAAATTTGCTCAACAGAATAGTTTAGGGGGCAAATTTGTACAACATAAAAATTGTTGTGATTAGGGATTACTCTGTTTTCAATGCACTCCTATGGGAAATTTGTATAAAGGAAAATTTACTTAACAGAATTCCATCTGGAATGATTTAATTCCTTTATACAAGGTACCACTGTATTTTCAAAACATTATTTAATACTAGTTAAAATTCTATACAAGTAGCCTTGGGTGCTTGCTGTTTTATTTTTAATTTTTTTACTATTCATTTTTCTTAGGTTCAGCCTCATAGCTGTAAAATATAGCTTTCTGGAGAGTAGCTTAGCAGCCGTGAATTATGATGCTTTTATTTTGACAAATGGTGATGCACTCCTTCTTCCTAAGTCTATTACTTAGATCTGGCACCACAAAAAAGAGAAGGGAATTGGCAAATTATGGGATATTCTCCCTCTTCGGGGCCTCTGTTGACACACTTTGATACACCCAGAGCTGGGACTAAAATTACCAATATCTAATTAAAACCCTCCCCACCTTCCTTTTATTGCCAGTCATAGTCTAAAGCAGGCCAGCCCAACAGGTAGACTGCGGGCTACTGGTAGCCCACAAAGGGTTCAAAAGTAGCCCGCTGGCCATCAATTTAAAAAAGTGAGGGGATAAGTTCTCCACCCCTCCCTCCCCCATCCCAAGGGCCACCACTGCCCCAGCAAATTTCTGGGTCTGCAAGCCCACTGTCTCAGCTGAGCAGGGCAGTTCAAGGGCCATGGTGCATTGAAACCTGTTCCCTCCAGAACAGATTAATTCAATGCATTCCTATGGGAAACCGCTGCTCTACTTACAAAAGATTTTACTTATGAGCATGTGCTCGAAATGGATAACATTCGTAAGTAGAGGTTTTAGTGTAGTGGCCCTCAGGCACTTTGGGCCGGAAAAAGTAGACCTTGGCCTGTTCAAAGCTGAACTGCCCTGGTCTAAAGATTCAGAACTGAACACCAATTTCCTTTGTCTTTCACTGCCACGTTCTCCTTGTGTTAGAAAAAGTCATGCCCCATCAGGCCCTGTGCAACATTCTGCCTCAGTATGTTGGTGTGTGAATGCATTCTGATGGGCAGAGCAGCTCGAGAGTCTTGGGATTTGTCCTGTAAGACGAAGAGTAGGGGGCCATCAGCAGTGGGACCTGAAAAGGCCACATGGAGCAAGGGTCTGCCTCATGGGATTCCCCAGCAGCTAGTTATATCAAGACATAGAACAGAGATCAGCACCAGGCTCGGAGTCCTGTGTTTGTACTCAGTAATCATTTGTTTTGTGCAGCAAAAGAATAAAGAAGGAAGGAAGAGAGTCATCTTATGGTGCTGACTGAAGAAACAGTGGGATAAGGAGATAACTAAGGGTCAATTTACACATTAACCGAAACACATTTTTCCTGGTAGGACAATATTTGCCCTCTGTGCGCACACTTCCTTACTAACACCATGACAGAGGGATCAGATTTGCAAGCAATTCTCATGTTTGCCATCTGATGTGATAAGTCTCTCTCTCTCTCTCTCTCTCTCTCTCTCTCTCTCTCTCTCTCTCACACACACACACACACACACACACACACACACACACACACACACACACACACACACACACACACACACACACCAAGATAATTTGCAAGTTCTGCATTGAGGTGACAATAGAAGGAATGCTGTTAATGTGGCCCAGTATTGGGCAAATGTCATCTCATTCTGTTTTTTTAGCCATTTTATATACCTTTTTATACGTAATAATTTTCTAACTTATTTACATTCTGCTTAGTAGCATATGCTCATCTGTCAGTATAGTTGGTGCTGCTGACATGAATAAAGATATAATCATACCATAAAGCTAGACAACCCCAGCCTGAAATCTTCCAGATGGGTTGGAATACAACTCCCATCCTCCTCAACCCCATACAGCTATTGGACAAGGCAGTTGAAGAAGATGAAATTTATAGCCCATCACATTGGGAGAAATACTATACTGTTTTCAGTTTTAGAGAGGGTAGCCATGTTAATCTTTTCAAGAATTTCAGGCAAAAATTAAAGAAAAACAAAACAAAACAAAACAAAAGACACAAACATGTGGCACCTTAAAGACTAACTTTCATATTTTAATGTGACATTTCGTGCACATGTGCACTTCTTCAGACATATATAGCAGCAGAATGAGGTGTAAGATATAATATGAGCTGAGATATACATTTCATAGCAGATATTCATGGGTTGTGGCCTAGATATCATAGGCTGTGGCAAACAGAGGTGGGGTGTGTGTTTTCAATGTGTCTCCTTTTCCAAGAACTGTTCCAGGAATTGAGCAAAGATCACAACAATCAGGGGGGTTGGAAGTAAAATGGTTGGGATTCCACTTCCAAGTGGCTTTGCTGACCGCAATATTCTGAAAATATTGTTTCTTAAAATAGGGATAGGCTGAAATATCTCCTGAACTTTTTTTCTTTTTAAAGCCAATCATTTCATCTAATCTGTTTTAATAAAGTTGATTTCATCGATTTCAAGATGCAGATATTTGCAGTGAGCTAAATCGTTTCATTTCACTTCCAAATAAATACTAAATAATGGGCAGCAATTACTTCGCAGGGCCTGGCACTCATAGATTAAACATTATATGGGTATAGAGCAAGGTACAATCATACAGATAATGGAATCATAATTGAGTCTGAAAATTAGATTAGAAGGAGTAATGACACCAGACGGCTCTCCTAATGAAAAAGAAGAGAAAGTTAGCAGGATCACTTATGCAAGAAAAGACTCGCTCAGAAAAGAAGGGATATTAAAGCCAAGTTAAGGGCAGTAAACCTTCATATACCTGTCACTGAGGATGTTTTTCCAGGTTTATGGCAGTTGTGAAATAGGATAACAAGTGGCAAGGTCGCATTCTAGCAGATGGTACTTTGGGAACGGGGTACCATGACACATCCATATTTCATAATCGGATGTGTGGAGGAAAGAAGAAAAGACTAGTTAATGAAACAAGTATTTGCAATGCCTCACTAATCTTTAACAGTGTAACTGAAGGTGGATATCGTGTATGAATATTTATGGCCAGGATCTAACTAAACAATCATATCTACAATGAAGAAAAGCATTTCAGCAATATAATATTTAAGTCTATTTTAACTAACAATTACAACAAGTGCAGATTAACATTTGTTCACATTTCATTCTGTAATCTCAATAAACTTCTGTTGTTTATTGAACCTCAAGTGTTGGGTGTCAGAGTCCATTACTTTATAAATATTATTATTTAATACAAAGGTAGCAGCAGTGATACACTGATCCATTACAAACAGTTTCTTTCAAAATCTGCATAAGCATCTTTGCCAGGGTTAGTTGAGGCTAATCACCAAAGTGCCAGGGTACATACATCTCACTTCTTAATCGGACCCTTGATTAAGCATGCAACTGAAATGCCCTTGGCACATCATCAGTTAGCTGCAAATAGCCATAGTAGCTTACACCAATTTTACACCAAAGCCTATTGGATTCTGGCTGATCTTTCAAAAAAATGCCTTTGACCAAGCCCTTCCTCAAAGGCTTCTGAGCAAATCTGGGACTCTGGGGGTAAGGAGACAGGACATTTTAAGGGTTAGTGTGGCAATTCCACCACTGATAAACACCTTGAGTCGCAACTTCACGCCTAACCTCCACAGTCCTACTTAATCAGGAAAGGAAAACAAATAGTTTAAACTTTAAACCAACTTGCAGATACAGGGACAGCCATCACAAGGAAGGGAATGGAAGAGCTCAGCTCCTGGCTAGCTGCAGGCGGGCAGATCAAGAGTGGAGATAAGTAATCGCTGAGGTGCAGGAGGGTAGGAAGGGAAAAAAATCAATCAGTTTAAAAATAAACCTCATGTTCCCAAGATGGCTGGATCAAGAGGCTTCTCACCACCAGGACGAATCATTTCAGTTCCATAACAATAATGGTGTTTTGTTTCATTTCATTTCATAATGTTTCATAAGCATGTGAAACGACAAAACAGCATGTCATTTTTTTGTAAGGTGCCCATTCCTACCAAACACCTTCCCATCCTCTTCTCACAAAATTGCTGCCACCAGGATCTTTCATCTGGCTGTTATTATTATTATTATTATTGCCTAAGCCTGGCCAGTATCGTGGCTACTTGGATTCCGTGTATAGTAGCTCTTAATAAGGATGTCGTGTTGCATTTGCTAAGGTTTTGAACTTACAAGTGTTGAGCAGGGCAGTTGAGTCCAGGTCATTTTAGAGATTGCTCATTCTTAGATTCACTGTAAGTCAGAAGTGACCTGATGAAATAGAACAACAACGACCACAAAGGCGTGGGCATGATAAAATTAAAAATATGGTTTTAAGTAAATACAATTTATGATGTCCATTATTACTCAGTCCTTACTGGCATCCACTAAGGTAAAACATAAGCAAATCGCACACCCAAGAGATACATTTATTGCCATTGTTATATGCCATCAAGTTGTTTCTGAGTTCTGATGTACTGTGATAAGGGGTGACCTGAACCGCTTGAGAAGCAATAATCTGCACTCTTCATCACAACCAGCTTTTGAACTTTATTTATTTATTTATTTATTTATTTATTTATTTATTTATTTAGAATATTTTTACCCCACCTTTCCCCTTGGAAAAGGACCCAAGGTGGCTTACAATAATGAGGGACAAGATACAGTCCAGAACATTTAAGACATATTCAAGTCAGAACAGGGAGTTTGAAGAGGCATCTGAGAACATTAATAGGTAACATTAGAGCTACAAGAGCACTCCTCCACTGCCAGGACGAACAGAGCTGAGTGAGATTGATTACCCCAGCCTCATCCAGCCAAGTCTCTGTGATGCAAGTGAGATCAGCACATTCTTCCAGGATCAGGTCCTGGATGGTTGTTGATTTCCCATTTACTGATCTAGCATTCAACAGCAATATTTTTAGACCAGGGATCTTGTCATCAAGGTTTACAGAACATTCTAAATTTGTAGATACCTTGGGAGTTGGGGCAAAAAATCCAAACTTCATCTATCAACTCATGGGCTCTGAGTTATCCGTGACGGATCAGGAAAGAGATCTTGGTGTGTTGGTGGACAGCTCCATGAAGGTGTCTCCCCAATGTGTGGCAGCAGTGAAGAAGGCCAATTCCATGCTAGGGATTATCAAAAAGGGGATTGAAAATAAAACAGCCAACATTATAATGCCATTATACAAAACAATAGTAAGGCCCCACCTGGAGTATTGTGTACAATTCTGGTCACCGCATCTCAAGAAAGACATAGTGGAACTGGAAAAGGTGCAGAAGAGAGCGACTAAAATGATTACTGGGCTGGGGCACCTCCCTATGAAGAAAGGCTAAAACAATTGGGCCTCTTCAGTCTGGAAAAAAAGGCGCTTGAGGGGGATATGATTGAGACATACAAAATAATGCAGGGTATGAGTAAAGTGGATAGAGGGAAGCTCTTCTTCTCAAAATACCAGAACTAGGGGACATACACTCAAATTGAGTGCTGGGAGAGTAAGAACTGACAAAAGAAAATATTTTTTCACCCAGCGCGTTGTAAGTCTATGGAACTCCCTGCCACAGGATGTGGTGATGGCATCTGGCCTGGATGCCTTCAAAAGGGGATTGGACAGATTCCTAGAGGAAAAGTCCATCACGGGTTACAAACCATGATGGAGATATGTAATCTCTAGGCTTTAAACCAGGGTATTTCAAGCGCCAGATGCAGGGGAGTGGTATCAGGAGACAGATATCTAGTCTCATGCGCTCCAAAACGCATCTGGTGGGGCCGCTGTGAGATACAGGAAGCTGGACTAGATGGGCCTTTGGCCTGATCCAGCATGGCTCTTCTTATGTTCTTATGTTCTTATGTTCTTATGAGTTACCAGACCTCTGTGGTCCTTCTGTCTTATAAAATGTTGGTGAACCTTATGATTTCTATGTCTTCCACTACCAAGAACACAAGTAATCGGTTTCCTTTCATTGCCGTTCAAAGTCTCTTTTCCATAAAATGACATCTTTCCCAATTGGTTGCACAACAATGTGCGGTGCTTGCTGTGATGCTAAGTGCAGTGTCAAGCACGTAGCACTGCCTCTGGCAGCCCAAAATGTTTTATGGCTGCCAAAATACCTGAAAACAGAGATGGTGAGTGAGGCTGGGCCCTGATTCCTCAGCTGGTTCCAATGGGGGATTTTTTTCTCCTGCCTTTTTCTTTCTGGCTTCTCCTTCCCTATGCTCCTTGCAGGCCCCAAAGTGTTTTATGGCTGCCAAAATACCTGAAAACAGAGGAGATGGTGAAAAAGGCTGGGCCCTGATTCCTCAGCTAATGTTGGAACAGCAACATGACTCCAGAACTACATTACTGTATCTGCAACATATCATTTGGTTCTAGGACATAATGAAATGGCCTCTGGCTTTAAAAAAAGATCATGTGCATATCAAACGGTCAGCCAGGAAGGCGGAAGTCTACACTTCACCCTAATGTGCTGTATTCCTGTTGTAGGGGTTGTATTAAGGAGCCGTCCATCATGTTAGACCACAGCTAGCTTCTGTGTTGATGCAATCTGAAGAGAAGATTGATAACTTCAGTTAGAACTAAGGCACTCAATGCTTTTGTCAAACAAACAAGTCTATCATGAGGTATCAATCTCTAATAGAAGTTCCCCTACCTTATCAGTTTCTGAAGACTCTTCAAAGTAGAGATGGGCACGAAACAGAAAAATGGCGTTTTGGTTTTTCGTTTGTCATTGAGAGGTCTGTTTTGGTTCGTTTCGGTTTGTTGGGAATTTTTGGAAAAATTTCGTTACCATTTTTCATTTTTTGTTTGTCCTTTCTACCCGCTTTTGTGCAATTTTTAAAGCATTTCCATGCACAGGCATCCCCCAACGCCCCAGACCAGAGGGAAAACACTAAAAAAATGGATGCTGGCAGAGACATAGTATAGACTAGGTATGCAGGGAGGCTGCAAAGGCAGCGGTGGGCATTGCCCAGGGTGCAAGGCAGCCGCAGAGTGACTGCACTGTGGGGCAGGGAAGGGTACTCACAGAGAGGTACACAGCACGCACGCACACAGGGAGGCTGCAGGACTGAAGCTAGAGTCGCAGAGACAGCAATCCCACCCTAACTCCCACCAGAGACTGCAAGGAGGACGGGGGCTGCCAGAGCTTTTTATGCCCTCTGTGGCTGCCAGACCTGCCTGCCCAGTCTGCAACCTGGGCATGCTATTGGTTGAACATGATTCCACATCACATGGCTTGCCTCCATTTTGTGGCTGGTGGCGACATCCATTTTAAAGGGAAAAGAAAAATACATTGCGATGGGAGAAGACAAAAACAAACGTTTTAAGGACCCCAACCCCCCTGGTAGGTATTATCAGACAATATAAATAATTATCGCTGCATTTGTACGGATGTCCACGGCGTTTTTTAACATTTAAAACAGCTCATTTCATTGCGCATCACCATTAAAGGAAACGAAACGTAACAACCCCAATTTTCGTGGTTCTGTTCGTTTTGTTTCATTTTCATCACAATTTTCATTTGTCGTTTCGTTACGTAACGGAAATGACAAACGGTAACGAAAACGAAAAAATGTTCGTTCCATGCCCATCTCTACTCCAAAGAGAAGATTTTGTTTAAAAAGCCAGAGTTTGGTGAATGTCCGGTAGCCAAAGACATTCGGAGTATCTTGACACCATCCTTGTTAGTAGAGATGGGCACGAAATGAACATTTTTTCGTTTCCGTTATTCGTTACCGTTACCATTACGCAACGAAACAACAAACGAAAACTGTGATGAAAAAGAAAAGAAACGAACAGAACCACGAAGATTTTGTTCGTACGTTTTGTTTCCGTTATTGGCGACATGCAATGAAATTGAGCTGTTTTAAATGTTAAAAAACGCCCTGGACATCCATAGAAACGCAGCGATAATTATTTATTCTGTCTGATAATACCTACAGGGGGGTTGGGGGCCTTAAAACATGCATTTATGTCTTTTCTCAGATCGCTGTATTTTTTTCCTTTAAGGGGAGTTAGGGGACATCAACCCAAAATGGCTCCCAGATGCCTAATATTGATTTCTTAAACCGCCCTGGACATCCATAAAAATGCAGCGATAATGTGATAATTATTTGAAATTATTTCCTACCAGGGGGTTGGGGTCCTTAAAACGTTTGTTTTTGTCTTCTCCCATCACAATGTATTTTTCTTTTCCCTTTAAGGATGACAAAATGGATGTCGCCACTCCAGCCACAACATGGAGGCAAGCCATGTGATGGGATCATGTAAATTTTTGGACAACTTCAACCAATAGCATGCCCAGGTTGCAGACTGCGCAGGTCTGGCAGCCACAGAGGGCATAAAAAGCTCTGGCAGCCCCCGGAAATGCTTTAAAAGCGCCCAAAAAGCGGATAGAAACGACAAACAAACAAAAAACAGAAACAATTTTTTTCAAAAAATTTGCAAAAAATAGAAACAAACCGAAACAGACCTCTCAACGACAAACGACAAACGAAATGCCATTTTTTTTATTCATGCCCATCTCTACTTGTTAGCCTTGTCTACCGTTCTCCTCCTCGTTGCTTCGCTAATTATATTGGAATCTCAACCCATGCTCTGTGCCTCAATTCAAAGGCGTCTCCTTGAGGCATCCTTGCATCTTTCTCCAGGGCCTCAAAGGAGGGGAAAGAAATATGTGTGGGAGAAGAACTCTGCTTGAGAAGGTTCCTAGATGGATCCCGTTGCTAGGCAACCACTACCCTTTTTTGCCTCCACATGTCAAAAATAATGGCATGGTTTGTAATCCGGAGCTCAAATCTGGCAGTTTGAGAACCACTCTAAACCCTTAAAAATGAAAACAAGGAATTATTTCCTCTCTGGATTGGCCAGAATGTATACAAACAGCAGGGAAAGCTAACAATGCCTGAGAAGCCCCGCCTGATGGAACCAAAGGCCTATCTAATCTAGAATCTTGTTTCCCAGAGCAAATAATCTTATAGAGTGACAGCCATTTCCTAACACTATCTTTTTCTCATTCAGACACAGATAACCTTTACTACGTCCTAGAGGTAAGGCATAGTAATAATGACTAGTTATTGTTTATGGTGATCTGTAGCATTGCTGGTTTCCATCTGGTGATCCTCCATTTGCACGTCTGTTGGAGGACAACCTTCCTTTGGATGGTTGGCCCAGTCAAGTGTGAATCACATTAAGTGGTCACTAAGGGCGTTTTTACACGACCCCTAAGATCCGCTGGCCACTTAAATTCGGACCACAGCTCTTCCTGTGTTCCCACCCCCTCCGCACTTCCTTGCTCCTGTCTGCATGAGGGGAGGGAGAAAAAAAGGGAGAAAAAACACAGGTTCACCTCCGTCTGCTGGTGGAAACCATCCCGAGTCCTGTCGGCATCATGAATCCTATCTCTTAAAGGGGCAGCGGGGACAAAAAAAACAAACACAAGGCGAGGAGAGCCCGGCACTCACTACTTTACATCCGCATCAGAAAATTTTCAGCTCCGGAGACCAGGTACTTGAAAAGTGTGCTGGGACGCTCTTAGGTGGGCGTGGTTGCACTTAATTTTTTGTAAACTCCAGAGCTGGTGGGGAAACAATTTTAAGCTCCGGATCTCAGAGCCATTTGCCGTGGATTTTAGGGGTCGTGTGAAAAGGCCCTAAGAGGGAGACCAAAGACTATTAAATTGTGTATACCTAACAAGTAGCACCTGGACTGCAAATTCAACAAGGAACACAGATCACCTGCCTACATTCTTCCATACTCATGTGACATACATTGAGAGGTTTTTAACTGACAAAATCATTTTAATTTGGCCTCTGTATATGCAGCTTTGTGAATACTGGTGCTTAGAGATTGGCACAAAATGAATTTTTTGCAATGCATTCCTATGGGAAAAACCTGTGGTTCCCCCCAGTGCGCTGATAGAGCTTGGGAAACACTGGTGCCCATGCTGCAGCTGATTGGGGCTTGTTTTAAAAGCTCTGATCAGCTTTAGCATGGAGCCCTTGCTGGGCGCTTGCAGCAAAAAAGTAAAAATAACTAACTAACTAACTAACTAACTAACTAACTAACTAACTAACTAACTAACTAACTAACTAACTAACTAAATAAATAAATAAATAAATAAATAAATAAAATTAAAAATATAAAAACTTAAAATGTGTGTCCCTCTGCCGGGGTTTGCAGCAATAATAAATAAATAAATAAATAAATAAATAAATAAATAAATAAATAAATAAAGTGCCCAGCAGGGGGCTGCACTAAAGTTGATAGGGGCTTTTTTAAAAATAAAAGTCCCAATCAGCTGTGGCACCGCCCCCTGCTTGGCACTTTTTAAATTTTAATTTTTTTAAAAAATTACTTACTTATTTTTTTATTTTTTTATTGCTCCAAGCACCCATCAGGGGCCCCGAGCTACAGCTAATCAGGTTTTTTTTTTTTAAAAAAGCCCCCACCATCTGTAGCTCAGTGCTTTTTTAATTTTAATTTTAATTTTGCTGCAAGCGCCCAGAAGGCGGCCCACGCTACAGCTGATAGGTTTTTTTTTTCAAAAGCCCCTATCAGCTGTAGTGCAGGGCCCCTGCTGGACCCTTGTAAAAAAAACCAAATGGGCTGGTTGGCTTGTGTAAAAAAATGTGAAACAAAATAGGAAACAAATGATTTTTAAAAAATCCATTTCCTAAGAAACAAAAAGAAACAGGCGGGGATAAATAAAAAATGAAACAAAAGTCCATTTTGGTGTTTCGTGCCCATCTCTACTGGTGCTTTCTGCCCCCCCCTTTTTTTTTAGTGAAGCATAAGTACCCATGCAAAGGGAAAACCTGCTTTGAAAGAACAGCTAGTGCCCCGGATTTAGTGACAAGAATTAGAATTGCTGGGGCAACAATTACCAGTTTTGCAACAACAAAAACATCCTTCTTATGACTGTTAAGAGGTCTCTTCCAGGCGCTCTTGTTTTCTGAGATTAAGTAAGAATAATTTTTCTGCATCGTCAAATTTGTCCCGACCTTAGGCAAGTTATATTCAATACATTTTTGAGGTATCAGTTCATATAATTATTTTGTAGATTTAGTCATTGTTTTAGGGATTTTATTGAAGATTTAATGTATACATTGCTTCAAGATGCCTTGTGAAGGAGATTTAACTCAGTTAAACACATTAATGCAACTGAGCAGACATATTTGTATACCTGTCACACTTTTTTTTGGATGGTAGTATAATGAAGCATTACAAACTTTGAATTTGGAACTACCAGTAGCTGCTTTATTATTATTATTATTATTATTATTATTATTATTATTATTATTATTATTATTATTATTATTATTATTATTATTATTATTATTATTATTATTATTATTAAGGTATCTTTGTCATCCTATACAGCTCCTGGAGTTGTTCTTTGAATTTAACTTGGCGGCATATCCATCCCTGTAGCTTGGCTTAGTGTGTTCTTTATTCCAGGCCATTTTCTGACACATTGTTTATTGGTTTGGTTAATTTAGGAGTTTGTTTTTTGTTCATTAATGAACAAGGATGAAGTATTCATTAGATTATCACAATATTGAATTTTTGGCTAATTTAAACCCTAATCCTTTTTAAAGAATGATAGTGAAGAAATTTGAAGAGACTGGGGTTCTTACTCCACATGATTTTCGAATGTTAAGCTTACTTGAGGCATTTCCTAAAGCTTCCTGAGTCAAACTGGTTGTGTGTTGTTTTTTTTTGAATGCCTGTGAATTTCCTTCTAGTTTGAAAAGATACTTCACATGCCATGTTCTGCGGCAAACACAAACCCCTGTCTCCCTTGTGTCCAGGAACCAAGTATGTGTCCCTTTGGCAACAGATCACAGTGCCATCAAGTTTTCAGAGACAGAGTTGTGTTAGCATGTTCTGGCAGGAACAACAGCAGAAGCAGAAGGAAAAGTACTGTGGTACAATTGTACTGGTTGCATGATCCCTTACTGGTTGGATCATGCTTCCTTAAGGATCAGGATTGGAGGACCCTCCAGACATGGTTGGGCTGCCACTCCATTGGCTATACTGGCAAGGGCTGAAGGAACAGCACCCCACTGATATCTGGGCTGGCATGCATTCCCACAATATGAAGAGCAACAGGCACCTCCCAAAATGGGCCGAAACCAGCTGGCAAGAAAAGCAAGGGACAGGAGTGAAACAGAACAAAAGTGTCTTACCAAAAAGACAATGATGAAGACCTCTGGAGTTGCAAAAAGAAGAAAGTGGGAGCATCTGGAGATCCAAAAGGGTTGGTTGGCTGTCTGTCTGTCTGTCTGTCTGTTTGTTTGTTTGTTTGTTGTTGTTGTTTGCTCAGCCTTAGCTCACATATTGATCCATAGCTCAGTGACCTCATGTGTGCAGTTAAACATGAGAAATGGAGACATGTGCGACCCCAGGTGAAGGTTGGTCGGGATGCAGGTTGTTGCACCATTGATGGGCTCAATGAGCCTAGCCTTCAAAGCCCTGTGGTCCTGAGAAATTGATTTTAACACTGGACTCCGAGTCTCTGAGCATCCTTTTGTGGCAGCACAATGTCTGGAAACCTCAAAATGCATCTTCATCTTGAACGTATTACTGCTTTTTCTATTTCATTCTGAATCTCATTTGGTCTCGATGGGTGCCTTCTTTCAAATAACTCAAAATGGCTAATGGCGGCTTTCTTTCCCTTCCTCATCAGAGGCCATTGTCAACGTCTCTTCATTTTCTAGATAATAGGAAGAAATGAATCTAGGCCAAGATCTTCTCATAGCAGATTTCACCTAGGAGATGCTCCAAAGCACACATGAATCTGTCCGACACTATTAAGCATCCATCTCCTTCTCGACTTTGATATTAAATAAAGAAGAAAATTACTCCCATTGTCTTCCAGCCAATTTCAGGGTGTAATGCCATTTATATAAATCTTGCCAAGTGACCTATACTTAAGTGTGAAGTTGACGCAATCATATAAAAGGAGGCAGCCAATGGCATTCACTTTTGAGTGGCTAGCCTCTTTCCTGAACAGTGCCTCATACAAAAAGAGCAAGAAGTAACGGACCAAAAGGAGAAAAGAAAAGATTGAACAAGTTACTTTTTTTAACATAACTCAGTGATATACACAAAGATGATGAAATAACATTTTTAAACTTGAGAAATTGTTGCCCTCACTCTGATTGGGCTTCTCAATGGCTGATACTTCACGTCCATCTCATCGCTGTTTGTGGTCCCGCTTGGGACCGGTACGAAGTAATCTAACTGCACGTCCATTGCGGGACAAGGGGAGTTCGTCCCGACCACGCCCCCTGAACTGAGATTTAAGTGGGATGAGAGATTCCCCTCCCCGGCCTTGGGAATCTGCTCGTCATGCTTCTCATTCCAAGATGAGAGCCTGTGAAGCAAGGTTCGTCGTGGAATGAACACATTCTCCATCTAGTGGCAGGAGTGCGAAGCGACATATGCCAGTAAATTCCCTATGGAGTTAACAATGCAGTGATTAGCTTTTAAAAGACAAATGCCTCGAAATTTGCTCCGTAATGCAATGAAGGCAAGGTTTTGGAGAATCGAAACATCAAAAAACGGAAGGTCGGGCTGAAAAAAAAGGAGAACAAAGGCATGGAATTTCACGTCTCAACACGGAATGAGGACGTGCGGTAACAGTCATGCTAGTATCATCCATCACGCCCGTGCGTACACGGGAACAGAGACAGAACCAGAAGAAGACCACGTGACCGTGATTGACATCAACACGCAATGAACTTCCTCCCGGGACAAGAGTGGATGTGAAGTAACTGTCAATGTTACCTCATAGCTAGATACAAGCAATGATGCAACATCGTCATCCTAGAAACTTGTTTTTTCTTTGCTTGGAAAACATTGACCTAATAAAATTTATCTGAGCCTTAGTTATACATTCAATTAGGTATTTTTTTCTGAAGGAATTTAGGCGAAACGTTTTCAACGTTTATATCATTTTTTAAATTCCTTCTCAGCTTTCTCTTCCTTTTCCAGAAGAGGACTAGAAAATAAAGCTGCTTCTTGAACACTGCGATGAGAAAGTGGACAACTTTCCAAGACCTCTACTGGGTTTAACTTATTTTTATTTTTTTATTTTTTTTAAATTTTTTTTATTGAACATAAAAAAGACAAAACAACAATGATAAACAATTATATAAAAAAAACAGTAATAGGCAATCATAAACAGTACAAAGTGCCCCCCACCCCCAAGAAACCGTCCAGTATTCTTGCATCTTCTCTTTCTTCTTCATCTTTTTTTTTCTTCCAAAAGGCTTCTTAAGGTCCTTTACGCCAGAACTGTGTTGGGTTATAAGTTGGTTGTACCCCTTTCCCTTTTAATAGTACATGATCTATAAATTTTCCCCAAACATCATAAAAAGTATCTTTTTTTATTTCACCTCTCAAAACTTTTATATTACAAGATAGTTTATCATTTAGTGCTATGTCCCACACTTCCTTATACCATTCAGCAATTTTAAGGTCTGATTTCAGTTTCCAGTTCCTAGCAATAATCAGTCTAGCTCCTGTCATAAGATTTGCTATTAATTCTTTAGTTTTCACATCATATTCATTGATAGATGGTAATGATAACAAAGAAATTTCCGGTACACATTTAATATCAGTTTGTAGTATTTCTCTTATCTCCTCAATAATCTCTTGCCAAAACTTTTGAACTATTTCACATTCCCACCATAAATGAAAATAGGTACCTATCTTTTTTTCGCATTTCCAGCAGAGCTTAGAATATTTTGGATTCATTCTATTCATTCTGACTGGAGTCATATACCATCTTAAAACTAGTTTGAAGTAGTTTTCTTTTATTCTGACTGTAAAATCCTCAAATTCCAAATTCTTTTCCATTCATCATTATTTATTTATTTCTCTATGTCTTGTTTCCATAGCTCTCTTATTGTGTCCTGTTCCCTATTCTCAAATGAATCTTGAATTATTTTATATAATTTGCCAACTGTTCCTTTCCTGTATTTCCTTTCTCTGATTCATATGTTGTCAGAAATTGCTCAAATTTTGTATATCCTCTAAGTTGTGTATTTCTCCTAATCCAGTCCAGCTTTCTAACTGGGCGTAATTCAACCACGACAATTCCTGAGTTTGCAGAATACGTTTAATTTCTTGTTTTGATGTCATCTTTTTAATCCAATCTTTTAGTCTTGCCACTTTCCTTAATTTAAATAAGTCTCCCAATTTCTTCATGTTCGTGGGGAAATTTATCTGATCGATCACCGCACCAAGCGGGAACCTTCCTGTATCAATTTCTTTCCATACTTTTTCCAAGTAAGCAATAGGGAACTTAGAAGAGGATTTTTAATTGGGTAACTTTTCCTTTTTTGGGGAAACTAAACACATATTTATTTATGTCTTCATTTAGTTCCTCTGATTGAAGTTCCCACCATATTAGTTTTTGAGATTTAAATAATATTTCCCCAGGGAGCTAAGCTGATTAGCTATGTAATACATTCTAAGATTAGGTATGCCTATACCTCCCTCTTTTGAGATCTGTACCATAAGCTTTTATTTATTCTTGCTTTTTTCCACCATTGCAGAATTTATTTAAAAGATCTTGATAAACTTTAATTTCAATTTCTGTGTATTGAATAGGTAACATTCTAAAAGAAAATTTATTTTAGGAAGTATTTTCATTTTTACCATTGCTATTCTACCAAACCATGATAAATTTAATTTGGAGTAATTTTGTAATTTATTTCTAATCTCTTCCTTTATTTTTGTGTAATTTGTTCTTTCGTTTTAGTAATGTCTTTATCTAAAAGTATCCCTAGGTATTTTATACATTTACAAACTTTCAGTTCATGATTGGAGATCTCTTCCATGTCTCGATTATCCTGATTGAAAAGCATGATTTCTGATTTCTGCCAGTTGACACATAATCCGGTTGTTTCACCAAATTCCTTTAGGTGTGCTTTTATTCTTAATATATTTTCTACCGGATTTTTTATTGTTAACAAAGCGTCGTCCTCCAAATAAACTAATTTTTATCTTGCCTTCCTTACCCATACCTTTAATAAGTTGGTCCTCCCTTATTGCATTAGCTAGTAGCTCTATCACTATGCAAAACAGAACTGGCGATAAAGGACATCCCTGTCTTGTTCCTCGGCCTAGGGTAATTTTTTTCTGTCATCCCATCATTAACAATGATTGATGAGGTGCTATGAGAATAGAGTTGGTTTATTACACTTAGAAATTTTTCGCCAAATCCCCATTTCACTAATAAAAGTTTTAACGCAGGCCATTGGACACAATCAAAGGCTTTAAATAAATCTAGAGACAAAATGCATGCTTTGTCCTGTGATCTTCCCATCTCATAAAGAACATTCAAAACTCTTCTTACAGTGTCTGACATTTGTCTACCTTTGATAAAGCCCGTTTGGTCTTCTTTAATATATTTGTCTATAAATGTATACATTCTTTTGGCTAGAATTGCTGTAAAAATCTTGGCATCTTGATTTATAAGTGATATTGGTCTGTAAGATCCAACATCTATTGGATCTTTATTAGGCTTGAGAATTAAAATAGTTAAAGTATGTTTCCAGGAGGAAGGAACTTGCTCACCCTCCAATATCTCATTATAAAGCTTCTTTAACTTAGGAATTAACATTGATTTGAATACCTTGTAAAATTCTGGTCCCAATCCGTCATCTCCTGGAGTTTTGGCATTCTTTAGCTTATTTATAACATCCTCTATCTCCTCCTCTTTAATAGCTTTTTCCATTTCAAGCCTGTCTTCTTCCGCTAGTCTTACTTTTAGGTTTTTGTCAATATATTGTTCCATAACTTCCTTACTACTTCTATTGGCTGTATATAAGTTTTGATAAAATTCTTGAATAGCTTTTAATTTTTCTTTCATTTGAGTAGATATATTGCCGCTTAAATCCTTTATCCTTCCTATCATGCTTTTTTCTTTCTTTTTCTGTGCTAATTTTGCTAGCATCTTGGAGTTTTTATTACTGTATTCGAAAAAGTTTCTTTTCAAATATAGTAGATTTCTTTGGGTTTGTTGTAGATCTATATCTTCTAATTCCCTTTTCCTGGCCTCAATCTGAATTAAAAATTTTTTGTCTTTGGTTAAAAAAAATTGAGATTCAAGGTCTGCTATAGTAGCCTCCAATTTTTTTTTATTTTGCTGATCTCGACTTTTTATAATAGCACTTTCTTTTATTATGTAACCTCTAGCCGCTGCCTTCAGAGTGTCCCAGATAACTCCTATTTGACCACCACCTTCTTCATTGATATTCCAGGTTTCTAGCCATTCTCTTTGTATTTTTGTACTGTATCTGGGGTTTGAAAAATTCTAGGGTTTATTGTCCACCTTCTAGCTTCCTTATAATTCTTCTTATTTTCTATTTCAACAGACATTAGAGCATGATCAGAAGTTTTTATCAATTCTATATTTGTATTTACAACTTTAGATAACAAACTTTGTGAGACAAATATAAAATCTATTCTCGAGTAAGCTTTGTGGGCTGATGAATAAAAAGTAAATTTTCTTTCATCGCCCTTTAATTCTCTCCAAACATCCTTTAATCCTGTATTTGCGATGAATTTTGTTAAGATTGTATGTCTAGCCCTCCAGTCTACCTTCCTAGTCATTGTTTTATCTTTTATTTTGTCCATAACCATGTTGAAATCTCCTGCCAAAATCACATGTCCTTTCTGTACCTTTTCTATCTGCTCCCATATCTCTTTATAAAACAGGTTGTGATTAGCATTTGGTGCATAAACATTTATCAGTGTATATTGTTCTAGACCAATTGTGGCCTGAAGAATAATATATCTACCTTCCAAATCTTTCACAGTTTTTTCAACAATACAATCACAGTGCTTTGATATTAAGATTGCTACCCCCTTGCTTTAGATGTACCAAAACTTTTCTCATAGATGTTGATGTTGGGTAGTTTCAGTTCGTTTTGGCCATCTTTCGCTTGGTGTGTTTCTTGAAGAAAGACGATGTCCGGTTTATTCTTCTTAATTAATGACTCTATTCTGTTTCTCTTCGTGACAGTTCCTAGACCCCTGGCATTCAATGTAGCTAATTTCAACAGTCTACCCATATTTTCATTCTATTATCGATCTGGAACGGTCTCTTTGTGCATATATACAAACAAACATTACATATAATAAAGAAAAAAACAATGATTACCCAAACCCTACCACCTACATTTATTTTCTGTTCTCCTATCCTCTTGGCTCTCATACACAACCTGTATGCGCCCTTATAGGAGGGAGGGGGAAGGCACCCGTACACTTCCTGATGGCTAATAATGATTCAGAAGCTCTAAATTAGCGTTGGCACTGTCTAGTCTTGCTTACAGTTATATACGTGAAAAGTTGAAAAGAAAGAATGTAATAAAAAGATAACATGATAATGTGAATCTTAAGATCCTTCTATCCTCCTCTTTTCCTCCCTCAGTCCCCCCCCAAAAAACAAAAAAAATAATATAAAATAATAATAAAATAATAATAATAATAATAAAAAATAAAAAAATAAAAAAATAAAAAATAGAAAAATATAAAAAAAATATAGAGGGGAAAAGGAAAGATATGCTAAGAAAGAATAAGGGATAAGGGATAAGGAACAGAAAGGGAGTGGAGAATTATGGGACGGGCAAGTCAAAATATAAACAAAATAAAACAGAATGGGCTAAGAAAAAAAAGGGAAAAAAAAGGAGGGAAGGGAAGGGAGAGACAGGGGGAGAGAGAAAGGAGGGCTGTCTTCTGTAGTGCAATGCTCTTCAAATCGGTCTCCATTTGCTTGCTCATTGAAAGATTTAAAGAGTTAAAGGGTGACACTGTCTTCACTGCAGACGCTGAATTTGGAGTTCTCTATTCTTCTTCAATTTGAATGTTCCATGCCTTGAGAAGTTGTTCACCTTCTTCCAAAGAATAAATTTTGTGTAGAGTTGGACCCTTCCACACCTTAAGGAAGATCGGGAATCCCCAGTTATATCTGTAGTTGTTGTTCCTCAGAGCAATTGTCACAGGTCTCATAGTCTTTCTCCATTCAAAAGTCTCCCTGGAGATATCCTGATAAACTTGTAGAACTCTTCCCTCACGCTTCAGCAGGTCAGGCTTTGCCCTAAGAGTTGACATCAGTTGTTCTTTCATGGCATAGGAAGTAAATCTAATGAGGATTGGTCTTGAAGTAGCTGTCTTAGCACTACCTATATAGTGTATCCTTTCAATGTCGGTCTCAGCAAGGTGTTGGGGGAGGATAGAATTAAGCCAAACGAGGATTTCTTTCTTCATTTCTTTTTTATCCTGGAGTTCAAAATTAATTAATTTCAGACTAGACCTACGAGAATAATCTTCCATATAGATAAGCTTCCGCTGTAAGGCATCAATCTCTTCTTCATGCGCAGCGATAACACTTTCATTCTTAGAGGCTAGAGTTTGAACTTGATTGATTTCTCCTGCTAATTTTTTCAGTTCAATGCCATTATTAGATACCTGTGTCTGCAGGGACTGTATTTCTTGTAACAGGTCCTTCCTTAGGTCTTTATTCTGTGATGATAAGGACTGGAAGCGGTCTTCGATAGTAGAGGTTACATCTTTTAGGGCTGATTTAATAAGGGAGCTGACTTCTGCTTTCAAGTTTTTGAACTCCCTTGAAAAATCCGGCTGGTGTGCTGGCAACTTGCCAGAATCAGACGCCATTGTGTCACTTTCGACAACAGTTTCTGCTCTTTCAAGACGAGCACATTGATACGTGGCGTCTGAGGGTTTGCGACCCACTTTTTTATCACAGTAGGACCCTTTTTCTTGGGTGGCATGCCACGCTTTTTCTTTTCTTTCTAGCCTCAAAGCAAAGAAAACAGTCTCTCACAGTCCGTCTGCCTGGGACGTGACTTCGGCAGAAAGCGAAAGTAAATCACTGCTTCAATAATTCATTGTTATCTCTCCCCTTGAAGATACACAGTTTTCAACCTGTCCTCCCCAAAGATTTATGATCGTTTACTCACGATTTTGGTATCATTTAAAGACAGTGTTTCAAGTTTTATTCTTCTCATTAAGCAGAGCTGCCGGATCACCCAACCATCATCGTCATGGGCGGAAGTGCCCCCCGGGTTTAACTTATTTTTAAAGCAACTTTCCAGTCTCTGCTGAGGATCTGGCACACCAGTTGTCTCAAGAGACCAAATAATCACTTTGTAAAACGTATAATTGCAGAAGGTTACTATGGTTGAAATCCAGTAGTAAGTCACAATAAGATTAAGGCTACCAAATCAATGGAGCTTACAGAGGAGTTTAGTCACCAGATCCTTACTGATTCAATGGTCTTTCTTGAGTTTTGAATCACAGAATCATAGAGTTGGAAGAGATCCCGAGGGCCATCCAAGTCCAACCCCCTGCCATGCAGGAAACCCCATCAAAGTACTCCCGACCGATGGCCATCCAGATTCTGCTTAAAAATATCCAAAGAAGGAGACTCCACCACCCTCTGTGGCAGCATATTCCACTGCCGGACGCCTCTAATGTTGCAACTTATTACTGGACTTTATCCTATATAGTCCTGACGTCTATCAATAACCTTGACAACTCAATACATTTCACCCCAGCCATAGTTGCTTGGTGCATTGTGGTTGGTTGTTGCTGAGTGACTATACTCAGGCACAAGCACATGGTCTGCTCCTTCACAAGAAACTATGTGGGCTGTTCCCTATAATGATTTTGCATGTGTTTTCTTTTGATCTCCAAAGTTATCTTTTCAGCCGGGATCTCCCAATTGAGGTCAATTAATGTCAAAGTGACTGCCGTTTATTTTCCCACCACATTTCAAAGTCATTTGGGAGCATGTTTAGTGGAGTGTGATACATTATGGGTCCAAATTCACCCAACCCTAAACATTCTTTGGGCGTATCTACATTCCAAGATGCCTCCGAAAACCAGTTCGGCAAAATGGAAAGGAAAGGTCCTGGAGTTGTTTTATGAAACACAACCTCCTCTTTTTCTCCACCTTCTGTTCCTCCTCCACTCTCATTCTCAAGGCTCATTTCAAAACAAAAGCGACCTTATTGTTGGGGCCAATGAGGCAGGATGATGAGGGCAGTAGATGCCTCACAACTTTATTACTGCCATCACTCGAGTCCGGACTACCACCCCCTCACTTTGCTACACAACCATCTACAATGAATGTGTTCCCTCTTAGCATTTAGCAGAATGTTCAGCCTTCAGAAGAACCCTCCATATCTAGCACTCCATAGACAGGAGACCTTTTTTTTTTTAATGTTCTCAAATAGTACAGTTTCTATCTCGTGCCTTCTTTCCATGGCCCTTGATTCCACCCCAACACTGGGCAGCTCTGGAGCAAAACAAGTGGCGAGATCAAGCCCCTTGCTTCTGGAAATGCAGCCATTTCCCCTAAATTTCTATTTGTGGGAGAGTATACTGTTAGGATGTCATGGAGTTGGGGGAGCCATTTCATGACTTCAGTCACAACTAGAGTAGTCCCATTGAATCAATGGGAATATGGTGAGTCAACTCTTCCATGTGTTCCACAGATTCACTGAGCCTACTCTAGTTGTAACTTACTCATGGATCATACTCATTATGTATGTGGGGATGTAATGCTATCGATACTTTGCTCCCCACTGCAGAAGGTAAGAAAGTGTGGGTCACCTCTGATATGTTATTAATTTGTTTGTTTTTTTGCAACATTTTTCTACCACCTTTCTCTTGGTGAAGCGGACCAAGATGGAAACAGGACCGTCTGGTCATGTCAAAATGATAATTATCCCCTTGTGAGTGAAACTTAAGTTTGAACAACAACAACAACAACAACAACAACAACAACAACAACAACAACAACAACTTTATTTTTATGCTGCCTTTCTCCCCAAAGGGACCCAAAGTGACTGGACCCAAGGCTAATAAAACGGAGGCTCAGAGTTAGCAGTAAATGGGATGTTGAGGAGGGAAGCCAGAAGACAACCAGCCATTCCATGGATATTGGAGACTCTGATCCTTCCATTGGCCCATTCTTTTGACACCAAGAGAAGTCACGGGGTAGAGCTGTCACATCAACATTAGGATCTCATTCCTAGAGATTTCAGGACCAAAACCTGGGACAAATGAGCTGGTCCTTGAGAGGTATCAGAGAAGAGTTTCTTTTCAACAAGTTTAGAGAAGGGCAACAAGAATGATTACAGGGGCTGGAAAACCAAGCCCTCTGAGGAAAGACTGAAAGAACTGGTCAGGTTTAGCCTTGAGAAAAGAGGACTAAGGGGAGATATAAAAGCACTTTTCAAATACTTGAAAGGGAGTCATACAGATAAGGGGCAGGATATGTTGTCAATCATCTCAGAACGCAGGACATGATGCAACAATGGGCTCAAGTTATGGGAAGCCAGATGGCAGCTCAATATCACACAAAAATCCTAACTGTTAGAGCAGTATGACACCAATAGAACCAATTACCCTGGGAGGTGAAGAGGACTCCAGTGGTGGAGGCAGTCAAGAATAAACAGGGCAAATATCCTTTGATTTGTATTTGATGGCCTTGAAGGCCCCTTCCAACTTCATTATTCTATGATTCTATGATGCTGAGGAGGTGGCCTCTTGCTGAAAAAGTCCTAAACCGTGTTTGTGTTTATATTTGTGCAAGTGAAGCTCCCTGACTTTCAAATGTCACTTGCCGAAGTCAAGTAAAACACACATGGTTGAAAATGGCTGCCCAAGCTTGAAAGCAGCCATGCGCATGAGGACTAATGTGTCTCTCCCTTCAGTACTACTCAACTGGCTTGTCTCTCTCTGCCTGGAGAGCAAGGGCACCACAGCAATTCCTTGAGGCTTCAGCTGGCACCTTGAGGCATGTCAATCCTTCCTCCACATGAATCATGCCATTTCCATGAGGAAAGTCAGGTCACAAATCAAGACCTCGTCAAGAGCAGTGCAAAAGAGCCAGAAAAATCAGCAAAATCTTAGAACCCATGAAGGATCTAATTTACGAAGTAATGACCTACTTCACCACTTTGAGAGACTGCCATTCCTTGTTCAAGGTGACTAGAAACAAAAATCATCAAGCATGATAGAAACAAATCAAATATTAAAATATCAAAGCAAAACAGAAAAGATGCAATGAAAAGGAGCAGCAGTCGAAATATAAGTGAAGAGAACTACACACCTATTGGGTTGTGTGTGGTGAAACCTTCCAAGTGTGATTTCACTTTGTTTCTTTCAGGGGTGCCTCTATTGCTCTTGTTTTCTTCATGCAGTCCACCTTTATTGTTACCCCAAAGTGTCTGTCTCTTTTTGGGGGTTGTTTGATTTATCCATATTATTTCCAGGTGCTAAAGCTTTCAAAGAACCACTTGGTCCTGCCACCATATCCCTAAATCAGGGCTGGGCAATCTGCAACAGATGCTTTTTGCCAAGGTTATCCTCCAGAGGCCAGACAAGTAGCTCAAAATATGACAAAACAAAATTGTGGTTGTGAAAAAACTGGGGTTGTTTGTATTGTATTGAGTATAGTAAGCGCTGGGGGAGGACACACCGTATTTAAGAGGTGAATCACTCTTCCTGAAGAATTAGGGAGTCACATTTGTTTAAATCTATTTTTATTCAACATTTCACCTTAAAAAGAACCCAAGGCCACTTACATCACCGAAAGACCGTATGTAAAGATGAAAAATGTGAGTATACAAGGGTGGTTTTACAACATTAGAATATAGTATTAAATGGAGATGGGCACGAAATGAATCTTTTTGTTCCGTTAATCGTTATTCATTTCGTTATGTAACGAAACAAATAACGAACCAGGCGATGAAATTGGAACGAACCGAACAGAACCACAAAAATTAGGTTTGTTATGTTTCGTTTTCGTTAATGGCGACATGTGATGAAAAGAGCTGTTTTAAATGTTAAAAACGTCCTGAATATCCATAAAAACCCAGCAATAATTATTTATTCTGCCTGATAATACCTACCGGGGGTGGGGTGGGGTCCTTAAAACGTGCATTTATTTTCTCAGATCACTGTATTTTTTTCTCAGATCACTGTATTTTTTCTCAGATCACTGTATTTTTTTCCTTTAAGGGGAGTTAGTGGACATCGAACCAAAATGGCTGCCAGATGCCTAATATTGATTTTTTGGGATATAAAACACCCTGGACATCCATAAAAACACAGCAATAATTATTTATTCTGCCTGATAATACCTACCGGGGTGGGGTGGGGTCCTTAAAACATTTGTTTATGTCTTTCATTGCGATGGATTGTTCTTTTCCCTTTAAGGATGACACAAAATGGATGCCAGCCACAAAATGGATGCCAGCCATGTGATGGGATCATGTAAATTCTTGGAAAACTTCAACCAATAGCATGCCCGGGTTGCAGACTGGGCGGGTAGGTCTGGCAGCAGAGGGCATAAAAAGTTCTGGCAGTCTGTGGTGGGAGTTAGGGTGGGAATGCTGTCTCTGCGACTTGTTATTTTCACTTTAGACCAGCCAGGCAGGTGTGTGTCTCTGTGTTCCTGCAGGCTGCAGCCTGGCTCTTAGGGGAGAGAAAGAGATTTCTCTCTAGCTTCAGTCTTGCAGCCTCCCTGTGTGCGTGTGTACATACCTCTCAGTGAGTACCCTCCCCTGCTCCACAGTGCAGTAACTCTGCAGCTGCCTTGCACCCTGGGCAACGCCCGCCGCTGCCTTTGCCTCCCTGTGTACCTAGTATATACTGTGTCTTTGCCAGCATCAATTTTTTTAGTGTTTTCCCTCTTGTCTGGGGCGTTGGGGGACGCCCATGCATGGAAATGCTTTAAATCGCGCAAAAAGTGGGTAAAAATGAAAAACAAAAAATGAACCAATGAAACAATTTTTTCTGAAAACTTCACGAAAAACAAAAACGAAACGAAATGGGACCTGCAATGAAAAATGAAAAACCGAAACGTCATTTTTTCGATTCGTGCCCATCTCTAGTATTAAAGTTAAAAACAGTAAGTATAAAAATATTAAAAAGGAACAAGGAAATGCCACTCTGAGAAATGGGGAAAAAGTTGTATTAAACATCCAGTCAAAGCAGTTATGCTTAACAATCCACCTGGAAGTTGAGCCACGGCAACTGGACTTCTTTTCTTGTGAGATTGAAACTTTTCATTACTCATCCAAGCAGCTTCGGCAGTCTGAGGAAAGTTAATGGTGAGGCCTCCAATTACTAGTTGATGCCATGACTCAGCTTCTGGACAACCTCACCTGGATGACTGAGAATCTTCACAGATGTAACAATCTATCTAAAAATCACTCTCACATAACCTGTCTAAAAAGAAAGCTCATTGCCTGATTGTGGAAGGACAGCAAAGATGGGGCCAGCCTGGTTTCCAGTGGGAGGGAGTTTCAAAGTCTGGGAGCAGCAACAGAGAAAGGCCCTCTCTCCTGTGTCCCAATCAGAAGCACCGGTGAAGGTGCTGGGGACCTGGTGGAAGGATGGGAAAGCCGGATTACAAAAACAGCCTTTGGGGCAGCCATCTTTACCATAAATGGATAGCTAAGAAATAAATTGGCCATGTGCCCTCAAGTCACCATGGTCAGAAGCTCTTCTATGATGGTCTTAAGGTAAGGCCAGAGTTTATTTGAGAGGGGGGCAGTAAGTAATATTTTTGCCTTTCTTTGTTGAAAATTCCCCATCATGGAAGAAAGGGAAAGATTGACTAGGAAGTGCAGGAGGAGTCCCACCTTCTGGCTGAAGCCAAAGATGTGGGGGTGTGTGTGTGTGTGTGTGTCACAACTGACCAGACACACCCCTTTCCACCCATCCTCAGACAAGGTCCACATCCATTTGACATAGTGGAGCTTGATTCCACGGAGGCCATGAATCGGCTCTGATTTTTAGTCGGGACTTGACAGGAGCTACCAGCCTCGTTTCTCCATTTAATTAATTAATTAATTAATTAATTAATTAATTAATTAATTAATTAATTAATTAATTAATAATAATAATAATAATAATAATAATAATAATAATAATAATAATAATAATAATAATAATAATAATAATCATCATCTTAGAGCTACAGAGCTGGACAGAACCTTATGGATCACTGAGTCCACTCTCTATCCAGGAGGCCCAGTGGGGAATTGAACTCCCAACCTCCGACACGGCAGCCAGAGAACCAAACCACGGAGCTATCCAGCAGTTTTAGACAAAGTACCCCAGGTTTTCCTTCACTGGCGGGAAGTAAATGCACACAGTTGGAAGTAAAAACCCGCCTAGAAAAATTGGTTTCATGTCAGCCCATACCCAACCCCCAGAGTGTTGCATTTGCCTCCGCGCCTTTCATTATTACTCTGTAATTGCTTCGTGATTGGAGACCGAGGGATTTCTGGACTGAACCGTTAATCCTTGGAAATTACAGAGGAAGGAGCTGAGATCTTCCCAGCTACTTCTTTGAAAACTCATTCTATTTGAAGACTAGTCAATAGACAGAGCAAGGAAAATAATGAGGTTAAACCACTCTGGTGCTTCCACTTTGTGTTCTTGGATTACCCAGAAAAGCATCGCAAAAAGATGCCCTGGCCACTTGAAACATAGATTTAGAATTCAAAAGAATGAGAAGTGAATAAAAGTTTATATATGCATGAGAAGTGAATGACAATTTTATAAAATTTTCTTGGGTAGGGGACTGACCTGGAACCATTTTTTGTGGGTTCATTCACTTCTCATTTTTTGAATGTTAAATCTATGTTTCAAGTGGCCAGGGCATCTTTCTGTGTTATCTATCTATCTATCTATCTATCTATCTATCTATCTATCTATCTATCTATCTATCTATCTATCTATCTATCTATCTATCTATCTATCTATCTATCTATCTATAAAAGCTAAGAATTAAACTGTGTGCAGCAATGCTTTCTGAAATTTTACCAGGAGTATTTATATACTTGGAGTTTTTGAAATATGCATGATGTGATCCATGGTTATTTTCTCTGGCACAATTGCAGCGATCCAGTCCCTTAGCCCACTGCTGTTGCTTCCCTGCCACTCCCCACTGTGGGAATTGCAACAGAATCGTTGCAGTGAATTGGCACCTCTTCATTCGAGGTCAACAGTCCTCCAAATTACAGATGGGGATTTAGTATGGCAGTCACATTGAACTGTGATTCCTCTCAGTGAGTAGGTGAGTTAACTCTGATACTATGTCAGGTCACTCTGTTCCCTTTGCTCACCTTGTTACTCTGTTAGTCTGGTAGACCTGTTGTAAGTCAGGTTATGCTTCTATGTATGTTCCGTGTTTTTTCTCTGTATGTTATGCTATCCTGTGTGTTTATATTGTTTGCTAATGAGTGCCTATTTTCTTTAATACATTAAGTTCAAGTTTTACTTATATCTTGGCTGTGTTGAGTTGTTGTGTTTCTCCTGGGTTTTAACTGAAACTGCTAGCTCTTGCATACTCAGTAAAGAGTCAAGAGTGTGCATATCACGACAGAGACAGGTATTTATTTAGTGGTCTGATGTGCTCCCAGAAGCATCTGGGGGGGGCGCACCTGGATAGACAGGAAGCTGGACTAGATGGGCCCTTGTCCTGATCCAGCAGGGCCCTTGTTATGTTCTTAAGTTTTTTATGATCCAAAGGAGTCGGACACGACTGGATGGATAGATGAGACAAGACAAGACTTGTGTCAGCATCATTATTAGGAGAGCCACACAATTAAAGTACTGTTTGTTAATTAAGTATTCGGAGTTTAGTCCATTAAGGGGCTGAGTGTGCCCACATTTGAATAGGCATGCAAGCAGGAGCTCTGGCACCAAACATTGTGTGTAGATGATTCAGGCTATAATTTCTTCTGCAGACATCATCTTGAAAGAAATATTCTTCCCAGTGTGTGAGGGGTAAAAAAGAGAGACAAAGCCTCTAATTTTGCAGCTCTGATATGCTGATATTTAAAAATCTGGCAAAAAACAAAAACAAAAAATGAAGAACACAAAAATGTTGTGACTCCTTAACAACTAACTGCTATATTTTAATGTGAGCACTCATGTACAAACCCACTTCCTCTGTTTTAATTATTGATATTTAAATATTTTTAAATATACTTTCAAAACATTTTTGCTTGGTGTATCTAATTTTTCAGTAAAATCATTGATCCAGACTTTTGCAGATCTTTTTGCCTTACTACAGATACGGTTCACAAAAGCAAATCTTCTTTGGTAAACAGATGCCCATTTTCAACCAGCTGAAATGCTAAGGGTAGCCCTCTGCAATCCTAGTAGTTGTACGTTGTCAAGGGTTCTGGGAGTAATCTTTGAGAAACCCATGTGGTATCATACAAGCAGGTGGATGCTGGGCACTCAGTGTACAGACCTTAGAAGCATGGAAGACTGGGATAACCTCTAGCCGGCTATTTGAAGTGGTCACAATCAAATTCAGGTCATGAGCAGTACTGCAGTTTAACCATTGTGCCACGAGGCATAGTTTGTACGCATAGCCTAGACCAGTGTTGGTGAACCTATGGCATGGGTGCCAAAGGTGGCACTCGGAGCCCTTTCTGTTGGCACCCAACATTGCCCCTTCACAATCACCTGCATTCATATTAAATTGCTGTATTGGCATTTTGCAAAAAAAAAAAAAATGTGGGTTATGAATTGCAGTTTGGGCACTCAGTCCCTAAATGGTTTGCCATCACTAGCCTAGATTCACCTTGGGGAACCCTAAAGAAAGAGCTGTACTTTTAAAGGGAATGAGAGAGAGAGAGAGAGAGAGAGAGAGAGAGAGAGAGAGAGAGAGAGAGAGAGAGAGAGAGAGAGAGAGAGAGAGAATTCATGAAGCAGCAAGATGTTATTGTTAAGTTCCATCAAGTCACTTTGTATTTATAGTGACCCTATAAATTAGTGGTTTTCAAAATGTGCTCTCCTTAACCGCCCTGCCCAGCCCTTGCAAACTCAAGGGTATGGGTCCCTTTATGGAGTCAGTAAAGGTAAAGATTTCCGACTCTAGGGGCGGTGCTCATCTCCGTATTCAAGCCAAAGTGCCAGTGTTGTGCAAGTCCATGGCCACGTGGCTGGCGTGGCTGCAAGGAAACAGTTTTACCTTCCTGCTTTTTATGGCGGTACCTATTTATCTACTTGCATTGACATGCTTTCAAACTGCTAGGTTGTCAGGAGCTGGGGTTATCAGTGGGAGCTCACTCCGCTGCGTGGCACCCGGGATTCGAACCGCTGAGCTGCCGACTTTGCAGCTGACAGTTTTTGGAAGCCTTAGTCCACTGAGCCACCACGCATGTATTTGGTCTTCTGCTCTTCCCAGCAGCTGTGACTTTTGCCAGTATTATTACCCTTCCCATTGAGTCTTGTCTTCTAACAGTGTAATTGGTTTTGGTCAGTTGTTTTATTAGTACATGGAACTCATACATATGTTTCGTTCAGTTTGTCATATACTTATATTGTTTTTAGGTTTCCTGTTTGAAAAAAAATACTGAGATGTTTGTTAATTCTATAATTGTGCTTACAATATTTATCATAAAGCCTAATTGAGCTCGAGAGATGTATTCCTACTGCTAGACAGCTTCATTGGAGAATACATCCCCTATGCCAGTGGTGGTGCACCTTCCGCACTCCTGATGTTTTGGACCACAATTCACTGAATTCCAAGCCTAGATAGCCAATGACAAAGGACTGTGGGAGTTGTGATCCAAAACATCTGGAGTGCCAAAGGTTTGCCACCACTGTCCTATGCCAATGTGGAAATAAGATTCAGCAAACTGTCCAATTGTATTCTCTGCTTCATGCAGCAGATTGTCTTGGGCCTGGCCAGAGGAGACTGTTGTCTCCAATGTCAGCTAGAAGGTCAATCCACTTCAAATTTAACATGAGCTGTCCATGGTGCTGAGTCCTAAACTTGATTCTTCATCCTCCATAGCAGATTTAAAAATGGAACTAAAGACTGGAGTGGATTTGTTGCCCCAGTGGCATTGGATTCACAAGCTCTGGCAGGCCAATCTTTGTGCTGGGATTAGTTTGAAACGGCTGTCTAGGAGGAGCAGATCAGGTATTTTGCCCGAGGTCGTTCAGCCCTCTAGATTATTTCTTCTTTGTCCTAATTGAAATTCTACCCACTGCTAGCAAATGTTACTATATAAGGAATGAGTAATAATCCAAGGTCATTTTTTTTGCAGGCTGCTGCATAAAATAACTTATTTGAAGTGTCACCCTGATTAGAAACCTCTCACAAAGCAAGCATGTTCCCCTTCATTGCTGTGATCTGTTAAATCAAGGACTTTTGACTCCCATTGCCAAACAGAGCCTGTCAAAGACAAGACAGGACATTCTAAAGACCAAGGAGACAGCCGTATAAGCCTCTGCAAATCCCCCAAATGAGAAAGACAGCCAAGAGTGGTTTGAAGAATGAAAGGGGGCAGGTACTGTCTCCTTTGGTGGCTAACCAGTGCTCTTCAAATCTCTGATGGCTGTGTGTCATAGTTATCTGTTATCAAGGAATCAACCTGCATTGAATGTCTTCTGGATCTTTCTGCTCATTGGAAGCCATCCACCCCTTTGTTGCCAAGATCCTGTCGGTACAAGTGTCATTCTAGATGGTTTTAGCCTGCAGCTCCTATCAACTTTAACTGATATCTCCAATCCTGATGCCCCCATAGAGGTTGGAAGTATCTCATATCAATACTGGCCGTGTGTGATTTTTACAGCTGGGTGTGATTGTCTTTTGCCACTAACTTGGTTGATAAAGTTATTTTACCATTGACATTTTTGCTGCCTCTTCTCATTTGTTTGCTGGTTAGACAATGGTCTGACCCATACTTAATGGGTGTTGGGAAGGATTGAATAGGTGAGACTTCCACACACCCCAGGCCATTGTACATCTTATGAGCTCATAGAGGCCCTTGCCCACCTACCGAGCTTATTCTGACCACTGTCCACCTACCAAGCCTATTCAAACCAGGGTGGCATGGAACTTAGGTGAATTATAATTTGGAAGCTTCCCACTGACTTCCCTCAGACGAATGAAGCTCCTTGGATGAATAGTGAAATGTTTTGATCTCACAAGTAATGAAGTCCAGTTGCCATGACTTAACAGCAAGATAGCCTCACCAGGATGACTGAGAATCTTTACAGACAACTAGGGATAAAGATGGGTAAAAATACTCAAAAATAAATAAATAAATAAACAAATAAATAAATAAATAAATAAATAAATAAAAAGATAGCAACCTCCAATGGTTTGAATGGTGTTCTTGTTTGTATCAAATGAACGGTGGAACATATAAAGCTCTAGCTTCAGAGATTGGCGCTGAGTTCGGTTCATAAGGGGGGATTTCATCCAATACTACTTGGAAGAACGTTTTCATGCATGTTATTCAACAGTGGAAAAGACTGTTTCAGAAGACACTGGGTTCTCTTGCTTTGTCTGTCTTTAAACTAGTGGTTCCCAACCATGGTTCCCTAGATGTTCATGGGCAAAAACTCCCAGAAGCCTTCACTACTCACTGGCCTGGCCAGGATTCCTGGGAGCTGTAATCCAAGAACAAGGAACCAAGGTTGGGAATGGGAACCACTGTTCTAAGAGGACAACAGGTGATACAACAATGGATTTCCCACATCAGCAAAGGATCAGGCTGGGTATCCTTGGGCTCCCTTCTGACTGCAATTCTTTGCTGACTTTAGGTGCCATAACCCAGGTGTCTGATGAACCCTAGCTTTCTCCAATCTGCTTTAGTAAGCAGTACCCACATGCCTACGAAAACAAAGAGTGCTCTTTCCCAATGCCACTGCCTCAGGTTACTCTTTTCAGAGCATGTTGGCATTTCAAGATCATGAACGAAAAGACACACAAGCGCGATGCCAGCTATAATGAAATGTAATGCAATGATGTCAGTCAAGCTCTGGGAGGTTATATGTAAAATGTAGTAGTAGTGGGAAATGAAACGTTGATAATGAGCTCTAAACTGGTTAGGCTATTACAAGTCTGTCTGTCTGTCTGTCTGTCTGTCTGTCTGTCTCTCTCTCTCTCTCTCTCTCTCTCTCTGTGTCTTGCATTTGTTCTGGTTTGTGTGTCTTGCATTTGTTCTGGTTTCCATATCATTTTGGGCATGAGAACAACAACAACAAATCATTACATGCCGGCAGCAGGCTTGTATGCTGTCTCAATGTTTGAGAAGGTGCGTTCAGGATAAGCCTCCTTTCTCACCAATGAAAATCCTCAAGACTTTTCACTCCACATGGAGAGGGACCATTGACACTGCGGCGTTTAAAAGCCTACATTTCTAATTTCACCATTCTTTATTCCTGATCAACATTGCTTGTTTTTCTCAGGGTCATGAACTGTCCTCCCCACCCCAACCCCACCCCCTAATACACAGTGTTCTTGTACTCCTTCTGTTTCTAATCTATGTTATTTTCCTGTTCCAGTTCCTCTGTTCTAACATCTCCCAAATGTCCTCTTTCCTCTCAGCCCTCCTGTCCCCACATACCCCTACCACTAATTTTAAACTGCCATCTAGCCTTCACATACCCAGAGACAGAAATGCATAATATGCATTCCAAAGGGTACATGCACGTAAAAACCACATTGATTTGAAATTACGGTTTTAAACAGAGAGAAATGGTTTCTATACAATTTAATTATTTGTCTGCTCATTTCATTACTGTCTAGCTATTTATTACTGGCTTGTTTGTTTCACTCCATGGTAGGAGCCTTCAAATACCATGAAAATGATAGTCGCAAGAGTCCATAAGGGCTTTGCATCCACAGTCTTTCCTGTTTGCTCTGGCAGTCTCTGGCGTGCAGTTACACAAGCTGGAGGCCATCTTGTTCAAGACAATATAGCTTTACATTGCAAAGGGTGCAAAATGGCTGGGTTTCTTCTCACAAAAACACCATGGAAAAAAGAGCCACACATGGAACACAGTGTTCTCCCCCAGTTTTTCTCCAACAAGATAATGAAAAGCAAGTTATACAGTAATCCCCTGTCTATCGCGGGGGTTAGGGACCCAACCTGACCTGCAATAATTAAAAATCTGCGATATGTGGATGCTGGATTGAGTCAGGACTGGGGGGGCTCTGGGGCCTCCTACACTTACCTGAGGCATGGCGCTGCCCCAAAGGACCTCTGACAGGTTTCCTGGGCCTGTCGGAGCCCCCAGAAGTGGTTTCTGGTGATCTAGAAGCAATTTCCGGTTTCCCAGAAGTCACTTCCAGTTTCCCGGAAACCACTTCTAGGGGCTCTGTCAGGCCTTAGAAGCCTGTTGGAGGCCCCAAAAGTGGTTTCTGGAGATCCCAAAGTCACTTCCAGTTTTTCAGAGGTGACATCCGGTTTACTGGAAACCACTTCTGGGGGAAGCCCGGGAGGCCCGTTGGAGGTCCATTTGGGCCAGGCCTCAGATAAGTGTAGAAGGCTTCAAACAGACCCAACCAGCTTACCCTGGAGAGCCTTGCCTTTCATATATTGCAGTCCCGTGATATAATGGGACCACAGTATATGAACCGTGAAAGGGCGGGGGACCACTGTAACATTAAAACATGCCAATGAACTTAGTCAGAAGATTTGAGTTGGAAGCGGCCTAGAAGGCCACAGAGACCAACCCTTGTTCAATGCAGGAATCTAAGTCAAAGCAGATCGGACAGATGGTTCTCCAGTTTCTTCTCTTAAGTGCCTGCAGCACCAGAATGCTAATCACCTCCCAAGGTAATTGGTTCCATTGTCATTCTGCTCTAACCATTAGGAAGTCCCCCCCCCGATATTCAGCCTAAAATCTTGCTTCCTATACCTTGAGATCATTATTATGTGTCCTGCATTCAGAGATGAGTGAGAACAGAGTCTGCCCTCCTCTGTATAACTGCCTTTTAAGTATTTGCTATCCCATCTCTTCTCAGTCTTTGTTTCCTGAGCCGAAACATGTCCAGTTCTTTCAGTGATTCCTCTCTGGGCTTGGTTTCCAGACCCCTGATCATCTTTGTTGACTTCCTCTAAGGTTACTCCAGTTTCCTGGCATCCATCTTAAAGTATGGTGTTCAGAACTGGACACTGTACTCTAGATGAGGCCTAATCAGTGTCAAATATCTAACAATTTTATCTAACAAATCATTAATAAAAAAACTTTTTATCTACCAATTTTATCTACCAATTTTAAAACAGTTTGAAATACTATCATGGAATAAACTGACACATTGGCCGTAAATAAATAAATAAAATACATACAACCTTAATGCCACTAACTTTAAAACAGTTTGAAATTTCAAACAACTGACACATTGTATGTCACAATTGCACTCATTTCACATGCTAGGAAGGTTATGCTCAGAATTCTACAAGGCAGGCTTCAGCAGTATGTGGAAAAAGAACTTCCAGAAGTGCACGCTGGATTTCGAAGGGGCAGAGGAACTAGAGATCAAATCGCCAACATGCGCTGGATTATGGAGAAAGCCAGAGAGTTCCAGAAAAACATCTACTTCTGCTTCACCGACTATGCCAAAGCCTTTGACTGTGTGAACCACAACAAACTATGGCAAGCCCTTAAAGGAATGGGAGTGCCTGACCACCTTATCTGTCTCCTAAGAAATCTATATGTGGGACAAGCAGCAACCGTCAGAACTGGATAAGGAGTACAACAAGGCTGTATACTGTCACCTTGCCTATTAAACTTATATGCAGAGTACATCATGCGAAAGGCAGGTCCGGATGAATCAAGCTGGAAATAAGATTGCCGGAAGAAATATCAACAACTTCAGATACGCAGATGATACTACTCTGATAGCAGAAAGTGAGGAAGAATTAAAGAACCTCTTAATGAGGGTGAAAGAGGAGAGTAAAAAATGGGTTGAAGCTCAACATTAAAAAAACTAAGATGATGGCAACTGGTCCCATCACCTCCTGGCAAATAGAAGGGGAGAAATGGAGGCAATGACAGAGTTTATTTTCTTGGGCTCCTTGATCACTGCAGATGGTGACTGCAGCAATGAAATCAAAAGACGCCTGCTTCTTGGGAGGAAAGCAATGGCAAACCTAGATAGCATCCTAAAGAGCAGAGACATCACTTTGCCAACTAAGGTCAGGATAGTCAAAGCTATTGTTTTTCCAGTAGTGATATATGGAAGTGAGAGTTGGACTATAAAGAAGGCTGATCGCTGCAGAATCGATGCTTTTGAGCTGTGGTGCTGGAGGAGAGTCTTGAGAGTCCCCTGGACTGCAAGGAGATCAAACCTATCCATCCTGAAAGAAATCAACCGCGAATGTTCACTGGAAGGACAGATTTTGAAGCTGAGGCTCCAGTACTTTGGCCACCTCATGAGGAAAGAGGAGTCCTTGGAAAAGTCCCTGATGGTTCCAGAACGGAAGGTGCACCCAGAGCTGCATCTCGTCCAGGCCCGGTGGGCTGCAGGAAGGCCGACAGAGCAGAGCTTTTGCCCATCCCTCACCCAGTGTCTGTTCCAATCCACAGCCCCTACGGAGACTCATTAATTCTCATCTATGATACCCTGTAGAGCAGCAGCTGTGGAGCACACCGCATTCAGTTGAGCTATGGACAGGTCATCCATCTAGGTTAAAGATGAACGGCTTCTCTTAGCAATGAATTTCACAGGCTGGCGAGCATCACAGTTCCAGACAATGCCTCTAGGCTGATGTGCTTAGATTTCTATGAGCAGCTGGGTGCTGAGCACTTGTGTACCTTCCTCTCTTCAGTCGACAACATAAAGAAAATCAAAGCAATTAAAAACCACAATTTAAAAATAGTCAGTCCATGTGTGGTCCCGGAGGAACAGGTGGAAATATAAACAAAATGCAATTAAATATCACAATTTAAAAATGCTTAAACAAGTAAAACAAAGCAAATGACAACATAGATGCTGTTTTGCACAATATCCATGTGCCTTTTTATTTATTTATTTTTCTTTATTTGTTAGACTTGTGTACCGCCCATCTTCCCAGAGGAACTCCAGGCGGTTCACAACAGGAAATATAAACAAAATCAAAGCAATTAAATATCACAATTTAAAAACACTAGGTGGGGACGAATCTGGGCATGCTGAAAAAGGCAGTCCACCAGCAGCTGGGCCTTTATAAGCCAGGATGGGCAAGGATCGAAGGGGGTGGACTCAGGCCGGCAATGGGCAAGAGCCCTGGAGGCCTCAAGCGAGGAGACAGGCCCAAACTCAACCATGTGAGGAGACTGAGGGTGGTGGTGCAGCGTCAGGGGATGCCGAGGGTAGGCTAGAGCAACCGGAATTGAAACTGGTCCGGATGGCCTCTATTTTAGATCTAAAAAAGGCTGCAAAAGTCTCACTACTGAAATCAGCAAGGATCGAGGGGGTGGACTCAGGCCGGCAATGGGCAAGAGCCCTGGAGACCTCAAGCGAGGAGACAGGCCCAAACTCAACCATGTGAGGAGTGGAGACCATTCGGGGCAAGGATCGAAGGGGGTGGACCCCGGGGAGGCCTTACCAGACCAGGATTAGTGAGATCGCGAACCACACGGAACAATTCCACTTGGCGGTTCGAGGCCTCACTAATTCTCAGGGAGTAATAAGAGTTTTAGCCTCCCTGATCGCCCGAAAGTAGCGCCTGGTCTGGGCTATAACTGCAGCGTTATTAATCACCGTCTGGTTCTTCCTCCAGCTGCACTCCAGCCTCTTCCGTTCTTGCTTCATCGCTCTCAACTCCGCCATGTACCATGGTGAAGAGCGAGCTCTGCAATGGAGGAGGCGCCTAGGGGCGATCCGGTCGACAGCCCGGGAGGCTTCTTCAAACCATTGATCCACCATGGCTTCAACCGGATCGTCAGCCAGGCCGCCAGGAAGCTCCCCGAAGGCCTCCCGGAACCAATCAGGCGCCAGGAGTCTCCAGGGGTGGGCCCAAACAGATGGCCGAGGGTCCCTGTGGGGCGGGTCAGTGATTGATAGAGAGAAAGACAGCAGGTGATGGTCTGACCATGACACAGGAGTGGCCACAATGTCCCGCACCCTCAGAAAAGAATCCTCCGACGTGGAGGTAAACACCAGGTCCAGGATATGTCCAGATCTATGAGTGGGGCATAGAACATGCCAGGTCAGGTTCATGGAGGTCATGGACTCCATGAACTCCAGAGCCGCACCTGAAAGTCCATCGCCAGCATGCACATTGAGGTCTCCTACCACCAAGAGGCGGGGGGATCTCAATAGGGCAGCTGCGATGAACTCGGTGAGCTCTGGTAGGGATTGTGCTGGGTTGCGGGGAGCACGGTAACCAAGCACAATGCCAAATCTGTCCCGCTCTCCCACCAATAAATGAAGACATTCCAACCCTGGACTCACCAACGTTGAGGCCCTGCTGACATGAATAGTGTCTCTATATACAATGGCCGCCCCGCCCCCTCCGATCTGCCTACGCCCTGAACCAGAAACCCAGGGGGACCCGGAAGCTCCTCCTTCTGCTCCCACCCAGGTCTCGGTGATACAAGCCAGGTCGGCCCTCCCATCCCAGATGGTACAGAGCAGACCTGTCAAGTATGGGACATTCATGGATCAATGATTCTTTCCTACTGTCTTCCTGAAAAATTATTTGTCTCTGAAATCTCCCGCATTTCCGACAGTGGGCGGCTGAGCTCCAGATGCTGCTGGGCGGCTGGCCACCAGGTGGCCTGCCAGAGAGCACTTCTCCCTGTGCAACCCCTAACCCAGTGTTTTTCAACCACTGGGCAGCTGGCACACCAGGTGGCCCTGCCGTGGGAAAAATTGAAAAATTACTTTATATATAGTCAATATAGGCACAGAGTTAAATTTTTAACATTTTCTGCCTCGTGATTTTTTTCATGAAACAAGTGTGCCTTTGCCCAAAAAAGGTTGAAAAACACTGCCCTAACCCACACGCCACCAGCCTGTCTGGATTGGTGTGTGTGTGTGTGTGTGTGTGTGTGTGTGTGTGTGTGTGTGTGTGTGTGTGTGTGTGTGTGTGTGTGTGTCCTAAAAAGCAGAGACACCTAGGTCAGAGTGAGTATTTTGAAGTCACCACAAGGAATTCTGGGAACCCTGTATGCAAATGAGGCTCCACCCCCTAGCCAAAGGGCCCCGCTGCCAGCACCCTGCCTCCCTGGAGCTCCCAGTCCCAGGCAGCCATGGGGAACATTTGACAGCTATGGTACAGAGGCAAAATTAGAACTGATATAACTAAATATAGGAAGAATATAAACAAAATAAAAATGCATCTCACTGGATTGAAGAAGGGCCTTTTTACACGACCCCTAAGATCCGCTGGCCACTTAAATTTGGACCAGAGATCTCAGGGGTTCATCACTCTTCCTGCGTTCCCACCCCCTCCGCACTTCCTGGCTGCTGGCTGCGTGAGGGGAGGGAGAAAAAGAGAAAGAAAAGCATGCTGCTCACCTCCGTTCTGCCTCTCGTCTTTGTAAAAGTAGCTCTTAAAGGGGCGGGAGCCAAAAAACAACAAACAAGCAAGGAGAGCCCCACACTCACCATCGTTACACCGGATCAAATAATTTTCACCTCCAAAGAGCAGGTACTTGAAAGGTGCACTGGGACGCGCTAAAGTGGGCGTGGTCGCACTTAATTTCCTGTTAACTCCAGAGCTGGTGGGTAAACATTTTCAAGCTCCGGAGCTGGGAGCCATTTGCCCCGGAGTTTAGGGGTTGTGTATAAACGCCCGAAGACTGTGCCCACGTGAATTTTCTAATGAGGAAAGGCTAAAATATTTGGGGCTCTTTAGTCTGGAAAAAAGGTGCCTGGTGGGGGGAATATAACTGAGACATACAAAATAATGCAGGGCATGAGTAAAGTGGATAGAGGTACGCTCTTCTTCCTCTCACAAAATACCAGAACTAGGGGACATATACTCAAATTGAGGGCTGGGAGAGTGAGAACAGATAAAAGATTTTTTTTTACTCATCGTGTTGTTAGTCTGTGGAACTCCCTGCCACAAGATGTGGTGATGGCATCTAGCCTGGATGCCTTCAAAAGGAGATTGGACAGATTCCTGGAGGAAAAGTCCATCACAGGTTACAAACCATGATGGAGATGTGCAATCTCCAGGCTTAAAACTGGGATACTTCAAGGACCAGATTCAGGGGAGCGGTATCAGGAGACAGCTTCTAGTCTCGTGTGCTCCCGGACACATTTGGTGGGGCCACTGTGAGATACAGGAAGCTTGACTAGATGGGCCTTTAGCCTGATCCAGCATGGCTCTTCTTATGTTCTTATGAGTGCTAGGTGACTCCCATTTCCATCTTATGCTTGTCTATTTGATTTTTAAAACGACAGCCCTATTCGTCTGTTTGATGCAAGAAGAAATTTTGACACATGAGCAAAGAGCAGGCTAGCTCAATGCCTGTCTGTCCCAACTTTTGTGGAACGAAGAGGTGAAGGTGAAAAGAGTATCCTCCACATGGGCAGGAACCCTTGTTTTTCTGGTTTTCGGGTCACATGGAGATCCACCACAGATGGGTTGAAAATGCCCCCCTCTTCAGATTTAGCTCTGTGCCTGTGAGAGTAAGGGGCAAAGGGGATGGAATCAGAATGCTCCTTAAATTCAGTCTTTGGTTGAACACCTGAATGGGGCTTGTACCCCTTCTGGATACAAACAAAGTTGTGTGATTGAGTGCGCCTCTAAACACAGATAAAGTGTCATTTGTCTGATGTGTAGCTAACTTGTACCTCTGAAGAATGACAGTCTTTAAAAAATCAATGATGGATAACCTCTGTCTTAGGAAGGGAGACGTATTATGTCAGCAGAGATAATTTTAAATTGCGCCTCAATTTAAAAAGGATGTTGACAACCTCGAGCGGGTGCAGAGGAGGGAGACCAGGATGGTTGAGGGTCTGGAGGAAATGTCTTCTGAGGAACGGCTTAGGGAACTGAGAATGTTTAGCCTTTCAAAAAGAAGGCTGAGGGGGGGATATGATGATAGCTAATGTTTAAATTTTTGAAAGGATGTCATATTGAAGAGGGAACAGGTTTGTTTTCAATGGCTTCAGAGACTAGGACTCAGGGCAATGGTTTCAAACTACAGGAAAAGAGATTCCAGTTGAACATTAGGAAGAACTTCATGACAGAGCTGTTCGGCAGTGGAATATGTTGCCACAGAGGGTGGTGGAGTCTCCTTCTTTGGAGGTTTTTAAGGAGAGGCTGGATGGCCATCTGTCGAGAATATTGTGATGGGGTTCCTGCATGGCAGGGGGTTGGACTAGATGGCCCTTGAAGTCTCTTCCAACTCTATTATTCTATGATTCTATGAATGGTTTGACTGAGGTTTGTCCTTTGGCATTAGTGCTCCTTAGGACTGTACATCGGTTTGGGCCCGATCTGCAATCTCAGACCCATTCAGCCTCATCTGAGGCAATTTGGACGGGGTCCAGATTGAAGCACATGGGTATATTTAGGGAAATGAAAGCTATTTGGATGGATATGGAGATTTGAACAACTAGGACGAAGGGAGAAAAGCTAGTCTGCAGGGAAGAATCATATGAATGAATAACCAGGAAGGAAGGAGGGTGCCAGGTTTTGCTTGGTGACAGATATGTCATGCAGCTGGAATTTCGCTTCAACCACAATGACAGCAACCTTCAAAGATGTACAGTATGCAACACTTTATAGTTGTCTGTCCCAAAGCTATCATATTTTCTTCCTTCTTTGGGGTCTATCGTGTCAACAAATTTCATAAACCTCCCATCAAGATGGATGGATGGATGGATGGATGGATGGATGGATGGATGGATGGATGGATGGACGTCACAGAAATCTTGGTTTTCCAATGGTGGTCAGTGGGAGGGTTGGCAATGTGAATAATAAAAATTGCTCCAGATCTGAGGCACCAATCAAACTGGACAGAGCTCCTTTACCACAGACAAATTCAGTACCCATCCCAGAGTACTGAAATAGCCACCAAATCGAATAAGTGAAACCTGTGTAAACCCTTGTGCTCAGTGCCTGTTTTATTAGAGTAAACCCACTGACTTTGTGGGGCTTACATAAGAGTTGGCTTAATGTGCAGCAGTGGAATCGAGGGGTCACCTTTTTAGTTGAGAGTAGCAGAAAGATTCACATCAAGTTGGAAATGTGTCAACAGAGTTAGCATGATTAAGAAAGGCTATTGGGCCTCTTAAATTTGACATACCTTGATGCTTTCCTATACCATTATCTGGTCCTGTGGCTTGTGCAAGATATGTCCTGTTGAAAGGGTGGGGTAGGAAGATTAGTGAGCTTACATTTTAACACACACACACACACATTTGCATCTTGTCTATCAGTTCCTTTTCCTCCTTGTTCTCCTCCCTGGGAACACCTGAAAGGCACGAGGCTGTGGGAAAGACGCCAAGATCATAAACCACTGTTCAAAATTGGCTGATTTCCCTCGAACAGAGTGGGAGAACTGTTGGAAGTTATATTTCACAAAATACATTAGCTTAGAAAATCTCCTCTCAGTTGCTAGCATCCGCCAGCCAGAACAGCCATATAGTCCCAAAAGACTCAAGGAGTTTTAAATCCTGGAACCCAAAATTATATGTACAGACACAGAATCAATTAAAAAAAATCCAATGCAGTGGAATCCCATACCAAGCCCCCTTGGAGATGCTTAACATCACCATCACCATCACCATCACCATCACATAAGAACATAAGAACATAAGAAGAGCCATGCTGGATCAGGCCAAAGGCCCATCTAATCCAGCTTCCTGTATCTCACAGCGGTCCCACCAGATGCGTTTGGGAGCGCATGAGACTAGATATCTGTCTCCTGATACCACTCCCCTGCATCTGGCCCTTGAAGTACCCCGGTTTAAAGCCTGGAGACTACACATCTCCATCATGGTTTGTAACCTGTGATGGACTTTCCCTCCAGGAATCTGTCCAATCCCCTTTTGAAGGCATCCAGGCCAGATGCCATCACCACATCCGGTGGCAGGGAGTTCCATAGACTTACAACGCGCTGGGTGAAAAAATATTTTCTTTTGTCAGTTTTTACTCTCCCAGCCCTCAATTTGAGTGGATGTCCCCTAGTTCTGGTATTTTGGGAGAGAGAGAAGAGCTTCCATCTATCCACTGTACTCATACCCTGCATTATTTTGTATGTCTCAATCATATCCCCCCTCAAGCGCCCTTTTTCCAGACTAAAGAGGCCCAAATGTTTTAGCCTTTCTTCATAAGGGAGGTGCCCCAGCCCGGTAATCATTTTAGTCGCTCTCTTCTGCACCTTTTCCAGTTCCACTATGTGTTTCTTGAGATGCGGTGACCAGAATTGTACACAATACTCCAGGTGGGGCCTTACTATTGTTTTGTATAATGGCATTATAATGTTGGCTGTTTTATTTTCAATCCCCTTTTTGATAATCCCTAGCATGGAATTGGCCTTCTTCACCGCTGCCACACATTGGGGAGACACCTTCATGGAGCTTGTCCACCAACACACCAAGATCTCTTTCCTGATCCGTCACGGATAACTCAGAGCCCATGAGTTGATAGATGAAGTTTGGATTTTTTGCCCCAATATGCATTACTTTACATTTTACATTAAAACGCATTTGCCATTTCTCAGCCCATTCTCCCAGTTTGGAGAGATCCTTCTGGAGCTCTTCACAATCTTCTCTGGTTTTTACCACACGGAAAAGTTTTGTGTCATCTGCAAACTTGGCCACCTCACTGTTTATCCCTGTCTCCAGGTCATTTATGAACAGATTGAAAAGCACCGGTCCCAGGACAGAGCCCTGGGGCACACCGCTTTTCACTTCTCTCCATTGTGAAAATTTCCCATTGACACTTACTCTTTGTTTCCGGGATCTCAACCAGTTCTCAATCCATAAGAGGACCTGCCCTCTTATCCCCTGACTGTGCAATTTTCTCAGCAGCCTTTGGTGAGGGACTGTGTCAAAAGCCTTTTGAAAATCCAGATAGACTATATCCACCGGTTCACCCAAATCCACGTGCCTGTTGACCTTTTCAAAAAATTCTAAAAGGTTTGTCAGACAAGATTTACCCTTACAGAAGCCATGCTGATTTTGTCTCAGCAAGGTTTGTTCTTTTATGTGTTTTAAGATTTTCTCTTGGATGAGGCTTTCCACCATCTTCCCTGGGACAGATGTAAGGCTAACTGGCCTGTAGTTTCCTGGGTCCCCCCTCCTTCCTTTTTTAGAAATTGGTGTGACATCTGCTATCCTCCAGTCCTCCGGCACTGTGGCCGTTTTAAGAAACAAGTTGCATATTACCGTTAAGAGATCTGCAATTACATTTCTCAATTCCCTAATAACCCTTGGGTGGATGCTATCTGGGCCCGGTGATTTGTTAATCCTCAATTTGTCAATTAGTCCTAAAACCTCCTCTCTTTTAACCTGTATTTGATTTAGTTCTTTAGTCAAGAGGGGCGGCTCAGGCAGCGGAATCTGCTCAAGGTCCTCTGTCATGAAGACAAACGCAAAGAAATCATTCAATTTCTCTGCAATGTCCAAGTCCTCCTTAACCTCCCCTTTTCCTCCCTCACCATCCAGGGGGCCAACTGGTTCTCTGGCAGGTTTTCTACTTCTAACATATTTAAAGAAGCTTTTATTATTACCCTTTATATTGCTAGCCATGCGTTTCTCAAAATCTTCCTTTGCCATCACCACCACCACCAAAACCACCATCACCACCACCACCACCTTTGAACTGCAGAGTTGGAAGAGTTCTGGAGCATCAAATCCACCCCTCCCAAGGAGGCAGAGTGGGAAACTGATGTTGATTCCATTGATAAGGAAGTCACTGCTTGAGTAAGGAAAAGAGTGACCTGGCGACTAGTGTGACCACTGAGTCCACTATACAGATGTGGCAGCTTCAACATCCTGGATTTCCCAGTGTATGCCCTGTATCTTTGAATCAGGGTGCAACGGCATTGCAATTTCTCCTGTTGTTTGTGTCATAGTGGGCATGATTAAAGTCAAAGTATTGTGACTACAGGACATAATACTAAGTGAATAGAAGCCCAGACTTTTCCCACAGGCATTTGTAATTTTTGCATCATTTTCCTCCATTTTCTGGCATATGTGATTGCTTAAGTTCCAAAGGGGCATTTGTAAGTGTGATGTACAGTGAAGTTGCCAGTAGTGATTTTGGTGGGACACAGTGCTACAGCACTGAGCACCTTTTGTCTCATCTCCCCTCCTCCAAGCAATTTTTCTGTTTTTCTTACACTTATCAAATACCGTGTTGTATCAACTAAGCACTATGTCACTTCAGGAGGGAAATGAGGATGGAAGGAAGCGGTAGTGTAAAGAATGATACTAATAAGTTGGATGGTGTAGAAAATGAACCAACTGGGAAGTGAGATGTGGACTTGGCAATAGGATAATTGATGGCACCAATTTTGTCAGCAGAAATCCTGTTTTAAAGAACTTTGAAGCAAAACAAGTCTTCCTCCCAACGTAGTTGCGCCATCAGATTTCAGTTGGACAGACCTTGAAATACAGTGGAACCTTGACTTACGTCATTAATCCGTTCCAGTGGTCTAGACTTAAGTCAAACATGACTTACGTCAAACGAACATTTCCCATAGAAAGTAATGGGAAAGCGGATTAATCCGTTCCAGATGATGAAAAAGACCGCCGAAAACAGCAATTTAACACAAATTTGACTGAGATAGGAGATTCCTTCTGGGGATGTAAATGAAATGTCTCTTCAAAGAGAGGAGGAGGCAGTGGAATTATAGTCCACAAGTTATATGCCTCCACCTTTTAATGTTCATAGCAACAATGTCTAACATTTAAGTTTTACTGATTTTTAACCCAACGTTCCAAGTTCTGAACAACTCTATGCTTACCATTAGAGTCCCACAACTTTACAGCTCCCCAACTAAAAATGCTTCCATTGTGGACCAGACTTCTGCAGCCAGATTTTTTACAAGACTGAGCTGACTGTCTAACCAGTGAGGCCAGCCCTGAGCTCCCGGCCCTTCTTCTCCTCCGGCAGCAGCGGTGGCTTCAGTGAGGCCGAGGACCAGCTCCAGGTGCTCTGAGCTGGCCTTGCCAAAGCCACCACTGCCGGAGGAGGGGAAGAAGGCAAGAGCAGTTTGGAGGCGGCAGCCGCGATGCTGGGTTGTGGCTGCCGCCCGATTCCGGTGCCTTGTGCCGGGGCTCCGAGATGTAAGTCAAAGCCTGCGACTCAAGTCAAACAGGCCCCTTCTTGCTGCAAGTCAAATGCAAGTCAAGCAGTATGTAAGTCAAGGTTCCACTACAGATGCTATTGTCAAGACTGTTTCCTTGTAGTTCCCCAAGCAGAGGATTTTCACTGTGGCCCATGGACATTGTATTCGGAACAGAGAGCTGAAACACACACACACACACACACACACACACACAGAGAGAGAGAGAGAGAGAGAGAGACTATGGGATACACATATTGCACCCAACTCACCAGAGGCTCCACAACTCACTCTTCTCCAACAAAGCATCAAACTACAGACAGCAAATTAACATTTAGCTGCCATTGTCAAACTATCATGGCACAATGAAAACTATTGTTTAGGGAAATGTGAGCTGTTGGAATTATGGCTGATGGTCTGTACCTCTGCAGAACCAAGCACAGGGAAAACACCAGTGCTGTCCTTGATGGGGACCCATTTCTAAGAAAGAGGCTTTATTTATAAGCTGAGCAAAGAGTACTCCTTTAAAGTAATGAAACACTTCCCCATTAATGTATTGTGCAGCAGTGTCCTGGTATATATTTCCTGTCTTCCAAATTTAAAATGCCCTGATACAAGAAAGATATTTTCTTATCTTCTCATTTGTCAGGCTCAGGCACATGATGTAATCTTTTCCATGGTACTTAATACATCTTCAGGTTTTTCATTAGCTAAGACCCCATGAAGGTATAGCTGCAATAGGGATGCAAATTATATAACATTGGGAGGCAAATTGCCCCAGTTAAGAAATCATTATAGACCTTTATCTGTTGCATGACTCAGTGAATAACAGATAAAAGTCTACACAGATTTCTTAAGATGAGATTATTCTTAACTTCAGCTGTGACTCAGCAAGCAACAGTGATTTCTTTTGGTAATTTCGTTCCAAACGTTACACCATTTGCATTATGCTGACATACAATCCCAGTAGCATCTCCCCCGTTTGTTATTCTTCTGTCATGCAAAGCTGAGCTATCATCAGTTATCCGTGATCTCTCTCTTATTATTATGTGCATTAAGGTGGAATATAACAGCTTTATACAATCTTTTCCACGAACCCCCAAATTCTTTGGAAAAGTCCTATTAAAACAGTGATTCCCTACTTTGGGTCTACAGATGTTCTTGAACTATAATTCCCAGAAAGCTAGCGGTGAAGGCTTCTGGGAATGTTAGTGCAAGGACAGCTGGGGACCCAAGGCTGGGAATCATTGTACAGCCGTCGCCTGCCATTTCGTGCTTCATATACTGCGGTCCCAGTATATCACAGCAAATCCCCCTGGGGTAAGCTTCACGGGCCTATCTGGGGCCTTCTGCACGTACCCCAGGCCTGGCGCTGCCCTGAATGGGCCTCCGACAGGCTTCCCAAGTGCTGTCAGAGGCCCCAGAAGTGGTTTCCGGCAAACCGGAAGTGACTTCCAGAAAACTGGAAGTGACGTCTGGATCACCAGAATCCACTTCTGGGGCGTTCAACAGGCCTGGGAAGCCTGTTGGAGGCCTGTTCAGGGCAGCGTCAGGCCTCAGGTACGGGAGGCCCCAGATAGGTCCCCCAGTCTTGACCCAACCCAGCATCCGCATATCATGGATTTTCCATTATCGCAGGTCGGATCGGGTCCCTAACCCCCACGATAGGCGGGGAATTACTGTATTACAAACAGTCTGAAATGAGAGCCTTGTAATGTACTTCAGAACACTGGAAAATACTTCCAGTGTTACCACCTCTTGAGGTAACTGGTTCCATTGCCGTACTGCTCTAACAGGAAGGTTTCCTGAGTGACCTTGCTGCCAGATGGGCGGTATAAAAATCCAATAAATAAATAAATAAATAAATAAATAAATAAATAAATAAAATTCAACTGAAATCTGGCTTGCTGTAACTTGAACCCACTGCTGGATGTCCTGCGCTCTGGGATGATCAAGAACAGATCCTGTCCCTCCTCTGCATGACAGTCTTTCAAGTATTTGAAGAGTCATATCAACATACAGAGTTCCCCCAGTCTCCTTTTCTCAAGGCTAAACATCCCCCAGTCCTTCCAACCTTTCCATAAGGCTTGGAATCCACCCTTGTTTGCCCTCCTCTGAATCATGCAAGTCAATGTACGTTAGGGCAGCAGATTGTCTCCAATTAATGATATCCTGGTTGCATTCATGGGTATGTGCTACTTCCACCATCTGCACATGCCCCGAAATGCCACTACCACTTTTGTTTAATTACACCAATTTGCCAAAATTATGTACATTATTTCCTTTAGTGGAATATAAAAACCCAGCTCCATTCCGACCAATGGGAATTTGTTGATTAAGAGCCATTCATTTAAACTCTTAAACAGCTTAACAAAAGATTATTTGGACTTATTAAAACTTGCTGCTGCCCTGTTTCAGAACTGTAGATTCTTGGTTGAATTTCAAGAGAGACAAAGCCACTGAAGAAATCAAAAGAATGGCTGACCTCAGGGCAGTGTATTGTCTCCACTACTATTCAATATATACAGAAATGACCAACCTATAACCTCCAGCAGAAAAGATTTATCTATACTAATGGATCTAGCTCTCTATGCTGAGAGTGACAGTTTCAAAGATGTGGAATGCCCACATATTGTTGCATTAGAAGCTCTTGAATCTGACTACACTTCTCCCTTCAACAATACTGGGGTTAGGGGTTCTGGACCCCCATGTAGTTCAATATCTGTCTATAACTCTTATGCTCTATTACTACAAAGCATAAACAGTTGATTCTCCCTCTCTCTCTCTCTCTCTCCCTCCCCCCCTCTCACACACACACTTTCTCTCTATAAGAGTTCTCTTCCATAGTGTTGACAATTCTTTCAATTCAGTACAATGTGCAGTAAGCCTTAACAGTTCTTATGAGCAACTGATGTAGAAGTTGAATCAGAGTGTGGCGTTTGGAGCCAATAGATTATTTTGATGCCCTTGATTGAACTCATGCCCCTGTATCCAGGTGGCCACAATAGTACAGTACTTAATGAATAGTAATTTATCGAATAGTAATTTATTAGTTGGGGGGGGGAATCAATGCGTAATCATAATGGTATGCTCAGACCCATGAAATTCAAAGGAGAAACATATAGGGACAACCACAGGTAATCCCTTAAAAACTCAGGCCCGTGCTTTTATTTATTTATTTATTTATTTATTTATTTATTTATTTATTTATTTATTTATTTATTTATTTATTTTAGAGTATTTTTACCCTGCCTTTCTCCTTGGAAAAGGGCCCAAGGCAGCTTCTGGAAGACTTCACCTGACTTGCCCAAGTACTAGAGATTTGTTCTTTGTTTTTGGTCCCCAAAACAGCCAGGTGAAATCAGCTCCATCCAGTGTCCTTCCTGGGAGAGAGCGGGGGGGGGGGAGACAGAGAGATCGAGATCAGTCTGGAGGATCAAGGCCATGGAAAGGTTTTTTTTTCTGTGAGACCTTTTATTGGCTTCTGGGGCAGAAAAGGAAAAAGCAGCTGAGAAATGCATGGAAGGAAGGAGAGGATGATGGAAAGAAAAATGGAGCTGATAGTGGATGGATAGAAGGAAGTAGCTGATGGTAGAAGGAGCTGCTGAAGGAAGCAAAGAACAAAATAAAGAGCTGAGGAAGGCAGTAAGAACGGAGCTGATGATGGAAGGAAGGAAAGAACAAAGGAGCTTATGAGGAGTGGATGGAAGAAAGGAGCTGATGATGGAAGAAAATAATAGGAATGTTGCATGTAAATAGCAAATAACTGGTGTGTGTGTGTGTGTGTGTGTGTGTGTGTGTGTGTGTGTGTGTGTGTGTGTGTGTGTGTGTGTGTGTGTGTGTGTGTGTGTGTGTGTGTGTGTTCAGCTATGCTACTGCTGTTTTCTGAAATACTTTGGACCTGACATGGACCTATAAAATACATCCAGCAAAATGTCACTGTCAGGAAAAGGCTAATAAGAAATCTTTCTGGAGTTGACTGGGGACTCACCCCCAAACTGTGTGAACATCAGACCAGACCCAGACTGACAGCAGGGTATTTCTTCTCAAATTCTGCTACACCGTTCAACTGATTTACCAAAGGAAGCCAAAGGCGGTCATAAGATAGCTAGAACCACTCAGAATGGATGGAACCGGCTGAGTAGCTAATGTAACACTAGAAGGAACATGCAGAAGTCTCTGAGTAGACCATAAAGTGGTGTTGGATGATCTAAGGACAGTTTAGAAAGACATTTTTAAAAGGTCCAGGGAATTGAATGCTTGTAATGAAGTCCAACCTACTTTTTCATCACTGCTGAAAAGAAGGGAGGAAACCAGGAAGGGAATAATAAGCTCAGCTCTAATCAAGATTTTATTTTATTTTATTTATTTATTTATTTATTTATTTATTTATTTATTTATTTATTTATTTATTTATTTATTTTTATAAAAGCATCATCCAGAGGAACTAGAAAACAAACAAACAAACAAACAAAAAGCAAACAAACAAAGTGAAAAAAACAAACAAACAAACAAAAAGCAAACAAACAGAGCAAAAACTAGTAATAAAGAACAGTTAGAACAGTAATAAAGAACAGTTAGACGGCAGCACAAAAATAATGCATTGATGAATCGCCCAACCAATTCTTTGTCCTCTTTTCCTTTTGCCTTCAATTTTTCCCAGCATCAGGGAAATCCAAGGAGTCCTGTCTTCTCATGAAAAGCACTGGAGCCTCAGCTTCATAATCTGTCCTTCCAGTGAACAAGTTGATTTCTTTCAGGATGGATAGGTTTGATCTCTTTGCAGTCCAGGGGACTCTCAAGACTCTCCTCCAGCACCACAGCTCAAAAGCATCAATTAATAATGGTCTCCAAATGCCTCTCAAAAAAGCGGGGTCTTAAGACCTTTTTTGAAGGCTGGCAGGGATGGAGAAGGCCGGCAGCTTGTTTGAATAATCGATTTCTGAGCCTGCCTAGGAGTGACCACCTGAAGTGAGAATGCCTGTGATGTTCTAGTGGGTTGGGCCTCAGTTGATTTTTGGAAGATACGCTCCATCAGGTACTCTGGTCCTAAGCTGTGGAGAGTTTTTAAAGTCAAAACCAGCACCTTGAACCTTGAACGTGGGCAACCCCACGTAGAGATAATATTTAGCATGTACTTTAATGGTATCATCCAAATTCTGACTAGAAAACTTAACTCTGCTGCAGGCTCTGGGGTTTTCCATATTTAAAAGATCTCCATAGCAACTCTTTTACTGGAACAGAAACAGAAAAGGCCACTATTACACAAAGAACAGAACCACGTGACAGGAGGAGGGGAAGAGTATCATTTCTCTGTGGTGTACAATGAAGAAACAAAACACAGATTTGCAGAGAATAATCAAAACATTGATGGACCTCTGTGGTTTCTTTGGATCTTGTTGTCCGATTAGCCCAATTTTCAAAAATGAAGCCCTTTTGTCCTATTATTCTGATTTGGAAGCTTTAGTTCTAAACCCAGGACTCTTCTGGCATGAGTTACATGTCTACAGGGCTTTTCAAATGTTATGCTTAGGAAAACAAATTCAGTGCCAAGGAAATGCAGAACCTCTCTAGAAACCAGCTCCATTTCCTAATGTCCTCAGGAAGCTTCCAAAGTAGCTAATTACAACACAGTTTCACGCAGTTGGCAGACAAAGCTTTGGTAGGCAAACCTTCAGGCCGCCGAGGGCTCATTTGCAAAAGTCATTAGGGGAGAAGAGGTGTAAACCCCAAATAACAGTAATCTTTAACTGCTTGCATATAGAAAGAGCAGATATGAGACTTGACATTATTGGACCACAGCAATAACCGACCTTTTGTTATTTTCATATATGGATAGCAAAGTGCTCCTCACCTTTCAAGGAGAAAGCTGGAGATGTTCAGATTCAGGGAGATGATTGGTGAGATACTGTCCCAAATTCCACTGCACAACTGGAGCAGTTCCACTCACAATGAAGCCAGAAGTGCTACCCTTAAGACCTTTCCCAAGGATGTGTGCCCCACTGACTATGTGCACAGCACAGTTCCATTTTGGTGGGTGCAATGCCTTTATGTTATGCCACATTAACAGAATGCTACCTCCTGGCTAGAGGTGACCAAGAACAAGTCCATCCCAGTTTGTAAGGGTGGTGGCACAGTTCATGGCCATTTGTAAAGGTGGCAGCACAGGTGCTGCTGCTCCCAACCCCTGCCTTCTCAGCTGATCGGCCACTCAACAGGACCAGCTTATTTGCTTTCCCTCGACCACCTTGGCTAATCTCCCAGTCACAAGTAGAGATGGGCTCGACTAGGGAAAATGACGTTTTCGAGTTGTCGTGTGTCGGAGGCAGTCCGTTTTGGCTCGTTTCCGTTTTTCGCGAAATTTCACAAAAATTAATCGGTTCGTTTTTTCGTTTTTTCATTGTCATTAGTACTGGTTTGGGGGGGTAGCAGGCTCGTGGAGGGAGCTGCAGGAGTCAGCCAGAGCCACAAGTGACGGACTGGCAGACTCTTTGCACCCGCTGTGTCTCACGTACTTGCATGTAGTGCAATGCAAGTAGATCTGGCTTAGGGTTAAGACGGGTTAGCGCAAGGGCTAGGGTTAGGCTAGTTACGGGTGAGGTTAGGGTGAGTATTGGGGTGCACCTCTGGGTGCCTCTCTGACCCACTTAGAAGGACAGTGTACTGCCGTATGGGTTAGGGTTAGGGTTAGGGTTCTGGTTTGGGCTACGATTAGTGGGCTGTTTATGCCCGATTGGCACATCCCAGAAGTCTCTGTGGTCAACCTGGCCAAGTGGCCATGCGATTGGTGGAAAATTTGCATGGTCCACTCCCATGGGCGAGCCCATCATTGCAAATGTGCAGGTGTAAAAAAATAAAATAAAATAAAATAAAATAAAATAAAATAAAATCAACAGAGACTTTTTTTGCAAGAAAAACCCACTGCTGCTACTGTAAAAATTCAAGCATTTAAAATAGCTAATTTTCGCATGTTTCTGTGGTGCTTTGGTGGGGTTTTGGGCAACGATTTCAAAAAAATATTGCGGTCGCCATTTTGGATCCCCCGCACTGCATGGCAAATGGATGCGCCCCCAGCCTGGTACAGTCAGCAAAAGCATGCGATTGGTGGAATGGCTCCAAAACTTTGCAGTCCACTCCCATGGGCGAGCCCTTCAGAGGTGTAAAAAAATAAAATAAAATAAAATAAAATAAAATAAAATCAACGGAGACTTTTTTGCAAGAAAAACCCCTGCTACTGTAAAAATTCAAGCATTTAAAAACACCCTTCTGGCCTGGTAGGTGCCGATTTCAGACAGCCATTTTGGATCCCCCGCACTGCATGGCAAATGGATGCGCCCCCAGCCTGGTACTTTTAGGGCTGGGAACCCCCAAATAAAACACCCTTCTGGCCTGGTAGGTGCCCTCAGACAGTTTTCGCCTACTTTTTTTTTTAATTTTTAAAAACTTTTTTTCTGTGCCGCTTGGCATTGCGCGATCGCCGCGATGCAAGTAACGAGCACGACAAATCAGACCAAATTGTTTGTTCGTCGGTTCGAGCTCGAATTCTGGCAGAGTAATTCCCGTTACCATTTCCGTAGAGTAACGGATACGAGTAACGGAAACGGAAACGGGAATACCGCTAAGTTGTGCCCATCTCTAGTCACAAGCAACAGCACAGACTTCTCTGCCCTGCCCTTTTGTCTAAGTTTGAGATCAGCCAAGTGAATGGGGTAGAGAAGCCTGAGCTGTTGCTGGGACTGGTAGATCAGTTGAAGAGCTTCCGGAAGCAACTGGCTAGAGGTGGCCAAGAATAAGTTCATCCCAGTTTGTAAGGGTGGCACCACAGATGCTGCTTCTCCCCCACACCTCTGACTCAATCATACAGTTGCTTCCGGCAGCTCTTCAACTGATCTACCAGTCCCAGCAACAGCTCAGGCTTCTCTGCCCCATTCACCTGGCTGATCTCAAACTTAGACAAAAGGGCAGGGCACAGAAGTTTGTGCTGTTGTTTGTGACTAGGAGATTAGCTGAGGAGGTTGAGGGAAAGCAAGTAAGTTGGCCCTGTTGAGTGGCTGATCATCTGAGGAGGCAGGAGTTGGGAGCAGCAGCATCTGAACTGGGATGAACTTTACTCCTGGCTATGAAATTTCATCACATTTGAAGAAGAAAGAGGAATTTGCTGGCCAACCTTCATGCACTGGGATGACACATTTTGCTGTCCCTGAGATCAGATGCTGTTACATAAGCCCGACAGAACTAGGTGTTCAGTCTAAGCATTTTTCCTGTCATTGCCATTGGAATTGTTGGCAATAAGGCCCCAATTGCATCTTTAGTGAAATTAAAAACAAACAACTGTCATTTATGAATGTCTATTGGAAAGCACTAAATGTGATGCTGATGGCATGAGAATAGACTGTATCAAGAAATCGGACTGTCTAGTGCAAATTAACCAATGGAAATGTGTCCTAGTTTCAACACTTATTCTCTCATTGGATCTAAAACCATGCTGGGTTCAGCCCAAATGGATGTTTGGGGTATAATAGACACCACTTCATTTATTGGGAAAGAAATTAGCCATGCTAGCTAAATCTTGTTGCTTCAGCAGAGACATTGCTTCCTGGAGGAATATGATGTGGGCACATCCAGTAGTGGTCCATTTGGGGGATGGGTGTACTGCAAGGCAATAAAAACATATTAGAAACATCCTTCACAACTATAGATATGTTTGTATCTCTAAACAATTTTCCTAATTTGGGGGATTTAACTGGAAGCTAGCACAGTTTAAAGGCAATTAGTACCATCAAGAGATTTCAAGGCAGGCAAAAATGACATGCATAAACAATCATTCGGTGGCCGTAAGATCTCAAAACTTTAGTTCCAGATGCATGTCTAGGCTACCAATACCAACTCCAAATAAAATATTTATTGTATATATGGTCTGCTTACATTAATTTATATGCTTATCACTTGCTTAAAAATTGTCTATTCCTCCCCTGCCCTTCTCTCTTTCATTCTTTTTCTTTTGGTTCAAACATTTTAAAAAGAAAATCAAAAACCAAAATAAAAACATCCAAAACATATACACATTTCAGTGGCTTTCCTTATAGAGTTATTTTTTTAAATAGATAAAAAAATAGGTAGGAGGAAAATTAAATCCATTGCATTTTGTTACCATGCTGAAATATTAAGTACGTAAGTATATGAAACACTGTTGATATTCAAAAATTTTCCTTGAGTCCTTGAATAGGAAGGAAGGAACGAACGAATGAACGAATGAATGAATGAATGCACAAACAAACAAATGAACAAATGAACAAACAAGCAAACAAATGAAGGAAGGAAGGAAGGAAGGAAGGAACAAACAAACAAACAAACAAACAAACAAACAAAAACGGCGGCAGAATCATTAAGGTCAGTGGATTAAGCACCAAACAAAGGAGAGCAGATTTCCAAGGTTCTTTTTCTAAATGAAATGTTTAATAGCGCTAGTCAATAGCTGAAAGACTCAAGAGAGTCCTTTATAGACACATTCCCTCTTCCACACAGGGACAATGAATTGTATTCAGCTAAAACTGTCCCTCTTTATTGCCCAGTTCTTCCTCTCAATAAACTAAATTTGGTTATACAATCTCGTGTGGACTTGCTTGCTTTTGATAGTTTATATTAAAATCTACATTTGGAAACTCAGGATGATGGTCGACCAAGTATCTAAAAGAAATACTACATGTGTCCAATCCATGGCTGTTCAACTTTGAACAGACCCAGGTCTACTTTTTCCGGCCCAAAGTGCCTGAGGGCTACTGCACTAAAACCTCTACTTATGAATTTTATCAGTTCCGACCACATGCTCATAAGTAAAAAGATTTGTAGAGCAGCAGTTTCCCATAGGAATGCATTGAAAAGCAATTAATCCATTCTGGAGGGAACAGATTTCAATGCACCATGGTCCTTGAGTTGCCCTGTTCAGCTGAGACAGTGGATTGGCAGACCCAGAACTTTGCTAAGGAAGTGGTGGTCCTTGGGATGGGGGAGGGAGGGGTGGAAAACTTATCCCTTCACTTTTTTTTAATTGATGGCCAATGGGCTACTTTTGAACCCTTTGTGAGCTACTGGTAGCCCGCGGTCTACTTGTTATGCAGGCCTGGTCTAATAAAATATCATTGCAAAAAAAAAAGCCATTGTTACCACATTGGAGGCAAATCTACGTTTGCTATGACTGGACAGAGAGTGAAATCCAGAGGGTGGATTCTCTGTCTATTCAGTCTATAGGTGGTGCTGTTAGGTCTGTGTGGTTTTATGGGAGAGTGCATTTCAGATGTTAGCATGTATGCATGTGACAACCCAGACTTGTGAACTTGCCATATGATTACTTGTGTGGTACATAATTATCTAGTACTCGTGTAGGCAACTTGGATAGCCTTGTAGTAGACCACTGCTACTGCATTTGGAAACCTTCAACGGGTTACCTCCAGTTCTCAAATCAGTTGTGATACTCTCTGAGGACCAGGAGAAGACAGGCACAGATGTGTTCAAGTCTTGCATATGAGCTTGCCACAGGCTACTGAGAGTGATCCCAGTTTTGTCTGCGAGAACAGACAAAATAATTTTTTTTTACACAGCATGCTGTTAGTCTGTGGAACTCCCTGCCACAGGAGGTGGTGATGGCATCTGGCCTGGAGACCTTCAAAATGGGATTGGACAGATTCCTGGAGGAAAAGTCCATCACTGGTTACAAACCATGAGGGAGATGTGTCATCTCCAGGCTTGGAACCAGGGTACTTCAAGGACCAGATGCAGAGGAGTGGTATCAGGAGTGGTAACAGATATCTAGTCCTGTGCACTCCCAGACGCATCTGGTGGGGCCACTGTGAGATACAGGAAGCTAGACTAGATGGGCCTTTGGCTTGATCCAGCACGGCTCTTCTTATGTTCTTATGCTCAGTTTGGAGAGCAAGGCAGAAAGACAAGAAAAGAAATCAATAATAAATAGACAGGTTGCCCAGCATGTGGAGATGATGATGATGACCTTTGGTCAGATCAAGAAGTTATGGGGGTCGTCCAAGTGGTCTGGAGCCAAGTGGTCTAAGGAGGTTCTGAAGCCAGACTAGGGCCTTGGAGATCTAGCGACCTACACGCTGCATTTATTGGCACTGATGTAGCATGGGAGAGAAACAAAAGTACATAAGAACATAAGAAGAGCCATGCAGGATCAGGCCAAAGGCTCATCTAGTCCAGCTTCCTGTATCTCACAGTGGCCCCACCAGATGTGTCCGGGAGTGCACGAGACTAGATATCTAGTCTCGTGCACTCCCACAACTCTCTGAAACAGACAGGCAAGTAGGCAGAAGCATAGAAATCCCCTTGATACCCTTCTCCCCCATCTTCCAACAACTACTGTCAGGTCACAGGAAATCCATTTTTAAAATGTCTCGAATGTGTGGAAATGTAACTTCTATGCTAATAGAACAATTATTTGGTGACAGTTTTTTTATTTTAAATCTGCTGAGGTGCGTGACTGATGACAGGTTTTACTGCCTGAACACCCACTTCTTAGTTAGAAATATTCATTTTTCATGGGTGATGGGACACAACGCACTGAAATTAAAGTCGAAAAAGGAGCGTCTTGATAGAATCAATTAGAAATATATGGTGATGAATCTGATATAAATCTGCCACAGCCCAAACTATTTTGGGATACCGTCCCAAAAGCGATCTTAAGCTCCGTGGTTTTATAGCTGCCTTAGGAAAAGTCCAAGACTTTGCTTCCATCAAATGTGGTTATTTAAAAAGGGGGAGAGGCCTGATCTGGTCTGCATTTTGTTTTTAAAGGGGAGAGGGCATCATTGCTCATATTGCAAGCATATGTTAGTGAATGAAGTGCACCAAAGAACTTAAGAAGAAAAAGGGGTTCTGCTTTATCGATGACGGAAAGGTCTTTGGCTGTGTGTGGATTATGTAAAGATGGGGATCACCATTAAAGAATGGATGTGCTGCAACATTACCTTGTCTTGGGTGCATTACTTATGATCAGGATTAAGAAGCTACTGTTGGAACAGGATACAGAGCAACCGAGTGGTTTCTAATCACCAAAGGTTTCGGACAAGGGTGGATTCTCTGTCTATTCAGTCTACGAGTATATGCAGAATTCATTATAAAAAAGTTGGATTGCAGTCAAATGATGGAATGAAAATTGGTGAAAAAAATCATTTAAGGTAAACGTATATGATTAGAGATGGGAACAAATAAAAATGGCATTTCAGTTTGTCGTTTGTCGTTGAGAGGTCCGTTTCATTTCATTTCAGTTTTTTGCAATTTTTTGGGAAAATTGCATTTTTGTTTTTCGTTTCTAACCGCTTTTTGCGTGATTTTTAAAGCATTTCCGTTCGTGGGGGTCCCCCAATGCCCCAGACCAAAGGGAAAACACTAAAAAAATTGATGCTGGCAGAGATACAGTATAGACTAGGTTTGCAGGGAGGCTGCAAAGGCAGCGGCGGGCATTGCCCAGGGTGCAAGGCAGCCACAGAGTGACTGCACTGCGGGGCAGGGGAGGGTACTCACCGAGAGGTACGCACACACGCACACAGGGAGGCTGCAGGACTGAAGCTAGAGTCGCAGAGACAGCAATCCCACCCTAATTCCCACTGGAGACTGCAAGGAGGACAGGGCTGCCAGAGCTTTTTATGCCCTCTGTGGCTGCCAGACCTGCCCAGTCTGCCACCCGGGCATGCTATTGGTTGAAGTTGTCCAAGAATTTACATGATCCCATCACATGGCTTGCCTCCATGTTGTGGCTGGAGTGGCGACATCCATTTTGTCATCCTTAAAGGGAAAAGGAGATGGGAAAAGACAAAAACAAATGTTTTAAGGCCCCCTACCCCTGGTAGGTAATAATTTCAAATAATTATCACGTTATCACTGCATTTTTATGGATTTCCAGGGCGTTTTAATACCCAAGAAATCAATATTAGGCATCTGGGAGCCATTTTGGGTCGATGTCCCCTAACTCCCCTTAAAGGAAAAAAATATAGCAATATGAGAAAAGACATAAATGCACGTTTTAAGGACCTCACCCCCCCGGTAGGTATTATCAGACAGTATAAATAATCATCGCTGCATTTTTATGGATGTCCAGGGCATTTTTTAACATTTAAAACAGCTCATTTCATTGCACGCCGCCAGTAACGAAAACGAAACATAACGAACACAATTTTCGTGGTTCTGTTCATTTCGTTTCATTTTCATCACAATTTTCGTTTGTCGTTTCATTACGTAACAGAACGAATAACGAATAATGGAAATGAAAAATTGTTTGTTTCATGCCCATCTCTATATATGATATCTTTGCCAAATTAGAGGCAGAAAATAGCAATAATTTGAAATGACTCCAGTTGGATCTTAAAGAAGAAAGGAGAAAAGCAGGATTACAGTTGAATATGCAGACTGAAGTTGGAACCCTACTGATGTTTGCAGAATAGCTTGCTGTGGCTAATTGATGAGGTGCTAGGTCATATGCCTGGTCATATGGTTGCACAACCAAGGTCCATCCCAGGAACTTGCAATACAGCTGCAATTAGATGCAGTAAGTTATCCAGAGAATGAGATGGTTGGACGGTGTCATCGATGCAACCAATATGGATTTGACCAACCTCCGGGAGGCAGTGGAAGATAGGAAGGCCTGGCGAGCTCTGGTCCATGGGGTCACAAAGAGTTGGACACTACTGAATGACTGAACAACAAAGTTATGCAAACCTTATGGAAAGACCAATAGGATTCTGGTCATATGATATGAATAATAAGATATATTATTAAATTGTTTACACAAGATGCAATCATATTTAATTTAACAGCACAGATATATCATTTTAGTATAATTTAATATGCATACTGTTCCTTTTCTGGCACTGGATAAAGCAGCTGCAGTGTATCACCAGCTTTTCCACTGCTTTTCAACTGAATGTTCATTTTATCTTATCTCCAACTTTTTCAGCAATTCAGCATTGTTCACCTCCTACACTGTACAGCCATCCTTCGAATCACAATATGATTCTTAGGGAATAAAAAAAAGGAACGTCCTTTGTCTTGTGGCCCATTTTTGACCAGCGCTCAGGTCTAGAGCTGAGATATCTTACATTCCTCTTTATGATGAAGGACTTCTGAAAGTTGTAGTCTAAAAAAGTAACTCGACCAAGTTCGATTCAGACTTCTGACTTGTTGCTAAGAAACTGGGGCATCCACTCAAGACTCCATTTTAAAAAAAAAAGAATCTGGGCATTTTGGCTTGCAAAGCCTTCCACCTTTAATTAATCCTCTCAGCTCTTTGCAAGCTCTGCCTCCAGCTGATGTTCTCCAGAGTCTAATGATTTCCTGGTATAAAATCCCCCAAGGACCTTGGGGAGGCCCTCAGAAGACTGACAGGACCAATACAATTGTGCTGCATAGGCCCCTAATTTGCTGCAAAAGGGGTTGGAACAAAGACACTTCTGGTTGCCAAGGGAATAACATTGGTGCTTCCACCTTGTTGCCTACATATTTGTAGGGAGAAATAATCAAAGGCATAACAGTGCCTTAAGGGATGAGGAGAGAGCTTCCAGACAGACCTTGGTAAACAACCGAAATAAAGTCTTTACGGAGCCCGCCACTGTGCTCCATGCAGAGAGCCAGGCGAAGAGGAGGCAGCAGCTTATGGGCTCATTCTTAGCCCCAGCTTAATCTCCAGCCATACCACTCTGGACATCCAAAAGCAGTGTGGCTGGAGAGTAAACTGGGGCTGTGAAGGAGCCCACAAACCTTGTCTCCCCCCCCTCACCCGGTTCTCTGCATGAAGCCATTTTGAGACTGTCAACGTGAGGGTTCTATGGCCGTGGGAAATTCAAAAGCCTGCTCTTCAATCCTCACTTTCTCAAAGGGTAGCACCTGAAGCATTTGTAATCTGGCTGGGGTACCTCTGTATTCAGGTTAGATTGCCATGTTGGCACTTTGCGAAAAATAGATGGGTTTTGAATTGCAGTTTGGGCACTCGGTCTCTAAAAGGTTCACCTTCCCTGTAAGAGCTGCTCCAATACTTTAATTCTGCAAGCTGCCCTTGTTTTCCATGTTGGTGACCATCCATTTGAGTTGAGGATTGTGTTTATGATTTCCTTTTTGATGGGCTTGAGTCTGGTAAAAACTAAAGGTGTGACTTCATCACAAGGAAAGCCCACTTTAATTTCAAGTTTTTCTAAATCCTGTCGGCTTTTGTGGACATTGAGCAGCCTGTAGGCCATACATGCCTCTCAGGGCCATGAGTGAGTCTTCCAGTAACCTCAGCCAAACCATGCCCCAGTGTGAAATCCATTTTCTGGATGAACCACATACAGGAACCATACCAATGACTGAAATTGTGTTGCTTCACATATTAAGGCGGTTACCTCATGTCCATTTTGTCTCCGTTAGTGTTGCAAAAAATGTTACTTCATGTACGTCGTGCAACTACTGAAATTTGTCTTAACCATGCCTCCGGAACAGGTGCTAAGCGCGACAATACTATACCTGGTGCTTGGGTAGGGTTTTCCCTTGTCACTTTGTTCCGCTTTCTGTTCCAAGACAAGACACTGTGTAGTAATGACTGTCACACAACAAAACATTTGTTTCTCTCAAAAAACTGTGCCCTTTTTTTTTTTAATTTTGGCTTTTCAGAAGCGAAATATTGAAAAAGAATTGTTAAGCCCCCCAAAAAAGGAAAAAGGAAGCTACACAAATTCAGTGTTCGTCACAATATAAGACCTAAGGTAACACTTGTCATGTGACAAGTTATCACAACCATGGGAACACTGAAACAGTGACAAACATATGTGATCGTGACCAACAATGTCCCGGTATAAAACTAGTCATGGAACAAAGAAGGATGTGAAGTAACCGCCTAAGTCATCAGTAGAATAGGCCCACTGTATCAGTGAGGATTTGCTGGGTTGATTCAATAGGCCTTTTGTGTGCAATTTACAATGCTAAGTGACAGGAGTTCAGCCATTGTGAGTGAGATTTGTAATTATCTGGAATGTCTTTCAGGTTTCACATGGGAAAAGACTCTTGGATAGAGAAATCGTTCTACAAGGTGAAATGAGGCCCACACCCTCTCTGGACATAAAAGGGTGAGATTTAAATCCCTGCGTTGGAGTGGAAACAAAGGAGACTACTTGCATATCATGACCCTAAATATATTTAACTCATTATAGGGATGAGCATGAACCTTGAACTCACTAGAAAATGAATAGTGATCAACACACACCAAACCACGAACCAATCAGATTGTCAGTTTTTCCTGGTTCATAATTTGGTTCGTGGCCATCTCTATTCCAATGAGTTCAAGATAGAGAAGTGATGTTAAAGAGATCCCACATCATAATATACTTGGCCCACATCATAATATACTGTATAATGTGCTTCTTTTAAAAAATGAACCCAATAAAGCAAGATCAGTTTTAGAGTGCCATCTGTACCCAAATTGAATCAGGAAATATTGGATTCGGGGGCTTTCTCGCCTTCTGCTTGTGCATGGCTAGGTTATAAAATTGCCCTTCTTTAGTATGCAATCCTCATTATGGAGAAATTACTTTTAATGATGCTAACACCCAACATCCCCTATGTTGCAAGCCCCTTCTTTATAGAGTGAGGCCTTCAAATATAGAGCTTGGGGAAATCAACTCTTCCAGATCCCTCAGCAATCATGCTGGCTGAGCAATGCTGGGAGTTGTAGTTTAAAAAATCTTTCCCAAAACTTTGATTCCTGACTTTCAGCAGTTTCTACTGTTACTGTAAAGCTTGTTGGTACCTTGTCTTGCAGTATGCTGGAAATAACAAAAGAGGGCAGTGTTTTATTTTCCAACCTTTGGTCTTTTAAAAAAAAAGAGAGCAACCCCTTTACCAAATAAAATTGGGAGAGGCATTCTGATGAACACCATAAGAGTGAAAATCTCTGACTTACTGTGATAAAACCCTGGAAACAGGAGTGATGAATATACAAATCATCAGCCAATCCCAGCAGGAGGGCGGGGAATGGTATGATATAAAAAGGGTGGAGCCTAGTCAGGTAAGAGAGTTCAGTGGAGTTAAGTGAAGTTGAGAGTGAGTGCTGGGAGAGAGCACTGCTCTGTGAGAGTTCTGTCAGGCAGTGAGGGCTATACTGTTTACTAGTTATTAAAGACAGGGAGGCTGGTAGAGCTGATTAAATCTATTACAGTATATGTTAAAGGCAACGCATACCATCCTCAGATATTGTTACATTTATTATCTTCTCAATAAACTTTGTTATTATTTTTATATTATTCATCTGAGTCGGTCCCAATTCATGAGGCGACGAGTTTAAAAGGTGGCAGCATTATTTAAGTGAATAAAAGGTGGCAGCAGTACCATTTCCATCACAGAATTCAATGTGAAAAGGGAGGTGTCGTCACAATTTGGTGGCACAGCAGTGGGATGTTGAAATAAACCCAGTTGTGCCTTTGAAAACTCACTCTGTGAAAGGGGTGACGACTTAAGTGCTCAGCCCTTATTCTGAAAGTTACTTTTAATACAGGAACTTGGTAGGCACATCTGGCCATGAGTTTTTGGAATTGTTCTGCACCATTCACTGCTCTGTGGTGCCCACCTTGACATAAGACTTTATGCAGGGTTGAAAGCTAGATTATGTAGATGATTATTTTAGTGCTCTAATAAAACTATCGCCGATCTGGGCTTTCAGAAACGAATCAGGGCCCCATCTTGTGGAGGTGGGGATACCTTTTACGAACCTCTCCTTCACTGTCTGTGTTCAATTGCAATTTGCAGGCACACATGCCAAAAAAAGAGTCTATGCTCAATAAAAGCAATAGTTGGAGTGGGGCTGCCCCACTCCAACTACTCTCCAGGTGCTTTAAAAAAAAAAACCCCAATCCACCGAGATTTTCAAGCTGCCAAAAACTTCCTTTCTCTTTCTCAGCTTGTTTTTTTTTTTTTTTTTTTTTTGCTGCCGCTTTTGGATTTTGGCTATTTTATTCTCACTGGCTGGTCCCGGATCCATGCATTAAAACATGACCGGGTCTTCTAATAACTGCTCCCCTTGATTCCTTGTATGAACTCTCTGTTTTTAGGTAGAAAAGACAGGAAACACATTCAAGAACGAAATTGCATGGTTACTGCAGTGCATTCCCATGGAATCTATGGCTTCCATGGCAGCAGAGCCTAACACCCACTCCTCTTGCTCCTCCCCTCCCCTCCTGTAAGCTGCCAACCTGCATTCAAGAAACCACTGTTATGATTCTTGCAAGGTCGATCAGTCTCCTATTCTATATTCCCACTCTATGGAAAGGCAGCAATCTTTTTTTTATGAAGGGCTGGCGGGAATGGGTGAGGAGCAAGCAGGCATTTACACAGTTGTCTTGTGAGAAAGCAAGACTGGTTGCACCAAACTCTTTGTAGTATCTGTAGGATTGTTAGTACCTTTTGGGGATTTCCCCCAAGACAGAGCGGGGGTTGGGGGGAGATATAGCATCACTTCATCTTAGCGCTGATGAATTACAACAGTGTCACCTACTGGTGGGAGGTGCTGCTTGTACATGGTATTTTTCCATCTGTAAGACTACGCCCCCTTTTTACAATCCAAACTTACAATTTCACAGCTGCATAGGTTTCTCCTTGGCTTCCTTCCATGTATAAGAGGAGCTTCCATTTTTAGTCTAACATTTTTAAACAAAAATATAGTCTTATAAATGGATAATAGGGTATTTGCCCACACACGCACACACCTGTAGCTTGTGATTAAAATGCAGTACTGCAATCAAGACTCTGGTTAGTAATGAGCACAGTCCTGATGGACTCAGATAGCTGGCTTGAGGTTGACTCAACCTTCCATCCTTCTGAGGTTTGTAAAATAAGTAACCATTTCACTGGGGGTGGGGGGGATGAGAGCAAAGTGTTGGTTGCCCAAATATGTTATCAACAGCTCAAAGAGTGCCTTAAGCACTATGGACTGATATATAGGCAACACACTTTGCTTCGTATAACCATTCCCATTGCACTGAATTCCTCCGAAAAGGATAACAATGAATAAGGACAGTTTCAGAAACAGAGACACCGTAGTAGCATACTAGTAATGTACTAGTAAATAATTATGAATAATTTATATGCTGTATATTCCATTGCAAGGTATAGCTACCCTTTCTAGGTACAGTGGACCCTCGTATCACAAACGGTTTGTATAACATAAAATCTGTACAACATAAAACATTCCGGAGATAGGGGAAATTTGCTTAACAGAATCGCCTATGGGGCGAATCCGTACAACATAAAAACGGTTGCGATTAGGGATTACTCCGTTTTCAATGCATTCCTATGGGAAATTTTCATGAAGGAAAATTTGCTCAACAGAATTTCATTTGGAATGAATTAATTCCTTTATACAAGGTGCCAATGTCTTCCTCTCTTCTAATGGCAGGTAGTTTCAGGCTTCGTAGCATGCCCAAGGCTACAGAGGCTGGCTCTTCTCCCGGTTGGCTCAGGGGGAAACCAACTCCCAAATTCTAGCTTCCCAAGCAGATACTTAAAATTGGGAGTCAGCATATTATTTGTGTCATGAATGTTCCATAATGGGGGTTTATAATGCCACAAATAAACCCTAAGCAGCAAAACCGTACATGCAGAGCTTTGCTTTGCCTTCCCTTCCCTTGCTTCACTTTGTAAAGCACGGTGTTATTCACTCATATTTCTTTATTCAAGCTGCCTATCCGGGTGGGAAGATAAATAGAACTTTCTGAAGCAGAACAGTCTTTTATATCATCAGCACGATGGGAGCCATTGTCACCCCGTCTCTTTAATTCAGCTCTACCTGTTTGGCATTGCAAAATCTGTGCAAGATCTGCTTAGCCTTGTGAAATGTTCAAGCGGCAGATCATTTTTTGTTGTTTGAAGAGCAAATAAAACCGCCGACTCCCAGGGCTGAGGAACCAACACTATTGCCGTTCACGTAGCACACCCCCTACAGGGTGCAGGAGCCTTTTTAAAAATGAGCTTTATGTGTTTGAAGGAAGTCATCCCGCTGAGATTTGGAGGGCAGGGGGATTAGGCCAAAATCCCCAGTTTGGTTTAGTGTATAGAATGACGGGCTAGGGCTCCAGAAAACCGCATTTGAAAACCCTGTTCAGCCATGGAAACCCATTGGGGTGTGTGGAACTGGTTAAACCACTCTGTAAATATTTCACTTACCTTAGAAGCCCTATTAGGGTCACTGTCAGTTGCTTCTGACTTGAGGACACAGAACATATGCAACACCCAGACTTGTTGAACTTACCCCTGTTCTATGGAGTGGTGAAAAGGAAGAGGCATTCCTTAAACTACTGTGCATTAACCCAGTAACTTGCCTTTGTTATGCCCCATGGACTTATAGATAACGTGGGATCTTGGCTCCCCTAATTATGGTTGTAACTTGACCTGCATTTCCCCATTTTATTTATTTATTTAATTTATTTTTACAACTTATATGCCGCCCACTACCCAAAGGTCTCTGGGTGGCTTACAATCAAAAGAATTAAAACAGTTAAAACATAAAATATCAATAAATAATTAAAACAATAATAAAACCTTACACTAAAATCATTACACTAAAATTGCCATCAGAGGACCCACCATCTATTTTGTATCAATTAAAAACTTCTGGAACAGGAAGGTTTTTACTTGGTGCCAAAATGTTATCAATGTTGGCGCCAGGCGGATCTCCAGGAAGGCATTCCATAGCTTGGGGGCAGCTGCCAAGAAGGCCCTGTGTCTACAAGCCATCCCTCCCATCACCTTGAGGGATAGTTCTTTTGAGAGGGCCCGCTGGCTCGATCTTAATTGCTGGGTAGGTCCGTATGGAAGGAGGCAGTCCTTCTAGGTCTGGAGACAGCCCTAAGTACACGTGATATGATTCTCTAGTTGTTTATTGGGTATATTATTTGTCTTTGGCTAAATGGAATGGAGGAGCAAGAAAAAGCAAAGAAAAATCCTGTTGCTAAATAGCATTTCTCATTGACCCTAGCAACTCTTGCCGAGGGTGAGGCATAAAAGGGGAATAGATGTTGAAAAAGTTATTTTCATTACTTTGACTACAACTCTCAGAAATCTAGTAGTCATCCTGGGCATTGTGCTAGCTGGTTGGTTCTAGGAGTTGTCCAGTTATGGTCTGAAAAAGTAACTTTTCCAAGGCTGAGATGGAATTACTATTTCATGAAAATACAGAGTGTTCAATATTCCCCCACACCTGCTCTGGAACCTAAATTGAAAGCCTGCGGCTTCATCTGCCCTATGAACAACTGAAAGTGAGAGGTTTAGAATAAATTTAGAAATACATATGCTCATATCACCTTGTTGTAAGCTGCCTTGGGTCCATTATAAAGAGAAAGGCAGGATAAAAATATTTTTCATAATTATAATGAGGATGGTGATGATGATAAATCAGCAATGGAAAAGCAGGTCTTTTGTATTGTTAACGACCCTTATAAATTCAAGATCAAACTACTCTCAAATACTTTGAATGATAGTGCAGATAATCTTGAAACAATATTCTGTTCATGAGGGCGTGCATTATGAAGACTGTAACTAAGCTCAGAGGGAACAGGGGAAGCCTGAGGAAGATGATGGGTGATGTCATGGTCATTAGTAAATCATGGGCCTTTGGCCTTCTGAGCCCTTGTTCCACAGCCTAAGTTTCTAATTATCCAGGCACCATGGACTAAATCCCATTATTATTCCCAACTAAAAAGGTTCATGGAGCATGCCAATAGGAATTAAGCCCCACGAAGACTCATGGGAAGTAAATTTGATGGGACTTAAGCAAGTGCCAGCTTTTGAAAGTCCCATTCACTCAATAGGTCTCCTCCAATAGTGGTTAATATATGGATTTAGTCTCAAAATTTTCACATCAAGTCAACCTTCTCTTGGTGCCTAATCACACAACCAAAACACCTAGGATCTGACCTGTGTTAAAAGCAGTGCCAAGTTTCACATTCACACAATGAATTCCAAAGTGTGCCTTTATTTCCCCCTGCCTTGTATTATTTTCTTACGAAGCAAGTTAAAATAAATGGCCACCAGAGGGCTGTTAATTTTTAGGCCCTTGTTTTCTTTATGAACTCAAGCCCATTTTGAACCTTACAGGCAGTTTTAAAAGGGATCCGCTCCATGCATGCCCGATTTAAGAACAGAAGCAGAAAATATGCAACCTCCAATATTTAATTGGTACGTTAACAGAACAAGGCACACATTTCAGTCACTGAAAATGAATGCAGGAAAGAACTCAAAAACTATGTGGATCACTGGTCTATGGAATTTCCGGCCAGAAGACGAGGTGACAGCTGTCAGCTTTGACAGCTTTAAGAAAGGACTGGACAAGTTCATGGAGAACAAGGGTATCAATGGCTATCATTATGGATGCCTAAGGATAACCTCCGGGTTGGAGAGATAGGCAGGATATCTCTCAATGCCATTTGCAGGGAATCATAAGCAGGTGAAGACATCTGCTTGGCAAAACCCTGAAGCAAATAGTGTGAGACAGAATGCTGGACTGGATGGGCTGTGGCCTGTTTTAGCAAGGCTGTTCTTATGTTCTTATGACTTGAGTCAGCTGAAATTAAAACTTCACATACTGAAGAATCCTATACCAGGCTATGACCTTTGAGTTTCCCTACTCAAAATGGATGCAGATTTTGGAATGCAGCAATATTCTGATTTTGCGACACTTTCCCTCCCTCACCCTAATGAGGATGACTGAGTTTCGTTCTCTGTCACCCTTCCACCTCTCTTCCCCATCTATACTGAAAAAAAATTCCCCTGAATGTGCATTCTTCCTTGTACACCTTCTCGAAGCTCATTACAATCTCTGTTCCTTGCCTTTTGATCCCAGAATGCATCTCTTTTATAGAGCTGGTGGCCTCAGCCTGCATACTTTGCCCTTGAGAGTGGAAGACCCTGGGAATGATATTTTTCTTATGTGAATAATCACATTTACCTCCCTACCTCCTGCAAGAGCAGCTCAGCCTGAGAGGGGATCTAGGTACACCTATCCTTTTAGAGAAGGATGCTTGAAATATTTTCCTGAAGACCCCAAAAGATATATAAGATTCTTGGTTTTAATTTATAAAACCCTCCACGGCTTGGGACCTGAATACCTGGCAGAGCGAATCTCTCAAAGATCAACTGAGGCCCGACCTACCAGAATGTCGCGGGCGCACTCACTTCGGACGGCCACGCCCAGGGAGGCTCGGAAAATGGTGACACGTGAGCCTTCTCTGTAGGTGGTTCTGTACTCTGGAACCATCTCCCGAGTGAGTTACGCCTTGCACAGTCCCTCCCTGCCTTTAAAAAAGCCTTAAAGATACGGCTTGTTTTGCGAGGCAATCGGCGACTGTTAGTTCTCCCCCCATACTTGTCCTGCCATCTTGCCAATGACTCCTTCTTGTAGTTTACTATGATGTTTTTATTTAGTTTGTTATTGTTGTTATTGTTTTCATTTTTGTTGTAAACTGCCTGGAGTTCCTCTGGAAGACGGGCGGCATGTTGTTGTTGTTCAGTCGTTCAGTCGTGTCCGACTCTTCGTGACCCCATGGACCAGAGCTCGCCAGGCCTTCCTATCCTCCACTGCCTCCCGGAGTTTTGTCAAATTCATTTTGGTTGCATCGATGGCACCGTCCAACCATCTCATTCTCTGTCGTCCTCTTTTCCTTTTGCCTTCGATTTTTCCCAGCATCAGGGACTTTTCCAGGGAGTCCTCTCTTCTCATGAGGTGGCCAAAGTACTGGAGCCTCAGCTTCAAAATCTGTCCTTCCAGTGAACATTCGGGGTTGATTTCTTTCAGAATGGATAGGTTTGATCTCCTTGCAGTCCAGGGGACTCTCAAGACTCTCCTCCAGCACCACAGCTCAAAAGCATCGATTTTGTGGTTATCAGCCTTCTTTATAGTCCAGCTCTCACTTCCATACATCACTACTGGAAAAACCATAGCTTTAACCATCCTGACCTTAGTTGGCAAAGTGATGTCTCTGCTCTTTAGGATACTATCTAGGTTTGCCATTGCTTTCCTCCCAAGAAGCAGGCGTCTTTTTATTTCGTTGCTGCAGTCGCCATCTGCAGTGATCAAGGAGCCCAAGAAAATAAACTCTGTCACTGCCTCCATTTCTTCCCCTTCTATTTGCCAGGGGGTGATGGGACCAGTGGCCATGATCTTAGTTTTTTTAATGTTGAGCTTCAGCCCATTTTTTCACTCTCCTCTTTCACCCTCATTAAGAGGTTCTTTAATTCTTCCTCACTCTCTGCTATTAGAGTAGTATCATCTGCGTATCTGAGGTTGTTGATATTTCTTCCGGCAATCTTAATTCCGGCTTGTGATTCATCCAGACCGGCCTTTCTCATGATGTACTCTGCATATAAGTTAAATAGGCAAGGTGACAGTATACAGCCTTGTCGTACTCCTTTCCCAATTCCAAACCAGTCAGTTGTTCCATATCCAGTTCTGACGGTTGCTGCTTGTCCCACATACAGATTTCTTAGGAGACAGATAAGGTGGTCAGGCACTCCCATTCCTTTAAGGACTTGCCATAGTTTGTTGTGGTCTACACAGTCGAAGGCTTTGGCATAGTCAATGAAGCAGAAGTAGATGTTTTTCTGGAACTCTCTGGCTTTCTCCATAATCCAGCGCAGCATATAAGTATTAAAATAAAATAAAATAAAATAAAATAAAATAAAATAAATAATATAGCAATTAACCTTCATTCCTGGGCTCTGCATAATCTCCCCCACTTCTTTTCTGAGTGGCTTTTTTTCTGTCCCTTGCTGCTCAACTCCAGCTGACCTCGCTTCACAGCACAAAAAAAGAGTCTTTTATCTCTCTCTCTCTCTCTCTCTCTCTCTCTCTCTCTCTCTCCCTTATTATTAGTTTTCATTATTAACACCCTGAGTTGAAAGGGAGGGCGAGAGTGTGTAAATATTTGAATCCTATGGGAAATTTCTGCCAACAGTGGCGTTTCTAACACCTTAGCCATCCCAGCTTCTAAATGCTGTGCTTCATTTTGCAGGATGACGGTAACAGGGATTCTCCAAAACAGCCACCCAGGTGGCAGATTCCAGTGGTATTGAGCAGGACAGAAGAAAAGGCCGCTCCAGACTATAAGTTTCTCTCTTCCACTAAACAAGCTGGCTTAATAAACTGAATGGTTTGGGTATCTGCCTGCGGAGCCTGAGGATGGCAGTTCGATTCCCCACTGTGCCTTCTGTAAGTGTGTGTTGTCAGCCTGCATAGCCTTGGGCAAAGCTGCGCAGTGTCAGTAGGCCCCCAGAAGAAGGGCACAGTCAACCATTTCTAAATAATATCTACCTAAGCCGCTATCTCACCTGAGGGAAAGAGCCAGATATTGTGAAAGTCCGGCTTTTCTTCTTTCTTGGTCACGTAACGGAAAATGTGGGATCTCTGTTCCCACATACAAGGATTTTTTTAAAAGCGCAGACCAGCTCCAGGGCCAGCAGGTGGCGATAGAAAATAAAGAAATAAAAAAAACAGTGCTGACAGCCGGAAGGCCAGCTGATCGGCGCTGGGGGAAGGGGAGATTTAAAAAAAAATTAAAACGTGCTGACGAGCCCCAGGACGAGCTTTTCGGTGCTAGAAAAAATAAAATAAAACAACAACAACAACAACACCTTGCACCTGCCAGCCAAGACCCACGCCTCACCTGTGAGAGAGTCACCGGAGCAGTTGGCCTCCTGCTGCTGTGGGGAAGAGGAGCTGGGCTCAGGACGCTCATCCTGGGCTTTTTAAGCCACCTACCAGCCCTTGCTGCATTTGCACCTGCCAGCCAAGACCCACACCTCACCTGTGAGAGAGTCACCGGAGCAGTTGGCCTCCTGCTGCTGTGGGGAGGAGGAGCTGGGCTCAGGACACTCATCCTGGGCTTTTTAAGCCACCTACCAGCCCTTGCTGCATTTGCACCTGCCAGCCAAGACCCACACCTCACCTGTGAGAGAGTCACCGGAGCAGTTGGCCTCCTGCTGCTGTGGGGAAGAGGAGCTGGGCTCAGGACGCTCATCCTGGGCTTTTTAAGCCACCTACCAGCCCTTGCTGCATTTGCACCTGCCAGCCAAGACCCACACCTCACCTGTGAGAGAGTCACCAGAGCAGTTGGCCTCCTGCTGCTGTGGGGAAGAGGAGCTGGGCTCAGGACGCTCATCGAAGATGGCGGGCGGCAGCAGCAGCTGTTCACGCCAGCTGTTCTTTGCACTTCCGATTATGCTGCCTTGCGATTTTATTTTCGCTTAATTCTTTTTGGACGACCAGGGCTATGGAGAGGAATTTAGAGGGGCTCGCCTAAGACCACCTTGGGAGTTCTTAGATCTCTAAGAACGTCCCTCCCCCCCAGCCCTCGGTGCCTACCAGCGGAGCCGGAGCCTACCAGCGGAGCCGTCCTGGCTCTTTCGGTGGGGATGCTCGCCCAAGCCCCTGGTTGCTGCTGCTGCCACTTGCGGCCCGCCACCGTCCATCTTGGTTGGCTTGTCTGGGGACCGCGGTCCTTGCCGTCCGCCGTTACTGGCCTCCGTTGCGGCTCAGCCGGGGAAGCCGCCACGGCCGCTTTCGCCGCGGCCGCCGCCACCATCTCCAGCCCGCCTTCTTCCACCATGGCAGGCTGGCTTCGGGGAGGCTATTGCCGCTTCCGGCTCGCCGCCTGCTGTGTTCGCCTCGGGCCAGCTGGGGAGACTGGTGCTGCTGCCCCTACGACCTGTGCCCCGCCGTTTTCCATCTTGGCGGACCGGCTCTGGGGAGCCGCCTCTGCTTCCGGCTCGCCGCCTGTTGTTTGTGCTGCGGGCCAACAGGAGACTGCCGCCGCCGCCTCCTTCCACTCGCGGTTCGCCACCTTCCATCTTCCGGACCGGTTCCGGGGGGCTGCTCGCGGCGATGTCCTGCCGCCCCTGCTTTCCTCCTCCTGCGGTCCGCCCTCCTCATCGTGGCGGGCCGCCTCGGGGGCCGCCACCTGTATGCGCCTTGTTGCCAGCCTCCACCGCGGCGGGCTGGGCGAGGAGGTTGGGGAGGTCGCCGTTGTTGCCACGCTTCCTGTGGGGAACTCGCGCCGCCTGGCACTGTGCATTGGACCTCTTCGTCTCCCCAGCCTATATCCTTGGGAGCTAGAGGGGTTCCCGGGCGGCTAGTCGGCCGTCGGTGTTGCTGGCGCCATGGCATCCATCCGGCGCCTGACCCACTAACATCTGGGTCCCCCAGCTCGCAGCTTCTGACCTCTTGCGGGCTCTGACATTGGGTTTGGACTGCTCGGGTGGCAGGTCGGCCACCATCATTTGCTGCCGACTTGGATCTGGGGTGGGGATTTGGGGGGTGGGGGAATGGGACTTTGAGGGCTTAAATGGAACTTTCCTTGGGGCCGTTGGAGCCCAGAACTAGTAGCTTAGTTGGGGGTGGCTGGCATGTTGTTCCACCTCGCCCGCCTCCCCCACTTGTGTCTGGTAGATTAGCTGGGGAAGCCGGCATGCTGACTCCATCTGGCTCGCTGATTTCATCTTGCCTGCCCCCACTTGTGACCTTGCCGCTAATCAACTCCTCCGACCTTGGTCTCTCCTTCCCCACTCCCAGGTGTACCTGATTTGATCTCTATCGGCAGTCAGCCTGTTCCATCTATTTACCATCTCCCTCCTGCCTTGGTTTTCCTGTTATTTTTCCTGTTATTTTTCTATATTGCTTTGTATTGTATTTTATTGTATTGTACTTTATTTTGCTATATTGCTTTGTATTGCATTTTATTTGTATTGTATTATTATTATTTGCTGTTTGTATTTTTTGATCTTTTACTTATTCTATTCATTTTAGGGAGGGAGAGGCTGATCTGCCACTGTGCTTATTTGGCCCTGTTGCTGAACCCCCTTTTTTTTCCTTCTTAGCTTGTTTGACCATCTATTCCGCCATGCTTGCAGGGACTCATATACCGACGGTTTGGTACGCTCGTAGCTGTTGGGTTCATCAGACTAGAAGAACTAGGGTCAGGCAACTTGTGCCTGTCCCCGTTCTGACCCCTCAGCTATCTGCCACGTGTCTGGGAGTCCTCCCACCAGCACCCCAATCTTGCCTGTCTCCTATTGAACGCCAGGTCGGTGCATAACAAAATCCCCATTATTCATGACACCATCGCGGATGCCCACACCGACCTGGCGTTCATTACCGAGACCTGGGTGGGCACAGAGGGGGCTTCCTCGCCCTGCTGTGCCCGCCCGGGTACTTGGTAGAGGGAGTGGGAAGATTGGGGGGTCAAAAGGGAGGAGGGGCCGCGATAGTGTACAGGGACTCTTTTCAGGTTAGCAGGGCCTCGACATTGGTCAGCCAGGGGCTTGAGGTGAAGTACCTGTTGGTGGGTCAGCAGGACAGACTTGGCATTGTGCTGGGCTACCGAGCTCCCCGCAACCCAGCACAATCCCTTCCAGAGCTCACGGAGTTTATCGCCGCTGCTCTGTTGAGGTCCCCGCGCCTTCTGGTGGTGGGCGACTTCAACGTGCATGCGGGCGGTGGACTTTCCGGTGCTGCCCTGGAATTCATGGAATCCATGGCTTCCATGGGTCTGTCCCAGCATGTTTTATGCCCCACCCACAGGTCCGGTCACACCCTGGATCTGGTTTTTACCTCCACGTCGGGGGCTTCGTGTCTGGAGGTGGGGAACATTGTTTCCCTGCCTGTGTCATGGACAGACCATCACCTGCTCTCTTTTTCCCTGCCGATTCCGGCCCCTCCCGTGGGGACCATCGGGCCCTTGTTTGGCCCGCCCCGGAGGCTCATGGACCCCCAGCGGTTCGGTGAGTTCTTCGGGGTTACCTGGTGGCATGACTGGCGCTCCGGCCGAGGATGTGGCTAACCTTTGGTACGAAACAGCTGCCCACACCATAGACCGGATCGCCCCTAAGCGCCTCCTCCGATGCCGAGCCCGGCCTTCCCCCTGGTATACCAGGGAGCTTAGGGCGATGAAGCAAGAGAGGAGGAGGCTAGAGCGCAGCTGGAGGAAAACCCGCACGGCATTGAGCAAGGCTGCCGTTGATGCCCAGTCTAGTCGCTATACCATCGCGATAAGGGAGGCCAGAACATCCTTTACCTCCCTGAGAATTGCTGAGGCCTCGAACCGCCAGGCGGAGGTTTTCCGGATGGTTCGGGACCTCAGCAATCCTAGTCTGGCTAGGCCTCCTCCTACTGATTTCAGTAGTGAGCAGTTTGCAGCCTTTTTTCGAACTAAAATAGAGGCCATCCGTGCTGGCTTTGACTCCGGTTGCAGTGGCCCTGCCCCGCCATCCCCAGTTGCTGGTCCGCCTTCGCCGCCTCGGTTGGATGAGCTTGGGCCTGTTTCTGCTGTCGAGGTCTCCAAGGCTATGGTGCATTGCCGGCCTGCCTCCACTCCTTTCGACCCTTGCCCCGCCTGGCTAATTAGAGCTGCCAGAGGGACTATGGCCGAATGGGCTTCTGTCATCGCCACCGCCTCCTTCAGCGAGGGGGTTTTTCCCTCTCGCCTGAAGGAGACGGTGGTAAAGCCCATTCTTAAAAAAACCGGGCCTGGCGGTGGACGATCTTTCAAACTATCGCCCAATCGCCAACGTCCCGTTCATGGGCAAGGTGATCGAGAGGGTGGCGGCGGTCCGGCTGCAGTCGTACCTGGAGGATCGGCAGTGCCTCGATCCTTGCCAGTCCGGGTTCAGGCCCGCCGGGTCCCAAACAGCTTTGGTCGCCATGCAAGATGACCTTCTCCGGGCGGCCGACAGGGGGTGCTCTACCCTGTTGGTTCTCCTGGATCTGTCGCGGCCTTTGATACCATCGACCACGGTATCCTGTTGGACCGGCTGTCTGAGGTCGGAATTGCAGGCACTGCTCGCAGTTGGCTCCGTTCCTTCCTGGAGGGCCGGCCACAGTACGTACAGCATGGGGGGGAGTTATCGGCCCCTTGGATCCTCCCTTGTGGGGTTCCCCAGGGGTCATCTCTTTCCCCCATGTTGTTTAACATCTACGTAAGGCCGCTGGCGGGGGTCATCAGGAGTTTTGGAGTCTGCTGTCATCAGTACGCTGATGACACGCAGCTCTATCTCTCCTTTACCACCTCTGCTGTGGAAGCTGTGGAGGTCCTCAACGGGTGCCTGGAGGCCGTACTGGCTTGGACCGGGGCGAACAGGCTTAAGCTCAACCCCGAGAAGACGGAGGTTATGTTCTTCGGGGGCTCGTCGTCGGGGTACGGTGGCCCCCTCCCTTGCCTGGGGGGAGTTTCCCTCCAGCTTGCGGAGAGGGTGCGGAATCTGGGTGTGCTCCTGGACCCGCCGCTTACCATGGAGGCCCAGGTGGCGTCGGTGACCAGGTCCGCCTATTACCATCTCCGTCGGATCGCCCAGATCCGCCCGTACCTCGACGCGAGCTCCTTGAGAACAGTGGTCCAAGCTCTGGTGATCTCGAGGCTGGACTACTGTAACGCCCTCTACATGGGGTTGCCCTTGAATCTCCTCCGGTGGCTGCAGCGGGTACAGAACGCAGCGGCCAGGCTGGTGGTTGGTGTGCGTCGTTATGACCACATCACCCCAGCCCTGGTCCGCCTGCACTGGTTGCCCGTTGCGGCCTGGATTAGATTCAAGGTCCTGGTTTTAGTTTATAAAACCCTCCATGGCTTGGGACCAGACTACCTGGCAGAGCGGATCGCTCAGCGATCAACCTCGGCCCGTCCCGTTTGGCAGGCGCGAGCGCACTTGCTCCGGGTCGCCACCCCTCGGGAAGCCCGGAGGACGCAGACCCGGACCCGGGCTTTCTCTGTGGCGGCCCCCAGCCTCTGGAATTCCATCCCCAGTGAAGTGCGCTCTGCAGAGTCCCTGCTGGCCTTCCGAAAGGCTTTGAAAACCTATCTTTTTCGGGAGGCCTTTGGCGATGTTTAATTTACTTAATTTTTTTTTCTCTTTGGCCCGCCATCATAATCAGTTTTCCTCATTAGAGAAGTGCTGCTTAGGTTTTAATTCTGTACAGCGTGATTTATCTGTCTTGTCCTGTCTTATTTTTAGTAAATTTTTTTTTTGTAACTTTGTCTGGCTATTGTAGCCTCGTGTAAGCCGCTTAGGGTACTTGTAGATAAGCGGGATATAAATCCAATAAATAAATAAATAAATAAATAAATAAATAAAACAACCACCACCACCACCACCAGCAGCGGTAACAGCCCGAAGGACGTTGAATTTTTTTTGAAAGCACCAACGAATCATATGCAGGCTCCCATGGACTTCTGACTCGCATTTTTTACTGGAGCAAAAAATTCCCACCTTCTCCAGCAGGTTTTGAAAAAGTCGCTAAAGGGGGCATAACTGTTTTTTTTTTTTAAAGCCCGGTGGCCATGGGGACAAGATCCCAGGTAGTTGGCTCAAGGTTCACTCAGTCTTCTATCCTTATGAGGTCTGTAAAATGAGAACCCAGCTCACTGTGTGGGACTGGGGCTGGGGGGGGGAGGAAGTGTGTAGCCCACACAATTAAACTGTAAACTACCCAGAGAGTACATTAAGCAGTATGGGGAAGTATGTAAGCAGAACACTTTGCTTTTTACAGGCACTCAGCAAATTTCCTTTTTAGGAAGAGACACTCCTATTAGTATCTATGTTTTATTACAAAACCCAGGTACAGTTATCAAGTGGGTAAGATGAGTCAGATGCCTAGATGCCCTAAGCACATCCGATCTCACCTGATTTCGGAAGCTAAGCAGGGTCAACCCTGGCTAGTACTTGGATGGGAGACCACCAGGGAATACCAGGTGTTCTAGGCGCCTTGAGTAGGAACTGGCAAACTACTCCAGTATTCCTGCCAAGAAAACTCCATGGACATGGGGTCACGAAGGGTCGGTCACGACTATAAGGACAAAACACAAGATGAGTCAAAATATTTGTAATAACACAGAGGTGCAGGTGTACTCAGATTCATCATCATGAAAGCTAAGGTGCTTCCATGCTGGTTTGCTTTATAAATAAAACAGGCACACTTGAGTGTGCCCAGAGGGAGTCAGTTCCAGGGCTGTGCATTAGAGTCAGAAAAACACACACCACTAAACCAGAATCAACTAATTCAAGCCAACTGGTACAAAATCAGATCCAACCCAAGTCATGAGCACAGATTAAATTGGAAGGCACTCAAATTACACAATCAAACCTCTGCACCAATTCTTGTACTGTAGATTTAACTAAAAGGGTTTATTAAAACACCTAATTCGTCATTATCTATTAATAGTAATATTCCTGTGAAAACCTTTATCTGCTTACATTCTCTTGTACTTTAATGTAATGTCTTTTAATGCTGTAAGATGTTCCTCAAGTCCCTGTTCTCAATACTTGAACATGTCTTAATTGCACTGAACTGTATATTATCCCTCATTACTGTAAGCTGCCTTGGGTCCTTTTCCAAGGAGAAAGGCGGGGTAAAATACTCTAAAATAAAATAAAATAAAATAAATACATTTAGGATTATTACTTTTTGCTTCTCTACTTCAGGTCCTGTTGTGATATACAGTACAATAAATTCTGCCACTCTGTTGTTTCGAAACATGTTGTTAAACTACTCACTCCGTGCCATAGTTGTCATCAAATATTAAAGAATTCCCATTATCTATCAGTTGCGGGCATTATCGTCTTCTGAATATACTTCCTGTATTCTTGATCCAGAAGTTGAGTCATGGCAACTGGTGTTCTTTTTCTTGGAACATTTCACTGCTCAGTTGTCCAGTACCTGAAGGGTTGCCACAGAGAAGAGGGCATTGATTTATTCTCAGTTGAATCTGATGGCATGACAAGAACCAATGAGTGGAATTTCATCAGAGGGAGGGCCTTCTGATGGTGAGAGCCATTAAACAACACAGCAGAAAGACCTTGCAACACTGCATTGTTCCAATGCAGCTACCGTGATGGTTGGCCATAGCTAAAGTTCTGAGGGACCAGCAGAACTTGAAGGAAGATGGGTGATGATGCAGTCATCCCAACTAACTAATATGTCTGCAGGCCTTCCCTGTGAGCACCAGCAGCGTTACAGAGGCGAAAGATGGAAAGCGCTGCTAGACTCCAACAGAGACATTTAGCCTGCACTTGGTCGCTTGACTAAACAGGACGCCAGCCAACACCTCTCACGTCCTGGAGTTAAGCAACAGAGGTCTCCAGTCAAAGAAATAAAGAAGTCTAGCTGTGTAATGCTGCAGCTCAAAATCAGGACCCATTGTGAGACGGAGCCTTTGAGTCACGGAGGCCCCTGGAATATCATTGCAATGGCACTAAATGAGATCCCCCTCATCCTTTCTAACAATAAAGTGCCAAGCAAAGAAAGGAAGGGAGGGAGGGAGGAAGAAAGGAAGAATAATTTGAAATCAAGGACATTGAATCAGAGCACGATGTTGACAACTCGTGCCAACTCCAATTTCCTTGGAATCTCAATTTCAACATAAAACATGTTTTTGAAAGAAAGTGCTGCTAATTGATTTCCGGTCATTTCGTGTGCCAATAAGAAATCATCCAGGAGACAACATGTTTCGAAAGGATGATATTCTTGTGATCCAGATCAATGTTGAGAAACAAAACAGTCTTTTCAGTGATTCCCCACACATCTTCCTAAAAAGCACCCAGCACTGCTGGATGCCGACGTCCCACACATTTGTACTTCGATCCAAACTAGATGTGGAGGCAGGGTGCCCGGTCGTGCTCTCACACAGCTTTCAGGTCCTGCCAGTCTCGCCTGCCTGGGAGAACACAGGAATGAATTTGGATTACAAGAAATATCTCTTCCAGCAAGCAGACAGTTTTCACACAGCAGGTTGACACCTTATAGCTGTTGTAAGTTTTTCAGGCTGTTTGGCCGTGTTCTGGAAGATTTTCTTCCTGATGTTTCGCTAGTCTCTGTGGCTGGCATCTTCAGAGGGCAAGGAGCTCGGGGAACTAAAAGTTCTCTCTTGTGCTCTGTGGACACCTTCCCTCCCTGTATGCCTAAGTCCTGATATTGATGATCCCACAGTGGCTGCTATTTAAAAGATCAATCGAAGGCATAATCAGATTCAGCGTGATCCTCTTACCTGGCAGAACACCACCCTTTCGCCTTACTCTGTTCTGCAACAATGACCCCATGTGCACTAGACAAACACCAAGGCATTTATGTTGCCTGAACCTTGGCACTGAATAGTTTTGAGGAACAAGTCCTACATACAGCCTTGGCACAATCTCTGGGAATGTTCTCCTCCCATAGTACCTTGTTGCATGTATCCAGTATGGATGGATGGATCCACATCCATTTTCCATTTTCCATTTTTGTTTTATACAGAGCTTGGGAAAATTCATTTTTCAGACATCTGCTCTGAAAGGTATCCAGGCTGGCTAAGCCCCTTGAGGGTTCCAAATGGCAACTTGATCAAATGTTCGTTTCCCACATGAGAAATCTAAAGGGAATATTCAAGCAGGTTTTGTCTAAGCTTCTGAAAAACACAGCCTCCCTAGAACCAAAGGCACCAATAAGCGTCCTTTTCCGCTTTTTCTTCTTTTTTAGTCTGTACATAAAGTAGAGGAAAGGTAGCTGTGAGACTATGGGAGGTTGTTTTTCATGAGAAGCCCACATGTATGGAAGCAATGTTTGGTTTGGTTCTCTCCTTCTATCTGTTAAGCTGGAACAACTTCTGAACTGTTAGAGCAGTACAACAATGGAACCAATTACCTCAGTAGATGGTGACCACTTCTACATGGGAGACTTTCAAGAGATTGACAGTCATCTGTCAAATCGGCCACAGTGCTGGAAGACTGGAGGATAGCAGATGTCATACCATTTTTAAAAAAAGAATGGAGGGGGGGCAGGGAACTACAGGCCGGTTAGCCTTACGGCTGTCCCAGGAAACATGGTGGAAAGCCTCATCCAAGAGAAAATCTTAAAAAACATAGAAGAACAAACCTTGCTGAGGGAAAATCAGCATGGCTTCTGTAAGGGTAAGTCTTGCCTGACAAACCTTTTAGAATTCTTTGAAAAGGTCAACAGGCATGTGGATTTGGGTGAACCGGTGGATAGTATCTATCTTGATTTTCAGAAGGCTTTTGACACAGTCCCTCACCAAAGGCTGCTGAGAAAATTGCACATGGGGGGGGATAAAAGGGCAGGTCCTCTTATGGATTGAGAACTGGTTGAGATCCAGGAAGCAAAGAGTAGGTGTCCATGAGCAATTTTCACAATGGAGAAAAGTGAAAACCAGTGTGCCCCAGGGATCTGTCCTGGGACTGGCGCTTTTCAATCTGTTCATAAATGACCTGGAGACAGGGATAAGCAGTGAGGTGGCCAAGTTTGCAGATGACACAAAACTTTTCTGTGTGGTAAAAATCAGAAAAGATTGTGTACAGCTCCAGAAGAATCTCTCCAAACTAGGGGAATGGGCTGAGAAATGGCCAATGTGTTTCATTGTAGGAAAATGTAAAGTAATGCATATTGGGGCAATATATATGGTGAACAGCTCAGTGAAGGTGTCTCCCCAATGTGTGGCAGTGGTGAAAAAGGCCAATTCCATGCTAGGGATAATCAAAAAGGGGATTGAAAATAAAACAGCCAACATTATAATGCCATTATACAAAACGATAGTAAGGCCGCACCTGGAGTATTGTGAACAAATCTGTTTACCGCACCTCAAAAAAGACATAGTGGAACTGGAAAAGGTGCAAAAGAAAGCAACTAAAATGATTACTGGGCTGGGGGACCTCCCTTATGAGGAAAGGCTAAAACATTTGGGCCTCTTTAGCCTGGAAAAAAGGCACCTGGGTGGGGATATGATTGAGACATAAAAATTATTGCAGGGCATGAGTAAATTGAGAGTTGGGAGAGTGAGAATAGACAAAAGAAAACATTTTTTTAACCCAGCGTGTTGTTAGTCTGTGGGACTCCCTGCCACAGGATGTGGTGATGGCATCTGGCCTAGATGCCTTCAAAAGGAGATTGGACAGATTCCTGGAGGAATAGTCCATCACAGGCTTAAAACCAGGGTACTTCAAGGGCCAGATGCAGGGAAATGGTATCAGGAGACAGATAGCTAGTCTCGTGCGGTCCCAGAGGCATTTGGTGCGGCCACTGTGAGATACAAGAATCTGGACTAGGTGGGCCTTTGGCCTGGTCCAGCATGGCTCTTCTTATGTTCTTATGTTCTTATGTAAATCTGTTTTGATTTGGATTCCTGCACTGAGCATTGGTGTTGGACTTGATGGCCTTATAGTTCTCTTCTAACTCAATTATTCTATCATTCTATGATTTGAATGGGATTTTGCTTATGTGGTTAGTTGTGACATATTCTTGTAAAGACGGGTGTGTGCATCTATAGGAGTTGGGACATGATGTTCAGGACTGGGGAGGGGGTATGCCCCTGGATTCCTCTTCCCCAATCATCCTCTGATTGTTGTATGTTTTAAAATTTCTTACATTCAGGACATTTGCAAACAAATAGTAATCACCCTATTACCTTGTTTACAACCCACCCCACCCTAATAGCTCCACATTAGAGCAGCAGAAACAGGACCAGAGGAGGGAAGGAAAGACGAAGGGGGCTATTGGCTGGAATGCAAATGTAATCACAACTAGTGAGCCAGTATGAACAGAGAGCTCCTGAATGCATCTACAGCCCCTGTGTGAGTGCTGACTGGGATTGCGGAGGTAACATGACAGCAAACCTGAATTGGAGCTTTCCAATGTAGCTGTGCCCAAACTTATGTAAACTGTCTGAAAACACTAGAGGTGGGCATGAAGCCCCCATACAAATCATGAAGTCCATCTAAAATGGCCAATTCACATTGGTTAAGTTTCAACCATACCAGAGAACCTAAACTTTTCTGAAGCAATAAATTTTTGTTGGGGTAGGAAAGCAAGTTTGTTTTTAAGACAGCTATCAGTGTGTCTTTCAAAAAATACCTCCCAAATCTGATGAAGCAATTCATGGTTCATTAGGGACAACATTGTAAAGTCATGGCTCGCGGTTCATTGTGTTTCCATCTCTAGCCAACACAAACAGGTTATTTGCCATTTTTGGAAACGATAAAAGGGAGAAGTAAATGAGATGCTCACCCCTTCCTATGCAGAAGGGAAGTGCACTTTGGAATGGAAACCAGGTTTACTCCTGAAAAACATGTGCCTTACTCAGCTCCCAGAAATTTGGACAACATGTCTAATAGACTGTCTTGTTATAGAGCAGGGTCCCCAAACTTTTTGAACAGGGAGCCGGTTCACTGTCCCTTAGACACTGTTGGGGGCCGGAGAAGCAGCAATCAGGCAACTGGGGTTGGGAAGGAAAAGCCTCGCTACCTCTACTCAGGGCTGGCAAGCCAATGAGGGCCCTACCCCAGACTCCGGCCCTCAGTGCTCCAGGAGTTCCACCTCCCTTGATGACCCCTGGCTCTTGACAAGGTGGGTGGAGCAGACCCCCATGTGTTGGCTCCAGGAGACGTTCCGGAGGCGAGCTTGCCTCTGCCTCCCTCGAGAGGCATGTTCCCAGTGGGAGAAGCGGTGGGCTGGGTTGGTGCCTGGCCCAATGCCTCTGTGCTACCGATGGCGGGCGGTGGAAGTGAGGAGGAGGTGGAGGGGGAGGTGGTGATGGGTGGAGGGGGTGCCCGGCTGAGGGGCTGCTCCTCCTGGGCCCGCAGATGCTCCTTGTGCACCAGGGTGGGCAGGTGGCTCACAGGTGTGGCAGATGGTTACAGTGCCTAATGGCAGGGTCTCAACAGCTGTCCTGGTGCGCTCTGCACCAGCATCTGGTGGCTGGCGGTGGCGTCTCCAACTCCATCCTCCTCCTCTCCACTTCCCTTTCATTCCCTCCCCATGAAAGAGATTGTGCCGTTATCCCCAACTCCGGCCCAGCCTGCCTCGCTGCTCTTGAGATGGAGGGAGGAAAGGAAGGAGATGAGAGGAGAGAGGCTAATCCCTCTGGAGCTCCTCTCAGGCCGCCGCCGCTGCCGCGTGGTGTTCCAACCAGGGAGATTCTACAATTGGCCACGCAGGCCAGATTCAGGACCCTGGTGGGCCGGATCTGACCTGCGGGCTGTAGTTTGAGGACCCCTGTTATAGAGGAACATTTGGAACAGAATTGGCAGTGACTCTGTCTGACTGTTTCTTACATTTAGCTTCAGCTCAAAGGAGTTTTAATCAGACAATGCTGGTCACTGAAGGTCCCCAGTTTGCATTCTGAATACATTTAGATGACCCACCCATTAGCTTCTCTGCTTCTTTCAATAAATTATGCATCCAAGTCCATAAAGAGAAAGAGCACATTTGCTCTTCTAACTGAGAATTATGGAGCTACCTGGTCTTCTTGGGCTGTCCTCCAGCAAATGAGGCAGGAAAGAAACACCTCATGTTGCTGATACAAGCCTTACCCTTGGCTTGTAGATCACTTGTCCTTCGAGCACCATAAATTCCCCTATTGTTTAATCATTTCCAGACTTCCTGTCTTATGGTCTGTTAGATTCTTCCTAATCCTCTACCTCCTTGTGCTTCTGCCCACCACGGACCAATATTGAAAAGTTCCACACCATCACTTTTGAAGGAGCACCGCCTCGACTCGTAAAACCGAGGCCCATTATTTTGTGAGTCAGATGATTACAGAGAGCATTAATCTCTACAATCATAGCAAGGGTAACAAACCCCAAGGCGAAATCTGAGTATAGGAGACAGTGAAATGGAGACCTACATCAGTCTTTTTTTAAAAAAATTTTTTTTAATTAAAAATTTAAACAACACATAAATCCCCCACAACACTGTGCTTAATTATCCACCACCCTCAGGATTATATAACAATATACTTTATAACATTATATAACATTGCATTCATTACAATCACGTTTTATCTTAAACACCTGTCTCCTTCCAAAACTGAATTGATTTTTAAGATGGAAAATAACCTTTTTGCTTTAGAAATACGTGATCCAGGGGGCTTCCGGTTTAATGGCCGACTGCATAAGACGCTAGGGGAATCCCTCCGTGGGTCCCCAGAGCACACAGGGGGTTTAAAGAGTTTCGGGAAGACTCCCCGAACTCTAATAACCTCAGGGAGGTGCCCTGAGGGGTTGGGTATCGGCTGCGCTCTTTGCGGCTCTCCTCTCGGCCCGATCCGGAGGGGGAGAAGGATCGAGCCGCGAGCGCTCTTGCGACCGCTACCCCTGTGTTGCGAAGTCTCGATGTCTTAGCAGGAAGCCATTAACCTCCAAGGACTCTATTCGTTTCTATCGGAGGAGGAAGATCAGTGGAGGCTGTTAAACGGCTAACTTGAAGAAAGGATTATACCCGAAGAAACGAGAACTGACCTGATTATATCGGAATCTGTTTTGAGTGTGGTGGAAATTAAGCCATAACTCTCCTTCGTGATTCAAGCTGAGCCGTGCGGTGAGGGTTGAGAGATACCCCTTCATTTACGAAGTGAGTTTGAACTATTATTATCTACATTGAAGTGGTGAGAAATACGGGACTTGGGGAGTCTTGACCGGAATCTGCAATTCAGAGCTGGTGTTTGTAGTCACCCCCCCTTTTTTTTGCGAATAGGACTGAGTGAGCAAAGAAGAACGCAAGGGGGGGTGGAGGGGGCAGTTTTTTTTTTTCCGAATACATTTCAAAGGACAGCGGTGCTTGGAGTTACTTCCCCCTGTGGAGCTTATATTACTTGATTTTTACATTTCCAAAGACTTTGGAGAACTGACTTTTGGAGCAACCTCCCCCCCTTCTTTTTTCCTTTTCTGAAAGGATTAAATATCTAAGAAGAATCTGGGAGATAGACAAAGAAGAAAATCTGTTTGGTTTTATATCCCAAAAGACCCTCATTAGAGCTGGCGTTTTGAGTTACCCCCCTCTTTTCTTGGGGGAGGGTGTTATCTTCGTCAATTTGGATCTCTCAGTGCTCTGTTTCACACTCTGTTTCACACTTTTGGGGGTGTTTTTGTGAGTAACTTTGGAGTAACTTTGGAGATACTGCCATTTGATTTTTGAACTAGTAAGAACTTTACCTTCAGAGAATTTTACCTTCAGAGGCTTCCGTGAATAGGGTCTTTATTTTCTTCATTTTTTCCTATCTGTGTGGAACTAGGCTCTTGGAAGACAGCTGAAGGCACTTTTTCTTTTTCTTTTTAATTCTTTCCCTAATTTTTAATTATTAAGGGCTTTTGGATCCCTCCTTGGGTATCTGGCTGCTGCGGAATTGAAATTAAGTCATTATCTGTTGTTTTTTTGAAGCTGGAAGGTCGCGCTGTAGCCAAAACAACATCATGTTGCAGCTGTGAAAGTGACTAGAAAGTTCATCTCCTAGGTTGGAGTGCCATCTGGTGGCATCTGGTGGATTATAAAAATTAATGTGTCTGACACTGCCTAAGAAATTCATTTTTATGCTGGAGCGCCATCTAGTGGATTTTGAAAATTATTGCATGTAAAATTTAATTTGAACGCTGTTTGGGGTGGGAAAATGCTTGTTTATGTAGAAAAACTCACAAAATTTGATATATAGTTATTAATTTGATATGTGGGTAATTTAAAGCCAGAAAGGACAAAAGGAAGTCAGATTAAGTAAATTGAGTATTATTGATGGTAAATAGGTGATTATTAACTATTGGAGTATTAATTGGTTAAATTTGACTGGTTGAAGTTTATTATTATTTACTGATTGAATCAATTTGAATTAATGTCAATTTGTGATTAAATTTATGAAAATTGTGCTCCATTGGAATAGAAGCTAATTAATTAAGATGGCAGAGAAAAAAAAAGATGACACCTCTAACACAGAGGAGGGACTCCAGAGAGGAGGGCAAAGAATGGGAAGGATTAATGATACATATAAGGAGAGAATTTGAAAAAAGTGAAGAAAGTATGGTCAGGAAATTATCAGAACTAAAGGAAGATATGCAGAAACAAATTAAAGAGGCAGTTGGAGAACTATCAGCTCAAGTGAAGGATTTAACGGTGAAAACAAAGAGCATGGAAAACAAAGTGAAGAAAGTGCAGACAGAGGTTAAACAATGTAGAGAAGAAACAGAGAGGAATAAAGCAGGTGTGACAGAATTAAAGATGACACAAACGAAATTGGCTGAGGATCTGGCTTTTCTTGAAATGAGGCAACGGCAACAGAATCTTCGTTTTCGCTTGATACCATGGGAGGAAGGAGAAGATATTAAGTCCAAAGTAATAACTGAACTTGCGAAGTGGCTTGGGTGGCAAGAAGAAGAAGTAGCTGGTGCAATCTCCCAAGTGTTTAGGATAACAGTTAGAGCAAAGAAATTGAGAGCGAAGAAGACACCAGGGGATGTTATTGTGTCAATGACATCTATGGACGTGAGAGATAGAATTTTGAAACATAGTTATGACAACAGATTTGTGATTGAAGGACAACAGATCCTGATATATAAGGAGATCCCTCTTTATTTTTTGAGAAGAAGAGGAAGTTATAAACCTCTGGCAGAAACATTGAGAAGAAACAGTCTGAGATTCCGCTGGGAGTTTCCGGAAGGTCTATCCTTTATCTACAAAACGAAGAGGTTTAAAATAACATCTGAGTTGGAGATAGGTAAATTTATAAGAAAATATGGAGAAGAACTTGGGTACAGGAAACCATTGAAGGGGGGGGATAGACTGCCTGAGGAGAAGGTGGACCAAGATCTAAGAAGAGGTGAGGGCGAAGAAGAGGAAGAGGGAGAAGAAGAGGAGTTAGATCTCTCGGATGAAGAGGAAGGCAAAGCTGACTTAGCTATGGCCAATATCTGAATAGAGATTGATAAAAATATATTTAATCTGAAATTTGCAATGGTGCTGAGCGTATTAAAATGGAATGTTAATGGTCTGAATGAAAAGACCAAGAGAAACAGGATCACACATTTATTGAAGAAAGAAAACTTAGACCTTATTTGTCTGCAAGAAACACATGTTGCAATGAAACACATGAAGATTCTAAAAAACAAAATTCTGGGACAAGAATTTGTATCATCTGATAAATTGAAGAAAAGAGGAGTTGTGATATATGCAAAACACAAACTAGAACCTAAGTTGATAATGAAAGATGAAGAGGGAAGATTTTTGATGGTGCAAATTACTTGGCAATCTGAAAAAATTTTCATCGTAGGAATTTATGCGCCAAATGAAAGGAAATCAGAATTTTACAGAGATTTAGAACAAAGACTGCTAGATTATATGGACGAAAAACTCTTCTTGATGGGAGATTGTAATGGAGTAATGATGCGGATTTGGATAGATCCCAGAAAAAGAAAGGCTCAGAAGGGAAATTACCAAAATCCTTTTTGACTTAGTCGAAAATTTTGGATGGACGGACATTTGGAGATTGAGACACCCAATGGAGAAACAGTTTACCTTTTTTTCTGAACCAAACCGGAGTTGGGGAAGAATCGATTACATATTTGTTCCTAACGACACTTCACACAGAGTGACGAAAGTGGAAATTCTACCTAAAATGATCTCAGATCATAATGCAATTGTGATGGAAGTTAAAACAAAACTGCAAGGATTATACCGCTGGAGATTGAATGAAAGCTTATTGGATGAGACAGAGACTTTGCAAATAGCGAAAAAAACTTTTAGAGACTATTTGGAAAATAATTGGAGAAGAGAAACACCAATAAACTCTGTATGGGATGCGAGTAAAGCTGTCATGCGAGGTCTCTTTATTCAAAGAAATTCATATCAGAAGAAACAGAAAAAAAAAAGAAATATGAGATCCTAAAAGAAATGGTGGAGACAGAGGGAAAATTGGTGGAAAAACCAAAGGAACAGAAATGGATTCAAAAATTAAAGATGCTCCAAACCCAGTTGTCAATGGTTATCAATCAAGAAATTGAATGGAAGGTTAAGATGATGAGACAAAGAAACTTTGAATCGGCAAATAAAGTAGGGAAACTGTTGGCCTGGCAACTTAAATGGAAGCAAAAACAAAAGGTGGTGAACAAATTAGTAATAGATAAGAAATTAGTGGAAGACCCAAGAGAAATTATAAAGGTGTTTTGAATTTCTATAGCGATTTATATATGAAGAAAAAAGAGGATCCGGAACAGATTGATAGATATTTAAGAGAAAATGGATTGGGGAAAATTTCAACAAGCCAATTGTCGATATTGAGTGAGAAAATCACCCCACATGAAGTACAAAGTGCAATAGAGAGGGCGAAATTAGGAAAATCACCGGGTCCAGATGGCCTGACTGCAAAATATTATAAAAAACTGTCAGAAGAAATGTTACCAATAATGGTCGAGGTGATGAATGAAGTGTTAGAAAAAGGAGTTATACCTAATACCTGGAAGGAGGCATATATAACATTGATTCCAAAGGAGAACTCGGATGCGACGGATGTCAAAAACTATAGGCCTATTTCCCTTTTGAATGGAGATTATAAATTATTTGCCGATGTTTTAGCCAATAGATTAAAAAGGGTGCTAAATGAATTATTACATAAAGATCAAGCGGGGTTTCTTCCTGGCAGACAGATGAAAGATAACATGAGAAATATAATTGATATAATAGAATATCTAGAAGTCAGGAAGGAGAAACAAGCTGCTCTGATATTTATTGATGCTGAAAAAGCTTTTGATAATGTTTCCTGGCAATTTATGAAGAAGAATTTGGAATATATGGGAGTGGGAACAAAGTTCTGGAATGGTGTTAATGCAATATATAATGAACAGAAGGCAAGTTTATTGGTTAATAATGTGATAACAGAAAGTTTCCCGATTGGGAAAGGTACAAGACAAGGGTGCCCATTGTCTCCGTTGTTGATTATTACAGTATTGGAAGTATTGTTAGTTAAACTGAGAGATATGGGGACATTTAAAGGTATAAGTAAGGGGGATAAGGAATATAAACTAAAAGCATTTGCTGATGACTTGGTTTTGACATTAGAGAATCCTAAAGAAAGTATTATTGAGGTGATGAAGGCAATCGAAGAATTTGGTAATTTAGCTGGCTTCAAACTGAATAAGAATAAGACAAAGGTTTTATTGAAAAATGTAACTAAGAAAGATAGGGAAGAATTTGAAAAATTGTCTGCTCTCTCAGTTGTGAAAAAGTTAAATATTTGGGAATTAATTTATCTCTTACGAACTTGAATCTCTTTGAGGATAATTACATTAGGGTTTGGAATTTGATTAAGAGAGATTTGGAAACATGGAATAGACTGAATCTGTCATTGATGGGAAGAATTTCGGTGATAAAGATGAACGTGCTACCAAGGTTGTTATTTTTATTTCAAATGATCCCAATAATTAAAGGGACAGGCCACTTTAAGGAATGGCAGAAGATATTGTCTAAATTCGTCTGGCAAGGCAAGAGACCGAGAATAAGATTTAAATTATTAACAGATGCTAAGGAAAGGGAGGTTTTGCCATGCCAGACCTGAGATTATATTATGAAGTGGCCTGCCTCGGTTGGATAAAAGAATGGATAACTTTAGTTGATGGAGATCTTTTGGATTTAGAAGGTCATGACAATAGATTTGGTTGGCACGCTTATCTTTGGTATGATAAAGTGAAAGTACATAAAAGTTTTATGAATCACGTAATTAGAAAGTCATTACTTCAAGTCTGGGAAAGATTGAAACCTTTATTAGAGAGACACACCCCGAGGTGGTTATCTCCGATTGAAGCATTGGCGATCAAAAGGAAAGATGCAGAAGGAGTGGGGATCACATATGGGGATGTGTTATTCTTCTCAGAAAAAGGCCCAAGACTGAAATCTTATGAACTGTTAAAAGAGAGGTTAACAGGTTGGTTTCAATACTATCAGTTATACGACACTTTTCAGAAAGACAGAAGGATGTCTGGATTTGGAGAGAAGGAATCCAAGTTTCAAACCATAATTATGGGCCCAAAAAGAAATTGTTGACTAGATTATATAATTTTTGTTGGAGTTGAATTTAAAAGATGAACAAGTCAAAGAATGTATGATAAAATGGGCTATGGATTTGGGTCATAATATTGAGTTAGATGTGTGGGAAAGATTGTGGAAAAAGAATATGAAGTTTACCGCATGTACTTTGATAAAAGAAAACTTGTTGAAAATGATGTATAGATGGTATATTACTCCAACGAAATTAGCAAAGATGTACAGGATGAAAGATGATTATTGTTGGAAATGTAAAAAGAAACAAGGTGACTTTTATCATATGTGGTGGACTTGTGAGAAAGTGAAGGAGTATTGGGCATGGATATATGATGAACTCAAAAAGATGTTAAAGTGTACATTCCCAAAACGACCTGAACTTTTTCTGTTAGGGTTGGTGGATAATGAAATTAAAGGAGCAGACAGGACGTTATTTTTATATGCAACAGCAGCGGCACGAATGCTCCTGGCCCAGAATTGGAAGACAACGTATATACCGTCTTTGGATGAATGGAGGGCGAAATTACTGGACTTTGCAGAGATGGCCAGACTGACTTGCAGATTGAGGGATCAAGATAACCAGAGGTTCCAAAATGACTGGCAAAAATTTAAGAACTACATGGAGATCAACTGTAATGAATTAAAGACTCTTTCCGGATTAGGATAGAACTCGAAGGACTTTTACCTACTTTTAGAACCTTTTCTATAAGTATATAGAATGGGTTCGTTGGAAAGGAAGGCTGGGAGATGAGCAACGTTAAAACCGCAAGAAGAACAGAGGGAAGCCGAACTTTAGTGATAGATTGACTTTATATGGTTAATGTTTTGAATATGTTCTTTTTTCTTTTGTATTTTAAATTCTTTAATAAAAATGTTAATAAAAAAAAAAGAAATACGTGATCCAGAAATTTATACCAGATTCGATTGAAAACGTTCTCTTTTACCATCCCCTTTTTAATTTTTAATTCGCAGGTAAGTTTATCATTAATAGCCAAGCTCCACATTTCTTCATACCATTCCTCTAGACTCAATTTCTTATTATCTTTCTAATTTTTTGCCATTATTAATCTTGCAGATGTTACCATAATTATAATCAGATCCTTTACCTCTTTTTCTATTTCACAATTTTTAATTATGTTTAGCAATGCTATCTTTGGAGATATTTCTATATCAATCCCTGTAATTTCTTTTATTTCATCAAAAATTATTATCCATTCCTTTTGTTTTTCCTCACAGGACCACCACTTTTTCCTTTTTACACCTCCAACACAAGGGTGATACCTCCTTATTTATTGCATGCATTTTACTGGTGTTAAATCAGTCTTAAAAACAGTGTGGTTTGCCATTAAGAGCAGAATTCAGTTCTGACCTATGGGATCCAGACAAGTAAATAAACAAGCAATGCAATAAGTGGAAGGCAGGAAGAAAAGCGGAGGAGCAAACATGAGATGGACCGACTCCCTAAAGCGGTGGTTCCCAACCTGGGGGTCGGGACCCTTTTGGGGGTCGAACGACCATTTCACAGGGGTCATCCTGAGACAGTGAAGAAAAAGTCAGAAACGGCTTGGGAGAGGAAAGAGTGAGTTACAGCTTGATAGGTTGGAGGGGGTGTCAGTCAATGGCATCGGAGGCTGCGATTGGCTGAGGGCGCCTGTAGAGGGAAGTTCTCTATGGCACTTGCGACAGTGGCCTGCCAAAGGGGGCTTGTGGCCTCTTCCAAGCAGGGCAAGGGGGTCACCACAACATGAGGAACTGTATTAAAGCATTAGGAAGGTTGAGAACCACTACCCTAAAGAAAGCCACAGGCTGGAGTACACAACAACTGAGCCGGGCCATAGAGGGCAGCAGTGTTTGACAATTGCCATTCATAGGGTCACCACAAATCAGAGGCAACTGGTCGGCCCATAAGAACCACCACCACTGGCCCCTGAGGCAGCTGTGGAGAGGGGGAGGCATAGCCCCAGACAGGCATGGCTGCTGCCCTACGATTTGCCTCATCGAGGAAATGTTTCAAAAGGCAGCCAAGGGAAATTGAGGAGGAGGGGAAAAAAACAATATAATCTTGCTCTCCCTCGGAACCTCTGTTTCCTTGGAGACGTAAGACAGGACAGAAGGGTAGGCGTGGAGCGTCCCCACCCTCCCTGATGGTGGCAAAGATCCATCCGAATAGCTGCTTCTGGGGTAGTGATTTGAAAGCAGGAGGTGAGGAAAGTGTTACTCCCGGCTGTCATCTGAAAGCGTGCTGGAGATGACCTTCTTAGTTGAATCTGAAAGTAATTAAGTGAACTGTCTCGAAAAGGTGGCTTTCTTTTGTTCTTACTCCCCCACAGCCAACTCTTGGCAGTTTCCCTCACAGCTGTCTCTCTTGCCAAACCCGTCACGTTATTTTATTCCCTCTTTATTCTTACAACTACTGTGGCACATTATAAATATAAGCCTGGCAGGTGTCCAAAAAAAGCTATGACACATCGAGTTGCTACCCTATTTCCAGGGCCTACACTCATGCCAAATTATCACAGAAACCTGGCACATAAAAATACAGAGTCCCCCCCAAAAAAAAAAAATTATCACAGAAACATGGCACATAAATACTTAGCACACAGTGTCCCCCCACCCCACCCCCAGCCCGTTTGTACTATGGATAGGAGAGATACTGCTGCATTTTAAGCCGCTACAGGGAAATTGTATTTTTTTTTAATCCTTCAAAATCCAGCTGCTCCTAATTTCCCCACAGTGTCCTTCGATCAAAATATTTGTGCAAAAACGGCATGTATCAGGAACAGCGGCAGGCAAAGAGTATTTAAAATAATGTTGAGAAATGCATTAGGAAAATTGCTCAGGAAACCTGATGTACGTTGGGATAAATGCATGGGGGAAAATGTGCACAGTACAGTAATACCTCGGTTTACGTGTGGCCCGGTTTATGGGCATTTTGCAAGACGAGCAAAAATTTCAGAACATTTTTGTTCTGTAAACGAGCTTGTCTTGCAAAATGAGCACCAGAGCACTGGGTGACCCTTTGCCCATTGTGGCCGCACACTCCTTCCCTGTCACTGCACAGACAAGGTCATGACAGCTGCACCCAAGAAGAGCACCATTGCACTGCTGCAACCAAACAGCCCTTCCCACCACCATGCACACGCTTGGGTGTGCCCTTCCCACTGCCATGTGTACGCAGCAGCTGCTACCACACCTGGGCAGGCCCTTCCCTCCACCACTGCACCAGGGCAGGGCACTGTTGCTGCCGCTGCTGCACCAGGACTGGCCCTTCCCAGCTATTGGGGTATGTAGCCACAGAATTAATTAAGTTTTAATTATTGCTTATCGGTTTGGATATTAATTTTTGTTTTTGTTTGTTTATTGATTCACTAGTATTTTGGTTTATGAGTTTCAGAATGCATTATTCTCATAAACCAAGGTACTATTGTAGTAGTAGGAGAAGAAGACAAATTTACGAATTTAATCCATTCTGAATGCATGCTCTTAAACTGAATAATTCTTGGGTAGAACAGCCCTCTCTAAAAAATAAAAAATAAATAAAATTTAAAAATTGAAGAAAAATAAAATACATAGAGCAGACCGCATCTAAAATTTGTAAGGCAGCAGTTAAAATGCCAATTTTTTTTTTTTTTGGTCTTAAGTCGATTTGCTCTTAAGTTGAGCCAATCGTAAGTAGAGGTACCACTGTGTGTCTGTCTGTCTGTCTGTCTGACTGACTGTCTGTCTGTCTGTCTGTCTGTCTCTCTCTCTCTCTCTCTCTCTCTCTCTCTCTCTCTCTCTCTCTCTCTCTCTGTATGAATTTATTTATGGTCAAAGACCAAAAAGAAGAACAATAATACACAAACAGCCCACTGTAAACACAACCACATTGTACTTTGGATGCATCGTGAGAAGACAAGACTCACTGGAAAAGGCAACAATGCTAGGAAAAGTGGAAAGAGTGGGATTGAGGTTTTTTTATTTGTTTGTTGACAAACTTGCCTGTACAGATTCTTAGTCATCCAGTGAAGTTATCCAGAAGTTGAGTCATGGCAGCTGGACTTCTTTTCTAGTTAGATTGGAATGTTTTGCTACTCATTTAAGTAGCTTCTTCAGTCTAAGAGAAAGTTGGTAGCATGCCTCCCACGTGTGAAATTCCCAGCTATTTAACCCTTCCCAACACCCATTAGGTATGGGTCATCAGCTGTGGCCTTCTTGGTGGAGTTGTGAAGTAGTTCTGATTTGTCTGGGGGTCCATGAAAGGACTGCATCATAAGTGGCAGATTGTTCCTAAATCCCCTTCTGTACTCAAAAATCACCTTGTTTGCAAAGAGGTCTCCAACTGAAGCCTGGATTCAACAGCTCCAATTACCTAGTTGGCAAACCTCCCCTTTTGCAGCTTGTATCCCACAGTTCCAATTACCTGGTTTGCAAACCTCCCTTTTTTGCAGCTTGGATCCCACAGTTCTAATTACCTCATGTGCAACCTTCCCCTTTTGCAGCTTGGATTCTTCAGCTCAAATTACCTCATTTGCAACCCTCCCTTTTTGCAGCTTGGATCCCACAACTCCAATTACCTAGTTTGCAAGCCTCCCCTTCCTCTGCCATAAAACCTTAGGCTTGTTTTTCTCCTCTAAAAACTAGGTTTGTCTTATGGCCCGGTGCATCTTATAGGGTGAAAAATACAGCTCTACTGCTTCTCTTCTGTTTTGGTGTCTGGTGTCTTAAGTGGATGAATCTCTGCCTTAGTGTGTTTGTGGGCTTGATGTGAACAGCTATATGGTGTTTACAAAAAAAATTCTTTTAAGCTTCTCAGACAGACCAGCCATTGTAAGGAATGATCAGGTTCTTCCAGCTCTGGAGCTCACACTGATCCACTGTTCTGCTGGATTGGGACATTGCCTTGTTAAAGGGTCCCTTTGGAGATCTGCATTTGCCAAACTTGTTTTTCCTTTCTGCAGTTGAGTCTAGAGTCACTCACACATTATTGGATTTAGGCAGCTTAGTTTTTGCTAGGGAAGCCCATTCTCCCACTGGAGACTAGTTAAACAGCCAAAGAGGAGGAGGAAAGATGCGTATGACAATTGATGAATGGGGGATCCACCTGGGGAGGTGAGAAAAGGGAATGAGTGTTGTGTTGCCATGCATACAAACTGCAATGAACCTCTGAACTGAAGCTGGTGCCTATCTGTGTTCACAATTGACTTGATGGCATACATTGTTGTTGTTGTTCTTCTTCTTCTTCTTCTTCTTCTTCTTCTTCTTCTTCTTCTTCTTCTTCTTCTTCTTCTTCTTCCAATGGGACACATAATCCTAAACTAAACTAAACTAAATGTTTTTTGGTTTTTTAAAAGATCTTATTCTATTTCTGGACAGGGGAAAAAATAGAAAACTCGGAAACAATTTCCTGCAATTACAATCCTGTAGGAAGAAGCAATAAAAAATGAAGATGCTATTATAAGCATTTTCGAATATGGGGTGGAGGAATCTGTAAGTTGCGCAATCTCTTCCATTCTTGTCTCTAAATTTTCACATTCTTTCCATTGTGTTTTCTAAAAAAAATGCAAATCAGAAAGGAATCAAACATAAAACCCATCCGCACTGGCTAAATTCAATTGGTATGCTGTTGCCAACCACACCATGTAGCTGCTGTCATGTAGCTGCTACAGAGGAGGAGATATAAGAGTTGGCAATAAATATGTTAACATTTAATTGCCTCTGCACATTCAGTCCACATCAACCACAGCCCAGCAAGAAAACAGACTGAACAAGGAGCATTAACAAGTAGGTGAAGATGGGTTTCACATTCCCTTTCTTCAGAAGAGTGAGGCACCCGAATAGAAAATATGCAACGTGTGAGGAAAGCCACCCTGAAGGGGCTGTGAATAGAAGAGTGACACCTGCACAGGAGAAAAGAGGGAGAAGTAGGAGGGAGGGGCTAAGGCCCCGGTTAAGAGAGAAAGGGAGCCAGAAAAGGCGGGAAACCCAGACCAATCAGCAGTGGGGGAGGTGGGTTTTGGACAATGTAAAAAGGGTACGCCACGTGTCTTGCCCCCAGACTGGGACTGGGTTTGGAGGGAAAATCCATGGTTGGGCGACTGGGAGCAGATGATGAAGCCAAAGCCTGAGGCTGAAAGCTATAGAGGCCGGGCCCATCGCCAAGATTGTTCCTATTGGGGTGAACAGGATACCCATGAGTACAACAGTAGGAGAAAGGAACTAAGGCGGGAATTGGCCTGGGAACAATGGCCAGCCAGGCTGAAGGAGGAGGAGAAAAGAACCAGGAAGATGTATATCGGGAGGGGTCTGACTTTGAAAGACGACTATCCCTTCAAGTCCCGGCACCAGAGGCGTCCTGGGGTACAAGTGAGGGAACCGGGCCTCTATGAGACGGAGGGGAAGGAAAGTGGTGGAACCAAATCTCTCCAAGAGTAGGAGGGGGTCTGGACTTTTCAGTGTTTACTCCATCTTATGAATCTAAGAACAATCCCTTTACTGTTGATGTTAAAGATGTTGGAACTGTTATCAAGGAAAGGACCTCTCTCATTGTGGAAGAGCAAAATAAAACACCCATTTATTCCTTTAAAAATGCATCTTTATTGGATCCTAAAGGGCGGGTTGCTTGGGGAAAGCAAGAACCCTCCCACAAGGCCTGGCAGCACAATGCACAAGATGGATGAGAAGCTGAATGAATGGCAGGATGGGAAAATGAATGGCCCACCTCCAACTCATGCAGAAGCTCCCAGTATGTCTGAAGCCTGCTTATTAGTGAAGAAGTCTCTTTTGGATTAGTCTACAGAATGAGGGCATAGTTTAGATAACCAGAGCAGATGGCGTACATTGTCCTTAGCAGCAATCTGGAAGCTAGGTAAAGCTAGAGATTCAGGAACAGTTCTCCTTTCAAAAATATCATTTTACGGAATGTAACATGGAAATAGAATACAGTACAGTCATATCTATTGGGTTGCCATCTCGTATCAATACAGTCATATCTATTGGGTTGTCATCTCAGCAGCAACCAATTCCTTGAGATTTCAGGATCAAGAAAGCTCTGGTGATGTCATGGAGAAGATAACTTGTTATGTCATCACGTGGAAGAGTTGGGAAGGAAGGAAGGAAGGAAGGACAACCCACATGCAAATACAGTGGTACCTCTGATAACGAATTTAATTCGTTCTCAGAGGCAATTTGTTATACAAAAATTATTTATCTGAAATGTGGTTTCCCACTGAAATGAATGGGAAACTGATTAATCCATTCTGGAGGTCTGTAAAAAGCTGGGGGTGTGTGTCCAGACCTCTTTATAAAATGCACTTTAAAGTCTTGCAGTGCAGGAACACCCACCAGAACTCACCTGGCACATGGTGGTGAGAAGGAGCAGGGCTTCTTCCTCCCCCTCCCCCTCCAGGTGCCCCCAGATTTCTGCTCCAGGGCAGATGTACCCTTCTTCCCCCTAGATATGCTCCTGCAGTATCTATCATTTGCATTTGTTTGTATTAGTATGCTGTTGCATGTCAATTGCTGAGAAGCAACTGCAGATGCAGATTATTGTTTTGATGGGAGTTCCTGTGTGGTGGGGGTTGGATTGGATGGCCCTTGAGGTCTCTTCCAATTCTATTATTCTATGATTCATATCTTGTTTGGTGGTTTCCAGAAGGCCTCCAGTTAACCACTACCAACAGCCACACACTGGAAAACTCTGGTTTGAACCACAGGATTCTTTTCAGGGAAACTTCAGCTCTATCCTTTCTGCTGTTAAACATCAGGAATCCATAATCAACCACTTTGGTCAGGCTTTTTGTTTGTTTGTTTGTTTTGTTACTTTTTCTCAGTCCACCTTTTCCATTCGAGCCCTGTAGATGATTTTTTTTTCTCATACAGGCATCTTTCTTGTTCTTGCATTAATTTTACAGCTGTTATCAAAATCTTCCCTTGATGCAGGATGAAACCCCCTTATCTTTTCTCTTTGGGTCAGCAATTCTAGAAGTCTTTTTAAAAGTCAACAGTTTTACCATTGCCTTCCTCTGAGCGATACACATGGCATTATAAGAATTCGGCAGGACACAACAGCCCGAGCAGAAGAAAGACAGTGTGTGTTTTCTTCAGCTGCTGCTCTCAGTCTCATCTTTCAGAGGTCATACATGTGGTTTTTTTCCACCAAAGGGAAATATCATACACTCATTAAAAAAGTGTCAATACTGGGGATTCTCTCACTCTCCTGTAACCTCTTCAGCGGGCTGTGAGAATTTCTTGAAGGCAATTCAAACTAGCATGTTGCCTCAATCAGTGCCAGGTAATGTTGAAAAGAACAGCTCAAATATGTGGTCACATGATAAGACCAATTCTTCCCTGAGAAACAAAGGACTATTTAAAATGGAGACATAACCCACTTCAGTCCATCACCAGAGAGCGAATATGACATCTTTGTGACAGGGTAGGATACATGCCACCTTCCTATGATTTAGTAACAGAACAGGTCTTAGTTACATCCCAACTGGGTTACCGTAAGTGCACTCCATGTGGGGCTGCTATTGGAAACTCCAGTGGGTCCAAAACACTGCAACCTGATTGTAAACCGGAGCTGGACATAAGGATCACACAATTCTCCTGTTACAGCAGCTCCACGGGCTGCCATCTGGTTCAGAGCACAATCCAAAATTCTGGTTTTAAACATGTGGAGGATAATAGATTAGATCTGCATTATCCACCACATCCTTTAGCATCACAGAGCAGTGGAAGGCACTGGAGTAACAGCCAGACTAAAGACTGATCATCTTTAATAAGCTATTTGTTAGCAGCTGCCAAAGAACTCATTGCTACATTTTGGAGGCAAATAATCTTCAAGGGGTTTGGTCCAGTGAAATGTGTCAGATTGCACTTATGTGTGAAATCATCATATAAACTTCAAGCAGGAAAAGGAATAAAAGTTCTAAATTTGTTTATTGAGGTGCAGCAACTGTCCATAAATGTTATGAGTAAAAAAACATTTCCCAGTAAAAAAAAGTCTCCCAGACTCTTACAATAATAATAATTTTAAAAATGGGCATTTGAGTCGTACTGAAAAATTAGTATGTTAAAGTGAAAGCAACAGGTTCTGCTTACAGTATATATACCACCCCATAGTGCTTAAAGCACTATCTGGACAGTTTAAAATTTAATTATGCCCCTACCCTCATCCCAGCGAGCTAGGTACTCAATTTAAGGAAGGATAGAAGGCTGAGTCAACCACTAGCTGGCTGGAAAATAGTACCTGTGAAAGGGATCTGGGAGTCTTGGTGGACCACAAAATGAACATGAGTCACTCAGCAGTGTGATGTGGCAGCCAGGAAAGCCAATGTGATTCTTGGTTGCATCAACAGAAGCATAGTGTCTAGATCAAGATAAGTGATAGTACCACTCTATTCTGCTCTGGTCAGACCACACCTGGAGTACTGTGTCCAGTTCTGTGCGCCTCAATTTAAAAAGGATGTTGACAACCTCGAGCAGGTACAGAGGAGGGCGACCAGGATGGTTGATGGTCTAGAAGAGATGTCTTACGAGGAACGGCTTAGGGAACTGGTGATGTTTAGCCTTTCAAAAAGAAGGCTGAGAGGGGATATGATAGCTATGTTTAAATATTTGAAAGGATGACATATTGAAGAAGGAACAGGTTAGTTTTCCATGGCTTCAGAGACTAGGACACGGGGACAATGGTCTCAAACTACAGGAAAAGAGATTCCATTTGAACATTAGGAAGAACAATTAGAGCTGTTTGGCAGTGGAATATGCTGCCACGGAGGGTGGTGGAGTCTCCTTCTGTGGAGTTTTTAAAGCAGAGGCTGGATGGCCATCTGCCGGGAGTCCTGTGATGGGGGTTCCTGCATGGCAGGGGGTTGTACTGGATGGCCCTTGAGGTCTCTTTGAACTCTATGATTCTATGACTGAGCCCCTGGTCATGGCACAGTTTAACCACTGAACCATGAGGCTCCTTAATCACACATTCTGAAGTTATACATCTTTGCTGCAGGGGATAGGGTGGTAGCAATGAATTTTTTTAAGGAGATTCATGCCATACAAAGCGACTTGAGTGACAGGTATGGTGAACACTTGAAAAATAAATAGATAAATCTCAGTCATTTCTGCAGCTCTTGTAAGGTAGGCTCAGTCTTGATCAATCTTCCTTTTTAGTTCTCCCTGGTGCTTACCTTGAAGAGTCTAGTATGTATTTATTTGAGATGCAGACAGAAACCATGGGAGTGTATGCATTTTCTCACCTAAGCGTGCAATTCCCTGCCTCTCTCTCTCTCTCTTGCCAAGGTCCGTTGGCTTCGGAGTAGACTCAGCCACTGCATCTGATGTTAACAAGACGTGACAGCTCCCCCAACGCTTGGGCTCATGGCGGTTCCCGCAAGTGTCAGGAGCGCTGCGCATCACAGTCCGATCCCCTCAGCTTTGACAACAGCGAGCACTGAAAGCAGGTCCGAGCTGATGAAGTGGTTGCGGCTGCGGGCCTTTTGCGGGCCTCTGATCTGACAGGACGTTGCCTCATCTTGCTAAAAGGGGCAAGACCTTTCATTGTGCCTCAGCCTCTAAGGCCAAAGAGGGCCAGGGTCAGCAGCAGCGTAGGCATGCATGGACACATACACAGAGTAGAGCCGTGGAAAGGACTGAAGTAAAAGCGGCATGAAGCTGCCAGGCCTTGTCTCACCAAGAAGGCTGGCAGACAGAGGTACGTCTGTGGGGGGGAATCCTACAAAACAGCATCAGAAGAACCACAGGTTGGGAATTCATCCATCTCTCCTGGGGACCTTTCTCAGTTCAGTAGCTAACACGATTTCTTTTTTGAACTATCCATGCCAGAGTTAGGGGAGGTTAATCCCTCCCCGCAAAATGTCCCAGCCAGAGCAGTGGTTCATGCTTGCCCAACATTTCACTTGCAACATTTGGGTTGTACAAGAAAGGAATCACCCAGATTCTCATAGCCTGCGAGCCTCATCCCAGCACTCCAAAAATCCGTATTATTACGGATTATTAAAGAGGCTTTAATAATTTTAAAGGCTCTTCTCAGTCTCCAGTTATCATGCTATAAATAAGGGGCCCTCCACTTGGTTTATCACACAGTGCCTCAATTACCACTATGTCTACTTATGCCCCATAAGGCAGATGATGTCATCAGCTGCAGTGGTTTGAAGGGAAATTAAAAATTCCTGATCCCATCCCCTCCTTGAAGACCTCGAATCTGCCTTGGGATCCTTGATGTCATGGGGAAACCGTTTGGAGCTGTGGGACAGAAGAAGGGGAAGTCTTTAATTTCTGAAAGTCCCCTTATCAGGAGAAAGGGGCCTATAAATAATTAAATTATTTAATAAGCAACTGCGCCTTCTCTGTGGTCGGCCCCTTGCTTTGGAACCATCTCCCGAGTGAGTGCGCCTTGCACAGTTCCTGCCCGCCTTCAAAAAAGCACTTAAAACCTTGCTTTTCCAGGAGACATTTGGTGACCTTTATTTTATTTTATTTTATTTATTTTATTTTATTTCCCCCCCTTTTCTCCTCTTGCCAATAATTCTCTTTTATTATTGAATTATCTCCTCCTCTACTCCTTTTCCCCTCTTTTAAATCTTTTTTTTTTATTTCTGTGGTTCTCGCTTTATGCTTTATCTGTTTTTTTAAAATCCATATTGTTAACCGCCCAGAGTTCCCTGGGGAAGACAGGTGGTATAAAAATAAAATTAATTAAATTAAATTAAATTAAATTAAATTAAATTAAATTAAATTAAATTAAGAATCAACAGATTCAAACAACAGGATTTTAGCCAATGAATGAAGCTCCATAGTCTTGATTTAAAAGCCAATGAAACAGTGGTTCTTGTTTTGTTTTGTTTTTCAAAAAATAACAGATATGATCTAGAACTAAGGGTAGTTAAAAAAACTTGTCTGAGCTATGAATCCCAGGAGCAATGCTACCTGGGGCATTCTGGGAATTATTGTCCAATTTAGCTTTTCTAAGTTCTGAAATACATTTGTGTGTTGTGTCATTATAGTCGTGACCGACTCTTTGTGACTCCATGTCCATGGAGTTTTCTTGGCAGGAATACTGGAGTGGCTTGCCAGTTCCTTCTCCAGGCGCCTACAGCACCTGGTATTCCCTGGTGGTCTCCCATCCAAGTACTAACCAGGGCCGACCCTGCTTAGCTTCCGAAATCAAGCGAGATCGGATGTGCTTAGGGCATCTAGGCAGCGAAATACACTTATCTGCACTTATCCCTTTCAGGCCTTCAATTCTGTGCACAGTCACGCCAGTTATAGCAGGAGAAGGGGAACAGTATATCTCTCAGCAGGAAAGTGCCACTAATTAAAGAGTCCCCACTTAGATTCTGAGTTGTGCCCCAAGCCATCAGCTAATGTGCAACAAGGAGCCCAAGAAAGGCCTTTTTAATTAGCAGCCTCTTTCCAGCGCAAATTGTGATGTTTCTGTTTCACTGGTTTGTGTGGATGTGTGCTCTGGAATGTAGAGGAAGCTTAAAATGATGTTTCAGGGACTTGTCATGGCCAGGTTGTGATGTTGCACTTCAGTTAGGGCAGTGTCAAATGCCAGATTTTGGGCCAAACTAGGGCTGACTCAAGCACACAGCCCTGCTCCATATCCAGAGGGGTTTACCGGCACCATCCAGGACCACACTAGAAAAGGATGGCACTCCGAGGGTTAATTTTTTTTTAAAAAAGAAAGGACAGGAAGAAAGAACAGAAAGAGAAACATGAGGTTGGAATACCATATAAAGCAGGCGCCCAAGTGACTTAAGGAGATGTCAGAGAGAGGATGGAGACCGCTTTGGCTGAATGGACAACTTCCAATCATTTGAGAACATGTTGTCAGTAACATTCTTTCAAGGCTGTCCTGCTTTGGACATTGCATGAAAAGGCAGGATTCCTGGGCCAGTAATAACCTGGGAAAAGGGGAAGGCAACAGTAGAAGAGGAAGACCAACTATGACAGTGGTGGGAAGCCACAGTTTTGAGTTTGCAAGGGTTGAACACTACAGGCTTGTTGAGGATGGGACATTTTGGGGACCCCTCATTGCCGTTGGTCGGAGGTCAGTTCATGTATCTACAACCAATACTGCATCTTCTTTTGGGCACTGGATTTCTTCTCAATTTACCCAGGTGCTAACGAGCACAGAATAGATGCTGTACTGGCTTGTTTAGCCCCACTTTGATTTAAGATGCGTGAGAGACTCGCTTTTACATGACCCCTAAGATCCGCTGGCCACTTAAATTCAGACCAGAGATTGTGGGGGTTTGTTCCTCTTGCTGTGTTCCATCTGCATGAGGGGAGGGAGAGAAAAAGGGAGAAAGAAATGCAGGCTCACCTCTGTCTGCTGGGTCGCAGGCCCGGAAGCAAGCATTCCAGTCTCTTAAATTCTCTTAAAGTGGCAGGGGGAAAAAAGAACAAAAACCAAACAAGGCAAGGAGAGCCCGGCACTCACTGCTTTACATCTGCATCAGAAATTTTTCACCTCCGGAGACCAGGTACTTGGAAAATGCACTGGGATGCGCTTAGGTGGGCGTGGTCGCACTTAATTTTCTTTAAAGTCCGGAGCTGGTGGGAAAACAATTTTAAGCCCCACATCTGGGAGCCACTTGCCTCAGATTTTAGGGGTTGTGTAAAAGCGCCCAAAGGGTGCTTGCTTTCATGCCTAGCCTTGGAATGATTAGCCCCCCAGTCACTCTTAACACAATTGAGTCCTGGCTCTTTCCCCCTTCCCTTTCCTCTCCTGTGGCCTTTGGGTTTCCTTCTCTTTGCCACAAGGCTTGCCTGGTTCTGAGTCTTCTTACTGCTCCCAGCTTGTGGAAGGACAGCAAAGATGGAGCCAGCCTGGCCTCCTGTGCAGGGAGTAGAGATGGGCACGACTTAGCGGTATTCCCGTTTCCGTTTCCGTTACTCGGTTCCGTTACTCTACGGAAACGGTAACGGGAATTACTCCGCCAGACTTCGAGCTCGAACCGACGAACGAACAATTTTGGTCTGATTTGTCGTGCTCGTTCCTTGCATCGCGCGATCGCGCGATGCCACACGGCACAGAAAAAAAGTTTTTAAAAGTTAAAAAAAACCGGTTCCCAGCCAAAAAGCAGGCGGAAAAATGCCTGCCGTGCCTCAGGGCACCTACCAGAGGGGTTGTTTCTGGAGGTCCCCGGCCTCCCCCATCCCCGTCCTGGGCTGCTCTGGTGGGACTCGCCGCAGGCTCGCAGCCAGCAAAAAGCCCAGTCTCGCCGCCGGCCGCCGCAATTAAAGCGCAAGCAAGCGGCACGGACGGCACAGGAAAAAACTTTTAAACTCTCCCCCCACCCATTCCCGGGCCAAAAAAGCAGGCGGAAAAATGCCTGCTTGACTAAGGGCGCAGGGCACCTACCGGAGGGGTGGTTTCTGGAGGGGGGGTCCCGCCTCCCCCCCCCGTCCTGGGCAGCCAGACTCGCCATGCCATGCGGTGCGGGCGGGGGATCCAAAATGGGGCGGCGAACGCAATATTGTTTTTGAAATTGTGGTCCAAAAACACACAAGCACAACAGAAACACGCGAAAATTTATAAACTGCCAGATTTTTCACAGTAGCAGTGGGTTTTTTCTTGCAACAAAATGTCTCTCCTCTCCTCCTCTGTCCTCCATTGATTTTTTTTATTTTTTACACCTGCGCAATGATGGGCTGGCCCAGTGGCCAGCCATGTGGGAGTGGACGACCATGCAAATTTTTGGAGCCATCCCACCAATCGCATGGCCACTTGGCCATGGATACTTCTGGGATGTGCCAAAAGCCCCTAAAACCTGCCCTAGCCCCCTAACCCTAACCCTAATCCTTGACTCTTACCCATACCCCCAGACTGTCTTCTTAGTGGGTCAGAGAGGCACCCAGAGGTGCAACCCACTAGCCCACCGTAACCTTACCCGTCACTAGCCTAACCCTAGCCCTTGCACTTACCCACCTTAACCCTAAGCCAGATCTACTTGCATTGCACTACACGCAAGTACGATTCCCTTCTTTGTGAGACATGGCGGTGCGAGAGCCTTAGGCATCACCCTATGCCTCTGGCGGGTTCACTGGTCTCACTGTCTGCAACTGGTATGCATATCCATATGGCTATTGCATGCCATTTTGCAGCAGCAGGTGAGGAGGGGAGACCCCCATGTTGAGGGGTCTCTTGGAGCCTGCTTCCCCTTCCTAGTGGGTGAGGATAGGAGGCACCCACGGGTGCCTCCAGGAGCCTGCTTTCCCTTTATAGCGGGCCAGAGGAGGCACCCACCCCACAGAGGTGCCTCCAGGAGCCCGCTACCCCCCCAAAAAACCAGTACTAACGAAAACGAAAAAATGAAAAAACGAACCGACTAATTTTTGCGAATTTTCACGAAAAACGGAAACGACCTGAAACGGAACCGGCCCGACTAACAACAACTCGAAAAATTTTTTTTTCAAGTCGTGCCCATCTCTAGCAGGGAGTTCCAGAGTCTGGGAGTAGAAGCAGAGAAGACCCTCTCCAGTGTCCCTACCAAGTGTGTCTGTAAGAGCAGTGGAATTGAGGAAAAAAGTCCTCCTCTGATGATATTAATTCCCCTGATGATTTTAATTTTAGGTATATGGAAATTCTCAGTATTGACCTGAATGGGGGACTGAATTAGATCGGAGAAAGCCCAGATTAGGTGGAGTGGCCAGATGGCCAGATGGGTGGGGTATAAATCTAAATAAATAAATAAATAAATAAATAAATAAATAAATAAATAAATAAATAAATATTCCAATGCCAAGTACCAAATTCACACCCTGTTTTGACTGAGGGCCCTGTGGCTGGCCCTTATTTCATCATATAACATAACATTGAAAAACACAGCAGCCCTTGGTTAACAGGCCACCTCGTTGAATGGCTGTCATCATTCAGAAGTTTAAGCTAGTCTGCCTTCCTTATGATTTAAGCCAATCAGATCTAATCCTGCCGGTGATGTGTGGGCATTTATTTATTTATTTACTTATTTATTGAATTTTTGTATACCACCCATCTGGCAGCGAGCCCCCGCCCCAAGCTGTTGCAGCATCACTTTGTGCAAAAGGTTTAAATGTATCCAAGGCGACCTACCTGTTCGTTCAATTGTCCAAATGCTTTGCTCTCCAAAGCCACGTGCGTCTTTCAGCCCTATGAGCTGCAGGAGATGTACTGTGTGGGGGCTACAATTTTCAAGAGAGGAACATCTGAACATTAGAAGGAACTCCCTGATGGTTAGAGCTGCACGGCAGTGGAATATGCTGCCACGGAGGGAGGTGGGAGTCTCCTTCTTTGTGTGTGTATGTGTGTTTAAGCAGAGGCTGGGTGGCCATCGGTTGGGGATATTTTGATGGGGATTCCTGCATGGCAGGGCATTGGACTGGATGGCCCTTGAGGTCTCTTCCAACTCTATGGTTCTATAATTCTATTATATTCTAACATCACACACACACACACACACACATAGAGAGAGAGAGAGAGAGAGAGAGAGACCCAGAGTTCCTTCTGGAAGATGGGTGGAATAATAATAATAATAATAATAATAATAATAATAATAATAATAATAATAATAATAATAATAATAATAATAATAATAATAGGGATCAAGGAGCCATTTCTGCTGCCAGAATGATGAAGCTAGAAGTTACTGGAGAGAGGGAGGGTTTCCAACACTTGGCTTCTGAAGCAGGCACAGCTGCAGCCATATGTGCCCTATGGTCACAGTGGATTCTCTCCCCCTTGCCAAAGCCACTGGTGGGAACCAGTTTAGAGCCGGCAGGCAGGTGGCAGCCACCGTTTGGCTGATGGTCGGCAGCTGTTGTGGGATGTGAAAGATGGCCCAAGGTCAGGTCACAGATGCTGTGGGCTGCTGATCCTCTTCCCTGCCTTCCCCATCAATGCTGCTGCGTATGGCAGTGTAAACTGAAAAGGACACGACAAGAGCCTGCTTAGGTTGCCCTCCGTGGCTTCTGCATTTATTCAGACGGAAATAAACAGAAGAGGTGTCTCTCTTCTGAAGCGGGAGATACATTTCATTCATTTTAATTTGATTTGGGATGTGAACTTCCTAGAACTTGGCAACATTTTCACACATTCCGCAGAAACTTCCGATGCACAACAAAACACGTGGAAGTGGACGAAAAGCAATACTAACAGGATCACCCATCCAGGCAGAAGGCTTAGAAGGCGTTCCTTTCAAATGTCTGGTTTCAGATTCCTAGAGTTTACAGTGCTATATTTGGGTGCTGACCACCTTTTAAATTTCTGGTAGATGCTTCCATCTTTAATAGCTCCAGGTGTCTTGTTTTATTTTATGTGAACGATGATGTATCCCTGACAGATGGCCGTCCAGCCTCTTTTTCATCTGCACTGGTTCCTGCTAATGAACTGATGAAGACGATGTGGATAGTGATGTGATGATGAAAAGGAATTTTAGTGTCAGTGCTGCAGAGTGCCTGCAGAGGTTTATAGATCAGGCATGTCCAAATTTTGGCTGTCCAGATGTTTTGGACCTCCATTCCCACAGTCCTTTGCCATTGGCAATCTAAGCTTAGAATTCTGGGAGTTGTGGTCCAAAACATCAGGAGGACCGAATTTCTCTTTCTCAGGTACTGTTAATTGTTGCTCAGTTTTGGATCAGATACTTCTCGGTTATCTTCTTTCTGTCTTTTCTTTTTTGGACTAAAGTTGAGGCTCCTGTAACGCTTTATTCAGGACAGGAGTCTTATGGCACTGTGGTTAACCCGCACTAATGCAGCCAAAACTCTGTTCACAACCCAGGATGAAACCCAAGTAGCCAGCTCAAGTTCCACTCAGCCGTCCATCTTTTCAAGGCTGGTAAATTTATTCATCTCACTGTAGACACAATATGTAGCCTGGATAATCAAACTGTACACTGCCCAGTGAGTGTGTTACAGTGCTATGGGGTGATATAAAAGCAGCACAGGGGTTGGGGTTTTGTTTGTTTGATTGTTTTGCTTTTTTAAATTGGCTCTAGCACTAGAAACATGAATGGGAAAACAGAAATAAAAGAGTCTTTAAAAAGATCTGTGTATTTTAGAAAAGAACCTGCACCAGAAAGAAATAAAACAGAGAAAGAGACTCCCCCAAAGACCTTGAAATCAAAACAAGAAACACACTTACCCCCTGTGGATCTGTGTATTGATGCTTATATAGTGCCTCATAGTGCTTAGAGCTCTCTCCCAGACGTATGCAATTTAATTATGCAGGCTACACATTCCCCCCTCCCCCAGTGAGATGGGTACTCATTTTACTGACCTTGAAAGGATGGAAGTTTTCAAGACGGCAACCTGGGATTGAATCCTGGGGCGTGAGCAGAGTTTTGGTTGCAATACAGCAGCTTAACCAGTGCACCATGACATTCCTCTATTATATTATTGGGTCTTTCATGTGTCCGTGAACAGGACCATCCCAATGACCGACAGCGGGGGCTCCCACACTAGGATAAGTGGAGCTTTTCCTGGGGTGCAAAGTTGTCCCTAGTCCATTGCCACAGGATACCATCCAATGTGATTCTTGGTTGCATCAACAGAACCATAGTGTCTAGATCAGTGGTTCTCAACCTGTGGGTCCCCAGATGTTCCTGGACTGCAACTCCCAGAAGCCTCCACCACTTGCTATGCTGGAAGGGATTTATGGGAGTTACAGTCCAGGAACATCTGGGGACCCACGGGTTGAGAACCACTGGTCTAGATCAAGGTAAGTGATAGTACCACTCTATTCTGCTCTGGTCAGACCCCACCTGGAATACTGTGTCCAGTTCTGTGCACCTCAATTTAAAAAGGATTTTGACACCCTTGAATGGGTCCAGATTAAGATGGCGACCAAGATGGCTGAAGGTTTAGAAGAAATGTCTTACGAGGAATGGCTTAGAGGGCTGGAAATGTATAGCCTTATAAAAAGAAGGCTGAGTGGGGATATGATAGCTATGCTTAAATATTTGAAAGGTGTCATATTGAAGAGGGAACAGGTCTGTTTTCCATGGCTTCAGAGAGTAGGACTTGGGGCAATGGTTTCAAATTACAGGAAAAAAGATTCTATTTGAACATTAGGAAGAACTTCATGACAGTTAGAGCTGTTTGGCAGTGGAATATGCTGCCATGGAGGGTGGTGGAGTCTCCTTCTTTGGAGGTTTTTCAGCAGAGGCTTGGATGGCCATCTGCCAGAAATCCTGTGATTGGGGTTCCTGCATGGCAGGGGGTTGGACTGGATGGCTCTTGAGGTCTCTTCCAACTCTATGATGCTATGATTCTATGATTTTATGATTTTATGGTTTTTCTTTTACCTTCCCTTTAGAGAATGAAATGTTTTGGGATATCAGGATGTGGCCATTCTTGCTTAGGCTATTTTGAGGAGCACCTTCCTCTGTGTTCGACAAAAGGACGCAAGATATGTGACTCACTGGCACTGTTCTCTGCTTGTCTCCTGCTCCGGAGTGGGTGACAGAGACAGATAATCAAGACAGAGTGAGATAGAGAGATAGGAGAGATTGTTGTGTATCTCGTACTGCCAGAGGACACCCAAGCCTCACTGACTGTCCCCAAGTGGAGTTCATTAGCAAAGAATGAAAAGGCACATCAGACGCAAGTACCTGCAATAGATTAGAGATAAGCCAAGGATAAAAGCTTGACAAGCTTCCCTTTGAAATCCCACCCACCCTCTCCCACTGCCTGAAGCTTCATTAGACACATGGCTACTGCCAACATTCAACACTGGATATTTGCTTTGTGACTTTAATGAAGATGCACAAGAGGGCATCTTAATTAGTTAATTTATTTCAGTTCCTCAAATAAGAGAGGGTCTTTGGAAGGATGGCATACAGATACATTTCCTCTCAAGCAATGCCAATGCACATAAGAGGTTGCAAATGCATCTCTTCCAGTCTTTCCTCATAGGGCTCGATTTCCAGCCCCCTAATCATCCTTGCTGTCTTCCTCTGAACTTCCTCTGATTTGTGGACGTCCTTCTTAAAGTGCTGCATGGGGTGTGGGGGGAGGGTCCTACCACATAAACCTTAGGAGTCTTTCCAGCTCCACATTTTATGGTCTTTCTGGAATTCCTCTCTTGACAGTGAACAGCAGAGAAGATGAAGGAAGACGATTGAGGCAACCACAGAGAAGACAAGAGGGATGCTATGTTTAAATATCTGAAAGGATGTCATATTGAAGAGGGAACAGGTTTGTTTCCCGTGGCTTCAGAGACTAGGATGCGGGGCAATGGTTTCAAACTACAGGAAAAGAGATTCCATTTGAACGTTAGGAAGAACTTCATGACAGTTAGAGCTGTTTGGCAGTGGAATATGCTGCCACAAAGGAGGGTGGCGGAATCTCCTTCTTTGGAGGTTTTTAAGAGAGGCTGGGTGGCCATCTGTCGGAAATACTGTGATGGGGGTTCCTGCATGGCAGGGGGTTGGACTGGATGGCCCTTGAGGTCTCTTCCAACTCTATGATTCTATGATTCTATGATGCACTGGGAAAAGCTTGCCTAAAACATCTGAATCTTAGAGATAAAAGTTATCCTTGTAAGTCTCTGCTGAGCTGACCTGTAGCACTATGATTCCAACTAGATGGGCTTTTTGTTTCACAAGTGGTCTGCTTTCAAAATGAAATGCAGGAGCCCAGCTGGCATTTGGAACCTGAGGAATGCAATCAACCAACTCCTTACCTTGCACTGGGGTCATTCGGGGCTAAACTCCAACAAGGAAGAAGCCTCTGACGTCACTTTTCCTTCTCCCTAGTGCTGGCCAATCAGACGGGGGGGGATGCATTTCCCTGCTCTGCTCCTGATTGGCCAGCGCCAGGGAGAAGGAAAGATGACATTGGAAGCTTCTTCCTCGTTGAAGTTTAGCCCTGCACAAGCCTAGTGCCAGGTAAGGGATTGGTTGATTGTGTTCCTCGGTTTCCAAATGCCAGCTGGGCTCCCGCGTTTCATTTTGAAAGCTGACCCCTTCCAAAATGAAAAGCCCATCTCTAATTCCAGCTTCTTCTTTTCTTCTTCTTCTTCTTCTTCTTCTTCTTCTTCTTCTTCTTCTTCTTCTTCTTCTTCTTCTTCTTCTTCTTCTTCTTGTTTTGTCGTCATCGTCGTCGTCGTCGTCGTCGTCATCATCATCATCATCATCATCATCATCATCATCATCTTAGAACTGCAGAGATGGAAGGGACCTTATGGATCATCAAGTCCAATAGCTCTCAAGGAGGCAGAGTAGGGAATTGAACACCCAACCTCAGGCTCTACAGTCAGATGCCAAAACCACCAAGCTATCCATGGTTTCCTACATGCATTTCCTAAAAAGTGGAATCAGAGAACTGGAAAACCATAGCATGGGATGGGACCTATACAGCCACCGAGCCCAATCCCCTGCACAGTGCAGGAATCGAGCTGGTTGGGAATGGAAATTCAACCCAATTGGGAACCACACAATACTGTTACACTTTGTCCCAGTTGGAAGCTAGCTAGAAGAAAGATCGGGGGGGGGGGTATTCCTGACCTTGACATCACTTGTCGAGACCACCCAGTGGCAAGCTGCCTATAGGATGGGAAACGTTTCTACATAAAGCTCAGGAGCATTTGACACCCTACCTTGTACCTGCCTTGGCTTAGCAGCAACTTCATTTGAGCTACTGGCATCATGCTGGTTTTTTATTGCTGGTTTGTTTTCCAGCTGATAGCTAGTAGTAGGTGTCTCTTTGCAAGGTACCTATTTTTAGCAACTGATATCTCCCTAGGATCTGAATCATGACTTTCTGGAGCTTTCCTCCAAGTTCTTCTCATTAGTCTCAAGCATGGTTTGCTCCCAGAGGAACTAGACTCTGAGCTAACCAACCTGAATGGCAATTTATATAGTGTGGTGTTCAGTTGTTGTGTGTTGTGTCGTTACAGACGTGACTGACCCTTCATGACTCCATGTCCATGGAGTTTTCTTGGCAGGAATACTGGAGTAGTTTGCCGGTTCCCATTCCAGACACCTACAGCACCAGAGAACGTGGTAAAACAAATAATATGGGAGATCCTAGACCAGGCGTGTCCATACTTTGGCCCTCCTGATGTTTTGGACCACAAAGCCTGTATTTCCAATGACAAAGGACTGTAGGAGTTGTGGCCCAAAACATCTGGAGGGCTGACGTTTGGGCATGCCTGTCCTAGACCATGACTTTGCTTTTCTAGCCTTGAAATCTGTTGTAACTGGAGATGAGAGGAATATTATTCCTGAAATAATAATGTGTGGCAAAATATGCAATGTGATAAAAATGGGAAAGGTTTTGATTTTGTTGTTTCTGGAAAATTAGGAAAGCTGATGGGAATTAAAACTGATTCGTTTCAAATGGAGCGCTAGCTAGAGGACAGCTTAGCAGATATTCTGGACTACCAGAGAGATGGACAAGTGGGTCCTAGATCAAATTGAGGCTGAACAATCTCGGGAGGCGGAACGGTTGTGACTGAGACTATCCTACTTTGGGCCATCAAGAGAAGGCAGGATTAACTGGAAAGGGCGATAATACTGGGAAAGGTGGAACAGGGGGGAAAAGGAATGAGATGGACGGATTCCATAAAGGAAACCACAGGCTTGAGTTTACAAAAGATGAGCAGGGCTGTTCAAGATGGCCTATTGGGAGAGCACACATTCATAGGGTCACCATAACTTGGAAGCAATTTTATGGCACAAGAACAACATAGCTTCTCTAGAACTAATAAAACATTGGTTTTCAACCTTGGATCATCATAATTTGTTGGACTGTAACTCCCATATGTCTGTGAAGATTCTCAGTCATCCAGGTGAGTTTATCTGGAAGTTGAGTCAGGGCTACTGGACTTCTTTTTCATGAGTGATAGAAATGTTTCACTGCTCATCCAAACAGCGTCATCAGTCTGAATACAGCTAGAGCGAGTCCATCTTATAGTCAGCTTTATAGTCATCTTTTTTTTTTAACTTTATAGTCATCTTATTTTCGGACCAGGGTGACAAGAGGTCAAAGCTGACTATAAGATGAAGCACTCGCACTAGCTGTATTCAGACTGATGAAGCTGTTTGAATGAGCAGCGAAACGTTTCTATCTCTCAAGAAAAAGGAGTCCAGTAGCCATGACCCAACTTCCAGACTGTAACTCCCAGAATTGCTTGCAGGTGCTTCTGGGAGTTGTCCCAGAGGGCCTATGTTTGAATAACTATTAAACCAGAGGCAACCTTTGGCCCTCCAGATGTTTTGGCTTATAAGTGGCACCAGCTGTGACAAACAGGGCCATGTCCAAACATTTGGAGAGGCAAATGTCCATCTGTGCTTTACGGGAAATTGTTCTTCAGTTCAAAGTAGCAACGTGGGCTTGTTGGCTGCAATCACTCTGGTCTTGCTTTGGACCTTTTCCTGTGTTGTTTACATCGGTGGTTCCCAGCCATGGGTCTCCAGATGGGTTAAAACTCCCAGAAGCCTTTGCCACTAGCTTTGCCAACCAGGATTTCTGGGAGCTCGTGTCCAAGAACATCTGGGGACTCAAGGCTGGGAACCTCCGTTCTAGATAGATAAAAGGAGAGGAGAAATGCATATGGATGGGGAGAAGGAACAAGTGTGTAAGTTCCCTTATTCTTCTCCATTATCCTTTTTCAATGTCCTCCATATGCAAATATTGTAGTTACTTTCTTAAGGCAAAAGTCTCTTCTGTGTATGGAGACTCTCCTGCCAGTATGAAAAGCTGGAAAACTCCAGGTTCTGGGCTTAAGGCTGACTGTAGATAGAGGACAATAGCAGAACTAGGGTACATCCACTCAAATTAAGGGTTGGGACAGTGAGAACAGACAATTTTTTAAACCTAGTGAGTCTGGGGAACTCCCTGCCACAGGATGTGGTGATGGCATGTTGCCTGGATGCCTTCAAAAGGGGATTGGACAGATTCCTGGAGGAAAAGTCCATCACCGGTTACAAACCATGAGGGAGATGTGTCATCTCCAGGCTTAAAAACAGGGTACTTTAAGGACCGGATGCAGGGGAGTGGTATGAAGAGACAGATATCTAGTCTTGTGCGCTCCCAGATGCATTTGGCAGGGCCACTGTGATGGGCCTTTGACCGGATCCAGCATGGGTCTTCTTATGTTCTTATGTTAGAATACAGTCCAGAGATGTTGAGGCTGACTACATTGGCTGTCCCATCCACTGTTTGGAGTGCAGCAGGGCTGGGCTGGTGCCAGGCAACCTTTTTTGCTAGAGTGCAGCAACCCAACCCTAGAGCATCATACTCCCACCTTTCTGGTCCCTGTCAAGAGCCATTTATTTTTCCACCCTGAGTAGCACTACTTTCTGCTTTGGATCAGTTCCCACAAATGTGATCACTGGATCCGATCCAAAGCAAGCCTTCTTCTTTCAGTTTGCCTATATTGTGAAGTGACTTAATTAAGTGAGCCACTTCAGGATATTGTCTGCCTGGCAGAGGGAAAGGCAAATGAAAAAAGACTTTTTTTTACTGCATTTTAATTATCGCTGATGTGACCTATCAGTTATTACTTTTCTTTGCCTCGCCTTAAAAAGACAGCTGAGAAATGGCCTGCAGTTGATTCTACAGTACAGTGGGCTCTTCATGTAACAAACGGTTTGTATAACATAAAAGCTGTACAACATAAATAAATTCCTGAGATAGGGGAAATTTGCTTAACAGTATCGCCTATGGGGCAAATCCATACAACATAAAAATGGTCGCAATTAGGGATTGCTCTGTTTTCAATGCATTCCTATGGGAAATTTGCTTAATAGAATTTCATTTGGAATGAATTAATTCCTTTACACAAGGTACCACTGTACTGTGGAGGCTTTGGGTGCAGCCAATTCAGTACTTCCTAGCTCAGAGGTGGGAAACCTTTGGCACTCTTCTAAGCCTAGAGTGCCAATGACAAAGGACTCTGGGAGTTGTGGTCCAAAACATCTGGAGTGCCAAAGGTTCACCACCACTGTCCTAGCTGTATAGTTCAGTGTGTTAGCTATCTGGCTGCAGATCCAGAGGTTGGAAGTTCAATTCCACACTGAGCCTGTTTTAAGAAGAGCCTTGGGCAAGCTCCAAAGTTCCAGGGCACACCCAGAAAAAAAGATTAATAAACCATTTCTGAATACTCTCTACCTAGAAAACCCCAGAAAGGGTCAATATACAATGATCCAGAATTATTGTACAGTATAAAAAGTGTCATATGAATACTTCATGACAGACCTTGGAGGTCTTTTGGCTGAAAAATGAAATGGAAATTCATGATTACATAACACAGCCTTTTGCATACCTGTCAGGTTGCAGATTTTCTGGGCACTCCTCCTGTCTGATCCTTTTTACACCACTTATTTCCCCTTGCTGTAAATCTCTTTATAAATCCTGTAAGTATTGGGTTGTAACCATTATAATGATTTAATTGACAAATGGATGAATTTGAACAATAGAACAGCAGCATTAATCTACGTAACCCTTTGGTTTCTTGCAGCCTCTTGAAGATTCTTCATCAAATTAGAACCTCATGCTAATCTCCTTCAAACAATCAGTTCTGCTACTGCTTTCTGCCACCAAGATCAATATTAATTGCTTCAGAAAACAGTCTTTCCATTTAATGTGATCCTATTTTTAAAAGAACCATTACCACAATTCCCAACAAATCAGTATAGATGGGGAAGTAATAGTTATCTATCCCCTCTGAGAACTTTAGGAAACTCATAACAGGATGGGGGGGGGCAGAATCCTCAACCCACTAATCATAAGAACATAAGAAGAGCCCTGCTGGATCAGGCCAAAGGCCCATCTAGTCCAGTTTCCTGTATCCCACAGTGGCCCCATCAGATGTGCCTGGGAGCCCACGAGACTAGATATCTGTCTCCTGATAGCACTCCCCTGCATCTGGCCCTTGAAGTACCCTGGTTTTAAGCCTGGAGATAACACATCTCCATCATGGTTTGTAACCTGTGATGGTCTTTTCCTCCAGGAATGTGTCCAATCCCCTTTTGAAGGCATCCTCGCCAGATGCCATCACCGCATCCTGTGGCAGAGAGGATGTGGTGATCCTGAACCTTCAGGTTCATTGATACCTACCAGTTATTATTTAACATCCCTCCCTCAAAAGAAACTCTCCAAAGGCTTCAAGAGAGGCAGACATACCAAGAATGGCCATGATAGGTGGCGTATTCTGGGATGGAGAATCCAGATAAATAACCTTCCCAAGCCCTGGTTTAAAATGGAAAAAAACAACTACTCCACAGCTGGAGAACTTCCAGTCTGAGAAGTCTCTCCATCTGGTTTCCAAACATCTTCTGCCTTTATCTCTGATCAGTGATTGGAGTTAAGAGCTTATTTAAAGCCAAAAGGTTATGCCATGGAACTGAGCTGCAGTTTGAACTTGAAGCCCAGGAAGAGATGGCAAGGAAATGAACTCTGCTTTCTCAGGTAGGAGGCTGTTGGGAAATGGTCGTACTGAGGTACGCATGCACAAAATTTGATTTTTGCTTTGGATGTTTGGAGTAAAATGTCCAAATTGCTAAGGTTTACAGTCCTGTCCCTTTTCTTTGGCCCCATCCTATTCTCTTAGCTCTAGAATCATAGAATCATAGAAACATAGAGTTGGAAGAGACAAGGGCCATCCAGTCCAACCCCCTGCTATGAAGGAACTCCATCACAGTATTTCTGACAGATGGCCATCCAGCCTCTGCTTAAAAACCTCCAAAGAAGGAAACTCAACCATCCTCTGTGGCAGCATATTCCACTGCCGAACAGCTCTAACTGTCATGAAGTTCTTCCTGATGTTCAAATGGAATCTCTTTTCCTGTAGTTTGAAACCATTGCCCCGAATCATAGAATCATAGAATCATAGAGTTGGAAGATGGAAGAGACCTCAAGGGCCCTAGTCCCTGAAGCCATGGAAAACAAACCTGTTCTCTCTTCAATATGACATCCTTTCAAATATTTAAACATAGTTATCATATCCCCCCTCAGCTTTCTTTTTGAAAGGCTAAACATTCCCAGCTCCCTAAGCCGTTTCTCATATGACATTTCTTCCAGACCTTCAACCATCCTGGTCTCCCTCCTCTGCATTCGCTCGAGCTTGTCAACATCCTTTTTAAATTGTGGTGCACAGAACTGGACACAGTACTCCAGGTGGGGTCTGACCAGAGCAGAATAGAGTGGTACTATCACTTCCCTTGATCTAGACACTACACCATTCCTGAAACTTAGGCGGATCGTACTTGAGTACCTGGGCCAAGAAATTCCCCCCTTCCCGCACTACATCTTTCAGTTTAGAAACCAAACAAGTAGGTTAGATCCAGACTTGGTACCACATTGAATAATTGCAATCAGTGGAACATTCGGTGTTCGTCTATGTTCCATTCATTTTAAAAAGAAATTTCAGAGCTTACAACACAAACTTTATGTGTGCACTCAAGCTTGCAGAGTTATTGTGCCTTAGAAATAGGCCTCCGTGAAAGGAAACCCCTTTCAAGAAAAATTATCTAGAGAATCAAATTAAAGTGTGAATGCAGTGCATTTTTCTACTGGTAAAACAACTCTGCACATTTTATTTTTTGACATAATGAACCAAGAAGGATTAAGCGGTATCTATATGGCAGTAGGGTTTTTTTTTTACACTTGAGTAACCACCCTGCTTCACCTGCTGTTGTATAATTTAATGGATTCCTCCATGAATAAAAGAAGAATGATGTTCACATCAGGGTTTTGGCAGTGGTTATATGCAGAACACACACAAAACAGCTAATAGCGTTAAGTGGTTTAACAAGTTGTATTTGAAACATAACAGCTTTAATTCTGTACCTCTCTCACTGGGAGGAACCTATAGGGAATCTTCTGCAAAAAAATAATAATCAAAAAACAGAACTTGACTACACTAATTACTTTCCCAAGTCTTCCTTGTTTAAAGCATGGCTGGTAATTCCCACCTGCTTGGTCTTCTGTTTTCACTCAAACAGATTGCTTCAGAACCAAGGGGAACCAAGACGGAATAAATTTCCAGATTTCGCTTCAAATATTTCATTCCAGTATGTTTCCCTGACCCTTTTGGAAATGAGTTCAGCTCAGTATGTACGCAACTGATCTTCCCAATATAGTTAATAAGTGGTGAAATAAGAGGTGTGGAGTCTGTAGAACTCCCTGCCACAGGATGTGGTGATGGCATCTGGCCTGGATGCCTTCAAAAGGGGATTGGACAGATTCCTGAAGGAAACGTCCATCACAGGTTACAAACCATGATGGAGATGTGTCAACTCCAGGCTTAAAACCAGGGGACTTCAAAGGCCAGATGCAGGGCAGTGGCATCAGGAGACAGATATCTAGTCTTGTGCACTCCCTGACACATTTGGTGGGGCCACTCTGAGATACAGGAAGCTGGACTAGATGGCTCTTCTTATGTTCTTATGTTCTTAGGAGGTAATATTTCAAAAGGCACCAAAAGCCATGAACAAGCTAATGTGTGTTGATGATTTAATAACAAGACGTCTGTGAAGATTCTCAGTCATCCAGGTGAGTTTATCTGGAAGTTGAGTCATGGCTACTGGACTTCTTTTTTGAGAGATAGAAACGTTTTGCTGTTCATCCAAAGAGCTTCATCGATCTGACAGTCCTTTCTTATTGCTTGAATCAGAGAGAGACCATCCTCAGAGAGGTTAGAATTGTGTACATATAATATCTGAACCATAAAAGCACCCTAGTATTCAGTTGACAAAACAATTTGATTAAATATCCAGAAATCTGGTACAAATCATGCTGTGTCAATGCATATGTGGTGGGAGTGCCTTCCGATTAAAATCCTTGTGTTGAATGATAGGGACTCAGTATTATTTTGGACAAGACTGGATCTAAATCGAGACTTATTCTGATATCGCTGTAGTAAAGCAGATGGGGAAGGAAATGTCTGATGTGGATCTCTATAAGTTTGTTCTTGAGAATATGTTAACAACAGCATAGATTGTTATAAGCACTGAAAATTTAATCTATCATACTTTATAGATGACAGAATAAACACACCTAGGGCAGAAATGGAGAAGTGAACTGGATTAGTGTGACTTCAGACCAGAAAGGGAAGTTGTAATGAACTGCTTCACCCATTTGTGGATGTTAATTATTAGACATGGGCACGACTCGGCAAAATTGTTGTTTCCATTTTTGGTTATCGTAATGGTAACGATAATTAAGCTGTCAGAACTCGAACTCGAACCGAAAAAAGAAAAATTTGGTTGGGTTTTTCGTTCCCATTTGTGGCATCAAGGCGATTGCGCAATGCGAAGCACAGAAAAAGTTTTTAAAAGTTTTTTGTTTTTAAAAAAACGACTCCTGGCCAAAAAAGCAGGTGAAAATATGCCAGCCTGAGGCTTTGCCACCTACCACAGGGGTGGTTTCTTGGGGGTCCCCGGCCTTTCCCCCCCTCTTCTCCTGTCCTGGGCTGCTTGCACCAGGCTGGGGGGGAGGTCATCCTCGTCGTCTCGCCATGCCATGCGGTGGGGGGGATCCAAAATGGCGACCGCAATTTTTCTTTTGAAATCGTGGTAAAAAAACACACCAAATCACCACAGAAACATGTGAAATTTATTTATTTAAAATGCCTGAATTTTAATAGTAGCAGCAGTGGTTTTTTTATAGCAATAAAACGTTGTATTGATTTTATTTTATTTTATTTTATTTTTAATTTTTTTAGACCTGCCCATTTGGGCTGGGCATGGGATGGGACCATGCAAATTTTTTGAACCATTCCACCAATGGCATCGCCAGGTTTTTGACTGACACTTCTGGATGTCTCGGAGGGCATAAAAAGCTGGGGCACCTTCCAGAAATCGCAGTCGGGTGTATGGATGTGGTTGAGGGAGGAGGGCTGGCTGCTGGTGCTGGTGTGATCCGATCGAGATTGAGGAGGGAGGCTGGAGGCTTTAGGATTTAAGTTAGGCAGGCAGGGAGGGAATTGAATTTAGAAAATAATTTCTTTGATTCCCTGCAGCTTTGTCTGCTGAAGGGAACAGCAGTTTATTCGTTATTTCTTCTCTGGCAGTTTGTGAGGATTTTTTTTCTGATATTGGATAAAAGGGGAGGTTCGACTGGGAGTGGGAGGTGTGGATTTATTTTAAATATATATTATATACTGCCATTTATTTTCTCTTTTCCCAACTTCAATTTGCTTGCACACACACACATTTGGGGTGGAAGCCAAGAACAGAACCTCTATCCTAAGTGATATCCTAACTGCCCACTTGCCCGTCCGCCCGCGCCGCCACCCGCCTGCGGCCTGCGCCACCGCCTGCCCACTCGCTCGCCCATGGCCACCGCCCGCCCATGGCCCCCCGCCACCGCCGCCTGCCTGCACCTCCCCACCACCACCCGCCCACCCCGCCCCGCCACCTGCCTAGGGTGCAAAAACACCTAGCGCCGGCCCTGATTGCGGGACGCCCCATGCTCTGGGAAGTCAAATCGCGCTAAATCGCGGTGGAAATCACAAATGACAAACGACAAACGGAAATGACAAATTTTTGAAAAAATTTGCGACAAACGGAAACGACCCGAAACGGACCCGTTCCGACAACTCGAAACATCATTTTTTCTGGTCGTGCCCATGTCTATTAATTATCACACAGTGCTTTCAGTTTACAATGGTGTTTACTTTAGGTTTGATACTGTACAATTTGCATAACAATAATATTCATAAATTTCTGCAAAATAATAATAATCAATTCTCTGTACTTTTTTTTTTTTTTGCATCTGCTAACCCAAGTGGATGAAGGGTATACACCAACATCTCTTTATGCAGTCGGAAGAAACCTTAAGCAACACCTCGCATGGCACATCCTATTTTGCTGGCCACTGATGGGGGTGTCCTGTGTGGCATGGAAGAGGGTTCCTGGTCTCAGACTAGTAAGTAAAATTTACCCTTCTCAGACACACCCCATCTTCTGACAACACGGGCTAAGATGAACACACTAAAGATATTTCCTAACTAATGTGTGTTGTATTGGTTGCCTAAAACAGCTTCCGTCAATAAAAGACAATATTTAAAATAAGCCCAATAAGTATACAAATACTGGAATGTATCAAATAAATGCCACATTAAAAGACAATCCACAAAAGCAACACCAAAAAACCAAAACCAAAACAAAAGACCACGTTCTATGTACCATGACACAACACTCCATTTAAAAGTTCTCTTAGGCGGGCAGTCATTAAAGGATACCCTATCTGAGAAGTCTGTTTGTAGAAGGCCAGCAAAGATTGGGACAGCCAGGGCCTCCTGTGGGAGTGAATTCCAAAGTCTGGGAGCAGCAACAGAGAAGGCCCTCTCCCATGTCTCCACCAAATGCACCTGTGTAAGTGGTGGGGTTTTATTTATTTATTTAGCCAAAGCTAACGGAATGGCGTTCAACAGAGGGAAATGTAGGGTGCTGCATCTAGGTAAAAAGAATGAATTGCACAGATATAGGATGGGAGATGGGGGCGTGGTGGCTCAGTGGACTAAGGCACCGAAACTGTAGACTGCAAAGTCGGCAGCTCGGCGGTTCAAATCCCGGGTGCCATGCAGCAGAGCGAGCTCCCGCTGATAACCCCAGCTCCTGCCAACCTAGCAGTTCGAAAGCATGTAAATGCAAGTAGATAAATAGGTACCGCCGTAGAAAGCGGGAAGGTAAAACAGTGTTTCCTTGCAGCCATGCCGGCCACATGGCCATGGACTTGCACAGCACTGGCTCTTCCGGCTTGAATACAGAGATGAGCACCGCACCTAGAGTCGGACACGACTAGCATGCATATGCGGGGGGAACCTTTACCTTTACATTTACCTTAGGATGGGAGATACCTGGCTGGAATATAGTACCTGTGAAAGGGATCTGGGAGTCTTGGTGAACCACAAATTGAACATGAGTTGGCAGTGTGATGCGGTGGCCAGAAAGCCAATGCGACACTTGGTTGCATCAACAGATGCACAGTGTCTAGAATCTAGATCAAAGGAAATGATAGTACCACTCTCTTCTGCTCTGGCCAGAGCCCACCTGGAGTACTGTGTCTAGTTGTGTGCACCTCAATTTAAAAGGGATGTTGACAACCTCGAGCAGGTACAGAGGAGGGTGACCAAGATGATTGAGGGTCTGAAAGAAATATCTTATGAGGAACGGTTTAGGGAATTGGGAATGTTTAGCCTTTCACAAAGAAAGCTGAGGGGGGATATGATAACTATGTTTAAATATTTGAAAGAATGTCACATTGAAGAGGGAACAGGTTTGTTTTCCATGGCTTCAGAGACTAGGACTTGGAGCAATGGTTTCAAACTACAGGAAAAGAGATTCCATTTAAACAGTAGGAAAAATGGCTAGATCTGTTTGGCAGTGGAATATGCTGGCAGGGAGGGTGGTGGAGTCTCCTTCTGTGGAGGTTTTTCAGCAGAGGCTGATTGGCCATCTGTTGGAAATACTTTGATGGGGTTCCTGCATGGCAGGGGGTTGGACTGAATGGCCCTTGAGGTCTCTTTCAAATCTATGATTCTATGATTTATTTTATTTTATTTATATACCACACCATCTGACACCAATGGCACTCTGGGCAGTTTACAAATGCTTTTACATAAATAATAACATACACAATACTGAACAGAAAACAAACATAATAGACTGTAATTGAGTCAAAAATTACAAAACAATAATAAGAATCAAAGATACCCTAAAGACAAAACAGAGGCGGATTAAGTTATCAAGAACAGATCAGCCGCAGTGGTGATCCAAAGCCAGGGAAAGCCATTCTGAGTACTTTTAATTTTAATTACCGTATCTCCATTTCAGCAGAGGACATTATACCTCTTCATTTTTCTACTAATTAATATATTTTGTCATTTGTTTGACTATTAATACTTAATTGCTGATTTTGTTACTGTGTAGGTACCATGAGGACAGCAGCATGTTTAAGTACATGGGCATATGCCACCTAGTAGATGTGCCAACCATCAGGGAGAAGAAAGTACCGGTGTTTGCATGCACATGGTCTCTCTACTCCCAAACCTATCAAGGGAGGTTCAGCTGGGAATACCACACACCTACTAAAGCACAGAGGCAGTTTCAAACATTTCTGAATTGCTATAGGAGTTCAGCCAGGGACTTGGTGAAATGGTTAAAAGCACTGGAACCACTCAGACTGCACAGGGTCTTATGGCCAAAATGTCTCATACCGTAATACCTTGGTTTACGAGCATAATTCGTTCTGGAAACATGCTTGTAAACAAAAACACTCTGATATCAAAGCAAATTTCTTCATAAAAAAAAAAATAGAAACACTGATTATTTGTTCTGGGCTCCCAGAGACCACATACTGTACATGCAAAATGCCAAAACTCACAAAAGAAGTTAGCTAGATGTCCATGTCCACACCATGGTTTAGGTTCCTGGCTGTGGAATCTGCCCTGCTTGGGACTAACAATTAGATTTTACTCTGTATTTTTAATGTGACAATAATAAAGTGCAATTTGTAGCCCTATACACACTTGACCAGCTGCCCCATGACTAGAAATGGTTTGGGAAAAAAATAAGATTGTTGAAAACAAATTAAATAAAGATATAAATATAAAGAAAAATAAAGCCCTAACCTGCACTCCCCTTTGAAAACCTTCCTGGCTGGTGCAAGGGAGACCTCTTTTGCTCTCTCCTCCCTCTGCTTTGGAGGCTGTCTGAGATGGAACGTTTCAGACAAATACCCAATTTTAGTGGCCAAATTCCTTTTGCTTCGTTATACAGGTGTAAAGCAAATGATTTCACTCACTTTTAGCCAGCAGTTAACAAGCTGCTGATATGTCGGGCGAAAACAAAAGCAAGGTTTAAAAATAAACAAGACCAAAAGCTGTGGCACTTGAACAACTAACTGCTTAATGTTAATGTGAGGTTTTGTGGGTAAGTCAACCTCCTCAGACAAGTTGCTAAAATGAGTTCTCAGGGGGCACAGGTGCTGAGAAATGAGAAAAAATGGCTCTGCTGATGATCTTAACACCTGAGCAGGCCCATAAAGGGAGATGCAGCCCTTGATGCCCTATGGCATCTGGCCTGGATGCCTTCAAAAGGGGATTGGACAGATTCCTAGAGGAAAAATCCATCACGGGTTACACACCATGATGGAGATGTGTAATCTCCAGGCTTTAAACCAGGGTACTTGAAGGGCCAGATGCAGGGGAGTGGTATCAGGAGACAGATATCTAGTCTCGTGCGCTCCCAAACGCATCTGGTGGGGCCTTTGTGAGATACAGGAAGCTGGACTAGATGGGCCTTTGGCCTGATCCAGCATGGCTCTTCTTAGGTTCTTATGAGATAGTTTAGAGTAGACCCAAGCTATTTAGGACTTCACAGGTGAGAATTTAAAGGTTAATTTAAATTAAAAGAATTTTAATTAATTAATTAAATTAATTAATTAATTAATTAATGAGAATTAAAAGGTTAAGCCAGCCAGCCAAACATCAACATTCCAGTTTCAAAAGAGCCAATGCCAGACGTCTAATCCATTGTAATGTTTGGAGCTCGCACTGTGAATTTTTGGAAATGCAGGAGAGAAATTTGTCTAGCCAGTAACACGGAGATCAATACATCAGACAAAACCTCAGAAACTGCATATCAGTGATACAAAAAGGTATGAGAAGAGAAACTGTCAATAAACCCTATAATGATAGAGTTCATTCCCTTGGGATTCTTCTGTTCGTCTTCCAGCCGTGGTAAATAGTTTTGTAAATATTTAATGTGGTGCCTTCAGAAATATTCTTTATATTGTGCTTTTGGTTTGATTGCTGAAGACTGGCAACTCAGGTTGGTGGGGCACAAAATTCAGCACAGGCCCTCATTTAAGGAGTCAAAGAACCGGTTTAATTTGGGTTTGAATCTGAATGTTTATTTGCAACCCCATTTTCCTTCTGCCCATCAGCTCTCACTGGGGAGACAGGGTGGGGAAAAACAGCTATAACTTTGTATCTTTTCCCTAAAAAAAAGGTTCGTAGCACATTAAGAGGCAATTGCATCCACCCAATTTGAATGCAAATAACTCCAGAAATAATTTCTGTCCCTTGACTTCCTTGAGCCTCGTGGCGCAGAGGTTAAATGCTTGCACTGGAGCTGTAACTGGGGTTCAGTTCTAGGTAGCCGGCTCAAGGTTCACTCAGCCTTCCATCCTTCTGAGTAGAGATGGGCACGAATAAAAAAAATGGCATTTCATTTGTCGTTTGTCGTTTAGGGGGTCCATTTTGGTTTGTTTCCGTTTTTCGTGAATTTTTACAAAAACATCATTTTCATTTTCGTTTGTTTCGTTACCGTTTCATTACCATTTATTTCAATTTTTTGTTATTTTTTTTAGCATTTAAAGCAGTTCAATGTACTGCCGTAACAAAAATGAAACGGACAACAAAATTTTCGGTGTTTCTGTTCATTTTGTTTCATTTTAGAGGCAAAATTCGTTTGTTGTTTCGTTATGTAACGAAATGAAAAAACAAAAACGGAAACAAAAATTGTTCGTTTCGTGCCCATCTCTACTTCTGAGGTCAGTTAAATGAGAACCCAGCTTGCTGGGTGGGGGTGGCAATGTGTAGCCTGCATGAATAAATTGTAAACAAACTGCCCACAGAGAGCTTTAAGTACTATGGGGTGGTATATGAAAATCAGCATGGCTTCTGTAAGGGTAAATCTTGTCTGACAAACCTTTTAGAATTTTTTGAAAAGGTCAACAGGCACGTGGATTTCGATGAACCGGTGGATATAGTCTATCTGGATTTTCAAAGGCTTTTGACACAGTCCCTCACCAAAGGCTGCTGAGAAAATTGCACAGTCAGGGGATAAGAGGACAGGTCCTTTTATGGATTGAGAACTGGTTGAGATCCCGGAAACAAGGAGTAGGTGTCAATGGGAAATTTTCACAATGGAGAGAAGTGAAAAGCGGTGTGCCCCAGGGCTCTGTCCTGGGACCGGTGCTTTTCAATCTGGTCACAAATGACCTGGAGACAGGGATGAACAGTGAGGTGGCCAAGTTTGCAGATGACACAAAACTTTTCCGTGTGGTGAAAACCAGAGAAGATTGTGAAGAGCTCCAGAAGGATATCTCCAAACTGGGGGAATGGGCTGAGAAATGGCAAATGTGTTTTAATGTAACCAAATGTAAAGTAATGCATATTGGGGCAAAAAATCCAAACTTCATCTATCAACTCATGGGCTCTGAGTTATCCGTGACGGATCAGGAAAGAGATCTTGGTGTGTTGGTGGACAGCTCCATGAAGGTGTCTCCCCAGTGTGTGGCAGTGGTGAAGAAGGCCAATTCCATGCTAGGGATTATCAAAAAGGGGATTGAAAATAAAACAGCCAACATTATAATGCCATTATACAAAACAATAGTAAGGCCCCACCTGGAGTATTGTGTACAATTCTGGTCACCGCATCTCAAGAAAGACATAGTGGAACTGGAAAAGGTGCAGAAGAGAGTGACTAAAATGATTACTGCGCTGGGGCACCTCCCTTATGAAGAAAGGCTAAAACATTTGGGCCTCTTTAGTCTGGAAAAAAGGCGCTTGAGAGGAGATATGATTGAGACATACAAAATAATGCAGGGTATGAGTAAAGTGGATAGAGGGAAGCTCTTCTCTCTCTCCCAAAATACCAGAACTAGGGGACATACACTCAAATTGAAGGCTGGGAGAGTAAGAACTGACAAAAGAAAATATTTTTTCACCCAGCGCGTTGTAAGTCTATGGAACTCCCTGCCACAGGATGTGGTGATGGCATCTGGCCTGGATGCCTTCAAAAGGGGATTGGACAGATTCCTGGAGGAAAAGTCCATCACATGTTACAAACCATGATGGAGAAACCAGGGTACTTCAAGGGCCAAATGCAGGGGAGTGGTATCAGGAGACAGATATCTAGTCTCATGCGCTCCCAAATGCATCTGGTGGTGCCGCTGTGAGATACAGGAAGCTGGACTAGATGGGCCTTTGGTCTGATCCAGCATGGCTCTTCTTATGTTCTTATGTATATAAGCAGAACACTTTGCTTTGTTTTTTGAGATTAATTTTAAGTCTGCCAATACAACGAATGAAGCAAGAAGTGGGGAAAGGGTGTGAGAACAGGGTGTGCTTTTACTCTGCGGAACGCCTTGCCTCAGGATGTGGTGATGGCATCTGTCCTAGATGCTTTTTTAATAGGGCTTGGAAGGATTTCTGGAGGAGAAGTCCATTGCAGGTTACAAGCCACGGTGGGGATACATGTCATCTCCAGGCTTCAAAGGAGGGTACCTCAGAGTGCCATCCTTTGTGAGGGCAGCTTTACATCCACAGGGATAGTCCCACAGTCTCATGGCAGCCTCCTTCCCCACCGCTACTTGGTCTGCACTGCAGAATGCCATTTCTTTTCTGTCTCATGAGCAATCACTCTCCAACCTGTCGCTGCAGTGTACAACCCCATTGCAGCTTGAAGTTCAACGTTAGTCTCTTCCCAAAACACTGCACTTAAGAGTGATAGGTTGCTAAAACCAGAAGTGCTCCTCTTCATATGGCTGCTCTAGTGTTGACATGTGTTGACGAGCACCCCCCGTGTGAACTCTCTAACACAGTGGTTCGCAACCTCGACTCCCCAGATGTTCTTGGACTGCAGCTCCTCGAAATCCTGACTAGTGCAGCTTGTGGTGAAGCCTTCAGGGAGTCTTAGTCTTATGGAGACTTATGGAGACCCAAGTGTAGCATTATTAATTAAACATACACAGAATTTTGGGGTACAATCATCTCTGGTCCCAGGCTGCATGTCTCTGGAGTGAGTGTCTGCATGTCTGCGTGTGTCTCTCTGTGTCTTCATGAGCTGCGTGAGGTGTGTGTGTGAGTGTCTCTGTGCGTGTGTCTGTGAGAGCTGTCTGGGACCCAGAGGTCTGGTCTTTATTGATAACAGTAACACAATAGGGCAGAGGAAATACGATAATGCATTCCATAGGCGGCCGGGGGGGGGGAATGCACCTTATCTGGAGGAACATACTTGGCTAGTTATTGATAAGGACAGAGAGGAAGGGGCGTTTGGGCCTGGGTCATGGAGCAGATGTGTCCTGATATCCTGTCATTGTTTTTCTGGCCTCCTGACCTATGCCAGGTCAGCATCAGCTTAACCACGCACACTGGGTTCCTGCTTGGTCCGGGAAATCTCTGGAAATCCAGGTCTTCTGCTTCCTTGGGTGCTTGCCAACTTATGGGGTATGGAATCCCCACACCCAGGATCAGAAACCATTACCCTGTCCAGTCCTCCGCATGCGTGTCATGCCTGTTCTTGTCCCGCAGTCCTCCATGAGGTGGCTTGAGATTCTGACAGATAGACGTTAACTTTATCTTGATGGTAAAGTTAAACTCCCTCTGTGTGGCGTTTTGACAGTCAGTCAGTCATTCTGAGCTCAAGGTGTGTGATTTATTTCTGGACTTATTACTATATGAATGAGGTCAGATGTTTTTCCCCTGGGAAGTCCCAACTGGCATTTCCTCTCAAAGTTTTGTGGCAATGACTGGTTGAGCTGTTCAATTGCCATTGGGTTTGTTGTTTAGAATTAAAGCTGTAAAGGATAGTTAACACTGTGTGGAAAATAGGGGCTGAAATTTGAGTGGTAGGGTGAGCCATAAAAAGGTAAAGGTTCCCCCTGCCCATGCGTGCTAGTCTCCACATTACTGTCTCTCTGGAAGCGATGAATGTTGCAAAGTCAAGCGTGCTGCTTACAGTATATACCATCTCATTGCACTTAAACCACTCTCTGAGTGGTTTACAAGTAATTATTCAGGCTACACATAGTCCTCCCTCCCACCTCCACAAGCTGGGCAATCATTTTACTGCCCTTTGAAGGCTGGAAGGCTGAGTGAACCTTGAGCTATTCAGCATAGCTTCAGCATAGCTTCAGTTGGTCTTGTGTTGGCTCCACTAACCCTCAGCCATTTTGCTTAGGATTGCACTCACTTCAGTGGGATGTTTAAACCACAACTTATTTGTTCTGGATGCCACTCATATGATATGCATTCCAGATAACAACCCTGGAAAAATAAGCATTATGATGATCACAAGTGCTTTTTGTTGTTGTTAGAGATTGATTATTTTAAGCTAAATGACCTCAAAACAAGCACTTAAATGTATGTGCATGTATAGATTGAATTTGCATCTAATCTTTCTCCACAACATCAGTAAGAGTCAAAGAAAAACAAATACATACATGCACTGGAGGTTCCCCGAACACGCTTTTTGGTTGTTCCTCGGTGGTGTGATTTTCTACGATTTCACCTTTACCAGAAAGGATGCAGAGAACTAAAGAATGGAAGGAGGGGCACATTTTATGTACCTCCTTTTTCATCTTCATTTGGGAAACAGATCGCACCGTCAACGCCTTAATTCTGAATTATGCGGCATCAATTCAGGGATCGCAAAATGATCTTGACACGCAGAAATGGCTGACTAACGAACCTGGTACCTCCTGTGTGTTTGTTTTATTGGGAGGTCCCAACCAATTAGCAATCACTTAAGCCTTATGAGAACTGACTCTACTTGTCAATGCTGGATCGTGTGTGTGTGTGTGTGTGTGTGTGTGTGTGTGTGTGTGTGTGTGTGTGTGTGTGTGTGTGTGTGTGTGTGTGTGTGTGTGTGTGTGTGCGCACGCGCGTGCGCAAGAGAGAGAGAGAGCAAACCAACCCATGAGTAGTAATTAAGCAAAGCTTTTTTAAAAAGCATCCTCAGCACCTCAGTTTCTGTGGCCTTGTTCAGATGTTTTGTTTGGAGGTATAGCCATGGGATAACTGCCTCAACCACTGAGGTCCACCTATACATTAAGAAAAGCCTCATGGCGCAGTGGTTAAATGCCGTACTGCAGGTAAAACTGTGCTCATGACCTGGGGGCTCAATCCCAGGTAGCAGGCTCCAGGTTCACTCAGCCTTCCAGCCTTCTGAGGTGGGTAAAATGAGTACCCAGCCTGCATACTGTAATGTGTAGCCTGCATACTGTAATGTGTAGCCTGCATACTGTAGTGAAACTGTAAGCCGCCCACAGACTACTTGAAATGGGAAGGGGCGGTATATAAGCACTTTGCTTTGCTTTAGATAGAGAATGTTACCAGACATGTATATTCCAGTGCCTTGGCTTCCATCACCAAGCATCAATGATCAGTGATAGCATCAGTGGCCACCTGCGGGTAAGGGTGAATGCAACCTGGTTGCGCTGCTGAGAACTCCCAGGTGTGCTCTGCGACAGATGAATGCCAATCCAACTCAAAGCGATGATTTACAAGATGAATGCTTGCCCTCTTGCACCGTATGGCACAAAGTGCTGGGCAGCAACAGATAGACATTATTTTGAGACTTACAAAATAATGAAGGGCATGAGTAAAGTGGGCAGAGGGAAGCTCTTCTCCCTCTCACAAAATACCAGAACTAGGGGACATCCACTCACATTGAGGGTTGGGAGAGTGAGAACAGACAAAAGAAAATATTTATTTACCCAGTGTGTTGTTGGTCTGTGGAACTCCCTGCCACAGGAGGTGGTGAAGGCATCTGGCCTGGATGCCTTCAAAAGGGGATTGGACAGATTCCTGGAGGAAGAGTCCATCATAGGTTATAAACTGTGATGGGGATGTGTAATCTCCAGGCTTAAAACCAGGGTACTTCAAGGACCAGATGCAGGGGAGTAGTATCAGGAGACAGATATCTAGTGTCATGCCCTCCCAGAGGCATTTGGTGGGGGCACTGTGAGATACAGGAAGCTGGACTAGATGGGCCTTTGGCCTGATCCAGCATGGCTCTTCTTATGTCCTTATGTTTTTATGAAGTCAAGCTACAGGATGTCAGATTCCGGCTGAATACCAGAAAGAACTTCTGAACTGTTAAAGAGGTACCACAATGGAGCCAATTACCTTGAGAGGTGGTGAGCACTCCGACACTAGAGGCATCTAAGAGAAGTTTAGGCAACCAGCTGGCAGATATCCTTTGATCTGAATTCCTGCCTTGACCAGGGGGTTGGACTTCATGACTTATAGGTCCCTTCCAACTCTGTTATTCTGCAGTTGTATTTTATGAAAACTGCAACTAGACATCCCTAAGAGATGCCCACCCTCTGTGGGTTACAGACACAAATTTTGTGTGTATTGCAGCAGTCTTGACTTACTGTGTCCCATTAATTCAATAGACGTCAAGTTGAAATTAACAACTAGCAGGGCTTATGTGTGTCTGAATAACAAACAAGATGCAAGATGGTTAGAAAAGAAATTGTTTATTTCTTCAGGTCTATGGACAACGGTTTCTATGCAAGGACCTCAGAATGCTTTATTTCAAGAAGGCCATTGAACTACGGCCATTTGTAATCACGTTAAAGAATGTGATTACATTGTAGCTCTTCTGTTGCAATCTTAGCTTTAAAAGCTCCAATACATTTTGAGGTGGAAAGCCCAGGACTTCTCTTATAACTTGGTGAGCCCAGGATTATTATCGCTGAGTACCAAAGAGGGGAAAATGAAGGGAGAAGTATTAAGCATTAATCCTAAACATACACAATCTTCGGTAGAAATACAGTACAGTAATCCCCCGCCTATCGTGGGGGTTATGGACCCGACCTGACCTGCAATAATTGAAAATCCGTGATATGTGGATGATGGGTCGGGTGGGGTCTGGCGGGGGGCTATATGGGGCCTCCTACACTTACCTGAGGCCTGGTGCTGCCCAGAATGGGCCTCCAGCAGGCTTCTGGGACCTGCCGGAGGCCTCAGAAGTGATTTCTGGTGATCTGGAAGTCATTTCTGGACGTTCTAGTTTACAGGAAGTCACTTCCGGTTAACCAGAAAGCACTTCTGAGGCCTGTAATAAGCCTGAGGCCCGTTAGGGGCAGTGCTAGGCCTGGGGTAAGTACAGGAGGCCCGAAACAGGCCCATCAATCTTACCCCAGGGTGCCTTTGTTTCAAATACTGCAGTCCCATGATATACCAGGACCACAGTATATGAACTGCGAAAGGCTGGGGGGGTTACTATATACTGACTTCGGTGGCCCAAATCCTTTTTGCTTTGTTCCCCCTCCCCCGCACATGTTAATGCAGTTACAGAAGCCATGGCAATTAACTGAGGCTAATTAATAAGTTGGTGTTTGCAAGCCTGGCTGCATGCCAGTCACACAAGTGGGCACACAGCTAGTTGTGCAACTGGTACCTTATTATTTAGCCTCCAATTGCTGCAGCCATTTCTCCAATTGTGCTCATTGCACAGTGGGGAGGGGGTGGGGGAAACAACCCAACATGATTTTGGCCTGGGAGGTCTACATCTGAATCAGCATGCCTAGCATTGCGTAGCATGCAACTCCCAAGTTAATGTGAGTCAGTGAAACCAGTGTGGGAGAGGTCTAAGGATTCCTATCCTGCATAGAAGCTTTATGTAAGCATGTAGTTGGCCACTGTGGAGGACAAGAAGGTATAAGACACAGGCCTCTAAGTGGGATGCAACCCATGGCATAGTGACTTGTTGACTTGTTAAGGGACCCTGTCTACTGAACAACGCAGGAAGTCCAAAATAATAGGACCGGGCTGAATTGTGAGCAAGCAGATGGTAGGGTGTTGTGTTCCTTTCATGGAGCATCCCCAAATTAGGCAACCTGCAGGTGTGCTAGACTACATATCCCACAGTGCCAAGACACATCAGTGAAAGGATGGTGGAAGTTGTAGTTGAAGTTGAAAGACGCTTGCTGGCTTAGGGAAGGATTCTGAAGATTTACAGAGGAGGCATTTTTTTTTTTTTTGTTTGGGGGGTTGTTTGTTTATTTGCTTTGCAAAAGATTAGGGTACTCCCTGCTGTTGTGTGCATACATTTCCAGATGTTTGGCCCACCTTATTGATCTCTTTCAGCGATGCTCAAAAGCTTACTCTGGGTGTGCAAAAGGCCAAAGGATCACCCTTTGACCCCTCCGTGGTTATGTCAAACACAGGCTCAGAAAGGACACTCCACACCTAGTGCTGTATGAGGTAGTAAACCTGTGTCAGAGTTGTTCCATGTCAAACCATAGCAGGCCTACATGACTGGAGGCTCTAAATAAACATCTGGAAGTTGGCAACTCAGAAGGAAGGCTGGTCTGGGCCATTTCTTCCTGACAATAATTTCTGTAAGAGGAAGTAATTAGAGATGGACATTTCATTTCAGAAGAAGTCCAGTTCTGAAATGAAACACAGCAGCACAGCTGCCGTTCGGAACCAGGACACAGCCTCCGGAACGAAGTCAACCAGTTCAATCAGGAACTGTGCAAGGACATGCATCATCCCGCCTCCCTGTCTGATTGGCCAGCACCAGGGAGAAGGAAAGGTGACGCGTCGCAGGCTGCTTCCTGACTGGAGTTTTGCCCTGCGTGACTTATCTTCTAAAGGAAGATAAGTAAGTGGCTGATTTCATTCCTGAGGCTGTGTCCTGGTTGCGAGTGGCAGCTGTGCTGTTGTGTTTTGTTTTGGACCCAGACCTCTTCTGAAATGAAATGCCCTCAACATGGTCACAAGACAAATTGGCACACAAACCAAAGGAATGGATGGAATTTTACCCTCAGATTCAGTTTAGATTTTGGCACCACAAGGGATCAGCTACCATCTGAGGAGGTGGAAAGCATGCCTCCTCTCAGCACTGCAGGGGTGGGGTGCCTCCTTGCGATTTTACACTGGAAACAACGTTGATCAAAAGTCTTCTGCTTGTCAAATCATCTTTGTATATAGACTCAGTTTGCAAGTCTGATTGCTGAACCATTTATCTTTCAGGAAATCCAGTTGGGAAAGGGAAATGCTTTAATTGTTCAGAACACGCTATCCTTTTAAGCTGCAGTCTGACGGTGTGGTGCCTCTGTACATTTCTCTAGAATAAAATGTAGTCCCTCCCTAAACCACAGGAGCTGCCTAGATGTCCTAAGCACATCTGATCTCGCCTGATTTTGGAAGCTAAGCAGGGTCGGGCCTGGCTAGTACTTGGATGGGTGACCACCAGGGAATACCAGGTGCTGTAGGCACCTGTAGTAGGAACTAGCAAACCACTCCAGTATTCCTGCCAAGAAAACTCCATGGACATGGGGTCACAAAGAGTTGGTCATGACTGTAACGACACAACACACACACACACAAATCACAGAAGGCAACAACGGTTATCACAGACTTTCTTTAGGGAAAGATAAAAAACCCCAGCACTTTGGATTTAATTGCTTCCCATTTTAGGGTCCCCAGATGTTATTTGACTACAACTCCCAGAAGTCTTCACCAGTGGTCCTAGAGAAACTAAAACAGCAGGGGAACTTCCTCAAGCTCTTCCCTGCAAGCCCCTGAAATTTGAAAGGTTTGGGGGTCAGGGGACTGACCAATTTCTAATTGGATTCAGAACGGAAGCCAAGCTGCAGCTGCGCTAATCGCTCGCTCACCGCAGCTTGGCTTCTGAATCCAATTAGGAATACATTTTTTCTAGGGGCACCCTATTTGGACCTTAATAACTCACCCCCCTGAAACCCAAATCTCTTCAAATTTTCAGGGGCTTACCTAGAATCATTCACCTGCCATTTTCTCTAGGATGAATCATTTCATCTTAGAGGGGAAAATGGTGTTTCATCACAAAATGAAATGGGTCCTACCATTTTGTTAGGTTAAAAAGTAATTCATTACCTAACGAAATGATGAAACAGCATTTCATTTTTGTCTGTGCACATCTCTAGTTCAGAACCCTTGATTTAACTGAAATAAACACATACAATTAACATCAGATATTTCAAACATTTCTGGAAGCCTCGGCAAAAATACTCAGAATAATGTTAACTGTGTTAACTATCACAATAATGAGAATTAAAAACTTTGGATTTTCTTTTTCAAGTTACATGTTTGGAAAAGAAACACATTTTTCTTTTCTTTTCTTTTCGAACTCCAGAGCATCAAAATGCACCAACTTCAGGGCCTGAATGTATTTTTCCCTGGAGTCACTGTCTGCTCAGTTCCACTGCACACAAGCAGCTTCGGAATTGCTTAGGATCTGAAGCAACCTGAACAGCTGGTGAGCTTGGAGGAATTCAAATGTGGCTTAATGACATCTGGTTGGACAGGCTGTGCTGGGTCGCTCTCGCTGGCAATGATGTGTCTCACTAAACATTTGGACGCTTCGTCAATGTTGATGTTCTCCTGCAGGGACAAGGATAGAGAGACAGAACAAAAACATATTTAAAAACAAATGGCAAAGATTCTGCCATCTTTTTTTTATTTATGGTAGTTATCTATCAGATATTTTTATACCACACCATCTAGCCCAAAGGATACTTTGGGCAGTTTACAACCTTAAGAAAGAACAGAAATTATAGACAGTAAACAACAACAAATAAATAAAACAAATACCAAATTATATAAAGCATTATACAAAAATATAACTACAGTGATCCCCCGCCTATTGCGGGGGTTAGGGACCTGACCTGACCCACAATAATCGAAAATCCGTGATATGTGGATGCAGGTCAGGTCAGCCCTGGGGCGCCTAGCTTGGGGGCTCTTGTACTTACCGGAGGCCTCAGAAATGATTTTCAGTGATCCGGAAGTCACTTCTGATTCGCAGAGAGGCCCTTTTGGGGCCTCCAGAAGGCCTGGGAAGGCCCTCACCGACCCATTTCAGGACAGTGCCAGGTTGGGGTTAAGTATGGGAGGCATGGGAGGCCTTTCCCTCCTTAACCCGGGGGCCTTTTTTCATATACTGTGGTCCCGTGATATAGCGGGACTGCAGTATATGAACCGCGAAAGGGCAGGGGAACACTGTACAGCCAAATATAATTATGACAAAACTAAGGCTAAACTAGCCAAAATCAACAAAAGTAATCAGTCACAGAAATCAGATGAACATAGTAAGAGGTGGAGAAAGATATTTCCAGATGTTATAGTACATAAATATCAAGATTCTGAGAAAGCTACCCTAAACAACCACTTTTTCAATGCACTTTTGGAAATTTTTGAGTGTGTGTGTGGGTCAAATGTATTTCAGGGGGCAGTTTGTCCCATAAATGAGGGGCAATAACCGAGAAGGCTCAGTTTCTAGTTGATGTTTTACGGGCTTCTTTCAATCTTACTCAAGAGCAGAGCCAGGCATACTGTGGTTTTAGGAGGATAAAGGAGGTCCCCTGAGTCTAATATCGACAGGGACATGACTCAACCATGACTTATTTTGGTCTCAACCTCGACTCATGACCTGGACCTATTTCTCCAAGTCCCACTGTTGACTCCCTACGGGCCTGCCTGCTGCCCACCACCGCCATCTTCAGAGGCAGCAGGACTGTCTTTCTTTCCAGGTGCCAAGTGCTGCCTTTGTCCATGTATGCCCTGTCCAGATGATAAGCTAACACATGCGCAGAGGCAGGCATCACCTCCAGGAACGGAAGTTGGCCTGCTTTCTACAAATGTACCAGCCTCAGCTGAGCAGCACATACACAGTCTGGGTCCAGACCCCAAGCCTCATGGGGGCATCTACAAAAGGACTCAGAGACTCTGGATTGGGGTTTTGGAGTCAGACTTGGGACTCAGGTTCAAAGACTCACACTCAGACTTGGGACTTGGTCCCGAAGACTTGCCAGCATCCCTCCTGGAGATGAGTGCAGAACATTTTCCCTTGATTTTAGCCATTGCCTAGAGGCGTGGTGGCTCAGTGGACTAAGGCTCCGAAAACTGTCAGCTGCAAAGTCGACAGCTCGGCGGTTCAAATCCTGAGTTCCACGCAGCGGGGCGAGCTCCCGCTAATAAACCCAGCTCCTGCCAGCCTAGCAGTTTGAAAGCATGTAAATGCAAGTAGATAAATAGGTACTGCCATAAAAAGCGGGAAGATAAAACAGTGTTTCCTTGCAGCCATGCTGGCCACGTGGCCATGGACTTGCACCACACTGGCTCTTCGGCTTAAATACAGAGATGAGCACCGCCCCTAGAGTTGGGCACGACTAGCATGCATGTGCGGGGGGAACCTTTACCTTTACCTTAGAGACATGGTGTCCATGCAGTGGATGGGTTTGGTAGTGTATGATGTTATTTTGTTCATTACTTGCTGCTAGCACCTCTCTACGTACCACTAGAAGAGCCATGCCAAGTATTGAAACACTAATAGTAACTGTGCTCATGCCAGAAAAGCATTAACGCATTAAAGTCTTAGAAGAGAACAGCTTAGAGACTGGCACTGAAAGGAAAGGGGGCACCAACAGTTCTTGGTCACTGAGAAAGGTAAGTCTGTCATGCGACATTGGTTTTACAAGAGGTTATTTGCAGGATGCAGTGAAATGGCCTTCAAGCAACCAAGCCAAGGTTTTAAAAACGCTTTCAAAAACCTGCCTGGAAGGCCAGAGGGAAAAACTGATAGAATCCCACCACTCTAGACTTCTATAACAATTGCTTTGCAGTAAGAGAAATATGGGCAGTTTGCCAATGTTCTCACACTCTGTCTTGCAAAATTAGACTACGGCTGCTAGAAGAAAAATAAATAAAATAAATAAAAGTTGATGAGCTTTCGAGAGCAAGCTCTCTTTTTCAAAGCAGGTATAGAAGTCCAAACATGGCAAGGGATGTCATTTGCCAGGAGAGAGTTCTTAGAAGTTCCCTTGGCAAGATGCACGCCAGGCTTCTTCTTGGAAGGCACAGAGTAGCGTGGTCCGATGGGGCTGGACTTTACAGGCCAGTTCAAACAAAGAGCGGCATGGAATGGGCACCTCCCTCTTGCTTGCAAGCATCATCTCTCTATTTGGATCTTGGAAGCACAGAGCTCCTGATTGGCCAGAGGTGGGGTGGAAGCTGGAGGTTAATGCAAAAAAAAAACAAAACAAAACAAAACAAAACAAAAACACATGCTCTCCACTAGGGGGTGGGGAAGAAAGTATTTTTGGGGAAATTTTTAAAAAAGTCCCACTAGGTAGATCCAATTAAGATCCAAATGAAGGGGAGATGATATCACAGTACCTATTGTTAATGTCCTGTTGCTGTAGATGTTCACGGTGGAGGTGAACTCTCATTTAGAAGGCTGGAGAGACTAGTCACTGGAGAATCAAAGATGAGCAACACGCTGGGAGCAAAGCAATGTACTGGATGTGCCCACCTCATTGGCAGCCATGATGCCACAGTGGTCCCGCTAGTCAGAACAGCTGCTGCCTCTTCACTAACCTAGTGGCAAATTCATCACATGCTGGGGGCTGCTAGGGGCAAATGATTTGTCGTCCCCCCAGTTGGCCCAACGTTGGCCATCCCTGTGCCCACAGTTACAAGCTACCTGTGGGAATTCTGAAAGACTGGTCCGACAACCACCTATGAATGGGTGCAAACTGCTTACGTCGGCATTGCAAAGGATGAGTTGGCCACAGGAACCATGAACATAACAACAGAGTGAAACTGTTGCTATCATCAGTGGTGGGAGCACTCATATCTATTCAAGCACGGATTTTCAAAAGCACGAGGAGTGGCCTATTCATAGAATCATAGAGCTGGAAGAGACCTCAAGGGCCATCTAGCCCAACCCCCTGCCATGCAGGAAGCCCCATCAAAGTACCCCCGACAGATGGCCATCCAGCCTCTGCTTAAAAACCTCCAAAGAAGGAGACTCCACCACCCTCCACGGCAGCATATTCCACTGCTGAACCACTCTAACCAATCATGAAGTTCTTCCTAATGTTTATAAAGATTCCTAATCTTGACAAAACTTGGGACCTGAATACCTGGCGAAGCGGATCTCCCAGAGGTCGACTGAGGCCCGTCCCACCAGAATGTCACGGACGCACTCACTTCAGGTGGCCACTCCCAGGGAGGCCAGGAAATGAGTCACCCGAAACCAGGCCTTCTCTGTGGTTGGCCCTTCACATGCTAGTGAGTTGCGCCTGGCTCTGTCCATGATGGCCTTCAAAAAAGCTCTTAAAACATTACTTTTTAGAGAGGCATTTGGCGACCATCAGAGTGTGTAGTTCCCCCTGCCCCGAGAAATACTTGCTGCCATCTTTGCTGGGTTTTTTGTTTTTGTTATGTTTTTACTCTGACTTTGACGCTACAGTACTGTAGTATTATATCATTGTAAACCACCTGGAATTCCATTGGAAGACGGGCGGTATAGAAGTATAATAAATAAATGAAAAAAATATATTTAATCTCTTTTTCCGGGCAAGAAAGGATGATGAGGATTACTGCAGGTAGGGACATGCTCTTTCAATTTTTCGGATTACAAATCTCTTAATTGTCATTTCTGTGAGTCCTGCTTACAGGATTTAGAGCGGACACACCACAGAAATGGTGCTCACCTGGAGCTGACTGACTTCATTCATGCCTTAGATAGGCCTAACATCCTGTTTGAAAAGGTTTAATATTAGCTGGGAAGCTTCCTTTCCAAACAGGACAAGCCTGGATGATGGGACTCCCAGAATGAAGAATTATGGGTTCTGTAACCCCCCCCCCCAAATTTAAAATGCTCATCCCTAATTGCAAGCTTGCCTTCACTTTTTTAAACTCTTAGCCAGCCAAAATGTAGTTTACCCTGCCATCTTTTGTTTACACTTGCCAGTTGAAAATTCTGTTCATTCTCTGAAGTTGCTCAAATACTGTACATACTGCACATACTGCACATACTGAAAGGAACGGAGAGGTTGAATGTTCTCTGCACCCCTCCCTCTTGTCCTTCCATTGTCAGGTAAAAAGACCTTCTGCTTCAGGAAGGCTCCGAAGCAGTCAGTTGTCCAAGAAATGCATTGTTTATTAACTTACAGGTTTTTAAAATACTTCTTAAAATCGTTTTTAATTTTCATTTCAGTCTTGAAGCAAATTTAACTGCATTTTAATATATGCATATAGTACAGTGGACCCTCATATAACAAACGGTTTGTATAACATAAAATCTGTACAACATAAAAAATTCCAGAGATAGGGGGAAATTTCTTAACAGAATCGCCTATGGGGCGAATCCGTACAACATAAAAATGGTCGCAATTTGGGATTACTCCGTTTTCAATGCATTCCAATGGGAAATTTGGATAAAGGAAAATTTGCTTAACATAACTTCATTTGGAACGAATTAATTCCTTTATACAAGGTAACACTGTATTTTAAAACCCTTTTAAAATATAATTTTGGTTGTTGTGAGCTACTTCAGATCCTCTATGAGGAGAAAGGCAGCATATGAATAATATAAACACGGGGGGGCACACACTCAGTTTCCCCCCTGTACGTTTTTCTGGAAACCATTCAAAAAAACAAAACAAAAAACAGAGAATGGACCTTTGTAAAGAAGGTCATTTCAATATCAGATCAAAACAGATTCCACAGTGGAACCACCAGATCTAAAGGCTGGCCACGAGAATGGAAAATTGCAACGTGACAAATTGCAATTGTGATTTACAGTGCCGCTTCTATAAACAGGATGGTATGGAGAGAATATAAGTCAGCGTGCCCACAGACTGGAAGTAGACTCTTATGCACATTCCTAGGTTAACCAGCAAGGCAAATCAACCGTTTACTGAACACATCTCCAGGCAGTCTCCAGAAGCAGCTCAGAATTTGTTATCAGGATGCTACCGGCATTTTTCATTTTCCCGCAGTGCAAAAGCACAACATTAAACTTTAAGAGTCATACTATGTAGAATAAATCCTTTTAAATTAGGATAGCTGGCTTTCTTTGCTGACATATTTTTATTAGATTTTATGGCCCTTTCCCACTTCCCATTGAAATATTTTTATGAATTTCTTAAGGTTTACAATCCTTGTGGTATCAGGGCTGTAAAGCTGTTTCTCAGTTTATACAATCAAGTGGTTTTAAGTCATGTTTTAGCTTTTGAAACCTAAAAGGAAGAGTACAGACTTCTAAGTATTTGAGGATACTCAACCTGGGTTACTCTACTGAGATGATTTCATATTGTCAGGAATGCAACTTGAAAGGGTTGTGTCCCCCACCCCACCCCCAATTGTTCTGCTGAAATATATTATGGTCCCCACTCCAGATAGGAACCATGTTTAACCCAGTTTGGCATGGCACACAATCAGGTGTTCTGCATGTGCCGTGACTTCCCTTCTCTTCCTCCTCTCCATGCTCACCCACTCACCAGTTGCAGCCTGCTTCCCTCCTTTCACTTCTCCACATGAGGGTCCACTAAGATGGACCGTCATGTGGAGTCTGTGGAACTCCCTACCCACAGGATGTGGTGATGGCACCTGGCCTGGATGCCTTCAAAAGGGGATTGGACAGATTCCTGGAGGAAAAGTCCATCACAGGTTATAAACCATGATGAAGATGTATCATCTCCAGGCTTAAAACCAGGGTACTTGAAGGGCCAGATGCAGGGGAGTGGTATCAGGAGACAGAGATATCTAGTATTGTGCTCTCCCAGACACATTTAGTGGGGCCACTGCTCACAAAAGCAGGCCAGATACAGGAAGCTGGACTAGATGGGCCTGTGGCCTGATCCAGCATGGCTCTTCTTATGTTCTCACCTTCTTATGTTGATGAGGCAGTGGTGCAGGGAAGCCTGCAGCACTACTGGTGAGTGGATTGTGTGGAGAAGATGGAAGAAGGAAGTGCGAGGGAGCCAGTGACTGGGAAGCGAGCAGAGGAGACAAGGGAGGGGAGCACATGGTTGTAGTTTGTGCCTATCTCTAGTCTCGCTGAACCTAGCCATGTGTGACGAACAGGCCAGCAGGTGGGTGACTGCCCTGTTAGAGATGGATGCAGCCTAACATATGCAACCTAACCTTTGCATTTACCAGGATTTGTGCACTTCTGGATCTCTGGGGAAAAACCCATTCCTATGAACTAGGAAATGCAAATAGGGGAGGGAAATTACATATAGAGGAGCTGTGTGGCACTGTGGTTAAATGCCTGTACTGCAGCTATGTGTTCACGACCTGGGGTTCAGTCCCAGGTAGCCGGCTCATGGATGACTCAGCCTTCCATCCTTCCGAGGTCGGTAAAATGAGTACCCAGCTTGCTGGGGGGGGGGGTCAATGTGTAGCCTGCATAATTATATTGTGAACTGCCCAGAGAGTGCTTGAAGTGCTGTGGGTCGGTATATAAGCAGAACACTGTATTGTCATGATTATTTTTTGGTTGTGTCTTACAGAAACTCAAATATACATTCAATATGACTCAGCATTTTGTACAACATGTCTCTGGGTTTTACTTCCATTTTATACAACACATTAAATTAGTTTGCTCACCTCAAGCCCAGAGAACACAAGAAAAGTAAAAAAAAAAAGGAAGTATCTATTATGAACTTTGGCAGCAGTACAGTGAAACTACCAAACCATGGAGAAGGGCAGAAACGCACACAATCTCCCGCCATCATCCTAAAGGGTAAGGGCTAGGTAAGGTGGGAGCTGTACTCCATTAACATCAAAAGGAGCACACTGTCCCCACCTGTGCTTTTAGAACGGTTAAAATGTTTGTGCATGTTTACGTAGCCCATTCAGTTTATATTTTTCAAGGTGGTTTTAAAAAACAGCTATCAACTAAATGAACTTCATAAAACGTGGGTCAAAGGGAGTTCAAAGGGAGAGGTTGAATCTGTTAACAGTTGTTCTCAAATTGTTGTCTGTGAGTTATCACAGATCAAGGAGACAGTGGTGAGTGATTTCATTATAGGACTACAGTAGGACCCCCGTATCCACTGATTCGTTAGCCACCAATTCAGTTCTCCGTGGTTGGCAGATGAAAGAATCAAATAAATAATTCAGCAGTCGTAAAGCAAGCTACTGTCACAAAACAGCAGTTTGTGGGTGGGGGTGTTCTCTCTTATCCACAATTTTTGTTATCCATGGGAAGGTCTGGACCAGATTCCTAGTGGATACAAGGGTCCTGCTGTATTCAGCAGTCATGAACAGAAGCAAGATACCAAATCTCTATGGTTTTTCATTAGCTTGGATACCACAGAGCTAAGGATAATGCCCCCCAAAATATAGGACTTTAACACACACACACACACACACACACACACACACACACACACACACACACACAGAGACAGAGAGAGAGAGAGAGAGAGAGAGAGAGAGAGAGAGAGAGAGAGAGAGAGAGGAGTTATAAATGCCATGTCCCTTTATTGAAAGGAAGTATCAAAATGGAACTGGGAAACTCGGGGTCAGAAGTGCGGATCTCAAATTCTATCTCTGGCGGCTTGGATTGAATCGTTTCCCTCAATTTTGCATGGATAAACACTGCAGTCAGATGGAGAAGCATTAATTTAATGTCTTGTATAAAATGGAAGCAAAACCCCAAGTCACATTGTACAAAATGGCTGAAAGGCACTGGAGTCATGTAGATGGTGTATTTGAGTGTCTCAGATGTAATTAAGCACTGCATGATGCAATCTGGATCCTGTCTGGCCATGGGAAGTATAAAAGTATACATCTGGAAATAGATGTCATATGCTGCAAGTCAAATTGCTCTACTTGGTCACGTTATGCCGGCACATTATGCTGCTTTGTACTTTATGCTGCTGGCATCTATGTCAAATTGAATCGTTTCTCTGTTTCTTCATTTATATTGTAATGAATATATGCACGCTCCTCGTTTTACAGCTCCATGTGTCAAGCCATGATTAGGTCTACTAAACTCGGTTTATAAGCCCATGGAGCACTCGACAACACATTCCATAACTTTGATGGCCTTATGTCAAAACACATGACTGGGAGTCAGAGGCACACCAAGATAGTAAACCCTGTATCAGAAAGGTTGGGACAAAAGGGACTTCTACATCAGGCATGTCCAAACTTCAGCTCTCCTGATGTTTTGGACCACAACTCCCAGAATTCTAAGCTTAGATTGCCAATGACAAAGGACTGTGGGAACTGTGTTCCAAAACATCTGGAGGGCGAAAGTTTGGACATGCCTGTTCTACATGATCGGGTTCGATCAGGGATTTATTATGGTTCAAGAACTGGGGAGTCAAGTCCTTAGAAATGTTACTTTTTTAGTCCACATGTGTTAGCACTGCTGGGTAGCTCAGTGGTTTAGGCATCAGTCTGCAGAACCAGGGGTTAGGAGTTCAATTCCCCACTGTGCCTCCACGAGAAGGTCTGGATAATTCATGGGATCCTCTACAGCTCTGAAATTCGAAGGTTATTATCACCACCACCACCACCACCATCATCTCCTAGTCATTATGGCCACTACCTAACCTGGCAAGAGAAATTTGGACATCACAAAAAGTAATTCGCCGAGGAGTCCGAAGCCAACCAAGATCTATCTTTTGACCATCTGTGCAATGACTTGATCTGAAGCGTTAAGCCATACTGTTTCCCTCACATGCTGAACTGAGATAGAAGGGGGCGGGGAACAACTTTTACAAGTTGCAGGAAACTCAGATTTCCTGTTTCCCAGCTCACATGCTATCAACTCATCTCTAGACAATAGCACTATCTTGCCGCAGTTAGTTTAGAAAACAACAACAGAACAAAGATGTGCAAAACCTTTGTTCAGAAAAGAGTGGGTGAAGTACAGCGTGTGTCAACAAAGGTGCAAACTGCATACACACCCTGCAAAATGAAGTTCGTGGTGTGTACTCTCCTACATATTTTAGGTTTGAGGTTTTTTTTTTTAAAAAAGATACAGATCTGGTGTGCACAGAATTCTCCTACACTCACTCCATGGATTCCATTTCTGCTCCCAGTATGAATGCTGGAATTGAGCCAAACTGGAGATCCTTCATGATCTTGAGGAATGGAAAGCTTCTTTCCCACTTGCTTCCAGAGGAGAAAGAAGAGGAACTTTTCTGTTTCTTTTTAATTGTGGCTAACACACCACAGAGGATGATTCAGACTGTATTCATTAGGGTTGGATAGGGTTCCCCCAATCTTATCTGGAAGCTACTTTGGAACTTTGGGATGTTGATTGCTTAGGTTGGAGTGATTTGTGCCTCATCTGTTCACTATGAGCCCTAGATCTGAGGGTGCAACTAATTTTCCCAGTGACCACACAACCTACATGACATTATGAGCCAACCTACCCCTGGTTCAATGCCTACCCATTGGTTTTTGTTCCCTTTCAAGGGCTACTGTTGCTTTGTGTGGGTAGAATCATTGTGTATGGTGGGATCGAGCCAAATTGGATGCTTCATAAGCTTGAGGGATAGAAAGCTTCTTTCCTACTCTCCTGTGGAGGCGACAGGTGAGGAAGTTTTCCATTTCTTTTTAATTGTGGCTAACATGTCAGCAATGTTTTGAAGGGACTTTTTAAAAAGTCCTTCCAATGCACCACTGACACACCATGAAAGTTAGCAATGATCATTTATTTATTTATTAAATGCATATACTGCACCATCTAGCAACACAGCTACTCTGGGTGGTTTACAAGACACAACAAACTGGAAAACTTCCTCTCCCTTCTCCTCCAGTTCTTAGGATTTTGAAGCAGCTTAAGCAAAGCACAGAGGACAATACAGGATGTTTCATATTTATTTCTTTTTTTAGGGAAAGAAGATCAGTCTTGATCACGGTAAATAGGGATAGCTGAAATGTGATATGATTGAGCCTCACATGTGGATACAAAAAGATACTGCACTTCAAAGTCATTTAAAATAGTGGTTCTGAAACATGGGTGTTCTTGTACTACAGCTCCAAGTAATCCTGTCTAGTACAGCTAGCAGTGAAGGGAGTTTTAATCCAAGAACATCTGGGGATCCCAAGATTGAGAACCACTGATCTAGCCCATCCAAGCCAAGATAATCAAGCTGTCTAACTGCACCCTGAACTGATAGTTAAGCCTCTTGTTGACTTGCAGTGGAAAAGTAAAATGGCTGCAACATGGCTGCACTGCTTTTTTGCAGTGGCATGGTGGCTCAGTGGACTAGAGCACTGAAACAGTCGGCAGCAAAGTTGGCAGCTCAGCGGTTCGAATCCCAGGTGCCATGCAGCTCCTGCCAACCTATCAGTTTGAAAGCATGTAAATGCAAGTAGATAAATAGGTACTGCTGTAAAAAGCAGGAAGGTAAACAGTGTCCCATGCAGCCATGCCAGCCACATGGCCACAGACTTGCACAACACTGGCTCTTTGGCTTGAACATGGAGATGAGTTCTCCTCTAGAGTTGGACAGAACTAGTATGCATGTGTGGAAGGAACCTTAATTTTTATAGGAACTTCGAGGCATGACAGGTCTTACAAAGATCCACTGAAAAGATTTCTGTATTTCAGCAGCTAGCTGAAGTTCTGAGTTTGCTTTTTTTCATGAGTGGGTAGAAACAAAATGAGAAAGAAAAGGCGATAGCACTTTGGGCTCCATCTGATTCAATTTATGCTCTAGACATGAATCAGTTTGTAGATGTCATATGCTTCACAGCAGAATTGAATCTGGCCATTTTATTTCAATCTGGACCTCATGAAAACTGGTAAAATCGGGCCAACACAGTTTAGAATTTGAGAATTGTCCATATTTGCTGCATGGCCCACATGTTATCTGCAAGAGTCTCTCTTATAATTGAACAAGAGGAGTGGGAAACTTCAGTAGGAGGTTCTTTTCCACTCCCTGATCCCACTTGGATAAGTTACTTTTAGGACTGTAACCCCAAGAACCCCTTGAAGCCATCAACGTACAGAATGGGCAACTTTGACTTTTGACTTCAAAGTCTTGGTATCCCTGGGAACCTGCAACAGATAGACCTATCTTCCCTGAATCCACAATATCTTCAAAGCAGAAGTCAAACTGCCTTCAAAGCCAAGTTCCAGCAAATGAATTCCATAACTAACTTTTTAAAAATCTTACCACAAAATAAACCTGTCTAAGCTGGTAAAATAGCTGCCTAGATGCCCTAAGCACGTCCGATCTTGCCTGATTTTGGAAGCTAAGCAGGGTCGGCCCTGGTTAGTACTTGGATGGGAAACCACCAGGGAATACCAGGTGCTGTAGGAGCCTAGAGTAGGAACTGGCAAGAATACTCCATGGACATGGGGTCACGAAGAGTCGGTAAAGAGACTGTAACGACACAAGCTGGTAAGATACCAGAAGCAAAGAATTACACATGTCAGATACATCCACTTGAACTGCTGGATAGCTCAGTGATTTAGGTATTTGGATTCAGAGCTAAAGGTTGGGAATTTGATTCCCTGCTGTACCTTCCTCAAGGACCAGACACAGGGGAGTGGGAGCAGGAGACAGCTATCTAGTCTCATGCGCTCCCGGACGCATCTGGTGGGGCTACTGTGAGATACAGGAAGTTGGACTAGATGGGCCTTTGGCCTGATCCAGCATGGCTCTTCTTATGTTCTTATGTTTTATGGTCCCTTTTAGCTCTGCAGTTCGATGATGATGATGATGATGATGATGATGATTGAAAAATACTAGGCACAGACAATCATGATAATAAAAACATTGGCTACTGTTACTGTATATAAACAGATGCAACGTCTGATGAAAAACCTATATAGGGGACCCTCGTATAACAAGCGGTGTATATATTTATTAAATACTGGCACAGTATTATGCTGTTCCTAATACTGCCATTTCTTGTAACTCGGATGGTGCAATTTCTAAGATCAGCCATTGATTTATCACACTTTGTGAAATTCTCTAGGGTTGTTCCGAAAGCCCTGATGATTATGGGAACCACTGAAGTGTATTTCATTCACAGGTAAGGTATTTCAGTTGCCAGATCATTACAGTATTTTCCCATGTTTGTCTAAAGCTAAAAACTAACTACAAACTAAACTAAAGATTGAGGGTTGTCTTATACATTGAAGTAAGCTGAGGAGAGAACCGTGCATTTGTGAAACTGTAATTCTGGGTTGGGAAATTGGGGGTCATCTTATACATGGGGGTTTCTTATAGACAAGCAAATATGGTACTTTTTCTAATTCTTTACTTCAATTCTGGTATACCCTGGAATTCCAATGTCAGTTATTCAGGCATCGTCTTCATTGTCATTGTTGTCATCATCATTGTTGTTGTTCATCTTGTTGTTGTTGTTGTTGTTGTCATCATCATCATCATCATCTGAAGTACTTTATCCTCCTGTCTGTCTCTAACCAGACCAGTCTCATCAGACCTGTTCCATGCAAGCTCAGATAAGTGAACACAAGAGAAAAAGAAGGCTGGTTCCCCATCCATTGCAAGATAAATTACTTCTTCCTGGCTCTGAAGTGGATGGTATTGCATCGCTATAGGCCAAAGCACACCGGGGAACCTGATGCAGTTATTTAAAAACTTGATGTGATTAAAATTTCAGAAATTATTGTAGTTAATTTTCAGGCTCGCTCCAGTCAATTCTGGAGGCACTTCTGCAAATGTGAACACACACACACACACACACACACACACACACACACACACACACACACACAGAGAGAGAGAGAGAGAGAGAGAGAGAGAGAGAGAGAGAGAGAGAGAAGCATGTACTCCTTGGGCTCCATTCCATCATACATTTTCAGTTCTCACTGGCATGATCATTCTAAATATGGAAAGCCAATCCTGAATATCGTTATGTGGTTTGCTTGCTGCTGATATTCTGCCTCTGGCTACACAGCAGTGAAATACTGGCTGCAGACTAATTTGTTTTGAAAGCATTATTATAGATCATGAGTGAGAAAGTGGTGGTGGTAGGGAGTAGAGAGCTAGCAGGTCAAAACTAAGTACTCTGGAGTTATAATTTGGAAGAGTGCATCGGTTAGCACGCTAGAATGAAACAGGAATTCCATGCTCCAGTCTCCAATGAGCCATGGAACTTGCTGGAAGTGACTTGGGGCCTGTTACTGTCAGAGTTAAAGAAGCATCTTGTAGAGAGTCTACTCCTCTACAAGATCCACTGATCTTATAGGGCTACTCTAGTTGTGACAACTCTGCTAAATAGAGATGGGTGTTTCGTTTCGGAAGAGGGCTGGTTCCAAAATGAAACACGCCAGCACAGCTGGTGCTCAGAACCCAGTCCCACCCTCCGGAACAAAATCAACCACTATCTCACCTTGCTGTAGTTCACACAGGAAACAGCCTCCGATGCATCATCTTTCCCTCTCCCTGGCACTGGCCAATCAGGAGCTGGGGAAGGACATGCATCATCCCACCTCCCAGACTGGAAAACAATGCAACCCGCCAATCGCAATTTTGGAGGGGCACAGCCTATAGAAGAAGTTTTTCAGTGGGCAAAACTGACCCTAAAGAGATGCACATGGGATACATATTTGAAATTCTAGAGGCCTCTAAGAAAAGTGGGTGGTCATCTCTGAAAATATATGCCAGTCTTGAAGGTCTCCCAAGACCGTTGTTTTTGCTCTCGTACACTTTTACAAAGACATGGGCTGGTTTGGTGATTCAGGCCAGTTTGTTTATTGGCCAAACAGGTGTCCAGCAGTTCAAAGCTCCACCTACTCTGGCAGGGAGGGAGTGCTTGGAGGAGGCAGGGCAGAGAAGCCAGGCTATGACCTCTGAGTGGGCACCTGCTGGAGGAGGTGGGGCTTCGAAGTCCCAAATGCATGATTGGCCAATAAACGGACTGGCATGACCTGTCAAACTGGCAGTTTGTGGCCACCCCTCCTTTTACAGCTAGCCTTTTCCACATAATGCCATTCCATTAAGAAGGTGCAGCTGGACTTCACATCTGGGTCGCTCAACCAAATGGAGCTACCGCACCCAGCCTCTGGGGAGCCTTGTTTTTCGCAAGCGCAAGGACAGTTACCTTCGCCGACGTTTCAAACCATCCCACGAAGCCGTTCTCCTGGCAGAACTGCTCCATCTTGATGCCGTTATTCACCAGGACCTCCTTGGTTTGGTCACATTTGTTCGCCAAGAGAACTGCAGGCACGGGTTTTCCACTGGGAAGCGTCAGCTTCGTGTCCAGATCCTCCTTCCATTTGGTGACTGCTTCAAATGTGGCTGGCCGTGTTACATCAAAGACAATGAACGCTCCCATGGCTTCTCGGTAATAGACCCGGGTCATGTTCCCAAACCTTTCCTGACCTGTAATCAACATAATAAATATGTTTTTTAAAATAAGCACTTGTAAAACCATGCTTGTGCAGACAAAAAGCAGCCTCCCCCCAGATGATCCATTTTGAAAGCTGACGCTTCATATGTTCCAAAACCTTTCAGGTGGGTTAAAAATGTTTTAAATAAATAAAATGAATTTTCCCGACGGCTAAATTATTTTCCTTTGCTCGAGAATCTGTTCTGGGAAATACAAAAAAATTTTACCACCAATTTTTGACATTCGATGTGCTTTAATCCAGAAAAGAAACATTTTCTGCTGAGTATGTTTATAAATGAAACTATATTCCAATATTGTTATGCTGAAGCAGACCTTCTCTTCCTAGACGTCAGAGCTTGCATTCAGCTGGCAGCCCCAGCTAGTGTGTGTGTGTTTTGTATCGAGTCAGAACTAGCTTATAGCAACCCTAATAGGACTTTGAAGGTAAGTGAGATATATAAGGAGTGGTCCCCCAGCTACTTTCCATAGTTGAGTGGGGATTCAAACCCCATTCTCCAGGCTCTCTGGGCTAAGAGGGATAGGACAGGATAGTAATCATGGGGGACTTCAATTATCCCCACATTGATCGGGCAAGAAAGCTCTGGGCAAGAAAGCTCTGGGCAAGAAAGAGAAACTGGGTTTCTCGACTTGCTGAATAATTGTGTCTTAGAGCAACTTGTCATGGAGCCCACCCAAGAACAGGGAACTCTGGATCCAATACTGTGCGATACTCAGGACCTGGTCAGGGATGTGAATGTCACTGAGCCTCTGGGGAACAGTGACCATGCTGCAATTTCCTTTGCCATGCATGTTGGAGGAAGAATGTCAACCAAATCAGACATAAAAACCCTTGATTTTCGAAGGGCAAACTTTCCTCAGATGAGGAAACTAGTTAGAGAGAAACTGAAGGGGAGGGTTAGAACAATCCAATCTCTTCACAGTGCATGGAGCCTGTTTAAGACAACGGTAATAGAGGCCCAGTACAAGTGCATACCACAAAGAAAGAAGAGCTCGTTTAAGTCCAAGAGAACATCGGCATGGTTAACGGGTGGAGTTAGAGAGGCTCTAAAGTGCAAGGAGAGGTCTTTCTGTAAATGGAAATCATCCCCAAATGAGGAAAATAAAAAGGAACACAAACTCTGGCAAAAGAAATGTAAGAAGATGATAAGAGAGGCAAAGAAAGATTTTGAGGAACGCATGGCTAGCAATATAAAGGGTAATAATAAAAGCTTCTTTAAATATGTTAGAAGTAGAAAACCTGCAAGAGAACCAGTTGGCCCTCTGGATGGTGAGGGAGGAAAAGGGGAGGTTAAGGAGGACTTGGAAATTGCAGAGAAATTAAATGAGTTCTTTGCATCTGTCTTCACGACAGAAGACCTCGAGCAAATTCTGCTGCCTGAACCGCCCCTCTTGACTAAACAATTAAATCAAATACAGGTTAAAAGAAAGGATGTTTTAGGACTAATTGATAAATTAAAGATTACCAGGCCCAGATGGCATCCACCCAAGGGTTATTAGGGAACTGAGAAATAAAATTGCAGATCTCTTAACGTTTATATGCAACTTGTCTCTTAAAACGGCCACAGTGCCGGAGGACTGGAGGATAGCAGATGTCACACCAATTTTTTTAAAAGGAAGGAGGGGGGACCCAGGAAACTACAGGCCAGTTAGCCTTACATCTATCCCAGGGAAGATGGTGGAAAGCCTCATCCAAGAGAAAATCTTAAAACACATAGAAGAACAAACCTTGCTGTGAGAAAATCAGCATGGCTTCTGTAAGGGTAAGTCTTGTCTGACAAATCTTTTAGAATTTTTTGAAAAGGTCAACAGGCATGTGGATTTGGGTGAACCCGTGGATATAGTCTATCTGGATTTTCAAAAGGCTTTTGACACAGTCCCTCACCAAAGGCTGCTGAGAAAATTGCATAGTTAGGGGATAAGAGGGCAGGTCCTCTTATGGACTGAGAACTGGTTGAGATCCAGGAAACAAAGAGTAAAGTGTTCTGCTTCTGCTTAGTAGGTGTCAATGGGAAATTTTCACAATGGAGAGAAGTGAAAAGCGGTGTACCCCAGGGCTCTGTCTTGGGACTGGTGCTTTTCAATCTGTTCATAAATGACCTGGAGACAGGGATAAACAGTGAGGTGGCCAAGTTTGCAGATGACACAAAACTTTTCCATGTGGTAAAAACCAGAGAAGAAGGATCTCTCCAAACTGGGGGAATGGGCTGAGAAATGGCAAATGCGTTTTAATGTAGCCAAATGAAAAGTAATGCATATTGGGGCAAAAAAATCCAAACTTTATCTATCAACTCATGGGCTCTGAGCTATCTGTGATGGATCAGGAAAGAGGGGATTGAAAATAAAACAGCCAACATTATAATGCCATTATACAAAACAATAGTAAGGCCGCATCTGGAGTATTGTGTACAATTCTGGTCACTGCATCTCAAGAAAGACATTGTGGAACTGGAAAAGGTGCAGAAGAGAGTGACTAAAATGATTACTGGGCTGGGGCACCTCTCTTATAAGGAAAGGCTAAAACATTTGGGGTTCTTTTGTCTGGAAAAAAAGCACCTGAGGGGGGATATGTTTGAGACTTATAAAATAATGCAGGGCATGAGTAAAGTGGACAGAGGGGCATGAGTAAAGGGATAGAGGGAAGCTCTTCTCCCTCTCCCAAAATACCAGAACTAGGGGACATACACTCAAGAGTAAGAACTGACAAAAGAAAATATTTTTTCACCCAGCACGTGGTTAGTCTTTGGAACTCCCTGCCACAGGATGTGGTGATGGCATCTGGCCTGGATGCCTTCAAAAGGGGACTGGACAGATTCCTGGTGGAAAACTCCATCACAGGTTACAAACCATGATGGAGATGTGTAATCTCCAGGCTTAAAACCAGGGTACTTCAAGGACCAGATGCAGGGGAGTAGTATCAGGGGACAGATATCTAGTTTCATGCTCTCCCAAATGCATCCGGTGGGGCCGCTGTGAGATACAGGAAGCTGGACTAGATGGGCCTTTGGCCTGATCCAGCATGGCTCTTCTTATGTACTTATGTTCTTATGTTCTTATGACTAACTCTGCCCATGACACCAAACTAGGGATAACCCCAACTAGAACAGACCCACTGAATTAATGAGACTTACACAAACATTGGTTCACCTTCCATCATCTGATTCAGTATATGGGCAGCAATTTAGCCTTAGCAGCCCAGCTGAGCCTATAATATTTTGATGATGGAGGTGGAAGTTAAAACAGTTCCACTGCTCCACCTTCGACATTCAGAAGCAAACTGGATCGGTGAATTTCTCTTTTAAACAGATCTCACCTTCGACATTCAAAAGCAAACTGGACTGGTGAATTTCACTTTTAAACAGATCTTGAGCATAACAAGTTACAAATTAAATAGCTAATAACAATATTTGAGGGTGGGGGGCAATGAAGTAGGGATGGCTTTCAGCTTCATGTGTTTTGCGATTTAGTGTGAACTTTTTAATATCGAAAGTGCTGAATCTATTGCAAACATTCAGTTCAGTACCCTGGACAGCTCAGGTGAAGTCCGCACTAAAAGCCTAAGTGCACTACCTCTGAACAATGAGCATCGCAAGCATCCATTGCAGTGAAGGTGTAAGCAAAGCTATATTTCAAAATCAATGCAAAAAATTCAGAGAAGGTTATTTCACAGGCATAACGGCTCTTGTTTTCCAGTTACTTTCTAAAGTTGCTTTTAAAGGACACTGTTAGACATCTGAAAGGCATTTTGACACAACTTTCTTTTCTCAATTTATGACATCCTCTGATAAACTTTAAGTTGGCTTTCTTTTTTTCAATGGCATCAAAGTAATAGGATCAGCAACAATAAACATAATGTGGAACACAGTAGCTGAAATCCTGTTGTGATAATTTACACCACATAAGGCCATCAATAGGGGCAATTTTTGAGCAATTAAGGGTTTTTTTTTTTACTTCTATCCTGAAGCTCCCAAGGTTTCTGGGTAATCCTTTTCATCTCTAGGGATCTGTGACAGCCATGCGATGGGAGGAGGGGGGAGGAAGTCTCTGATTACCTAAATTGCTGTTGCCTCCTGTTCCACAGGGTCCCAATGATAAAAGGGATTTCTTGGAGCCTCAGGAATGAAGTCGGCAATATTTAATTGCAAAAAAATTTCCACAGCTACTAATGTTGTCAGCCAGACATGTTGTCAGTTACAGCAGTAGGATGTCAGCCCATTGGTTACTTCAGACAAATGTTGACGGTAATGACCACCAGTTGTTTCCAAAGCACTGTAACAAGTAATGGAGATAAGTCACTTTTAAAAAGTAACTCCCCACATTGCGGGTTTGGTTTCAATCAAAATATAAATCAGTATGGAAAAAGTGTTTTTGACTGAAAGGATTCAACATCTAATAATACTACTTATTAGGAAACACATATTTAAGGATGTCGCATACAGGGGTGTCTTTTTGGCATGGGGAAATCACATGGGTTACTTCCATATATCATCCAACAGCCTTGGTGTCACAAGTGCTAATGGTCTGCTCAATGGATAATATTAAGTTGTTTATTCCATTAACTCCTCTTGTTTGCATCAGATTTTCCTTAAGATACTGTACTTGGTGCGTCTTAGAAGAACACATGAAAGGGCCTTCTCTGTTGCTGCTCCCAGACTGGAACTCCCTCCCGCTGGAGGCCAGGACTGCCCCATCTCTGCTGTCTTTCCGGAAAGAGGCAAAGACTTTCCTCTTCAGGGAAGGTTTCTATTAATGAAGGACTACCTACTATGTGACCTTTATATGGATTACCATATGTGATTGCATTGACTGATTTCCTAAGAACACCAGTGTTTTCCATGTTACTTTCCACCCCTCATAATGGATTTTTCTTTTTGCATGCTCTTTGTAGCTCTAATGTTACCTTTTAATGTTCTAAGATGCCTCTTCTAATTCCCTGTTCTTAACTTGAATTATGTCTTAAATGTTCTGGACTGTATACTATCCCTCATTATTGTAAGCCATGTTGGGTCCTTTTCTAAGGAGAAAGGTGGGGTAAAAATATTCAAAATAAATGAATAAATAATGATTTGACCCACATCAAAGTCTGCAACTTTGGAGACACAGGTAAGACTTGACTTCATTTATACAAAGTTGCAGAGGGCTATGATTGCCAATCCTAAGGAATCAGTGTTACTTCAGAAAACTACTGCCAGCAATCCGACAGTAGGGCTTCCAAGAATTGCTGTGTTATATGATGTTGAGCTTTGTTGTTGTTTTTAACTCTCTATGATTTGGGAAATGGTCTGCTATTTTGGCTGGAAAAAGAGGAAGCCTATAGAGTATAGTCATCCCCCGCTATATTGCGGTTCATATACTGCAGTCCTGGTATATAAAAGGACCACAGGATATGAAGGCAAGGGCTCCTGGGATAAGCTGAATGGCCTGTTTGGGGCATCCTGTACTTACCCCAGGCCTGGCGCTGCCACAGGCAGACCTCTGATGAGCTTCTCAGGCACGTCGGAGGCCCCGGAAGTGGTTTCCGGTGAACCAGAAGTGACTTCCGGTTTGCCAGAAACCACCTCTGGGGCCTCCAACAGGCCCAGGACTACCTACTATGTGACCTTTATATGGATTATCAGGGCAGCGCCAGGCATGGTGTAAGTGCAGCAGGCCCCAAACAGGCCCCCCAGTTCTGACCTGACCCAGCATCTGCACAACACGGATTCCCCTTTATCGCAGGTTGGGTTGAGTCTCTAACCCCCCCCTGCAATAAACGAGGGATTACTCTACTGGGGGGAAGGAGAATAAAAAACCTCCTGGAAGCCATACTTTGCCTACTCTTGGTCATGGACTTCGGGGTGGGAAAACAGCAAGGGTTGCCACTTGCCACTGTTGCCCGCAGTTACTTCACTCTGCCCTATGTTGGAGCCAGCACTGGTTAGGGCAGCCATGGTGGGTGACTCCAGTTGCAGGGGTATTGTGAATCTACTGTTTCAATTTGAGGAATAGGGTTTAGCACCTTGGATAGGTCCCATAAAGTGCAGGCTAAAACCCAAAGGGGATTCATAAGTACCTCCCAAGCCAGAAATTATCAGCTGCCCCCAGAGTGTGGTCCATGAAGTTCTTCGTCAGAAAAGTCTAGAAGCAGTTGTTTGGATGCACAGACATATTCAATCTGCACATCCTTCTTGCACAAAGCTTGCCTTCAAATTTGAACCACAGGTTGCAGAAACGATGCTAATGGATGTACTCCCATCACTCACATTTCCTCGGATTCAGCCCATGGACCCTATCGCGGCTGAGCCTTCGAAGAAGAATTTGATTCACGCCACCAATACAATGTGCTAGGAGATGGGACATGAGGCAAAAGATACAAAGGACAAGAATGACACAACTTGTCCCATCTTGAAGAAAAGTGACACATTACGGTTATGGAGAATAAAGTGAGGAAGAGCGCAGACAATATATATTTTTGACGAAAACAAGCCAGATTGGATCATCACCCAGGCAGATCAAGCTGTGAACAGATATTCACTCTAATACAAATAGTTGAAAAAGCTATTACTTGACAAATCTCATCTTAAAATCAATTCTATTGCTTGATTTATTTTTTTATTTTTTTGAAGCAAGTGAACCCATCAACAGAAAGACTGCTACATGTGCTAAAGAAAAGCAAATGCATGCTTTTTATGAGGGAAATATATGTTAAAAATAAGTCCAGCTATTAGACTGGATATTTGCTGAGATGCTGAGATGGAGCTAAACTGGGTGTTTCTAAGAGTATATGCTGGAAGCAGCCACTGAAGCACTAATAATCCATTTGCAGGCTAGTATCTAAGAAGAAAAGTTAGGAAGCAATGCTTAATGTGCCAGATACACACAGATTGTAGGCCTGTCTCAATCTGCAGTCTGTGCTAATCCAGCAGGGAAACAGTTACACACTATGGACAGGCATGTAATCCCCTCAGCACCACAGTTTTCAGGATGCAAACCTCACCAGTATTTAATTCCTGATGATGAGTTAAGAAAACAAAGAATCTAATCTGCAAGATAAAGAAGACCAGAAGGGTTTCAGGGATCAGTAGTAAATGGATTTTAACACTCTAGGAGATAAGAGGATACAACTGCACAGCTGGAAAAGACTCCTTGGGTCATTTACTACAAACCCTCTGCTGAACTTGGAAATCCACACCTGAAGCATCTCTGAAATGTGGCCATCTAGCATCTCTTTAAGACAGGGTGGATAAAAATCAATTATTATTTAAAAAAATTAAAAATTTTTTTTTAATTTAAATCAGTTTTTTTTAAATTTACTGGTAAATCAGATTTTTTAAAATTTAAATGCTTTTTGAGGAAAAATCTCTCTGAAATGTGGCCATCTAGCATCTCTTTATGACAGGGTGGATAAAAATCAATTATTATTATTTTTAAAAAATAAAAATGGTTTTTTAAATTTAAATCAGTTTTTTAAAATTTACTGGTAAATCAGATTTTTTAAAATTTAAATGCTTTTTGAGGAAAAATCTCTCTGAAGATCATGTTCTAATTAAAGTACATTATAGTCCAAAGGCTATTCATCATGAAATTAGTTTTTAATTATGTAGCATAAAGCTGTATTAATCCATTCACAATGTCAGGCTCTCCCAGAGGTTTCTGATTATCTGGGGCAATTTTTCTATCTAGAAGATATTAACAAAAATGCTTGGTTTTGCTATTTTCAAAACTGTGCATCTGAGTCTGCAACGATAACATGCCTCCTTCATAGCAAAACATGTTATCAAATAAACATCAGTATTGAGGAAAAAAACACTTTAATCCCATTGTTCCTCTGTAAATCTATGCACACAGAATCAACCCCCTTACCTGTTCTAATTATGAACAAACAAGAAAATGAGGATGAAGACTAGTGAGCTGCAGAAGACAGTATATTTTAAGTTTTTCATATGGATCTGGCTGATGTAGTCAATGGCTGTCAGTCTCAGTTTTTCAAAAGATATTTTAACCACATCAGTTAACAAACACGGATGTTTAAGCAAATACAGGCATACATGTATATAATGTTATTGTTTTGATAAATAAAACTGCAGTGGACCCATAAAAGTGGTTTGTTTAACAGAAAATCTGTTTAAAGGAAAAAAATTCCATAGAGGGGGGAAATTGCTTAACAGAATCACCTATGGGGTGAATCCGTATAACAGAAAAATGGTTGTGATTAGGGATTAATCCGTTTTCAATGCATTCCTATGGAAAATTTGTACAAAGGAAAATTTGCTTAACAGAATTTCATTTGGAACTAATTAATTCCTTTATATAAGGTACCACTGCATTTTAATTGTTATTATTAAGGCAAATATTATTTATCTCCTTCCAATAAAGGACAACAGAACATTGTCCAAATATGAATGATTAACCTATTAACCTGGAGATAGTTCACTTTGCAATAACTTCATAATTATCTATGTATGTATTTCTAATGTTATGTAACCACCAAATCAATAATTTTCTGATATAACTGTAAAATTAATCTGAAAAGTTATTATTCTAAAAATGAAACCTTCATCTGGTTGTAAATATTAAGATTAAAACAACTCCAGCAAAATGTCTTTATGTAGAAAATCATGGTTTAAACGAGCCTTCCTGACTAGTGATTTAAATCATGATTTAAATCAAATCCACCCTGTTTTAAAAGCTTCCAGTGAAGGAAAGCCCTCCACCTTCCAAGGCAGCCAAGAAGGTCTTCTTATCTCTTTCTGTGTGATATAAGTCTGGATCCTACCTTTGGAGTAGCAGATAAGCAGCTCACACATGTTCCCTGGAATAGCCCTTCAAATCGACTACTAAAATCTGCTGCAAAAGTGCATGCAGATGCGGAGCATAACATCATTTTCCCGCGAGCAACGGACTTTTATAAAAAAATAATAAAGTGTAACCACGCCCACTTAAGCATGACCCAGAGCATTTTACAAATACCTGGTCTTGAGGTGGTAAAATCCTTGTTGCTCTTCCGATGTGGATTTTAAACCATTAAGGTTGCCCCGGCAACGGCTCGTCCGGCCCGGGGCTGCATTGCCCACCCCCGGAGGATTGGGCGAGACCAACGTGGCATCGCGAGATGGGGAGGGGGCTGGGCCCAGGGTGCCCCCTTTTATACCCAGCCCCTCCCCTTCCTCAGCCTCTTCTCACCTGGACAGCAAAGCAGCCGGACCTTCGCCCAGCAAAAGCGCTGTCGGAGGCCCCGGCCAAGTGGCGTCCAGGTCTCATCGAGAGGAGCCTCGGGCGGAGCGCATCAGCGCCCCGCACGGTTTGGGGACGGGCCCCGGGGAGGGAGGGCAGCCAGCATTTACCTAGCTATCGAATTATTTCCCTAATAGCGCCCTACCCAACCATCATCCTTTCCTACCCATCCAGCATCCTTCCACCCATTTTCGGGGGTGGGGGCAGGAGCGGGGGTTACAGCTAAGCTCCCGGGGCTGCAGGTCGCCCATTGGCTGGGGTTAGGGGCAGGAAATCCAGCTAGGCGGGGGGATGCTTGCTTGATACCTGGCAGCTTCCCAACAAGGCGGTTCCCTCCCCCACTCATTCTGCTTCCCAGACGGTCCTGGTGGCTTCCCAACAAGGCGGTTCCCTCCCCCACTCATTCTGCTTCCCAGACGGTCCTGGAGGCTTCCCAACAAGGCGGTTCCCTCCCCCACCCATTTTGCTTCCCAGGAGATCTTTGTTGTTGCCTGCCGCGCCCACCCCTACCCTTGCTTCCTGCATTCCTCGCCCGCTCGCCCGCTCGCTACCAAGGGGCGGTTCCTTGCCCTAACCTTTCTGGGCAGAAGCTATCGCGCCAGCTGTTTCCCGGGTGATTCCCTGAGTTAAGGGTCATCGTGGTGTGAGAGAACACCCCTCCCCCTTAGGGCCAGCAGCCGATTACTGGCCCATGGCAACTTCCATCCCCCCCCAGCCTTCGCCTCGCGCCCAACGCCTCCGCCGGATATTGCCCTGGCACGGCCTTACAGGGGGAGGGGAGGGGGTGAGCTGCTCCTGGCGGAGAGGCACCCTGGCATCGGGTCCCCTCTGGCCACCAGGTGGCGCTGTGCAGCAATATCGCACCAAGGCTGGTATTCATTCATTTAAGTCAAACAACACTGGCAAGACTGCAGACTTATTACGGATTGCTAAGGCAAGCAAGCAAACAAGCAAACAAATAAACAACAATTAATCGAAAATATAAATTAAAAAAAATATATAAAATAAAATAGTAAAAAAAAAAAAACCCAAACCAACAAACGAATAAAACGCTGTACGGTGCCTACATTTCTATATTATTCCTAGCACTAGCCGGGTGCACAACATTGTCTTGCAATGACTCCCAGGAAGGCCACAGCTAAGTCCAACAAGCGGCGCCAGGGAGCCTTATCCCCCAGGGGGTCGGGGTCGGAGGACGAGGCGGAACAAATTATCGAGCAGCTAGCCTCCGGTGCGGGCAGCCTAGAGAACATTGTTGGGGGGATAGTGGGTCCTGCCCACATGGGCACTGCCGAGCCGGCTCCCGCGCAGGCGGCCACGGCCCCCAGCCCAGCACAGCGTCCCTCGCGAGCTCGTAAGCGCGCTAGGATTAGGGACATTGCAGCTGATCTCTTGGTTCGTTATTCCAAGCTTCAGGAACAGTTGGAGGCTCAGTCGCGGCACCAGAACCAGCTTCGTGAATCGGTGGCCGCTCAGCCTCAACACCAGGAACAGCAGCGGCAGGCTGAGCGGGATGACCAGGTCGCCACCCAGAGGAACCCTCACCGCAGCCAGGAGGAGCCCGCTCCCCAGAACCAGGAAGGCCAGGGCACAGCCGAGGCCCAGGAGGACCAGCGCACAGCTGAGGCCGCCGTCGACCAGGGCTTCGACCCGGGGAGCCTGGCCCTCTACACAGATCACAGGTGAGCCCACTCCTGCACCAGATGCAACTGCACCAAGGGTGGTCTGGCCCTGGCCGACTAACACACCAGCAGCGGCCCCAGCACTAGCCCAGCCCCAGCCTTTAGGTCACTGGCCTTGGGTGGGGACATCTAGAGAGCCGGACGCCTCGATGGCACACACATCCTCCCCTGGCTGGGGCCCCTGGCACCCGTGGCAGCTCCCTCCCCCTCTGTTCGGGTGGGGCGCCCACCCCCCGTGGGGCCAGCCGGCCGGCCCTCCGAGGGAACCTGCGAAGGACTCTCCAGCAGTCAGGGGGAAGGATGCTCCTAACTCTGGCCAGCCCACGGCTACCGCCTCGGGCCAGGCCTCAGCTACTACCTCTGGACAGCCCTCAGCTACCACCTTGGGCATGGCTCGGGGATTCAGCAGCAGCACGCCGCCAACGGCGGCTGCGGCTGGCACCCAGCGGGTCCCCCTGCATGCGATACCCTATAGCGACCCCGCCTCCCCTCTGGGCGATTACCTGGCTCCTTCAACTAGAGAACGCATTTTGCGAGGGGATTTTGTGGACATTTTTTCACTCCACAACACCGAGGTGGAGCTGCGGGAGGGGGAGAAGGAGGATGAACTAGACAGGGAGAGGAGACGCCGGCGCAGGCCAGATCGCACATGGGCCCACTGGCTACCGGGATATGTGATTTACATGTATGTGATAATGAAGGAGCAGCCCCATAGGGGGCCCGAGTTGGCCCACTACCTTTTCCTGATATACAAAGCTTACACTGACTACCCAGGGTCAATTTGGCTTCAGTATGATGATCAGTTCAGAAAAAAAGCGGCCAATAATCCGCAGCTCAGGTGGGATGAACCCCTTCCCTCTTTATGGCTAGACACCATGTGTCCTGCTCGCCCCATACAAGGAGAACGCTTTGATAGTGGCCTCCTCATTCGGCGGGCTCCACAGGTTGCTAGCGCCCGCAGCAATGCGGGCCAGGCGGTTCAACCCCGCGCAACTTGCTGGGACTTCAACCAGTCCTCCTGCACCAGGCGAGCCTGCAAGTACAAGCATGAGTGCGCCTTATGCGCAGGCCCCCACGGATCCAGCACCTGCAACAAGGGCAAGGGGCAAAGAGGGGGAAGGGGACGCAGGTATTGGAAGGAAACAAGGTGCCTCCCCATCCGCCCCTCCCAAGGGGACCCAGCCCAATTAAATTGCAGGTCCTCTCCCGGTGGCTGCAGCAATACCCGGACAAAGAGGCAGCCAGGATTTTGTTGGATGGCTTCCGAGGAGGGGTTTAGGATCCCCACTCAGGGGATCCGGCAGCCCATGATGGCCCGCAATCTGAAATCCATCATTGGCCACGAGGCGGTTGCCAGGGCACAAATTGGTAAAGAGGTTGCCGCTGGGAGAGTCCTGGGGCCCTTTCGATCCCCGCCTTTACCTAATCTCAGAGTGTCCCCACTGGGATTGGTCCCTAAAAAGACACCGGGAGAATACCGCCTCATTCATCACCTGTCCTTCCCAGAGGGACACTCAGTTAATGATGCCATCCCCCGTGAGCTCTGCACGGTTCACTACACGTCATTTGATGCTGCTGTGCGCACTGTCAGAGCCTGCGGGGCAGGGGCTGAGATGGCCAAATGCGATATCAAGTCAGCCTTCCGCCTCCTTCCCGTGCACCCAGAGGACTTTGATCTCCTGGGATTCCACTTTGAAGGCGCCTATTATGTCGACCGGGCCCTGCCGTTCGGCTGCTCAATATCCTGTGCAGCCTTTGAGAGGTTCAGCACATTCATGGAGTGGAAGCTTAGGTCGGTCACGCGTTCGCACGCAACAGCCCATTATTTAGATGACTTCATATTTTGCGGGCCCCGCCAGTCTGGGCAGTGCCGGCGCCTGCTGGACACCTTCCAGGCCCTGGCGCGGGAATTGGGGCTGCCCTTAGCAGAGGACAAGACGGAGGGTCCTACAACTGTCCTCACATATCTGGGGGTGGAACTGGATACTTGGAAGCAGGCATCTCGGCTTCCATCTGACAAGCTGAACGACTTGCGGGCCCGCCTGAAGGCTTTGGCCGGCCGTAGGAAGGTAACACTCAGGGAGCTTCAGGTCATAATCGGCCATTTGAATTTCGCATGCAAGGTGGTGGCACCAGGGAGGGCATTTTTGCGGCGCCTTTGTGCAGCCACCCAGGGCCTAACCCGCCCCTTCCACAGGGCCAGAGTGACGGCAGGCATGCGTGCTGACATACAACTGTGGCGGCAGTTTCTGGACGACTTTTTTTTTATTTTTTTTAATTTTTTTTTTATTATTATTTTGCATACTATATACAAACAAAATTCAATAGTATTAAGGGTCACATTAGACTACTAATACAGACCAGAATCTAGAGTAGACAGCTCCTGTCCCCTTATCTATTACTAATACAGAGGTATTGGTGATTCCACCTTTGAACAGCCATCTACAAGACTTCCAGACTTAGTGTCACTTTTTAACGTCTTTATGACTATTTTGCCCTTTATTCATTTAACTGCTTCTGGGCCCAGCTGTATATCATCTTCCAGCTCTCCTTTACATAATGCCTTGGGTGGTCTCGCAGCGCCTCTGAGAGCATATCCAGTTCTGCAATGTCCAGTAACTTTTTCAAGAGTTCAGCCTTCGTTGGTATTTCGGTTATTTTCCATTTCTGGGCCCAGAGCAGTCTAGCTGCCGTATATATATACAAGAGAATATATTTTATTTTTTTATCAGTAGTCTCTGGCATTATATTCAACAGTAACGTTTCCGGTCTGAAATTTAATTTAATTTGTACAATTTCTTGTGCCACTTTCCAAGTCTGCCGCCAGAATATCTGAGCTTGATCACATGACCACCATGCATGATAATAAGTCCCTGGATTCTTTCTACATTTCCAACAAACATTATTAGACCCTTTTGACATTTTGGCTAGTTTTACCGGAGTCAGATGCCACCTGTGAAACATTTTAAATATATTTTCTTTGAGACTAACAGGTTTAATTAATTTGTGACTGTCTTTCCACATTTTAGTCCAGTCATCAATATCAATATTATATTTAAAATTTTGAGCCCATTTAATCATTCCCTCCTTCACTCTTTCATCCTCCAGTTCATATTCTAATAAATATGTGTACATTTTTTTGATGATTCCCTCATTTGTATATATCCAGAGTTCATCCACCCGTGTTTTCCCTTCAAAAAAACCCATACATTTATCTTTTTGTATCTTGATTCTAGTTTTGCCATAGACCACCAATCTGTTGCCAAGCCCAATTTCTCCAATTCTGTTTTCTCTTTCATCTCCTTCTCTTTAGTCAGCAATTCTTGATACGTAAGTAGTAAACCCTTTTGGTTTATTGTTTTTAGAGTAAAGGCCTCTATAGGTGCAACCCATTCTGGAATTTTTTTATAGTTCTGTGTTTGAAATTTTTGCCAAACTAAGGAGAGTGCTTTCCTTATTATATGGTTTGAGAAGTGTGCCTGCTCCTTGATTCCCCCATACCACACATATGCGTGCCAGCCCATTCTTAAATCCTGGCCTTCTAATTTTAGCATTCTTTGGTTCCCAAGTGTTATCCACTCTTTTATCCAAACCAAGGCGCATGCTTTATAATATAGTAACCAGTTTGGTAGCCCCGTCCCTCCTCTTTCTCTTAAATCTTGTAATGTTTTGAGTTTTATTCTTGGTCTTTTCCTTTCCAGATAAATTTTGAGATCAGTGTGTCTAGTTCTTTGAAATATTTAAAGTTTAGTATAATTGGTAGATTTTGGAAGAGGAATAGCAATTTTGGGAGGACTGACATCTTGATTGTTGCGATTCTTCCCATCATTGATATTTGCAACTTGTTCCAATCGTCCAAATCTCTCTTTATTTCTTTCTGCATTAAGAGATAGTTTTCCTTCATTAGATTGCTTGTTTTTTTGGTGATCATAATCCCCAAGTATCTTATTTTTTGGACTTCCTGAAATTTTGTTTTAAGACTGAGTTCCTCCACATCTTTTTTGTGCATGTTTTTAGTCATGAATTTTGTTTTGCTGTAGTTTATTTTTAGGCCTGCCACTGCTCCAAATTCTTTTATTTCTCCTAATACTTGTTCAATGCTGTGCAGGGGATTATCCAATATTACTACCAGGTCGTCTGCATAGGCTTGCAGTTTATACTCCTCCCCTTTGATTTCCAGACCTCTAATTTCCCTATTCCCTCTTATTTGTCTATTCAGAGACTCAAGGATTAGAACAAATAGTAGAGGGGAAAGTGGGCACCCCTGTCTCGTGCCTTACATGATTTGGATACTTTCCGTCATTTGATTATTGACTTTGATCTTCGCTTTCTGCTCGGTATAAATATTTTTAATTGTTTGTAAAAAGAGTCCATGTGCCCCCATCTTCTTTAACTGTAGAATCATAAACTCCCAATTCAGATTATCGAAGGCCTTTTCCGCGTCTAGAAAAATCAACATCATTTGTTTCTCTGGGTGTTGTTCATAAAATTCCAGGATGTTTATTATTGTTCTTATATTAGATGTCAGTTTTCGTTTGGGGATAAATCCTGTTTGGTCATCATGTATCATTTCTTCAAGCACCTTCTTTAGTCTTGTAGCCCAGATAGTTGCATATATCTTATAATCGACATTTAAAAGAGAGATTGGCCTGTAATTTTTAATTTCTTTTTTTTTTCTGTTCCTGCTTTATGTACCAGTGATATATGTGCTTCCTTCCATGAGTCTGGAATTTTGCCGTTTTTTCCAATATATTCCACTAGTTTTTTTGAACTGTGGAGCTAGAATTCCCTCAATCCTTGGTAAAATTCCATCGGGATCCCGTCCGGTCCCGGCGCCTTCCCCTTCTTCTGTTTTTTCCATGCCTCCATAATTTCATAGGTTGTTATTGGATTGTTTAGCCTCTCTAAATGTTGGTGACTAAATTTCCAGCTCCCGATCTTATCTAGATATTTCCACTGATCTTCCTGCTCAATTTCTTTTTTTTTATATAAGTTTGTGTAGTAATCTTGTATTATTTTCTCAATTTCTTTCTGCTTATATATTCCCCTGCCTATTTTGTTTTCTAGTGTGCCAATTCTCATTTTTTCTCTCTCTCTTTTAATTTTGTAAGCTAACCATCTTCCTGGTTTGTTCGCATTTTCAAAGAAGTTTTGCCTTGCAAATTTGATTTTTTTTGCCATTTCTTCTTGTTCCAGCAAATGGATTTCATGTTGTAAAATATTTATTTTATTTTTAAAGTTGGAGGCTGAGGGTCTTTTTTATCCCTAACTCAAGAGGGTATAGGTGTCTAATCATTTCAGGGCCGCCAATGGGCCTGGTCACTTGATGAGGGCGCAGGGTGGGGGCAGGGCCAGCAGTGTCCCCACCAAGGTCGTATCAGTGCTTGGCCACTGCAACACCTGGTGCACCATATTTGCTTGTCTGTCCTGCAGTGGAGGAGCCCAGCACTAGTCATGGCCAGAGCCTCCATCGGCACATGGAGTCACCCTCTCAGCCAGTGGAAAAGGGGGCTTGGAGCTGACTCTCCACCCTACTCCACTCCACCCAAAGGCAATGCGGACAACAGCCAGAATAATCTTCATCAAATCAGCAGAATTATAGCGTGTAGACGGAAGGAAGTAATAGTGCCATTCTAGTCTGTTTTGGTCAGACCTCACCTGGACTACCGTGTCCAGTTTAAGAAGGATATGACCAAGCTAGAACACTTCCGGAGGAGGGCAACCTGCCTCTGTGATGTACATACAGTGGACCCTCGTATAACGAATGGTTTGTATAACATAAAATCTGTACAACATAAAAAAAAATTCCAGAGATAGGGGAAATTTGCCTAACCGAATCACCTATTAGGCGAATCTGTACAACATAAAAATGGTCGCAATTAGGGATTACGCTGTTTTCAATGCATTCCTATGGGAAATGTGTATAAAGGAAAATTTGCTTAACAAGATTTCATTTGGAATGAATGAATTCCTTTATACAAGGTACCACTGTATTCTAATTGAGATCTAACTTAGTAAAAGATCTGGAAACCACTTTCTAAGAGAGCTAGGTGCATTTATCCTGGAAGAGACATCAGCTGCTTTCACACGACCACTAAAATCTGCAACGAACTTTGATCCGGATCACCCTCCGAAGCGGTCACGTGGTTGACGTCGTAGATCAGATGTTCCCATGGTGCTGTTTTGAAAATCTGCAACTGTTCCGATCCCATGACTGAGAACCACAGTAAAGACACCATAACGGGGGCAAAAAGATTTTTCGGGGGCATTTTCTGTATTTCCAAGGACTCGAGTAAAAGCAAAGTGTTCTGCTTATATACTGCCCCATATGACTTCAAGTAGTCTCTGGGTGGTTTACAGTTTAATTACAGTATTTAGGCTACACATTGCCCCCCTCCCTAGCAAGCTGGATACTCATTTTACTGACCTCAGAAGGATGGAAGGCTGAGCCAACCATGAGCCGGCTACCCGGGATTGAACCCCCAGGTCGTGAGCACAGTTTTAGCTGCAGTACAGACATTTAACCACTGCGCCTCGAGGCTCATTGCCCCCCCAGGTCGGAATAATAGGCGAGACAAGGAGCTGGGTTGCCACTGCGGGCCACGCTTTATTCAAGTCCTACTACATTTAATAATCCATGTGGGGGCTGCATCTGTGCAGGGAACCCTTGGCCCTGGGGTAATGAACTTAACCCCGCCCAAGGGCATTATCAGATATGGGCGAGCCCCCCGGTCCCCGGGGGTTCCGTTCAAATGCGGCTCCCCCCGGGCCGACCAAGCTACCCTTCCCCACGGGAGCAGGGTGCCGTCTTCTGGCGGCCCCTGCTCTGCTTGGGTTCGAAATGCCCCTTCGCTCCAGTCGCTGTGATCTCAGGGTCGGCAGCGCCTGGGGGTCAGAGGCCTGTTGGTCAGCATTTGGGGCTCACCTAATGCCAAGTTCCCCGCACTACCCGCCACGGCCATGGCCAAGCTCAGCTATGGCCAAGCCTCCCCCTCCAGGCCCTTTGAGGGCCGCAAGCAGCCCCTATGCAGGTCGTCCAAAACAGCTGCATGCCCATCTTGGAGAGATGTATCCCATCCGCACGAAAGAGCTCCGGCCTGTTGGGCGTGATATCCGGGTGGCCAATGACCCCACCTCGGCCCTTGCGAATGGCCCTGGCGACCTCCTGGTTCACGCCCCGACGCGCTCGATTGATGCCCGACACCCAGGCCCTCCTGGGTATGATAGTAGACCACAAGACCCGCACAGCTGGGAACCGCTGGTGCCACAACTGCAAATCAGCAAGGATGGCCAGGATGAGATCCTTGCCTGGCCTGCGACCTAGGTCGTTCCCTCCAGCATGGATGACGAGGATATCCGGAGGGCGCCCCTGCGCCAACTGCACAGCGGTTGGCAACACCTGGCTCCACCGCATGCCACGATATCCCCTCCACTCCAGTGCAGCGACCTCGCTCAGTCCTAAATGCTGCCCCCAGCTGGACTGAGCCGCGTGCTTTGCTGCCCAATATATGAAGCTGTGACCCACGATCATCACTCTGGCTCTGCTGCGCCGGGAACCAATGCCTGCATAAAGGGAACACACAGAAAACAAAGCGGAAGACAGGAGGGAGGAAGGCAAGGGGAAAGGGTGCGGCAGCCCAAATGGTGGCCTTAGCACTTGTGCAGTGGGCGAACGTACGACCTGTAGCGCCGCGACGCCCAGCGGCCAATACGCTTGATGTCATCTGGTTGATAACCCAGGTCGGCCGCCGTCGAGGCTGCCCCTATGCGGAAAGAGTGAGTTCCAAAGCGTAAATGGCCCACCCCTGCCCTGTCCAGTGCCAGGGAAGTCACTTTCCAAAACTGATATTTTGTCAGGGGGGACCCATCCTGGTGGCGGAATAGGAAGCCCCCATCCCGCCCCCGCATCTGCATGTACTGACGCACGGCCCTGACTGGGCATATTGCGCTGAGTGAACAGGGACGTAGGGTAATGCGTACTCCCCTGCCCGCCTGGTCCGTCTTGGAACGCCTGATACGCAGCACCAGCGAATCCTCCTCCCAAGCCAGATCGTCTGCCTGCAAGGCTCGACAGAGTGCGTCGCCCTTGCTGGATGCCACCAACTCCGATATCCGGAGGGCGGCGAAAAAGGCCACTAAGGCCGCTGTACAAAATAGATGGGCCTCATAGTTATCATGGCACACCTGAGCCCACACAGAATCTAGGCGTAGGAGAAGGTTGGGTGACAATGGTGCCCTGTCGTCAGGCCTAGCTCCGCGCTCCCTGGCCCAGCCCTCGACCATCTTCCTCACTCTGGGATCGCGGGTGGAGTCTAGACACCCCTGGGTTTTGGCGTGGAAGGACAGGGCTGCCAATTTATTCTGGAGAGAGCTGGGAGCCAGCCCCTTTCTGTATTGCATGACCAGGAACTGCTGAATGTGTTCCACCGGTACCAGCCACAAGGGTGGTAGGCCCGCCCCCACCCTAAAAGTATTGAATCCCTTAATATCGGACAGGTAACTCTTCCTGGTGCGTGCCGACAGAGAGAGGCCTATGGCGCGCTCGGCTTCCCCTCTCCAATCGTCCACATGTCCTCTGGCAGCTTCACCGGGTACTTGGCAGCCCCAGGGGCTAGCTCTCTGAATCGCTCGATCTGTTGGCGGGAAAGGGCGTCGGCTAAGGCATTGTCCGTGGATGCAACATACTTGGCATGCACCAGGATGTTGTACTTAAGCGTTACTAAGACAAATGCCCTGACCAGGTTCATAACCCTTGCAGTCCTGGCTGTGAGCGTGTTTATGATGTATACGACAGCTTGATTGTCACACCAGAACCTTACAGTGGAATTCGCCCAAGACCCAGCCCAGAGGCGCAATGCCCCCAATATGGGAAATAGCTCCAAAAAGGTAAGATCGCGGGTTACTCCCTGTTTATGCCATGCCTCAGGCCACTGTCCACAGCACCACTGGCCCCTAAAGTAAATTCCGTATCCCTGTGAGCCAGCTGCATCCATCTCGACCTGAAAGTCAGCTCCCAAGCGCAGCTCGGTGCGCCAGAATGAGACCCCATTAAAGTCGTCCAGAAACTGCCGCCACAGTTGTATGTCAGCACGCATGCCTGCCGTCACTCTGGCCCTGTGGAAGGGGCGGGTTAGGCCCTGGGTGGCTGCACAAAGGCGCCGCAAAAATGCCCTCCCTGGTGCCACCACCTTGCATGCGAAATTCAAATGGCCGATTATGACCTGAAGCTCCCTGAGTGTTACCTTCCTACGGCCGGCCAAAGCCTTCAGGCGGGCCCGCAAGTCGTTCAGCTTGTCAGATGGAAGCCGAGATGCCTGCTTCCAAGTATCCAGTTCCACCCCCAGATATGTGAGGACAGTTGTAGGACCCTCCGTCTTGTCCTCTGCTAAGGGCAGCCCCAACCCCGCGCCAGGGCCTGGAAGGTGTCCAGCAGGCGCCGGCACTGCCCAGACTGGCGGGGCCCGCAAAATATGAAGTCATCTAAATAATGGGCTGTTGCGTGCGAACACGTGACCGACCTAAGCTTCCACTCCATGAATGTGCTGAACCTCTCAAAGGCTGCACAGGATATTGAGCAGCCGAACGGCAGGGCCCGGTCGACATAATAGGCGCCTTCAAAGTGGAATCCCAGGAGATCAAAGTCCTCTGGGTGCACGGGAAGGAGGCGGAAGGCTGACTTGATATCGCATTTGGCCATCTCAGCCCCTGCCCCGCAGGCTCTGACAGTGCGCACAGCAGCATCAAATGACGTGTAGTGAACCGTGCAGAGCTCACGGGGGATGGCATCATTAACTGAGTGTCCCTCTGGGAAGGACAGGTGATGAATGAGGCGGTATTCTCCCGGTGTCTTTTTAGGGACCAATCCCAGTGGGGACACTCTGAGATTAGGTAAAGGCGGGGATCGAAAGGGCCCCAGGACTCTCCCAGCGGCAACCTCTTTACCAATTTGTGCCCTGGCAACCGCCTCGTGGCCAATGATGGATTTCAGATTGCGGGCCATCATGGGCTGCCGGATCCCCTGAGTGGGGATCCTAAACCCCTCGCGGAAGCCATCCAACAAAATCCTGGCTGCCTCTTTGTCCGGGTATTGCTGCAGCCACCGGGAGAGGACCTGCAATTTAATTGGGCTGGGTCCCCTTGGGAGGGGCGGATGGGGAGGCACCTTGTTTCCTTCCAATACCTGCGTCCCTTCCCCCCCCTCTTTGCCCCTTGCCCTTGTTGCAGGTGCTGGATCCGTGGGGGCCTGCGCATAAGGCGCACTCATGCTTGTACTTGCAGGCTCGCCTGGTGCAGGAGGACTGGTTGAAGTCCCAGCAAGTTGCGCGGGGTTGAACCGCCTGGCCCGCATTGCTGCGGGCGCTAGCAACCTGTGGAGCCCGCCGAATGAGGAGGCCACTATCAAAGCGTTCTCCTTGTATGGGGCGAGCAGGACACATGGTGTCTAGCCATAAAGAGGGAAGGGGTTCATCCCACCTGAGCTGTGGATTATTGGCCGCTTTTTTTCTGAACTGATCATCATACTGAAGCCAAATTGACCCTGGGTAGTCAGTGTAAGCTTTGTATATCAGGAAAAGGTAGTGGACCAACTCGGGCCCCCTATGGGGCTGCTCCTTCATTATCACATACATGTAAATCACATATCCCGGTAGCCAGTGGGCCCATGTGCGATCTGGCCTGCGCCGGCGTCTCCTCTCCCTGTCTAGTTCATCCTCCTTCTCCCCCTCCCGCAGCTCCACCTCGGTGTTGTGGAGTGAAAAAATGTCCACAAAATCCCCTCGCAAAATGCGTTCTCTAGTGGAAGGAGCCAGGTAATCGCCCAGAGGGGAGGCGGGGTCGCTATAGGGTATCGCATGCAGGGGGACCCGCTGGGTGCCAGCCGCAGCCGCCGTTGGCGGCGTGCTGCTGCTGAATCCCCGAGCCATGCCCAAGGTGGTAGCTGAGGGCTGTCCAGAGGTAGTAGCTGAGGCCTGGCCCGAGGCGGTAGCCGTGGGCTGGCCAGAGTTAGGAGCATCCTTCCCCCTGACTGCTGGAGAGTCCTTCGCAGGTTCCCTCGGAGGGCCGGCTGGCCCCACGGGGGGTGGGCGCCCCACCTGAACAGAGGGGGAGGGAGCTGCCACGGGTGCCAGGGGCCCCAGCCAGGGGAGGATGTGTGTGCCATCGAGGCGTCCGGCTCTCTAGATGTCCCCACCCAAGGCCAGTGACCTAAAGGCTGGGGCTGGGCTAGTGCTGGGGCCGCTGCTGGTGTGTTAGTCGGCCAGGGCCAGACCACCTGAATCTTAGCCTTCTTTCGTCATCCCTAAAAGCTGTGGATTTATAAAGACATCAAAGTGCTATCCGAAGCCTTGGGCAATTGCCAGCTTCTTAGCACGAAGAGTGGGGCACGTTGCAGTTGGATACAATTAAGAGCACGCAAGGTGCTGTTGGAGCCTTTGGCATAGCCGTCTCCACAGCACGAAGAATCTGGTTTCTTGTTTACAGGTGCCTGCATATCGGGCGAAGATATCCCAGGGCAACCACCTTTGTGAGCCCCCCCCCTTGCTACGCCACTGCCGATATTACATTTATGCAACTAGATTTTGGGGACTTAAATGCAGAACTTCACATTTTCTCATGATAAACTCATTGTGTAGGGCTTGGCCCACCTCTCTGGTCAGTTTAGGTGACCTTGAATCCTCTTTTTCTCTTCTGAAGTATTATCTCCCTCTGTCTATTTGGTGGGTTATGAAAATATCTTGGCCATCTTCTCTATGTCCTCATGCAAGGAAGATACAGAACAGCAGTAGGCAGAATGTTGCGGCAAACCAGTTTATCACTTCTCTACAGGATAATGATGAAGCATTAATGAACCCCCTTTGGGAACAGCCTTTCAGCCAGCTGCACACAAGCATGTATCAGAAGCATCGCTCAGTCCACTTGTTGGCCAGCTTCGCCACAAGCCCATCCTGAGAGGATCATCTCAAAAACCTTGCTTACATCAAAAGATACCACGTTCAGACCATTCCATTCATCTACCAAGTGTATCAAGGGTAAGATTAATTTCCCATTACTTGTTCTCAAGGCCTTTAAAACCACAGTATTATTTTCTAAATGTTCTCAAATGTGCTGTTTAAGGATTGGGATGAGAAACTTCCTTTATGAAATCCTTGTTTAATGAGTACAAGGAATTAGTCTTCTTCTTCTTCTTCTTCTTCTTCTTCTTCTTCTTCTTCTTCTTCTTCTTCTTCTTCTTCTTCTTCTTCTTCTTCTTCTTCTTCTTCTTCTTCTTCTTCTTCTTCTTCTTCTTCCTCCTCCTCCTCCTCCTCCTCCTCCTCCTCCTCCTCCTCCTCCTCCTCCTCCTCCTCCTCCTCCTCCTCCTCCTCCATCATCACTTGGTGACAACAGGCTCCTGTGCTTGTGGTCCCACCTCTTTCAGCTCACATTTTAGACATCAGGCCACAACTAGTATTCTAGACATGCAGATAAATGCCTAGATGAGTGGTTCTTTGGCTTTCTTCCCAGAAAATACTCTCTCTCACCCCCCCTCTCTCATATGGAGACCTCTTATTTTGTGCTAACTCCAATTCCTACCTCTGTCCCCAGTATTAAGGGTAGAACCACCAACTTCCACAAGTATTGTCTGGAGCTGAAGGCATTTTTAGCTCCAAAGATCTGGAATGACCCAGATTGATTAAGTCTAACCTATGGGGAAGAAGATCTCAACCATGATAGTGTAGTTACAACCCCAAGGTTCACCAGCAGTAGGCAACTTCAAAATGGTTGGCCCAGGGATCACACCCCATGAGCCAACTATCTGGATGACTTCCATGCACAAACCCGTGGCTGAGTGACTACCAATCCATGGTATGAAAATTCTAATTTACATATAAAATGGCTAAACTCTACTTTCTCATACAGAACTAACTTAGAATCATTGGAAAATTGAGTTGGAAGGGTCTATAAGGCCGCTGAGTCCAACATCATGTTCAATGCAGGAAAACAAATCTAATTTCTCTTGAATGCCTCCAGTGATGGAGCACTTGCCACTTCATGAGGTAACAGGATTCTGATCACACTTGCAGAAATTATACATGATTCCTGCTGAGGACATTAGAATACAGCTCACCATTTTGTTGGTTGGAATAATTTTTTTTTAAAAAAACTGCTCTGGTACTTTCCTAAGGAAGGCAAATTGTGATTTTATTCACAATTTATTTTTTAAAAACTGGATTTTATTTTTAGTTTTTACAGTTTTACAGTTTAAATGGCAAAAAATGATTTTTAAAAATAAATAAATAAATTTGTTCTTGGGGAAAAATCACCCATTTTTAGCCACTGAGCTAAGGGTGGATCCACATATATAATCCAGCATCTAAGCCAGCTGTGATCCATCCGTTGAGTTAGTTTTTCAGGTACAGTCAAGTTTGAAAACAGGATGGAGCTTAGGCACCAAGATGAGCCCACGGAGAAGTAGGAACCCACAATTACATCAGGGAATACTGATAGACTGTTCCTCACGGTGGCTGCCCTCCATTCCCTCCCCTCATTAAAAAAATACATGCCAGGCTACTCATTACACAAACAATACTGCAGGTTTCCAACACTGAGCTTTTGTTCTATGGGGCTGCCTTCCTTTGGCTTTCATTTTTTTAAAAAACAAGAGACAAGTGAATCCACATGATTCTTAAACTTTCAAAGTGACCTTTTCTCTTTACCCCCTTCAGTGTGTGACACACACTACTATCCATTGATAACACTAGATTCGAGGGCATTATTTCGGGGCAGGGGGGGAAGCTAAAGGCTACTGAAAAAAGCCAGTTCTGACAAATGATTTCCTCTACAGATGCCTTATGATCTGCTTCAAGAGGCTAATCAGATGAGCGGCTGCATCATGTGTTATTCAATCGTCTCCTTGTTGAGGCTTTCTTGCATGCCAGTGTACCTCCATCGGAAAAAGCCAATTAGGTTTCACTGCAGTTGTCCAAAGGGAGATGTTCTTGAAATTTATCCCAATCACATTCCAAGCCAATTCAGTTTAGCCAGGGGCAATTCCAACTAATTCACCAAAATGAATTCCCGGGGTGGGGGGGGGATGTGAACAGCAGCAATGTCTGAAAGTAGACCTTTTATGCACTGAGACACAACGGGGTGACTTGCAAGGACTTCCCGTTCCTTATCTGTACAGTGTCACAGTATGGCTGCGGAGACAGAGGTTGGGAGTTCGATTCCCCACTGTGCCTTCAGGGAGAAGAGCCAGCCTGTGTGGCTTTGGGCAAGCTGCACAGTCCAAGGATAGACCCATAAGAAGGGAATGGAAAATCACTTTTGAATAAAATGGTAAAGGTTTCCCCTGCACAAGTGTGCTAGTTGTGTCCAACTCTAGGGGCGGTGTTCATCTCCGTATTCAAGCCGAAGAGCCAGTGTGGTGCAAGTCCGTGGCCATGTGGCTGGCATGGCTGCAAAAAAACCACTGTTTTACCTTCCTGCTTTTTACAGTGGTACCTATTTATCTACTTGCATTTACATGCTTTCGAACTGTTAGATTGGCAGGAGCTGGGGTTATCAGTGGGAGCCCGCTCTGCTGTGTGGCACCCGGGATTCGAACCACCGACCTGCTGGCTTTGCAGCTGACAGTTTTCAGAAGCCTTAGCCCATTTCTATCTAAAAAGTCCTGAAAGAGCTCACCATGTGTCAGAATTGACTTGACAGCCCATCATGATGATGATGATGATGATGATGATGATGATGATGATGATGATGATGATGATTCCATCCCACTATAAAACTATACTGTCCATATAAAGAAAACATAGTGAAACTGGGTGTGGTTTTTCTGTGCAGAAGGACTGAGTTCGGATTAGTACTAGTACTCCAAATGAGTATCTTGGATTAGAATGGCTGAATCTGAAGTACAGTGATCCCCCGCCTACCGCGGGGGTTAGGGACCTGACCTGACCCATGAAAATTGAAAATCGACGATATTATTTATTGTTATTTATTTGTTTCATTTTTATACTGCCCATCTTCCAGACTGGAACTCTGGGCGGTTTACAAGTAAAAAAGACATCAATATACAGGTGAAAAACATCAAAATACAGATAAAAAAGATATGCAGAGTCAGGCCTGGGGGGGGGCTAGCTGGGAGCTCTTGTACTTAACCCCCCCCCAGCCTGGCCCTACCTCAAACAAGCCCTGTAACAGCCTTCCTGGGCCTTCTGGCTGATGGTAAACAGGCCAATGGTGAATTGCATAAAGCCCGAAGGCCTGGTAGAAGTAAAAAGTTACCAAAGGGAGATGATCATATTTTGGGCACATCATCAAAAGACAAGACTCATGGAGAAAGATAGTAGACTACAGTTTGGAAAAGCTGAAGGCAGCAAGAAAAGAGAGAAGCTCCACATGAGATGGATTAACTCAAAGTGTGCAACACAACAGCCTTTAGTATGAAAGATCTGAGTAGGACAACGCTTGTTTGGCGTTGCTAATTCCTAGGCTTTGCCAAGACTCGTGTTGTGAATGTGTGTGGAGTGGGGGAGGGCTTCAAAAGCACACTCCAAGTATCTCAATATGAGAATAAATAGATTCAAATCCTGAAAACTAGATGACACAGATGGTTGAAATAGACATTCCTGAGTTGCTGGGGGGGAGGGGAGATGTCTGGTTGCCACAGCAAGTGCTTTGACTCATCTCGGGCAGCTTGGAAATTAATTGTGCTGCCTTGCGATTGGTCACAGTGGGAGGTTAACACAAGATGGCTCCACCGGTGACTAAACAATCCTCGGTGGGCACGGGTTCTCCAAGAGTCAGGCAGGAATTCGCCTGGACGTGGCATGGATTGAATCTGAGGCCTCAGTGCAGAACATGCGCTGTAGGGATGGGCACAAAAAGAAAAAAATGTTTCATTTCATTTCCTTTTGTTTCAAAATAAAAAAATAAAGCTTTTAAAGTTTCATTTCACATGAATTTTTTAAAAAATTGTATGAAATGAACCACTAACAAAGTGGTTCATGGGGGGGGGGCTGGAAAGTGCCTTGGGCTTTTTTAAAAAAACTTTTTCCCCTCCCGAAGCTCCACCTGCCAGCTGATGGGCACTGGGGTGGTGGTGGTGGGGAAGGTTTCTGCCCCCATCCCAGCACTGATCAGCTGGCAGGCAGGACTTGGGGGGAGGGGAAAGTTTTTTTTTAAAGCCCTGGGCTTTCCCCCACACCCCAGCGCCGATCAGCTGGCAGGCGGGGCTTGGGGGAGGGAAAAAGTTTTTTTAAAGTCCCGGGCTTAAAAAAAAAAAAACCTCTTCCCTCTTCCCAAGCCCTGCCTGCTAGCTGATGGGTGCTGGAGTGGGTGGGTGGAAGCGCTGATCAATTGGTGCAGCTTGGGGAAGGGAAAATATATATATATATATTTTTAAAAGCCTGGAGCTTTTTTAAAAATATATTTTTCCCTATCCCAAGTGGCTTACAGACGGAACAAAATGGTTTGTTTCAACAAAAAAAGAAAAAACAACAAAGCACCATTTTGTTTCATCTGTAATGAAATGCTGCTTCCTCGTGTCATTTCATTTCATTTCATTTTGTTACGTAATGACATGACGAAAGAGCATTTCGTGTTTTGTTTTGTGCCCATTCCTAATGGTCTGTACGCTGAGGTCGAGACCTTCTGACTTTGCTGTTTGGGCACCACATTGGTAGCTACATTTCCAGCTAGCAAATGATAAACATGTGGTGTATGGCCAAGGGAACAAAGCCAAGAAACCACCATGATCATCTCGCTTCTGCATGCAAATCTTGCTGGAGTTCCAGCAAGGGTGTGCTCTGCCTAATATACTCGGCAACTGGATCCTAATATTCATATTTTTACCGCTTGAATAATATCTCTGGCTTCCTGACGGACTCCGTTTCTAAGGAGAAAACTGGCAGGCCTGGGAAATGAATCAATCTGTTCATTACAGCTGCTCTCTTCAATGTGACACTCAGGGATTAGAATACCTTTGCAAAAATGGTGAAAAATAAAGCAAATATTGAGTCCATTCAGCTAAGAGGATATATGTTCTTTTTCAACCTAAGGAACATGATTCCATGTTCACTCCCCTCATATCATTATCACTGGAAAATGTCCCTTTTTGCTCTGATTTCCCCACAGTGGATACATCCAATGTTTTGGATTGTACCTTCTATCATCCACGATCAATAAACAGGGGTGGTTGACTCTAAATGTGGAGAAAAAGCCACCATTACAACTTGATACTCAGTTAGTGGTTCACTACCTTGTGTCCCTGAGTGTTCTTGGACTAAAACTCTCAAAAGGTTTCACCACTAGGATTTCTGTGAGTTGTGGTCCAAGAATATTTGAGGACCAATGGTTGGGAACTGCTCCAGAATATTTGCCACAAACAGTGGCTGACTAATTCATTTCAATCAGCTGTTTCCGATTCTGGATGGCACCCCAGTTTCCCTCTGTGATTGGTTATTTCAGATATCACCCAACATTACAGTTACATTTCTTCGACAATAATTCAACGGGGCATCTAAATGAAGCCACTGATGTGAGAAATTTGGCAAGGATGTGGTCTCAAGTGAGGCTAGATATCCTGTACATTCACATTGTGATGGGAGCCTGCTGATAAACTAGCAAAACCTCAAAGCAACAGAATGATAACATAAAAAGAATCAAGGAAGAAATGCATGATACAAAACTTAAAATGTCCTGCAGGCATCCTTAAAGATGTAGGATTCAATGTATTCCTGAAGGCTACGGTCAGCAAAGGACAAAAGGAACCCACTCGCCACTGCAGGAGTATACCAGATACCTTGTAGTTGTGGCCAGGTATATATTGGGACTGCAAAGCTTAGCATCCAAACCAGATTTAAAAAACATGAAAGACACTTCAGACTAGAACAACCAGAAAAATCAGCAGTTGCTGAACACACCCTGAAACAAACTGGACATGAAATCCTCTTCCAGGACACAGAGGTACTGGACAACACTAACAATCAGGGAAGCCATTGAAATCCACAAACTTAAGCACAGTTTCATCAAAAAAGAAGAAAGTCTAAAAATCAACAAAACCTGGCTTCCAGTGCTGAAAATTACAGCCTGTAAAAGATCAAAGTTCAATGATTCCCACCCAGCCACAAGCACCGGTGATCAGTTCACACAACAGAACAGCTAACAACACCCATCAACTACAGAGAAGGATCGCTGCCACCCCTGATTGCAGTGAAACTTCTTAACCCCTCCATCACAGTACAATGACTAACACCAATTCGCCTTCATAGGACAAGTTTCCTCTTTCCCACAACTTTAAAAACCCTAGTCTCACTCACTCTATACCCCAGAGCACAGAGAGAACTCCTAGTTCCATGAGCTCCTTGCCCTCTGAAGATGCCAGCCACAGAGTCTGGAAAAACATCAGAAAGAAAAACTTCCAGAACACGGCCAAACAGCCCAAAAAACACAAAAGCTATGCAGGATTTAGCTTAAAAATCAAGGGTCCTCCTGGGCCTGCCACTTTCCTATCAGCTACTGTCAAAAATCAGAGTAGATGGCTCTCTTGATCTAAGAGCTCTTGGTTTTATTATCATCTCCTGGAGAGGGTCCACATGGTGTGATCCAAGAAACCGCTTTGATGGATGGGAGATGACCTCGGAAATGTTCTAGCAGACTGGCTTGGCTCCTGTGAGCTGAGTCATATGAAGACTCTTGGTTGCTTTGCTTTCGACCCAATGGGGTATAGCTGGCCTTTAGTCATAAGTGCAGCCTAGAACCTTGGATGGTAGAGCTTTCGCTACATCCCTGATTCCCCATGTCAACATTCTGGAGCCTCTTGAAAGCTGCAGGATGGGGTGGAGTTACTTTTGTGACACATCTCTTCCCAATCTGTTCCAGGCCCAGAGAAACATTTCCTCCCTGAACCCTAACAAAGGGGATTTAGTGGAAATTGTCCATTGCAGAAATTAACTGTACCTGAGGTTGGGGAAGTTATTTTATTTGACTAGAACGTCTTGTGATTATGCTGGCCAAAGGTATTCTGGAGGTTGCAGTCAATGCATGTAACCTTTCGAAGCTCTGTCTGACGTGGAGCATGAATGAAAAAAGGCTAAAAAGAACAAAATATGCAGTTTATATACTTCCCCCATAGTGCTTAAAGCACTCTCTGGGCGGTCTGCAATTTAATTCTGCAGGCTAAACTCTGATCCCCTTGCCCAGGCTGGGTACTCAATTGACTGACCTAGAATGACCTAGAACAGTGTTGGTGAACCTGTGGCACTCGGAACCCTTTCTGTGGGCACCTGACATTGCACCTTCACAGCACCCCTGTATTCAGGTTAAATTGCTGTATTGGCACTTTGAGAAAAATGAGTGGGTTTTGAATCACAGTTTGGGCACCAGGTCTCCGAAAGGTTCGCCATCACTGATCTAGAAGCTAGAATGAACTTCAAGATAACTAGCTACCTCAGATCGAGCTCCAGCTATGGGGAGAGTTTTTGGCTGCAGTACTGCAATGTAACCACTGCGTCATGAGGCTCTCTAGAAATGTAGGCTTTTCAGGTCAAGGTTTTGATACCTCAAAAACCCTACCCAAGCAAATGTTGAGAGGGCTGCTTCCTCACAATGGCCAAAGACCCACCAACCTATATCTCCTCAACTTAGCAGCACAGAAAACCTTCTTACACTCCATTGGTCTACCTACCTAGCCTAGCAGAAACTGTCTATGGCAAGCATGTCCAAACTTTGGCCCTCCAGATGTTTTGGACCACAACTCCACAGTCCTTTGTCACTGGCAAATTAAGCTTAGAATTCTGCAAATTGTGGTCAAAAAAATCAGGAGGGCCAAAGTTTGGACATGCCTGGTCTATGGCTTCAGTACAAAGGAGAGATGCCAGGAACCGAAGCCAAGAACTTCTGCCGGTTAATCAAGTACCCTGCTCTCGAAATCTTATCATCCTTCTCTTCTGAAATACTTGCCTTCACTTTCCAGGGTGAGCTCATGCAAAGAGAGGGAAGCACCATTTGCCTGTCTGGAAAGCATTATTGTTTCTATAGGTTCTAACCCAGAAGTGTCTTTCCTCTCCCACTGATTCTATGTGGACCACATGTTTGCAAGATTCTGTTCTAGTAAAACAGAACAAAACAACAACAGAAAAGCCATTCTTTCTGCCTTATGGCATAATTCAGCAGTTGTGCAACTCATTAAAATCCTCCCCTTCTGGGGTAATTACTTCCAAATCTTCAACAGCCTGCCTGCCTGAAAGCTACATCATATGATCTCACAGCACATGATTTCTGATATAATTTTTCCTCCCGCTAGAAAGTTTGCAACTGCAACTGTTGCTTTACGTGCTGCCCAACTGAAGAACTGAGAATTAGGAAAGCTGGTGCTTTTATGATTTCAGAACACCACCTCTTTGCTACTGTTCCTACCCACAGAAAGTATTAGCGACCATGCTTATTATGAAGTTGATGATGTTATTGTAGCGTTAACTTACTTGCCCCCAGCCCTTTCACAGGCTATTGACAAACACTGCTTCGGATTTTTCTCTTTTGCTGCAACCAACAAGCTTCGCTAGCAAATTAAAGCTTTTAGACTGTTTTTAAGTTGAATACAAATAAAAGAAGTGTACTGATTACAAAGTAGAACCAAAGTCATCAATGGTAACATGCTGGAGTATAGACAAAAAGAAGAATATTGGTCTAACCTACTTAAGTTTGATCACTAATAAAACACCCAATTCCATGCACACCCAATTCCTAAGTTTACAAACTCTAACTTAGTTTTCTTCACAGACACTCTAAAAATCCTATCTCTTCTTTAGCCCTGTCTGTCTTTCTCTGAGATGGTGCCAGTCTCTATCTGATTCCCTCAGACTCTGTCAGATTCCATATCTGCAAGTATAGGTGTTTCTGTCAGCCCCATCTGGATTTTTCTTCAGAAAGTGTAGGTCCCTATCTGCCTAAAACAATGCTGAGCAGAGGCTTAAATACTCTCAGGCCACTCCCCAAACTCTCCCATTGGTCTACCAATGCACCAATCGGTACAGATACCTCTCATGCATTATTCATCACAACAGGTAAATGCCACAGTGATGTGTGGCAGAGACAGAACGGACTTCTAAGGATAACAAGGCTTTCAAGGTCAGTAGGATATTTTAAGTGGTTTTCCCAGTTCTGCTCTCCCAGTGAGCTTCCATGGCTGAGTGGGGATTTGAACCCAGGACTTCTGAAATCTAGTCTGTTTCGCTGTCATCTAAACCCCTCTGGGTATACATTATAAAGTTGTTGTTGTTGTCAGGTGTGTGTGTGTGTGTGTGTGTGTGTGTGGTGTCATTACAGTCGTGACCAATTCTTCGTGACCCCATGTCCATGGAGTTTTCCTGGCAGGAATACTGGAGTGGTTTGCCAGTTCCTACTCCAGGCGCCTACAGCACCTGGTATTGCCTGGTGGTCTCCCACCCAAGTACTAACCAAGGATGACTCTGCTGAGCTTCTGAAATCAGGCGAAATTGGATGTGCTTAGGGCAGGCATGTCCAAACTTCTGCCCTCCTGATGTTTTGGACCACAACTCCCAGAATTCTAAGCTTAGATTGCCAATGGCAAAGGACTGTGGGAGTTGCGGTCCAAAACATCTGGAGGGCCAAAGTTTGGACATATCTTGTTTAGGGCATCTTTGTTTTCAGATACCATAGCAAATAAAAATGGTCGTAGTCTACTTTCTTAAGAAAAAAATAATTTTAAGTCTCCCTTTTACTTTATATAGAATCATGGGAGCTGGGGGTGTGGCAATACTCTTGTTTATTTGAATCATTGAGTACTTGAGTTGGGAGACAAGTATGAGGACATTTACTCCCTGCTCAAGGCAGGAATCCAGATCAAAACAGAATTGGCAGATTCCATTTGTTCTCTTGAATGCCTCCAGCAGAGGAGCACTCCCCACCTTCTGAGGTCCCATTTTCACACTGCTCTAACAGTTAGGAAGTCCCCCCCCCCCAGTATACCGCCAAAATGTGTCACCGCTGCAAAGAAGGACCTTTAGGATGTGAGGGAGGAGCTTCAGAACATGAGGGAGGAGCTTCAGTTTTTAAGGGCAGGGCCATTGGCCAGTCTCCTACCCTGCTGCTTGTACTATACTAATTTCTTGGCAATGCAACAACAGAATCCGAAAGAACATGTCCTCTGTGTGATTTGGGGACCTGCAACTTCATACATGTCCTCTGTGTGATTTGGGGACCTGCAACTTCATCAACTGTGAGTTTGTTCACTGCTAAATTTATGAAATACAAAGATACTCGTGGCCCAGTACTAACACCAGCTATGCCAAACACATATCCAAGCAGCCAAAATCCCTTAATTCCATAAGAAATGTGAGGAATTTTATTTCCCAAGACTCATTTTAAGTAATTCAAGAGAGAGAGAAATCAGTAAAAGTGGAATTAATGTTTAAGGTTTTTTTCCACATATTTATTTTATTTATTTATTTTTATATTTATATACCACCAGAGTTTCCCAGACGGGAACTCAGGGCGGTTAACAAGGAATAACATACAACAAAATACAAAGAAAAATAATAATCGGTTCCACAATATGACATATAGAACAAAAACAAACCCAACAACAATCAGTAGAACCAAAATTCAAAGAGCTAAAACATATGTTTTGTCTAAGGTGCATCAGTATATGTCTGATGCAATTATTACACATTTACTAACAAACAAACAAAAAGATTCCAGCACAGGTATTTTTTGTTGTTGTTCTTGTGACTAATAAAAAGTAACAGCTGGTATTTAATAAAAGAAATGGGAGGAGTGAGTAAAAGAATGCAAAACTAAATGACCAAACAGCCTACTAAGAAACCTTAGAACCCCCACAAATGACATGTCTGTTCTCACTCTCCCAACCCTCAATTTGAGTGGCTGTCTCCTAGTTCTGGTATTTTGTGTGTGAGAGAAGAGCATTCCTTTATCCACTTTACCCATGCCCTGCATTATTTTGTACATCTCAATCATATCCCCCCCTCAGGCACCTTTTTTCCAGACTAAAGAGCCCCAAATGTTTTAGCCTTTCCTCATAAGGGAGGTCCCCCAGGCCAGTAACCATTTTAGTCGCTCCCTTCTGCACCTTTTCTCCACTATGTCTTTTTTGAGATGTGGTGACCAGAATTAGTCACTGCATAAACCACTTCATGTTTACAGTATTTTTAAAAAGAAGAGTGTAGTAGGATTTAGCTCAAGTTAAGCTGCTGTAATCCTAAGAGTTTTCCTACAAGAGGTTTAAAGGCGCTACCCTTGCAACTATTCAGTGAGTTCAAAAAACACTCTTAAAAAAACCCCACACATAACTGCTGGATAACTCAGTAGAGATGGGCACGAAACTGAATTTTTTTCGTTCTGTTATTCGTTTCCGTTATGTAATGGAACAAATAACGACCACGGTGATGGTTTAGGCACAAAACAAACAGAACCAGAATGTTAGTTACTTTTCGTTTCGTTAATGGCGGTGTGCAATGAAACGAGCTGTTTTAATGTTAAAAAAACCGCCCTGGACATCCTTAAAAATCCAGCACTAATTATTTATTCTGCCTGATAATAACAGCCAGTGGGGTTTGGGGTCCTTAAAACGTTCTTTTATTATGTCTTTTCTCCCATTGCTGACATAAGGGGGAGTTAGGGGACATTGACACAACATGGCTGCCACATGCCTTTTATTGATTTGGTTCAGGCATCTGGCCACTGAGGTTCGGAGTTTGATTCCCCACTGAGTCTCCTTGACAGGTTCTGGACTCCATGATCCATAGCCCCCCCTGCAGTTCTAAGATTATTATTATATAATAAAAAAGATCTCAAACGTGGGTGCAATGACAGCTCGCATTCAATGTCTTTCAAACATTCTCGCAGAATGCGTTGGAAAAAGTTGTCTAGGAGAATGAATGAATGAAATTTTATTTACGGTCAACGACCAAAAACCAAAAATAAAATCATAAAAATAAGGATGTTCAAATATGCATTCCAATAGACAGCACATGAATCAAACCTTATTACAAGATATATCGTAAATACAATTTTTAATACAATTTAAAATACAGTTTAAAATTTATTCTGGTCCGAAATAAAAGTGGCCATTAGGATGATAAAAGAGTCATCAGTAACTACTATGTTTCTTTATAAATTTGTTTAGGAACCCTTATTGCAGCAGCACAGAATTTGGCAACTTGCCTAGTTACCTGGTAAGTGTTATCAGAAAGGAGCAACTGTATATAGAATTCTATTGACCTCCCAGGATATTTGCCTATAATTGGGAGATAATCTCCTCTGTGTAGATCTTGATAATAGGTGCAGAATACAAGCACATGTTCTACACATTCCAATTGGTCATTGGCACATGGGCAATTTCGATCTGAAAAAGGTAAACCTTGAAACCTCCCCTCCAGTAATTGGAGGGAAGGACATTTTATTTCTAGCCATTTAAAGGCCCTCCTGGAGACAGGAGAAATGAGCCTATCCAGATAATGGGGAGGTTTTTTTAAATATTGATTTATTTAAGATTTTTCCATTTTCCCCAACTGGGCAACATGTTTCTGCAGTTCTATATCTCTGATACAAAGAAAAATAATTCGGTTCATTCATGACATTTACAAAAACCCAATGTTTGGGGGTAGAAGGAGAATAACCTAATTTATGTATAACTTTATTACCTGTATTTTTCCATTCAGACTGAAAAGTATCTGTCAAAAACAAAGGGAGTTATTCCAGCACAGGTATTTTCTGTTGGACTAAGGAAAAAGTAAAGCCAGTATTTAACCATAAGAAATTTGGCTTGTGCTTCAAAAGAATGCAAAACTAAATGACCAAAAGTGTTGGAGAAACATGTAGGAATGCCCAAAATGACAAAAAAAAATCTGGTTTGAACAGTCTCCCAGAGGTCTCAGTGGCTGTAGCATAGTTCTGGTATTTTGTGAGCCATAAAGCATTTGGGTAATGATTTTACCCCTGCCCTGCATTGCAAAGTACAGGGAATCATGTCCCCCTCAGGCCCCGGTCAGACTAAAGAATCTTCAAATGTTTTTGCTGTTGCCTTGTGCTCTCATTGCAGCACAGATTATAACCATGGACCAAGCACCAGATGACTGAAATTTTATACCTAGGTCTTTTTGAGATGCTGAACCTGTTCAATTGGGTGACCATTAAGGGACCATTTATGTTTAATTATTCCAAAAAAAAACCATTATTTTGGTTTTAGTATAATTAATTTCTAAACATTCCTGAGTAGTTTTCCTACAAGAGTATGAGTAGAAAGCTCTTGGAGCCTATTAAGTGTGTTCAAAAACACTCTTAAAAAAAAACCCCAGCATCATCTGGATAACAGAAGTATAGAGATTGGGCAAGATGCCAGCTCTGGGTGGGTGAAAATCTACGTTGGATAAATAATCAACAATGCCATTGATATTTAGATTGAATAAGGTTGGGGCTAAGATACATCCTTGCCTCACTTTTCGTTTATGTACAGGAACTGGGTTAGTTAGGCTCCCATCAATGTTAAAAAGAACCTGGAAATTAAAAATCCAGCACTAATTAAAAGACGGATTAATATAAGAAGTGGGGTTTGTCAATATTCATAGACTGCAGTTTTATTATAATATGTCTCTAGAAATGAGCCAAATGCAGATTTAAAGTCTATTGAAACAGCATGAGCTGCCACACCTTTTATTGGGGCTGAGCATTTACTAGCTAAATGATGAAGAACATGGCACTGATCAATTCTGGATTTCCTTGCCTAAAACCTAAGATTGCCTGTTCTTATAACAAGAATATCTCAAACGTGGGTGCAATGACAGCTCGCATTCAATGTCTTTCAAACATTCTCACAGAATGCGTTGGAAATAATTGTCTAGGAGTTTTGCCATCAACAAGAGAGGGTGGCAGACAAGAAAGAAGTAGAACGCACCCAAGGCACAATCCAGAGAACACTGAGCGTACTGAATTCTCGCTGATGTCAATCTGCAGCACAATCCCCTGCAAATACTACCAATTAGAGACTGAATGGACCCCAGTCCCTGGTGTGCACGCTGCAGTCTTAAGGACTCCCATCCATCTCTTCTGTTGCGGGGTGCTTATTCTTTGTTGGACAAGGTATTCAGAGGGGATGCTTCTTGGAGTGGACTTCCTAATTTGTTACTCTGCCAAGGAAATAAAAAGCAAAGTGTTCCACTTATATACTGCCCCATACCACTTCAAGTAGTCTCAGGGCGATTTACAGTTTAATTACAGCATGCAGGCTACACATTGTCCCGCCCCCAAGCAAGCTGGGTACTTCCTCATTTTACCGACCTCAGAAGGATGGAAGGCTGGGTCAACCTTGAGCCTGCTACCTGGGATTGAACCCCAGGTCGTGAGCACAGTTTTACCTGCAGTACAGGCATTTTACCCACTGTGCCATGGGGCTCCTAATACAGTACTGATGTGAAAAGATCTTCAGAACGAAACTTGGATTTAGATGGGCCTCTTGCTACCATCCACCGTTTTGAATGTGATGCAGTCCCTTTACTGGATATGTAGAACAAAATCTCCCATGATTAGCAGAACACCAAGGATCCGTGTGCAGATTACATTAGAAGTAGGCATACAGAGTGCAATTAAATGGACTGAAATTGGCCATTTATGGTCAGTCCAACTGACTTCAGTCTGTTGAAATAAAACTGTGCCTGGATCCAGCTCTAAAACTATATTTCAAACCACCTTTCCAATGGTTATTTCTTAAACAGAAAGGAAAAGAAAAGACAAGTTGAGTGCTACCTCGTTTGTTTAAGACAAATTGAGCCACAATGAAAGGAAGGAAGGAAGGAAGGAAGGAAGCATCTGTGTATCTAAGAAAGAAAGAAAGCATATGTGTATCTAAAATTACTAATCCCAACTTTTAATCAGTGTCCAAAATATATACAGTATTCATTTTTTTCTCCAGGCCCACCAAATTAAACATCACATGCCTGAATGTAGCTAACAGCACAGATAAATTTAACTTCCATGAACCACGACAGAAAATTCTAAATCCCTCGTCAATCAACAGATTTTAGGATCAGATATGTTGGAGGCAAGACACCTAAAAGCATATCAAGGTGTTATAATTCTATAATGTAGTTGCATGCACTGGCATGTTCAGGTGTAAATAAGCACACAAATCAACAACTTGTAAAAAAACAACAACCATAATTTAAATCAAATCCAACAACAACAAAGGGACCATACGCAAGAATCCACATGAATACTTGTATTGTTGAGTATCACGTTGAGTCTCATGTTGTTTTTTTTCCATACAGAGAACTAAAGATGACCTTCAAGTCAATCACATGAGATAACTATACACATACTGATTCTAGTTCATTTGTATACCTCCCCCTTTCAAGCCATTCTGATAGAATTAGTAATAAATTGCCATCAAGTTAACTCCAAGACATGGTGACCCAGGAGTTTTCTAGATAAAGAATACTCAGAAATGGTCTACCATTCCCTTCTTCTGGGTGCACCTTGGGACTGTGCAGCTTGCCCAAGGTCACCCAGGCTTGCTCTTCTCTCAGGAGGAACAGTGGAGAATCAAACTCCCAACCTCTGGCTCCTCAACCAGATGCCTAAACCACTCAGTGAGAAATCCATGAAAGTCAGGCCTGCCCAAAGTCCGGCCCGGGGGCCAAATACAGCCGGTCAGGCCATTCTGAGTGGCCCATGGCCGGCTGGCCTGCCCCTCCCTCACCCTCTTTCGCCCCATGTTTTTTTTTTTAAATCTTCTGCCAACACTGACACTGCCGGGAAGCTTGAGGGGCTGGGCGGGTTGGCCAGCCAGCCATCGCGTGGGCTGCTGCCACCGGCAATGCCGGCAACCATATGAGGCTGGGCGCGCGGGGGGGGGTGGACCACCACCATCGCCACCGCTGGGAACCTTGTGAAGCTCGGCGCGCATGCAGAGGGAACATTGTGAGATTGGGCACATGCACGAGGCAGTGATTCGGCGGGCTGCACCACTGGCACCGCTGGGAAGCTTGGGCGGACGGGCGGACAGATGGTCTGCCGCCACCAGCACCGCAGGGGAATGTGTGGGGGTGGGCAGGCCAGCGGGCCTCTGCCACTGCCAAGGAGCTTTGGGGTGGGCTGGCGGGTGAGCCGTCGCCAGCGCTGGGGAGCTTGGGGGGGGGGTGCAAGGCCGCACAGATCGCCTCTTCCAAGGGGCGACCTGTGGCCATGGCTCCCTGTGCTTCCACCTTCCTTCCTTCCTCTCTTGGTTTTCACCTCCCTCCCTCATAAGAAGAGCCATGCTGGATTAGGCAAAAGGCCCATCTAGTCCAGTTTCCTGTATCTCACAGCGGCCCCACCAGATGCGTTTGGGAGCGCATGAGACTAGCTATCTGTCTCCTGATACCATTTCCCTGCATCTGGCCCTTGAATTGCCCTGGTTTCAAGCCTGGAGATGACACATCTCCATCCTGGTTTGTAACCTGTGATGGACTTTTCCTCCAGGAATCTGTCCAATCCCTTTTTGAAGGCATCCAGGCCAGATGCCATCACCACATCCTGTGGCAGGGAGTTCCACAGACTAACAACGCGCTGGGTGAAAAAATATTTTCTTTTGTCAGTTCTTACTCTCCCAGCCTTCAATTTGAGTGTATATCCCCTAGTTCTGGTATTTTGGGAGAGGGAGAAGAGCTTCCCTCTATCCACTTTACTCATACCTTGCATTATTTTGTATGTCTCAATCATATATCCCCTCAAGCGCCTTTTTTCCAGACTAAAGAGGCCCAAATGTTTTAGCCTTTCTTCATAAGGGAGGTGCCCCAGCCCAGTAATCATTTTAGTCGCTCTCTTCTGCACCTTTTCCAGTTCCACAATGTCTTTCTTGAGATGCGGTGACCAGAATTGTACACAATACTCCAGGTGCGGCCTTACTATTGTTTTGTATAATGGCATTATAATGTTGGCTGTTTTATTTTCAATCCCCTTTTTGATAATCCCTAGCATGGAATTGGCCTTCTTCACTGCTGCCACACATTGGGGAGACACCTTCATGGAGCTGTCAACCAACACACAAAGATCTCTTTCCTGATCAGTCACGGATAACTCAGAGCCTATGAGTTGATAGATAAAGTTTGGATTTTTTGCCCCAATATGCATTACTTTTCATTTGGCTACATTAAAACGCATTTTCCATTTCTCAGCCCATTCCCCCAGTTTGGAGAGATCCTTCTGGAGCTCTTCACAATCTTCTGTTTTTTACCACACGGAAAAGTTTTGTGTCATCGGCAAACTTGGCCACCTCACTGTTTATCCCTGTCTCCAGGTCATTTATGAACAGATTGAAAAGCACCGGTCCCAGGACAGAGTCCTGGGGTACATCACTTTTCACTTCTCTCCATTGTGAAAATTTCCCATTGACACCTACTCTGTTTCCTGGATCTCAACCAGTTCTCAATCCATAAGAGGACCTGCCCTCTTATCCCCTGACTGTGCAGTTTTCTCAGCAGCCTTTGGTGAGGGACTGTGTCAAAAGCCTTTTGAAAATCCAGATAGACTATATCCGCCGGTTCACCCAAATCCACATGCCTGCTGACCTTTTCAAAAAATTCTAAGAGGTTTGTCAGACAAGATTTACCCTTACAGAAGCCATGCTGATTTTCTCTCAGCAAGGTTTGTTCTTTTATGTGTTTTAAGATTTTCTCTTGGATGAGGGTTTCCACCATCTTCCCTGGGACAGATGTAACGCTAACTGGCCTGTAGTTTCCTGGGTCCTCCCTCCTTCCGTTTTTAAAAATTGGTGTGACATCTGCTATCCTCCAGTCCTCCGGCACTGTGGCCGTTTTAAGAGACAAGTTGCATATAACCATTAAGAAATCTGCAATTTCATTATTCAGTTCCCTAATAACCCTTGGGTGGATGCCATCTGGGCCAGGTGACTTGTTAATCTTCAATTTATCAATTAGGACTAAAACATCCTCTCTTTTAACCTGTATTTGATTTAATTGTTTAGTCAAGAGGGGTGGTTCAGGCAGCGGAGTCAGCTCGAGGTCTTCTGTCGTGAAGACAGATGCAAAGAACTCATTTAATTTCTCTGCAATTTCCAAGTCCTCCTTAACCTCCCCTTTTCCTCCCTCATCATCCAGAGGGCCAACTGGTTCTCTGGCAGGTTTTCTACTTCTAACATATCTAAAGAAGCTTTTATTATTACCCTTTATATTGCTAGCCATGCGTTCCTCAAAATCTTTCTTTGCCTCTCTTATCATCTTCTTACATTTCTTTTGCCAGAGTTTGTGTTCCATTTTATTTTCCTCATTTGGGGAGGATTTCCATTTACAGAAAGACCTCTCCTTGCACTTTAGAGCCTCTCTAACTCCACTCGTTAACCATGCCGGTGTCCTCTTGGACTTAAATGAGCTCTTCTTTCTCTCCCTCGCTTGGTCCCCGCCTTTCTTCCTGTGGGTGGGGTTGCAAGGGGTCAGTGGGTGGGGCTTATGGGTCAGTGGGTGGGGCTTGCAGTGGGGTGGCAAGGTTAGGAGCAAGCGGCCCCTGACACATTCTCAGCCACCAAATCTGGCCCTCCTTACAAAAAGTTTGGACACCCCTGAAGTCAGTCCTTCAGGCTCCAATGATCAACTTTACCTGCTTGTGAGCATCCTAACCCACTGACTTAAGTTGGCTTCTGCAGCGGTAACTTTGTTTTCATTGGCCTGAGTTTGGAAGACAGTCTCTCCATAGACTTTGAAAATGCCGAGGATTGCGATCCCACTGCCATACATATTAGGATTGATTTTGCTGGGGTGACTGGGCTTCCCATGGAAGCATACCTAGGGTTCTGTTGTCCAACGCAGAGGCCAGCTTCTGAATGAGCCTCCCAGTATGAAGCAACTCAGTGTTAAGGTCATCAGGAGAGGCTCTTCTCTCCATCCCACTACCCCCACAGGTACATCTCGTGGGAACCCATGAAAGGACCTTCTCGTCTGCTGCACTCAGACTCTGGAACTCCATCCCACTAGAGGCCAGGACTGCCTCATCTCTGTTGTCCCTCCGGAAACAGGCAAATAACTTTCTCTTCAGGCAAGCTTTCCCTGAATGATGGACTACCATGTGTATTTTATATGACTCTATGGGTTCACATAGACGTTGTGTTTATGACTACGTATAACTGTGTTGCTTTAATGTAATGTTGTCTATTAATGCTGTAAGATGTCCCTCATTTCCCTGTTCTCAAATACTTGAACATGTCTTAATTGTACTGGACTGTATATTATCCCTCATTACTGTAAGCCATCTTGGGTCCTTTTCCAAGGAGAAAGGTGGGGTAAAAATACTCTAAAATAAATAAATCAAGATTGCACATTGAATGGCGCCTCAATAAAATACATGGGGCTATCAAGAGCATTTGTTCCGTTTTGCCCTCACTTTTTGGCTGACACTCCTTTCATCTGGAACATGTATTCTGAATGAGATTTGGCAAAGCTTTCAAGCACACTGCTACACACCCTCACGTGACAATACCAAGCCTCACAGAATCATAGAGTTGTAAGAGACCTCAAAGGCCATCTAGTCCAACCCCCTGCATTGCAGGAACCCCCATCACAGGACCCCCGACAGATGGCCATCCAGCCTCTGCTTAAAAACCTCCAAAGAAGGAGACTCCACCACCCTCCTTTGTGGCAGCATATTCCACTGCTGAACAGCTCTAACTGTCATGAAGTTCTTCCTAATATTTTTGAATCTCTTTTCCTGTAGTTTGAAGAATCCCTGGCTGAAACATGGTTTGGGTTGGAATGTAGCTTCTCAACAGGGACTGATATGTTACTTTCAAAAACTCTTGGAATTAATCCAGTTTGAGTTCAAAATAGAATAAGACACATTCTGAAAATCATGGGATTAATTAATATCTGTACACGTTCCCCTGATTCTAGTGCATCAACTCATACTAGAACACTTGGATTTAACCCTTATAATATTAAAATTGTTCTTTCAAAATATCACTTTTTAAAAACCAAATACTTATATTAATCATATGTTCTGCAAGTACATAAAAGGCGCATTACTTTAGAAATTCATGGTTTGATTGAAGCATGTGTGTTTTAACACTCACAGAAAAATATTCCTATACCCCCTTTTTAAGTGTTATAGTAATATATCAAAGAAGAGTCTTGGAGACTAGAAACTTTCATTTAATGCAGACAGGAGGCAATTTGTACAGGTGCACTTTGCTAAAACAGGTCCCAGGGAAACCTTTATACTTCTTTAGAAACTGAAGTTAATACGCAGAGCCATAAATGGAAAATTGCATGCTTGTTTCTTCTATTTTAGTAGTAGTAGTAGTAGTAGTAGTAGTAGTAGTAGTAGTAGTAGTAGTAGTAGTAGTAGTAGTAGTAGTACCTGGAAGTTGAGTCATGGCAACTGGACTTCTTTTTCTTGAGAGATAGAAATTTTTGGTTCTCAACTTCCAGATCAGCTCACCTGGATGACTGAGAATCTTCACAACAACAACAGCAGCAGCAGCAACAACAACGTGCATAATTTGCCAATACATTACCTAGTCCTAAATGCTTGGGAAGCGTTCGACTAGTGATTTGTAATACAAAATCCAGCATACTTATCTTAGTTATAAAAATAGTTATCAAAATAAATAAATAAATAAATAAATAAATAAAAATCTTGTCCGCTGTGTGATAATTTAATATTAATAATTTGTATTACTCTTTACACCATAGTGCATTCCAGTGATTCCAGCTTGCGGGGGGGGGGGGCAATGTGTAGCCTGCACACTGTAATTAAAATTGTAAACCACCCAGAGACTACTTGTAGTGGTATGGGGCGGTATATGAGGAGAACACTTTGCTTTTGCTTTGCTTTTGCTTTGATCAATATACAATATATATACTGTACAATATACAAGCAATATTAAAATATAAATCTAACACTTATCATCAGTATAAGATGTTTATCGGAATCCACCCCTGGCAATGAATTATCCTTCATGTGGAATCAACAACAATAATAACTGAATAAAACAGATTTACACTCAGGCTAACCTATGGTTCCAAGTTGAACAAATCGGTTTTCAAGCCTCGTTTAAGTCTGTCCCACTCTGGTTGTGAGTCTTTATACACGGAGCCATCCATGAGAAACCAGACGCCGGTTTCCACGAAGGCTAAAACCAATTGTCTATTGTGGTTTTAGGGGCTCCCTCCTGGAGGCATTCAAGGGGAAAAGAGCGCCGGGGGTGTCCCGCCTTTCTCAGCTCCCCAAAAACCTCGGTCCCTCCTTCCCCGCATCCTTGGCTGCCCCCCCCTGCCCGCCGCCCTCCCGCCCCGCTCACCGGCGATGTCCCACAGCTGGAGCCGCACCACCGTCTCGGCGTCCCAGCTGAGCACCTTGAGGGCGAAGTCCACGCCGATGGTGGCGCGGTAGTGCGGGGAGAAGTTCTGGTGGACGTAGCGCTTGATGATGCTCGTCTTGCCCACGCCCAGGTCGCCGATCACCAGCAGCTTGTAGAGGCGCTCCTTCGGGCCGCCCGGCGACAGAGGCAGGAGCGGAGGCGGCGGCGGCGGCGGCGGCGGCGGCGGCATCTCCCACCCGCCTTGCGCGCAGCTGGGCGGCCCGGCGCGGCGGCGGCAGTGCTGCTCTGCCTGAGCCCGGCGGGCCGCATACTCCGAAGGGCCAGGGAGGGAGGGAGGGAGGGCAGGCGAACAAGCCGCCGCACGAAGGAAGGGCCAGCGGGGAAGAGAGGCGGGTCGGAGCGGGGGAGGACCCGGGCCGCCCCCTTCGCCAACCAGCGCCCGAAGCCGCGGGCGACGCTGGAAAACTGGCCAAGAGTTTTCTTTCTTTCTTTCTTTCTTTCTTTCTTTCTTTCTTTCTTTCTTTCTTTCTTTCTTTCTTTCTTTCTTTCTTTCTTTCTTTCTTTCTTTCTTTCTTTCTTTCTTTCTTTCTTTCTTTCTTTCTTTCTTTCTTTCTTTCTTTCTTTCTTTCTTTCTTTCCCTTCCTTCCTTCCTTCCCTCTTTCTTTCTTTCTTTCTTTCTTTCTTTCTTTCTTTCTTTCTTTCTTTCTTTCCTTCCTTCCTTCCGTCCTTTCTTTCTTTATTTCTTTCTTTCTTTCCTTCCTTCCTTCCTTCCGTCCTTCCTTTTCTTTCTTTCTTTCTTTCTTTCTTTTCCTTCCTTCCTTTTATGTTTCTTCCTTCCTTCCTTCCTTCCTTTTCTTTCTTTCTTTCTTTCTTTCTTTCTTTCTTTCTTTCTTTACCTTCCTTCCCTCTTTCTTTCTTTCTTTCTTTCTTTCTTTCTTTCTTTCCCTTCCTTCCTTCTTTCTTTCTTTCTTTCTTTCTTTCCTTCCTTCCGTCCTTTCTTTCTTTCTTTCTTTCTTTCTTTCTTTCTTTCCTTCCTTCCTTCCTTCCTTCCTTTTCCTTTTCTTTCTTTCTTTCTTTCTTTCTTTCTTTTCCTTCCTTCCTTTTATGTTTCTTCCTTCCTTCCTTCCTTCCTTCCTTCCTTCCTTCCTTTTCTTTCTTTCTTTCTTTCTTTCCTTCCTTCCTTCCTTCCTTCCTTCCCTCTTTCTTTCTTTCTTTCTTTCTTTCTTTCTTTCTTTCTTTCTTTCTTTCTTTCTTTCTTTCTTTCTTTTCCTTCCTTCCTTCCTTCCTTCCTTCCTTCCTTCTTTCTTTTTCTTTCTTTCTTTCTTTCTTTCTTTCTTTCTTTCTTTCTTTCTTTCTTCCTTCCTTCCTTCCTTCCAGCCGTGTATCAAGATGCAACAGCTGGCGTTGAGTGTGTGTGGGGGGGGGATCCATTTTTTTAGACAGCGATCTCGTATAAAAGAGCCGCGGTGCAGGAAAAAGGTGGGAAGGAATGCAGAAAAATATACCCAGATCAGATCCAGGGCGTGTTGGGGAAAGTTTCTTTCTCGAACTACAGCTCCCAGAATCCCCAGGAAGCATGGAGTTTGGCGTGGGACCCGGCGGAGGGAGATATTCATGCGGCGGGCTGGGAGGCGGCTGGGAGAGGTCTTGTCACGAAAACTAACGTTTTCGTCGTAGGTCTGGAAGTTGAGTCATGGCAACTGCACTTATTTTTTCTTCAGTGATTGAAACGTTCCGCTGGTCATCCAAAAGCTTTGTCACAGTAATCGTCTTAGGGCTCCGAGACGAAGCTGCATTGGATTCCATACCTGATTCAAGATGATTTTGTCAACTGCAATACAAGGGACCTCACCAATCTACGGGGGGGGGGGTGTTAATTTTTTGATTCCTTCCCACCCGCCCCCATGGAAAGATTGTTTCTGGACAAACATCTTTGCCCTTGTTTATATGAAATTTAGCAGGCTGGATAGCTCAGTGGTTTAGTTATCTTGTTAGTAAAACCAGCCTGTGTTGCCTCCAGCAAGGATTTCCAGCTTCAGCAGGGTGTTGGACCAAGTTGATAATTCCAGGAATATGTCCTCCAAAAGAGGGGTAAATTTATTCAAAGTCTGCAAAGAAAGAATAAAGTTACCAGAAGTACCCTTTTAAAGGATCCCAATTTAATTGGGTTGATCCAAGCTTAGTTCTCTAACTCACTGTAATCATACACTATAACAGTGGTGGCAAACATTTGGCACTCCAGATGTGTTGAACCACAACTCCCACAGTCCTTTGTCATTGGCAATACAGACTTGGAATTCTGGGAGTGGTGGTCCAAAACATCTGGAGGGAAGGTTCACCACCACTGCAGTATAAGAACATAAGAAGAGCCATGCTGGATCAGGCCAAAGGCCCATCTATTCCAGCTTCCTGTATCTCACAGTGGCCCCAACAAATGTGTCTGGGAGCGCACAAGACTAGATGTCTGTCTCCTGATACCATTCCCCTGCATCTGGCCCTTGAAGTACCCTGGTTTTAAGCCTGGAGATTACACATCTCCATCATGGTTTGTAACCTGTGATGGACTTTTCCTCCAGGAATCTGCCCAATCCCCTTTTGAAGGCATCCAGGCCAGATGCCATCACCACATCCTGTGGCAGGGAGTTCCACAGACTAACAACACACTGGGTAAAAAAATATTTTCTTTTGTCTCTTCTCACTCTGCCAACCCTCAATTTGAGTGGATGTCCCCTAGTTTTGGTATTTTGTGAGAGGGAGAAGAGCATCCCTCTATCCACTTTACTCATGCCCTGCATTAATTTGGATGTCTCAATTAAACCCCCCTCAGGCACCTTTTGTCCAGACTAAAGCGCCCCAAATGTTTTAGCCTTTCGGAGGTTCCCCAGGCCAGTAATCATTTTAGTCGCTCTCCTTTGCACCTTTTCCAGTTCCACTATGTCTTTTTTGAGGTGCGGTGACAGAATTGTACACAATACTCCAGGTGCGGCCGTACTATCGTTTCGTTGATTTGGTTTTGCACTGTGTCATTGTATCTGTATTTTTATGGTGTTTTTTTAATATCTTGTATTTTAATTCTATTTATTTTGAGACAGAGATATAACACCCACTAGTTGGTTAGCTGAGCAGAGCCAAAGACGGGGAATGTCATTCATCACAGTGTCTCCTGGAAGAAAAGCCAACCTGTGTGGTCTTAGACAAGTTGTACAGTCCCAGGATGTCCCAAGACGAAGGAAAGGGTAAGCCCCTGCTGACTACTCTCTGCTAGGAAGACCACGAAAAAGATTACCATAACGTCAGAACTGACCTGCTACCATGTCATGATGATGATCCAATGCCTAGAGCAGTGCTGGCGAACCTATGGCATGGTTGCCAAAGGTGGCACTCGGAGCCCTTTCTGTGGGCACTCAGCATCACCCCTTCACAGCCACCTGTGTTCAGGTTAAATTGCTGTATTGGCACCTTGCGAAAAATGAGTGGGTTTTAAATAAGCACTCAGTCTCTAAAAGGTTCGCCATCACTGACCTAGAGGATTTGTTGTATAAGTAGCATCATACAAATACAAATGATAAATATATAATTTAAGCCATGTTTATTTCTGTGCCACTTGAAGTGCAGACTCACACTGCTTGAACTTGAACTTTCCCCAGCATTCAAAAGACTGCAGCTTTTTTGTGTAACAAAGGTGTAGTGGTTAGAGCCTCACACTAGGATTAGGAGACACCCCAGTTCAAATCCAGGCTGAGCCACAAATCGCACTAGGTGACCTGTCTTTAACCTTGTTGCACAAGGTCAGCCTAACTCAAGGGTGGCAAACCTTTGGCCCTGCAGATGTTTTGGACCACAACCCCATAGTCCTTTGTCATTGGCAATACAGGCTTGGAATTCTGGGAGTTGTGGTCCAATGCATCTGGAGTGCCAGCATCCACCACCACCATCCTAACTCTATCTACTTCACAGGTTCTCTGTTGGAAGCTTACAGCAAGGGAAGAGTCTGTATCAAGAAACATTGAGCTTCTTGATCTCTCTCTCTCTGTCTCTCTCTATCTATCTACAGCAGGATAATTTGGATGGAACTGCCTGGACCAGGCCTAATATTGCTTGGATGCAGGATATTTCGGTCTTATTCCATGTTCCAAGAGGATGTGCAATGGCTGGTTTACTCATATATGGCTGATACCCGCTCCAGGGCTTGTACGGTTAAGAGGGTTATATGGAGATGTTATGTACCCATTTGTCAGCTTCCTTGAGCAGCAGGCAGCCAGTTAAAAGAACCTGCGATGACCCAAATTGTCTCACACTGTGTTCTTCAGACTGAGTCTATTCCTGTTGTCCCCCCTGCTCTCTCTCTCTGCAGGGACAGACCACGAACAAAAGAAGACAGAGTGATACAAGGAGTTGGAAGGCAGCCTGCCGCTTATGTCTGGCTATTCAGCCCTTCTTCTGGCTGAGTTGTAACCAGGACAAAGGTCTGTTCTGCAGCACTGAGCTCAACAAGAAGCAGTTGGAATCTGTAGCATTTCAAATATCACTTCCTCGCCTTTCTGCTGTCTCGATTTTTAAGCTAAAGTTGAGGAAATGTCCCCTGACTGTGCTGTCTCTGGGCTGAGTTCAAACGGAGAAAACATATCCATTCTTCAGCTAAATCCCCAATTTAAGTTCTAATAACTTTAGTATAATAGGGAAAGGTACATACTGTACATGTGCGGTCCCCCGAATGGAGAAGATCAGCATTGACCCACTCCAAGTCACAGACTCCTGTCGCTACAGATTGCCTGTCACATGTCACTGAGTTGCACTTATATATTTTTTATGTAAGTGGGTCCCAGGTCATCAAATCAAGCATGAACTCTGGGGATCGCTGAAACGGAGGCTGTCCCACTTTGAGCCGAACAGGAGAAGGCAGGATTCTACATTAGGGATGGGCATTTTGTTTCGCAGGGTTAAAAACCAACAAGGAAGCATGCTGCAATGTCATCTGTGCTAGATGTGTGATGCTGGCCAATCAGGAGCTGTGCAAGGAAGTCATCATCCCACCTCCCTCTCTGATTGGCCAGCAGCACGAAGCAGGAAAGATGACGTCTCAGCATGCTTCCTCGTTGGATTTTAACCCTGCACAAGACAAAGAAAGGTAAAGCAATTGGATCTGCATGTATCAGCCCGTTCTGAGGACCACCTGGGTTCACGTTGTAACCTACTGGTTCCGAAACAAAATGCCCATCCCTATTCTACATAGATTAGAAACTGTTCTTCTCTATCCTGAAAAAAAGGGGGTTGGATCATTGTGGGTTGTACTTGTAAGCTTAATTTAGGGATCAGAGGCAAGTAAATTTTGCACCCTCTTTTTTTCTGAATTGATGGGTCATGTTCCAAAGTGTTGGCCAACTAAAGAACTGGGAAGAAGGACCCAACTGCAGCCCCCAATCACAAATACAGAGACATTATTGGAGAAATACCTTCTCTCCATCCCGCCACCCTCACAGGTACATCTCATGGGAACCCATGAAAAGGGCTTCTTGACTGCTGCGCTCACACTCTGGAACTCCCTCCCACTAGAGGCCAGGACTGCCTCATCTCTGTCGTCCTTCCGGAAGCAGGCAAAGACCTTTCTTTCAGGCAAGCTTTCCCTGAATGATGGACTCCCTATTATGTGTCTTTTATATGAAGCTGTAGGTTCACAGACTTTGTGTTTCTAACTACTTATAACCCTGTAGCTTTAATGTCATGTTGCCTATTAATGCTGTAAGATGTCCCTCAATTCCTTGTTCTCAATACTTGAATATGTCTTAATTGTACTGGACTGAATATTATCCCTCATTATGGTAAGCTGCCTTGGGTCCTTTTCCAAGGAGAAAGGCGGGGGTAAAAATACAGTGGTACCCCGACTTAAGAGCAGCTCGACTTAAGAGCAATTCGACTTAAGAGCGGAAAACTATTGGCAATTTAACTGCCGCCTTACAAAGTTTAGATATGGTCTGCTCGACTTACAATTTTTCTCCATTTTTAAATTTTTTTAAACTTATTTTTTCAATTTTAGATAGGTACCCCGACTTAAGAGTAGTTCAGCTTAAGAGCATGCATTCGGAATGGATTAAATTCGTAAGTTGAGGTACCACTGTAATCTAAAATAAAATAGAATAAAATTCTATCTCCATGAGTAGTTCTTTTTCACCTGGTGACAGCCAGAGTCCCTCCATAGCTTGCAAAGCATTAATTGTTGAGGAAATCATCAGGAGGAGTAAAGCTCCTGCCCCCAAGATTCCAGTCCCTTGTCATCCGTGGTCCATGGCAATAACTTTGTGCTCAGCCATCATTCCTTTGTATGTAGGGTTCATTCTTTAGTGCCCCCCCATTTTGTTTTTACCCTAATATAAAAAGTTAGTGATCCTCCCTCTCATATTTATTGATTTGTCTCCTCTTGCAAAGGCGTAAATAATGATCCCCAGGATCTCCAGAATGATCTAGCAATGAATTCTACCTGAGATGTGACCCAGAAAAAGGGTCTGAGGATTTTAAAAACCTGAAGAGGAAGATACCCTAAAATTGCATTTGCATTTTAATTTTAATTATTTTTTTTTTGCAGCCACATTGCACTTTTGGCTCAAATTCAGCTTTTGATCTACAACAAATACCAAAGTAGAACCAAGTGTCCACCATCTTTGTAACTGAGCATTTAACCTGAACTCAAGTCATTTAGGGCTTTAAAAGTTAAAACCAGCACTTTGAATTGTGCCCCAAAAGCAAACGATAGCCGGTGAAGTTGTAATAACAGGGAGATTCCGTTCTCCCTGTAATTAGTTTCTCTCAGGAGTTTGTAGTTGCAACTCAGCTGGACTCGCTGAACTGTCTGTATATTTTGCAAGTAAAACCTCCTTTTGTGTTGTGTTAAATGTTACGAAATATATGTCGCCAGAAAAAAAAATCTACCACAATCTAATACTAAATTTGTATACTATCACCAGTAATACAGTAATACCTCCTATCAAGGGGGTTAGGGACCCAACCCAACCTGCGATAATTGAAAATCTGCAATATGCAGATGCAGGTGGGGTCGGGCTTGGGGGCCCTAGCTGGGGGCTCTTGTACTTACCCCCGGCTATGTGCTGATGCAAACGGGCCTGCGAGGGCCTTCCTGGACCCGTCAGAGGCTTCAAAAGGGCTTCCCCGCGAACCGGAAGTGACTTCACTTCCAATTCGCAGAAAAGCATTTCTGAGTCCTCCAGCATACCTATAAAGGCCCTCGGAGGCCCCAAAGGTGCTTTCAATGGATCCGGAAGGCACTTCCTGTTTTCAAGAAGTCACTTCCAGGAGTTACTCCTTCCTTTTTAGGCCTGGTCACCAAATACTCCAATCCAGCTTCACTTTCATTCCTTCCATTGCTCTTTTAGATCCTATATGTTACCCTTGGAAGACTATCACATAATGTTTCCTCAGCAAGAAACTTAATGGTAGGTTTTAGACTCAAAAAGTGTGCTGCTTACATACCACCGCATAGCCCTTAAAACACTCTCTGGGTGGTTTGCTAGTTATTTATGCAGACAACACATTGCTCCCAGCAAACTGGGTACTCATTTTACCAAACCCAGAAGGATAGAAGGCTGAATGCACCTGTGAGGGTTCTCCATTTTTCCAGGCACCCCACCCTTCTGGTTTCAATAAGGATACATTCTTAAAAGAATAAACAGGACTTTTATTTTGTTCTTCCACTACTGTGGAAGCTCTCTTCTTAATTCTGTTCCAACATCTTTAACCTCAGTAACAAACAGATTATTCTTGGATTCATACAAAGGAGTAAATACAGAAAAATCTAACCCCCCTCCTATTCTTGGGGAGACTTGGTTCCACCATTTGTCTTCTCCTCCCTCTCGAAGAGGCTCAGTTCCCCCACTTGTACCCCAACCTCCGAAGTGAGTTTGGGTCCAGGACGTCTCTGGCTGTGGGACTTGAAGGGATAATCTTCTCTCAGGGTTATCCCTCTCCCGGTACATGGTTTCCCGGTTCTTTCCTCCTCCTCCTTCAGCTTGGCTAGCCATTGTTTCCAAGCCAGTTCCTTCCGAATCTCCTTAATCTTGCGGTTATACTCACGGGCTTCCTGCTCACCCCAGTACGAACAGTGCTGACGATGTGCCCGTCTCCTATAACTTTCAGCCTCTGGTTTAAGCATCATCATTTGTTCCCAATCTCCAGTCCATGGGTTTTCCATCCAAACCCATTCCCAGTCTGGGGACAAGACTCATGCTGTACCCTTTTTACATCGTCCGAACCCCACCTCCACCACAGCTGATTGGCTGGGTTTTCCCGCCTTTTTGTCTCCTTCTCCTCCTTCCTCCGGGTCTTAGTTTTACCCTCCTCCTTCTCTCTTTCCAGAATCTTCAGTGAGTCTTTGAACTGCTTCCAGAGCATTTCCCTTTCATGGGCTTCTAAGTCCTGAGCAGCTCTATATTCCTCCCTCGCCTTTTGCTTCTCCAGCCACTCATCCCTGTCACGGTCTTGTTGTGCAGGTGTCACTCTCCCACCTTCAGCCCCTCCAGGATAGTTTCCCTCACAGCACCTTATGCTGGCTACCTGGGACTGAACCCTGCATGGTGAGTAAAGGTTTGGTTGCAGCGCAGCAGTTTAACCACTGCACCACAAGGAATAAGAAGCCAAGTTTTTAAGTCAAGCTGCAACTTTATAAATAGTGCAGCACAAAGGTAGCAGCTGTTAGGACAGAAATATTTTTTGCACTTAACACAAACATTGATTACTTTTTTAAAAAAATTATCTTTGCATTAGCGTTTTATCAATGTGCAAAGAACATTGGATTGTGACCTTTGGAAGATAATTGCATTTTTACTTTTCAGCTTGGCCCGCCTGATAAATCTTTATCAGAATGTGTAAGGTCTAAGGCCAGGAATCCTTTCTTCACCTCATTTATGTAACATTCATCATGGGTTTTTGAAATTTTAAGAATGCAGTCCACATGATTTTTGGCTAGGATACAAATTCTGAAAGCTGCCTTAAATAAGCCTTGCGTGGAGAAGGCCAGCTATAAGGAGACAGGAAAATAATTTCCACAGAAAGGAGCCAAGTGTTTTCATAAGACAGAAGGATGTTGATCAACATATTTATTAAGGTATGGATTCTACTGGAAAACTGACCACACCTCCTCTTCTAAGGGAAGACAGTCATCTGAGGTGTCCACCCGTGGAACATCGGACCAACTCATGCTCTGATATAAAGGCAGCCAAAATGGCTACTGTGGCATTTATCTGTGCAATGAATGAGAGGTGTCTGAACTGCTGGGTGAGTTTGTGAACCAATGAGAGAGTCTGGGAGGATTTGGTCTGCTCAGCACTGTTTGAGGCAGATAGGGTTAGGTAGGGATCTACAGAAAGACCTACACTTGGAGAAAGGGAATCTGGCACCCTCTAAGGGCCTTTTCACACGAGCCCTAAGATCCGCTGGCCCCTTAAATTTGGACCAGAGATCTTGGGGGTTCGTTTCTCTTCCTTCCTCCCCACCCCTCAGCACTTCCTGAGGAAAAATGCAGCTCAGGGGAGGGGAGGACAAAAGAAGCCTTTACTAACCTCCATTTCTCTTCCGTTTCTCTTCTGCTTCCTTTTTCCTCCCAAGGGACTCTTAAAGGGGCGGGAGGCAAAAAAACAACAGACAAGCCAGGAGAGCCCGGCACTCTTATTAAATCAAATATTTTTCACCCCAGAGAGAAAGGTAAAGAAAGTGCAGCTGGGTCGCGCTAAGGTGGGTGGGGTCGCACTTAATTGTCTGCAAACTCTGGAGCTGGTGGGGAAACATTTCTAAGCTCCGGAGTTTGCAGCCATTTGCAGCGCAGTTTAGGGGTCGTGTATAAATGCCCTAAGAGAAAGACAGACAGGGCTAAAGGAGATAGGATTTGTAGAGCGCTGTGAAGAAAACTAAGGGTTTAGACATACCTGTAAAGTGTTCCTCACGGCCACCCGGGATTGGAGGAGAGAGGTGCGGCTTCTGGGACCTCCAGGAGGTGGATCCACTGCCCCGCTGGCAGCCGGGCCCTTTGGCTAGGGTGTGGAGCCTTATTTGCATACAGGGATCTCAGAAACCCTTGTGGTAGCTTCAAAATGCTCACTGTGACCTAGGTGTCTCAGCTTTCTAGGGGATATATATACTAATCCAGAGAGCTGGTGGGGTGTGGCAGCTCAACTGCCTGCCGCCGGAAATGTGGGACATTTCAGGAGAAAATAATTTTTCGGGAAGAGGGCAGGAAAGAGTGATTGATCCATGAATGTCCCACCAAAAGCGTGACACTCAACAGGTCTGGGTTTAGAGTTTGTAAATTTAGGAACTGGGTGTGCATATATTCAGCTTTATTAGTGATCAAACTTAAGTGGGTTTGAACTCTATTCTTTTTGCTTATACTTCAACACTTTACCATTGATGATTTTGATTCTACTTTGTAATCAATAAACTTCTTTTATTTTTATTCAACTTTATTCAATAAACTTTTTAAATTTTTATTCTGAGTTACACTCCCCCAAAGAGGGCCCTCCATGAAAGCTCCCCCCGGTACCTAGAGACACCAAACATGTAGAGAAGCTTCCTCTGACTCTTTATAATCCTTCCAAGTTTCATAAAGATTGGTTTTCCCCAAACCAGATGATGAAGGGCACTTCCCTAGGGGTGTCCACTTTGTGGGTATATAACTCAGATGTCAGACTCAGAGTCTTCACCAAACAAGGAGAGACTGTAGATGAGAGTCATGGGAGGCCTCCCTGTAAATATGGTGCATTTATATGCCTAGAGATCACTTTATTGGGAGGGGGCTGGATTGGCATAACTCAGTCATACATCCAGACCCCAAAGCTTCACCAAGCTTGCAGGGCTCATAGAGGAAAAAGTCATGCAATGCTTTCCTGCAAATTTGGTGCCTCAAGGTGTCTTGGGGGCCATTTGATAAGGGTATAAATTTTTAAAAAAATGATTTTAAAAATTGATTTGTCAATTCGCCAGAAAGAAATTTGTAAATTTCTGTTTTGTGAGTCATCAATATAAATTGATACATTTATTTATTTTAAAAAATAAATTAATGAATTTCTTTCTGAGAAATTGGCAATTCTGTTCATAAATTCATGTTCTTTTCTGCTGAATCAAAACAAATTACAATTTTTTAAATTTTTCTTACTGAAAAATAAAGATATGATTTCCCTTCCTAACATAAATAAATCTAAAGCAAACTTCAGAGGCAAAAGCCTCGCTAATTCCTACTTTAGGACTACATTGCTAAACATTTGTCCATTAGTCCATATTGCAGAATCCATTTAGGAAAATTTCCCTGCGTCTCTCTCTCTCTCTCAATCCGTCCCTGTTCACAGCATGGGGAAAAAGTCACATGTTGCCTCTTTGACCAATCAAAGTTCACTTGCTTGTTAGATGGAATGCATCTTCCGGCTTTGTTTACATTCGAGATAGCAAATCTACAGCAGGCTAGGCATAGCACATTAACATTGGCTTTGTTTACTTTTGGCCTTAGAGGCCAAACATAAGGCCTTAGACTAGAGCCTAACCTTTAGAATTAGTCTTCCCTAATTCTAAATTACGTTACAATCCTCAAAGCATTCATCAGATCCACTACCACCACCACCCCTGGCTGGTACAATGACATAAAAACGTAGCAGGAAAGTGCCCTGTATCTTATATTTTATCTTCCCACTGTTGATTTAGCCTTCTAGCCAAGCTGTTGTAATTGTTTTCTTTCCACAACTGGATGCACATTCTTCTTATTACCTTTCTGCCTGAAGTTTAACCATGAGGCTATAAATCCCAGAATTAGTGCACGAGCCTTGAGGACCAGTGGAGCAGGAAATTACAATTGATTAGCAACAAAATTTGCAAGATTAGTGGCCGTATTCGTTCATTTGTATTGTTTTATTTGGGACATTTATATCCTGCCCTGTCTCTAAGTGCATGGCTCAAGAAAAGCAAGGTAAACAATTTAAGGCATTAAAATATATAGAATTATTTAAAAGAACTTAAGTCACACAAAATAATTTAAAACCATTTAAAATTATTTCAAAACATTGAAACCATGTGTACAAAAAAATCCACTAAACTCTTCCATACCCAAGACTGGAAAACAGCCATCAACAATGGCATTAACTGAGCCTTCAAGGAGAAAGAATACCACAGGTGAAAACCATCTCCCATGTCCATCTTGGGTTTCCTTGGCTGTGGTGACACAATCTGAAAAGTGTGTGTGTGTGTGTGCGCGTGTGTGTGTGTGCGTGCGTGTGCTTGCTTCAGCACCCATGGTATATTTTTAAAAAAGCCCACACAGACTGCATTATAGTTGTCTGTCTGGGAAATTCCCACCAGTGATTGACATGAGCAGTTCGTGTTTCATACAAAGCACAAAGCGCCACTGGCCAGGTATTATTATATAAATCAGGCCTGCCCAATAGGTAGACCGCGGGCTACCAGTAGCCCGCGAAGGGTTCAAAAGTAGCCCGCCAACCACCAATAAAGAAGTGAGCAGATAAATTCTCCACCACTCCCTCCCCCATCATCCCAAGGACCACCACTTCCCCAGGGTCTGCCAGGCCACTGTCTCAGCCAAGCAGGGCGGTTCAAGGGCCATGGCGTGGTCCCCTGCCCCCCCCCCCGCTGGTCATATGATTGAGCATGTGCAAGGGAAGCATATGCGTGGTCAGCCTTCCCATAGGAATGCATTGAAAATCAATTAATCCATTCCAGAGGGAACAAATTTCAATGCATTCCCATGGGAAACTGCTGCTATACTTACAAATTTTTTTACCTACAAGCATGTGCTTGGAATGGATAAAATTTGTAAGTAAAGGTATTAGTATAGTAGCCCTCAGGCACTTTGGGCCAGAAAAACTAGATCTCGGCCTGTTCAAAGTTGGACAGCCCTGATATATATTATATATTATATATTATTATTATATTATTATTATAATTATAATTATATAAATTATTATTATTATTATTATTATTATTATTATTATTATTATTATTATTATTATTATTATTATTATATATTGTTCTATTAATTATATATTATTATATGAATTATTCCCCTCTACCCCCAGCCATACTGGGCTCCATATGTCGCCAGGGTCCTTCAACTGTAGCGGAGCACCAATCTGTGCTGGAGCCCAGTGGTCCCTTCATGCCTCTGCACGCAGCCAACACTGCTGCAAGGATGCACCAGGGAGAGTCTCCTTACACAGCCGATGAGTGGTTAGCTGCATATGGAGCTAGGGAGGGTCAGCCAGGCTGCAGCATTGATTGCTGAAGGATGCTGGCAGTGATCAGAGCCCAGTCAGTGGAGTGGGCAGCTGGGGTAAAGAAGGAATAGTCACAGCTGGCCAGTGCTTCTTTGTACGAAGTGTCTATGTCCAATTAGGGTTAGGGTGTTTAGATTTCTGGGAGAAATACATCAGGACCACCATATGCACAGATTCACTTGTTCACTGTCTAAAAATATTATACATAGCATGGGATCTGGCTATCAGTTTTGGTAATGCATGTTAAAATGATTTTTCAAGTCCCCTCCCCTTTATTATACAGTACTATATATTTAGCATTTGCCATTATCCGCGTATATCAGTATGTGTGTGTGTGGGGTGGGGGTACCTGGAACCAATCTCCCAAGGATATGGAGGTCCTACTGTACCGATAGCAGGTATCTTGGCAAGTCTTTGGGTCCAAGTTCTAAGTCCAGGTGTGAGGCTTTGATACCAAGGTCCATGGCTGACTCTTTGGTAACAAGTCCAAGTTCCTATAAAGAAGCAGGTTTTTGCCCCACCCCACTCCAGATAAGGGAGAGGGTGGGTGGGTAATGAGTCATTTGCACAGTCAGAAAAATTTGAGGGGGTGGGCTGAGTCAAATTAGAGTCAAGTTGCAGGTGCGACTTACGGCCCAAATAAAATCAGCAGGTCCCATGAGTTGAGTTTTCATTCATGGCCAATATCACTGCATCAGTAGACAGCTGACACAGAGGAAGCCTTTAAATTCTCCACAACTCTTTATTACCCAAAACTTGTGGAATAAGTTGCTTCCCCAAATTGTGCCAGGTGTGATGTCTAATTGCTCTTGAATTCATTGTTCTTTATTTTTTGAAACAGCACACCTCTTCTCTCCTCCGTTTGCTGTTGCAAGTATCAGCCCTTGAAGAAGAAGAAAAACTTATTTACTGCGCAGTTCTAAAGCGATCACATTATCTAGTTTAGCCTTCAGGCTACAACTTCTCAACACAAAAATAAGGGCTCAAGCCCCACAGAACACCATAGTATTTATTTATGGACGCTTGTTTTGGTCGTGATTAAAACCACAGTGTTGTGTTTGGGTGTTCCTGTCTTTCAAACTGTCCATAAGAGAAACAGTTTCCCCCTTCAGGTTTGCTCAACAAGCCACGCTGCACCGGGTGGCACTGTTACACATAATTTACTGTTTGTAATAACAAGGGAGCATGCCAAATCTTTAATAGAAAATTACATTTAAAAGCTTAATTAGCTAATCGCTGTCCTACCAAGATGCTATACAGGGGTAATTCAGAGCATGTATTTGTTCACGCACGACGGTTCATTTCATCTGTTTCTGGACTCTTGTACCAAAAAAAAAAAATGTTTACAAAGGTGTAATTAGAAAGTGTCCACAGCAACCCATGCTGTAATAAAGCGTAATAGCCTTCCTGTTACCACAAGAGTCTGGTTTTTGTTGGTGGAGGCAAGACACTTGACTCCCCACAGAATGATTAGGGCAGGCCTGTCAAAGTCCGGCCCGGGGGGGCAAATCTGGCCCGCCAGGCCATTCTGACTGGCCCGCGGCTGGCTGGCCCACCCCTCCTTCACCCCATGTTTTTTTTAAAGAAAGTGGGTGGGGCTTGCAGTGGGGTGGCAGGGTTGGGGAGCAACCAGCCCCTGACCCATTCTCAGCCACCAAATCTGGCCCTCCTTACAAAAAGTTTTGGCACCCCTGGATTAGGGGGTGAAAAAATTGCAGTTCCTTTTTTGAGTTAATGTAGGGAAACGTCCAAGTAAAAGAAAAATGTTGTTTTGGTTCTCCAACAGCCATTACACACACACACACTTATTGACTGCCTGACTTATTATTGATGCGAACAATAATAAACCGCCCAGAGTAGCCTTTGGCCTAGATGGCTGCAGTATATAAATCTAATAATAAAATAAAATAAATAAATCATGATTTGCTTAGATCCCAGCGAACTCAAGAACCGCGTTATCCCTTTGCGAGCCTATATGTGCATTAGGATCATCGGAGAAGACTTTCACTCATTCCACCACCACTGCCAGATGGGCGGTATAGAAATCCAGTAAATAAATAAACAAATTCATAGGTGTGTTTGGTGGGGACATGGGAAATAGCCTTCTCTGTTACTGCTTCTAGACTTTGGAACTCCCTCCCAGCAGCCAAGGAAGCAAAGACCTTTATTTCCAGACAAGCTTTCCCTCAGTGAATGCCCGAGTGAAATTTTAAAACAGATGTTGGTCCTTAATGCTATGTAGTGTTTTGGGGAGTTGCTTTTATTTACAGTTTTTTTTTACTTACAATGTGGTGTTGGCTTGATCCTTTTTAGTTACTTGTATGCCCCCCTTTTTAACTTCAAAGATTGTATTTTAATGAAGAACACCACCTTGGGTCCTTCTTAAAGGAGAAAGGTTGGGTAAAAATATTAAATAAATAAATAATGATGATAGCAATGCTCCTAATGGAATCACAATTTCCCTAATGTTCAAATATGGGTGTTTTTTTTTTTACTTTTAATTAAACAAGCATAATCTCTAGCCAATTAAAAGCAGCCAGGCTATCATTTTGCAATAATCCCTGCTGAAATTTGACACTTATTCCTTTCTTGGGTAGTAGTTGTGCCTTGAATAATAATAATAATAATAATAATAATAATAATAATAATAATAATAATAATAATAATAATAATAATAATAATAATAATAATAATAATAATAATAAACTTTATTTTTCTGCTGCCTTTCTCCCCGAAGGGGCCCAAGGCGGCTTACAATAACAACAACAAAAGAAAATCAACATAGGCAATATTTACTGCCAACATTAGGGCAGCTTTCTTTCCAAACAGGAAGTTAGGTTTATCCAAGGCAGGAAGTCTGCCAGCTGGGCTTTCTACTTGGGAGACCACTATTTAGATGTCTGTTAGGTCTGGGAGCTGTTGGTGAGAATCCCAGTAAGAAGAATTATGAGATTTGTAGTCTAAGATATCCAAAATGCACCTCCCTAGTAAGAAATGGACAGGGAAACAAGGTGACAAGGAAGAAAACCAGTGCATTTGAAACATGGTGTTGGAGGAGAGCTTTATATCCATGAGCCATGAGAAAGACAACTGGATGTTAGATCAAGCCATATCTGAACTCTCTAGAAAAATGAGTCAACTGAGTGTGATCTACCCCAGAACTTCAGAGTAAGACAAGAGTTTCTGGAAAAGGACAGATACTGGGAAAAGCTGAACACAGCATGAAAACAGAAAGATGAAGTAAGAGATCATTCATAGGATTGCAGTAAATCAGATGCATGTTGATGGCACATAACAGAAATAGGATTAAAATTATCAATAGACGTTAGTCCTGTGTTTTTCAGAGGTACAACGGACTTTACTGAAAATGACAGACTGGGAGTCCAATACATGATTCAGTTCCCTCCCCCATGCTTTCAAAAAGGCACCACGTTAGCTCGGCTGAAAAACTCTGAAATGAATCAATTATTGAGAAGCTCCTCTTTATTTCAGGATCACATACAAGTGAAAACCATCAAAGCCAGCCACGTTTGTTGAGGACAGGTATTACAAAAACTAATGTCAAACAGATGTTAACATCTATGAGGTATTTTGCAACGAGAGCAGTGCCCCTTTAATCAGGCACAGTACAATCATATTGCATGTCATATATTTATATGGCTTTTGAAAATTCTTCATTTCCCCTTAAGGCACAATAATTAGAAACAATAAAACCTAGATTAAAAAAACACTTCTGATATAAATCAAGTGTAAAAAGATTGTCTTTTTTTTAAAAAAAAAAGATGAATGCCCACGGTTTATAATAAATCCCAATTACTGTCAAATTTTTTAAAGAGATTGTAAACATCACATTTATTTTGTATCCCTCTTTCTCCGTGGAGTTCAGGCTGCGATTTCCTTGTTGCATGCTAACCATCCCACTAAGACAGGCTCAGTTCAAACCATGATTTGTCCTAAGCATACCCTAGTTCAGTGATGGCGAACCTTTTAGAGACCGAGGGCCCAAACTGCAATTCAAAACCCACTAATTTTTTCGCAAAGTGCCAATACAGCAATTTAACCTGTATGCAGGTGGCTATGAAGGGGCGATGTCGGGTGCCCACAGAAAGGGCTCCGAGTGCCACCTTTGGCACTCGTGCCATAGGTTCGCCATCACTGCCCTAGTTTGATCATCCAGACAAACTGCCAGTCCAGTGTACCCATCTTAAATGTCTCATCTGCTCATCCAAAGCACCCTCCAGAGGTACAGACCATGCAATCACAGTGTGTCAATTCAAACATAATTTACTCTCTTCAACTCAAACATAAAGTCAGAGCAAGCACCCAAACCATGAGCTTGCTCCAAACCATGGTTTCTGATTCTGAATTTCCAGCAAATCACATAAATCACAATGAGGCAACAATTTAGGGGGCATCTATGCTGAATCACAGCGGCTGGCCAAAGAAGTACCATGGCAGAGCAGCTCAGGACGTTGGACGTGGCTGGTCTCAGCCTGCCGTGCTACCAACAGTGGCCTTGAATTATGACCCCTTGAAAGGTGCATTATATATTTCATTTCCTCAATTAAAGGCCATTCTTTGAAGCTGATGCAAAAAAGCAATTCAGAACAATTGTCCGGGTCCAAGTATATTTTCCCCACCCTTTTCAGGAAGGCCTCTTGTTGGGAGAAACGTTGCATGAAATTCGGCGGCAGCTACATTTTGGGTATCGGAAGGGAAGCCACAGCTATGCTCTCTATGGCACACTCGTCGGTGCCTCTCCGGATGCGGAAGTAGCCTTCCTCACCCCAAGCGGTCCCCCAGCTGTTCTTCACTATCCAATAGGGTTCCCCGGTGCTTGGATCACTGCCGTAACCCACCAACAAGACAGCGTGATTGGTCAGTTCGAAGGGGTTGAAGGGATCCATCAGCCCCGTGTGATGGTAGATGCCTCCTCCGTAATGCAGGAAGTCGTTGTAGACTTCGAAGGCCACCGCCATGGGGCCGTGCTTAACAAGTTCAAGTTTCATCAGCGCTTCATTGCACCCGCCGTAAAACCCTCCCACGTAGTAGTAGTCTGTGGCGTAGTAGTGGTAACAGCCGTGTTTAAAAGTGCAGGGGGAATCGGTGCCTGTGTAAGGGAAGCATGCCTCCTCGACCATTCCAAAATCCTGAGCATATTTGCCAGCAATGAGGTAAGGGAATCCGCCATCACAACCTAATAGAGGAAGCAGAACATATAACTATGGCAATGTGAAGACACTTTTAAAAAATAATAATAAATTTTTATTTTGAAACAAAGTACAGTGGACCCTTGTATAACAGTTTGTATAACATAAAATCTGTACAACATAAAAAATTCCAGAGATAGGGGAAATTTGCTTAACATAATTGCCTATGGGGAGAATCCGTACAACATAAAAATGGGATTACTCCATTTTCAATGCATTCCTATGGGAAATTTGTATAAAGGAAAATTTGCTTAACATAATTTCATTTGGAACGAATTAATTCCTTTATACAAGGTACCACTGTAAAAATAAACACATTACTTATCTCCTGCCGTGTTACATATATCAGAAGTTTTTCCCAGTAGATCGGCCCAATTATTTCATGATTCTCTTCTCATCTTAAACAAGATTACCTTTGTATTTTCATATTTACTGATTTTTTTCCATTAATATTATTCTAATATTTTCCCATCAATATCATGTTTGTCTTTGTTTATTCTGTCTTCATCTAGTACACAAAATACAGATAGTAGGTTACAGTATTGTATTAGCTAGTTTAATCTTAGCAGTATTCCCAATCCTAAAACTTAATTCTTCATTTAATAAAACAGGTAATTCAATATATAATAGGTATAGGCTTACATGTATTTTTTTCCTAATACAGGAAGTTAAAGATTGTACGTTAAGCTAGTCTGTCTGATCTACAACCTTAGATACATAATGGACATCAACTCATATTTTCTCTATTCTTATAAGTTTTACCAAACTTCCAAAACTTTGATGGCAGAGCTTGGATGAAGTAAAATCCATTTTTAGCATTATATTTGCATTCTTGCATTTTTTAAGAGGCTGTGTCAGGTGGAAGGTGAAAGGGCATTTCAAAAACCAAAGGAAAACCAAGCCAAGTATGCTGCTTACATACTGGACCATAGTGCTTAAAGCAGGCATGCCCAAACTTTGGCCCTCCAGATGTTTTGGACCACAACTCCCACAGTCCTTTGTCATTGGAAATCTAAGGTTAGAATTCTGGGATTACTGCATAACAGTCCCTCTAAAAGTGACATAACAGGTAGCCCAGACATGTCCAAACTTCGGCCCTCCTGATGTTTTGGACCACAACTCCCAGAATTCCAAGCCTAGATAGCCAATGACAAAGGACTGTGGGAGTTGTGGTCCAAAACATCTGGAGGGCTGAAGTTTGGACATGCCTGGGCCTTAAAGCATTCTCTGGGTGGTTTCCAAGTAATTATGCAGGCTACACATCGGCCCTGCTCCCCATCAAGCTATGTATTCATTTCACCAACCTCAGAAGGATGGAAAGCTGAGTGAACCTTGAGTTGGCTACCTGAGATTGAACCTTAGGTTGTGAATGCAGTTACGGCTGCACTACAGAAGTTGAACCACAGCGCCACGAGTCTACTTCTTGCTTACCTTGAGAGTATTCACTGCAAGATACAACCTTCTGGGGGCTTAGTATAGGAGTCTGGGAATTGTTGGTGAGGATGCGAATCCTTGCTTCCAACATTCCCATGGAAGCAAAGGCATAGCAGCTGCCACAGGAACCTGAGTAGCAGAGAGAGAGAGAGAGAGAGAGATAAATTAGATTTGATCTAGAACCAGGGGGCGTATCTGGGGGAAGGGCAGAAGGATACATCTACCCAGGCGCAACAATCTGGGGGCTGCAGGGGGAGCAGGAGGAGGAAGCCATGCACCCTCCCGCCACCCAGCAGTCCTCCTTTCCCCGAAGGCTTGGCGGCGGCACCCTCTCCACCGCCTCTGCTGCTGCACGCCAGTGGCTGCAGTGTCCTCCTCTTCCTCTTCCTCTAGGTGTAAGGTGTGCACATGCTACCATGCGTGTGTGTGCACACATACCCATCCACCCATGTGCATGTGCATGTGCATGCACGCACCCACCCCATGCCCACAGGGTTCAGCACTCTGTTGCCGGGTGGGTGCGATGCGGTGTGTGGGGGGGAGCAGGAAGGGCGCCAAAACAAACTTTGTCCCCAGGCGGTCCAAATCCTGGCTACGCCTCTGTCTAGGACCCACTAACTAATGGGGCTGTGACCATTCTTCCTTACCATGGAGTGTAAAATGAGCTCCTGCCTTCCGAGGTAACATTATATTCTAACTTTTCAAATGTGCTACATGTAGTACATTAAAGTGCGGACCGCTTAAAAAGAAGAAGTGGCCAGGAGGGGAGTGTGGGAGAAAAAACGTCTTCGTTTATGACAACTTTTGCATCAAAAAGATTTCTCATGCAAAAGCTGTTTAATTCTGCCACTGCCTCTCGCAGATCCCAGGCATTTTGCCTGTGGATTTGAAAGAAAATGCCCTGTGATCTTGGGAGGGGGGGCCTTCCAAAGCCAGACCGTCTCTTTTCAAAGCACAGGCAGGGGGCCGTGGGAAAAAAAAAGGCTTCCCAAGGAAAGCACACCAAATTATTCCATTTGGATCTAACATTCTCACCTAGGCGCTGTACTTACAGAAGTGTTTCATGCATGCTGGCATCCAAGATTTTTTCTTACAAAAGGGGAATAGACCAAATCTATTTTTAACATCCCTATGTATCTCTGAACTGTCATATTTATTCTGTCAGGTTTTTTTTTTGTAAGTGGCAAAGCCCCACAACGGGTCCTGGGTGTGCAAGCCAATCGTTCTTTGTAAGGTTAAAAACATAAGAAAAAAAGAACATAAGAAGAGCCATGCTGGATCAGGCCAAAGGCCCATCTAGTCCAGCTTCCTGTATCTCACAGTGGCCCCACCAGATGCGTCTGGGAGCACATGAGACTCAATATCTGTCTCCTGATACCACTCTCCTGCATCTGGTCCTTGAAGTACCCTGGTTTTAGACCTGGAGATTACATCCCCATCATGGTTTGTAACCTGTGATGGACTTTTCCTCCAGGAATCTGTCCAATCCCCTTTTGAAGGCATCCAGGCCAGATGCCCTCACCACATCCTGTGGCAGGGAGTTCCACAGACTAACAACGTGCTGGGTGAAAAAAAAAACATTTTCTTTTGTCTGTTCTCACTCTCCCAACCCTCAATTTGAGTTTTGGTATTTTGTGAGAGGGAGAAGAGCGTCCCTCTATCCACTTTATTCATGTCCTGCATTATTTTGTATGTCTTAGTCATATCCCCCCTCAGGCGCCTTTTTCCAGACTAAAGAGCCCCAAATGTTTTAGCCCTTCCTCATAAGGGGGGATTCCCCAGCCCAGTAATCATTTTAAGTTGCTCTCCTTTGCACCTTTTCCAGTTCCACTATGTCTTTTTTGAGATGCGCTGACCAGAATTGTACACAATACTCCAGGTGCGTCCTTACTATTGCTTTGTTAGAAGGGGAAAGTGAAGCTTTGAAGTTACTTTGGGGAGGTTCAGATCATGCTTTGAATAGGAGAAGGCAGGGCAGGCAAGCCAGGTGGGCTGTGCTGGGGTCGTCAAAATGCCAGAGTTATCTGCAGCAATCTAAGATTATTTATACAAGTGGCTGCTTTTCTCTTGCCCCCCCCCCCCGCCCCAGATTAAATGGCAGTCTCAGTTTAAAGTACAGGAGAGATTGCACACTCCATGGCCAAACACCGCCTACTGTGATGACCCATTAAAAGGCACAAAGGAGTCTCGAAACTTGGCGATTCAGGAAGTCTGCTCTCTTTCCCATCAGCTTTATTTTCCAGTAGATTCTCCGAGGCCGATTTAGGTTTTTTTTTTTTTTGGCAATTTATTTATAGTTTTTAAACAAAAAAAGTTGTAAATCAAAAAAGGGAAAAAACTGGAACAATTCTAATCTTCTCAAACAAAATTTGCATCTCATCATAACAACTTATGATCCTTAACTATTTCAGTTACTCATAAATTAAACAGGAAACTTAATTTGACTTATAATATTGATCTAAAAATTTGCAGAAATCATGCCATCTTTCTTAGAAATCTTCATAATGTCCATTTGGTTTCATTAATGCTGAGATCTTGTCCATTTCTGCGCAGTTTAACACCTTCATAATTAACTGGTTTTCCCCGGAAGCTTGTTTGTCTTCCATAGTTGAGCATACAACAAGGCCGGTTTAGTTTTGGTGAGATATAATAATTGCACGCTCCCAATTCTGATTTCTGGAGATCCTTTACAGGTTTTTCTAAGTGGGGAGAATACACAGAAGTAATTTCCCATTCATTCCCTTCTTGTGGGGACACCCTGGGACTGGGCAGCTGGCTCAAGGCTACACAGGCTGGCTCTTCTCCTAGGAGGCAGAGCGAGGAATTGAACTCCCAACCTCTGGTGTCACTGCCAGGTGCCTTAATCACTGAACTGTCCAACCAGCTTGGTGGCGAGATGGGCTCCAAAGAGCAGAGAAAATGTGCTGAGACATAGTCACAAGACACACTAGGCCTTTCCAAACAACTCTGAAACATGGTGATCTCACACCCTTCATGGACCTGGTCAAGTGTCATAATAAACTATGGTTTAATGTGACACAAAAGAAGTCATAGTGAGGCCTAGGTTATCACACTCCTCTCTTCTATCATGGTTAGAAGGTGATGGTTGACCATGGGGGGTGCGTAATGAGGAAGACCAAAAGCAAATGTAAGAGAACACTTAAAGCAGGAGTGTATAATATGTATTTAGAGGCACATGCTGTCCTGCGATTTTTGAATGCTTTAGATTAAAAAAAAGTCTAAGTATTTTCTTAACATTTGAAATCATGCAAGGCCCTGATAGGAATAAGGACCAAACAAATTAATACCCTAAAAGTGGAAGAAAAAACAAGGTACAACAGTCCATTAAAATCACTTTCAGATAGTCTATCACTGAGGGAAAGCCTTCCTCAAGAGAAAGGTCTTTGTCAGCCTGTGGAAGAACAACAAAGATGGCACCCATCTGGTCTCACTGGAGTTCCACAATCTGGATGCAGCAACAGAGAAGGCTCTATGAAAACTGAAAATCTCATGATGAGACTTTCCTCATGAGGCCAACTAAAGATATAGAGAGGATTGCTAAGAGACTGAAAATACTCTCTTTTATACCAGTCTTAATTCCCAACTGAAGAACTGCAACTACTATGGAATGATCTTTCTCTATCGCTCAAGGCTTTCAGACTTCATCAGACAGTGTGCTGCTTTTGCCCCTCATGACATGACACCCCTCATGACTATCAAGCACACACCCTAAACCCAGTGATGGCGAACCTATGGCACGGATGCCAAAGGTGGCAGCCCTTTCTATGGGCACCCGAGATCGCCCCTTCATAGCTACCTGTATAAAGGTTAAATTACTGTATTGGCACTTTGCAAAAAAAAAAAAAAAAAATTAGTGGGTTTTGAGTTGCAGTCTGGGCACTCAGTCTCTAAAAGGTTCGCCATCTCTGCCCTAAACCAAGACAAGGCCAAAATTCAAATGCCTCAAATAGAGGACCTTTCCTCATTGTGGACACTTCTTACTCCAACAAAGCTGGGCTTATGGGTACTGGATTCCTGTGTTGTTCAAAATCCATGTGTAACTCTTTATGCTCCCCCAAAAACCATAACTACAAAGCACAAGCAGTTGACACACACACACAGACACGAGAGAGATAGAGAGAAAGAGACAGAGACAGAGACAGAGAGAGAGTATTTTCTGGGAAGAAAGCCAAAGAACCACTCATCTAGGCATTTGTCTGCATGTCTGGAATACCAGTTGTGGCCTGATGTCCAGAACGTGAGCTGAAAGAGATGGGACCACAAGCACAGAAGCCTGTTGTCACCAAGTGAAGGAGGAGGAGGAGGAGGAGGAGGAGGAGGAGGAGGAGGAGGAGGAGAAGGAGAAGGAGAAGGAGGAGGAGGAGGAGGAGGAGGAGAAGAAGAAGAAGAAGAAGAAGAAGAAGAAGAAGAAGAAGAAGAAGAAGAAGAAGAAGAAGAAGAAGAAGAAGAAGAAGAAATTCTTTGAACTCATTTAACAAATATTTCTTAAAGGAAGTTTCTGGTCCCAATCCTTAAACAGCCCACCTGAGAACATTAAGAAAATAATACTGTGGTTTTGAAGGTCTTGCATCAGCTTGTCAAGAACAAGTCATGTGAAATTAATCTTACTCCCCTACCCTTTAAATAATAATAATAGAGTCATATGCTTGGTAGATGAACAGAATGGTCTGAACGTGATCTTTTGATGTAAGCAAGGCTTTTGACATGATCTCTCATGATGGGCTTGTGGTGAAGCTGGCCAAAAAGAAGAACAGTTGTCTCTAATGGGGTTCTCTTCCAAAAGGCTGACAATCATCCAGTACCATGTGCAACGAGGTGTCAAGTTCTTGACAATGTCCTGACCTTGGAGATGTGTCTGGAGGGAGAAAGACGACTTCCATGTTGAACCCATGCCCTTGGTTCTGGGTAGCCAGTGGCACCATATTTATTGAATATTTATTTACTGAATATTTATTTATTGCAAAAACATAACCAGAACAATGCTGCTCATACCTGTGCAATTCAAGGGAGAAGTGTACTTTTCTTTCCCAATTCAACACAATTACTACAGAAGAAGAAGGGTTAGGAAAAAGTGTACTCTACCTTGGTTTCGCACCGGGCTGACATAACTGACCCCATTCATGTTTCTCCAGTCCCAGGATTTCGGGAGGCTGGAAGCTTCATGGATTAATTCAGCAGTCAGAGGAGCAGGCTTTGGCCTACAAACAACAACAACAAGAACAACAACAAGAACAACAACAACTGAATCTCTATATGTTGGAATCTCTACCAAGGAAAAGAGAAAGATTCAGAAGGCAAACAGAGAGTTGCCCTCCCCCACAACTATGGGTTCTTTTACACGACCCCTAAGATCCGCTGGCAACTTAAATTCGGACCAGAGATCTTGGGGGTTTGCTCCTCTTGCTGTGCTCCCACCCCTCCACATGCCATTGTTCCTGTCTGCGTGAGGGGAGGGAGAAAAAAGGGAGAAAAATGCAGGCTCACCTCCGTCTGCTGGTCGAAGCAGCCCCGAGCTGCCCTGTAGTGATTCCTGTCTCTTAAAGGGGCGGCGGGGACAAAAAACAAACAGAAGGCGAGGGACCCCGGCATTCACAGCTTTACAATTTGCATCAGAAGTTTTTTACCTCCTGGAGGCCAGGTACTTGAAAAGTGCGCTGGGACGCGTTTAGGTGGGCGTGGTCATACTTAATTTTTTTTTAAATTCCGGAGCTGGTGGGAAAACATTTTTAAGCTCCGGATCTGGAAACCCTTTGCCTTGGATTTTAGGGGTCGTGTAAAAGCACCCTAAGGTTCTCTGGCTGGAATTGGTAATGATGGGCTCAAGGATTTCGGCTGAATATCTGGGAAAACTTCTGGAAGAGGTAGCCATGTTAGTCTGTACAAGAATCCCAGGGCAAAAAACAAAAACAAAAGCAAAACAAAAGACAAGCGACAGGTGACACCTTAAGGCTATTATATTTTAATGTAAGCTTTCATGGACACGTCCACTTCTCTGGACATACAGCAGCAGAATGAGGTGTATTATCTAATATGCAATGGAATACAGTTTCATACCAAACATTCACTGGCTGTTGGACGTATGGTACATTTGCATGCATTGATTTGGTTTTGGTGTTTAAGGCTCTGTCGTAAAAATTCCTCAAACTTCTCAACCGTTAGAGCTGTATGACAATGGAAACAGTGACCTTGGGAGGGGAGGAGTACTCCATCGGTGCAGGCGCTCAGGAGAAAATTGGACAACCATCTCTCAGATTTGTTTTGATTTGGGTCCTGCACTGAGCAGGTGGTGGGATTTGACATCCTGAAAGGCCGTTTTCAACTCATTGGAAAATGACGCAGAGGCCTTTATAGCCTCCAACTACAGAAGCTGCAGACCATGGGTGAGCAGTTGACTTTTATCATGTGTAGCTCTCAAAACTTTTAACTGTATACAGAAAGTAGCAGCTCCTACCTTTGGATGCACCCGGAAAAGACAACACTGCTCTTTGGTCAGGTCTTCCCATGAGCTTCAGGATTTACTTAACATAGTGTCTAGAGATGGGCACGAAATGCCAAAACGGTGTTTCATTTCATTTTTTATTCATTTCATTTGGAACAATTTCATTTGACGAAATAAATAACAAACAAAAACAAAACAGAACAAAATGAAAATTTCCATTTTGTTTTGTTTCATTTTTTAAAGGGCATGTCGTTTTTTGTTTCGTTCTGTAACAAAAGAAAACTCAAAAAACAAAACAGAAAATATTTCGTTTCTTGCCCATCTCTATTAGTGTCTATTAATGCAAGGCACAAACTAGATTTAAACTATAACCAGACATTACTATAAGTATCTGGAAATGTATTTGTTTATGTAAAATTTAAATAATAAACTTAAGCCATAATGAGCATTGTTTGACCATAGAAAAATGGCATACAAGTAAGATGATGTTGATAATAGAAACTCATGTTCCAGGGCAGTATGTTGCACATGAACAACAGAAACTTGACAGCTTGAACAGGGGTTCTACTGCTTTCATGCCCTGTGCGTAAATATTTCCAAAGTACTTGACTGGCCACTGTGGAATGTGTGACACCGATTTAGACTGACAAATCAGTCAGACTTAACAGAACCCTTCTTATGGAGAGCAAACGAGACATCTAAAATGCCCCTACAAATATACTGTGATTGCTACATTCCTCATGCAACTTTTTCTTTCTAGAAGGGAACCAAGATGGTTCCAAGATGGCACCCAATTCAGAAGCTTAGTATGGGCAGCTGACCAGATGGTGCACCATCACTGCAGTTATTCATTGTCTCCATAGTATCTGCTTAACACTGTGTGGCCTTAAAGTTCTATAACTGTTGTGAAGTCTCCACAGGTGCTTGTGGGCATTGGATTTCTCATTATGCCAAGGAAAAGCATAAAGCCTTAAGTAAATATACACAGAGGAATATTGCTGCTTCTACCAGACAGTCCTGTTAGCACTTCCTTTCCAAATTTCAAGCTAGCAGCCCTTATCTGAATAGCTGGAGCATGTACCCTGCAGCTATCCTGATCCTAGTCTTTGAATCAAGAGGTTGGAAGGGTCCTGTGAGGCCATCGAGACCAACCCCCTGTTCAGGAATACAAGTCAAATAATATCTGTCAGATGATGGTTCAAATTTCTCTTTAATGCCTCCATCATTGGGGCACTCAACCCCTCTTGAAGTCATTGGTTCCATGTCGTACTACGACAGTTAGGAAATTTATCTTGCTATTGAAATGAAACCTGGCTTCCTGTAACTTGAGCTCGTTGCCTAGATGCCCTAAGCACATCTCGACTGATTTTGGAAGCTCCGATTTTGCCTAATTTTGGAAGCTAAGCAGGGTCAGCCCTGGTTAGTACTTGTATGGGTGACCACCAGGGAATACCAGGTACTGTAGGCACCTAGAGTAGGAACTAGCAAACCACTCCAGTATTCCTGCCAAGAAAACTCCATGGACATGGGGTCACAATGAGTTGGTCATGACTGTTAACAATGCAACACACACATTCACCAGTTGATCTCATTGTTGCGTGTTTCTTTTTAGCATTACATTTTTAGAGCCTAACAGCGGGACAGTACTGCACCTTTCTGTACTTCCCTATACAACTGCTTTTGGCTGCAGCTTCAATGCTACAGCAGACAACAAAGAATCTAAATTATACTTAATGTATCTGTGATAGTGACAAGGAAAAAAAAGAAGCCTCTGTAAAAGTGCCTGTTTCATGGGGAGAGTGTGGGTAGGAGGAGGTAATAATGTTTAATGCGGTTGAATTGAATAAAAATGTTCTGTCTTGGCCCTTCCTGTTCTTAAGCTTTGTGCTCTGGATGCACATATACAGTTTGTCCACGAGTAAATATATCTGCAAAATGGTGTGGTAATGTGTGATTTACCCCATGCCCCCTGCAATGCCAGAAAGGAGGGAAATAGCCCCCAATGGCAGACCATAAAGATATGAAGAACACTTAATACATTATTTGTTCCCTTCCATTTAAACTATCTTGAATTTTCAAGCCACCCCCAATACGAGTGTTGTTTTAAATCATTTTTCACAGAATGTTACTGAACAAAACCACTGCCTTGTGCATGCACAGAACCAGCAGATGCAAAAGGAACTCGCTGAGGAAAAAAAAGACACAAACAACTAATCCAATGCTTCTAATTTTTAAACATTCAAACAAAAAGGTAGCAGATACTACAATTCTGCATGAGCTTTCTACCTGGGCACTCTGGATCTTAAACCACCAGCTCTCCGAACCAGATCTTCCAAGGTGAAGGTTTCGTATTCCTTGTAGGTTGTTGCCTTCCATGATTTCTGGACGGCGTTGATGGCTTTCACAAAGTTAAAGTTGTTCACGTAGGGCTTCTGGAGAGGTCTGAAGTCAGGTGGCAAAAAGTTTACAAAGGTGATCATGCGGCTTTGGCAAAGCAAATAGAAGGCTTTCTCAGATTGGATTCAAAATTCACCCTATCCTCAAACTTCTTTGTAATGACCTTTGTGATGAACACATGTTATCCTCCTTCATAGCAGCTTACAGTCTGGCAGCATGTTAAGACCCTGCACTACAGAGCTTACAATTTTAGGGTCTCATGGGAAGTTTGACAGCTGGCTAGATGCCCCAAGCACATCCGATTTCACCTGATTTCGGACGCTAAGCAGGGTCAGCCCTGGGTAGTACTTGGATGGGAGACCACCAGGGAATACCAGGCGCTGTAGGCACTTGGAGTAGGAACTGGCAAACCACTCCAGCATTCATGCCAAGAAAACTCCATGGACATGGAGTCAAGAAGAGTCAGTCATGACTGTAACGACGCAACACACACACACACACACACACACACACACACACACACACAAACGTTGACAGCAACGTGGAGAAGAATGGGAACATACAGTCAGCTCTGCTTAAGCTCAGTAGCTAGAATAGAGGAGAGATTTCACCAGTCTTCTACTTCAGCGGTTTTCCTTTCCTCTGTATTTTTGGGATATAGTGAATGACAACTTCTATCATCCCAGCCTGCATAGCTGTTGGTGCCTAGGGATGATGGGAGCTGTAACACAGTGAGAGGGTGCCAGGTTGGAGAAGATTGGTGGGGGTAAGGTGGGACTCTCCAGGTCTCCTTGGGTGGCAACTCCCAGCATTCTTCCTCACCAGCTGTATCAACAGCGGCCGATGGGAGTTTCAGCCCAACCATGACGACAAGAAAACATAGTACTACCTCGAGATACAATTGCCTCGAGTTGCAAAAAGAAATTTCCAGGAATGGGGGTGTATAGGTTTAAGAAATTTTTCAATGGAATGTCCCGGTTGTGGCTTTCAGGTGTGAAAAGCCACTGCCACCGAAAGCCAGCTGGCTGTCGAAAAGCTTTGCGCTTTGGCTTTTTGACAGCCAGCTCCTTTTGTTGGGGCAGCAGCCCTGGTGGCTCCTGTGGCTGTGCCTGCCTGTCCGCCGCTGCTTCAATCCGTGCGTTTGCATGCAGCGGAGGAGGGGAAGCTTGTGCAGCCACTCGCATGGACTTGACAGCTTCTCCCCGATGCAAGCGGCAGTGGCGGAGATGGGCTTGAAGCCGTCGCCTGCATTGGAAAGAAGCTGTCAAGTCCATGTGAGTGACTGAGCGAGCCTCTCCATCTCCAATTCAGTTTGCTTGCAGCGCCTGCAACGCAAGGAGGAGGCTGTCAAAAAAATCAATAAAAAACAACAACAACAACAATAATAATAACTTTATTTTTATGCCACCTTTCTCCCCAAAGGGACCCAACAACCACGTCTCTTTTATTTGTTAATTATCTGATTGGGCATTAAATGGATTTAAGTTATGGATCTCAGAGTCCCTGTCAAACAAGGCAATTTATACAGTTTGGAACAGATTAATTGGTTTTCAATGCATTCCTATGAGAAACCGTGTTTCGTGTTGCAATTTTTTCACAATACGAAAAGTCCCCGAGAATGAATTAATTTTGTATCTCAAGGTACTACTGTAATCAAAAACCAATACATATATTTATCAATAAGCAAGCAAGACTCTGTTAGGCTTTATGGCTAAAGTCTTTCAATTTGAGCTACATATTAAGTTCTTTCTCTTCTTCTTCCCTTATCCATATCTGAGTGCTGCACAATTAAAAATCATGGACACACATGAAATGTAGATAAAATTAAAAACAAATTGAAACATGAAGATTTTTGATTAGAAGAGGCTACATCAATAATGTTATCTTATGCATTTGCCAGATCCTTTATGGAAATGTACCAAAGAATGAATGCTGCATTCACTGACTTTCTCCACAGTCAAACAGAATTTATCCTGTATCCATTTTACTTGATTCTTCCCTGATAATTCTCATTTGCTTTGAAGTGTATTTACTGACTTCCAGATGGTCCGGTTAGATTTTATCTTGGTGGACATATCAGGTAGTCATAGTGTGGCCTCTGACTCTACAGGAGTGTGGTTTTTCCAGAAAAAAGTTAAGGAAACATGACAGTGAACTCGCCAAGGGTGAGGAAAGAGAAACTTGGAGAAGAGAAGCCACAAGATGTAGCTTAGTGACAGAGACATTCAACATTACTTTAGGGACAAAACACAAACTGTATAAACTGTCTTGTTTGACAGGGAATCTGAGACCCATAACTTAAATCCATTTAATGCACAATCAGATAATTAACAAATAAAAGAGATGTGTTTTATTTTATTATTGTCACGCCTTTTCAAATCTCTGTTTGGACCATGCCTCCATGAATGCCAGATTTTTACCAGCACCAAGTTCACATACACAGTAGGACTCCTGCAATCAAAAGGCAATTGTTTCCAAATCCCTTGCCATAGGATTAGGTGACAGAAAAAATGTTGATTATAACAACTATTTTAATCATGAACACTATACATAGTGGCCAGTCATGTAAGATCATGTTTAGAAATGTATACTTGTATAACAAATGGTTTTTATAACATAAAATCTGTACATCATAAAACATTCTGGAGCTAGAGGAAATTTGCTTAACAGAATCGCCTTATGGGGCAAATCCATACAACATAAAAATGGTCGCGATTAGGGATTACTCCATTTTCAATGCATTCCTATGGGAAATTTGTATAAAAGAAAATTTGTTTAACATACTTTCATTTGGAACAAATTATTGCTTTTTACTTAGTTTTGTTGTTATTGTTATTGCTGCCAGGAGGATGGAGGAAGATGGGCGGTATATAAATATTAAAATAAAATAAATAAATAATAAATAATTCCTTTATACAAGGTACCATTATACTAGGATTTTTCTTTTAATATTCTTTGACTGTGGCTGTATGAATCAGCAGATACTTACCCCGTGGATAAGGGGTGTGTGTGTCATACTGTATATCATGTGCAATCAGTAGATGCCCAGCAGGCTAACTTATTCCACGAGGGTAGGCGTGATGGGGAATTACCCCGAGAGCATTTCACTTACTTGCCATGGGGCCTCCCAAGAGGCAGCTGGCTGACACGGACTCCGGAGTGCGACAGCGCAACCTTCTGTCCCGTGAAACAAGCCCAGTTCCGACCTAGCACATCATGCACCCATCCTGGGAGAGTCTCGTGGCAGTAGCTGGTTACGTTGGAGCCATCCTTTTTATACTGGGGAGGACGAGAGAAAGGACGCCTGTCAGATGTCATGGTGTTCACAAACACTTTAAGCAATCAAATACCACGGAGAACCTCCCAGATGCAAACCACAGCAACAACTGGAGTCGGGAAAGGTCAGAGCTTTGAAACACTCTTATTAGCAAGAAGCCATCAAATATGGGTGGGTGGGGGATCACTAAGGTGGTCACATTCACTCACTCTGAAGCTGTCACCCTTTTCACTTCAGCCTACCGGATTTTGGATACCATGAAAGTTAAGAAATTTTAATTCAGTAACTGACTTAGAATCACAGAACCATAGAGTTGGAAGGGGCGTCTAAGGCCCTGCTCAGTGCAAGAATCCAGATCAAAGTATATCTGAGAGACAGTTCTCTAATTTTCTTTTAAATGCCTACAGCGCTGGAGTGTTTACCACCTCCTGAGGTATTTGGTCCCACTGTTGTGCTGCTCTAGCATTTAAGAAGTACCCCCTCTCTATTTCAGTCTAAATCTGGACTCCCTTAAGTTAAGGCCATTGTTACGTGTCCTGCATTCTGGAATGACTGAGGACAGATCCTTCCCCACCTCTGTATGACTGTCTTTCAAATAATTGAAAAGTGCTACCCTATATCCCCATAGTCTTCTTTTCTCAAGCTTGTTGCCATCTTTCTTAAAAGTGTGGTGCCCAGAGATGGAGACAGTACTCAAGATGAGGCCTGATCAGTGCCAAATAAAGAGTTTCCTCCTTTTCTTATTAGAATTGTTTGTATTTGTCTTGAGAATGGCCTTTTTCAGAAACTCTCAACCAATGCTGGACTCCTTCCTCCATACGTATCATCTGCCATGGGACTCTACCTGCCATTGTTTTGAGTTTATTAAAGTTGGGTTTTCCTAAAATCGAGTGTACAAGTATATGTGCGGATTGTACTTTTGTTTCCTTTGAAATCAATAACTCAAGTAGAACATGGTCGCTTCCCTGTTGCTGCCACTTCTTCCACCAAGTCATCTCTACTGGTTAGTATCAACTCAAAGATAGCTTTTCCTCTAGCTCAGGGGTGTCCAAACCTTGGCCCTCCAGATGTTTTGGACGACAACTCCCAAATTTTCAAGCCTAGACTGCCAATAACAAAGACTGTGGGAGCTGTGGTCCCAAACATCTGGAGGGACAAGGTTTGGACACCACTGCAGTTCCTTTTTCCAGTTTTTTTGTAGGAAAAGATTATCAGCCACACAAGCTAGGAGTTCCTTGGAAGGGCCGTGTCTGGCAGAATCTGTCTCCCAACAGAGATCAGGATAATTGAAATTACCCATTACTACTCCTTATTAATCAGCATTAAACTGCTAAATAATTAAAAAACATATTTAATGCTCCCATGTGCGTTAAGGAGAAACAGATAAAATAGCATCATTTGGTATTTTAGCAGCTCCTGCCTTAGTTTATTTCAAGAGGGGATGGGATATATTTGGGGAAAACAGGATGATCAGCGATAGTTGCCATGATGGCAACATGGAATCTCCCACTTCACGACATTTATTGGGGAGTTAACAGCAAGATAGGGTTATAAATAAGTAAAAACTTTGTTGAACTACAGTATGCACATATAAATGTATTGCATTGCAGTGTATTTATGTGCAGCCCACCTGACAACAAGGCCACTCTGGGTGGTTAGTGAGTGTCATAAATTGTGTCATGCATGGTATATTATCTCATGTGTTGTCGTTCATCTGAGGTTGTCTAGTCCTAACTTTCAGACTTTCTAAGGGCCAGATGATTTTTATTATGTCATGAGATGTAAACCTTTGTAATTCAAATAGGACATGCTGTCTTTCAGGAGAGGCATGGGTAATTTATTAAAAAAATCTAAAATTTATAACATCTATTTTTATTTGCATATATCATATGCAGTGTAAGCTGGGCTCACTGAAATCTTTGTTTGTTTCCTACATTTACGAAAGGGTTAACTGCAGTGCTCCAAATTTCAAATAAAGTGATGGGAGAAAGTCCATTTGAAGAGACTCATGGAGATGTTTACATTTTCCAGAAGGGGGCCCTGCTAAGCAGGTTGGTGAGTAAATGAGAGAGCTCCTTAACTATGGAACTCCTTCTTCCCAAGGAAAATATATCTGAATCATAGAACCATAGAGTTGGAGGAGACCTCAAGGGCATCTAGTCCAACCCCCTGCCATGCAGGAACCCCCATCAAAGTTTTTCCGACAGAAGGCCATCCAGCCTCTGCTTAAAAACCCCCAAAGAAGGAGACTCCACCACCCTCCTTTGTGGCAGCATATTCCACTGCCGAACAGCTCTAACCGTTATGAAGTTCTTCCAGCTCTAACCGTTATGAAGTTCTTCCTATGTTCAAATGGAATCTCTTTTCCTGTAGTTTGAAAACACTGCCCCGAGTCCTAGTCTCTGAAGCCATGGAAAACAAACCTGTTCCCTCCTCAATACGGCATCTTTTCAAATATTTAAACATACGTAGCTTTCATATCCCTGCCTCAGCCTTCTTTTTGAAAGGCTAAACATTCCCAACTCCCTAAGCCGTTCCTCATAAGACATCTCTTCCAGACCTTCAACCATCCTGGTCGCCCTCCTCTGGACCCGCTCGAGGTTGTCAACATCCTTTTAAAAAACATTTTAGCTGGCTCAAGGCCTGCTAAGCTTCTGGTGGGCAACCAAACAACCTAAACCCAAAAGGCTCTTCGTCTTTAAAAGGGACTCCTGTCAACATCCTTTAAAAAAGCTGAGCTGGCTCAAGGCCTGCTAAGCTTCTGGTGGGCAACCAAAACAACCTAAACCCAACAGGCTCTTGGTCTTTAAAAGAGACTCCTGACATTGTTGTCAATCTAATTTTAAAGAACTTTTCATCTATTTTATTTTTACCTCATCATGATGGGTGGCCCGGGAGAGAGAAAAACAATAAAGAAGTATTTTTAATAGGCATTCATTGTACAGCGGACACTTGTATAACAAACGGTTTGTATGATATAAAATTTTTACAACATAAAAAATTCTGGAGATGGGAAATTTGCTTAACACAGGGCTGTCCAACTTTGAACAGGCCCAGGTCTACTTTTTCTGGTGCAAAGTTCCTGAGGGCTACTACACTAAAACCTCTACTTACGATTTTTATCCGTTCCTAGCACATGCTCATAAGTAAAAAAAAAAAAATTGTAAGTAGAGCAGTGGTTTCCCATAGGAATGCATTGAAAATCAATTAATCCGTTCTGGAGGGAACAGATTTCAATGCATTCCTATTGGAAGGCTAACCATGCACACACTTCCATTGCACCTGCTCGAACTGGTGTGGGTGGGTGCAAGGGGGGCTCATGCATGCTTGCACAAATCACCACTTCCAAGGGGCAACTCACATGACCATGTACATGCCTCCCTTGCACCCAGCTCGAGCAGGGGACTGCACCATGGCCCTTGAACTGCCCCACTTGGCTGAGGCAGTGGGCTGGCAGACCAGAACTTTGCTAGGGCAGTGGTGGTCCCTGGGATGGCGGAGGGAGAGGTGGAGAACTTATCCCCTCACTTTTTTATTGATGGCCAGCGGGCTACTTTTGAACCCTTTGTGGGCTACCGGTAGCCCGTGGTCTACCTGTTGGGCAGGTCTGGCTTAATAGAATCATCTATGGGGCGAGTCCATACAACATAAAGATGGTTGCGATTAGGGATTACTCTGTTTTCAATGCATTCCTATGAGAAATGTGTATAAAGTAAAATTTGCTTAACAAAATTTCATTTGGAACGAATTAATTCCTTTATCCAAGGTACCACTGTATATAAAAGTTAGGAAACCCTGTTCTAGTAAAGAAACAATCTTAGCAAAGGGCAGCCATTTCTCCGAGATTTATATGTACACGGATACCGAGTGCTGTTACGAGTTATTTTTAAGAAGCAGCTACTGTGCCCAGTCCGTGCTTTAAGTTATCAAAAGAGAAGGAGCTTCTACTGCCAAGCTCATCATTCATCACGCCTGGGACCAGCAGGCAAAGAAAAGGGCCTAGGGCGGAAAAGAGAGAAGCTGTCGCCTTTTGTGTGATTGCTTTCACAGTATGAAGTTCCAGGACGCCATTCCAAATTCATCAAGATCAACCGAAGGCAACCGAGTTAAGCTTCGGGGCAAAGGATTTTGGAACGCTCGGGCTTTTTTGAGACGCGGTCACCACTGGCATCATGTCTAGAAACTAAATTAGACACCTTTACGAAGTTCAAAAGCAACAGAGACCTCCCTGTGCTCACGCCTCGTGTCAACCAGGCATAGCGCCAAGGTTGCAGGCAAAAACTGCAAGAATTCAGGAAGACACAAATCTTAGTCTGAGATCATGGATCCCAAGAGAAGAATAAGGCGCCACAGTTGCTTACGCGTGCATTTTACAATTGTGAGCCTCCACTGCCCCTTTAACTAGCCCAAAGAGGACAAAGGCAACCACACAAAACACGCCCAAATTCACTTTGGAACAAACCACAGTTCTGTTTTGCACCCAAACACAGGAATCTGATCTGTTCTAAATAACGTTAGGCAACAATCTAGGATCCGAAACCATTGTTTAATTCTGGTCTGTTTTAATGAATGTTGGTTAAAACATACCCTAATCACGAAGCTTGCCCTTCCTGATGCATATTCTAAACCGAGGGGACAAACCTTCACATCCTTCCTCCAATACACTTAGAAATAAGGGTATTCAACCACAACTGAATGGTATAGCACATGGTGCGCATGCAGAAGGTTTCAGGTTCAATTCCAGGCTTCTCCTGTCATTTCAGACACGAGTTTGAAATCTTGGTGAGCTGCCATGAATCAGCACAGACCAGGGCACCGTCTGGGATCAAATGCTGAAAATGAAATGAATCTTGACTATTCATGCTTTTTTTACACAAACCATGGGGAGGAACAAATGACATAATATGATAAAAATTGGAGAAGGAAATCTGAAGTATCAACGCAGTAGGCTCCTTGTATACATTGATTCACTTATCTGTGGTTTGAAAATATCAGCAATACTGAAATTCCCAGAAATATGTATTTATAATGATGAAATTACTAGAACTCATTGTTATGAGGGAGCCAGAGACTATGCTATATAGACTGCTTGCTAGAGAACATAAGAACATAAGAAGAGCCATGCTGGATCAGGCCAAAGGCCCATCTAGTCCAGCTTCCTGTATCTCACAGTGGACCCACCAGATGCGTCTGGGAGAGCATGAAACTAGATATCTGTCTCCTGATACCACTCCCCTGCATCTGGCCCTTGAAGTACTCTGATTTTAAGCCTGGAGATGACACATCTCCATCATGGTTTGTAACCTGTGATGTACTTTTCCTCCAGGAATCTCTCCAATCCCCTTTTGAAGGCATCCAGGCCAGATGCCATCACCACATCCTGTGGCAGGGAGTTCCACAGGCCAACAACGCACTGGGTTAAAAAATTTTTTCTTTTGTCTGTTCTCACTCTCTCAGCCCTCAATTTGAGTGTATGTCCCCTAGTTCTGGTATTTTGTGAGAGGGAGAAGAGCTTCCCTCTATCCACTTTACTCATGCCCTGCATTATTTTGTATGTCTCAATCATATCCCCCCTCAGGCGCTTTTTTTCCAGACTAAAGAGCCCTAAATGTTTTAGCCTTTCCTCATAAGGGAGGTGCCCCAGCCCAGTAATCAGTAGAGAAAGCTACCACATAAGACACCCCTATGTATAAGATACCCCCAATTTTCCAGCCCGAAATAACAATTCCTCCACTGTATGCTTCTCTCATTGGCTTACTTCTGTGTATGAGATGACCCTAAATTTTAGTCAAACAATTTTAGTAAAAAAAAATATATAGTCTTATACATGAACAATACAGTGTTTCCACAATGATACTACCAGAAATGACCATTGGAGGAAGCCAGAGACCATGGTATTATAATAGCATTTGCTATCATCTGACTTGTTCAGCATCTGTGGGAGGCCTTGGAATCCACGCCCTGTGGATATGTGGTCCTACTTTACCCTACCCCCCCCCCCAAACTGGCCTTAAAAGACTGACAGCTGCATCCCCCGATGAAACCCAAGACCTCTCAAGCAAACACTTCAAAAATGGCAGCGCTACAGAGTGCTTCTGGGTGAGGACTCCAGAGTCCCTCTCCTCTGCATTTGGCTGCGATGCATTGCAATGTTAGGGACTCAACCGGTCTAAAATACAGGCTAAATTCTCAAATTTTATTTTTCCCTTCCCTTCTTTATAACGTGCTGATTTTACTGTACTATTTAGGACTGAAAGTGTGTGGACGTGTGCAAGTGAATGCCTGCCTTTTGTGCATGCCGAGTCATTAGATCAAAGGCCAGGCCATTAGGCTCCTTCTCTCCCCCCCCCCCCACATTGGTAAGATGCCACTACTTTCTGCCTGCCTGCCTATCAAGGGGCAGAATGTCTTGCAATGTTACCTTTAGATTTCCTTTGTTTTTTTATCCTTCATGGAAACACACAAATACTGTACTGGCACAGGCAGAAGTCAGATCACAGTACCTTTGAAGAAGCATGGAGCAAAATCAGGCCTCGGTCTGTGGTTTTGGAAATGACTTGATTGAAAGATTAGCACACAGCCTTGGCCTGCAAAATACTGTGCCTGATGACCCCCTATCACAGTATTTCCGATGGATGGCCGTCTGTCAGAAATACTGTGATGGGAGGTTCCTTCATGGCAGGGAGCTGGACTGGATGTTGTTTGTTGTTGTTGTTGTTGTTGTTGTTGTTGTTGTTGTTGTTCAGTCATGTCTGACTCTTCGTGACCCCATGGACCACAGCTCGCCAGGCCTTCCTGTCTTCCACTGCCTCCTGCAGTTTTGTCAAATTCATTTTGGTTGCATCGATGACACCGTCCAACCATCTCATTCTCTGCCGTCCTCTTTTCCTTTTGCCTTCGATTTTTCCCAGCATCAGGGACTTTTCCAGGGAGTCCTCTCTTCTCATGAGGTGGCCAAAGTACTGGAGCCTCAGCTTCAAAATCTGTCCTTCCAGTGAATATTCGGGGTTGATTTCTTTCAGGATGGATAGGTTTGATCTCCTTGCAGTCCAGGGGACTCTCAAGACTCTCCTCCAGCACCACAGCTCAAAAGCATTGTTTCTGCGGCGATCAGCCTTCTTTATAGTCCAGCTCTCACTTCGATACATCACTACTGGAAAAACCATAGCTTTGACTATCCGGACCTTAGTCGGCAAAGGGTTGTCTCTAATGGTTTAGAATTAGTCAAGTAAATCTGATTAGATACGTTTGTTTCTGTCATGCCTGTATATGTGATTGAACCCTGTACTGTAATGTCAAGCTGAATAGTGTTGTTGTTATATATTACAATAGAAGCCCCATGCCCGTGGAATCAATATCTGTGATTTCAGTTATCCAAAGTTTACCACAGCCCTAAATGTAACATACAAGGGGGCAGGCTTCATGGCCTCTGTCCCACCTCCTCCTTGTATGTTCTATATAGTGTTCGCTACTGTTCGTGGTTTTAGGCATTCACATCAGATTGTGAAACGAATACCACACATTCCTCATAAGGGCAGGCAGAGGATATTGTAAAAGACATGTGCACCTGTTTTGGATAATGACTTATATGTGGCTTCCTTGCATTAAAACCAATGTTTTTTTTTAACTTTAAATAGAAAACAAAAATAGGCAACTTCTATGTGGAGCACGTGAGCCCATGTTTTCACTGCCAAACCTTTTGAGTGCATAGTAAATCAAAAGTATTCGCTTGACTCTCAATCTACTTTGGGGACTTGGTCCTTTTAACCCAGGTGGTGGTAACCTCCACACTTGAAACAGCAACTTGCATTGTCTCACTCCCAGTAAAACTTGATGCACATTCTCATCCAACTGAAGAAAGAGAGGAAAAAAATCATGAGGATCTGCTTAGTCCTATGTTCCAGACAACTGCCATTCACCTTATCATGAGGCCCTTAAAGACAATCGCTGGTGCCCTAAAGCAAGGTAGAAACAGGAAGATCACCAAGCTAACCTGCACTTTGAGTGAGCTCTTAAAAAATTGGCTTGCATCTGAAAAGACGGAACCATCCATTTTCACAACGGTTCTCAAGATGTGGAAAAGTCATGCTTTGGCTCTCAATAAATCATCACGTCTTCAGAGTTGATTTGGAAGGCAGATTTTCTGAGAAACCTGAATTGTAAACTTAAACGGTTTTTAAAGTGTCAGCTCTCTTTCCTCCATTCTTTAAATAAGAACCTAACCTAGTGTGTGTCCTTTGGGGGAGAATGGCCAGACAGAAATATTTAAAATAAAATAAAATAAAATAAATGGCTACAACATATTGATCCTCTGCCCTGTCTTTTGAAATAGCAGCTGTGGCCCTTCTCTAGAAATGCTGAGTTAATTGCAAGTTTCCTAAGGAAAAAAGGAGGGTGATAGTAATAGTTATTTATTAATCTAATTATGCTTTTATTATGTTGATTTTTATTTATTTATATACAGTAGTGCAGGGGTGTCCAAACTTTTTGCAAGGAGAGCCAGATTTGGTGAGGTTAAAATGTGTGGGGCCGACCATTCAGCCACATTTGACCCCTGGGCCAGACTTTGGACAAGTCTCTATAACATGCAAGGAGGCAGGGAGGACACTGCAGCCACAGAGCCGGGGGCAGGTAGGCTAGGCAGGTGGCTGGGGGGATGGACAGAGGCAGGGAGGGCAGTCAAACCATAAAACTGCAAGCTGATGTCTCCATCCGGTATGGAGAGGGGCCAGCTGGTGGGGATGAGTGACAGGCTGAGCCAGTGGGCAGAAGACTTGAAATTTGAAAATGGGCCGCATTTGGCCCCCAGGCCTGACTTTGGACATGCCTGCAGTAGTGTATATTGTACTAATTATGTTTACATTTTATAAGCTGCCCAGAGTGGAGTGTTATATAAATCGCTTTTTCTTCGATTGCTTATTTACAATCATATTCAACAATACAACCTCAGGGGACATTTGAACCCTCCTCTGTATTATTTCCTAAATTTCCTTAAAAATCAGTGTCCATCCCCTTTTTCTTATTTCTTACAACCAAAACATATGCAAATACAGTGGACCCTCGTATAACAACAGTTTGTGTAACATAAAATCTGCACAACAAAAAAAATTCCAGAGATAGGGGAAATTTGCTTAACAGAATCACCTATGGGGCGAATCCGTACAACATAAAAATGGTTGCGATTAGGGATTACTCTGTTTTCAATGCATTCCTATGGGAAATTTGTATAGAGGAAAATTTGCTTAACATAATTTCACTAGGAAAGAATTAATTCCTTTATACAAGGTACCACTATATGTCCCCCCCCCCTTTTAAACACCTCCAAGATACTGGGGATATTTATTTATTATACGTTACATACCATCTCCAGTACATCTTACAACAATTCTCTTTGACAAAAACAGATATCCCTACCCACCCACCCAGGTTTCTCTCCAAAAGAAAGAAGATGCGAGGTTCACATTTATTTACACCGCACGTTAAGTAGACCTTAGCAGTGCAGTGTTTGAGTGCTCAAGTTATTAGAAGGCAGAATCTATGCTAAAATATTGCAGCGTGGGCTGCTCCCTGTTCACTACCAAGCACCCATCCCCTCCACCTATAGCAGCCCCAGCTAAAAAGACAGCATAAAGCAGGCGTGTCCAAACTTCAGCCTGCCAGATGTTTTGGACCACAACTCCCAGAGTCCTTTGTCATTGGCAATCTAAGCTTAGAATTCTGGGAATTGTGGTCCAAAACATAAGGAAGGCCAAAGTTTGGACATGCCTGGCGTAAAACAAGCCCCAAAATCAAAAGTGCATAATTCCTGCTCTGCAAAACTTGAAGGCAACTACAGTACACTCTTTGAATCAAAGAGTCAAGGCTCTCTCTCTCTCTCTTTTTTTTTTTTACCCTGTTTGGACCTTCACGGTCACTCCACTCCCCCAAAGTCAGCAAGAGCCCCTCAAATAGAAAAGTGGAACTGGTGATCCCTTTAGGCTACTAGAAAAATAACAAAAACATTGCTGATATTTCGAGGGCGAAACCCTCTTCCTCAGAGTAGTGCCAATAGGTTATAACATGGCAGAAGATGGATTTTCCAGGAGTTATTTCTTAGATGTATGGTCCTTGGCACTCTGTATGGGAGGGAAAAGCCAGGCACTCTGAGGAAGAGGGTTTTGCATTCGAAATATTAGCAACGTTTTTGTTATTTTTCCAGCAGCCGAAAGGTATCACCTGTTCCACTTTTGTATTTGGTTTTTTGTGATGACTACATGGCTCCTCAACTTGTTTGGCTTCAAGAGGCCCCCAAGATATCCTTTGCACTTTGCAGTTGAAACCTTTGCACTTAAGATCATGGGTTGAACTTTCAAAAAGTCATCTGCTCCACCCTTGCAAAACCACAAAAGGCAAACAGGGAGCTTACTCATCAAAAAAAAGGCACTGCGATCACAAGAGAACCCACAAGAGGCAGAGAGAAAACCTGTTTCAGAATTTCACTGGGCTTTTTTAGACAACAGAGCACTACCTGGGACCCAAGTCAATCTGCCAAGGGAAAGATTGGGTCACACTTGGTTCCAGAGAGAGAAGGCCATTCTCAAATATGCAAGAGTTGTTATCTTTTTAAAAATCTAGCTACAGTGTGAAACACCATCCTCAAGAGCTTTCTTGAGCACTGGCATGGAGATTCCTGTCTCAAGGTGTCCTCATGCCATTCTAACCATTGAGAAATATATTGATCTTCTACTGTGTGCATGAAGGACTCAGAAAACTTGCATTTTCCCAGTTCCTCAGTCAGCTCAGTTAGTCCCAAGGTTGGATGTGTACACATGCACACCAAAACTTGCTAGGATTCATTACGGCAAATAAACGAACAGCCCCAAATGGAACATTTCTGGTTTTCATTGGTTGTACGCTAACACGTGGCCAGTAACATATGACATGCCTTTTGTAAGAAGGAAGAGAGAGGGGTGTCCCTATTGTGGGAATTTACAACCTCAATGCAGCCAGCTGAAATCTCCGCTCTTGGGATGACACAATAACAAAAGACAACACAGCCAAACAATACATTCTCGGGGTCCTCAATGTCATACTCCAGGAAAGTGGGATATGGAACACCATTAATAAAATCAATTAGTCAATACAAGCTAAAGACCGCATCTCCCTCTATGAGCCTGCCCAGGCATTAAGATAATCAGAGGAGGCCTTTCTCACCCTCAGAGGTGGTGGGTACCTGTGAGATGGCCTTATCTGTTCCTAGATTCTGGAACTCCCACACGCGGGAGTCCAGCCTGGCACCATCTTTGCTGTCCTTCTACGGGCAGGCAAAGACATTTATCTGCAGGCAGGCTCTCTCTTGGTGACTTAAATGGAATCATGTGCTATGAGCCTTATGGTGCAGCGGTTAAATGCCTGTAATGCGCCTAAAACTGTGCTCCCACCCTGGGGTTCAAGCCCAGGTAGCAGGCTCATGGTTGACTCAGACTTCCATCCTTCCGAGGTTGGTAAAATGAGTACCCAGCTTGCTGGTGTGTGTGTGTGTGTGTGTGTGTGTGTGTGTGTGTGTGTGTGTGTGTGTGTGTGTGTGTGTGTGTGTGTGTGTGTGCGTGCGCTTGCAATGTGTACCCTGCATAAATAAATTGTAAACCACCCAGAGAGTGCTTAAGCACTATGGAGGATATAAGCAGAACACTTTGCTTTTGCTTTTAATATTGATCTGAGTCATTATTTTGATATAAGAACCTTGATATCCAGCCCCTTAATCTTCCTTCTTTTCTCCCTCTGAACTTGTTCCTGTTTGTCAGCTTCCTTCTTGAAGTGTGGTGCCCAGAATTGGACACAGTCTTCAAGATGGTGACAGATGAGGAGAGCACATGGTCTCTTGACAGGTGAAAGAGAACGGGGGTTGGAAGGAGCAACCGTACGTGGGATGAGCTGATACGATTACTCGTTCTAATCACACTCATCTCAAGACTTTAGTTTGCTGTGAACTTCTCATTGTTCCTCCCAAACAGGCGCCATGGTTAACTTGCTGCCACTGTCAGCAAAACCTCTACTTCAACAGTTCCATCAAAAGCAAACAAGGAGGCCCAATGAAGCCTAATAGGTAACATTTGAAATACTGGCATCTACAAAGACAGATCTCAGATGCTTCCAAGTTTCACTAATGGTCAACTCGAGCACTATATGAATTGATATTTACTCATCACATGTAGAAGGAAATTTCTCAAGATCCACCCATCCGCTCACTGACTCTCACTTCCAGTTTCATTACCCTCTTACCCAAGGGAGGTCAATGATTTTGAAGAAAAAGAATATAAAACTTAGCAGGCAATGAAACTTGACTGCCTTTCTTAATAATGATCATAATTATGGGCTATCAAGTCAATTCTGACTTACAGTGACCCTTTCCTGGGTTTTCTAGGTAAAGAAGTAGTTTACTGGTCTCTTTTTCTGGGGGTACCCGGGGACTGTACAGCCTGCCCAAGGCCACGCAGGCTGGTTCTTCTCCTAGGATGTACAATGAGGAATTGAACAGCCTGCCCAAGGCCACGCAGGCTGGTTCTTCTCCTAGGATGTACAATGAGGAATTGAACTACATGTGATGAGGAATTGGCTCCACAGCTGGAATATCTAGACCCCTGAGCTAGTTGCAGCAATTCACCCGTATAAGTCAAGACTTCTGCCCCCTTCTGGTCAGAGAGTTTTACTCTAGACCAGGCATGTCCTCTGGCCCTCCTGGCCCTCCAACTCCCATAGTCCTTTGTCATTGGCAATCTACCGGTAAGCTTAGAATTCTGGGAGTTGTGGTCCAAAACATCAGGAGGGCCGAAGTTTGGACATGCCTGCTCTAGACCTCTGTCCTATAGATGAACCACCACCTCCATTGCCCCCAACTAGCATGGTCTACGGCAGTGGTGCAGTTGGGAGTTGTGATCCAGAACATCTAAAGGGAAATGGCAGCAAATGAAGGTAGGCTACCAGAAGCCTGTTTGATCCTCCTTCCATGGCTGACTCCTAAAGTCGTCTGATTAAATCACTAGAAACACCAAATGACCAAATTCGTAATTTGTTATCCTTAGTAATGGCCAATCAAATGGCTCCTCCCGCTGCAAATATTCCAAAGATTAAATGCAAACGATTTGTGCATTGCTCTCGATTGCTCATCTACATTTTTAATGAGAACAAATAAATATTTTAGAAGATAAAGCACCAACTGAACCTTGGCTCTGCTCTTCAACATACGTGACAGCAATATCTTTTGTTACTCCGTCGGGGAAAATACAAGTAAAGTACAAGTAAAGACAAGTATAGCAGGAATTTAGAACCTGTATTTTTAATCCCATTATGTTCAGGAGGAAACATTTCAAGGAATGGGAAGTGTAAGGTAAAACATTTACCTTAAAAAACGCAAACCATTTGTAGTTGTTCAACACAACCTCAAAGCCTTGATTGTAGATTATGGTGAAGAAGCCGTAGTTCCCTAGACTGTCCTGAGCAACATCAACCTTCTGAAGGCTTACGATTACTTCTTTTTCCACAGGACCTAAAAAGAAGATATCATGCAAGTTTACACCCATAGGAGATCAGGTACTCAATGTAGCCACGACAATGCATGTTATGTCTGTGAAGATTCTCAGTCATTCAGGTGAGTTTACCTGGAAGTTGAGTCATGGCAACTGGACTTCTTTTATTGTAAGATTAAAATGTTTCATTATTCATCCAAGCAGTTTTGCCAATCTGAGGAAAGATAGTTAGGAGCTAGGCCTCCAAAAATTATAGTTCACCTTGATTTCACATCACCCTGGTCTGAATAGGCTCGTTAGGTGGACAATGGCCTGAACAGGCTGGGGGTGCGTGAAAATCCCACCTATGTAACCCTTCCCAATATCCATCAAGTATGAGTCTTTAGCTGTGGCTTTGCTGGTGGAGGTGTGAAGTGCCTCTGATTTGTTTGGGAACTGACGAAAGGGCAGCTTGATACGTAGCAGACAGATTGTGCCCAAGTCCCCCACCTCAGTTGAGAGAGGGGTTTTCAATACACCCATGAGTGGCTTCCCTGACTCCTCTCTGGCAGTGGTGGCGAAGCTTTGGCACTCCAGATGTTTTGGACCGCAACTCCCACAGTCCTTTGTCATTGACAATCTAGGCTCGGAATTCTGGGAGTTGCGGTCCAAAACATCTGGAGTGTCGAAGGTTTGCCGCCACTCTGTCTGATCTCTCAACAAATGAAGTCCAGTTGCCATGGCTCAACTTCCAGACAATGTGTGTTGGAAAAGATCATGATCCAGTCAAAATGACTGTGTTCTGCTTTCGGTAAAGAGATGATGGCATCTAGATGTGGTGATGGCATCTAGCCTGGATGCCTTCAAAAGGGGATTGGACAGATTCCTGGAGGAAAAGTCCATCGCAGGTTACAAACCATGATGGAGATGTGTAATCTCCAGGCTTAAAACCAGGGTACTTCAAGGGCCAGATGCAGAGGAGTGGTATCAGGAGACAGATATCTAGTCTCGTGCGCTTCCAGAGGCATTTGGTGGGGCCACTGTGGGATACAGGAAGGTGGACTAGATGGGCCTTTGGCCTGATCCAGCATGGCTCTTCTTATGTTCTTACATCGCCCATTTCCACGTCATGCTGACTTCTTGGCGACTATCAGATGCCTGCTTCACAGGAAGTCTAAACATGTTGACTGAGGCAGCCATCAGACAGCTGCAGAGACACACTCCTGATCACACTCAAAAGGGCTGCTTCAGCAATTTCTCTGGAAGCTACCCTTCCGTCTGCCACTCCGACCCACCCCACAACCCCACAAAAGTAGGGGCTGGACTAGAAAGGTTAAGCTTGGACACATGCCCAGTAAGACACCAAAATCAAGGCAAGTATAAACATGTGACTGTCCTGAATTATTTTGTCTGTCTTCACAGAATAAGTCACATCAAGCATATGGGAGCATGGGATAGTGGGCACAGCATGAGTGCTTGAAAAAGTCTGTTAAGGCTGGGAGGGTTGCTGTTTATTTCCCTAACACTCAGGAGTGTGTTCTCCTCCTGATTTCATTGATCCCTTTGGGCAAAACCACAGTTAACATATAAACTTAAAAATAAATAATAAATAATGTTAAGACCCCACAGATAAGCTCAAAACATACTTCTTGTTCTGCTACTTAAAACTACTAGAGGCAAAAAAATGTGTTTTTACATGATTGATTGCCTGACTATTATCATGTGACACCCTCGAGGTAGGGAAAATCCAGTGGCTGCTACTTCCAGCCTTCTCTTCTGAACTCGTGACTTAAAAAAGGGAAATTGCAAGTGTTACATGAAGAAGGGAAGGAGAAAAAAAATCAGAGCATGTCAAACCACTGCTGACTCTGCCCATGCAAATACCGGTACTCCTTTCTCCTCTACTTCCCCTTTTGTGTTTCAACAACTCAACAACTGGAAGGGAGGGGTGGGATACATCTCTGGGGAACAGAGGTTCTTTACCTCGGCCCCCAGATGTTCTTGGACTACAACTCCCAGAAGCCTTCAGCACTAGCTGTGCTGGACAGAACTTCTGGGAATTGTAGTGGAAGAACATATGGAAACCCCTGTTTGGGAACCAGTGTTCAAGTAGAAATCAGTGTAAAAATCAGACCCTCCCCATCTGAACCCGATCTGCCCTAAAATCTTCCCCACTGGCTAGGCTGGCTAGAGCCGAAGGACGCTGCAGTTCTAATATCTGGAAAGTTGCAAGCTCCCTGCTCAATGCAAACAGGAGCAGGCAAATCAAATACATAAATGGCAGTAAACATTCACTGCCTTTTTTTTTTTTTGCTAAGCCCCATCACAAGTCTCCTGCCAGCATTTATTTTCTAACAAAGCTTTCACGCCATCCTATGCGTTTTGCTTTTTCATTTGCGGTTCCTAAGGCTACCATCCTCCACGCGCTCACGTAGTGATGGTTCCCAACCTTGGAATTCCCCACCCCACCCCACCCCCAAGACGTTCTTGGACTAAAACTCCCAGGAATCCTGGCCCGCGGAGAAGGATCGTGGGAGTTGTAGTCCAAAGGCAAACGGGCTCCGAAAGTTGGGAACGCTTGCCAAAACCTCAAGGGTTTCCTTCCCGGGCGTGCATTGCAAACAACGCCGGATTCGAACATTAAAAGCAAAACAAAACAAGTATAATTTTGTAATTTCGAAAGGATCGGGGACGGCGGCCGGGGGGACGCCAAGAGGCGAGCGGCCCGGGGCTGCAGAGGACACACGTACTTACCCACTTCGGTGCAATTGAGGTGCCGACCCGGGCCTCCCTGGCCTTGGCCCACTTGGAACCTCCAGGTGCCCACGAGGTCTTCAAACGTGCAGTTGGCCGGCGTGTCGGCCCCGATCCGCTGGCCTTGGAGGAGCAGCAGGAGGAAGGCCACCAACCCGGGAGCCAGGCGCAGCGCCCAGCAAGCCATGGCAAAAGAGACGTGTGTGTGTGTTGGTGGTGGTGGTGGGGAAACCACAGCCTTCGGGCGCCAGGCTGAAGTCCTCCCCCCGGAACAACGGGGCCCGGACAGGCCCGCCCCTGCGTGTCACGTGTGAAAGCGAAAGGCGCTTTCTCAGCTGTTTTCCGCGGCTGGAAGGGGCTGCCCGCCGGCTCCGTGGCCCCCGACGCGGGTCTCCTCGGGAGTCAAGACCCCCCGTTTTGCTTTGTGCGTGTTAAATTAAGGGGGGGGGATTTGCAAGTTCTCCTCTAACTCCATTCACGCTTAAGCATTGCTTGTGCGCCCGCGTGCCTGCTGCAAGTTGCATCCAAAGTATGGCGACCCTAATAGGGTCTCCAAGGCAGGAGAGCTGTTAAAGAAGTGGGGTTTTCTTTTATTATTCTCACCCCTGAGTTTCCACGGATTGAGGGACTACCTACTATGGCTTTTATATGGATTACCTTGCATGACCACATTGACTGATTTCATAAGAACACCATTGTTCTCCATGTTCCTTTCCACCACTCCTAATGGAATTTTTCTTCTAATTTTTGCATGCTCTTTGTCGCTTTAATGTTAACTTTTTAATGTTCTAAGATGTATCTTCTAATTTTATTTATTTGTTTTAGAATAAAAAAATAAAAAAATTAAGATATAATTTTATACCAGCCTTTCTCCTTGGAAAAGGAGAAATATATAATTTTATACCAGCCTTTCTCTTTGCAAAAGGACGGCTTACAGTAAGGAGGGATAATATACAGTCCAGTACAATTAAGACATATTCAAGTATTGAGAACAGGAAATTGAAGGACATCTTACACCAGGGGTCCTCAACCTAAGGCCCAGGGGCCGGATGCGGCCCCTCAGGGCCCTGAATCCGGCCCCCGGGACCAATTTGAGACCCCCCACCTCCCCCCCTTGCTTTGCAAGCAAGCCAGCCTCCACAGCTGCTTCTATTGCTGAGGCAGTTCCCAGCCCTTGCTCGTTCCCTCCCTCACTTGTGGTGCATCAAGTCAGGCCCAGCCGGGCTGGGCCAAGAGAGAAGGCAGCTTTCCCTCCCGGGTGCAGCAAGGGCACGATGGCCAGGGCGCACAGCTGGATCTGTGTGCAGTGGTGCCAGCCTTGCTGCGGCTGCTGCTCCTCATCCTGAGTGGCCGCCTAGAAGGTGATGAGGGGCCTAAGCTTGCCTGGGTTGCCACCTCCTTCCTGATACAATGAAGGAAGGAAGGAAGGAAGGAGAGCTGCTCCGGCCGCTGCCACTGTATGAGGAGGAGGAGGAGGAGGCGCAGCAGAGGCATCCCAGGAGTGGCACAACCCAGAGCAGGAGGCATTTGCGGGGGGCCCAGAGATGCACTGATCATGGGCTGATCGTGGGGTGGTGGTGGCCCCACTTGCCCCTCCCTCCCCTGTGGTCCGGCCCCCAGTGGTGTCTGAGGGGTGGTGGACCGGCCCGCTGTTTAAAAACGTTGAGGACCCCTGTCTTACAGCATTAATAGTAAACATTACGTTCTTAACTTGAATATGTCTGAAATATTCTGCGCTGTATATTATTCCTCATTATTGTGAGCCACCTTGGGTCCTTTCCTTTTCCAGGAGAAAGGTGGGTTAAAAATATTCTAAATAAATAAATAAATAAATAAATAAATAAATAAGTGGGATTTGAATTCAGGACTCCTGCCTCAGAGTTCCTCACTCACACCACACTATCTCTCTAAGAAGCTGTTGTTTATGCCGGTCTTGAAATGGAATGCATTGGAAAAGGAAGAAGCAAGATGTAAACAGCAGTAACAGTGACTTTCTCCATATAAAGTACATGCAGTGCAGGTCTATCCCTTAAGGTGGTGGTTTCCATCCATCTAGAGTTGTCAAGTGCTGTCAAAAATCGATTAATAAAAAGCAGTGTTCTACTAACAGCAACCTCATCAGAGTTTTGAAGGAAACAGATATTTAAGGGGTGACTTTACAAATTCCACTTCCTGTCAGTTTCAATGGCTCGGTGGAGATTCGAACGCTAGACTCCAGGGGCCTCACCCATCACTCAACGCAACTGCACTATGCCCACTAACTCCCAATGAAATTTATGTCTCCCCACTAAATGAAAACAGTTATTTTATTTTTTTATTTAGAGTATTTTAACCAAACCTTTCTCCTTGGAAAAGGACCCAAGGGGGTCTATTATATCCTATCAGGTTGTTCTTTCCCATGCTCTGTCTCTGCTGTTTCCAAGGTATTCTTCCCCTGTTCCCCATTCAGGACATTTTCCCCTTTTAGTAATAAAAGTATTACTACTTTTATTTATTCTTTGCTTTTTCACACCTTCCTCCAGTGAACTCAGGGTAGAATACATGGCTGTGAGCTCTCAGCTTTATCCTCATAACAAACCCTAACACTAGATGCCCACATATAGCGCTGTGCACAGAAGCAACTGAAAAAAACCCATCAGTTGTTGTGGGAGTTTGTCTCAGAGCTTTACTCAAGAGCTTAGTAACAGCAAGGAAGATTATGAGACATCCTTATCACCTATGGTTGCTAGGAGACCATCCAAAAGGTTCCAGGGGTTGCCATCCATTCCACAAGGCCCCATCCTGTAGCAGCTGGTTGTGATTTCCATAATTAATATATTAAGTGTAACTTCTGTTTCTACTGCCTGTTGTGGACTGAATTTGCAGTCTCAGGGTACACTGCTTGCTTGCAGGGGCTAATTGCAACAACCACATCCTTTTATCCAATAGGTTGGGTTTAAAATTTTCTTTGCTTTCTGTAGTTCTGCTGGGTGCCTTTTTATTTCTTTTCCTTTTTCTCATACAGTAGGACCCCGGTATCCGCTGGGGATTGGTTCCAGGCTGTCCCGTGGATAATGAAAACAGTGGATAAGAGAGAACAAAAAACTCCAAAACTGCTGTTTTGCGACAGTAACTTGCTTTATAGCTGCTATTTGTGGCAGTAACTTGCTTTACAACAGCTGTTTTATGACAGTAACTTGCTTTTACAGCTGTTGAATTATGTATTTATTTGTTCTTCTGCCAACTGTGGACAGCTAAATCAGTGGATAATGAATTAGTGGATAAGGGGGTCCTACATTATCTACATTTTGTTCTTGCTGCTAATGGTTGCTGTGGTTGTTTTTGCATTTTATTTATTCTTATGTAGACCGCCTTGAGTTCCATTTGGGAAGCAGACGGACGATATATATATATCTTTAAATAAATAAATAAATAAATAAATAAATAAATAAATAAATAAATGATAATTATGGGAAGGATTTGTATGACATGTCATGTTTTTCCTGCATCCAGTGTTTGAATTTGTAAGTCGATTTGGACTTGTTTATGAGTCATCCGGTGAGAAAGGCAAGATTACTTCATAAACATGTTTAAACTTGCTTTAAGTTTGGGTTATAAACTTTGGTTCAAGTTTAGGTTGTAGATAAAGGGTGAAATGTCACAGATATCTCCCCTCTAATTCAGGCCGGTACAACAGGTAGAACGGAAGCCCACAAAGGGTTCAAAAGTAGCCCACTGGTCATCAATTAAAAAAGTGAGGGGATAAGTTCTCCACCTCTCCCTCCCCCACCCCAAGGAGCACCACTGCCCCAGCAAAGTTCTGGGTCTGCCAGCCCATTGTCTCAGCTGAGTGGGGCAGTTCAAGGGCCATGGGGCATTGAAATCTGTTCCTTCAAGAACGGATTAATTGGTTTTCAATACAATCCTATGGGAAACCGCTGCTCTAATTACATTTTTTTTTTACTCACAAGCATGTGCTCGGAACGGATAAAATTCATAAGTAGAGGTTTTAGTGTAGTAGTCCTCAGGCACTTTGGGCCTGAAAAGGTAGACCTCAGCCTGTTCAAAGTTGACCAGCCCTGCTCTAATTGCTAATAATGAACATGTGCTGTCAAGTAATTTCTGACTTATGGCACCCCTTTTCACGGTTTTCCAGGTAGAGAAAATTCAGAAGTGATTTCCCATCTCCTGCTTCTGGGGATGCCCTGGGACTGTGCAGCTTGCCCAAGACCACACAGACTGACTCCTCTCACATTTAATGTTAATTATCAACATATTCATATCTGTTGAGACCTATTTAGTCTCTGTGTTGCATAGATTAAAACATTTGAGTCCAACAAGACTTCTTGCAACTTCTCAGTTCTGCCCATCTCCCTGAGTTTGTAAACAACTCTATTCAGAGGCACAAAGTCAAAAGAACCATAGAACCATAGAGTTGGAAGGGCTTATAAGGCCATCAAGTTGAACCCCCTGCTTAGTGCAGGACTCCAAAGTATATCTGACAGATGGTTGTCTAATTTTCTCTTAAATGCCTCCAGCATTGAGGTGCTCACCATCTCCTAAGATACTTGGTTCCATTGTCATTACTGCTCTAGCAGTTTTCATTGATATTCAGCCTAAATCTGGGTTCCCTTACTTAAGCCCATTATTATTTGTCTGGCATTCTGGAGTGACTGAGAACAGGTCTTTCCCCTCCTCTATGTGACTGTCTTTCAAGTGTTTGAACAGTGCTATCATATCTATCCACACCTGCCTTTTGTGTACAACTGCATTTGGTTGAAGTTGTTCAGTCGTTCAGTCAGGTCCAGCTCTTCGTGACCCCATGGACCAGAGCTCACCAGGCCTTCCTATCTTCCACTGCCTCCCAGAGTTTGGTCAAGTCCATATTGGTTGCATCGATGACACCGTCCAACCATCTCATTCTCTGCCGTCCCCTTTTTCTTTTGCCTTCAATCTTTCCCAGCATCAGGGACTTTTCCAAGGACTCCTCTCTCCTCATGAGGTGGCCAAAGTACTGGAGCCTGAGCTTCAAAATCTGTCCTTCCAGTGAATATTTGGGGTTGATTTCTTTCATGAATGATACATTTGATCTTCTTGCAGTCCAGGGGACTCTCAAGACTCTCCTCCAGCACCACAGCTCAAAAGCATCGATTCTGTGGCAATCAGCCTTCTTTATAGTCCAGCTCTCATTTCCTTACATCACTACTGGAAAAAACATAGCTTTGACTATCCTGACCTTAGTTGGCAAAGTGATGTCTCTGCTCTTTAGGATGCTATCTAGGTTTGCCATTGCTTTCCTTCCAAGAAGCAGGCGTCTTTTAATTTTGTTGCTGCAGTTGCCATCTGCAGTGATCAAGGTTGAAGGTTTTACTCAAACAGAATCTAACTTTGACAAAGAAAAAAAAAGAAGGGCATGTCACAATGAACTTGAATGGGGAGCAGTGATGAATAGATAAATAGATAAGTGGATTTCTATGTCCCTTCCTCTCTTTCCTAATTGTTTGTTATTCCTGTGTGCCTCCGACTTATGGCGACCCCATGAATGAGCAATCTCCAAATGTCCCATTTCAACTCTTCTGCTCAGCTCTTGTAAAAAAAAGCCTAAGATTTGTTACTACTGAATCTCTAAATGGATTTTCTGAACCTGGAAATCAAGGGTGTCAAAATGTAGGCATCCAGGTGATGTCAGACTGCTCCTGTCATTAGTCTTCATAAGCATTGCTAATTGAGAATTTGGTAGGGCAGTAGTTTCTACATTAATAGGGCAGGGAAGAGAATGCCCACCCCTGCAATATGTACTGTATATGTGTCTGCTTTTGCTGAAATATGTTGCCAGTTTCTCCTGTTGGATTGCCATATGCTCAACATCACTAGTAAAAGGTTCCCCCGCACATGCGTGCTAGTCATGTCTGACTCTAGGGGCAGCACTCTTCTCCATTTATAAGCCAAAGAGCCAGTGTTGTGCAAGTCAGTGGCCATGTGGCCAGTATGGCCAAACACATTTCTGTGCATGGAACACTGTTTACCTTCCTGCTTTTTTGCAGCAGTACCGATTTATCTACTTGCATTTTACATGCTTTCAAACTGCTAGGTTGACAGGAGCTGGGGTTAAGAAAGCATGCTCACTCTACCGTGTGGCACCTAGGATTCGCACTGCTGAGCTGCCAACTTTACAACTGACAGTTTCAGCGCTCTAATCGGAACATGAGTACCTGAATCAATGCATTGAAATAAAAAGTGGAGACATACATAATAGAAATGCAGGCAAGCGGTGATACTGTTGGCCTTAAAAGTATATATTCGTATTCTCAGTGTAATATTGTGTGTAATCAATATATTCATGTATTGTTTGAAGTACATGCAGAGATGTAAAACTGTATAACTGTCTTTGGCTCGCATAAGCTAGGAGCCCACACCTTGCCCAGGCATGATGTAATGTTCTCATTATTTATGACCTGATCTCCAACAGCACACCTCAGGTTGGATGGCACAATTATTTCTGTTTAACTGCTACTTATAGACAGAGAAGGACCTGGGACACAAGGGTTCATCAAGAGTGCCCCTTTCCCCTCCTCCCTTATCACATATATTCACATCCGATATATTATTACTGATGTATTCAAAAGCGAAACCAAAGAGGCACACATATCTATACATATTATTCTAATAGTCATTTGGAATTAATCAAATATAGAAGTAAGGTATATAATTGCCTTTTGGTATTTCCCCCGCTAGTTTAATCTGGTTTTGAAGTCTAACACCTGTTTGGCTACAATCATCCACTATGTTGCAAGGTATGGTTTAATTGGATGCTTCAAAGGGAAATGTGAGAGAGAACAGGCCTGGGAATTTAGGAAAGGGAGGAAAATGTTTCACTAACGATGGAGCACCAAGGCTGATATCAACCAGTGAGAGTGAGGTAACTTGTTTACTTTGAAGTAGGACAGGAGCTGGTCAATGGTGGAGGGCATTTCCTTTGAAAATGGAAAAGACAACAATATATTGGTTCTAGAGATGGGCACGACCAGGAAAAATTACGTTTCGAGTTGTCGTGTGTCGGAGCTGGCCTGTTTCGGCTCGTTTCCTTTTACGCGAAATTTTTCAAAAATATGTCATTTCGTTTGTCATTTTTTCGTCTGTTGTTAGTACTGGTTTTTTGGGGGGGCTCCTGGAGGCACTTCTCTGGGGTGGGTGCCTCCTCTGGCCCGCCATGAAGGGAAAGCGGGCTCCTGGAGGCACCTCTCTGGGGTGCGTGCCTCCTCTGGCCCGCTACAAAATGGCATGCATAGCCAATTGGATATGCATACCATTAAGTTGCAGTTGCACTGCAGTAGCAGGCAGAGGCACCTCTCTTTCGGGTGCCTCTGTGACTCACTGCCTGCGGTGCACTTGCCCTGTGACTCACTAAGAAGGGAAGTGTACTTGCTATAGTGCAATGCGAGTACACAGATCTGGCTTGGGGTTAGGGGTTAGCGCAAGAGCTAGGCTTAGGGTTACAGGTAAGGTTAGTGTGAGTTACTGGGGTGCACCTCTGGGTGCCTCTCTGACCCACTAAGAAGGACAGTGTACTAGCGTATGGGTTAGGGTTCGGGTTCGGGTTCGGGCTAGGGTTAGTGGGCTTTTTATGCCCGACTGGCACATGCCAGAAGTCTCAGTCAAAACCTGGCCAAGTGGCCATGCAATTGGTGGAATGGCTCCAAAAATTTGCATGGTCCACTCCCATGGCCAGCCCATCATTGCGCAGGTGTAAAAAAATAAAAATAAAAATAAAATAAAATAAAATCAATGGAGACGTTTTGTTGCAAGAAAAACCCACTGCTGCTACTGAAAAAATTCAGGCAGTTTTAAAATAGCTAATTTTCGCATGTTTCTGTGGTGCTTTGGTGTGTTTTTGGACCACGCGATTTCAAAATAAATATTGTGGTCGCCCCATTTGGATCCCCCGCCCGCACCGCATGGCATGGCGAGTTGGCGAGATGACGAGGATGCGCGCAGCCCAGGAGAGGAGAGGGGGGAGGCCGGGGACCCCCCCCAGAAACCACCCTTCTGGTAGGTGCCCTCACTGAGGCAGGCATATTTTCGCCTGCTTTTTTTGGCCGGGAATCGGGTTTTTTTATTTTTAAAACATTTTTCTGTGCCGCGCCGCTTGGTGACTCGACGAGGATGCGCACTTTGCACAGCCCAGGAGAGGAGGGGGGAGGCCGGGGACCCCCCCCCCAGAAACCACCCCTCTGGTAGATGCCCTCACTGAGGCAGGCATATTTTCGCCCTGCTTTTTTGGCCGGGAATCGGTTTTTTTATTTTTAAAACTTTTTTCTGTGCCGCGCCGCTTGGCGAGTTGGCATGGCGACTCAATGAGGATGCACACTTTGCGCAGCCCAGGAGAGGAGGGGGGAGGCCGGGCCCCCCCAGAAACCACCCCTCTGGTAGGTGCCCTCACTCAGGCAGGCATATTTTCGCCTGCTTTTTTGGCCGGGAATTGGGTTTTTTTTATTTTTAAAACTTTTTTTCCTGTGCCGCTTGGCATCGCGCGATCGCTGCGATGCCAGGAACGACCACGACAAATCAGACCCAATTTTTCTTTAGTCGGTTCGAGTTTGAGTTCTGGCGGAGTAATTGTTACCGTTTCCGTTACGTAACAGAAACGAGAAACGGAAACGGAAACGAGAATTTCGCCAAGTCGTGCCCATGTCTAATTGGTTCAACTGAATTCAGATTATAGTAATGCATTATTCGTAACTAAAATGAAACTGATATGTAACTATATAATGAATTACCCTATGTTGTTCCAGGCTGGACCCTCTCCTAACTTTTTGGAATGGTCAACATTATAATGCCATTGTACAAAAGGATAGTAAGGCCGCACCTGGAGTATTGTGTACTATTCTGGTCACCACTAGAGATGGGCACGGAACGAACATTTTTTCATTTCCGTTACCGTTTGTCGTTTCCGTTACATAACGAAACGACAAACGAAAATTGTGATGAAAATGAAATGAAACAAACAGAACCATGAAAATTGTGGTCGTTACGTTTCGTTTCCGTTAATGGCGACGCGCAATGAAATGAGCTGTTTTAAATGTTAAAAAACGCCCTGGACATCTGTAAAAACACAGCGATAATTATTTATATTGTCTGATAATACCTACCAGGGGGGTTTGGGTCCTTACAACGTTGGTTTTTGTCTTCTCCGATCGCGATGTATTTTTCTTTTCCCTTTAAAATGGATGTCACCAACAGCCACAAAATGGAGGCAAGCCATGTGATGGGATCACGTTGAACCAATAACATGCCCAGGTTGCAGACTGGGCGGGCACGTCTGGCAGCCACAGAGGGCATAAAAAGCTCTGGCAGCCCCCGTCCTCCTTGCAGTCTCTGGTGGGAGTTAGGGTGGGATTGCTGTCTCTGCGACTAGCTTCAGTCCTGCAGCCTCCCTGTGTGTGTGCGTGCTGCGTACCTCTCGGTGAGTACCCTCCCCTGCCCCGCAGTGCAGTCACTCTGCGGCTGCCTTCCACCCTGGGCAACGCCCGCCGCTGCCTTTGCAGCCTCCCTGCATACCTAGTCTATACTGTGTCTCTGCCAGCATCCATTTTTTTAGTGTTTTCCCTCTTGTCTGGGGCGTTGGAGGATGCCTGCGCACATAAATGCTTTAAAAATTGCGCAAAAAGCGGGTAGAAACGACAAACGAAAAAACAAAAAACGGTAACAAAATTTTTCAAAAAATTCCTGACAAACGGAAACAAACCAAAACAGACCTCAACGACAAACAAAAAACCGAAACACCATTTTTCTGTTTCGTGCCCATCTCTAGTCACCACATCTCAAAAAAGACATAGTGGAACTGGAAAAGGTGCCAAAGAGAGCGACTAAAATGATTACTGGGCTTTGGGACCTCCCTTATGAGGAAAGGCTAAAACATTTGGGGCTCTTTAGTCTGGAAAAAAGGTACCTGATGGGGGATATGATTGAGACGTACAAAATAATGCAAGGCATGAGTAAAGTTGTTAGAGGGACGCTCTTCTCCCTCTCACAAAATACCAGAACTAGGGGATATCCACTTAAATTGAGGGCTGGGGGAGTGAGAACAGACAAAAGAAAATATTTTTTTACCCAGTGTGTTGTTAGTCTGTGGAACTCCCTGCCACAGGATGTGGTGATGGCATCTGGCCTGGATGCCTTCAAAAGGGGATTAGACAGATTCTTGGAGGAAAAGTCCATCACAGGTTACAAACCATGATGGAGATGTGTAATCTCCAGTCTTAAAACCAGGTTACTTGAAGGGCCAGATGCAGGGGAGTGGTATCAGGAGACAGATATCTAGTCTTGTGCACCCGCAGATGCATTTGGTGGGGCCACTGTGAGATACGGGAAGCTGGACTAGATGGGCCTTTGGCCTGATCCAGCATGGCTCTTCTTATGTTCTTATGTTCTTATGTACTATCATTTGTTTCCATCTGAAAATAAATTGCATTTGATCTCCCTTTGAATAATTGCTTAATGGGAAATCTGAAATAATTTCAAAGCCATAAAAAGTATCAGGTTAGCTGTGACTCAACAATACAGTGGTACCTTGTATAAAGGAATTAATTCATTCCAAATGAAATTATGTTAAGCAAATTTTTCTTTATAAAAATGTCCCGTAGGAATGCATTGAAAACAGAGGAATTCCTAATTGCGATTATTTTTATGTTATACGAATTCACCCCATAGGTGATTGTGTTAAGCAAATTTCCCCTATCTCCGGAAATATTTATGTTGTACAGATTTTATGTTATACAAACCGTTTGTTATACGAGGGTCCACTGTACTTTTATAGGCCACAAATAGAAAACCATACTATAAGGCCACAAAAAAAGAGGACACACACACACACCCTACACACCAACACGAAAGCTCATGTACTCTCAGCACCAGCACCATTCCTGCCCACCTTTGCCTCTAACAGAGTTAAGCAACTGATTAAAGGGGAAAAAAATCTCCTTATTTTAAGTGGCTGGGTCTGTGTGCTATCTCACGCATGTCCTATTCTGGTTGGTTGGCCTTGTACAAAAACATCATTTGGTTTGGAAAATTATTTTATTAGTGTAACCTCAGCCCCACTGAGGAAAGCATTTGCAACACTGTGATTTCAGTGTCTTTCCTCTGCCATTTTAAAGGCTGAGGCGGGACAATGTTCCATTCCACTCAAGACTTTGCATTTGTGTATTGGGAGAGGTTGAACAGGTTTTTTACTATTATTGATTCAGTTGCTCTTTATATGAGCATCCGAGAAGTCGGATTCTTGCCGGTATCCTTAGGTTTCTGTGTGACACACCCCTCTTGGCTCCACTCTGTGTGCTACTTGCGGGTATGGATGTAGCTACTACATATCAAGTAGCAAAATTTGCTTTGACAGCAAAGAAAATATAGGCCAAGCACCAGAAACTTCAAGAAAGGAGGGAAGCCATGTTATTTTTTTACCTATGTATAAATATGCTGTGTCTTTACTGTGGTTTTTTTTTAACGTTATATGCTATTGTGATGACGTATGGCAGGGGTCCTCAAACTTTTCAAACAGCGGGCCGGTCCACCATGCCCCAGACACCACTGGGGGCCGGACCACAGTGGGTGGGGGAGCGGGGGACCTTGCCGTAGCCCTCCCGCTTTGAATGCCCCACTAGCCAGCATGATGATCATCTGGATGGTAGTTGGGGGGGGGAGTGGGATAAGTGACATAGCCCACTGCTTTGAACTGCCTCAGCAATAGAAGCAGCTGCAGAGGCTTGCTTGCAAAGCAGGGGGTAGGTGAGGGGGGTTGCAATTGTTCCCGGGGGCCGGATTCAGGACCTTGGGGGGCCGCATCCGGCCCCAGGGCCTTAGGTTGAGGACCCCTGACGTATGGTTTAACAATAAAACCTGATGGGTATACTACTTTAATCTGACCCCAACTGGCCTTAACCTGTGAGTTTATTAAATTATATCCTAATTTCCAGATGGAGGACATGGGGTTTCTGCATCACACTGCACTCTGGCCAAGCAGAACTATATCTGTTTCAGACAAAGGCCTAACGAGAAGAGGTGTGTATGAGCATACGTGTGTCAGGTGCTTCTCTGTTTGGAGAACAGGGGTGTGAAATCCAGCCCACACCTGCCTCAACCACCTTACTGCTTCCTGCCTCTTTCCTGACTTAACATGCCTTGTGAAATCCATCTTGCCAAGAACGTTCGTCTTTTACATCTAAGAGTCAATTACTGGCAAAATCCATCTTGCCATGAACAATTGGACTTCTGGCCCTTTGCCTTGAAAACTTGGAATTTAACCACAAAAGCTTGCATATGGTTGGTTGGGTTTTTTTTTTTTAGTAGCCTATTAAGCTATTGCCTGTGGTGCTGGATGAGAGTCATGAGAGTCCCCTGGATTGCAAGGAGATTGAACCTATCCATCCTGAAAGAAATCAACCATGAATGTTCACTGGAAGGACAGATGTTGAAGCTGAGGCTCCAGTACTTTGGCCACCTCATGAGGAGAGAGGAGTCCTTGGAAAAGTCCCTCATGTTGGAAAGGATTGAGAGCAAAAGGAAAAGGGGACAGCAGAAAATGAGATGGTTGGATGGTGTCATTGATTCAACCGACATGGATTTGACCAAACTCCGGGAGGCAGTAGAAGACAGAAGGGCCTGGCAAGCTGTGGTCCATGGGGTCACGAAGAGTCAGACACGACTGAATGACTGAACAACAACAACAACAACAACAGCAACAACATCCAGTCCAGCTCCCTGCCATGAAGGAACCTCCCATCACAGTATTTCTGACAGACGGCCATCCATCGGAAATACTGTGATAGGGGGTCATCAGGCACAGTATTTTGCAGGCCAAGGCCCAATGCTCTGGCCCATGGGGTCAAGAAAAATCAGACATGACTGAACAACTCAACAACAACAACAACAACAACAACAACAACAACAACAACAACAACAACAACAACAACAACAACAACACTATTACCTTTTGGCAAAGGCAGCAATACAATAAAACCAATTCATTTACAAGACCGGCCAGTGTCCAAAGAATTTGAATGATCACTTTTATCATGCTGCCACGCAGATGTTTCCTGCTACGGAGGGTAGGGGGTGGGAAGGGAAATGGTTTCAGCAGAAAACAAGAAGCCTGGAACCATGTGCAGCTAATGAACGTAACAGATACAATTAGGTGGTATCAGAGTTTGCCATTTCTTGCAAATCCCATGGTGTAGCAATTAGTGTAATTACAATAAACACAGTTAAATTAGGCATGGAAGGGTAATGTTTGGATTTTCCCAGGTAAGCAGCATGGCATCAGCAGGAATTTTATGAGAAATATATGGAGGGTAATTCATGCAGATCATATGCTGATGGGAGAGTGTTGTATAGTTTTGTAGGTTTATTTAGATCTCTCTTGACTCTTCATATGGAAGTGATGACATTGTAGAAGCTGATTTCTAGAACTACAGGCATATTTCTAGAATTATCAGTGTTTGTGTCTGTCTGTTTCTGCATTTAATACCCACCCATCCATCCATCCATAGAATCACTGAATAGTGAAGGGGGTCTATAAGGCCATCAAGTCCAACCCCCTGCTCCATCCATTCAATTTCTGTGCTGTCCATCTGGCTACTAAGGCCACCAGTTTGAAATAAGTACTGCTGAAGGTGGGCTGATGGTTTCTGGAAATTTCCTCGGAGTCCTGCCTGGCCCCAGAGAGGAGCAACCATTCCAGAAGAGTCAAAGAGGATTTAGTATTTTTTTATTTGCAAACAAGCTGCCTAGATGCCTTAAGCACATCCGATCTTATCTGATTTTGGAAGCTAAGCAGGGTTGGCCCTGGTTAGCATGTGGATGGGTAGACCACCAGGGAATACCAGGTGTTGTAGGCACCTGGGGTAGGAACTGGCAAGCCACTCCAGTATTCCTGCCAAGAAAACTCCATGGACATGGGGTCATGATGCAAACACACACACACTTTGTTCCTTTAAGTTAATTCTGATTCACCAATATGAGCTGCTCCATGGCTTTCTAGATATCAAATTCTCAGAGGTGGCTTACAGTTCCATGTTCTAGGACTGCACAGCTTGCCCCAGGTAATGGTGTTTCTCTTAAGAGGCACAGGGAGGAGTTCAACTCCTAACATCAAGCTCTGTGGCCAAGTACACAATTCAGTGAGCTGAATTTCGGAAGCTAAGCAGGGTTGGCCCTGGTTAGTACTTGGATGGGAGACCACCAGGGAATACCAGGTGCTGTAGGAGCCTGGAGTAGGAACTGGCAAAACACTCCAGTATTCCTACCAAGAAAACTCCATGGACATGGGGTCACAAAGAGTCAGTCACGACTGTAACGACACAACACACACACACACACAATTTGCAAACCCACATTTAGACAATTACAAAACACTGGAAGGAAGAGAAAGGACTGAATTTCTACTGAAAGCTTAAAGACCTTGGGTAGTGACATTTGAGTTATCCCAGCTACAGGGATATCTTTTAAAGTTTATTTATTTATTTATTTATTTATTTATTTATTTATTTATTTATTTATTTATTAAGTTTATATACCGCCCGTCTTCCTGAGAGGAACTCCTGGCGGTTTACAACAAGGGGACAACAAAACAACAGATTAAAATAACAGCAAATTAACTAACTAGCTAAATAATAAAACAATAAATAAAGTTCTTATTTTCAGGACAAAAACAATCTAGAAGAACTTTGCTTTTGCTTTGTTTTTGTTCTGCTAAAGATCGAAATTAATCCAGTTCTTTAGCAATGGTTCTTGTTAATTGCTGTCTCTTGTTTGCTTTTGTTCACATGCATTAATGTAAAAAAAGAAGAACCAACAATAAGCACAGCTGTTCATAGTTCTTTCCCTTCCTTTTCATTGCCTTCTTAAATAGTTTAAGGACAGCTGCAGGTGGGGCTTCTGCTGTCACCACAGAGGGAATCTACCCACACTTCATTCTGCAATAAATATGGGTACACTTGTGGGTTACTTTGGTAGGCAGTATCAACTTGGGAAGAACAATTCAAGCCGGCCTGGGTGAAATCATTTGGGGTGGCTTTGGAGGTGCCAATTTCTTGACTGTGCAGGGAATTGTTGGCGAGGGCTTCTAAAGCAGCCATTTCCCATCTGAGAACGCCCACAGCTCCTGAGGAGGCCTCACAGAAGTCATTGGCTTGTGAGAAGCTGCCATTATAGCCCAGCAGTCAACCGGGACAGTGTTCTATTAAGTGAGTATTTTCTGCCTTGTGTGGGCGGACGCATGGAAGACAATGGCTCTTTCATTATTGCTATACAGCCACAAGCTTGCTAAGAACTGGGTTCGTTCCTGTAGCATTTATTCTCCTCACCCCAACCCCCATCTTTCGCCGTACATTTTGTGAGAGGACTCACAAAGTGTCAGAGGAGGCCAAAGCAATATTATTCTTTAGGAGTTGAGTCATGGCAGTGGGACTTAAGAACATAAGAAGAGCCATGCTGGATCAGGCCAAAGGCCCATCTAGTCCGACTTCCTGCATCTTACAGTGGCCCCACCAGATGCATCTGGGAGCGCACGAGACTAGATATCTGTCTCCTGATACCACTCCCCTTGAAGTACCCCGGTTTTAAGCTTGGAGATGATACATCTCCCTCATGGTTTGTAACCTGTGATGGACTTTTCCTCCAGGAATCTGTCCAATCCCCTTTTGAAGGTACCCAGGCCAGATGCCATCACCATATCCCGTGGCAGGGAGTTCCAGACTAACAACATGCTGGGTGAAAAAAATATTTTCTTTTGTATGTTCTTACTCTCCCAGCCCTAAATTTGAGTGTATGTTTCATAGTTCTGGTATTTTGTGAGAGGGAGAAGAGTGTCCCTCTATCCACTTTACTCATGCCCTGTATTATTTTGTACGTCTCAATCATATCCCCCCTCAGGTGCCTTTTTCCAGACTAAAGAGCCCCAAATGTTTTAGACTTTCCTTATAAGAGAGGTGTCCCAGCCCAGTAATCATTTTATTCGCTCTCTTCTGCACCTTTTCCAGTTCCACTATGTCTTTTTTGAGATGCGGTGACCAGAATTGCACACAATACTCCAGGTGCGGCCTTACTATTGTTTTGTACAATGGCATTATAATGGCTGTTTTATTTTCAACTCCCCTTTTTGATAACCCCTAGCATGGAATTGGCCTTCTTCACCACTGCCACACATTGGGTAGACACCTTCATGGAGCTGTCCAACAACACACCAAGTTCTCTTTCTTGATCCGTCACGTCTTCTTTTCTTGAGGGATTGCAGTGTTTCGCTGCTCATCCAAGGAGCTTCATCAGTCTGAGAAAAAGCTCTATGGAAAGTCTGTATAGTTCACCTTGGTTTCACCCCACCATGGCTTGAATTGGCTCCTTAGATGGACAAATGCCTAAATAGGCCCTTTAGGTAGACAATGGCCTGAATAGGCTTGTTAGGTGGACAATGGCCTGGAGTGTGTGAAAGTCCCACCCGTGCAACCTTTTGCAACACCCATTAAATACGGGCCATTAGCTATGGCCTTGCTGGTGAAGGTGCTTCTGATTTGTCTGGGGATTGATGAAAAGTCTGCATGTTTGGGGGGAAATTTGTATCTAAGTACCTCTCCTCCCACTTTTCCCATAAGAAAAGGGAAACCTGTTGCCTTGACTCACCTTCCAGATAACTTCACCTGGATGACAGAATCTCCACAGAAATATTATTTGTTCCAACCATCTCAGTTTGGTTTGTACAAACCACCTTCTATTTCATTTATGGTATTGTACTGCCTTTCTGTGAAGATTCTCAGTCACCCAGGTGAGGTTGTCGGGAAGGTGAGTCATGGCAACTGGATTTCTTTTCTTGAGAGATTGAAACGTTTCACTGCTCATCCAAGCAGCTTCATCAGTCTGTCTTGAGAGATTGAAATGTTTCGCTGCTCATCCGAGCAGCTTCATCCGTCTGTCCTGAGAGATTGAAACATTTCGCTGCTCATCCAAGCAGCTTCATCAGTCTGTCTTGAGAGATTGAAATGTTTCACTGCTCATCCAAGCAGCTTCATCAGTCTGTCTTAAGAGATTGAAACGTTTTGCTGCTCATCCAAGCAGCTTCATCAGTCTGTCTTGAGAGATCGAACCGTTTCGCTGCTCATCCAAGCAGCTTCATCAGTCTGTCTTGAGAGATTGAAACGTTTCGCTGCTCATCCAAGCAGCTTCATCAGTCTGTCTTGAGAGATCGAAACGTTTCGCTGCTCATCCAAGCAGCTTCATCAGTCTGTCCTGAGAGATCGAAACATTTTGCTACTCATCCAAGCAGCTTCATCAGTCTGTCTTGAAAGATCAAAATGTTTCACTGCTCATCCAAGCAGCTTCATGAAGCTGCTTGCACGAGCAATGAAACCTTTTGATCTTTCAAAAAAAGAAGTCCAGTTGTCATGACTCAACCTCCAGATTGTATTGTATTGTAGATTGGACCAATTGTTAAGTAGCTTTGAAAGCCAAGAGGAACAGATGGACCCTGGAATCCAACAAAGCTAGCAGAATGACATAGGGCAAAGTCAGGATGGCCTCTGAGCCCTAAGCTCCTGAGATTTTAAAGAGAATAGCCAAACACCTTGAAGTGAACCCAGAGAACCACTGGCAACCAATGCAGTTCGCGCAGTACAAGTGCCATGTGTTCACATCAGGAGGCAATCATTCATAGCCTACTTATGGAGCAGTAGCTCCGAACCTTGAGTCCCCAGATTTTCCTGGAGCACAACTCCCAGAAACCCCAGCTAATGGGGGAGGCTTCTGGGAGTTTTAGTACAAGAACATCTGGGGACCCAAGATTCGGAACCACTGGGCTAGAAAGCTTATCTTGGGGTAGCAGTCAGTTGGTGCCTACAAGGCACCCACAATATTACATATCAATTTACTTCCGTTGATGCCTGAAGGTGAATTGTTCCTTAATTGTCAATGTGTACTTTAAACAGTGCCAGACCTGTTTCCATTCAGTGCTAATGTAAAAGTTAATGAAACATGGTTGTTTGCCGAGCTCTAGCTACAGTAGGGATGTCACTTACAACTTGCTCACTTCAAAAATTAGACAATCTGTGTTAGACAATTTTTGTCTAACGCAGCATAATGAAGAGAGAACAGAAGAAGAAAAGAACATGAAAAGGACATAGAGAGCACTGTGTGCTTATCAAAATACAGTAGCTTCCACAAATCCATATTTGCAACTGTTGGAGATTTTGCAACCATGCATGCTGCCTTTAGTAGGTTTGCCTAGGAGGGACCTTTCCAGGCTGGGGTGACTGTTCATCTATTCAGAACTAACCAATCATTCCTTGAATTCCCTGAGTTCAAAGACAGCCCCACCTCCCTGCCTCGTTCCATCTCTTTTGTCTATTGGAAGTAGTGATTCTGTTGGAGTCTGTGGCTGAAACCATTCATGTTTGTCATTTTGGTGACTGATCTGTTTCGTTGTAAGTACTGAAGACTTTTATTTCTTCTACTACTTACGGTACGTCTTTGAGTGAATTACTACTGAGACTATAAGTGCCAGTGAATGAGAATAGGAATGGATTACGCTGGGGAACATGAAGCTATTCTGCTCTGTGAATCCCTTCTGCCATGGAGAGTAGGGAATTTAACGAAAAAATCAAAATTCTGCAACAGGTCTTACTCCTGATTAGAAGTAATGAATAGGTTGGTCTTTCATTTTCAGAGACTTCTGCATATTCTAATTTCTCTAAATTAAAGGAAGCACAGGCCAAAAAACTTTCCCATCATGCCTGGCCTAGAGAGAGAGAGAGAGAGGGAGAGAGAGAATGAATATTTATTTATTTATTTATTTATTTATTTATTTATTTATTTATTTATTTATATTTGTCACCACCCAAACCCTGGGCATTTTACAATATAAAACACAATAAAACAATAAATATTAAAAATTCTAAAAAGCACTTAAAACTGGCAGCATACATACATATAAATAATTTTTAGAGTAAGCGTCGGAGCTTCAAAAGAGATTACGTCGATGATGTTATCCATCTTCATCACTGATGGCTACTTGTTCCACACCAGGCAAGCTGACAGTGCCAAGTCTTCAACCTCTTCTGGAAGGTCAGGAGTGAGGGGGGGGAGGCTGCCTCACCTCTGGGGCATGCTGTTCCAGAGGGCTGGGGCCACTGCAAAGAAGGATCATCTCCTAGACCCCCGTCAAGTAAAATTCTCTTGTTGACGGGGTCTGCCGCATGCCCTCCCTGCGTGATTGGGTGGGACGGGTTGATCTAATGGGGATGAGGCAGTCCCTCAGGTAACCTGGCCCCATACCATGTAGGGCTTTAAAGGTGATAACCAACACCTTGGTTTGGACTTGGAAGCATACTGGCAACCAGTGCAGCTCGCGAAGCAAAGGTGTTACGTGTGCTGATCTCGGGGCACCAAGAATAACTCGCGCTGCTGTGTTCTGGGCCAGCTGTAGCTTCTGAATACTCTTCAAGGGTAGCCCCATGTACAACGCATTGCAGTAATCTATGTTGGAGATATCAAGACCCTGAGTGACTGTTTGGAGGGCCTCTTGATCCAGGAAAAGGTACAACTGGCACATCACACAAAGTTGTGCAAAGGCCCTCCTGGCCACAGCTGCCACCTGCTCTTCAAGCAGGAGCTGTGAGTCCAGGATAACCTCCCAAGTAGCACACCGGGTTTGTCTGGGGCAGTGCAACTCCCTCCAAAACTCAAGATGACAAATTCCCAGATATAGAGAGCTATCCACCCACAGGCACTCCATCTGACTAGGGTTCAGCCGAAGGCTGTTGTTCCTCATCCAACCTCTACAGCCCCCAGGCACGGAGGTAGCACAGCCATCACATCACTTATCTCACCAGGGATGGAGATGAATAATTGAGTATCCTCAGCATACTGATGATACCTCACCCCATGGTGACGGATAATCTCACCCAGCGGTTTCATGTTGATGTTGAACAGGAGTGGAGAGAGTACTGGACCCTGGGGCACCTCCCCCCAACGCAGGGGCCAGGGGTCAGATCTCTCGCTCCCTATTACCACCGACTGAGACTAGTCCTGAAAGAAGGAAGTGAACCAGCGCAGAACTACACCACCCATTTCCAACTCCCTGAGCCACCCCAAAAGGATACTATGGTTGATGGTATTGAAAGCTGCTGAGAGGCCAAGAAGAGCAAGTGTGACCAATGCAGTTTATGTCCCAAACCTGACTGAAAGGGGTCTAGCTAATCTGTTTTTTTCCTCCCAGGATCCTTTGGAGTTGCAGCGCCACCACTTTCTCAACTAACTTTCCCACAAAGGGGAGGTGAGGGACTGGATGAAAATTGTCTAGAATGGTGGCGAATCAGGAAATAGATCTTGGTGTGTTGTTGGACAGCTCCATGAAGGTGTCTCCCCAATGTGTGGCAGCGGTGAAGAAGGCCAATTCCATGCTAGGGATGATCAAAAAGGGGATTGAAAATAAAACAGCCAGCATTATATTGCCGTTATACAAAACGATAATAAGTCAGCACCTGGAGTATTGTGTACAATTCTGGTCACCGCATCTAAAAAAAGACATAGTGGAACTGGAAAAGGTGCAGAAGAGAGGGACTAAAATGATTACTGGGCTGGGGGACCTCCCTTATGGGGAAAGACTAAAACATTTGGGGCTCTTTAGTCTGGAAAAAAGGCACCTGAGGGGGAACATGATTGAGACATACAAAATAATGCAGTGCATGCATTAAAGTGGATAGAGGGACACTCTTCTCCCTCTCACAAAATACCAGAACTAGGGGACATACACTCAAATTGAGAGTAAGAACAGACAAAAGAAAATATTTTTTTTCACCCAGCGCATTGTTAGTCTGTGGAACTCCCTGCCACAGGATGTGGTGATGTTCTTAGGACATCACTCGGGACATCTTGCAAGCATCTTTAAAACAAAGCATACTCAACAATACAGCCACTCTGCTACTCTGGGAGGCTTCAGGATGCCATCCAAAGCTTCTTAAAAGTCACCTCCCAGGCTCTTCATGCAGACCTATACACAGAGTGATTGCCAGTGGCTGGCGATCAGGAGGGATGCATGGTCACCCTTTGCTTCTGTTGCCTGAGGCAGTGCTTTGCTCTGCCTGATGCAATGGTTCCCAACTTAGGGTCCCCAGAGGCCCCTGGACTACAGTTCCCAGAAACCCTGGCTAGCACAGCGACTGAAGGCTTCTGGGTGTTGTAGTACAAGAACATCTGGGGACCCACGCTTGGGCACCCCTGATCTAATGGAAGCCTGGAGACGTTGGCCCGATGAATAGGCTCAAGCCAACATCAGAACATTTCAGAGCAGTTCTGACCGATGGGATGAGCAACAGAGGGTTAGAGTGATTGCACAGGAAAGGAAGGAAAAAGTTTTGCTCTGGGAAAGTTCCTCTTATTTATTTATTTATTTATTTATTTATTTATTTATTTATTTATTTGACTTTTATGCCGTCCATCTAGCCCTAGGGTTTATAACATATAATAGCGTAACAAGATAACAAAGTAACACAGTTAACAAACCAAAATACAAACAACAGAATATAAATCAACCACTATAAACTAAAGTAAAGCTAAAATGAAAATAAAAATAGCCAGGAGATTGCTAAATAAAAAGGGGGGGAAATAAGTGGTAAAAAGAAGAAGAGTGTTTTACTAGATTACTTACTAAATTCCAGATCCCTTCAGTCAACCTGGCCATTGACCGTACTGGCTGTTGGATTCTGGCTGCTGCAGCCCCCCCCCCAAAGTAACTCTCTGATGCTGTGGAGGGTTGTAGCAAACAAGCAAGCCAAGTTGCAGTCTTGTCAAAAAACAAACAAACAAACAAATAAACAAATAAACAAACAAACAAATTTTCCATAGGTTACTGTTTTTCCTGTTTCCTGATTTTCCCATAACACCCCACCATTTCCCCTTAACACCCCCCAGGACACTGCCCATTCGAAATCCTATTAGCTTCAGTCAGTATGTTTTAATTTGCCTCTTCATTTGCCCTGGAGTTTGCCTGCCTTTATACAGCAGAGCCTCATCCTGCTGAGAGTTCCATCACCTTTCCTGATTGTTGTTCTCGACTGCTTTTTAATTATCTGGCTTCTATAGCACTTTTGGCGATGTGCTAACATCACACGGGCTCATTTCATGGTGAAGCCCCAAGCAGAAATCTTTCCTTTTTCTGATTTTCAAAACTCGTTAGAGAATCGACAGAAACAACTCACTGTGACAAGCCAGATAATTCCGTTCAAAATGTTTAATCAATATATGTCCCTATAAGTTTGGAACAGATGACTAAATAGCAGACCTTTGAATATGACTTTTTAAAAAGGAAATTGTTCCTCTTTTAAAAGGTGCATCATTAGCATTATTGATTAACAAGATTTTGATCATGAGTACCACATCATCTTTTGTTTGTTATTTTAACCCTTGTTGAGAGAGGTGCTTTCAATACACACATGAATGGCTTCTCTGACCCCTCTCTAGAACCACGTATGTTCCCTCTCTAATATGTAGAATTATAGAATCATAGAGTTGGAAGAGACCTCAAGGGCCATCTAGTCCAACCCCCTGCCATGCAGGAACCCCATCACAATATTTCCGACAGATGGCCATCCAGCCTCTGCTTAAAAACCTCCAAAGAAGGAGACTCCACCACCCTCCGTGGCAGGATATTCCACTGCCGAACAGCTCTAACTGTCATAAAGTTCTTCCTAGTGTTTAAATGGAATCTCTTTTCCTGTAGTTTGAAACCATTGCCCCGAGTCCTAGTCTCTGAAGCCATGGAAAGTTACTGTTGATTCTGGTCCTGAGATGTTATCCCTCCTGTGCTGGGCCATTCTCCTGTTTAGTAGCTGTTTGGTTTCTCTAATGTAGAGGTCTGCACGCTCCTTACTGCATTGGACCACACATACTGTATTGCTCCTCTTCTGTTTTGGTGTTGGAGCTTTTGGGTGGATGAGTCTCTGCCTCAGAGTGCTTGTGGGGTTTGAAGGGAACGGGCATGTGGTGTTTGCCAAAAATCATTTTTAAGCTTTTCAGACCCCGACAGGTTTTCTGCAGAGGGCTTTGAGCGGAATGCCTGAAGGGGCAGCTCCACTTGTCAAGAGTCATCTGGGAGCTCTTCCCAATCATGACATTCACAGAATTTAACTGACTGGGATGGTCTGATCATTGAAGATACTTAAGCATTTGCAAGGGTTGAGTAGCATTTCTGGAGCAGCCTTCCCCAAGTGGTCTTCCCCAAGATGTCTTGCACTATAATGCCCATCATCTCCAGCCAGGTCAAAGGTTTGCAGTCCAGAGATAGATGGGGATAACGGGGTTGTAGACCAACACATCTGCAGGATGTCCAGGCGTGCAAGGTTAGGGAGAACGCAGGAAGCCAACAGACAGACAATCAACCAAAGCTGCATCCTGACAAGATGGAAGCTCTGTGGGTCAGTGTTTCCTTTGTTTAGGAGTTGGAAAGGAGGCCTGTTCTGGATGAAGCTGTACTTTCCTGGATGACCAGATGTGTAGTTTGAAGATAGTCCTAGATTTATCTTTGTCATGGAGTGATTGCCTTAATAATTAACCATGTGACCTGACAAAATGCCAATGTACAGGATCGCAACAGATTATAGAATATAGACCGAGAACCTCCAGCCTTGCAATATACCACTTGAATCTAAGGGCGTTTATACACGACCCCTAATCTGCGCTGCAAATAGCTCCCAGCTCCGGAGCTTAGAAATGTTTTCCCACCAGCTCCGGAGTTTGGAGACAATTAAGTGTGACCCCGCCCACTTTAGCGCGACCCAGCACATTTTTCATGTACCTGCTGTCTGCAGGTGAAAAAAATTTGATGCAGATAAGAGTGCCGGGCTCTCCTGGCTTGTCTGTTGTTTTTTTGCCTCCCGCCCCTTTAAGAGCTCCTTGAGCTGGAACCAGGAAGTAACGGGGCTCATGGCAAGTAAAGGCTTCTTTTGTCCTTTTTCCCCTCCCCCCCTCACGCCGACAGGAGCAGGAAGTGCTGAGGGGTGGGGACGGAGGAACAGAAACGAACCCCCAAGATCTCTGGTCTGAATTTAAGGGACCAGCGGATCTCAGGGGTCATGTGAAAAGGCCCTAAATTACAAATGCAGACCCCTGCATTTTGCTGTTGGGTTTGACTAATCGCAGCCACAATGGCTATACTAGTGTTGCCTCCATATTTCCGAGAAAGCCCCATAAGCAGTGGAAGAAGACCATGTCTCCTGTGGCCTATCAACCCTGATTGGATGGAATCCCCTGCTAAAATGCCACTGCAATGGAGGGGGTCTATGTATTCCATTAAGACTGGGAAGATTCTAAAGGTCATACTCTGCCTTTCTCCAGGAGGCTTATTGGACAGCCACCTCTTTGACTTACAATAGTACCTCAGTTTACCAGTTAATGTATGCTTCGGCTCACGAAAAATTCAGTTTACAAAAAGAAATGATTGGAAATGGGGGTGCCTTGATTTAAGAAAAATTTTCAATGGAATGCCCCGATGTTTTTTTTTTCCTGTATGGTGTTGCGAAAAAAAGTGTACCCAGGATGCATTGCACTCCTGTAGTTTGTGGAGGGGTGGAAGGAGATAGAGCAGTTTTTTCATAGTTTTGGAGCCATTCTGGACATTTTTTGCAGCCGTTTTTGGACTTTTCAAACTTTTTTGGTGTATTTCTCAAGCGGTGGAAAGGTAGGCAGCTGAGTTTCAGTGTTTCCATGCCTGTTACAGTGTGTTCTGCATTGCGTGTTGGGATTTCTGCTGTGCAAGACTATGTTGTGGACTTTTTTTTCCTGACCTCTGGAACAGATTAATTAGTTTTCAATGCATCCCTACAGGAAGCCGTGTTTCGGTTTACAAAATTATCAAAATATGTAACATCCTGGAGAACGAATTAATTTTGTCAAATGAGGTACCACTGTACTTGCTTTACGAGGTAGTTGTGAAGATCAGGACTGGTGTGTGTACAGTATGTAGTACATGGATCCTTGAACTCCTTCCCGGAAGGCAGGTGAGAAAAAATAAAAAGCAGTAAAATAAAATAGAAAAAAAATAAACTAGGGCCACTATCCTACTACTAGTTCCTAGTCCAGTGGTGGCCAAATTTTGGCCCTCCAGATGTTTTGGAACACAACTCCCACAGGCCTTTGTCACTGGCAATACAGGCTTGGAATTCTAGGAGCTGTGGTCCAAAACATCTGGAGGACCGAAGTTTGACCACCACTGTCCTAGTCTCTTGACTCCACTCAACACATATGTGTTGTGCTTCCATTCAGCAGTAGATTCAGTGGGTTTACTTTAAGGTGGGATTAGCAAAGACACGCCAGCCTTTTGTGCTCAATATATGTCCTGTGATGCAAGACTGATTTTTTACACAATACATTTCACCCAAAGCAACAGCCGGCTGCAACATTCACATAACTCCTGCATAAAGAGAGTAGCCTGTGAATAAAGAAAAGAATGAAAGAGATTGAGAGAGAGAGAGAGAGCAATTGTAGGGGAATATTATCCATCAGTTCTTTACAGTAGATTGCTTCTCTATTCTTCTTTTTGCTCCGAGCCTCTTCTGAAATGACTTAGCTTTCACAGTGACCTTGAGATAACAGCCTTACAGAGTACACAAGACAAAACATGAAAGGGAACAGATAAAACTTGAGAGAAAGGAGAACACACACACCCATTTGAGCTTTTGCCTTTCATTTTCTTTAGCACTATTGCTTTCCAAATCTCTCTCTCTCTCTCTCTCTCTCTCTCTCTCTCTCTCTCCCTGCCTTCTCCTTCAACAAAAGCTGCACATAATCAAACCATACAATATTGTCTGATATGCTCGTTCACACTAACATGGCTACCTCTTCTAAAACAAACCATATTTGGAAAAGATGCAGAAGAGCACAACTAAAATGACCACTGGGCTGGGGGACATCCCTTATGAGGAAAGGCTAAAACATTTGGGGCTCTTTAGTCTGGAAAAAAAGGCAGCTGTGGGGATATGCTTGAGATGTACAAAATAATGCAGGACATGAGTAAAGTGGATAGAGGGGTGCTCTTCTCTCCCTCACAAAATACCAGAACCTGGGGACATCCACTCAAATGGAGGGCAGGAAGTCAAAAGAATTTTTTTCCGCCCAGCAGGATATGATGATGGCATCTGATTTGGATGCCTTCAAAAGGGGATTGGACAGACTCCTGGAGGAAAAGTCCATCACAGGTTACAAGCCATGAGGGAGATGTGTCATCTCCAGGCTTAAAACCAGGGTGCTTCAAGGGCCAGATGCAGGGGAGTGATATCAGGAGACAGATATTTAGTCTTGTGCGCTCCCAGATGCATTTGTTGGGTCCACTGTGAGATACAGGAAGCTGGACTAGATGGGCTTTTGGCCTGATCCAGCATGGCTCTTCTTATGTTCTTGGCCATTTGCTGTCTTAGAAACCGTCACAAAGGGTACAGTGACTTGGTTCTCTTGAGAATGCTGGTGTACACCAGCCCATTATATTTGGCTGCCTGGGTTTGTCTTCTTCCTCATGTTAGAACTGTAGAGGTGGGAGGGCTTTGTGGGATCGTCAAGCCGAGCCCCTACCAGAGAGACACAGTGGGGAAATTGAACTCCCAACCATTGGCTTCACGGCCAAGTATATAAACTGCAGAGCTATCCAGCAGTTGAAACACGGTCTCCCAGTGGAGTATTGGAAACTGGCCATTCATGATCTAATATAGTGGTAGAGATGGGCACGAATCAAAAATATTGCATTTCGATTGTCGTTTGTCATTTGTTGGGTCTGTTTCGGTTCGTTTCCATTTTTCACGAATTTTTGAAAAAATTCGTTTTCATTTTCGTTCATTTCGTTACTGTTTCATTACTATTTATTTCATTTTTTGTGATTTTTAAAGGATTTTAAGCAATTCACTCACATTGCAGTAACGGAAATGAAACACACAACAAAATTTCTGGTGTTTCTGTTCGTTTCGTTACATTACAGAGACAAAATTTGTTTGTTGTTTCGTTACGTAACAAAATGAAAAAACGAAAACGGAAACGAAAAATTGTTTGTTTCATGCCCATCTCTAATAGTGGGATTCAAGAAGTGTTGTTTAAACAGCCGTCTTATTATGGCCTCCTTTAGATGTTCTGGCACCTTGTCTTGAAGCATTCTGTTGGGGATCTTTGTTGGATCGGTGGTTGCAGATTATTTTTGGTTGCTTTAATGAGAGAGACATCTCTTGTGTTACTATATGAAAAAAAAACTATTTATTTAACTAGAAGGGAAGGATACACGGGAGGTTTTCTAACTATAACTATTCTAACAGCCATCTTGCTAGACTAGGAACATGCTTCTCTTCTTTAAGAATACAAGGCACACACTAACTAGACTTCTACCAAGTGGTGTGATCTCAACAACCAATCGGCTTTGCTCTTCACATTAAATCCAGCCCATAATACTCTACATTGACATTAACCCTGTAATGGCTGAAATGTAAATCGGCTAAATATATTCCAACACATTCACCATTCTATTACCCCCTCTGCCAGGCCCTCTCTGGCTGCTTTTATAAGCCAGGAAGGTCAAGGGTCTAGTGGGTATGTGGTGACCTTCTCTTCTCCAAATATTACGTCCATCAGGCTGCAACAATTGAAGTGTGTCCATTATAATGCAAGAAGTAGAAGTCAAAGTTACATCAACAGGACCTGTATCAACTACATCAGCTATTCTCAACAGGAGCCATATTTCACCCCAGCACATTTGAAGGGGACACCGATTGGAAACCATTCTGTGCATTGTGATGTGATTACACAATCCCAAATTGACCTATACTGTATTTCTTTTGAATGATGTTTACTGCCATGGTGGGGAGTGGGGGGAGTTTGAGAATGCCAAATGCATTTCAATGTAGCAAATTATAAAGTAATACATATTGAGGCAAAAAAATTCAAAACTTTATTAATCAACACATGGGCTCTGAACTATCTGTGACAGATCAGGAAAGAGATTTTGGTGTGTTGGTGGACAGCTCAATGAAGGTGTCTACCCAGTGTGTGGCACCTCCCTTATGAGGAAAGGCTAAAACATTTGGGGTTCTTTAGTCTGGAAAAAAGGCACCTGAGGGGGGATATGACTGAGACGTACAAAATAATGCAGGGCATGAGTCAAGTGGATAGAGGGACGTTCTTCTCCCTCTCACAAAATACCAGAACTAGGGGACATCCACTTAAATTGAGGGTTGGCAGAGTGAGAACAGACAAAAGAAAATATTTTTTTACCCAGCGTGTGGTTAGTCTGTGGAACTTCCTGCCACAGGATGTGGTGATGGCATCTGTCCTGGATGCCTTCAAAAGGAGATTGGACAAATTCCTGGAGGAAAAGTCCATCACAGGTTACAAACCATGATGGAGATGTGTAATCTCCAGGCTTAAAACTGGGGTACTTCAAGGGACAGATGCAGGGGAGTGGTATCAGGAGACAGATATCTAGTTTTGTGTGCTCCCAGACACATCCGGTGAGGCCACTGTGAGATACAGGAAGCTGGACTAGATGGGCCTTTGGATCTTCTTATGTTCTTATGCAATGGCTGAACTACAGCATCTTAAGTAAAATCTAATCCTCTACATTTCCTAGAGTGTCCATTACCTGTTGTGACCTCTGCTGACTTTTCTTCCACTTGGGATAGCTATTCTTAGAGCTGCCAATGGCATGTCCTTGTCACACCTTCCTCTGTTCCCTCCAAAGGGGAAACATCTTACCTTTGTTTGCTAGAGACAAAACACAGGCCGCCGTGGCTCCTGACATCTCTAGCCTATGGTTCATTAGAACGAAGGCAGCTCCCACCTTTCCTGTCCCAAGTGTTCTTCACTCATAAACACCTGCATTCTCGTTTTCTTAGAAATGTGAACTTAAGAACACAAGAAGAGGCCTGCTGGATCAGGCCAAGGACTCCTCTAGTCCAGCATCCCATGCCTCCTAGTGGCCCCACCAGATGCTGCTGGGAGCATATGAGACCACCAGATACCTGTCTCCTGATACCACTCCCCTGCGTCTGGCATTTGGAGGTACCCTCCTTTTAAGCCTGGAGAGAATACTTATCTCCAAGGGTGGATGTAACTCCCTTATGAAGGAGGAAGTGCTCAGGTCTCCATCTGAGTTTTTAAGGGCTGAACACACACACACACACACACACACACACACACACACACACACACACACACACACAAGACAGAGAGAGAGAGAGAGAGAGAGAGAGAGAGAGAGGTTCACATTGTTCCTATGCCTAGGCGCATTCGATCCAACAGGTCACATGTAAGATTTATGTCAAGTTGGCCTTTGACCACATAGAAGGAAGGAACTGGAAGATGACTTTGGCATCTTCTGAGTGTGGGAGAAATCCAGATGCCTATTTAAAATAATTCTTTGCCTCTTTACTTAATCCAGTTCGAACACACTGGGACTTTATGGTTACTTTCTCTGCCTTGAGTTTTAATGCCCTCAAGGAAACTTGTAAATGCTATCAAGTTCACAATTTAAAAATCTCATTTCCCACCCACCCTCAACGTTTTTCACTCTATTTCGTGCCCTCATGACTCTTGCTAAGGGAATTCATTGCTGGGCTTGTACGCTGTTGATGGATCAGCATGTCCTCTGAAGCACTGCATTCAACAGAATTGTCTGCAATGGTCTCTCCCCCACCCACCACCTAATTAAGAACTGCTCAGGTGTCATATGAACTTAATTCTCAGCTAATGTGAACACATTTTCAGTGGAACCAAGATGAAATGTCAGGTTTTATCGTTTTATGGTACTGAATCCCAATGATAGTGGGAAATCAGTTAATCTGCACTGGAATTTTTCTGCCCTATGAACTGAAAGCAGACTTGCATTAGCAGTGTTCTCTCTCTCTCTCTCTCTCTCTCTCTCTCTCTCTCTGTGTGTGTGTGTGTGTGTGTGTGTGTGTGTGTGTGTGTGTGTGTGTGTGTGAGAGAGAGAGAGAGAGAGAGAGAGAGAGAGAGAGAGAGAGAGAGAGAGAGAGATTAGAGGAGGGGGCCTCCAACATATTTTGTCAGTTTAACACTAATGCCTAATTATTATGCTAGAACCAGAGGGAAGCCTCTTAAGAGTTATGAATGCATAAATTTCTTTATGTGATGCATAAATGTATGAGGCTGTGCCATAAACTTGTACTAGTTCAGCATTACTGGCATTTTTTCTTCCTGGAAAAGAGATGTACTATACATATGGGATCTGGGGAATTATATGATTCGGGAAGAACAAAAAAGACAAAGACAAAAAAAGACAAAAAAAGAAGAAGACAAAAGACGGATCTGGCTTCTGTTTGCTCTTGTAATTTAGCTACCAAACAATTTTAATTAAGAAAACCAATTCATCGGATGATCACTGTACAGCTTGTGTGCGTGGTCTCCCAAGAAGGGGCAGGGAACTTGCGGCCTAATTTCAACAGATTCCAATACCCATCAGTGCTAGTGGTGATGCCCAAAAGGCAGGGATAAATCGAGTTGTAGTCCTACAGTCTTGGCAAGTCTGCTGGTTTTGCATCTCTAGTCTAAAGACCACTTTAGGGATGAGCAAGTATAATTGACGCTTGTGAGCTGTGGTGCTGGAGGAGAGTCTTGAGAGTCTCCTGGACTGCAAGGAGATCAAACCTATCCATCCTGAAAGAGATCAACCCCGAATGTTCACTGGAAGGACAGATGTTGAAGCGGACGCTCCAGTACTGTGGCCACCTCATGAGGAGGAGATGACCCCTTGGAAAAGTCCCTGATGTTGGGAAAGATTGAAGGCAAAAGGAAAAGAGTACGGCAGAGAATGAGATGGTTGGGCGGTGTCATTGATGCAACCAATATGGGTTTGACTAAACTCCGGGAGGCAGTGGAAGATAGGAAGGCCTGGTGAGCTTTGGTCCATGGGGTCACGAAGAGTCGGACACGACTGAACGACTGAACAACAACAAAAGAACAAAGTATAAGGAGGTATCACTGGAGACTAAGACCTAGATCGTCCACACTCTTATATTCACAACTCAAGCATCGCATAGGGCTGATGATTTGATTGAAATGTGGTGCTGGAGGAATGCTTTGCAGATACCCTGGACTGCCGTGAAGGCAAACAAGTGAGCCTCAGGTGAAATCAAGCCTAAACTATCTCTGGACACAGAAATGTTGAAACTGAGGCTGCTCAACTTTGAGCCATCATGAGAAGGCAGGAATCTGTGGGAAAGACAATAATGCTGGGAAAGGCGGGAGGCAACAGGCAATGAGGAAGACCAAACATGAGATAGATTGACTAAAGGAAGCCACAAACTTGAGTTTACAAGAGCAGAGGAAGGCTGTTGAGGACAGGACATTTTGGAGGTCACTCATTCATGAGTTAGAGGCAACTTAATGGGGGGGGGGCTTTGGGGATTTTGAACAGTAACTTTCATCATTTCCAAAACATTGCTTTTCTTGTTTGGGATTTATGAGGGTTTATTTATTTATTTATTTATTTATTTATTTATTTATTTATTTATTTATTATGAAACTTCTGTACCGCCCATCTTCCCGAAGGAACTCTGGGTGGTTTACAAAGAGCTGAAGAGTTCAGCCTGGTCACAAATAACAGTCAATACAAAAACACAGACAATTAAAACAGAATGAGCACCCCTAACACTGAACTGCGATACTAAACAGATGTTTTGTGCCCAAAACATCTGAACATCACAGTGTTGCCTATTCCTTGCTCTGCGGCCAAGAGATCAGCTCTCCCCATTGAAGCCATGCCTCATTTAACAACTTCCCTGTTTAATGACCGCTCAAGATTTACAGTCCGCAGCAGTGAACAAAGCTGTTGCCTAATTGCTGCCACAGGAAGCACCAGCTGTTCCAACCCAGAGGGCCTGGGCCAAAATGTCCAGCCTACTTCTGCTCACCTACACCTGCCTTGTCGGCAGCTCAGAGGGGTTTTTTGTTGCGGGCATCACAATGCCTCCATCAAGGAGAAGGATCCAAGTGGGGTGGAGTTGGCCATCTTTATTTCTCCCTCCTTTTTGTTCTGCTTCTGTACCGTAATTCAAAGGGAAGGTTATTGTTTTTAAGTTTTTTCTAGGTTTGAAGTGAAGCTGTGTTTCTGAAGATCCTTCTAACTTCCGTTGTAGATTTTCTATCTTGAAGGAATGTAAGCAAAATGTGTGGAACCAGTATGTGGACTCTGATTGGCTTTGGAATACCACGTGATCGTTTTTTCCAAGGCCACGACTATCTGAGTTAGGCTGAGGAGAGAAGGAAGAGAGAGCTCTGTTTTTCATGGCTAGCTAAATCCCTTGGCTTGGACTGTTCAAGATGTGATATTATAAGTAAACAGAGGCTTTGCCTCTTATTTAATCCTCTTAGATTTTAGGTTTAGAATGGCAATATGTAAACAGAATAGGGTTTCATTTAATTGTTTTCAAGTTAGATATATTACTGCAAAAATCTCTGTAACAGAATAAAGCTTTTTATAGGCTAAGAATGTGCCTGGTTACCTGATTCTTTAAGGTAAGATTGTTTATACCTCACAAGCAGGGCTGGGAGTCATGAATGGAAAGAACCCTGAAAAGTGTAAGTTCAGAGCACGGATTTTAATGTCTCCAGGAGTCAGTATTAACTTTCGGCTGCGGTCAGGAGTTTACTGATCTAACTGGGTAGAGATGAAGTCCCTCTCTGGCTACTTTCCATTACAGTTTCTCCTGTGGCCTCCTGGAGAACCTCCCACGCTGGAGTACCTGCAAGGAGGGTAGCCTCAACCTACCACAAGACATCCCCGCCTTATGTTCCTCTCAAGAACCAATTCCCTTAATGATCTAGTCATGAGAACAGAACTCGGTAATTAAGTGAGGAGTGCCTAACTCTTCCCTTGGGAATGAATTCATATAGCTTGGGCCAGTTCCTCAAGAATGAGCACAGGTTCCCTCCACCCATATGATCGTGGTGGCAATTTCGCACAACAGAGAGGAGGCCTGTAATTGGATTTGGGCAAGGAGGCTTTGAACATATGGTTGCTGGGAGATTTGGAGACCTCAAATCTCAAAACTCCCATTCTCTCTCTCTCTCCCCCCGTCTCTTCCAACACAGCCTCACCCTCTCTGATCTGATCTGGTTTCTGTCTCTTGAGGAATTTACCTCAGGGCCATAATACCATACTTAATACAGTAACCAGTGATGATTGAAAATGCACGACATGCGGATGCGGGGCGGGGGGGGCTCCTCCAAAACTTCTCAGAGGAGTGCAGGCCAGTGGCGTTGGGGATATCTGATCCCCCCCGGCCGCCGGCCGCACTTCCCCAAGCCTTCTCGGAGGAGCGCGGTGTGGTATTATCAGATCCCCCACTGCCACCCACCCGCGCTTCCCTAAGCCTTCTCCCCCACCCCAGCGCTAATCAGCTGGAGCCTGGACAGGTACTGTGATCCTGCGATATAGTGGGACCGCAGTACCTGAACCGTGAAATGACGGGGGGTCTGTATAAACAGACCCTAGCCCCAGAACCATAAAACCGTCCTTTTCAGCTTTATAGACCCTGGCCTCATGTTCCCACCATTTTTACTAATCAACTCTCCCTCTTCTTCTTCCCCCCTCTCCCCCCTCCCCTCTCCACCCCCCAACTCTATATACTACAGCCAATGACTATCTAGTATGAAATGGTTTTCCCATCACATATTATATTGCACACCTCATTCTGCTGTGTATGAAGTAGACGTGTCCACGAAACATTACATTAAAATATGAAAGTTAGTCATTAAGGTGCCACATGTCTTTTGTCTTTTCTTTTGTTTTGCTTTGTTTTTCTTTGATTTTTGCCTAAAATTCTTGAAAAGATTAACACGGCTACCCTCTCTGCAATCTCAAAGGGTAACTTTGCTGTATTGTAGGTCAGAATGGATGACCTTTGGAAATTCTCTCAGTTCTTAGAGGTGAAAGCAAAGTGAAAAGCCAAACAGGACAAAAACACAATGAAATCTTCCAGACTAACTCTTATACAGTATTTCTTAATGCAAGCTTTCGTGGATATGTCCACTTCGTCAGACATAAGAGAAGGAGATCTAACATGGCAAATATTTATTATGCATGGCATCAAAACATATAGACATCAAAAATACTGACATCATTTTTGGTTGGTAATGAAGTCAGTGGGTGTTCAACACTGACAATAAGGTCCTTGAGATGCCGGTGTTCCATAGAAGCTTGAACTGTCAAGAATGTGAGGACCTCTGTCATGAAATAACAATGAAATCTGTCACGAAATAACAATGGCAGAGTAACATGAATATAAATTAGACTGGCAATTTATAATCCTTGGTGAACTTTCCCCTTTTCTTTGTAATTAGTTGCTGTTTTGTGTGAATTACCTCAGGCAATGGATGACCACAAGAGCTGATTCGAGTCAATTTTATTTGTGAAGTTTCTGGGGTTTGTGTGTGTCTAAGGTGGGTGTGGAAATATCTGTGAGATGGCTTCAGTATTTATAGTGTTTCAGCTTACGTTAAGTCCATGGATGTGTATGCATGTCTCAGTTCTGTGAATACTGCATTCAAAACAATTGTAATAGTGCATCCATTTGTGTTTTCTGCTGGCTGCCCACGCACATCTGTTCCACCACAGGAGTTCAGATTAAAAAAAAAAGAGAGAGACTGACTCATACTTAGCCAGGGTGGGTGCTTGATTGGTCTTACTAATGAAGATACAGTGTATTAATCCAGCAACTACTCTCAGCTCCCTTGTGGCCTCTCTCTTTTCATTCTTGTCACAAAGGGAAATATTTGCATATTTGCCAACATTACAGAAGGCAGGTCACTGGGGGTGTCTTCCTCGCCTAATGGAAGAATGGAAACCTTCCAGTTTTGGTTTGAGCTTAACACAATATTGGTAAATGCTTTGCTTTTCGTTTAGGGATCGGATGTGTACTTGGAGGAACTATATTAGAGAATCAGGAAGTTGGGTCATGGCAACTGGATTTCTTTTCTTGTGAAATCGTAATGTTTCACTACTAATCTAAGTAGCTTCGTCAGTCTCATCACCAATAGGTCATCAATCCCCAAACAAATCAGAAGCACTTCACACCTCCACCAGGAAGGCCACTGCTAACAACCCATACTTAATGGTTGTTGGGAAGAGCTGCAGAGGTGGGACTTTCACATACCCCAGGCCATTGTACATCTAACAATCCTATTCAGGCTATCATCCACCTAAGAAGCCAATTCAGGCTACTGTACACCTAACAAGCCTATTCAGGGTAGCATGAAACCAAGATGAACGATAAATTGGAGGCCTCGTACCAACTTTCCTCAGACCGACAAAGCTAATCGGATGAGCAGTGAAACGTTTCAGTCTCACAAGGAAAGATGTCCAGTTGCCATGACTCTGCTCCCAGATAACCTCACCTGGTTGACTGAGAATCTTCTCAGATGCATTGAAGAAATAGCTTCTTCTTTTTTTTCCCTGTACTGGAGAACAGGGAACTAAAATAAAAGCTGTGTTATTTTATTTTATTTTTCAGCATGGAATTGTACATTTCCTTTTTTAAAAAATTACACTCCAAAAGCCAGTGGTTATGCTGATTGAAAAATTTGGGGAGTTACTATCCAACCAGTAATTTTTACAAGCCGTGGTAGCTCTGAGCAGTGGCCACAAAGATTTTACTCACCCCTAGCCTATACTTACCTGCTGTCTAGTCTGAATTTATTTAGTTAAAACATTCATATCCTGCAGTTCAGCTACAAGGTTCCCAGGGGGACTTACAGATCGATAGCTACATGCCAATCCTTAATGTGACTTCCATTAACCAGTAAATACAAGATAGCCCCATGTACAGATTTTATCGATGGAGGCTGGTGGCTTCGATGTCAATCATGTGACGTATCCAGTCTGCATTTTAGTCCAAACTTGTCTTGTTGGAGAGCATGGCTGCAATAGCACAGGCTTGGTATTTACTTGTAGGTCCAGCCCTTCGGAATGCATAGTGATTACCGGAGCACGCTTCCCCCTTTGTAAAGGAATCACGTCCACACTTTTCTCTAAGAAAACGAGACAGCTTGTGTTGATTAAAGATGGACTCTTGGGATAGGAAAGGTGATAGGAGCCAACTAGCAAAGGTGGTGATGTCAGGAGCCATGGGTTTCCTTTTCAACTCTAGAGAAGAAAGGCAAGAAAATCCTCCTTGGAGGTACACGAGAGAGGTACGAGAGGGAAGGAAAAGAACTCTTCTACCCTAAGAATATCAGTTAAGGTCAAAGGAAGGACAGAATAGGTCATAGCAGGTAAAAGTCTAGGTAATCAGAGAAGGTCTGATTTACTACTCTTCCTCAGTGCAAAATAATTATTTATTTGTTTGTTTGTTTGTTTCATTTCTATACCACCCATCTTCCAATAGGAACTCTGGGTGGTTTACAGCAATATTAAAATCAACAATAAATAACAGAACAAGTCAACAATGCTAGTAGAAAAAGAGGGAAACCCCTCAGCAAGAGGCATGTTGAGCATAATCTGAGTTCCACTCAGTCACTTTTAACATACCCCAGCTGCTGAATACCCCCCCAAATAAATCCAGCACTGTAAATCATTCTTGTAACATTTGAATAAAACCCAGTGGGGATTTTCTGTTCCTCAGCGATGGAGCCACCATGCAAGGACCCAAAGCAAGGTTCTCCCAAACCACATGAACACCATTCTGTAGGACAGCAGCTTCTTTGACCAGCATATTAATTTGCGCTGTTGTCAAAATCACCGCCAGCCAATCTGGCTTCGCCAAAGGGTGCAGAATGACCGGTGCCATCCTGCAGCTCATCATCTCATAGAAGAACACAGAGAGAAGACCCAACTGTTGCACATGTCACCCCTAGACCTGGAGAAGGCATGTGACCATGTCCCACACAAATTGATCTGTTATCCTCTTCATAACTATGGGATGCTGGAATTACTTACCAACTGGTTTGAAATGCTATACAAGAAGACCAGCAGCCTTTTCCAGTGACAACTGGAGTGCCTCAAGGCTCTGCACTGTTGTCATACCATGGATGCTACCACACAAAGACCTGCAGCAAAAATGCTCCCTGGACCATGCTCTCCAATCAACGATGCCATGCTTGCTACTATCCCCTAGGAACGAACTGCAGTGGCAAGTTCAGATATGGAATGACCGCCTCAACTGCTTTGGAAAACTGAGTATTGTATCTAGAGACTGTTACTATGCTCCAAATAAATGGACAAAACTTAAAGAAGGTGGAACCAGTTTGGTCCGGTTTGTCCTGTTTTGGTCCCCCCATCAGTTCACTTCATATGAATTTTTAAAATAAAACTTCATACGAACCGAACCAAACTGGTTCGGCTTACCTGATTGGTGGCGGTGGCGGTGATCCCAGCAGCAGTGACGGTGATGGCCTCGGAAGGACCTGGCAGTGGCCATGCTGGGCAGCAAGAGGACTCGCCACCACCTCCAGGACCCCAGTAGTGACCGTGGCAGGTGGACTGCTCTGCCTCCGCCTCCAGAGCCACAGCAGCTCCTCACTGCCACCTTCATCCCTGACCCGGACATCAGGTAAGAGAGAGACACTGGTGGGGTGGGGAAATGAAAAATGAACAGAACGAAATTTTCCTTAGAGGAGGCTGTTTGTTATTTGTTTTGTTACCTTATTTATTTATTTATTTATTTATTTATTTATTTATTTATTTATTTATTTATTTATTTACCACCTTCATCCCCAACCCGGATGTCAGGTAAGATACGCTGGTGGTTGGGGAATGTAACAACAAACAAAGGAATACATAACAAAATGGTACAAAATAAAATAAAATTTGTTATTTCAACAACAAAAACTAAAATGAAGCTAATGAAACAAATAATGAATAACAAAAATTTTTTTTTCATTTTTTGCCCATCTGTACTTCTGGTATCGTCTTGGCTCCCATCTCCAAGGCGATGGCGGCGTCAGTGGTGATATCTGAGCAAGGATGAATGGGGCCTAGTAGCATTGGTGAGAACTCACCCGTGTGCGTTGTGACAGATGAATGCCAATCCATCTCAAATCCAAGATTTACTTGACAGTTGTCCACCCTGTTGCTCTATATCGGCACAGAGTGGTGGGCACCAGCAATGGGCATAGAGACCCCGTCGAAATTTGTATGCTCTATTGGCTATCACATATCTCCCCACTTGACCATGTCACAAATGATATCCATTGCTGGTTATAGGTTTTAATTGTCAAATAATAAAAGCTGAAATATGAAAACCATAACACACTCCTCCTTCTTTCCCTGTATCTTATGGAAGCTAAACGTCACTTTAATAAGTTGGAGTTATACTTATATTGCCCTTGCTGGCACTTGCTTTGTTAGAAGATGGCTCGTGATGGTGGCTCAACTTTTTATGACGATCAGGAGAGGCAGAAAAATTTGCAGTTCGACAACAAGAAGAACAACAACAGATTATTTATTTCTTTATTTCTTTATTGGATTTTTATACCACCCATCTGGCAGCGAGGTCACTCTGGGCGGTTTACAAACAATTAATACAATACAACCATAAAATAGTAACACAATAAAATAAAAATAAATTAATATTAAAGGGACATTAGAGAATTAGACATGATCGAGTGGCAAAATTAGTGCACTGGTTATTAAGGAAGAATAGAACTTGGCAGCCACTAAAACCAATGGGGACATCAGGTAAACAAGGTGTCAGAAAATCACGAAGTCAGGACCTTGTGTGATTTCCAGATCCAAACCTATAGATACTTGGAGCCTCACACACCAGAGATATTAGTAATTGAATGAAGACATGTTTGGATCATTCACACTGCAATTCTAGGAGATGCCAGAGTTGAAGGCAAAGAAAAAAAAAAAAAAAAACCCTGACAAGATACAGAAATATGGCAATTGAAATAACTCTTGTGGATGGAACATACCTTAGTGGTCCCCATCGTCATCAGGGCATTGGGAACATAATCAAGAAATTTCACACGGTATTATAAACAGGTGCAGATTCCAGGAATAACATCATCAGAGCTGCAAAACCCGCTAATATGAAGAACAACATAATGTGTTTTCCAGGTCAATATTTAATTGATACATTTTTTGCTTAAAACCTATATCTGCTATAAAAAAGTTAGTTTTTATAATTTCGATTGACTTTGCTCATAATCATAATCATAATCATAATCATAATCAATAAATCAATCAATCAGTCAATCAATAAACAAGCTGTCAAATCAATTTTGACTTACTGGGACCCTTTGTTAGGGTTTTCCTGATAGATAATACTCAGAAGTGGTTTACCATTCCCTTCTTCTGGGGATCCCTTGGGACTGTGCAGTTTGCCCAAGGACACACAGGCTGGCTCTTCTCACAGAATATAAAATGGTGAATCCAACTCCCAGCCATACCTAAACCTCTGCGCTCTCCAGCAAGGAGCCTAACAAGTGGTGACCAAATATGCCATTTATTTCATTTCATTTCATAAACCTTTTATGGCATTTAAAGAAGGATGTACAGTGGAGCCTTGTATAACAAACAGCTTGTATAACATAAAATTTCTACAACATAAAAAACTTAACGGAGATGGGGAAATTTGACAAGGTTCAGAAAATATAATCAGGCCTCATGAGCCAAAAAATCTATACAACGATATACAAATGGGATTACTCCATTTTCAATGCATTCCTATGGGAAATTTGTATACAGGAAAATTTGCTTAACATAATTTTATTTAGAACGAATTAATTCCTTTATACAAGGTACCACTGTAAATACAAATAAATAAAAACAGACAGAACAGCACCACATTTAAAATATGTCCCACCTTGGAAATCATTTATTTATTTCAGTGTAATTCTTTAGCAAAAAGAGGATAACATTTACATTATAAAAAACAGAATCAAGGTAATCAGCCACCCAGGCATAAATGATTATTATTTTTCAGAGGTGTCCTCAAGAAGGAGGCCCACATGTCCTTCAGAGGGAGCAGGGAGCTTGAGTAATATTTGGCAAAAAAAATAATACTTACGGAGTTTACTATAAGCTGGGCAGTGGCACGACCAAATATGTCATCATCTTATATACTGTAAATTGTTAATAGATGAAGGATCAATGAAAAGTCATACCAGGGACATAGTTTATTTTTTCACCCAATGTTATATCCATTGGGATCCTAAGTATCTGTCCTTACCCAGTGGTCAATAAAAGATGAATCAGCATTACTGACACTCAGAGCCTGGCCCTTAAAACCTTTATCTGTTATTAAAAAAAAAACCAGTTACTGTTTTTATAATTTCGATTGACCTTGCCTGGCATCATCATCATCATCATCATCATCATCATCATCATCATCATCATCATCATCATCATCATCATCATCATCAATCAATCAATCAACTGTCGAATCAATTCTGACTTACTGGGACCCTTTTAAAGGTTTTTTTCCTGATAGATAATGCAGAAGTGGTTTGATGGTGTTTTTGGGGCATTGGACTTGCAGTTTGCCCAAGGTCACACAGGCTGGCTCTTCTCACAGAATATAAAATGGGATTCAACAGCAATAAAGTGTAATATAAGCAGTGCAGTTCTCAAAACCAGAGGAGGAGTTCTGGAGGAAATACAGGGTAGCCAAAGGAAGCAATTAATATAAATGGAACACCGATCTGTTGTTGAACTACTTTTTTTTTTCCAACAAGGGAAGAAGGTCCGCTTTTCTGTACCTGTCAAATGTATTCTAGGATGACAGAGTGATGGTTTGGTTGCAAGCTGAGCTTTGGAAGCATTAGTCCTCCACTGCTTGATCTGGGATTGTCAACTATGAAGAGGACCAGTCCCAAATTGACTTGATAGAATTACTGGAAAGCGACACCACAAACGGCCTTCAGCTTTTGCCGCTTGGAACTTGACTTCTGCTTTGAAGATGCTTCCAAGTGATAACGCCTGCCTGCCAGCCCACTTGGGTCTTGGTTCAGAGCAAGGGAAGAGAACCGTCTCTGCCTCGTATTCCATCCTTCACACGCCCCAAGGATAGCAAAGTTTGCTTCTAAAATTACTATGTTTTATTGAACTCAGAGGCTAACCCTCTTTGGTTTTAACCACGGCTTTCAGCTTTCTTTTTGAATTCTCTGCCGTTGTCTCCATGGAATGCAGGCCAGCTCTCTGTTCGAGTGAACAATTCTGAGATTCTACACCTGGTCTCTGTGGCTGGTTTCGGATGACTGGACCCTTCACAGATAAAGCCTGAGGCCCACCAAGGCAACAGTGATGTGTCCCTTTGATTTCTATGGCCTCCTTTCTGCAGTTCTTCCCCTGCGGACTCCAAATGGGGCATGCCAGGGTTGCTTTAAGAGGCTGTGAACAGCCTAGTTTAGAATTTTTCCACATGGATTGTTCCAGAAACTGTGCCAGCCATAAACCGAGGTGAGCACTCAGTGGGAGAAATCATATTTTCTTCGAAAATTGTAAGCAATGCTTGAGGGGAAAAGGCCTCCAGTCTTCAACATTACTTGACTGAAGTTTGCTATTTTAGTCTCAAATATTCACCATTCCAGTCTTTGGATTCAAAGACACACGAAAAAACCCACAGGACATAGAGGGGTGCTAGTTTTCTTCAAGTTATCTTTGTATTGTGTACAATTCTGGTCATCGCATCTCAAAAAAGACATAGTAGAACTGGAAAAGGTGCAAAAGAGAGCGACTAAAATGATTACTGGGCTGGGGCACCTCCCTTATGAGGAAAGGCTAAAACATTTGGGGCTCTTTAGTCTGGAAGAAAAGGCACTAAAGCAGGGATATGATTGAGACGTACAAAATTATGCAGGGCATGAGTAAAGTGGATAGAGGGACGCTCTTCTCCCTCTCACAAAATACCAGACCTAGGGGACACCCACTCAAATTGAGAGTTGGGAGAATGAGAACAGACAAAATAATTTTTTTTTTACCCAGCGTGTTGTTAGTCTGTGGAACTCCCTGCCACAGGATATGGTGATAGCATCTGGCTTGGATGCCTTCAAAAGGTGATTGGACAGATTCCTGGAGGAAAAGTCCATCACAGGTTACAAACCATGATGGATATGTGTAATCTCCAGGCTTAAAACCAGGGTACTTCAAGGGCCAGATGCAGGGGAGTGGTATCAGGAGACAGAGATCTAGTCTTGTGCACTCCCAGACACATCTGGTGGGGCCACTGTGAGAGACAGGAAGCTGGACTAGATGGGCCTTTGGCCTGATCCAGCATGGCTCTTCTTATGTTCTTATGTTCTTATTTCTGGCCAAGCAAAATACATTTGCCAGCACCCAAACCATCTTAAATCCTGTCTTCCTTTTGCTTTATGTGGATTTTTAGAATGAGATCACCTGTCCCTGCAGCACCAATTCAGGTGGGCCAACATAAATTACTCTTGATGGGATTTCTAGGGACACCAGGAGATTAAACAGTAATTGACAACATGTGGGGCGTTTTTGCAAGCCCTGTGCTCCTGCTGTGACTTGGGGAGGAAGACTGAACCTTGGGCTTCTACTATGAGGCCTTGTGAAGCAAGGTGCCTCCTGGCTTACCCCAGTCTCGACCCTTCTCCCAAGTGCTTGATGGGCGACAGTGCGTGAGCCCACCAGCTCCATCCCCAATCCTCTCTCCTGTTTTGGCACACCATCATCGCACAAGCGTCACACGTACAGAAGCAGGGGTGGAGACATGAGATGCAGTATTTGCTGTCAAACTGGACTGAGGTTGTGCTGGTGACTTGACTCGGACTCAACTCAGGACTCCCCCCCCCCTTGTGGCCCCCTTGTGACCCAGAATCCACTCACCTCTCCCTCTTTTTGGGCAAAAAAAAGTTAGCTTGGGGTATTTTTTTCAAATAAGATTTTATTTGTTTTCCAGGTCTGGGATAGCTACATGGTATATATGATATGGATACTGGGTTGGGGGTTCTGTAGGTAAAAAGGGAGAGCATTATATGATAAGTTACGTTTTTATAGCAATTGGGCTTTGCAGCTTGGGACACGGGGTTCAGTACCAAAGACTTGGACTTGGGACTCAGACCCAAAGAATTTCCAACATCTCTGCCTACAAGGATCTATACCCTCTGGTTAATGAGCACTGGTGCCAGTTGGGAAAGGGTGGAGACAGGTGCTGCTCGCACCGAGATTTATTCTCTCACCAGGAGATTTGGGGAAGCATAGCAATTTGACCAGTAAAGTATTAGCATTGCACGGCCCCGTGACGCAGTGGTTAAATGCCTGCACTGCAGCTAAAACTGTGCTCGTGATCTGGGGTTCAATCCCCAGTAGCAGGCTCATGGTTGACTCAGCCTTCCATCTTTCTGAGGTCAGTAAAATGAGTACCCAGCTTGCTTGGGGGGCAATGTGTAGCCTGCATTCTGTAGTTAAACTGTAAACCACCCAGAGACTACTTGAAGTAGTCTCCAGAACACTTTTCTTTATTCTTTAAAATCTTGATGAAAACATCTGAAGCTTATATCTAACCGATGCAGCCCACTTTCTAGAAAATATTGTTACTGTTGTTGTTTGTTATGAGCTGTCAAGTTGCCTCCGACTTATGGTCACCTCTCCGCAACTGCCTTGCTCAGAACTTGCAAACTCATGCCTGTGGCTTATTTTAGGGAACCAATTCATTGCGTGTTTGGTCTTCCTGTTTTCCTGCTGACTGCGACTTTTCCTAACCTTTTTATTTTGCTCCTGAAAACCCTGCCTTGTTACTGGTGACACAGTAATATGGTTAATAAGAAACGTATTTTAAAATAGTTTGCAGTGAGCCACCGTGAATAAGAAAATGGAAGGTGGGGGATTCAAAAGAACGATGCAAGCTGAATTCAGACCACAGTTTTTGTTTTAATACTTTTCAAAAGGTTCCTGACTCTACAGTAACACCAACCGTAACATGATGTAGTAGGCAACCAAGAAACAAGCAGATGTATATATTTTCTAATGCTTAAAATACATTTCTTTACAAGTAAGAAAGCAGAAACACGGTTGATAGAAAGGTTAAAGTTTTGTTTTTCTTTTAATGAAAAAAATCAATCTCAGTTCACATCAAAAGAATAACTTTACATTCTCTATTGTTTTTAATAGTTTTAAAGCGGCAACAACGTTTCTTAAAATAATTTTTAAAAAAACAAAAAACAAAAACAAAACCCAAACACTCACAGAATGTTCCAAAACCAAGTTACCGTAATAAGTTATTAGCAAAATAAGAATAATTACAAGCACTTGTAGCCCACACAATATTGTTTAGAATTGGCACCGTCTCTCTAAAAACATCTATACACCCTAGATAGATTTCTAATTATATAAAGATCACCAGCAGTTGCCATTGAATCCTATTAATACACCTAATATACATAGTATATTTTTTTCACATTTGGCAGATCAGAGCAAGTCAGCATGGAGCGGGTGTTGCTGCCTCTGATTTTAGACGCTCTCTTTATTTGGACAAGACAGACTTGGTCATGCAGACTGATTCCTCACCAACATGAAATATATCTATATATATCTATATATAATATATCTGTTTTAGTTCCTTTTGCTGATCTGGAACATCTGTTTGAACTACACAGAGCAACTGTATATATGTTTCTGTTTTACAGTACAAAATTGAAGAGATTGGGTTAGCTTGGGTGCAAAAAGAAACAAAGAAAGTCCCTCCGGAAAAACAAGAACGGTTGCTTTAAAGCAGGCCTGCACAACAGGTAGACTGCGGGCTACCGGTAGCCCACAAAGGGTTCAAAGGTAGCCCACCAGCCATCAATTAAAAAGTGAGGGGATAAGTTCTCTACCCCTCCCTCCCGCATCCCAAGGACCACCACTGCCCCAGCAAAGTTCTGGATCTGCTAGCCCATTGTCTCAGCTGAGCGGGGCAGTTCAAGGGCCATGGCGCACTGAAATCTGTTCCCTCCAGAATGGATTAATTGGTTTTCAATGCATCCCTATGGGAAGCCGCTGCTGTACTTACAAACATTTTTTACTTATGAGCACGTGCTCAGAACAGATAAAATTCGTAAGTAGAGGTTTTAGTGTAGTAGCCCTCAGGCACTTTGGGCCAGAAAAAGTAGACCTCGCCCTGTTCAAAGTTGAACAGCCCTGCTTTAAAGGAAAGTCAAACAATTCAATCAAAGCCTTCAGCTGCAAGAACGGGTTTCTCTCTGTGGACATAGTGTGGGTACAGAGGAGCTGAGATGGAAGCTCCTTGATCGTTCATCAGGGAATTACGATAAAACCAAGAGCAACCTCCCAAGGCTCCTGTACAGACAAGCATCTCATGCTTTTGGTCGAGTGTTCTGGCACACATTTGAACGTGCACAAAACGTACCACACAAAGCCCAAGACTCCTTCAATGTGCCGCCACCACCGCTTTGAGAACACAAGGAGCAATGGACTGGTCAGAAAGTCCCCTGCAAATCTCTTAGCTATGCAGCCAGGATACCGAATTGTATTTACAAGCCAAACCAGCCATGTGCACGTGTGGGATGTCTCAAAGATGAATACCAAGCAATGATGGGTATCGCACTTGGCTTTCCTACAACACACTTTGTCACTGGCTTCCCTTCTTTCTTCAGCCTCAGGTACTCAAAAATCCCCGGAGAAAAGAACTGACCAAGGGACAGAATATAGAGATAGTTTACTAGGTTGTCTATCCTATACCACATTCTCTGATACTGCGGACTGAGTTTTTGTGGGAGGGAGCAGAAATGGACCAAGTTGATGGCTGTCTTGTCTTTAGTCGATGCTGATACAAGTGGACATGGGGAAAATTTGCATATGTTGGGAAATCTGCCACATTCATCGCATGCTCTCCTCGCCACTGCCAAGAGGGAAGTAGGGAATTCAAGACATTTCTTGAGAAGTCACCTCTCTGAAGGGAAAGTAGCTATATTCTCATTCAAAAATTCTACATTCAGGACTGAGGCATCAGCCACATGTTTCTTAGCAACATTTGTATCACATTTGGAATCACTCATCTTAGTGATATGCAAACTTTGCTATTTATACAAAATTAATGAGACATCCTTCATGTTTCTTGTGTTTGCACAACACCAAACAAACCCACATCCGTATCCTAAAAAACCCTGCAGTCAAACGACGACCATTTGAAAACGTCATTTCTGAGGAGATTTGCTAATCTTGGGAACTCCAATCCTACACCTGGAAACCTAGTCATATTTATTTATTTATTTATTTATTTATTTATTTATTTATTTATTTATTTATTTGTTTATTATGTAGAAACAGTGCCTCCAGTTTGCACATAAAACCACTAGGTAATAATAAAGAATCTAGAGTTCTTGTAATCATGGTTCCTCTTTCTTGGACATGTAGAAATTTCCTAGCACTTATGAATGATGGGTACCATGTGGTCATGAAAAAGAAAGCATGGTTCTATAGCATCTGTACGGATGCACTGGAACATTCGGAATGGCAGACTGACGTTAGGACACTAGGGTTTACAAGCTAGTTCACGCATGTTTATTCATCACTTAGTGGCTACAGAATCAATACAGTGGACCCTCGTATAAAAACAGTTTGTATAACATCAAATCTGTACAACATAAAAAATCTGGAGTTAGGGGAAATTTGCTTAACAGAATTGCCTATGGGGCAAATCCGTACAACATAAAAATGATTGTGATTAGGGGTTACTCTGTTTTCAATGCATCCCTATGGGAAATTTCTATAAAGGAAAATTTGCTTAACATAATTTCATTTGGAACAAATTAATTCCTTTATACAAGGTACCACTGTAAATAGTGTGTATGAGAAAGGGGCAGGGAATATATGAATGAGCCATTGTTGCTCTCCAGAAATGTCTAAGGGCGTAGCCATGTTAGTCTATTCAGGGGAGAAAACAAAGATTTAATGACAACAGAATGAGTTGAATTAGACAAAAATAGATGTAAGCCTATACCCATTATATATCGAATTAGTCAAATATAATCTAAGATGTTTTATTAAATGAAGAATTAAGACTTTAAGACTGGGAATACTGCTAAGATTAAACTTGCTAATACAATATTGTAATATACTATATGTATCTTGTGTACTGGATGAAGACAGAGACAAACAGAAACGAACATGATATTGATGGAAAAACATTAGAATATTAGAGTATTCAGACTGATGAACCTGTTTGGATGAGCAGCGAAACGTTTCCATCTCTCAAAACAGAAGTCCAGTAGCCATGACTCAACTTCCAGATTAGAATATTAATGACCTTCAAACACCTTTTAACCACCCTATGATCTATTAATGACCCTTAATGCCTCTTGATAGAACCATCACCATACCAATTGCTGGATAGCTCAGTGGTTTCTGTAAAGTATCTGGTTGGGAGTTTGATTCCCCACTGTGCCTCCATGGCAGGGGGTGGACTTGATTTATCCACTGGGTCCCTTCTGACCCTGCAGTTCTAAGATTACTATACTGGAGCGGCTGCATTTATATTATTTCTAACAGTCCTGCGAGGCTAGACTCTGTGTATCTCAAGAAGTGGGCTGCCTGCAGTCAAAAAAAGCTTATGCCTCCTAAAATGTCTTAGCCTTTAAGATGCCACAAGACTCTCTGAAGGGAAATGTTTAATTCTAAAATGATCAACATGTCACCTCCTGCACAATTAATTCCAATATTCAATTACTAATCTGCCTGTAAAACACCATCAAATATGACAGACCCCTTTGTAGTAAACCAGCTAAACGAGACTGGTTTCCTCTCATATGCACAATTAAAATAGTATGCTTCATTTGAGTATTCAAAAACAGGTGTCCAGTTTTCTGATGCATCATTGGGAGAGTGAGAACAGAAAAAGAAAATATTTTTTTATCCTGTGTGTTGTTAGTCTGTGGAACCCCCTGCCACAGGAGGTGTTGATGGCATCTGGCCTGGGTGCCTTCAAAAGGGGGATTGGACAGATTCCTGGAGGAAAAGTCCATCACAGGTTACAAACCATGATGGAGATGTGCAATCTCCAGTCTTAAAACCGAGGTACTTCAAGGGCCAGATGCAGGGGAGTAGTATCAGGAGGCAGATATCTAGTCTCGTGCGCTCCCAGATGCATCTGGCAGGGCCACTGTGAGATACAGGAAGCTGGACTAGATGGGCCTTTGGCCTGATCCAGCATGGCTCTTCTTATTTTCTTAGACCGGGCATTTCCTGTGCTCCAATGTGAGGAAAAGACAGAAGATACTCATAAATGGACCACCCTCTATTTAACTTTATCAAAACTGTATCAAAACACATGCCCTCAAGTCAATTCTGACTTAAGAGGACCCTTTCCAGGTTGTTGTTGTTTTTTTGGGGGGAGGGTTCAGAATACACAGCAGTGGCTGCCATTCCTTTCTTTGTTGGACATCTTGGGTCTGTGCCGCTTGCCCCAGGCCACACAGGCTGGCTCTACTCCAAGGAGGGACAAACTGCCAACCAGATACCTGCACTACTGAGCTATTCAAAATTTATTGTAAGTAAAATCTAACTGAAGTCCCTAAAGAGATAGGCTAGTGCTATACTTAGGAAGAGCTGAAAAGAACAGTACTGGTTCCTGCACTCTTGTACAATACTTGAATGTGACATTATTCAACTACAAATGTGACATGTACAGCAGTAGTCGCAGCCTTTTATATATCACATCCCACCAATCACTGTCACCAGGATATATTCAAAAGCCCAGTTTGTCCAAGAAGGACATATATAGGTTGAAAGGCATTCTGTCATTATATTTATCACCGACAGTGAGTTGATAGGTAGGCAAGAACAGAGAGAAAAGTACTGTAGCTTCAAGGGTCCAGAATGGAGATGGGTATGAATTAAAATACCAATCAATACCCCCCTAACAGATATGAACTGACAATTTTTGTGTGATTTTTGATTAACTGATTTGTTGGGCTATGGAATGGCCCCCAAGTCACTTAGTGGTCTCCTCTATAGTCCCCCCAAGCCTGGAGTGTTTCCCCAACACAGCTTCTAAAGGGCACTTTTCTGGGGGTTATTGATTATGTGGATCCAATATTCATCGGACTTTGAGGAGAGAGTCAAGATGTAGAGTAGAAGAGAGTCAAGGAAAGCTTCCCTGCAATCGTGGTGTCTCTGTTTGCCTGAATGGGTGGCTGTATTATCAAGTTTTAAATTTTAAAAAAATTGAATGGATGAACTGATTCATAACCAGGGGAAAAATCACAAATTCGTTATATGTGAATCAAATAATGAATCAAAACAAAACACAATTTTTCTAATTCACACCCATCTCTAGTCCACAGTTACCATGAGCGCGTCAAAAGCTCACAGGGTTTATCTGTGGCAGGGAGGGTTGTTAGGAGATGACATGTCACACTTGCAGGAGGTCATGGGATGGGGGTGGTCCCACTGAATTGAAAACTAATGATTTATAGCAAGCTTTTTTAAAAAATGCCTTCTATGTTCAGGGAACTGCCTCCACACAAACCTGTCTGTGGAAGAACATAGGTACTTGAACACTTTACATTGCAGAAAACTCTCCAATGTCTTTTAGGCTAGACACTCTATTCACACTGACCAGGCCAGGTGGGCCTTGTTGTCCTCAGCTTTTCATCAATCAAAGGTGTGCCCCAATACTATGGGCCTCTGGGTAAAACAAAACCCAAAATAAAATCAAAAGTGGTTTAATTAATGTGTAACATCCTCACGTAAGGCTCTCAAGAGACCCAGAGCATTCCTGCAAATTGTTAGACATTACAGATACTCTATTTCAACCTTTACAATGTTCTGTACGTATCTCACATGCAAGTCTGTATTTATCTGCACCTCTCTTTTCTCAGTATCTTCTCAACCCACTTGATGTATCCACCAAGCCCATGAACAAAGCCTTATCCCACAACAGCCCTTGTGGTGGGGATAAGAGTTCTTGGGGTGGGATTTGTCACACATTTTATTGCTACAGTCTACCAAAGTCCTGTTCTGATAATGACCTGCTTAATGAAGAGGCCAGAGAAACAAGGCAACTATGCCGCTCTCGTCCTCTCTTGAGTGTTATTATTGCATTTGTGTGGCTCTGACCCAGCTCGAGTCAACCAGGCTTCACTTCCACTAAACCCCATGGGAGAAGTTTGTAGGAACACCAAGAACTCAACTGGGGTGTCTGGGTGGTGGAGAGGGGGGCATGCTCCCCAGGCACCATGCTGGGGGAGGGGGCACCAAAATGACAAAATAGGGTTTGTATTTTGCAGGATCCTGTGCTCTTCCTGCTCGGGGGTCAGAATCCATGCTTGCTCTGCGTAACACAGGCTCTAGTTGTGGGCCTGAGGAACACACAGTTGATTTCAGCCTGAGTGGCCTATGTACTGGGTTGTGTGTTTGCTGAGTGTCATGACATTTAGAGGAGCTCTCTGTCTTCCATTTTGATTTGCTGTCCTCCATTTTGTGCAGTTAAAGCTGCTCCAACATTCTCATTTCATTGATTTCATTCCATAAGCAGGGAAGGAAAGAACTCTTGCTAATTTTCTATTTATTGTTGATTCAAGGCTATCAGAATGAGATAAGACATCTTATTATGGAACTTGAATGCCCAGGGAGATTCCTCACCTCCAGCCGAGAGCGAGCGAGTGAGAGAGAGAGAGGGAGGACTCTGTTTTGGCACTGAAGAGTTATATAACTAACATGAAAGTTCTCTATTGTTCTTTCTGAGACATAAGCTATAAATACGAATAGCAAAAAAACCCACCCAGTGCTTCAAATTCCAATAATAATAATAATAATAATAATAATAATAATAATAATAATAATAATAATAATAATAATAATAATAATAATAATAATAATAATAATAATAATAATAAAATTCCACCAGCCATGTTTTGGGCAATTTCACTCCAAATGCCATTCTCACAAGAATGGTAGATAATTCCTTGTCAGTCTCCGAGGAGAAAAAAACATTAACATCTGTCACCATCAGGGGTGAGAACATGTCTAGTGAAGATTTCATCCTCATATAAGAGCCATACGCTGGGATAACAAATATAGACATTGATACCTGAGTGTCTTGTCAGTGAGAGATGTGAACCTAGTATTAAAAATTGTCAGTCCAAATAAACTGAATCAACATAGCTAATTAAAATCCATTTTTAACCAAGGAAGAGCAGAGGGAGACGGGAAAGAAATTAGAACCTCTTTTAGCAACGGCAATAAAAAATGAATATTTTAACTGATAATTTTACTTTTGATAGTCAATTTTGTGGGAGTTAAAACCCCTTGGTGGTCCATTGCCAACAGACCTGTGTCTACGTTGTACCTGACCCTTGCTTTGAAGGCCACTGCAGTTGTTAGTGATAGAGGGAAATGCTCCTTTTTAAAGAAGCAAAAACCTGAAAGCATCTACAACTTCTTGTCATTTGAGCGGTCCTCCCTTTAAAGAAAATGAAGGAAGGAGCGTGATGCAACAGGAGCAAACACAGCAGTGAGAGAGAGGCACCCTTCAGGCCTTGTGGAAGTTCACACCACTTTTGTTCACTCCCGTTCCTCATAAAATAAGTGTACTGCTCAGATTCCACACTGCCATCTGAAAGCCACATTCGAGATATGCCTTGCTTCCGCCTTTCCGGAGCACAGGAGGTCACTCTGGGACTACCACAGAACACTTTCGTTATTTCTTCTGAACTTCAGTGGCAGCCCTCACCCCTATGCCAGAGGAGATGCCTCACTAAGCTACATTCAGGGCTCAAGGAGCCTCCACAGCATTACACTCTCCTGCACGCAACGCCTGTATTCTACCATAAAAACAGATACAGCCTCTGCCTCTGTTGGAGTCTGGAGCATCTTCATCTATGAAATCTCTTTAAAAGCACATTTCTAGCTCCTTATTTCTATCAATGGCATTTGTTGTTATTCTGCCGATATTTCCCATGCTGATATTGACACTGACAGTCAACACATCTTTGCATTTTTGGAGACAAGGGACAAGAGCAACTTGAACGAAGGAATTACAAAACATGGCTCCTGGGCTCAGAACGTATGTACCAAAAAGAGCCTGATACTTGTCTGACAAGCACAATTAACTATTTTTCGTCCGAGAAGCACAGCTTCAACTACTAACTCACATTCTGTTAATCACAATACACGGTCATACAGTCTCCTGGGTTCAAAAGTCAAGATGAACTGGCCTGCTGAGATACAGGAGGCCTGGCTGAAGCAACTGGACAGCAATATGGGAAAACCGCTTTATGCCAGATTTGCCCCCGCGAGCTGACTTGCATTGCAAAGTTATCGCAGTTTGATATCGCTTCATCTGTCATGGCTCCATCCTGCACAATCCTGGGATTAGGAGTTTGGTGAGGTACAAATAATTTTTCTTTCGCTAAGGTGCTCTGACGTACATCCCTGAACTACAGACATTGTGAATAGAGATAGGCACGACCAGGAAAAATTACGTTTCGTGTTGTCGTGTGTCAGAGCCGGCCCATTTCGGCTTGTTTCCGTTTGTTGCGAAATTTTTCAAAATTTTGTCGTTCCGTTTGTTGTTTTTTCATCTGTCGTTAATACTGGTTTGGGGGGGTAGCGGGCTCCTGGAGGCACCTCTCTGGGGTGGGTGCCTCGTCTGGCCCACTATGAAGGGAATGCGGGCTCCTGGAGGCACCTCTCTGGGGTGGGTACCTCCTCTGGCCCGCCATGAAGGGAAAGCAGGCTCCTGGAGGCACCTCTCTGGGGTGGGTGCCTCCTCTGGCCCGCTACAAAAGGGTATGCATAGCCAATTGGATATGCATACCAAGTTGCAGTGGCAGGCAGAGGCACCTCTCTTTCGGGTGCCCCTGTGACTCACTGCCTGGCATACGGTGCACTTGGGCTGGGGATGGGGAGGAAGGAACAAAGTGAGAGAGGACCCCTGGGCGCCCTCTGGCTCACTAAGAAGGGAAGTGTACTTGCTGTAGTGCAATGCGAGTACACAGATCTGGCTTAGGGTTAGGGTTAGCGCAAGGGCTAGGCTTAGGGTTACGGTAAGGTTAGGGTGAGTTAGTGGGGTGCACCTCTAAGAAGGACAGTGTACTGGCGTATGGGTTAGGGTTCGGGTTCGGGTTCGGGTTCGGGCTAGGGTTAGTGGGCTTTTTATGCCCGACTGGCACATCCCAGAAGTCTCGGTCAAAACCTGGCCAAGTGGCCATGCGATTGGTGGAATGGCTCTAAAAATTTGCATGGTCCACTCCCATGGCCAGTCCATCATTGCGCAGGTGTAAAAAAATAAAAATAAAAATAAAATAAAATAAAATCAATGGAGACGTTTTGTTGCAAGAAAAACCCACTGCTGCTACTGTAAAAATTCAGGCAGTTTTAAAATAGCTATTTTTGCATGTTTCTGTGGTGCTTTGGTGTGTTTTTGGACCACGATTTCAAAACAAATATTGCGGTCACCCCATTTTGGATCCCCCACCTGCACCGCATGGCATGGTGAGTTGGCGAGACGACGAGGATGCGCAGCCGAGGAGAGGAGAGGGGGGAGGCCAGGGGACCCCCCCCAGAAACCACCCCTCTGGTAGGTGCCCTCACTCAGGCAGGTATATTTTTGCCTGCTTTTTTGGCCGGGAATCGGGTTTTTTATTTTTAAAACATTTTTCCTGTGCCGCGCTGCTTGGCGAGTTGGCGAGACGACGAGGATGCGCAGCCCAGGAGAGGAGGGGGGAGGCCGGGGACCCCCCCCCCAGAAACCACCCCTCTGGTAGGTGCCCTCACTCAGGCAGGCATATTTTCGCCTGCTTTTTTGGCCGGGAATCGGTTTTTTTTAATTTTAAAACATTTTTCTGTGCCGCGCTGCTTGGCGAGTTGGCGAGACGATGAGGATGCGCAGCCCAGGAGAGGAAGGGGGAGGCCGGGGACCCCCCCCAGAAACCACCCCTCTGGTAGGTGCCCTCACTCAGGCAGGCATATTTTCGCCTGCTTTTTTGGACGGGAATTGGGTTTTTTTTTTAATTTTTAAAATTTTTTTAAAATTAGATTTGCCAGGAAACAGCGACAAATCAGACCCAAAAGAGTTCTGGCAGAGTAATTGTCGTTTCCCCGAAACGAGAAATGGAAATGAGAATTTCGCCAAGTCGTGCCCATGTCTAATTGTGAATAATAATTTATTTAAAAATTAGATTTTCCCCAACCTCATTATTAAAGACTAAGAAAATCCCCAGAGTGGTAATAAACTTTAGAAGACTGGTGTGTGTGTGTGTGTGTGTGTGTGTGTGTGTGTGTGTGTGTGTGTGTGTGTGTGTGTGTGTGTGTGTGTGTGTGTGTGTGTGTGTGTTTTGGGGGGAAGCTAGAGAAACTTGTACAAAATGGCCAAAGCATTTGAAGTCAGGGTGTATTAATAAGCAGAGCTGTTGTTTTTCCTGATGCAACTCATGTATTCTCTCCTAAGTATTGTGGGATTTATCAAGAACAGAATGTGACTCTCAGGTATGGCTGCAGTCATGGGATTCATTCCTTGGTCACGCTTCAACATGACAAAGCGACAAGTTTCACACACACACACACACACACACACACACACGTATTTCTGTGTTTGCACAGAGTCGACAGTGCCCGTGTTCCAAAAGGAAATGTGGCAAGAGGGCCTTATCCATTTGCAAGAGCAACTCATCCGCCCATGCTACAAAAACACCATCTCTATAACGCTGACATGTCAATAATTGTCTTGCATTTCAACCCCCACACTCCGAAAGGTCAACTGAGCTGCATAACAGAAAAGCCAGGAAAGAACATTGTTTTAAAATGCATTCCAATGTCACTTCTCCTGCAAAGAGCCATCACTGCAAACTCTCTTCATTAGAAATACAAAAGAAAAAAAGATAGTTTTCTTTTAAGTTTCAAGAATATCAGTTGCTGCAGATTATAAATATGAACAAAATAATAATGCATCCAGGGTTTCAATTATAGCATTATTAATTTGTTCATATTTATACTTATGACTTCATTTCTACGGATTCTTTCAGCCATTCTCCATCCACCCTGAGATTTATTTATTTTCTTAATAAATGCATAAATTAAAAACATGCCAGGGCAGCAGAGAATCCATTATGTCTGAGTGGATCCAGGTCTCAAACACCAAAAACCAAACCAAACCAAAAAGAGCTTATTGTCAGTTTTCCTGGAACGTACCATGTGTTGCGGGGTGGGGAGTGGAGGGGTGGAGAGCATTCCTTTTTGTCTTAGGGCCTTCTCTTTATTGCTTTTAAAAAACTTCCACCATTGCAAAGCAGTAATGGATAAAATACAACCCTAAACTGTTGAGCATGAAATACTAGCAAACTTTGGTCAATGGACCGTAAGGAGTGCAAAAAATGGAGATTTATTTTTGGAAAAAACTGGATTGACTCATTTGAAGATGCTACAAAATGAGGTGAGCCTTCCAGTGAAATAATAAGCCTTTTTCTGGAAACATTTTGGGCCTTTAAGTAATAAACATGGCTTTGTGGTGTCTTGAAAACCACATATGGCTGTATACATTTCTTCTATACATAAGTCAATGGATAATAGCTATTTTATATCCCTATTCCTCTCTCTTTCTCTCTGTCCTCCCCCCACTGTCAGGTAAGGGTGGCTCCTAAGAGGTGCTCAAACTAATATGTCATCTCATCTCTTCTCAGGCACACATACTGAATCTTTCTCAACCAAGAATGGGCAACTGTTCAGCAGTGATCTGGAAGAGGTTCCACTGCTCCACAACCACTGGACAGGACATATTAGTAGAACTTTGGCACAAACTATATTGTTGAAACAGCATAGGGCAACAACAACAACAACAACCCAGCAGTTTTGACCATAGGGGTTCAATATGGCCAGGAAGTAGAATGCGCCCCATCCATTTTTAACCATTTTGCTTCCCTTTTAAATCTCCCCTGCTACTGGCCCAGATCCCAACCAATGCCATCCAATGACAGGACATATTAAGCACGGGGTCCTAACAGTCCTCTTTGATCAGACCAAAAGCTTGTGCTGATCCTGGATTTCTTGTTCCGGTAGTTGTTGTCAACCAGATAGATGCCTTCTGAGAAGCTCACAAGGGCTCCGAGGTGGCATGGTGTGCCCTTGCTGCTGACAGCCTACGTGTTGCCCTCCAGTACCAAGTTCTGCCTCAAGAAGGAGAATGAACCCCCCCCCAAAAGATAAACTTTGAGTAAAAAGCTTTCTCCCTGGAGTGCTACCTTTTTTCCTTGCAGGGATGTTCTCCTCCTTGCAACTAGACGTCAGAGGGTCAATTCCACTGGACTCTACCCTGGATCACTTGCCCCTTTCTCTCTTTCTGCCACCCAGATGGGTGGCCTCAGGTTGTGTCCCGACAGACATGCCTTAGTTAAAAAGCATGAACGGAGCTTCCCGCAGAAATACTGGTAGCTGTAAACACATGGGTTCCTTTCATGTTATCAATAAACAATAATAAATAAATGTTGCCAACCACAACATATTGATTTTGGGATGCAGGAAATACACCAGGAGCAAAGCCCTGCCCTGCTCTAAAAGGTTGAGCTGTGTGAGGGGATGATGTGGAAAGGAGCATATTGGTGGCATCCAGACCAATAGATAAAGGCCACGCATAATGTTCATAGATCTTCAAACTCCCTTGAGGGAACCCTTTTTGTGGAGATCATAAAAGCTACTTTTCTGGACACCCAAACCCTCAAGCAAAATGGCAGCCGCCTTCTAGGAATTTGAATGCCCCCAAATTAACTTTTCCAAGCCTGAGTTTGGGGTGGGGGAATCATTCCTGCCTTAAATCAGATGTACCCTCCATGTCTGCCTTTTTCTATGTGTCCGAAAATGCGACTTCAGGAATCAATGTTGTAAAGCTTTGGTCTTATGTCACCCATGGAGAGACATGGACCTTGGAAAATTATCCGCTGGGGATCTGTTCCAGGCCTTCCCATGGATAACAAAAACAGTGGATAAGAGAGAATGGCAACTCCCCCAAACTGTTTTGTGACAGTAGCTTGCTTTATGGCTGCTGTTTGTGACAGTAGCTTGCTTTGCGGCTGCTGGATTATTTAATTTTTTCCTCTGCCTACCGTAGATAACTGAATCAGTGGTTAATGAATCAGTGGATATGGGGGTCCTACTGTATCTAAGATCTCCATTCAAACTAGATTTGAATTGTAAAATTGTCAAATTGGAAGAGACTGTAAGCATCATGATCTTCAATTCCCTTCCCTTGTGCAGGAATCCACAACTACAATGTCCCTCTCAGATGGCTCTCCAATCTCTGTTTAGAAACCTACAATAGACAGTCCACCATCTTCTGAAATAGCCCGGTCCACTTTTGACCTACTCTTACTATCAGGACATTATCTCCACTGGATTTTTCCCCCTGGACTCTTCTTTCCCTTTCTCTTTCCTGGCTGGTGGGGTTGGGAATTGTGAGCCTGGGGTTATTTTTGTCTGAAAAGAAACCTTTGCAAGATCTGGTTGTCCCCCTTGTCCCTACAACTGTGGAATTCACTGGGAGACGGCAGCCTCTTGTATTGCAATTTCCTCTGTTTGATAGAGGATGGGCAGTAGGCTGGCAAGCTGATTTTCCAAACAAAAGGCCCAGTGGGGAGGGAATAAGAAAGAAAGAGCTCACATCTGCTCCAACCACTGTCCTCCTCTCCCTTCAGAGTTATTTAAGGGCAACAACAACTCCTGTAGAACTTTATCCAACATCCGGTCTCTTTCATACAATTAAAAGACCTTTCAACCTAACAAGCATCCCGAGTTGGCCACGTTACTGGAAGAATGTCCATAAAAACATGTGGTATTTCACTAGGAAGTACAGCTATGCTCTAGTCCCACAACATTGCTAGAAATGTTCCCCTCAACATTTTGTCCTGATATGGGAATTACAAAACAGTACTCCAGAAAATATTATTGTTATTATTATTATTATTATTATTACTGCTGTTGTTGATGTCCTTGTTTGTTTATTTTTTGCTACTCCTTTATTAGATGGCAACATGGTGAAATTGTCAGGAAATCCTCCTTGACGTTTGTCACTCTGGAAGAGAATCCAATGTTAAAGAAAAATTTAGATACTTAACTGTCGAGATTTTCCTCCCCTCGTAAACAAATCTGTTGGATGAAAAGTCTCGCGGAAAGCCCTCTGTGAATGCAGTTGCTAGCTGCCACGCAGCAATGCACATTGACTGACATGTGGCCTAGTGCCACGTACATCATCTATTTTCATCAAAAAGTCGAGCCGTTACGGAATATAGGTTACTAATTGGTTGAGATTGTCCTTAAAAAAGAAAACTGAAACAAAACAAACAAACAAAAAGAGCTGGATTGATTGGTCCCAGGTCTTAAGTCTGTTAGAAAATGTACATTCAATGTTTTGGTCTTCCATGTCTTGACAATAGACCAAGGTTCACTTATGGGTTAAGGAATCCAGGTAAACAAGCACTGGACAGCTGCTGAACTTCAACTTATTTTTCTCACCCCTCTGCACATACGGAAGGTTCATTGTTACAGACTAACGCAAAGCACTTGGTATGTAAGTTGAAGAGACTTCTTACAAGCCCTAACAAAATAGGTGCAGTGTATGTGTCTATAATTTTCCCCCATTTAAAAGCCCATGTTTTTAAGGCCACAGGTTTCTGCTAAAAGTTTTATTCATTGTGTGTGTGTGTATTCGAAGAGCGTAATCCATCTGTCATTTTCATTTCTCCTTGCTATGTTTTTCCCCCTCCCATGATGACACATTATTCTCATTGTGTTTTTAAACACTGCAGATGCCTGGAGGCCAGGCCTCCGTTCCTGGTCGACTGGAAGCTGTCAACATCCAAGATGGGATTTCTGTTACATTCACTCACAAAGAAGAAGAACTTTGAGTATAATCTCTTATAATAAGCGAGTCATATTTCGGCGAAGAGGGGGCACAAAGGGCAGATTCGGAGGCCGGGGAACTGGGTGAAGCGCTCCCTGAATCGACAGAATCTCTGAAGGGAGAGGGAGGTGTCAGCGCGACCAACTCTTCCAGCTCAGGCTTGGCCACTTTGGAGGTGTCTACCGTAAGACCCTCTTTGACGCTCCCGCAAGACGGTTTCCGGGCCGACTGGGATGCTCCATTGACCTCAATGGCAGGGAGCGGCTGGATCTCGGCAAAAGTCGTCATGGTGGTAGGAAGCTGGATCTCTCTCGGGATCAGGTAGGAAGAGCACAGGGGCGTGGTCACGCCTGCCGCCGGAGTGGAGAGCATCATGGAGTTGAGTTCGCTGATGTTGGCCGTGAAGCGGGTCACCACGCTGCTGATCTGTTCCATCAGGGAACCTTGCGAGGAGCTACTCCTCTGGGTTTGCTCCGTTGGGAAGGTTGGGACATCATCTTCTGTCCGGCTCAGGGAGGCAGTCCTCTGGCTCACTGTGCTGATGGGAGAAGGGTTCTGAGCTCGGTACTGAGCCGGATAGTGTTCCTCTGCTTCGGAGACATCGTAAAGCGTTTTGGCACGGGACTCGGGAAAAGCAGGGGTGGGCGTAATGGTGGTGGTGGTGGTAGTGGTGGCGGCGGTAAAGGTGTTGGCGCCGTGACGGCTGCTCTCTGTGCTTTTGGAGAAAGGCTTGATGACGGCCGTTTGGTTGGGGTTCTCTTTTTTGTTGATATGAACGGAAAGCCGTTGCCAGAGGTGAGCACCCCTACTCGTGCTTTTCTCATTCTGGGCCCATGTAACTGATTTCCCGTTGGAACTGCAAAAGAAGAGAGAGAGAAGAGAGAGAAGAGAGAGGGAGAGACAGAATTTAACATTTCTGTCTACACAAATGATTAAAAGCCATGCATTAAGAGTATCAGCTGCTATGTATCCTGCCTGCGAAGCTGGCTAAAAAAATGTGCTATCAAAATAAAGACATCTCAACACACAAGTGTATAACTGACACACCATACAAAGCACTATTAGACTTGTAATATACAACAATGGCACCTATATGAAATCAGGTGGACATCACAGAGCCATAAGGTCGGAGAACCCACCCTCTCAGGTATGGAGTGTATAGGATGCAATGCAGGCGGTTAACTTGGCTCATCATCATCATCATCATCATCATTTATTTATTTGCATTAGCCATGGCCTTAGCAAAAAAAAAATAGGATAACATTTACATAGATACAAAATTGGCATACTAAAATCAAGATAATAAATACATATACATGCAATATTCCTATACCAGATTTGGACAAGATTATTATTTTAAAACCATAGTTGGCCTCATTTTAATTGCTGCTGCTAAAAATTTGGCTGTCTGTAGTGTCAAGGTTAACTTGGCTATTTCATGCTGGTAGTCGGAAAGTGGTGGTGAGCTGGTGGAACCTACCTCCTGCCTCTTTATGCTTCCCTGGAGGCAACAGATCAGGTGACCCACTCCTGATGTCTCCTTGCTAGGTTTGTGTCTGTTCAGCTCCTGCATTTGGAGGTTCTGCTATCTTATGTTCCTTAGGCAGAACGATGCCTTGGGATGTCCTTGCTTGGATTCTCCCTGATCAGACACGAACTAGTCTCTCTTGGTCATGATGTGAGGCCTCAAGCTTCTTTTGAGCCCCAGAATAAAGAGGGTGAGATCTTCCCATATATTTTTATATGTATAGTTGACTTAATTGTGTCTCCCATATAACTGCAACCCAGGATGTTAAATGGAGAGACCTTAAGGATGCATAAACATCTGGTTTCATTACAGACCACCTGCTGCAACACGGAAGTATGCTATTTAAGAAACAGGGTGGGGGGACAACGCTGAATTTCCAGTCTGAATCCATAACCAAGTCCTGGGCCTTTGCCATGTGAATATATACAGAATATGTGGCAATTTGCTTTTAGGGCAGAATCCCATGTCATATTCGCATAACATCTTAAAGCTCTATTATCTCCAGAGAGTGCTAGTTGTGTGTGTGTGGGGGAGTGGCATTTCCAGGAAACTGAAGGCCATTTTCAGATGTTCGGATGTCACTTTTCCCTTGGCCTCAGGGGTCTGAGACGCATGTGTCACTGATGTTGCCCCTGCCAAAGGTAAAACTGAGAGCCAGTCAGGTCATCTTATAGACTTTCTTTTGAGGAAAGAAACTAAAGTGACAGATACCCAAACAAGGATGCCTTCTCAAATTAAAAAAAAAAAAAAAAAGCTAGTTACTTACACATCACTGAAAGGAGAGAATAATGCAAGTGAAACCAAGAGGGGTTATTGGAAGCAGCTGGTTTTCATAAAGATCTGCACATGCTGATTCATTTGTAGAGATGCAAATTCAGAAAGTGGACCCTTGTATAACAAACGGTTTGTACAATGTAAAATTTGTACAACATAAAAAACTCCGGAAATAGGGGAAACTTGCTTAACATAATCGCCTATGGGGTGAATCTGTACAACATAAAAATAGGATCACTCTGTTTTCAATGCATTCCTATGGGAAATTTGTATAAAGGGAAATTTGCTTAACATAATTTCATTTGGAATGAATTAATTCCTTTATACAAGGTACCACTGTACTCCAGATGGAGGATTTTTCTTAAAGTACTAGGTTATGAGCTGGCTTTCTTGATTGAGGCACGAACATCCGTACAGGTGTCCAGTGCTTCAGTGCCCTCCAAGTGGGCAGGGACCTCCCCCTTTTCCCTCCTTTGGGGGCAGTGGCTAGGTTTCTCTGCCCCACCTTCTCTAGTTGTTGCCTCTGTTGCCAGCTGGAGGAGGCGGGGTTTTGAAGTGCTGCACATCTGTTCGTCTGCTAAACAAACCAGCATGAACCACCAAATCACCAGCATGCGCCCTTCTCAAATCAGTACAATTCTCTCCATTCACGCAACATAAGACTGGTCCCACTTAGGTCAATGCTATATCTCATGATTACCCATGCCTTTCCATCCCTCCTTTCTGCATGGTTTATCTTTAGCCATGCTTTGTTCCAGCAGGAAGGAGTTCAGCACCACAGTGTCTCCCTTGTTGGAGCCTCCCAACTGGAAACGTTGATTTTTAATGTCAATTTTCATACAATCAACAATGATGTTCCAGAAGAGAAGCCCTAGGAGGGAAGGGAATTTCTTAAATATTTCTAAAAGATTATCCCCCAAAGAGAAGTGGTTTTCAGAGAAGAGAAATTTGGTCAGGCATATTGGTAAAAAAAAGAAAGAAAAATGTGTTGGTTCAACTTTTGGACCTTCTGGAAGAGTTTACTGCAATTTAAAAGGAAACAATATATTTAAGATATTACATCTTCTGCTAACTTGACTGGCTATTCCACCTCCTGTTGCTCTTTTTAATATACAATAATACCTTGGTTTATGAGCATAATTTGTTCCGGAAACGTGTTATAAACCAAAACACTCTTATATCAAAGCAAATTTCCCCATATGAAATAATGATGATCTGTTCTGGAGTCCCATTGACCCACACACTATACACACAAAATGCCAAAACTCACAAATGAAGTTGGCTAGAAGCCCACGTCCACACCATAGTGTAGGTACCCGGCTACGGAATCTGCTCTGCTTGGGACTAGCAACTAGATTTTACTTTGTGTTTTTAATGTGCCAATTAGAGATGGGCACGAATCAAAAAAATGGTGTTTCGTTTGTCGTTTGTCGTTTAGGGGCTCCATTTCGGTTCGTTTCCGTTTTTCGTGAATTTTTTGCAAAAAAATCATTTTCGTTTTTGTTCATTTTGTTACTGTTTCATTACCATTTATTTCAATTTTTGTATTTGTGTTTGCATTTTTTTAGCATTTAAAGCAATTCAATGTATTGCCATAACGAAAACAAAATGGATGACAAAATTTCTGGTGTTTCTGTTCGTTTTGTTTCATTTTAGAGGCAAAATTCGTTTGTCATTTCGTTATGTAACAAAACGAAAAAATGAAAACGGAAACAAAAAATTGTTCGTTTCGTGCCCATCTCTAGTGCCAATAATAACGTGCAATTTATAGCCATATACACACTTGACTAGCTGCCCCATGACTAGAAATGGTTTGAAAAATAAGAAAGGACATTGAAAACACATTAAATAAAAATATAAATATAAAGAAAAATGAAACCCAAACTGCTCTCCCCTTTGAAAACGTTCCTGGCAGGTGCAAGGGACACCTCCATTCCTCTTTCCTCCCTCTGCTCTGGAGACCTACCTGAGATGGAACGTTCCAGACAATCACCCACAATCTAGCAGGGGAAGAAAGAGAGAGCCACCACTGGGTCACTTGTGATCATGTGACCTGCTCTAGTGCTTGTATTGCAAGTCATTGCTTGTTGATCAAGGCAAAATTAAGAAGAAATGTTTGCTTGTCTTGCAAAACGCTCTCAAACCAAGGAAGGACTCTTAAACCAAGGTTGTACTTGTAGTTCCTCATTGGTAAAACAACATGGAGGATGATCCAAGGTGAACCAAGACACACAATCACCATGATCAAAGATGGAAGGCAGGTTTCTAGAAAGTGTAACCACAATACTATAATCTCCTTTAGACTACAGGGTTTCTTCAGTCAGAGCACGCCCTAGAACAGGATGGGTGATCTCAGTAAGACCAAGGGCTGTTTTCCTTGAGCAATGTGAGAGCCATACTTCCAAGAGGTAGGCTAAAAGGGAACAGATGTGGACCTAGAGACAAATCTTTGTATTTATTATTATTATTATTATTATTATTATTATTATTATTATTATTATTATTATTATTATTATTATTATTATTATTATTATTATTAAATGCAATGGTTATGTACTGCAAAAAATCATTACAAAGTCTAGTTGCTGACTGAGAGAAGGCCTTACCCCTCCCAAGAGGGCTCAAGGGAAGTTTTGGGACATAATAAAAGAATTTTAAAAAGACTGGGTGTTGCAGGGAGCAAGAGGTCTTAGATATGCTAAGTATCAACTTTGTGGCCTATGTCTGCCCTAGAGCAGAAAGAAAAAGAAAGAAAATTAATGTCATGGCCTTCTGTGCAGCCTTACGTGATCAAGACTTTTGAGCCTGAGTCGCCCTGAGGTATTAATAACCGGATAACCTCCTAATATTCAGGAGGTGTGGTTCTTTTGGAATTGTAAAGGTCAACAAAGGTGAGGTGATGTTCACAAATTTCTTTTCTTTCACCTTGGCCTCGAGCCAAAGAGAAAAAGCCATGATGGCACTAATGAGGAAACACATTAAAAATGTCAGCTTTTAGAGATGGAGATGCAGAGAGTTAGTTTTAGGTGCTGTAGGAACATCTCACAGCTTCACCAGTGAAGAACTACAAGTACTACCCTGGTTTAAGAGTCCTTCCTTGGTTTGAGAGTGTTTTGCAAGACAAGCAAACATTTCTTCTTAATTTTGCCTTGATCAACAAGCAATGTCTTGCAATACAACCACTAGGGCAGGTCACATGATCACAAGTGAACCAGTGGTGGCTCTCTCTTCCTTCCCCTGCTAGATTGTGGGTGATTGTCTGGAATGCTCCATCTCCAGAGCAGAGGGAGGAAAGAGGAATGGAGGTGTCCCCTGCACCTGCCAGGAACGTCTTCAAAGGGGAGTGCAGTTTAGGGTTTTATTTTTCTTTATATTTATATTTTTATTTAATGTGTTTTCAGCATCATTTCTTATTTTTCAAACCATTTCTAGTAGATATCTAATCTGGAAGCAATGAACTCTGGTTGCCCACTGAGAATATTCCCGTGTGTGAGCTCACCTTTGCTCAACCTGTATTTTTTGTAAATGAAACATTATTTTAAAAAACCCTAAGGGACATACTATACTGTGCATTCTACACACTGTATGTTACATTTCACCTGCCACCAGAAGTTAACATGAGTTAATGGAGTGGCTTGCTTGCAAACAAAGCCTGATCTTATCTCCCAATAATCGATCACAAAAGAAAGCAAGATAATGCTAGAAACCGTTTAAAGCTCCTGGTTGGAAAGTCAGCATTTCAGGAATTCCTTTTTTTCCAATGAAGGGCTTACTATGTCATATGTTTTTCCCCACCTCTCTCTCTCCAATGATATCTTTCTAAAGAAGTCAAAAGCTCCCAATACATTGCACCCTGGCACTGCACACCATTCATAAAAGCAGGGCAACCAAATGTCATGCCATCTTTTTTTATAAAAACCTGCATGCAATTCTTTCTGCCAGTGTGCAAAAATTACATTAATCTTCACCCTTAATGTGCTGCAAAAATGGATGGGCTTTGTCAACCAACCTACCTACCTACCTACCTACCTATCTACCTACTTACCTACCTACCGACCGACCGACCTACTGACCGACCTACCAACCTACCAACCTACCTAATCATGAATTCCAACAACCCACAATCCAATATTTTGCATCTTTGTTTTAGCAATAAGACCCATTCTATTAAATGGGACTTCCTATCAGACAAAAGTACAAAACATGGCAGCTTTGTGATCTCGCTCCTACCAGCTCTTCTGGGAGTGAGTGTGCTGCAGTGGATAAGAAGTAGGATTAGCTCTCAATATTCTTGAGTTCAAATCTCTTGTTGGCTGTGGAAAAAACTCACTTGGGGCTGGGAATGGTAAGCCAACCTTTGAGCATCTCACATACCTTGTTAGAGGAGCCATATGTCCGGAGAGACATGACAGCATACAACCACTAAGTAGCTCTTCTATGTCATAAATCAAAACTAGTAACGGATCAGGATGAACTGATCTTCCGAACTCTTGAGAACAACATTGTTATTCATGAGACCATCTTGCTTTATGGTTTTGTTCTAAGAGGCTTACATTCAGTGCCAACTGCTTTTGGGAAGGAAGGAGAAATCACTGACAGCAATCCAATTAAATACCATAGTGATGTAATGTATAATATTATAAAAGTGTAGATCAATGCCTGAGATGCAGGGCATGACACTCAGTAGTGGAATATAGTCAGGTCTTGGTAAAAATGACCAGAACCCCTCAGATCAAGGCAAACGGGAGTTGTGGTCCCTCATCTGAATATTCAAGTTTACTGTCTCTGTGCTGAGTGATGTGATGATACTAGTGGATTGGATGAGAGGTACTGGATGGGAACTTTTAAAAGTTTCTTTTCTGGATGGCATCAGTCTCAAATGCTGATAGCAACTGGGTTAGATCTGTTAGGACATGACCTAGTGGCACCTCCAACTCATCGGAGTGCCAACCACCTGAAGTATTTCATACTGGAGAAAGTTGTTCTAGATCAGTGGTTCCCAACCTGGGGGTCAGGACCCCTTTGGGGGGGTCAAACAACCATTTCACAGGGGTCCCCATGAGACAGTGAAGAAAAAGGCACAAACGGCTTGGGTCTGGAGGAGGAGGGGAAGGAAGGGGGAGAAGAGGGTGAGTTACAGCTTGATAGGTTGGAGAGGAAGTCAGTCAATGGCACCAGAGGCTACAATTGGCTGGGGGCACCTGTAGAGGAGAGTTCTCTAAGGCACCTGCAGCAGTGACCTACCAAAGGGGGCTTGTGGCCTCTTCCAAGCAGAGCAAGGGGTCACCACAACATGAGGATTGGTATTAAAGGGTTGCGACATTAGGAAGGTTGAGAACCACTGTTCTAGATGGATCAAGATAGCTTATGTCTGTGATTCTTTTCAGCAGATTGCCTTCAGATTCCATAAACCACTGGTTCTCAACCTCAGGTAACTCAGGTGTTCTTAGATTGCAACTGCTAGAAACCCTGTCCAACACAGCTAGTGGTGAAGGATTTTGGAATTTTTAGACCAAGAACATCTGGGGACCCAAGGTTGGGAGCCACTATCCTATGTGAAACCAGTCCATTTGGGCAGCGGAACAGCTGGAACCCAGCAGCCTAAATGACTATGGCTTTGCAACTAGGCAGGTAGAAGCAATCACCCTCCCTACAGCTGCCTGGACCACTAACTGGGCTCTGCATCAAAGCCAACCTCACAGTTGAAGAGCTGGGAAAAAGAATCTTTTTACCTTCCTGCTTTTTACAGTGTACCTACTTATCTACTCGCATTGACATGGTTTTGAACTGCCAGGTTGGCAGGAGCTGGGGTTATCAGCGGGAGCTTGCTTCGCTGTGTGGCACCTGGGATTCGAAAGGCTGACTTTGCAGCTGACAGTTTTCAGAGCCTTAGTCCGCTGAGCCCCCACCATAAAACTAGTCTGCAAAAGTTCCCTTTTCATGCAAATGGGACAGGAAAACAGTCAAAGACGCAAATCTGAGGGGAAATGTGACACATTTTTATTGACACTGGCTGCTTGCAAGACACTTTTGGTAGCAGCAAAACCGTCAAGCCCTCATCCACCCACTAATAGCTTTCCTTTCCATCATCTAAAATCAATTACGCAATGGGATGTTTTATGAGGCTGTCAAAACAAAGATGTCTTGGTAGCACTGAAAGTGACTTCAGCCTAAAATTACTGACTTAATTAAATGCAACAAATAAGCAACTGATTAATAATTCATGCTGGCGTCAGCCATAACCCCACGTTCCCGATGAGGCACTGTTTCTGCAAGGCTTATAAGTAATCAGAGCTGCATGCCCATGGTGTGCATATGAACACAAGGGGAAATAACTGGAATATTCCAAGTCAGATCTTGACACTATAGTCAAAAAGAGCTAAATTCTGCTGTTTTTCTGCCCTCACTCCCTAGTTACTGTGTTTTTCTTATACAAGGCAACCTCCAGCTTTCCAGCTATTTTGAACATTGTCTTACCACAGCCAATGGTAAGTGGCTATGGGAGCTAGTGCTTTCAGGAGTGTCAAAGGCTTCTTGGCTCCACTTAATGGCATCTCTTCTACCACAGAGATTTTAGAACCACATGTTTTCTGATGGTTATCATGTTTGTTTACTTTCTGTGCAAGGCGAGAAGTGTCTTGGACAGGTTTTGTCAAGCCCCGCACACAGAGCACACACACAAACAGGGTTCAGTTCTTTGCCAAGATCTTTAGTGGAAAGCCGGGCAAGTTCAAGTCCTTTGCCAACAATCAAGTGCCAGATAAATAACAGAATCCAACTCCCAGCAATTAACAGTCCAAGTCAAAACCAGAATATCTCACAGAAACCAGATGGCAAACCCAAGGGAACAGATTAAGCCGTGGTCCAGGAAGCCAGTCCGAAATCAGGAAACAGAGCCAAGGTCACAGACAGGAATGTGGTTGCAAGTTCAAATGACGTGTTGTTCCCACAGAGAGCTCAAGGTGAGCTTACCAGCTTTATCCCAAAACAGGGAACACACCTTTACCTCTGGAAAGGCTCCTGCTAGTACTCAGGGCTTCCTGACCTGATTCCTCGTCTAGCATCAAAGACCCTTTCCCTAGCTCTCCTGGTAGCACGTCTTTGCAGAATCCTGCTCATAGCCCTTCTAGGGGGAGAAGATATGTTTTCAGCTGAGTCATCAGACCCAGCTGCCTGCTGATTTGAGCTGCAAGGCTCCTCCAGCAGCTCTTCACCATTTAACCCCTCAGAGACAGGTTCTGTGACAGGCAGGGTCCTGGCACTATCCCCCTCCCCATGGTCCCCCTCTTCCGATGGGCCAGGCCTATCAGGGTAACTGTCATGGAATTGTTGAACCAACTCAGGATCATGCAAGTTGGACGCAGGTTCCCATGACTGATCTTCAGGTCCATAACCTTCCCAGTCTACCAAATACTGCAATCCTCCACGGTGTATTCCGAGAATCCAAGATTTGACTGACTTCATATTCTTCTTCTCCTTCTACTAAAATCGGTGGAGGAGGTTCAGGAGTCGGTGGTCAGTTGGGATCAGGGTCTGCAGCTGGAACCAAGAGGGATCGGTGGAATACTGGATGAATATGAAGGGAATCAGGTAGTTGCAGATGAAAAGCAACTGGATTGATTTGTTCTAAGATGGGATAAGGACCGATGGACCGAGGATCTAGTTTTCGGGATTGCCCAGGATGTCTCAGGTATCGAGTAGATAGCCAAACTTTCATGCCTGGATATAGCTGTGGCCCTTCCTGTCTTTTCTTGTCTGCTGCTTTCTTATATACTTCCTTAGCATGGTCAAGTTGCTCTCGCAATAATTCCTGAATGCCATGGAGTTCTTGAATGTATGCATCCACAGCTGGCACAGAGGTGGAAGGAAGGGTAGTTGGAAAATACCGAGGATGATAACCATCATTAGCCATAAATGGGGTCTGGTGAGTGGAAGAATGTACAGCATTGTTATATGCAAATTCAGCTAAAGGTAACAAATCCGCCCAGTTATCTTGTTGGTAGCATGTATAACAGCATAAATATTGTTCTAAGGTGGCATTAGTGCGCTCAGTCTGACCATCTGACTTGGGGTGATAAGCTGATGGCAGGCGAACCTGTGTTCCTAGTGCCTTATGCATTGCTTGCCAGAAGCGGGAAGTGAATTGTGGCCCACAATCCAAAATGAGGTGTGCAGGTAAACCATGAAGTCTGAAGAGGTGTTGCAAGTAGTGATGAGCTGTTTCTGATGTGGTAGGGAATTTAGGACAAGGAATAAAGTGGGCCATTTTGGTGAACAAATCCACGAAGACCAGGATGCAGGTAAACCCTTTTGAGTGAGGAAGATCCGTGCTGAAATCTAAGGAGACAGCATTCCAAGGACCAGAAGGTGTTGGCAAAGGATGCAACAGACCCAAGGGTTTGGTCACAACATCCTTTGCCCGCCGACAAACTTCACAGGAACCCACGTATCGGGCAACATCAGCATGGACATGTGGCCACCAGAACTCCCTTGTGAGAAGATGCAGGGTTTTGTAAAGTCCAAAGTGTCCAGCAGGTAAAGAGTCATGTGAGAGATGCAACACCTGGTTACGAAGAAGACCAGCAGGAACATATAACCGCCCTTGATGTAATAATAACCCTTGTTGTGCAGAAAACTCTCCATGATTCCCATTCTGGAGTTCCTGAAGACGTTGCTGAGTCCATGAATCGCGAGCTTGAGATTCACAGATTTCTTCTGCCAAGCTGAGACATGGATTTGTGGCCGTAAACACAGAGGGAGGCAAGATGGGCGCCACTAATGTCTCTTTCACAGGCACTGCATACTCAGGTTTTCTGGATAACGCATCAGTTTTTTTATTCTGAGCCTCAGGAATGTACTTGATCTGGAAATTGAACCGGGAAAAGAATAATGACCACCGGATTTGTCGCTGAGTCAATCGCCGGGCTGTTTGTAGATGTTCAAGGTTTCGATGATCAGTCAATACTTGAACAGGGTGTCGAGCTCCCTCGAGTTAATGCCTCCATACCTCAAAAGCCATCTTGATGGCCAGCAGTTCACGCTCCCAGATAGTATAATTCTTCTCTGCAGGTTTTAACTGTCAAGAGTAATAAGCACAGGGATGCGGGGTTTGGGAGGGATCATCCTGTTGAGATAGCACTGCTCCCAGAGCAATGCTAGATGCGTCAGCCTCCACTATGAAGGGTAATTGTGGATCAGGATAAAGGAGCAAGGGTTCCGAGGTGAAGCGGGTTTTCAAAGTAGAGAAAGCCTCTTCTGCTTCTGGAGTCCACCGGAAAAGCTCTTTGGGCTGAAGGAGACAGTTTAAAGGTGCAACAATGTCGGCGTAGGCAGGAATAAACTGGCGATAGTACTTGGCGAAACCGAGGAATCGTTGCAGATCTTTACGGTTTTGTGGTCACCGCCAGGGCAACACAGCTTCTACTTTGTTAGGGTCCATGCGGATTCCCTGGGGAGAAATAATATGCCCCAGGAATTCACCTTCCTTAATGTCGAACTCACATTTTTCCAGCTTAGCATACAGACCATTTTCCCGGAGACGCTGCAAGACCTGACGAACATCTTGAACATGCTGAGCTGGGTCAGCGTAATAAATCAGGATATCATCTAAATAAATGACCACACAACAATCTAGTAGATCATGGAAAATATCATTCATCATCCGCTGGAATACACTGGGTGCGTTTGTCAGTCCAAAAGGCATTACTAAATGTTCATATTGACTGTACCGGGTTTGAAATGCGGTTTTCCACTCATCTCCTTTACGGATCCGCACCAAATTATACGCCCCACGAAGGTCCAGCTTGGTATAACACTTTCCCCCTCTTAACTGGTCCAAAAGTTCAGAGATTAGGGGTAAAGGGTACCGGTCCCGAATAGTGATCTTGTTTAATGCCCGGTAATCATTACAAGGACAAAGCTCCCCTCCCTTCTTCTTTACAAAGATCACCGGTGCGGACAATGGCGATTTGGAAGGGCGTATAAACCCACGTTGAAGGTTCTTGTCTAGGAAAGCCCTCAAAGCTTCTAACTCAGGTTCGGACATAGGATAGACTCGTCCCACAGGGAGGGGTGCCCCAGGTATCAGATCAATGGCACAGTCATAAGGCCAATGCAGAGGTAACTTGTCAGCCCCCTTTTCTTCAAATACATCTGCAAAGTCTTGGTATACCTGGGGCAAGACGGGGTCAGATGTAGCATGGGCAGCTGCCAGGATGGTAGAAGAATTTGAGCAAGGAACCTTGAAGTACAATTCCCCTTGCACCCAATCCACCAATGGGTTATGAGCTCGCAACCAGGAAAGTCCCAAGACAAGAGGAAATCGGGGCATCCGAGTTACATTAAAGCAAATCTGCTCATTGTGGTCCATTACCTGAAGAGTAAGTGGACAGGTTTCCTGAGCTATTGGCCCAGAACGAAGTAAACGACTCTCAATGGATTCTACCAGCAAAGGAGTTTCCTTGTTCTGTACTGGAATCCGATGGCACCACACAAACCCAGCACCCACAAAGCAGTGAGGTGCCCCAGAGTCTACCATAGCATACACAGGTATTTTTCGGCCATCAGGAAGCCCTAGAGTTACAGGTACCAGGAAAGGTCCTTGGGGTGTGATGGTGTTGTCTGGGAACCCTTAAGTATGCTCCATTCCTGTGGGTTCCTTCAATGATGGAGCTGCCCTTTTACTGCTGCAGAAGTAGCAGCACTTACTGAGGAGCGCTTCAAAGGGCAACTGGAAGCGAAATGTCCTCCTCCTCCACAGTACAGGCAGAGATTATGAGAGTGTCGTCTTGCCTTTTCCTCTGGGGTGAGGCGTGGTCGAACAGCTCCCAGTTGCATAGGTTCTGGATCGATTCTGCGGGCTTCACCGGATTGCAGATTAGGCACAGCTGGCAGAGGTTGCTGGTTGTAGTTCTTGCCTCGGGAGAGGCCACGGCTTTCTAGGCATCCATCTATCCTGAGACACAGGGTAATGAGTTCCTGTAACGTGTTTGGTTGTTCCACCCTAGAGAGTTCATCAAGCACTTCATCTGCCAATCCTTCCATATACTGAGAAATCAGTGCCGGTTCATTCCAATTTAGATCCTGTGCTATCAAACGGAACACAGTGGTGTAGTCAAACACTGAATCTTTGCCCTGTTTCAGAGCTCTGAGTCTCCTGTTGGTAGTAGCAGCCTGTACAGGGTTCTGAAAAGCTGAAGAAATGTGATTCAGGAAAGCCTGATAATTATCCAGTAGAGGTGAGGCACTGAGGAGTAAAGGAGTAGCCCATTTAGCCGCCTGTCCTTTCAACAAACTGGTGATAAAGCAGACTTTAGACCTCTCAGTAGGAAATTCTTGAGCACGCACCTCGATAATCAGCTTGCATTGAGCCAAGAATGCAGGGAATTCCTCTAACTTGCCCTCAAACTGGTCAGGAGGCAGCAAAGGGCAACGGGGGCTGCAATCCAGCCGGTGCTGGAGCATGCTGCAATTGAGTAATTGCCTGAGACAAAAGCAGCACTTGGTTTTGCAAAGCTGCCAACGGTGTCATCCCAACAGCCCCCTCCTCTTCCATTCTGCTTGAAGAAGTTTGGGTGGGAGCAAACTGTCAAGCCCCACACACAGAGCACACACACAAACAGGGTTCAGTTCTTTGCCAAGATCTTTAGTGGAAAGCCGGGCAAGTTCAAGTCCTTTGCCAACAATCAAGTGCCGGATAAATAACAGAATCCAACTCCCAGCAATTAACAGTCCAAGTCAAAACCAGAATATCTCACAGAAACCAGATGCCAAACCCAAGGGAACAGATTAAGCCGTGGTCCAGGAAGCCAGTCTGCAATCAGGAAACAGAGCCAAGGTCACAGACAGGAACGTGGTTGCAAGTTCAAATGACACGTTGCTCCCACAGAGAGCTCAAGGTGAGCTTACCAGATTTATGCCAAAACAGGGAACACACCCTTACTTCTGGAAAGGCTCCTGCTAGTACTCAGGGCTTCCCAACCTGATTCCCCGTCTAGCATCAAATACCCTTTCCCTAGCTCTCCTGGTAGCACGTCTTCGCAGAATCCTGCTCATAGCCCTTCTAGGGGGAGAATATATGTTTTCAGCTGAGTCATCAGACCCAGCTGTCTACTGACTTGAGCTGCAAGGCTCCTCCAGCAGCTCTTCATCATTTAACCCCTCAGAGATAGGTTCTGTGACAGGCAGGGTCCTGGCAGGTTTCTAAGGTCTGCTCTGCCCATTATCCATTATCAATGGAGATCAGGAATGTTCATCTGAAACTATCACCATTCCACAGACTAGTTGGGATGCAGTCAGTTGTCATGAAGCAGAGGTGCCCAACCATGGGTCACCAGATGTTCTAGAAGCAGAACTCCCAGAAGTCTTTGTCACTAGCTGTGCTGGCCAGGGTTTCTCTGAGTTGTAGTCCAGGAACATCTAGGGTTGGAAACTACTGTCATGGATTACTGGGCCGGGGGACTGCCCTTATGAAGAAAGGCTAAAACATTTGGGTCTCTTTAGTCTGGAAAAAAGGCGCATGAGGGGGGATATGATTGAGATGTTCAAAATAATGCAGGGCATGAGTAAAGTGGATAGAGGGATGCTCTTCTCCCGCTCACAAAATACCAGAACTAGGGGACATCCACTCAAACTGATATAGGGTTGTATAAGGTTGGAAGAGTGAGAACAGACAAAAGAAAATATTTTTTTTTACCCAGCATGTTGTTATTCTGTGGAACTCCCTGCCACAGGATGTGGTGATGGCATCTGGCCTGGATGCCTTCAAAAGGGGATTGGACAGATTCCTGGAGGAAAAGTCCATCATAGGTTACAAACCATGATGGAGACGTGTAACCTCCAGGTTTAAAACCGGGGGTCTTTCAAGGGCCAAATGCATGGGAGTGGTATCAGGAGACAGAGATCTAGTCTTGTGCACTCCCAGACACATTTGCTGGAGCCACTGTGAGATACAGGAAGCTGGACTAGATGGGCCTTTAGCCAGATCCCAGCAAGGCTCTTCTTATGTTCTTATGCTCTTATGTTTAAGAGTCATCCAGGAAGCCTTAGAGTGAATTGCAACCTTATCTCTCATGCAGAAGTTCCTTGGATGTATGTCCAACTGATTTCTATCATGTTTACTACAACAAAGATGGAATACTACTCCTCCCAGTGATAAAAATACATATTTTTATTGGACCATATCTCCCAAATTGCCACAGCTAGCAAAGCAGGGCAGTGGAATTCTTGCTGTAAGAAAGAAAGAAAAAAAGAAAAAAAGAAAGAAAGAAAGAAAGAAAGAAAGAAAAGAAAGAAAGAAAGAAAGAAAGAAAGAAGTTTCCCATCTCTGCCTAATGTTGCCCACACAATAGCATTTCTAGTCAAGTAATTTAGGACACTTTCCTCAACAGTGTGCTATTTATCAGATGTACTGAAATAGAATTTATCATGTTACTGAGTGAATATTGACTCCACTTTGTGAGAAAATACATATACAAGATGATGACTGCTTATGCAGAAAAGGAGGGAAACCTACCATCAAAGCTATAGAATGGCACTTCAGTAATTGATATTTGCTTGTATTTGTCTTCCCCATCAAACTATGCCATGTTCATCAGCTGAATTACATTCCCATCCCCCCATAAAAATATTAATCTAGAAACAGCAATGACGAGAGAATGCTGCATGGAGCATCCAGGGGTTGGCAAACATATAGGAGCCAAGCTGCATGAACAAGATGGATCATTGTAGTCCAATAAGGCAAAGGACAAATAGGACAGATCACCTGAACAAACTAGAGATCACCAAGAAAGGAACACCTTATCCATAAATAAGGATCCTGATTATTTTCTAAATTATTATTGGTAAATGAAGCATCATATAAGAGGAAGCATGCTGTTGGGTTTTACCTGGGATGTCATGGGTTGACACCATTGCTTAGCTACGAAGCTCACTGGATAACCTGGAGTGGAATCGGTATCTTTCAGATTAACCTACTTTATAAAGGTGTTGTGGGGATAAAAATGAGGGAGAGGGCCTTTACTCCTAGGAGCTCTTTGAGTATGGCAAAAGGCTGGATACCGAAAGCCAGTACGATGTAATGCAGGTGTGGGGAAACTTTGGCCCTCCAGATGTTGAACTACAACTCCCACAGTCGTTTTATCATTGGCAATATAGGATTGAAATTCTGGGAGTTGTAGTTCAAAACATCTGGAAGGCCAAAGTTTCCCCATCTTTAATGTAAACGTTTGAATACTGGACTTGGGAGCATCATGGTTCTCATCTCTACTGAGCCACAAAACTGACCAGGGGGCTTTGGACGCAAAGGCAGGACATAGATATAAGGAATAAAATAATGAATTAATAGAAATACAACTAATAAAAATGGCAGGCAAATACAGAGGCATGTTTTTTTTAGTCTAGATCAGGAATGGGCATCCCTGTGTTTGTCAAAAGTCCTCTGTTATCTGGTCTCAAAACTGAAAGTCTGCCATTCAGAGCCCAATGTCCAGGCTTTAAAGTAAGGTGAAACAAATGTTGTTAAGAGAGCAAGTCCCTGCCTTTTGCTCTATCCCAATCTTAAGTCTCCAGATGTTATTGGATTAAAATTCCCCAAAGCCATCACCATAATCTGTGCTGGTGAGGACTTCCAGGAACTATAGTCCAAGAACATCTGGGGACCCCAAAATGGGAACCACTCTCTTATGGTAACTATGGGCAGACAGGCGCTACAATCCAACCATATCCGAAAGGCTTTATTTTGCTTATCCTTGCTCCCAAACAACATGAGTGCTCTGTAGAGGTAAGGATTTTGCAAAGATACATTTATTTATTTATTTATTTATTTATTTATTTATTTATTTATTTATTTATTTATTTAGTACACTTGTATTCCGCCCATCTTCCGGATCGAAACTCTGGGCGGCTAACAATAAAACAAAACAATAGAAGACCAAACCATAGATTGCAGTAAAAAGGAGGGGAGGCAGACCCTCCAGTGGGAATAACGCAAGCGGCAAAGAAGAGAGAAAAAAAAGTTAAGTAAGAACTTAAGTAGAAAGGTCGCCAAATGCCTCCTTAAAAAGGTGAGTTTTCAAAGCCTTTTTAAAGGTAGGCAGGGACTCTGCTAGGCGCAGCTCACTGGGGAGATGATTCCACAGGGTGGGGCCCACCACAGAGAAGGCGTGGTCGGGCGTACGCGATTTCCGCACCTCTCTGGGTGTGGCCACCCTCAGTGAGCGCGCCTGCGCCATTCTCGTGGGCCTGGTCCCAGTTGATCTCTGGGAGATACGCTCTGACAGGTACTCTGGTCCCAAGCTGTGGAGGGCTTCGAAAGTCAAAACCAGGACCTTGAACCTCGAAATCACGAGGGCCTGCATGACTGTTCTCAGGGAGGACTCATTGAGGTACGGTCGGATCTGGGCGATCCTGCAGAGATGGAAGAAAGCGGCCCTGGAGACCACCATCACCTGGGCTTCCAGGGAGAGGGCTGAGTCCAGGACCACAACCAGATTCCTGGCAAAATCACAGGTGCACATCCATATTTGGGCTGTTACATCACCACCCCAAGAGCACTGAGCCTCTTAAGTGGGAAATCTTGGTGTGTCCTGCAGCCTTTGGAGATGACATCCATTACAGTTGAGACTCTGGGCAAGGCTTTTGCTGCATCTTGATTAAAATATGAAATGTTTGCTGGATAGCCTGGTTCTTTGGGGCTTGATCTAGCCCAACCATGTCCCATTAATGCTCCATGGTCTAAATAGCACACCTGTTTCCCCCTCCATCTGTATTTAATCTCTAACAGAGGCCAAACTCCTGCCAGTGGGAACTCTTTGACATGACCTTGGAAGGTGACGGTGGTGAAGTGTCTTTCAGTGGACGCTCAGCTCTGCAGGTCTAAGATTTTATATTTGGAAGAGACCAATGGCCCCCTGAAGCAGTGCTAGAATGTGGCATGATGTGCCAAGAGGTCGAGCTCTTGTACTCCATCATGGCAGAAGTGGCTTGTGGTCATGTAATCCTGAGTCTCCTTCATGGCAGAATTTTGGACATGGAACTTCCTCTAAAGAAAGATTTCTTTGGCCCTAGGGTGAATTGAACAATGGCAAGACTATTTATTTATTTATTTATTTATTTATTTATTTATCACCTGTCTTCCGAAAGGAACTCCGAGCAGTGTACAACAATCACAGAAAACCATTAGAAGATTAAATTAAATTAAATTAAAAAACAACAATACTTAAACCAATTTTTTTAAAAAAATGCTCTGGAAGATAGCAGAACAGAGCAAAACAAAACAAAACAAAACAAAAAATCCTAATGGTCGCCAAATGCCATTAAAAGCTTAAGAAGTGTCATAGAAGTAGCAACTGATTACTCCAGTTTTGGGGAGTATGCTGCAGATCCATGCCAGGTTTCAGCGAGCTATCCAACATTCTGAATTTGATTGCCAAATTAGACTGGACACTTTGGATGACCCCTATAATGTAAAGACTAAAGGCAGACTAATACCTGGAATGGATTAACAGACTACCCCCTGGAACTGGAGCCATCCACTTAGTTTGTGCATAATTCTAGTTCTGGTTGGCCCCTTCATTGACAGTTTTTAGGCCAGCTGTCAAGCTGTTCCATTTCTTTAAAACTTTAGCCAGGATTTTAATGGATGTTACTGCTGCTCTCTTTATTATGTTATTTTTAGAACAATTTTATTTAGTCCAATTTTTATTGCTCTACATTGTTGTGAAACACCTTCAGAGGCCTTTACAGGGTGGGAATGGTGATCAATATAAATATAAATATAAATATAAATATAAATATAAATATAAATATAAATATAAATATAAATATGGAGAGCTAGAGCCTCTCAAACAGAAGGGACTAAATTTAACTCTTGCATCATTGGCAGTCATCTAAAATATGTAGTGACTCGTATGCTTAATATAATAAACACATGACTATTTCTGTGCCCAATCAGTTGATTGCGGACATACATAAATAGGGAAGACAGTCCTTCAGTGCCAGTCTCTGTTTGTTCAGATATCACAGAAGCTTGAAGACATGCATCACCTTGGGCTGTCATTGTAGACTGTACATGCCTGCGCAGAGCTCAGTAATGCTACGAGTGCCATCGGAAGCCTTTGGGCAAACATCACAACACAGTCTTAGTCGGTTTGTGTTTCAAGCGTAAAGCCAACACAATATTTGTAACAAACCCCACAATCTGTGCAGGTAAAAGCTACACATGCTGGGCTGGAGACAAAACACAGGCCTGCCTTTGCTATCGGGGTTCTGCAAGATATATTCCTGCAGGTTATCATGCCTTGTTATGAACGATTCCCTGTTGGATGGCACAAGGATGAATAACGAGCAAAGGACTTGGAGCCACGGGAAGCAAGTAAACAATCAAATCAATGTCCATTTTGCAGGGCAAGTTGCTGGTTTTTTTAAAATAACTTGCCCTTTGCTTCTGTGCCATGAAGAATGGGTTGATTCACCAACATCAGGTGGCTCACATTTTCCATGCAGCCCAGAGGTTTACCAGGTGCAGGAATGGACTGAGCTGGTTTGGCTACCCTGTTTGCAGATGTGACCACATTTTATATCCAAAAAGGATGTCCAAGCCCCTACAGACATACTGAAGAATGGGATGGACAGTGAACACACCCCGAGGAGGTGAGCTACACATAACCCCCGCCCCCCACCACCGGATGCTCCTCTGGCTGACAGACATCTCACATAGCCGAGATGTGAGGGGGGGGACGTACAACGCTCATGCTTTTGCTTACCTGCTCATGGTCGCTCGCCCACCATTTCCCACACTCCCTTTGGGAGTGAAACACTCTATTTCCGACTTGTGCTGAGCCAGCTTCCTGCCTTTGTACCTAACATAGCATGACATGGACAGGAGCGACAAAAAACAGAGAGAAGTGATTGTGGGCTTGGGAGTTCCCCTATCATAACAGCACTGGAGTGGACAAGGGAGGGTCAGGCACATGAATAGGTTGTGGGGAATCTGTAGAAAAACACCTCATAGGCCACTCTCATAAATCCTACACAGCCTTCTGGGTATGACCTGGCCAGAGTTGGGCACGAATTGATTCATCGCAGTTTGTGTCAGTTCGTAAAGGTGGCCTCACAGGTGCTGTTGCTCCTAACCCTTGCCTCCTCAGCTGAACAGTCACTCACCAGGCAGCAGTGAAGCAAGGTTTTGGGGCGCCTGGGGACAAAGGTTTTTTTGCGCCCCTCCAGCCCTCCCCACCCCCATTGCATCCACCCAGCAAGGGGGGGGTCCTGCAGGTGTGGGGCGACTCCCAGTGATGAAGAGTTGGAGGAGGAGGAGGATGGTGCCACAGCCACCGCGCTTGCCTGCCTGCTTGCTTTGCTGCTCGCCTGGTGCGCAGCGGTGGGAGGGCACAGGGCTTCCTCCTCCTCCCCCTCCCTTTCCAGGCACCCCCAGATCTCTGCACCCGGGACAGATGTACCCTTCTCCCCCCCCCAGATACGCTCCTGTCATCAGGCCCAGATTGCTTGTCTTCACCCCCTCTTTGTCTGATCTCCCGATCATGAGCAAGAGCACAGGCTTTTCTGCTTTGCTCTTTTGTCTGAGTAGATCAGCCAAAAGGGCCGGGAAGCCTGAGCTATTGCCAGTACTGGGAGTAGAGATGGGCACGACCAGGAAAAATGGCGTTTTGAGTTGTCGTGTGTCGGAGCCGGCCCGTTTCAGCTCCTTTCCGTTTGTTGCGAAATTTTTCAAAAATTTGTCATTTCGTTTGTCGTCTGTCGTTAGTACTGGTTTGGGGGGATAGGGTAGCAGGCTCCTGGAGGCATCTCTCTGGGGTGGGTGCCTCCTCTGGCCCCCTACAAAGGGAAAAGGAAGGGTACATGACCGTGTAGCCATTGTGTACCAAGTGGCACTGGCAGAGGCACCTCTCTTTTGGGTGCCTCTAGCTCACTAAGAAGGACAGCATACTGGCGTATAGAGTTTTTTGGAACTTTGGACTGGTGAGCGAGGTGAAAGAAGAATGCCTCTGCTGGGCGCCCTCTGGCTCACTAAGAAGGGAAATGTACTTGCGTGTAGTGCAATGCGAGTACAGATCTGGCTTAGGGTTGGGGTTAGGGCAAGGGCTAGGCTTAGGGTTATTACGGGTAAGGTTAGGGTGAGTTAGTGGGCTGCACCTCTGGGTGCCTCTGACCCACTAAGAAGGACAGTGTACTGGCATATGGGTTAGGGTTAGGGTTAGGGTTAGGGCTAGGGTTATAGTGGGCTTTTTATGCCCTCTGGCACATCCCAGAAGTCTCAGTTAAAACCTGGCCAAGTGGCCATGCGATTGGTGGAATGGTTACAAAAATTTGCATGCTCCCATCCCATGGCCAGCCCATCATTGCGCAGGTGTAAAAAAATAAAAATAAAAATATAATAAAATAAAATCAATGGGATTGGAGACAGACATTTATTGCAAGAAAAACCCACTGCTGCTACTGTAAAAATTCAGTCAGTTAAAATACCTAATTTTCGCATGTTTCTTTGTGGTGCTTTGGTGGGTTTTTGGACCACGATTTCAAAACAAATATTGCAGTCGCCATTTTGGATCCCCCCGCACCGCATGGCATGGTGAGACGATGAGGATGCCCCCCACCAGAGCAGCCCAGGACAGGAGAGGGGGGGAGGCCGGGGACCCAACCCCAGAAACCACCCCTCTGGTAGGTGCCCTCACTCAGGCAGGCATATTTTCGCCTGCTTTTTTGGCCGGGAATCGGGGTGTTTTTTAAAACTTTTTTTCTGTGCCGCGATGCCATGAACGACAACGACAAATCAGACCCAATTTTTCTTTTTCCATTCGGGTTCAAGCTGGAGCAGAGTAATTCTCGTTACCATTACCCGTTACGTAACGATAACGAGAACCGAAAACGGAAATTCCGTTGTGTAACGGAAATGAGGAATGGAAACGGAAATGAGAATTTCGCCAAGTCGTGCCCATGTCTAACCGGGAGATCATTTGAGGAGGTGCAGGCTGCTAGTACACTGGGCCTAGTAAGTAACTGATTGAGTTGGAGGAAGAAAGGGAGGGAAGCAGCAGCACTTATGCTGCCACCTTTACGAACTGGGATGAACTGGGATGAACCAGTTCCTGCCCATTTCTAGACCTGACCATTCTTAGGTAAACAGGACCGAAAACAAGATCTCTTTACATTCCATCGTGCTAAAATCCCACACGGGAGGAACTGGAACAAGCTTCTGTGTCACTGACATAGTGACATAGTCTGATTCTGGTACCTCTCCAAGGCTTCAAGTGGGATTCGTTCTCATGCCTGTGTGGACATGTTAGGAATTGACCCTGGGACCTTCTGCATCCACAGTTATGTGCTCTGCTCTCTCTGGTCTGGTAGATACCCTCCAAAGTACCAAGCAAGCCCAAACCTGCTTAGCTTTCAAAACCACGTGAGATTGGGCGTGTGTTTAGGGTTTTGCAAAGCCACTCAGAATCATAGAATAATGGAGTTGGAAAGTGGCTCTAAGGCCAGCCAGTCCCATCTGCTGCTCGATGGAGGAATCCCACTCAAAGGAAATCTGACAGATGGTTTGTCCAAGTTTTACTTGAATGTCTTTAGCATTGGAGCGTTCGTGACCTAAAGCTGGAGGTACTCAAGAGAAAAGTGGACACTGACTACTGAACTTGAGAAGCAACTGACGTGAGAGAAAGCACCAGAAAAAAGGTCAACCACCACACCCTGACACACTGCTCCTCTGGGGAAAAATACACTTCTATAAAGCACATTTTTTGCTCATAAGACACTATTAGTGGCACATAGTTGAACCAACCATACTTGGCACCTGACTGGATATTCCATACACAGGCATTGTGTCCTCTTCAGAATTTTGTACATGCACATAATATTTTAATCTACATTAATTAATAATAGTTAAATAACACACTGTCACCATCAGGTACCTCATATAGTGAGTATTAATTAAAAAGAGGAACAACCAGATAGCAATTGATAACCATACTTGAGGATGGTGTTTTGTAATAACAGAGCACTCCAGGTGTTCATGACACCTTATTCAGTTATTTAGAAAAATGTTAACTTCTCTGCCATTCTCTTAACACAAAATGTTTTGGATTGTGAAACAGCCGGAGCATTCATGAGAATTTTGGCCTGGCTACAAATGCCAGGAAACTGTGTTCCTTGCCAAGATTATAGATTATAAATGAGAACTACACATAATTTTAAAAAGGCCCAAAACAAGTACTGTGTCCAGTTCTGTGCACCTCAATTTAAAAAGGATGTTGACAATCTTGAATGGGTCATAAGAATATAAGAACATGAGAAGAGCCATGCTGGATCAGGCCAAAGGCCCATCTAGTCCAGTTTCCTGTATCTCACAGCGGCCCCACCAGATGCGTTTGGGAGCGCATGAGACTAGATATCTGTCTCCTGATACCACTCCCCTGCATCTGGCCCTTGAAGTACCCTGGTTTAAAGCCTAGAGATTACACATCTCCATCATGGTTTGTAACCCGTGATGGACTTTTCCTCTAGGAATCTGTCCAATCCCCTTTTGAAGGCATCCAGGCCAGATGCCATCCCACATCCTGTGGCAGGGAGTTCCACAGACTTACAACGCGCTGGGTGAAAAAATATTTTCTTTTGTCAGTTCTTACTCTCCCAGCACTCAATTTGAGTGTATGTCCCCTAGTTCTGGTATTTTGAGAGAGGGAGAAGAGCTTCTCTCTATCCACTTTACTCATACCCTGCATTATTTTGTATGTCTCAATCATATGCCCCCTCAAGCGCCAGAGGACAGCGACCAGGATGGTTGAGGGTCTGGAGGAAATGTCTTACGAGGAGCGTCTGAGGGAACTGGGAATATTTAACCTTACAAAAAGAAGGTTGAGAAGGGATATGATAGCCATGTTTAAATATTTGAAAGGATGTCACATTGAAGAAGGGACTGGTTTGTTTTCCATGGCTTCAGAGACTAGGACTCGGGGCAATGGTTTCAAACTAAAGGAAAAGAGATTCCATTTAAACACTAGGAAGAATTTCATGACAATTAGAGCTGTTCAGCAATGGAATATGCTGCCACGGAGGGTGGTGGAGTCTCCTTCTTTGGAGGCTTCTAAGCAGAGACTGGATGGCCATCTGCCAGGAGTCCTGTGCTGGGGGTTCCTGCATGGTAAGGGATTGGACTGGATAGCCCTTGAGGTCACTTCCAACTCTATGATTCTATGAAGTAGACATTAGAGAAATGTGCTCAAGTCCTTTGACCTGGGTCCATGTCCAAACATGCATATATAGATTGATGGCCAACCTGCCTTACGCCATTGTCATGGGATTCCGTAGCCAGGCTCCATGGCAGAATTCATGTGTTTCTGGTTCTCCATGAAAAAGCCCTGTCTTGTGAATGTGGAAATGCAAAAGCAGAAAGCCTGTTCACAAATGGAATGATGCAGGCAGGAAGCGGTGCTTCCAGTCAAGATTGTGATGATTGCAGAGTTGGGTGCTCTGTTTTATTTTCATTCCCCTCCCCCTATCTGTTTTTAGTGGATGCCAGAAGAAAGCACTCACTAAGAAGGGAGTCAGTGAGATGCTTTAAAAGGGTAAAGGCCCTTCTTAAAACGGCAATGCAAAGTAATCTGTACACTGTTTCTGCCCATACCTTTTGTTCCAGTTCTTCTTGTTCCTTGGATCTGAAATTCATTGTGCTGCAGCCATAAGATTTTGATGATTTTTACCAATCACTTTACAGCACAAAAGGCAAGGAAGGTTTGTTTCTATGGTAAAGAAGAACATAATTTTCCTCTCTGCTGCTGGCAAGTGAGGATCTTCCTTGGTTTTCCTTTCACCTTCTCTACTTCTAATCACGACTCGTGAATGCTGTATCAACCCGAGGGATCTGTGGAGGTGCTTTCCCATTTAAAAATCTCGCTATTTAAAGAAGCACATGGCAATTGCTTATGCGTTTTATTTATTTACCCCTGTGTTTTGTTTTGCACTCTGCTTTTTTGTGCCTCTTGCCAGGTTTTTCATTTTTGTTTTGTTTTTATTTTTTCTTGACTGTTTTATTGTTCATTGTTTAGTATTTGTTGCTTACTCATTATCTGACTATTGACTACTTAGTCATTTTGTTATGTTTTTAACTTGACTTGTTCTCTAAATAAACCTCCTAGAGTTCATTTGAGAAAATCATAGTAGTTAAGAAATTAAATAAATAAATAAATAAATAAATAAATAAATAAATAAATAAATAATATTGTACCAATTGAATTTAACTTCATTCACATCCTTTTTTTTTTAACCTGAGGTTTTTTTTTTTTTTTTTTTTGCAACCCCCCCCCCCGCTTTATCCTTCTTTTAAATGCCTCTGTCCTTTCCCTCTTTATAACAGTTCCCAGGTCTTTTGCATTCAAAGTTGATATATTTAAACAATTAACCATAATTATCCACATCCATTTCGTCCTTCTGGTCTCAAGTGGTGGAAATGTCCCTCAAGACCCATAACAAGTAGCAAAGAATACCCCATACTTAAACAAAATAGCCCATAACATACAAAACCCACAACACCAATGACTGGTTTATTAACATTGTGTTGGATCCAGATATGGTCATATTGGAGCAATAGTGGCTGATGCCCAGTGGAGCTAGGGAGTGGTGGACATCATGGTCAAAGGCCAAACTTAATACAGTGGACCCTTGTATAACAAACAGTTTGTATAACATAAAATTTGTACAACATAAAAAAATTCCGCTTCGCAGCGGGATTGCCTTCGCTTTGAATGCGAAGCCAGTCACGTGGTCTCCCTTCGCCCCACCCCTCTTTCTCTGGCCTCACCCGAAATTTTAGGAGATAGGGAAAATTGCTTTTATTTTTTAACATAATCACATATGGGGTAAAGCCATACAACATAAAATGGGATTACAGTGGACCCTTGTATAACAAAGAGCTTGTATAACATAAAATTTGTACAACATAAAAAACTCCGGAGATAGGGGAAATTTGCTTAACATAATCACCTATGGGGCAAATTTGTACAACATAAAAACGGGATCACTCTGTTTTCAATGCATTCCTATGGGAATTTGTATAAAGGAAAATTTGCTTAACATAATTTCACTTGGAACGAACGAATTCCTTTATACAAGGTACCACTGTACTCTGCTTTCAATGCATTCCTATGGGAAATTTGTATAAAGGAAAATTTGCTTAACATAATTTCATTTGGAACGAATTAATTCCTTTATACAAGGTACCACTGTGCTTGTAGTTTTGCCACCTATTCTGTCTCCCCCTTTCATAGCATAATAACATGTTACTGGAGGTGTGTGTGAACGCCTCCCACTTAAGATCAGCTGGGAGGCGTTCAATCTAAGTGGATGTGAATGCTGCCGGACCTACCCCCAGAGGTGCCAGCAGCCATAGGATCTCCCAATAATAAGTAATGTGCTCCAGGTTGTAAGAATAATCAGCAACAGCCTTCATTTCTACACATGGGGAGACAGAAACAGATGCTGGCTATAACTCCTCCCTTAAAGTTGAGTTCTCCATAAACCCTTGCACTGATCCCCCCAGGATGTCTTGTTGAGACACCACCATAACCCCCGTTAACACCACAAGATGCTCTATGAATCCCAGCCTTGAAAATGGCAAGGGGGTGTTGAAGTCCTCTTGATGACGTCAATAGAGCCAGGCAGGGGGTGTTTTGGAGTTTGCTTTTTAATTCCGCCTGGAGCCTGCTCAGTCTCTTGAAGGCTGGTAAACACACTTGTCTCCGGTGAAGCTCCAAAGGTGGTGAGGTCCTTGATTGCAGAGACAAGTAATGAGAAATAACTGCTTTGGGAAACGGTCGCAATGAAAAGCAGACACACTGCAGTGATGGCAATTAGAGGCGCTGAGCACAAATGGCCTCTTGAAATTCTCTTTAATGTTTGCGGCAAGAGAAATTAGGGGACAATTTCAACGGGGTTTTTCTTTTTCCCTCTGAAGCAAAAGAGTAATGCTCTGATGGTTTCTTAAAGGACAGGCTCAATATCAGCAGCATGACTTTATTTGCCTAAGAATTTCAGAGCTTTGCTCTGCCCCTGCCAACTAACAAGTCGGCCAACTGTGTTGGCTCTGGGATGTCTCTGTATAGCCAGAGGTCAGGAAGACTTGAGCAGAGCTGTTGAGGACAGGACATGTTGGATATCTTGATGGCAAGTAATCATTAATTAGCAAAAAAAAAAAAAAAAAAAAAGATGTTGTGGTAGGATCTTTTATCAGTGGACATATTTGCTTAGCCATATTTTAAAGACTGAATCACAGAATCATAGAGTTGGAAGAGACCTCAAGAGCCATTCAGTCCAACCCCCTGCCATGCAGGAACCCTCATCACAATATTTCCGACAGATGGCCATCCAGCCTCTGCTTAAAAACCTCCAAAGAAAGAGACTCCACCAACCTCCTTTATGGCAGCATATTCCACTGCCGAACAGCTCTGTCATGAAGTTCTTCCTCATGAAGTTCTTCTGCCTCAGCAAAACTCAATAAACTGCTTCTAGAAACTTCTGTCTTTTTAATATTTGAAAAAAAACTTAAACCTGTCAGTAAGTTTCTAGGCATCTTCTTAAGGATCTGACAGGGACACCATTTTGCTTCTGTTGTAATGTCTTCTCCCTCTTGTCCTGCTACGACAAATGATCAGCCTGAGGTCAAGGAAGCATCCATCAAAAATGCTGGATATATTTTGAAGGACATTCTACAAAGAAGCCATCAGTTTCTAGGGCAGTAAAACAAAGAAAAATCAGAGAACGTTTCTAAGGGGGGGAGGTCTTCTGGGAAATTCTGGCGCAGCACTCATCTTTATTCTTCTGACTTCAGCACCTTCCCCAGAGATGCCTAAACATTACAGTTTGGAAGAGTTGCTGTAGATGCATATTTGTCTCTGCTGCCATATTTGTGTACAATGAAACTCCTTCTTGAAGTGCAAGCCTTTTAGTAGAGAGATAGCAGAGCTGTGCCAGACTCCAGTAGAAAAGAGAAACTAGCATGATGACATACCGTGCTTGTCAATTTCCCATGTTTGATTTGCCTGTGGAGGAAGGGGGAAGATTCCAATCCTTCTACCACTTTTTCAGGGCCTTTCCCAATTTCCCTTGAGCTTACCTTAAAGTTGGCTGAAAATGCTGCATTTTACCCCTCTGCTATTAAATCACACAAAGGGAAAAATGAAAATAGAAGGAGTTTTCCCCAAACTCCTGCTATTATATAATGTCAGCTAGATAGTGCAGAGGTCTAGGTATCAGATTGGGAGGGTCTTGAGCATAGAATCATAGAATCACAGAGTTGGAAGAGACCTCAAGGGCCATCCAGTCCAGCCCCCTGCCATGCAAACCTTCACAGGACTCCCGACAGATGGCCATCCAGCCTCTGCTTAAAAACCTCCAAAGAAGGAGGCCCCACCACCCTCCATGGCAGCATAACTGTCATGAAGTTCTTCCTAATGTTCAAATGGAATCTCTTTTCCTGTAATTTGAGACAATTGCCCCGAGTCCTAGTCTCTGAAGACATGGAAAACAAGCCTGTTCCCTCTTCAATATGACATCCTTTCAAATATTTAAACATAGTGATCATATCCCCTCTCAGCCTTCTTTTTGAAAGGCTGAGAGGAACCGCACCTCGTAAGCCATGTCTTCCAGACCTTCAACCATCCTTGTTGCCCTCCTCTGTACCCGCTCGAGGTTGTCAACATCCTTTCAAATTGAGGTGCATAGAACTGGACACAGTACTCCAGGTGGGGTCTGACCAGAGCAGAATAGAGTGGATGTTGAGGACAGTTGAGGACAGGAGATCTGTTGTTTGTGGGTTTGCAACAAGTCAGGAAGGGGGACAACTTAAGGGCAAGTAACAACAATCATGTGATGCATCTCATCATCACTCTGCATCTTCTGTGGCTGCCCGTATTCTGTCATCTGATAAAGCCTTTGGGCCAGGAGGAACCTGATAACACCAAAGTGTGGGCAGCTCCTTATGCTGCTGATGGCCATGGAGATGGGATATGGAATATTTATGTGCATGATCAGCTATTTCATGAGCAAGGTAAGCATGGCAATATGTAAGAGGCATAAATCCAATTTTAAACGGAAACCACCAACCACCAACCTTCACTGCCTGTTGCCCCCAAAAGCATGTCTAAAGTGGTGCCTTCTTAGGCCCTTTGTACACGACCCCTAAACTCCGCCGCAAATGGCTCCCAGCTCTGGAGCTTAAAATTGTTTTCCCACCAGCTCCGGAGTTTACAGATAATTAAGTGTGACCACGCCCACCTAAGCGCATCCCAGCGCACTTTTCATGTACCTGCTCTTGGAGGTGAAAATCACCAAATCATGATGTAATCTGGTGAGTGCGGGCTCTCCTCACTTCTTTGTTGTTGTTTTTTGCCTCCCGCCCCTTTAAGAGAAGGAATGTGGCTTGGGGCGGCTTGGAGGAGGTGAGCCTGCATTCTTTTGTCCCTTTTTTTCTCCCTGCCCTCACACAGACAGGAGCAAGGAAGTGCGGAGGGGTGGGGACGCAGGAAGAGCAACAAACCCCCAAGATCTCTGGTCCGAATTTAAGTGGCCAGTGGATCTTAGGGGTTGTGTGAAAAGGCCCTTAGTGGAAGCAAAAGAAGGAACAGGTTTAACTGCACTTCCCAAGGACAGGAATTCCATGCTGAAGCAGCCACAAGGAATTCCATTGTGCCGATGTTGTGGAAGGCTTCTCATGAATACCTCTTAGAAGTACAACCCATAAACCAGCTTTACGTCTGTGAAGCAGATACAACTTTAGAGAGTCCCCTTTGAAGAAACAGAAAAAGCTCTTTCCCCCCAAATAAGGAACACTTCAAATTAAAATGTATTGGGTTTCTTAAGAAGGTTATTTATTTAGCACACACAGCCGAGCACTGCTCATGTATGCCAGCAGCAAAGATGCATGACTCTGCAGAAGTGGCGATATTTCACTATAGGTTAAAGGAAAAAGGAGAAATAAGAAAGAAAAATGTTCCTTAGACAAGTTCCAAGACATGTTGAGGATGTGAACAGGGAATAGGAACCTACTTCCATATGTGGTGGGGATGCAACTATATAATGAAGCTTTGGAAGTTGATAAGTGAAATATGAAAGATAAATTTTGGAATATGTCCTAAATTAGCATTTTTATCAATATTTGAGAGTGAAGAACAGAAGTGGAAAATGAAGGAACTGTTTACAAATGTAATGACACCAGCTAAATTAATAATAGCAAATGATTAGAAAGTTAGGTGCAATCTCCAATTAAATGGATGGCATAAAGAAGTTTGGAATATACCTATCAATGACAAACTGACATGAAGTGCCAAAGTAAGAAAAGGCCTGTCAAATAAGAATATATTTAGAGATATATTGTTACTTTTGTTGTCTGATTGTTTTCTGGTTGTTCACTGCCCACAGTTCCTTCGGGAAAGTCGGGCAGTATAGAAATGGAAATAATAAATAAATAATAAATAATACTGTATAGGGAGAATTTATTGATTTTTGTATTAACAAAGGGGAAGGGTTGTGTTTCTTCACAAGTGTGTACATCTATGGAAGGGGAATGGGGTTCCATTAAAAGAACATCATGGTGCATATTCATCGTTGGAGTTTGTACAAACACACACACACACACACACACACACACACACACACACACACACGCACACACTGGCGACTTAAGAGCAGCAAGATAAATTTTTTAGACATGGTCTGCTCAACTTACAATTTTTTTTAATTTTTTTATTTTTAATTTTTAATTTATTTTTCAAATTTTCTGATAGGTGCCCCTACTTAAGAGTAGTTCAGTTTAAGAGCATGCATTAGGAACAGATTAAATTCATAAATTGAGGTACCACTGTATATATAATTTTAGTTCAATCTTGCCTGATCTTGGAAGCTATGCAGGGTCAGCCCTGGCTAGTACTTGGATGGGAGACCACCAGGGAACACCAGGTGCTGTAGGTGCCTGAAGTAGGAACTGGCAAACCACTCCAGTATTTGTGTCAAGAAAACTCCATGTACATGGGGTCACAATGTGTTGGTCAAAACTGTACAACACAGCAACAACAAACCCCTAAACATACTGTACATGAACCAGGAGAACAGTCTGAGCTAAGGGACCAGGAAGCTTTGGGTTTCACCAAGTTCTCAACAAATTTCTAGAAGCTGTGCTGGCCATTATTTCTGGGAATCGTAGTTCAATGACCACTGCTTCAGTTTACAGTCAGAGGAGCCTTAAAAAGCCTCAGTTATAGGCTTCCTTACTGGTAACCATCATCACTTGGGATCACCATGAAGCCATTAGAGCCTGTGCAGCTCCACCAATCAAAAAAAAAATACTACATTGGAGTTTTCGAGGGAGTCTTGGAGCTGGACTCCCACGCAATCTGGAGCATAGCTATTCAGATCAGCCCTGCTGCTGTTCTTGTCCCTAACATGTGATCATTGAACAGGGCTGGGTGAGCATTTTGGCTCAGTTGACCTAGAACAGGGAATAGAGAGAGGACTGACCCTACCATTAGTCCCAAAGAGGCAATTTTCTCAGGGGGGCAGAGCTCTGGAGGTGGTGGGTGGGAGAATAACCACCACCACGCACTGTCCGCCACTGGAGCTAAGAGGAGGAGGAGGAAGAAGAAGACAACAACAAGCAACCATTTCAATGAAAGCAAAGCAGAAGGTGGCAGCATCAGTGGCCACAGTGGTAGTGGGAAGTGGAATAGCATGAGAGTTTACCATGCCTCCGTACAGCTCCCAGCTATGAGTCAGATAACAAACTATGGGAAATGCTTATGTAACCCTCATTCATTCATTCATTCCATCCATTCATTCATCATATTTTATTCATTCTTTCATTCAAAATATTTTTATCCATCCTTTCTAGGCATGGAAATATTTCAGATCTTTTTCCTAGAAATCACATAGGCAACTGAAACTGTACTTCTCTCCCAAGGACCAAATATTAAAAATACAACAAAGAAAGAAAGAAAAATCCCCAAGCTAATCTGAAGCTCCGGTTTGGGGACAACAACAGTCTTTTAACTTTTAAAGGATCTCGGTTTTTAATGATATGCTAACTGTACTACTAAGTTCAGCCCTGTGTTCCCAAGGATTTCAATAAAGCCCGAATGACACTGTTATATTTCCGTTCGTCATCGGCGTTAAACAGAATTATTTAATGTCTCCCACAATGGTCTAGTTTCACCAGAGTCAATTTAAAGCAAAGCTTACCATTTCATTATTTTGCTATTTAGTTGCAACTTTTTAAAATAAAGCTATTGTAATTAGACAATTGCATGTAATTGCAGCCACTGTTTTAAGAAGCTAAAATGAATTTTTCACAAAGTAGTAATCTCACAGACAGCGAAAAAGGTCTGTCTGGATGTTGGATAAGAGGAGATTGGCACAGTCTCACACTTATCTGCTCTGAACAGAGACGCTTTCGACAAGATAGTTTGTAAATTCTATTCATGGGGGATCAGAACAGGCACTGAACTCACCTCTATGGCCACATCCCTTTGAATCCAGCCTCACCAGAATATTCTTGCAGGAAACATACCATGCAATTTTTGATAGACACGACCACTCTGTAAAACTGAAGCGCAACTGCAGTGGCATTTAACCAATAAAATAAAGGGGTGGAGATCCAAACATCCGCTATTTATAGGAGAAGCACAAGTTTGGTAAATTTTATAGACTTCACATTCACACTAGAAGCAGGGGGAGAGGGAGAAGCCTCAGAAGACACAATATAATAGCCCAGCATGAACTGTTGTGGCATTTTCAGAAATGTAAAAAAAAAAACAAAAAAACCAAAAAGTAAATTTGCAATTAAAATAAAAACATTTTGCTTGTGATTCAAGATAGTTTACTGTAATTTTAGAATAGGACTGATTGATAGTCTATGCTAGATGAAGGCACAGTAGTGCTTTGAGTGTCATGCAGGACAAACAGAACTCACTGGAGGGAAGGAAGGGACAAATAAAACAAACAGATGAATGAACAATCACATTGGTAAAATGTGTATGGGGCCAAGGGAAGCATCTTAGACGTCTGACTTAAAACAGACTCTTGGGTCCTCATTGCTCATGTCAACACTGTTGAGTGTCAACCACAACCTTCTCTGCAGTATCTACTGACCTGCCTTCACATATACCTTGTAATCATTTAACAACTAAACCTCTATGTCAATGGTTCCCAAACTTCGACCCTTTAATACAGTCCCTCATGTTGTGGTGACCTCCTTGCCCTGCTTGGAAGAGGCCACAAGCCCCCTTTGGTTGGCCACTACTGCAGGTGCCATAGAGAACTCCCCTCTACAGGCACCCTCAGCCAATCACAGCCTCTGGTGCCATTGACTGACATGCCTATGTAGAAGGACAAGATGCCTTATTTTTCTAGGGTTCCATTTTATTACAGCATTGATTACAAAATTTATTGATTTTAAATATTTTCCCACCTTTCTCCTTGAAAGGACCCAAAATGATTTACATCATTTAAAAAACTGAATTTCAAAATAGTAAGTATGCAACTATTAAAAATACTTTATACTTCATATCATATTTCATACCTCATACAAATATTTTGTATGATTTTAATGTATGATATTAAAATACGTTTAAAACAACAGAGCACAGCAAATCATTGATTGTTGGTGACAGAGAACTAGGTCTATTAGGTAGCATAAAATAGTTGTAAACACTGTACTCAAACTTTAGTCATTTGCTGTGTCTAGTTTTTTTAAAAAAACTGACAACATTGCCAGGACCAATTTCTCCCAAATCCTCTAATTCTCATTTCTGGTAGTCTCACCTGAAGGATTCAGCTTTTATGCGCACCTAAATTGTGTTACAGGGGTGTGGTGGCTCAGTGGGCCAGAGCGCTGAAACTGTCAGCTGCAAAGTTGGCTGCTTGGCGGTTCAAATCCCGGGTGCCACGCAGCGGAGTGAGCTCCGGCTGTTGACCCCAGCTCCTGCCAACCCAGCAGTTCGAAAGCATGTAAATGCAAGTAGATAAATAGGTACTTCTGTAAAAAGGGAGAAGGTAAATAGTGTTCCATGCGCAGTAATGCATTCTGCCATGCCGGCCACATGGCCACGGACTTGCACAACACTGGCTCTTTGGCTTGGAAACGGAGATGAGCGCCGCCTCTAGAGTCGGACACAACTACCATGCAAGTCCCGGGGGAAACCTTTAGCTTTACCTAAACTCTGTTCACCTGGTGATAAGGCCCAGTTGGGAAACTTCATGGACAAACACAGCTTCCTGTTTGAAAAAGAAGCTGTCCCCAGTGGTTGCTAGGAAGTTTCCTTTTAAAAGAGGAAGTTAGGCCCTGTGGGTGGGAGTTTAAGAAAGAAGAATCAAGGAATTTGTAGTCAAAAATATCAAAAATGCTTATCTCTACTAGCTAATTAATCCTCAATGCACTGGAATGGCTATGGGATAGGGGTGGGGAGCCCAAACTCATCTCACTGTGACATTTTTTAAACATAGGGCAAGAAATAATATATAAGAAGCACTTGGGAATTGGGATTATCAAGTGTCTCAGATGGTGATGTGGTTTAAAAAAATACTAAACAATTCCGAATGTGATTGGAAAACAACCTGCTCCGTTTATGCAGTCAAACAATTGGCTTGTATCACCCCATCAAGACCACTTTAATCAAACTGATGCCACAGAACATTTCCCAAAGAGAACACGGGCTTTGCATGAAGATGTAAATCCACAGCAATCACTGTGTGCAAGAAATTCAGTTCATTATAAGATGGGAGGCTTTTTTTAAAGGAAGCAATTTATCAAAATCATTCCAATCTAATCTGCTTCACAGAATTCCACAAAGATTCCCCAGCTCCCCCTTTGCAACCCACATCTCTAAATTAATTACATTATCAAACTTGTCCGCACTGGTACCTTAAACACGTTATGCTGAACAAATGTGCCAGAGCATCTAACTACGTTCTATATCTTAGGTTTTGTGGCAGGGAAAACTATCTAAGGAAGAAAGCAGGAAAATCATGGCACAGAAACAACTGCCAGCCCCAAAAGGAATTCAACAAGAAGAGGAAGAAATCCAAGGCCTTAATCCTGCATAAGTTCTGTTCAGTTAATTGCATATTAACAGCCAGAGGCCTGGCAGAACATACAGACAGCAGTTTACCACAGCAGAAATAACCAATTAATCCACAAGACCTTCCTTCCTTCCCAAGGAAACAATGAAACCTCCCAACAAGGTTCAATATCAGAGCTTGGAAAGTTATTTTTCAAAAGCAATTAGTTACACTTAAAGTTCCAAAGCACCAAACTAGTTCTTTTCAATTTACAGTAATTTTCATTGTATAAGACTATATTTTTGTCTAAAATTGTTCGACTAAAAATCGAGGGTCGTCTTATATACGGAGGTAAGCTGAGGAGAGAACTGTGTGGTTGCGAAATTAATTTTCAGTGGGAAAAGTGGGGGTTGCCTTATACATGGGGGTGTCTTACAGAGGGAAATATTTGAGTAATTACAGTTTGGGGAAAGTAATGTGTACATTCCAAATCCTCAAAAAGAATGGTCTTTGCTCTCCTCTTCGTTATCACAATAAATTAATAAATGCATCTGACTGAGGTTTACTAGAATCATAGAATCATTGAGTTGGAAGAGACCTCAAGGGGCCATCCAGCCCAACCCCCTGCCATGCAGGAACCCCCATCACAGGACTCTCCACAGATGGCCATCCAGACACGGCTTAAAAACCTCCAAAGAAGGAGACTGCACCACCCTCCTTTGTGGCAGCATATTCCACTGCCGAACAGCTCTAACTGCCATGAAGTTCTTCCTAATGTTCAAATGGAATCTGTTTTCCTGTCGTTTGAAACCACTACTCTGAGTCTAGTCTCTGAAGCCATGGAAAACAAGCCAGCCCCCTCTTCGATAGGACATCCTTTCAAATATTTAAACATGGCTATCGTTATCTTCTCTCAGAATTCTTTTTGTAAGGCTAAACATTTCCAGCTCCCTAAGCTGTTCCTCATAAGACATGTGTTCCAGACCTTTAACCATCCTGGTTGCCCTCCTCTGGACCCACTCAAGGTTGTCAACACCCTTTTAAAATTGAGGAGTGCAGATCTGTACATAGTACTCCAGGTGGTGATGTACTAGATGTATAGCATCCTGTTTCTTAAGATTTCAGGATGAAAAAATACAGTGTCAGGTTCTTGAGATGTCAAAGGGGAGGCAAAGGATGAAAGAAAAGGACACATAACATGCATGTAAACCCCTTACGGCTATTTATTTAATTTAATTTAATTTAATTTAATTTAATTTAATTTAATTTAATTAAAGTTTATATACCGCACTGATTTTCCCAAGGGAACTCTGAACAGTTTAGAAACAGAGCAACATAAACTCTTCTCCCTCTCACAAAATACCAGAACTATGGGACATTCACTCAAATGGAGGGCTGGGAGAGTGAGAACAGACACCTCATCCTCCTGGTACCAACTGGGCCAGGTTTAAAGGGCTGTAGCCATTGACAGCTTGGCAGGAGCCCTCAGAAAATGATGGAACAAAACGGTTCATTTCAATGCAAAAACGACAGTTTCATTTTATCTATAACAAAATGCTGCTTCCTCGTTTTGTTTCATTTCATTTTGTTTCACCACATAACAGCATTTCGTTGTTTGTTTCCTGCCCATCTCTAGAAAGGACTCATGTTTCAATAACTATAAAAGTAACAGAAATGTTACAGGTTACACCTCAAAAGACCTACACGCAGAGGCGGATCTACCACTAGGCAAACTAGGCAACCGCCTAGAGCGCAGACCTGAGGGGGCACAAAACTGACTTCAGACAGGTGCAGAACTAACCTCGGAGGGTTGCAGAACTGACCTAAGGTCCACAGAACTGAACTCAGAGGAGCGAACTGACCCGAGACAGGCATATATCCTACAATTTGTCTGTTTTTGAAAATTGTTTGGGAGGGGGGGTTACAAGTAGTTAGTCTTGCCTAGGGTATAAAAAAGCCTGGCACGCCCTCAACCAACAAAAGGGAGAGTTCCCCCCCTCCCAAATCTCTATTTGGCTACAGGCCTCTTTCAGATTCCCCCAGACTTTTGGGGAAACCTTCCAGAACAGATGGGAATAATTCTGTCTCCCCCTTTTCATCCTTGCTGCATCATCAGATGAAACCTAGTCAGGATCCAGGGCCATGTTTTCTAAATGGGGTGCTTTGTGTTGCTCAACATTTGTACACTTGGAAACTTTGTCAGCACCATCAGCCCACAAACAAAGGAAGGATGATTGCCACAAGCACTTTGCTTCAATGACACGCTGCCCTCGAGTCTTCACAGATGGGGTTCTTTGTAGGTCTTGTCACTGACAGTTGCCTATGTATGGATTACGTTTTACTAGCACTCTTTTGTTTTGTTTTTAAATACAGTGGCAACCTTGTATAAAGCAATTAATTCATTCCAAATGAAATTATGTTAAGCAAATTTTCCTCTATACAAATTTCCCCACAGGAATGCACTGAAAACGGAGTAATCCCATTTTAGATTATGTTAAGCAAATTTCCCCTATCTCTGGAATTTTTTATGTTGTACATATTTTATGTTATACAAACTGTTTGTTATACAAGGGTCCACTGTACAGTAAACCCCCACCTATTGTAGGGGTTAGGGAATCAACCCGACCCGCAATAATTGAAAATCCGCAATATGTGGATGCTGGGTCAGGTTGGGACTGGGTGGGCTCTCTGGGGGCTCTTGTACTTACCCCAGGCCTGGCGCTGCCTCAAACGGGCCTGCAAGGGGCTTTCCAGTCCCCCAGAGGCCCCAAAAGTGCTTTCTAGTGATCTGGAGGTCACTTCTGGTTTACCGGAAGTCACTTCCAGTTTGCGGGGAAGCACTTTTGGGGCCTCCGCCGGGCCTGGGAAGGCCTTTCCCCTTTACCCCAGGGGGGGCCTTTTTTCATATACTGTGGACCCGCAATATACCGGGACCACAGTATATGAACTGCGAAAGGGTGGGAAACAATTGTACAGGCTGGCATATAAGGGAACACCAGGGCTATTTTTTTTATCACCACCCCTTTTGTTGTTTACGAGCAGAATATTTGCCGAGGAAGCAAAGCAACTGAATGGGCTTGATCGTTTAATTTTAATTAGCGCATCAGCAGAAAACAACAATTTGGTAAGAGACCTTTGCTTTTTAGCTGACATTGTAGATGGTGAACGAAGCAATAGGAGCCTAATAATATTGAGGAAGGGTTCCTAATAACGATCACTTTATTAAGGGTATGCAACAGTACATGGGGTCCATATTTCCAGAATAAACACCTCTTTTCTTTTCCTTCATCCCCTTCTTTATTACTTGACACATTTATTAATTTACACATTTTTTCCAAGCTAGAGCTTGGAAATAATTTGTTACAAGCTAATTCGCTGCCTGAATTTGTGCATTGTCCCAGCAATGAATTTAAATTTCATTCTCCATATTGTTCAAACGCCAAACTACCACTCTCTGACCTTTCTCAAGGCATTAACGTATTCCAATCATCACCTGCAATTCTAAGTGGTCTTTTGAAGTTTGATGACTCATTAATACATTGATTAACAAATTAACCTACCAACCAATTTTTTTCTTGAGGTAAGATCAATGAATTAATTTACTGTTCATGCAATGGCCCAAATATTTCCCATGTCATGAGTGCAGTAGTAATGTTTCTATAAAATGATCCCCCGCCTATTCGCGGGGGTTAGAGACTGAAACCCAACCCGCAATAATTGAAAATCCACGATATGTGGATGCAGGTTGGGTCGGGCCAGGGGGCCTAGCTGGGGGCTCTTGTATTTACCCCCAGCTTGGCACTGCCCTGAATGGGCCTTCAGAGGCTTTCTGGAGGCCCCAAAAGGGCCTTCCTGCGAACCAGAAGTGACTTCCAGATTGCCTAAAATCATTTTTGAGGCGTCTGGCAGGCCTAGAAAGGCCCTTGCAGGCCCATTTGGGGCAACACCAGTTCTGGGGTAAGTACAGGAGGCCTGAAACTTTCCCCCTTACCCCAGGGGGCCTTTTTCATACACTGTGGTCCCGCGATATAGCGGGACCACAGTATATGAACCGCGAAAGGGCTGGGGACCAATGTACTGTGTTTCTCCAAGTGATATACTGTGTCTGTCTGTCTGTCTGTCTGTCTGTCTGTCTGTCTGTCTGTCTATCTATCTATCTATCTATCTATCTATCTATCTATCTATCTATCTATCTATCTATCTATCCTCATTTCCACACTGTTCTCACACCAACCTTGTATGACAGAGGTAGCCTGGTCTGAAACCACCTACACCTATCACACTACTAGACCTCCTTACTCTCTGGGCTTAAATCTCCCACATCCAGTCCAAACCTCTAACCACTACACTGCCCTGACTTTCAGAAGCACAATTGGTAATGGTGGTGACACCAATTGGAGGAGAGTTGCCATGGTCATGAAGCTTTTTCTTTCATGCATGGTCTTATCTGACCCTTTCCTCAACTCCCAAAAGAGGAAAAGCCACCCATCAACTTCTGAAATCCCATCCTTCTTGCAAGGGAGTTGAACAGTGATCTAAGGCGGGTGTGTGTGTGTGTGTGTCAGATGTGGCATTGCCTCTTCTACAATGGTACCAATCATTTACAAATAAGCATATAGAGAATAGCTGGTGAAGTAGCTCAGTGAGTTAACTCTCTGCGTAAAAAGCCAGATGCTGGGAGTCTAATTTTTTACAGGAAGAACAGTCAGACGGTCTAGCTTTGGGCAAACAGCACAGACTCAGGGTGCTCCCAGAGTAAGAGAACGTTAAGCCACGTCTGAGTACTCTCTACCTGGAAAACCATGGGAAGGGTTGCCAGATCTAATGCAATAACACAAGATTATCATTTTCTGCTGGCTGTATAGCTCAGTGAGTTAGATTGTCTTTTTGGGAGTTTGATCCTTCTCTGTGCTCTGTAGCCTTGGGCAAGTTGCACAGTACCAGGGCACCCCAAGAAGAAGGAAAGGACAAACTATTTCTGAATACTCTTTTCCTAGAAAACCATGAAGAGCATCATCATGTCAGAAAGGACTTGACAGCAAATATTTACATTATTATTAATTATATGGGAGTTGAGTCATCATAGCAACTGGACTTTTCTGCCAGGAAGGCCACTGCCGAAGACTTAATGAGTGTTAGGAAGGGTTGCATTGGTGTGACTTTCACAAACCCCAGACCATTGTTAATCTAACAAGCCTATTCAGGCCATTGTCCACCTAATTAGCCTATTCAGACCAGGGTGGGGTGAAACCTATAAACTGGAAGCCTCACACCAACTTTCTTCAGACTGATGAAACTACTTGGATAAGTAGTGAAACATTTAGATCCCACAAGAAAAGAAGTCCAGTTGCTATGATTCAACTTCTGGATAACTTCCCCTGGATGACAGAGAATCTCCCCGTAGATTATTAATTATCATTATCATATACAGAATATATTTGACAGGCATTTGAACCTTAATGTGGCATTTTAGCCTTTAATTTGAAACCCAGTGAATAAGGGACATTTCTTAATCAGCCTATTGGCAGTTTTTAAATAATTTTCTCTCTAAATGATTAGAGATTCATTTTTTAAAATTCATAATTATGGAGTTGTGAACTTGTAAAACTCAGGGTCACAATGAAACCCAAAGCTGTTTGCAACTAAAAATAGAGATAACCCTCTCTCCCAGATGCCTACAAGTCCACTAACTTTGTATAGGCCATAATTCAAAATGCGGGCATTGATGCAATTATGTTTTTTCAATCCATTACAGAGCAAGCTTGGCTGAGGTTCATAAATCTGTCCTTGCTGATTTCAGCTACTGAGAAGATCCTTTTCACAAATAGAGAAGCTAAAAGGAAATAAAATTCACTTGGGCACCAATTCCAAAATATTGTTTTCACAGAAACTCCATTGCCCTTGACCATTCAATGATTATAGGCACAGGCATGACTTGGAGGAATACTTCTTGATTGCCAAATATGGGAAATAGTCCTTAGGAATTGGTGAGAAAGCAGACAAAGATAGAAAAGGCTCAGCTTGCCTGTTTTGGTTGGTTTATTTATTCATTTCCTATATCCCACCCATACTTCCCAAGTCATGATGCTACGAGTGGCCATCACAAAGGAGGCCTGGAAATTTACTACTAGGGACTGGGCCTTCTCAGTGGTGGCCTGGCTACCATGTGATGGAATTCTCATCCCATGGAAGGCCATCAAGCCCCATCCCTCCTTGGTTTCGGGGGGGGGGGAGTAAATACCTGGCCCTTTCCCGAGGTTTTTTTAATACCTTTGCCTCTGTTTAATTAACATTTTGACTTGTCTAATTTTTGACAACCAGTGGTTTTACAGGTTGATTATTTGGTCTGCTACCGTTTTGTATCTTGCATAGACTTTATTACCAATTTGAGTTAGGTTTGGGTTTTTCCTGCTTGTTTAATGTCCTACCTATCATTATTATTGAATATTAATTTGTTGATGCTTTCATTGAAAGCCACCAAAAGTAGTGGGTTGACCACTTGAGGGTTAGGGTTAGAGATGGGCATGACTTGGCGGAATTCCCGTTTCTGTTTCTGTTCCTCGTTTCCGTTACGGAACGGAAACGGTAACGGGAATTACTCCGCCAAAACTCGAACTCGAACCGACTAAAGAATAATTGGGTCTGATTTGTTGTGGTCGTTCCTGGCATCGCGGCGATCCCGTGATGCCAAGCAGCACAGAAAAAAAGTTTTTAAAAGTTTAAAAAAAAAACCCGATTCCCGGCCAAAAAGCAGGCGGAAATATGCCTGCCTGAGTGAGGGCTCAGGGCACCTACCAGAGGGGTGGTTTACCCCCTCTCCTGTCCTGGGCTGCTCTGGTGGTGGGGGAAATCCTCGTCATAGTCACTCGCAACAAGCACCGGACTCGCCGCCGGACGCCGCAATTCAAGCAGAAGCGGCACAGAAAAAAAGTTTTAAACTCCCCCACCATTCCCGGGCCAAAAAGCAGGCGAAAATATGCCTGCAGTGCAGAGTGCACCTACCAGAGGGGTGGTTTCTGGGTGGGGTCCCGGCCTCCCCCCCTCTCCTGTCCTGGGCAGCCGGACTCGAGTCGCCATGCCATGCGGTGCGGGCGGGGGATCCAAAATGGGGCGGCGACCGCAATTTTTTTTTTGAAATCATGGTCCAAAAACACACAAGCACCACACAGAAACATGCGAAAATTGCTATACTATTTTAAAACTGCCAGAATTTTTACAGTAGCAGTGGGTTTTTCTTGCAACAAAATGTCTCCTCTTTCCTCTCTCCATTGATTTTATTATTTTATTTTATTTTATTTTATTTTATTTTATTTATACATGCGCAATGATGGGCTGGCCATGGGAGTGACCATGCAAATTTTTGGAGCCATTCCACCAATCGCATGGCCACTTGGCCAGGTTGACCACAGAGACTTCTGGGATGTGCCAACCGGGCATAAAAAGCCCACTAACCGTAGCCCGAACCCGAACCCGAACCCTAAGCCTAACCCATACGCCAGTACACTGTCCTTCTAAGTGGGTCAGAGAGGCCCCCAGAGGTGCACCCCAATACTCACCCTAACCTCACCCGTAACTAGCCTAAACCTAGCCCTTGCGCTAACCCTGTTGCCTAAGCCAGATCTGTACTTGCATTGCACTACGCAACGCAAATACAATTCCCTTCTTAGTGAGACACAGTGGGTGCATGCAGAAAGTCTGCAAGTCCACCACTTGTGGCTCTGGGTGACTCCTGCAGGCTTGGCTCGGCCGGCAGCATGTGTGACATGCAAACCATGCCCCGAGGCCTGACTGATGCAGGGAAGGCACCCCCAAAAGAGGGGTGCCTCTGCCAGTCTGCTGTGTCTCTGCGTGCAACTTGGTATGCATATCCATATGGCTATGCATGCCCTTTTGCAGCAGGTGAGGAGAGGAGACCCCCATGTATGAGGGGTCTCCAGGAGCCTGCTTTCCCTAGCGGGTGAGGATAGGAGGCACCCACCCCCCAAAAAAGAGGTGCCTCCAGGAGCCCGCTACCCCCCAAACCAGTTTAACGACAGACAAAAAACGAAAAATGAAATGACAAATTTTTGGAAAGTTTCGCGAAAAACGGAAACGAGCCGACACAGGCCGCCTCCGACACACGACAACTCGAAAACGTCATTTTCCCTAGTCTTGCCCATCTCTAGTTAGGGTCAATAATGAATAAATAAAAGTACATTTATTGCCTGCCTTTTCCACCATGAGTTCAGTGGTCTCTCTTGCTCCTCTCTTTATCCTGACAACCATCCAGTAAGGTGAATGACCCAGGATTTTGGTCAAGTTAAGGCTCAAATGCCAGTCTTTAAAGTCCTGATACGACATTGTGATCACCAGACCACCATCTCCTCCCTCTTCTGGTTGGCCAAAAATCCTACACATGTGTCAAGGATTGTAGTCTTGACAGAATATCTGTAATATGTATTTAACAGATTACAAAATGGATTCCATAAATTGTGCCATGTCATGAGCTAGACAAGAATATGTATTAGGTCTAGGACACAGGTGCAAAGAACAATGAACATGTAAGGTCAGGATGATTAGTGCCAGGTGGAATAGTTTGATCACCTCACTTCATCAAGGATCTGATTGGGCTACAGCAGGCAGCTGCATATATAAAAGTAGCAGGCAAACCAAAGTAAAGTGGGACTGGGGCAGCTTTCCCCACGCTCTGTTGTATCTTCTCTATAGGCTGTGCTTTGTATATTGTTATTGTATGTTAGTCTTTGTCATGTAATATAAGTTTTGAACTAAGTTCTATTGCCTTGTTCATTTGTCTCCTAGCTCCATAATCACTAAGTGCATTTATTCTTCCAAAATGCTCCTAATCTCTGCTAGTAGTTTATATTTCCTTGAACATAACAAATCCCTATCTGCATAATAGGGTTATATGCCCTGCTTCTTTATTTTCCTTCAGTCCCAGTCTTGATCTGGGCATCACAACTTGGATCTGGCCTAAACTGTACATTATAAATAACTCATCTTTAGCGCTGAAATCACCCGTGTTCCAGAGATGGCATACTAAGAAATCAGACGTACAAATGATGCTTCTCTTTAACTCCTGAAACCCAGCCGCAAAGCAAAATGAGAGAATTTTCCAGCGACATGTGGAGAGAAACCGGCTATGAGAATCAAATGCTTTCAGCAATTAAGGGATTCCTTCTTCTAGCAACAAGTCATCTGTAATGTATACTTCATTGCTCTGAGATGAAATGCAGTTGGACCCCCATGTCTTGTTAGTCTTTTCTGTGCCTTGTTTTTTGGCTGTTTGGCTTGGCTCCTTAACTTTTCTCCCCCAACTCTCGATGCTGAATGAAAACATTGTGTGGTAGGATTGTACAGATTCGCATTGTATCTCTTCATGATGAGGCAGCTGTACAGTTTCTTCTGCTGTCTACTTTGTCTGCTTGTTAATCTTTCTCCCCCCTACCTGCTGTGTACCTTTCTTGTCATCCTGCTTGCCATAATAGCCTGGGAAGAGGCTAGACAAAGAAATCTAGGACAGAGATTCTGTAGCTGCATTGGAGGAATTAAAGGCATTGTAGAAAACTCTTGATCCTGATAACCCTCTCAGAAGGTTTCAAGAATGGTGCAAGTATATTAAGTAAGGTAAAAGGTAAAGGTTCCCCCTGCACATGCATGCTAATTGTGTCCAACTCTAGGGGCGGTGTTCATCTCCAGTTTTAAGCTACAGAGCCAGTGTTGTGCAATTCCATGGCCATGTGGCTGGCATGGCTGAGCACATTTCTGTGCACAAAACTCTGTTTACCTTCCTTCCTGCTTTTTACAGCAGTATCTGTTCATCTACTTGCATTTTACATGCTTTCGAATAGCTAGGTTGGCAGGAGCTGGGGTTAACAGCGGGAGCTCACTCCACTGTGTGGCACCCGGGATTCGAACCGCCCAGCTGCCGAGATTGCAGCTGACAGTTTCAGCGCTCTAGCCCACTGAGCCACACCCCCTACAGAGTAAGTGGTGCTTCAATAGACAAGGCCTAGGGTGAGTTTCAGAAAAGTGGCAAAGAAATACTGGGGAAATTGTTACTCTTGCCATCTGTCTCATAAAAAGAATCACCATTCATTCTGAGTTCATAACTTGCCTTGATTTCGGCGGCATCAACCCCAGCTAGGGACGGGTGAGGGATTTGGTGTTTGCGAACAACTTACCCCAAATGTGCACATTTCTTCAGAAGTAGTAGGGCAAGATTGGCAGGGCTTGGGTTTTTTGACATCACAATCATATGTAGGAGAAAGCTGGTCCAAGCAGAGAGGCTCAGGTCTTCCAAAGTTTGGCTTGAGCTGCCTGTATTGAGGCGCTATTCTAGTACGTCTCCCATCAACAGCACCTCATGGACAGATGACCCAGCAGAGGTATGTGTGCAGATTTTCTCCATAACGAGCATGAAGAAAATTTGGAATTTTATTTTGAAAGAGACAATGGTAGGAAATAACAGATCCAAGGATCTGTAATTCTACTGAAAGTGCCAACTACCTGCAGTGCCAACACATCTGCAACCAGTCGCAATGTGGAACTTTCCTTCAGTGAAAGCAATGGAGACATTGTATGACTCCGTTGCTTTCGATAGGCACAGGTCTGTGCAGGCGTTTATTTTCCTAGAGAATTTACTTTTCAGGACTGCAGTACATCTGCGGGAGTCCCTCAACCAGCTTCTAAGAAGTAGCTGTCCAGATTCCAGGATGCTAGGTCTCAGAGCAAAAATATATATATAATATGTTCCTTTCCAATGCTTTGATGACTGGGCAAACAGGTAAGGAATGTTTGCAAACACAGGCAAGGAATGTTTGCAAACACAGGTAAGGAATGTCCAGGAGTCTGCTCTTCTTTTCAAGTTGGATGTGGGATCTGCATATTGTGGGGACCTTGGTTTGCCAGAACCTCTCAGCTCTTTTGGGTTGTAGGCTTTACCAAGAAGCACCACTGTTGGTCTCCACCACCTCCTAGACGTTTTCGGATACCCAGCACTGAGTGATGGGTTAGGACCCGAGAGCTCTGGGTTCAAATCCACACTCCGCCATGGAAACTCAAGGCGGGAATGGAGCTGGCAAAAACCAACTCCTGAGATATTCCGATGACCTCGAAAGCTCTCTTAGGTGGCTCTACATCAGTTCTTCTGACCTGAGGGCGCGGAACAATGGTTTTTGTTTTTCCTTTTTGCATGAGATTGTTGCACTCGACAGTCCCCCAACGCACGCAGGCACGCACGTACACAAGAGGGGGTGCTGGGAAGGAGACTGTCCAGTGTTCTGTTAAACTGCTTGGCTTTTGTTCTTTTGTTCTTTCCCTGTGGAAAAGCTGACAACTGGGAAGGTTTTTGAAGGGAGCCCCCCCCCGGCGCTCTCTTTTTGACAGCCTTTTGAGGCAACATAGCGGGGCCATCAATTAGCATCAAAAGAGCACAGCGTTAATGATAAGAGCCCTTCTGTACCCTGGCATGTCTTAAACAGGGTGTTTCTTTAAGAACTGCCGTGACTCAGTTCCATGCAAGGCTCTGTACCCATCTAAATATAACCCCATCGTTCCAATTCAAATAAACTCCTCCGCCCTGGTTGCCTTTGTTTTGGCTTCCAGTTACTTCAGTGTTGGCTTGAATAGATGCATGAGTCGGCTGCCAAACAGGAAGCAGAGTTGGGGAATTTTTCCTTTGGTAAGGACCATTTTTTGTATCCGTTAAACTCACAGTAGCCTCATAAACTGGCTTTAAAAAAACAATACAGTAAACCCCCACCTATTGCAGGGGTTAGGGGCCCGATCCGACCCACAATAATTGAAAATCTGCAATATGCAGATGCTGGGTCAGGTCGGGACTGGGCGGGCTCTCTGGGGGCTGGCGCTGCCCCAAACGGGCCTGAAAGGGGCTTTCCAGTCCCCCAGAGGCCCCAAAAGTGCTTTCTAGTGATCTGGAGGTCACTTCTGGTTTACCAGAAGTCACTTCCAGTTTGCAGGGAAGCACTTTTGGGGCCTCGGACGGGCCTGAAGGCCCTTTCTCCTTACCCCAGGGAGCCTTTTTCATATACTGCAGACTCGCGATATACTGGGACCACAGTATATGAACCACAAAAGGGCAGGTGACCACTGTATTTAAAACAGTGGTGTCCAAACTTTGGCCCTCAGGTGTTTTGGACCACATCTCCCACAGTCCTTTGTCATTGGCAATACAGGTTTGGAATTCTGGGAGTTGTGGTCCAAAACATCTGGAGGGCCAGAGTTTGGACACCACTGATTTAAAATATGATAGACCAGTGGCTCCCAGGTAACCCAGGCGGTTCTTGGATGGCAACTCTCAGAAACCCTGGGCAAAACAGCAGGCCGTGAAGGCTTCTGGGAGCTGCCGTCCAACAACCACATGGGTTCCTCAAGGTTGGGAACCAAAGAGCACTGGAATGGTGAACTCGAGAATCAGTGGAGGTGAGGTGGAGGTCCAGGGGGCAGTGAATCCAATCAGAATTTTAATATAAACTGTAAAGCAGACATTTAGGGTCCAGGAATCATCATCCTGCCAAAATGCAAACTAAAAACCCAAAGATGGAACCAGCAAGGCCTTATCAGAATGGAGTCAAGTAAGTGCCAGATTGCTCAGATTCCTTTTTAAAAATAATGTTATTATTAATACAGTGGTACCTTGTATAAAGGAATTAATTCGTTCCAAATGAAATTATGTTAAGCAAATTTTCCTTGATACAAATTTCCCATAGGAATGCATTGAAAAGAGAGTAATCCCTATTCACGACAATTTGTATGTTGTACGGATACACCCCATAAGCGATTCTGTTAAGCAGATTTCCCTATCTCCAGAATTTTTTATGTTGTACAGATTTTATGTTATACAAACCATTTGTTATATGAGGGTCCACTGTATTTATTTAGATCCTGAGATTGACACTGTGCAGTAATTCTATTTCCCGTGCCATGGTTCCTTCAGACAAGCAGGGGTTTTCATCTGGTTTCCTATAGCAACCCTTTAAGTTAAGGTAAATGGGATATTTAAGGAATAGCTTCCGAGTGGAGATTCTAACCCAGGTCTCCTGAATCCCATTTTCTTTGCAAAACACCATCCTGGGCTGATATATAGCAGAAGCCAAAAACATCTGGAAGGTCCCAGTTGCCTTACCTCTGACTGAGTCATTAAGAGACTGGTTCATGGTTTCCCAGGGGTTTCTGGACTAAAAATCCCATATGCACTCACCACTGGCTGGGAGCTCCAGTCCAAGAATATCCAGGGACCCAAGGATTGGAGCTACTGCCTCAAAGTGTGCATTTTTATTTTCAGCACTGAGTAACTGCATCAACCATTTCACAGTACACACAAATACATGTATGTAGATCCCACTACAGCAGGAACACTGTGTGGTGGACTGGTTCCAAGTGCCCCATGCAGAAGCTGAAAGCCATATATAATTTTATGTTAAAATAAACAAATCCAGAGATATATATTTTCACTAAGTGTTACCAGAATTGAACTCGAGGGAGCCCGAGACCATGATATGCATTCTTCAAGAATCTGAATTATTCTTTTTAATATTTCTAATGTTTTCAGACCACAGATACTGTATAATGTCTGGTGCATCCCCCACTATGAAACAGAAGACAGCTTGCTCACTTCAAAGCTATTCTTCTCTGTGAGTCTCTGTACTTCTACTACATAGCGAGAGGAATTTAAACCAGAAAATTCAGAACTTGGCAGCGAGTAAAAGGGTTAGGGTTAGGGTTAGGGAAAAGGGATAGCTGACTAAGAAAAAAGAAAGAGGAGGAAGTTGGGTATTAAAATAAGAAAATATACTCCAGTAAATTTTTCACTTGGAAAACTTTCACGGAAGTTCCAAATATAGCGTCTAATGATCAACTGAGTGATGAATGATTAATTTCTAGCTATGAAGCAATTAGGTGGTCTTTTCACTGCACACATACATTCAGCAAGCTCAGAGTGGATTTGACTATCAGCAGGGAGAGAGAAAGTGTTTCAGATTAACAGCTTCACAGACACAAGGAAGCAATTTGTAGTTTTTGTTTTGGATAATCTCTCTCTCTCTCTCTCTCTCTCTGCTTCTCCTAGCCAATGTGTAGCTGGCTAAACAGGTACTTCTACGCCAGTGACGATCGGCATGCTATATGTCTTTCCTCTTTCTTTCATTTACAAGCTAGCATCATAGTAGGGAATGGGCTGCAAAGACGATCCTTTTCCTCTGTGCTTGGTCACACGTCAGCCCCTGTTGTGTGGTGAGCTTTTATCTGCTATACGGTAAGGAGGACACAAGAGCCTATGGTGCATGAATCTGCCATGGGAAGGGCCCACATGTCCTATGCCCATGCAGCTGGAGGGCCTGTGCATGAATAGTAGAAACATGGAAGCCAACCGCCTGGTTTTCTTATTCAGTCGCTGTTGAAATGGAAAACATTAGAAAGTAGAGATGGGCACGAAACAGAAGAATTCTATTTTTTTCATTTTTTTTTTTTTTTTTGGGGGGGGCATTCGTTTCGTACCATCAGCACTTGCTTCATTGTCAAAAAATAAGTGTAAAAAAAAGCGGTTCCCCTGCCCAATTGGGCACATTACGGGGGGAATTGCAGTGTTTTTACACTTATTTTTCGGCAATGAACCAAGCGCCAGCCATCAGTGCTTGCTTCATTTCTTGGCGGGGGAATTTAAAAACCCCATGGTTCCCCCTGCAATGCGCCTGATTGGGTGGCAGAACCTCGGGGTTATTAAACTTTTTTTTTTTTTGCCATCGAAGCTCCACATGCCAGCTGCTCCATGCTTGCTTCAGGCGGTAAAAAACAATTTTTTTTAATGATCAGGTGCATAGGGGAGGGAAAGCCGTGGGCTTTATAAAGCAGTTTCCCATGGGATGCTTCCATGGCAAAAAAAAAGTTTAAAAAACAGTTGCAATGCATTCCCATGGGGAAACGAAAACAAAACGGAACAAAATTGAAATTTCCAATTCATTTTGTTTCATTTTTTATTTGAACGGGCAGTTCATTTTTCATTTCGTTAGAGAAAGAAACAAAAAAATGAAAAACAAAATGAAAAAAATTCATTTCATGCCCATCTCTGTTACAAAGAATAAGGCAGGCCCTCAGAGGGAAGGCATGCTGGCAAGCAGGAGTACAGCCCACGAACTTTTACCCCAGGTGCCCAAGGCATCCCGGGTGGTCTGCCGAAGGATAAAAATCTGTGTTGGGTGGTCTGTTCTGCGGCAACGACATCTGTGTTGATCAACTTGCAGACTTTCTGCTTCCTGGTGCTCCCCGAACTTCCGTCTGCCTGCCAGCAGCCTGACCTTCTCCAATTTCAAATTTTGTTCCAAATACACATCAGCATGCATTTTTTTTTAAAAAAATACTCTTGGCCACTAGAGGGTGCAAGGGAGCTTTCTCGATTAAAAACATTGCAAGGGGAAAAATTAGGGAAGAAGGGTCACAGGATGGACCTGTACAGCCAGCAGACCCTTTGAAGGTACCCAAATTAAACTGACCCCCTTAAACTGATCTCCCATCTTTTGGTGTGGCAGAGGCCACGGTCTGGCTGCCAGGCTTGAGACAAGACTAAACTTCCAGTCCCATTGGCTTCTTTTTTTTTTTGTGGAGGGTGCTGGGGGAGATACAGCCGTGCCCTGACTTAAGAGCATTGTGGAAGAGCCACTGATAAGACGGAAAATTTTAGGATGAGCCTTACAAATTTTAGATATGGCCTGCTCGAGAAGGTTTTTATTAAATGTTTGATGATTTATTGATATTTTATATCTCAGTATTTTAAATGAGTTTAGCTTCACAGTTTTGTTTTCTAACACAAATTCCTCCAAAGACTGCAATTTTGTCTTTACTTCCCAACCACAATACAAAAATAAGAGGATTTTCTAATGAATAAATAAATAAGATAAAATAAAATTTTAAAAAACATTTTAAAGGAGTTCAGCTTGTAATGACATGTTAACTGTATCTATTTTGACCCTCCGATGACCTCTTTTTCTGCCTCAAGGGATGTACTATCCCAGGGCACACCTGAGTCAGAAAGACCTGTGCCATAGGACCCACCCATGAAGTGCATGTAGGCATATCCCACAGAAGAAACGACAGAGAATTGCATCCCACTGCATTGTGGGATACCAAGAACCGAAACAAAAATACCACTTGATAAAGGGCCCTCAGTATACAACCCAAGGTTTAGATATCCCGATTAAAAATATTTCAACTGGTTGGAAAAACCATGGAAGAAGGGATCTGACCAGAGATGGACCTAGGTCAGCCAGCCAGCTTCAATCATTCTATTAACAGAAGTGGAAAGACTCTAAATGTGTATGTGTATATGTGAGAGACAGTGAGAGTGAGTGAGTGAGTGAGTGTGTGTGTGTGTGAGAGAGAGAGAGAGAGAGAGAAGGTGAAAGAAAGAATGAAAAGGGCAGGTTGACACATACAGTCCCATTGAAACACTAGCTTTTTGTTAATTAAAGGGAGACTGGGGGAGATACAGTTGATACTCCTGGACCTCTTAAGAGCAGCATCGACCATAAGTGCTGGATAGGCTGGACTTAAGGTTGGAAAACTGTCTGCAGTGGTTCCAATCCTTCCTGGCTGACCGTGTACAAAGGTTTAGATATGCTCTGCCTGGCGTTTCGACTTACAATTTTCAACATCTAAATGGAACCGCTGGGAGAGGTCATCAGGAGGTTTAGACTGAGGATAAATCTATATCTCAGTATAGACCTAAATGAGATCTTCCACCAATCCAGGTTAGGCCGTTTTCTGTACTGAACTTGTGTCTCCAGATAATGGACTGGATGAGGGTTCTTGTCTTGAAACTCAATCCAGACAATACGGAAAAAATAATGGAGTGATTTTCCGGACAGGTTCTGGCCATCTTCCTGTCTTGGATGAAACTCAAGACTAGGGGAATGGATTTTTAAAAAACATTTTAAAGGAGTTCAACTCTGTAAGCCCAGGTGGATTCGGTGGCCAGGGGTGCCTTTTCAGCCCGGAAATGACCTCTTTTTCTGCCTCAAGGGCACAGCCTCATGACAGTTATCCCACTGGTAACACCTATTGATTCAGAAAGACCTGTGCCATAGGACCCACCTTTGAAGAAGTGCATTGCAACTGGCATATCCCACAGAAGAAAGGGCCGAGAGGATCACATCACACCGATTCTGCCTTCATGGGTTACCAGTTGCTGAAACTGAAAAAGTACTTGTTCTGATACAAAGCCCTAAACGATAGGACAACTAGATGGTTTAGGATCGCCTCCTTCCCAACCAGTTGCAATTAAGATCAACTGGTTGGAAAGAGCCATCCCTCAAGGAGGTGAGAGGGATGGCCTGTAGACACTGACCTAGCAGAGCTTTGTCTTATGGAATGCCCTCCAGATCGAGATCCGCCTGGCAATCACACTGATTACACAGAAGGTAAAAAGACTTCCTGTTCCAGAAGGTTTTTAATTGATATAGATTGTGAGAGACAGTGATGACAATTTTAGAATAATGATTTTAGTGTAAGGTTTTTATTGATGATTTATTGATATTTTACTCCTCTTAACTATTCTAAATTGTTTTATTCTTTTGAAAGAAGAGACCTTTGGGTAAAAGGGCAGGTTGTTAAATAAATAAATAAATAAATAAATAAATAAATAAATAAATAAATAAATATGGTCTCCAGGTGTATGCTGGGGTAAAAGATGGAGACAGAATATCAGATATCATCCTTGACAAGATGTGTGGATGCATACAAATGGCCATATTGGTCCTCTTATTCCCCCCCCCCTTGCAAGCACTGGAGAATCCCAAACTTTGAAACATTCTTTGTGGGCAAACATTACCTCAGCGTCTCCCCCGACGAGCCCCTTCTCTTCCACAGGTTGACCAAACTGCTGGAGCGGCTGGTAGCCGAGGAGGACTTGCCGTCCCCGACATGCATGCGAACCACTGTCGAGGTGGTGAAGGCGCTGCGTACGTTCCTCTCCGGCTTCGCGAGGATGATGTACACCTTGGGGACAAACATGCAGCCGAGAGCCACGGTGGCGCTCAGGCTGACCGAGAAACACATGGTGATGATTTTGTAGTTGCTCCCGAAATAAATGGGCACAAAGGCCAGCCAGATGATGCACGTGGTGTACATGGTGAACGCGATATACTTGGCCTCGTTGAAATTGGCAGGGACGTTCCTGGTCTTGAAAGCGTAGAAGGTGCAGCTTAAGATGAGCAAGCCATTGTATCCAAGGGGAGTCACAACCCCCAGGTTGGTGGTGTTGCAAATCAGGTACACTTCTCGGATGCTTGGGTAATCGTGCTTTATATCTGGGGGCTCCATGATGAACAGGGCAACGATGATGCCCAGCTGGACGCAGATCAAGATAAAGGCGATGACCAACTGGGCACAGGCGCTCATGAACCGAGGTTTCTTGGTGCATATTTTCTTCTTGCTGCCGGCGAGGATCCGTGCGATCCGGTTGGTTTTGGTCACCAGGGCAGAGTAACTCATCGCCGGGGACAGGCCAATGCCGATCCGCTGAAGGTAGCAATAGATCTGCTGAGGCTTGGCAATGAGGCAGAACGTGCACAGGTAACCCAGGAATATGCCGGCTAAGATGATGTAGCAGAGCTCCCGGCTCGATGACTTGACAACGGGCGTATCGCGGTAGATGATGAAGACGGCCATAACGAACATGGTGGCCAGGAGACCCAAGCAGGCAAAGACAACGGCCGCAATGGGCTCGGGGTCGCCCCACCGGAGATACTGGACCGGAATTAAATCACAACCTGAGAAAGAAAGGGAAAGAAGTCAACAACTGTCGCGGGCTTTTGTTCTGCGCGGCAGCGAGCAAAGGACTGGTGTTCTCGTGATCAAGGGTCAAACTAGACAATAATCTCAGCCCTGCTTCGGATTTATTCATTTTAAATTATTTATATTGTGCCTTTCTCGCCCATAGGGGACCCCATGTGTTGCCATAGTGGAAGACAAGGGTCACAGCACACGATTTTACTCCTCTTTCCTGCAATAGATTTAGCATGCTTTGTTCTGTGCTTGATCCCAGAGAGGAAAACAAACGGAAAGGCTTAATTTGCAAACCGCCCAGAGTAGCCATGTAGATAGATGGAGCGGTATATAAACAAACAAATAAATAAATAAATAAATAAATAAATAAATAAATAAATGTCTTAGCACTGAGCTATGCAGCTCTCAGGAAATCCCTGGTGTGGGAGGGCATCTGATTTAAACATAGAGATACACCTTTCTGCTAATGTCTAATTTGACCCTAAGGAATAGAAGGCTGTCTATTAAAGCTGTAACGAGGAAGTGGAGCCTTACTGATGGACCCTGTGAAAAAGAATGCAAACAGGTTACACTACCGAGAAAAGAGACTGACAAATATTCTAATGATTAAGTACCAAATCGCTATAGAACGCTGACGCAGTACAACATTACATTGCATTTCAAATACTATAAGAATGGTTCTTACATTGTTATCTTGAGTGTCAATTGATAATACCTTCTGACCCCTTGCATATCTTGGGGTTTTAGTCAAATGTACACCTTCCAAGTTTACATTCCCTAGGGCACCTTGAAAGGCATAAATCATGCTCAGGAGAAAACAAATCAATGTTCTCACCCAGTCCTGTGCAAATTAACTGCTGAAATCCACTGGTACAAAATCACAGGACCAGCGGTTTACAGAAAGGATTCAACACATTCCCACACAATAGACTAAGACAGGGAAATCTTTTAAATGGGGTTGCCCACATTTCTAATTGTTCCCCACCTGAAGTTGATTCCATTCTGCTTCTGCATCAGTTCACAATGTGAACTGCAGGAAAATAACCATTTATTTTTACGTGCCTCGATCCTAGCAACGTCATTGTTGTACACAAAAACACCTAAATATACTGTGGACCCTCATATAGCATACGGTTTGTATAACATAAAATCTGTACAACATAAAAAATTCCGGCGATAGGGGAAATTTGCTTAACAGAATCTTCTATGGGGCAAATCTGTACAACATAAAAATGGTCATGATTAGGGATTACTCTGTTTTCAATGCATTCCTATGGGAAATTTGTATAAAGGAAAAATTGCTTAACATAATTTCATTTGGAACAAATTAATTCTTTTATACAAGGTACCACTGTATGCACATTTTAAAAATGGGTTTTCTTATGCAATGCTGCTTGGTGTGTCTCACCCATCAATATATATCTACATTTTTAAGGTATATAGATTGGTATCCTTTCATTGTCGTTCTTAGAAATTGAAGACAAAATTCTGAAAAAACAAAATTGTTTTCATTATGTGCTGTCATAGGGAAAAATGATTTGCTTGAACCAACCTCAGAAGGATAGAAGGCTAAGTGAACCTTGAGCCTGCTAACTGGGACTGAACCCAGGTAGTTAACTAGCTAACTAATTAGCTAACTAACTGACCAACCAACTAACAGCTCCTTTAAAAGACTTCTGAAATCACTGTACTGACCTTTAACACTATAAATAACCAGATACTTTTTTCAGCAGCGTTATGGTATCTCCAGGTCAAATGTCTTATGTGAATCACTAGATTCTTTTCTAATTTACTGAACATTTTCCATTCTAATAGTCTTCCTCCAAGCACTGGAGCTCCTTGACTTGCTAACTCATTTGGACCTCTAAGTTGCTCTGATTTGCCCACTCCCCAAAAATGCCCAGTTCAGTCCTTTTTGATAAGCTGATTGGCATCTGGTTTCTCTGAAAGTTAATATCCTCAATCATTAGCAGCACATTAAGCTCCTGGAAAAATATTACTTCTGCTCTCGCATTCCATCTGATGAATTTTCCAGTATAATTTATAACAGCACACCAATCATGTCTTCCTTTTAATTACTGAAACTGACATTTTTTTAAAATTGCGCTTGTCGCTTAGGCTATAATGACATTCTCCATTAATAACTGACTTTTGCCCACCCAACTTGTGAAGCCGTATGGAAAGGGGAATCCCTAAGCTGTTTACATGATTAGTAAATTGATTTGCTCTTCTGCTTCTACCTCTTAATAATGGGTATGTAATAAACGGTTCCAGCCACAGGAAACCAGGGAGCTGGGAATGTTTAGCCTTAGAAAAAGAAGACTGAGAGGGGATATGATATCTATGTTTAAATATCTGGACAGATGTCACATTGAAGAACGGACTTTTTTGTTTTCCAAGGATTCAGAGACTAGGATGCGGGCAATGGTCTCAAACTACAGGAAAAGAGATTCCATTTGAACATTTAGAAGAACTTCATGACGGTTAATGCTGTTCGGCAATGGAATATGCTGCCACAGAGGATGGTGGAGTCTCCTTCTTTGGAGGTTTTTAAGCAGAGGCTGGATTGCCATCTGTTGGAAATACTGTGATTGGGGTTCCTGCATGGCAAGGGGTTGGACTGGATGGCCCTTGAGGTCTCTTCCAACTCTATGATTCTACGATTCTATAATTCTATGAAAATTCTTTACTCTTAGAGCAGTATGACAATGGAACCACCTGCTGATTGTTCCAATGCTGGAGACTTTCAAAGGAAAATGGGATAGCCATCTGTCAGATCTGCTTCTAATTAGCTCCCTGCATTGAGCTGGGTGGGGGTGGGGGTGGGGTTGACTCAGTGGCCTCATGGGTCTCTTCCAACTCGCTATTTTTGTGATTCTCTTCTATTACTATTATGTTAGTGCATTTATGTTGGTAGCACTTTCAAATGCTTGAAGCTGAACAAATAGACCTGAATGCAGATTAGAATGTTATGCTCTGGTTTCCAAACCTCTTCCTTGGGGTAGGCAAGCTAGGGAAGAAGGACTACTGTATATGGGACCAACAGCTCTACCTACAGGTTTTCTATACATGTTTTCAAAACAATGCCACCTCACCTTTTGAAATTAAAAAAAACCAGGGGAGGGCTCAGCGTTACCAATGATCATCACAGGAAACCAAAGTCAAAATAATACATAAAGTAAGACAGTGAGGAAAGACGTGTGTGTGTGTGGGGGGAATCAACCCATTTGGAGGTGAGCCTTAGACAGTAAAACCTTGGTTTACGAGCACCTTTTTCTTCAACGCTGTGCTAGACGAGCAAATGTTTCTCCTAAATTTTACCTTGATAAAAGAGCAATGTCTTGGAGTACGAGCCCCGCAACAGGTCACATGATCACAAGTGAGCCATGTGGTCCACCATGTGGTGGTTTTCTCTCCCTCTCCCCCTGCTGGACTGTGGGGGATTGTCTAGAACAGTGATGGCGAACCTTTTAGAAACTGCACTTCAAACCCCACTAACTTTTTGCAAAGTGCTAATACAGCAATTTAACCTGAATAGAGGTGGTTGTGAAGGGGCGATGTCAGGTGCCCAAACTGCCCACAGAAAGGGCTCTGAGTGCCACCTTTGGCACCCATGCCATAGGTTCGCCAACAATGGTCTAGAATGTTTCATTTCAGGCAGCCTCAAAAGCAGAGGGAGGATAGAGGAAGGGAAGGCAATGAGGCCGTCTGCCAGCTCACTTCCTCTGGGAAGGAAGGAAGGAAGGAAGGAAGGAAGGAAGGAAGGAAGGAAGGAAGGAAGGAAGGAAGGAAGGAAGGAAGGAAGGAAGGAAGGAAGGAAGGAAGGAAGGCTAGTGGTTGTTACACACCAGTAACAAAGGTTTTCAAATGTGAGTGCAGGTTAGGCATTTTATTTATTTATTTATTTATTTATTTATTTATTTATTTATTTATTTATTTATTTATTTATTTATTATTTTGTTTTCAACATTGTTTCTTATTTTTCAAACAATTTCTAGTCATGGGGCTACTAGTCAAGTAAACCTGTTAACCTGTAAACCGCCCAGAGTTCCAGTTTGGAAGATGAGCAGTATAAAAAATGAAACAAACAAACAAACAAATAATATATGGCTACAAATGGCATTATATTATTGTGACATTAAAAACACAGAATAAAATCCAGTTGTTAGTCCCAAGCAGAGCAGATTCTGCACCCGGGTGCCTAAACCATGGTGTTGGTGTGGACTTCTAGCCAACATTTTTTTATAGTACGTGGTCTATGGGGCCCCAGGATGAATCGCCTGAGTTTCCATTAATTTTTATGGGGAAGTTTGCTTCGATATATGAGTGCTTTGGTTTACAACCATATTTCCAGAACAAATTATGCTTGTAAACCAAAGTATTGCTGTAGATGCCAGAGACCACAAGAAAGGCAGATTTATGGTTGCTCAATCAAGTCAAGTGTGAACTTTCACTAGAGCAAAAATGAGTAAACTGAGGCTATCCTGCCATGCACATATAATGAAAATACAGAACCTAGCAGAACAGACAATATTGTTGTGGAAATTGGGAAGTGGTAGGAAGACAGAAAAACCTAAAATGAGGCAGGTTGTTTGAATAAAGGAAGCTGGTAGTTTGCAAGACCTGAGGCAAATTTATGGATAAAGATAATGTTGAGGGGGAAGAGCAAGAAGGCAGAAGGAAGAGAGAAGGAAGATCTTTGCAAGATCTAATTAGAGCTATTAATGCCATTTTGGAAGTCATTTTCTCATATAGTCATCATACATCAGAAGTGACTTGATGGCACATCACATTTTTGCAATTTATTAAATTACCAAATAATTGTATAATGATAGCACATGGAGTGGCTGAGATAATGGCAGGACATTAGCACCAAAGCTCTGCTAACACTAAGATCATCACCAACCACAAAGCAAAACACAGTGATTTCATACTGTATCTTGAATGAGCTTCTGAATACAGTAACCCCCCACCGATTGCGGGGGTTAGGGACCCACCCCACCCATGATGCATGAAAATCCGTGATATGCAGAAGCGGAGGGGGCTGGGGGTGGTGGTGGGGTGATTGCGCGCCTGTCCGAGAAGACTTGGTGCAGTGCGCACAGGCCGTGTTGCGGGATCTGACCTCCTGCCGCCGCCCGCCCGCACCACCGAGACTTCTCAGAGGGGCCCGGGGGGGTGGCGGGGAGCGACCCGATCGCTCCCCGCTGCCCCCCCGCAGCTCTGAGGTGCAGGTATTGCGATCCCACAATATAGTGGGACCTCAGTACTAGAACTGCGAAATGGCAGGGGGTGACTGTATTTTAAAATAAGCAAACCAAAGCAAAGGGATCTGTTTATATATGCTCCCCCGTCAGTTGGGAATTCATTTTACCAACCTCAGAAGGATACAAGTATGAATCAAACACAAGCCATCTACCTGGGATTCAACCATGGGTCATGGGCACAGTTTTGGTTGCCTCCTAAAATATGTTTTAAAATATTTTTACGGCCAGACACAGAATGCCTTTGTCAACATAAATCCCTATATGGACAGGAAGGAGTTTAGCGTACAATTGGGTCCTGATTGATAGGTTCAAAAGTTCTGATTGCTTCAAACCAGGTGCTGATCTACCCTTTGTAAATTTGGGTCCTTTTCCAAGGAGAAAGGTGGGATAAAAATACTCTAAAATAAATAAATAATAAATAAATTTGTGTCAGGAACCTGTTCTCAGAAATCTTGAAAGTACATTTACTGAAAACGTTCAGTTTTGGGATAAACACAGCCGTTCTGTGCTATTGTAATAAAGAGATACTTTGAATATACCTAACAAAACGGTATGCCAGTCTCCCACATATACATGGCAAAATGTCTCCTTTTCTGGAGGAATGCCACTCCATTACTTTCATTAAAGCATGGCTGCTTTTATTTTTGAAGCTTTTAAAAGGCTGGATCTCTTCCAAGATCTCTAAGCAACCCACAGTAGACTGGCAAAGCTTTCAGGCTTCTAGCTCATCATCATTGTCGTCGTCGTCGTCGTCATCGTCGTCGTCGTCATCATCTGCTGTCAAGTCAATTCTGACTTTTGGCAACCCTTTTACGGTTTTTCCAGGCAGGCAGTACTCAGAAGCAGTTCACCCTTCCCTTCTTATGGGTCTTGCTCTGGGACTGTGCAGCTTGCCCAAAGCCACATACTGTATATACTTGAGTATAGGTCGACCCATGTATAAGTCGGGGCCCCTAGTATTGACTCGAGTATAAGTCTAGGGTGGGAAATGCAGCAGGGCCTGGCAGCTCCTCCATTGTGAGCTGGGGGAGTGGTGTGTGATGTTTAAAATGATTTTTAGCCACTGATGCAAGTGCTTGGGTTAGTAGCTAAAAGTCGTTTTAAACATCACGCGCCGCTCCCCTGTGATGCAGAGGGGGGTCATGAGAAGCGGCACACAATGTTTAAAATGACTTTGAGCCACCGATCCAAGCACTTGCCTCAGTGGCTAAAAGTATTTACCTGAATATAAGCCGAGGGCCCCTTTTTTCAGCCCAAAATTAGGGCTGAAAAACTAGGCTTATATTCGAGTATATACAGTAGGCTGGCTCTTCTCCTGGAAGGCCGTTTGGGGAATAACCCCCCCCCCAACCTGTAGCTCTGCAGCCAGATATCTAAACCACTGAGCTCTCCAGCCAGCTTGATTAGCAAGATCTTCAACAACAGAACACCTTCCCCGAGGCCTAAATTCTATGGTTGCCATGAAGAAAACTCAGGTTCTCTTAGGTTGAACCTAAGGGAAGAAAACGTAGGTTTACTGAGAGGAAGAAAACGTAGGTTCACTGAAGGAGGTTCACCAGAGTAGATTTTTAATTGAAAGGATCATGAGCTCCATTCAGTCCTGGTGCGGAGAACAAAGAACTCAAGGTGTTTTCAGTTGTAAGTGTACATCAATTATTCAATAGCTTTTGGTTGGTGGATTCAGCAATTCCAAAATCAACAAAGGGGACCCCGCAAATCTAAAGTCTGCCCACCGTAATGCTGAGCCTTTCTTTTGGGTTTTGTGTGTATTTGTGTCTGTGTGTGCATGTGTGTGTGCGTGCTGTTTACACCTCTGGGCATGAACTATAATAATAATAATAATAATAATAATAATAATAATAATAATAATAATAATAATAATAATAATAATAATAATAATTGGATCCACAATATAAAATAAAACAAACCCAGCAAACAGTTAGCAGAACCTGATTAAAAAAACCTCTTGTGTTTAGTTCATCGTATAAAAAAGGGCAAAAAGGTACAAGTTCAGGAACAAAGACGATGCCAGTATTGCCGCATGGGACAGCGGCTCAAAGCTTGTGTGACACCTACAAACTGGGGTTTCATTATCCGAGAACTGTGAATTCTAATTGCCAATTGTCAGTATTGCCCATTGGGGGTTTCACACCACTTCCAAAGTGCTCTGCATTCTCTAGAGTGAAACGATAAACCTGAAAATGGAACACTGAAAGTAGATAAATTTTTGATGCTAATATAGAGACCTGGCAGGAGCTACACGTGTTTCCTGCTCTTATCTGTTAAAGTCTGATGAGAAAGGCGGTACTTAATGCTTCCTGTATTCAAGCAGTTCACATGATAAAGGTATGGGATAACTGATTCCCACTGATATCAAATGAAAATCTGCTCTGGGAAAGAATCCTAGCTAGAAATAAATGCTTCTCTGCAGTTTCCAAAAAAAAAAAAAAAAAAAAAAATCAAAAGAAATCTGTGATTTGCTATTTATTTATTATTATTTATTTCTTACACTTATGAACCGCCCAATTTCCCATAGGGAACTCTGGGCGGTGTACAGACGTCACCCAACAGTGACTACCCAAATACAATACCTAACAAATACAATACTATATACAATAATATATAAATACAGTATAAAACACACACACTCACAAAAAATGACAAAAAAAAAAGCATCACGCCATTAACCAAGACAGAATCAAAGCCAAGGTTGAATCCGGCAAGAAAACTAATGTCCGCAGGAGGACAAAAATAAAATAAAAAAATACAGTGTGCTCAGAGGGCCCCGAAGCATTGCCTGAAGAGCCAGGTCTTTAAGGCCCTTCTAAAGGCTGGCAGCGTCTCTGCCTGCCTGATCTCAACTGGCAGCTTGTTCCAAGAGGCCGGGCTGACCACCGAAAAGGCCCGATTCGTGGTGGAAACCCTACGGGCCTCTCTTGGTGTCGGCACTCTAAGAGAAAGAGAAGATGAAGCTCTGGGTGGCTGGGACGAGATTGATCTCTAATTAGGAGATGGGTTGTAAATACTATGGCTTCCTGGAAAGAAAAATAACAGGTCTAAAAATCATACCTGAACTCTGTCTAGAAGCAAAATTTAAGTACACTGAGGCTATTGTATTTGGTCTCACCGCGAGAAGGGAAGACTTACTGCAGACAATAAAACTCTGGGAAAAGTTGAAGGCAGCAAGAAAAGACGCAGACCAAATGGGAGATGATTTGACTCAAGAGGAAGGCCAAATGGGAGATGGATCAACTCGGCAAAGGAAACCACCTCATTGGGTATGTACAACCTGAGCAGGGCTGTAAACAATGCAGCCTTTTGGAAATCGCTGATTCATAAGATGATAATGAGTTGGAAGCAACTCGACAGCAAAGAAGAACAATGGGTTGCCAACTGATGCATTGCAACAACAAAAAAGGGCAACGGTGCACAAAAGTTTGTGCCAAATAAAACATGGCAGACTTTAAAGTACCACAAGAGTGTTTACTGGTTTCCTTGGAACTATCTAACAGAACAATCCCTTAGAAACCCACATCAGTTCTTCATGGAAGATGACTCTGGACCTTCCCACATATTGGGTGGAATCAGATGCAAGCCGCCTTGAGTCCTTTTCCAAGGAGAAAAGTGGGGTAAAAATACTCTAAAATAAATAAATAAATAAATTCCTGCTTCTCCTAGAACAGTGGCTCCCAATCTTGGGTAACCCAGGTGTTATTGGACAGCAACTCCCAGAAACCCTGGCTTGCTCAGCCGGTGGTGATGGCTTCTGGGACTTGCAGTCCAAGAACACCTGGGTTGCCCAAGGTTGGGAACCATTGTCCTAGGAGGAAGCTTGTCTGATGGGAAGAACTTTTCTTGGACAAATAGTCCTAATTCCACCCATCAGAGGAGAGGAAATTTAAGGATATGACCTGCTGGCAGCAGAGCAGTCTAATTGTGCTCAAGCCAATGGGCATATCCTGACAACTAGCAAAGAGGCCAGCTAGAGCCCGGTGCTTGTCATGCTATTTGGAATTTGGTGAGTGTTTCTTTTTGCAACAGAATACACAATCTGGCATGATGTGCATGTGAGAGGGAGGCTTTTAAGACTTTGCTTCCTCTGCAGTGTTGACTTTTAAAAGATATTCACAGGGGCCAACTTCCATTGAAATCAGTGGCTGAGGTTTGTCAAGGGCAAAGCAGGACACAAGACCCAGCAAAAACCCTGACAAAACTAAGTTCCACAGATGAATCTGGAAATGTAGAAAACAAATCAAAATGGGATGTTTATATATACTGCCAACATAGCTAGTGGCGAAGGCTCCAAGAACATCTGGAGACCCAGATGTACAGCATGGTCCAAAGCCAACCGCAAAGTTATATTAGCCTTACAAAGTAGAAATCCAGCAAGCTGTTCACCCCCAAACATAGTGAAAGTTATAATATTATCAAAATAAGCAACACTCAACTTTCTGCCCCTTCATGACACCCATAATTTACTACCTGAGGTGACAGCTTCACTTTTCCTAAGAGAGACTTGAGCAATTTAATATTATGGTCAAGAGAGTTGTAAGCCAGAAATATCTGAAGGGCCATATTTGCCCACCATAACATAATGAATGGGTTGGCCTAAGCAAAAGTAGACCTACAGATTCCATAATAGCTGGACGGTAAATTATGTAAATAACACGGATTTATCAAGTCTACTCTAATTAGGGTTAATAATTGGATTCAGATCAGTGCTTGCTATTCTCGTGAATTTAATCCTTAATGGATAGATTTGAAGGAACACCAGCAGAACAAGATTATTTGGTGGTGAGCAGTGTAGACCCACTGCTCTACCAGGCAAGCAGCATCTAATTCCTGAGATTTCTAGGATGAAATCACACAATTGTGGTGGGTGACCCCAATTTCAGGGATGCGGTGAGTCTACTTCGGATTTGAGTCTGTGCTTTCTGGGAGTTCTCAAAATGGCTAAACCTACTGTATTTAAGGGATACATTTCAGCACCTTGGATAGCTCCTATAACAGCACAGACTGAAAACAGGGAGTGAAATTACAGTGCCCTAGAAACCGGAGTCCCAATTGGTGCTGATAACAGACTCTTATGATGGTCATGATATTGGGGGTGGGGAAAGAGAAGAGTGGGGACGGCAATCATTTTTATTTTTGCAAGGCTTGTGTTGCTACCAGGACTTCTGCAACAAGAAGTCTCAGGAATCCTGATGCTGGACCCAGTTCATATATGATAGGCAGGTTACTGAGATGTTTGTAATTTAGATTTTCAATACAATATAGTAAGTACAAACAATAAACAGATATTTGAAAACATGACATACATAATCTATAAAATGGGTTTGTAATACATCAAGGTACATACCACAGAGAGATCACTTACTGTCTTGAAACAACGTTCCTGCTTCTAGAAATACTGCTGACTAAATGCAGGCAAAGGCTATGGTGATTATATAGCTAGGTTACCCAGCTGATAACAATGGTGAAGAAGGTAAATACAGTCACCCCCCGCCATTTTGCGGTTCAGGTACTGCGGTCCCACTATATCGTGGGATCGCAGTACCTGTGAGAGGCAGCGGGGGGCGATCGCATGGCTCCCTGCTGCCCCCCCACCCTTCCGGGAGGCCTTGGAACCACACGGGGGGTGGCAGGGAGCAATCGCATTGCTCCCCTCAGTCCCCACTCACCCCTCTGATCGCCCCCCAACCCCACCAGACCCGCTTCTGCATATCGCGGATTTTCATATATCACGGGTCGGGTGGGTCCCTAACCCCTGTGATAGGCATGGGGTTACTGTAGTTTTTAGGGCAGATTGTTTTAAACTCAGAGCTATAAGAAAATACCTACTACATTACAAAAGAGGTAGGAACTTTATCTCTTCATTGAGACCCATAGGAGCTAGTGAGTTAAGTTTAATTATCCAGTCAATTTCTTTTTTAAGCATAGTTTTTTTCTTTGTTTTTAGGGACAATGCAACAAGAAGTCTCAGGAATCCTGATGCTGGCGCTCCACTCCATGCCTTGCTCCAGTATGCCAAAAGAGAGAGGAGACACCTTGAAAGAGCACAAGTGGGTTTATGCACTTTGAGCCATCTCAAACAATATTGAAATGTCTTCATTCTGATTTAGTGATCACGGGCATCACTTGGGACTGATCTGGGACTGGCATCTAGAATGGAAAACCATCTCACATACAAAAATCAAACAGTATTCTCCACTAGCATGGCATCCCTTGAGATTTGTTTCCCTGACGGGAGACCCACCCATGCATAGCAAATTTTGAGACTACAGCTGGTAGCCAGAAACAGCTGGCAACTCAGCTGGAAGTCACACCTGTTTTCATGCTACAATGCCTTTGAAGTGAGCAAAACCCACTCACCCAAAAAAGCTACCCAATTTTTTTTTTTGCCTACTTGCTGCTGATATTTCATGGTATTCATGGTATTTAATGGTATAATTTCCATATGTATTTTGATGGCATAGTTTGGAATGCCACATTATTGCTTGCTTGCTTGCTTCATTCATTCATTCATTCATTTTGATTTTTAGCCCACCCAGCTAGTGCATACACACCAATCTGGGCAGCTAACAATTGACAAAAAAATGGAATTGAGTCAAAATCGTCCTTAAGGACTGTTACTTTATTTATTTATTTATTTATTTATTTATTTATTTATTTATTTATTTATTTATTTAGTCCCAGCATTTATTTATTTATTTATTTATTTATTTATTTATTTATTTATTTATTTATTTATTTGAGTATTTTTACCCCACTTTTCTGCTTGGAAAAGGACCCAAGGTGACTTACAGGAATAAGGGACAATATACAGTCCAGTAAATTTAAGACATATTCAAGTTTGAGAGCATGGGATCGAGGGGCATCTTACAGCATTAACAGGCAACATTACAACTAAAAGAGAACGCGAGCAGTTAAATAAAAGAGTAAAAATTCCATTATGAGAGATGGAGCTATCATTGAAAACACAGGTGTACTTATGAAGTCAGTCAATGTAATCATGTACGGGAGACCATCATTATGAGGGATGGAACTAACATTGAAAACATAATGTCAATGCAATCACACAAGGAGATATATAAACACAAAGTTAACATAAGAACATAAGAACAGCCATGCTGGATCAAGCCAAAGACCTACCTAGTCCAGCTTCCTGTATCTCACAGCGGCCCCAGCAAATGTGTCTGGGAGCACACGAGACCAGATCTCTGTCTCCTGATACCACTCCCCTGCATCTGGCATTTGAAGTACCCCGGTTATAGCCTGGAGATTACACATCTCCATCATGGTTTGTAACCTGTGATGGACTTTTCCTCCAGGAATCTGTCCAATCCCCTTTTGAAGGCATCCAGGCCAGATGCCATCACCACCTCCTATGGCAGGGAGTTCCACAGACTAACAACGTGCTGGCTGAAAAAATATTTCCTTTTGTCTGTTCTTACTCTCCCAGCCCTCAATGTGAGTGGATGTCCCCTAGTTCTGGTATTTTGTGAGAGGGAGAAGAGCATCCCCCTATCCACTTTACTCATGCCCTGCAGTATAGAAGTTAGAAGTGGTTATAAACACAAAGTATATGTAGTCATGTATGGTAGTTTATATAAAGACATGTAAAAGTTAGTCTATCATTCAGGAAAAGCTTGTCTGAAGAGAAAGGTCTTTCCCTGTTTCTGGAAAGACAGCAGAGATGGGGTGGTCCTGGCCTCCAGTGGGAGGGAGTTCCAGAGTCTGGGCGCAGTGACTGAGAAGGCTCTTGGATATGTTCCCACATGATGTACCTCTGAAGGTGGCGGGATGGAGAGAAAGGCCTCTCCTGATGACCTTAGCACCTGAGCCAGTTCATACTGTGAGATTCAATCTTTGAGGTAGCTAGAACCCAGGTTGTATAGTGCTTTGTAGGTTAAGGTGAGCACTTTGAATTTTGCCTGATAGCTGATTGGCAGCCAGTGGAGCTGTTTTAAGACAGGTGTAATGTGATTTCTGTACCCTGCCCCAGTCAGCAATCTGGCTGCTGCATTTTGGACCTGTTGAAATTTCCTGAGACTTTTCATCGATAGCCCCACATAGAGCGTGTTACAATAGTCTAGCCAGAATGTCGCTAGGGCACGTGTCACCGTGGTCAGAGCAGGTTTCTCAAGAAATTGGCGTAACTGGCATACTAGCCTTAATTGTGCAAATGTGCTCCTAGACACATCTGTGACCTGGCCATCTAGGCTCAAGGAAGGGTCCAGGAGCACCCCCAAGCTGTGCACCTCTTTTTTCAATTGGAGAGTGACCCCATCCGGTACAGGTTGCATCCCTATCCATTGTTCTCCCTTTCAACTGGCCAACATTCATTCATCCTCATCCAGTTCATTACTGCAGTTAAACATTAATGTAAAGTTGAAATTGTAGCTCCCTTAGAATTCGGAGGTGAGAAGAGGTAGATTTGGGTGTCATTGGCATACTGGTGGCACTTAACCCCCAAAGACCTGATAATCTCCCCCAGTTGTTTCATATACAGTAGATGTTAAATAACATAGGAGACAGAACAGAACCCTGTTGAACTCCACAGGTCAGCAGCCATGGTGTCAAACATGAATCACCTAACACCACTTTTTGTGTTCTTTCCTGCAAGAAGCACCAGAGCCACTTTAATGCAGTGCCCCCAATTCCCATTTCAGAGAGACCCATTTCAAAGAGATTCCCTTGTTTCATTTTTAAAAATAAAGTTGAATCAAGTCGAATTAACATTGGCAGGGAGATTGCATGCTGTTATTATATGCATGTTCTTTCCCTGCATACATATCTTATCTAATGGGAAGATGTGGGGAAAACATCTTGTTTGTTTGTTCTCTCTCTCTCTCTCTCTCTCTCTCTCCCCCCCCCATACCACTGCTTTGGAATGCTCTCCCCTTCATGTCTTAAAGGGAAGCAATACCATTCTCATTTCAGTGCCGAGTTCAAAACATGGTCGTGCATAAAGGGTTCCGAGGCCGAAGGCGCTTGTGTTGAGTAGGTAGCAGAGTTCTTTCTAATGCGCACAGCTATTCAATGCTTGTAATGGTCGTTGTGGTGGTTTTAACTGGTTCAAAATTACACTGCCTCTCATGCCTCGAACTGTTTCGATTCTTAAATAATTTCCTCTCCTACACTGTCAAAATTCTTCTAAGATGCAAAAGAACTGAGAAAAATGGTTTCAAGGAAGGATACAGAGATTCTAAATATTTCTAAATATATACCGTATATACTCGAGTATAAGTCGACCCGAGTATAAGTTGAGGCCCCTAATTTAACCCCCCAAAACTGGGGAAACGTATTGACTCGAGTATAAGTCTAGGGTGGGAAATGCAGCAGGGCCTGGCAGCTCCTCCTTTGTGAGCTGGGGGAGTGGTGTGTGATGTTTAAAATGACTTTTAGCCACTGATGCAAGTGCTTGGGTCAGTGGCTAAAAGTCATTTTAAACATTGTGTGCCACTCCCCTGTGATGCGGGGGGGGGTCATGAGAAGTGGCACACAATGTTTAAAATGACTTTTAGCCACCGACCCAAGCACTTGCCTCAGTGGCTAAAAGTATTGACCCGAATATAAGTCGAGGACCCCTCTTTTCAGCACAAAATGAGGGCTGAAAAACTAGGCTTATATTCGAGTATATACAGAAAAATACATACAAATATAATGTGGTTCATTCTTTCTATAGAGGAAGTCTAGGGGAAGCACAACGTGAACCAAGTCCCAATTCTTCTGCAACTAGAACATTCAGGAAAGATGGTATCTCCTTGGTATGCGGAAAGTTTGCCTTGCCTGGCCTTTTTCCAGGGAACACTGTTCCACCTTACAATGTTAAAGGGCTGAACTGTGATCCAGAAGGCAGAAGAGGAGAAGGTGAAACACAGAAGCCAAGATGTCCTTAATTTACTCCAAAAAGTCTTTCTTAATCAGAAGGAATGTACATCTCAAAGGTCCAGGCATTACATGCAGCACTTAGGGAATCTTGTGAACTGCAAAATATCATTGTTTCTGGTTCTCTCCCCTGGGAAAAAAATCAACCCCCTTTCACATTTCGAGAACATGAAGCATGAAAAATAGCCTGAAAATAAATCAAAGGTGGTGGAGTTAATGACATATCCACTCCCTGCAATTGAAGTTGCAGAAACTACTGTTTGAACCAGCACAATTAACTGCCAGCTTGCATGTAAGGGTAAATTCATGGTGGTGATGGGGCTGTATAGGGAAATTGTTCCCTTCCATGTCTTCACCACCTGGACGTTGGGTAGACCTTTGCCCAGTAAATGTGAAGGTCTCAGGGGGACTTTGTAAGCTCCTGTGACTTGGAACTTTGGTAAAGCTGAGGAGGTCTGAAACCACGGTCAGCCCAATGCAGGTATATCTGAAAAGCCCTAAATGGCTTGGGTCCAAGCTACCTGAAGGGCCATATCTCCCTTTATAAGCCTGATTGATTGTTAAGATCACCAGGAGAGGCCTTAAGAACATAAGAACAGCCTTGCTGGAACAGGCCACAGCCCATCCAGTCCAGCGTTCTGTCTCACACAGTGGCTCACCATTTGCTTCAAAGTATTCCCAAGCAGATGTCTTCACCTGTTTATGATTCCCTGCTAATGGCCTTGAGAGATATCCTGCCTATCTCTCCAACCTGGAGATTGTCCTTACGCATCCATAAAGACAGACATTGATACCCCTGTTCTCAATGAACTTGTCTAATCCTTTCTTAAAGCTGTCGAGGCAGGCAGCTGTCGCCACTTCTTGTGGCAGGGAGTTCCATAGACCAGTGATCCTCTGGGTGAAAAAGTACTTTCTCTTATTTGTTTGAGATCCAGCACCCAAAAGTTTCATGGAGTGCCCCCCTAGTTCTAGTTTTGTGCGATAGGGAAAATAGCTTTTCCTTAGGTGCCATTGTTCAAGAGTAAAGAAGCCCAACCGTAGCAGCCTCAGATGGTAAGGAAGGTGTTCCAGTCCCCTAATCATTCTGGTTGCCCTCCTCTGCACTTTTTCCATTTCCATAATATCCTTCTGGAGGTATGGTGAGCAGAATTGTACACAATACTTTAGATGAGGCCTCACCATAGATTTATAAAGAGGAAAAACTAAAACTAAAATCATCAAGTTTGCCGATGACACGACAGTAGTGGGACTCATCTCTGGAGGAGACGAGTCAGCCTACCGAGAGGAGATGCATTGGCTGCTATGGTGGTGCAGAACCAACAATCTGACAATAAATATCAACAAGACCAAAGAACTTATAGTGGACTATCAAAAAAGGAAATCAGACACTCAGCCCCTGATTATTGATGGAGTTTGTGTAGAGCGGGTGACGGACAGTAGGTTCTTAGGAGTTATTCTACAGGAGGATTTGACCTGGAGTGCCAACACTGAAGCACTGGTTAAGAAGGCCCAACAGAGATTATATCTTCTGAGACTTCTCGGGAGGGAACAACTGTCTAAGAAACTGTTGGTAACCTTCTACCGGGGCTTTATAGAAAGCACTATCACTTACTGCCTCTGTGTCTGGTTCGCCAGTTGCACAGTGGCAGATAGAAGGGCACTCCAGAGGGTCATAAACACTGCCGAGAAGATAGTGGGCTGTCCTCTTCCTCCTTTGGAAGAACTATACAACTCCAGATGCTCGAGGAAGACATCTAGAATTTTGAGAGACCCTTCGCATCCTGGCCACCAATTTTTTGAACTGTTGCTGTCTGGCAGGAGATACAGGACTCTTAGGTCAAGGACAAATAGACTAAAGAACAGTTTTTATCACAGAGCAGTATCCAAGTTAAATGTGACAGTTTTAGCACCATCTTAATCAGTTTTTAAGTAGTGTTTTAAATTTTGTAAGCAATTTTAAGAGTTTTTAATATTTTGTATGGTGTTTTATTTGTTTTATGTGTTTTATGTGTTTTGTATGTTTAGAGTGTGTAGTGGAACAGCACTCTAATTTCGCTGTGCATATCTTGTGTATGCATAATGACAATAAAACTCTATTCTATTCTATTCTATTCTATTCTTAACTGTCTCACCACCTTTACAGGTGTGTTTGGTGGGAACATGGGTGAGAGCCTTCTCTGTGGCTGCTCCCAGACTCTGGAACTCTCCACCGCTGGAGGCCAGAGTGGCCTTATTTTTGCTGTCCTTCTGGAAGCAGGTGAAGACATTTTTCCCTCAGGCAAACTTCTCCCACTCTGAATGGCTCCCAAGTGGGTTTTTTTTTTTTTAAAAAAAGAATAGTTTTACTTTACTAATTTGAAGGTATTGCTTATGTTTGTTTTGGTATTGTGTTCCTTTTAGCCTCGTATACCCATTGCTGCTAACTAAAATACTGTATTTTAGCTGTTGTAAGCCATTCTTGGGCCCTTTTTAAAGTAAAAGGCAATGAAAAACATTTTAAAATAAACAAATAAAAATGTACAAAATGCTCTTCAGACTTTCCCGATCAATACATGACACTGTCTAATGACACTGAATACAGGGTGACATTGGGGGATGTTGTTGACTTATATGTTCACGTTGTCACCACAAATCTACCCCTAAATATGATCAAACCAACATATCTGGCTTACGTGGTTATGTGGACAAAGAAAGGTGCAATATTTTGACCTGCAAGGACTTTGCAAGCCTAATCACACATGTAGATCCAAGAATGTCCAAGAAGGGACAGAAAGTGTAGAAGTTTATGTTTCTAGCATTGCCCTTTAAAGAAGGAATCAAATATGATGGTGTCTATTACTTACCCCACTTCTCAGTGGCTGCCTTAAGAAACTGACTGGGGGTTCCTACTGGCAGTGGAAAGGTGGAGGGGAATCAAGCAGAACATCCAGCTAAACAGACTGCCAATGATGTTGTTCTGTCTTTCCTGAAAAGTCCATCACAGGTTACAAACCATGATGGAGATGTGTAATCACCCGGCTTAAAACCAGGGTACTTGGAGGGCCAGATGCAGGAGAGTGGTATCAGGAGAGAGATATCTAGTCTCCTGTGCTCCCAGAGGCATCTGGTGGGGCCACTGTGAGATTCAGGAAGCTGGACTAGATGGGCCTTTGGCCTGATCCAGCATGGCTCTTCTTATGTTCTTATGTTCTCTTCTTATGTTCTTACCAATTGGGCCTCTATCACACATCTACTTAAATGCGCTTTTTTCTTTTACTGAATTCGCATCTAAAGATCGTGCCCCCATATCCATCCGCATCTTCTGAACACCCCTCTTGACAATGCCCTCTGAAGCGCATCTCAAGCACATCTCCCTGCACTGCCACTAGGGGTTTGATCAAATTATTTTGCTTGCTGATGCACATTTTGATGCAAAGCAAAGGTCGTGTGAACTCCAAAAAAGCCATGTCTTCTTCCGGTTTCACCCATTTTGCAGCAAACAGCTTTTCAAAATAGCGCTTTGGTGCACATTTGGCAAATGGGGACACCAAAAGGGGGAGAGCGCCCTCTAAAGGGCGGCTCCTCCCCCAAGAAAGCCAGTTGTCTTCCGGTGTTCCCCCACCCACCGCGTTAGGACTAGTGTGAGTCTGACTGGTCGCCAGTTTTGGGGCCGGATAGGAATTTTTGACCCGCACTCTAGATTGGCTGTTGAGAGCGGGGATTTTTCGCCTATCCCACAACGAAGTTAGTGGTTATGTTGTGTTCATTGGTCACACTGGGCGGCTAAAGCTGATGGAGGGCAGCGGCGAGCATATAAATTAACATCTGGCGGTAAACATCCTCAACCACAGCGCTGCGGGCCAAGAGGTCTTGGTGCTGGGGTGGGGAGAGTAAATGCCTCCCTGTGCTGGCAACACGCAGTTGGTGACAGCACAGGGAGGAGCAAATTAATTAACTGGCCTGGGGGTGCTGTAACTGCACCGCACCAGAGAAGAGTATACATTTTATGATCATGGGGGGCCACATTTAGTGCACATCTAATGTCACGTGACCACTCTCAGAGAAAGTATACATTTTATGATCATCCACATTTAGTGATCATGCGATAGACAAGTCTATAATCTGGACTTGCCATCTGGATTTTTCCGTTCACAAGACAGAATCTGCTCAGAGAACTTGGGAATTACAGATTCCATCTTGGGCCTAAACAATGATTGTGTCAGAGTTCCACTAAGGTGGTTACTTCATGTCCTTTGTTCCACGACTAGTTTTGTACCGTGATAGCGTTGGTCGTGATCACGTGGTTTTGTCCCTGTTTCAGTGTTCCCATGGTCGTGATAACTTGTCTTGTGACAAGTGTTACCTCACAATCTTGCACCGTGACAAACACTGAATTTGTCTAGCTTCCTTTTTCCTTTTTTGTGTGTGTGTGTGTGTGTGTGTGTGTGTGTGTGTGTGTGTGTGTTAAAAATTCTTTTTCAATATTTTGCTTCTGAAAAATCAAATTAAAAATAAAATCCTGAACACAGTTTTCTGAAAGAAACGAATGTTTTGTTGCTTGACAGTCGTTAGTGCACGGTGTCTTGTCACGGAACAGAAAGCAGGAACAAAGAGTGTCAAGGGAAAACCCTAACCCAGCACCAGGTACAGGATTGTCGTGCTTAGGACCTCTTCTGAAGCTGTGGTCGAGACAAATTTCAGTAGTTGCGTGATGAATGTGAAGTAACATTTTTGTACCGCTCCTAAGCCTAATGCTAACAGAGACAAATGGATGTGAAGTAACCGCCTAAGAGGCAGCCAGGCCTGATCTGTTTGCCCTTCATGCAGACACAAAGTGGATCGGATCACATCTCTAACAGACTGCTTTGTTAATGCATGCATCCACGTACAAGCAGATAGATTTTTGTGTGTTCATGTGTTTGCATGTGTATATACTGTAAGTGTGGTATACCTCCAGACTCTCTTTTAATATATTTTTTCAAGCAGAACCCTGCTGCTGAATTTGAATGCTGAGTGATAACTTCAAAACTCTTGAATAAGGGAAGGCAGAAAGCTGCTTCTTGTTTCTTTTTGTTTGTTTTTTAATCTTGGCAATGCATCAAGCTGGAACCTCTCTCAATTAATCATTCCCATGGTGTTCAGTACATGGAAAACTAATCTCAACCAATGAGCTCAAGATAGAATGGTATAACAAACACAGAAATACATATACACTGGTGATGCCCTGGAACAGTTTGCTGAGCAGTGACGGTTAGTTATGAGCCATGAGAATCAACTTTATACTTACTTACCTAAAAACCCTTGGGCTTTCAAGGCAAGTGAGATACATTTAAGGAGCATTTTTACCCGTTCCACACACCCCCTCCACACACACAGGGAGTTTTCACAGCCAAGTTTATCCAATGCACCACACTGGCTACCCCCTGCCTAAGTTGCGTTCTACATTTAGAAGGGCATTATTTATTTATTTATTTATTTATTTATTTATTTATTTATTTATTTATTTATTTATTTATTTATTCATTCATTCATTCATTTATTTATTCATTTATTATATTTTTAAACCACCCGTCTTCCAAAGGAACTCCAGGCGGTTTACAATAAGTTCATTTTGTGGCATCAGTATTAAAACTGGTCTTCCCATCGCTGCCTGTCTAAGTCCACCATTGAAGGATTCAAGCTTGCCTGTTTCAGCACTTTTTTTAAAAAAATTACACCAGAAGAAAGAGCAAGGGGGGGAGGTGCCCAATCAGCTTTCTGTGCAAAGCCTCCTATTGTTATCATTCCCTGTGCAACAGCTTTATCTTTCAGTGAGCAGAAGGAAGCGTCTCTCTGCCTTCATGGCAATATTCAGCAGCAGGAGGGCATTTCAAGGGCAAGCCTTATGAAACTAGCCATGGAGGCCCCTTCTTTTTCATTCAGGGCCATTCCTAACCCTCATTGCCAGCAAGTAAATCAGGACAGGGATTCCCCCACCCCGAGCTATTCCAATTGGTGCCTTTCAAAGTCAGCCGAAACCTTGGCAGCCAATGGGAAAACAGTTCCCTCCCCTCAAAAAAAGCACACACAATCACCCTAAAACAACAGCTTTAAAGGCAGTTAATAGCTCTGCATCTTTGACTAGACATATCTGTTTCGTTTACAAAGCCTTAAGTATCTTACTCCTGTCTGGAAACTGCACACAGCCAGTATGCATATGCCTGTGGCCGATGTTAGCAATATTTCTTGCCGAGGTCTGTACCCCATCTCCCCCATTGTACACACTGTCCATATATTTCTGACATTCGGTATTGCATTCCATGCTACTGAGAAAATAGTTTTATAATCCACGAAAGTTCATGCTAGAATAAATGGGTTAGTCCTAAGGGTGCCACAAGACTAAAAGCAAAAAAAGAGAGACAAGCATGCAGCTTATCTGCTGCCCCATAGCATTTAAAGCACTCTTTGGGTGGTTTACAATTTAGCATTGCCTCTTGAATGACTTTAGAAGGATGGAAGGCTGAGTGGACCTCAAGCCAGCTACCTGAACCGAGGCTGTGAGCTGAGTTTAGGCTGCAGTGCTACAGTTGAACCACTGCATCATGAGACTAATTAAGGATGGGATTTTCATCGGTGTACTTGAATGACACCACCCAGAATTCTGCTTCTGCCTAAGAAAAAAACCCTTTCAGGTACGTATCGGACTCAACCTATAGCTGGTGCATCAACAAGACAAATATGGTTCCACTTCTGAATTCCAAGACTAGGGGGAATAGCTGGGCATGTTGAAGTTCAGGATTAAGCCATGGGGATATAGTAGTCCCCATGCCTATTATTATTTATTTATTTATTTATTTATTTCCATTTATATACTGTACCTCCTGATTTTCCCAGAGGAACTGGGGAAAATTATGTTCCTTACATGGTCACCTCAGGAAACTACAGCACCGATCATGCTTTGCAATACTGTACTTCTCTGAGTTTAGACCCAACCATCCAGTTCCTCTGATTCAGAACTCAGAAATGGGATGATATTTTTTTACTTAAGTATTTATGTACAGCTGCAAGTTGTGCCAAACACCTATGAGGGCAAACACCTGTGAGAATTTGAGATGAGGCAACTCCTGTAGACTTAGGCTGCTTTTACACGACCCCTAAAATCAGCTGCAAAATGCTTGCAGATGCGGAGCATAAAATTGTTTTCCCACCAGCACCGGACTTTAAAAAAATTAAAGTATGACCACGCCCACTTAAGCACGCCCCAGCACATTTTACAATTACCTGGCCTGGAGGAGGTAAAATCCCTGTTGCTCTTCCTTGTTGCTGTTTTAAAGTATTGCATGCCTGGCCCTCCTCCGTTTTTTGTTTGTTTTTTGTTGCCCCCCCCCCTTTAACAGACAGGAATCATAACGGGGTGGAACAATTAGCTGCTGCCCACGGCAAGCGGAGGTGAGCTTGCATTTTTTCTCTCTCCCCTCACCGCAGACAGAAGCAATAGAATCAGAGTGTGGGAGGTGGGAACACAGGAAGCAGAACAAAAACCACTTGGGGGGGGGGAATCTGCATTTAAGTTGCCGGCCGATTTTAGGGGTCGTGTAAAGATGGCCTTAGATACAGAGAATCACAGAATAATGGATTTGGAAGGGGCCTATGAAAGATAGCTGTCCAGTTTTCTCTTGAATGCCCCTAGCATCATAGTGCTTACCACCTCCCAAGGTAATTGGTTCTGTTGTCATGCTGCTGTAACAATTAAGAAGGTTTTCCTGATAATCACCCGAATCTGGCTTCCCATAGCTTAAATGCACTGTTACAGGTCCCGCATTTGGGGATAACAGAGAACAGAACCCCAATGAAAATCCAATCCCTGAGACTCACTTTCATCTTTGTCTGTTATGCCACTTCCCATGATGTCTGCCATAAAAGCAAAATATCCTACACCTCAGTAGGTTGCAACCCAAACCCAAACTTACCTTTGGAGAATTGCTTTGACAGTTAAAGCCATGCAAAGGTACAATAATGCCTTGAATTACGAAATTAATTGGGATTTTCTTAACTCAAAATTTTCTTATCTCAAAATGTCTTTTCCCATAGAAATGCCTTGGAAATTGATTAATTTGTTCCAGGTGGGAAATCACACACACCCCGCCACCGTCAGAATGAAAAAAGCACATTAATAGGCATGCAAACAATACAAGGTCCACTCCCTACCTTTCAACCACTTGAGAAATCCACCAAAAAGTTCCCAAAACGGTGTCAAATATTTCCAGAATGCCTCCATAGCAGGCAGTTCCTGTTCTCTGCATCCAACTATAAAATCCTTCCTAGTTCACACTTGCAGCACTGTAGTTGGGGGTGGCCACTAGATGACAGTATTGCAATCAGAATTTTTTAACTAAAATACAACAGGGTTTAATTTTCATAATTCAAAATTTTCCTATACCTGTGGATTTCCTTTTGTAATTCAAGTTTTTCTTAACTCTAAGGCATTCGTAATTCAAGGCATTTCTATATTAAAATGCAATGTGCAGGGAGGACGTATATATTTTCAGAAGTTCAAGCGTGTCGGTTGGGTGTGACAGCGCTCAGCATGGAAGCAGCAAAAACATCACCCGCATCATTATTTCATTCTTTCCACAAGCTTTGTCAGTGAGCTGGGCACATTCCTAATCAGCCCATTGAATTTCCAAGTACAAATTGTTTGATTTGATCAGATCTGCACTGCAGGCCTGACTGAAAAAGAGTACGGCACACTTACCCGTGAGGTCATCACTGGGCCATGAACCCAGGTCACAGGCTCTGCATGTATATTCGTCAAAAACAAATTCATTTTCTTTGCACCGGGTGCAAGTCCAGCAACAACTCACTTCTCCCTTACGGATAACCTAAGGAGAGAAGAAGTGATAACGTGTCATTTTTTTTGTGGGGGGGGGAAGCAACTTGCTTCATTCAGCTCTCTGCTCATTTGATTGGGGACATTCCTTTAGAATCGCACCAAGGTCTCTAAAGACTTTTAAGAGCCATGGGAACCTGGCTGTTTTGGGGTCCTCCTTTTTGCAATATTCATCACAGGTGGTGGTGTAGTGGAGCCAGAGATTGCAGGGCTGAAGTCCCAGGACTTTTTGAGAAGCAGGGACAAGGACATCATCTGCCACCTCCCCAAATCTTCCCTGTTTCTCATGATGACGTTGATGCAGTTCTTAGGATTAATGCATTGTTGCAAGGTACCACTGTTTAATGCAATCCAATTGAGGTGGTTTGGTCTTGAATGAGTGGTTAAAAGCATGGCTATATTTCTTGATATATCTGTCTAATCCAGCTGATGTACCTTTGAACTCTTTTTAGGGGGGGGCTGCCTTGGGGTGTGGGGCTTGTCCACCATCCTCATGGTTCTTATGGGGAACAAGAAGATGGCAGAAGCAAGTAGTCCTCCCTGAAGACAGTCGTGCAGGCCCTCGTGATCTCACGGATTGATTATTGCAATGCCCTCTACGTGGGGTTGCCCTTGACCCTTGTCCGGAGACTCCAACGGGTGCAAAATGTGGCAGCCAGAGTGGTGGTGGGTGCTTGCAGATACGATCACATCACCCCAGTTCTGGCTCACCTGCATTGGCTACCCGTGGCCCTCCAGATAAGGTTCAAGGTCCTGGTTTTGGTTTTCAAAACCCTCCACGGGTCCTGAATACCTGTCAGAGCATATCTCCCAGAGGTCAACTGAGGCCAGACTCACACGGATGTCACAGGTGCTCACTCAGGGTGCCCACTCCGAGGGAGGTGCAGAGGTCTCCTACATGCAGCCGCACCTTCTCAGTGGTGGGCCCATCATTATGGAACCATCTCCCGAGTGAGCTGCACCGTGCACAGTCCCTGCCCGCCTTCAAAAAGGCTTTGAAAAGTCTGCTATTTGAGGAGGCATATGGCGACCTACTTTAATGTTGTTGTTGTTGTTTTGTTCGCCCCAATGTATCCTGCCTGGGGTTTTGTCCTTAACTGTTCTTGTAGTTTTGAATACCTTTTTAAAAACCTGTTAACTGCCCAGAGTTCCGACTCAGAAGATGGCGCGGTATAGAAATTCTACAAATAAATAAATATAATATAATATAGACCCTGTTTAGGTATTTATGATTAACCTTCAATGCATAATGGTCAGTCTTATGTCTGGCTACACTATGGCATTTTAGAGTAGGACCATGTAACTACTTCCTCAGTTGTGGATCTACATATACTTATGAGACTCCTTGTATAAGGCATCTCAGAAAGTATCTTTTCTTTGCCATCACTGGATATGTCACAGACTGAATCTGGATGATTTTACATGTAAGCCATGTGCATTAATCTGTAAGGTCAAGCCTTTCCCAATATATCAACTTCATCCCATAGCCATATAGGTGGGCAAGATTTTGATAAAGTGAAACAGTATTATCAGAACTTGAAGTAACTAACTACAAAAAACTAATGTCTAGTGTTTAATTCCTTTTTAAATGAAGAACCTGCAACTGCTTTACACTGCAATCATAATTCAACAAGAGATACTACTGCCCTTTTCATAGTATCACAAATTTTAGTTATTTCAGGTTTGTAGTTCCTTCACTAAATATTAAGACGAATACTGAACAATTATAGAGGAGACTAATCCTTTATTAGTAACTATTTAGTTATTCTTGAATGGGAAATTAAAATATTACATTTGAAAAGCAGTAACTATATGCTAACTAACTACTTTGGGTCATCTTTATTTATTTATTTATTTTCAAACTTATATACCGCACCTATTTCCCCAAAGGGGACTTAATATCTTGGTATCATAACTGTAACTAATTATTTATTAAAGTAAATAATGCTAAGTAAGTACTTTGGGACATGTTATCATAACTGTAACTAATTATTTGTTAAAATATATTGCTAAGCTCTGAAGATAACAGGTGCTAGAAATCCAGTGGTGGGGAGTTGGTGGAGGGGTTTTGTTGCCTATATATATATATATATATATATACCCGTGAAAATCTACGAAAACATATATATATATGTGAGACCACACTTTGCTTCAAGAAGAAAGAAGCCAGAACACCAGCCTGAAGATGACGAGTGAAACCTCGTCGAAACGTCGCCAAAACAACCAGATTTCTACACGGAAGAAACCGAATCCACCTAACATGCATATATATATATATATATATATATATATATATATATATATATATATATATATATATATATATATATATATATATATATATATATATATATATATATATATTTGTTTTCGTAGATTTTCACGGGTATAGGTATGCATGTTAGGGTGGATTCGGGTTTCTTCCCGTGTAGAAATCTGGTTGTTTTGGCGACGTTTCGACGAGGTCTCACTCGTCATCTTCAGGCTGGTGTTCTGGCTTCTTTCTTCTTGAAGCAAAGTGTGGTCTCAGTTGAAGTCCTTCTATAAATACTGCTGGGGGTGTGGTTTGCTTGCTCTGTTGCTGATTGTAGGTTCCTTTGTTCCTTTGTTCTTTTGTGATCTGCTGTGTGGCTGAGGCGATCGTTAAGGGATTAACTGCTGATGGCTGTTTAGATGGCTGTTTACATGCTGGTGGGTTAGATGGCTGGTAGGTTCTGGCAGTATCCTGGGCTTTGGTGGAGTGGGGTCCTGTGTCTTGTGAATTCATTTTGGTCTGGCTACGTGTCTGTGGTCTCCCAATGTTTTTTTGGGGTGTGTGAGTGTGCTCCATGTGGTGACTGGAGTGGGGTGCCGCAGTAGATGGTGCAGTCGTGGTTTTGTTATTGGATGGTGGTTTCGTTTCATCTGTGGGAAGGGTCTGGGTTTGTGTTTGGTGTGGATGGAAGGTGGTGGCATCTTGTGTCCTTTTGGACCTGGTGTCAGTCTTTGTGACAGAGGCTCGTCTGTTGACCAGGGCTAGTTTCAGATGTCAGGCAAGCGGGAGGTGTCATCTCGTTTATTCATGTTGTTTGGGTGTTTCTCTATTTCAATGGCTTCCATGATTATTCGACTGTTGAAGTGTTCAGTTTTGGAGATGAGTTTGGTTCTTTCAAAGTCAATTTCATGACCTGTTGTTTTTATGTGCTGGAAGAGAGAGGAAGATTTTTCTTCTTTTTGACTGCGTTCTTGTGTTCTGCGATGCGTGCGCTTATTCTCCTGTTTGTTTGTCCGATGTATGTGGCTGGACAGACTTTGCATGGTATTTCGTAGACTCCTTGGTTTTCTAGCTCAATCTTGTCTTTGGGGTTTCTTAAGATGTTGGCTATTTTTTGGTCGGTGCAAAAGGCTGTCTTGATATTGTGTTTGTGGAGAATTTTGCTGATTTTGTCTGTGGTGCCTTTGATGTAAGGGAGGAGGGCGGTGCCGTTGTTCTCTTCTGTTTCTTGGTTCTTGGGGGTGTTTCCTTTTGGATTAGTTTGGTGATGGTGTTTTTTTGGAATCCGTTCGCAATTAAAACATTCGAGAGAGTGTGTAATTCAGTTTTTAGGTGGTCTTTGTCAGCGAGGCGTTTGGTTCTGGAGATGAGGGTTTTTGCTACGGAGTTGATCTGTGCAGGGTGGTGGTGTGATTGTGCATTTAAGTAGCGGTTTGTATGTGTTTTTTTCTGGTAGATGGTATGTCCTAAGGAGCCGTCGGGTTTTTGTAGATTAGGACGTCCAGGAAGGGAAGTTGGTTGTTGGCTTCTATTTCCATAGTGAATTGTATTTTTGGGGTGTAGGCTGTTGAGATGTGTGAGGAAGTTGTTCAGTTTATCTTTCCCGTGTGGCCAGATAACAAAGGTGTCGTCAACATATCTGAGCCAGAGTTTGGGTTTATGTTCGGACTTCTGTAACGCGTTGGTTTCAAAGTGTTCCATATATAGGTTTGCGATGACCGGTGAGAGGGGTGATCCCATGGGTGCTCCTTCTATCTGTTTGTATCTTTGTCCATTGTGGATGAAGTATGTGTTGGTTAGGCAGTGGTTGGTCAGATCTAGGATGTGTTTGGGGGTTGTATTTGTTGTGGATAGCTGTCAAGGCTTCTTGAATGGGCACTTGTGTGAAGAGCGAAACAACATCGAAGCTCACGAGTAGGTCATTGGGTTGTAGGTCTTGTTTCTTTATAATTTCTATGAAGTGGAACGAGTTTTGTACGTATGAAGTGATGGATTCTGCATAGGGCTGGAGTTGTTTGGCAAGAAATTTGGCGAGGTTTTGTAGAGGTGAGCCTATGGAGCTGACTATGGGTCTGAGAGGTGTTCCTTCTTTGTGAATCTTGGGAGGCCGTAGAGCTTGGGGCATCTGGATGATTTCTCTCTGGGGATGATGCTTGGCTTGATTTCTTCACTTAAGGGAGAGGCTTTTATTTTGGCTTTGGTGGTTTTTTCCAGGTAGGTGGTGGGGTCTGTGTTCAAAGGTATGTAAGCAGGGTCTTGTAGTAGGTTGGATAATTTGGCTTGGTAGTCGGATGTGTTCATCACCACTGTGGCATTGCCTTTGTCTGCTGGGAGAATGATTATGTTGTTGTCTTTCCTCAGGTTGGAGAGGGCTTTTTGTTCTTCTTTGTGTAAATTGCTTCTGGGTGGTTTGCTGGAGCAGAGGACATTGGTGACTTCGAGTCTGATTTTGTTGGCTTCATCTGGGTTGATTTTGGTTAGGCTGGCTTCCACTCCGCATATGATGTTTTCGGTGTTTTCAAGACAGCCTTTTGCACCGACCAAAAAATAGCCAACATCTTAAGAAACCCCAAAGACAAGATTGAGCTAGAAAACCAAGGAGTCTACGAAATACCATGCAAAGTCTGTCCAGCCACATACATCGGACAAACAAACAGGAGAATAAGCGCACGCATCGCAGAACACAAGAACGCAGTCAAAAAAGAAGAAAAATCTTCCTCTCTCTTCCAGCACATAAAAACAACAGGTCATGAAATTGACTTTGAAAGAACCAAACTCATCTCCAAAACTGAACACTTCAACAGTCGAATAATCATGGAAGCCATTGAAATAGAGAAACACCCAAACAACATGAATAAACGAGATGACACCTCCCGCTTGCCTGACATCTGGAAACTAGCCCTGGTCAACAGACGAGCCTCTGTCACAAAGACTGACACCAGGTCCAAAAGGACACAAGATGCCACCACCTTCCATCCACACCAAACACAAACCCAGACCCTTCCCACAGATGAAACGAAACCACCATCCAATAACAAAACCACGACTGCACCATCTACTGCGGCACCCCACTCCAGTCACCACATGGAGCACACTCACACACCCCAAAAAAACATTGGGAGACCACAGACACGTAGCCAGACCAAAATGAATTCACAAGACACAGGACCCCACTCCACCAAAGCCCAGGATACTGCCAGAACCTACCAGCCATCTAACCCACCAGCATGTAAACAGCCATCTAAACAGCCATCAGCAGTTAATCCCTTAACGATCGCCTCAGCCACACAGCAGATCACAAAAGAACAAAGGAACAAAGGAACCTACAATCAGCAACAGAGCAAGCAAACCACACACCCCCAGCAGTATTTATAGAAGGACTTCAACTGAGACCACACTTTGCTTCAAGAAGAAAGAAGCCAGAACACCAGCCTGAAGATGACGAGTGAGACCTCGTCGAAACGTCGCCAAAACAACCAGATTTCTACACGGGAAGAAACCCGAATCCACCCTAACATGCATATATATATATATATGCATGTTAGGGTGGATTCGGGTTTCTTCCCGTGTAGAAATCTGGTTGTTTTGGCGATGTTTCGCTCTTCACACAAGTGCCCATTCAAGAAGCCTTGACAGCTATCCACAACAAATACAACCCCCCCAAACACATCCTAGATCTGACCAACCACTGCCTAACCAACACATACTTCATCCACAATGGACAAAGATACAAACAGATAGAAGGAGCACCCATGGGATCACCCCTCTCACCGGTCATCGCAAACCTATATATGGAACACTTTGAAACCAACGCGTTACAGAAGTCCGAACATAAACCCAAACTCTGGCTCAGATATGTTGACGACACCTTTGTTATCTGGCCACACGGGAAAGATAAACTGAACAACTTCCTCACACATCTCAACAGCCTACACCCCAAAATACAATTCACTATGGAAATAGAAGCCAACAACCAACTTCCCTTCCTGGACGTCCTAATCTACAAAAAAACCCGACGGCTCCTTAGGACATACCATCTACCAGAAAAAAAAACACATACAAACCGCTACTTAAATGCACAATCACACCACCACCCTGCACAGATCAACTCCGTAGCAAAAACCCTCATCTCCAGAACCAAACGCCTCGCTGACAAAGACCACCTAAAAACTGAATTACACACTCTCTCGAATGTTTTAATTGCAAACGGATTCCAAAAAAACACCATCACCAAACTAATCCAAAAGGAAACACCCCCCAAGAACCAAGAAACAGAAGAGAACAACGGCACCGCCCTCCTCCCTTACATCAAAGGCACCACAGACAAAATCAGCAAAATTCTCCACAAACACAATATCAAGACAGCCTTTTGCACCGACCAAAAATAGCCAACATTTTAAGAAACCCCAAAGACAAGATTGAGCTAGAAAACCAAGGAGTCTACGAAATACCATGCAAAGTCTGTCCAGCCACATACATCGGACAGACAAACAGGAGAATAAGCGCACGCATCGCAGAACACAAGAACGCAGTCAAAAAAGAAGAAAAATCTTCCTCTCTCTTCCAGCACATAAAAACAACAGGTCATGAAATTGACTTTGAAAGAACCAAACTCATCTCCAAAACTGAACACTTCAACAGTCGAATAATCATGGAAGCCATTGAAATAGAGAAACACCCAAACAACATGAATAAACGTGATGACACCTCCCGCTTGCCTGACATCTGGAAACTAGCCCTGGTCAACAGACGAGCCTCTGTCACAAAGACTGACACCAGGTCCAAAAGGACACAAGATGCCACCACCTTCCATCCACACCAAACACAAACCCAGACCCTTCCCACAGATGAAACGAAACCACCATCCAATAACAAAACCACGACTGCACCATCTACTGCGGCACCCCACTCCAGTCACCACATGGAGCACACTCACACACCCCAAAAAAACATTGGGAGACCACAGACACGTAGCCAGACCAAAATGAATTCACAAGACACAGGACCCCACTCCACCAAAGCCCAGGATACTGCCAGAACCCACCAGCCATCTAACCCACCAGCATCTAAACAGCCATCTAAACAGCCACCAGCAGTTAATCCCTTAACGATCGCCTCAGCCACACAGCAGATCACAAAAGAACAAAGGAACAAAGGAACCTGCAATCAGCAACAGAGCAAGCAAACCACACACCCCAGCAGTATTTATAGAAGGACTTCAACTGAGACCACGCTTTGCTTCAAGAAGAAAGAAGCCAGAACACCAGCCTGAAGATGACGAGTGAGACCTCGTCGAAACGTTGCCAAAACAACCAGATTTCTACACGGAAGAAACCCGAATCCACCCTAACATGCATACCTATACCCGTGAAAATCTCGAAAAAATATATATATATATATATATATATATATATATATATATATATATATATATATATATATATATATATATATATATATATATATATATATATATATATATATATTTACCTTGATCTCTCCTTTCTCGCAAGGTTCGCTGCAGACAGATCTGATGAGGACAGTTTTCTTTGACCAAATTTCATCATCATCCATTTTCAATTCACCGTTGTCCCAACTCCCGACGTTGATGTAGTCATAGTAATCCTTCCCCATTTCTTTAAAATTCATGATTTCATACCTTTCAGATGGGAAAAAAGAGAGGAATCAGTTGGTTGAGTTCAATGCAGAAAGAGAAGACAATCCAATCACGAAAATGTTAATTAGGCAAAACGGTAAGAGACTGAAATCCAAAAGGTTACTGGTCATTGGAATGTTGTACAGAACTATCTCTGATTTGGAGAAAAGGGGGTTAGATATGAATTCAACTACAGTAATACCTTGGTTTACGAGTGCAAGCATCTTGCAAGACAAGCAAAAAAATTGGATTTTTTTGTTCCAGTTAACACACTTGCCTTGCGAAATGAGCACCGGAGCATTGAGGGCACTGAGTGGCCCTTTGCCCACCACAGCCACACACACACCCCTCCTCACTGCCACACAGAGGTGGCCACCACCACTGGACACAGGTCAGCCTTCCATGCCACTGCAAGCACCTTGCTGAGGGGGTGACAGTAAAGGCAGCATCTGTGACGATGGGGTGTGCAGCCATGGAAGGAATTACTGTATATACTCGAATATAAGCCTAGTTTTTCAGCCCTAATTTTGGGCTGAAAAAAGGAGGCCCTCGGCTTGTATTCGGGTCAGTACTTTTAGCCACTGAGGCAAATCATCTGTGGCTAAAAGTCATTTTAAACATTGCATGCCGCTTCTCATGACCCCCTTCTGCATCAAAGGGGAGCAGCACACAATGTTTAAAATGACTTTTAGCCACTGACCCAAGCACTTGCATCAGTGGCCAAAAATTATTTTAAACATCACACACCACTCCCCCCAGCTCACAAAGGAGGAGCTGCCAGGCCCTGCTGCATTTCCCACCCTAGACTTATACTCGAGTCAATACATTTCCCCAGTTTTTGGGGTTTAAATTAGGGGCCTCGACTTATACTCGGGTCGACTTATACTCGAGTATATACGGTAGGTAAGTTTTAATTATTTCTTATGTTTTTTAAAAAAAGATATTACAAGTATTTGGTTTACGAGCACATTTCCAGAATGGATTATTCTTGTAAACCAAAGCATACTGTATAGAGAAGGATCTCTGAAATCAGTTTGTGTTTACGTCCCCCCCCTTTTTTTTTTGGTGAGTCCTAGCTGACTCCCAAGTCCAAGATAAATGGCTGCAGTGGCTGGGAATAGGGTGAAGCCTCTAATGTCAACATAGCTGCCCCTGTGCTGGTTGATCTCAAGTCCGCAGGGGAAACTGTTGATGAGGTCTGCTGGCAGAGGAACAAGGAATCATAGAATCATAGAGTTGGAAGAGACCTCAAGGGCCATCCAGTCCAACCCCCTGCCATGCAGGAACCCCCATCACAATATTTCCGACAGATGGCCATCCAGCCTCTGTTTAAAAACCTCCAAAGAAGGAGACTCCACCACCCTCTGGGTTAGCATATTCCACTGCTGAACAGCTCTAACCATCAGGAAGTTCTTCTTAATGTTTAAATTCAATCTCCTTTCCTGTAGTTTGAAACCATTGCTCTGAGTCCTAGTTACTGAAGCCATGGAAAAGAAACCAGTCCCTTCTTCAATGTGACATCCTTTCAAATATTTAAGCATGGCTATCATAACCCCTTTCAGCCTTCTTTTTGTAAGGCTAAACAGCTCCCTAAGCCACTCCTTGTGATACATTTCTTCCAGACCTTCAACCATCTAGACCTGCTCGAGGTTGTCATCATTTTTTTTGAATCTCAACCCAAATGCCCCCAGCTCTGCCCATTGCAGATTAGCTTGCTTTTGTTTTATGGTTGGTTTTTTTTTTTTTTTTTTTTTGAGTGGGAGATAAACATACAGTAGGTTTCATTTGCAAGTGTGTCTGTGGAGGCATGGCAGTTCTGAAGGAACGTGTTTCTCTGAAAGGAAAATATTGTACTTCCTCTTGTTCTTCATTAAGTTTTCCTCCACCCCACTGTGGGACTGCAATGGGTATGTACTGTATGTTGGAGCAACCCAAAGGTGGACACCAAATCACAAAACCCCTGGCCAAAAATAAGTGTGTTGTGACTTCATAATTTTTATTTCTATTATTTTTATTTTCTACCTTTCGCGAAATCTGGGATGCAAGAAGGCTTGTAACACAAATAAGAAACCAGATATAACAAAAACATGCCAAATTAATAATATTAAAACACAATTAAATGGATCTTCCAGTTAAAGAAACAAACTGATTAAAACAATTTGAAACGATATACAAAGCTATCAAAAGGAGGGAATCCCCCCCGCCATCCGCTGTTGCTGCTAGTTAATTGTGCTATGAGTTGCTCTCTATGCCTCAGTTGTTTTTTATGATTAGGGTGCTACGGTTTTAATGTTTTTATTGTAATGTTGCCTTCTTGGCTTTGTTGAAATCCTGTTGTTGTGTTGCTGACCAGATCAGCCCTCTGTAAGCCGCCCAGAGTTCCTTCGGGAAGATGGGTGGGGTATAAATCCAATAAATAAATAAATAGAGAAGGCACAACATTTCCTGTAGAAAATCCTTCCATAGTAACCAATTGGAGTCAAATCACACATTAATAAAAGTGTTCTGCTTATATACCACCCCATACCACTTCAAGTAGTCTCTGGGCAGTTTATAGTTTAATTACAGTATGCAGGCTACACATTACTGGGAATGCATTTTCAACCTGAAAATGAAGCCCATGTTTTCTTCCTGATGACCAATCCCGGTACAAAAGCAAGCTGATTTTCAATTTATGAAATGAGCGACAGTTGTGCTAGGTTTAAAAACAAAACAAAAAAACCCTTTTCTTTCTAAAGGAGTTTCGCATCTAATGCCATGCTGTTTCATTTCATTCTCCCGTTAGTTAGGAAAGGCTGAAGAGACTCCAGGTGCAATTGTTAAATGCCTGTACTGCAGCTAAAGCTGTGCTCATAACCTGGGGTTCAATCCCAGGTAGTTGGCTAGAGGTTCACTCAGCCTTCTATACTTCTGAGGTTGGTAAAATGAGTACCCAGCTCGCTGGGGGCAGCAATGTGTAGCTTGCATTATTTATTTATTTATTTATTTATTTATTTATTTATTTATTTATTTATTTATTCAATTTATATGCCGCCCACTACCCAAAAGTCTCTGGGCAGCTTAAAATCAAAAGAATTAAAAACAATTTAAAATAGTTAGAAACAGAATATCAATAAGTCATCAAGCAATAATTAAACTGTAAACAGGCCAGGGAATGCTTTAAGCATTATGGGGCGGTATATACGCAAAACACTTTCTTTCTTTCTTTCTTTCTTTCTTTCTTTCTTTCTTTCTTTCTTTCTTTCTTTCTTTCTTTCTTTCTTTCTTTCTTTCTTTCTTTCTTTCTTTCTTTCTTTCTTTCTTTCTTTCTTTCTTTGACTGAATTAAAACTCCTTGGCTTGCCTGCAGTTGGATGACAGAGAAGCAGCTCCATAACCATCACTGAACAAGGTGCTTATAAATATTAGTGTTTGCTCTAATGCTGTAAAGATACACTAATAAATGAATTGAATTGGTTAATGTGGAAACGCCGAGAGAAATCTAAAACATTCATCCATTAGCTTGGCAATCAATCCATTAAATCGCCTAATAGCTCACGTTTAAAAGATGTTTAAAGTGATTAAAAATCCCATCGCTCATCCTTGTGTGTTCCTATATACCCTTACATGGATGGATTGATCCAGTCCTCCTGATTACAAGGATAGGGTTGCATAGCCGAATGGTCTTGGCGATGGGCTACCATGAATTCGCTGCCTCTGTGTCTCTGCCAGAATCCTTTTATGAGCTCCAGAGACCACAGGCATTTAAAGGACTTTATTAAAACTGTAATCTGAAAGCACACATCTTCCCAAATAATTGCTGGTTGTGAAGTGGCTGTTTCAAGGCCCGCCATTTGCTAAGCACCTGCACCACCCAACTGAACCGTGCTGGATTAGACCCTGGTAACAAGTCCACTGAGGAGCTTTCTCACTCCTCCATCTGCCACTTTGAAAATGAAGAGGAGGCTAGCGCAGTTGAAGCTTGTGTTGGGTTCCAGATAAAGGACATGGTTAGCGCAACATGAGACACAGCGCCCATTAAGAGGCAAAAGACTTTGTTTAAGGGCTTTCCTCGCCTCCTCCTGCTTTCTGATTGGTCGGTGGGAAGTACACCTTGCTTTCTACTTGCAAAGGTGATGGCTCAGACAGGAAACTGGGAAAGGATTCCAAGCAATTTCTTTGAAGCTGATGTAGATTGACTCATCTGACCCTTTGGTGGGAGTCCTCTTTGTCCTTAAGCACATACAGAAGGGACACTTCTGGGTTTGGTTCCAATCTTCCTAACTTCTTCTGTGAGGAGTTTGTCATGGACCTCTTGTGCCACATAAAACTCTCCTTTTTTTAGAGAGGTCTTCCACTCCAACTCTACTTGACTTGATGCCTCTTATCCTGCTATTTTATTGTGAACCTACCATTGGCACCACATGTCTTTTGTACTGTTTTTAACCTTCTAGTTGTGCATTTGGGTAGTTGTAGTTGGATAGTATTTGATTCATTCATTACTGTTGTAAACCACCCAGGGGGAGTGCACTGAACTAATGGGACAGAATGAATGAATGAACGAACGAACGAACGAATGAATGAATGAAAAGCATGTATTCTCGAAGGCTTTCACGGCTGGGATCTGATAGTAGTTGTGAGTTTTTTGGGCTGTTTGGCCGTGTTCTGGACGTTTTTCTTCCTGACGTTTCGCCAAACTCTGTGGCCGGCATCTTCAGAGGGCAAGGGGCTCGGGAAACAAGGAGTTTCTCTCTGTGCTCTGAGGTATAGAGTCTTCTCTCTGAGGTATAGGAATAAAAAGGATGTTGACAACCTTGAACGGGGTCAGAGGAGGGTGACCAAGATTATTGACGGTCTGGAACAAATGTCATACGAGAAATGACTTAGGGAGCTGGGAATGTCTAGCCTTAAAAAAAGAAGGCTGAGAGGGGATATGATAGCTATTAGACATGGGAACGACTCGGCGAAATCCTCGTTTCCGTTTCCGTTCCTCGTTTCCGTTACGTAACGAAACGAAGAACGACAATTACTCCGCCAGAACTCGAACACGAACCGACTAAAGAAAAATTGGTTCTGATTTGTCGTGGTCGTTCCTGGTGGCATCGCAACGATCGCACGATGCCAAGCGGCTCAGGAAAAAAGGTTTAAAAATAAAAAAAACCCGATTCCCAGCCAGAAAAGCAGGCGAAAATATGCCTGCCTGAGGGCACCTACCAGAGGGGTGGTTTCTGGGGGGGGGTGTCCCCCTCCTCCCCCCTCCTCTCCTGGGCTGCGCATCCTCGTCGTCTCGCCAACTCGCCATGCCATGCGGTGCGGGCGGGGGATCCAAAATGGGGTGACCGCAAGCAATATTTATTTATTTTGAAATCGTGGTGGTCCAAAAACACACCAAAGCACCACAGAAACATGCGAAAATAGCTATTTTAAAACTGCCTGAATTTTTACAGTAGCAGCAGTGGGTTTTTCTTGCAACAAAACGTCTCCATTGATTTTATTTTATTTTATTTTTATTTTTATTTTTTTACACCTGCGCAATGATGGGCTGGCCATGGGAGTGCACCATGCAAATTTTTGGAGCCATTCCACCAATTGCATAGGCACTTGACCAGGTTTTGACCGAGACTTCTGGGATGTGCCTGTCGGGCATAAAAAGCCCACTAACCGTAGCTCGAACCCGAACCCGAACCCTAACTCTAACCCATACGCCAGTACACTGTCCTTCTTAGTGGGTCAGAGAGGCACCCAGAGGTGCACCCCACGAACTCACTCTAACCTTACCCGTAACAACCCTAAGCCTAGCCCTTGCGCTAACCCCCCTAACCCTAAGCGAAATCTGTACTCGCATTGCACTCAGGCAAGTACAGTTCCCTTCTTGGTGAACCACAGAGCGCCGAGACTGAGGAGGAGCCTTCCCCCAGTGTGCGCACTGTGACACTGCAGTTAGCAGTGGGCCTGTGGTCAACAGAGAGAGGCACCCAAAAAAGAGGTGCCTCAAGTCTCAACTTGGTATGCATATCCAATTGGCTATGCATGCCATTTTGTAGCGGGTCACAAGAGGCACCCACCCCAGAGAGGTGCCTCCAGGAGCCCGCTTTCCCTTCATAGCGGGCCAGAGGAGGCACCCACCCCAGAGAGGTGCCTCCAGGAGCCCGCTCCCCCCCAAACCAGTACTAACGACAGATGAGAAAACGACAAACTAAATGACAAATTTTTGGAAATTTTTGCGAAAAATGGAAACGAGCCGAAATGGGATGGCTCCAACACATGACAACTCAAAAATGTCATTTTCCCTGGTCGTGCCCATCTTTAATAGCTATGTTTAAGTATTTGAAAGGATGTCACATTGAAGAAGGGACATGTTCATTTTATTGGCTTCAGAGACTAGGATGCAGGGCAATGGTCTCAAACTACAGGAAAATAGATTCCATTTGAACATTAGGAAGAACTTAATGACAGTTAGAGCTGTTCGGCAGTGGAATATGCTGCCACAGAGGATGGTGGAGTCTCCTTCTTTGGAGGTTTTTAAGCAGAGGCTGGATTCCCATCTTTTGGAAATACTGTGATTGGGGTTCCTGCATGGCAAGGGGTTGGACTAGATGGCCCTTGAGGTCTCTTCCAACTCAATGATTCTATAAGTCTATGAATGAATGAATGAATGAATGAATGAATGAATGAATGAATGAATGAATGAATGAATGAATGAATGAATGAATGAAACAACAAATGAATGAACAAACAAATGAATGGAAAGCTCTAAAGCTCCTGGCTTGCAAGACAGAGACTGTGTGAAACACTATTCCTGTTTATTTTGTGAGCAAATATTTGGCTGTGAGTTCATGCTTGATTCCAGAACACACACACGGGGGAGGGAGAGAGCTTTTCAGGAGAGGTGTTTGGAGCTGGCTTCACATTCACCAAGGGCCACCTCACATTTAAATTTCCCCATTATCTACAAACGAAATTATTCACAGGTTCAGAGGAAGACTGGCAAGGTTGAACGAAAAAAAATGTTCAAAATATACCACAATTCTTGTGGCCCTGTTTGCATTTCTTCATTTTCCAGCATACTGGGAGCTTCCAAAAAATAAAATAAAATAAATGAAGTAAAAAGGGAAGTGAATCAGATTTTTCATTCCAAACTCTGAAGCCTCTGATAGCTCCAGAGTAGATATGCAAATAATTCTGCCTCTCACGAGTACACACAGGCACACATGTATGCACCCAGAGAGAGAGAGAGAGAGAGAGAGAGAGAGAGAGAGAGAGAGAGAGAGAGAGAGAGAGAGAGAGAGAGAGAGAGAGAGAGAATGAGAGAGGTTGGCCTATAACCCATCTGGTCAGAAAAAAATTAATTCTCCCACTCTCACTATGAAGATTGTTTTATATGAGTTGAATATAGCTACCATGAAATTTCATTGTTCCTGCAAGGGGGCAATGACAATAAAGATTCCTATTCCTATTCCTATTCCTATTCCTATTCCTATCCAGGCCAGCTCAATAGACCTTGTCCTGAGCATTCAAAAAAGTGAAGAGAAAGAAATACAGAAGCCAAGAGACGAACAGCTTGACTTCCTGCCAAGGAGAAAGTACTTAAGCTTAAGGCTTTTGATGTCCTTTTAACATGATCTGAAGCGTTTACTGACAGAGGTTCTCTGTCAACCTGTAATTTATATTCAAGTTCCAAAAAAAAAATAGTAATAAAAAGTAAAGGGTGATTTCTACTTCTGGGTAAGTTCCAGGAAAGCCTGTATCAACCACATCCATGGGGGCTCTTCTGCTTAAATTCTGTCAGAGGATAAGGTGCTAAGCACTGCTTCTGAGTATCAAATGAAGCCCATATGTCTTTGTGGGTCTTTTCCCCCACAAGGGAATGGAAGTATTTTCAGCCATCAATCTGGGGAGAGATTCTGATGGATTGCATTAGTCTCGTGATGCAGTAATTAAGCTGTAGTACTGCAGTCAAAACCCTACTTACAACCCTTTGGGTAGTGGGTGGCATACAAGCTATATAAATAAATAAATAAACCCAGGTTTGATCCCAGGGCATTCAGGCTGGCAGCTCAAGGCTGACTCCTCCTTTCATTCGGTAAAATTGATTATCCAACTTTCTGGGGGCAGGGGCGCAACATTTATTTATTTGTTGTACTTCTATACCACCCATCTGGCAGCAAGGCCACTCTGGGCAGTTTGCAACATACATTGACGGCAAACAGCAAGCAGCAAAGCAATTAAAATAAGCAATATGTCATCTACGCAATTATGTCTGATCTGGCCATAGAGATATATGCCTTGGTCACATCCCAAAAAGAATAAAACAGAAAAAATAATAGTAAAAAAATAAAAAACAGCAAAATCTTCTGCTTATATACCACCCCATAGTGCTTAAAGCACTATCTAAGCAGTTTATAGGTTTAATTATGCAGGTTACACACCATCCTCCCAGTGAGCTGGGTACTCATTTTACAACCTCAGAAAGACGGATGGCTGAGCGAACCTTGAGCTGGCTACCTGCGATTGCATCCCAGGTCGTAAGCACAGTTTTGGCTGCAGTATAGTAGTTTAACCACTGCTCCACAAGGCTCCCATTTGTGCAATGGGCTCTATGTGGGACTGCCCTTGGAAACTGTTTGGAAACTTCAGTGAGTTTCAAAAGGCTGCAAGAGGAGGGGTCTCCCAGGGATCCTATAACTCCCATTAGACCAGGCTTCCTTCCTCGTTTCCTCATCTTGTTAATACCTGAGTGGCTGTTTGCCACTTGGTATTCTGACTTGTGGCAAACTTTCCCAGGATTTTCCAAGTGGAGGATAAAGTTGTCTGTGAAGATTCTCAGTCATCCAGATGAGGTTATCCAGAAGCTGAGTATGGCGACTGGACAACTGGTCCAGTTGCCATGACTCAACTTCCAGATATTCAGAAGTTGTTTACTATTCTTTTTTTTGGGGGTGCCCTGGGACAGTTGCAGGTTGTCCAATGCCACACAGGCTGGCTTCCTCCTCCAGCTCCTCCTCCAGGTGCCTCCAGATTGTTGTGTGCCCCAGGGCAAATGTACTGTTCCACCCCTCCCTAGTTACACCAGTAGAGAATGGCTTTGCTGGAGTCTGTGTCTGCAGCAGCTTTTCTGCTTTTATCCTCTAAGTTGTGTTGTCGTCTTCACATCCTCTGGGGTGGCAGTGGGGAGAGGGATTTTCTTAGCAACGCTGCTATCAGCAATCCCAGTTTAGCAGTAAGTAGTTTGGGGTGGCTCTGTCTTGAAAGAGCAATTAAAGCTCACTAATTTTATGAAAGACCTCTTCCAGGCAGAGAAGAAGATTGTTAGAGTGGGGTTATCGAGATCAGAATGGCTGGCTGTGTTTGTGGACTGTCAGGATGCCACTGGAACCTCAGTACTGACCATTGCACTACAGCTGGTATGGAAGGCTGCATTCAAACAAATTCAATCAGGCTGGCTGAGAGAAGTTTCTATCTATCTATCTATCTATCTATCTATCTATCTATCTATCTATCTATCTATCTATCTATCTATCTATCTATCTATCTATCTATCTATCTATCTATCTATCTATCTATCTAATTAGGGATGGGCACAAAACAGAAAAATGATGTTTCGTTTCATTTCATTTCATTCCCACCCCTGTTTTGTTTTATTATGTTTCTTACAATTTTTTTAAAAAATTGGTAGGAAATGAAATGAAACAAAAAGAAACAAAACAGCTCCCCCGAGTCCTAGAGGCACCAGATTTGGTGCCCAGGAGCTGTTTTTAAAGGGCTCCTACTGAGCTGTTATGGGCTGGACCCTTTTAAAACTGGCCCAGTCAGCACCAGGGTATCCCCTGGTGCCAAATGGGCCAGTTTTAAAGGGGTCTAGCCCATAACAGCTCAGCAGGAACCCTCTGAAAATGGTCAGGTGGGCAGTTCCAGGCGATCGTGCTGCCCACTACAACCATTTTCAGACGGCTGAGCTGTCAATGGCTGGACCCCTTTAAAACTAGCCCAGTCAGGGGGATACTCTGGTGCTGACTGGGCTGGTTTTAAATGGGTCCAGCCATTGACAGATCAGCAGGAGCTCTCTGAAAGGGCTCTTAGGCACCAAATACGCTGCCTCTAGGACCCAGGGGAGTCACACACACCACCCGTCTCCCAGCTGAGAGGATGTCGGAAGCTGGGCTGAGAGGAGGCGGGGAGTGCCGGGGTGGCAACGGTGACCCACCCCTCCTCTTCCCTCTCCTGGGCTCCAGCAACGGTGGCCATCCTGCAGGTAAGGGACCGCTTTTAAAGACAGAATGAAGCCGTTCATTTCAATGGAAAAAACCACTGTTTCATTTCATCTGTAACGAAATGCTGCTTCCTCATTTCGTTTCATTTTGTTTCGTTATGTAAGAAAACGACAAAACAGCATTTCATTTTTCATTTCTTGTCCATCCCTACTATCTATCTAAAACCCACCCAACTAATACAATGCATAACAGCCACAAAAATATCATTACAATAACATCATATCATATAAAAGTACATTGTAATAATGTATTAAATTTAATTAAATTTAAATTAAGGTTACTATGACAGATCAGTGACCAAGAAGGTATTAAATAATAAAATTAATGGCACTTGAAGGCCTGCTGAAATAGCCAGGTCTGTGTGAATTGGCTATAATCTCAGGCCCCTATCACCATACATCCCAGCTGCTGTCAGCACTCGCTAAAAATGTCTTTATATGTGTGTTACTCTCAGCAACCTTTCAACCCTTGCCAGCCCTGATTCCAAGACATCACAGGGACCCCCATCCATCTGACCATAAAAGGGCCCACTCCATGGTCTCAGGATTTGACCCTGCAAGTTCTGGGGATTATATGCTATTGACCTGGCAGTCTTAGCAGTGGAAGAATGAGAGAGCAAACCTCTTCTCCCAATTGCAGTTGTTCCGGTTGTTCTTGGACTATAACTCCCAGAAAACTTCACCATCCGTTATGCTGACTAAAGTTTCTGGGAGTTGCAGCCCTGGGTTCCCAAAGTTGAGAACCAGTGATCCAGTGCATCCATGCTACTGGTTATGGACACATTAATATGGATGCTAAATACCAGGTGTACAGATTTGTGAAGGCCTGGTGAGCTCTGGTCCATGGGGTTACGAAGAGTCGGACATGACTGAACGACTGAACAACAACAACAAAATTACAAGAAATAGCTTTGTTCTCATTTCCTCTTCCAGCCCCTGGGAATACAGTATCCATTTCACTGCTGAGACTGATGCAGGTTTATCTCAGGAATATACCTGTGATTCAAATGTTACACCCATGCATGAGTGGGAAGGGACCATGGGTGCACTCTGGCTTTTTAATTAGATGTAAGAAGATCAGAGATGACTACTGTCTGATCTTAGCCATGAATGAGAATGAATGATTTAATAGGTGCGAGAGGTACCATCAACATATAGCTGCTCTCACAAGTCCTCTCCGAGATGTTGCTGACTAGCTGTGTTAGTCAGTTACAACAAGAAGAAAAATAAGAATCACAATGTTTTGTAATAACTTCAAGGCTAACATATATCTTTCAGTGTGAGATTGGGAGACACTTCAGACACTCATATGTCTGAACAAAGGACATATAATCACAAAGAAATAAATGAATCGTCAGAATCTTACTGCATGTTACACCACTGTAAATGTAATGGTGTAAGCTGCAACAGTAAATTGACTCCAGTTCACAAATTGCTGCTTCATCCCTATGGAGTGCTACCATTGATTTATGCCATTACATTTATTCTCCGGCAAATCCAGAAGAAGATTAGGGCTGTAAAGGTGCCACAGTACTTTCATGTTTGTTTTTATTTCATGTGAGGTAGAAAGATATAAAGTCTGGATTCAACAGAGTCAAACTTAATAAGGACCAAATAAAACAAAGCAAACACTCCTTCTTTACAATGGAATTACTCTAAAAATAGCTGCATCACCATCCAATCCAAATCTAATGGTGTCACATCCAAAATTAAGTATGTCCACATCCAGACAATTACAACCATGATTAAAACTTTGAGTCATTAACAACTTAATCGATTTCATGTTCTATTGATTAATGGATATGTACAGTACCTTCCTGGTGAGTCTCCATTCTCATCAAAGGAGATCATGTCCCCAGAAACGCCAGTGAAGTTGGACTTCATCAGAGAATCCAGGAGTTTCCGCCCATCGACTGGTTTCATGGCATCACAAAGACCCGCGTAGCCAGGGCACAGCGACATCTGCATATTATGGAGGCCATACGCCATGGAGTATATTGCATTAATCACAAAGCCCATTTTGGAATCTTGCACATGTTGCGTTCTTAAGGTTAAGTTACCTGTTGGGACACAACAAATGTGGGTCTTGAGTCAACAGAGTAGACTTTGAAGTTTATATTTATTTTCTCCATGGATTTCAAACCTGTCTTTCTTCCTGTACAGCAGTGGTTCTTGTTCTCGGGTCTCCAAACCTTCTAAAACTCTCAGAAACCTTCACTACTAGCTGGGTTGGCCAGGATTTCTGGGAGTTGTAGTCCAAGATCGGGAGAACAGGAACCCAAGGCTGAGAACCATAGCTGTAGAGGGAGCTTTTATGACACTTCCCACCCCTCCCGTCTTCATTAGAACTTTCAAGGATATTAAATTGAAACACATTTTAGCAACGCTGTAGGTATTTTCTAACTCTAGAAGACTAACCTTTCCTCTTCCATCAGGTCAAGAGCAACAAAGTGACATTCTTTTCACAGATGTCATCCCACGGGTTTCGTGGGTAAGTGGCTGCCAACCAAGCCGTTGGCATCTCAACAAAGGAGCTTGTTAAAAAAGAACAGTCAGGAGGAAATGTTCCCAGGCATAGAAGCCTGCAAAGAACCATGAAATTTCCTTGCAACCCAAGATATTACCATGACGACGAAAGATTGTGTGGTGGCCCAAAGGGGCAAGCCAAAATCAAAGTACATGTTTTTTTTTTTTGTTCGGGCGTCCGGCTGTGCTGCAACTTGAAAGGTGTTTGAGCACAAACAGCCTCTGTCGAAATCAGTGGGAGATCCTGGGCACGCAAGGACCTTCCAGGGAAAATGGCCATTTACAAGTCCTTCCAAATGGGACTCACCCACACCTTCCGCTGGACGTTAATACCTAGCGTTCAGCTGGGAAGGGAACTGTATATATATAATATAAGCACTTTATATAACCCTGCATCAGCCTATGCTGCATTTCCTTAGGCTCTGTCGATCTGCCCCATTTTACCATGGTGGCACCTCTCTAAGGAAGGAACCTGCTTCTACTTTTATATTATATATTTATTTAAAATATATGTACCCTGCCTTTCTCTCTAAAAGTATCCTTGTAAGGTAGTTTGAAACAATTAAAGGACTGTTTTAAAAACTAAAACCCGAGCACATTAAGAGAGAATTAAACACATGTTATATTAAAGAAGGCCAATTAAAGGCACATTCAAAAAACAAAAGAGGACCATAATCCATTCCAAAACCAAACAAAACCCTCAGGTCACCTGGCCACTAAGGAAAAACCTGCCTGAAATAAACAGAGCTGGGTCTTTTCAGTGGTGGCACCACACTTACGGACTCAGCTGCCCTCAGGGAACTGGCTGTTCCACTCCCCGCAGGCGTTTAAAAGACAACTCAAGACCTGGCTGTTCAGACTGACTTCACTCCGAGTACTGACTACTGCTGTTGCTGATCAAGTCTTTTAATAACCTTCTAACTCCTCCTCTTCTGTTGTTGTTTTCCTTTTAATGTCATCTTTTGAATTTTGACTTGTTATTGTTTATTAATCATGGTTTTATTATGTTAATTAGTACTTTATATACTGTATCTTGTATTATTTGTGTTTAAACGTTGTAACCCAACCAGAGTGGCCTCCGGGCCAGATGGTAATAGCATACAAGTCAAATGAATTAAATTAAATTAAATTAAATTAAAATATAGGTCTTTGCCTGCCTGCAGAAAGACAGCCAAGATGGATCCAGCTTGACTTCTAGTGGGAGTTCCAGTCTTGAAAGGAAGTTCCAGAGTCTGGGAGCAGCAAAGGGAAGACTTCTAAATTGTTTCTGACCCTGAATTTCCTGTTTTTCGAGGTCCATTATTGATGCCAAACTGAAAAGACTAATCCCATCTGAAGCTAAGCATAGTCAGACAGTTATTGGAAACTCCCAATGAATAACAGAGACCTGCAGGCAGAACCAGGAAATAGGCCTGCCTGAAACTCATGACTGTCAGTCACAGCTGATGTTGCTAGAGCGAGATGGGGCAAAGACTCGGGTTCAGGGTGAGACGATTTCCTTTGCTTTTTGTTTCAAGACTCATCTCTCTCAACAGGTTCTCTAGAGCTGTGGTTTGTATTAGAAGTGCGCAGAGCACACCGGTCTTGTGGGATTCTGAGATTCGGAGTCCAAAAACACGATGATGCATACCTCTAATCCGGCCATATCCAAACTTCTGCCCTCCTGATGTTTTGGACCACAGCTCCCAGTATTCTAAACTTAGATTGCCAGTGGCAAAGGACTGTGGGAGTTGCAGTCCAAGAAATCTGGAGGGCCGAATTTTGGACATGCCTGCTCTAATCCATACCTTACATTTTGCAGCCACTCTCTCAATGGCCTGTCTAACCACAATAGAAACAAACAAAAAAAAACCCTACGTTTCCCAAGGTGGGACATTTTAATGCTTTAAGGCTTCTTCTGATGAGGAAGATTATCAGGAATTATCAGGAAATGCCACAACAGCAACTTCAAAGGTGTGAAAGCAGAAGGGAGGATTCAGAGGAATGATGGGGACTCTTTGGAGAATAGCCAAGAGGCACCAGCCACCGCTTGCATCACCAGCAACATTCCAGACCATCCCTGTTTTTTAAGGCACTGCATGTCAAAATGGAGAATGGCACCTACCACAAAAAAAAAAAAAAACAGCAGAAAAATATTCCAAGGAATACTTATGACTCTTTCATAGACCTAATGGAGGGAAAGCCCTGGCTTTTTTTTCCTCCCCAGAAGAACCCTTTTGAGTAATTTATATGAAGTTTAATTCAGTGGGTTGAAATGCCTGGATGCTGAGCCAGGAGTTCAAATTCCCACAGCGTCTCCCAGGCCCAGCTGAGATTAACCGGAGTGTGTGTGGCTGAATGGGGTTCGATGCCTGCCACCTTTACTAGGCTCACAACTTCTCTTCCTTGCTTCCTCTCCTCAAAATATCCTCCCAAAATGCAGGATAACCTATTCCATTTTTATGTTCTCAAAGCAAACCTCGAACACACCTTTAAGTCTGCAGAACCAACCTAATATTTCTCTGAAATACAGTGATAGAATGGCTGCTTGGTGTGTGTGTGTTTTTCTTTTTTCTTTTGAAAGGGAGAACGGGCCCGTCTGCATTAGAAACAAGCAGCGACATAAATGTGACAACCCATGGCTGAAAGCATTGATGGAAGCAATCCCATGAAATGGGTTTAAAAACACAAGGGAAGTGGCAGGGAGCGGGTGACTGATGCTATCTTGTTAGAAATGTTCTAAGTTCTTCTGGCTATTAAGACCCTGAAAAGGATTGCCATTAGAGATGGTCACGAACCCCTGGTTCAGTGGTTTATGCTGGTTTTTTTTTTTTTTGCTTGGGTTCCACATAAAGACAGTGCCCGAGTATCCATATTCTGGCTTCCCTGCCTTGACTCCCTTTGTGTTCACCCCCAGTAGGAGGCAGGGCTGGGAAGCACCAAATACCTATTCAAGTGAAGAACAAACCAAAGCCATGGTCACACCAGTATTCTCTGCGTATATAAATGTCATGCATATTTTCCCCCGCCAGTCACGTGGTTTCTAATGTGCAGTTATTGTCCTCTCTTCTGTGTCGTATTTTCCTATTCTGGCTCCGTCTCTACCTGTCTACTTCGCATTTCCCCCTTCTTTCCAGCTCTACTTTCCAAGCCTCTGGGGTGTTTAAGGTGTTGAAAAGGGGAACAACGGATTTTACTGTGTATTTTCTGTGTCCTGTCGTGGTTACAGAAGCAAATAAGTCAGCATTTTCAAGTGAAGTTTCTAAATCCAGCCCCAGGTGGTGGTTATTGAAACTGCGCTGAAACTGCTGTTCAAGGGGCGTGGTTGACCAGGACCGGAATTTGCTTCTCTTCCCGGTTTGGACACAATCTTTTTATGTGCAGTTAGCCGAAGGGAAACTACGGAGAAAACACAGGTATGACCGCGGCCTAGCACTAACTGCCGAGTTGGAGGTTTCTGCCCATCTCTAGTTGCCATCAGTCAGAATGGACTCAACAGTGCCTAATTATGAATATTTTAAGCCTTTAAAATGGAGGCTTCTCAGATGAAGACAGAAAGGGTTATATCAAGCCCTCTGCTCTTTGCCACATAGCAAAGGTGCAAAGCAAAGGTGGATTTAAAAACTCTGATGTGGCTCAATGGGTGGAACGTACAGCCCATGGACCAGCAGCTGTCATAAAAAGAGGGAGGAAAGACAAGTTCAAAATATTTTGTAGAATGCTTTAGTGCTGTATATGGAGAATGGGTACTTAAATTAGTGGCCTTGTTCTTGCACAAGAAGATGACTTAATGCAGTAGTTTCCTCAACAATGAAGATAATAGAACTTATCTGGTATCTCCAATTTAGTTATCTCCTTTGCAAGAACGATATTTCTGCAAAAACCCTTTCCCCCATACTTTTGCAAAATTACCCAACTTCTTTTCTTTTTCTGCAAACATTTCTGCAATTCAAGCCATTGCACAAACTGCCCAACAGCCGCAATAACAACAACAGCCTTAGAACTGCAAAACTGGGAAGGATCCTGTGAAGCATCAAGTCCAGACTCTGTCAAGGAGGCACAGTGTGAAATCAAACTCTAACCTCTGGCTCCACAGCCAGATACCTAAACCATTCAGTTATCCAGCAGTTAAAACACCGCTTTCCTTTTGGCCTGTGCAATAATCTATATTGGTCCTCTGGGGCAGTGACTGGGGCATGTTCAGATCATTTTGATGATGATGTGCAAAAGAGGGCATGCTTTGGAACTGGACCCTACTCCTTTTGCTTCCTCCACACTGGAAAGCACTGCGAGTGTAACTTGGGGGGAAATGTATTTTTAAAAGGATACAATGCTAATCTAGCGCTATAGCTGACACAGCGCTAAGGCAAATGCTTACCATCTCTTGTATCTCAGCAGTATATCACTTGTAGAGATGGGCACAAAACGAGCGATTTTTCATTTTTGTTTTCGTTTTTTCGTTTCGTTACGCAATGAAAATGAAACGATTTTTTAAAAAAAACAAAACAAAAATGAAAATGAAACGACCAAATTTGCCGTGTTTTTCGTTTTCGTTGCAGCAAATGCATTAAACTAAAAAGAATGCTAACGAAACAGCAATTTTTTGTTTTCGTTTTCGTTTTTTCATTTCGTTACCTAACGAAACGAAAATGAATTTTTTTTGCAAAAAAGTCACGAAAACATAAATGAACCAAAACGGACCCCTAAACGACCAAACGACAAACGAAACACCATTTTTTTGAGTCGTGCCCATCTCTAATCACTTGATAAACATTTTCAAAGAGGAGATTTGAATGCTAGTGAAAGGAATGGTTGGGAGGGTGGTGACAATGGCAGAGAAGGGTGAGGAGGAAATGAGACTAGGCAACATTCTTGCACGGAGAAGAGGCTTGGTCTCCGTGGCCTCATTTATACTATGATTCTGTGACATCTGTACTCAGGAACATCTTTGGGCTCTGAAGGGATTTCTTTTCTTTTGAATCAAAGGAGAATGGTTGAAATCCTAACAGGATAAATGTTTGGCCCAGTTTGGTTAGTGATAACTCTTAGGGCTTTTGTTCATTTGTATCCCAATACCCTGCTCAGTTTTGCTTCACATCTCCATTTGGCATTATTCAATACTTTCTCTGATTTTTGTTTAAATTAGTCCCTCTAAATTTAAGCCCTTCTGCTACTTCCCTTCCAGTTCCAAATATTTTAATTCTTTTGATGCAGTTCAGCACCTCAGATAGAGTTGCTAGGCAACCTCCAAGTATGTATATTTCCCCTCCAGTATCTTTCTCTTTTTCTTTTTTTTTTCCTGTACAAGAATACTCTGGTGACTGACAATACAGGATGGTAGAAATGTAGCAACAGTCATGCCGGTTCAAAGTTTAAAATTAATTTTGGAACACTCTCCTGTATATAATAAACAAACATCTTGAAAATAGAAGACCATCTGCTGTCTTTTCCATGTCAATTTCTGTCCCATCCCGCGGGGAGATTCGGCCCCTTGTTAGGGCCTGCCCCCAAAGGCTTCTGGACCTTGAACGGTTCCTGGAGGCCTTTGGGGAGCTTCCTGACAGGCTGGCTGACAATCCGGTAGAAGCCCTGGTGGAGAGGTGGTATAAGGATGCCATCTGGGCCATTGGCCGGATCATTCCCGAGTGTCTTCTCCATGGTGGAGCTCTCTCCTCACCATGGTTCACAGCTGAGTTGAAAGCAATAAAGCAAGACTTAAGAGCACATGTATAAAGGACTGGTCGGCAGCCAATTGGGCTGCTGTTCGTTTACTGACCAGGAGCTATGTTTGGACGGTCAGGGAGGCTAAAAGATGTTTTGCCTCCTTGAGAATTGATGAGGCCTCGAACCACCAGGCAGAATTGTTCTGGGTAGTTTGAGACCTCACCAACCCTGGCCAGTCTGGGCCTCCTCCTAGTGATTTCACTAGTGAGTCATTTGCAGCCTTCTTTAGATCAAAAACTGAGGCCATCTGAGCCGGTCTAGACTCCAGTTGTTCTAACCTCCCCTCAAGTGTCCCGGGTCCTGCTAGCCCTCAGTCTCCTCATCTGATTGAGTTTGGGTCTGTTTCATCAGCTGAGGCCTCCAGGGCACTGGCCCAGTAGCTTCCCCCTTCGACCCTTGCCCATCCTGGCTTATTAAATCTGCTGGAGGGAGCATGCCAGAGTGGGCTTCTGTTATTTCCACTGCATCCTTCAGGGAAGGGATTTTTCCCTTTCGCCTGAAGGAGACAGTGGTGAAGTGCACTTTAAAGAAACCTGGCTCATCATTGGATTATTTCTCCAACTATCGACCGACCACCAATGTTCCTTTTCTGGGCAAGATCATTGAGAGGGTTGCCACTGTCCGCCTCCAAATGTTCCTGGAGGAGGATCGCATCCTGGATCCGCTCCAGCCCAGGTTCAGGCTGTGTCAGGGGACTGAGGCCACTGTGACATCCTGCAAGATGACCACGGGGGGGGGGCTGACACGGGTTGTTCTATATTGTTGCTCCTCCAGGATTTGTCAGTGGGCTTTGATACCATTGACCACAGTATCCTGCTGGGTTGGCTTTCCGAGGTGGGGATGGGAAACACAGCTTTTAACTGGCTCTGGTCCTTCCTTGGTGGCCATTCCCAGCGTGTTAAGATGGACACTCTCCTGTGGGGTGGCCCAGGGGTCAGAAATCTCCCCCTTGCTGTTTAACATCTATATGAGGCCGCTGGCTGAGGTTATTAGGGGATTTAGAGTTTGCTATCATTAGTATGCTGATGACACGCAGCTCTAGCTCTCCTTTACCACCTCTGCAAGGGAGGTGGTGCAGACCCTCGTCTTGTACCTGGATGCAGTCATGAAATGGACCAGGACTAACAGGCTCAGACTAAACCCAGAGAAGACTGAGGTTCTGTTCTTCAGGGTGTCCTCTGCTGAGTACAGTGGCCCTCTCCCAAGTCTGGAGGGTATCACCCTTCAACTGTTAGAGAGAGTGAGGAATCTGGGCATGGTCGTGGATCTGGCCTTATCTCTGGAAGCCCAGGTGATGGCTGTCCCCAAGTCTGCCTTTTCCCATCTTCAGCGGATCACCCAGATCCGCCCGTACCTGGATGAGGCCTCCTTGAGAACAGTTGTGCAGGCGCTTTTGATCTCGAGGACAGATTATTGCAACACTCTCCACGTGGGGTTGCCCTTGACCCTTATTAAGAGACTACAACAGGTACAAAATGCAGCAGCCAGACTGGTGGTTGGTATGGGAAGATATGACCACATTAGCCCACTTTGGGCTCATTTGCATTGGGTACCTGTTGCATCCCAGATGAGGTTCAAGATACTGGTTTTGACGAACAAAACTGTCCATGGCTGGGAACCTGAGTGCCTGACAGAGCGGATTTTCCAGAAGTCAACTGAGGCCTGACCCACCAGAATGTCACAGGCGCTCTCACTTCAGGTGGCCACTCACAGAAAGGCCCAGAAAATTGATCACCTGAAACCAGGCTTTCTCTGTGGCCACCCCTTCACTTTGGAACAAACTGCCACGTGAGATTCTCCTAGCACAGTCCCAGCCGGCCTTAAAAAAGGTCTCAAGACCTTGCTTTTTAGAGAGGCATTTGGTGACCATTAGCAGGGGTTTTTTTTTTGTAAAATATAAACCACCATCTTGCTGATTATTATTATTATTATTATTATTATTATTATTATTATTATTATTATTATTATTATTATTATTATTATTATTATTATTATTAAACTATATGTTTGATAATTTGTTTTTAATTGATATCAATATGCTGTAAATCACCCGGAGTTCCCTTGGAAGATAGGCTGTATAAAAATAAACAAATAAAAATAAAAATAAAGCTAGTTCCACAGGGAGAAAATATTCTATCTCAGCCAATGTGTTGCTCTTGCTAAGGACAGAGGCTGGGAGTTAAATTCCCCATTGTGTCTCCTATAAATAGGGCCAGGCTATGTAGCCTTAGGCAAGCAGCATACTCCCAGGGCACTCCCAGAAAAAGGGGATGGTATATGTTTATCCTCTACCTGGAAAATCCTGGGAAATATATACTTCTGTGTATCCTCTACCTGGAAAATCCTGCAAAAAGGTTTCTGTAAGCCAGAAATGACTTGATGGCACACAATGATGATGATGATGATGATGATGATGATGATGATGATGGTGGTGGTGGTGGTGGTGGTGGTGGTGGTGATCAGCTAGAAGCCTGAAAAGGAATGGCAGTCTACTTATGTGTATTCTCTAAGCAGAAAACCCTGGAAACAAGTCGCCATAAATCAGAAGTGATTGGATGACATGCAATTCTCATGTTATCCTCTTATAATCAGATGGTGGATTTCAGATTCCAGGGGCTCCATTGTGTTTGGAAAATCAAGTCCCGCTTTTTAACATGTATTTCACCCATCTTGAGGAATTTTTTGTGTGTGCGTTGTTTTTTAATCTGCCGCTATATGTCTGAAGACGTAGACATGTCCACGAAACGTTACCTTAAAATATGAAAGTTAGTCTTTAAGATGCCACATGTTTTGTGTCTTTTGTTTTGATTTGTTTTTCTTCGATTTTTGCCCACAGTTCTTGAAAGGACTAACACGGCTACCTTTTCTGAAACTTTTAATCTTAAGTTGTTTTTCTTCCCCCTTGACCTGATTATAAATGTTGCTATGTTTGGGGTCAAAATAAACCAAAATATAATTCCCCTCTGATTAATGCTAGCCAAATCCATTCTAGGACTGGAAAAGTGCCATCAATTGGTTTCCCATCATATAAATTTGAGGAGTTTGCAGAAATGCACTACACGCTTGACAGATATTAGCAATATACTTTTTGGACTACAAGTTCCAGAATTCCCCAGGCAGCACAGAATTCCAGACACTGCCATCTGGAAAGTAATTTTTGAATAAAGAGGCAGAAACGTAGCTAGGAGAGCCAATATTGTAGGGTTGTTCTACTATGTTATGTAGCACCGAATCAGAGCATTTATAGTGAAAATAGGATTTGATTGAAAGTGAGATATTTAAAGAGTGTTTTTACCCCTCAGTGGCTTCATAGTCCGAGTGAAGACTCAGACTCAGACCTCCTAAATCTACCTAGTCTGTCCACTCTGGCCATCACTCTTGTAAGATCTCCTCCTAATTGTAGGATCCTTAATCTTGTAAGATCTCCTCCTACTGTAAGATCTCCAGGGTAGTTATAAGGAAAGATTTCACGGGGGGGGGGATCATTTTGATGGAAATTAAATGAAACACTTTGCAGGGGATTATGTTGCAATAGTCACAGTTTTAAGAGCATATTCATTCCCAAAATTAAGTGTGCACATGCTGTGTAATTAACTATGTGAGCCTCTTAACAGAAATGTAAGTTGCTCAAGCAGCAATGGAGCAGGTTTCTCTGATATTTTTTTTAAAAGCATCTGTCTTGCATTATGTACTGTTCTTTTTCGTTTTCTTCAAAGTGACGGACAATCTTGATCCAGTGGGATTTGTGCTGTGCTCTGCGGCAGGTGCCCTGATGCTAACTTACTTGGGAGACAATTCTGCTTCAAGTGAATGAAAGTTAAATTGAGGTGGGATTTTTTTCACACTTGACAGAAGCTGTTCCCATGAGAACTGTGGAAGGGGGAACGGGGGACATGGAGAGAGTTAAGTAACTGGAATGAATCTGCACGTTTCAAAATCAGGGCACTTATTTGTTAATCCCTATAAGACATCTAACGAAGAAATTGTGGCTCAGAGAACATTACTGCTCATGAGTGAGGACCTGACCAAACATGCTCCCACTTTCCACGTGTCCTTTATCTTCTGTTCTTAGGAAAAGAGATTCCATTTGAACATTAGGAAGAACTTCATGATGGTTAGAGCTGTTCGGCAGTGGAATACGCTGCCACAGTGGGTGGTGGAGTCTCCTTCTTTGGAGGTTTTTAAGCAGAGGCTGGATGGCCATCTGTTGGGAGTACTTTGGTGGGGGTTCCTGCATGGCAGGGGGTAGGACTAGATGGCCCTTGAGGTTTCTCCCAACTCTATGATTCTAAGATTCTTCTGCAGGACTTCACATAATGTGACTGTATGTCCTGTGTTACAGACTATGGGCCTCCACTTTAATGACTTCCAAAGGCCATTCACAGCCTCAGTCTGGAATATCTTATAAATGGGGCACATTTCTACTTTTGTGTCCCAGTTGATTAGTGAGGCTACAAAATAAAACAGGCTGAACTGTGCTTTCATCATTGTAAGGCTAATTACACTGGTGACAATGAGGCCTGTGATAAGACTTTCTGGGGTAGGAACTGGCAAGCCACCCCAGTATCCCTGCCAAGAACATCCCATGGTCAGAAACAAAAGGCTAAAAGATATGATGCTGGAAGATGAGCCCCTCAGGTCGGAAAGTGTCCAACATGCTACTGAGGAAGAGCGGAGGACAAGTACAAGTAGCTCCAAAGCTAATGAAGTGGCTGGGCCAAAGCCGAAAGGACGCTCAGCTGCAGACGTGCCTGGAAGAGAAAGGAAAGTCCAAAGTTGCAAAGAAATATACTGCATAGGAACCTGGAATGTGAGATCTATGAACCAGGGTAAGCTGGATGTGGTCAAACGTGAGATGAAAAGAATAAACATTGACATCCTGGGTATCAGTGAACTTAAATGGACAGGAATGGGTGAATTCAGTTCAGATGACTATCACATCTACTACTGTGGACAAGAATCCCATAGAGGAAATGGAGTAGCCTTCATAGTCAACAATAAAGTGAGAAAAGCAGTGCTGGGATACAACCTAAAAAATGATAGAATGATCTCGGTACGATTCCAAGGCAATCCTTTGAACATCACAGTAATCCAAGTTTATGCACCAACTACCGGTGCTGAAGAGTCTGAGATTGACCAATTTTATGAAGACTTACAAGAACTTCTAGAACTGACACCAAAGAAAGATGTTCTTCTCATCATAGGGGATTGGAATGCTAAAGTAGGGAGTCAAGTGATAAAAGGAATAACTGGCAAGTTTGGCCTTGGAGTTCCAAATGAAGCAGGGCAAACGCTAATTGAGTTTTGTCAAGAGAACAAGCTGGTCATTGCAAACACTCTTTTCCAACAACATAAAAGGCGATTCTACACATGGACATCACCAGATGGACAATACCGGAATCAGATTGACTATGTTCTCTGCAGCCAAAGATGGAGGAGCTCTATACAGTCAGCAAAAACAAGACCTGGTGCTGACTGTGGCTCAGATCATCAGCTTCTTATTTCAAAATTCAAACTTAAACTGAAGAAAGTAGGGAAGATCACTGGGCCAGTCAGGTATAACCTAAGTCAAATCCCATATGAATACACAGTGGAAGTGAAGAATAGATTCAAGGAACTAGATTTGGTGGACAGAACACCTGAAGAACTATGGATGGAGGCTTGTAACATTGTACAGGAGGCTGCAATGAAAAGAAAATGCAAGAAAGCAAAGTGGTTGTCCAACGAGGCCCTACAAATAGCGGAGGAGAGAAGGGACGCAAAATGCAAGGGAGAAAGGGAAAGATACAGAAAATTGAATGCAGACTTCCAAAGAATAGCAAGGAGAGACAGGGCAGCCTTCTTGAATGAACAGTGCAAAGAAATAGAGAAAAACAACAGAAAAGGAAAAACCAGAGATCTGTTCAAGAAAACTGGAGATATTAAAGGGGTATTTCGTGCAAAGATGGATATGATAAAGGACAAAAATGGTAGGGACCTAACTGAAGCAGAAGAGATCAAGAAGAGATGGCAAGAATATACAGAATAATTATATCAGAAAGATCTGGATGTCCCTGATAATCAAGATAGCGTAATTGCTGACCTGGAGCCAGACATCCTGGAAAGTGAAGTCAAGTGGGCCTTAGAAAGCATTGCAAACAACAAGGCCAGTGGAGGTGACGGCATTCCAATTGAACTCTTTAAAACCTTAAAAGAGGATGCTGTAAAGGTGCTGCATAAGATATGCCAGCAAATTTGGAAAACCCAGCAGTGGCCAGAGGACTGGAAAAGATAGGTCTACATCCCAATCCCAAAGAAAGGAAACGCCAAAGAATGCTCCAACTATCGCACAATTGCACTCATTTCACATGCTAGCAAGGTTATGCTCAAAATTCTACAAGGCAGGCTTCAGCAGTATGTGGAAAGAGAACTTCCAGAACTACAAGCTGGATTTCGAAGGGGCAGAGGAACTAGAGATCAAATCGCCAACATGCGCTGGATTATGGAGAAAGCCAGAGAGTTCCAGAAAAACATCTACTTCTGTTTCATTGACTATGCCAAAGCCTTTGACTGTGTAGACCACAACAAACTATGGCAAGTCCTTAAAGGAATGGGAGTACCTGACCACCTTATCTGTCTCCTAAGAAATCTATATGTGGGACAAGCAGCAACCGTCAGAACTGGATATGGAACAACTGACTGGTTTAGAATTGGGAAAGGAGTATGACAAGGCTGTATACTGTCACCTTGCCTATTTAACTTATATGCAGAGTACATCATGAGAAAGGCTGGTCTGGATGAATCACAAGCCGGAATTAAGATTGCCGAAAGAAATATCAACAACCTCAGATACACAGATGATACTACTCTAATAGCAATTATTAAAAAAAAGATACTACTCTAATAGCAGAGAGTGAGGAAGAATTAAAGAACCTCTTAATGAAGGTGAAAGAGGAGAGTGAAAAAATGGGCTGAAGCTCAACATCAAAAAAACTAAGATCATGGCCACTGGTCCCATCACCTCCTGGCAAATAGAAGGGGAAGAAATGGAGGCAATGACAGAGTTTATTTTCTTGGGCTCCTTGATCACTGCAGATGGCGACTGCAGCAACAAAATCAAAAGACGCCTGCTTCTTGGGAGGAAAGCAATGGCAAACCTAGATAGCATCCTAAAGAGCAGAGACATCACTTTGCCAACTAAGGTCAGGATGGTTAAAGCTATGGTTTTTCCAGTAGTGATGTATGGAAGTGAGAGCTGGACTATAAAGAAGGCTGATCGCCGCAGAATTGATGCTTTTGAGCTGTGGTGCTGGAGGAGAGTCTTGAGAGTCCCCTGGACTGCAAGGAGATCAAAGCAATCCATCCTGAAAGAAATCAACCCCGAATGTTCACTGGAAGGACAGATTTTGAAGCTGAGGCTCCAGTACTTTGGCCACCTCATGAGAAGAGAGGACTCCCTGGAAAAGTCCCTGATGCTGGGAAAAATCGAAGGCAAAAGGAAAAGAGCATGACAGAGAATGAGATGGTTGGACGGTGTCATCGATGCAACCAAAATGAATTTGACAAAGCTCCGGGAGGCAGTGGAGGATAGGAAGGCCTGGCGAGCTCTGGTCCATGGGGTCACGAAGAGTCGGACACGACTGAACGACTGAACAACAACAACAACAACAAAGGCCATTTGTCTGTTGGAAGGTAGAGATTACTTGAAGAGCTGCCCGATTCAAGCTAAAGCCAAGTATTGACCGAAAAATAAGAATGTGGCTTTTACCAGGCACCAGCATTGTTTGATTTCAGGTCCACCCAAAGATAGCTAGCTCATCAATTTTCTTGCAGCCTTTGGGAATGATGGGACTTTTACTTCACAGACTACAAATCCCATCATTCCCCATTCTGGGAGTTTTGCCTGACTTACACACACCTTTACAACCACTTAAAGGTGCCTCACATGGGCCTGAAGGACTAAACTGCAAAACACCTAAAATGTGGCTCACCTAAAAATGGCCTAAACTGTGGGTTTAGCTAGGCCTAGCTTCCTTTTCATTAAGAAAGCTCACAGCTAACATTGGAGCAAGAAGAGGAAGCTTGGCTGGGCCTGGGCCTAGTTAAAATATGTTTGTGAAGATTCTCAGTCAACCAGGTGAGTTTATCTGGATGTTGAGTCATGGCAACTGGACTTCTTTTCTCGAGAGAATGAAGCGTTTTGCTGCTCACCCAAGCATCAGAGTTTGAATGCACAATACATGTTTTAAAATTCTTAGCAGCAGCTCCCACTGAACTAAGGACCTTTTGTGTTGGATGGCATTTAACTCCGTGAGAAAGCCAGACCTCAACTTCTTGGCTTCCAATGCAAAAAGTGCTACAGTATAAGTAATGAACGGCTGATTGTCAATGAGCAACATTAGTACTATTTATTCATGGGGGCTATTAGTGAACATCTGGGTCACAGGCAACAAAAATCTATCTCTAGGGTTCCTGTAGAGAGGGCAAATTAGTAAATAGTGAATTATGTCTTCTATCTGATTCCTCATCCAAGCAACTTCATAAGTCTGAGGAAAGTTAGTGCCATTGTCCACCTAATGAGCGTATTCAGGCCCATGTCCAACGTCTGAGTCTATTCAGACCAGGGCAATGTGAAATCAAGGTGAACTATAAAATGGAGGACTCACCACTAACTTTTCTCAGACTGATGAAGCTGCTTGGATAAGGAGTGAAACATAAGAGAAGAGAAGAACATAATGTTTAGCCTCTCTAAAAGAAGACTGAGAGGGGATATGATAGCTATGTTTAAATATTTGAAAGGATGTCATATTGAAGGGGGAACAGGTTTGTTTTCCATGGCTTCAGAGACTAGGACTCGGGGCAATGGTTTCAAACTACAGGAAAAGAGATTCCATTTGAACATTAGGAAATAACTTCATGACAGTTAGAGCTATTCGGCAGTGGAATATGCTGCCGCGGAGGGTGGTTGAGTCTCCTTCTTTGGAGGTTTTTAAGCAGAGGCTGGATGGCCATCTGTCGGAAATATTGTGATGGGGGTTCCTGCATGGCAGGGGGTTGGGATAGATGGCCCTTGAGGTCTCTTCCAACTCTATGATTCTATGATTCTAAAAACAGCCATGCTGGATCAGGCCAAAGGCCCATCAAGTCCAGCTCCCTGTATCTCAAGGTGGTCCAAGCAAATGTGTCTGGGAATGCACGAGACTAGATATCTGTTTCCTGAATCCACTCCCCTGCATCTGGCCCTTGAAGTACCCTGGGTTTAAGCCTGGAAATTACATATCTCCATCATGTTTTGTAACCTGTGATGGATTTTCCCTCCAGGAATCTGTCCAATCCCCTTTTGAAGGCATCCAGGCCAGATGCCATCACCACATCCTGTGGCAAGGAGTTCCACAGACTAACAACATGCTGGGTTAAAAATATTTTCTTTTGTCTTTTGTCACTCTCCCAACCCTCAGTTTGAGTGAATGTCCCCTAGTTCTGGTATTTTGTGAGAGGGAGAAGAGCGTCCCTCTATCCACTTTACTCATGCCCTACAATATTTTGTTCATCTCAGTCATATACCCCCTCAGGCACCTTTTTTCCAGACTCAAGAGCCCCAAATATTGTAGCCTTTCTCTAGACTGAAGAGCCCCAAATGTTTTGATCTCTCAAGAAAGAAGTCCAGTTGCCATGATTCAACTTCCAGATAGGCCTAGTTAAGTTTTGAAGCCTTCCAGATTATGACTTTTGTATAAGCCACATGTAGATAAACTGGGGAGAACTCCCAGAATGGGAAATTATGAGATCCTAAATCCAGGAAAGACAAAAATCCCAACCCTAGCTAGTGATCTTCATCTGGACCTCAGAAGACTCCCATCTGGCTCATAAATGACTTGATAGTTCTGAGTTCAACCCCCCACACACACACATAAAGTGCCTCCTTGACAGTGGGTGGACTTGATGACCCCCCCAGGTTACTTCCAGCTCTGCATTACTGAGATGATGATTATTTTAATGAGGCGGAGGCAGGCCAAGTGGAGGGTGGTGAAATCTCCTTCTTTGGAGGTTTTTAAGCAGAGGCTGGATGGTCATCTTTTGGGAGTACTTTGATGGCGTTTCCTGCATGGCAGGGGGTTGGTCTGGATGGCCCTTGAGGTCTCTTCCAACTCTATGATGCTATGATTATTATTTATGAAACTCCCCTACCACCCCATTGGTATGAAACCACTTCTGTGGGCAGTTTACAATTGGCCAAAACAATAGAGGTGGATAGAAACAGCAAATAAAGGCCACACATCAATACATGTAAATAAAAACAGCAAGTAAGAGACAAGACACTGAGGGGCATAAGTATATAATGAGATATGGCATGGGCATATAAATATGTAGAGTGCCTTAAAGAGTGGCAGCAGTATGCCACTTAAGTCATTTTTTTCAAGGAAAATCATAGAATCATAGAGTTGGAAGAGACCTCAAGGGCCATCTATTCCAACCCCCTGCCATGCAGGAACCCCCATCACAGTATTTCCGACAGATGGCCATCCAGCCTCTGCTTAAAAAACCTCCAAACAAGGAGACTCAGCCACCTTCCATGGCAGCATATTCCACTGCTGGACAGCTCTGATTGTCAGGAAATTCTTCCTTATGTTTATTATTAAAAAGATAGATAAGAATGAGGTAACCATATCTTCTTCAACAGCAAGAATGACTTGGACTTGAGTTAGAAGTTTCTATCTCTCCAGAAATATCATCCTATGGAAAACATTTCAAATCAGCATAACTTCATCCTAAGAGTCTGCCCTCTAATACAAACAGACTTTTATCACTAACCAACCTTTTTAGCCACCATTTATGAAAACAGTGCAAAGATAGAAGAATGAAGCTACTCACTGCTGCAGGTCTTATTGAATTTGGGGTTCTCTTGAGGGGACCCTTTCAGCCGGCACTGGAATCGGTGCTGCCAAAATTCTTGAAACCAGGGGTTCCGGTGATTGGTGTCTGGCTGAAGCTGCAGGTAATAATCATCAAACCATTTCACATCAGGAGACTGGAGCTTGATTGTGATTCCACCTGCGGCTTCACGCTGGTAGCCCTCTGTCACATCATACCTGTCTGCCCAGCCATCACTGAAAAGATAAAATAAAAAGGAGAAGAAAACTCTGGGTGAGACTGTGGCTGCTAAGGACTATGAAAGCGAGATATCAGCAGGTTCCTAACTAATTTAGTTGTCTTTCTTGTTACACTTACACGTACGACAACATCTGGGATTCCTTTTGATTTCAACCCACTCTGTCACCCTTCTGGGAGTTTCACAGCTGGATCAGAGAGCTCTGGTAAGTTTCTATTTTGACTACAAATTCCAGCATCCCCCCAATCGGCATGGGTTTGTTGCCACTAAATTCTAGGAGTTACAACCCCTCCAAAAGAAACTTGGCCCTTATCTGGAGTAGCTGCCTCATTCTGACACAGGGAAAAAGCTGCCAGTGAAATCAGAAAGACTAGCAGTCTGCAGAATTGCCTAATCAGGAGTCCAATGTTATATAGACAGGAGGTCCCTACAAGCTTTAAAAAAAGTTAGAATTTCAGATGGGTGATTCTGGTAGGTTGCTTTGCATCTAAGCCATCCTATTTGCAAATGAAGCCCATGCTTACCCCTTAGGTAACCAATCACAAAGCAAAGTGAAATATTTTGCCAAACAATGGGAAGTGTGAAAAACTCCTGGGGTAACAAATACTTTGAACACACACAATGAATTCTCTCTTCTGGTGGTGTGCCATCTATAGCTTATACTTTGACATCTGGGCACTCTTCAGCTGAAATCCCCCAAAAGGGCAGCACCTTCTGGGCCAGATTTTAAGCTAGAAGATCGACTGGGGACAGGGACAAGCCATCTGGTCAAAGAAAGACAACACCTTGGTTGAACAAGACAGCTACCTGCAGCTGTCCATGGTGCTGAAATGTGGGCATGCAATCAGCTAAAGTGCACTCAGGGGTTGATGACTCACATTAGCTTCAAAATTGTAATTTGACCAGACCAGCAATGGCTTCCAACATTCTGGATATACTTCACATTGTTCTGCTGTTGCATGCCCAGATCTCAAATATTCCTCTAAGATAAGGTGCTTGACACAACAGTTAAAGATATATCTAAAGCTATTTGCAAGTGAATGCCATCAAATTTTTCAATTGGGTTGGACTCCCTCTAAAAATCAGGTTTGCAGCTTGAATCTACTCCTTGATCTACCTTTGTCACTTGGAATTTAGGGGTTCTGAGTGGTCAAGAGTGATTTACTTCAACTCTGACTGACATATTATGTAACTGGAGAGTCCAATCCTTATAAATTAGATTGTGATTTTTGAAGCAATACCATGTCTTTCTTCCTCTTTCCACCCTCATAAATGCCAGCCTGGATTTTTTTTGCATGTTCTTCTCTGATAATTATGCAACAGCCAATAAAATTATTCCTACCCCCAAAACCCAGGCTGATAGAAAATGCACCCCGAACCTGTCCCCAGGATATGAATGATTCCGGCAGGACTACCTTTTGCCATACATAGGTAAGACATTGATGATTATGATGACCATGAGGGTGAGGATGACTGTGGGAATGGAGCTGATGAATGACGACGATGGTGAAGATGGCTTTGATTAGTCTCATCCTGCTGTGTCGATTGGGTCCTCTGGATATCACTGTGGTACAGAAAAGTAATATTTAACAACAAATTGGAATTCAATTGTGCAATTGTGTAATGCAAACAACATGTTAACAGATTATTCATGAGATGATGGGGTGATGCTTGATTGGCATGGAGTGACACTTCTCATTGTAGAGTGTGGAAATGTAGAGGCTGCTTCATTGGGATTCCTTCCTATCATAGAATCATAGAATCATAGAATCATAGAATCGTAGAATCATAGAAATAGATTCATAGAGTTGGAAGAAACCTCAGGGGCCATCTAGTCCAGCCCCCTGCCATGCAGGAACCCCCATCCCAGGACTCCTCTAACCCATACCCAGCTCTCCTCTGGCTCCCTCCTCACCAAGGGTAGAGGATCAGGACATCCTATACTCATCATAATATGACATATGAATGGAGAGGATAGGGAGGAGGAAAATAAAATAAAATCAATGGATGGATGGGTGGGTGGATGGATGGATGGATGGATGGATGGATGGATGGATGGATGCAGGAATGAATGAATGAAAGGCAACACTGCAGTCTTAAACCAAGCAATAGGAAAGCAAACATAAAGTAGGAACCTTCACCAGCATATGCATTTTTCTGCCCTGAGTTGTGAATAAATGCCTGAATGCCCCTAGGTTGGTGCATTAGCACATGGTACAGGCCTCTGAATATTTTCTTTCAACCTTGGCTTTGCCCAACCTTGGCTGTTGTACCTCCTGTCCTACCAAACCCAATGGTCACCATCTGCATGGAATGATCTGTTGTAGGACTCAGTTCCAAGATCAACTGAATGCATGTCCTAGAATGGCTCTTTTGGAGGGAGAAGAAGGTTTCATCCATTCATTGCCTCCCACATTGACAAATAAATTGTAATCTGCCAGTCCATTCCTCTGAGCCATCGATTAAAATTTAACAGCCAAATAGACTATTGTATACTTCTAACAATTGTGCACTAAAGCCAACCATCACCGACCATGGTGACTCTTTCAGGGTTTTCCTGGTAGGGAATAGTCATAAGTGGTTTACCCTTCCCTTCTTCAGCGGGATGCTTTGGGACTGTGTCGCTTACCCAAGGACACACAGGCTGGCTTTCCTCACAGTGGATCAGTGAGAAACTGAACTCCCAAACTCTGGCTCTGCAGCCAGATACGAAACCAATGAGTTATCAAGCCAGCTTTCATTCTGACGTGGTGCCCATGTTCTTAATTATTCTGTTACTTTAGCTACATCTGTGCAGTTGTAATCGTTTGCCTCTCAGAGAAACCTGTTTTTTTTTGTTTGTTTGTTTGTTTGGTATTTAAGTAATTTTATTGAGTTTTGGGGAAAAGAAGGGGGGAATGTGGGGGAGGAGGGGGAAATACACTATAAAAATTTCCATTGAGTAAATCAAGTCAAAAATAACAATTTAGCATATTAGCAAATCACCAAATAGTATCACAATGCTAATAAGTTTGTTACTTCTTGCCATCTTTTTTTGGAAATCTCTTCGTAGTCTCCCTTTAGAAAACCAGAGAGCCTGTCGATTTCAATACATTTTCTTATCTTTTCGTGGAGGTTTCTCTCTGTTGGCACTTCTGGTTGTTTCCAAAATTTCGCATACAATATCCTTGCTGCAACTATTACATGATGAAGTACATATTTCTCGTCATATGAGATACTAATATCTACTATATTTAATAGAAAAAATTCTGGTCTAAGCTCTAACTTAATCTTCAAATATCTTTCTAAAAATAATTTTACCATTATCCAGTATGCCTTTGCCTCTTTACATGTCCACCACATATGATAGAAGGTACCACTGTCATGTTTACATTTCCAACATTTGGGTGAGCAATTATATATCTTAGAGAAACCTGTTTTTACTTAATATTATTGTGACCTATCTTAGCTGTCTTCTCAGGGAGAAAAAGCAGACATAAGGGAAATGATGGAATCAAAGCAGTGGAGAACATTGAGAAATGGTGGCAGGGGAGCATTTTGCTTTGTATCTTCTTTCTTTTACATGGAGTCATGTGGAATCTTCAGCAGTGTACGGACAAACCACGTAGCTACTTTTCTGTTCTGTTATATTGAGCACTATGTGGTTTTAAAAAACACCTCTTGACACAATTAGAATAATGGACTAGGCAAAGAATAACACGCTCTGTGTCCTCCTCCTTCTCAATTGTCTTCCCCTTGTCTTGCAACTCCTGTTGAAATATCTTGGCAAAGCAAGTACATCGGAGAAAATGAGAAAATAGGTTGATAGGCTGTTATTAACCCTAAAACCAAAATGAGCTTGGATCAAGGCAACTTTGTGGTTGGAAGACATTTTCCCCACTGCACCCATTCCAATATCTAGAAAGTGAAAACAGAGAAGAGATACAATTTTATATACTCCCACATCCATACACCACACACATAAAGGAGAATTTGTGGATTATGTATCTGCAAATGCTTAACAATTGGGGAGTGTGGAGCTCCATCACCACATAACAGGACAAGTCAAAGAACAGATGTTTTAGCAAGTCACAGTGACACGGAATAGATTGAATAGCTATGCCACAGAATTACAGACCTGTAGAATGGGTTGCAAGCATTATCAACTTCTCCTTGGTGCAGGAGAACAACTGCTGGAGGACCAACCTCTGACAGATGACCAACCAAGGTCTGCCTAGTCATCTCCGGACTTTGTATTGTAATCAGGAATACATCTGCTTTGTATTTCTCCATAGAGAGGGAGGTAGGACCTTGATGCCCTTATAGGTCCCTTCTGATTTCACTATTCTATGATTCTATCATCTACAAGGAAGGGGAACCTACCACCTTCATTCCACCGAACAACCCCTGCCACCCGGAGGACCCTGGTTTCAGTCTAGTGATATAGATCCTACCTCTTAGAGAAGCAGAAAACAAGCATGCTCCAGCTTTGTTTCATCATCATCCTTTCACAGATTGAAGATGGCTATCAAATCACCCCTCAGCCTTCTCTTCTCCAGGCTAACCTTTTGCTTGGGGTTTCTCATCTGGCTTGGTTTGAAGAAGACCCTTCCCTTCTTGGTGGAACAATACTTTGTTCAAGTGACTCCCCCGAAAAGAGCTGGTTCTCTCAAGCAGAAAGAAAAATACTTTGGCTTCCTGAAAACCTTGATGCCTTTTTAATAAGAAGAATGTAGGTATGGTGTTGGGCATAGAAAACTCTACTTGAGATTGCCACATAACTGTGCAGAGGACGCTTTGCAGTTGTCACTCATCCCCAAATGAACCTGAAAGGAGGTGTTGATTTTCTGCCTCTCTCCATCAGAAGCCTCCTCCTCCTCCTCCTCCTCCTCCTCCTCCTCCTTATTATTATTATTATTATTATTATTATTATTATTATTATTATTATTATTATTATTATTATTATTATTATTATTATTTAATTAATTAACCACACAGCTAACTACACTGGATTTTGTAATACAAATCACTAGTCGAACGCTTCCCAAGCGTTTAGGACTCAGTGATGTATTGGCGAATTATGCAAGCAGATCCCAGTAAGGTGGCTTTCTGCAGCTGACTGATGGTGACTTTGTCAACTCCAATTTCTTCTAAATACTTGCTTAGCTCTTTAGGCACCGCACCCAGTGTGCCGATTACCACTGGGACCACCTGTACTGGTTTATGCCATAGTCTCTGAAGTTCAATTTTCAGATCCTGATAGTGAGTAATTTTTTCAAGTTGTTTCTCAGTGACTCTACTATCACCTGGTATAGCAACATCAATGATCCACACTTTTTTCTTCTCCACAATCACAATATCCAGGGTATTATTCTCCAAAGCCCTATCTGTCTGTATCTGGAAGTCCCAAAGTAATTTTGCATGCTCATTTTCAGTCACTTTTTCAGACTTATGATCCCACCAGTTCTTTGCTATGGGCAGATGATAGTTCTGACACAAATTCCAGTGGACCATTTGAGCAACTACATTATGATGCTGTTTGTAATCAGTCTGTAATCAGATGCTGTTTGTAATCAGTTATTATTATTATTATTATTATTATTATTATTATTATTATTATTATTATTATTATTATTATTATTATTATTATTATTATTATTATTATTACTACTACTACTACTACTACTACTACTACTACTACTACTACTACTACTACTACTACTACTGCTGCTGCTGCTGCTGCTGCTGCTGCTACTACTACTACTACTACTACTACTACTTTATAGTAAATGATTTCTCTGAAATGTGGTGTTAGAGAGGAGCTTTGTGGATACTCTGGCCTTCTAGAAAGACAAACAAGTGGATCTTAGGTCAAATCAAAATGGTGGAACTGAGGCTGTCCAACTTTGAGCATATCATGGGAAGCTAAATTTATTTATTTATTTATTTATTTATTTATTTATTTATTTATTTATTTATTTATTTATTTATTTATTTATACATTTGTATACCTGCTTGGTATGGGCAATGAGTGTATACATTTGTATACTCTGGGAGGTTTGCAACAATACCGAATATAGAAGATCCTATGGAAAATAAAATAATTCTGGGAAAGATGGGAAGGGAGCAGGAAAAGCAGAAGATGGACTGATTCCCGGTAAAAAGCCATGGGCTTGAGTCTACAAGAGCTAAGTGGGGCTGTTGAGAACAGGACATTTTGAAGATTGCTCATTCATAGGGCCCACATAAGTTGCGGTGACCTGCTGGCACATGACAACAGCCGCAGCAGCAGTCGGCAGCGGCAGCAGTAAAGAGTGATTGTTATGTATTACTTTGCAAATGCACTTCTGAGACCGAGGAAGGATTAGAACTGCAGGCAACAGTCTGGGCTGTTAAATTTGCAAACAAGAATGAATGAACTCAGGCAAATTGTGCCCCCCCTTCTCCCCTTCCTTAGAAATCTACCAATCAGCCCCAGGGACAGAATTATTTCCAGCTGTTTGGAGAGGACAAGAGGTTGGAATACAGAAATGCTGAGTATATTTGTCAGGTTGATTCTCATCATACAGAAACACTAGCAGACAAAGTACAGAGCAACAAGCTTTGCCATGGTTTAGAAAGTTGCCCTGAGTTAGTAATAACAATGAGAGACTGAAAAATAAAATATAAGGTGCATAAGAAGTCATTAAAACATTTTTACAAACACACTACTTAAAAGACTTTGCGTAAGCAAAAGCACAGATGGAATATTCCAATGGAATGACTTGGACTTGAGTCAATGGAATATTTGACTGAGGAAGAATAAGGGAAGGCTATTAGTTGCAGATTTATTATAAAATTATAAGATATTACACACATGTGCAGATATCTATTCCTCTGATTGCTAGACAAAGAAAGGAAGAATGTAATCGTATCTGGATGCAGTTCATTACAGTATGATTCCATCCTGTTTTAAACAGGAAGAGAATCTTGCGATTACTATGACTGTTGACACCACGTACATCTGACCACCATACCAGGACTGGCATATTCTGCAAGATAGTCCATTCAATTTAATAACAATTTGCTACTGTCTGGAGATGTCAGATGCACCATTTAGCAAGCTCTGTGGCACAGTGGTGAAACTGCAGTCAAGTCTCTGCTCATGACCTGGGTTCGATGGCCTGACGGACTCAGATAGCTGACTCGAGGTTGACTTAGCCTTCCATCCTTGTAAGATCTGTAAAAAAAGTACCCAGCTTGCTGGGCTGCAAAGTTGCTCTCTGCAACATTTTGTTATACATTGCCTGGAGAGTGTTCCTGCACTATGATGCAGCACATACGTCAAAACAACAGCAACAGCATCTGGAAGTTGAGTCATGGCTACAGGACTTCTTTTTTGAGAGATAGAAACGTTTTGCTGCTCATCCAAACAGCTTCCTCAGTCTGAATAGAGCTAGTGCGAGTCCTCCATCTTATAGTCAGCTTTGACCTCTTGTCACCCTGGTCTGAATTAGGCTCATAAGATGAACAATGGCCTGATTAGGCTCATTAGGGAGACAATAGTATATCCATAGCCTTAAGGTGAACAATGGCCTAAGGTGCTGAAACCTATCAAGAATGGGTTGTTAGCTATGGCCTTGGTGGTGAAGGCTTTTTGATTTGTCTGGGTACTTTGGAAAGCACACCCTGATAAGTAGCAGATAGACTATGCCTGAGGCCGCCACATCTGTTGAGGGAGGGGGTTTCAATGCTCACATGAATGGCTTCCCTTACTCCTCTCTCAAACCACCTATCTTCTTTGTCTAATATGAGTACATCCTCATCTTTGAAAGAGTGCCCTTTGTCCTTCAAATGGAGGTGTACTGCTGATTCTGGTCCTGAGCTGTTACCCCTCCTATGTTGGACCATCCTTCTGTTTAATGGCTGTTTAGTTTCTCCAATGTAGAGGTCTGAACACTCCTCACTGCATTGGACCGCATATATAATATTGCTCCTTTTATGTTTTGGTATCGGATCATTTGGGTGGACAAGTCTCTGCCTTAGTGTGTTTGTGGGTTTGAAATAAACAGGGATGTGGTGTTTGCTAAAAAAATCATTTTAAGCTTCTCAGACACTCCAGCCAAGTAAGGAATGACCAGGTTCTTCCAACATAGGCCATTGTTCACCTTAAGGCTATGGATACTATTGTCTCCCTAATGAGCCTATTCAGGCCATTGCTCATCTTATGAGCCTAATTCAGATCAGGGTGACAAGAGGTCAAAGCTGACTATAAGATGGAGGACTCGCACTAGCTGTATTCAGACTGATGAAGGTGTTTGGATGAGCAGTGAAACGTTTCTGTCTCTCAAGGAAAAGAAGTCCAGTTGCCATGACTCAACTTCCAGATAAACTCACCTGGATGACCAAGAATCTTCACAGACAAACAGCAACAGCAGAAGCAATAATAGTGAGCTTCGTGGTGCAGTGGATGAAATGCTGTACTGCAGCTGTAACTGTGCTCGCGACCTGGGGTTCAATCCCAGGTAGCAGGCTCAAGGTTCACTCAGCCTTCCATCATTCTGAGGTCTGAACAGTGGTTCTCAACCTTCCTAATGCCCCGTTTAATACAGTTCCTCATGTTGTGGTGATCCCTTGCCCTGCTCGGAAGAGGCCACAAGCCCCCTTTGGCAGGCCACTGTCGCAGGGGCCATAGAGAACTTCCCTCCAAAGGCACCCTCAGCCAATCACACCTTCTGATGCCATTGACTGACATCCCCTCCCACCTATCAAGCTGTAACTCACTCTTTCCCCTCTTCCCCCCCCCTCCAGACCCAAGCCGAGGCGTAGCCAGGATTTGGAGCACCTGGGGACAAAGTTCATTTTTGCACCCTTCCTGTCGCCGCCCCCACAATGCACCCACCCAACAACAGAGGCCGAACCCTGCTGATATTGGATGGGTGCGGGGGTGCATGCAGCAGTGTGCATGGCCCTTACACATCTCCCACCAAGGCGAGGAAGAGGAGGAGGAGGGCGCCGTGGCCACCATGCTCCTGCCTGCCTGCCTGTTTGGCTGCTCATCTGGCGCATGGCGGCGGAGGCGGCAGAGGGGGTGCTGTCGCCAAGCCTTAGTGGAAAGGAGGACTGCTGGGAGGTGGGAGGGTGCATGGCTCCCTCCTCGTGCTCCCCCTCCAGGTGCCCCCAGATTGTTGCGCCTGTGGCAGATGTACCCTTCTGCCCCCCCGATACACCCCTGGACCCAAGCCATTTGTTCCCTTTTCTTCACTGGGTCATGGCGACCCCTGTGAAATGGTCGTTTGACCCCCTCCCCCAAAGGGGTCCCAACCCCCAGGTTGGGAACACTGGATTAGAAGATTGTGACTCATGAAATGTCACCCAGTAAGTTGCATGGCTGAGCAGGAATGTTGTGCCGCATCTCCTGGTTTCTAGCCCTCTGATTGCTACACTAGATTGGTACCACCAGATGCATTTCTCAACTTTGTTTGTAAAACCACACATGCTAATCCTATTTTAGCCTCACAACTGGATTTTTGAGCTAGATTAAACTCAAAGGGCCACGTAGGACATTGGTGGGTGATTTTAATGGGTTAATTGGGATTAAATGCAGTTCCGTCTTGTGCAACAGCAGTATTCTAGTCACGGCATTGGGGGGGGGGGACAGCTGTTTGGAAAAGGAAGCCTTATAGAAAACATCTGACTGAATACGTAAGTCATCTCATCCCTGCCGTCGAATTCCTAAGACTGTTTTACAACTGCGATTGCCGATATATAGCAGCCTTTACAGAACACTAACAGGTAACCATGACTACTAAGTGTATAGATGACATCTTTTTAAAAAAAAATTATAGGGCTTCTTCATTGTTGTAAAAAGAGAGTGGGGGTGTAAACCTGAAAGCTTTAGTACCGAGTGTTTGAAAAATATGTATACAACTACCAGTGCATGGCTTTGTATTTTTTTTTCATTTCACCGCCCACTTGGAAAGAATGCGGCAATTAGCATTACGTAAGACTTTCAACTCAGAATGGCCGCATTCAACGGGAGTGCTTGTAATTGCAGCCACACTCCATGTTGCCTTGATGAAGGGCCTCAGTGTGCAGTACAAAAGCAAACAGAACCCAACATGGATGGCTTTTTTAAAAATTTTAAGCGGGGGTGGGTGGGAGGGAGGGCAGGCAATTGAGGAATGGACTGATTTGGAACAGAGAAGCGTCAGAAGAACGAGCTGGACCCTATCCCTTCAGAAAGCAGTGACTGTTATATTATCTTTGCCCTTCCACATGCTTGGAAGTGGGATACAAGTTCTTCTGGAACTTGAGTCATGGCTACTGGACTTCTTTTTTCTTGAGAGATAGAAACATTTCGCTGCTCACCCAAACAGCTTCCTCAGTCTGAATACGGCAAGTGCGAGTCCTCCATCTTATAGTCAGCTTTGACCTCTTGTCACCCTGGTCTGAATTAGGCTCATCAGATGAACAATGGCCTGAAATAGGTGCATTACGTAGACAATAGTATCCATGGCCTTGAGGTGAACAATGGCCTAAGGTGCTGAAACCTATAAAGAATGGGTTGTAGCTAAGACCTTGGTGGTGAAGGCTTTTTGATTTGTCTGGGTACTGTGGAAAGCACACCCTGATAAGTAGCAGATAGAGGACGCCTGAGGCCGCCACCTCTGTTGAGGGAGGGGTTTTCAATGCTCACATGAATGGCCTCCCTTAGTCGTCTTTCAAACCACCTCTCTTCTTTGTCTAATATGTGTACATGCTCATCTTTGAAAGTGTGCCCTTTGTCCTTCAAGTGGAGGTGTACTGCTGATTCTGTTCCTGTTACCCCTCCTATGTTGGTCCATCCTTCTGTTTAATGGCTGTTACATGTTGTGATGGAGCACTCCCTGGCTTTAATTAAGTGCCCTCAACCTGCCTCTGACTTCTGGCAAATGAGTGAGCTCCAAAATGTTACTTTCTCCTCAACTGCACTGCTCAGCTCTTGTAAACTCAAGGCTGTGGCTTCTTTCATGGTGTCAGTGCCTCTCACATTTGCCTCTCCTCTTTTCCTGCTGCTTTCAACTTTCCCAAGCATTGCTGCCCTTTCCGGCAGGTCTTCCCATCATGGGCCCAGAGGAGTGCAGTTTCATCTTTAGGGGGAGAGGGCCAGTGGTGTAGCAAGGTTTTGGGGCACCTGGGGACAAAGTTGTTTTTGTGCCCCTCCAGCCCTCCCCAACCCCATCGTATCCACCCAGCAAGGGGGGAATCCTGTGGGTGTGGGGCATGCATGGAACATGCCAGCATGTGTATTTTTGTGTTTGTGTGTGTGTGTGCATGCATGCCTTACCTCTCCTGCGGTGGCAATGAAGAGCTGGAGGAGGAGTGTTCCTTTCAATGCACGGGGCTGTTCCCTTCTGGGGGTGTTTCTTTCAACACGTGGACATACGGGTAGGCATGAGTACATCTTGATGTAGTCCTTGCCTCTCCCATAGTGGTGACGAAGAGTTGGAGGAGGAGGAGGAGGAGGAGGAGGAGGAGGAGGGTGCACAGCCACCACACTTGCCTGCCTGCCTGCCTGCCTGCTTGTTTTGCAGCTTGCCTGGCATGTGGCAGCTGAAGCAGTGGAGGGGGGGCTGTCACCAAGCTTTAGAGGAAAGGGGGACTCCTGGGCAGCGGGAAGGTGCACGGCTTCCTCCCCCTCCTCCCCCTCCAAGCGCCCCCAGATTTCTGCACCCGGGGCAGATGTACCCTTCTGCCCCCCCCCAGATATGCCCCTGGAGAGGGCATAGGGAACCAACCCAACCCACCACCCAGGTCTTGTATGGTGAAAGCTAGGCTATGTCTTGGATTATAGATGACAAGCATGAAAATGGTAAAGCAGGGATCTAATTTCTTTATGCTGGCTGGGAATACTTCTCCATGGCTTCTCCTGTTCTCTCATCTCTACCTGGAGATGTCAACCTGGCACATTCTGCAATCCAATGCTACTGAGTCCTTATCCAGGATGGATACACGTTATACACAATCCAAATAGCAATTTCCTGAAAGGGTTCTATTTAATTTCAAGATATCCACCATTATAAATTGCCCTGAAGTAAAAGCTTCAAGCTATTTCCTGATCTTTCCCCATATAATCTCAAATTCCAAGCTGTTACTTAAACTCAGAAGGTTAGGCTTAGCTCAGCCCCATTGTCCAACAATTCAGGCCTCCCCCTCTGTCCACGGTGAACCCACATTCAGGAGTTTATTAGGGAACTGTAACATAGGTAGGACTCCTAGAATGGAGAAGTCTGGTACAGTGGTACATCCGATATCAAATTTAATTCGTTATCAGAGGCATTTTGTTATCTGAAAGATTTGTTATCTGAAACATGGTTTCCCATTGAAATGAATGGGAAACCGATTAATCCATTCCAGAGGTCTGAGAAAAGGCAAAAAAGCTGGGGGTTCCAGACCTCTTTATAAAATGCACTTTAAACGCTTGCAGTGCTGGAACACCCTCCAGAACATCCCCCTGCAGTGCAATGCAAACATGGACAAGAGAAACCAGCAAGACTACCCCAGTCTGTTCCTACCCAAAGTGTAATGGGGAACAATGCAAACAAACAAACATAAGCAGGAAGAAAAAAATCCAGCCCATTTTTGCCTGTAGACCAATGAAAAAAGACTGTAAACATGGAGAAATGAAACCAGCAAGATGACCCCAGCCTCTTCCAGCCAAAAATGCAAAGAAAAACAGTGCAAAGAATTAATAGCTAGCTCCCTATCTTATCAAGTTTGAAAGGCCTAAATCCCTCAGCAAAACATGTCCAGAATGGCTCCAAAACACCATGAAAAAAAAACACTCAAACTCCACCCACCCCACCATAAACTAAGCATCCTGCAATGCATGCAAGGTAGACATTTTTTGCAAGGCATTATGAAACATTTGTTACCTGAGGCAGCCCTATACCTGGAAATTTCCATTTGTTATTCAAAAAATTTGTTATCCGAGGCATTCTTTATCTGAGGTATTACTGTACTGGTCATCCAGAAAAAATTCAAAACATCTCATCCCTAGTAGACACCTCCTTCTGTTTAGTGACAAGGCCAGCCCTGCTGCTAGGGGAAAGATCTGGAAGCATACAGAAAGCAAAATGTTCCAGAGCTTAAGCTTGGTGGGCTCCTTTCACACAGTTCTAGAGGAGTGGTGGCGAACCTTCGGCACTCCAGATGTTTTGGACCACAACTCCCACAGTCCTTTGTCACTGGCAATACAGGCTTGGAATCCTGGGAGTTGTGGTCCAAAACATCTAGAGTGCCAAAGGTTCTCCAACAGTGTTTTAGAGCCTCTCTAGAGCTGTGTGACACACCATGCTTCCTTGCCCAAATTGCTCCAAGACATAAATGCCACAGTTCATTCATACAACAGAGCACACAATTTGTTTCATTTTTTTCTACGACATGCCCATGAACTAATCTTTTTGTGCCATTTCCCCCCCAACACTGATTAACTTTACATCTGTTTGATGGATGGGCTGGTTTCTTTGCGTTATGTCTGCCAGGGAGGGAAAGATGGGGAAGATGGGTAACATTTAATTGGTTTTTTCTTGGCTTGAAGATTTACAGCAGCTGCCATCGGTGGAATGATTTTCCATTAGACAGCCAAACATAGTTCTTATAGATAAGCTCTGTGACTTTAGGCCATACATTCCTGTGAATTTACTATAATAAAGAGATGCGACAGGGAGAGATTTGAATTAGAACTTGGATGCCTACTGTGAAATAGAATGCCGTTTACCAGAAAACAAGGCATTTATTTTGTGGCTGATCGAACAGTGCTAGAATTTTCATTTGGAAATGTTTGAAACATGAAGTGTGGGAAGTAATGTTAGCGATATTCATCACCCATAGCCATCAGCAATTCTCTCTCTCTCTCTCTCTCTCTCTCTCTCTCTCTCTCTCTCTCTGTGTGTGTGTGTGTGTGTGTGTGTGTGTGTGTGAGAGAGAGAGAGAGAGAGAGAGAGAGACAGACAGAGAGAGAGAGAGAGAGAGAATGATGTGTCATCAAGTCAGTGACATTAACAGGGTTTTCAAGGTCATAAACATAAGAACATAAGAAGAGCCATGCTGGATCAGGCCAAAGGCCCATCTAGTCCAACTTCCTGTATCTCACAGCGGCCCCACCAGATGCGTTTGGGAGCGCATGAGACTAGATATCTGTCTCCTGATACCACTCCCCTGCATCTGGCCCTTGAAGTACCCTGGTTTCTCCATCATGGTTTGTAACCTGTGATGGACTTTTCCTCCAGGAATTTGTCCAATCCCCTTTTGAAGGCATCCAGGCCAGATGCCATCACCACATCCTGTGGCAGGGAGTTCCATAGATTTACAATGCGCTGGGTGAAAAAAATATTTTCTTTTGTCAGTTCTTACTCTCCCAGCCTTCAATTTGAGTGTATGTCCCTAGTTCTGGTATTTTGGGAGAGAGAGAAGAGCTTCCCTCTATCCACTTTACTCATACCCTGCATTATTTTGTATGTCTCAATCATATCCCCCCTCAAGCGCCTTTTTTCCAGACTAAAGAGGCCCAATTGGTTTAGCCTTTCTTCATAAGGGAGGTGCCCCAGGCCAGTAATCATTTTAGTCGCTCTCTTCTGCACCTCTTCCAGTTCCACTATGTCTTTCTTGAGATGCAGTGACCAGAATTGTACACAATACTCCAGGTGCAGCCTTACTATTGTTTTGTATAATGGCATTATAATGTTGGCTGTTTTATTTTCAATCCCCTTTTTGATAATCCCTAGCATGGAATTGGCCTTCTTCACCACTGCCACACACTGGGGAGACACCTTCATGGAGCTGTCCACCAACACACCAAGATCTCTTTCCTGATCCATCACTGATAACTCAGAGCCTATGAGCTGATAGATGAAGCTTGGATTTTTTTGCCCCAATATGCATTACTTTACATTTGGTTACATTAAAACACATTTGCCATTTCTCAGCCCATTCGCCCAGTTTGGAGAGATCCTTCTGGAGCTCTTCACAATCTTCTCTGGTTTTCACCACACGGAAAAGTTTTGTGTCATCTGCAAACTTGGCCACCTCACTGTTTATCCCTGTCTCCAGGTCATTTATGAATAGATTGAAAAGCACCGGTCCCAGGACAGAGCCCTGGGGCACACCGCTTTTCACCTCTCTCCATTGTGAAAATTTCCCATTGACACCTACTCTTTGTTTCCGGGATCTCAATCAGTTCTCAATCCATAAGAGGACCTGTCCTCTTATCCCCTGACTGTGCAATTTTCTCAGCAGCCTTTGGTGAGGGATTGTGTCAAAAGCCTTTTGAAAATCCAGATAGACTATATCCACTGGTTCACCAAAATCCACGTGCCTGTTGACCTTTTCAAAAAATTCTAAAAGGTTTGTCAGACAAGATTTACCCTTACAGAAGCCATGCTGATTTTCTCTCAGCAAGGTTTGTTCTTTTATGTGTTTTAAGATTTTCTCTTGGATGAGGCTTTCCACCATCTTCCCTGGGATAGATGTAAGGCTAACTGGCCTGTAGTTTCTTGGGTCCCCCCTCCTTCCTTTTTTAAAAAATTGGTGTGACATCTGCTATCCTCCAGTCCTCCGGCACTGTGGCCGTTTTAAGAGACAAGTTGCATATAACCGTTAAGAGATCTGCAATTTCATTTCTCAGTTCCCTAATAACCCTTGGGTGGATGCCATCTGGGCCCGGTGACTTGCTAATCCTCAATTTATCAATTAGTCCTAAAACCTCCTCTCTTTTAACCTGTATTTGATTTAATTCTTTAGTCAAGAGGGGCGGCTCAGGCAGCGGAATCCGCTCAAGGTCCTCTGTCGTGAAGACAGAGGCAAAGAAGTCATTCAATTTCTCTGCAATGTCCAAGTCCTCCTTAACCTCCCCCTTTCCTCCCTCACCATCCAGAGGGCCATCTGGTTCTCTGGCAGGTTTTCTACTTCTAACATATTTAAAGAAGCTTTTATTATTACCCTTTATATTGCTAGCCATGCGTTCCTCAAAATCTTTCTTTGCCTCCCTTATCATCTTCTTATATTTATTTTGCCAGAGTTTGTGTTCCTTTTTATTTTCCTCATTTGGGGAGGATTTCCATTTACAGAAGGACCTCTCCTTGTGCTTTAGAGCCTCTCTAACTCCACTCGTTAACCATGCCGGTGTCCTCTTGGACTTAAATGAGCTCGTCTTTCTTTGTGGTATGCACTTGTGCTGGGCCTATATTATTGTTGTTTTAAACAGGCTCCATGCACTCTGAAGAGATTGGATTCTTCTAACTTTCCCCTTCAATTTCTCTCTAACTAGTTTCCTCATCTGAGGAAAGTTTGCCCTTCGAAAATCAAGGGTTTTTATGTCTGATTTGGTTGACACTCTTCCTCCGACATGCATGGCAAAGGTAATTGCAGCATGGTCACTGTTCCCCAGAGGCTCAGTGATATTCACATCCCTGACCAGGTCCTGAGTATCAGACAGTATTAGATCCAGAGTTGCCTGTTCTCGGGTGGGCTCCATGACAAGTTGCTCTAAGGCACAGTCATTCAGCAAGTCGAGAAACCCAGTTTCTCTTTCTTGCCCAGAGCTCGCATTGGCCCAGTCAATGTGGGGATAATTGAAGTCCCCCATGATTACTATCCTGTCCCTCTTAGCCATCTCCATGATTTCTCTCCTCATTTCAAGGTCCCCCTCAAGTTTTTGATCTGGTGGACGATAGAATACTCCAACTATCACATCACTCCTGGGACCTGGTAGTTTAACCCACAGTGATTCTATGGTGGAGTCAGACACTCTGTCCACCTCCATTCTGCTGGATTTTACCCCTTCTTTGACATAGATGGCCACTCCGCCTCCAACCCGCCCCCTCTATCCCTTCTATAGAGTTTATAGCCTGGGATTGCTGTATCCCACTGGTTCTCCTCATTCCACCAGGTTTCTGTTATGGCTATTATATCTATGTTATCCCTAGCTGCCAAATGTTCAAGTTCTCCCATCTTTGCTCGGAGGCTTCGAGCATTGGCGTAGAAGCACCTGTACAGTGGGTCCCGCAACAACAGCTGCTGCCTTGTTCTTTTCCCCTCACAGCTTTTATTTTCAGTAGACAAACTGTCACAGTCCATTATTCTCCCAGTGTTAATACTTGCTATGTCATCTCTATGTGATTCTCTACCCTCTCCAACCTCGTTCCCCGAGGTCGGTTCCACACTGGGAATTTGTATAACAAACGGTTTGTATAACATAAAATCTGTACAACATAAAAAATTCTGGAGATAGGGGAAGTTTGCTTAACAGAATCGCCTATGGGGCGAATCCATACAACATAAAAATGGTCGCGATTAGGGATTACTCTGTTTTCAATACATTCCTATGGGAAATTTGTATAAAGGAAATTTTGAATTTCATTTGAAATGAATTAATTCCTTTATACAAGGTATCACTATACATCCCATTTTTTGCAAGGATTGTTTCTTTGCTCCCATTTCAGATTGTGGGAAACTCCCTTTTCTAGCATGAGAATTGCTAGAAAGCTATCACCAGCATGACTGATGGCTAAGCCCGCAGTAAAGTATGGAATAAAAAGTAACTTTTCCAAGATCAGGAACATCTACAATCATTGAGCAAATACAAATGGGCAGGCAGTTCATTGGTCGTGTTCATAGCTGTCATGGCAAAAAAGGGGAGAACGCAGAGACAGTCAGTATGATATTTTCTACCATCCTCGATGCCAGAGACCAGAATTTGTAAATATAACTTTTTTTCAAAATGCAACTCATGGAATTCCCCCAGGCAGTATTTGGAAAGATTTTTGCAATTGTCACACAGAAAACAACTCCCAGGTCATACAAATTTCAAACCTGAAAGACAAACTATATTCATGTTCTTTATGCACCAACAATTGGTGCCCAAGACCATAATTTGTGCAGTGTTCAGTATGGGCATGTAAAATATTGTTCCTGCTAACATCAAATGATGATTAATGAAGAAAGTGGGAAAGCATGAATACAGTTGAACATTAAAGCAAAGCAAAGTGTTCTGCTTATATACCGCCCCATACCACTTCAAGTAGTCTCATAATTGCTACAAAGAAGACAGACAAGAACCAGTTCTGAAAATGGAGAAAAACTGGAGTTTGAGTTTAGAAGCAGGAAAATTAAACAACTGAGTTTAGGGAGGCAGCTGTGAAGGAATACGGGGGAGAATCCATGAGAGAGTGGAGAATTTGATGCTGTACACCAACGTCAAGATAATTCAGATGGTCGTATCCCCAGTTGCTATGTATGGATGAGACTGTTAGATACAGTACTTTATTCTTTAAAAAATAATTAATTGCATTTCCATCCTGATCATCTAGTGAATAGGTACAACTCAGCAACCAACAGGATAATAATGGAATCAGACAGAAAAATAAAAATGAAATATGTTGTAAGAGAAAATTTCTACAATATGGTGGACCCCCTAAAAGACCCCCCCCCAAAAAAAACCCTGTTTCTAGATTGAATCAACTCTTGGTAAAAACTCAAATGCCTAAGCTGAGGGCCTTGAACTTTAGCCTCATCATTAGATGATAATACTACCTGGAAAAAAATGTGCGTCATGCCAGGAAAATTGAAGCCTTTAATAAAATAGGAAGACTTAACATAAGGTGGATTCATTCGATAAAGGAAGCCACGACCTTTAAGATGCATGACCTGAACAGGGCTGCTAATAATAAGACCTTTTGGAAGTCATTAATCCATGAAGCCACCATGAAACCTGAAAGCACATTAAATGTTTAAAAGCAAAGACATGAGTGAATACAACAGGTTTGGACATGAAATGACTCCACAAGAGAAAGGCTTTGATAGGCCTAGGGCCATCACTGGGTTTAGAGAAACAGCCCCACCACCCGCCACAAAAAGAGGGGGAAATGTTCAAAGCAAGGATGCATGAATAAAGTTCAAACAACCAATAAAAGCAAAGTATGCTGCCTATATGCACAGGGCCGGTGCTAGGTTTTTTTGCGCCCTAGGTGAGGGGTGGGGCAGGGGTGGGGGGCAGGGGGTTGGGGCTGGGGGTGGGGCAAGGGGTGGTGGATGGGGTGGCAGGGCGGCAGTGGGGGTGGAGCAGTGGATGGCGGGGACGGCAACGGGCACGGGTGGTGGTGGCAAGGGGCGCAGGGGGCGGCAGGCGGGCGGCGGCAGGCAGTGATGGGCGGATGGAGACGGGTGGATGGCGGGCGGGGGGAACGGATGGTGGAGGCCAGCAGCAGGGGCAGCGGCGGAGGAGCGGCAGGCTGTCCAGTGCCCTCTCTCCATTTTGGCACCCTAGGCAACTGCCTAGTTCACCTTAATGGAAGCGCCGGCCCTGTATATGCAGCCCCATAGGGCTTAAAGCATACCCTGAGACGTTTACAGTTTAATTACTCAGGCTATGTTTCCCCACCTCTGCATGAGCTGCAAACTCAGTTTCCCAACTTTGGAAGGATGGAAGGTTGAGTCATAAGAACATAAGAACATAAGAAGAGCCATGCTGGATCAGGCCAAAGGCCCATTGAGTCCAGTTTCCTGCATCTCACAGTGGCCCCGCCAAATGTGTCCAGGAGTGCATGAGACTAGATATCTGTCTCCTTGACACCACTCCCCTGCATCTGATCCTTGAAGTACCCCATTTTAAGCCTGGAGATGATATATCTCCACCATGGTTTGTAACCTGTGATGGAGTTTTTCTCCAGGAATCTGTCCAATCCCCTTTTGAAGGCATCCAGGACAGATGCCATCACCACCTCTTGTGGCAGGGAGTTCCACAGACTAACAATGCGCTGGGTGAAAAAATATTTTCTTTTGTCTGTTGTTACTCTAAGAGCCCTCAGTTTGAGTGTATGTCCCCTAGTTCTGATATTTTGTGAGAGGGAGTAGAGTGTCCCTCTATCCACTTTATTCATGCCCTGCATTATTTTGTATGTCTCAATCTCAATTATTTTGTATGTGTCAACCTTGAGCTGGCTCCCTGAGCCTGTCATGATCAAACTCAGGTCATCAGTAGAGTCTTGACTGCAGTACTGCAGTTTAACTGAGTGGTACCGCAGTTAAGACTCTACTCATGACCTGAGTTTGATCATGACAGGCCCAAGTAGCCAGCTCAAGGCTCTGCAACATGCAACACAGAACCTGTGAACTAGACATGGGCACGACTCAGCAAAATTGTCGTTTCCGTTTTCGGTTATCATTTCCGTTACGTAACGGAAACGGTAATGATAATTAAACCATCAGAACTCGAACTCGAACCGAAAAAAGAAAACTTTGGTCGGTTTTTTTGTTTTCGTTTGTGGCACGGCAATCGCGCAATGTGAAGCACAGAAAAAAGTTTTTAAAAGTTTTTTTACAAAAAACCCAACTCCCGGCCAAAAAAGTAGGCGAAAATATGCCTGCCTGAGGCTTTGCCACCTACCAGAGGGGTGGTTTCTGGGGGGTCCCCGGCCTCCCCCCCCTCTTCTCCTGTCCTGGGCTGCTTACACCAGGCTGGGGGGGGGGGAATCATCCTCGTCATCTCACCATGCCATGCGGTGGGGTGGGATCCAAAATGGCGACCACAATTTTTCTTTTGAAATCGTGGTCAAAAAACACACCAAATCACCACAGAAACATGTGCAATTTATTTATTTTAAATGCCTGAATTTTAATACTAGCAGCAGTGGTTTTTTTATAGCAATAAAATGTTGTATTGATTTTATTTTATTTTATTTTATTTTTTATTTTTTTAGACCTGCCCATTTGGGCTGGGCATGGGATGGGACCATGCAATTTTTTTGAACCATTCCACCAATGGCATCGCCAGGTTTTTGACTGACACTTCTGGATGTCTCAGAGGGCATAAAAAGCCGAGGCACCTTCCAGAAATCGCAGTCGGGTGTATGGATGTGGTTGAGGGAGGAGGGCTGGCTGCTGGTGCTGGTGTGATCCGATCGAGATTGAGGAGGGAGGCTGGAGGCTTTAGAATTTAAGTTAGGCAGGCAGGGAGGGAATTGAATTTAGAAAATAATTTCTTTGATTCCCTGCAGCTTTGTCTGCTGAAGGGAATAGCAGTTTATTCTTTATTTCTTCTCTGGCAGTTTGTGAGGATTTTTTTATGATATTGGATAAAGGGGGAGGTTCGACTGGGAGTGGGAGGTGTGGATTTATTTTAAAAATATATTATATACTACCATTTATTTTCTATTTTCCCAACTTCAATTTGCTTGCACACACACACATTTGGGGTGCACTCGCCCGTCTGCCTGCGCCGCCACCCGCCTGCGGCCCGCGCTGCCACCCCCTCGGCCGCCGCCCACCCATGCCCCACCACCACCGCCTGCCCGCACCTCCCCCCCCGCCGCCTGCCCCCCACCCCACCCGCCGCTCAGGGCGTAAAAACACCTAGCTCCGGCCCTGATTGCAGGACGCCCCTATGCGATGGGAATTCAAATCGCGCTAAATCGCAGTGGAAACGACAAATGACAAACGAAACGACAAAATTTCGAAAAATTTCGCGACAAACAGAAACGACCCGAAACAGACCCGTTCCGACAAACGAAAACTTGAAATGTCATTTTTTCTGGTCGTGCCCATGTCTACTGTGCACCACTAGAAAAGGGCTGAGATATGTTTATAGGTTTTCCGAAGCTTATCCAGGGATCATTGAGTGTCAATTAGATAAGAAACAGTGAGTATGTGGGTGTGCTGGGGTGGTGAAATTAAATAACTGTGTCCTAAAAGAGGGTTTGGCTGACTGGAACCCTGAACAGGAGCTTTCCTCCCAAAAGATCAGATTACACTGTGGTAGGCAACTTGTATGAATACCTGTGTGTGTGTGTGTGTTGTGTTGTTATCGTCATTACCAACTCTTCATGACTCCATATCCATGGAGTTTTCTTGGCAGGAATACTGGAGTGGTTTGCCAGTTCCTACTCCACGCGCCTACAGCACCTAGTATTCCCTGGTGGTCTCCCATCCAAGTACTAACCAGGGCTGACCCTGCTTAGCTTCCAAAATAGGGCGAGATTGGATGTGGTTAGGGCATCTAGGCAGCTTTTATGAATACCTGAGCAAGCACTAATTGGCAGGCATGCAGGGTTTTGCCCTTGCTTTGTGCCTTTAATCAAATCACTTTAGGATGTGGGGTGGTGGGGGGGGGAGTCACAGAGGTATAAAATGAGGGGGCATGGTTTTCCAGCCTTCTTTACATGCTCATCTTCACTCCGTTTCCTGAGCTCTCTGTCCAGAACCCAGTGAAATGTTCTGGAAAACAGAATATACGGTAAGTTAAAATCTGGAAGCAGACTGAACAGCCATGTGAGCTCTTTATTCTGTTTCCCCCACCCCCTCCACCATCATGGGGAGATGAACTGTATTTTTACTTAAGGCACACTAATGATTTCTTGCTATGCTGTTTTAAGTACAGTGGTACCCTGACTTACGAAATTAATCTGTTCCGAGCGTACGCTCGTAAGTCGATTAGCTTGTAAGTCGGGGAGTGATTTCCCATTGGAATGCATTGAAAGTCAATTAATCCATTCCGGAGGGGATTTCAATGCATTCCTATGGGAAACCACTTTAAACCACCCCCACAGAGAAGTAACAGGTGGTTTAAAGTGTCTTTAGCCACCGAGGCAACCACTTGTATCCATGACTAAAGACATTTTAAACCACCCACCGCTTTTCCCCCAACACTCCAAGTGGGGGTGGAGTGGGAGTGGTTTAAAATGTCTTTAAGCCACTGAGGCAACCGCTTGGCTCAGTGGCTCAAAGACATTTTAAACAAGCTGCACTTTCCCCTGCAACACGCCTGATTGAGGGGGAAAGTACAGGTTCTTTAAAAACTGCAAAAAAAGACACACCCCCCCACCGGCAAACACACACAAAAATACAGTACAGTATATAAAAATAACAGAGGAAAAATCAACCTGCCTTTCTCGCAGTGGAGAAGTGCAGGAAAATGGCATGGGTATTTTAAAACCTCCCAAACACAAAGCAACATGGGAGAAACAGTTTTTAAAAAAATGTGAGTCAGGGAAACCCTATCTTTTGCTCGTAAAGCAGTGGGATTTAAAAACCAATGGAATTGCACTCGTAAATTGGGATTTCCGTATGTCGGGCGCGTCGTAAGTCGGGTTACCACTGTACTAGTTGCTATACGTTAAACTCTGCCTGTTAAGAAACACGTAGATGATGCTGATTTGGGCACCTATTTGTTTTGTTTTGTTTTAAATAAAAATATGTGTGCAGGGCTTTCTCTCTTCCTATCAGAAGCCACAGGATCAAAAAGCCTAATTGTATTTGTCTATCCCTTTGGTGCATCTGATATCAAAAGCTACCCGGCAGGTACATCCCAAGATATTTGCCTGAGGCAAATGACAAGATGGTAGCACCTCTCTTTTAGGTACAATATAACATTATTACTTCTTTAATATTTGAATAATTTACTGTTTTTAAGACTAGGCTACATGTTAGTGGGGGTGAACCTTCGGTACTCCAGCTGTTTTGGACCACAACTCCCAGAATTCCAAGGCTAGATTGCCAGTGACAAAAAACAGTGAGAGTTGTGGTCCAAAACATCTGGCATGTCGAAGGTTTGCCACCACTGCTATAGGTGATACCTTTACAGGCCACTAATAAAAAAATTAAAAAATCACTGCAAGCTTTCGAAGGCAATGCCTTCTTTTTCAAAGCAGGTACCAAAAGTCCAAAATTTTTTTGCAAAATATTTGGTTTGCCAGGAGATGATTCTTAGATGTAAAGTTATTGGCAAGATGATTTTTCACCAGGCACGTCTGTCTTCGATGAGGCAGGAAGCAGCAGAGCTGGTGTAAAGCTGCCCCTGGAGTCAAGGGCTGGGTTTTACCCCTCAGCCCTTCAAACAAAGGGACATAGGTCATGCACACCCACTCACAACTCCTCCCCATTTGGCTCTTCAAGAGACGTACAAGTCCCTGTTTTTACTATTGTGTGTCTAATGATTTAAGTTGCCCTTTTAAAAGGAGAAAGGTGAGGTAAACATATTTTAAATAAATGAATGAACACAAGGGGAATGGGAAAGGCAGTTATGTAGAATCACCCGAAGACTGACTGATGGACACGGAAGGAAGGAAGGAAGGAAGGAAGGAAGGAAGGAAGGAAGGAAGGAAGGAAGGAAGGAAGGAAGGAAGGAAGATGAATTATTTAAAAGTCTTCCTGTGCAAAAGTGCTTTTGCAACCTTGTCTTGTTTTTAAGTAATAAAAAGTGATGGCAAGATAATAGGCTATTATGGTTTGTCTAATGGTGCTTGAGGAAGGTGTTGATGGCAACTCTAAGATGGATGGTTCTCTTGCAGTTCAGTAATGCAGTGCTAACTTTATTCAGCATAACCACATTCCCATCCCCTTTCTCCCCAAAGAGATTAGAGATATCAACGCTACACAATCAGTGGGGCAAACATATGCCATACATAATGGAAAACCTACATTGCAAAGCCCAGGACTCGGATACTCCCAGCAATGTTGTTTATTTGCTTCATATATTACCTATATTCTGCGTCAGAATTTGATAGATGCCTATTATCAACTCACTTCTGTGCACAGTACAAGGCGACGCTCTGCTAAGTTTAATCTGAATTTCAACAATAACATCATCAACAATGGGAAATCACCCTGCCTGGATTGCTTTCCCCGCACCCGCTTAGGACAACCTAAATCAATACTGCTCTTGGTGATGTCCTGTGCTAAATTATTAATTGATTCATATCACAGCATCCCACTATGGCAGCTGAATAACAGACACATGTTGCCAGAACATAAAAAGGCATTTAAAAGCTGCCTTGTATTCTTTTGCCTGTGAAAATGGCAAGCTTTACAACTCGGGACTAAATTATATAGCTCTTTCATTTGCAAAATAGGTATAGCTCCTGGTGGAACATCTTGCTTTACAACCAAAAGGTTATGAGTTCAATCTTTGTCATTTCTGAGCACAGACATATCAAATCCCCATCAAAAATTCTGAAGAGTTACCACTGCTTTTGGGAGACAACAGTGAGCTAGACTTTGGGCCAACAATCAAACTCAGAGTCTGATCACACTGAACTATAGGTATAGTATATAGATTTCTGACTGTGTGAACATAAGAATATAAGAAGAGCCATGCTGGATCAGGCCAAAGGCCCATGTATCCTGTATCTCACAGTGGCCCCACCAGATGCATCTGGGAGTGCACGAGACTAGATATCTGTCTCCTGATACTACACCCCTGCATCTGGCCCTTGAAGTACCCTGGTTTTAAGCCTGGAGATTACACATTACCATCATGGTTTGTAACCTATGATGGACTTTTCCTCCAGGAATCAGTCCAATCAACTTTTGAAGTCATCCAGGCCAGATGCCACCACCACATCCTGTGACAGGGAGTTCCATAGACTAACAACACGCTGGGTGAAAAAATATTTTCTTTTGTCTGTTCTTACTCTCCCAGCCCTCAAATTGAGTGGATGTCCCCTAGTTCTGGTATTTTGTGAGAGGGAGAAGAGCGTCCCTCTATCCACTTTACTCATGCCCTGCATTATTTTGTACGTCTCAATCATATTCCCCCCTCCGGCGCCTTTTTTCCAGACTAAAGAGCCCCAAATGTTTTAGCCTTTCCTCATAAAGGAGGTGCCTCAGCCCAGGAATCATTTTAGTTGCTCTCTTTTGCACCTTTTCCAGTTCCACGATGTCTTTCTTGAGATGTGGTGACCAGATTAAAAAAAAAAAACCACCCACAAGTTTTTCTAGTTAGACCAATCCATCCTTCCCCCTTTAAGAGCTGTTGCACAACTTTCTGGCCCAGCAGTAAGTCATGCTTTTTTTTTTTTGCATCCTCATTGTTTAGCCTACTTAGCAGGAAGACAGCAGCCTCAGCTTCCAGCTGCTATTATGGCTGCTGATTCATAGGGAGAATATCAGAACATGGGGAATATTTAAATAATTGGCATCGACCTAATAGGTATAATCAGGCATAAAATTTTTTTAGGATATTTTTGGAAGTGTTTCACATGGGTTTAAAGCATTAAAAACAGCTCTTTTCGTCACACGTCACCATTAATGAACCGAACTGTAATGAACCAATTTTCCCCGGTTCATTTTGTTTTGTTTTAAATGTTAGTCCTAGGTTCGTTATTCATTTTGTTATGTAACAAAACAATAACGAATAATGAAATGAACTAAAAGTTCATTTCGTGCCCATCTCTAGTGGAAAGCAGAAAGCAAGCCTCTTGTTCCATCGGTTATTCCTGATTTAGCAAGCTAGAAACAGGACAATAAAATGGCAAAATTGCTGTAGGCCTGACCTACATCTAGAGATGGGAAAATGTGGTTGTTTGGGGCTAGAACTTTGGGTCCAGATCAACTAACTTTCTCAACCTCTACCTATGTCCTTCCACTTCCTAGGGCAGCCAATAACATGCAATCAAACAAAATGTGTATCATATCCCATCCTTCAAGCAGGACGAGGAAATCAATCTTAGTAAATTTGAGTGTTGGCTATTTCAGAAAAGATGTTTGAAGGATCCGCTCTTTCACCAACCAGGAAAAAAAAGAGGGACAGAAGAGGGCTGATTACATTGTTCAGCATATCTGTTAAAGAAAAGAATGAATTGTTCAGGATTTGGGGGAAAATCTAGGCAGGGAAGGGAAGAGGCATGCAAGCCTTCCTCACCTCTGAACCAGATACATTATAATAGCAGAGTACACAAGGGGTGGCAAACTCCATATTCCTATCCTTCTCAATTGTTTCTTCTTCCTTGTAGCCAGATAGGCAGTATATAAGTTGTATAAATAAATAAATAAATAAATAAATAAATAAATAAATAAATAAATAAATAAATAAATAAATAAATTTTGCAAATGCTTTTGAAATGGCTTATTTATTTATTTATTTATCTATCTATCCTAAGCCATTTAGGGCTTTATAGGTCAAAACAAGCACTTTGAATTGGGCTCAGGCAGAAACTGGTAACCAATGCAGGTTATGTAGAATCGGCGTGATGTGATCCCTGGCGGCCCCACTGCTTACCAGCCGCGCCGCACTATTCTAAACCAGTTGCAATCGCCGAACTGTCTTCAACAAGACTTAGGAAGCAAACTGTGCTACTGAGGAGGGGAATGGGTTGTGAGGTTGTTGTTTAAGGGCATTTTCACCCAGCCCCCCCTTTCCAACATACAGTGAGGGAAAACAGGGGAGAGGGGAAAATGTTCAATCACATCCCATTCTTGTTGCTTTGTATGATACGTCCAGTTCCCAGATGCTAGGAGTGTAGTGTAGAGATTAAACTGCAGTACTGCTGTCAAGACTCTGCTCATTATCTGAGTTTGATCCCAGTGGGCTTAGGTAGCTGGTTCAAGGTTGAACCAGCCTTCCATCTTTCCGAGGCCAGTAAATTGAGCACCCAGATTGTGTGTGTGTGTGGGGGGGGGAGGCAGCGCAATGTCTAGCCTCTGTAATTAAATTGTAAACTTCCCAGAGAGTGCTATAAACAAGGAAAATGTCGCTTTTGCAGTAGGCTGGTTGTTGGGGTTACAAGAATGACAACGAACTGTGCCAAGAGGGACAAACGAAGCACTCAGTCGAGTCCAGCCAGAACCAGAATTATGGTTTAGAATAAGAGATGCTAGTCACCATCACAAAGTCATGCCATAAAAGATAGTAAATAAATATGGGTGGGGTGTTTGTGTGTGTGCACACGTTTCTAACATAGGAGATGTAAAAAGGGGTAGAGACTCACATGGGATAGGATGTAAACCTTGGAGTATTCAGCCAATGGAGAAACAAAGGAAGGAATTTGTGGACGGAAATAGTTTACTATTTTTTTCCGTGAAAGGTGTGTCTAGTCGTTGAGACACCCATTCTTGCAAGAATGTAGATTGTATTTGCTGCTTCAGTGTCACATCTGACCTGAGCCTTACCTAGTAAACAAAAAGGCATTTCTGGCAGTAAACAGCAGCTCAGTTTGTTTTCTTTTTGAGTTCTAGTAGCGAAAGAAAAATCACACTGATGTACTTCAGTTGATAGGGGTGGTGTTGAAGCAAGACACAGCACTGTGAAATAGATAGTAGACATCGTCCTGTAGAAATATAGGAAATGTATTGCATCCCTGGTGCACAGTCCCTAACCTTTGTTTAAAGCTTTAATGAAGAAAAGCCATTTCACCTTTCAAGGTAGCCAGGTCCACTACTGAACCATTCCTGCCATCAGGAAATTCTTCCTAATATTTAGTCAGAATCTCCTTTCTTTGAAGTTGAGTCTGATGATCTGGGGATTACTTGCTGGAGAAGCAGAAACTGAGCTCACTTCGGCTTTGTTCCATTTTGCACATGGTAACCCTAAAAATATTTGAAGACAAGTATCACCCAGTCTTCTGTTTTCTTAATTAAATGACTCCCTCAACCATTCTCCACAGGAGTGGGTTTCAAAACTAGGGATGGGCACAAAATGGAAAAAATAAAGTTTTGTTTTGTTTTGTTTTGTTTGTCTAGTAGCATTTTGTTTTGTTTCATTTTAAATGATTTTTGTTAAAAATTCATAACAAAATGAAACAATAACAAAACGATTTGTAACTCTATAAAACGGCTCCCCTGAGTCCTAGAGGCACCAAATTTGATGGGTAGCTTGCCATTTTACAGAGTAACGAAACGTTTCATTTTCAAAGGGAAATGGAAGGTTTTTTAATTTTAATTTTTTGTAGATGTTTATTGATATTATTTTGTGTCATAATGAAATGCTGTTTCTCATTTCGTTTTGTAACATTTTGTAAGCTTACGAAACGATGAAACAGTGTGTCGTTTTTCGTAAGGTGCCCATCTCTGTTCAAGACCTTTCATCCTTAGTTGAGCAGCAAGTTATGTTGAACAAATGATAAGACTTTTGAAGGAGAATTGCCCTGAGTTAAGGAGTGCCCATAGCTATTATGAACTGCATATGAAATTGTATGATTCAGTGAGGAACTGATCACATCTATGTGGATTTCTTGACTTGGGACAACCTGACTCCCAAACTTTCATCACCTGTGGTCTCTCCACAAGATGGGTTTGGCGGCCAACCAATGGCATTAAGACCAAGCTCAGCTGGACTCTATCTTATGCAGTTGCCATGACAATAAATTGAGGAGGAGAGCCATGTGCCTTGCTTTTTTGCTCGCTGGAGGAAAGGCAAGCTATAAATGTGATAAATAACCCAACAAATATTGGCTCCATTATGATGAGCAGAGTCTCTGAGATACCAGAAGGCTCTAAACAGCAGGAGATTTACACACAAACTGAGCAGGATACAGTTTATAGCATGAGATTATGGCTGTTTTTTTTTAAAGATACACTTAAAAATCCCAACACCAACAGTAAAACTTTGAGTCCTTGGAATGATGATTTGGGATGGGAGCAGAATGCAATCAGGCCTCTTAACTCAATAATATTGCAAAAGTCTTAACTTGGTCTCAAAAGCCCTAATCATCGCTTGCTGTGAAATTTCCATGTCTCCTGTCTATCTTTTTGCCCCCACTGTGCGTTTTGAGATACAGTGTATATGTTTCTTTGCTGCTTTATAAATACAGTCGAGGCACACTCATCCCTGCTTGGTTCCGGAAGCATTTTGCTGAGCCCCTGCGTGCAGGGCCACAGTGCACTCTTGTTCATTCTACATCATGCCATATGGGTCTCACCAGTTCTGCTCCTTTCTTGCAGCCGCCTGTGCTCACAGACACTTTGCTCCTGCTAATTTTATACCGCGGGCTGAATGTCCTGGCAGAAACATTCAAACACAGCTGGAGCAGAGCTCAGCAAGGGAAGAAGGGTGGAAAGATTTGTACATGACATCTCCCACCCCTTAATCAAGGCTTTGTTTGGGGGAACCCCTGCAATATGCTCTGCAAGCCTTTCAGGAAACTACCAGACCCATAATGCCTTGGGGTTCTCAAACAGCTTAGCCTACCTAGCCACTTTCTCCATCTTCATAATATCTGAGGGAAGCCACTGTTTCTCAACTGAAACCCGAAAGAACAGGGTGCGTTTTTATGGCATGTCCAAACTTCGGCCCTCCAGATGTTTTGGACCATAACTCCCACAGTCCTTTGCCATTGGAAATACAGGCTTGGAATTCTGGGAGTTGTGGTCCAAAACATCAGGAGGGCCGAAGTTTGGGTATGCCTGGTCTAAGGGAATTTCTGCAGACTTCTGAGGGCCATATAGTCCATGGGTTCTGAAAATCCCATGCCTCAAACCAGTGGTTCTCAACCTGTGGGTCCCCAGATATTCCTGGACTGCATCATCCAGAAACCCCTTCCACTACAGCGAGTGGTGGAGGCTTCTGGGAGTTGCAGTCCAGAAATATCTGGGGACACACAGGTTGAGAACCACTGTGTTAGATAATAGTAGTAGATGGGATTTTTGGACTACAAATGGCATATTTCACCATTGTGGGAGTTCTACTTGATAGACATCTTACAGGTGCCGAAATGTGATTCACCTTGGATAAAGGCATCTGGAAACAGAGCTGTGGCAACTGGACTTCTTTTCTTGAGAGACTGAAATGTTCCGCTTCTCATCCAAACAGCTTCATCCATCTGAAGAAAGCTGGTTGCAAGTCCTCCATCTTATAGTTCACTCTGACCTCATGTCACTCGGTTCTGAAATAGGATCCTCAGATGAACAATGGCTTGAATAGGCTCATTAGGTGGACAATAGGCTCATTAGGTGGATAATGGCCTAAGGTGTGTGAAAGTCCCAGGACTGTAACGACACAACACACACACACACACCACCTTTAAATTTCCTAATAACCATTAAATATTGGAAAAAGGCCTACACTGGAAGGCTTTCAGTTCAGCTAGAAAGGAAATAGCTTCTTATTTTTTTATAAAAAGGAAATAGCTTCTTATTTAGAAAGAAGTCCCCAGGCAAATCAGAAGCACTTCACACCTCCACCAGGAAGGCCATGGCTAATGACCCATACTTAATAGGTGTTGGGAAGGGCTATTCAGACCAGGGTAGTGTGAACGCAAGGTGACCTATAAATTGGAGACCTCGCTACCAACCTTCCTCAGACTGATGAAGCTGCTTGGATGAGTAGTGATAGTGAAACATTTTGAAAAGCAGAGGAAGGAGAGAAGCCCTCACCTTCTCTTCCTAAGAGCCAGTTGGCGAGGAAGAGTGTGGCTGGAAGGCAGGGGATATCCTTTTCAGAAAGTCCCTTGGGGGCCCTCAAAGCTGACTTTGTCCCCCGGCACTGAAAACCGTAGCTACACCTCTGCCTCCAACATCGAGAATGTTGACAACCTCGAACGGGTACAGAGGAGGGCAACCAGGATGATTGAGGGTCTGGAAGAAATGTCTCATGGGAATGTTTAGCCTTCCAAAAAGAAGACTGAGGGGGATATGATAGCTATGTTTAAATATTTGAAAGGATGTCACATTGAAGAAGAGACTGGTTTGTTTTCCATGGCTTCAGGGACTAGGACGCGGGGCAATGGTCTCAAACTACAGGAAAAGAGATTCAATTTAAACACTAGGAAGAACTTTATGAGAGTTAGAGCTGTTTGGCAGTGGAATATGCTGCCACAAAGGAGGGTGGTGGAGTCTCCTTCTTTGGAGGTTTTTAAGCAGAGGCTGGATGGCCACCTGTCAGAAATACTGTGATGGGGGTTCCTGCATGGCAGGGGGTTGGACTGGATGGCCCTTGAGGTCTCTTCCAACTCTATGATTCTATGATTCTATGATCACCAGGTCCTTCTGCAGACAATTATAACTGCAGATATAGTTATATCTGCACGTCTGGTGTCATTTGTGCATCGTAGCGCCAAGCATCTCCCTAAAGTTTCTTCAAATCAAGCAATTTCAAGATAGCCTTTGCTGTAAAATATGGAAATGATGCTGCATTTATGAAATATGGAATTGGAAACATTTTTAGACTGACAACAGAACTCCTGTGGGGTTTTTTTACCCCCTAAGGAAAGTTATTATTTGTAAAGGAAATTGACTGGAGGTTTGTTTCTCATCCTTTATCTGAAAGGGTTCTCATACATTTTTAAACTGTAGGTTATGCTGTTGACAGCTTGCTCAAGAAATAAATGAGATTTTCAAGCATTCATTAGCCAATGGGTTGCAGAGGAAACACGGATATAATGCCACTGCAAAGAGTGTCTAACAGAAAACAATGAAACCTCTTGGTAACACACCCTTCCCACTATCTTTGTTAAAAGGCAGGAAAAATAGCTTACAATGAGATACCATAATACATTATAAAAGATTAGAAATCACCCCCCCCCCCAAAAAAAACACCTGGATGTGTGATGTCAACATTAGGTATGCAAAAAGCCCATAAGCAGTCCAAAATTATATCCTTTGCCATGATGGAAACAGTTGCACAGAATTGTGTGATATAGTGGTTCCCATGCCACCCATCCTGTGGCGCAATGTTTAAATGCCTGTACTGCAGGTAAAACTATGCTCACGACCTGGGGTTCAATCCCAGGTAGCAGGCACCTGGTTGACTCAGCCTTCCATCCTTTTGAGGTCGGTTAAATGAGTACCCAGCTTGCTGGGGGGATGGAGGGAGCAATGTGTATCCTGCATACTGTAAATAAACTGTAAAAATCACCCAGAGACTGCTTGAAGTGGTATGGGGCGGTATAGAAGCAGGACATTTTGCTCTTTTGTTTTTGTTTGTCTTCCTTGTGGCTCCCTTGACTTTCTGGCCACTGGCCATGGCTCCCCCAACATGATATTTTGGGGGAAGAGGGAGAAGGGAGGGGGAAGCCTGGCCTTAGTAGGATTTCCTTGGGGAGTGCTTCTGAGAAGTGCATGACAATCCTGGCTGGGTTTGGCGGCGCTGAGGGGGTGTTGTGGCACACCCTTTGGGTACCACCAGTGTCCCATATCGAAAATCTGAGTTGTAGCTGATGTAGCTGGGGAGGATGTATACAAATCCTCCAGCTCACCTTTTTTTTTTTTTTGGAGGGCGTTTTTTGCAAACAACTGCATGGAGGTAAGAGGATTTTTTTTAAAAAAAGAAAAATCACAGAGCCATCTTGGACAAGTACCTGCTCAAAGGATGCTTAGAGTGGGATGGAGGCCTGTTGCACAAGTGACACCACCAGAAGTTCTGCTCACCGCAGCCCTGCAAATCCCTCCTGGTAGATTTGCTATATTTAGATCAAAAGCCCAAAATTACACGAGTGCTTTAAAAGGGTGCCGTATACTTGATGGGAGGCTGCTACCCTCTTTTGCAAAGTAGCAGAAATTGTGATGGTCGAAAATCCAACTAGTGACATAGTACTCAAGATACTGTTTCACCCCATGGGGATGGTCCATCTCATCTAGAATCACCAATGGGCTGATCTCCTCTTCTATGTAGTTAAGACTAGGGATAGTTATTTATTTATTTATTTTTATTTATTTTTATATACCGCAATCCGATCTTCCTCAAATGGGAACTCTGGGCTGTTTACAATAACAACATATAAAACAGCACACCAAAAACTTAATAATAATAAGAAGAAAATAAAGGGAAAACAAAACAAAGAAGAGAAAGAAAAAAAAAACCCAATATACAAAGACAAATAATGATGAGGACAACAAAATACACCCGGCAAGAGGCAAGACAACACATGACAGACAAACAATGAACATGGGGAGGACAAAACACCTAGCCATTGCCAAAGGCATCCCGAAATAGCCAGGTTTTCAAGGCTTTTTTAAAGGATGCCAAGGATGGGGCTGGTGAATATAAAGATGATGTACAAATTTCTGTTTTCTTCTGTGGCAGCTGTCTTGTCCCAAAATGAAATAACCCAGGCATGACTTTTAATGGGTGCAAAACTGGTGACCTGACCCTCCGAGAAGCACAATGTACATAAATTTGCTCACCCACCAAACACAGAAGGAGAGTGGGTGGTTCTACAAGTTGCACCTGCTACTTCCAACCCATGCGAAAATACATTAGCTGTTTCATTTAGTGCAATTACTATTATTTGGATTATTGGGTTACTCTGAATGTGAATAATAAAAACAACTCTTGCTTTCTTATCCACAGGGCCACCATATATTTCATCCTGTCATGGGGCAAATAACATATTTTTTTCAGGCAGGTAGCAAAAGGAAAGGCGAAATGTAAGAAAAAAAGTTACCCCACCTTTAAAGTAAAGTTACAGTACATTTTATTTCAAAAAATGAAGGAAGACAGAAGGAACAATTATGGCTGTGATAAAATAGCTCATTACACCAGCTCACAGGCAACGTGCAGTGTAATTTTGAATAGATCCTCCCAGTGACTCAGGGTAACTATAGAAATATCCATTTAAATGTCCTCATTTTAAACTAACACAACACACTCCTTAAGTGTTATGTAAACAGTTATGTTTAATTAAAATGTTATCATATTCATGACTGATTGATGTTAGCTGCCGGTGTCTTAATGATATAGATTATATCCTTCTAATTCAGAGAATGCATCACAAGTATACGCAAGCCACCTAGGCTGACTATAATGAGATAATAAGGCACACAGAGACAAGTCCAAGGTTTAAATGCATATATCTTTGTCAGCAAATGCATAACAAGAAATCTGGGTGCTGTGTTTTAGAAATGGGCAAAGTGTACCCCTCATCCGACACACAACCCCCGAGTCTTTTTTATGCCCCCAGCCCACCCCATGTGAAATTAAAACCTCCATTGCTGTAAAAAAGCCGCGATTTGCTGTCAAAACCAGAAAGAAAAAAACTTGAAAATTTGAACCCACTCTGATTAGCTGCTTCCTCTGAGATTAACTAGAATATATTTCTCTAGCCAATGATTAGTACTTCTGATTGTTTCCATTCAAGTCTGGCTTCCCTTCCCTTCCCTATATGTCTATACAGATTTCCTGGTATAAGTTCTGGTCATTCTTACTCCATATTATACATTCACAATCTAAAGTCTGTACAATTGAAGCCAACTTGAGTTACTACCACAATTTTCCCTTCTGATGGTTCCAGAAGACACTGCTGTCCTTAGGAACTGAAAAAGCAAAACCTAACCCTAACCCTGACCCTAACCCTAACCCCCACCCCCACCTGGGGGAGCGCCATGAACCTGCCCAGCCAGAGTGGCAAGGAGACCATGCACCCACCTGCAAGCTCGGTGGAGGTGGCTGAGCAGCTCAGGAGTGCAAGCCAACCCACGAGCTGGGCGATGGAGGAGGAGGAGGAGGCTGTGTGGCCTAGGAGAGCCCGCCTGCCCACCTGCAAGGTCAGTGGTGGAGGTGGCTTGGCACCATGGTGGGGTTCCCCGGGTTGTTGGTGGGCTCTCCCACTCTTTTGACTCTGGCACCCTTGTATAAGAGTGTTCACTCTTATCCGCAGATTTCATTATCCATGGGGCTGCCAGGAACCAATCCCCTGTGGATATGGGGGTCCTACTGTAAGAATGAATTCATAACACTGAACAACATTTAGTGCATTTTGAATTAACATATTTCATAGATTTTAAACACATGCATAGGTTTATGATGGGAATACGATCACTTCCACTTGGACCATGTTTCCTTTAGAAGGGTGGCCCTGAACAGTAAAGCAAAGCAAAGCAAAGTGGTCTGCTTATATACCGCCCCATACCACTTCAAGTAGTCTCTGGGTGGTTTACAGTTTTTTAATCACAGTATGCATGCTACACATTGCCCCTCCCCAGCAAGCTGGGTACTCATTTTTCTGACCTAAGAAGGATGGAAGTCTGAGTCAACCATGAGCCTGCTACCTGGGATTGAACCCCAGGTTGTGAGCACAGTTTTTCCTGCAGTACAGGCATTTAACCACTACACCACAAGGCTCTTTTAAAGCCTACTTAAGGGCAGGTCTCCAAATCTGTTGGAATTGAAGTTGCTGCAATATCTGTTGGAGTTTATTTACATCCTTGATGCTGCCTGAACTTGAGTGACTGGGAGGGACTTTTCTGAGCTAGGGTGATTGTCTATCCAGCTCTTCTCTGATTATGCTCAAAAGAACAGCTGATCCACTGGGGCACAAAAAGCCCTAGGAAGGGATGGATTAAATGGAGTAAAGATTTGTCCCTCCATGTTGATCAGGGTCTCTGGAACCAATGAACAGGAAAGGACGAATATCCTACCAATCAGCAGTATTTGTGGATACAGTATCTCTGAGACTGTTACTGCACGTCTGCGAGCAGCCGCTTCTTATTTTGGATAGCCTTTTCTCCTCCCATGGTCACATGGTTGTTATAGCAGTTCTGCTGTTCACACTTCAGCTGGTAGCTAGCAATAAGCTTTCAAGCTCTGACTTGATTGAACCGCTTTAACACTTGGGATGCAATAGGGGGCGGGGGGGGGAAGCAACTTAGTATGTCCACAAATTCAACCAAATCACTTAAAAGGGAGATGCAGGAAGCGATGTAAAAAAAAAAACACCACCCCAGTGACCGTCGCAAGAGAAAGTGCCACAGGAGACAAAAATGGGTGTGGCCAAGGGGGTTCTTCAGATAAACCATTTTGAAAACAGTGATTTTTAAGGCACCTTCTTTTAAAGGAAAAGGCGTTTTAAATCAGAAGTGCGGTAGCGGTCTGATACATTTTTAAAAATTCATCTCCATCGTTAATTCCTACACATACTTTGAGGTTTTTAAACTGCCCATTTAAGAGAATTCAAGGCCACTGGGTGTCTCTAGCCAGAAATAGTTCTTATGCAGGCTTGTCCTCTTCTGTGTTTTGGCTGGACTCTGTTGTTCCGCCTGGCCACAAACTACCCTGAACACCTCATGCCTGTTTCCCAAACACAACTACCAGAAAGGCCAATTGGAAGAGCCTCAGTGAGAAAAGTGTCCTCTCTTTTGTTCAGTTGGCAAACAAAGGCACAAGCAAACATCTCTGTTTTCCTCTAAAACACTCCACCTTTGTGGAACAGTTCTGCATACTGATCAAGGGTCTCACAACAGCCGCTTGCCAGCAATGTAAAGGAAGTGCTTTGTGTCAAGCAGAGGCATTTGGGAAGGATAATATCCATTGAGACAACCTATTATGCACCATTAAGGCATCAGTTCTATGGAGAAGGGAATGTTCCTTGCTTTGCGTACTTTGCTATGAATATTAAACAAGTGGAATGCTTGTAATGAAAAGGCTGTAGCGGTTCCAGGCCCATTTCCATGGTGCCGTTTCAAGGCTCCTTGCTTTGCAATACCTGAAACACATCAAGATGAGGGCGGTAACGATGGTGATGGAGATGGTTATGATGAAAACAACAACAAGCATTCCAAATTAATTTCACAAAAGCTAAGATTCAAGGAACAAGTTCCAGCAGCAGATGTTGACTCTGCCAAGAAAAAAGATAAAACCGTGTCAGGTCTCATCTGTGAATGTCCAACGATTGCACAAACAAATTGCAAGATTAGACACGATTAAGTGACACAATTAGTGCACTAAGCATAATGCAAAAAGCAAACAAACACATAGCTTGCCAGCCTCCAAGAAGTCAGGTAGAGAAAGTGTCAGAAAATGACAAAGCCAAGTTATTGTGGGATTTCCAGATCTAAACCAATAGACACATTGAACATAACACAGAGTAGTAACATAACATAGTAGTATCAGAATGAAGAAATGTCTGGATCATCAGTATTGCAATTCTAAGGGCCCGAGTTGTTGCTAAAGAATTAGACCAAGTCACAAAATACAGAGATCTGGCAGTTGAAACATCTCAGTTGTAGATGAAATAAACTTCAGTGGTCCATGTGGTCATTAGGGCTTTTCGAATAATACCATGCCATCTTTACACTCCATATCTGTGCCACATACAAATATAATGGATCATCTCATCCTTTTACCTTTCACTCTGGCACCATTATTTCCACCAAGGTCCCAAGCGGAATTGCTCTCTGGCAAACACCTTTTAGTCGCCCTGCCCCTTGTGGAGTCTATGTTTACTTCACGTCCCTCTCATTGCAGTTCGCTGTCCCGCTTGGGACCGGTACAAAAAAAGTTTACTCCACGTCCATTGCGTGATGGCAGGAGTTCGTCCTGACCATGCCCCCTGAACCGGGAACAGAGCGTGATGAGACATACCTCTCCCTGGCTGCGGGAATGGTCTTGTCTCGGTTCTTGTTTCGAGACAAGTGCCCATGAAGTAACGCTTGTCATGCAACGCACAGATTCTCCATCTAGTGGCAGGAGTGCAAAGTTACATTCCCCAGTACAATCCCAGTGGCGTAAACAATGCATCACAGAGAGGAAAGAAGGCATGAAACCGGGAGTTTTGCCGCTTAACGCATGAAAGGCAAAGTTGTGGAGATTTGAAATATCAAAACGGAAGCCCAGGCCAAAAAAGAGAGAGGGATAAACGAAGCCAGGAAAATTCAGTAGTTGTCATGAAACAAGGGCGTGAAGTAACAGTTGACACGATACCATCAATCACGCCCGTGGATAAACAGAAACAGGGACAGAACCAGGACAAGACCATGTGACCGCGAACAACGTTATCATGAAATGAACATAATCTTGGAACAAGGAAGGATGTGAAGTAACTGTCTATGTGTTACAAGCGGCACAAGCACATCAAGCCCGGTTGCTTCCTCTCCATGAGTTCTCTTTTTCTTTCTAATTAAAAAAAAAAACACTTTCTCAGTTGCAAGCTAATTACCATGAAAGAGGAACCTTCCTGCTACGAACAATGCAAGTGTGGAATTAACTTTAATGGATATAGCACAGAAAAGGGAAGATTGGATTCACATTAAGCAGTTGCATGAAAGGTGAGGAAGTACCTGAGGAGGCAATTCTGTCCAACGGAGCTACTGCAAATAGAGTTCATGCAAGAAATGCATCTCGTATTTTATTTCATTTTATGGCACCAGGTATTTTATATTGGATAATAGACCACCTTGGGGCCTAGGAAACTTTGGGATAAAAGTTGGATAGAAATCATAGGGTGCCTCTCATCATTCTACTGCTGTTGATTAGAGATAGGCACGACTTAGCGGTATTCCCGTTTCCGTTTCCGTTACTCGTATCCGTTACTCTACGGAAACGGTAATGGGAATTACTCCGCCAGAATTCGAGCTCGAACCGACGAACGAACAATTTGGTCTGATTTGTCGTGCTCGTTACTTGCATCACGGCGATCGCGCAATGCCAAGCGGCACAGAAAAAAGTTTTTAAAAGTTAAAAAAACGATGCGGCCCTAAAAGTAGGCGAAAACTGTCTGAGGGCACCTACCAGGCCAGAAGGGTGTTTTATTTTGGGGGTTTTCCCGCCCCCTCTCCTTGGCTATTGCTACTGCTGCACTGCTGGTACCAGGCTGGGAGGGCGCATCAATTTGCCATGCAGTGCGGGGGATCCAAAATGGCGACCGCAATATTTTTTTTGAAATCGTTGCCCAAAACCCCACCAAAGCACCACAGAAACATGCGAAAATTAGCTATTTTAAATGCTTGAATTTTTACAGTAGCAGCAGTGGGTTTTTCTTGCAAAAAAAAAAGTCTCAGTTGATTTTATTTTATTTTATTTTATTTTATTTTATATTTTTTAAACCTGCGCATTCGCAATGATGGACTCGCCCATGGGAGTGGACCATGCAAAGTTTGGGAGCCATTCCACCAATCGCATGGCCAGGTTTTGCTGACTGTACCAGGCTGGGAGGGCGCATCCATTTGCCATGCAGTGCGGGGGATCCAAAATGGCGACCACAATATTTTTTTTTGAAATCGTTGCCCAAAACCCCACCAAAGCACCACAGAAACATGCGGAAATTAGCTATTTTAAATGCTTGAATTTTTACAGTAGCAGCAGTGGGTTTTTCTTGCAAAAAAAGAAGTCTCCGTTGATTTTATTTTATTTTATTTTATTTTATTTTTTACACCTGCACATTTGCAATGATGGGCTCGCCCATGGGAGTGGACCATGCAAATTTTCCACCAATCGCATGGCCACTTGGCCAGGTTGACCACAGAGACTTCTGGGATGTGCCAATCGGGCATAAACAGCCCACTAATCGTAGCCCAAACCCAAACCCTAAGCCTAAGCCTAACCCATACGCCAGTACACTGTCCTTCTAAGTGGGTCAGAGAGGCACCCAGAGGTGCACCCCAATACTCACCCTAACCTCACCTGTAACTAGCCTTTTAGCCCTTGCGCTAACCCGTCTTAACCCTAAGCCAGATCCACTTGCATTGCACTACATGCAAGTACGTGAGACACAGCGGGTGCAAAGAGTCTGCCAGTCCGTCACTTGTGGCTCTGGCTGACTCCTGCAGCGCCCTCCAGGAGCTCGCTACCCCCCCAACCAGTACTAACGACAACAAAAAAAGAAAAAACAAACCGACTAATTTTTCAAAAACGGAATTTGATCGAAGCGGACTGCCTCCGACACACGACAACTCGAAAACGTCATTTTCCCTAGTCGTGCCCATCTCTACTGTTGATATTAAAGGTTTCCATGCTCTCTCCCCCATAGAAATTAATGGTGGAGACCATTATGGGTGCAAAGGTGACCACACTGGCAAACCAGTGTGGATTAAAAGCAACTATGGAATGTGTGTTTGGAAATCGACAAACTTGCCTACACCTTGAAATTGCCAGTGTAAGCCTTTAATCAATGGCAATTTGACATTGCTGAGGACATCATCATTGTGCAGACGGTGGATTTTAGTCTATGAAGTCCCTTCCACTCCATGTTTGCGTAATTTTTATTATAGCTACTATTTACTGAAAATAAAGTTCTATCTCTCAATCTGATCATCTTTTGGAAAGCCTGTTCCCTGTCTGTACATTTTACCCAAATGGACAATATAGAATGGTAGTTATGGGGTGAGAATAATGGTTGTCTAATTTTCTTCTTGGATAAGATGAACCTTTGGTGGGACACATCTAATCTTTGAATATTTCCTGGGGAAAACATTTGAGCAGCACACCAGTGTCGTACGGAAAACAGATTTAAAAGCAGCATCTTGTAACAGACAGGACCAATGTCTTTACAAGCCATAAATATCAGCTCCCATTAGCGATGGGCATGAAACGAAAATATAGCATTTTTTTTTCATTTCATTATTAACAAATTTTTAAAAGAATTTCTAAAACAAAATGAACCAAATGAAACAATTTGTTATGCCATAAAATGGCTCCCCCTGGGTCTTAGAGGCACCAAATTTGGTGGGTAGCTTCTGTGGACTCTTCCCTTTATGCCCTCAAAATTTGGAGAGCTTTTGGGTTCAGGGGGACATGTTATTCAACTCCAAAGTGGTCCCCCAGGAATCCATTTATAATTGGAAAAGTGTTTTTCTTTAAATTTTTAAAGAAGGGTTTGATTTCAGTTTGGTTCCTATTTCACCTCTCTGGTTCACTCAGCCTTCTATCCTTCCAAGGTTGGTAAAATGAGTACCCAGCTTGGGAGGTGGTGCAATGTGTAGCCTGCATAATAACTTGTAAACTACCCAGAGACTGCTTTAAGTGCAATGGGAAAGTATAGAAGCAGTATTGCTTTTGCTTTGCTATGGGAGTGCCTTATATCTATCTTCTAGTCCAGTTTCCTGTATCTCGCAGTGGCCCTGCCAAATGACTCTGGGAGCTCATGAGACTAGATATCTGTCTCCTGATACTGAGGCTTTCCACCATCTTACCTGGGAGAGACGTAAGGCTAATTGGCATGTAGTTTCTTGCCCCCCCTCCTTTCTTTTTAAAAAGTTGGTGTGACATCTGTTATCCTCTAGTCCTCTGGCACTATAGCTGTTATAAGAGACAAGTTGCATATTTCCGTTAAGAGATCTGCAATTTCATTTCTCAGTTCCTTAATAACCCTTAGGTGGATGCGATCTGGGCCTGGTGACTTGTTGATCTTCAATTTATCAATTACACCTAAAACATCCTCTCTTTTAACCTGTATTTGATTTACTTCTTTAATCAAGAGGTGCCCTTTGGGCAGCAGAATCTGCCCAAGGTCTTCTGTCGTGAAGACAGATGCAAAGAATCCATTTAATTTCTCTGCAATTTCCACGTCCCTTTTTACCTCCCCTTCATCTCCCTCACCATCCAGAGGGCTGACTGGTTTTCTGGCAGGTTTTCTACTTCTAACATAGTTAAAAAAGCTTTTATTATTTCCATTTATATTGCTAGCTGTACCTTCCTAGAAGTCTTTCTTTACCTCTCTTATAATCTTCTTACATTTCTTTTGACAGAGTTTGTGTTCCTTTTTATTTTCCTCATTTGGGGAGGATTTTCATTTACAAAAGGACCTCTCCTTGCCCTTGAGCCTCTCTAACTTTGCTTGTTAACCATGACGGTGCCCTCTTGGACTTGGAGGAACTCTTCTTTCTTTGTGGTATGTACTTCATCTGGGCCTCTACTACCGTTGTTTTAAACAAGCTCCATGCACTCTTGCTCTTGCCACCTTCACAGATAAATCTTGAGAGGACTCTCTTCTAAGGGGGCTAAGGTTCCTGTTATTCTTCTATCTGCACATAGACTTTCTTTCTGGAAAGTGACAAATGAAATGGTATGTGGAGAAAGGGACTTTTCACAGGCATTATGTACTTTTTTTACATGTTCTAACTTGTTTTACATTTGTGAGGGTTTTTTTTTGACCCAATGCTGTTCGACTGTTTACTCAATAAAGGAGCCTCATATGGTAAAAAAACAACTTGTCGTTTATTGTCTCTTTCACTTCTTTTAACTCGGTAACAGGATTAGAAACTTGAGTAGCAGCCCCAGCTGGGGTTGTTGTTGTTCAGCCGTTCAGTCATGTCCGACTCTTCGTGACCCCATGGACCAGAGCTCGCCAGGCCTTCCTATCTTCCACTGCCTCCCGGAGTTTGGTCAAATCCATATTGGTTGCATCGATGACACCGTCCAACCATCTCATTCTCTGCCGTGCTCTTTTCCTTTTGCCTTCAATCTTTCCCAAAATCAGGGACTTTTCCAAGGAGTCCTCTCTTCTCATGAGGTGGCCAAAGTACTGGAGCCTCAGCTTCAAAATCTGTCCTTCCAGTGAACATTCGGGGTTGATTTCTTTCAGAATGGATAGGTTTGATCTTCTTGCAGTCCAGGGGACTCTCAAGACTCTCATCCAGCACCACAGCTCAAAAGCATCAGTTTTGTGGCGATCAGCCTTCTTTATAGTCCAGCTTTCACTTCCATACATCACTACTGGAAAAACCATAGCTTTAACCATCCTGACCTTAGTTGACAAAATGATGTCTCTGCTCTTTAGGATGCTATCTAGGTTTGCCATTACTTTCCTCCCAAGAAGCAGGCATCTTTTTATTTCATTGCTGCAGTCACCATCTGCAGTGATCAAGGAGACCAAGAAAATAAACTCTGTCATTGCCTCCATTTCTTCCCCTTCTATTTGTCAGGAGGTGATGGGACCGGTGGCCATGATCTTAGTTTTTTTTGATGTTGAGATTCAGCCCATTTTTTCACTCTCCTCTTTCACCCTCATTAAGAGGTTCTTTAATTCCTCCTCACTTTCTGCTATCAGAGTAGTATCATTTGCTTATCTGAGGTTGTTGATATTTCTTCCGGCAATCTTAATTCCGGCTTGTGATTCATCCAGACCTGCCTTTCGCATGATGTACTCTGCATATAAGTTGAATAGGCAAGGTGACAGTATACAACCTTGTTGTACTCCTTTCCCAATTCTAAACCAGTCAGTTGTTCCATATCCAGTTCTGACGGTTGCTGCTTGTCACACATATAGATTTCTTAGGAGACAGATAAAGTGGTCAGGCACTCCCATTCCTTTAAGAACTTGCCATAGTTTGTTGTGGTCCACACCGTCAAAGGCTTTGGCATAGCTGATGAAGCAGAAGTAGATGTTTTTCTGGAACTCTCTGGCTTTCTCCATAATCCAGCTCATGTTGGCGATTTGATCTCTAGTTCCTCTGCCCCTTCGAAATCCAGCTTGCATTTCTGGAAGTTCTCTTTCCACATACTGCTGAAGCCTGCCTTGTAGAATTTTGAGCATCAGCTGGGGTTAGGAAAGAATTATTAGGATTTTCCTTTAACCAATCCAAGAATAAACTGTTATCTACATTGTTAATTCCCAACACAAACTCAGACCAAACAACAAACATCCTTGACACCCTCTTGCCTTATATGTTCATTCCATGGCCCATGTTCTTCACCCCACATTCTGAGTCTTTTAGACTAACCCATTCCAAGTGGTTTGCTGGTTTCAACCCTCGACCCGTGGGACTTAACCTTTCGGCTCGGAATCTCTCACACCAGGTCTTAAAAGCCTTTTCTCTCTCCAACTGTACCCGAACTTCCCTCTCTTTGGCCGTTACTTCACGAACCTCTCGCTGCGCGTCAAGCCATAATTTCTTCGATCGTTTCAGTCTCCTCCTTTTGGATCTCTAGTTGCCGGACATATCCGCTTCGCATCCAAAGTCACGTGTGGCCAGTTAATATATATATTTATTTTTTTTTTACTTACTTTTTCTCCGAAATGCTGATGCATCAATATTTCAGGTTCTTTTGATCTTGCTTTCCATTCAGGGGGCAAGCGCCCCCGGGTGACGTGAGCAGAGCCCCTCCGCTGGCAAGGGACAACCGGGGCAAACAGGGCGATGAAGCTGAGAGAAGCCTCTGCCCCCAAAAAAACCCAACCCAGCTGCTCTGCTTCAGGGAAACACGATGGCCGCCCACAAGTCCTTGGGACAACCGCAGGGGCCTTTGAGCACCGGGCTTGACCGCTGGCTTGTGCGCCTCTGACCGCAAATGACAGCCGGATATTGATGCATCGATCGTGGTAATTTTTTAAAAAATAAAAGAAAGCAGAAACCGGACGTTGCAAGTAAGCTTCCCAGTGAGGTAGTAATGGATTCGATCCTAAAATTTGCATGGTGAGGACAGAGAAAGAGGGGTCACATCCATCATTCAAAGCGAACCAATTGCCAAGTACTTCGTGAAGGAACGGCCTTTCTCTAGTTGTAGACGTATTTTTTTTTCTTTTCTTCCTATACTCACAGGCTTCCCATTCACCCCCGTAGGAACAACCCAAAGATGTTGTCTCCTTTTATAGCTCTCTGCCTCCTAGTCTGGCATCATCATCTTCTCCCAGTTTCCAGTGTATGGATCCTCCATCCATACCCATTGCCAGCCTGGTGGGAGAATGTGAGGGTTTCTCCTTATATACCTGTCCCCCCCCCCCCTACTGTTGGATCCACCTTTGAATTTCCCACCTTCTCTTTTCCCCGCACTTTTAATCTAGCTAACTGAGGCAACATCTCTACCACCCCTCGTAAGCTTGAATGTCTGTTTTAATGCTTTCTGTCGAGGTGTCGGGCTCCAGTTCGACATTCTGAATCTCTTCGGATGAAGGGGCAGATGGCATTCCCTCCTGCTTGGGCTTCTCTGTAGCAGCGGCTCCACAACATTGTTTTGAATTGTTTTAATATTATAAGATACTCTGGTTTTATATAAATCTATTTTAACCAATTGTGATCTGCCTTAGTTCTGTACTGGGAGAAAGGATTTAATATGAATACAGGAATAAATAAATCTTTTGTCTTACATAGCCAAACAACTTGCTTTGGCCTTGGATGTGAGGGTAGGTGTGTGTGTGTGTGTATGTGGGGGAGGTCTCCTTACGTCTTATTTTCTCCTCAGGATTCATTTTGTTTCCTTCTGGTTAGGCTTCTGCCAGAATTTGAACAACGTATTCTCCCTGCTTCCCCACACAGCGGTTTAAACATTATTTTTCCAACATAATTGCCAATACGTGTTTTTAACATTCTCAATTTATCACCAGAATGAAGAGAAATTATATATGCTTCAAGAGGCAACATACAAGGATATACAAAGATCAATGTTGGACACACTGAGGCACTTAATTTGGACTCATAGTTCATATTTCTTGCCACTGCCCCTTCATTAATTACTAATTTCTTTCCAGAGGAATAGATTGGAGTCATACCCCATGCTCCATTGGTGCTTGAGATGAAGTTATCTCTGTCAGGGCCCAGTGGTTAGAAGCTGGCATTTTGCTCAATAGATTTTTCTAAACTTAGCAGGGCTCTGAGGAAAGTCTGAAAACGCCTTCCTTATTCAGAGCATATTGTTCCAGGACAGCGACAATGGAAGAGGAGTTTGCCCATAAATACTGACTGTCAAACCAAAGTGTCAATTAATTCATGATGATATTTAGCTTGATTATATTCTCCAAATAGGTCCAGTTTTGAATAGTAATGGGGTATTGGACAGTCTCCCGAAAAAACAACCTAAGCCTGTGAATATTTATCCTTGCTTGCATTCCATATTTCATGCCATTTTTTCAAAGATTCACAATCCCCTCTTCACACTGCTCTGTTTTTCTCTTTCTTGTCTTAATCACATTGGGGCTCCGATCCAGATAAAAGAATACGTATGCCCTAAAGGTTTCTCTGGAAAATGAGGAACAACCACCTTTCACAACCTTCTCAAGGTCACTAAAGCTCTGAAGGGATGGATATCCAGCATTGTTTAGGTAAAAGCAGTTACACAGGGTCCTGGGCATAAAACTCCGATCCTGTGGAGGTTTCTAACTGTGTTCAGGTGAACATGGTAACATTTCCTTTTCAAACTTTCCCAGTTAAATAGGAAGGACACAGCTGAAGGCAGGATGGCTGCAGTATGGGTCCCCGCATTCCTTCATCAATGCCATAACTATTTTATTTTATTTTATTTTATTTTATTTTATTTTATTTTATTTTATGTATGTATGTATGTACAGTGGTACCTTGTATAAAGGAATTAATTTGTTCCAAATGAAATTATGTTAAGTAAATTTTCCTTTATACAAATTCCCATAGGAATGCATTGAAAACAGAGTAATCCTATTTTTATGTTGTACGGATTCTCCCCATAGGCGATTATGTTAAGCAAATTTCCCCCATCTCTGGAATTTTTATGTTGTACAAATTTTATGTTATACAAGCTGTTTGTTATACAAGGGTCCACTGTATTTATTTATTTATTTATTTATTTATTTATTTATTTATTTATTATTGAATTTATACCCCACCCATCTTCCCAAGGGAACTCTGGGCGGCTTACAGAAGGCTGATGTAATCAGCAAAACATCGAACAACAGACAGACACATAGAATCAATAATAATTAAAAACAGTAGCACCCTTGGCAAAGAAGCATATATGGTTCAAATAAGAGAGCGCTTCATTAAATAAACTAACTGGTGGATGGTGGATACACTCAATATGTATGTATGTATGTATGTATGTATGTATGTATGTATGTATGTATGTATGTATGTATGTATGTATGTATGTATGTATGTATGTATGTATGTATGTATGTATTTAAGAGTATTTTTACTCCACCTTTCTCCTTGGAAAAGAACCCAAGGCAGCTTACAGTAATGAGGGATAATATACAGTCCAATGCAATTAAGACATTTTCAAGTATTGAGAACAAGGAATTGAGGGATATCTTACAGCATTAATAGACAATGTTACATTAAAGCTACAAGGTTATATGTAGTTAATAAACACAAAGTCTATATGAACCTATAGATTCATATAGAATACACATAATGGTAGTCCATCATTTAGGGAAAGCTTGCCTGAAGAGAAATGTCTCTGCCTGTTTCCAAAAGGACTATGGAGTGGGTTAGGATCAAAATTCAAAATCAGAATTCAGAGCCCATGGATTACAAAGTTGGGACATCCCTAATTCCATTACATTCAGTATGAATATTAATATATGGTCATTATTTTCTCCATGAAGAGGCAAAACATTTTTAAAGGATTTCCCTGTGTTTCCTGGCCTATTCCCATTGATTGTTGTTGTTCAGTCATTCAGTCATGTCTGACTCTTCGTGACCCCATGGACCAGACCTTGCCAGGCCTTCCTATCTTCCACTGCCTCCCGGAGTTTTGTCAAATCCATATTGGTTGCATCGATGACACCGTCCAACCATCTCATTCTCTGCCGTCCTCTTTTCCTTTTGCCTTCAATCTTTCCCAATATCAGGGACTTTTCCAAGGAGTCCTCTCTCCTCATGAGGTGGCCAAAGTATTCCCATTGATGGTGCCCAATAAAAAGAGTGTGCGCCAACAGCCAGCAGTACCTAGGAAATGGCTGTCATGGGACTAGTGATGGAACCCTGAACAGTGTGAATGCCCACAGTATGGGGGAAGCAGAGGATAGGTGGCACTAGGGAGCGGGCATATAACCTGGACAGCATTTGCAAGCAGATTGGAGAAGCAGATAACCTGTGGTGGGTGAGAAGTATGCTAACAGCATAAGGTGCAGCATAGAACGGAGTACTCTGCAAATATTTGGAAAAATATATTCAGATGAAATTTGAACTTGAAAAAATGTGCAGTTCTCTCTGTATTACATGGCAAGACCCCAAAACTGGATGGAACAGGGCTGAAACAAGGAGATACTACAAAATCACTACCAATTGAAGACAATTATAAATACGATTGGAATACTGGAAGCAGTAACATTTTCTTTCCTTCATCCAAAAGTTAAGGCTCTGAAACAAAGGGAATGCATCAGAAGACTATGAAAATGTTTAAAAATGAAATGAAATAGTGAAATACAACCAAAGCTATGAACAATTCCAGAAATTAGGAACCTAGCTGGAATAATAGATTGGAACCAAAATAAATTAGAAGAACTGGATCAAAAACGCAGACATTATTAACATGCATCACGCCCTGCATCCAAAATGTAATGTGGAAAATTGGGGGCTGAGGATTACTATAAATACAACAGGTAGCAGAGGAAGAAAAAAACCAAGCTCAAATGGCTGTATTAACATAAGCAGAGAAAAATTACTGAAAGCAGCAAAAATGGGAAAAGATCTTGAAAATAAAAGAAATGAAGGTTGAATAGAAGAAACAACTTGAAGATAAATTAAACAGCTGTAAAAAATAAACCACCGCACATGTAATAACTGAGAAACATTGATAGAAAACATGATAATAATTTAACTGGGCATGATTAAAACTGGATATTCAAGAAAGAAACTGAAAAGAACCTGCACAAGAACAAGCATTCCAAAGTAAAGTAATGAAAGCGACAAATCAAGAAGCAATGTAAACACCCAAAGTGGAGGAAACAGATGGAACCGTGTCACACCCTCATCTTTGAATATTCAAAGATTGCGTAGACAGACTACAACACTTGGCACAATCAAATTGCATAATTAACACACAGGTCCTTATGTAAAAATATAATCTGCAAGATTCCATGGGAACATCAGATAGATAATGTGTCAGAAAACACCCAAGTTAAGATCTAGTGGGACTTTCAGTTTCAAATGGGCAAACACTTTGAGCATAATACAAGAGACATAACAGTTACAGATCAAAGAAATGTCTGGATAATAGACATTGCAATTCCAGGGGAATTGAAGATAAAGAATTGGAAAAAATAATAAAGTACAGTGACCTGATAATAAAAATAAAGTGGTCCCCATAGTAATCAAGCATTGGGAACAACGCCACTGAGCTTTATATAAAAAAGTATAATAAGATACAGTCTGAAATAGCACCATCAGAGCTGCAAAAATGGCAATATTAGGAACAGCATATGTACTATACCAATATTTAACTGACACTTAGTTTTTTGGTTAAAATTTGTATCTGCTTAATAATACCCATCAAAGACTGTGCCTTGATTTTTTTATCATCACTATAACACATTCTTAAAAGATCTGGCCTGGCTGTAGATGATATGTCTAATTATAATCCTATAGCCAATGTTCCCTTCCTGGGCAAGGTGGTGGAGTAAGTTGCCGCCATGCAGCTCCAGTCATTCCTGGAGGAGAACCTTGTCTTGGATCTTTTCCAGTTTGGGTTCAGGCCGAGTCATGGGACTAAGACCGCTCTGGTCACACTGCAGGGTGACCTGTTGAGGAGGCCTGACAGGGGTTGCTCTACTCTTATGGTCCTTCTCGGTTTGTCAGCAGCCTTTGATACGGTTGACCATGATATCCTCCTGGGCCAGATCTCTGAGGTGGGGATTGGGGGTCCAGCCTTTGGCTGGCTCCTCTCCTTCCTTGAGGGCCATGCTCAGCGAGTGAGGTTGGAGGGTGTTTCGCCATCTCCCTGGATGCTCACTTGTGCGGTGCCTCGGGGTCGGCAATCTCCCCCATGCTCTTCAACATCTATATGCTGATGATACACAGCTCTATGTCTCCTTTCCCACCTCTGCAGTGGAGGCCATCCAGACTCTTGGACACTGCCTGGGTATGGTTCTGGATTGGACCAGAACCAACAGGCTCAAACTTAATCCTGAGAAGACTAAGGTCCTGTTATTCAGGGGTGCCCCGGATGGGTAAAGTGGTCATCTCCCCAGTCTGGATGGGAGTGTCCTCCAGCTGGCAGAACAAGTGAGGAGTCTGGGTGTTGTCTGGGATCCGGCATTGTCTCTGGAATCCCAGGTGACTGCCGTGATCAGGTTGGCCTTTTACCATGTTAGGCTTATCGCCCAGATTCGCCCATAACTTGATGGGGACAGTTGTGCAGGCACTGGTCATGTCGAGGATAGATTATTGCAACACTCTCTACATGGGGCTTCCCTTTACCCTTGTTGGGCGACTGCAGCGGGTACAGAATGCAGCAGCCAGATTGGTTGTTAATGCGGGCAAACATTCTGGCTCACCTACATTGGCTACCCATTGCTTCCTAAATAAGGTTCAAGGTGGTGGTTTTGGTTTACAAAACCATCCATGGCTTGGGACCTGAATATTTGGAAGAGGGTATTTCCCAGATGTCAGAGCTGGCCCGGCCAACTCGAGCCTCCATGGTTTTCTCGCTCCGGGTAGCCACCCCCAGGGAATCCTGTAGGGTGGAAACACACAACTGGGCCTTCTCTGTGGCTGGCCTGGCTTCCTGGAACAAATTGCCAACGAGATATTCCAGGCCCCATCCTTGGTGTCCTTTAAAAAGGCCATAAAAACTTGGCTTTTCAGGGATGACTATGGCAATCGTTAAGGTGTGTTTCTGTTTCCCCCTGTGTTTGTTGCCTGTTTTGTTTAGTGGTTTATACCTCTTGCTGTATAGCTGTTTGTCTTGTTGTCCTGCATTATTGTTTTTTTTTAGCTTTATTATTATTTCTTTTTCTTTCTTTATTATGCTGTTTTATATAAACCGCCCAGAGTTCCCTTTGGGGAAAATTGGTTGCAGCATACAGACAGACAGACAGACAGACAGACAGACAGACAGACAGACAGACAGACAGACAGACAGACAGATAGACAGATAGATAGATAGATAGATAGATAGATAGATAGATAGATAGATAGATAGATATAATGAAGGCATGTGGTATTCAGTAGCAAAAGTTATGTTTTAAAAACGCATAGGCACACTGGCATAAAACAGAATCCTGACCACTGCGGTTAAATCATCCATTCCCCAGATAGGTTGTGTCCCAGTTCCCATCATTTCCCACTAGAGATGGGTCACTGCCAACGATAATGGAGGTTGTGGTCCCAGCAATGGATTGGGGGAAAGGACAAGGGTTGAGGGGCCTGGAGGCTCTAGAACTAGTGGTGGGCTTGCTGCCAGTAGAAAAACACCAGGGGCCATCCCCCCATCCCCCTCCATCTTGGCCCCATGAAGATCAGCCTCCAGCTCCTCCCCATCCTCCGCCCTGCTAAGCAGGAGATGCCAGCCAGGTCCATGTGGAGTGTGGCTGAGCGTCTCAGGAGGATTACCTGAGGGCTGGGTCCTGCCAAGAGGTACTTCAAAGGAGGTGCTGGGGAGGGAGCTTTTGTCATTTATCTCCAGGGACACTTGGCCATTTGGATCCCTTGATGCAGCACCCTACACTCAGCCCAGTTGCAAGCCACCCTCAGCTGGTAGAGGAGCTGTGCCCCCCTTCCTTCCAGTAAGAGATTATACATGAGCAATGCCCCAAGGACTGAGGGAGTGAAGTCAATTCCCTGGAGACCTGAGTTACTGGTTTTATGTTTAGTGGACCCATTGGCCTTTTACATCTGTTGCTCAACATCTGTTCTGACAACTGCTCTCACTGTCACAGAAGGGGCCACAGAGGGCCAATCCCACCCCACTGAATCAAGAGGACAAGACATTCATGACTAGAGATGGGCACGACTTAGCGGTATTCCCGTTTCCGTTTCCGTTACTCGTTTCCGTTACTCTACGGAAACGGTAACGGGAATTACTTCACCAGACTTCGAGCTCGAACCGACGAACGAACAATTTTGGTCTGATTTGTCGTGCTCGTTCCTTGCATCGCGCGATCACACGATGCCACGTGGCACAGAAAAAAAGTTTTTAAAAGTGAAAAAAACCCGGTTCCCGGCCGAAAAGCAGGCGGAAAAATGCCTGCTGTGCCTCAGGGCACCTAACAGAGGGGTTGTTTCTGGAGGTCCCCGGCCTCCCCCCCATCCCCCGTCCTGGGCTGCTCTGGTGGGACTCGCCGCAGGCTCGCAGCCAGCCAGCAAAAAGCCCAGTCTCGCCGGCCGCCGGCCGCCGCAATTAAAGCGCAAGCAAGCAGCACGGACGGCACAGGAAAAAACTTTTAAACTCTCCCCCCACCCATTCCCGGGCCAAAAAAGCAGGCGGAAAAATGCCTGCTTGACTAAGGGCGCAGGGCACCTACCGGAGGGGTGGTTTCTGGAGGGGGGGTCCCGCCTCCCCCCCGTCCTGGGCAGCCGGACTCGAGTCGCCATGCCATGCGGTGCAGGCGGGGGATCCAAAATGGGGCGGCGAACGCAATATTGTTTTTGAAATCGTGGTCCAAAAACACACAAACACAACAGAAACACGCGAAAATTTATAAACTGCCAGATTTTTCACAGTAGCAGTGGGTTTTTTTCTTGCAACAAAATGTCTCTCCAGTCTCCTCTCCTCCTCTGTCCTCCATTGATTTTATTTTATTTTATTTTATTTACACCTGCGCAATGATGGGCTGGCTGAGTGGCCAGCCATGTGGTGGGATTGGACGACCATGCAAATTTTTGGAGCCATCCCACCAAACGCATGGCCACTTGGCCATGGAGACTTCTGGGATGTGCCAAAAAGCCCCCTAAAACCTGCCCTAGCCCCCTAACCCTAACCCTAACCCTTGACCCCTTACCCATACGTCACAGACTGTCTTCTTAGTGGGTCAGAGAGGCACCCAGAGGTGCAACCCACTAGCCCACTGTAACCTTACCCGTCACTAGCCTAACCCTAGCCCTTGCACTAACCCACCTTAACCCTAAGCCAGATCTACTTGCATATTTCACTACACGCAAGTACGATTCCCTTCTTTGTGAGACATGGCGGTGCGAGAGCCTTGTGCAGGGAAGGCATGACGCTATCACTCTCACTGGTCTCATAGCCTGAAACTGGTATGCATATCCATATGGCTATTGCATACCATTTTGCAGCAGCAGTAGGTGAGGAGGGGAGACCCCCATGTAGAGGGCTCTCTTGGAGCCTGCTTCCCCTTCCTAGTGGGTGAGGATAGGAGGCACCCACAGGTGCCTCCAGGAGCCCACTTTCCCTTTATAGTGGGCCAGAGGAGGCACCCACCCCACAGAGGTGCCTCCAGGAGCCCGCTCCCCCCAAAAAAACCAGTACTAATGAAAACAAAAAAACGAAAAAATGAACTGACTAATTTTTGCGAATTTTCACGAAAACCGGAAACGAGCCGAAACGGGACCGGCCCGACTAACGACAACTCGAAAAAATTTTTTCAAGTCGTGCCCATCTCTATTCATGACTGATGAGTGATGCCAGTGGGAAGTAAGTACAACACTTTTGATCTGGGCTCAAAACAAGCCTTGACTAGAACAAGAGAATGTTCCAGTAAATGTGATGGGTAGTGGACAATGGGACAGTGGGAAATATTCGGGTTCTTATCCTGACATCATCATAAGCCAAAGATGTTGCAGGAAATGGGTAGTTTGGCAACAAGCTTTTTCTTTTTTAAACCAATTGTGGCCGACTGCCAAACAAAGCCAAGAAGCCCCGTGCCCAATAAAGTCCAGCCAAATCAAATCACGTTGTGTCACATTACTGGAATCGAACCGAAGATGCACAATCCATGTAGCCAGAGACCTCCCTATTGTTTCGTCCAGCCGGCAGAGGCTTGATCAGAAATGACAGGCCACAAGTGAGGGTTGGATCTTTAATGACAATATCTGCAGCTAAATGGCCACTTTGACATCTGCTGCAATGACTTCAGCAGAGGAGGAAGAGGAAAAATAGCTCTGATGCGCTCGCCTATTGAAGAGCAGGAAATTGCTTTATCACTGAAGAAAAAGCTGTTTTGTGAATTCAGCTGAGACGAAACTCATTCCAGTCCATTTTTACTCACTCTTTCTTTGAGCATGTCTTGACCAGTGGGAGAATATGTCAGAACGTTTGGGGGAAGTGAGGCAAAAATTGGCCACTGACCTTCCTCCAGCTCAGTACAGTGATGCCTGTTTAGGACCTGGTTGAATACCAGGGATCTGTAGGTAGAATTCGAAAAGGAGCTTGTCCTGAAAGCTACTGCCACCACTCAAAAAGATAACCATATTGGGCTATCTTGATGGTCCTCAGCCCTGTGTCATGGACCACAACTCCCAGAGGCCTTTGCCACTAGCAGTAGTGGCCAGGATTTCTGGAATTTGTAGTCTAAGAACATCTGGAGACCTACAGGTTGGGAACCTGTAAGCCGCCTTGGGTCCTTTTCCAAGGAGAAAGGCGGGGTAAAAATACTCTAAAATAAATAAATAAATAAATAAATAAATAAATAAATAAACAAACCACTGGAACAGATGGACCAATGGTGTGACTCAGTACAAGCGTTCCCTGCTCTCATACACACAGCCTTTCCCCCAGGCTGAGGAAGAAAGAAGGAAGGGAATCTAGGCTTTATGTCCCCTCTTTTTTATTATGAATCTTAGTGGTCATCATGAAGTCATAATTCCCACCCACCCCCAATCGATATTTTCAAGTTCCAAGAAGAAAAACAGAGTTATGTGTTCTCCTCAGCTGTCATCTAGCAGCCATTCCACCAGATAGAAGGACCTAATTAGGACTATGTATCTGTATGCTCCCATCTTCCTTCCTTTCGCCTCCCCTCCTCCTTTTTGTGTCAAAGCTTTTTATATTTATTTATTTATTTTTGTATTCTCAAAGGTTAAACCCCAGACCACAGAGAGAACTCCTAGTTCCCTGAGCAACTTGTCCTCTGAAGATGCCAGACACAGAATCTGGTGAATAGAGGTGGGCACGAATAAAAAAAAATGGCATTTTGGTTTTTTGTTTGTCGTTGAGAGGTCCGTTTCATTTCATTTCCATTTTTCGCAAATTTTTGGAAATTTTGTTTTTGTTTTTCATTTTTTCGTTTTTCATTTCTACTCACTTTTTGCGCGTTTTTAAAAGCATTTCCGTGCGCAGGCGTCCTCCAACGCCCCAGACCAGAGGGAAAACACTAAAAAAAATTGATGCTGGCAGAGACACAGTATAGACTAGGTACACAGGGAGGCTGCAAAGGCAGCAGCGGGCGTTGCCCAGGGAGCAAGGCAGACGCAGAGTGACTGCACTGTGGGGCAGGGGAGGGTACTCACTGAGAGGTACGCACACACGCACACAGGGAGGCTGCAGGACTGAAGCTAGAGTCACAGAGACAGGGAAATCCCACCCTAACTCCCACCGGGGACTGCAAGGAGGACGGGGGCTGCCAGAGCTTTTTATGCCCTCTGTGGCTGCCAGACCTGCCCAGTCTGCAACCTGGGCATGCTATTGGTTGAAGTTGTCCAAGAATTTACATGATCCCATCACATGGCTTGCCTCCATGTTGTGGCTAGAGTGGCGACATCCATTTTGTCATCCTTAAAGGGAAAAGAAAAATGCATCACGATGGGAGAAGACAAAAACAAATGTTTTAAGGACCCCAACCCCCTGGTAGGTAATAATTTCAAATAATTATCACATTATCACTGCATTTTTATGGATGTCCAGGGCGTTTTAATACCCAAGAAATCAATATTAGGCATCTGGGAGCCATTTTGGGTCGATGTCCCCTAAGTCCCCTTAAAGGAAAAAAATACAGCAATCTGAGAAAAGACATAAATGCACATTTTAAGGACCCCCCCGGTAGGTATTATCAGACAGTATAAATAATTATCGCTGCGTTTTTATGGATGTCCAGGGCATTTTTTAACATTCAAAATAGCTAATTTCATTGTGCGTCGCCATTAACGAAAACGAAATGTAACGAACACAATTTTTGTGGCTCTGTTCGTTTCGTTCTATTTTATCACAATTTTTGTTTGTTGTTTCGTTACGTAACGAAACAAATAATGAATAACGGAAACAAAAAATGTTCATTTTGTGCCCATCTCTACTGGTGAAATGTCAGGAAGAAAAACTTCCAGAACACGGCCAAACAGCCCCAAAAAATCACAACTTATTTTTAATTGTAAGCCTAAGAAAAAGCTCTGGGTTGCCTTTCTTGCTAGTATATAACACACTCTGACTGACCTGATAGCTGAAGAATGAGGTATCAATGGTAAAAATAATAGAAATGCAGTAAGTAAATGTATAGGTTCCCCCCACACATGTGTGCTAGTCATGTCCGACTCTAGGGATGGTGCCCATCTCTGTTTTTAAGCCAAAGAGCCAGTGTTGTGGAAGTCCATAGCCATGTGGCTGGCATGGCTCCACAGAACACAGTTTACCTTACTGCTTTTTATGGCGGTGTGTATTTATCTGCTTGCATTTACATGCTTTAGAACTGCTAGGTTGGCAGGCTCTGTGGTTAACAGTGGGAGCTCACTCTGCTGCGTGGCACCCGGGATTCGAACTGCTGAGCTGCCAACTTTGCAGCCGGCTGTTTCAGTGCTCTAGTCCATGGGGCCACCATGCCCCAGAAATACAGTGCTACCATTCTAATGTGAACTTTCTCTGGGTTTTCCACCTCCACTTCTTAACCATACAATGAGATCATCTGAGTTTTTAACAAGCATGAAATGATGAAATCACAGTGGAGGATCCACAATTTCACTCTTTCTTCTACCGCCTCCCCCTTTGCCGAATCCTTTCCAGTCACTGCAGTTGGATTTCTGGTGGCCATCCAGGTGACATCTCTTCCAACAGATGGCATGATAGCAAGGCAATTGGGTACCGCAGCAACATGTTACCAGAGCCAAGCGTACATTTTTCTCAGTGCAAGGGGGTGGGGTGGGGAGAAGCAGGCCTGCAGAACTGAAGGTCTATATCTGGCATCTTTGAACTCAATGTCTGTACAGGTAATATCTTGGAAAATCTGGGACATCCAGGAAAGCGGAGAAGCTACAACTCCACATACATTGTACTGAGAGAAAGACGTCTAAATCGTACCAAGGGCATGGTGTTTGCTTTGTGGGAAAAGTGATACTGTGATTAACATAGCACTGCTCCTTGGGTAGAATCATACAATCATAGGGCGTTTATACACGACCCCTAAACTCCGGGGCAAATGGCTCCCAGCTCCGGAGCTTAAAAATGTTTACCCACCAGCTCCGGAGTTAACAGGAAATTAAGTGCGACCCCGCCCACTTTAGCACGTCCCAGCGCAGCTTTCAGGTACCTGCTCTTTGGAGGTGAAAATTATTTGATCCGGTGTAACGATAGTGAGTGCGGGGCTCTCCTTGCTTCTGTTTGTTGTTTTTTGGCTCCTGCCCCTTTAAGAGCTACTTTTACAGAGACGAGAGGCAGAACGAGGTGAGCGGCATGCTTTTCTTTCTCTTTTTCTCCCTCCCCTCACGCAGCCAGCAGCCAGGAAGTACGGAGGGGGTGGGGACACAGGAAGAGCGACAAACCCCTAAGATCTCTGGTCCGAATTTAAGTGGCCAGCAGATCTTAGGGGTCGTGTAAAAAGGCCCATAGAATCAAAGAGTAGGAAGAGACCTCAAGGGCCATCCAGTCCAACCCTCTGCCAGGCAGGAACCCCATCGCAATATTTCTGACAGATGGCCATCCAGCCTCTGCTTAAAAACCTCCAAAGAAGGAGACTCCACCACCCTTTGTGGCAGCATATTCCACTGCCAGACAGCTCTAACTGTCATGAAGTTCTTCCTAATGTTCAAATGGAATCTCTTTTCCTGTAGTTTTAGTGCTTATCTAACTTCCCATGTTCAGTTTGAGTATTTATAAAACACAGTGGACCCTCATATAACAAACAGTCTGTAACTATAACTATAACATAAAATATGTACAACATACAAAATTCCGGAGATAGGGGAAATTTGCTTAACAGAATCGCCTATGGGGCAAATCCATACAACATAAAAATGGTCGCGATAAGGGGTTACTCTGTTTTCAATGCATTCCTATGGGAAATTTGTATGAAGACAAATTTGCTTAACAGAATTTCATTTGGAACGAATTAATTCCTTTATACAAGGCACCACAGAATATCAATGCTACAAAAATGCCTATATTTTATTTTCAGGTCCTTCTTGTTGCCACCCTTTGTATCATGCATGAGGGAAACACGGCTGTATAACACATCCAAGAAGGGAAATGTTGTAATGTATGCCAAGCAGCCTTACGTTCTTGGACACACTGTCTTGGCAAGTAGAGCAAGGTCTAGCAAACAAAACTAATCAGCCATGATTTGTCAGAAGATCACACGGGGAGAAAAGATAAATAAAAATAAGTCTCCAAAACAATCCCAAGCATGTTTTACCTGTGAGAGAACTCCATTGAACCCAGTGGGGTTTTGTTTTGAGTAAATGTGGCTAGTATCACACTGTAAAGTAATTTAAAAAGGATGCTGACAACCTCGAGTGGGTCCAGAGGAGGATGACCAGAATGGTTGAAGGTCTGGAAGAAATGTCTTATGAGGAGCGGCTTAGGGAGCTGGGAATGTTCAGCCTTTCAAAAAGAAGGCTGAGAGGAGACATATGATTGCCATGCTTAAATATTTGAAAGGATGTCATATTGAAGAGGGAACAGGTTTGTTTTCCATGGCTTCAGAGACCAGGACTTGGGGCAGTGGTTTCAAACTACAGGAAAAGATATTCCATTTGAACATTAGGAAGAACAGTGAGAGCTGTTCGGCAGTGGAAGATGCTGGCGGGGAGGGTGGGGGGGTCTCCTTCTTTGGAGGTTTTTAAGCAGAGGCTGGATGGCCATCTGTCGGACATACTGTGATGGGGGTTCCTGCATGGCAGGGGGTTGTAGTGGATGGCCCTTGAGGTCTCTTCCAATTCTATGATTCTATAATTCTATCTTTTTTAAGCAGTATGTAGGAAAAAGTTACCAATAATCCATGGCAAGGAGGCAGGTGAAAGGAAACCGAGGGAAGTTATTTGATACAGCTTATACCTGCCAGGCCTTAAATCCTCTAAAGCTCGCAGTTCCCTGAAGTATCAACTGGTCACAACCTTGAACACATACCCATAAGCTTTATCTATTGATTTTCTCATTAACTGCAAGTTCACTTCTCTGAAATTTTTGGGAGCTCTCAGGAAGCTTCTCAATAAATGAGCTTGTGCACGCCATATTCTAGAGAAGAGCCCTCAAGGGTGACTGTAAGCACTGCCAATAAAAAACAACAACTTTAAAGCCAGAAATACAATACAAGGATAAGGATGATTGATAATTGAGAAAAGAGAGGCACAGCGAAATTTGAAAGCAGTATGAGCCGAGACACTTTGGAGAGCAAGAGTTGACCAGCTGTACACAAGGGGGAAGAAGTCAAGAGTGCAAAGGTACAAATCAAAGCAGGATTTAGGAGTAACTCCTTCCTTTAACAATGCTAGGATTGGGGGTACTAGATCCTCATGTGCTTCAAAATCGTACTGTATAATGCTTATGCTCTCCCCCCCCCATGAAGCTACAAAGCATAAACCATTGATACTCTCTCTCTCTCTCTCTCTCTCTCTCTCTCTCTCTCTCTCTCTCTCTCTCTCTCTCTCTCTCTCTCTCTCACTCACACACACACACACACACACACTTCCTCCCCCAACCTGTATCAGCTTCCTGGTATGGCCCACGATCCTGGCCCAGTCACCACATGGATCTGCCATACTACAAGGAGGGGGTGGGCAGCCAGGCTGTCACTATTGGATTATAGGCCACCACACAGGTAGCAACAGAGTCCTCATCATGTCTGAGATCCAGCTTTCCCAGGCCACTTCCTGGAGACAAACAGAAGCACCATATTTATTTATTTATTTATTTATTTATTTATTTATTTATTTATTGGAGAAAATTGATGGATAACCAAAACCATTCTGCTTATACCTGTGCAATTCAGGGGAGGAAAGCAGTTGCAAGTACAGTGGACCCTCGTATAACAAATGGTTTGTATAACATAAAATCTGTACAACATAAAAAATTCTGGAGATAGGGGCAATTTGCTTAACAGAATCGTTTATGGGGAGAATCCATAAAACATAAAAAATGGTCGTGATTAGGAGATTACTCTGTTTTCAATGCATTCCTATGGGAAATTTGTATAAAGGAAAATTTGCTTAACATAATTTCATTTGGAACAAATTAATTCCTTTATACAAGGTACCACCGTAATACCGTATCTTTCCATCTATAAGAGGAGGAACCCCATTTTTACAAGCCAAAATTATGGTTTTGCAACCGCACTATTCTCTCCTCAGCTTACTTCTGTGTATGAGATGACCCTCAGTTTGTGTGTGTGTGTGTGTGTGTTGTGTCGTTACAGTCGTGACCGACTCTTTAGTCTAACAATTTTAGAAAAAATATAGTATTATACATGGAAAAATACAGTAATTATCTGTAATGAATACTTAAAAAGTACTCACTACAGAGAACTATGTAACAAGTACTTACGAAGTTACTTTTTAGGTGAAATGATTAATAACCAACCAGCACCTAGTTTATTTGAGAACTTGCTTCGAAATGGAGTTTGACAGGATCCCCCCCCCCAGATTGTACATGATTTTTTCAGATTTTACACCAAGCCCAAGCTGTCAAAAAATTCCAGCTGGGAGGTGTCTGGCTTGGGAGAACAGAGCAGCCAGGCAACAGGAAATTCACTCCCTGACTGCTCCTTTATCCCCTGCCACCCCCTCCTCCCAGGGGGTTGTTTTGGACAGGGAGTGCTGTGCGCAGTGGCGGCAGCCCCCACTGACCACAGCCCTCCCTGTGCCCCCCCCAAATGTGGGAGGAGGTGGAAGCATGGAGGAAGGAGGCAGTGGTAAATTCAAATGGAGGTTGAATTTACCACTACCTGCTCTGTTTTCCTGTTCTCCCCCCCCCTCCTCCAAGGTGACATCAGTGCTCCCCTCTCAGACCCTGCTGTTTCGGGGAAGACCAGGGGATTCCCTGCTGCTGGGATGGCAAGGGAGAATGGAGCAAGCAGTGGGAAATTCAAACGGAATGCTGCTTGTTCCGTTCTGCCGTGCCACCTGCCTCCCAGCTGGGTTTGACGGGTCAGAACGATTGGGAAGCTGCTGCCAACCAGGTGGTGGTTGTGTTGGGTTTTTTTTTTGACAGGTGGGGCTGTCCCCACTGAGAACAGCCCCACCTGTCAAAAAAACTCAGCTGGGTGGCGGCAGCTTCCCAATCGTTTCATTACTCATTTAGTTTTGTTACTAAAATTCAATAAAAAGCCATTTAGTATTGAAATGAAACAAAACACAATGAGTAAGGAAATGAAATGAAACAAAACATTAATTTTCCTTTTCATGGCCATCTCTAATCTTGAAGTTTCTTTAACACTCTTAGATACAGTACATTGAGCCTAGATGGCCTGAATTCATTCCGTCACTAGATATTCTACTCCTTTATCTATCCTCCTACTATCTTTATCTTCCCATCTATCTTCCTACTATATCTGTCTTCCTACTATATATAACTTTATATGGATTACTATACATGATTACATTGATTGATTTCACAAGCACACCAGTGCCATGCTACTTTCCTTTTCCTTTTATTTTTGTGTGCTCTTTGTAACTCCACTGTTACCTTTAATGTTCTAAGATGCCTCCTCTAATTCCCTGTTTTTAACTTGAATATGTCTTATATGTTCTCAGCTGTATATTGTCTCTCATTACTGTAAGCTACCTTGGGTCCTTTTCCGAGGAGAAAAGTAGGGTAAAATATTCAAAATAAAATCAATAACATCAATAAATATCTTGGAGAGCAACCTCATCCTTCCCTCCTTTATCCTACCTGCAGTACCTTTCTCAATGTTCTTATCACTTTTGAGATAAAAGAGGGCAAAGTAGATGTTTAGCAGTTCTGCTTTCTTTTTGTCACTCATTAGTGTTCGTTCAACATCTCTGGGCAGTAGAACGCACTAATTCCCTACTTTTATTTCTCTACTTTTGAGTATCTATTAAGGTTCCTCTCCTAAGTCTGAGCTCATATTGATCTCTAGCCACCGATAATTTCTCTTTACAATTGTCGGCTCCATATTTGTACTCTTCCCTGGTGGTTTGCTCCATATTCATTTCCCAGGGTCACAATATATCAAGTACTCTTATTTTTCTTTTACAGTATCCATAACTTGTACAAAATATCTCTAGAAGGAAAAAGCCTAGAAGTAATGGATGGCTGTTAAGGAAGGCAAACAACCCATTTACTGCCTCAAATATTTTCTCGAAAGCACCGAAACAATCCTAACTTAGGGCAATTTGCACAATGGTACAAATGGGCTGGTTGTGTGCAAAAGGGCAGATTTGCTCAAAGGGAGCATTTTGATGCATCCATTTGAAATTGTACACAAACAAAATGAAAACTTTATGAAGAACATTAGGACATTCCTCACTGGTGAAAGAAGACCTCTGAAACTCTTTGGTCTGGGTGTAAATAATGATTTGAAGATCTGTTACATGTTGGAGCATCTCTCCCTTAGAACATCACCCACTGTTTTCAGGCCCTACTGCTCTGGGTTGTCACACTAAGGTGGTTACTTCACGTCTGTTTTGTCTCTTAGTGTCGCACTTAGGAGCAATTAAAAAAATGTTACTGCACGTCCATCATGCAACTACTGAAATTTGTCTCAACCACGCCCCCGGAACGGGTGCTAAGCACGACAATACTGTACCTGGTGGTGGGGTAGAGTTTTCCCTTGTCACTCCTTGTTCCTGCTTTCTGTTCCGAGATAAGACACCCTATAGTAACGACTGTCATGCAACAAAACATTTGTTTCTCTCAGAAAACTGTGTGCAGGTTTTTTTTTATTTTGACTTTTCAGAAGTGAAATATCGAAAAAGAATTTTTTAAGTCCAAAAAAAAAAAAAGGAAAAAGGAAGCTAGACAAATTCAGTGTTTGTCACAGTACAAGACCGTGAGGTAACACTTGTCACAAGACAAGTTATCACAACCATAGGAACACTGAAACAGGGACAAAACCACGTGATCGTGACCAACGCTAGTTGTGGAACAAAGATGGATGTGAAGTAACCACCTAAGAGAGGCAAAGAAGGTTGTCATCAGAAACTGTGCGGTTTCATGTCGTGGCCCATCCTTATGGAATGGGCTCCCAGCAGAAATAAGTAACACTCTCTCATTCCCATCCTTGAAGAGGATGCTAAAGCCTGTCTTGTTTTCAGAGATGTTTAAAATAATCCTCTCCCAAGCAATTTTAATTGCATTCCCAGTGTTGCCCTCAGTTTGGGTTTGCATCTGTTGTTTGTTTCATCTGAGTAGTGCTTTGCATGAAGTGAGAAGTATAATAATGTGAAGAAAGAAAGAAAGAAAGAAAGAAAGAAAGAAAGAAAGAGTCAAGACCATACATTCATACTTTATGGTACCATGGTGTCAAATATTCATATTTAGTGGAGAATGGAAAATGTTTTATTGGAGCTCATCTCACTCAGTTTCTCACAAAGAGAGCTTTAACACGGCACCTAACTGGAAATAAGACCCAATGCTTTTAATAGGACCTACTCCAAAGAAAGGGCATATTGGATTGCAGTCTGAATTATGAACATTCTGTTTAATCGGAGACATTGATTGCCAATAAAGCCTTGATGCAGTGGAGGACATTTCTCTTCCTTTGTTTCCATGTCTCATTCATAAGGAGACGACATAAATATCCGGTCCAGCTTCTCGCTGGCAGAGATCATTGATCAACAGCAATGACAGCACAAATCGTTTGCAAGCTTAAAGATACAGGGAAGTAACAGGGAAAGGTGGCTTCATTTACCTATAGGATCTTCTTATAAGCAATGTTTGGAGAGAAATGTATCAGTGTTAGAAATCTCAGTCTCTCTATCCTTCTGAATCTATCCTGCCAACTAATCTTGGGCTGGGTCCTCTTTGAGGAGCACTGCTTCTGCGTTGGCCTTTTTCTGATACTGATAGAAATCAGGCCTGTTCTTTTCTGCATTTACCGTTAATCAAATGTGAAGCAGCTCTTGTGTAGCTGACCAGTATTAACAGGGTCAGTGGGCGATGGTGGACACCCCAATTTCCTTTCATTTCCATAAAGATATCTGTATTTCAACACTTAAAAAGGGAGAAATTTCTCACTGTAGCCATCTATTTTATTATACAGTAGTTCCCTGCCACAACATGGTTCATATATTATATTATTGTCTCTGTATATTGTTTTTTTTTTCTTGAGAAAAGTGGGCTTCCAAAGAGAGGTTTTTAACCCCCTCCTGGCACCTCAGCAAACAGACCTGGGGCTTCTCCTGCTGGCAGCATTTGCAAAGAGAGGTTTTTAACAAACCCCTAACACCTCATCAAACTGACCTTAGGCTGCTCAGATGCTGCTTCTAAAGAGAAGTTTTTAATGCCCTCCTGTTCCCTCTTCAATATGACATCCTTTCAAATATTTAAACATAGCTATCATATCCCGTTTCAGCCTTCTTTTTGAAAGGCTAAACATTCCCAGCTCCCTAAGGCGTTCCTCGTAAGACATTTCTTCCAGACCTTCAACTATCTTGGTTACCTTCCTCTGTACCCACTCGAGGTTGTCAACATCCTTTTTAAATTGAGGCACACAGAAGTGGAGACAATACTCCAGGTGGGTTCTGACCAGAGCAGCATAGAGTGGCACTATAACTTCCTTTGATCTAAACACTATGGTTCCCTCCTGACACCTTAGGAAACAGACCTTGAGCTCTTGGAAACAAGGTTTGCTGATGTGTCAGGAGGGGGTTAAAAACCTCTCTTTGGAAACGCAGCAGCAGGAGCAGCCCACGGTCAGTTTACTGAGGTGTCTGAATTTCATGGATTTTCTTTTATCGCGGGTCAGGCGCCCAACTCCCACAATAAATGGAGTACTGTAGCCAGTTGCAAGAATGCCAGTGCACAGCTGAGCTGGGGGACAAAACCAGGCCAGTGCGGCACCCTGGACAGCTCTGTGGGAAATACATTGTCCCCAAAAGATCTGAGGCCTTTTCTCCTTCTCGCCTAGACTGCTCACCCAGGTTCCACCCATTCCTAAAAGCATGACCTAAAGCAGGGGGCCAAATATGGGATACATGTGGTGCCCCAGGGCATCCAAGTTTCTTCAGAACCCTCCAAACACCCAACACTATGACCACACAAACCCTTTTTTGGTAGAGGTAGCCATGTTAATCTGCAATATCAGTTCAAAGAAGTTGTCTTGCTCATAAAAGCTCGCATTAAGACATAGCAGTTAATCTTTAAGGTGCCACAATACTTTTGTCTTCTTTATGTCTTGTTTTCCTTTGCTCTTGGTCCCAATCCCATTTTTAGAAATCACTCAAAGCACTTAGGAAAATGATATTGGGGAAGCAGAATTAGGTTTCCATGGTGAATTATTATTATCTTGAGGGGGAATCAGTTCCTTTGGAGGAAAGAAGCTTTCGCTGAGCTTTCTGGAAGCACAGAGGAATTAAAGATCCAAGGAAGGGCAAAAATGGCCCAGGACTATTGGACATTTCACATCCCTACATTATGCTCTCCTCTCCATGCGGTGTAGTGGCTAGAGTGATGGACTACGACTCTGGGGAACAGGCTTCGAATCCCTGCTTGGCCGTGGAAATTCAGTGGGGGTGTGGAACTGGTAAAACCACTCCTTAAATATCTCACTTACCTTGAAAGTCCTATAAGGGTCATGGCAATTGGTTCCAACTTGAAATTATAAAACATACACATCTTAAAGGGATAGGTCATTGGCTTAATGTCTAGCACTTCATTCCTGCCAGAGATTCATGTCAAGCACATGGTTGCCTTCAAGGGTACGGAGTGGTTGAAGAAGACGTTCTATCGCTATACTGAAGTTAGGCTTGCGTATAGGCGATGCTGGCATTGTTCCTGGCCTTCAGGGATGAGGATGTAGAGATTGGGGGATCTTGAGTTTGGAAATTCTGCATGACAAATTAAACTTCCAAAAAATCACCCATGAGCTTTCTTTGTTTTACTGAAATTCTTGGAAGCTTCGTGGCCATTGTTTTTCTAGAAACTTTTAGAAAACCCAAAGCGTGACAGGATTCTTACAGTTTCTAGGCAGAATCACCCCCTTCCTGCACAGAACTGAATAGGAAACTATAGCTGAAACACCAAAGTGCGAAGGAAGGTACGATTACTGATTTAAACGTCCTCTTTGCTGCCCAGGATACCTGCCTATGATTTGCAGTTTCCCTGCCGAAGCCATTGGTTGGGAAATGGGAAAAAATAAACCAAAATGAAAAGAAATGCCTTGAGGCAAGGCTGGGCCCTTGTTTTTCAAGTAGAGGCGAACATCTCACTGACACTGGGGGAGTTTCTGTGGGGACCTTCAGGATGGCAAGACTCAGAAGACATGATCATCCTCCTCATCAACTTAACATTGCAGAACTTGAAGGGACCCTATGGATAATCAAGTCCAGCCTCTTTCAAGAAGGCACACTGGGGAATTAAACTCCCAGCCTCCTGCTCTGTAACCAGAAGTCTAAATCACCAAGTTATCCACTAGTGTTTCTTGCAAACATTCATGATATCTCTACTTTAACTCACCAGAAAGAGAATTCATCCACCTGTGATTATATGTCTAGGCTAGGGGTGTCCAAACCTTGGCCATTGAGATGTTTTGGACCACAACTCCCAGAATTCCAAGCCTGTATTACCAATGAAAAAAGGACCGTGGAAGTTATGGTCCAAAACATCTGGAGGGCTGAAGTTTGGACACGACTGGTCTAGGCTACTGTTGAATTCTGGGGTCAGGACTTTGGGAAAACTGGAAGCCCTGCTGTGAGCAGGGTTTGGCTGCAGTGCAGCTGTTTAACCTTAAACATTTCTCTTAACTTGAAAACCCTCTTATGAGTTGGTTCTGACTTGATGGCACCAACATAACTGTGGTAAGCATCCTCTACTTCAGGCTTGTCCAAACTCCAGCCCTCCAGATGTTTTGGACCACATCTCCCACAATCCTTTGCCATTGGAAACACAGGCTTGGAATTCTGGGAATTGTGGTCCAAAACATCTGGAGGGCTGAAGTTTGGACATGCCTGCTCTACTTCCACTAGAGAAGTTTCCCTTTGCTAGTAGAGTTGCCTTCTTGTAACACCCAAACCCCCTCTAGCCAGTTTAGAGATACACAGGAATATAGGAAGATTCCTTTTACTAAGCAAAGCTTTTGGGCTGTCTATCCCAGTATTATCAACTCTGTCTAAAGTTGGCTCTCCTGAATTGTAGGGAAAATTCTCCTATATGCAGAGGCCTCAGACTCTCTGATGACTTAATCAGGTGAATCAGGTATCTCTGGGATGGATTGACCCTACTGTGAGAATTGTATGATAAATCTCTTACTGAATCAAACTAGAAAACACCCCCTGCCTAAACCCTTCACCTTGTTTTTGACATCCTATACTTGAGATTTCCATCTATCCACTTCATCCTTTGCACTTTTAAAAAACAAAATGCTGAACTTCCTCTTCTTTAAATCGCTGCATCATAAAAAAATGGAAACCACTTAGAATGACTCAAATCCTTTAACACAATTCTGGAGGTTTGGAGGGGAGACAAGGTTATGCTCCTTGCAAAGCAGAGGGAAATTTAGTCATCTAAATAGAAAACAGAAGTGGGAGGAAAGGCACTCTTCGCTATGGCAGTAATTAAATATGAATCATGTAAACATTAAAGTGGAATGTTTTTTTTTTCCTATCACAATTAAATCAGTTGTGCAAGTGGCAATAAACAGATGCTATTGCACGTAATTAGAAATATCACCATTTAAAGGCCTTTTCATTATTTTCAGGAGAGTTTTCGTAGACAAAGGAATGGAAGAGGTCAGGAAATCAGTGGCGCTCTTTCCTTCACCCCCACCCCCCAGGCTCTGATAAACTGTTAATGGTTTCCCCCACCTTTCTATTTCTGTCTCCTACCTAGTTAGGAGTTGCAGTGCCCCTTTGAGATAACTGGTACAAATGATTACTGTATTTCTCAGGCTTGCTTTGGAGCCTTGTGGTGTTGTGGTTCAATCCCAAGGAGCCGGTCCAAGGATGACTGAGCCTTCCATCCTTCTGAGGTCATTAAACTTGGGTACCCAGCTTGCTAGGGGAGGCAATGTCTAGCTGCATATTGAAATGGTAAACGCCCCAGAGAGTGCTTTAAGTGGTTCACTTTGCTTTTCTCCAACACCTGTTTCACTCACCACCCCACTACTACACTTCACTTTACATTCGTCTCCTCTTAGAACACTAACAATCACTAGCCTGAACTGGTTTATCTATCTAAAGCTATTCCAAACAGAGCAGCTGTGCTCACTGCATACCATTGGCTCAAGTTCTTAAGCCAGAAAGCTCTTCTATGCCCCAGGCCACACTTCCCATCTATTTTTCCTTGAAAGATAACTTGCAGCAGATGGTATTTCTTGTTGCACGTTATGTGTCCGAAACATTGCAATTTTCTTCTTTTTACAGGATTGAGGATTTTTAACTTTTTATTCATGTGCTGTAATAAAGCCACATTAGTGACTCTGGCTGTCCAAGGTATCTTCAGAATTCGTCTGTATGTCCACATTTCAAATGCTTGTAGCTTCCTGCATAATGTGTCTGTAAGGCCCCTATCCCATGTTCCTTTAAATGCAGATTAAATTTGCAGATAAACCTTGTCCCAAAATGCCGTCCCCATGGCCACGAGGCTTTTTTGAAAAATAAAAATAAAACCCAGTAATGCCCCTTAAGCAAGGTTTCCAGGCCCCACCGGAGAGGTGGGGATTTTTTTGCCTCACTTAAAAAATCCTGGCGCCGATCGGGCGCTGTTTCCCCCCCCCACACACACACACTTTCCTCCACCCTCCTAGCACCAGGCAGCTGGCCGATCAGGGGCTGTTATTTTTTAATTTTCCCCACCCTCCTAGCACCAATCAGCTGGTCTTTTAAAAAATCCTAGCACCACCTGCTGGCCATGGGGCTGAACTGCGCTTTAAAAAAACTTTTTATGTGGAAACTGCTATCCCACATCTTCAGTCACGTGACAGGAGGAAGGGGAAAAGCTGGACTTCCAAAGATCAGGATCTTCCCCAGGTGAGATAGCAGCCTAAGGGTCCAAGTTTCAACACCCTAGAGAAGTATGCTGAATACATAGGATTGAAGTATTTGAGTACGAAGTCCGATAGATAAGTCCTGGTTTGTCAAGACTTTCCTCATTTTCTGAAAGGAATTTCTAGCTTGTTCAGTTCTACAACAAATTTCACATTCTCAGGAGTGGTGGTGAATCTTTGGTACTCCAGATATTTTGGACCACAACTCCCAGAATTCCAAGCCTGTATTGCCAATGACAAAGGACTGTGGGAGTTGTGGTCCAAAACTTCTGGAGTGCTGAAGATTTGCCACCACTGATCTATAGGAAGTGGTCTGAATGGGCAGTGGGGAGGGGAGATAAGAGGAAGAGAAGCAGACAAGATCATAGAATCATAGAATCATTGTAGGTTTGGAAGGGACGTTGGAGGTCTTCTAGTCCAGCTCTCTGTCCAAGGCAGGAGACCTCATAGCATCCGGGACAGATGGATGTCCAATCCTTTCTTGAAAACCTCCAGCAGTGGGGGCCCCACATTGGGAGGCAAGCTATTCCACTGTTTCATGGCTCTCACTGTCAGGAAATTTCTCCTGATGTCCAGGTTGGCTCTCCAGGACTGTGGGAGTTGTGGTCCAAAACATCTGGAGGGCCGAAGTTTAGACATGACTGCTCTAGGGCTTCTGTGTCTTGTTTGTATAGTGGTGATCAGACCTGGACACTGTATTCCACATGTGGCCTCACTAGGGCAGCATAGAGTGGTGCTACCACTTCCCGTGATCTTGATGTTATCCCTCTCTTGATGCAGATGTTGCTCCCATTATGCTTTCATGGTCTACACACTAGACATGCACTCTTGGGCTTCCTTCTTGCCCTGTTTCTCTGAGACCATTTCTTTTTGTTGCTCTCTCTCTCTCAATATATATATCTCTCTCTCAGTTAGACAGAGCAGCATATCTCCAAAGAGGAAAGCCAGTACTAACTGGTTTTCTTTTTAACAACAACAACCATGTTTATCAATCCTTCTTTTTCCTCCAACACTATCAGACATGGGCACGACTCGGCGAAATTGTCGTTTCCGTATTCGGTTATTGTTTCCGTTACGTAACGGAAACAGTAATGATAATTAAGCCATCAGAACTTGAACTCAAACCAAAAAAAGAAAAATTTGGTCGGGTTTTTCGTTTCCGTCTGTGGCATCGCAGCGATCGTGCGATGCGAAGCACAGAAAAAGTTTTTAAAAGTTTTTTTTTAAAAAAAACCCGACTCCTGGCCAAAAAAGCAGGCGAAAATATGCCAACCTGAGGCTTTGCCACCTACCAGAGGGGTGGTTTCTGGGGGGACCCGGCCTTTCCCCCCTTCTCCTGTCCTGGGCTGCTTGCACCACGCTGGGGGAGGGTCATCCTCGTCGTCTGTCTCTCGCTGCATGCCATGCGGTGGGGGGGGGAATCCAAAATGGCGGCCACAATTTTTCTTTTGAAATCGTGGTCAAAAAACACACCAAATCACCACAGAAACATGTGAAATTTATTTATTTTAAATGCCTGAATTTTTATAGTAGCAGCAGTGGTTTTTTTTACCTCCCCCCGCCACCCGCCCCACTGCCCGGCCGCCGCGTGCATAGCACTGTATTCCTTTTCCGTTTTTTAAAAATCTGAATTCTTTTAGGCACTTCTGGGAAATGAAATACACTTTCTTCATACAGATCTCAGTACCTGCAACAGAACACATGACACATTGGTACAACCCATCTTGAGTCAAGTGATATTCTTCCTCCACTATTTTGTGAGGCCTTCAAATGGCTTTCAAACCAAGAGGAGGTATCTCACTTCCAAATGCACCATATGCACCCTATTCCTTGGTGCATGAGCCTATTTATTTATTTATTTATTTATTTATTTATTTATTTATTTATTTATTTATTTATTTTTCAAATTTATATACCGCTCCTACTTCCTGTGCACGGGAACTCAGGGCGGTTCACATAAAAAATTAAAAGCAGAAAATATCACAAAGCAGGAGCAATCTCTATAAGAATAAATAAGGCGGGGCAAAGGTAAGAAAAACAGAGGAAAAAAATCATAGTAACTGTAAAAGTAATGAAATATATAATTACACTGCAAATGCAGTGAAGTTCTGCCTAGTCACCATAAGCTTTGGGTCCTAAAAATGAGATATATTTGCTGCCCTTGTTGAGATCCTAAAAGAACTGATTGCTAATGACAAGACGTGTAGTGTAGTCCACAGAAAAGCAAAAGCAAAGCAAAGTGTTCTGCTTACCCCATAGCACTTCAAGCACTCTCTGGGTAGTTTATAATTTAATTATGCTGGCTACACATCCCCCCCATCTCCACAGCAAGCTGTGTATTCATTACACCAACTTTGGAAAGATAAAAAGCTGAATGGAAACTTGAGCCAACTACCTGCAATTGAACCCCAGGTCATGAGCACAGTTTTAGCTGCAGTATAGCAATTTACCCACTGTGCCACTGCGCCATGAGGCTCCAGCAGAGATACAGTTCACCCTTTTGTCATCTTGAATATATTCTCTGCTACAGTCAGGAGGCAAAGATGAACTGAAGTAATGTCATGACCTAATAAAAATGAAATCTGCAGGCCAGGCTTGCTGGTGGTGTCTCATTTGGTTCTATGTAGAGGATAAAATGTCAACAGATACAACACTATTTTTTTATCCATTCCTAGTAGATGATGATACTAAAGTCATGTGTCACAGTGAAGGGCAAGTACATCTCCTTATGACTGAGCTTTTGATCTAATACAGTTCCAGCTTCCCTCTTTGCAGCCATCAGAACTCTGACTAAGGGCCTTTTCACACGACCCCTAAGATCTGCTGGCCCCTTAAATTTGGATCAAAGATCTTAGGGGTTCGTTGCTCTTCCTTCCTCCCCACCAGAGAAAGAGAGGAAAAAATGCAGCTCACCTGGAGGAGCTTCACGGAGCTCTGTTTCTCTTCCATTTCTCTTCCGTTTCTCTTCTGCTTGCTTTTTTTCCTCCCACCTCTTCTCTTAAAGGGGCGGGAGGCAAAAAAAACACAAACAGAAGCCAGGAGAGCCCCGCACTGACCAGATTAAATCCGGACCTGGGGATTTTCACCCACCTCAAGCAGGTACAAGAAAGTGCAGCTGGGTCGCGCTTAGGTGGGTGGGGTCGCACTTAATTTCATGCAAACTCCGGAGCTGGTGGGAAAACACTTGTAAGGTCCGAATTTGCAGCCATTTGCTGCGGAGTTTAGGGGTCGTGTATAAAGGCCCTAAAAAGCAAAATAGCTTAATCACCAACCCATCCTGGGTCGTTTCCAATTTAATTGGGCAGGGCACTCACAGTACCCACCCCACCCTGCCAATAAAATGAACTGGGTTACTCAATTTACCAGCATCAGAAGGCTGGAAGGCTGAGTGAACCTTATCTTATCTTAAAACTGCAGAGCTGGAAGGGACTCTATAGATCAGGGTTGGTGAGCTCAAACGTGGCATTCAGAGCCCTTTCTGTGGGCACCCGACATCGCCCCTTCACAGCCACCTGTATTCAGTGTAAATTGCTGTATGGGCACTTTGCGAAAAATGAGTAGGTTTTGAATCGCAGTTTGGGCACCTAAAAGGTTCGCCATTGCTGGTCTAGATCATCAAGTCCATGTCAAGAAGGCACAATGAGGGCTGAATTCCCAACACCCCAACATCTGAACTACTGAGAAACCATCAGGATCAAACTCAGGTTGTGAGTAGAGTCTTTCAGTTTAACCACTGCAACACAAGTAGAGATGGGCATGAATTGGAAAAATGGTGATTTGTCGCAATTCATAATTCATCAACATTGACAAATGACAAATCATGAATTTATGAATTTTTTTGATAAACCGATGAATCAATTTGTCAGTTCATTTTCCCTTTAAAACACCCTTCAATCCCTAGAGTAGTGGTGGCAAACCTTCAGCACTCCAGATGTTTGGGACCACAACTCACAGAATCCTGAGCCTAGATTGCCCATGTTAAAGGACTGTGGTCCAAAATATCTGGAGTGCCAAAGGTTCTCCACCACTGCCCTAGAGACAACAAATCACAGACACACACCCCCGACTCTCCTCTACAATCCCTGTAGATTTGGTGAAGGTTGAGTTTCGGACATCTGAGTTATGCACCTCCAAAGAGCCCCCCCCACCGGAAAAAGTGACAGAGGCTGCAGATGGCAAGACCCCCCCCCCAAAGAGGACCATAAAGAGGTTTACAGTGACATTTTTTTTAAAAAAAAAGAGTAAAAATTCATCACTTTGTATTATTTGGCCGTTGTCATTTAGTGTTCGTAATAAATACAAAATGACACATTTTTGATGAATTGGTGATTATTAGAGATGGGCCTGAAACATTTTTTAAAATTTCATTTTTCATTTTTCATTTCATTCCCTAACAAAATGAAAAACAAACTGCCCCTTCAAAGAAAAATGAAACAAAACAAAATGAAAATTTTCAATCTGGTGGGGAAAAGAAAAGGCTTTTAAAACTTTTTTTAGTCCCCTAAGCAAGTGCTGATCAGCTGGCACATGGGGCTTGCTTCAGAGACTAAAAAAAAGTTTTTAAAGCCCCCGCTTTCCCCCTCAGTACGCCCAACCAGGTGGGGGAAAGTGTGGGCTTTTAAAACATTTTTTTTAGTCCCTGAAGCAAGTCCCTCATGCCAGCTGTTTTGGCACTTGCTTCGGGAGCTAATAAAAAGTTTTAAATGCCCGCGCTTCCCCCCACCCTGAAACACATAAGACAAAGGTAAAAAACATAAAAAACACATAAGCACACACACAGTAGTTACATACATCACACACATAAAACACAAAACACATGAAAAACAAAAAATGAAACAAAACGAAAAATGAAACAAAATTTTAAAAAAATCATTTCAAAAGAAATGAAATGAAATGAAGATAGACGAAACAAAAAATGAAACAAAACACAATTTTGGCATTTTGTGCCCATCTCCAGTGATTATCTAGAAATATCTAGATATTTCTATCCAGTGATTATCTAGCCACAAGACCTTCGCTAAAATATTTTCTGTGATAGCAGGAGCCGGAACCAAAGCTCCTTTTGTTTAACTACCATCCCCAGAAATCTGTAGGTTTTTTTTCCAGGAACTGCAGTCAAAAAAGGATTTTTAAAAAAAAATGAAAACTCATTAGATTCCTTGCTCTCATCTGTTTAAATTAGAGGTGGGGAACCTTTGGCTCTCCAGGTGTTTTGGACCACAATTCCCACAGTCCTTTATCCTTGGCACTCTAGGCTCAGGATTCTGGGAGTTGTGTTCCAAAACTTCTGGAGGGCCAATAGTTCCCTACTCCTGGTTTAAATCTCAGCACCACGAGTCACCTTGCTATGAAATCATGAAGCCTTGTGAGATTCCGCATCAACCAAAGAGCTCTCATTTCATCCTCACAGTCCCTGTAATTTACAGGAAACATCTTTCTGATTCTATGGAAACCCATGTTCCTAAAGCAAAGCAAAGTGTAACTTGTAAGAAGGATGCAAACAACCTATCCCATATTTCATTTTCTTGTCAACAGACTTCGATGACGAATTTTCAAGTTCACTGGATTGTTCCCTCCAGCGTAAGATCCAGAGAAGAATCTGTCCCAGATGGCCCCCTCACGACCTGGACCAAATGACTCCATGTCAAAGTAGTCCCTTTAAAAACCAAAATGCATGAACACAAGAGCAAAATAAGCAGGCCAATTTTTCATAAGCCCACAAACATCTCCTGGACTGCTTTGACTTCATTTTCAAAATCCTATGCCACGAAGCAGGAGTCATCTTCAGTTTTATGGGAAGAGACTTCATGCAGGAGGTAGGAGCGCAGGGTGGGGGTAGGGAACCGGCACCCTTTTGATATGATACAAGCGGCCCATCTAATCTCTTGCTCACTTGGCAACTCAATAATAATCTCAATGAATCAAACCAGCCAAGAGGCTTGGGCCACGTTACCAGGCTAACAAACGGGGGAAACCGTCTGCTGCCAAGAGGCCATCTGTGAGCATCAAATCCGTTCGCTGATGGCGCAAAGCCCAGCCAAGGCCTGGCTTGCAGAGAGGGAAATAACCCATTGTATTCTGGTCATCTACGCTCTTTTTCTCCTCCCCCCCTCTCTTTCTCTGCCTTCCACTTCACAGAGCTGCAGAAATCCACAGTCTGCATTTCTGAGAGGATAGATCACATAGCTTCTCGAATTGCTTGTGAATTTCAGGGTGAAGATGGACCACTTGTATCTGATTCAAATGTCCATAAACAGAGATGGGCATGAACCGAACTACGAACCAGACAAAGCGGGCTGGTTTGTGGTCCAGTTTGCGACCCAATGTTGGGATCTTGTTTTGCCAAAGCAAAACGAAGCACTGAAGCCTCCCCCCCCGGCTTTGTTTTGCATTGGCAAAATGAAAGCTTGCCTGTCCCCTACCCACTGCCAGAGACAAGGGTGGCAGTGGTGGGCAGTGGGCACAGGTGCAGAGGCAGCAAGGCCCGCTCCTGGAAGGGGAGTCTGCCTGCTGTCTCTGATGACAGCAGAGGAGGAGGTGACCGTACCAAGGTGGGAAGCGACAGAGGCAGTGAAAAGAGGGCAGACAGGCAACCCCTCCGGCATGAACCTGAACAATGAACCATGAATCAGTTCATTTTGGTGGGAGTTCATGATGGGTTCATGGGTAGCCACAAACCACAAACCATCACAAACCACTAGTTTTCTGGTTTGTGCTCATCTCTAACCATCACTGCCCACATTCTTGTTCCAAACCCTTCCCTTAGATCTAGGATAGCTAGTGACACATCACAAAAAAAGTTATGATGCAAAAGAAAAGGGAAATTGTCAGACATTTATTGATGCTAATTTTACATAGAGAAATGAATATTAGAAGATAGTTACAGTACTTTCCAAAGAAATGCCATCCATCTCACCCAAATGAGGAAAACGGTAACTAGTTGTCCGATGAGCCCTACCACTCAATCTGCTATCCAAGTATTCTAACTGTAAATATGCCACCTCAAAATCCTTAATCCTTGCAGCTCTTCACAGGAAACCTTTCAGATGGAAGAAGTCGGTCACAAAGCCAAACAAATCCACAAAAATTTTTGTCTCGGCAGGACAGCTTGCAAAAGTTACAAAATGCTGTTCTAGTCAGCCAAGGAACAATCCAAGTATTATGGCCAAAAAAGCAATTTGCCTTGGCTCAGCTCCCTCCCTGTTGCACAAGATCACAGTGGTACCTTGTATAAAAGAATTAATTCGTTCCAACTGAAATTATGTTAAGCAAATTTTCCTTTATACAAATTTCCCATAGGAATGCATTGAAAACAGAATAATCCCTAATCATGACCATTTTTATGTCATACAGATTCCCCACATAGATGATTCTGTTAAGCAAATTTCCCCTATCTCCAGAATTTTTATGTTGTACAGATTTTATGTTATACAAAACATCTGTTATACAAGGGTCCACTGTGCACAGTTCTCTCCAGCCCTCAAGCTCACTGTGGTTCCTATTCCCCTGTAAATATACCTCTACCACCTTCCCTTCCTGCTTACTTTCTGTTGCCAGATACCATCATTTGTGAACAAGTAATATACCAAGACACTTTATACAAACTAAGGATCTTTGTCCATCTAGCATGATATGTTTTTCTGAGAAGTCCCTTTTTGATCACCTGGTTGATGATCATTTAAATTCAGGGATAAGGGACACACAGCCTATGTGCCACGTGCATTCTCCAGACTCCCCCTCCTATTATTTATTTATTTATTTATTTATTTATTTATTTATTTATTGCTTAAGAACATAAGAAGAGCCATGCTGGATCAGGCCAAAGGCCCATCTAGTCCAGCTTCCTGTATCTCACAATGGCCCCACCAGATGCATCTGGGAGCGCATGAGACTAGATATCTGTCTCCTGATACCACTCCCCTGCATCTGGCCCATGAGGTACCCTGGTTTTAAGCCTGGAGATGACACATCTCCCTCATGGTTTGTAACCTGTGATGGACTTTTCCTCCAGGAATCTGTCCAATCCCCTTTTGAAGGCATCCAGACCAGATGCCATCACCACATCCTGTGGCAGGGGAGTTCCACAGACTAACAACGCACTGGGTAAAATATGATTTTCGTTTGTCTGTTCTCACTCTCCCAACCCTCAAGTTTGAGTGGATGTCCCCTAGTTCCGGTATTTTGTGTGTGAGAGAAGAGTGTTCCTCTATCCACTTTACTCATGCCCTGCATTATTTTGTACGTCTCAATCATATCCCTCCTGAGGCGCCTTTTTTCCAGACTAAAGAGCCCCAAATGTTTGAACCTTTCCTCATAAGGAAGGTCCCCCAGCCCAGTAATCATTTTAATTGCTCTCTTCTGCACCTTGCTTGCTTGCTTGCTTGCAGCTCCCCAGGACGAGCTGTGAAACCGGGCTTCCAGACTTCAATAGCAAAAAGGAAAGGAGGTGGGGGAAGAGATTTGAAGGAAGCATTCACTTCAGTGAAGCAACTAGCAGAAGTCCGCCACTAAATTTGGCAGTGAAGAGGAGATACCTCACTCCAAGCAAGCAAAACTTTTTCTTTCAATAGGCTATCCTCATATACCACCATCACCCCAGATCGGGAGTAGAATAGCACTGGAGAGGGTAACCTAGGTGAGGAAGGCAGGGCTGCGCCACCCACAGAGGTGGTCAACTCTGTTTAACCAGTCTTGCCCGGGACTGAGTCCAGAACCTTTTCCTTCCAAAGCGTGTACTATGCCACTAAAAACAATATTTCTTCAAAGAAGGATCAATAGCGTTCTGGGCACTTTGTCCATCCAAACAACTGAAATCCCCTGGGAAACTCGCTTTTCCCAGGGGTCCTTCCTTCTCAGCTGTTGCTCTTGATGCCAGAAAAACGTCAGAGAGTGGGGGACTTGTAATAAGGGGCTCAAGGGACAAGAAGCCAGATTCAGGCTGAATATCAGGAAAAACATCTTAACAAATAGAGCAGTGCAGCAATAGAACCAATGGCCTTAGGAGGTGGTCCCACTCCAACGCTGGAGGCATTCAAGAGAAAATGAGACAACCTACTTCTAGATCTGCTTTGATTTGGGTTCCTGCATTGAGCAGTGGGCCAGACATGATGGCATAAGAACATAAGAATATAAGAAGAGCCCTGCTGGATCAGGCCAAAGGCCCATCTAGTCCAGCTTCCTGTATCTCACAGTGGCCCCACTAAAAAGCAGAAAGCAAAAAAGTGTTCTGCTTAAATACCGCCCCATACCACTTTTAAGCAGTCTCTGGGCGGTTTACAATTTTAATTACAGTGTGCAGGCTACACATTGCCCCCCACAGCAAGCTGGGTACTCATTTTACCGACCTCGGAAGGATGGAAGGCTGAATGAACCTTGAGCATCTGTCTCCTGATACCACTCCCCTGCATCTGGCCCTTGAAGTACCCTGGCAATGACACATGTCCATCATGGTTTATAACCTGTGAGGGACTTTTCCTCCAGGAATCTGTCCAATCCCCTTTTGAAGGCACCCAGGTCAGATGCCATCACCACATACTGTGGCAGGGAGTTCCACAGACTAACCACACGCTGGGTAAAAAAAAAATCTTTTGTCTGTTCCCATTCTCCCAACCCCTATTTTGAGTGGATGTCCCCTAGTTCTGGTATTTTGTGAGAGGGAGAAGAGCATCCCTCTATCCACTTTACTCATGCCCTGCCTTATTTAGCCTTTCCTCATAAGGGAGCTCCCCCAGCCCAGTAATCATTTTAGTCGCTCTCTTCTGCACCTTTTCCAGTTCCACTATGTCTTTTCTGAGATGTGGTGACCAGAATTGTATACAATACTCCAGGTGTGACCTTGTAGACCCCTTTTGTATCTGTGATTCTGTGAGAGGCCCGGTTCACATTGCAAGCTAAATCAAAGAAGAATCTTGCAGAGTGTGTACAAAAACCTATTTTTGTATGTTGAATGTACCTGACTTGATCTGGGTTAGAAGTCCACTGCTTCTACCTCCATCCCATTCTGTCCATCTTATTCCTCCCCCCCACACACACCTACTACCAGTTCCACTCACATGGAAATTGACATTTTTTAACCAGTCTGGGGATATCGTTTCACACAATTGCATTATCCAGATTCTTATAGTAAGACTAGTACTTGAACCATATTTGTTTGCAAAGGTTTTTTTTTTCTGCCATGGCATTTCATCACCCAAGGCAAAAAATTTTTTGAAGCTTTGATTATAATGCATATTGTTGTGAGATGAAAGAAAAGAAAGAGAGTTGACAGAAGCCTTGACGGTCTACTTCGTTTGTAGCTAGAGGGAATGAGCTCGTGGTTTATCCGAAAAGCTTCACAACCGAACCCATCAAATGATTATGATCAGGTGCTCCTAAAACCTAATTTGAAGAGGACCAGTTGGTGGACTGAATAAACTCATTTAGGGCAACAGCTGACCCAGCTATTAAAGATGAGGCATCAGTAGTATCCATACAAAGCCTTATGCTTTTACCTCTTACCGTTCTGTGGATCGTTCAGGGTACAATAATGGTCTGATGAAAATATTTATAAGATAATTCAGAAAAGATTTATACGCTGGATGAATTGCTCCCTCTGTAGAGAAACCCCTTAGGGTAAAGGACATGACCCCAGCTTCCTGCATGGGTAAGGCCTTTGGGAACCATTAACCCCTCTATTTGAGCGGGGAGGCCCCAGATAAAGAGGAATGGATTCCGTTAGACATGGGCATGACCCGGCAAAATTGTCGTTTCCGTTTTCGGTTATCGTTTCCGTTACGTAACGGAAATGGTAACGATAATTAAGCTGTCAGAACTAGAACTCGAGCCGAAAAAAGATAAATTTGGTCGGGTTTTTCATTGTCGTTTGTGGCATCGCGGCGATCGCGCAATGCGAAGCACAGAAAAGGTTTTTAAAAGTTTTTTTTTAAAAAACCTCGACTTCCAGCCAAAAAAGCAGGCAAAAATATGCCTGCCTGAGGCTTTGCCACCTACCAGAGGGGTGGTTTCTGGGGGGTATCCGGCCTTTCCCCCCCTCTTCTCCTGTCCTGGGCTGCTTGCAACAGGCTGGGGGGGGTCATCCTCGTCGTCTCGCCATGCCATGCGGTGGGGGGGATCCAAAATGGCGACCGCAATTTTTCTTTTGAAATCGTGGTAAAAAAACACACCAAATCACCACAGAAACATGTGAAATTTATTTATTTTAAATGCCTGAATTTTAATATTAGCAGCAGTGGGTTTTTTTATAGCAATAAAACGTCGTATTGATATTATTTTATTTTATTTTATGTTTTATTTTTGTTGTTGTTCAGTCGTTCAGTCGTGTCCGACTCTTCGTGACCCCATGGACCAGAGCTCGCCAGGCCTTCCTATCCTCCACTGCCTCCCGGAGTTTTGTCAAATTCATTTTGGTTGCATCGATGACACCGTCCAACCATCTCATTCTCTATCATCCTCTTTTCCTTTTGCCTTCGATTTTTCCCAGCATCAGGGACTTTTCCAAGGAGTCCTCTCTTCTCATGAGGTGGCCAAAGTACTGGAGCCTCAGCTTCAAAATCTGTCCTTCGAGTGAACATTCAGGGTTGATTTCTTTCAGAATGGATAGGTTTGATCTCCTTGCAGACCTGCCCATTTGGGCTGGGCATGGGATGGGACCATGCAATTTTTTTGAACCATTCCACCAATGGCATCGCCAGGTTTTTGACTGACACTTCTGGATGTTTCGGAGGGCATAAAAAGCCGAGGCACCTTCCAGAAATTGCAGTCGGGTGTATGGATGTGGTTGAGGGAGGAGGGCTGGCTGCTGGTGCTGGTGTGATCCGATCGAGATTGAGGAGGGAGGCTGGAGGCTTTAGGATTTAAGTTAGGCAGGCAGGGAGGGAATTGAATTTAGAAAATAATTTCTTTGATTCCCTGCAGCTTTGTCTGCTGAAGGGAATAGCAGTTTATTCTTTATTTCTTCTCTGGCAGTTTGTGAGGATTTTTTTTCTGATATTGGATAAAGGGGGAGGTTCGACTGGGAGTGGGAGGTGTGGATTTATTTTAAAAATATATTATATACTACCATTTATTTTCTATTTTTCCAACTTCAATTTGCTTGCACACACACACATTTGGGGTGCAAGCCAAGAACAGAACCTCTATCCTAAGTGATATCCTAACTGCCCACTCGCCCGTCCACCCGCGCCACCACCTGCCTGCGGCCCGCGCCGCTGCTCGCCCACTCGCCCACCCATGGCCGCCGCCTGCCCATGGCCCCCCACCACCGCTGCCCGCGCGCACCTCCCCCCTGCTGCCCGCCCCCCAACCCCGCCCGCCACCTAGGGCGCAAAAACACCTAGCGCCAGCCCTGATTGCGGGACGCCCCTATGCTCTGGGAAGTCAAATCGCACTAAATCACGGTGGAAACGACAAATGACAAATGACAAACGAAACGACAAATTTTTGAAAAATTTTGCGACAAACGGAAACGACCCGAAACGGACCCGTTCCGACAAACGAAAACTCAAAACATCGTTTTTTTCTGGTCGTGCCCATGTCTAGATTCCATAGCTAATCCCATATAATCAGGAATCCAGGTTGGTCCATATCTTCCTTCAGATCAGCCAGGAGGGCCTGCAGGACAAACAGCTGCCCGAGACCTTCAGATAAGCTGAAGGTCTCTAAATTGATTTCCAAATAAGGCAGCCATTGCCTATGTAACTAGCTGCGGGTCTCTCTCACACCCCTCCCCTTGTGATGTTTGGGACGTTGTTTGTCACACACCTAATAAAAGTCTCAGTCTGGCCCACTCCGAGAGAGCGCACACTGGACCTTGAGAGCATGCTGGAACCCACCAATGTGTCGGGTGTAGTCGATCGCTACACTCTAAAGCAGCAGAGCTGTTTTTGCTCTTAGCTGAGCTGGCATTATCCCAAGTCCCTCTCTCAGGCTCAGCCTGGCTCAATGCGCTGAACCTTCCGATTTCAGAATCTTGGCACACCGACGCTACACATTCATTGCAGTTCCATATTGCTCTGGATGCTCAAGGCCATTGTGTCAGTTCACGCTGGGAAGCTACGCAATCTTGGCTGACTCTTATTAAAGCTGTAACTCATGCCATTCAGGTGGCTTCTTATTCCTACTTCTACACCTACAATTTATTCTATTGTAGTGACAGAACACACACACATGTGCGTGTTCTGCACACCCACCCACACCCTGTGCTGGATTCCATTTGCACATTAATATGACAACTATTCAAGAATAGATAATTATTACCTCTTTTCACAATTTTATCACAGTATAGAGCCTGGTCCCATGCAACAGGTCCGCGGTTTAGGTCTCTGGGTGTGGAGAATGAGATTGGTAGTTTGATTCCTCATCATGCCTCCTTGTGACTGACTCTTTGTGACCCCATGTCCATGGAGTTTTTCTTGGCAGGAATACTGGAATGGTTTGCCAGTTCCTACTCCAGGCGCCTACAAGCACCTGGTATTCCCTGGTGGTCGCCCATCCAAGTACTAACCAGGACCAACCCTGCTTAGCTTCTGAAATCAGGCGAGTTTGGATGTCGTTAGGGCATAGGGGCCCTTTAAGATGGTTATTGTAGTTTGGATAGATGGCTTGGGGAGGAGTGTTTTCTGTGCTCTGGCATCCTTCTTTCGACTGTGCTCTGGAGTCCTTTTCCCCCTCCCCAACGCACACCTACTTCATAGAGGGCCTTTTCACACGACCCCTAAGATCCACTGGCCACTTAAATTCAGACCAGGGATCTTGGGGGCTCATTGCTCTTCCTGCGTCCCCACCCCTCTGCACTTCCTTGATCCTGTCTGCGTAAGGGGAGGGAGGAAGAAAGAGAGGAAAAAATGCAGGCTCACCTCCGAAGCCGGTCGAAGCCCCGTCGTCCTGATTCCTTCTCTTCTGTTTTTTTTTTTTTTGCCTCCCGCCCCTTCTCTTAAAGGGGCGGGAGGCAAAAAAAACCAAACAGAAGCGAGGAGAGCCCCGCACTCACCAGATTAAATCCAGACCTGGGGATTTTCACCCTTCTAAAGCAGGTACAAGAAAAGTGCGCTGGGTCGTGCTTAGGTGGGCGTGGTCGCACTTAATTCCCTGCAAACTCCAGAGCTGGTGGGGAAACAATTGGTAAGCTCTGGAGCTGGCAGCCATTTGCTGCGGAGTTTAGGGGTCGTGTACAAAGGGCCAGAGTCATTTATCAGGAAACACAACTGAACATACTTGCTCCAGCTTTCTTCACAGGGTGAGACAGTGGTGATGGTTTTATGTTACGACTGTAGGCAGGGCTGATGCAGGCAAAAGAGATGAATCTAGCAAGGAATGGTTTAACAATGACTGAAGGAGATACAAAAAGAAGATGGAGAGATGTCAAGGGCGGAGAGAGTACAAGGAAGATGATGGATTCCCATTACACTTGGGAGTCCCAAGCATTCCACTGACAAAAGGCCAACATTAATCTGTAATCAAGGTCCCAAACCGATGATTGGAGAAATCGGTGTTTAATACAAGTTACGTAGGCAAGAAGTCTCTAATTTGGTCTGCTAAACTCAGGGTGCAACTACACTGCATGTTATTGCACAGCTTGTGATGGAATTGGCATGGCTAAATTTGATCAATTTTTTCTTTAGACTATACATTTGGATATCTATATTTTATAAGTGACTTATTTGAGTGTTAGTATCAGTAAGTGACCATCATTCAGAATATTTTTTTTTACATAAATGCAGTCTTTCTTTCAGCAGCATGTGTTCCTTTTTTGTTAATTCGGAAGGAGCTAACCGTTTTTTGTTTGGTAGCAATTCTGCTCTCATTAATTCCCATCAACCGACCCAGTTTTTGGCATGTGTTATCACCTATAATGGTACTTGGGACAATAGCTCATATATCCTAAGGTGACATTGATGGTGGAGAGGGGGATACCTTTAAAAATTGGCAAGAGAATAGTGCTGAACTGATATAAAAGCTTGTAACACTGCACTGTCTGACATAGCGCTAAATTGGAAAAGCACAATTTAAAAAAAAAATGGAGGAGAGACAAGAAGTGCTCAATTGAGAGGATGTTTCCATTGTACTGGCATAGCATGTCTAGTTGAAGGATATGCCAGTACAGAGGGAAAACCGAGTTACTCTTGTCCTGCCTCTCAGCAAGTTTATTATTTTTTTCAGTATAGCTTCATGTCCGATAAGTGCTACAATTTCGCAGGTTACTACAGTATGTCACTTCAATGCAAAGTCACTTGCCCATTGTTTTAAAAGGAGGTGTGAAAAGGATGGTTGCAACCACAAAGGAGGGTGTGTGACTTGTGATGCTGGCTAGATTTGTCGATGTTTGATGGGCTGTGTCGACTCTTACCCTGAAAATTGCTTGGGATGCCTTAACATTCCGTGTAAACAACAACATTGATTTAATTACCATAAGAAACTTCACATTTACCCAATCAAAAGGAGCAACTCTGCTGGAAGGGTGAAATAATATCATTTTATGATGCAATTAGAACAACACCTATGCTATACTTTTGATGATTTTGTAACATTTAATTGTCTATGTTTTATGCATGACTTACTTGAGTGTTTATCTCTTTAAACTTCAAGACATTAAAAGCATCATTTAGAATACAGTTATTCGTTGTCATTCCAATGTTTTTCAGGTGTTTTAAAGATATACTGAGATAAGTTAAAATAACTTTTATATACACATACTCGTTTTCAGCTAAACTTAGTCACATGGAGGATGGAGGCTAGTCTTGGCTGAGCAGAATTCTAGCTGCTGGGACTCCTGCTCAATTCTGGTGGTTGTAGTGAATTAAAAATAAAATAAAATAAAAATAAGCCACATGGCCAGTGATTTCTCCCTCTCCCTTTAACTTTTGTTTCCCTTTTCATGTGTGCACATGTGCATGCTTTCTCTCTCTCTCTCTCTCTCTCTCTCTCTCTCTCTCTCTCTCACACACACACACACACACACACACACACACACACACACACACACACACACACACACACACACACACACACACACCAGCTTCCTGGATTAATTACAGCTTAATCCTTTTTAACCAAGGATCACACACAGTGCGCCTGTGCCTGTCCAGGGCAATGTAGACAGTTCGAATTGGCCGCAGTGTGACATCAGCGAGGGCAAGTGAGGACGGTTGAGGATGTGGGAGAGGAGAAAGCAATGTATAAGCAAACATTTGCATGAGCAATGAGGAGGAGAGGAATCATCCTCAAATGGAATAAAATATGGGTTGACACTTTTTAAAAGGGAGGGTGGGGGGGAGAGAGAGAGAGAGAGAGAGAGAGAATTTTTATAGTTAGATATCCACTGTAAACCTCAGCTTATATCCACCTTTTCCTTGAGCCATTAGAAGGCGGCGGCTTTATCCTTAGAGATTTCTGCTCAATCATTTCAGATATCCATCTTATACTGCTGTTATCCATAACTAACTGTGGCCCCTTTTAGCTAAAGCTGAAGCATCAATGGTCTTGGCTGACACACTTACTATATCTTTGGTTCTACCATTGAGTTAGCTATTTCAAGGTATGCATGTGCGTGTGTGTGTTGTGTTGTTACAGTCATGACTGACTCTTCGTGACTCCATGTCCATGGAGTTTTCTTGGCAGGAATACCGGAGTGCCTTGCCACTTCCTACTCCAGGCGCCTACAGCACCTGGTATTCCCTGGGGGTCTCCCATCCAAGTACTAACCGGGGCCGACCCTGCTTAGCTTCCGAAATCAAGCGAGATCGGATGTGCTTAGGGCATCTAGGCAGCTATTTCAAAGTATACCTTGGCTCAGTCATCAATCCAATGGAAGACCACAGCCAAGAGATCAGAGGAAGACTGAGTCTTGGGAGGGCAGCAATGAAGGAACTAGAAAAGCTCATCAAATATCAGGATGTGTCACTGGAGACAAAGACCAAAGAACAAGACCATCCACACTCTTGTATTTCTGATCACTATGTATGGGTGTGAAAGCTGGACAACTAAGAAAGCTGACTAGAAAATAATTGGTTGGTGGTGCTGGAGAATCCCCTGGACTGCCAGAAGGACAAACAAGTGTGTCCTCGGTCAGGTCAAGCCTGACCTATCTCTAGAGGCAAAATTTTTGAAACTGAGGTTGTTCTACTTTGAACAGAACAGGAGAAGGCAGGGTTCCCAGACTTTGGAACTCCCTCCCACTGGGGGCCAGGATGGCCCCATCTCTGCTGTCTTTCCAGAAGCAGGCAAAGAATTTCCTTTTCAGGCAACATAAGAACATAGGAACATAAGAAGAGCCATGCTGGATCAGCCCAAAGGCCCATCTAGTCCAGCTTCCTGTATCTCACAGTGGCCCCACCAAATGTGTCTGGGAGTGCACGAGACTAGATATCTGTCTCCTGATACCACTCCCCTGCATCTGGCCCTTGAAGTACCCCGGTTTTAAGCCTGGAGATGACACATCTCCATCAGGGTTTGTAACCTGGGATGGACTTTTCCTCCAGGAATCTGTCCAATCCCCTTTTGAAGGCATCCAGGTCAGACGCCATCACCACATCCTGTTAGTTCCGCAGACTAACAACACACTGGTGTATATATTGGGAGATATATATATTGGGTAGACACCTTCATGGAGCTGTCCACCAACACACCAAGATCTCTTTCCTGATCCATCACGGATAGCTCAGAGTCCATGAGGTGATAGATAAAGTTTTGATTTTTTTGCCCCAATATGCATTACTTTACATTTGGCTACATTAAAATGCATTTGCCATTTCGCAGCCCATTCCCCCAGTTTGGAAAGATCCTTCTGGAGCTCTTCACAATCTTCTCTGGTTTTTATCACATGGAAACGTTTTGTGTCATCTGCAAACTTGGCCACCTCACTGCTTATCCCCGTCTCCAGGTCATTGAACAGATTGAAAACCACTGGTCCCAGGACAGATCCCTGGGGCACACCGCTTTTCACTTATCTCCATTGTGAAAATTTCCCATTGACACCTACTCGTTGTTTCCTGGATCTCAACTAGTTCTCAATCCATAAGAGGACCTGCTATCTTATGCCCTGACTGTGCAATTTTCTCAGCAGCCCTTGGTGAGGGACTGTGTCGAAAGCCTTCTGAAAATCCAGATAGACGATATCCACCAGTTCACCCAAATCCACATGCCTGTTGACCTTTTCAAAGAATTCTAAAAGTTTTGTCTGGCAAGCTTTCTCTGAATGAGGGACTACTTACTATGTGACATTTATATGGATTACCATGTGTGATTGCATCGACTGATTTCCTAAGAACACCAGTGTTATGCTTCATTTTGCTTTTCCTTCTACCATTTCCAGACGTCGTTTTATGATGGCATTAGAGTCGCAATTTGTGTTGCAAAATCCACCTCCCAGAGAATACTGTGTATTTGGTGATACAAAGACAAGGGGAATAAAGAGAAACAAGGGATATTTTGATAACCTGTTTTCCTGCAAATCTGTCATATCATTCAATTCACCAGTTGCTTAGTAGAGGACATTTTGAACCTAACTGGGTTTTTTTTTTAAAAGTCAGAAGAATCTTGTTTGACTCACATTTGACTCATTTTTGAAAAAGGAAAAACATCTCTCTCTCTCTCTCTCTCTCTCTCTCTCTCTCTCTCTCTCTCTCTCTCTCTGACAGACATATCCAGAGGATGGTCTCCTTCTGCCATGATTTACAAAGCTTTCTCCAGCTCCAGTGAGTGGCTTGAGGTTTCGAGGTCTTTGGTATTTCATCCACGTTATCAGTCGCCTTCAGCTTTAACCTCGGGAGACATGAGGACTTCATGACAAACGATCAGTCAGTCAGAGGGAGGGAGAGTGTGTTTGCTTTGCTGTTTGCTGCTCTGTTTTTTTAATCCGGTTGTGGAGAAATTAATCATACCTTCAGTTTTATAAATCGGACACTGCTCCTAATCAACTTCCTTTCATAACAGAGTGTAGCAGTTACAAGGCTTGACTGGGATTAAAGGAAGAGGCCCAGGTTCAAATCTCATCAAGGTCACCATGCTCCTGAACAGTGACCTTCAATCTGTCAATGTCTGTCAATCTAAACTACCTCACTAGATTATTGTGAGCACTATATACATGGTTGAGAAAGCAGAGCTGTGATGCTTCACAGTTCCAATTCTAAGAGATTCGCTGCCTTTTTTCCCCTTTTTTTTGTCCGGAAGGAGTTCTCCACCAGCAAAATATCTTCAGTTGCTTCCCAAATAGTTGGGGATAATTCTGAAATACTGAGAAGAAAATGGATGACATCCTACATAGGGTTTCTTATTAGCACCTAAATAAACCTTACCTGATGCTTTGAAAGCAAAATCTCACTAGATGCTGTTGTGCTTGCGACACACCAAGGCCCTTTGTACACAACCCCTCAACTCCGCCGCAAATGGCTCCCAGCTCCGGAGCTTAAAATTGTTTCCCCACCAGCTCCGGAGTTTACAGATAATTAAGTGCGACCACGCCCACCTAGGCGCGTCCCAGCACACTTTTCAGGTACCTGCTCTCTGGAGGTGAAAATTCCTGATGCGGATATAACGTAGTGACTGCCCAGTTCTCCTTGCTTCTGTTTGTTCTTTTTTTGCCCCCTGCCCCTTTAAGAGATCTGAATGCAGTGCTGGGACGGCAGAACGGAGGTGAGGGGCATTCTTTTCTTCCTTTTTTTCTCCCTCCCCTCACGCAGCCAGCAGCCAGGAGTGCGGAGGGGGTGGGAACGCAGGAACAGCGACAAACCCCTAAGATCTCTGGTCCGAATTTAAGTGGCCAGCGGATCTTAGGGGTCGTGTGAAAAGGCCCCAAGAAAAGACTTGCGAAACAGTTTGCGCATGCTTGGACTTGTCACATTAGGCCACAACCAATCAAACAGGGATCTTTGCAATTGGAAGCTGAGCTGACTCGAGTAGTGAAGGATTTACGTTTATCTTCCAGTGCCTTTTGTAAAATCAAGCCACAGATGAGCTTGATTTTTGTCTGGTGACTGCTAAACAGGAGGAACAACAGGCTGTGCCCGCTCATTGATTTTGCAAGCGGAGCAGCTCTAAAGATGCATCTCCAGAGGAATATTGTGTTATTACCGCCAAACAGCAAAGCTGCCAGGCTCGTCTCTTTGGGCTCATTCTAACCCCTCGTCTTACTCAATCTGTCCACGCATAGCAGCGTGCAGGAGAAGAATGCTTTAATTGCCCCATTAGTTTTCGTTGTTAAAACTTCATTCATTTTGTCAACTCATTCATCAGAACTGCATTAGTTTCATTGCCGATACATAAATAGCTCTTTCCCCTCTAAATGCAATTCATTGTCATTTATTTCTTCAGTGGGTGATCTGCCCTGCCTCCTGATGTGTTCGCAGTCCAAGTGCTTTGAAAATAATAGAGACTGTACTAGCTCATCTAAGATTCCCATCGGGCTCAGGTCAGAGCACTAGCATGGAGGGTCACAATTGCATTCACAATAAAACTATACACTGCACTTGCTCTCTTGCTGCTTCTGGTTCCAAACTTTGGCCTTTTTATGCTCTCCATTCCCATTCCCAGCTGGGTTATAGTCAAGGTGATGGATAAGTAAAAAAGAAATTAGATGTGGCAGGGGTGGGGGAAAAATATCTTCAGGTTGCTTTTCAAAAATTTACCTCTGTAAGTCTACAGTGGTACCTCTACTTACGAGTTTGATGCTGTTCTATGCTGTTGTTATATATTGTTTACTAGTTATAGTGTTTTTATTTATATACTTGTGCTTATCTGTTATATTGTATTTTACTGTTTATGGCCTGATTTCTGTTCAGTTTGTAAACCACCCAGAATAGCCATGTAGCTAGATCAGTGATGGCGAAACTTTTAGAGACTGAGTGCCCAAACTGCAATTCAAAACCCACTTTTTTTTTTTTTGCAAAGTGCCAATACAGTAATTTAACCTGTATACAGGTGGCTATGAAGGGGCAATGTCAGGTGCCCACAGAAAGGGCTCCAAGTGCCACCTTTGGCACCCGTGCCATAGGTTCGCCATTACTGAGCTAGATGGAGTGGTATATAAATTTAATAAATAAATAAATAAATAAATAAATAAATCCCAAATGCATGTTCCTAAGTCAAATAACTCATAAGTAGAGCAGCTGTATCTAAATAATAATAAAATAATAATAATAATAATAATAATAATAATAATAATAATAATAATAATAATAATAATAATAATAATACATATTACATATTACATATATAATATGTAATATGTAATATGTATATATGTAATTGGGTGACACAATTTTTTTTTTTTAGTCCCGCCATCTGTTGTAGCCGTTTTGTTTTATTGTTTATTTCAGTTGTTGTTTTAATTTGCTGTCTGTACATTTGTTGTAAACCGCCCGGAGTTCCTCTCAGGAAGACGGGCGGTATATAAGCTGTATAAATAAATAAATAAATACATACATATTACATATTACATATTGTTACATAATCTGCCAATGCATGTTTCTCTTCTTCAACTGCATGCATGTGTGTATGGGGGGGGGGGGTAGAAGCAGCCTTCACTGACCTGTGGAGAGAATAGCATTTCCCCCTCTCAACAATCCTTTTGAAGAGGCATTAAATACCTACAATTCCCCTCTCCCACAAAGTACCATCCCTTCAGTTTCCATATACAATGTTTCCTGCACAAGGGTGAAGATGATTAGGTTTCTGCTGGTTGCATTGTGCGGGCTCCATCTTGATGTTTTGTTTCTTTGGAGGATATGCCCTCCTCTTCAGACAACTGTTTTTGAGAGCTATGCAAATCCTCCAGGCTCTTCATGTCATCTTTTGTTTCACTCCAAGTCTGCTCATAGTCACTACCACTAAGATATCTTCTGGTTTTTTTTTTTTTCATTTTTAAATGTGCCACATGGATTCTTATCCCCACCCCATCACTCACACGTAATCTGGAATGATTCTGTAGATAATCTGGAATGATTCTGAACCTGAGGTTCAATGAGAAGCTACACCGATCTTAAGTCATATGAATTATGTGTTCTCTGTTTTTGGCACTTGTTAGGCCAAGTATGAACTGAAATATGAAATTTCTCCATGACTAATAGGGTCTGGATTCAAGGATGGTGTAATCTGCCCAGCTAACAAGGAATAAAAATCATTACTTTTTAACTCAATTAGTACTCCTCTGGTTTCCTCAGCAATATGTTCACAAGGCAGCCAAAACTGTCTCAGGGAATCTGCTTCCTGGCATCTGTTTGAAGGCAGCCACATGCCAGGTTAGCTCCATTTGGGTGAACCTGAGGAATCTTCTGAATCATTGGAGGAGGTGTGCTCAGCTGTGTGTATGACTGCCTGTTGCATAATAGAGTTGTGTCGGTTAAGGAGTAGTTAATGTATCTTTTTGCAGCTAAGATTTAGTCTAGCCACCTCCTCAGACAACGGGGAATCCAATTCCTCAGAGGCAAACATTTACTGAGCATCGGAAATGCGATCTCTGAGTCGTGGATGCCCTACGGCTGTGCGGTCAGTCGCACAATGTCTCCATTTCGTCTCCATTCAGCACTGGCCTAGAGAGCCTGGGTAGTGTAGTGGATCAATTGACTGACTAGGACCTAAGAGATCTTTAGGAAATGTGTAAAATGTGAACTTTTTGATAAAGCCCTCAGAAACACCTTCCCTTGGGATGGGCACGAAACGAAAAAATTGTGTTTTGTTTCATTTCATTTTGTTCCCCCGTATTTCGTTTCATTTTGTTAGAAATGATTTTTTTAAAAAAATGTACAAAATGAAACAGTAAAGAACTGATTCATTACTCTATAAAAGGCTCCCCTGACCCTAGAGGCACCAAATTTGGTGCCTGTAGGACCCAGGGGAGCTGTTTGACAGTGAAACAAACCAGTTCATTTTAAATGAAAAAAGCCACCGTTTTATTTTGTTACTAATGAAATGCTGCTTCCCCATTTCATTTCATTTCATTTCGCTAGCTAACAAAATGATGAAACAGCATTTCATTTTTTGTTGGGTGCCCCTCCCTAATCCTCCCCCTAGGAATGTGCTAGCGAAGGTATGGCACGGGTACCAAAGGTGGCACTCGAAGCCCTTTCTGTGGGCATCCAGTATCACACCTTCACAGCCACCTGTATTCAGGTTAAATTGCCATATTGGCACTTTGCGAAAAAACAGTGCGTTTTGAACCGCAATTTGGGCACTCAGTCTCTAAAAGGTTTGCCATCACTGCCCTAGGATTTCTTGCTGTCCCGTATGCTTGTATTTGTAGTAGTTTGCCTTTGTGGGGTTCCTTCTTTTGCTTTCATTTTTATGAATTTGGTTTTTTTCTGTTGGTGGGTGGATTCGTAGCTGGGTTATGTGTTTATTTGATATTAGTTGCATAAAACACTAGATGAGTACGGTATAAATACAATAAATAAATACATTTCCTTCTTTAAGCTAAAGACACCAAGCGCTCTCAACTGTTCTTCATAAGGCTTTATCTTATAAGGAACTTTGTGACGCAGTGGTTAAACTGCTGTACTGCCGCTGTAACTGGTCTCACGACCTAGGGTTCAATTCTAGGTAGCAGTCTCAAGGTTCACTTAGCCTTCCATCCTTCTGAGATTGGTAAAATGACTACCCAGGCTTGCTGGGGGAGGCAATTTCTAGCCTGCATAATGTAACCCAATTCATGGGGGTGGGGTGGGGTGGGGTGGAGGCAATGTGTAGCCTGCACAATTAAATTGGAAACCATCCAGAAAGTTCTTGAAGCACTATGGGACATGATATAAGCAGCATGCTTTGGGTATCCAGGACTTTTTACATCTACTGCTTCATCTACTGGTTTTACACCTACTGGTTACATCTACAATCCTTTTTGCCCTCCTTTGGACATCTATTTCTTGAGTGGTGGTGCCCAGTGCTGGACACTGTGTTCCAGATGAAGTCTGACCAGAGCAGATAGAAAAAGAAATTATTATGGCTCCTCCTGGACAAGAGAGTATTTTCCATTTCTCTGCAAAACATTGTTTGGAGACAAGAAGCAACAACTCCCACATGCCAGTTATTTCAAATCTTTCAGCAAATCGTGTACAAAACATTTTGTGCTCTTCTGGAAAACATGTCAAGCAAACATGCAAAATTTAGAATTTTGCTTCATATTTGCTTTGGAAGAAGGGGGAGAAGGGCATCCAGTCTATGTTCTGTATGTCCAGATGTAAACAGACAGCCTTGTGTCTTACCAATCGGCAGTGTGAGTTTGCTGGTGGGGAGTGCGAGGATGGAATCATCTGTCTCGCTTGAAGCCCCAGCCAGAAAACAGCCTGGCTGCAGTCCCAGCCTTTGTATTCAGCCTTGCTTGGTATTATAACTTCTGCAAAACAGCTGATCCCAGGACCTGCTGCCAGGAGGTGGGGGCAACTGCTGCACTCTGTCTCTCATGCAGTATGAAGTCGGGAGTAGTGCCATGCCTAACAAGCCAATTGGAGCATAGGTGCCTGGTACTGATCCTTGAGCTGTAGGCAAATGGCCTCTAGAAAATATCTAACCCATTTATGGGCAGAGAAGTAAATGAATTAACTAAGGCTGACACTTCACATCCATCTCATCGCTGTTCGCGGTCCCGCTTGGGACCGGTACGAAGTAATCTAACCGCACGTCCATTGTGGGAGTTCGTCTCAACCACGCCCCCTGAACTGCGATTTAAGCGAGATGAGAGATTCCCCTCCCTGGCCTCGGGAATCTGCTCATCACGTTTCTCGTTCCGAGATGAGTGCCTGTGAGGTGAGGCTAATCACGCCATTCTCCATCTAGTGGAAGTAGTGCAAAGTGCCATTCCCCAGTACATTCCCTATGGAGTCAGCAACGCAGTGCAGAGAGATTAAAAGACAAATGCCTCAAACTTAGCTTGGTAACACAGTGAAGGCAAGGCTTCGGAGAATCGAAACATTGAAAAATTGAAGTTTGGGCTGGAAAAAAAGGAGAACAAAGGCATGGAATTTCACATCTCATCACGGAACAAGGACGTGCGGTAACAGTCATGCCTGTATCATCCATCACACCCGTGCGTACACGGGAACAGGGACAGAACCGGAAGAAGACCATGTGACCGCGACTGACATCAATATGCAACAAACTTCCTCCCAGGACGAGAATGGACATGAAGTAACCATCTATGTGTCACCAGGGGCAGGAGGAGAAATCCGCAGAGCTGGGGCTCCTCTTGATTGGTGGCAGCAACTCTAATTGCTGTGGTTTCTGCTCCAGTGGGTTTTATCTTTGCTTTCTTCTTTTCTGTTTGCTTCTGCTCTAGGTGGCAACAGCTAGTACCAACTGTGTCAGCAGCCTAGTCATCTATTCTCATCTCCTTCTATGTCCCAGGATGAGCCTCATTTCCAGGGAAGGTAGGGGATGGGTGAAAGAAAGGGACCAGAAAAATAATAATGGACGTGCACAATACTGCTTCACAGGGATACCTTGATTTTATTGTTATTTTGTGCCATAAATGTCTGTGAAGATTCTCTGTCATCCAGGTGAGTTTATCTGGACATTGAGTCATGGCAACTGGCTTCTTTTCTTAAGAGACTGAAACGTTTTGCTACTCATCCAAACAGCTTCATCAGTCTGAGGAAAGCTAGTTGTGACTCCTCCATTTTATAGTTCACTTTCATCTCATGTCACCCTGTTCTGAAATAGGCTCCTAAGTTGGACAATAGCCTGAATAGGCTTGTTAGGTGGACAATGGCCTGAACAGGCTTGTAAGGTGGACAGAAACCTTGGGTGCATGAAAGTCCAACCTATGCAACTTCTCCCAACACCCATTAAGTATGGGTCGTTAGTTATGGCCTTGCTAGTAGAGCTTCTTCAATCCCCCAGACGAATCAGAAGCAATTCACACCTCCCATTTTTATGGACAGCCACCCCATTTTTATGGCATTTCAATCATCCTCTCTTCTAACTTTCTAGCGCTGCTCCCCTGCTTCCCTAGTCAACCAGCATTCTGTATTGACTGAGCAGAGATGGTTCTTATGATATCATTTTCTCTTATTCTAATTTGGTCTTCCTACAATGATTCTTTTTCATACTTTGCAAACCTTACTAGTTCTCCAAGGCTTGCTCTTGTACTTGGCTGGTGCCATTTTGACTACATCTAGATGCATCAGCAGAAAACAAGTTCGCTATTGCTGTAAGATGCTTAAGAGCCACCACTTTAGAATTATCCTCTACAAATCTATCTGGTTCACTGTTAAAGCAGTCTTGGAACAATTCTCTTTATTGTCCATCTTCAAAACGTAATCAGTTTCATTGTGTAACCTCATTTCTACTGCTATGGGAAATGGAGAGAAGAAAACACACACACACACACACACACACACACACACACACACACACACACACACACACACACACACACACACAAATACATTTTGCTGAAACATACATAACTTAATGAACCTCTGTTACCTCCTCTACTTCATCTCCTTTTCCAGATTTTCCTTTGTAGATAATCTTTTCCAGTTAGGGATCATAAATTGGACCCTTACAAATTACAGTGGGAGCAAGTGTTGTGTGATGGATAGAATGTCCATTCCAACCCATCAACTGGGCTGGACTTGATGGCCTTGTAGGTCCATTCCAACTTCACTATTCTATGATTCTATGATGCTGTTCCTTGAATATCTCACATACCTCATAAATCCTAATAGATTCCACATACTTTGGAACCAACCTGATGGCACACAATGAGAATGTAACAAATATCCATGCAAATGGCCCTGACCTGCGCTCCCCAAACCCACATGTACCCAGGAAATGAGTTGTCTGTTGCCCATAGTTTACATCACTTCTGAAATGTTTTCAAGCAACCCTTGGTTCCATAGAAAAATATAAATAATATTTTGAGAAACATCTGTTAGAGTGACTTATCACACATCCTGGAGGGGGAGAAATTCCTTCACACATGGGCAAAAACTTCTGAGGGAACACAAAAGTGACCCAGACCCAAAATAAAACACAACCTCTTGAGTTTTTAGGTGGCTCTTTTATGTTCTTTCTACTCTCTTTCACCAAACCTCCTGTGGAAAGGGATGGAGGTGATGTCTTTCATTGCCTGGCTCCCTGATTTCATACAGCTCTGTCTGGATGGTATTCCATACCATGTTTTTCACATCCAGCCAGAATTAGTTTTGCTTCCACACACTCTGAAACCGGAAAGCTGAATAAGGTTCAATCTCTGGTGAGAGCCTGTGCTGTTGTTGTTTTTCTCACCACAGGTCACTACTCAGCACAGTGATTATAGCAGCAAAACAACACTGATGGGTCAATTACTTCTGGAAACAAGCCACAGGTCTGCGGGTACAGAACCGTCTGCTCACCAAATTACACCACAGCATCTCAATGCACAACAAAACATAACTCCCCTGTGGTGAATGGAGATCTCCTTTCCTCTCTCCACCTGCTGCCTGATCTGCTGAGTCACGTGCAACATCCAATTACAGTCTGCCAAGAATAAATTGGAGCCAAGAGGTTCATCGGTCCAACAGGACAAAGACCTCACACTGAAGGCCAACTTAAGCTTTGTATTGAAAACTGCTCCGTGCTACTTAAAGCAAAGTGTTCTGCTTGTATACTGCCCATAGCACTTCAAGCACTCTCTGGGCTGTTTACAATTTAATTATGCAGGCTACACATTGCCCCCAGTCCCCCCAGCAGGCTGGGTACTCATTTTACCGACCTCGGAAGGATAGAAGGCGGAGTCAACCATCAACCCCAGGTTGTGAGCACAGTTTTAGCTGCAGTACATGAATTTTACCTTTGCACCACGAGGCTCCTCTACGGTTGCTAAATAAAACTTATTCTACTTCCAGGCACTCCCAGACTCAGTCCTTCTCCCTTCCAAAGGGGAGACCAGTGGTGGCCCCCACAGCAGCTCTTCGGGATAGAGATCACAGAAGTTGGCTGCTGAATTAAGGTGGACACGAACTGCAGTTTGGCAGTTCAGCCCACTTTGGTGTGGCAAACAAATGTTCTGCAGGTGCCATACACTCTCCTGTCCCACTTTGTGGGGAGTCCATACCCCAACAGACTCTGAACCCCAATACGTTGTCAGCACTGAGGCAGCCTTTAGGCCCTAGATTTCCAGAGACCAAGAAGGAACCCAGTGTGTGAATAAGCTGACCTGGAGCTGACCTTACTCAGGAGGCCAGAGAAACAATGGCATTCCCGGATATCAGGATATCAGGACACATCTGGTCCGTGACAAGCCCAAAGCTCCTTCCTCTCCCCTTATCAATGATTCCACACTAGCTAAGCAGGTATCTCCTAGATAACGGTGCCTTCTCTCCCCCCCCACCACCACCAATGGAATGCATTACATAATCAAAGACCATTCTTCCTCTGTCCTATTGTTCTGTTACCAATAATGACTTCTTGGTCCCAGGCACAGCACAGAGACACTCAGAGACACTCACACACACTCACTCAGACACGCACACACACAGACACGCACACACAGAGACACGCAGCCTGGGACCAAAGGTGATTGTACCCCAAAACTCTGTGTATGCGTAATTAATAATACTGCACCACTTCTCTGCACATTGATAAGATTAATTTTTATTAATATTCTGTAATCAATAATCAATGAGATGGGACATGTATAACAGCTGGGTGTTTGAAAAAAATGCATTTACTGAGAGTTCACAGAGCCGGCAAGAAAGAGACTTGGGTAACTTCCTTAACATCTGTGGAGCCTTTACCACAGAGGCTTAAGAAGAAGAACCTGAAAGAGGAAGTGTTTGCAGATGGTCTTGTTAGTAACTAGGTCTCTGAACATAGTATCAAACTGGAAGCAGTGCAGAGATTCTGATTTCTTGGGGAGGGTTTTGTCTGGTCACTTTGCAGAGATTTAAATGTATAAAGTTGAGGTCATCTGAGGTACGGAAGGAGGAATCTTCATGGCTAGGCGCTAACTTGTTTGATCCTGTTTGAATCCTGTTCCCATAAAAGAGGAACTGGTGTGGAAGATTCTGGTCTCTGAGTGTGTCAGGCTGAAGGGTATTTAAGGAAGTGCTCTGGACCATTTGGTTGTGCAGAATTTCTGTGACCACTGTTAGCGTCACTCAAATTTTGAGACCCTAAATGCATTTAGCCCCCCTCTCTCTCTCTCTGTGTGTGTGTGTGTGTGTGTGTGTGTGTGTGTGTGTGTGTGTGTGTGAGAGAGAGAGAGAGAGAGAGAGAGAGAGAATCTGTGTTCTGTTTTATCTCTGATTGCTATTCAATAAAACTTTATTGTTTTAACTGTTATCTGGAGCGTGGCAGTCACAATGATTGGTACTACTCAAACAAAATCTTTCAGCATTCACCCACTTCCCGGATGAAGCGCACTTCCCTCTCCACCTCCTCAGTGCAACCGCCCACATACCAATCACGGTGCCTGCTTCTCTTCTCCACCTCCTCCGGCAGCTGCTCAGAGGAGGAGGCAGGACAGGGAAGCCCTCAGCGCTCTCTTTGAGTGGGCAGCTATCAGAGGAGGCACGCACATGGTGCAATCAGGGAGTGGGCAGTCATGCTGAGGAGGTGGGGTGCAAAGTGTGCTTTGTCTGGAGAACGGGTTAGCACACAGAGGAGGTGGGAAAAGGCAGTATGAGTGGCCCGTGGAACACCTGTGTGTTTACTGGGCTGAACCACTGAACTTTGTTTCGTGCCCATCTCTACTGCTGAATTTATTTATTTATTTATTTATTTATTTATTTATTTATTTATTTATTTATACAGCTCGTATGCCGCCCACTACCCAAATGTCTCTGGGTGGCTTAGAAAATTAAAATGAACAATGGAAAGCAATTAAGACATCAAAATACAATGCAATACAATTAAAATATGTTAAATACGTTAAAATGTAATACACTAAAATTGCTACCAGGACCCACAGCCTATCTTGTATCAGTTAAAGAACTTCAGGAACAGGAAGGTTTTTACCTGGCACCGATATGTCATCAGTGTCAGTGCCAGGCAGGTCTCAATCGGGAGGGCGTTCTATAGTCTGGGGGCAGCTGCTGAAAAGGCCCTATACCTACAGGCCATCCCTCTCACCTCCTTGAGGGATGGCTGTTTCAAAAGAACCTCCTGGCTAGATCTTAAATTGCAGACAAGCCAGTCCCTCTCTTTATTCATCATGTATAAAGAGAGAGAGAGATACATGTAATAAGTCAGAGACATCTCCAAACTCTGGTCTTCAGCCCGTATGGATCCTATTTATTTATTTCATGCATTTCTATATTGCTGAGTTTGTGCCAATCACTACTCTAAGTGCTTTAGAAGCTAGATCACAATTGCAGTAATTGGCCTGTGAGGATATATACATGTAATAAGTCAGAGACATCTCATTTTCTTCTGGGATTGAAACGTTTCACTACAAGACTTGAAGAAGTTACTTGAATATGTCAGCAAAACGTCTCAATCCCACAAGAAAAGAAGTCCAGTTGCCATGACTCAACTCCCAGATAACCCCACCTGGATGACTGAGAATCTCCACAGACAAATGTAAGTGGACCAACCACCCAACATTAAGCATCTCGCATAAAACACTCATGATAAACACAACAAATAAGGTCAAATTACCATGTGTTGTGGCAGCTGTGCAACAATTACTTCTCCTGCCCTATGTTGAGATTAGGGTGGGAGAAGAACAGAGAAAAGCCCCTGTGTTGTGTATTCTCTATCCTGGTAAGGAAAAAAATTAACAAGAAAGAAGCTGTCTTATGAGCTGTTACAATTCATTGAAAATCGGGCTATAGAGATTTCTCAAATGGTTTTTTTCGTATATACATTTCTTCTTTGTCTGCATAACAATAGCTCTCTAGCTCATTTCAGCCTGGCTTTTGATTCCATGAAGCTCACAAGCAAGACCACTTCAGAAGCTCATTTTATGCTGCAAATATTTCACGTTCCCATTAAATTTAGTATAAAAGAAAGAAGAGAGAACATTGTCCCCAGCCCAACTCAATTCATGCACAAGTCATCAGATACGTTTGACCCTTCAGCATAAGAGCAGACACATCCAACCAATTTAGTGGGATCACAGTGTACATGAAAGATGATATATCAAATTTCCAGCTGCCTCTGTCGCAGCAACCTCCAGCACCACTTCTCTGAGATTTCCCTATCCCTCATAGGAGAATTCTGGGAATTGTAGTCCACTAGAACTATATTTTCCAATTTATAGATGCGGGTGATGGGTTTGCATCTGCTTTAGTAAGATTATTATGTATCTGACAACATTTAAAGTTCTACCCCAATGCAACATTGAATGGATCCAACTTTTGTTCAGTAATGATGTTTGATCAACAAAGAGGGTTCTCTGGATTAATCAGTCAGACTCAGCAGCATTTTTACACACCTTCAAGTGTAAGTACTGTACGTATACCAAAAGAAGGAAACACAGGCTATAAAATGTGAAGTTGTTCCCTTTTTCTCACACACAATGACTCAGCTTCCAGACCCACACAAGAAGGTATGACTCTTCCTTTCCTTCTTGTTCGGATACAACGCATGTCCAACAATGAAAAAGCAAAGCAAGTCTGTTATAAATAGACGCACATCCAGTCAATGGATTAAACACCATCGCGTGAATCAACGATTCGGTGTAAGATGAACTGACCCCATTGTATTTTTTTCTTTTCCATGATGAGAAAGGTTTTTAATTATTCACAGAGGTACTTACCTGCCTAAGAGCAAGAATTCTCCAGCCAGCCCCAAGCGCCTCATTGCCATCAGCAGTCCACGCACGGTCATGCCCTCACAGAAGCAGGCCACGACTCTTGCCTTCGGTAGATGGCTTCTGAGTTTCTCCAGAAGCTTGTCAAAGCTCTGTTCCCCTGCGTTGCTGTAGATCTTGTAGGAATGGGCGATGCAGATGCCCTCCTTGGCTGACATGTCTTTGAAGGCTTCCATACCGCTTTCGCCATAGTTTCCTAAGTGGGAACAAACATACACAATGAGATAAGCAATGGAATTCTCAGGAGGTGGTTAGACACAGAAATGGGCTCATCAAGGAGGCTATGAGGACATTAACACTTATGGACCAGTGTTCTAGGGACATTTTAGTCCTTCAGAATCATAGTGAGGTGTGTACTTTTTTTGGCAGAATCAACACAGAAGTAGACCTACAGGGCAGGTAATGCTGAAAGCTGCTATGTATGGGAGGAAAAAGTACAGCAAACCATAAACACAAGTGTTCCTAAGCTGTCACTCTATGTACACAATCCGAAGGTCACCCACCAGTCGGGCGACCAATATAAAGGAAGGGATTTCTGTTTCTTTTAATATCAGAAGTTGTGTAGAAGTGAGAATTTTAGCAAGTGTTGTTTGCCAGATAGTCTGGATCAGCACCAATGTTGAATTTCCCACATCTGGACATCCTAGACTCCTAGACAACTTCCGCAACTCAAAGCAGGAACTGTCCTTGGCCTCTAAGTGTTGTGCTCTATAGCCATTTCCCAATTATTTCAGCCACTGGAATCTTTTCAGTGTTGAATTAGAGGCTGCTGTTGCCATAGGAGTGCCAAATGGACAGACGTTCATTCCGTTTCACAAAAGCTGCAATGAGCGTTGCTGCCCTACATAAATCACTTCAAAAATAATAATGCCTTGCTAGCTTGGGCACTTTGATATAAGTATGGACATCAAGCACTTCCTGATCCTTATGTACATGGTAAAAGAATCATAGAATCAAGGGCCACCCAGTCCAACACCCTGCCATGGAGGAAGTCCCATCAAAGTACTCCCCACACATAGCCATCCAGTCTCTGCTTAAAAACCTCCAGAGAAGGAGAATCCACCATCCTCCTTGGCAGCATATTCCACTGCCTCACACTTCCAACCATCATGAAGTTTTTCTAAATGTTCAAATTGAATCCCCTTTCCTGTAATTTGAAACCACTGCCCCAAGTCCTAGTCTCTGAAGCCATGGGAAACAAACCTGTCCCCTCTTCGATATGGCATCCTTTCAAACATTTAAACATGGCTATCTTATCCCCTCTCAACCTTCTTTTTGTATTACTAAACATTCCCAGCTCCCTCCTAAGACATTGCTTCCAGACCTTCAGCCATCTTGGTCATCCTCTTCTGGACCCCATCCAGGTTGTCAACATCCTTTTTAAAGGTGCTCAGAACTGGGCAAAGCACTCCAGGTGGAGTCTGAGCAGAGCAAAATAGAGTGGTACATACACTTCCTCTGATCTAGACACTATGGTTCTGTTGATGCAACCAAGAATCACATTGGCTTTCTTGGCCACCATGTCACACAGCTGACTCATGTTCAACTTGTGGTCCACCAAGACTCCCAGATCCCTTTCATGATATAATACATGATATTGGTTGTGATTTTTAAGTTATTAATCAACAGACACATTGAATCTGTCTTATTTTTCCCTTCTGTTTTTCCAACTGCATGTCTATCAATTTCCAAATTGCACATTTCTTTCCTCATCTGAACATTTGTGTTCCCTTCATGCTAACCCATTCCCTGCTCCCAGTCTCAGGTAAACAACTCGCATCCATTTTACAACAGCTTTAGTTTTGTGCTCCACTCCTACCCCAGGAGTACTTTGTGTAGTTTAAACCACATTAATGGTGAACCAACTTAAATCACTTTTGCCTCAGACTCACGCTTTTGTTTCTCAAGAATAAGCTAAATCACAGAGCCTTCTGCTTCCACCCAATTGCGAGACAATAGCTTGTCAATAAAGAAAATTTCTCTTTTTCCAGAGGAAGGCAATGTGAAGAGAATAGCAGGGGGACTCAAATTGTTTTCATATTTCACTGGTTCTGTTCATGCGGTCCATGAACTTAAATTGCCACTAGTCATCTTGCTGGTTTTAAAATCAGTGATACCTGTTCTGAGCCAAAAGCTGCACCATCAGATGAGGCCAACACAACGGTACCAAGCTATCAAAATAATGGGAAGTCAGTCCCCTTCCATAGCAATTTATGAGGAGCAAGGATGGCACGGGAAGAGAAGGATCAAAACAAGTATTAAAATTGAATGTGATTGACCTCTGACCAATGACAAACTGTCCAGAAGGATACTATCTTTTCCCTTGGAAAGCCAAATTTGCTTTTATGGAGAAGGAATACGCATTATCAGTACAGTAGGACTCCGGTATCCACTGGTGATTGGTAACTGTGGACAAGAGAGAACACCTGCCCACCCACCCCCAAACTGTTGTTTCCTGACAGTAGCTTGCTTTATGACTGGTGTTTTGAGACAGTAGCTTGCTTTATGGCCGCTGTTTGTGACAGTAGCTTGCTTTACAGATGCTATTGGTGACAATAGCTTGCTTTATTGCTGCCGTTTGTGACAACAGCTTGCTTTACAGCTTGCTTTGTGGCTGCTGAATTATTTAATTTTTTTCCTCTGCCAACCGTGGATAACTGAATCAGTGGATAATGGATCAGTGGATACGAGGGTCGTACTGTATTTCTTTCACTTTCTAAGTAAATCTGATTTCTTCATTGCACTCGGATATCAAAACTAAAATGTTGAAGCTTAGCTGTTCCTCTCACTAGAGGCAAAAACTGCTCATTCTCGGCTGTATTTCTGGAAACAGGCAAATACCTTTCTCTTCAGGCAAGCTTTCCCTGAATAATACATGATTACACAGACTTTGTGTTTATAACCACTTATAACTTTGTGTTTATATCTCCCTTGTGTGATTGCTTTGAAACCATGTTTTCATAACTTTAGGATGGTCTACTGTGCATGATTACGTGGAATTTTTACTCTATCTTTAACTGCTCGCATTCTCTTGTAGCTTTAATGTTGTCTTTTAAGGCTGTAAGATGTTCCTCAATTCCCTGTTCTCAAACTTGAATATGGCTTAATTATAAAGGTAAAGGTAAAGGTTTCCCATGCACATGCATGCTAGTCATGTCCAACTCTAGGGGCCATACTCATCTCCGTATTCAAGCCAAAGAACCAGTGTTGTGCAAGTCCATGGCCACGTGGCCAGCATGGCTGCAAGGAAACACTGTTTTACCTTAATTGTACTGGACTTCATATTGTCCCTCATTACTGTAAGCCGCCTTGGGTTTTTTTCCAAGGAGAAAGGTGGGGTAAAATTACTCTAAAATAAATAAATAAATAAATAAATAAATAAATAAATAAATAAATAAATAAATAAACAAATAAATAAATAAATAAAATCTATTATTCCATCAGGAAATGATACAACACATTGGCTTGTTTAGTGATTCAAGCTGAATATTAGGGATGTCCATGGGAAATCTTTTGGGTTTTTGTGTGTGTGTGTGTGTGTGTGTGTGTGTGTGTGTGTGTGTGTGTGTGTGTGTGTGTGTGTGTGTGTGTGTGTGTGTGTGTGTGTATTTCCTAGGTCACAAGGGCACCTTTATTAAACATGACCTGGATGCACTCAGTCTTGCATTTAAATCCCCCCAATTTGTGTTCTACTTTGTATGCATCTAAAGCCCCAAAAAACCATTCAAACTATTTTTAAAAAGCCCAGACAAGGAGGCAAGACAACTAAATCAAAAGCTCTAAAGAATCCTTTAAAAACACTTCAGAAAAGCAGGGGCAAGGCAGGCATTCCACAGTAAGTTAACCAAATTAAAGCATTAAAAAACCCAATAGGAAAGGGAAAAAAACACACAAGGACAGAGACAAGATCAAAAACATATAGATGACCACTTCCCCAAAATCAAGAAAAAACAAGGAGGCAATGAATGGCAAAACACACACCCAGATGTCTTCTTTTTCCTGATCCCACCGCCAGCTCTAATCAACAAGTAGCAAAACTAATCCAGTAAAGGAAAGGGGGAGGGGAAACAATTCTTGAGAAATATGGGGAGAAGGAAATCCAAAATATACAGTTGTACCCCGACTTAAGAGCAATTTGACTTAAGAGTGGAAAACTGTTGCCATTTTAACTGCTGCCTTAAAAAAATTAGATATGGTCTGCTCGACTTACAAATATTTTGTTTCATTTTTTTATTTTTTAACTTTTTTCCCAATTTTTAAAATAGGTACCATGATTTAAGAGTAGCTCCACTTAAGAGCATGCATTCGGAATGAATTAAATTTGAAAGTCGAGGCACCACTGGTAATTCAAATGCATACTGGGACTATAGGCAGGCTGTCTGGTATCAGGAGCAAACATAACCCTAACAAAGGAGGGAGGGAATTTTACTCAAAACTCAGACAAAAATAATCCATAGGTACAAATGGACTGCCCAAGTTTTTTTTTAAACTAGCACCAACCAGCTGGCTTGCAGGGCCCTGCAGTGAGCAGAATTTTTGAAACTAGCACTGACCAGCTGGCTTGTGGGGCCCTGCCCATCGGTACTTTTGTTTTTTGCCACCCCAGCTGGCTCGCGGGGCCAGTGGGTTCTTTAAAAAAAAAAACTAGCACTGACCCCCTGGCTTGCGGGGCCCTGTTGGTTGGCACTTTTTGTTTTGCTGCCCCAAGTGCCAATCAGCTGGTGCCAGGGGAGGTCAAAAAGTTTTAATAGCCCGTGGTTCCCCCATGTGCCCAGTTGGGTGGGGGAACCACGGGTTTTTCCCCAGAGGAATGCACTGCTTCAATGCATTCCTATGGGAAAACGAAAAACAAAACAGAATGAAATGAAAATTTACATTTCGTTCCATTTCATTTTTCTTTGATGGGTCATTTCGGTTTTTTGTTTCATTGAGGAATGAAATGAAAAACCAAAAACGAAATAAAACAAATTGTTTTGTACCCATCATCTCTATTTAAAAATCCTATCTCTTCTTCAGCCTTATCTGTCTTTCTCTGAGATGGTGTCCGATCCTATCTGGTTCTCTCAGGCGCTGTCAGATTCCTTATCTGATTCCTTCAGACTCTATCTGGACTTTTATTCAGTAAAATAGAAATGGTGGTGGTTGGGGTAGTCTACATGTCCCTTCCCAGCAGGGGTGTTTCTAGAGGGGGGAGAAGAGTACATCTGTCCCAGGTGCAGAAACCTGGGGCACCTGGAGGGAGAGGAGGAGGAGGAATCCCTGTGCCCACCTGCCACCGCATGCCAGGAGAATGGTAAAGCAAGCAGGCAGGTGAGTGCGGTGGCTGTGGTGCCCTCCTCCTCATCCTCCTCCAACTCTTCGTCATCACCGCAGGAGAGGTAAGACCCGCAGGCACGTGCGCGCGCATACGCACACGCGTGCCTGTGTGCCCCATGCCCGCCACACACACACACACACCACACCTGTCCCACGCCCACAGGATTCCTCCCCCCTTGCTGGGTGCATGCAATGGGGTTGGGGAGATCCAGAGGAGCGCAAAAATAACTTTGCCCTGAGGTGCTCCAAAACCTTGCTACACCGCTGCTTCCCAGGTGGCCTTAGTAATCCTAGTTCTGTTTAGAGGCAGGTAGATCAGTTCCCTTATTTCCCAGCAAGAATTGCGGGTGCCAGATTTGAGTGATGTTGGGTAGCTGTTTTTGCAAATGAGCAACTCAATGGCAGAAAGGCAATTATTTCCAGCTATTTTCCTTATTCAAAACCTCTATGCACCATTTTTTTTAAAACGTGCCAGTTCACAGCCTCCCCTCTTAGTTGCCTGGAGAAAATCAGAGTTACATTTCCCTTGTTTAAGGAGGACTTTCAGAGGAAGGCCAGCTCTGGTTATTTTGTCCAAACGGTATTAAAGCAGACGGGTTAGTGTCGGGTCTCGCCAGAATCCCCACGCATGGGATGTGACAATGGGGTGTGAGCCATCGAATGTCTGTGCACTGGGAGGCAGGGCAAGTTAGAAGATTTCTGAAGGAGAATAGGCATGGGGGGGGGCAATTATGGGAAATAGTTGCAGCACCCCAGGGAAACAATCCCTTGAGATTCCCCTCTACATGTCCTGTTTTATAGCAATGGAATGGCTGTGATGTTTAATATGGAATACCTCCCAGGCATTCCATATTAACTTAGGCCATTTGTATTGGATGACTCAGAGTAGCAAGGGGACAGTAAGGAAGGATGTCAGGACTAGTCAATCCTGCAAAGAATAAGTTGCAACTGGTTCCTAAAACACCAGGTTGAAAACCACACAAGCATCAGGTTGGGGATCTTTGTTGGATCGGTGGTTGCAGATGATTTTTTGGTTGCTTTAATGAGAGACACCTCTTGTGTTACTTACTATATGAAAATATTTATTTAACTAGAAGGGAAGGGTACACAGGAGGTTTTCTAAAAATAACTCTTCTAACAGCCATTTTGCTAAGCTAGGAACATGCTTCTCCTCTTTAAGAATACAAGGCACACACACTAACTAGACTTCTACCAGAACATTGTAAGTGGTGTGATCTCAACAACCAATTGGCTTAGCTCTTCACATTAAATCCGGCTGATAATACTCTACATTCACATTAACCCTGCAATGGCTGAAATGTAGATCTTGCTAAATATTCCAACACATCATCATATCAGCATCTAAGATACAGTCTCGATCTGTGCCTGGAGGCCATACTGGAATGGACCAGAGATAACCGGCTCAAGCTTAATCCGGAGAAGACGGAGGTTCTGTTCTTCGGGCTGCCCTCGTCTCGGTACAATGGCCCCCTCCCTAGTCTGGGGGGCATTTCCCTCCAGCCTACGGACAGGGCCAGGAATCTGGGCGTGGTCCTGGACTCGGCCCTCTCCCTGGAAGCCCAGGTGATGGCCGTCTCCAGGGCCGCTTTTTTCCATCTCCGCAGGATCGCCCAGATCCGCCAGTACCTTGATGAGTCCTCCCTGAGGACAGTTGTGCAGGCCCTGGTGATCTCGAGGATCGACTATTGCAATGCCCTCTACGTGGGGTTGCCCTTGACCCTGGTCCAGAGGCTACAGTGGGTGCAAAGTGCGGTGGCCAGGCTGGTGGTGGATGCTTGTAGATACGAGCACATCACCCCAGTCCTGGTCCGCCTGCATTGGCTCCCCGTTGTCTTCCGGATCAGGTTCAAGGTCTTGGTTTTGATTTTCAAAGCCCTCCATGGCTTGGGACCAGAGTACCTGGCGGAGCGTATCTCCCAGAGGGCATCCGGATCCAGACCCACGAGATCATTGCAGGCACGCTCACTGAGAGTGGCCACACCCAGAGAGGTGTGGAAAACGTGCATGCGAAACCGCACCTTCTCTGTGGTGGGGCCTTCTCTCTGGAATCATCTTCCTAGTGAGCTGCGCCTGCTGGAGTCCCTGCCTGCCTTTAAGAGGGCCTTGAAGACCTTCCTCTTTAAAAAGGCCTTTGGTGACCGCATTAGTTAGGTTTTTTCCCCCGCCATCTTGCCCTCCGCCGCTCCACTACTCGGTGGTGTTTTTACTTATTTTATGTGTTTTTACATTGTTAGCCGCCCAGAGTTCCCACCAGGGAAGACAGGCGGGATATAAGCTTATAAATAAATAAATAATAAATAAGTTTCTAACAGTGTCCATTGGCTATCCTGTTTTGGAAGGCACCCCCCCTCCCAATCCTGCCCTTTTATTTACAGGACATGCTGTCTACAAATTTGGCAGCACCAGCAAGAAACATCTGAGGTCATCTTGTGCACATTCATATCCGCATTGTGCATCCCCCTCCCCTCCGAATCACAGACAGCATTGCAATGAGGATTGCACATTGTAGGCCCAGCAGATGGAATGACAAGATGACGCTTCCCAGTGAAAAGCAGAGGCAACTGTCCAAAAGGAACTTTGTGTGGACTCCAAGTCCAGCTGGTGAATCGTGTGCTGCTGCTTCATCCTTGCAATCCTGTACTGAGATAACATCGTCACACATGCCAGCTCTGGGTTTGTCTTCGTGGCTGTTCTCTGCTCACCTCCCCAAAGCAAAGGGCAGTCGTTTAAATCAGCCCTGCCCCCAGTGGATTTGAATCCCCTTCTTGTTCAACGTGACTGTGTTATCAATCTATGGTTGTAAATCTGGACACTTGTCCCAAACCCCATAGATCATGCCCTGACTCATCATTACATACGGACATGCAATTGGCTGTTCTGCGTAACATCCAATGAGTGCGAGGGTCCAATGATACTGAGTTGTCACTGTCACAGGATTTTTGCTTGAGGCTGGAGTATTACCGTTCATTGTGGCCACAACAGCACCCATTTTGCTAATGCAGAGCATCTGGATATATCTATGGCCAGAGTGTGGGTTTCTTTTTTTTACAACCTTTATTTATTATTTATTTATTATTAGATTTATATCCCGCCCATCTTCCCAAGGGGAACTCTGGGCAGCTAACACAGCTGAACAAGTCAGCGAGTATAACAATATAGTACAATACAACAAGACAAATAAACCAGCATATCAATATAACTAAAGTAAAAGAAAACAGCAGCAGGGGAGCACCCTCTAGTTCCAAATCAACCTGCTACTATCTCAATTCCTGACATGGTGGTCAGTGGTCGATGGTGGCACAAAAAAAAAAAAAAAAAACACGGGCTAAGCTAGGTCACCAAAGGCCTTGCGGAATAGAATAGTTTTCACCGCTCTGCGAAAGGCCAGCAGGGACTCTGCAGAGCACACCTCGCTGGGTAGGCTGTTCCATAAAAATGGGGCAGCCACCGAGAAGACCCAGCTCCGGGTAAGGGAACGCCTGGCCTCGCGGGGAGTTGGAACCCGAAGCGAGTGCGCCCGCGACTGCCAAACCTTGCATGCTGCCTCCAGTTTGTTTGACTAGGAGGGATTTTTCTGGGCCAGGCTGACTGTCCATCTATCCAAACATTTCCTCCCACAATTCAAATTGAACCCCACCTCTCTGTAGAGTGCTTTTCCCTCTCTTTAGTCTGTTGTCACTTTGCTGTCGATCTGTCACAACTGCAAGTAATAGCTTTATTATATTATTATTTCTTTTACTATCTGGAAGCTGAAACTATCATGGCTACTGGACTTCTTTTTCTTCATCCAGCTTCATCAGTCATGAAACATTTCTGTCTCTCAAGAAAAAGAAGTCCGGTAGCCATGACTCAACTTCCAGATAAACTCACCTGGATGACTGAGAATCTTCACAGACATATTTCTTTTACTAATGTCTGAGAGTGAATGATTGAGATTAAAAGTGGTGGACTACCTCAGGAACTTGGAGGTATTTTCTGTTTCAGTACTTCCATTGCATGACACAAAGAAATTCAAAACTCATCAATAGAAAATGGATATGGATATATGAAGAAGGATTTGTCCAGCTGTCCTTTGCTAACTACCAGTTCTTACTTTGATTTATAGCACTGTTCCATGCAAAGTTCATTCTGAGTCCTATGAAGTAAAGGCTGCAGCGGAAGAAGCTTAGCTACCTACATTTGAAAAACCTACATACTTCTGGCATTTCATGGATGCCTTTGGCTGGCAAAGAGCATAACTGTTGAAGAACCAACTTGCACATATTCTTCTGTTACATTTTTTTAAAAGTTACACGGGTAAGCTGTCACTGCAACACCGCGTTGATGGCTTACTGTGCCATGAGTACAGCTTACTCATACCACATCCAGCTTGTTGAGTAGCATCATCTTGGACTCTTCTTACAGATGCTTGAAGAATTATCTCCATGTGAATTCTGACACAAATTTAATCACCCATTTGGTTCTTGGCTCAAAAATCCCATCAGAAATGTTGGAGGTGGGATTAGAAAAATAAAAAGGACCATCTGTGTTGAGAGACAATATGTTTAGAAGTGCCTGTCTTAAGGAAGTTACATTGAAAATCATTTACAATGGTACCTTGTATAAAGGAATGAATTCGGTCCAAATGAAATTCTGCTAAGCAAATTTTCCTTTATACAAATTTCCCATAGGAATGCATCAAAAACAGAGTAATCCTAACAGTGACCATTTTTATGTTGTACGGATTCGCCCCATAGACGATTCTGTTAAGCAAATTTCCCCTATCTCCAGAATTTCTTATGTTGTACAGATTTTATGCTGTACAAAGCGTTTGTTATACGAGGGTCCACTGTATGCCAAAAGAAGATGTGTTTAAAGTCTAAATTTAAATCTGAAATCCGTACCTGTATAAGAATACTAGTAACTATTTGGGGATCTTTTTTTTATAAAAAGCAAAATAAAGAGGAAATGAATGTGGACATGATGCAAAACAGATTTGGGAAGGAATGCCTGCAGGAGTTCGAGCCAGGGACGGAAGCCATTGTCGGCGTCTGTCGCCAACATTTGACAAGACAAGCTTGGTGTTGCTTTCATCTCATTGATTCTGCTGGAAGGAAAATCCCCGGAGCAAAAATGCCATGTGTTGGCTCTGTGGTCGCACATGACCTGTGATGCATGATTGGCTGATCGCATATTTCGGCTTGCATCTCTCTCCCCATGACAGCAGGAGCCCTTGCAACAGCTTTGACATTTCTGGCTTGGCAGATGAGCTGCTGCTCCAAGGCCCTCAGGGTAGGTCACATTTCATCGGACCAGGTCCATGCGCACCACTTCTGCTCTCTGCTAGAGCCAAGGCTACGGCAATGAATACAGCAACAGAAGGGGCTGATTTATTTCTTGTATCCCTTCCTCTCTCTCTCTCTCTTGTCCCTAAAAATCCTGGAGGGAATACGATGGAGCAAACACTTAGTGATGGCACTGCAGAAATGGCTTCTGCCCCTCTTGTCCAAAAGGATGGGTGGGGTTATTTAAAACTTTTTGTGAACTGGTTTGAAAAGAATAATTGTTCAAGTCTCTATGAGATACACACATTGAGATGGAGTAATCATGGATTGAATTTCAACGGATGGTACTTTTCATTTTTTTCTAATTCAGTAGCAACATCTGCATTTTTTCTTTATACCCATCTCTCTCCCCTCCCCCTCTCTCTAACACACAAACTTGTGTGCAAAAGAGGTGTAAAATCTTGCAATGTTCTCCTGAGATAGAAGGATTTTTACTTTTTATGTGATCAATCTGATGAGAACAAAGTGGCATCATAGCATGGTAACCTTCAACTAAAATGCCATTTACTGAAATAATGATATACCCAGTTGGATTCTACTCGTAATGTCCAGTTAGAATCATCTTGTTTCCTGGTGGGATGCCAAACATGATGGTAATTGCCTGAAATAGAAATTTTCTGTCCAGTGGTTGAATGAAAGGATAAATTTGTGCCACCCGGAAATAAAAAACAATGCTAGTCTCCTTCTCTGGAGGTTTTTAAGCAGAGGCTGGATGGGGGTACTTTGACGGGGCCTGTGCCTACCCGGAAATATGATTCCTTGAAAAGAGTTTGCTGCATCATTTTGTAGAGAAAAGAGGGTTGCTGAATTGAGTCTCCTTCTCTGGAGGATTTGTTTCTTGGAGACGTTAAGGACAGTGGGTGAAGAACAGAGGCTGGATGGCCATCTGTTGTCCAGGCTTTCTGGAAAAACCACCCACAAGATTGCAAAACTGTAACTGCATGTAAAGATATTTTACAGGGTGTTCCTGAATGGCAGGGATTGGAGTGAATGGCCCTTGAGGTCTCTTTCAATTCTATGATTCCTTGATTCTATAAGAATAGATATGCGAATGTACGACATCATTTTGTAGAGAAAGGAGGGTTGCTGAATTGTCTGGTCACTCCTTTCTGGGTGGGGAGAAGGAAGGGATTATGTTTCTTGGAGATCGTTGAGGTCTGGATCGAAGTTGTTTGCTCAGACAGTGGGTGAAGAACACGGATCTACAAGCCCTGAACCAGCTGTGGTCGAGCAGCATGAAGCCAGTGTGGTATGGTTGCGCTTATAAAGAACCACAGAAACAGTAAACACCAGATGCTTTCTGGAAAAACCACCCACAAGGATGCAAAACTGTAACTGCATGTAAAGATATTTTACAGGGTTGCCCACAAGGTCCCTTCCAGCTTTGCAGTTTGAAGATTGTTATTGTTATTGCTACAGTCTTGGGTTCATACTGATCCCCCTCCCCCCCTTCATGATCTCTCCCCAAAGGCCCAGGTTTGTTAGCAAATGGAACCTTCACTAAAATGGTGACTTAAGAAAAACATTGTATTATGGTGAAATGTATTCTTGCCCAGGTTTGTTAGCAAACGGAACCTTCACTAAAATGGTGACTTAAGAAAAACATTGTATTATGGTGAAATGTATTCTTGCCGGAGAGGGGGAAAAGACGTGGTCTCCTGTACTTCGCTGCATGACTAAGAAAAGAGAGAATGGCAGGTGTGGGAGGAAGTGAAGTTAAGCCTGAAAATATTAGTCTTGAAGACAAGGAAGACACAGGGCAGACAAGATAAAGATGAAATATTGCGGGTCACTTTAGCCTTGAGATTGTGGTGTCGGTTGGAACCATGGCTTGGTGCTAAAAAAGCAAAAAGCAAAAGCAAAGTGTTCTGCTTATACACCGCCCCATACAACTTCAAGTAGTCTCTGGGCGGTTTACAATTTTAATTACAGTGTGCAGGCTACACGTCCCCCCCCCGCAATCTGGGTACTCATTTTACTGACCTCGGAAGGATGGAAGGCTGAGTCAACCATGAGTCGGCTACCTGGGATTGAACCCCAGGTTGTGAGCACAGTTTTAGCTGCAGTACAGGCATTTAACCACTGTGCCAGGATGAGGCTTACCACTACTTTTATCCATTCAGCCAATCCTCATCCTCATGATGATTATTGTTGTTGTTTTGAGTCCAGAAGGGCAAGAATCCAGCACACACATGGTCACCCTCATCTCTCAAAGGACCCTCTTATGTTATCTGGCTGCATAAATGACAAGTATCTAAGCTTGGACTAGCAGGAGCTGAACAATCTAAGGGAATGACATCAGTGGTGTCCGACTCAGAACAAATCTGAGCAATTTTACTTGCAAAGCATCTTGCAAATTATTCACAGTAGGCTGTTGAGTGATCTATCTTCTCATAGGGCAGAGCATAATAGGCCCTTGACTCCTGGAGGCAGCAATGCTGAATGGCCCTCAGCAGATGCAGTTCTGGCAGAGAAAAACCACCTTGTTTAATGCCAACATTGAATACTAATTCTCTTCCGTTCTAGCCTGTGTTCTGATTCATTCCCAATTTCCCACCTTTATTGCTCTCTGATCACTGAGCAGTTTATTTCATCGCTACCTACCACCTGGCAGACCAAGGGCTAGCTTTGCTCTACTCCATGGTAGGTGAGAATCAAGAGGGCCATTTCCCCACTTCCGAGGTTGATCAAAGCTTTGGCAGAATCACCTGCTGAGGGTACGCAAAAGCCTCCAAAGGCAGCTTTTAGAAAAGTTTGGACAAGTTCATGGAGAACAAGGGTATCAACGGCTATGATTGGACAGAGAGGCAGGAAATTTCTCAATGCCATTTGCAGGGAATCTTAAGCAGTTGAAGATATCTGCTTGGGAATACCCTGAGGCAAATGGTGAGCCACTGTGTGAGACAGAATGCAGGACTGGATGGGCTGTGGCCTGTTCCAGCAAGGCTGTTTGTTGGAGATCTTTGTTGGATCAGTGGTTGCAGAAGATTTTTAGTTGCTTTAAATGAGAGAGACACCTCTTGTGTTACTATATGAAAAAGAACTATTTATTTAACTAGAAGGGAAGGGGACACGGGAGGTTTTCTAACAATAACTATTCTAACAGCCATCTTGCTAGGCTAGGAACATGCTTCTCTTTCTAAGAATACAACACACACCCTATAAAGACAAAAGGGGTCGTACTTCTACCAGAACATTCCAAGTAGTTTGATCTCAACAACCAATAGGCTTTGCTCTTCACATTAATACTGTAATGGCTGAAATGTAAATCTTGCTAAATATTCCAACAATGTTCTTATGTTCTTATGTAAGGATGTTAGGAAACTTTCTGGATCCATCAGCTTCCGAAGATGAAGCAGGTCAATGGGACCCACCCACCCACACATCAAGGCTTTCAGTCCAGGTAAACCTAAACCCTGTGATTCCATAATAACAGAAGTATAGAGATAATTCCCCCAAAGACAGTAGAATGTATCTTGCACCATGATTGGGATGAGGTACACCAGTCATGCTGAGAATGAGAGAGATCCATGGTCATGAGAGAGGACATGAAGTCCCCAGCCACTTGGGAAAACTTGGCCCAGAACTTGAAGTCTATCTGCACAAGCCAAGTGGACTACAGAAACACCCCTGCAGGAGTGACTCTAGAGCCGTGGGGTGAGTGGTACACCAACAGAATTTCTATATGGCCTGGCTACCACCTTCAAATGGGCCCACTGTGACTCCACCTGTATAATATGGCCCAGACTGACAGTGAAATGTTTCAATCTCTCAAGGAAACAAAGTCCTGTTGCCATGACTCAGCTTCCAGACAGACTGACATATGTGTCCAAGATCAGATCCTGCTGTTTTCTTATTCATCAGCCCAGCATTTAGAGGCAGCCTTCTGAACCCATGAGGTCTATTGCCTCAGCTTTCTAAGCTAATTGAAATGGGTAACATCTTTGGACTAGAGATAGGCATGGACCAGTTCACCCCAGTTCATCCAGTTCATCCACCTCCTCTGGCTCAAAAAGCCACTCACCTGGTCAAGCTTGCTTGCCTGGTTGCTTTTTTCACCATCTCAGTTAATCTCCCAGTAATGAGCAACAGCACAGAGTTCTCAGAGTGGGAGATCAGCCAAGAGGGTGCAGCAGAGAAGCCCGAGTTGTTGCTGGGACTGGAAGATCAATGGAGGAGGTGCAGGAAGGTAGAACATTGGACCTAGTGAGTGGATGATTGAGCCAGAGGAAGCAGGGGAGGGGAGCAGCAGCACCTGTGCTGCCACCTTTACGAACCAGAAAGAACCGGTTTGTGCCCATCTCTTCTTAGGACATCCCCTCCTTGCATGATACAAAAGGTACCCTCCTGCTCCATGTTTCCCTCTAGTGGCACATTGTTACTTGTAGTTGTATGTGTGTGATTGCTCTGTTCCCACCAGTTGTTGAATCCATAAACTAATCCAAAGGGGCAACTGAGTTCACTGCAATGGACAAAATGTCTGCCATTTTGCAGTCTAGTAGACATCCTTGCCACATGGGTCCTTCTCCTGGCTTTTGGCCAGGGCTTCCCCAAGAGCTAGAGAGAAGACCTGAAAGATGCTTGCCCAGCACTTATGTCCTGATTTCCATATACTCCTTTCACAGAACACTTTGCCGCTGTTGCCTGTCAGGTACTTAATGCGCTCGAGAAATTAGTCTGCCTTACCATGACTGAGAGCTCCATTACGGGAAAGCGCTCAAGCGGAGCAGGGGAAATGTGTCGCTTTTCACCGATCCTTAGAACTCTAAATGTTGCAGGACAAGGGACTGCGTGGGCATAAAGGAAAATGTGATTAGCACACCAGGCTTCTGGGTTTTCCAGACAAAGAGGCTCCTTGACAGAGCCTGAGAAGCATGTCCATCGTCGTCTGCCGAATTAGAAGTGGCTGAAGATGAAGGCACTAGAGCATATTTTCTGAAGGATCTGCTCCAGACAGAGAGTGTTGCACTGAGCTGAATTTGTAGGCTTGACGAAACGGGATCCTAGAGGGTTTGAATTCACTGCCTGAGCAAATCTAAACTTAAAGTTTAACTCATTAGTTTGGCATTCCACCAGTTTTTATCTCATAGAATCATAGAAACTAGACATGGGCACGACCAGAAAAAATGATGTTTCGAGTTTTCAGTTTTTTGGAACGGGTCCGTTTCGGGTAGTTTCCGCTTGTCGCGAAATTTTTCAAAAATTTGTCGTTTCCGTTTGTCGTTTGTCGTTTTCACCGCGATTTCGCGATTTGACTTCCCAGAGCATAGGGGCATCCCGCAATCAGGGTCAGCGCTAGGTGTTTTTGCGCCCTGAGCGGCAGGTGGGGTGGGGGGCGGGCGGCGGGGGGAGGTGCGGGCGGGCGGTGGTGTTGGTGGGGGCATGGATGGGCGGTGGCCACGGGCGGGCGAGTGGGTGGGCGGTGGCGTGGGCCGCAGGCGGGTGGCGGCACAGGCGGACGGGCGAGTGGACAGTTAGGATATCACTTAGGATAGAGGTTCTGTTCTTGGCTTGCACCCCAAATGTGAGTGTGTGCAAGCAAATTGAAGTTGGGAAAATAGAAAATAAATGGTAGTATATAATATATTTGTAAAATAAATCCACACCTCCCACTCCCAGTCGAACCTCCCCCTTTATCCAATATCAGAAAAAAATCCTCAAACTGCCAGAGAAGAAATAAAGAATAAACTGCTGTTCACTTCAGCAGACAAAGATGCAGGGAATCAAAGAAATTATTTTCTAAATTCAATTCCCTCCCTGCCTGCCTAACTTAAATCCTAAAGCCTCCAGCCTCCCTCCTCAATCTCGATCGGATCACACCAGCACCAGCAAGCAGCCCTCCTCCCTCAACCACATCCATACACCCGACTGCGATTTCTGGAAGGTGCCTCGGCTTTTTATGCCCTCCGAGACATCCAGAAGTGTCAGTCAAAAACCTGGCGATGCCATTGGTGGAATGGTTCAAAAAATTGCATGGTCCCATCCCATCCCATGCCCAGCCCAAATGGGCAGGTCTAAAAAAAAATAAAAAATAAAATAAAATAAAATAAAATCAAAATCAATTTATTGCTATAAAAAAACCCTCTGCTGCTACTATAAAAATTCAGGCATTTAAAATAAATAAATTTCACATGTTTCTGTGGTGATTTGGTGTGTGTTTTGACCACGATTTCAAAAGAAAAATTGTGCTCGCCATTTTGGATTCCCCCCCTACCGCATGGCATGCAGCGAGACAGATGACGAGGATGCCCCCCCCCAGCCTGGTGCAAGCAGCCCAGGACAGGAGAAGAGGGGGAGGCTGGTGGCAAAAGCCTCACCTGCTTTTTTGGACGGGAGTCGGGGTTTTTAAAAAACTTTTAAAAACCCATGTCTAAAAGAATCATAGAATCATAGAGTTGGAAGAGACCTCAAAGGGCCATCCAGTCCAACTAAGACCTCAAGGGCCCATACAGGAACCCCCATCACAATATTTCCGACAGATGGCCATCCAGCCTCTGCTTAAAAACCTCCAAGGAAGGAGACTCCACCACCCTCCTTTGTGGCAGCTGCCGAACAGCTCTAACTGTCATGAAGTTCTTCCTAATGTTCAAATGGAATCTCTTTTCCTGTAGTTTGAAACCATTGCCCTGAGTCCTAGTTTCAGAAGCCATGGAAAATAAACCTGTTCCCTCTTCAATATGACATCATTTCAAATATTTAAATACAGCTATCATATCCCCCCTCAGACCTTCTTTTTGAAATGCTAAACATTCCAGTTTCTAAGCCATTCCTCATAAGACATTTCTTCCAGACCCTCAACCATCCTGGTCGCCCTCATCTGAACACACTCGAGGTTGTCAATATCCTTTTTAAATTGAGGCGCACAGAACTGGACACAGTATTCCAGATGGGGTCTGACCAGAGCAGCATAGAGTGGTACTATCACTTCCCTTGATCTAGACCAGGGATGGCGAACCTATGGCATGCCTGCCAAAGGTGGAACGCAGAGAGCTTTTGCCTGGCACGCGACAGGCTCCCTTCCCCCCCCCCACTTCCCTCTCCGCTGGACCAGTCATGAGGAATTTGCGGAGGGGGGAGTAGGGGGGGAGGAAACATGTCGCATGCCTGGATGACCCTACGTCCCCATCGTCGCCCTTGCCCCCGCCCCCTGCTGACCCAGCCTCTGCCTCCACCTCCGCCTGCCTCCACTGCCATCCCCATCGCTGCCCTCGCCCCACCCCCTGCTGCCCCCGCCCCAGCCTCCGCCCACCTCTGCTGCCATCCCCATCGCTGCCCTCGCCCCTTGCCGCTGCTGCCAATGACCCTGAGCCCGCTGCCCCCGTTGCCCTCCTGCCTTCGCCCCCCGCCCCCGCTGCCACCAATCCCGACCTCCCTGGCACTGCCACCATCTCCATCACCGAGTTTGGGCACTCGGTGTCCAAAAGGTTCGCCATCCCTGATCTAGACACTATGCTTCTGTTGATGCAACCAAGAATCACATTGGCTTTCCTGGCTGCTGCATCACACTGCTGATTCATTTTCAATTTGTTGTCCACCAAGACTCCCAGATCCCTTTCACAGGTACTATTCTCCAGCCAAGTATCCCCCATCCTATATCTGTGCAATTCATTCTTTTTACCATGTTTGCACCAGTTCAGTTGCCATGGCTCTACCCCAGTCATTCTGGACAAGTACAATATGGCTCTCTGGGGGACCCTGGCCCATCTGAAGGAGGTCATGGACTCAAAACAATTGTTCACACACTATCTTATAAAAAGTTCATTATGCAATTTATGCAATCCTGATTTGGCCTATGTTTGTTTCACGTTGTGGTTTTTTTGGCCATGGCCAACAAAAGGTGGAATCTTCAGATTTGTGAGTGAATTCCCTGTTCCTCAGTTCTTGCCTCCTACTCTGAACTATAACACTAGACCAGGCATGTCCAAACTTCAGCCCTCCAGATGTTTTGGGGCACAACTCCCACAGTCCTTTGCCATTGGAAATACAGGCTTGGAATTCTGGGAGTTGTGGTCCTAAACACCTGAAGGGCTGAAGTTTGGATGTGGCTGCACTAGACCGTATTTCAAAGTGTGTGTGTGTGGGGGAATCACTCCCTCTAAATGACAAATACAAGGATTCTGGATGTCACCACAACACTTAATATGGCTCCATCCTAAGAGATCCTACTATAATGATGCAGAATAGATAGCCTCATCCTATGGCCAAAATCCTATCGCCATTTGGCAGTGGCACAATGCAAGGTCTAGTTGAGAACTGCCGCAGCTTAACAAGTCAGCCCAGTTCAGTTCCTGTAGACAGGATATTCAAATTATTGTTGCACGTTCCCTGTTTTCTCAAAAGCTGAAGAGTGCAAGAAGCTGCTAGGCTCAGAGTAAAAGGGAAATAGAGATTATAGGCATCCTGTAATATTTATTTTATTTACAGATATGTCAACAGAGCATAAGTAGCAGTCAAGAGGCACTTAAAGGCAGAAGGTCCCTCACATAACAACTTGGGCACAGAGATAATTTCTCATTTTTCTTCCAGCTACCACAGCTTTCAGTTCTCCTTATTTTGTACATTAGCTACCACTGTTGTTGTTTTTTTAAAGCCATCTAATCAAGATTTTTAACAGACAAGTTAATCAGCTACGTCAGGCATGTCCAAACTTCGACCTTCCTGATGTTTTGGACCAGAACTCCCAGAATTCTAAGCTTAGATTGCCAATGACAAAGGACTATGGGAACTAAATCAGCAGCAGCACTCTCTGGGCAATTTATAGCATAATTGTGCAAACAACAACTTTCATCCAGCCTTTCCCCGACACACCCCAAGCTGCTTATTTTTTTACTGACCCAGGAAGGATGAAAGGCTGAGTCAACCTTGATATGGTACCTGAACCCACTGGGATCGAAGTCAGGTTGTGAGGAAATGCTGGACTGCAGCCTAACCACTGCACCACTGGGTTCAGTTTGCTCATCACTCCATTTAGTGCAAACAAATAGAGGCTTTAATGCCCACATGCTACATCCAGCCCATTATTTCTCAGTTCAGAGTTGACTATGTTTTTAAGTATAACTTTATGGAATCCCTTTATGGAATCCTGAGAGTGAGAACTGCTAAACAGTGGAACAGCTTGCCTCCCAATGTTGTGGGTGCCCCATCACTAAAGGATTTCAAGAAAAGACTAGCTAGCCATCTGTCCGGGATGGAATGAGGTCTCCTGCCTTGGGCAGGGGTTTGGACTAGAAGACCTCCAAGGTCCCTTCCAATCCTACAATGAGCCTATGATTCTGTTTAGAGATGGGCATGAAAGGGAAATATAGCATTTCATTTCATTTCATTCTACATTTTGTTTCATCTCGATAATGACGGAGTTTTTAAAAAGAATTTCCATCATGAAATGGAATGAAACAAAATGCTTCATAAGGCTATAAATAATGGGGAAGTTCCCCTTTTTATTTAACAGGGATCCCACTGCCTTAAATCAAAGACCCTCAAACCCTCCAATCAATTTGTAAACAATCTGTAAACAACTAGAAACCTAATGGCTAGCTGCTGCATGGGGAGATCAGAGAGATAAAAGCTCAACAGCTGATCAGGGGCACATTGAGGGAAGGTATATATATATAATAAACCTCCACAGTCCTACTTAATCAGGAAAGGAAAATAATCAGTTTAAATCAACTTGCAGACACAGCCAACGAAGGGAAGAGCTCAGTTCCTGGCTAGTTGCAGGCAGATCAAGATAGGAGATAAACTATCTCAACAGCTGAGACACGGGAAGAAAGGAAAACAAATCAATCAGTTTAAAAGTAAACCTCCTGCTCACAAGATGGCTGGATCAAGAGGCTACGATGAAGTGTTTCATTTCTGAAACAAAACATGGTGTTTCATTTCATTTTTTGATGACACTGTTTGCTGTTTAGTTTCATTTTGTAAAGTTTTGTAAGGTTTCATAAGCTTACAAAATGATGAAACAGTGTGTCGTTTTCATAAAGTGCCCATCCCTACTTCTGTTCTATGACATGGGAATCTGACCTGTCACTCAAATGTGCCTCCTTGTATGTTCTCAGTTCCGTCTTGCTAACAGCACTGGGCTTGTCCCACTGATCCTGGCATACCTGATAGTGCTGTCCGTGGTCCATCATGCCCGGGATTAACTGTCCCAATTCACAAGATTCCCCATTATCTAAATGCACACTGAAAGAATCAGATGGTCACTTTCTGGCACAACTACTTATTGTGAAACAGACCCAACCAGATAAAAAGGGTACAGAAATGGTGGTGTGCATTGGCTCTCAGCTTAATTTTAATCCATGCTACGTGTCTTTTCCTGTTATGATCACTGCTCCAGAACTAACCAATGGAACCCAGTCACAGGATCATTTTAGCCAGTTTAGAAGGGGAAGCAAATCTATTTTCCATAAGTGTGAAATCACCATCAAATGTTATAGAAAGTGACACACACCCCAGCAAATTCTTTAAAAAGAAAAGCAGCAGGATATGGTTTATTTCTGCAGGAGAGTGTTAAATCCTCATTATTAGTTATTGTTATTGTCTGACTTAAAGTTAATCCTCGTTTCCAGGTTATTTTGGGGGAGAAGATAAGTTATGGGAGGGAGTAGAATCAGAAAAGTTTTCCAAATCCATTTTCAAAATCTCATCACATTCTCTTTTACTGCACTTCATATCCAATACCTATGTCCCCTTTCTTTCAATTAAGTTATTGGCAAAAATTGCAAAAGGACATAGAGAAAGGGAGAGAAAAGTACAGGAAAAGATGAACATTACTTTAGGGAGTATAAGTTGCCATTTTGCGGAGTAGAAATGTCTCTTCTTCTGCTCAGGCATCCACGTTCTATAAACAATTACTCTCTCGTGCCTTCATAAATGTAGAATGCCCTGCCTCTTAAAGGGTTGTCCATCACCAGAGGCTATGTTTGAAGAACAGGTACTCTAATTGCAATTTATTGCAATGAAGGGAAGCAGTGGAAGGATTAGAAAAGATTGTCAAGTGTAAGGATGTGTCACTGGAGGCCAAAACGAAGATCAAACGTAATGCCAGCCACAAACGTACAACTATTAAAGTTGGATATTAAAGAAAGCTGAGAGGGGGAAAACTGATTCATTTGAAATGAAATGCTGGAGGAGAGATTTGTGTCTACACCTAACAGCCCGAAAAATGAACAAGTGGGTCCTAGATCAAGGACCAAGCCTGAATGGTACCTCTGGAGGCAAAAATGGTGAAACAGTGACTCTGCACATCATGGGAATGGAAGATTCTGTGGAAAAGGCAATAAGGCTAGGAAAGGTGGAAGACAGCAGGAAAAGAGGAAGGCCAAATACAAGGTGGACTGACTCCCTAAAGGAAGCCACACACTTGAGTTTACAAGAGCTGAGCAGGTCAATTGAGAACAGGACTCTAGCGTTAATGGTGGCTATTTCACGGGCTATTGACCAACACCACTTCTGATTTTCCTCTGTTGCTGCCTCTTTACAAAAGATCTCTTTCTGAGGGAGGGGAAAACCATTAGGCCTGGTTTGTTGATACACATCCATCTGAAGGGTGCTTCCCCTGAAGGGTGCGGCTATAGGGACCACCATGATAAATACCTGCCCTTCAAGATTGGATGCCACTGCTCCTGTTTAAAGTTTTCAGCTAAGTTTCATGTTTTCAGCCCTGGACTTCTGAATCATTGGCTTCCACTGTCTGGACAGTAGGCCGTTGTTCTGTTTAGATCATTACTTCTACGGCATTCATTTTGCAACATCATGTTAGGAGCAATTCAGTCTGTGTCTGTACCTTTTAGACTGGAACATTTGCTAAGATAACACAGTTTATTCTTGAAAGATTTGATCCGAGAGGACATCAATATCTTGGAGCCAGAATCACAGTCTGGATGCAGGTTAATATGCAGGCACAATTAGTCATGCCTAATGGAACTCTTCTGTTCAATACGGAGTCCTACACTTTTCAAATACAGTATTTGAAAAGATGATGGAAGCCTAAACATGCAAAAAAGAATATGTAAGTCTTTGGCCAACCTGAAAAAGACTTCTGGATAAAGCTTCAGAACAACATACATGGAGATCTTGGTAATAGAAATGCTAGTTACTTGGTGGTAATTGATGAAAATGCCAGTTGGTTGCAATTAGAGATGGGAACGACCAGAAATTTTTTTTTCCGAGTTGTCGTTTTTTGGGACGGGTCCGTTTCGGGTCGTTTCCGTTTTTCGTGAAATTTTTTAAAAATTTGTCGATTCGTTGTGTCGTTTGTTGTCTGTCGTTACCGCCGCCACGATTTCGTGTGATTTGACATCCCAGTGAGTGGTGTCCCGCCGGCGCTAGGTGTTTTTGCACCCTAGGTGGCGGGCGGGGTGGCGGGGGCCATGGGCGGGCGGCGGCAGCGGCAGGGGGAGGGGCAGGTGCATGGGCGCGCGGGTGACGGGCGCGTGGGTGGAGGGCGCGTGTCCCGCAATGACCCAGAGCAGGCGGAAAACACTTTACTGACTTGCTGCACAAGACTGCATCGAAAGCAATTGCAATTTTTATTGCAAACAAAGTGGGCAGTGCACCCACAGCAGAGCTGCAGGCAGGGTATGAAAGGACCTTGTCTTGCCACCAAGCAAATGAAATTTTTAAAATAAATCCACACCTCCCCTCCCACTCAAACCTCCCCCCCTTTGAAGCACTATCAGAAAAGAAATCCTAACAAACTGCAGGAGAATAAAAAAGAATAAATTGTGTTGCTATTCCCCACAGCAGACAATGAAAGGAATTATTATTATTTCCTAAAAATTCAATTGAATCAATTCCCTCCCTGCCTGCCTAACTGAAATCTAAAGGCTCTGTGAAATCGAAACTAGTCTAGCACAGCAGCCAGCTACACACAGCCCTCTCCCACCCGTATCCAAGCCCGGACTGTGACTCTTCTGGGAGTGCCTCGCCTTTTTATGCCCTCTTGCATATCCAGAAGTGTCAGTCAAAACCTGGCCATGCGATTGGTGGAATGGGTCCAAAAATTTGCATGGTCCCATCCCATGGCCAGTCCATCATTGCGCAGGTGTAAAAAAATAAAAATAAAAATAAAATAAAATAAAATCAGTGCAACCTTTTACTGCTATAAAAACCCACTGCTGCTACTGTAAAAATTCAAGCATTTAAAATAGCTAATTTTCGCATGTTTCTGTGGTGCTTTGGTGGTTTTTTTGGACCACGATTTCAAAAAAAAATTGTGGACGCCATTTTGGATCCCCCCGCACCGCATGGCAAATGGAGACGCCGAGCATGCCCCCTCCAAGCCCGGTACCAGCAGCCCAGGACAGGAGGGGGGAGGCTGGGGACCCCCCCCAGAAACCACCCCTCTGGTAGGTGCCCTCAGGCAGGCATATTTTCACCTGCTTTTTTGGCCGGGAATCAGGGTGTTTTTAATTTTTAAACCTTTTTTTCTGTGCTGCTTGGCATCGCGCGATCGCCGCGTGATGCCAGGAACGGCAACGACAAATCAGACCCAATTTTTCTTTTTTCGGTTCGAGTTCGAGTTCTGACAGCTTAATTGTCGTTACCGTTTCCGTTACGTAACGGAAACGATATCCGAAAACGGAAACGACAATTTCGCCAAGTCGTGCCCATGTCTAGTTGCAATTAATTCCCTTTTCTAATAACAAAGTTACATTGCAACTGCAGATGAATTATGCTCATCTATGGCAGTGAAGCGATCACGTTTCTGTTACTAGCACAGATGTGACTACGTGGCCTTACTAAATGGTGGAGTGGAAATATCAAAACAGACCTGCTGTGCTTCAACACAGTGAATTGACTATAGAAATATAAGACTACAAAACATCTCCCATTTCACATCCCTTGCTAGTGGTGAAAACTGCTGTAGGCCTACTGTATATTAAGAACCTAGCCAGGGAGTTAGAAGGAAGAGAAATGGGCACAAACTGAACTACGAACCAGCCAAAAACATGAAGCTGGCTGGTCCTTGGTTCAGTTTGTGGTTTGGTCCACTTTTCTGAAATGAAACAAGCACAAAGCCTTTTCCTGACCAGCACTTGTTTTGCTTTGGCCAAATGGATGCCTTGTAGCTGCCTGAGTTGCAGTCCTACCTCATGCCATTTTCTCCTTCTCTTCTGCGTACATCTTTGGATATTTACCCGTGATAACTGAAAATTTACGATATGCAGATGCTGGGCTGGGTCTGGACTGGGAGGCTTTTCTGGTGCCCCCTACACTTACCTGAGGCCTGGCACTGCCCCAAACGGGCCTCCAATGTGCTTTCCGGGCATGTCAGAGGTCTCAGAAGTGGTTTTCAGTGATCTGGAAGTCACTTCCGATTTTCTGGAAGTCACTTCCGGTTTTCCGGAAGTCACTTTCAATTCACCAGAAAGTAATTTCGGGACCTCTGACGGGCCCAGGAGGACCATTGGAGCCCCGTTCAGGGCAGCACCAGGCCTCAGGTAAGTACAGGAGGCCTGAAACAGGCTCATCCAGCTTACCTCAGGGGGCCTTGCCTTTCATATACTGTTGTCCCGTGATATACCAGGACTGTAGTATATGAACTGTGAAAGGGCGGGTGAATACTGTACCACACTATAAGATGGTAAGCTAAAGGAACATGAAAGCACATTCAAAGCCTGGTTGAATTGCAAGGTCTTCACCCCCCTGAGGAATGGCAACAAAGATGGGGCCACCCTGGCCTCCTATAAGAGGGAGCGCTAAAATCTGGGGACACCATACTCCCCTGTGAAGTGGGTGGGATGGAGAGAAATGTCTCTCCTGGTGATCTTGACACCTGAGTAGCTAGTAAAGGGAGACATGGTCTTTCCACCCCTCATAATGGATTCTTTTTCTTTTTGCGTGCTCTTTGTAGCTCTACTTTTACTTTTTAATGTTTTAATGCCTCTTTTAATTCCCTGTTAGACATGGGCACGACCAGAAAAAATGACATTTCGAGTTTTCATTTGTCGGAATGGGTCCGTTTCGGGTCGTTTCCGTTTGTTGTGAAAATTTTCAAAAATTTGTTGTTTCGTTTGTCGTTTGTCGTTTCCACCGCGATTTCGCGATTTGACTTCCCAGAGCATAGGGGCATCCCGCAATCAGGGCCAGCGCTAGGTGTTTTTGCGCCGTAGGCGGCGGGCGGGGTGGGGGGAGGTGCGGGCGGATGGCTGTGGCGAGGGGTATGGGTGGGCAGTGGCCGCAGGCGGGCGAGTGGGCGGGTGGCAGCGTGAGCCGCAGGCAGGTGGCGGCGCAGGCGGATGGGCAAGTGGGCAGTTAGGATATCACTTAGGAAGAGGTTCTGTTCTTGGCTTGCACCCCAAATATGTGTGTGTGCAAGCAAACTGAAGTTGGGAAAATAGAAAATAAATGGTAGTATATAATATATTTTTAAAATAAATCCACACCTCCCACTCCCAGTCGAACCTCCCCCTTTATCCAATATTAGAAAAAAAATCCTCACAAACTGCCAGAGAAGAAATAAAGAATAATCTGCTATTCCCTTCAGCAGACAAAGCTACAGGGAATCAAAGAAATTATTTTCTAAATTAAATTCCCTCCCTCCCTGCCTAACTTAAATCCTAAAGCCTACAGCCTCCCTCCTCAATCTCGATCGGATCACACCAGCACCAGCAGCCAGCCCTCCTCCCTCAACCACATCCATACACCCGACTGCGATTTCTGGAAGGTGCCTCGGCTTCTTATGCCCTCCGAGACATCCAGAAGTGTCAGTCAAAAACCTGGCGATGCCATTGGTGGAATGGTTCAGAACATTTGCATGGTCCCATCCCATGCCCAGCCCAAATGGGCAGGTCTAAAAAAATCAAAAAAAAAATCAATACGACGTTTTATTGCTATAAAGAAACCCACTGCTGCTACTATTAAAATTCAGGCACTTAAATAAATTTCACATGTTTCTGTGGTGATTTGGTGTGTTTTTTACCACGATTTCAAAAGAAAAACTGCAGTCGCCATTTTGGATCCCCCACCCACCGCATGGCATGGCGAGACGACGAGGATGACCCTCCCCAGCCTGGTGCAAGCAGCCCAGGACAGGAGAAGATGGGGGGAAAGGCTGGGAACCCCCCAGAAACCACCCCTCTGGTAGGTGGCAAAGCCTCAGGCAGGCATATTTTCACCTCCTTTTTTGGCTGGGAGTTGGGTTTTTTTAAAAAAAAAACTTTTAAAGACTTTTTCTGTGCTTCGCATTGCGCGATCGCCACGATGCCACAAACGGAAACGAAAAACCCGACCAAATTTTTCTTTTTTTGGTTCGAGTTTGAGTTCTGACGGCTTAATTATCATTACCGTTTCCGTTATGTAACAGAAACGATAACCGAAAACGGAAATGAAAATTTCACCGAGTCGTGCCCATGTCTATTCCCTGTTCTTACTTGAATATGTCTTAAATGTCCCAGACTGTATCTTGCCCCTCATTGTTGTAAGCCACCTTGGGTCCTTTTCCAAGGAGAAAGGTGGGGTTAAATATTCTAAATATATAAAATAAAATAAAATAAAATAAAATAAAATAAAATAATCCTTGCACAGCTTGGACCCAAGCCATTTAGAGCTTTATAACTTAAAATCAACCCTTTAAATTGTTCCTGAAAACTGACTGGCAGCCAGTGGAAGTGATGTAACAGGGAGGTGTCATGCAATCCCTGCATCTAGTCTCAGGGAACAACCTGGCTTCCATGTTTTAGGACTCTTGGAAGTTTCTGGACACATTCCAGAGGTAGCCCTTCACAGAGTGTGTTACAGTAATCCAACCGGGAGGTGACTAAGGCACGTGTCACCATATGGCCTGATCAGAACTTTCCAGGAATATGATGTGTTGACCTTTATGTTTGAGCTGGACTTGAACTGGAAAGAGGTTGAAATGGAGAATAGCTTCAAAAGGATGGTTCTCACTAACAGAGGAGATGTACCCACCCTAGCCTGCAAACCTAACTACGGGCAAAATGGACACCCCTAGAATCTGCTATCCAAACATACTTATTTCTGAACGTTGATGGTCTGTCTGTCTGTCTGTCTGTCTGTCTGTCTGTCTGTCTGTCTTCTCTTCTGGTCACTGGAGATTAAAATAAAAAGAACAAGAAGGATACTTCCCGACTCAAAAAGCCTATGGGTATCATCAACAGTGAAATTTCCTTGAAGGGTTAGTCTTGCATTTGCATATTAATACCTTTCAAGCTTTAGAAAAGCTAATGAAAGCAAGGAGGAGCATCTCGGCTGCTTTAAAAGGAAAAGTGTAAAAGAACAGTAGAGACTCCGGAGACGATTCTGGCAATTATTGTTCTTGAGTCTTCTTTCTTCTCCTTTATTATACATTATTTGTGTGACTAGTAAGGCCTTCATATAAAAGCGATCCAGCGCTGTGTTAATGAGGCATTCAAACCGAGGAAGAAGTTTTATTCATGATTCAACAGATGGAGAAGAGAATTTTTTCTCTCCCCCCCCCGTATATAAATTTTGTATAATTAAAAGACAGTAAAGGTTTGCCCCTTTAATCATTTCTACAGATTTGATAGGCTATAATGTTTAATAATGGAAAGGTGTGTCTTTCGGTTTCCATCCTGACTGAAATACACATACTGTTTGTTTTTCTCTGAGGAAACTGAGATCTTTTTCCTTTAATCCACTGTTGTCTTTTTGTGATTGTATTTTTAATCGTTATTCTGTGGACCATTTACCGTGAGCTCTTGCTACAGGCTTTTTCACGCTGTTTGGCTTTGCTTTGACCGCCACTTGACAGCTTTTAAACCCTAACCCTAATCCATTACCACGTGGGCAGGCAAGGTCTTATTAAAACACCTCCAAGCATATTTAGAGTGGCTTCTGCTTTTTCAAGGAAAACGGAGACACCAAAAATAAAATGATATATCCAGGCTACTAAAAGTTTTAAAAAGTCATCCAAATTCAGCTTTTTCGGTGCAGCAAAAGGTTATAAAACAATAAACTTAAGAACAGGGGAAGGCATGCAGCTTATTCCGATGAACAAAAAAAAGCCCACAGTACCTCTGAAGGCCAAGAGCAGTATGCTGGACCTCTACGAGATGCAACAGTGTCAATGTCTTCCGAACCCAAGTCAAATAGAAAGAAGGAAGACGCAAGAACATAAGAACATAAGAAGAGCCATGCTGGATCAGGCCAAAGGCCCATCTAGTCCAGCTTCCTGTCACAGTGGCCCCACCAGATGCGTCTGGGAGCACACGAGACTAGATATCTGTCTCCTGATAGCATTCCTCTGCATCTGGCCCTTGAAGTACCCCGGTTTTAAGCCTGGAGATGACACATCTCCCTTGTGGTTTGTAACCTGTGATGGAGTTTTCCTCCAGGAATCTGTCCAATCCCCTTTTGAAGGCATCCAGGCCAGATGCCATCACCACATCCTGTGGCAGGGAGTTCCACAGACTAACAACACACTGGGAGAAAAAATACTTTCTTTTGTCTGTTCTCACTCTCCCAGCCCTCAATTTGAGTGTATGTCCCCAAGGCTGGTATTTTGTGAGAGGGAGAAGAGTGTCCCTCTATCCACTGCATTAATGCCCTGCATTATTTTGTACATCTCAATCCTATCCACCCTCAGGCGCCTCTTTTCCAGACTAAAGAGCCCCAGATGTTTCAGCTTTTTCTCATAAGGGAGGTCCCCCAGCCCAGTAGTCATTTTAGTCGCTCTCTTCTGCACCTTTTTTAGTTCGTACCCATCTCTTGGTAGAACCATTCAGTTCCAAACTAGAGGATACAGTTAGCCCATCATTTGAAACGGAGGTCCTTGAAAGGATAAAGCCATAGGATTTGTCCTCCCATTGACTTGGCTAGTTACAAGTTGCCTTGTTTTTGATACTATTAGCGGCCACTAGGGAGTTAAACAGGTTTAACTGCTTTGGTACAGAGGTCTGGAGGAGTTTTGTGCCTAAAATATAGCAGGACAGACAAACGTTCCTCCACCTGTGCAACAGGTGCAAGGATTCACAAAGCAGCATAGCTTTAAGTTCCCCCTGATGAGTTTGCCCATTTTCTCATCACCAACAATAACTCGTGCTGAGACTTTTGGGGCAGAAAGGGAAAAAAATTTTCATTACTTACGACCAAACAGACCAAAGAGCAACCTGACAAACATGACTGCTTTCAGCCACCGACTTTCTGACTTAACAGCACCCTACAGAGAAGCAGTGAAGCAATTATCAGTTAGGCCTGGATAGACTGACAGTAACGCTAGCCCAGAAAGGTCCTTCCCAGGTAAACTTATGGAAGGTAGCTTGAAAGATTACAAACACCCCAACATGGTTCTGGACATAGCCGTAAAGAAAAAGTAGCTTTTCCGGTCTCTCAGTAGCAGAAGCAATGTACAGTGGTTATAACAAAGGGCTTGTATAACATAAAATCTGTACAACATAAAAAATTCCAGAGATAGGCGAAATTTGCTTAACAGAATCTTAACCTATGCGGTGATAAAATGGTTGTGATTAGGGATTACTCCGTTTTCAATGCATTCCTATGGGAAATTTGTATAAAGGAAAATTCGCTTAATAGAATTTCATTTGGAACAAATTAATTCTTTTATGCAGGTTACCACTGTATTATAAATTATTCCCTTCCAAGCTCAATATGCATAGAATAGCCAAAGACGCCATTTTGTGTCTCCTTCTGACTGCAGAATGCTTTAGCCTGGCACAGTCAGCAGTGTTTGGTGATTCACACCGGTGGGGTGGGGGAACCAGGGGAAGATAACTTTATATTCTCCTCATGACTGAGAACATTGGTCTTAACTACGTAGGAAGCATCTGCTTAGGGAATGCATCTTGTGTTCAATATTAAAAAAAACAATCCCACAGTCTCTCTTTATTATGAAATCTGGTTTCCTAAATAAATGATCTTTCCCCATACAGTGGACCCTTGTATAACAAACAGTTTGTATAACATAAAATCTGTACAACATAAAAAATTCCGGAGATAGGGGAAATTTGCTTAACAGAATCACCTATGGGGTGAATCCGTAGAACATAACATTGGGATTACTCTGTTTTCAATGCATTCCTATGGGAAATGTGTAAAAAGGAACATTTGCTTAACAAAATTTCATTTGGAATGAATTAATTCCTTTATACAAGGTACCACTTTACTTTTCACCTCTCTTCCTTTTCTGAAATTTAAAAAAAAAAAAACTAATACTCCTGCAATAACTTTAGAATTATTCCCCCACAAAAAGGTGGTGTGATCTTTTGGTGAAGAATCATTAAAGACACATATACCACTGCAAATAATAATAATAATTAATTAATTATGTGTAGCCTGCATAATTAAAACTGTAAACCGCCCAGAGACTACTTGAAGTGGTATGTGGCGGTATATAAGCAGAACATTTTGCTTTTGCTTTTTGCTAAATAACCACACCTCCAGCAGTTGTCTTTCAAACCGGATGAAAAGGTTGGCCGAAAGGTCACAGGTACATATTCAACAGGACTTCAGAAGCCTGTTTCAAAGTGATGCTAAAAGCAAGGATGGGAACATGACTAGAGGCATTTTGTATGCAATGTGGCTTGGGGGGAATTGTTACTTCAGTTGCTGGCCTTTGCTCATGACCCACTTTGGCCTTCCTAGCCCTGTTAATTTTCACACATTTACACCACAAAGAAGAGTCAAGGGGGAATTCATGTGTCACATAGGTGAAAATGCTCCAAGAAAATTTATTAGGCACCTATAAAATAGTTGGGGGGGAATCAAACTTGAAGAAAAAAATTGAATGCATACTAACACTTGTTTCAAAGTTGCTAGACCAAGGCTGGGCAGGTCCTAAACCTACCATTTTCAGTGGGAGTACATGGGCCCAGTATTGCCTTGGAGCAGAAGCACATGGTAAGTTGGCAGCCATCGATCAAGCAAAGTGTACCAGTCAAGTCTGATTTGTAATTTACACACGGACCATGTGGCTATGTTTCTCTCAAAGAGCCTCATGGCACAGTGGTTAAATGCCTGTCCTGCAGCTAAAACTGTGCTCACGACCTTGGGTTCAATCCCAGGTAGCAGGCTCAAGGTTCACTCAGCCTTCCATCCTTCTGAGGTTGGTAAAATGAGTACCCAGCTTGCTGGGGGGGGGGGATGTGTAGCCTGAATACTGCAATTAAAACTGTAACCCGCCCAGAGACTACTTGAAGTGGTATGGGGCGGTATATAAGCAGAACACTTTGCTTTGCTTTGCTTTGCTTCTTTCTTTCTTTCTTTCTTTCTTTCTTTCTTTCTTTCTTTCTTTCTTTCTTTCTTTCTTTCTTTCTTTTATATCCTTGAAAAATAATCAGAAACAGTCACTCAGGGCAAGACCGATCTCTGGCAGATGTGGAGCTGCATTTACATGGAAGAGTCTAGCTTCCTCTAGCCAGTAGGAGCCATTCACATCATTGATGCAGGTGGCTGTTGCTGTCTAGTACAGATTTAACCTCCAGCTTTGCTGATATTGAGATGGCCCTGTTGGCTGTTGCTTCCGCTCCAAACCAATATAGGAGGCATCTGCTAAAAGCAATAGGTAGTTCACCGACTGCCTGCCCATCATTCCCCGATGGGCCAGTGGTAGCCGGTGACTGGTGGCCCAAGTGGCTGCCAGTAATAGACACAGGCTGCTCTGAGCGCAGAATTGGCTACTCATGCATGCCTACTTGTCCACAAAATGTTAGGCAGGTTTTCATCCGGACACTACTTGATCCCTGTCCCCAGAATTTAACAGAGGAACAGAAAAAGACATCGCTCATCTGTAATCTGAAAATATTAAAATTATTAAAGGAAAAAAATAATGTATTTACCAGAACTATCCACTAGAGGGAGCCAGAGAACATGCTATTTATTCCAACAAAAAATAATACAACATGTGCTTTCCAGCTCCCTCTAGTGGACAGTTCTGGTAATATATGGTGAAAACATGTATTTTTGGATATTTTTCTCTCTTTTACCTCGCTATGTATAGTGTTCACTATTATCTGTGGCTTTTAGCATCTGCGAGAGAGGCTTTCAACCAATCCCCCATGAATTCAAAGGTCCTACTCTATAGGAAATGATGCTAGCTACTGGATACTTCCTTGTGTTTCCTGCTTTCAAAGCTGAGCAGTTGACTGTGAGCAACAAAGTTTCTCATTTTCTGTCTCCTCTCGATACACGGTGTGACAAGTCTGGGACGTTGGCAGGAGAAGACTGGTGGTGTCCCACATCACCATCTCAGGCAGAATGCGCGAAGGACAAGACTGGCTGAGAGCAGTACAGACTTGATGGGGGCCATGCCACCTTTCTTCTGATGGACCCGATGCCAGTTTTACAAAGACAAAAAACAAGGCCAAATCATTCCCTATTTAGATTGGAATTTTCATCCTTCCTTCCTGCTTACAGTAAACCCTACAACTTTCCCTGCATTTCATGCATCACCCCAATATCTTCTCTTGCTGTGGAAAATCTAGTGGGTCATGACCTCACCAGCTTCCTGCTCTCACCAGTCACCTCCAGCTTTTGACCCACAGCTGACCTGTCCGACCATCTAAACTTGACTGTGCCTCCTGCCCCCTTCATTTCACCCTCTTGGTTGGGCTGCCTCGGCTTCCGTCACAAACAGCTTCTTTGCTTGCCTTGTGACAACATTCTTGATGGCCTCCTGTACATAACAGAGAGTTGGGAGCCTGCTCTACATCCATTAAAGCACGTTCCTCAATGGGGTCAAGAAGATGACACGTTCTGTCACATTAAACTTGAGACAGATGAAGGGCAGAGAGATGGCCATTCCTCACTTTTCAAAGCAGAGCAGAAAACAGGGTCTGGAAAGGAAAGCTTTCTAGAACCAAATCTGGGATGCAGAGAGAAATCTAAATATCTTCCCACCCTCCACCCCCAGGCTAGGCCCAAGTCATTTTGCTGCCTGAGGTGGATATTTCAATGCCCTGCCCAAATGTGTGGGTTTGGGGTTCAGGGGATCCAAAGCACACAATGCTATTTTGGCTCAAGTACCTCTCCCATGGTGGCAAAAGGACCATCACAGCCAATGTTTAACTAACAACTGGTTTTCCTTGTATGGAAACCTGAATTGGCTGCCTGAGGTAGGGGGCTTAGCTAGATCTGATTACTTTCCAGGGCCCTTTGACTGGAGTTGGAAATTGTAAAACTGTGAGTACCATGTAGTCCTACGTGTGTTTTACATGTCCTGGCCTCCTACTCCTGCCTGCCTGCCAGCCTGCCTACCAAAACAAGGAAAGTTGTTATTGTTCAGTCATTAAGTCGTGTCGGACTCTTCATGACCCCATGGACCAGAGCACGCCAGGCCCTCCTGTCTTCCACTGCCTCCCGGAGTTTGGTCAAATCCATATTGGTTGCATTGATAATACCATCCAACCAGTTCATTCTCTGCTGTCTCCTTTTCCTTTTGCCTTCAATCTTTCCCAACATCCGGGACTAGAGATGGGCACGAAATGAACAATTTTTCATTTCCAATTTCATTTTTTGATTTTGCTACGCAATGAAACGACAAACGAATTTTGTCTCTAAAATGAAACAAAACGAACAGAAACACCGGAAATTTTGTCGTGTGTTTCATTTTCGTTACGGCAATACAGTGACCTGCTTTAAATGCTAAAAAAAAATCACAAAAAATTGAAATAAATGGTAACAAAATGGTAACGAAATGAACAACAAACAAATGATTTTTTTGCAAAAATTTGCGAAAAACGGAAATGAACCAAAACGGACCCCCTAAATGACAAACGACAAACAAAACACCATTTTTTTGATTCGTGCCCATCTCTATCAGGGACTTTCCCAAGGAGTCCTCTCTCCTCATGAGGTGGCCAAAGTACTGGAGCCTCAGCTTCAAAATCTGTCCTTCCAGTGAACATTCAGGGTTGATTTCTTTCAGGATGGATAGGTTTGATTTCCTTGCAGTCTGGCGGACTCTCAAGACTCTCCTCCAGCACCACAGCTCAAAACCATCGATTCTGCGATGATTAGCAAGACACTCCAGTATGCCTGCCAAGAAAACTCTATTGGCAGATAGAAAAGGCTAAAAATGAGGAAACGGTGGAGGCCAAAATAGCCACTGCATCTAAAAGCTTATAGGAACAGTGATTCCCCCTTTTTAAAATGCATCCATACCCTCCTCTTTAAAATTCATTTCTACAAAACTGGAAACAGACGTTCAGCCACAACTGTCCTGTTTTCTTATAAATGGATGTTTTCGGCACATGGGGGAAAGTGCAGCCCTCACCCACCCCCTTTTATGAAAAGTAGAGCACAGAGGAAAAGTATGCCTTCAGAAAAAGACAAGTATGTGGACAAAAGTAGATAAGGAAAAACTGTTTTCCCTATCACACAACACTAGAACTCGGGGGGCACTCCATGAAACTTTTGGGTGCTAGATCTCAAACAAATAAGAGAAAGTACTTTTTCGCCCAGAGGATCACTGGTCTGTGGAACTCCCTGCCAGAAGAAGTGACAGCTTTAAGAAAGGATTGGACAAGTTCATGGAGAACAAGGGTATCAATGGCTATCACTATGGATGCCTAAGGACAACCTCTGGGCTGGAGAGATAGGCAGGATATCTCTCAATACTATTTGTGGGGAATCGTAAGCAGGTGAAGACATCTGCTTGGGAATCCCCTGAAGCAAATGGTGAGCCACTTGTGAGACAGAATGCTGGACTGGATGAGCTGTGGTCTGTTCCAGCAACGCTGTTCTTATGTTCTTATATAAGTAAATAAGGCCAGGAATGTTGCTGTGTATTTTCCACTCACCAGTTATTAACAGCTAGATTTCAGGGCCTACTAGTCATGCTGGTGTTTTTGTTCACAACCTTGCATGCTGTCTCTAGTTTGAACACCTGGGGCAATTCTTTTTTCTCGGCTGGGGTGACTGTCTGTCTTCCCAGCATTGAACAATCATTCCTTCCAGCCTTTGAATTTGAAAACAGCCCTGTCTCTCAGCTGAGTGTTCTATCCTTCTCTTTTGTCAGTTGACAGAGTTAGTTTTTGCTGTTGCTTGGCTTGGTGGGTTCCTAGTGTGTGTGCAGCAACTGTAAGCAAAGAAACATTTTTATTCTTCCTCCTTCAAATGTCTCCGAGTGAGTTATTGAGACTTTAAGTGCCAGTTAATGAAAAATGGGTGAACTTGCAGGGAAAATGTCGAAAATATCCTCTGTGGAGGTTCAACCACCCATTTAATTCTGCTGACCTTGTGTCTGTGGCCGAGAAATTCCATATATGGCTTTGGTCAGATCTCCTGTTCTGATCACAAAAGCTTCTAATATACTGGTGGCATCTCTCACAGAGTCTGTCTCAGTTGTGGGTGTGAAAGGAGTTGCAGTCAGAACTGGGAAGGCATAGGGTGGATTATGCATATAAAAGCTCCCCTTGTCATTACCAGTAGGCACTGTCTCCCCTTTCTCCTTGTTAATTTGTCCTAGGCAGAAGTTACAAAGCCTTGTTTTCAAAAAGAGCAAGAAAACCCATGATCCCTTGTTTTCCCAAATGCTTCGCATAAGCAATGGCCAAAATACTACTGGGATCTGAGCCTAGAGCAGGGGTGCCAAAACTTTTTGTAAGGAGGGCCAGATTTGGTGGCTGAGAATGTGTCAGGGGCCAGTTGCTCCCCAACCCTAGCCGCCCAGAGTTCCTATGGGAAGATGGGTGGGGTATAAATATCATAAATAAATAAATAAATAAATAAACCCTGCCACCCCACTGCAAGCCCCACCCACTGACCCATAAGCCCCACCCACTGACCCCTTGCAACCCCACCCACAGGAAGGAAGGCGGGAACTGACGGAGGGAGGGAGGAAGGTGGGGAACAAGGGAGGGAGGGAGGAAAGAAAGAAGGAAGGTGGGGACCAAAGGAAGCACAGGGAGCCATGGCCACAGGTTGCCACTTGGAAGAGGCGATCTGTGCGACCTTGCACCCCCCAAGCTCCCCAGCAGTGGCGACGGTTCGCCTGCCAGCCCACCCCAAAGCTCCTTGGCAGTGGCAGAGGCCCACTAGCCTGCCCACCCCCACACTTTCCCTGCGGCGCCGGTGCCAGCGGACTGCCCGTCCGCCCAAGCTTCCCAGCAGTGTCAGTGTTGGCAGAAGATTTTTAAAAAAAAACAAAAAACAAAAACATGGGGCAAAGAAGGGGGAGGGAGGGGCAGGCCAGCCAGACGCGGGCCACTCAGAATGGCCTGATGGGCCGGATTTGGCCCCCAGGCCGGACTTTGGGCAGGCCTGGCCAAGAGCAAGTAAGGCCGCGGCCTCACCAGAGTTTTATGCACATTTTTGCTGCGGCGAACTGCGCAGTAAAATATCGCATCCTAACCGTGAAGGGAAGTAATTTGGTGCCCGACCGACCATGTCCCCGGAAGCGCACTTTCATCAAAGTTTTTTAAACCACTGCTAGGGGTTGGTTTAAAAAACTTCCCTTAAAGATACACAGTTCTTTGCTACTCTATCGAGGTGTGACCCCAGAAAATACGCAATAATTAGCTTCGTGCCCCTTTTCCTGCCACTTCCTGCAACAGAGACTTAGAAAATCGACCCAGAAAAAAAGGGAAAATATGCGCAGTAAGCAAGTGGAGACAGGCACAGAGCAGTAAAATACTACCCTGTTGACAGGACAGTAACTGCACATCAAATACCACGTGACCACCTGAAAAAAACCTATGCATCAAATTAAGATACACAGAAAACTTTAGTGGGACCGCGGCCTAAAACTGCTTAAACTGCAGCAACAAACAGCAGCTAATTAACAAGGTGCCTCTCACAACCCAGTAAAAAGACCAGGTTTGTCATCTCTCATGGAACTCGGAAGAAGGAGTGTAGCTAGCCAAGAATTACCTGAGTTCCTGTGGGTTCTTTTAAAGAAAACTAATACCCTGAGAGCAGCAATTTAATGAAATCCTTTTATTCACTATTCTAAGTTCTAAGTTTACTCATAAAAAATCAATGAAAAATATAAAAATACTTATCAGATACAATCATATAATGTTGCCTGAAAAATAATAAAGTCTATGATATTCTCACTACTTAGATATTATGAAAATTACAAGCCCAAACTGGCTAGGTCTAAATCTAACTGACTACAACTTGAAGCTGAATTCCAAAGTAAGAGATTCTCACATACTTAAGTACAAACTTCTCTTTTCCAAGCTCTGAGAGGTTTCTAGAGGTCACGTGAAATAATTGACCAATGGTAGCTGTCTAATTTTCTCTAACTTGTCTTATTATGTCTGTACTAGAGATGGGCACGACTAGGGAAAATGACGTTTTCGAGTTGTCGTGTGTCGGAGGCAGTTCGTTTTGGCTCGTTTCCGTTTTTCGCGAAATTTCGCAAAAATTAGTCAGTTCATTTTTTTCGTTTTTTTGTTGTCGTTAGTACTGGTTGGGGGGTAGCGGGCTCCTGGAGGGAGCTGCAGGAGTCAGCCAGAGCCACAAGTGACGGACTGGCAGACTCTTTGCACCCGCTGTGTCTCACGTACTTGCAAGTAGTGCAATGCAAGTAGATCTGGGTTAGGGTTAAGACGGGTTAGCGCAAGGGCTAGGGTTAGGCTAGTTACGGGTGAGGTTAGGGTGAGTATTGGGGTGCACCTCTGGGTGCCTCTCTGACCCACTTAGAAGGACAGTGTACTGGCGTATGGCTTAGGCTTAGGCTTAGGGTTCGGGTTCGGGCTACGATTAGTGGGCTGTTTATGCCCGATTGGCACATCCCAGAAGTCTCTGTGGTCAACCTGGCCAAGTGGCCATGCGATTGGTGGAAAATTTGCATGGTCCACTCCCATGGGCGAGCCCATCATTGCAAATGTGCAGGTGTAAAAATAAAATAAAATAAAATAAAATAAAATCAACGGAGACTTTTTTTTTTTTGCAAGAAAAACCCACTGCTGCTACTGTAAAAATTCAAGCATTTAAAATAGCTAATTTTCGCATGTTTCTGTGGTGCTTTGGTGGGGTTTGGGGCAACGATTTCAAAAAAAATATTGCGGTCGCCATTTTGGATCCCCCGCACTGCATGGCAAATGGATGCGCCCTCCCAGCCTGGTACAGTCAGCAAAACCTGGCCATGCGATTGGTGGAATGGCTCCAAAACTTTGCATGGTCCACTCCCATGGGCGAGCCCATCATTGCGAATGCGCAGGTGTAAAAAAATAAAATAAAATAAAATAAAATAAAATCAACGGAGACTTTTTTTTGCAAGAAAAACCCACTGCTGCTACTGTAAAAATTCAAGCATTTAAAATAGCTAATTTTCGCATGTTTCTGTGGTGCTTTGGTGGGGTTTTGGGCAACGATTTCAAAAAAAATATTGCGGTCGCCATTTTGGATCCCCCCGCACTGCATGGCAAATGGATGCGCCCTCCCAGCCTGGTACCAGCAGCGCAGCAGTAGCAACAGCCAAGAAGAGGGGGGCGGGGAACCCCCCCCCAAATAAAACACCCTTCTGGCCTGGTAGGTGCCCTCAGACAGTTTTCGCCTACTTTTAGGGCTGGGAATCGTTTTTTTTTTTACTTTTAAAAACTTTTTTCTGTGCCGCTTGGCATTGCGTGATCACCGCGATGCAAGTAACGAGCATGACAAATCAGACCAAATTGTTCGTTCGTCGGTTCGAGCTCGAATTCTGGCAGAGTAATTCCCGTTACCGTTTCTGTAGAGTAACGGATACGAGTAACAGAAACAGAAACGGGAATACTGCTAAGTCGTTCCCATCTCTAGTCTGTACTGTAACATTCCTTAGATAAGAGTCTAGTGACAAAGCTGTAAATGTGCAGTTAATATTGAGCCTTATGATTCACACTATATCCCATCATGCCAATTTCCTTCCATGCTGAATCCCATCATCCTAATTCTGTTACATCATGATCACTGAAATGTGCACAATAGTTATTCCCCCCCTCCCTCGCACACACACAAAACAAAAAATGGCTAGTTTTCATATAAGGTTTGGAAACCTATAGAATATGGGTGTCTCTATACATATCCTTAAAATGGCATTTCAGCCATCAGCCATTGAGGCGACTGTTCATCCAACCCCTTGGCAGGGGGAACACACATATATTGGTTGATTTGCAAGCCAGTTTCAACAATTCAACAATGGGGCAGGTACCGAACCCTATCCGGGGGTTTGCAACTGGAAACCATGCAAGTAAGACTGACACAGGGCATTACAACACATTGTTGATACTGGCAATTATCTTTCCAAACATGCACATCTCTAAATGTTGTGACTAGAGATGGGCACAAATAGAAAAAATGGTGTTTCGGTTTTTCATTTTTCATTGAGGGGTCCGTTTCGGTTTGTTTTCATTTTTTGTGAATTTTTGAAAAAAATCATTTTTGTTTATTCATTTTTTGTTTTTCATTTTTACCCGCTTTTGCATGATTTTTAAAGCATTTCCGTGCACAGGCATCCCCCAACGCCCCAGACCAGAGGGAAAACACTAAAAAAAATGGTGCTGGCAGAGACACAGTATAGACTAGGTACACAGGGAGGCTGCAAAGGCAGCAGCGGGCGTTGCCCAGGGAGCAAGGCAGCCACAGAGTGACTGCACTGTGGGGCAGGGGAGGGTACTCACCGAGAGGTACGCACGCATGCACACACAAGGGAGGCTGCAGGACTGAAGCTAGAGAGAAATCTCTTCTTTCCCTCCCATAAGAGCCAGGCTGCAGCCGGCAGGAACACAGAGACACACACCTGCCTGGCTGGCCTAAAGTGAAAATAACAAGTCACAGAGACAGCAATCCCACCCTAACTCCCACTGCAGACTGCAAGTAGGACGGGGGCTGCCAGAGCTTTTTATGCCCTCTGTGGCTGCCAGACCTGCCCAGTCTGCAATCTGGGCATGCTATTGGTTGAAGTTGTCCAAGAATTGACATGATCCCATCACATGGCTTGCCTCCATTTTGTGGCTGGAGTGGCGACATCCATTTTGTCATCCTTAAAGGGAAAAGAAAAATACATCACAATGGGAGAAGACAAAAACAAACATTTTGAGGACCCCAACCCCTCCGGTAGGTATTATCAGACAGTATAAATAATTATTGCTGCCTTTTTATGGATGTCCAGGGCATTTTTTAACATTTAAAACAGCTAATTTCATTGCGCGTCGCCATTAATGAAAAACAAAATGTAATGAACCTAATTTTCATGATTCTGTTTGATTTGTTCCAATTTCATCACAATGTTCGTTATTCGTTTTGTTACGTAACAAAATGAATAACGGAAACAAAAAAAGTTCATTTCGTGCCCATCTCTAGTTGTGACACAGCCTGGAACTCAAGCAGTGCATCGACACACATGGTTGAAACACTTATTTTAGCAGCAGAATATACTTTAAAAACAGGTTGATGGCTCCAAGAATTTTTGTGTGGATGTTGGAAACTGTTGCACAAGGAAGCTCAGAACACACATTTATGAAGTTTGGCATGGCCCAGAAATAGATTGATCCATCCATGCCTATGCACAGCCAGGTGTGTCACGTGGTGGTGCTCCTGTCAGCATCTATTTTGAAGCACTGATTGTCCTTTTCAAAGGGAATCATGTGTTGCAGTCTATTTTTAATCAAAAGAACAGCCATGTTCTTGACTTGTAAATCAGTTCACGAGAGGAACAGGACTTCCTAGCCTTTTGAACACAACTTTCTCTGGTTACTCACTGCACCAGGCAAATTGGTGGACTGCAAGGACAAATCTGGAATTCCTCTGGGCTCGATCGTGGAATGTGGTAGCCTGATACCTATGCAGGATGCACACTTTGCATGCTAAAGTTCAGTTCCTGACATCTTCAGACTGGACTATGTTGCTTGAACCCCTGGTCTCCTGTTTGCCAGCATCTTGCCTGACTTTCTATATGCAAATGCACAGAGGAATCCTTATTCTCCATTAGCAATCCACATGTATACATTGATGAAATGTTGCAAATGGTTAGAATCATAGAAGCAGTGAGTTGGAAGAGAGGAACTTGCCCCGTTGTGCAGCATGGGAGGCTGTGTGGAGAGAGTTTCCTCCTTCAAATACCTGGGAGTTCATTTTAGGGAAGATCTCACCTGGAAAATTAATACAATCCTGGTGGCCAGAAAGGCCCAACAGAGAAACCCCATTTCCTCAGGATCTTGCGGAGGAATAAAGTGGATCAGGAATTGTTGTCCCATGTTCTCTTGAGTGCTTCCAGGAAAGGAGTGCTCACCAACTTCCAAGATAATTGATTCCATAGCGATAGTGCTCTAACAGTTAGGAAGTTTTTCCTGATATTAAACTGTAATCAGGCTTCCAGTAGCATCAGCCCACTGCCACACATCCTGCATTCTGGGATGATTGAGAACAGATTCTGGTCCTCCTTTCTTTGACTACCTTTCAAGTAATTGAAAAGTGCTGTCAAAACTGCTTTCAGTCTCCCCCCCCCCCCAAAAAACCCCACACCCAGTTCTTTCAGTCTTTCCTCATGAAGACATGGCTTCCGGTTCCCTGATCCTCCTTGTCTCCCTCCTCTGAACTTGTTCCAATTTGTGAGCATCCTTCTTGCATTGTGGTGCCCACAACTGGACATGGTACTCAAGAGGAGGCCTAACCAGTGCCGAATAGATGGGAAGGCAGTACAGTGGACCCTTGTATAACAAACAGCTTGTATAACATAAAATTTGTACAACATAAAAAATTCTGGAGATGGGGGAAATTTGCTTAACATAATCGCCTCTGGGGAAAATCCGTACAACATAAAAATGGGATTACTCCATTTTCAATGCATTCCTATGGGAATTTGTATAAAGGGAAATTTGCTTAACATAATTTCATTTGGAACGAATTAATTCCTTTATACAAGGTACCACTATACTTTGCATCTATCCCTCCCTGCCGAATTTCTTTTTGTTGTTTTCATCCCGGTGCTCACACCTATTTAGATCATTTTGAATCTTTCTGCCTTCTGGGGCATTAGCCATTTCACCCGATTTTGTGTCATCCACAAATCTGACAACAAGCATTCCGTGTACCCCCTCATCCATGTCATTAATAAAAATGCTGAAGAACACTGACCCACAACTGAGTGCTTGGGTACTCCACTTGCTACCTCCTCCTATTTTGAGAAAGAGCCGTTAATCATCACTCACTGAGTATGATTCTGTAGCCAGCTATGGAAGCCTAAAATATCACAGGAGGGGGAGGGGGAGAGAGAATACACACACACACACACACACACACACACACACACACACACACACACACACACACACACACACACACACACACACACACACACACACACACACAGTGGTGCCTCGACTTACAAATTGAATCCATTCCAAATGCATGCTCTTAAGTCAAACTACTCTTAAGTTGGGGAACCTATCTAAAAATTGAAAAAATAAGTTAAAAGTCAAAAAGTTAAAAAGTTAAAAGTTAAAAAGTCAAAAAAAAATGGAAAAAATATTTGTAAGTCAAGCAGACCATATCTAAAATTTGTAAGGCAGCAGTTAAAATGCCAACAGTTTTCCGCTCTTAAGTCGAATTGCTCTTAAGTCAAGCTGTTCTTAAGTCAGGGTACCACAATATATATAATTAATGTCCATGGAATTAGAAAGTAGTGCTTTAGTAACAAATTACTTATAGATTAATCAGACAACAGGTAACAATGAGCATTAATTAATTAAATCTTTAAAAAGTAACATGTGGCATATTATAAATTACTTTTTCACAGCTGAATCAGGGTGTGTGAGGATTTTTAAAACGTACAACCTGCCAAGTTCTCTTTTAGGCAGATTAAAAAGGGATGCCACATGTTAATTGTTAAAAATATGCACAAATGAGAGGACCAGCATCAAAGGGCTCTACGGGAAGCAGAAAACTGTTAAGTGAGCTGACTTCCAGGGACTCGGCATGCGTATAATTAAAACAGAACATACAGAAATATCCAAGGGAACGCATACAAAAAGGAGCAGGATGTAAAAGAACAGAACAAACAAAGCCCATTATTTTGAGGTGACATACATACAACATAGTTGGAAGGGAACTCTTCTTGGGAGACAACGAAATAGGCACCTTAACAACCACGGCCTTGCTGCAGATAATTACAGGCCTGCTTGTAAGTGACTTACAGCAGGTTGTCTGTTTTCACCAGAGGTTACTATAGCACCACATGTTAAAAACACAAAGCCTTCTGGAGCAGAAATTGACATGTTCTTCACAATTACAATAGGATAGCACCCCCATGCAGGGGATCAGTGGCCTGGCCACGGAGTTATTTGTCTGCTACCTGAAAATGTCAGAAAATGTATTTGTCTTTCTAGGGTGTACTTAGCAGAACTAGTCACTAGAGGGAACCAGAAACCATGCAATGCATAGCATTCAATACTTCCAGGGGTGTGGCATGGGGAGGGAAAGGGGGTGGGATGTCCTGGGTGCAGCAATTAGGGGGCGCCAAATCACCTACCGCCCCCTGCCGCCCCATCTCTTATTACTCCTGAGTAAAGGCATGGATGCGCCTGGCATGCTCAGGCCACCCCTTGCCACTGCTGGCACATTTGGCCTTGCCTCCCTGAACCTTTCCACCGCCTTGGCTGCGGGGGTGGCCCGGTTTGGCGCCCTGTCCACCCGGCAGCATGTGAATGACCCCAAGGGCCCCGGGGCCACCGCTGCCGCTGCTGTTGTTACGCTGGGCCATGGAGGGGGAGCAGGGGGCATGCCAGCTGTGGCCAGAGGCAGAGAGTGCCGCTGAGGCTTGGAGCTGCCTGGAGGGAGGTGGGTGGGCTTGGCAGGGCGGCCTGGCTGAGCCCGGTGGCCTGCTTGCCACTGTGACCTGCTCCATCTGAGGTGGTGGGGCGGGCTGGCACGGCGGGCAGAGGTGATGCCCTCCAGGTGGCTCAGGCAGGCTGAGGGCAGGTGGGGGTGGGGGTGGGGACTCTCTCCTGTGTGTTGGGGTGGGTGCAAAAACTGAGTTTTGTCCCAGCTCTGGAAGCCCTGGCTCTGAATATGAATACCTCTCACGTTTTTTGGTTTCTACACAGAGTGTAGGTGGGGGCAGGCCTTGGAACAGATCCCCATGGATACTGCAGCCTGACTGCGTTTTCATGCAGGGGGTTGTGGAAGGCGAGGCCCAAGTCTGCAAGGCAAACTGGTCCATTCTGTGGATGTTTCCAGAATTTCTCCATCAATGTCTGAAGTAGGATCCCAGGAACCTGGGAATTCCCTAGAATTATTTCAAGGAAATCTCTGCCACATCCTTCTTTTAAAACCAATGCTGTGCAAATACAGAATGAGAAAATATTACAACAATCTTTTGGTGGCACTGAGATATAATCTATGGGTTGTTCTACAGTGTATTAAGGCATAAACACCACAAAATGACAGGAAATGAAATGACAATGTAATCGCGACTTGACTGTGTATATACCCTGTCACTTAAATTCTTGTGCGTGTTGTTGTTGTTTGCTTTGTGAAGTGTTTTGCTGCTGTACCAGAGTGAAGGATTGGTAAAAGCAAAGCTTGGAAAAGTTAATTTTCTTGACCAGTAACAACTGTTGATAAAACAGTCAGAGTGTTGGCACTTTTGAATGTTTTCCCTTCATTACTTTTCACATCCCCTTCTGCTGGAAGCCGGTAAACTATCTATCCCCTGTGGCTTCTTTCTGCCTGCACCTGAAGCAGTCAGACATAGTCTTGGAAAGCTTATACCAAAAACAACACAACAAAACAAAAACAGAAAACAGAAAGAAAAACAAAACAACACCAAATTGTCTTGTTATTCTTTAAAGGAGTGTGTGTTTGCTCAATTATAATTCCAGGAATAACCTATGATGGCTTGGGGGAGGAGTTTGTGGAACAGTTGTGGAAAAGAAACCAATTTCCAAGGTTCTAGGCAAAAACATGGCAAAAATACAATATTTAGCTGTCTGCAATAATATATGTCCATATTGAGGAACAATTTGCGGATGATACATAATTGGGTGGAAGATCTAATACCTTTGGAGATAGGAGCAAAATTCAAAAATCCAGTGGACCCTCATATAACAAAAGGTTTGAATAACATAAAATCTGTACAACATAAAAATACCAAAGATAGGGGAAATTTGCTTAACAGAATTGCCTATTGGGCAAATCCATACAACATAAAAAAGGTCGCAATTAGGTATTACTCCGTTTTGAATGCATTCCTATGGGAAATGTGTATAAAGGAAAATTTGCTTAACAGAATTTCATATGGAACAAATTAATTTCTTTATACAAGGTACCACTGTATCTTGATAGGTTTGAGTATTGGGCTGAAAGCAACAGAACGGAATTTATCAGGGATAAGTGCAGAGCTTTACACCTAAGGGGGAAAAACGCAAATGCATGGTTACAAGATGGGGGACACTTGGCTCAGTGACATTATGAATGAAAAGGAACTTGGAATTGTCATAGATCACAAGCTCTTCCATGATCCTGCAAGAAGGAGCACCGAAGAGTGATAAGACTATTTATTGCATAATCGTCAGATCATTGCAAACAAGCCATATTATCATGCCATATTAATCAGTATTTATACAATAAAATAAACATTTTAATATTAATGCTTTAAAATATAATATAAAATATTGTTTACTAGTAAGCCAATTTACTAAAATCCCCTAAAAAGTATTTACTTTACAATTTTAAAACCTTTACATAAAACATTTAATTTGCATTCTAAGAGGCTGTCTTCAAACTTCTGAATCTTTATAGCACTTTACACCTATACCATCCAAATATTTAGCTCTGAGCGGCTTTAAAAGCAAATATTGCAACTCTGTTTATTATATCTAGATTGGATGTTTGTAATAAAAACTCAGTTTCTCTGAGATGCTTCTGTTTTCCACTTTCTTTAAAATGTGCTGTAAATATTTTTCTCTTATATTGCTATATAGGGGACAGTCTAATACATAATGAGCTAAGCGAGGGCAGGGTTTCCACAAACACATAAACGATTATCTATAGGGATACCCTGAAACCTACCCCATTTCATCATAGTATCCATTTGTTCAAATCGTAAGTGAGTATATGCTTTCCTATATTGCATTTTCATTGGGACAGTTAAATATTGTTCATAATGATGCAACTGTTTTGTATTAGCTAACCATTTTGTTGTTGTTGTAGATGCAACAGCAGATATATGCATCTGTGCCTCAACATCAAAAACTCTTTGCTTAAAAATATGAATTGTATCTTCATGTGAAGGATTTAAAGCCTGAGCTGAAAAACCAAATTTTGGAAAGAGCTTAAACAGGTTATTTAACCATGAATTTTCATACCTAGAAACACACTGCTCCTCCAAACAAATCTTGGGCAATCTTTCTTCACTTAAGCTACTTATTCTGCACCAATATACCATTCTTACAAGAATCAGACCTGAAATTGTTTTTCAAGTTCTGCTCTTATTACATGTGCAGGGGTAGAACGTGAAACTCCCATGATAGCCCTGTAAAATTGTGTTTGAATCTGTTCAATTTTCTTAAGGTTTGCAAAACCCCATATTTCAGCACCATAAATTAACATAGGAATTATCTTAGCTTTAAAAAATTTAAAATTGGGATTAAAGTGCCAGTAACTGTAGTTTAAGAGTTTGTTAACCGATTGTAAACATCCATCCATCTTAATGTATTTTTCTTTATTTCCAGGATCCTGATGCCTCCAGTTAATGCCCAGATAGCAGTAACATTTCCATTTATAGACCCAGTTTTTCCATCCATCCATCACAGAATCAGAGGTGGCCCCCAAAAACCAGACCCTGTGGTATGATGATGTATCTTGCTCTTTCTCCTCCCACTGCTGCCAGCCAGGCTAGTTGCTGACCATCCATCCATCCATCTCCTCCTCTTCCTATTCCTCCTCCACCACCTCCTCCTCAAATGCTAGGTTGCCTATACCTATGGCATGCATGCACATGTGTGTCTTGAAAATATTCAAAGGGACCATGACTTTGCTTCCTTGTGGTGTAGTGGTTAAACTGCAGTCCTGAAGTCAAGAATCTGCTCATGACATGAGTTCAATCCCAATGGCCTCAAGTAGCTGGCTCAAAGTTGATTCCAGCTTTCCATGCTTCTGACATCAGTAAATTCAGTACCCAGCTCACATGGAAGGAGGACATAGAGCCTGCATAAGTAAATTGTAAGCCACCCAGAAAGTATGTTAAAGTAGCACCCTTTGCTTTGCTTTTTCTGCCTAGGGTCACATTTGTTTTAAAAAATGGTTCCCAATAGGGATGGGCATGAAACAGAAAAATAGAGTTTTGTTTCATTTTGTTTCTACTAGCAGCTCATTTCATTTCATTTTAAAATGACTTTTTGTAAAAAAAAAAATCATAACAAAATAAAACAATTACGAAATGATTTGTTACTCTATAAAATGGCTCTCTTGAGTTTTAGAGGCACTAAATTTGGCAGGTAATTTTTTTACAAGGGAGCCATTTTACAGAATATTGAAACATTTCATTTTCAAAGGGAAAAAGAAGTGTTTCATTTCATTTTGTAATATTTCAAAAACTTACAAAATGACAAAACAGAATGTCATTTTTCGTAAGGTACCCATCTCTAGTTCCCAACCTTGTGTCACCAGATGGTCTTGGATCAAAACTACCAGAAGCCTTCCCCACTAAGTGCACTGGCCAGGATTTCTGGGAATTGTAAAAGCAAAGCAAAGCAAAGGGTGCTGCTTATATACCACCTCATAGCGCTTAAAGCACTCTTTGGGCAGTTTACAAGCAATTCCACAGGCTAAACATTGCCCCCACTCCCAACAAGCTGAGTACTCATTTTTACAGACCTCAGAAGGATGGAAGGCTGAGTGAACCTTGAACCTACTATGTGGGATTGAACCCCTAGTTGTGACCACAACAGATTTGGCTGCAGTACAGCAGATTAACCACAGTGCCACAAAGCAAATTGTAAAACAAGAACATCTGGGGAACAGTGGTCTAGAGTGGATTTATACGTGTCCTAGAAGTAGTGAGTCCACATCTGTTGCAACCTGAAATCTATGAAGCCTTTGGGTTTATTTTGGACTCAGGTCTCCAGGATCCACCACGGCTACTTGGGCTAGGTCATGGATTCTGTGAGTTGTAGTATAAAATGCATCCCCCCCCCAAGCTATGAATGGGCTTGTGCTCCAAATGAGGGCATGCAGGACACTAACACTGGGTACTGTGATATCATTTCCCCACAATTGGGTCTTAATTGGGTCTACCTAGTGGGACATTTTTTTAAATTCTTCCCCACAAAAAAACTCCCCCACCCACCAGTGGAGAGTAGACATGGGCACGACCAGAAAAAATGACCTTTTGAGTTTTCGTTTGTCAGAATGGGTCCGTTTTGGGTCATTTCCATTTGTTGTGAAACTTTTCAAAAATTTGTCGTTTCCGTTTGTCATTTGTCGTTTGTTGTTTCCACCGTGATTTAGCGCAATTTGACTTCCCAGAGCATAGGGGCGTCCCGCAATCAGGGCTGGCGCTAGGTGTTTTTGCGCCCTAGGCGGCTGGGCGGGGCAGGGGGCGGTCGGCGGTCGTGTGCGGGCAAGTGGGCGGGTGGCGGCGCGGGTGGACGGGTGAGTGGGATATCACTTAGGATAGAGGTTCTGTTCTTGGCTTGCACCCCAAATGTGTGTGTGTGCAAGTAAATAGATTTTGGGAAAATAGAAAATAAATGGTAGTATATAATATATTTTTAAAATAAATCCACACCTCCCACTCCCAGTCGAACCTCCCCCTTTATCCAATATCAGAAAAAAAATCCTCACAAACTGCCAGAGAACAAAGAAAGAATAAACTGCTATTCCCTTCAGCAGACAAAGCTGCAGGGAATCAAAGAAATTATTTTCTAATAAAATCAATTACCTCCCTAACTTAAATCCTAAAGCCTCCAGCCTCCCTCCTCAATCTCGATCAGATTACACCAGCACCAGCAGCCAGCCCTCCTCCCTCAACCACATCCATACACCCGACTGCGATTTCTGGAAGTTGCCTCGGCTTTTTATGCCCTCTGAGACATCCAGATGTGTCAGTCAAAAACCCGGTGATGCCATTGGTGGAATGGTTCAAAAAAATTGCAGGGTCCCATCCCATACCCAGCCCAAATGGGCAGGTCTAAAAAAATAAAAAATAAAATAAAATAAAATAAAATCAATACAATGTTTTATTGCTATAAAAAGCCACTGCTGCTACTATAAAAATTCAGGCATTTAAAATAAATAAATTTCACATGTTTCTGTGGTGATTTGGTGTGTTTTTTGACCACGATTTCAAAAGAAAAAATTCAGTCGCCATTTGGGATCCCCCCCACCGCATGGCATGCAGTGAGACAGACGAGGATGATGACCTCCCCCAGCCTGGTGCAAGCAGCCCAGGACAGGAGAAGAGGGGGGGAAGGCTGGGGACCCCCCAGAAATCACCCCTCTGGTAGGTGGCAAAGCCTCAGGCAGGCATATTTTCGCCTGCTGTTTTGGCCGGGAGTCGGGATTTTTTAAAAAAACTTTTAAAAACTATTTCTGTGCTTCGCATTGCGCGATCGCCACGATGCCACAAACAGAAACGAAAAACCCGACCAAATTTTTCTTTTTTCGGTTCGAGTTGAATTCCGATGGCTTAATTATCGTTACCGTTTCCGTTACGTAACGGAAACGATAACCGAAAACGGAAACAACAATTTTGCCGAGTCGTGCACATGTCTAGTGGAGAGCATGTGCGTCCTACTTCTAACCCACCCCTGGCCAATCAGGAGCTTTGCTTCGCAAGAGCCATTAGAGAGGTGATGGTTTTAAGCAAGAGGGAGGTGCCCATACCATGCAGCTCTTTGTTTGAATGACCATGCTGCTTTGTGCCTTCCAAGAAGAGGCCTGGCATCCATCTTGCCATGTAAACTTTTAAGAACTCTCTCCTGGCAAACTACATCCCTTGACATGTTTGGACTTTTATACCTGTTTTGAAAAAGAGGGCTTGTGCTCTCGAAAGCTCAGCAACTTTTTTTATTTTCCTACTAGCAGCCTATGAAGGTATCACCCATTGTCTAGTTTTTCTTTTTTTAAGCATCAAAGAACATAAGAACATAAGAAGAGCCATGCTGGATCAGGCCAATGGCACATCTAGTCCAGCTTCCTGTATCTCACATTGGCCCCACCAGATGTGTCCGGGAGCGCATGAGACTAGATCTCTGTCTCCTGATAACACTCAACTGCATCTGGTCCTTGAAGTACCCTGGTTTTAAGCCTTGGAGATTACACATCTCCATCATGTTTTATAACCTGTGATGGACTTTTCCTCCATTAATCTGTCCAATCCCCTTTGAAGCCATCCAGGCCAGATGCCATCATCACATCCTGTAGCAGGGGGTTCCACAGACTAACAATGCGCTGGGTGAAAAAATATTTTCTTTTGTCTGTTCTTACTCTCCCAGTCCTCAAAAACTTGCAAAAACTTCCAAAGGCAATTAGCTGAATCCCCTCTTTTGGACTTCTTTTGCTTTCATCTGCTGCCCGCCACATAAAAAGTGGAGTCCACTGCTCAGGCAGTGATTTTCCATCGTGGATAACTTTTTTTAAAATAGAAAAATGGCAATGACTGCCCTAAGGAGTCTCACTCGACGACAAGGGTTTTCTGTGCAAGAAGTTCTGGAGGTTTTTGATCATGCGAACCAGTGACTGAATTAGGTTAAGAATCCTGCCGTCGAAAGCGAGCGTTTTCGTAGCTTCTGCTTCCTACTGTCAACATTATTTTTTCATAACTTAGCCTACATGGTATATTTAGTTTATGACTCATCCTTTTAGAGAATGAGTCAAGGCTTAAGAATATTTTTTTCTGACTCATTTGGAATTATTATACAATTTGGATATGGCTAGGACATATTTTGCAGTTGCATTTGTTGGGGGACCCATCTGTAGAATGACTCAACTCCTAAAATGTCCAGGACACATGAAATGATAATATGGGCATGGATTGATGATGTCAACCTGTAAACCACCCTAGGCAGTGGAGGCTGCGCTTGAAGCCTTTAGTCTTAGGAGGGGCTTCTTTGCCCACCTGAAGAATGCGGGCGCAAAGTCTGACACCCGTACGCTGTGGTTGTGTGGGTGGGGAGCAGCCTATTTAAGCCTCCGTGCGCTTCCCACCTGCAGCCAGCGCAAGATAACATCTCCCCTCCGTCCCGCCCTATATTGTGGATGATGGGTCTTACTGGTCGCTTCGGGGCCGGATGGGAATTTTTGGCTGTCGCTCAAATTGGCTGAGAGTGGCGGCGTGTTTTCGCCCATCCCATCATCCGCATGGCGCAGTGGGGTGATTTAAATAAAGTCCTTCTTCCGGTCGCAATTAGCGGTTAGGGCAAGTGGTCTTGTAATTTCAGGAGGCACCTCTGTTATACAACATCTGTTTGGTGCTGGGCAGCCCTCATGGATAAAAATTTATAAACTAGGATGTCAATAGTTATTGTTGAAAAAGATCCCCGGTCAGGTAATGAGGGCTGCCAATGTTTAGTAGATTTGAAGGTAAGATGGTTTAGTCCCTGTTTGGCATCTTACCTAAGGCATTATTCATCATGCCAGATTAATCTCTTATTATCAAGCGGAGGTGCTGATAAATTATAACATAGAATTGATCTACCACTTGCCCTATGGCACAGGCCCTCTTTAACTTTGTAGTTATTCTTTACAGTTAATGTTATTAATAAATTGCAGCCCTTATTAACTCCATAAACGTTGTCTCGTCTCTTTATTTCTTCTGGGGGGGGGCAATGTTTGGTGTATTAAAGGCCCCTTTTGTGCAAAATAAACAGCAGACTATTTATTTTATTTTATTATTTTAGAGTATTTTTACCCTGCCTTTCTCCTTGGAAAAGGACCCAAAGCAGCTTACAGTAATGAGGCATAATATACAGTCCAGTACAATGAAGACATGTTCAAGTATTTGAGAACAAGGAATTGGGGGACATCTTACAGCATTCACAGACAACATGACATTAAAGCTACATGGTTAAAATACACATGGTATTCCATCATTCAGGGAAAGCTTGCCTGAAGAGAAAAGGTCTTTACCTGTTTCCAGAAGGACAACAGAGATGAGGTTATGATTGAGACGTACAAAATAAGGCAGGGCATGAGTAAAGTGGATAGAGGGACGCTCTTCTCCCTCTCACAAAATACCAGCCTTGGGGACATACACTCAAATTGAGGGCTGGGAGAGTAAGAACAGACAAAAGAAAATATTTTTTTCACCCAGCACGTTATTAGTCTGTGGAACTCCCTGCCACAGGGTATGGTGATGGTATCTGGCCTGGATGCCTTCAAAAGGGGATTGGACAGATTCCTGGAGGAAAAGTCCATCCCAGGTTACAAACCATGATGGAGATATGTAATCTCCAAGGCTTAAAACTGGGGTACTTCAAGGGCCAGATGCAGGGGAGTGGTATCAGGAAACAGACATCTAGTCTTGTGCGCTCCTAGATGCATTTGGTGGGGCCACTGTGAGATACAGGAAGCTGGACTAGATGGGCCTTTGGCCTGATCCAGCAGGGCTCTTCTTTTGTTCTTATGTTCTTATGGGGCAACCCTGGCCTCTAGTGGGAGGAAGTTCCAGTGGAGTTTGTTATGGATAGCCAGGGAGAAGAACCTCATCAGTAGAGACGAGGAGCAGAGACGAGGAGCAGAGATTTGTGCTCTTGGACTATAACTCCCAGGATGCCCAGAAGCAGCTTGGGTAATTCTGGAACTAGTCCAGCTCAAGTACAGATGTACTGTAGTATGGATCTCCAGTATGGATGGAAAGTCCTCGCTTGTGTCTAATATTGATCTGCAGTACGGGTGTGAATCTTCACTCTAGAATGGATGAAAATCTCTAGGAAGGATGCAACTTCTCCCTTGCCTCCCATCTTCATGTGCAAGGAGCAGAAGCTGGAATAATTTGGTCATTGAATGGGAAGCAAAAAATACAGACTGTTAGAACTGATATGTGTGTGGCAAAATGAAGGGCAAAAGAAACAGAGAATAAAAGAACTTGCATGGTTCGATGATGGTTTGAATGTCCAAGTCTGGGATGCCTTCCCAGAAGAGATCCGCCTGTCGCAGATGCTTTTGGCTTTTTGGCACCAAGGAAAGACCTTCCTGTTCAGCCAGCATTTTAATTAGAGAGTGTTTTCAGCTGGGCTCATGAGTAGCAGGATTGTATTGTTTTTATTGCATATTGATCGTTTTAAATTGTTTAGTATTTTATGGTTTTAATAATTATGTTGTTTTATAGTTTTAATGTTTGTTGCATGCTGCCCAGAGACCATTTGGTAGAGGGGTGGCAATTTTTGTATAAGCAAGTAAGCTGCCTAGATGCTCTAAGCACATCCGATCTCGGCTGATTTCAGAAGCTAAACAGGGTCAGCCCTGGTTAGTACTTGGATGGGAGACCAACAGGGAACTGGCAAACCACTCCAGTCAGTACTCCTGCCAAGAAAACTCCATGGACATGAAGAGTCAGTCACAGCTGTAACGATGCAACACACACACACAACACACACACACACACACACACACACACACACACACACACACACAGTAAGTAAGTAAGTAAGTAGGTAGGTAGGTAAGTAACAGTGTTGTTCAGAATGATAACATTTATTTATTTGTTTGTTTGTAATATTTTACCGACCCATCCCCTCTCCTTAAGAAGGATTCAAAGCGAATTTACCATAAGCTAAATATTTTGAAAATAAATAAACAAGTACAGTGGTACCTCAACTTATGAATTTAATCCATTCCGAATGCATGCTCTTAAGTCAAACTACTCTTAAGTCAGGGCACTTATCTAAAAATCGAAAAAATAAGTTAAAAAATACAAAAAGAAAAAGAAAAAATATATTTGTATGTCGAGCAGTCCATATCTAAAATTTGTAACGCGGCAGTTGAAACGCCAACAGTTTTCAGCTCTTAAGTTGAATTGCTCTTAAGTCGAGCTGCTCTTAAGTCAGGGTACCACTGTATATTAAAAATGGGAAATAAAATCAATACCAATTTTAAAACAACAGAGCACAACAATCAATTGGAAAAAAAAAATCCTCCCAGACTGCCAAGATGGGACCAAAGTCGTAGCCAGGATTTGGAGTGCCTGGGGACAAAGTTTGTTTTTGCGCCCTTCCTACCGCCCCCCACATTGCACCCACCCAGTAACTGGGGGTCGAAACCTGCAGGAGGCGAGGAGGAGGAGGAGGAGGAGGAGGGCGCCACAGCCACCCCACTCCTGCCTGCCTACTTTGCTGCTTGCCTGGTGCACGGCGGCGGAGGCAGTGGAGGGGGTGCTGTCGCCAATCTTTAGGGGAAAGGAGGACTGCTGGGTGGCGGGAGGGTGCACGGCTTCCTCCTTCTGCTCCCCCTACAGGCGCCTCCCCCGATAGCTGCACCTGGGGCAGAGGCACCCTTCTGCCCCCCCCCCAGATATACCTCTGGATGGGGACAAACTACTTTCCTGTAGCAAAGAGTTCCTGAGTCTGGGAGCAGCAACAGAGATGGCCCTTTCCCATGTCCTCACCAAACACACCTGTGAACGAGGTGGGATGGAGAGATATGAACTTGACACCCAAAAAGACTCACAAAGGGAAACAGGATCCTTGAGGTAGTTTGGACCCAAGCTGCTTTGAGCTTTATAAGTTAAACCCAGCACTCTGAATTGTGCCCAGAAACAGATCGGCAGCCAGTGGTGCTGCTGTTAGTACGGAAGTTATATGTTCCCTGTAGCCAGGCCCAGTTAGATATCTGTCCATCTTCTGGCTAAAGAGGAATAAGAAAAAAAATGCTCACAAAGATACAATCTATTCAGTGCTCTCACTTTCTAAAAAGTCCATGCCATATCAAGGACATAGTTATTTTTCTTATGCATATGGTGGATCCATGTAATTGGGCAAAAATTGGCTATCCAATCCCCTTGTTTATTGGTTCTCTCTGGGACATCCCTCCCTCAATTTCTCTTAAAAATCAGAAGAAGAAAAATAAGTGTGAAAACCAGAAAAAAACGTGTGATTTCCCATTTAGCCTGCAATGGTTTGAGTCAAAAGATAATTTAAATCCCTGCTTGGAAGCACAACATTAAATTTGTTTAGAGCTCCACTGTTAAGAGGCCACAGTGCACACTCTTTGCATGGACTTGAGGAGGCTGATTTTTTTAGATTACAAGGCCCACAGCACACCAGGCAGCAGGTTGTGGGAAGTATAAGGCAGAAAAAGGAATTTTGCAGCGCTCTTAATAGCTAGCTGTGCACATTGAGCAAATCTGTGTATGCACGCAGAGCTAATTTACACTTTGGAGAAACATACAGCTAGCGGAGTGTGTGATTATGAGTTCCTGCCCCCCCCAAGCATGGGGGCAGAGCTGTTCCCCCAGCCTCACAAGTCGCAACCCTCCTGTGTATTTTTAACACGTAAGTAGGTTGATCCGAACACGCGTTTGAAGAACAGCCTGGAAAGGCGGCTCCTGACAGGTTTGTGGAGAATAATGTGCTTTCTGTTGCTTAATAGTCACGTAGGCAGAGCCAGCTGGTACTTCTAAAAATGCTAATGTCATTTGCAGCTGCCACGCTTACTGTGCTGCAGGAGACAGATGATCGGTTTAGCATGAGGGCACACTGGTGTTCCCAGTACAGAGGGACATGAGTGGGGGCTCCTGCTGTTCTTGGGCCTAGTTCAACTGTGAAACTCACCACTACGAGATGGAGTTAGGGTGGCCATTTTGGGCAGGGTTGAAAAGAGTGTCCCAGGATCAATGGTGGATGTGGCTAGCGATGGTTGTTCATCATGACAGATATAGTATATTTTTCCCATGGGTATCAGAGGCTGTGATAATCTAATACTAGTTCTTGGTAGAGCTTGTTACTAGAGATGGGCACGAATCGAAAAAATGGTGTTTCGGTTTTTCGTTTTTCATTGAGGGGTCCGTTTTGGTTCATTTTCATTTTTCGCAAATTTTTGAAAAAAAGTGTTTTCATTTATTCATTTTTCATTTTTACCCACTTTTTGCGCAACTTTTAAAGCATTTCTGTGTGTGGGCGTCCCCCAACGCCCCAGACCAGAGGGAAAACACTAAAAAAATGATGCTGGCAGAGACACAGTATAGACTAGGTACGAAGGGAGGCTGCAAAGGCAGCGGCGGGTGTTGCCCAGGGTGCAAGGCAGCCACAGAGTGACTGCACTGCGGGGCAGGGGAGGGTACTCACCAAGAGATACACACACACGCACACAGGGAGGCTGCAGGACTGAAGCTAGGGGAAAATCTCTTCTTTCTCTTCCCTAACAGCCAGGCTGCAGCTGGCAGGAACACAGAGACACACACCTGTCTGGCTGGCCTAAAGTAAAAATAACGAGTCGCAGAGACAGCAATCCCACCCTAACTCCCACTGGAGACTGCAAGGAGGACGGGGGCTGCCAAAGCATTTTATGCCCTCTGTGGCTGCCAGACTTGCCCAGTCTGCAACCTGGGCATGCTATTGGTTGAAGTTGTCCAAGAATTTACATGATCCCATCACATGGCTTGCCTCCATTTTGTGGCTGGTGACATCCATTTTGTCATCCTTAAAGGGAAAAGAAAAATACATCACGATGGGAGAAGACAAAAACCAAACATTTTAAGGACCCCAGGCCGCCCTGGTAGGTATTATCCGACAGTATAAATAATTATTGCTGCCTTTTTATGGATGTCCAGGGCGTTTTTTAACATTTCAAACAGCTCATTTCATTGCGCATCGCCATTAACGAAAAATGAAACGTAACGAACCTAATTTTCATGGTTCTGTTCGGTTCATTCTAATTTCAACACAATGTTCATTATTTGTTTTGTTACGTAACAAAATGAATAACGAATAACAGAAACGAAAAAAGTTCACTGCTGAACAGCTCTAACCGTGAGGAAGTTCTTCCTAATGTTCAAATGGAATACCTTTTTCCTGTAGTTTGAAACCATTGTCCTGCGTCCTAATCTCTGAAGCCATGGCAAACAAACCTGCTCCCTCTTTGATATGGCATCCTTTCAAATATTTGAACATGGCTATCATATCCCCTCTCAACCTTCTTTTTGTAGGACTAAACATTCACAGCTCCCTCATAAGAGATTGCTTCCAGACCGTCAGCCATCCTGGTCATCCCCCTCCTCTGGACTCAATCCGGGTTGTCATCATCCTTTATAAATGGAGGTGCTCAGAAGTGAACACAGTACTCCAAGTGGAGTCTGACCAGAGCAGAATAGAGTGGTACCATCACTTCCTTTGATCTAGACACGATGCTTCTGTTGATGCAACCAAGAATTGCATTGGCTTTCTTGGCCATTGTTTCACACATCTGACTCATGTTCAGTTTGTGATCCCTTTTCAATATGACATCCTTTCAAATATTTATTGCTATCATATCCCCTCTCAGCCTTCGTTTTGAAAGGCTAAACACTCCCAGTTCCCTAAGCCATTCCTCGTAAGACATTTCTTCAAGACCTTCAACCATGCTGGTCGCCCTCCTCTGTACCAGTCCATGGGACCGAGTGGAAGAAAGATAGATGGGACTAAGAAATTATAAAACACCATGTGGAGCTCTGAAAGCTTCCTAGAGCATGTTTATCTGTGCTCTAGATCCATGCTCCTCAGGCTTCCGTATATCACATCATATCCATCACTCTGTCCAAGATCATGGACCCTGCTTTATTTCATAAAGACTTCTACACAGGCAGTTTGTTATGACATTATCACTTAAAGTAAGCTTTTACAATACTAAAACTTGCTCCAATATTTCCTTGGGAGGGAAATGGAATTTACAAACATGAGAATTCTAAGAATACTGTATTGTACTGTTGAATACGAATCTAGGGGAACTATAAGACACCTCTATGTAAAAACCACCACAAAATTGCAAAAATAAAACAAAACAAAAACACCCAAATGCTATTGAAGAAAAGATAAACAAAAGATTTCAAAAACACCTTTCTCTTCAGTCAAGCAATCCCTCAGTAACTAGCTACCTGTGCGTGATTTTAGATGGATTGTTAGACTACTTCGACTGGATTTTCAGCACTACTTATGTCTTCCATTTTTATGTTTTCCCATTTCATTGAGAGGCTTAAAGAAAACTTGTATAGCTATTGTTCTTCATCTTTATTATTGCTCTTCATGATGTAGGGTGCCTCTTTTTATACATAGTTCATAGCTTAAATGTTGTCTTTTAATGATGTTAACCTCCATTGTACACAGTCACATTGTTTTCAACTTTAAGTACAGTATTGTATTGTGTTTCAATTTTGTAAGCTGCCTTGGGTTCTTTTCCAGTATAAATGCTTGTTTAAAACATTATAAATAAACAAATAAGGGTGTGACTGCTGAAATGTGGAAGGGATAGGCAATTGCGTAAGCAGACTCCCCATCACACAACTCGCTAGTTGCACAATGAACCTCACAACCACACGCCAAGGAGTCTGTCAAAGTGGATTGAACACAACTACCCTTCTATTCTACCTTTAGGCAACTGAATAATGGTCATTATCCTCTAACATGGCAGGTTGTGATCCTCACTGGTGAGCAGATGGAACACACCAGGGGACCAGGAGGGTATCAAAATCCCTCCAAGCATGCTAGAAGATTGTTGATGGATAACCCATTGGAAGCAAGGCTGGAACGAGGCAGGAAGGTGCAGATATGGAGGGGAGATGAATTCATAGGGCAAAAAGAGATGAAGCAACAGCTTCATAGATGTGGAAATGCCTTAAGAAGTCAAGTACGTTGGATTATCCTCCAACGTTGTTTCACAGCTTCACAACAGCTTGTTTTCATTTGGTGACTAGACATTACAGTGCATACATTGAACTTTGTTTGCATGCTGAATGTGGAAGCATGGCAGTTTTGAGGAGGACATGTTTCTGGAAGAGCAGGGTTTTATTACTTTCTAACTGTGAAGTTTCTATCTCCTTGTTTCTGCTGCCACAATTTCTCTGAGAATCCAGATCTGCCCTAGATAATGGCTGTAGCCTGCCTAATATGCATGTAGCACCAGTGGAAAACTATAGGCCTTGATTTTATTTTTGACCTCCGTGTGGTTACTTAAAATGCACTTACACTAATATCTATCTTTGTAAAGAACTACCACTGTGTCTCCCATGGAAACCAAGCCTGCATATGAGTCCCTGGAATTCTTCACTTTTTAAAATGTGGTGCACATTACAATACAGTATACGTGGATAATAGGGGATGTTCTTTTGTGTGTGTTCAGAATTAATGTTTTATTCATGGCTAAAAATATATGCAGATTCAACTGAATGTCTGAAATGCATATATTAATCATAATCAACTAAGCTTTCTTTGAATTAGAAAGCTGCCCTACTAATCATATTTCAGAGGTAAAGTTATAATAATAAACATGGAAGCCATCAGTTTGACTAGCTTAACAGCCATGAAATGCAAAATAATCAAAAGTAGGCCATATGAGGAGTGTCTGAAGTAATCCGCAGGAATGTGAAAGATAACTGGTGTGAATTGTGTAGAGAATGATTTGTACAACCTCCAAAAAAGGCACATGTTGCTTTTGAAAGCCAGATAATTACTGACAAAGAAAATGCAGCTTCAGTTAATTGCACATGAAATCCCTTAACTGTAGCTATATTTTAGGGCTCCTCTTGTTAAAAAATATCGGAAAATGCAGGGACCTAATGATAAAGTTCTCATGTAAGTGCCTCAGAAATACACAGGAAAAACAGCAGAGGAAAAAGAATCTTGTTTTAGCAGCAAAACCCAATTCAACAGTAGATTTAATTCCTAGGGAAGATAGCCACCCTGGAAAGTAAAAAAAAAAAAAAACAACTTAAAAAACAGATCACCTAAAGATATTCAAAAGCAAAATAAATACCCATAGAATTCCAGATTTTATTGGCTTTTCACAGTTTGGATTTAGCAATCTAGAGAGAGGGGGTCTCTCTCTCCCCCACACATAGCTTCAGGCTTGAATTAGTAAATGGTAAACATGCTTAGAGTATAAGAAGGTCAAAAGAGAACACTGACATTTATTTAACATATTCAGACCATTTTTATCTCTCCTCTCTCTCCCTCTCCGCTTCCCCGTCTTTCCCAGTCGGGGCTCAAAGCAGTTAATAGGATCAACACAACAATCAAATTATAGTAAAACACAAAAACTGGGTTGGATTCTGGTAGCTCAGCTTTCCTGTCAGTTGGTATTAGCCTCTGTGTTGTGTGTTGTGTCTTTACAGTTGTGACCAACTCTTTGTGACCCCACGTCCATGGAGTTTTCTTGGCAGGAAGACTGGAGTGGCTTGCCAGTTCCTACTCCAGGCGCCTACAGCACCTGGTATTCCCTGGTGGTCTCCCATCCAAGTACTAACCAGGGCCGACCCTGCTTAGCTTCCGAAATCAGGCAAGATTGGATGGGCTTAGGGCATCTAAGGCAGCTCCAGTATTAGCCTCTACCTTTCTAAATAAACTCAGAAACAGGTAGCCAGCTTCTCGTGTGGTGAGGGAATCGGTCAGTTTTGTCCTCTCCTGTGTCCAGACTTTAAAATGTTCATTCTGTTCTTTCCAACACACATATGAAAAGAAAAATTATTAATTTAAATAAATTCTTGAGCTGTGACATCCAAATGTTAAAAACGGACCTCTTACGCTGCTTCACAATTAATAGTACACCCCACCACACAAGTGAATTTGAATGATGTAAACCAGGAGGCCACACAGGTTATTTTATCCACAGGCCTTTCGACTGAAGCGTCTTAGATGCATCTTCATAAATTTGGAACTTGCACATCAAGATATACAGAAATCTCTCTCAGTGGATTTATTGTCTCCAGAGAGGGAAATGGACAATTTGGTTATAAATCCTTAATTGCCTTTTTATGCCTTTTTGGCAGGATAGGAATCGCATTAAACTGGGGGTGGGGGAATGTATGCATTTCTCTATAAAGTACTCTCTCTATACTCAGCTGGAAAAATTGTGTATGACAATCTATATTAAGATTAATTTACTGAATCAAATTGACAAGAAACACAACAGAGAGTGATTTTTGCCCCTGTACCCACATTTGGTTTCTTTTTATCATTTCCTTTCAGAACAATAATGAAATGGATGCTTATCTAGCCACACACCTGAACTTAGGGCATGGTATACTGATATAAGACAAAAGGAATTCAAGTTTATTATAAAATAAATGACTATTTTATTCTGCCACTTTGCATTAGAATGATTTTTGTACTGCACAAACCATGTCTTATTGGTGGCTATTATATACTGCATGTTAGAAATGTTTTTTGCATTTTAATGTATCTACATAACTATACCTATTTATTAGTCATGGTCTGTCTGTCTGTCCGTCCATCTCTTTGTCTCTCTCTCTCACACACACACACATCTCTCTCTCTCTCTCTCTCTCTCTCTCACACACACACACACACACACACACACACATTAGGCCAAATACAAATAAATTTGCCAATGCCAATAAACTTTGCATTAAATAATGTTAATGGATTTTTTTTCTTTAAAAATTAAACCGAATTCTGCTACTGTTTGTAAGGAAACCATCCTGTCCAAGTTCTGGACCTCAAGCTGTTCAAAGTTTGCAGAATTTTGCTTCCCAATACAAGAGATACCAGGAAAGCTTTTTGGCCAATAGATATTGATGCCCTCATTGCCTAGTGCCATTTATAAACAAACTCAGTTGTCAGTACAAAATACCCACATAATATCCCATGCTTCTGTTAGAGTTACTCCAACCTTGCATCCAACCAAACCGGTTTGCTGTTGTCTGTTCCCATCTGTAAGCAATAAAACATTCTTGTTTTCTCAACTGATAATGTCTCAGAGTGTGTTACTGAGACTGTCAGTGCTGGTTAATGAAAAAGGGGTGGACTATCTGGGGAACTTGATAGTAGCTAAGGCCTTGGTGGTGAAGGCTTTTTGATATTTCTGGGTACTGGGTATTGCCTGGGTAGGCCATAGCTAACGACCCATTCTTGATAGGTTTCAGCACCTTAGACCATTGTTCACCTTAAGGCTATGGATACTAGAGATGGGCACGACTCAAAAAAATGGTGTTTCGTTTGTCGTTTGGTCGTTTAGGGCAGTGCTCCCCAACCTTTTTGTCTCCACGGACCGGTATTTGTTTGATTATTTTTGGCCCGGGGTGGGGGTGGGGAGGGGGAGATGGGGGTGTGGGGGGCAGGGGAGGGTGGGGGGGTGGGGGGATGGGGGAGGGAAAAAATTTCATTTTTGTTTTGTTAGGTAACAAAATGAAAAAATGAAAACAAAAACAAAAAATTGCTGTTTCGCCTTGGGGCATTCTTTTTAGTTCAATGCCCATCTGCTGCCGCAGTGGCGGCGGGACGCCTCCGCCGCCGGCCGCGGAACGAAAATGAAAAACACAGCAAATTGGGGACCACCGGTTTCGTTTCAGTTCGTTTTTGTTTTCGTTTTTTTAAAAAAAAAATTTCATTTCGAAATGAAAAAATTTTTGTTGTTAGGATTCTTTTTAGTTCAATGCATCTGCTGCGAAAATGAAAAAACAGCAAAAATTTCGTTTTCATTTCGTTTTGTTTAAAAAAATCTCATTTAATGGATACTATTGTGCCCATCTCTAACGAGCCTATTCAGGCCATTGTTCATCTTATGAGCCTAATTCCGACCAGGGTGACAAGAGGTCAAAGCTGACTATAGGTTGGAGCACTTGCACTAGCTGTATTCAGACTGATGAAGCTGTTTGGATGAGCAGCGAAACATTTCTATCTCTCAAAAAAGAAGTCCAGTAGCCATGACTCAACTTCCAGAGCTTCAGATATATATTTAAAATTTAAAGCTGAAAATTTAAAAAAACCACTCACCCATCCACATTTTATCAAGAATCAAATCTTAACAGCACTCACATTGTTAATCCCCCCCCCAAATAATCTGCAGTCACCTGGTTCTCCTGCATAGCAGAATCTGCCACAGGTTTCAGCTTTATGTACTTAGCTTTGATGTGGGATGACTTCATTCACACCTGCTCACTCTGCTTTGTTCACTCTGACTTGGAGCAAGAAAGGGGAAAGGGAAAGGCCACACAGTATAAAAAAGAGATACTTAGTACAGTAGATCAATAGTTTTGACTCATGTTTTTTAATGAAGAGATCCATAATGCAAAGCATAAATTGCTACAGGGCAGACCAAAATTTATTTTACTCTCATGGTAAGAGGCAGAAGGAGACTTACTTGAGTAGTTAATATTGCAAAAGCATTAATACACTAAAGTCTAGAAAAAAGTCGAACCAAGAGTCACTGTAGAGCTGTGAAGGCAGCGAGACGACCCTGAACATTATTAGGGATTATTACTCCCTGGACCTTGTCTGGGTCAGAATAAGAAAACATAGTTTGGGGCCTGACATAGCAATGTGTAGCCTGCATACTGTAATTAAACTGTAAAAACCACCCAGAGACTATTTAAAGTGGTATGGGGCAGTATATAAGCAGAACACTTTGCTTTTTTTTTTTTTTTGCTTTGTGTCTTTTTGAAGACACGCTTGGCTGATCTTTGACCAGGCCTGTGCCAGTATTCATGTGTTTCCAGATCTTTGTGTGGAAACATGAATACTGTGTTTCTTGGACCAGGTGCCACCAGAACTAATTCTGGCAGGATTACTTGTCTGCTACAGCCCAGAGGATTACAGAAAAAGAGATGCAGGAGCCAGCGGTCGGTGAACATTGCCAATGGCACCATCACGCCAACAGACAAAACCGAAGGCTGGAGAGAGGCAGCCCCTAGCACCTTAAAGAGGACTAGTCAAAACCCACATAGGAATGAAGGCATTCGCCTGTGCATTACATGCACCTGAGTCCTAGTAACATAACTAGGAACAGAGATAGCTTTCTTTCTTTCTTTCTTTCTTTCTTTCTTTCTTTCTTTCTTTCTTTCTTTCTTTCTTTCTTTCTTTTTGGAAAAGAGAGAAAAAAACCCAACAAGTTGAAGAAAGGTTGATCTTACATCTCTGTCCCATACCTCTTGTTTTTTTTTAATTTTCATGTTTTATCTTCAGCATCATGTCTGGCTCTGGAGTCCTTTATCTTCACACTGTTCGAGGGTTATACGGTTGTGCTTCTAGGTGCACACCTGATTCTGCAGTCAGGTACATGGCCAGGAACCAATGAGTAGCTTGTCAAGGATCAGCAATCTGCTGCTGAGATGTATATTGCATCTCTTATAAGGCGCAAATTAGTCATTGGATTGTAGGTAATGAAGAATATTGAGTGCCTCCACACAACACCATTTAGTGTGACTGCTTATGGCCTTTCTTGGGTTGACCAGAACTAACCATTGCCAATTAATCGTCAATTAATTAAATGTTTTAACTAAAGTTGGGGATGAATTAAAAAAAATCCAGATATTTAATGAATACTGCTGATTCCTTTAATATTCATCCTTTTGTATTTATCAAGTCTGAGACCCCAAAGAATATGAAGGGATAGATAGCCTCCCCTTTTCAACATCCCATGGCTGTTTTAAAAAACAGAACAACAACAAAACAAAACATACAAACAAACAAAACACAATGAGTCCCATTCCACCCTCCAAAGCCCTCCAACTCTCACATTGCCTTCCTGCCTTTATCACCATCACCACTGGTGCCCAGGCCACTGGTGCTGCTGCCACCTTTGAAAAAATTGTCACCCAGTTTCCCTTATGACCTAAGGGAAACCAGGCTGCCCTTGGCAAAAGATGGCAGCTACTTCACTTAGGGTAAAGTGATTAAAACCACTCACTTTTGGGAGATTCGTGGTTTGTGGTTCATGGTTCGGCAACCTTGATGAACCACAAACCACAATGTGCCGACATTTTGGCAGTTCACCTTTATCTCTTGTCTTGACATTTACCATGTAGTCTATGCAGGGCTAACCTTGAAAACTACCCCATTCTCATAAATTGGTACTTAAAGTCTGAATAACTCACTCTGAGACATCTGTAGGAGAAAGAATAAGAGGTTTCATTACTTACAAATTAAGAGAAAAAAACTAACACACATGACTGCTTTCAGCAGCAGACTTCAACAGACTTAAAGGGAGAAGTGCTCAAACATCAGAGAAGCAGGGCTGTCTTGATATCAGAGGCAGGGAGTGAGTGGTTAGTGTTAGATTGGCAGTCATGAAAACCAAGAAAGACATATCTCATTCTCCCAGCCAAACCTACTAAAAGCAGCATGCAAGGTTACAAATAGGGATGGGCACCAAATGGGGAAATTGTGTTTTTCGTCCCTGTGATTCGTTTAGCTTCATTAGAAACAATTTAAAAAAAAACTCATACAAAACAAAACAGTAATGAACCAATTTTTTACACTATAAAACAGGTCTCCTGGGTCCTAGAGGTGCCTCTAGGATCAAGGGGAGCCGCTTTACAGAAAAATGAATTGGTTCATTTTAAATGAAAAATACGCCATTTTGTTTCATTACTAACAAAACCCTGCTTCCCCATTTTGTTTCATTTCGTTTCGTTAGCTCATGAAACAACAAAACAGCATTTCGTTTTGTCTCCAACAGTGACTAAAATACTGCAGCTCCTTATCCTGATATCTGACTAATTGAAAAATGAAATCACATATACCTTTTAACGTGAGACATTGACATGGGCACGACTCGGCGAAATCCTTGTTTCCATTTCCATTCCTCGTTTCCATTATGTAACGAAACGAAGAACGACAATTACTCCGCCAGAACTCGAACTCGAACCGACTAAAGAAAAATTGGATCTGATTTGTCGTGGTCGTTCCTGGCGGCATCGCAGCGATCGCGCAATGCCAAGCGGCACAGGAAAAAAGTTTTAAAAATTAAAAAACCCGATTCCTGGCCAAAAAAGCAGGCGAAAATATGCCTGCCTGAGGGCACCTACCAGAGGGGTGGTTTCTGGGGTCCCCGGCCTCCCCCCTCCTCTCCTGGGCTGCGAGTGCCTGCGCATGCGCATCCATTCCTCGTCGTCTCACCAACTCGCCAAGCGGCGTGGCACAGAAAAAAGTTTTAAAAAAACCCGATTCCCGGCCAAAAAAGCAGGCGAAAATATGCCTGCCTGAGTGAGGGCACCTACCAGAGGGGTGGTTTCTGGGGGGGGGTCCCCGACCTCCCCCCCTCTCCTCTCCTGGGCTGCGGATCCTCATCATCTCGCCAACTCGCCAAGCGGCGTGGCACAGAAAAAAAGTTAAAAATAAAAAAACCTGATTCCTGGCCAAAAAAGCAGGCAAAAATATGCCTGCCTGAGTGAGGGCACCTACCAGAGGGGTGGTTTGGGGGGGGTACCTGGCCTCCCCCCCTCTCCTCTCCTGGGCTGCGCATCCATTCCTTGTCGTCTCGCCAACTCACCATGCCATGTGGTGCGGGCGGGGGATCCAAAATGGGGCAGCTGTGGGTTTTTCTTGCAACAAAACGTCTCCATTGATTTTATTTTATTTTATTTTTATTTTATTTTATTACACCTGCGCAATGATGGGCTGGCCATGGGAGTGGACCATGCAAATTTTTGGAGCCATTCCACCAATTGCATGGCCACTTGACCAGGTTTTGACCGAGACTTCTGGGCTGTGGCTGTTGGGCATAAAAAGCCCACTAACCATAGCCCGAACCCGAACCCTAACCCATACGCCAGTACACTGTCCTTCTTAGTGGGTCAGAGAGGCACCCAGAGCTGCACCCCACGAACTCACCCTAACCTTACCCGTAACAACCCTAAGCCTAGCCCTTGCGCTAACCCCAAGCCAAATCTGTACTCACATTGTACACACGCAAGTACAGTTCCCTTCTTGGTGAACCACAGAGCGTCGAGACTGAGGAGGAGCCTTCCCCCAGTGTGCGCACTGTGACACTGCAGTTAGCAGTGGGCCTGTGGTCAACAGAGGCACCCAAAAAAGAGGTGCCTCGAGTCTCAACTTGGTATGCATATCCAATTGGCTATGCATGCCATTTTGTAGCGGGCCAGAGGAGGCACCCACCCCAGAGAGGTGCCTCCAGGAGCCCGCTTTCCCTTCATAGCGGGCCAGAGGAGGCACCCACCCCAGAGAGGAGCCTCCAGGAGCCCGCTCCCCCCCAACCAGTACTAACATCAGACGAAAAACCAACAAACGAAATGACAAATTTTTGGAAAATTTCGCAAAAAACGGAAACAAGCCGAAATGGGCCGGCTCCGACACATGACAACTCGAAAACGTCATTTTCCCTGGTCGTGCCCATCTCTAGACATTAATCATTTTTAAAAACTGCAGCAAGAGCATCTTCTACTTGGAGGGACTTAGAGCTATGACTGTTATGGACTAATTTTTAAAAAAATGCAAATTCTCTATCTTATGCCAGACCTATGTGTGGATACTGATATGTGTCAATCATTCCATGTGGTTCCTCCCTCTGCCATAAAAATTGTATGTAAAACCTAGTTCACACATTAATGCCATATGCAAATGGAAGAGGCTGGAGGAATCATAGAATCATAGAAACAGAGAAACATAGAGTTGGAAGATACCTCAAGGGCCATCCAGTGCAACTCCCTGCCATACAGAAACCCCCATCACAGGATTTTCAACATATGGCCATCCAGCCTCTGCTTAAAACCTCCAAAGAAGGAGACTCCACCATCCTCCATGGCAGCATATTCCATTGCTGAACAGCTCTAACTGTCTTGAAATTCTTCCCAATGTTTAAATTCAATCTCTTTTCCTATAGTTTGAAACCATTGCCCTGAGTCCTAGTCTCTGAAGCCATGGAAAACAAACCAGTTCCTTCTTCAATGTGACATCCTTTCAAATAACAATGTGACAGCCATTCAAATATTCAATGTGACATCCTTTCAAGGTTTTTTTGTTTTGTTTTTTTGTTTTTGGGGGGGTTTGTTTGTTTGTTTTGTTTTTGTTTTTGTAAGGCTAAACATTCCCAGTTCCCTAAGCTGTTCTTCGTAAGACATCTCTTCAGGACCTTCAACTATCCTGGTCACCCTCCTCTGGACCCGTTCAAGATTGTCAACATCCTTTTTAAATTGAGGTGCACAGAACTGGACACAGTACTCCAGATGGGGTCTGACCAGAGCAGAATAGATTGGTACTATCATTTCCCTTTGCTTATGTTGGTGCTATTATTCATTCAGTCTAAAAATGCCTGATCTGTAAGAGTGGGTTAAAATGTCATTTGGTAAAACAAATGACACAATAAATTTCTGCCTTCTGAAAAGCTTAATCTTCACCGAATCTTATAAAACACCCAAATAAGAAAATATGCTGAGGATCTATGATAAAGCCTCCAGAGTATTATGCAGAGGGAAGATCTTGTCGGAGGGTTTGAAAAAGCTTAAATAAATTTTAGATCTTCCCCTCCCCCTAGTAAATTGTCTTATCATCTCAAAAATCAAACATCCCTACCTCTTCTTTTGGTTCGTAATTATATCTTCTTAATAGCTGTTGCTTTACCTGGAGGGAAAAATCAATGCTAGAGAATATCCGTTTTTAAAACAGTATAACCTTGTAGACATAAATAATCTAAGAATATAAGAACATAAGAAGAGCCATGCTGGATCCGGCCAAAGGCCCATCTAGTCCAGCTTCCTGTATCTCACAGTGGCCCCACCGGATGCCTCTGGGAGTGCACGAGACTAGATATCTGTCTCCTGATACCACTCACCTGCATCTGGTCCTTGAAGTACACACATCTGCAACTATATGTTTAATTTTTATTTATTTAAAATGTTTTTACCTGACATTTATTGTTCAAAAGGACCCAGGGCAGCTTATATAACTAAATAAGACAATGTTTAAAAACAAAAACAGTAAGTATACAAATGTTTAAAAGGAATTAAATACTGTATTATAAACAGTAGATAAAACATTATAATATTAAAAACACATTTAAAATAATTAAGGCACTACAATCTATTTTTTTTAAAATCAAATCCTTTCAGGCAGCCAGTCAATAAAGGAAAGCCTGTGTCTGCTTATGGCCCAGCCTAGTTCTCTCTCTCTCTCTCTCTCTCTCTCTCTCTCTCTCTCTCTCTCTCTCTCTCTCTCTCTCTCTCTCTCTCTCTCTCTCTCTCTCTGGGGGGGGGCAGTTCCAGAGTCTGGGAGTAGCAACAGAGAAGGACCCTCCCTTGTCCCTACCAAATACTGTGTTTTTTTAAATTTATTTTGTAAAAGAACAGATAAAACAGCAAAATAACATAAGAAACAAAAATAACACACATCAATGTAACAAAAATATAACAGACATAAACCCTGTGCAACCCACCCCCATCGGGACTTGAACAAAATTTACAATTTTCATGATATTGACCAGCCCATTTCCCTCCAGAAATACATTGAGTCTTCTCTGGGTGTATACCCTTTACCATTTTGGAATACATATACCAATAATTTATCCCATATTCCATTAAGGTCATTAGACTTGCTCAGCCCTTTCCTAATTTTAATTTCACAAGTCAGTTTATCGTTAATAGCTAGATTCCATAACTCTTCATACCATTCTTCCATTATTAATAGATTATTAGATTTCCAATATTTAGCAAAAATCAGCCTTGCAGTCGTAACCATTATAATTACCAATTCCCCCTCCTCTTTCTTCAGTTGTGTATCTGCAACAAATACACAAATACATCTGTGAAGGCAATGGGACCAAGAGAAAGGCCTCCCCCATGATCTAAACACTGAGCAGGCTATTAAAGAGAGATGTGGTCCTTGAGTTGAATTGGGCCCAAGCCATTTAAGGCTTTATAGGCTGACTAGAGATGGGCACAAACCCATGTTAGCGCTGGTTCGTTCTTCGTCCAAACAGCCGTTCTCAGCTTATAAGGCCCGCCTCCTCTGACAGGTGCTGCCCACTCTGTGGCAGAAGCCCAGCTTCTTGACCCCGCCTCCTCCAGTGGCCCATCCCTACTTAAGTCCAGCACTTTGGATCATGCCCACAAATGGATCGGCCACCGTGCTGTTTCAAGACAACGTGGCTCAGTAGGTTGGAGCATTTGGGAGGGCAGGAGCCGAAATCCTCCCTCCCCCTAATACCTCCTGGAAGAGAGGCCAGCTGAGGAAACTCATAGAGTGTAAGGCTGTTTGGGTTATGAACCCTTCCACCTGTACAGCCTTAAGCAAGCTGCATGGTCCCTGAGACCTTCCAGATTTGGGGGGGGTGGGGTTGTAATACTTTAAAATCTACAAAACCCTAAGAGGGTCAGCATTAAGTCTGAGTGAATCAATGTGATGTCACGTGGTTATTATTGCTTATCTTTTATTCAGACTTTTGCTTCCTAATTTAGCTTGACTCATTCTGCCAATTCCCTCCTGGACTTTGGTGAGCAAATGGTGACTCTCAAACAAGTGGATGTTGTTTTCTTTGTGTTCCCTCTTTGCTCCATGGCACTAATAAGGTACATCTCAAACATCAATGCCATTACTGAATTCCCACACATTCTATTCATTAATTCATCCACTCATTCATTCATTCTATGTAGGTCGCAGAGGGATAAGCTCTAACTACTGTTTACAGGGCTGTGTGTGCCATAGAATGCCATTCTTTCACTTATTTGATATGTGTTAATTCGGGAAGCTAATGATGCTTTGATTATAACCATTTGAGCTCATAATCATAGATTGGGGAACTGCAAACGGAAGTGATCGTGGCAATTAAGAGGTATTTCTCTGCTCAAGTGGGGAACTGTGAACTTTTCCTAGTGTTGGCTGAAATGTTAATTAGACTGGCTAATTAAAGATGCATCCAGCGTAGTGACGGAATAGCACTCAGGAGGCTTGGGTTCCAATTCTTGCTCGCCCACGGACGTTCGCTGGGGATGTAAAATTGGTAAAACCACTCCTCAATACTTCCACTTGAAAAGCCTATTAGGGTCACTGTAAGTCGCTTCTGACTTGACAGCCCAGAACAAGTGTTCTGTTTACAGCTTTGGAACTGCTTACAGACCATTAAACGGACACGGGAGGTGGTAAGATCGCTGTATTAATCAGGCATTCTCTTAATGAATCACGGTTGGGTTGAGCTGAGATTCTCCTGACCGGAAGCAACTTAAAGCTAATGTTGTGGGATGGCACGCCCAAGCTGGGCCAAGCTTGTGTGGGCCTCCCACCTTGATACCCAGGTCGATGGATTTTGAGACATTCCGCTGTCATCCTTGCAGATACGAGTGGGGATCCCCAAGGACCTTGCAGAACAGGAATGACTTTCTCTGGATGCAGCAATTAATTTCAAAGAGCTCTTTTATTCAAAGATACAAATGAAACCATTTGGGTGCCTTCAAGACAGGGACCGATTCCCTTTGCTGGAGCACATTATTTATTCCTCCTAACCACAAGGAAACATACAGACAGAAAAATCATGATTAGCGTTGCCTACATATGATTGGTTAAGATACTGGCTGGCTCCCCCTTCCCTGGGCTCTTGTAGCATCTGAAAGCGGTTTCCCTAAAAGACAACATTATATACAAGTTTCGAAAGAAAGAATTCTCAGGCACCTGTGCTGTGGTTAAATACCCAAAAATTGCTACTAGACAGCAACAAGGAAAACCATTCTCTTCCGAAACGAACTGTGGTCAGCTAGCTTTCAGATGACAATGTCAGGGCCCCCAGAATATTCAGATTTACAAAGATCAATAGATTTTTGAATTCTATGCTCACACTGCTCACCTGTGGATTTGGGAACAGAAGCAACAGCAGGGGAGCTGACAGGGGATGCGAGACCAAAAGACAGGTCAGTCAAATATTTCTATCCTGCCTTGGGTCCTTTGGGGAGCAAGGCAGGACAGACATATTTTAAATAAATAAATAATAAAACATAGAATGAGAGGTTATAATATTTATTTATTTATTTAAATACTTGTATACTGCTCCAGTTTCCTCAAGGGAGAACTCTGGGTGGTTTACATCAGGCAACAACAGAAACAGCCAAAAAAGAGTGATGATGATGATGATGAGGAGGAGGAGGAGGAGGAGGAGGAGGAGGAGGAGCCTCGTGGCGCAGTGGTTAAATGCCTGTACTGCAGTTAAACTGTGCTCACGACCTGGGTTCAATCCCTGGTAGCAGGCTCAAGGTTCACTCAGCCTTCCATCCTTCCGAGGTCGGTAAAATGAGTACCCAGCTTGCTGGGGGGGGGGCAATGTGTAGCCTGCACACTGTAATTAAAATTGTAAACCGCCCAGAGACTACTGGTAGTGGTATGGGGCGGTATATAAGCAGAACACTTTGCTTTGCTTTGCTATGATGATGATAATGATGATGATGATGATGATCAGACAACAAACATATACTCAGGAAGAGGTGCAAAATTTAATAACAAACAGCAAACATGGGGAGAACAAAACACCCTTAGCCATTGCCAAGGGGAAATATAGACAAGACAGATGCCATGGAGAGATATGAGGTGGGAACTTCCAAATTTGGAGGCTGTCAACAGCCAAGAGGGCTGGAGCTTCGGGTTGTACACTGCAAAAATCTCTGGATGGGTGAATTGGTGCATCTGACATAGGCTGATGGAGTGTGGCATGCTTAGGAGCATGTGTCACATACGAGAAGGACAGCATGCCTGCCACCACCGATGTAGTTGAGCAAAAGATTTTACTGGACCCCCAGCCACCCAAAAGAAAACCACCGGCCAACAGTCTCATCTCTCAACCTGCCCATGATTCAGATGCATAAGACCATACCCAGATATCTCAATCGCAGGCTGGAGGGAGCAATCACGTATGCTGCTTTTACCTCTCATGTTCCCAAAAGATCTTCTGGAACCACCCCATGGTCCCTTGTCTCAGAACAGGAACCAGGAACCAACCGTGACAAGAGAATTCCCCAGCCCAGGATCAGGTATGGCTTGTCACACTCTGTTCCCGGTTCCGGGGGTGTGGTCGAGACAAATTTTTGCTGTCACTCTATGGACGTGAAGTAAGGGGGGGTTGTACCGGTCCCAAGCAGGACAGCAAGGAGGGATGGACGGGATGTGAAGTAATCACCTTAGATGGGGAGAGAGCAGAGGAGATGGGCAAAATGGGGGAAATAATCTGTGCTGGGTAAGAGACAGTAAGGTCTGATTCTGGACATGGGTGGGTAAGCAGTACCACTGCCATTCAGTGCTTTCCAGTACATCCTGAAGCAAACAGCCTCCCTGTGTGGGCTGGCATGATCTACTCAAGTCTGCAATGAAACATACCAGGAGACCCAGAGCAACCCCAGGATGACAGGATCATAGAATAGATCATAGAATCCTAGAGTTGGAAAAGACCTCAAGGGCCATCCAGTCCAACCCCCTGCCAAGCAGGAACCCCCATCACAGGACTCCAGGCAGATGGCCATCCAGCCTCTGCTTAAAAACCTCCAAAGAAGGAGACTCAACCACTCCCCTTTGTGGCAGCATATTCCACTGTCAGACAGCTCTAAACATCAGGAAGTTTTTCCTAATGTTCAAATGCAATCTCTTTTCTTGTAGTTTGAGACCATTGCTCTGAGTCCCAGGCTCTGAAGCCATGGAGAACAAGCCAGCCCCCTCTTTGATATGACGTCTTTTCAAATATTTAAACGTGGCTATCATATCCTCTCTCAGCCTTCTTTTTGTAAGGCTAAACGTTTCCAGATCTGAATTCTCGAAGGCTTCCACGGCCGGGATCTGATAGCTGTTATGAGTTTGGCCGTGTTCTGGATGTTTTTCTTCCTAACGTTCCACCACGGACAATGCCACAGTGTGCATCAGGCCTATGTTTTCCTGCTTTCCCCATTTTTTTTTCTTTCCACATACAGTAAGAAGGATCAATATAATTTAATTTTCTGCCATCAATTCTGACTTATTGTCCTTGGAGCAGCACCGTCCAACGTTGCCCAAACTGCATACCACCCGGAAATCAATGGCCGGCAACTATGTGGGTGACCAAAAGAGAGATGGCAGGACCCTGTGAATAAGGACATGTGAATTGTTGACCTGCACCCTGAAGATGTGGTGGATTGGGAAAGTGGCATTTTTGGGATCCAAAAAGAGGATTCCATATCTCTGGGGAAATGGCTAGGAAGAAGAAAGCAATTCTGACTTATGGGAAATCTTTTTATGGTTTTCTAAGTACAGTAATACCTCGGATAAAGAATGCCTCGAATAACAAATTTTTCAGATAACAAATGGAAATTTCCAGGTATAAGGCTACCTTGGATAGCAAATGTTTCATAATGCCTTCCAAAACTGTGTATCCTGCATGCATTGCAGAATGCATAGTTTATGGAGGGTGGGAGGTGTCATGGTGTTTTGGAGCCATTCTGGACATGTTTTGCTGAGGGATTTGGACCTTTCGAACTTGGTAAGATAGGGAGCTAGCGTTTATTAATCTTTGCCCTGCTTTTCTTTGTGTTTTTGGCTGGAAGAGGCTGGGGTAGTCTTGTTGGCTTCATTTCTTCGTGTTTGCAGTCTTTTTTCATTGCTCTGCAGGCAAAAATGGGCTGGGTTTTTCTTCCTGCTTATGTTTGTTTGTTTGCATTTTCCCCATTGCACTTTTGGTGGGAACATGCTGGGGTAGTCCTGCTGGTTTCTCTTGTCCATGTTTGTATTGAAGTGTTCCAGCACTGCAAGCCTTTAAAGTACATTTTATAAATTAGTCTGGAACCACCCCCACCCCCCAGGTTTTTTGCCTTTTTTAAAAACCTCCGGAACGGATTAATCGTTTTCCCATTCATTTCAAAGGGAAACCACGTTTCGGATAACAATTTTTTTGGATAACAAATTGCCTCTGAGAGCCGCGGCTATGCCTCCCTGCTAACTGACTCTCCTCAGGTCTTGCGCCAATGTCTAGCAGTCTAAGCTTTAACAGCCTATAAGCCTGCATGAAAGGTAGTGCCCCCAGTTGATCAGGTGAAATGCCACCGTAATTCCCACCACGGTGGCTTGAGGTAAAACAAATTCTCAGCCAGTATTTTTGGTGGCCGCCACCATCAGCCTCCAGACAGAGGGTGCCCCTGCGGCTGATGGGTCGCCAAACTGGCTGTTGGGAGATGTCGAAAACCTCGCCGCTGTTTGCCATCACAGCGGCTCGGTCATGGGGGACAGCCACAACGGCTGCCTGGACATTGTCTCTCCCTTAAACCTCCTCCCCTATTCCTTGTCCCCCCTGGAAGAGGCTGGAACACAGCTGGAGGAAGAACTGGTCGGCGACTAAGAAGGCTGCAGTCATCGCACAGTTCATGCGATCAGGGTGGCTAGAAGATCTTATAACACCCTGAGAATTAGTGAGGCCTCAAACCGCCAAGCGGAATTGTTCCACGTGGTTCGCGACCTCACTAATCCTGGGCTGTCTAGGCCTCCTCCTACTGATTTCAGTAGTGAGCATTTTGCAGCCTTTTTTCAATCAAAAATTGAGGCCACCCGCACCGGTTTTGAACCCTCTTGCCATAGCCCACCCTCAGCATCCCCGGCGGCTGCGCCCCCTTGGTCTTCTTGCATGGTTGAGTTTGGGCCTGTTACTTCACTTGAGGCCTCCAGGGCTATTGCCCATCATGGCTTATGAAAGCCGTTGGTGAGAACATGGCCGAATGGGCATCTATCATTGCCACAGCCTCCTTCAGGGAAGGGATCTTTCCCTCTCGCATGAAGGAGACTGTGGTAAAGCCCATTCTGAAGAAACCCAACCTAGCATCGGGCAATCTAACCAACTATCGCCCGATTGCTAATGTTCCCTTTATGGGCAAGGTGATCGAGAGGGTGGCCGCGATCCGGCTTCAATCATATCTGGAGGGCATGCACATCCTGGATCCATTCCAGTCTGGGTTCAGGCCCAGTCAGGGGACCGAGACAGTCTTGGTCGCTCTGCAAGATGACCTCCTCCGGGGGGCCGACAGGGGGTGTTCCTCCCTGTTGGTCCTCCTGGATCTGTCAGCGGCCTTTGATACCGTCGACCACGGTATCCTGCTGGATCGGCTCTCCGGGGTTGGGATCGGAGGCACTGTTCACAGTTGTTTCTGGTCCTTCCTCAGGGACCGTCCCCAACAGGTTAAGCATGGGGGCGAGTTGTTGGCCCCTTGGACACTCCCTTGTGGGGTTCCACAGGGGTCATCTCTCTCTCCCATGCTGTTCAACATTTATATCAGGCCGCTGGCTGAGGTCATTAGGGGACATGGAGTCTGCTGTCATCAGTACGCTGATGAAACACAGCTCTATGTCTCCTTTTCTACCGCTGCAGATGAGGCTGTCCGGACCCTCGATCGGTGCCTGGGCGCAGTCATGGAATGGACCAGGGCTAACAGGCTCAGGCTCAACCCCGATAAGACTGAGGTTATGTTCTTTGGAGCTTCCCCATCCAGCTACGGTGGCCTGTTTCCCACCTTGGAGGGCGTTTCCCTCAGGCCATCGGACCCTGTCCGGAATCTGGGAGTAGTCCTGGACCCGGCGCTCTCCATGGAGGCTCAGGTGTCCGCTGTGTCCAGGGCTGCCTTTTTCCACCTTCGCCGAATCGCTCAGATTCGCCCGTACCTGGATGGGGACTCCCTCAGAACAGTGGTCCAGGCGCTGGTGATCTCGAGACTGGACTATTGCAACGCGCTCTACATGGGGTTGCCCTTGACTCTCATTCGGCGACTGCAGCGGGTCCAAAATGCGGCGGCCAGACTGGGGGTGCGCCGGCAGGGGTGCGCTGATTTGAGCACATCACCCCAGTTCTGGCCCGCCTGCACTGGTTACCCGTTGCAGCCCGAATTAGATTCAAGGTCCTGGTTTTGGTTTACAAAACCCTCCATGGTCTAGGACCTGGCTACCTGACAGAGCGGCCAAACTTGGCCCGTCCGACTAGGTTGTCGCGGGCGCACATGCTGCATGTGGCCACGCCCAGAGAGGCTCGGAGAACTTCCACTCGTACCCGAGCCTTCTCTGTGGCTGGCCCGACCTTGTGGAATCATCTCCCAGCAGAAGTGCGCCTAGCAGAGTCCCTGCCTGCTTTCCGGAAGGCATTGAAAACCCTTCTCTTCCGGGAGGCATTTGGATGACCTGAACAATTTTTTTTTAATTCCCGCCATCTGCATCTCTGGTATTACTGTTCTGTTTGCTTATTTTATTAGTTTAATTTATTTTGCTGTTATTGTAATTTGCTGTCCTATTAATTTGCTGTAAACTGCCTGGAGTTCCCTTCTAGGAAGACGGGTGGTATATAAGCTCCATAATAAATAAATAAATAAATAAATAAATGAATTAAATTCATTATCAGAGGTACCACTGTACAGAATACTCAGAGTGTACACAGGGTTTTCCAGGTAGAATTGGTGGTTTACCATTCCATTCTCCTGGAGGCATCCTCGGACTGTACAGCTTGCCCAAGGCCACACAGGCTGGTTCTTCTCTCAGGAGGAACAGTGGGGAATCAAAATCCCAAAGAGTAGTTCCAATTCCTAAGCCACTGAGATATGCATGGATCAAAGTGCATGCTAAATGTCTCAGCAGGAGAAAGGAGGGGAACATGAGGAAATGTAATTTGTGGACTGTTCTGCGCCATTAACATCCTGCTGTTTGACCTAGACTGAGCCTAGGAGAACACTGATCAATTTAAACACGAGAAGGGCCAAAGACAGATTCACAATATATCTGACATTTGTACCTCTGAAGCAAGGAGAGGTATTAGTAAATGTTGCTTTGGCATTAGCTCTAATTAAATAATGCAAATGGATTTACATCTGTAAGGGAAAACACTTGTACAGTGGACCCTTGTGTAACAAATGCTGGCTCCGCGGACGGCTTGTCCCTCCGCGGAGCCGATTTGCCCCCCCCCGAGGAGGGCGGAAAGGTGAGGCAGGACCCGGATGTCCTGCGGGGGCGGGGGGAGGAGCGCCCTATAAAGGGTAGCTCCTCCCTCCGGCCAGCAGTCAGTTTTCGGCAGGCGTTCGGAGGAGCAGCTCCGACCGAACGCCGGCCGGCGCCGCCATTTTGGGGCTCTAGGGAGCCACGTGGCGGGCGCCATTTTGTTTAGGCCGAGTTTGCGGCCTGTTCCCCAGGGCGGCCGCAGGGCCGCGAAGAGCTCGGCACGAGCGGCGCGCCGGGAGCCTACCTGCCTTCGGGGTGGGCGGCTCGGGCGGCGGCGCGCGAGGGCGGCGCCGCGCGCGGGCGCGCGCGCGCGAATCGGCGGACGAGCGGCGGAGAGGAGCGGGCGGCGCCGCGGCGGGCGGCGCGCAGCGCTTGTCGGGCGGCGGCTGCGCCGGGCGGCGCAGCAGCGCGGCTGCGGCGGCCGCAGCCAGATCCAGCTGAGCAGGGCGGCGGATTGGGGGGAGCGGCATCGGCCCTCCCCCCCGGAGTGAGAAGGCCGGCACAGGCCGGGCGGGGCAGCGGGAGGCCGGCCGCCGAGCCACCGACAGCGCGGCCTACTCGCCGCGGGGAGAGGGCGGACGCCGGGAACGTGGGGGCGTAGGCGGCGTGAGCGGGTGGCATCCCTCCCCACTCCCTTTGAACACAGCTGTCCGGTGTAGGACCCAGGAGGGCCCTGGGGGGGGGAGAAGGGCGGCCGACGCAGGCAAGCTGGGCCGGATAGGCCGTGGAGGCGCTGAAAACAGGCCCTCCCAGGAAGTCTTGGGGAGGGCGGGTGGTTGGCTGGAGGCTTAGGGCGGCGGACGGGGGAGAGGGTAGGGTACCCTGAGGCCCTGGGGCGCCAGAATAAGCACACTCCAGTTTCCTGGCCCGAATCTTCCTCGGCCTTTCCCTCATCCCTCCCCCTCATAGAGCAGCCCAGCGCCCCGACAGCGGCAGCCCATAGCTGGGGCCCGGTTATTGTTGGGCGAGCCCGGCGACGCTGAGAAGCGGAACGGGGCCATGGCCCCGGGAAAGGGCAGAAGGGCCGGCAAAGGCAAACAGCCAGCAGTGCGCCAGCCGCCACAGCAGGCGCCCAGCCTGGCCGAGGACTCTGACGAGGAGCAGTGGCCCATATGGCGGCAGCTGGAGGCGAGGCTCAAGGCTTTGGAAGCTTCAAAGGGAATCGATAATCCGGGCAGCCAGTCCCAGCGGGCCCCTAGAACCAGCGCCAGGCCAACCAAGTCGCGCAAGCGTGCACAGTTAAAAGAGACAATTGCTGACATGTCCGCTCGCTTTACAGCCCTGGAGCAACTGGAAGCAGTACCCAGCACATCGGCGGGACCCAGCACAGCGCCAGCCGCAGCAAAGCGGCCGCGACCGGAGCCGCCGGAGCCGGAAGAGGACGGGGGCGTGGAGGAAGCCAGGGCGGAAGGGGTCCAGCACCCCCTACCTTCGGCGGAGACCGCGTCCCCCAGTGAGTTGGCATGCGCGCCTGAACCTGCGCCCACGATAACATGGCCTTGGCCGGGGGGCCCTGCCCCGGCTGGGGCGGCGACACATGCACACGGAGCGACCCACCCGTGGCCAGCCCAGTTCCCGACAACAGTGCTCCCAGCGTGGGGGCCGATCCCACCCTGGATGCCTGGAGCGGCGCCCCCGGTGATGGGGCCGAGGCCGGGCCAGCCTACCTCAGCTATGGGAGGGACGGGACCCTTGCAGTCAGGTCACCGGGTGGCCCACCACAATGGCCACCCGGCCACCCGGCGGGCTGGTCAGGTGCTGGGCATATGGCAGGGGGCGGGCTGCCCTGGGTGGGCGCGGTGGCGCCCCAGGTTACCCAGGGGTAGCGGCGGCCGCTATGCCATACGGGATTATGCATCACCATTCGGACACCATTTGACACAGGCGACTAGGGAAAAATATGGAGGGGCGACTATGTAGACATCTTTAGTTTGCTCAATAGGGAATTGGATGCGAAGGAGTTGGATAAGGAAGATCCTCTGGATAAGGAGCGCAGGCTCAAGAAGAAGCCGGAGCGATCCTGGGCCGCCTGGTTGCCAGCATATCTAATATTCATGTCCCTCACGCTACAGGCCCACCCTTGAGGGCTCAGGCCCTGTTGAAGTACTTAGACATCATATACAGGGCTTTTTGAGATTACCCGGGACATTGCTGGCTGCTGTACGACGAGGAGTTTCGTCGCAGGGCGGCCCTGGACCCGTTTGTCCGGTGGGATGAGCCTCTCCCCCCCCCCTGGCTGCAGTTCATGACACCGAATAAGCCCCTGCTCGGGGACAGGTATGACAGTGGTCATACAATTAGGAGGGGAACAGCCAACGCACCTGCCCGCGCTGCGGGCCAGCCGGTTCAAGTCCGACTGGTCTGCTGGGACTACAACGGTCAGGGTGTCTGCAATAGGAAGCCCTGCCGTTTTAAGCATGAGTGCTCGGTCTGTGGGGCCCAGCACCCAGCCACCAGCTGTAGTAGGGCTCGCCCACAGCAAGGCAGACCGCGGGACGGGGGAGGGCCCAGGAAGCCGGGGGGACACGAGGGCCCCCCTGCGAAAGGGGCCCAGCCCAATTAGACTTGGGGTGTTGAAGCGTTGGGCGGCGGAGTATCCAGACAGAGCTGCCGCAGTTTTCTTGGTTAATGGTTTTGAGTTGGGGTTTCGTATTCCGTTCTATGGGGACCGTAGCCCCCAGCTGGCAGGGAACTTGAGGTCTCTGGAGTTGGCAGAAGGGGTGGCCGCGGAGAAGATAAGTAAGGAGGTTAGGGAGGGCCGTGTACTCGGCCCTTTCAAGGATCCACCCGTGCCCAACCTGAGGGTGTCACCGATTGGTTTGGTGCCCAAGAAAGCCCCTGGTGAGTTTCGCTTGATACATCACCTATCCCATCCCTCTGGGGCGTCCATCAATGATGGCATACCGCCCGAACTGTGTTCAGTTAGGTACACGTCCTTCGACGCCGCTGTGCGCATGGTGCGCGCCTGCGGCCCGGCGGCGGAGATGGCGAAATGCGATATTAAGTCGGCCTTTCGCCTTCTACCCGTCCATCCCCTGGATTTTGAGCTCCTGGGTTTCAGGTTCCAGGACCAGTTTTATATGGATAGGGCCCTTCCGTTCGGGTGCTCCGTGTCATGCGCCATCTTTGAGGTATTCAGCTCGTTCGTAGAGTGGCGGCTTCGCCAGGTTACGGGGTGGGACAGCACGGCCCATTATTTGGATGACTACCTGTTCTGTGGCCCAGCGGGCACGAACAGGTGTCGGCGCTTGCTGGACCAGTTCCGTGCATTGGCATGCGAGTTGGGCCTACCACTAGCAGAAGAAAAGACGGAAGGGCCCAGCCAGGTGATCACCTTCCTAGGGATAGAGATTGATACCAGGGAACAGGCGTGCAGGCTGCCCCGGGATAAGCTACTGGCCCTACGGGCCAGGGTGAGCCTGGCCCACCAGCACCGCAAGATTTCCCTGAGGGAGCTGCAGGAGCTCGTGGGTCACCTTAACTTTGCTTGCAAAGTGGTGGCCCCAGGGCGCGCATTCTTACGCCGGCTGTGCACAGCTATGGGTGGGTTGCGGAAGCCCAATCATAGGACAAGAGTGACAGCGGAAATGCGGGAGGATCTGGCAGTATGGGGTATTTTCCTGCAGGGATTTAATGGGATCTCCTTCTGGCGGGAAGAGCTCCGGTTGGGCGCCCAGTTCCAGGTCCACACTGACGCTGCGGGGGGCCTGGGGTTTGGCATCTACTGGAGGGGGGAATGGTGCAGGGGGCCTTGGCCACAAGAGTGGCAGGCGGAGGGCGTTACTCGGGACCTCACCTTCCTGGAGTTATTCCCTATCTGGGTGGCCCTTTACATCTGGTCTGAGGCCTGGGCCAACTCGGTAGTGCACTTTTGGTGCGACAATCAAGCAGTGGTCTGTGTCATCAGCAGCCTGACGTCCCGTTCTCCCCGGGTGATGAGGCTGGTCCGGGCTTTTGTCTTGAGAGCGTTGCAATTTAACATCGTGGTGCACGCTCGTCATGTGCCGGGGATCGAGAACGAGATCGCTGACGCTTTGTCCCGCCAACAGGCCGAGCGTTTCCGGGCCCTTGCCCCAGAAGCGGCCATGCTGCCCGTGGAGATCCCGTCGGAGGTATGGCAGGCTGGCGTGCCGAGGCTGACGGAGCTCTTCGCGGCTCCGTAGCCCCCCGGACGCAGCGGGGTTACGCGGCAGTGATGGGGGAATTTACAACTTTTCGGGACAAGCAAGGCCTAGCCCAAATTTGGCCCCTACCCATTGAGCATCTGCAAAGGTTCCTAGTATATCTACACCGCAAGGGTCTGGCGCCCGGTTCCCTGCAGGGGAAGCTGGCAGCCCTAGCGTTCTTCTCCAGACTCAGGGGGCACCCAGACACAACGAGGGACTTCCGGGTGCGGGGCATGGTAGCAGGCTGGTCCCGGATGAAGGGAAGGGTCCCGGACGCCCGCTTTCCGCTATCGCCGCAGCTGCTGGAGCGCATGAGCGACAGCTGGCCAGGGGTGTGTGCGAATGGGTATGAGGCGTCCTTATTCAGGGCAGCTTCGCTGCTGGCCTTCTTCGGCGCCCTGCTGCGCGTCAGCGAGCTGGTGGCAGCGAGCGGGCAGGACAAATCGTTCACAGCCCTCTGCATGGAGGACATCCGTATGGATGAGGGGACCCTGGCAGTGCGAATTAGGAGGTCCAAGACAGACCAGAGAGGAAAGGGGGCTGAAATAGTGCTAGGCCCATGCTCGGTGGAGGGGATATGCCCGGTGGGGGCCATGAGGGAATACCTGACCCAGAGGGGCACGGGTAGGGGGTACGCCTTTATACATCAGGATGGACGCCCTTTGACCAAATTCCAATTTGCAACCTTGACCAGTAGGGTTTTGGGGACACTGGGGCTGGGGGCGCTCAGGTTTGGGACACATTCGTTTTGGATTGGGGCGGCGTCAACGGCCGCAGCGGTGGGATACGATGAGGGATCCATACGCCGGCTGGGGAGGTGGGCCTCACATTGCTACAAGAGGTACGTGCGGCCGTTGCCGGCGCTGTAACTTGTTGTTTTGTTTCCTCAGGATCGGAGGGCCGCACCCGCCGGGCGAGAGTTATATTTGTGGGGCACAGTTATGTATACTGGGCGGAGAAATACGCCCACAGATCTGGATGGGGACCAAATTTGGGGCTGGGTAGCAGGGCCACGATTGAATGGTGGGGAAAAAGGGGAATGAGGTGGCGGGAGTTCCTTGGGACAGCGATGGCTGCGGCCCGAGGCATGCCACCGGATTTCCTCATGGTCCACTTGGGGGGAAATGACCTGACAAGCCAGACGGGCAAATCACTGATTTTGGAAATTCTGAGGGACCTTGCGGCCTGGAAGGCTAGGTTCCCAGCCTCCAGAGTCTTGTGGTCAACTTTGATTCCACGGCAAGTGTGGAGGGCAGACTGTGACCCACAAAAACTCAATCGCTCCAGGAAGGGAGTGAACCAGGAGGTTTGTAGGGCGGTCTGCAGGGAATTTGGGGCGGTTCTGGGCCATCCGGAGTTTAATGTCCGCAGGAGGGAGCTCTACAGGCCGGACGGGGTGCACCTGACGGACGTGGGCACCGAGTTGTTCCTGCGGGATTTGCGGAGGGGCCTGGCTGTGGAATTGGCGGCTTGTGGGTGGCCGGGGCCATAGCAAGGCTAGGCCTGCGGCTGTGGCGGCTAAAAGCATGGAGGGCAGCAGCGAGCCTACAATTGGCAGCAAAAACCAAACGCCCCTTCACCACAGCACTGCGGGCCAGGAGGTCTCGGGGCTGGGGTGGGGGAGGGCAAACACCTCCCTGCGCTGGGAATTACCCAGAAAGGAGAATGACAGGCAGGGAGGAGGAAACCAAATTAACTGGCCTGGTGGGTGCTGTCGGACGACTGCACCACCTGGGGGTTGATGGCTCGCCTGAGGCTGCCCGGTTGGAGGGGTCCCGGGAGACCCCGGGGTTCCAACCAAAGGAATAAATGCCTGGCCCCTCCGGTTGTTGTTATATTGTTGTCTGTTAATAAAGTGTGGCCCAGTTAACCCCAATGCACTGTCTCGCCTCGTCATTCCGAGTGGGGGGGCAATGGTTTGTATAACATAAAATCTGTACAACATAAAAAATTCCGTAGATAGGGGAAATTTGATTAACAGAATTGTCTATGGGGCAAATCCGTACAACATAAAAGTGGTCGCAACTAGGGATTTCTCTGTTTTCTATGCATTCCTGTAGGAAATTTGTATAAAGGAAAATTTGCTTAACATAATTTCATTTGGAACAAATTAATTCCTTTATACAAGGTACCACTATATTAGGACGGCCACTCTCAACATGGAGAGCAATGGGTTACCTCAGGAGTCCTTACAGCAAAGATGGATCAAATGAGCCCTCTTTAAATTCAGCGGGAGGAGTCCTCCCCCAACACCAATATTTATTTATTTATTTATTTATTTATTTATTTATATTTATATTTATATATTGCACCAATTTCCCAGAGGGAACTCTGGGAAGTTCACATAAAAACACACGGAATCCACAAGATAATAATAGTAATAGAGAACACAATAATAATTAAAAGAAAAAAGAAAAATAATTGGCAAGAGGCATAGGACAACTAATGATAGGTAATCTATCTATTTATTCTTGGAAAGGTAATCTATCTATTTATTCTTGGAAACCACTGTTCTTAACTACTGTATTGACCTGTTGTTTTATCATTATTGTTGTAAACCGCCCTGAGTCCTTCTTATGGGAAATAGAGCAGTATATAAGTATAAATAATAAATAAATAAATAAATAAGTAAAAATCACAAGACAAAAAACAAACAGTGATACAGACCCTAACGATTGCTGAAGACATCCCTAAACAGCCAGGTTTTAACAACTTTTTAAAAGGATGCCAAAGAAGGAGCCTGGCAACTCTGAAAACATTCAAGAGTGGTGGAAATGGGAAGTGGAAGTAAAATCAAAACCATTCAGTTTTATGTTTATACCGCCAGTGCTGTGTAGTATAGAGCAGTAGTGGCGAACCTTTAGCACGCCAGATGTTTTGGACCACAATTCCCAGAATTCCGAGCCTAGATTGACAATGACAAAGGGCTCTGGGAGTTGTGGTCCAAAACATCTGGAGTGCTAAAAATTCACCACCACTGGTATGGAGATTACTATTACCCAGATTTTTCATTTTAGAACCCATCCCTTAGAACCCATCCCACCTGGATATTACAGTCCTACTGTAAATAAATTTAAATACAGTGGAGCCTTGTATAACAAACAGCTTGTATAACATAAAATCTGTACAACATAAAAATTCCGGAGATAGGGGAAATTTGCTTAACATAATCGCCTATGGGGAGAATCTGTACAACATAAAAATGGGATTACTCCATTTTCAATGCATTCCTATGGGAATTTGTATAAAGGAAAATTTGCTTAACATAATTTCATTTGGAACGAATTAATTATTTTATACAAGGTACCACTGTACTCTAATTTACTCTTTTTCCCCACTTGTTATGCCTACGTTTCATATTTGTGTTGTGAGCCCACTTGGGTACAACAAGGAAAGAAGGCATGGCATAAACTAAATGAATTGATGGAAATGGTACATTCGTTGCCAATTTTGGCATCTCCAGGTCTGGTGCAGCCTTTGTGCATAGAAAGATCATTCTCAGGTTTGGTCACATTGACCATCTTTGCCTTATAGAAACTGGCAGATATGAATGAAGCAGAATCAAGATACCCACTAATAATGTTACCAAGGGAACAAAATTTAAATGACATGATTCAGAGTGCAAAAAATAAAAAAATAAAAAAGCCACCCCAAATGTGATGCATACTGTTTCAGATTAGCTCCCAATAAAACAAGCAGGATTAATTACTAAGTAAATATGCACCACTCCAGGCTACACGAAGGAAACCACTCAACGTTAAGGCTATCATCCCGGTTTTAAGTATGGTGTTGGGAACAACAAGAAGGGCTGGTGTTAGCTTCTCCTGCCTTCTTGAGCAGCTTCCTACAGCTCAGATGTTTGGAAGACCTGGCTGCCAAGCAAGGAGCCAAGATTTTGAACCTGCTTTATTTATTTATTTATTTATTTATTTATTTATTTATTTATTTATTTATTTATTTATATGGCACCTCCCCCCCCGAGGACTCTGAGTGCCTCTAGAAGGAAGGTGAGTGCTTTATTCTCAGATATCTCTGGGAGGGTTGCCATTAAATCCAATTAATGTAACAGCATATCATTAAGAAACTTCTCCTTGCTATTCCTTTCCTATTTAAGGGTTGGACGTCACTGTGGCCCTTCCAAACAACCCTGCTGTTTTCACCGAACCTCTTCCACATGCCTGTTGGTTCTAGTACGTCTTCCACCATTTATGTTTATCAGGATCAATTTGTTGTTGTTAAGCGCTATCAAGTTGCTTCTGACCTACGGTGACCCTAGGAATACAGATGGGCATGAAACGCTAAAATAGCATTTGGTTTCGTTTTTCGTTTTCATTCCGTTGTTTTGTTTCATTTTTGTTTTGTTTCATTTTTTTTTTGTGTCTCTCTCTCTCTCTCTCTCTCTCTCTCTCTCTCTGTGTGTGTGTGTGTGTGTGTGTGTGTGTGTGTAACTTCCCGCACCTGATAGGGAGCAGGAAAAGGCGGGAATTGCAAACTTTTTTGTGGCTCCAAGCACCAATCAACTGTAGGGCAGCCTGATCAGGCATGGGAAAACCAGGGGATTTTTAATTTTTAATAAGAAATAATAAAATGAATAAAAATGTTTTGTGCCCATCTCTACCGATGAGTGAGTGATCTCCAAAAGGGCATCCTCAACATCCCTGCTTAGCCCTTGCAGACTCTTGTGGCTTCCTTTAGAGCAGGGGTGTGCAAACTTTTTGCAAGGAGGGACAGATTTGGTGAGGTAAAAAATGTGTGGGGCTGACCATTCAGCCACATTTGGCCTCCAGGCCGGACTTTGGACAAGTCTCTATAACATGCAACGAGGCAGGGAGGATGCTGCAGCAACGGTAGGCTAGGCAGGTGGCTGGGGGGTTGGACAGAGGCAGGGAAGGCAGGCAAACTGTAAATCTGCAAGCTGATGTCTCCATCCAGTATGGGGAGGGGCCAGCTGGTGGGGATGAGTGACAGGCTGAGCCAGTGGGCAGACGATGCTGTGGGCCGCTCGAAATTTGAAAATGGGCCACATTTGGCCCCCAGGCCTGACTTTGGACATGCCTGCTTTAGAGGATCATTCCATCTCATACACGATATTCCTCTTTTCATCCTGCCTTCCACCCCCTCTATTTTCTTTTCCAAAGAATCCTGAGTTCTAATGATGTGCCCAAGGTCATCAGCATTATGCGACTGATGTATTCTATCTTTCTGTCTTTTATATTTCTTCTTGGTCTACCTATTTGCATTAGTCTTCATTGTTCACCTCCTCAACCCAATAACTTGTTAGCATCGTGCAATGAAACTTTATTTTAAAAACTTGTGCTTTGTGTTAAATTATATGATTATCTTCCAAACAATAAAGTCAAGAGTGCATAGTACCATACAATACACTGTATTCATAATGAAGCCATTTAGAGCAATGGAATTCCCTATTTAGATGTTTGGTAAAACTGAGCCTACAATTATCACACTTGAAAGAACAGCCTATTTTGTTTTCCTTCCTTCCTTCCTTCCTTCCTTCCTTCCTTCCTTCCTTCCTTCCTTCCTTCCTTCCTTCCTTCCTTCCTTCCTTTCCATTATGGTGCATTATCCCCTAAGCCAGTGCTTTGAAATACTAATTACACTATGCCTTTTTTTTCTTGTAAAATAAAACAATTTTAAAAATGTGATCAGATGGCTACTAGATGTCAGATGAACGACTTAGGAGCAGACCACAAAACTGGTGCTTAAAAGGTCATCTCCAGCATACACTTTTTAATTTTTTTACCTATCTGCCAAAGCTGGAAAAAGACCTATTTTGCATCTCAATGAATCATGCTCTAGCCTTGTGTCAGAAAAATATGGGTCAGCTCTGAAGGGGGAAAGGTTGGTTGTTTTAAGTAGAAAAACAAGCAGGAGTGTATTCTTTTCCATGCCAATTATTGCTATAGGAACCATTAATCATAACTATAAGCCAGTGTAGAGAGGCTCTACATTACTGGAGTTCATAGACAGAGGAAAAGAATGTCCTACATAGAGTTTACATGACATGCTTAACAGAGGAAATGATCAAGTGGCCACGATCAGGTACAACTAAATTCTAACCATCAATAAGCCCCATTCGGGACCTGGGTTTGAGAGATCGCAAACCCATAATTTAGGTGAGAAGATCAGCAGCATTTATGCAAAACTGTATGCTTCTCATCCTTACCATTTGGGAGATCTTGTGTGTGTTGCATCATTACAGTTGTGACCGACTCTTTGTGACTCCATGTCCATGGAGTTTTCTTGGCAGGAATACTGGAGTGGTTTGCCAGTTCCTACTTCAGGCACCTACAGCACCTGGTATTCCCTGGTGGTCTCCCATCCAAGTACTAACCAGGGCTGACCCTGCTTAGCTTCCGAAATCAAGTGAGATTGGATGAATAAATGTAGTTGCAACAACATTTGTAAGAAATTAAATATAGCTTTGGAATACAGGTTGCTCATGGCAAATGGTCACTAGGACTCTATTATTCTGGAGTAGGAACTGGCAAACCACTCCAGTACCCTGCCAAGAAAACCCCATGGACATGGGGTCACAAAGAATCAGTCACGACTGTAACGACACACACACACACACACACACACACACACACACACACACACACACACACACACACACACACACAGTCGTACAGAGTAATTCAGCTTTCAGACAGGGTACAATTAAAACAATCACTGGGCCCTCATTCCACAAATCAGTTTACCTGTTCTTTTTGTACTGAGTACTTATAAGTGCCTTTTGTTGTCTCCTGAAGCATCATTTGGAATTGAAGCCCTGAATTCCTGAAAGCTGAGAGCAGGCAAAGCTGTTCACACTGGATACCAATTACCTCAAAAGGTGGTGGGTGCTCCCACACTGCAGGCACTCCAGAAAAAAATTGGACAACCACCTAGCAGATATCCTTTCATTTGAATTCCTGCATTAAGCACGGTGTATGTGTGGACTTGATGGCCTTATATCAGGCCTGCCAAAGTCCGGTCTGGGGGCCAAATCCGGCCCGTCAGGCCATTCTGAGTGGCCCGTGGCTGGCTGGCCCGCCCCTCCCTTCCCCTCCTTTGCCCCATGTTTTTTTTTTTTTAAATATATTCTGCCAACACTGACACCGCTGGGAAGCTTGGGTGGCTGGGCGGTCTGCTGCCACCGGCACTGCAGGGGAATGTGTGGGGGTGGGCAGGCCAGCAGGCCTCTGCCACTGCCAAGGAGCTTTGGGGTGGGCTGGCAGGCGAGCCGTTGCCACCGCTGGGGAACTGGGGGCGTGCAAGGTCACACAAATTGCCTCTTCCAAGGGGCGACCTGTGGCCACGGCTCCCTGTGCTTCCTTTGGTCCCCACCTTCCTTCTTTCCTCCCTCCCTTGGTCCCCACCTTCCTCCCTTCTTTCCTTCCTCCTTCCCTTGGTCCCCACCTCCCTCCCTCCCTCCCCTTCCTTGTTCCCCACCTTCCTTCCTCTCTTGGTTTCCACCTTCCCCCCTCCCTCCCTTGGTCCCCGCCTTCCTTCCTGTGGGTGGAGTTGCAAGGGGTCAGTGGGTGGGGCTTATGGATCAGTGGGTGGGGCTTGCAGTGGGGTGGCAGGGTCGGTGAGCAACCGGCCCCTGACACATTCTCAGCCACCAAATCTGGCCCTCCTTACAAAAAGTTTGGGCACCCCTGCTTTATATTATCCTTCCAACTTTACTATTCTATGATTCTATGATTCTATAATAGGTTTGATATAGACCATCTCTTTCCTCAGGACTTCCCAAGGACTTACACACTTTGGTGAAGCAAATTCTCAAAGAACCATGATGGAGATGTGTAATCTCCAGGCTTAAAACCAGAGGACTTCAGAGGGCCAGATGCAGGGGAGTGGTATCAGGAGACAGATATCTAGTCTCGTGCGCTCCCAGATGCATCTGGTGGGGCCACTGTGAGATACAGGAAGCTGGACTAGATGGACCGTTGGCCTGATCCAGCGTGTTCTTATGTTAGTCTTGGAACAAATCCTGTAAAACTATTCTAAACTATTCAGCTTCTGGAAACATAATTTCTGTGGTTTTATTCTCAACTGGCTCGTCAGCAAAAGTAAAACTGACAATTTCCTTCTAGGTATGGGTGAGAATTTTGTTCCTCATTTCCCCCCCAATCTGGATTTGAAACTAGCTATGATGGCCAGAATATCTGGGAGTTGTAGTCTAAGACCATCTGGGGACTCATGGCCAGCACAACTAGTAATAATAAGCATTATTTTTGAACTTCAGAGCGAGAAGTGACTTCATGGATCGTCAAATACAGCCCCTGTCCAGGTGACACAGGGGGGAATTGAACTCACAACCCCTAGCTCCACCACCAGATGCCCAAGTTACTGAGGTATCCAGCAGCGGTGAAAGCTTCTGGGACTTTTAGTCAAAGAATATCTGGTATCTTCCCTTGACAACCAGCACCACCTTTCATCTGATCCTGTACTTCCAGGTGATCTTCGATCCAAGGAGTAACCAGATCGGAACCTGCTTAACAGCCAAACATCACCCAAGAATCTTTTCTTTCTTGAGTGAATTTCTGTCCCTAAAGAGAGAGCCATTTCCTGTAAACACATTCAGTGCCTCTTGCTGTCTCAAGGTCACAAACAAATTTCACTTCATTTACAATGCTTGATGGTTTCCTCTATATGCTTTTGTACCAGAGTGGAATCAATGTGAGCCAACAATTTTCTCCTTACCTGTGAAGTCATGGCAATACTAGAGCAGGCCTGCTGGACTATTCAGATTAACTGGGGCAGGCAGAGATCACAAAGTGGCATTATCAACTGCAAACACAATACTGGGTGCTTGTAAATGATGTTCTTTTTGCTGGTCCAACCAGTGCTTTCATGTATCTAGCTAATGATGAAAACAACATCTATAATAGAATGTCACCTGTCAATTCCTACTTATGATGACCCTCCCCAGGGTTTTCTAGGAATAAAGTACACAGAAGAGTACCATTCAGAATGAGAGGTGAGAACAAATTAGAAAAATTGTGATTCATTTTGATTTGTAATTCACCAAGGACTACAAATCACACACACACACACACACACACACACACACACACACACACACACACACACACACACACACACACACACACACAAATTGATGACTTTTTCACTTTATGACTCATCAATCGATGAACTGATTCGTAAATTCATTTTTAATTTAAAGCACTATTCAGTGGCCTCCAAGGTACCTAGAGATACCACATATGCTGGGAACCTTCTTAGGATTCTCCTCTACAAGCCCTGTATGTCTGGTGAGGTTTGGGATCCAGATGTCCAAGCTATGAACTCCCAAATAGCCCTCCCCCCCAAGAAAGTGCCCCCCCCAGGGACCTAAAGAGGCCAAATTTGCAAGGAAGGCTCTCCTCTACATTCTCTACAATTTTGGTGACAGTTTAATTCCAACATTAATATGTGCTACCAAAGCAAATAGAAGTGATTTTTCCTGTTCAAAAGGTCAGTACTTGCTTAATACAGTGAAGTAGATAAATTAGAACATCTTATATCATTTCTCTTATTACCTTGACATTTCCTTCTCTTTTCACTCATTTTGCATTCCAAACCATGCTCCGCATCTTTTGGTTTCAAAACAAAACTTGCAAATGGAACTTAAGTTTTGCCCCATTGCATTGTGGGAAGGTGATATGAAAATCAAGGCTCTCCCTTAGGCCTTGGCTGCTGGCAACCCATGGTACATCACTGTGCCCAAGGTTACACAGGCTGGCTCTTCTCCAAGAAGACACATCATGGAATCAAGCTACTGACCATTGCCTTTGCATAAGGATTGTCCAACTTGCCCATGCCCAACTATCCAGCCAGCTCCTATTTAGCAGGTAACTGCAAGGTGTCCATGTTTTTATGACATGGCAGTCCTTCCCAGAATTTTCTAGGTAGCATTCCCAGAAGTTCTGGGGGTGTTCTGAGGCTCTGCAGCTTACTCAAGCCTACACAGGCTGGCTCTCCCTCCCGAGGACAACAACAGCCCAATGATGAGATTTCAAGGACCGTCTGAGACGACAAGGTGGGCCCACAACTAACTATTACAAAATGTTGTGTGCATGAAAGGTTGTAGGAACAAAGGACTTTGCGAATTCGCCCTTTCTAGGTGTGGAAAGTAACAAGCCTGCAGGAGAAACATCCTTGCTTCCATGTAGACTCCATGTATGAGAAGGAACCCTGGACAATAATGTTCTAGTCCACGTGCAGAGCTTGCATGTAAACAGGACTGCCTCCTCTACAGACCTATGACTTTCCATGAGAAGAAAGCAAAAAATGGACAGGACAGGCATTGGCTGCTTCCACCCAAGCCTACATCTGCATATCTGAGCAGAGAACAGCTGGATGCTCCTTACATGATGGATTTAAAAGTCAACATTGGAATTCCAGTAGCTGAAGTTCCTCTGACACATGCAATATTAGGTATCCCAGACCTCAAGATACTGGTTAGATTTCTCTGCCCAGATATGGAAATAAATCTAAGGGGATGTAGCTCTGGTGGAACAAAAAGTTGGTTTGTTATAAGTCATAAGTCATAAGAAGAGCCATGCTGGATCAGGCCAAAGGCCCATCTAGTCCTGCTTCCTGTATCTCACAGTGGCCTCACCAGATGCGTTTGGGAGCACATGAGACTAGATATCTGTCTCCTGATACCACTCCCCTGCATCTGGCCCTTGAAGTACCCTGGTTTTAAGCCTGGAGATTACACATCTCCATCATGGTTTGTAACCTGTGATGGACTTTTCCTCCAGGAAACTGTCCAATCCCCTTTTGAAGGCATCCAAGCCAGATGCCATCACCACATCCTGTGGCAGGGAGTTCCATAGACTAACAACGTGGTGGGTGAAAAAATATTTTCTTTTGTCTGTTCTTACTCTCCCAGCCCTCAATTTGAGTGCATGTCCCCTAGTTCTGGTATTTTGTGAGAGGGAAAAGAGCTTCCCTCTATCCACTCTATGCCCTGCATTATTTTGTACGTCTCAATCATATCCCCCCTCAGGCGCCTTTTTTCCAAACTAAAGAGCCCCAAATATTTTAGCCTTTCCTCATAAGGGAGGTGCCCCAGCCCAGTAATCATTTTGGTCGCTCTCTTCTGCACCTTTTCCAGTTCCACTATGTCTTTCTTGAGATGCGGTGACCAGAATTGTACACAATACTCCAGATGCGGCCTTACTATTGTTTTTGTATAATGGCATTATAATGTTGGCTGTTTTATTTTCAATCCCCTTTTGATAATCCCTAGCATGGAATTGGCCTTCTTCACTGCTGCCACATATTGGGTAGACACCTTCATGGAGCTGTCCACCAACACACCAAGATCTCTTTCCTGATCTGTCACGGATAACTCAGAGCTCATGAGTTGATAGATAAAGTTTTGATTTTTCACCCCAATATGCATTACATTACATTTGGCTACATTAAAACACATTTGCCATTTCGTAGCCCATTTCCCCAGTTTGGAGAGATCCTTCTGGAGCTCTTCACAATCTTCTCTGGTTTTTACCACACAGAAAAGTTTTGTGTCATCTGCAAACTTGGCCACCTCACTGCTTAGCCCTGTCTCCAGGTCATTTATGAACAGATTGAAAAGCACCGGTCCCAGGACACAGCCCTGGGGCACACCGCTTTTCACCTCTCTCCATTGTGAAAATTTCCTATTGACACCTACTCTTTGTTTCCTGGATCTCAACCAGTTCTCAATCCATAAGAGGACCTGCCCTCTTATCCCCTGACTGTGCAATTTTCTCAGCAGCCTCTGGTGAGGGACTGTGTCAAAGGCCTTTTGAAAATCCAGATAGACTATATCCACCGGTTCACCCAAATCTACATGCCTGCTGACCTTTTCAAAAAATTCTACAAGATTTGTCAGACAAGACTTACCTTTGCAGAAGCCATGCTGATTTTCTCTCAGCAAAGTTTGTTCTTCTATGTGTTTTAAGATTTTCTCTTGGATGAGGCTTTCCACCATCTTCCCTGGGACAGATGTAAGGCTAACTGGCCTGTAGTTTCCTGGGTCCCCCCCTCCTTCCTTTTTTAAAAATTGGTGTGACATCTGCTATCCTCCAGTCCCCCGGCACTGTGGCCATTTTAAGAGACAAGTTGCATATTACCGTTAAGAGATCTGCAATTTCATTTCTCAGTTCCCTAATAACCCTTGGGTGGATGCCATCTGGACCCGGGGACTTGTTAATCTTCAATTTATCAATTAGTCCTAAAACATCTTCTCTTTTAACCTGTATTTGATTTAATTCTTTAGTCAAGAGGGGCCGTTCAGGCAGCAGAATCTGCTCAAGGTCTTCTGTCGTGAAGACAGATGCAAAGAACTCATTTAATTTCTCTGCAATTTCCAAGTCCTCCTTAATCTCCCCCTTTCCTCCTTCACCATCCAGAGGGCCAACTGGTTCTCTGGCAGGTTTTCTACTTCTAACATATTTAAAGAAGCTTTTATTATTACCCTTTATATTGCTAGCCATGCGTTCCTCAAAATCTTTCTTTGCCTCTCTTAACATCTTCTTACATTTCTTTTCCCAGAGTTTGTGTTCCTTTTTATTTTCCTCATTTGGGGAGGATTTCCATTTACAGAAAGACCTGTCCTTGCGCTTTAGAGCCTCTCTAACTCCACTCGTTAACCATGCTGGTGCCCTCTTGGACTTAAATGAGCTCTTCTTTCTTTGTGGTATGCACTTGTGCTGGGCTTCTGTTACCGTGGTTTTAAACAGGTTCCATGCACTCTGAAGAGATTGGATTCTTCCAATCTTCCCCTTTAATTTCTTTCTTACTAGTTTCCTCATCTGAGGGAAGTTTGCCCTTTGAAAATCAAGGATTTTTATGTCTGATTTGCTTGACACTCTTCCTCCAACATGCATGGCAAAGGAGACTGCAGCATGGCTCAGTGACATTCACATCCCTGACCAGATCCTGAGTATCAGACAGTATTAGATCCAGAGTTGCCTGTTCTCGGGTGGGCTCCATGACAAGTTGCTCTAAGGCACAGTCATTCAGCAAGTCGAGAAACCCAGTTTCTCTTTCTTGCCTGGAGCTCGCATTGGCCCAGTCGATGTGGGGATAATTGAAGTCCCCCACGATTACTATCCTGCGCTTCTGACACACCTCCATGATTTGTCTCCTCATTTCAAGGTCCCCCTCAATTTTTTGATCTGGTGGGCGATAGCATACCCCAACTATCACATCACTCCTTGGACCTGGTAGTTTAACCCACGGTGATTCTATGGTGGAGTCAGACCCTCTGTGATTTTACCCCTTCTTTCAATCTCCATTCTGCTTCGGGAGGCCTTTGGCGATGTTTTTTTTTTTTTTTTTTTTTTTTTGGATCTTTTCCCCCTTAGGTTTTTTACAGCGTGATTTTTCGTCTTGTCTTGTTGTAGTTTTAAATTTCTGTATCTTTGTCTGGCTATTGTAGCCTGTGTTAGCCGCTTAGGGTCTAGATCCAATAAATAAATAAATAAATAAATTCTATAGAGTTTATAGCCTGGGATTGCTGTATCCACTGGTTCTCTGCATTCCACCAGGTTTCTGTTATGGCTATTATATCAATGTTATCCCTAGCTGCCAAATGTTCGAGTTCTCCCATTTTTGGTCGGAGGCTTCGAGCATTGGCGTAGAAGCACCTGTACAGTGGGTTCTGCAACAACAGCTGCTGCTTTGTTCTTTTCCACCCACAGCTATTATTTTCAGTAGATGAACTATCACATTCCATTATTCTCCCAGTACTAATACCTGCTATGTCATCTCTATGTGATTCTCTACCCTTTCCAACCTCATTCCCTGTGGATGAGGTGTTCCGAACCAGATGCCACACAGCTCCTTTCGGCTTTCCCCCAGTATCTCAGATGGCTTTAAAGCCTGGGCCTCCATGTCTGCCCACTCCTACGGGCACTAGGTCTCCTGGCACAACAGCCATTTAAAGCAAAGAATGGGGATTCAGTGTCACAAGTCATTATTTTGGTCACTTTTCCCTGGCCCTAACCCCTGCCTTCTCTGTATCTGTGACATCACATGGCATCTGGAATTGGTCAGATCGTCTCCTCAGGATATTGGCTGCTGCTGAGCTGGCAATTTAACCCATGTAAGATCATGCAGAAGATAAAAGCGGGTCTGACTATATTGAAATAATATTCCTGAAGCCATGGAATTGATTTCCAGAATTTATGATTGAAGGGTTAACAGTGGTCTGTTCCATTAAATGCCAAGTCTAAAGCATTGCTCCAAAGACTAGGAGAATGAACTACAAAATCAGAGCCTATATTCTCAGAAGCGTTTTTGTGTGTATTATGTGCACTCAAGTTGTAACTGATTTATAGTGACTCTAACAGGGCTTTCGAGGTAAGTAAGGCATTTAAAGGAGGTTTACCAGTTCCACTCCCCCAGTGAGTTTTCATGGCTGAGAGGGGATTTGAACCCTGTTGTTCAGAGTCCTCGTCTGTCATTCTATCCAGTACACCACTCTTGGAATCCCAGAAATGATTAGGGGGTAATATTCCAATACAGGAGACAAGGGAAAACTGGAATATGCTAAAGGAGAAAATAATTGCCCCACCTACATTAGGTTTTGCCAGGTTGTACCTCCCATATGGGAGAGATGGGAGGAGCCTTGGAAGATGGCAAGTTTCCTCAACCCATTATGGTAAAAGACAGCAATTGCATTGTTGCCTATTCTAGAACATTAACAAGAGGCACTGCCTGAAATATTATCGTTATCTCTAAGGACTTCATTTAGACCACTGATAGAATTTAAGCAAAATAAATCACTTCATCGAGACAATTCAATTCATTCTCTGGAAGCATCAAAGGAATCCCATTCACTACAAACAATCAACACAGACAAAACTCAGCAAGCCGGCTTGGCAACCTTACAAAATTAGAAGGCTCACACTAATTAGAGGAATGCAACTGGCTTTTAAGGAGGCTTTTAAAATGAGGCATTTAGGAAAGAAAGCGAGTCAGCAAAGAAGATCAGCACACTTTCAAAAAATGGCTTTTTTGCCTAATTCTGTCATGCTCCAAAGTCTTTAAAAGAATATAAAAAAATTAAAAAGTACCAACAAAGCAAGTTTCTACTGAATAGAACTTAGAAAATTGCTTTTTGGGATACAATAATATCCCGCCTATTGCGGGGGTTATGGACCCAACCTGGCCTGCAACAATGTAAAATCTGTGATGTACTGTATGGATGCTGTGTCTGTCAGGACTGGGGGTGCTATCTGGGGCCTCCTACACTTACCTGAGGCCTGGCACTGCCCCAAACAAGCTTCTGAAGAACTTCCCGGGCCTCTCAGAAGCCCCAGAAATGGTTTCCGGTTTTCCGGAAGTCACTTCCGGTTCACTGGAAACCACTTTGGGGACCTCTGTCAGGCCCGGGAAGCCTGTTGGAAGCCCCAGAAGTAGTTTTGGGTGATCCACAAGGCACTTCAGGTTTTCCGGAAGTGATTTCTGGTTAACCGGAAACCACTTCTGGGGCCTCTGACAGGCCTGGGAAGCTTGTTGGAGGCCCGTTCGGGGCAGTGCCAGGCCTGGAGTAACTGCAGGAGGCCTCAAATGGGCCCATGCAACTTGCCCCAGGAGCCCTTTTTTCATATACTATAGTATATAAAACACGAAATGGGGGAGTGTACGGAAATAAGCATGATAGGACATAATGTGAGTTGTTAAGCTGAATATTAAGTGCACATTTCAGTTGTACTAGACCTTATCTGAGGAATGTAGAGGAACAGACATAACCAACTAGCAGCACAGAAAATGGTGAGCTGCCATTGGTCAATTATGTCATGTGACATCTGGAAGCTGTGAGAAGAAGATGAGAAGACAGAGAAAAGCCATTATTATAAAAATCATTATGCTGATGATGAATTTAGGATCGCTTTGAGCAATGGAGCTCACTGCAGTTAGGTAGAATAGGAAAAGTTAGCCTAGAAGAAATCAGTTAGTCAGGATGACTTAGATTTTATTATTTTTAGGGAAATAAAACTATGATTGAGATTTGTGAAGGTTTTGATATTTTTGATACTTTTTGAATTCTTATTTTTGTATCTTAAGAATAGAAAATAAATTAATAGTTTTGAAAAGTAACATGGCCTTTTGTTTTGAAAAGAACCCAGAGTAAATCAGAAGGTGGAGATATTTTGGAGTATTTTGCTTCAGAGAAGAAGAATTCTCTTTACTTTTGAACTGGGCCAGTGCAATCCCCTTTTGATTTACCATGCAGAGAGGGGGGAGATGACTGTATGGTTTAAATTTAGCCTTGGATTTTAGTAGCTGTATTAAAAGAACAAATTCCACAAACTCTGATTCTAAATAATTCCATGCAGTAAAATGTCAGTCCATTTTCAGGTGAAAGAAATCAACACAAATAAAAATACATTGATCTTATGTGGAAATGTTTGTCTCTAACATAATCGCTGGAAGGGCATTCTTTTTATGCAAATGAAATTCATATTTCCTGTGAACATGAAAAAGATGTAATCCAGCTGGACTGGGTGACAGTGCGTGCTCAGCATTTCACCTCTTGAAGTCAAAGTAATATTAATTAGGGGCATATCCTATTATTTCCTAGGAATCTGAAATTTAGGCTCTGGGTAGGGGTGTGTAAGAAACCAAAATTATACCATTCCCTCCCAAGAGGAAAGCACCAATGAGCTTGAGAAAGCTACAAGGTTTGCAGAAATATGAAATTATTTGAAGGAAACCGATAAAAGGCAGGGGAAAGAAATCTAAAATAGTCCAATGAGGATGTGGGGTTTATGCAGTTATCAGAGGACCGGAAGAGTGAAAAACAGAATGGGAAGGAAATAAGTAGTGAAGAGGAGTGTTTCATGCTGTAGTACTTGTTGTAGCATCTGCTTTTGTTCCTCTCATGTAGTTGTATTGTTAAATTATGGGATGTATAGAATGTTATGCCTCATGGCAGCTTACAACAAGTTTAATGCAAGAGATACATACTGAAATCATGAAGTTGCACTATGAAAAAACATTAAGCAAATAACAATATGCCAACATATTTGAGTAGAATGTACTCTAAAGGTACATCACTAGAAAATGTACAGGAGACTTCCCTTAATAGTCTTTTGCTCAGTTGGAGAAAAGGGTAATTGCCTACAGGAGTTTAACGTTTTTCCTCAGAAATAGCACAGCCCAGGTGAAATACCTAAATAGCATGTTTTCCCTCAGAAATGTCGGCAAAATGAGTCTCTGTTTCTCTTTGTCTCTCTTTGTCTCCCTTTCACATGGAGTCACTCAGGCAATTAACAGGCAACAATCCACTCAGGCACCCACTCTTTGCATTAATAGATGCTGCTTGGTAAATTTAAAATAAATTCACAGGTTTATCTTATGTCAGAGTTTGTCTCCTTTACATAATTTGCAGGAAGAATAATTTGAGATTCCCATCCATCTGAGAAATGCTTTGATTGCTGTTGTTAATTCACTTGTATATAAACCACTTTTAAAAAACATTTTCATGTTCTTACTAATACCTGTTCCCAAATGGTGAGCAATACAAGTTCTAAGATGAAATATTTTAAGTCCTTGCTTGGTGCTTCCTGTTGGCTATGAATCCTTTCCGTCTTCTTTACTTCCCCCACTTTTCCACCTTCCTTTGCCACAATGCTGGTTAATCCTCTTCATTCTGAGCATTCTGGGAAGTTGGTTTATGAGTGCCGTTTTTCGTGTTGGCACATCTGACACCTCATGTTGTCATGACCGAAACCATCTGAGCTGCTACCACAGATGGCAAGATGGATCAGCAGAAAGGGGCAAAAGAGGCTGAGGGCTGCAAAGATGCAAACAAAAATGGTGCAGGAACCCGGCAAGCAAATTGGATGTGACACCTGCAGAACCTAAAGACGACAACAGTGCTTTTTCACAAGCCAGAGAAATAGAATGAAATACTAACGGTGTCAACAGAATCTGCTGAAGTGAAAACTAGAAGGATGCTTTAGACCAGGCCTGCACACTGTGTCAACTGCGGACGACCGGTAGCCCGCAGGGCCATTGGAAGTAGCCTACCAGGTCTCTGCCAGCCTCCTGATCCGCCGCCAGAGGTGGCATGTTTGGGGCAGGTCTAGGCTGGCTTGCCGCATGCACTCGGCTTTGTCTGGACTGGCTGAGTGGCTTTGAGGCTGCGGCAGCAACCATGGTGACAGAGGAGGAGGAGGAGGAGGAGGAGGAGGAGGGCCAGACTGGCAGCAACTGTGGCGATGGAGGAAGAGGAGGAAGAGAGGAGGAAGTCCGGGTGCTGGGCGTCGGGCATGCATGGCCCTCTCGGCCTGGCCAAAGCGGCCTTGCGACCGTGGCACCATCCACAGTGAGAGAGGAGGAGGAGGAGGGGGCAGGCCATCCGGCTGTGCATGCTCAGTCCTCTCCGGCCTGGCCTTGTGGCCTCACAGCCATGGCAGTAGCCACGGTGATGGAGGAGGAGAGGGAGGAGGAGGGCCAGGCTGGGCACCAGGGGCGCTTGGCCTTCTCCTGCTTGGCTGAGCAGCTGTGTGTGTGCTTCTGCAGGTAGACCATGGGGGCCCTTGGGGAGATCAAAGGAAACCGCAGGGCCATTTGGGAGGAAAGAGTAGACCACAGGCTGCTCAAAGTTGGGCAGCCCTGCTTTAGACTGTGTCAGACCCTGAGGTCACTCAGCCTGGAACTGTACGCCGTGACACTCACAGGCCAAAGCCCTGTATGAGTGTTGAGGAATAGCTCAGTGTTTTAGGTCTCTGGTTGCAGAGCCTGTGATTGCAAATTGAATTCACCACTGGGCCTCCTTCACAGGGGATGGACTCAGTGATCCAAAGGCTCCCTTCGAATTCTACAGTTCTAAGATTAGCAACATTCTAGGTTTACTATGACTAAGGAGGTTTCCTAGCCCTACCTGGAGAGGCCTGTGATGTCTTCATGGTCTCCCACTGAAGTAGCTACCAGACCCAATTCCTCATTGCTTTCAAGGTACAGTAATCCCCCACCATTTCACGGTATCGTGGGATCGCAGTACCTGCCCGGGTTCCAGCTGATTAGCACTGGGATGGGGAAGAAGGCTCGGGGAAGCATGGGTTGCAGTGGCCAGGGATCAAATCCCCCAGCGCCGCTGGCCCGTGCTCCTCTGAGAAATTTTGGAGCAGCCCCCCAGGCCCCACTCAACCCACATCCACATATCATGGATTTTCAGTCATCGCGGGTCGGGTGGGTCCCTAACCCCGCGATAGACAAAATCAAATGTATTCATAGTGGTTTGGCAGAAAGCTTTAGGTGGAGGAGAACAAGTGATGGAATAAGCATGTGCATTTGGGGAGGAAAAAAACGCATCCTTGGTCCCCCCCCCAGGCCACCGCAAATAATTCTATAGTAATACACGAGCCTGAATTATAAAGGGGCAGTTTACAGAATACGCTTCTGTGTCTTTGGAGATTAAGTCAGCAAGGCTTAAAAATTATGTACACTTGAAAGACATACACATCCTACTGGGTCAGGTCTTTGGTCTGTGTCACCTAGGACTGTCAATGGAGGAAAAGAGGAAGACCAAATAAGAGATGGGTTGATACAGTAAAGGAAACCACAGTCTTGAGACTGTGCGACCTATGCGGGAAGTGAATGGCACATTATTTTGGAGGCCATTCATGTTTAGGGTTGCTATGAATCAGAAGAAGTGATGTGATGGTCCATGCAGGATTCTCTCCTCATCCTTCCTCCAAGAGCCAAGATCTGAACGGGGGACCTACAGATTACCTACCTACTCTGATGGACTCAGTCATTGACATTTAGCATTGCTCTCAATGAGTACAATGTGTGCTGCCGTACACACAGCAATCTGGTATGGTAAAATGTAGGCAGCTGCATGGATTGTGCCTCCAGTGTCCTTTTCTTGAACAGAAACAGCCTGATGAAGCTGTGGGTTTGAATGTGCTGGAAGGTAGTATTATTTACATCTTCTGACCCCTAGAAAGGGAGGTGCTGAAGAAAGATTCTGAGCATGAAAAGAGCCCAAAGGGAAATGGGGTTAAGGGCTACTTTCCCTGCCTTTCATCAAGCTCATGCCACAGACTCACCAGGAAGAAAGTTTCCAACATATTGCAAAGAAAAACATGCTCATGATAAATCTATCTGCCTCTCTAGTGGCACCTTTTATGATATTTATTTATTTATTTATTGAGTATTTTTGCCCCACCTTTCTCTTTGGAAAAGGACCCAAGATGGCTTACAGTAAGAAGAGACAATATACAGTCCATTACACTTAAGACATACAGTAGGACCCCAGTGTCCGCTTCCCGTGGATAATGAAAACTTTAGATAAGAGGGAACACCAAGGAAATCCCCCAAAACTGCAGTTTTATGACAGTACAGTAACCCCTCACCAATCGCGGGGGTTAGGGACACACCCTACCCATGATGCACGAAAATCCGTGATATGTGGAAGCGGGTTGGGTGGGGTGGGGGCAATTGCGTGGTGCGCCAGCAGCGGCAGGGAGATTTTTCCTCCCACCACCACCACCGCCGCTGCCGCCACCCACCCGCGTGGCCCCAAGGCTTCTCGGGGGTGCATGGGAGGGCCACGCGGAGCGACCGGATCGCCCGCCGCCACCCACCCACCCACGCACCCTGGAGGCTTCTCGGGGTGCATGGGAGGGCCGTGGGAAGTGACCAGATTGCCCACAGCCACCCGCCCGCGGGGGCCCGAGGCTTCTCCAGGGTGCATGGGAGGGCGGCGTGGAGCGACCAGATCCCCCCTGCTACCCTCCCCCCACGGTGCAGGTACTGCAGTCCCATGATGTAGTGGGACCGCAATACCTGAACCGCGAAATGGCAGGGGGTCACTGTAGCTTGACTTTACAGCTGCTGTTTGCTCATGACCTGGGGTTCAATCCCATTTAGCAGGCTCATGGTTGATTCGGCCTCCCATCCTTCTGAGGTCGGTAAAATGAGTACCCGGCTTGCTGACAGGGTACCCTGCATACTGTAATTAAACTGTAAGCCACCCAGAGACTACTTGAAGTGGTATAGGGCAGTATATATGCAGAACTTTGCTTTTTACAGCTGCTGTTTTATGACAGTAGCTTGCTTTACAGCTGCAGGATTATGTATTTATTTTTTTTCCTTTGCCAACCATGGATAATTGAATCAGTGGATAATGGATCAGTGGCTATGGGGGTCCTACTGTATTCAGTTTGAGAAAAAGGGAATTACATCATTACAAGGTGACATTAAAACTAACAATTGATAACATAGTGTCAATGCAACCACAAAGTTATAAGTGGTTATAAACACAAAGTCTGTGTAGCCATGCATGGTAGATTCATATAAAGACACAGTAGGTGTTCCCTCATTCAGGGAAAGCTTGCCTGAAGAGAAAGGTCTGTGTCTGTTTCTGGAAAGACCGTAGAGATGGGGCAGTCTTTGCCTTCAGCGGGAGGGAGTTCCAAAGTCTGGGAGCAGCAGCCAAGAAGACCCTTTCATGTGTTCCCCCAAAACGTACCTGTGAGGGTTGTGGGATGGAAAGGCCTCTCCTGATGACCTTAGCACACAAGCTGGTTCATACTGTGAGATTCGATCTTTGAGGTAGCTAGGACCCAGGCCGTATAGTGCTGTGTAGGTTAAGGACAGCACTTTGATTTGTGCCTGGTAGCTGATTGGCAGCCAGAGGAGCTGGTTTAGTAGGGGTGTAATGTGGTCTCTGTAACCTGCCCCAGTCAGCAATCTGGCTGCTGCATGTTGGACCCATTGAAGTTTCTTGAGACTTTTCATTGGAAGTCCCACGTAGAGCACCTTACAGTAGTCCAGATATGGCCTTTCTACATTGACATCTTAGTTCTGTTCCCAATTCTGCCACTGCATACAGAGAGTTATGGTGATTGCCTGTGTGCTTATACTTTATTTTTATGGGCTAGACTTCTGTAATGGGCATTATGTTAGGGCTGCCTTTGGAGACTATTCTGAAATGTCAGCTAGTGCAGAATGTGGCTGCTAGATTACTGCTCCAGGCTTGGCTATAAGATTATGAACACATCCGTGCCTGTGTTATGCCTGCTGCACAAGCCCAGCTTAATTTATTTTGGGCCCAAATGAAATGGCTGGCTTGAATGCCGCCCATTAAAACTCTTCATAGCTTAGCCCCTACTTAAATTTGAAAATCTTCCACAGAAGGCATCCTATGTGGGCCCACTGGTGTAACTAAGGAGGGGCACAAGAGTGCATTTGCCCCGGGGTGCACAGGAGGGAGGAAGCCATGCACGATCCTGCCAGCAGTCCTCCTTTCGCCCCGGTAAGTTTTGGTAATCCTTAGTCGGGAGAAAGGAGAAGAGGGAAGCAGGCAATGTTTTTTCCCCAAGCAGCACCTCCACTGCTTGGAAAAAAATCCCATCACCTGCTTCCCTCTCCTCCTTTCCCCTGGCTAATGAAAGAAGAAAGGTTTGCCTGACACTTACCTACTATACTCAGAAACGGATATTTTTTTGTTTTTTTACACAATGTCCTCAGAAACATCAATGCTACAGACCAACTGTTAGTTCAGGCTGTCTGCCACATAACTCCCTTGTTACAGCAGCTTTACTGGCTGCCAGTCCATTTCTGAGAACAATTCAAAGTGTGTGTTTGGTAACAAGACTGGAGAGGGCCTTCTCTGTGGCTGCTCCCAGACTCTGGAACTCCCTCCCACAGGAGGCCAGCCTGGCACCATCTTTGCCTTTCATTCCTCAAGCAGACAAAGACCTTTATCTTCAGGCAGTCTTTTCTTTAAATGAATGGTCAACCAATTGGCTGTGTTCAATAAAGTAAATAAGAAATAAAACTCCCAGAATACACCAGCCTGACTGCCTGGAGGAAATCTGGGCTGTGCTCTTTCCTAGATAACAAGGTTTTATTATTTCTGATTGCAGGTCCAATGTCAGTCAGAGAGCCTTTTGTTTTCCCATGCATTCTACAAGCATTTTTAATCTTCATTGGCTCCTTTCTGCAGCTTTATACAATTTTGTGGCCTTTCCTTTATGTCATTTGTCCGCGCGTTTACACTTTTAACCAACTCTCCGGCTTCCGTGACATTTCGCTAAAGTGGAATGTTTCTGCTTAACAAGCCATCCTGACGCCAGGATATTCCGGCAGGTGGCTTCGCCAGCTGTGCCCTCAGAAGCTTTACCCTTTCAGGTGAATAATCAGAAAGTGCATCAACTTGACATGGTCGCAAGCCGCTCGCCCTGCTGAGAAACAAGACCGGCAGCTCATCCTGCTTTTCCTGTCCTTTGAACTGCACAAGAGAGAGATAATGAAGAATCCATGAATAATTCAATGGCACAGCCTGTGGGAACACCTCATTGTGTGTGCGTTTAAATGTTCAGATGTCAACCACTGAAGTGGGAGGGCAGAAAATTCCCGTCATCTTCATGGTGGTGATGCAGGGATTCTGGGACCTCTGGTAGAATGACCTCCCATGATTATGGGAAGGAGAAGGAAATGGACAAGAAATTATTCCTACTGGTGGGTGATCAGCAAAGATTATAACCCTTCTAGAATCTGTACAGAAGAGGATAGGTGCATTTTTCATTCGGACTGTACTTTTTTTCAGTAAGAGCTTCCAAAAATGTATGTGCTTCTTTTTTCTCAATTGCACAAAAAGAACTTTAGATTTTTAAAAGCAGGCAATAAAAAATCAAATTGGGTGAGAAAACCTAATGGATAGATTCTCCTATCCAGAAAGTGCAGAGTACTCTGTTCTGGCTTCAAAACAATAGGTTCTACAACCATATCTGGGGTGCTGAATTAGGCATGTGAATAATATTCTCATCATTGCCACCTTTAAAAGATAATGATTGAGAATCTTGTCAGTCTCTGTTAGTTCTAGCTTCCAACACATGAATGACAGATGAAAAGGGGGAGGTCTTCATCAATGTTTGGCATAGTTCCCAAATATCCTATGAAAAATTCCAACTTTTTGAGACACAAAGCACGCACAGACATAACAAAAAAGCAGAGTTGGCTGACTGATCAGGGAGCTGTAACAACCCACCCAAGGCTACAGATGTTTTAAAAATCCACATGATAAGGACACTCCTGCTCCAATTTTGAGCAATTTATGTTATGTATACACTTTATGCAAATCTTCCTACAAATATGGCAACTCTTCAGCAAAAGATGCAGACAGTTTGTTAGTTTGTCTTATTTATAGGACGCCTTTCTTCCAATAAGTGGCATTAAAGTGTGTCACAATTTAAGATGCAACATTTCCAGAAGTTTTGAAGCTTGGGGGGGGGGGGGAACAGTTTTTCCTGTTTGTGTGTTTGTTTGGTTTTTTTTTGGGGGGGATGGAAATTTTCAGAAAAATAAAAAAAGCTACATTACCACTCCACCCCCTTTTACAACTTGAAAGCCATTCTGTTACTTTAGGAGCATAAAATATGACTATGGACAATTAGACTTGGCATAAAATTATCACAACTAGGATAGATATTAAAATATAATGTATCCAAACAATTATTATGAACAGAATTTACTTTTTTATGCAAAGGGTGCTAGAAGTGTTTTAATTTGTTGTTGTCTGTCTATTGTATTCATTGTCTATTGTAATTGCTTATTGTATCTTGTGTTGACGACCACTGTTTGGTCTGTCTATTGGAAGCCGCCCAGAGTTCCTTCGGGAAGATGGGCGGGATACAAGTCTAATAATAATAAATAAATAAATAAATAATTTAAATAATATTTATTTGTAACTGTAAGTAACAAACCCTGAACTGTTTACTAGTTTATGTGGAACAAAAAAACCCTCTACAAAACAATGCTTTAAAATCCAGAATTAACAATTCATAATTCCTCTCCACAATATTAAATAAAAATAAAAGAAAAACCGCATTCTCGTAAAAAGAATTGAAGGGGGGGAAATATATAGGAGGAAGAGGGTCTAAGTTTCAATGAACGGGCATGAAATTTAATCAGAATCATTTTTGTTGCTCTGTATTTGCTTCCAATGCTTTGAGGCGTAGTGAAGATGGCAGAACAGAACCAAACACACTCACCTACGGTCAAAAACAGAACTGAAACCTTTTTCTTCTTCTGGTGACAATAGCAGCACCTCCTAATGGAAGAAATGCATCTTGTTCTTGCATTGGAGAGTTTGAAATTGCTTCTCCTCAGTGCACAGAAAGTTTGTAATTGTTTGTCCTCAGTGCACAGAAATTAATCTCATACTATGCATATTTTTAGAAATGATTTGGAAAAATACTAGAACACCATGTCTTAAAATATTTTATTCATCATGTTAAAACAAGACATCCCATAATCATTTTTTCTTTTTTCAATTTTTGCAGTTTTTCGGGGGGGGGGACCTAAAAGGCTTCCTGGGGAATAAAAAACACAGAAAAAATGGGTGTGTTTTCCCCCAGGCCTTCGCATCTCTAGTCATAATATTAAAAACAATATAATTAAAGACACAATAAATTAAAATAATGAAAACTGAACAAAATACAGTGAATGACTTAAAACTAGAAATGGGGAGGACTCAGAAGAATTGTGACTCATTTTTATTTAATTTGTTATGGTCAACGAATCACAAAAATAAATGTATGTATTCTGATATGACAAACTGACAAATCAATTTGTAAATTCCTTTTTTAAAAATGATAAAACCCTATAAAATGACCTCCAAGGCACCAAGGGCTGTCTGCTCTATCTATTCTCCAGGGCTAAATGTTCTGCCTCTCCTCTTATGTTAGGCCAAGGTCAAATTTCCTCTGATTTCCAAATAGAGGAAACTATTGAACAGAGCAATGTGAGTCACGACAATATATGGCCACTCTGCCTTGTAATCACTGACCATTTCTTTGCAGCAGCTCATATTGGAAGCCCACTCAACCAGCGATTGAGACTTAGAAGAGTAATGCAGCTAAAATGACAGGTTTAAGGTTGAAGAATCTTGCAAGTGACACAGCTTCATTTCCTCACCTGCTGGATGCTCATTTTAGCCCCTTAGATATTTACTGTCAATTCTCTTTGGGAGAAGAGAGGTTTCCTTCTTAACATTTGCTGCCCAAGAAGCTCACTAATTAAAGAAGGCACTCCAAAGTCCTCCAAGGTATCCCCAGCCCTTCCCAAGTTCTTGAGAAATATTGACTTGGCAGTCCAAGTATGATAGAATCTTATTCACAGCCACTCCAGCTAAATTATCACTGATGTGAAGGAGCCTGGGTGGAATGATTTTTGACGGCTATCAGATCTCCAGAATTAGGGTGCTTCTGAATTTCCTCAGCACCTCAGGAAACAATTACATTTGACACTGCTTTAGGGATAGAGTCAACCCTATGAATGAAGGTTGTGTTGTCACGCTTGCTGAGTCTCCTTCTTCTTCTTCCTTGCATTTTCCCACAGGTGTGGTGTCTACAGAGACACCTCTCTGCCAAATCTACTACATCCTCAGGGCGCAGGTTGACAACTTACATGCCTTTATTGACAGTGTCCTAAGGACTGCTGTTTTGGTCCACCTTCTTTAGGCCATTGGTTTTCAGGTGGTGCGGAGTTTGAGCAACAGTGGAAGGTTCTGTGGTGCTCTGAGGACATGTCCATACCAGCATCGCTGGCTTTCTCTCATCTTCTCTGTAACTGATATCACACTTAGTTTATGTCGGGTCACATCATTTATGACATGGTCAAGTAGGGAGACACCCAATCTCCAACAGAGCACACACCTTTCCATGGCATGGAGGCAGCTCTCTAGACCCACTCTTGCTGCCCAGCACTCTGTGCCATACATTGCAAGAGGGCGGGCAATAATCTTGCAACTCTTGAGATGGACTGGCATGGGTCTGTCGCAAAGCACACCTGGGAGTTCTCACCAATGCAACCAGGCCACGTTCACCCCTGTGCGCACGTCGCCAACTGATGGCATCATTGGATTGGTGATGGGAGCCAAGATATGGATGATATCCACCTTCTTTATGTTTTCTTCATTTATTGGGAGCATTCCATGGGTGGTAAGGGCAGAGTCCCAAGTGGTTGTGGTGATCATTCCATGTCTGAACTTGCCACTGCAGTTTTTTCCTAGTGGTAGTAGCAAGCATGACCCTGTTGGCGCATAGAGCATGGTCCAGGGAGCAATTTGCTGAAGCTCCTGAGGTAAACAAATGCACCTCGTGAAAAGTCACACATTTGAGAAGCTTAGGGTGTTGTTACATGGCTGATTGGTATCATTTTCTGCTCTGATGTATTTTAAATCAATTTACAGTCATGTGTGTTCACTTTTGAAAATTCTTACTTCAGTATAAAGTAGAGGTTTCAGGAAGCAAGATGTGAGGTTTCTAAATCATTTCATTAACTAGCATGGTTGCAGACCACACTTTTGATGTTGTGGAATATTTCTGTGGTTTTCAGACATTGTTTGGAATAACTGATTTTTCCCTTTTTTATAAGTAAATTTTAAGTGGCATGATAAACCCTGTCCGTATTCGGAAGTCCCAAGGTAATTTTGCATGCTCATTTTCAGTCACTTTTTCAGGCTTATGATCCCACCAGTTCTTTTCTACAGGAAGATGATAGTTCTGACACAAATTCCAGTGGACCATTTGAGCCACTACATTATGATGCTGTTTGTAATCAGTCTGAGCAATTTATTATTATTATTATTATTATTATTATTATTATTATTATTATTATTATTATTATTATTAAGGCAGTAATATCTCTGTCATCTGAACTCCTATGGAAGGAACTGGGAGAGGCTGGTGGGTAGCAAACCCTGAAAGGTTTTGTGAGAATTCCTGCTCCATGGCTTGGGACCTGAATACCTGATGGAGTGAATCTCCCAGAGTTCATCTGTGGCTCATCCCATCAGAGCTTTGCAGGCGTTCTCGCTACGGACAGCCACTTTCAAGGAAGCCCGGAAACCGGGCCTTCTCAGTTGCTGCCCTTACACCTACCGAGATACGCCTGGCAAAGTCTCTGCCTGCCTTTAAGAGAGTACTTCAGACCTTCAAAGAGGCATATGGCGACCACTAATGTCTTCTGTCTGTTCTGTTTACTTTGTTGTTTCTGTCCCTGTGGATTGGCTATAAGTGCTCTTGCCAGTTAGCCTTTAGCTTTTCAGTAATCTGTTTTTTTTAATATTTAATACTTTATATTTTATGATTAGTGTCAACCACCCGGAGTTCTTTCTGGATGACTGGTGGTATACTGTATAAATTTATAAAATAAATAAATAAATAAATAAATAAATAAATAAATATTCACAAGTCATCACTCATCAAATTGGTTTTCCTTGATTTACAGCAGGGTCCACAGAGCTGCAGGGGGAGAAAGATAAAATTGATCCCAGAAAAGGAAGTCCACCCATAGTTTGCAGAATCCTCCCCTATGGTATTGCAACAAAATATTGTTCCCGTTGGCTATTCAGGGGTTATAAATGCTCTCTCTCTCTCTCTCTCTCTCTCTCTCTCTCTCTCTCTCTTAAAGGCAACAAGTAATGATGGCTTTTGGCAATTGCACAGCCATTTGAAATGTTGCACTTTATAAAACAAAAGATTGACAACAATACATGATGAACTGAACTCCAGCCATAACCATGATGGAGTGGAGGCTATCTATTTTTGTTCACTACCAATCCGTCTTTTAATTCTGAAAGGAAAAAAACAACAACAACACTTATACAGGTATGTTCCTTTCTCTGTCAAAGAAAATTGCCAGTTGTTGTTGTTGTTGTTGTTGTTGTTGTTGTTGTTGTTATTGCTGCTGCTACTGCTGCTGCTGGTGGTGCTATTGTTATTCTTATTATTAGCACAGTAATCAAGATTATAAAACCCTTGACTGGTATTATGTAACATATGTAAGTTTTAATGCCAAATTTATGTGTTGTTGTAGATGTAACTGAAAATATTTTCCCAAATTGCAGTTCTTTGGATCTACATTTAAAAAGACAGATTTCCCCATTGGCCCCCTATATTCTGCCTTCTCCATCATTTCAATGGGAAGTTCATTCTTCTTGTCTATCCCTCATTCTGGAATCTCCTGTTTTAAATAGATTTTGTGTTGTTTAACTTTACACAGCTTCATATCCCTTGCACAAATTTCCCCCCAAACCTCCTGAAGTTATCATTTGCAAGATGTGTACAAATTAATTAATTGGCACTTAATATTACAGTCCAGTTAATTAATACTAACTAATTAATTTGTAATCCACCTACTAATCAGTTAACACAATAAATCAGTGTGTATATACCAGTAACATGAGGAAAACGCTTTATGGAAATGAACTTATTCTGCTGATGAAAGGGTGGTATTTTATTTAGGGCAACTGGGAGGATCCTACCAACTATCTCCACCATTCAAGAAGCCATCTCAGCACTTGCATAGGTTTTTAAAACCAATCAGTCAATCAATGAATCAGACAATCCATCCATCCATCCATCCATCCATCCATCCATCCATCCATCCATCCATCCATCCATCCATCCATCTTCCTTCCATTTCCAGACCCTCTGCAGCCCGTGCTCAGATTTCATGCAGCCCTTGTACCTGCCCACCTCACCTACCATTGCCTACCTCTACCTACCCTACAGCCCACCAGAGGCAACTGGACCACAACATCCATCAGAATTGTTCATTGGCTGTGCTGGCTGTGGTCGATATGAGCTCACATCTACCCTCTTCTGGAATAACAGAACAGACAGTCTGCATAAAACAGCGGAGAATCTCTACAGTTTTAAACTGAATCCAACCCCACCCCAGCTGAACTGGTGGTAATGCAAACAGATCGAACCTTTCACATCCAATGTACAGTGGTCCCCCGCCCTTTCGCGGTTCATATACTGCAGTCCCGCTATATTGCAGGACCACAGTATATGAAAAAAGGCCCCCTGGGGTAAGGGGAGAAAGTCCCTTGGAGGCCTCGGAAATGATTTTTGGTGATCTGGAAGTCACTTCCAGTTTTCTGGAAGTCACTTCCGGTTCAATGATTTTTGGTGATCTGGAAGTCACTTCCAGTTTTCTGGAAGTCACTTCCGGTTCACAGGGAGGCCCTTTGGGGGCCTCCAGAAGGCCCAGGAAGGCCCTTGCAGGCCCATTCAGGGCAATGCCAGACTGGGGGTTAGTACAAGAGCCCCCGGCTAGAACCCAGGCATGACCCGTCCTACATCCGCATATCATGGATTTTCAATTATCGTGGGTTAGCTTGGGTCCCTAACCCCAGAGATAGGTGGAGGGGTTACTACATACTAAACCACCATGCTTCTAGAGCAGTGCTTCCTCACCTTGGGTCTCCAGATATTCTTGGACTACATCTTCCAGAAAACCTGGCCATCACAGCTAATGGTGAAGACGTCTGGGCATTTTAGTCCAGGAGAATATGAGAACCCAAGGTTGAGAATCCACTGCTCTCAGAGAATGAGAAGCAGATGTGAATTATAGCCCGAATCCAGAAATTTCCCATAAAGTCCTCCTCTGATGGGTAGCATTTCTAAAGCCCGGAAAAGTGGAAATTCAGAGTGGCAGCTCTGTGTATCCTCCAGCCAGCCTCGCCATGCTGTCTGGAGAATCCTTGTCGGCAGCAATTCCAAAAAGGAAGCACCAAACTCTGGCCCGTTCCCATACATACAGTGAATGGGATATCATATCAGGTATGCAATCCTGTCGCTCAGTATGCAGACATATCCCAGCAGGAATCAGTAGCTGATGCAACCGATAGTTGTCTAGTAACAGCAGACCACATTTCAGAGCATCATAGCAGTATCAATTCTTCTTTGACAGTTTGCACTGTGAGACGGTAGCAATCAGAGGGTTTTTTTAAAACTGTAATAGTGAATGACTGATAATAATATATTCAAAATTGACTAGCATAAACCAGCTGTCAAAATTCACTGTCAAGGTATGACAGCTTCCATCAGTTGCAGCTTGGAAAAGTTACTTGATTTTTTTACGACCCTGGGAGTTCTAATCCCAAAGACCTGTGGTCCAGAACCTATTGCATAACTGTACATGTGTAACCCAGATTAGGTGCCAGAAGCATTTGATTTAATTAAAAGCTTCCTGTCCTGCTCAGAAAGCTTTCATGGAGCCCAAAGAAGCCCTAGGGAGCCCGGAAACCTAAAAGGAAGGAGCTGGAAAGCTTTTAATTAGTTGATTAATTAATTAATTAGACCGATGAAGCTGTTTGGATGAACAGCGAAACGTTTCTATCTCTCAAAAAAGAAGTCCAGTAGCCATGACTCAACTCCCAGTTAAACAAACCTGGATGACTGAGAATCTTCACAGACATATTGCTTTTAATTAGTTCCAACTAAATGCCTCCTGTGCCTGATGAGGGTGACTCCACGCAAAGTGATACATACCAACAGAATGTTATATCCCGTCTTTCCAAATCCGGCAGCAACTTGTAGCACAATTTAGAACTTTTAAAACGGTCCCCTGTGCTTGGTTCACCTGCTCACGCTGACCTCAGATTTCAATACCACTGATATGAAGGCAAATTACTGCTGAAAAAACCATTTCAGATTTAGGCCAAGATTGAAGTCATATCTGTCATTGCCTCTGTTCCCGTGACACCGAGATCACCAGCAGGATGCCAAGCCCAGAACCAGTAGTTCGTGCCCATCTCTGATGGAGAACCAAAAATGTGGATGGGCCAGCATGGATCCGAACATGAAGAGATGTGAACATTTATTTATTTATTTATTTATTTATTTATTTATTTGTATCATGTCTATACCGCACCATCTTCTGAGTCGGAACTCTGGGCGGTTAACAGGTTAAAAAAGTATACAGAACTCCAAAAACAGTTAAGGACAAAACCCCAGGCAAGATACATCGGTGGCGAACAACAACAAAAAAAAGATTAAAGTAGGTCGCCATATGCCTCCTCAAAAAGCAGAGTTTTCAAAGCCTTTTTGAAGGTGGGCAGGGACTGTGCAAGGCACAGCTCACTCGGGAGATGGTTCCATAATGATGGGCCCACCACTGAGAAGGTGCAGCTGCGTGTAGGAGACCTCCGCACCTTCCTCGGAGTGGGCACCCTGAGCGAGCGCGCCTGTGACATCCATGTGAGTCTGGCCTCAGTTGACCTCTGGGAGATACGCTTCGACAGGTATTCAGGACCCAAGCCGTGGAGGGTTTTGAAAACCAAAACCAGGACCTTGAACCTTATCTGGAGGGCAACGGGTAGCCAATGCAGGCAAGCCATAACTGGGGTGATGTGGTCGTATCTGCGAGCACCCACCACCAGTCTGGCCGCCACATTTTGCACCCGTTGGAGTCTCCGGACAAGGGTCAAAGGCAACCCCACGTAGAGTGTGTTGCAGTAATCAATCCGTGAGATCACGAGAGCCTGCACGACTGTCCTCAGGGAGGACTCGTCGAGGTACGGACGGATCTGGGCGATCCTGCGGAGATGGAAAAAAGTGGGTTGATCCTTAATTCCTTCTGGAAAGGGCAGCCAAGGAAGCCTGCTCAGCTCTGCAAAGTTTCCCTCCTTTCCCTCCATCTCCTCCTTCCTTTCTCCCCTGAAGCTGGAATGAATGGTGCTGCAGCCACAAGGCTTTGATGATTTAATCAATGGCTTTGCAGTAGGGCATCAAGATGGTAAATTTCTCAAATAAAGGACATACTCATCTCCATCTTGCTGAGTTTTTCTTTCTCTCTCCCCCCCCGACCCCAATCATGGCACCGTAATGTTAGATTTAACTTGAAGGATCCATGGGGATGCTGCCCCTTGTCATTAATGCCTCTGGACTCTTCATTCTACTCTATTAGTTTTTTTCCCCATTTGTTCTTATTTTGATATGTTCAAGCATTTTGATTTTTTGCATTTGTGCTTATTTGTTTATTTGTTCCTTTTATTGTTATGATTTGATCATTTGGTTTGATTGATTAGTTTTTATTTTTTATTTTAAGTTGTTTAATCTTTTTTTATATTTTGTATATGTTTGTAAACCGCCCAGAGTAGCTTTTTTGCTAGATGGTTGCGGTATATTAATCAAATAAATAAATAAAAATAAATAAATAAATAGTGGCCTGAGAAACACAGAAATACACCTGATTTTATTAGGGTTTTTTTTACACATTTCTACAAGGAGCACATGCATGCCTAATTCAAACAGCTAAAATAAAGTATAAAAGCTAGATTGTGGGAGGGGTTGTGTGAATGAGTATTCAAGAAGGAAAGAAGAGAGATGAGTATTACAACCTGAGGCCAGAATTTCACTTCAATCACAGTGCTTCCAGGAACCAAACTTCAAAGACACTCAGCACTAGCTGTCTGAAATTTGGTAGGTTTACTCCTCTCTTTACGGTTGGCTGTGGATTCACATTTCATGTCCCTCAGTGTGTGTGTGGGGGGGGGGAACAAGCTATAGCCTTGTCAGTTTTCTGACAGAGGCCAAGCGGTGCAATGGTTCAACAGCAGTACTGGAGTGAAGACTCTGCTCATGACCTGAGTTCGATGCTCAGGCAACCAGTTTGAGGTGGATTCCATCTTCCATCTTTATGAGGTCTGCAAAACGAGCCTCCGGCTTGTCTTGAAGCAAAGCGCTGTTTGTGTCATCATGTTGTAAACTCCCCGGAGAGTGCTTTAAGCTCTGTGGGGTGGTATTTAAGCAGCACATTTTGGAAATCAGGGGGACAGAATGGAGAATAAGTTTGCAAATTGATTAGGATCTAGGACAGGAATCAAACTGGGCAGGGCCCAGGCCCCACTGCAGACCTAATCTAAGTCAACTCCGAAGTGCTAGATTAGCTTGTGAAACAAAGCAGAAAGCCTGTGTGTAGCCCTACTCTAGAATATTGGGGGGGGGGGGATAATCCCATTAAAGTTTAAGATCTCTCTCTCTCCTGGTTAGCAACACCATTTTATGGATTTTTCCTGGCTGTTTTCATCCTTCAGTTTGATTGGATGACCTCTCAGGCTCTCAAAGGCCGTTACTTCACGAACCTCTCGCTGCGTGGCGAGCCGTGATTTCTGCGCGAATCGGTCGGTTTTGTCCGCACGATCCTCCATTTTGGATGCGGCGCCACCCCGACCACGCCCCGACCACGCCCTAAACCGTGCTCCAAGCGGGCAAGAGATTCCCCTGCCGGAGTATGTCGCATTTCGTATCCAAATTCACGTGTGGCCAGTTAAAAAGTATATTTTTTTTTAACTTACTTTTTCTCCAAAATGCCGATGCATAGATATTTCGGTTAACCCGTTCTTTTGATCTTGCCTTCTGTACACGGGGCAGGGGCAACAGAGGGGGGGCAAGCGTCCCCGGGTGACGTGAGCAGAGCCCCTCCGCTGGCAAGGGATGGCGAGGGCTGCGCAGAGGGAGGGGGATGGGGTGTTGCAAGACACCCCCGCGCACGCCCACCCAGAGAGCGGCGGCGGGGCACACAGGGCGATGAAGCTGAGAGAAGCCTCTCCCCGCCCCACCCACCCCCCCAAAAAAACCAACCCAGCTGCTCTGCTTCAGGGAAACACGATGGCCGCCCACAAGTTCTCTGACCGCAAATGACAGCCGGGTATTGATGCATCGATACGCCGTGGTAATTTTTTTAAAAAAATAAAAGAAAGCAGAAACCGGTTTTGCAAGTAAACTTCCCAATGCGAAGGGAGCACGTGAAGTACTACTGGATTCGACCCTAAAACCTCGCCCGGTGAGGACACGGAAAGAGGGGTGGGGGCGAATGGAGACCACGTGACCACCACGTGACCGCCTTCGGATTCACAGCGAAGGCAATCACGCTGCGAAGAGAAGTACTTCGTGAAGTAACGGCCAAAGAGAGCAAAGCTTCCATGCCCAAATTCTCAGTATGTTTTCTCACAAACAATTCCATTGAACCTTTCCAGTGTTTTAAAATGAAGCAATGCCGTACTCTCTCCGTTTTCCCTCTCCCTTTCCTTCCCAAACAGATTTCGTGCCTCACCGAAATGGTTTATGAAGACGTGCCTTTGTAGCAGGACAAATGCCAGGGTGCCCGTTCGTCAGCTACTCCATTTCCTGCCTGAGCTAAGGGCACTGGAAAAACCTAACTGCTCTGGAGTTTGCCAAAACAGAGGTCCCAACCCCCCAAAAAACAAAACTTCCCCAGCTCTCCCTGAAGGTTTGACTCTGGCTGCTTTCACACGACCCCTAAAATCCACTGGCAACTTAAATGCAGATTTCCCCCCCCACACACACACACACACACACACACACACACACACGTGGTTTTTGTTCTGCTTCCTGTGTTCCCACCTCCCCCACTCTGATTCTATTGCTTCCGTCTGTGGTGAGGGGAGAGAGAGAGAAAATACAGGCTCACCTCTGCCTGCCATCGGCAGCAGCTAATTGTTTTCCAGCCCGTTAGGATTCATGTCTGTTAAAGGGGGAGGGGGAACCCAACAAAAACAAACAAAAAGCAGAGGAGGGCCAGGCATGGAATGCTTTAAAACAGCAACAAGGAACAGCAACAAACGAAAAGATCGACCGCTTTTGTCCGCACGCTCCTCCTCTTTGGGTTCGGTGCCACCCGACCACGCCCCTAAACCGTGCTCCAAGCGGGGGCGAGAGATTTCTGCCGGAGGCCGGGAATCGCATCCCACTTCGCATCCAAAGTCACGTGTGGCCACTAATTTTCTTTTTTATTATTTTTTTCAGTTACTTTTTCTCCGAAATACTGATGAACGCGAGGGAGGCATGATAGCTTTGTAATGGTAGTTTGAGGCGGAAGTTGCTTGGTCACTGCTCTAGGGATTTAGGAAGGGATTACTCGAATGCCCTTGGAGGACCGATGGATCATAAACAACAAATGTTGTGTGCTGGTCCACCTTGTGGCCCTGACGGGAACAGCATTTTTTTATGGCCGCCAATGCAATACAAATCGGGAGTGGAAAACGAAGGATCATACAGTAATTCAGCTTTGCCGCAAATGACAGCCGGGTATCGATGCATCGATGGTAAATTTTTTTAAAAAATAAAAGAAAGAAAATTTTGAAAGAAAGCACCCAAATGCGAAGGGAGCACGTGAGGTGGCAGAACGAAAATTTCGCTTGGTGAGGACAGAGAAAGAGGGGTGGGGGGCGAAGGGAGACCACGTGACCGCCTTCGCATTCAAAGCGAAGGCAATCCCGCTGCGAAGCGAAGTACTTCGTGAAGTAACGGCCAAGGATTTTACCTCCTCCAGACCAGGTACTTGTAAAATATTCTGGGGCGCGCTTAAGTGGGCATGATCGTACTTTTTTTTTTAAGTCCGCTGCTGGTGGGAAAACAGTTTTATGCTCTGCATCTGCAAACATTTTGCAGCGGATTTTAGGGGTCCTGTGAAAGCAGCCTCTGTCACCATGACAGTAGAAAGAGACAGAAATGGCTCAAAACTCAATCTGGTATCCATTATTTCTCAGATCCTTGGGCAGAAAAGAGCAGAAGGCAATAATCTCAGGAAAGACAGGGGAAGACAGATGAGCAGGGGGAGGGGAAGTAGGAGAGCATGCAGAGATGACGGGTCTGGACATTTAATAGGGGAAGAAAGTAAACCACGAAAGGCCTGGAAGGAAAAAACTAGAAATAGGGCCTTTTCCGCCACTGCCCTTCACCCGTGGAATAACCTTCCACCAGACATCTGTCTGGCCCCCTCTTTGGCTGCTTTTAAAAAAACGATTAAAAACTTGGCTATTTAAGCAGGCATTCCTTCAAACATAATACAATTGTAGTGTTTACCCATTAAATCATGTTTTTAACCGATTAGCCTGCCAATAATAATACATTATTTTATTTCACATTAATGTTAATTTTAGTTTTATTTCTATTTTATTATGTTACTGTATTTTATGTTTTTCTTCTATGAATTATTTGGATGTATTAATTGTTGTAAACCGCCCAGAGTGACCTCGCTGCCAGATGGGAGGTATAAAAATCCAATAAATAAAATAATAAATAAACAACATCCAACTCCATCTTCAGACTCCCCTGCTTCCTATGAGCATGGCTTAAGTCCTTTGGTGATGGAGTGGGAGCGCATTCTCCCAGCAGCAGTACATTATTATGACGTCTCCCTATTTTCATGTGTATCCCACTAGGGCAGCTTAAACATGAATGGGAAGCTTTAGGGTCTCTGTTTGGAGGAAACAGATCACATGACTACCCAAGTAGGTTCTCTATCGAGATGGGTAGGAACCGAACCATGAACCAGAACCACCATTGCCAGCACAAACCCAACAAACAAACAAACCACAGAACACCAGAACCACCAACACCCCAACATCTCAACACTGCTGGGGTGTTGGTGGTTCTGGTTCATGAGACGGTTCCTAGCCATCTCTATACAGAACCTACTTGAGTGGTCATGTGATCTGTCACAGACCACTGGTTTTCCGGCCCGTGCCCAGTATGCTGCAGCACTGAAAAAAGCAAACTCAATGCTAGGGGTCATTAGGAAAGGTATAGAAAATACGTCAGCAAGTGTCATTTTGCCTTTTTATAAATCTATAGTGAGGCCCCATCTGGAATATTTTTTTACAGTTCTGGTCACCATACCTCCAGAAGGATATTATGGAAATGGAAAAGGTGCAGAGGAGGGCAACCAGAATGATTAGGGGACTGGAACACCTTCCTTACCATCTGAGGCTGCAACGGGTGGGGCTCTTCACTCTTGAACGACTGCATCTAAGAGGTGACCTGATTGAGGTTTATAAAATCATACACCGTATGGACAAAGTAGATAAGGAAAAACTGTTTTCCCTATTGCACAACACTAGCACTAGGGGGCACTCCATGAAACTTTTGGGTGCTAGATCTCAAACAAATAAGAGAAAGTACTTTTTCACCCAGAAGATCACAGGTCTCTGCAACTCCTTGCCAGAAGAAGTTGTGACAGCTGCCAGCCTTGACCGCTTTAAGAAAGGACTGGACAAGTTCATGGAGAACAAGGGTATCAATGGCTATCATTATGGATGCCTGAGAACAACCTCCGGGTTGGAGGGATAGGCAGGATATCTCTCAATGCCATTTGTGGGAAACCATAAGCAGGTGAAGATATCTTCTTGGGAATACCCTGAAGCAAATGGTGAGCCACTGTGTGAGACAGAATGCTGGACTGGATGGACTGTGGCCAGTTCCAGCAAGGCTGTTCTTGTGTTCTTATGCTCATCTCTAGATCTGCAAGAATGGAATATGATTTGGAAGGATAAGTATGGAAAGAGACAGTGTCAGCACCACTGCCCACAATCTGCTGCCTGAAGAATTTGTCCAACCTGGGCTTATGGCAGGGCTGCCATGGGGACAAGGAAACCAGAGAAAACCCCCAAAGAAGAATGGCAGCAAGAAGGATGTCAGTGTGTGTGTGTGCATGTGTTGCTCCGAAGGCCAAAATATGTGGGAAATGGTCTCAAGATACAGAAGACTAGTTGACATCCTAGTGCTGGTCTCACATAAACATTAGACCCATGGAATCATTTGCTGAATGATGAGTCATGGCCTATGTGAATCCCATTAAATCAATGGATCAATTTTATAGTCTTTCCTCATAAGGGAGGTGCCCCAGCCCAGTAATCATTTGAGTCACTTTCTTCTGAGGCTCTTTGACTCAGTGCTGTCCCTCGAGAAGGCTTCTGGGCAATGCATTCCCTGGCCAGAATAGATAGATGGCTGCCCTTCCTTTCACAGACCATGGTCGACTGTGGTTAGGTGAAACGATGGTCACTGAAAGAGCAAATACTGGAGTTAGAAATGTAAAAAAGGGAGACCAGCCAATTTGAAATGAGAAAATCATACATACTGTGGCTAATAGCATAATATTACTTCATGAGCAGTACTGCTGAGGTATGCAGCTCTGATCTGTAGGTTCAAAGGCTCATGAAGGATCAATAGGAGACAAAAGTATTTCTTATTCACTCTGTCACATTTTCCTGTGATCATTCAGGGCAACGATCTGTTTTTGAGCGAGACATCTTGTAAGAACGGCTTGTGTTTTGGTCCCCTTTCAAGCCTATTCAGAGGATACCTGGCATAGATTTTAGGAGCTATTTTTAGGGAGGCCTTGCAAAATCGACTCCTGTGGTGACTCCTGATATGAGTTGATTTGGTCTGTGCCTCTCCGACTGAAGTGCTAGTCTGAACCCATTTATCTGTCCAGTTCCCATCCATCTTGAGATTTTTCTGGTGGCACAGATCTTGGTCATTCAAAGACACCGAAATCCGTTTTAAGGGCGAAAAAGCCCCCCATTTGGAGAGAAAAATACATATAGGCTACATCTGTGGCCACTGGACAGATTAAATCTTCTCCATCTTCAGAGAGAGGGAGGTTCATAGGTAGAGAAGATGATCATTGATTATAAGCTTTCTAGGGTGGGTACAAAGACCTCTGCCATATTTGCTAGACAACCTGTAGCGTTATGGATTAAGCGGACACAGAGTTTTGGCCACCCCCCCCCCCAAAAAAAAACACCAACACCGAGACAATTACACTGCAAAGTAATTGTCTGGGATGTTTTTCAACAAGTGTGAATGGTAGTAAGGAGGAGAGAGCGTCCTATAGAGTCCAGTGGTGATGAAACTTTGACATTACAGATGTTTTGGACCATAACTCCCACAGTCCTTTGCCATTGGCAATACAGGCTTGGAATTCTGGGAGTTCTGGTCCAAACATCTGGAGTGCCGAAGATTCGCCACTACCGCTATATAGATAGACCATCTTCACTGCTGCCATTGGTGCTGTCAACACTCAGATTGCCATTTCCTATGTAATGCTTCATATCCTTTTTACTGCTGGCAACGTGGGCACAATACTGTGAAGACTATTTTGTGGCATTTTGGAGAAGCACCATACCCCACATTAAAAAAAAATATTGAAGGGTTTTTGAAGAATTGATTTTTCCTGGCTATTTAAAATGGAGGTTTAAATATAAATACGTTGAATGCAAATTCGAACAGAAACTTCCCTCATGTAGAATTATCCAGGATTAGAAGATGGGCTCAAGTTACAGGAAACCAAATTTCAGCTGAGTATCTGAAAAAACTTCCTGACTGTTAAAGCAGTACAACAATGGAATGAATTGCCTCGAGAGGTGGTGAGTACTCCAACACTGGAGGCATTCAAGATAAATGTAGACAATCCCCTGGCAGATTTCCTTTTATTTGTACTCTTGCATTGGCCAAGGGTTAGAAGCATTATAGGCCAGGCATGTCCAAACTTTGGCCCTCCTGATGTTTTGGACCACAACTCCCAGAATTCTAGGCTTAGATTGCCAATGACAAAGGACTGTGGGAGTTGTGGTCCAAAACATCTGGAGGGCCAAAGTTTAGACATGCCTGTTATAGGCCCTTCCTACAGAGCAGACTGACTGCTGCAACTGTACCAAATACATACTCAACCCAAAGCCCTGTTCCAAAGTTACAATGTTTTCTTTGAGGTCCCCCCCCATTTTAATAGTCCTAGTATGGAGAAGAGTTAAGATTTAAGATTTAAGAATTAAGATTGCCGGAAGAAATATCAACAACCTCAGATACGCAGATGATACTACTCTAATTGCAGAGAGTGAGGAAGAATTAAAGAACCTCTTAATGAGGGTGAAAGAGGAGAGTGAAAAAAATGGGCTGAAGCTCAACATCAAAAAAACTAAGATCATGGCCACCGATCCCATCACTTCCTGGCAAATAGAAGGGGAAGAAATGGAGGCAATGACAGAGTTTATTTTCTTGGGCTCCTTGATCACTGCAGATGGCGACTGCAGCAACGAAATAAAAAGACGCCTGCTTCTTGGGAGGAAAGCAATGGCAAACCTAGATAGCATCCTAAAGAGCAGAGACATCACTTTGCCAACCAAGGTCAGGATGGTTAAAGCTATGGTTTTTCCAGTAGTGATATATGGAAGTGAGAGCTGGACTATAAAGAAGGCTGATCGCCGCAGAATTGATGCTTTTGAGCTGTGGTGCTGGCGGAGAGTCTTGAGAGTCCCCTGGACTGCAAAGAGATCAAACCTATCCATTCTGAAAGAAATAAACCCCGAATGTTCACTGGAAGGACAGATTTTGAAGCTGAGGCTCCAGTACTTTGGCCACCTCATGAGAAGAGAGGACTCCCTGGAAAAGTCCCTGATGCTGGGAAAAATCGAAGGCAAAAGGAAAAGAGGACGACAGAGAATGAGATGGTTGGACGGTGTCATCGATGCAACCAAAATGAATTTGTCAAAACTCCGGGAGGCAGTGGAGGATAGGAAGGCCTGGCGAGCTCTGGTCCATGGGGTCACGAAGAGTCGGACACGACTGAACGACTGAACAACAACAACATGGAGAAGAAGACAAAGATGCTGCCCTGTTGTCACAGCTGGGGGTGCGGAGGAGTGTGGCATATTCCCTGAGCACCACATTGCCAAAGGGGGCGAAATTACAGGAGAGCATTATACTAGTTTGTACTATTCCGCACTTGCCTGCTTGGGCCTGCCTGCAGTTTACTGGAAGGAATCGGAAAATGTTAGTCATCATTACTCTGAGTTCAGATTGAAGACAGGGCTCTCCGTATGCTGTGTGGAAGCGGCCATCTTAGACCTGGTAGAATCACATCTCAAAAGTGATGTTTCCATGAGAACGAATCATCCTAAACTGTTGAGAGGGAATACTCAAGAATGCCCTGCAATCAGAAAACTAGCAATACAGGGAACATGCAAGAATGATTGTGTGCTGGCCCAAGCACTGAGCTGCTAGTTCATCTTTTTCCTCACCTGTTGAAGGAAGGCAACTACAATCTGCAATGCATTTTACTATCTTCACCATTCTACCATCCTTATTTTTTGTATGGTTAAAGCAGCCTTTTGTCAGCTTGATAGTGACAGATATGGAGATGAGTGAATATTAAGTTTAATATTAAGCAATATTAACATTACCTAATTCATACTGAATTGAGGCACATACTCAGTTATACTTCAAAATGTGCACTTTTCACAATTTTGTAATGCAGTTTTGAATTTAAAATGCACCTAAAAGTGCCTATTACATTAAACTATTAGTGAAACCTACAATAAAATGCTTTAGCCGAAGGAAGGCTGAATGTACGAGCGAAAGGGTATGAAAAACAGACCTGGATTAGGAGACATGCACCAAGGACATGGTACCAATTAAATCACAAATGGATGCAGAAAACAGGGGTAGATGAAAAATAAACAAATGAAAGAGAAGCTGAAATTGAGTTGTTTGCCCACCCACAATGAACACCTAAGGAAAGGGATGTCCTCCAAACTTTAGAAGGTGGAAGAACTAACACCCCCCCCCCAAAAAAAAACACAAGGTCTATGTGTGCCTTATTTAATAAGTCTGTGAAGATTCTCAGTCATCCAGGTGAGTTTACTTGGAAGTTGAGTCATGACACCTGGACGTCTTTTCTTGAGAGATGGAAATGTTTCACTACTCATCTAAATAGCTTCATCAGTCTGAGGAAAGCTAGTGTTGAGTCCTCCATTTTATCATTCACTTTGCCCTCATGTCACCCTGGTCTGACATGGGCTCATAAGAGGAACAATGGCCTGAATAAGCTCATTAGGTGAACAATAGTCTAAGTAGTCTCATTAGGCGGACAGTAGCCCACCTTTCCAACCTTCCCAACACCCATAAAGTATGTGTAACAACACATACTTGTGGGGATTGTTGAAATGGCTGTCTGATAAGCAGCAGACAGATTGTGCCTGAGCCCTCCACCTCTGTTGAGAGAGGGGTTTTCAATACTCACATGAATGGCTTCCCTGAGACCTCTCTCAGACCTTGTTTAAACGTTTTTAATAAGGGGTCATTAAGGATGACCTTGGCTGAATAGTTCAGTGGTTTAGGTATCTGGCCGGTGAGATATAGGTTGGGAATTGTATTCCACAATGTGCTTCCCGGGAGAACAGCCAGCAGGTGTAGTGATGGAGGAGCTGTATGATCCCAGGACGCCCCCAGGGAAAGGAAAGAGTAAGCCACTTCTGATTGTTCTCCATCTGGAAAACCCTGAAAAGGGTTGACATAAGTCAGAATTGACTTGATGGTGCATGAGTATTAGTATGATTAAATGTCTGAGAAAGAGGGCGACTAGATATGAAGTAGTACTCGACAACATACTGCTAAGATGAGAAATATGGGAGGTGGGATCACTATTGGAGCTGAAGAATCAGGGTGGTCAACAGTATCTGTCAAGTACTTGACTGTACTTTAAAAAGTCCATTAGAAACTTAATTACCTTTGATGAGGAAAGTGTGCAGCTGCCGGAGCCTGTCACCTAGGGTAAGGGAGTTAGCTGATGAAACATGTTGGTGCTAGAAAGGCCTTTGGCTGACTCGCCTCTATCGTGTTTTACGACTGGCTGTTTTTTTTTTTTAACAATGGCTCTTGTCCACTCATCCTGCTGAATTTTATGTGTCCTGGCTTGGATGTCAGCCAGGACACAAGCCCGCTAGATGAAGGCAAGAGAAACATTCACTAAGATTTATGCAAACACTTGAGGGATGTTGGGGAGCAGGTCCAATCCTCCCAGGCATCGGTCCAACAGAAACCAGTGGCAACTAAATAAAGGGAGCTTCAATTAGGGACCTGGCTTGGAAAAGTTAGTTTGCCCAGGCAAATAGCTTACTACTGCCTTAACCCATGCCCAGCTGTAGATCTCCGGGTATCCTTGAACTATAACCCCCAGAAATCCTGGCCTGTGCAATTAGCAGTGAAGGCTTCTGGGAGTTTTAGTCTAAGAACATCTGGGAACCCAAGGTTAAAATCTACTACTAGACTATTGTCCAGGTGGAGTAACTATTTATAATAATAATAATAATAATAATAATAATAATAATAATAATAATAATAATAATAATAATAATAATAATAATAATAATAATAATAAAATACAGGTGGTCCCAGTGGTAATTGGCACGCTGGGTGCGGTACCCAAAGAGCTAAGCACGTATTTAGAAGAAATTGGAGTTGACAAAGTCACCATCAGTCAGATGCAGAAAGCCGCCTTACTGGGATCTGCTCGCATAATTCGCCGATACATCACTGAGTCCTAAATGCTTGGGAAGTGTTCGACCAGTGATTGGTAATATGAAATCCATTATTATTATTATTATTATTATTATTATTATTATTATTATTATTATTATTATTATTATTATTATTATTATTATTATTATTATTATCGTGCTGACTTTCCCAAAGGGAAGACTGGCCGGTGAAGAAACATAAATATAAGATACTGATACAGAACCAATAAAGGATAAACCAACTCAATATAAAAAGAAACAACCAAAAATATGCCCGGAAGGCAAGGGGGGGCAGCAAACAGCTGGGCAAACAAACATATAATTAGCATTCATCAAAATGATCTTTAAAAAGCCATGCTTTTAAAGCTTTCCTGAAAGCTGGCAAAGACTTCTCTAGCTGAATCTCGCTTGGTAGTTTGTTCCAGAGTGCTGGGCCAGCCACCAAGAAAGCTAGGCTACGGGTAGATACCCTGCGGGCCTCCCTGGGGGTGGCCACTCGGAGTGAGAAGGCTAGTGATGCTCTGGTGGGATGGGATGAAGCTGACCTTTGGAAGATGCGCTCCACCAGATACCCAGGTCCCAAGCCATGGAGGGTTTTGTAAACCAAACTCAGTACCTCGAACCTTATTCAGGAGGCAATAGGCAATCAATGCAGACGAGCCAGGATAGGGGTGATGCGGACATACCTGCCCGCACCAACCACCAACGTGGCCTTCGCATTCTGCACCCGCTGCACTCACCGAACAAGAGTCAAGGAAAGCCCCATGTACAGAGTGCTACAGTGATCTATCCTCGAGACCACCAGGGCTTGCACAACTGTCCGTAGGAAGTCCTTGTCAAGTTATGGAAGCATCTGGGTGATAAGCCTAAATTGGTCAAAGCCTGCCTTGGAAACAGCAGCCACCTGGGACTCCAGGGACAGTGCTGGATCCAAGACGATGCCCAGAATCCTCACTCTATCAACCACCTGGAGGGCAGTACCTCCCAAGCTGGGAAGTGGGCCACTGTACCCATTGGGTGAACCCCTAAGGGACAGGACCTCGGTCTTCTCCAGGTTGAGCCTGAGTCTCTTATTCCTGTTCCACGCCATGACCGTGTCCAGGCAGCGATCAAGGGTCCACACAGCCTCCATTGCAGTGGTGGAAAAGGAGAGATGGAGCTGGGTGTCATCAGTGTACTGATGACAGCAGACCTCATGACTCTGGATAACCTCCACCACCAGCCTCATGGAGATGTTAAATACGTTCCCCCATAGCCATACACCTCTGGAGATGGTTGTTTCTTTTAGTGTGTTGTTATTTCTATCTGCACCAGGCAACAAGGCTTAATGAAACAAGAAAGCAACAGAGATCATAGCACCTAACATGTTCTTGCACAGAACCTAAAAGAGAAGGGATCAAATTCTTAGGATAGAATTTGGAATCACAGTACCGAATTCTCAAGCAAGAAAATGGAACACACATACTCTGATATAATTCCTTCTTGGAAGTTACTGGGCATGTGTAACTAGTTACAGTATTTGAAAGTTTTTCCTACCTGCAACAGTTATGGTAACTGTGTTGCATTAAAATCATGATTTAAGGGATTGCTAGACACAACTTTTGTACTCTCTTTAATGTCTAGGTTGCTCACTGATCACACTGGATTCCACCCCCCTGTTGTCAAAATGATACGTCCTCATGCTACATTTTGAATAAGTTCTCCCTGCAGCCACCCCCCTACGATTTCCTACACCACTGATGGTGAACCTTTTAGAGACCAAGTGCCCAAACTGCAATTCAAAACCCACTAATTTTTTGTAAAGTGCCAATACAGTAATTTAACCTGTATACAGGTGGCTGTGAGGGGGTGATGTTGGGTGCCCACAGAAAGGGCTCTGAGTGCCACCTTTGGCACCCATGCCATAGGTTCACCATCACTGTCCTACACTGTTTTGTTCCTTTTTTTTTGTCCCAGATTGCATCAACAAATTCCACATCTGCACTAACATCTCCTTGTGTTGTTGCTGGGTGTGACCCCAAAGAAGCATACAGGGACACAGGATTGCACATTTGTAACAGTGACATATTTGAAGGTGAAGGCACGACTGGGTCACCCAGCAAGCAGAAAGCAACTTAAGGCACACACAATATCAACACCAATTTCACTCAACAACCAAGAATGCCTGCAGGGCAAGGGCAAATCCAGTTGTGCTCTGCCGTCTTGAAGTAGCGCTGAAGCAGCTGAGCACTAGATTGGTAACACTTGCTTTTTTTTTTTTAAAGAAAAGATAGCCTGTGAAAGTCTGGAAAAAGGAAGATTGTAGAGTGTGAAAAATCACATATATAATTTTAATAATGATTACAAAATCTTTTAATTATATTTTTGGTTCTGAACAGCATCAAAGGGGAAAAATAAACCAATTAAAAGTGATTCATAAAACAAATAGGTCAATAGTGGGCCCTGCGACAATGAGAAATGCTGCAGAGATGTTAATTTCTTGACATGAAAATATTAGTCTATTGCTTATTTATGTGTGCATAAGCTTATACAAGCCTTAGTGGTTTATTACCACTCATTAATGAGGTGCTTGGTACATTCCCGGGCATGCACCCAACAGCGCATTCATTATCACAGTCAGATGACGACACGTTTCCAAAAGGATCCATAATGAGTTACAGGGATGCATACATGCCTGTTATTATTCATGCATGCAAGAAAGATGTGCCAGGTTTCACATTAGGTGCCGGTATTGAGAGGATCTTGTTCACAGCAGCTCTCCCCTGGAAACCTGATGAGACTTTGAACAGATCCATCGATGAAAATCCCCAAATGTCACATGCATTGCAAACTGAATGACTAAATGCCATCATCTATATATCCTGCTGGTGTGATTTATCCATGCAGCCCATCTGTAACAGGAACTCCTTAGAGGAAATCTAGTACTTCAAAACCAAAGAATATTGGGTCAGACTCAGCCAGCTGGCATTGGCCTTGGTTCTCTCTCTGTACAATTCTACCTCATGGCTGCCCAGTGTTTCCACCTGTACTGTTTAAAGCTGTCACGTATGTGATGAGTCTTCCAACTCTTCCCCTGAGCGTCAGACTCATTAGGCTAATCAGCCGGACATTGCCAAAATGCCATCAAATGGTCTTGTTGGGTTAAACACTTTATCTGAGCGACAAGGGGTACAGAAAAGGCTCTTCATGTCAACACAAAGCTTGACATGCCTTGTAGTTACGAAGAAGACGGCACCAACAGCAGCATCCTATGGATATTCATTGTTCCCCAAAATGCACAACATACAACAAAAGGCACAGAATCGTAGTGAGAAATGGTACGACATAGTACACAGCCTGGCATATTGTGTTCACTGCAGGGATGTTGTAATGGCCAGGGCGTGGGCGGCAACTAGAATATCCGCAAGGGGGACAGGACCAGGGTGTTCTCAGAAGCCAAGAACGTGGACAGCCAGTCTGAGTTCAAGATTTACAGAGAGGGTTGTCAGCTAGCCTAAGGTCAAGCTTCACACAAACACAGCCTGACAGGGAGGAGGGATGCCAAACAGGAAGACTTACTGAGTAGCAGAGTTCTGGGAAGGATCAAGATAACAGGGCCGTTAGGGATCCAAGGTTCAGGCATCCAAGGTTCCCCTTTGCTGAGGCAAGGAACAGGGAGTGCTGACTGCTCACTTTATGACAGTAGCAAGCCCACAAGCTGGACTCCTTGACTGCCTCAGTCTGAGAAGGGCCTGATCCTGCAAAGAGGCAGAGTCCAGCGGCCCTGATCTTGACAGACACATTGTGTATTTTCTATGTTTCTATGTGTGCCAGTAAGAATTGTAATAATAAAAAACCGCAAGACTCAGCATTGAATAATGTTATATGCTATGGCCCAGAAGTTGGTGCAAATGCTATACAGTAGGACCCCGATATCCACTGGGGATTGGTTCCAGGCCTTCCTGTGGATAATGAAAACTGTGGATAAGAGAGAACACCTGCCCACCCATCTCCAAATTGCTGTTTCCTGGCAGTAGCTTGCTTTATGACTGCTGTTTTGAGACAGTAGCTTGCTTTATGGCTGTTGTTTGTGACAGTAGTTTGCTTTACAGCTGATGTTTGTGACAATAGCTTGCTTTGTGGCTGTTGAATTATTTAATGTTTTCCTCTGCCAACCATGGATAACTGAATCAGTGGATAATGAATCAGTGGATACAGGGGTCCTGCTGTATATACAGTGATTCAAAGCATCACTGTATCACTAAAGACTGTCAAAAAAGTGAGGCACAGCCTCCTTACCTTCAGTGTGCACGGCTGACACATACGTCCAGTTGTATCTCTTGACAATGTCTACCATGGCTCGAGCTTGTTGGGCATCGGAGGGCACCACCCTCATGAAATACTTGAACAGGGTCTTGTCACTTAAGTCCATGCTCGTAGCAGAGTAAGCGATCTGAGGTATGTTGAAAAGCTGCAACAGGTTTTGGACCTGGATGGCCACCGAACTGGAGCCGGGTCCGATGACACCAACGATCGGCTTCTTGGAGTGGAAAGAAGACGACGAGCCGTCCACACATTTCATCAGCCCTTGCTCCTCCTCAGCCGAGATGAGGGAATCCCGGATGAACTCGATGCTTTGCTCCAGCGCGACGGCCGAGTGCCAGCAGGAGTCCCTTATCTCGCAGCCGAGCGTGATGTTCGGCAAGATGGTCTGGTTTTGGTTGATCCGGTCGAGGGTGTGAAGCATGGCCTCCACCCGCTGGATCCCGTACTGCTCTCGCACCTCTCCGCATTTCCTCTCGTGCACCTTGTCCACGGAGGGCTGGTGGTGGACGGAGAACAACGCCCCGATGATGATGTCGCCGGGCATGTGGGCCACCACCCGCCTTTCGTTGGCCTGCGCGGACACCAGAAGACCCAAGTTCCCCAAGGCATCTTCCTTCAGCAGCAAGATGAGAAGCAGAAGGAGCATTTTAGGAAATGTTTTAAGCCAGGATGGGAACCATGATGGGACGGTAAGGGGAAAGGACAGCTAAAAAGCAGACATTAAGTCTCTTCGAGGAATTGAAGCTGACAAGCTGAAGGGCGGCTGGGTGTTTCCAAACATTTTCTACCGTTGGGATGATACTGTGTCGCCTGTTCGGCTGAGAAGGTGTAATCATAGTCTTCGCAACCTTGAAGAGAAAGAAGATTGATATCAGTAGTTTATTTAAACAGGCAATCATTTCTAACACCTTCCTTGTCTAGAGCAAGTGCAGGCAGCTTTCAGGCTAGTTGCCTTCACTTTGCTTTCTGATGGAACTCCCAAGAGCTATCAAACCAGAGAAAAAGATGTCTACTTAGCATTAAGGGCTGTGGCCTGGATTCAGACATCAGTTTCCATGATGTGTTTTGACAAATAAGTTAATACAAAGCCAAGCAAAGGATAGTTGTGCGTTTCTGGGGTGAAAGAAATAAGTTTATGAAACAATTAACAAATGGAAAAACTATGCCAATCCACCACAAATTGCCCAGAGATCTACTGTTCCAGTCCAGTTTACCTTCTAGAGTCCACATTGAAGTTTCAAGTTACACTTGAGGTGAAGGGGGGGAGTACTTTATCTAAAAAAAACCATCTAAGAAAAACTTCTAAGAAGCTTCAAGAAAGCCAATAGGAATGCCAATGAAATTGGTCAAATTTTTAGAAGGCTGTAAACATCCTAGAACCTGTTATCTGATTTCACCTAAGGCAAAACTATTTTTAAGTATGGCATGCTTCTACAAAGAGATTTTTTTAAATCAAACAAAACATTTGATTGTAAAATAAATCACAATAAAAGGTCTAAGACTGACTGACTGATGGTCAGTCTTAGAAAAGAGAAACTCTCACTTAACTGTCATGCCCTGGGACCTGATCGCCTAAATGATGAGAATCATCTTTTGCTTCAGAATATGTTGAAAGCTAGCTGCCTAGATGCCCTAAGCACATCCGATCTCACTTGATTTTGGAAGATAAGCAGGGTTGGCCCTGGTTAGTACTTGGATGGGAGACCACCAGGGAATACCAGGTGCTGTAGGCGCCTGGAGTAGGAACTGGCAAAACCACTCCAGTACTCCTGACAAGAAAACTCCATGGATATGGAGTCACGAAGAGTTGGTCATGACTGTAACGACACAAACACACACACACATGTTGAAAGCTAGATCCCCAAGGCAGCCATTCTATAACATGGTTATAAGCAGAACCATGAATGAACATGTTGAACTTTTTACAACCTCAGCCTTTTCAAGTGACTGACAAAGGTGTTTGACTAGGAGGGACTTTTCTGGTCCTCTCTTTTTCCCTTTCTGAAATTTGTTGATGTCTGTTGATGAAAGCGCTCATGTTTGTCAGTTTGCTCTTTGATCTTTTCAATTGTAAATAATGAGCCCTTTTATTCTTTCTCCTACTAATGTTTGAGAATGAATTATTGAGACTCTAAGCACCAGTTGATGAGAAAAGGGCATCATCTCTAAGGAACTTGAAGCTATAATCTGCTCTGTAAACCTCTGTATTTCTGCTGCACAGCTAGAAGAATTTAATTAAAAATGTCAAAACTGTACAAGAAAATAAAATCCCATTTCGGCTACCTGCAGTCTAACCGGTGGTAATCTGCACATGCTGTGGTTGGTGGCACAGAGGGAACAGCAGCCAACGTGGGTGGTTCTGAGGGTCATAGACAGTGTCAAGTCAGTGATGGCCATTTGTATAAACAACAACAGATAAAAACAGCAAGAACAAAAATGATTTTAAGAAACCTACAGTGTTTTTGTCTCTTGGGAAAAATTTCAGTCCCAAATAGTCTAATATATCAGGATGAAAAAAACCCTTTATGTTGTTTAATATAGATGATTTATTCATTTATTTATATACCACCCATCTTCCAAGGGAACTCCGGGCGGTTAACAATCAGGAGCAACTGAAGAAAAAACAACAACAACATAATTAAGAAAAAAGACGTATATAAAATGAGTTGACTATTCTAAGCCAATAAACAGTATAGAATGAAATGAAATGAAATACTCATCAAGATAGCAGAATAAAATAAGAGGGTAAAAAAGAATTAAATCAAAATTAAAGGTCACCAAATGCTTCACGAAAAAGCCAGGTCTTCAAGGCTTTGTTTGAAGGGAGGCAGGGACTGTGCAAGGCACAACTCAGTCGGGAGATGGTTCCAAAGTGAGGGGCCAGCCACAGAGAAGGCTCAGTTGCGGGTTACTGCTTTCCAAGCCTCCTTGGGCGTGGCCACCTGGAGTGAGAGTGTCTATTTAGGGCTTGTTTGTATTGAGATTTAACTAGTAATTCTCTCTGCAGCGCTACTGTAGCACACAAACGTGTCCATGGTGTTTAGGAGGATTGTGACTTCCCAAGAAAAGCTGTCTGTTACAGAAATGCATTTCCAAGATCAGCAGCCCTTTGATTTTAATAATGGACCCGATACCTTGAATCGTTTGGCTTTGTTTTGTTTTTTTTAATCACCTTGATCTCCATCAATTTGGTTGTACTCTGCCCTGGTGTAGTGCACCCTCACATGAAAAGAGGCTCTCACTGCATGCCTCAACAGTCAGAAAACCACTTCTTTTTCAGACATGGTTTTCTAACTCCAGCATATATTGTCAAGCCCTGCACACAGAGCACACACACAAACAGGGTTCAGTTCTTTGCCAAGATCTTTAGTGGAAAGCCAGGCAAGTTCAAGTCTGTTGCTAACAATCAAGTGCCAGATAAATAACAGAATCCAACTCCCAGCAATTAACAGTCCAAGTCAAAACCAGAATATCTCACGGAAACCAGATGCCAAACCCAAGGGAACAGATCAAGCCGTGGTCCAGGAAGCCAGTCCGAAATCAGGAAACAGAGCCAAGGTCACAGACAGGAACGTGGTTGCAAGTTCAAATGACGCATTGCTCCCACAGAGAACTCAAGGTGAGCTTACCAGCTTTATCCCAAAACAGTGAATACACCCTTACTTCTGGAAAGGCTTCTGCTAGTACTCAGGGCTTGCTGCCCTGATTCCCCATCTAGCATCAAAGACCCTTTCCCTAGTCCTCCTGGTAGCACGTCTTTGCAGAATCCTGTTCATGGCCCTTCTAGGGGGAGAAGATATGTTTTCAGCTGAGTCATTAGACCCAGCTGCCTGCTGATTTGAGCTGCAAGGCTCCTCCAGCAGCTCTTCACCATTTAACCCCTCAGAATCAGGTTCTGTGACAGGCAGGGTCCTGGCATATATAACAGACAAAAGAATATATTTTTTACCCAGCATGTTTTTAGTCTGTGGAACTCCCTGCCACAAGAGGTTGTGATGGCATCTAGCCTGGATGCCTTCAAAAGAGGATTGGACAGGTTCCTGGAGGAGAAGTCCATCACAGGTTACAAAACATGATGGAAATGTGTAATCTCTAGGCTTTAAACCAGGGTACTTCAAGGGCCAGATGCAGGGGAGTGGTATCAGGAGACAGATATCTAGTCTTGTGCGCTCCCAGGGGCATCTGGTGGGGCCACTGTGGGATACAGGAAGCTGGACTCGATGGGCCGTTGGCCTGATCCAGCATGACTCTTCTTATGTTCTTATGTTCTATGTTCTTATATTCAGCCTTGGGTATGTGGCCACTCAAATGATTGCAGGGCCTTGCAGGCATCCGCAAAAGGTTCCCAGCTGACTGACTGCCCACCGTGTGCAGCTATTAGAGAAGGTTAAGAATAGACCTCCTATGAAAGCTCACTGGGGTACTGTCGGGTTTTGAAATCCAGCTGTTCTTACCACGCTCTGCAAGGAAGATCTACCCTTTAGCCTACTTTGTCTCCATTTAATTACACCGCAATCTGTTTTCTTCTCTTGCAGCTCACAAATGCTTATGGTGTGCCACTCAAGTCAAGTCGGGATCTCTTCTAATGCCTACGTGCCCAGAGTGCTTTCCCTACATTAGTCGGCTTCAATAAAACCCTAGTAGATTTTTTTGTTCCCTTATCCCCCTCCCCTTCAACAAGGAGATCGTTTCCCCTTTGACTTCAGCTAAAAACTTCACTACCTGTTCAGCCCCCAAATGAATGCAACAGGCCCATCTACCACAGCAGTTCCCAAATGATTGAATTACCATACGTTTTTATTCTTTCTTTAAAGAAATCCTCTTGACTTCTTGCCTCTCTTTCCACTGCATCCAACTCCCTTTTGACAAGCACTACATATGAATAGTCACAATTTAAATTCAAAGATAACCACAAAGGCATAACAAGAACCTAATGTTAAATAGAAAGGAAGAACAGACTTCCCTTCCCCCTTTCAGAAATCCTAAATTCACGTAATGATATTTGTTTTATTATTATTTATTTATATATTTCTATATGCCCTAAGCACATCTGATCTCGCCTGGTTTTGGAAGCTAAGCAGGGTCAGCCCCGGTTAGTACTTGGATGGGAGACCCCCCCAGGGAATACCAGGTGCTGTAAATGCCTGGAGTAGGAACTGGCAAACCACTCCAGTATTCCTGCCAAGAAAACTCCATGGACATGGAGTCACAAAGAGTCAGTCATGACTGTAATGATGCAACACAGAGACAGACACACACATACTACCTGTCTTCCTAATAGAACTCCAGACGGTGTACATCAATTAAAAAGGTTAAGGTAAAGGTTTTGCCCCCCACCTGCACATGCATGCTAGTCGTTTCTGACTCTAGGGGTGGTGCTCATCTCCATATTCAAGCCAAAGAGCCAGTGTTGCGCAAGTCCATGGCCATGTGGCCAGTGTGGCTACAAGGAAACACTGTTTTACCTTCTCACTTTTTATGGTGGTACGTATTTATCTACTTGCATCTACACGCTTTCGCACTGCTAGGTTGGCAGGAGCTGGGGTTAGCAGTGGGAGCTCGCTCTGCTGGGTGGCACCCGGGATTCGAACCGCCAAGCTGCCGACTTTGTAGCCAACAGTTTTCGGAGCCTTTGTCCACTGAGCCACCATACCAACTACTACATAACAATAAAAACAAATATCAAATATTGCAATAAAAACAAATGTCAAATATTGCAACCCTGTGAATTCTCCAGTCTTTTTAATAAACATCTTATCCTCTTGAACCCATCCTTGAAATTTCTTCATACCATCTTGGAGAAGTATGGCCCCTTCCCACCAGTTTGCAGACCAAGGGTCTCTATCAGGATTAGAAAATGTGGACTTTCCAGGTCAGTCATTCTCAATGGGCACCCTGGCACAAAAAAACAAAACAAAACAAAACAAAACAAAACAGAAAATTTCCAGTTCATTTTGTTTCATTTTTCTTTTAAAATAACTTCATTTTTCATTTCGTTGTGAAATGAAACCAAAAATGAAAAACGAAACAAAAAAATCATTTTGTGCACATCTCTAGCATACGTGTATCCAACCAAGTTAGCTCCATGCTGTTAGCTTCATGCCATAGGAGTCATAATAAGAAAGACTAATTCAGAAGAAGCTATTGCCTCAAAAACCCCTTACACCCCCAACTTTGATAAAGACTGTGCTTCCAGCTCGCCACAGACGAAAGAGGGGCACTATCTGTTCCAAAGCATAATGAAGAGAGAAGAAGCTGAAATATGTAACTAATGACATAAATGTCTGTTGCAATGATAAGGTATCGCTGGTTATTCACTCTGCTCTGAATATCATCCTATGTTAAGAACACAATATACTCCATGATGAGAATGTGTTACCAAGGCAATGCATTTAAAAGGTTACCATGTATGTTTAGCTATTTACATGACATGTTCTTGTCCATCCTGTCAATCACTGTCTGTTGTGGAGATGTAACCAAATCATCTCTCTAAATCCAACTTAAGAGCCACAGTCAAGCTGTCCATGAAGTCTCAAACCGGCTATTCCAGCACCTCATTCTACTGTGTGTCTGCCTATAAAAGCAAAAACAATGCATTCTGCTTATATACCACCCCATACCACTTCAAGTAGTCTCTGGGCTGTTTAGAGTTTAATTACAGTATGAAGGCTATACATTGCACCCCAACAAGCTGGGTACAGTAACCCCCCAGCTATCGTGGGGGTTAGGGACCCATCTGACCTGCGATCATTGAAAATCCACGATATGTGGATGAAGGTTGGTTGGTTGGGCACCATTCTAAACATTACATGCCACTCTGGGGAGTGAAGGTGAGTGGCAAGTGATGTTTAAAAAGGGTTCTCGGTGGCCAAGAGACCTTTAAAAATTATGCACCACTCGCCAGCACCCTAAGGGGAGTGTGGGCCAGCAGCGCGCAATCTTTGGAAAGGGCTCTGGCTGCAGAGCCAAAACCTTCTCCCCCTTCCCTCAAGCCCTTTCGGGGTACTGCAGTCCCGCAATATAGCGGGACTGCATAATATTAACCATGAAAGGGTGAGGAACCACTGTACTCATTTTACCAACCTCAGAAGGATGGAAGGCTGAGTCAACCATGAGCCTTCTACTTGGGATTGAACCCCAGGTTGTGAGTATAGTTTTGCCTGCAGTACAGGCATTTAACCACTGCTCCAAAGGCATGTCCAGACTTTATTTTTAGCTAAAGTGGTTTGATTGGAGCCAGGAGGTTCCATTCCTTCTCCAGTTCTCCAAAACTTAACTCTCTTTCTATATTTGCAAACGGCCATTGTGCTTGTTGGGTTTTCTTCCAATGTAAGTTGGAACCTGACAGAGGACTCAAACTTGCACATATTTTTACAACATAGTCCATCCAGAATCACATTGGCCTAGTAAACCACCTTACATTCAAGCCTGCATCAAAGTCATAGACAAGGAAATTGTCTTCGGAACCTCGTAGTGCAGTGGTTAAACTGCTGTACTGCAGGCAAAACTGTGCTCACAGACCCGGGGTTCAATCCCAGGTAGCAGTCTCAAGGTTCACTCAGCCTTCCGTCCTTCTGAGGTTGGTAAATTGAGTACCCAACTTGCTGAGGGGGCAATGTGTAGCTTGCATAATTAAATTGTAAACATCCAGAGAGTGAATTAAGCACTATGGGGAAGTATATAAGCAGAACATTTTGCTTTTTTGCTTTTGTTGTTCTTGCTGTTGTTGGCACACAAAACTAAAAAGACTCCATGTCCAATGACGTTTTTAGCATGCAGTATCACACAATATGTACATCCTGCACTATCTGTAGAAGCAAAAGGGTTGGAGCCAAGGCCGTTCTACTTTGGGCCATCACGAGAAAGCAGGATTCTTAGGGGGAAATCATGGACCCTACCACACTTTGGTTTCCAATCGCTTTTTCCCTAAAGTCAAATGCCTTAAATTTCACATACAGCACTTCCGATCGCTTTTCCGGCGGCGGCTCCTTGGCCACGCCCCTATTTTGCGGCTACGTTGCTTTTTCTTGCGATGGCCACCAGGGGTGGTGTTTTCCTGAAGCAGTTTCTATACCGCCTCATAAAGCGATTCACCTTCAACTGCGGACTCTTTGAATCGCTTTTTGCAGCTTAAGCTGCAGCAGCGGCGACTCAGCCATCTCGGATTTATCTTTCCCCTCACGGGATGCTCGCACGCTCTCTCCCCCTTTTCCTGCTGGCGAAAACAGAAACAAAAACTGGTTTAGCAAAGTGCGGACGGCCGAACTGATCCCTCGAAAAACGCTCAAGTGCAGAATCCTGAGTCGCTTCAGCAACCATGTGACGGGCAGGGCTAAAGCCAATTCAAATCAAAAGCGGTTGCTGGAGCAAGTGTGGTAGTGGCCATGATGGTTGGAAAGGTGGAAGGCAGTAGGAAAAGAGGAAGACTAAATACAAGATGGACTGAATCTGTAAAGGAAGCCACAGGCTTGAACTTACGAGGGCTGAACAGGGCAGTGGAAGACAGGATCTTTTTTGAAATTGCTCATTCATAGAGTTGCCATGACATATTTATGGGGCAGCAATATGACAGCACATGACGACGACGATGACAACAACAACAACAACAACAACAACAACATTGTGGCAGGATATGCAATTGGAAATCAATAGCTAAATCCGAACTAGAGCAGCCTAGTTTTTTTTCTGAGTTGATCTCTGTTAGCTTTCAACTACATCTTTACTTCCCTAGCTGCACATGTTGTGTCCAATTTTATGCTTTAAAAACAACCCCAAACATTCCACGGTCACCATGTTCTGTCACCACAGACTAAAGGTTTGAGGAGCAAAATGCCCTCTGAAGATGATTATAAGATTATTAATTGCTTTCACAGTTTTATTTGCATGGGGATAATAGGAAATTAAGATGAAATTTATCTTTGCCTTATTAGAGGAAAAAATAAGTGACAGCCTCTGAAGTAATGGGGTAAAAGGCATTCTGTGCCCTGGAATTAAATTAATCCAGTTCTGATGGAACCAATAAAGTTTTTTGGCCCGGCACCTTAGAAACCAGCACATTTAATGCAGCATAAGCTTTAATGCAGGTTTTTAAACAGCGTATGCTTTTGTGCCAGCGCCCACTAGTGGCACCAAATTATAAAAAACATTCTCCTTTCTCATAATACTTCCCTTTTCACATACTCCGTGGATCACACCTAAACTACTTTAGCTATTGGTTGAAAACAGGAATAGTTACAATCTTTTTTCACAATGGACAAAGGAGATAAGGAGATCAGAGTCAACCATCTAGATGTTTCCAACATGAAACATTTCCTTAGAATACCAGCAGTGTGAGAACCTTACAGCGTGACTTTTCCGGAATTGTAAATCTATGGTAGAATAAATTGTGGGAGGTAGGACTGAAGTATAACCTAGCACCAGGTTCAGACAAATCCTGAATTGCTAACCAGATCGGCCTGATTCAGACTCATTTGTAGGAGATCTGCATAGAAGTGGGGGAGACAGATATCTAGTCTCATGCGCTCCCATAGGCATTTAATGGGGCCACTGTGAGATACAGGAAGCTGGACTAGATGGGCCTTTGGACTGATCCAGCATGACTCTTCTTATGTTCTGATGTCCTTATGCTCAGGCCCAAGGCCCATCTAGTCCAGCTTCCTGTATCTCACAGTGGCCCCACCAGATGCGTCTGAGAGTGCACGAAACTAGATCTCTGTCTCCTGCTACCACTCCCCTGCATCTGGCCCTTGAAGTACCCTGGTTTTAAGACTGGAGATGACCCATCGCCATCATAGTTTGTAACCTGTGATGGACTTTTGCTCCAGGAATCTGTCCAATACCCTTTTGAAGGCATCCAGGCCAGATGCCATCACCGCCTCCTGTGGCAGGGAGTTCCACAGACTAACAACACACTGGGTGAAAAAAAATTCTTTTGTCTGTTCTTACTCTCCCAGCCCTCAATTTGAGTGTATGTCCCCTAGTTCTGGTATTTTGTGAGAGGGAGAAGAGCTTCCCTCTATCAACTTTGCTCATGCCCTGCATTATTTTGTACGTCTCAGTCATATCCCCCCTCAGGCACCTATTTTTCCAGACTAAAGAGCCCCAAATGTTTTAGCCTTTCCTCATAAGGGAGGTCCCCCATCCAGTAATGAATAAGGGAGGTGCCCCAGCCCAGTAATTTTGACTTCTAAAACTTTAAGTGCCTTGGATCCAAGCCATTTCTGGGACAGCCTGTTCTTCTGTGGGTGGCCAGGCCTCTTCTCTGGTAGCCCCGAATCTTTAGAAGGGTCCACAAAGATTATGGATGACAACATTGTTTTGTCTTTGAGGTGCCCCAAAATCTTTTTATTGTTCCTTCCTGCAAGAAACAAAGACAGCTAACCTCCTCAATATTTTAGTGTTGTTCTCACTGCTGCTATTTTAATCCCAATGTCAGTTTCTGCACTGATAACTGTTTTTCTGTGTGATCTTTTTATGCTTTTAATATGCAGCTTGTTTTTCTTTGATCTTAATATGCTCCTCTCACTCACTGTTGCAAGCTGCTTTGGAAAGGGCATAATCTAGCAGGAAAGCAGTTCCAAACTCCAGAAAATAAAATAAATGAACAAATAAACAGAGCCAGTTTCTCCAGGTCTCAGCATGAACTTCTCTGTAATTAAAAAAAAAATAGATGGGGCTAATTTTGAGAATTGTGGTAAGGACTACAAAAATGTATATGGTACTTTTGATACACCAGAGTGAGGTATACAAGCTTTATAGCTGTAGCTTGACGTTTTACAACCTTGCATGCTGCTTGTAATTGGGAGGGACTTTTCTGGGATGCGATGAATGTCAGTCATTAACAGCATCAATCATTTCCTCCTGCTTCTGGTTTCAAGGAGATCCCCACCCCCAACTAAGAGCTTTCCCCCTCTAGAGTCTGTGGAAGTTTTTTGCTGAAAGCAGTCATGTTTGTCAATGTTCTGTTTGCAGTTTGCTTGTAAGTAGAGATGGGCACCTTACGAAAAACGATACGCTGTTTCATTGTTTTGTAAGCTTTCAAAACATTACCATATGAAACAAAACGGGAAACAGCATTTTGTTACAAAACATAACACTTCTTTTTCCCTTTGAAAACAAAATGTTTCATTACTCTGTAAAATGGCTCCCTTGTAAAAAGCTGCCCACCAAGTTTGGTGCCTCTAGGATCCAGTGGAACCATTTTATAGAGTAACAAATTGTTTTATGTTTTTTAAAAATATATATCATTTTAAAAATGAAATGAAATGAAACAAAAACAAAACAAAAACAAAACTCTATTTTTCCGTTTTGTGCTCATCCCTGCTTGTAATTAATGAAGCCTTTTATTCTTTAAACCAGGGGTCCTCAACCTAAGGCCCCAGGGCTGGATGCGCCCCCCCCCCAAGGTCCTGAATCCGGCCCCCAGGACCAATTGCAACCTCCCACCTACCCCCTGCTTTGCGAGCAAGCCAGCCTCCGCAGCTGCTTCTGGGCTGCCACCTCCTTCCCGACGCAAGGAAGGAAGGAAGGAAGGAAGGAAGGAAGGAAGGACAGCCCCTCCGGCTGCTGCCACTGGAGGAGGAGGAAGAGGAAGAGGAAGAAGAAGAGGAAGAGGAAGAGGAAGAGGCGCAGCAGAGGGATCCCAGTGGTGGCACCTCAGGGTGGTGATCTGGAGCAGGAGGCATTGCTGGGGCCCCAGAGATACAATATCATGGGCCAATCATGGGGGGCTCTGCCCACTTGCCCCTCCCCCTTTTTGCATGTCAGCTTTTTCTTTTCTTTTGGACTGTGGTCCGGCCCCCAGTGGTGTCTGGGGCATGGTGGATCGGCCCACTGTTTGAAAACTTTGAGGACCCCTGCTTTAAACCATCCATGTCTTGGAGTGAGTTACTGAGACTGCAAATGCCAGCTGAGGAGAAAAAGGACAGAAAACTCTGGAGAACCTGAAGTTATTTTGTTCTGTGCATCCTTGCCCTTCTGCTATGTAGCCAGCTCATATTGCCTACACGTTTGAAAATAAGCACAGGCTAAGAATCATTAGCAGGTGATGTTTTTTCTTTTTACATCAAGAGTCTTCTCATTAATTAATCAAGGCTATAATTTTCTAAATCTTGCAATATTAGGTTTTTTTCTTTTCTTTTTTTAAACCTTCTAAGAAGTTAAGTGATGTTATATTTAGAGAAGAGGTTAACAGGCTGTTTATCTTTTTGTATGAACGTTTTGGTATGCTAGAATATTACTTGATTTTTTTAAAAAAATGGAAACATTTTCTCACTGACAATCCTGCTTTAGTCCAAAAATAACACACCACAACTCTGCACAAAGAGATGGGATCGTTTTTATGGTGACAGTCATGTTTGATGCTATGTGACACAATCCCAGATATGTAGCTTTCTCTAGTACATAGGTGTAGGCCTGTGTTTCTGATTTATGTTGGACTAAGCCGGTTCTGAAAATAATTTCCTGGAAATTTGGGGGAAAATCTACCCTCCCTCCTTTCTCTAAGGCTAGCTCACCAGTTAGCAAAATGGGTATATTTTAATGCACCCATACTCAACATTGTGTCCCTGGATATGTCACTGTACCACTTTCATTAGCTTCCCCCCACACACGCACACACTTGCAAATTAAAAACAAAACAAAACAGGACAAATAAATAAAATAATCCAAGTTGTATTCCTCACATCTAGACATGGGCACGACTTGGCGAAATTCTCATTTCCATTTCCGTTCCTCGTTTCCGTTACGCAACGGAAACGGTAACGACAATTAAGCCGTCAGAACTGAACTCGAACCGATAAAAGAAAAATTGGGTCTGATTTGTCGTTCTCGTTGTCGTTCATGGCATCGCGGCGATCGCACGATGCCAAGCGGCACAGAAAAAAAGTTTTAAAAAAAACACCGATTCCTGGCCAAAAAAGCAGACGAAAATATGCCTGCCTGAGTGAGGGCACCTACCAGAGGGGTGGTTTCTGGGGGGGGGGTCCCCGGCCTCCCCCCCTCCTGTCCTGGGCTGCTCTGGTGGGGGGCATCCTCGTCGTCTCGCCATGCCATGCGGTGCAGGGGGATCCAAAATGGCGACCACAATATTTTTTTGAAATCGTGGTCCAAAAACCCACCAAAGCACCACACAGAAACATGCGAAAATTAGGTATTTTAACTGCCTGAATTTTTACAGTAGCAGCAGTGGGTTTTTCTTGCAATAATCATCTGTCTCCAATCCCATTGATTTTATTTTTATTTTTATTTTTATTTTTTATTTTTATTTTTATTTTTATTTTTTTACACCTGCGCAATGATGGGCTGGCCATGGGATGGGACCATGCAAATTTTTGGAGCCATTCCACCAATCACATGGCCACTTGGCCAGGTTTTGACTGAGACTTCTGGGATGTGCCAGTCGGGCATAAAAAGCCCACTATAACCCTAGCCCTAACCCTAACCCTAACCCTAACCCTAACCCTAACCCATATGCCAGTACACTGTCCTTCTTAGTGGGTCAGAGGCACCCAGAGGTGCAGCCCACTAACTCACCCTAACCTTACCCGTAATAACCCTAAGCCTAGCCCTTGCCCTAACCCCGACCCTAAGCCAGATCTGTACTCGCATTGCACTACATGCAAGTACATTTCCCTTCTTAGTGAGCCAGAGGGCGCCCAGCAGAGGCATTCTTCTCTCACCTCCCTCACCAGTCCAAACAGTTCCAAAAAACTCTGTACGCCAGTATGCTGTCCTTCTTAGTGAGCTAGAGGCACCCAAAAGAGAGGTGCCTCTGCCAGTGCCACTTGGTACGCAATGGCTACACGGTCATGTACCCTTCCTTTTCCCTTCAGCCGCTTAGAGTACATAGTAGATAAGCGGGGTATAAATTCAACAAACAAACAAATAAATAAATAAATAAAAATTCCCTTTGTAGGGGGCCAGAGGAGGCATCCACCCCAGAGAGGTGCCTCCAGGAGCCTGCTAAATGCCTTCCCTTCATAGCAGGCTAGAGGAGGCACCCACTCCAGAGAGGTGCCTCCAGGAGCCCGCTACCCTACCCCCCCTAAACCAGTACTAACAACAGATGACAAACAAAACGACAAATTTTTGAAAATTTTCACGACAAACGGAAACGAGCCGAAACGGGCTGGCTCCGACACACGACAACTCGAAACGTCATTTTTCCTGGTCGTGCCCATCTCTACTCACATCTGAAGGGGAGCAGGTTGTTTGCATCATGGCAGTGCTTAGGACTGCTGGTTTGGGTTTGGAAAAAAAAATCAGAGCTATAGTGAATTTCAGCCTAAAATGATACACATCCCCTTTGATTCTATCCATCCCATTGACTTGCACTGGAAAACCCAAACAGGTGCAACTTTTTCATGCTTACATTGCCATACAATACATGACACCTGGAGGCACAAGGGACCCTAAAGAGCCAAGAGTCAAATTTCAGACAATTGATTTCAAGATTCTCTATGGTGGGTACCTCTGAATTTTTTTTTTTTTCCCAATTCAGTTTTTCTTTTAGAACTGAACTGTTTTATCAATTCGCTTCTGTTTTCTTTGCATCTGAATCAGGCCAATCTAGTTCAACCCAGATCTCATACAAACTGATCCAAATCCGTCTGCTTTGATTTGGGCTTTGGCCAAAACCAGTTCACAGTACTGCTCTCAGTGTATTTCCTCTTAATGCCATATAGATGGCTAATGAGGATAATTAAGTCAGCGTAACATATTTTACCACCCTGCATTTGTCTTTTGTCCAAATTATACTCAAACTTGAAGTCTAGTAGAACCTTCCAGAGAGGGGAATTCTCTAAAAATAGAGCAGACCAGCTGCTAAGAACCACGTCAGAACGTGCATCTGGTATTGGAAGGTACTGCACAGAGATAGAGAGCATCCTTACTGATGGGATGACATGGAGCAAAGGTCTAGGGAAGGGAACAAATAAGAAATACAGCAGTATAGATCGGTCTCCGGCTTTCTGTATCTTTACAAAACAGCAACAGTGCTGAAAAGCAGTGACCGAGAGAGGGGGGGGGCATTTCCCATCAATTCGTAAGTCCCAGTCAGGCTCTTGCAGAGTCCCCTGGTCTCCAGCAATCAACACACATTATTTTTTTGCCCAATTTTGTTTGGCTGTAATAAACCATCAATGTAATAAACCCCCTTTTCTTTCAAACACGGAATGCTAACATTCCCCCTTGCAAATGGTGCAAATGGTGTGAAACCCCATGAATGATCCAGCTGGTCTGAGCCATTTGCAGGAATAATGAGATCTGCTATGTGAGAGGTAGACAGACAGATACATATGTATGTCTGGAGCTTGTTTTAAAATGGTTGCCTCTCTTCCAAAATATATCTCTTAGGGCAAGTGGTTCATGTTGTTCCCTAGTAGGGCCATTTCTCTTGCTGTTGTGCCCTTTCTATCTATCTATCTATCTATCTATCTATCTATCTATCTATCTATCTATCTATCTATCTATCTATCTATCTATCTATCTATCTATCTATCTATCTATCTATTTTATTTTATTTTCAGTGGAACTTTGTTTCCAAAAGATGCAACAATTAAAACTGTACAACAATCAATGGGTTTTGAAATACAGTGGACCCTTGTATAACAAACAGCTTGTATAACATAAAATTTGTACAACATAAAAATTTCTGGAGATAGGGGAAATTTGCTTAACATAATTGCCTATGGGGAGAATCCGTACAACATAAAATGGGATTACTCTGTTTTCAATGCATTCCTATGGGAATTTGTATAAAGGAAAATTTGCTTATCATAATTTCATTTGGAACGAATTAATTCCTTTATATAAGGTACCACTGTACACCAAAACTATATTTTAAAATACCAACTGCAGCCAATGAATATCTGGACTACAGCCAATGAATATCTGGTATGAAATGTATATCCCATCTCATATTATATTTCACACCTCATTCTGCTGCTATATCTCTGAAGAATTGGACATGTCCACGAAATGTTACATTAAAATATGAAAGTTAGTCTTTAAGGTGCCACATGTTTGTGTCTTTTGTTTCATTTCGTTTTGTTTTTCTTTGATTTTGGCCTGAAACATTTATTGGTATCAATGCCAATGATTAAAAACAATTCAAAAACTTTTTTAAAAAAATGCATGTAAAGACATTTAAACGTAGTGAGCAAGCAAGCAAAAGCAGAGTAAATTTTAAGTGACTTTCAACAAATATGCACTACGTTAGTGAACTTTCTGTCAACCCAGGCTGCAGTGTAATGCTTTTTACCAGCGCGGCCTGAGTCTGGATAGCCTGCAAACATTCTAACCCCTATCAGCTGCCAGGCACTGAGCACATGCTTTAGCAGGCTTTAGAAGAGACATCTAAAGAGCAGCCTTATGCCAGTGTGGGAGAGGAATGGGTGGATGTCAACCACTGCTGTGTTATATCGAGAAACTGATCAATGAATCTGAAGCTGGCAAAGGGGGCATCTGCAGATTTATTAGGGGGTTTAAATATTCTAATCCAAATTGTTAGTTCATGGTAGTAACTGTGCTTGCATTCCATTATCTGCAGTAGGTATGAGCATTAATACTTATGAAGCCATCCTTATTTCCATCTTTCATCTAGAGTCAACAAATCTCCCAGTATTAAGCAGCCTGATGCAACCCCCAGAAAAACCCACTATCGATGACTATCATTGTTATTTAATGATACCAGCATTATTTTACTGCTGGTATAAGAACTGGTACATCGTCTTCTAGTGCAAAAATATATCCCCAACATTCACCTGATTTGCAAGTCAGTTTTTTAGGTAAGACCAACTTGGGTGGTAGCTGCCTAGATCTAGATGCCCTAAGTGCATCCGATCTCGCCTGATTTTGGAAGCTAAGCAGGGTCGGCTCTGGTTAGTACTTGGATGGGAGACCACCAGGGAATACCAGGTGCTGTAGGTGCCTGGAGTAGGAACTGGCAAACCACTCCAGTATTCCTGCCAAGAAAACTCCATGGATATGGGGTCAAGAAGAGTCGGTCACGACTGTAATGACACAACACACACAACTTGGGTGGTGGTGCCAAAGAAATCCTTAGTTTCATTGCTGTTTCATTATGAAGCAAAACAAGCAAGCAAGCAAGCAAAAACCTTATAACATGAATGCTATCCTGTTGTGCCCAGAGAGGTGATTTCCCCTCCAGGCTAGCACTAATGGTTAAACACATTTCCTTACCCATCACTGATGGCTAGAAAATGCTTTCAGAAGCAAGCCTTTACAGTGGATGGCTAGTAGCTATCAGGCACTCTTTCTCCTCCTTGGATGGATATTGGATGCAAACAGTCGAAAGCCCAGATGGTCCGCAAACAGCCAATGCTGCCCATAAGGCAATGCCTTATATTGTGGCTTGCAACCTGTTTTGCAGAGAATCCCATTAAGGCAAAACCTCCCACTAAGACCTTTGCCTTCTCCCTGGCAGTGAAAATACAGCAATGCTCATAGGAATAATTAACTATTTTCTGTCCTTTCATGACCCCAGGATGAAGAAGCTGCTTCATTCTGCTAAGGGTGGGGCCTTGTGTAAATTGGAGAAGGACACCGGCATTTGCAGCCAGGAAGGAAGAATTGGCTTTGGAGGTGGTAGCCAGGAAGTGCTGGAACAAGCGACATGTGCATTTCTGGATAAACAATGGGGTTTTTTTAAAGGTCTTTAGAAATGGCTGCCCCTCAGATATGCTTACGGATCAAGAAGGAGAGAAGACACAACATGATACAGGTAAAGGAATCCATGACAGCAACGAGAGGCAGCACCTGTTCAAGAAACTGAGACAGATGCTTGAGTCAACCAAAACAAATGGGAATTGAAGCAGGAAGATGGCTACCACCCACCCACGCCCTCCTGCCCATGTTCAGTCTCTTTAGAATTCCATCTTTCATGCTTTAATGACGGGATGGCTCCAGAGTAATCTTTCCACTGAAGGCTTTCCTTCGCAAACTTTTCTCAAGGGCTTCTTTCACTCCGATCAGAGCAAGGCCCGAACTGCTGAAAGGGTTGAGCAGGTTGTGGGGGAGAGAAGAAGGAGGGAGACGGGAGGTGGCCAGGCATCCCTTCATTTTATCACAAAAGACAAGGAGGTGTTGTAGCAAGAGTTGGTACCTGTGGCTAGATTAAATCCCGATTCCCGTTTCAATTGAAATTTGACAAGGCCTTTAACACCAACAGTCATTCAGAAAGAAATCCCTGCATGTGGTTGCTACCCAAAAGATGTGTGTGTGTGTGGGGGGGGGGGGAGTTTCCATAGGCTGTTGCACCAAAATTTGCTACAGAAGAAATAATCAGGCAGACTGATAATAATGCGGGTATGTGTGTGTGTGTGTGTTGTGTCGCTACAGTTGTGACCAGTTCTTCATGACTCCATGTCCATGGAGTTTTCTTGGCAGGAATACTGGAGTGGTGTGCCAGTCCCTACTCCAGGTGCCTACAGCACCTGGTATTCCCTGGGGGTCTCCCATCCAAATGCTAACCAGGTCCGACCCTGCTTAACTTCTGAAATCAGGCAAGAACGGATGTGCTTAGGGCATCTAGGCAGCTCTTAATGTGGGTATAGGGAGAGTTATCACGTGCGCACACCTGCACACGCACGCACGCACGCACGCACACGCGCGCGCGCGCACACACACACACACACACACACACACACACACACACACACACACACACACACACACACACACACACACACACACACACACACACACATTGAGATCAAAGAGAGCTGGGAGAGTTATCACACATACGCACACACGCATGCACGCACACACACACATCAAGATCAAAGAGCTGGTCTTTTCTTCGGGGGGGGCATTTCTCCTGAGCAGAGACTTACTGTATGAAGCTTTTGTAATTCTATATGGTCTGTTAGAATATTTCTGCAACCTTTAGCCCACCCACACCATTCCAGGGAAACTGCAACACACCCCTTCCTTGTATGAGTGTGGTCACCTGCTGTTAGGTTGTGCTGGTCAGTTAGGTCTGGTTTCGACATGTTTGCAAGCATCTATCAGTAAATCATATCAAACCCAGACATGAAAGTACAGCATCCAATGGGTGCCTGAGCTCTTTTGTAAATAAGCCATGGTGTTCTGGCTGAGATGGAATGGGTTCTTGTTGTTGTTGTTGACAAAACTGTCCAGCGTAATGACATGCCTTCGAAATAGCGGAGATGACTGCCTCCATTAAAAGCCTAATTCACCAGTATGTCATGATAAAAATGAGGAGGGGAGGGAAGAAAAGAGAACGGGAGGCCTCAACTTCAAATTAGAAATGCCATTTAGAAGGATCAAAAAGCACACGTTTAAAAGAGGGTGTCTAGCATTTGAAAGACCCACGTCAACTGCTCTGGACGGACTCCCCACTCAAACCGTGAAGATGAGATTGGGGACCTGAAAGCCACCTCCACCTGACTGGTAAGCGCATAAGGCAAAAGCGCCCCTTCACTTCTCCTTTCCTTGGCCCTTAAGACGGCATGAGCCACTGGGGTGCATGTTCGCCATCATTTAACACTGGTCAGAACTCATTAACGATCCTGCCACTTTCACAAGGAGGAGGACGTTAAAGCAACAGACCCTGCTGTGTACAGTGGATTACTAGGAGTCAGACTTGTGAGGGTGGAACTGGTCGCATGTGCGTATGGTCATGCAAGAGTGAGGAAGGAACGACAAAAGTGTCCACCAGTGCGTGCAAGAAACAAACAAGGGAAGAATACAAGGAACCAGGAAACCACACCAAAATGGTCTGGGCCGGGGATCTCCCCTCACCGCAGAGAAGGTCTACCCCACGAGTTCAGTTGGTTTCCCCGTTTAGGTCCTTAAAGTTCCCCTCACTTGCTTACTGATCACCACACGGTGTACTAGAAACACAAACTTAACAAGGACAAAACCAAACCAGCCTCCTCCCCGACCGCCGGCTGTGCTCCATTAAAACCTCCTCGGGAGCTGTCCGTGGTGCTGAACACTCGGCTAGGAAAGAGACAACGACCTAGGCGGAAAAGGGACCTACCGTACTGTACAAGCGAAAGAACGCATTGGATTTGGGGGCTCGGGTGGGGGGCAGGATGTCGCTGGTTAGCGCATGCATGGTAGCGGCTGCCTTCCGAAGCGCGTCGGGGGTGGCAGCGCCAACAGCTCGGAGCCGGGGGTCGACATGGATGGAGGCTTAGCGTGGAATGGTGAACATTAACCGCACCTTCCCCTCCTCCCTCATCAAATCCTATATTTTCTCTCCTTAGACTTGAGACCGCTTGGGGTATCGATATCCTCAAATAATAATAATAATAATAATAATAATAATAATAAAATAAGAAGGGCGACAGCTGGTGGGGGTGGGTGGGAATCATCATTTGGAGAAGGAACCTTGTCGTGCGCGCTCGCCCTCCCCGCGCGCAGAAGATCTCGGCGCTTTGCCCACCCCACTACCACCCCAAGGTCACGGGAAGGGTTTTGCCTGGCTTCTTGGGGAAAGTGACCTATTCTCCCCCCCCCCCAGGCACCTTTCCCCAGGCTCACTTTCGCCATCATCGTCCTCTCCGCCGCTGCCGCCGCTGCCATCCTCCGCCTCTTCCCCTACCACGGGCGAAAGAACAAGCCCCCCCCCCGCCTCATCTCCCATACCTGGCAAGGCGCATCTCCTTCCCGTGAGACCCAAACTCTGCCGTGATGTCCAAGTCCTCCTCCCCGTCCTGTCCAGGAGCTCAAGGTAACTTCGGAGGGAGGGGGGTCCCGCCTCCTCTCTGCCCGCACCTCAAAGCCCCACCTGGCATCGCCCCTTCCCACGAAAAGACCTGCAGGCAGGAACCGGGGCGCCCGACACCCGCTGCCGCCGCATCCTTCCTTGGATTTGATCTAGGCAAGAGCGACCCCCCCCCCTTCCCACGAACACACAACCCACATCCAGGCGGTGCCCCTTCCCCGATCCCTACCTTATCCCATTCCCGATCCAGTTCCAACCTCCGGGTGCCTCCTCTCCAGGTCCTCGTTCAACCCCCAGCGGCGGGAAGCGTCTGGCCAACCGCGTCCAGCCCAGCCAAGGAGGACGCTTCCGAACGGATGGCCAGCAGGGACAAGGGGGGGGGACACACGACAGGAGCCCAGCTGCGGGATCGCTTCCCAGCCGGGATGCGAAATTCCTTCAGTGCCGGCCGGAGAGGGAGAGGATGAGACGCCCTCCAGCTCCAGACGCGCCAGCTCGCTGGCTGCCCTCTCTCCTTCGCGAGAACGGCGGCGCTGGGGGCTTCTCCGGCGATTCCGTCTCCCCCCCCTCTCCTTTCCAACATCAACTGGCAAGGAGAGCAGCGCGGGGAGGGAAGGAGGGAGGAATGGAAGAAGGCGCCTCCTCCTCCTCCTCCTCCTCCTCCTCCTCCTCCTCCTCCTCCTCCTCCTCCTCCTCCTCCTCCTCTCTCTTCTCTCTCCTTTCCTGCTGCTTCTTTTCCCCCCCTAGAGAACGAACATGGCAAGCGTTCGCTCTCCTGGCGACTCGCAGCCTCCTCCTCCTGCTCCTTGTCCTCGCCAGGTGACTGAGAGACGCAGCCGATTCCTCGACTCTTTTCCCTGGGTCGCAGGAAAGTCTCTCTGAAAGACAAGGAATTGCTTCTGCTTCCTTCTCTATCTCTCCCCCCTGTCTCTCAGTCTGTCTCTTTCTTTCCCGAACCTCCTCTCTCTCTCTCTCTCTCTCTCTCTCTCTCTCTCTCTCTCTCTCTCTCTCTCTCTCTCTCTCTCTCTCTCTCTCTCCCCACTTGATCGGGCCAGTCTCCCCCCCCCTTTCCCCTGTCTAGACACCAAGATGGGAAGCCCGGGCAGGGGAAGGCGTGCATACTGGACTGGAAGAGGGAGGGCTCCCCGGGGACCAGCCATGGATTCCTCCCACCATCCATCAGGTTCAGCATCCTTGTGTCAAAAGGAGTGTAACCATCAGCCTCAGTTGCAGTGGCTTTGAAATGGGAAGAGGGAGGCTGGAGGCCCACTGAAGATGGGGGAGATGGCCTTTGTGGGTACTTTAGTGAGCTTTAGGGTTTCCTTGTATTCTTTCATGGTCTGGGTTTTGGAGGCACTGGCCATCAGTGACACCAAGAGCTAGTCTTCAGGCACAGGCAGGGTGATGTTCTATACAGAAACCAAGGAAAAACCGGTATCCTCACAGTGAAAGTCCTGCATTACCCTTAGGGCATTCCTGGCTCAGGTCCTCTCATCTCCCATGAAAAGGCTATCACCCCTACCTATCCTAAATTTGGAAGCTAAACAGGATAGTGCTTGGTTACTACTTGTATGGGAGACCACCAGGAAGCACGAGTAATCTCCACCTCTGGCTAGGTAAGAATTCTGGATTACTGCTGCCAGTGAGAGCTGCCAGTACTGGCTTGGCATCTGCAAGTGGCCTGAACACACAGCTGGCTGCACAACAGTGCCTATATAATTGCTTCCTGAATACAACCTCCGCCTTTGGCCGGAGATTTGAATGGCTTGTGCACCTTCGAGTTACACCAGCAAAGCTGCTCAATGGGTTTCTTTGGCCACTCCTGGGAAGGTTTCCTTCCTGAAATCTGAACTGCTGACAACCAGGGAAGGCAGGACCAGGGTGGGCTAGGCATCATAACATCTCAACAGCTGTAAGGCAGCTTTCTGGGATGCAAATGAAATTCGGACTGGTCTGACCTGCTCTGGTCAGACCCCACCTGGAGTACTGTGTCCAGTTCTGTGTGCCTCAATTTAAAAAGGATGTTGACAACCTCTAGTGGGTGGAGAGGAGGGCAACTAGGATGGTTGATGTCACCTCTATTGCCAGCCTACATAAAAGAACTGAGTTGCTGGTTGAAAGGGGGTGAAAGAAAGTGTTCTGCTTATATACCTCCCCATACCATTTCAAGTAGTCTTGGGCAGTTTACAGTTTAATTACAGCATGCAGGCTACACATTCCCCCCCGCAAGCTAGGTACTCATTTAACTGACCTCGGAAGAATGGAAGGCTGAGTCAACCATGAGCCTGCTCCCTGGGATTGAACCCCAGGTTGTGAGCACAGTTTTACCTGCAGTACAGGCATTTAATCACTGTGCCACGGGGCTCAGTGTTGACATTCCACCACACATGAAGACAAGTGTACAATCAGCCAGGAGGCCCATGTAGGTCTGAACTCCAACACAGCACATCAGCCAGAGATGTTCAGGAAAAACAGAATAATGTCACATCTGACCTCCTGCATATGCAAGCTGAGGTAGTCATCTTCCATTGCCTAAAGATAGGGCTGGCCCTTCAAGAGATGTAGGTTTGGAAATGACACATGTTAGGCTGAGACCTATTTAATCTTCATGCCAATAACTGGAAAGATGTAACACACTAAATCTGAATAGGTTGCTGGAACAGGAATGGGGGCAGAGTAAATCTTCTCTTTCCAAACAAAAGAAGTCAAAGCATGCTGTTTATATGCTGCCTCCTAGTGCTTAAAGCACTCCCTAGGCAGTTTACAGTTTGATTACACAGGCTAAAGTTTAGTGACATCAGGAGTATGGAAGGCTGAGTCAACCTCGAGCCATCTAGCTGGAACAGAACTCCAGTGGTGAGGCAATCCTGCAGTTTAACCACTGCCCAATGCCAACATCTTATGAAACCTTTGCTGATCAGCAGGATGATCGAGAAGGATGAAAAAGATCCTCAGAGTTGCAGGGAGTGAGTTAGATACATGCCCAAAGTCAAAATCAAGGTACTGTACAGCAGCTCTAACAGGGCTGTACTCAGGGCTGGCGTGTCCATTAAGGCGAACTAGGCAGTTGCCTAGGGCGCCAGAATGGAGAGGGGGCGCTGGCCAGCCTGCTGCCCCCTGCCCCCCCACCGCTGGCCACCACCGTCCGTCCCCCTGCTGCCCATCGCCCCGCCCCCCGCCCCCAATGCCCATCACTGCCCACCCCCCGTGCCCATTGTCGTCCCCCACCATCCGCCTCCCCCTGCCGCCCTGCACCCTGCCGCCACCCCCACCCCCTGCCCTGCCCTGCCCCGCCGCCGCCACCCCCACCCCCTGCCCCTCACCGAGGGCACAAAAAAAACTAGCACCAGCCCTGGCTGTACTTCAGCTGTAGCTGTATCCACAACCTGGGGTTCAATTCCAGGCAGCCGGCTCAGGGTTCGCTCAGCCTTCCATCCTTCTGAGGATGTTAAAATAAGTACCCAGCGCACTCTCTCTCTCTCTCTCTCTCTCTCTCTCTGTGTGTGTGTGTGTGTGTGTGTGTGTGTGTGTGTGTGGGTGTGTGGGTGGTGTGTGTGAGCGCGCGCGCATGCGCGCAATGTGTAGCCTGCAAAATTACTTGTAAGTAAACTGCCCAGAGCTATGGGATGGTGTATAAGCAGCATGCTTTGCTTTGCTTTTGATTCATAGTCTAGCCCATGGGTCCTCAAAGTTTTCAAACAGTGGGCCGGTCCACCATGCCCCAGACACCACTGGGGGCCGGACCACAAGCAGGTGGGCAGGGTGGAGGAGGAGCAGTGGTGGGGCCTCAGGGCCATGGAGGGAGTAGGAGACCTTGCCGCAGCCTTCCTATTTTAAATTGCCCCACTCGGCTGCACCCGGCACCCTGACCATCTGGGCGGTGGGTGGGTGGGAGCGCAGGACCTTGCCATGGCCCTCCCACTTTGAACTGCCCCACTAGCCAGCATGCTGATCATCTGGGTGGTAGTCAGGGGGAGTGGGAGGAGCGACATAGCCCACTGCTTTGAACTGCCTCAGCAATAGAAGCAGCTGTGGAGGCTGGCTTGCTTACAAAGCAGGGGGTAGGTCGGGGGTGTTGCAATTGGTCTGGGGGCCGGATTCAGGACCTTGAGGGGCCGCATCTGGCCCCGGGGCCTTAGGTTGAGGACCCCTGGTCTAGCCTCTTGACTCCTAGTCCCTCACTCTAACCTACACAGCACGCTACTGAAGGGAACCTGAAAACAAACTGCCAAGATGCTTTGCCCATTAAGCCCACTCACAGTCAAAATACGATGCTCAGAACACTCTAGAAGGAAATCACTGCACCATGGCTACGCTTGTGGAGAGCCAAGGAACCCAACTGACACCTTGCACCACCACCACAGTTGAAATGCATAATATTCAGTGCCTTCTGCGCTGAAGGAGCAGTATCCTGAACTTTCCCAGTACATGGGTCTAAGCCTGAATGAAGAAGAGATCCAGAGAAATATGGCAATGGTTTCTGCTGCAGATTCTCAGATGCTCGTTGGAAGGCCTTCAGCAATGAATTACACGATAGCTCCAATAACTGGAAATGATGTTGGAATTCGTCGAGCAGAAATTAAGCAAGGGGTCCGTGAAGTCATCTTGTGTAAAGATCAGGATGGGAACATTGGTCTTCGGCTTAAATCTGTAGACAACGGTATATTTGTCCAGTTGGTTCAGGCCAATTCCCCAGCATCACTGTCTGGCTTACGATTTGGGGAATCAGGTTTTGCAACTCAATGGAGAAAACTGTGCAGGATGGAGTTCTGAAAAAGCCCATAAAGTTCTGAAGCAAATACCTGGAGAGAGAATCTCAATGATAGTTCGTGAGAGGCTTTTTGGGCGAGTGACAGGCCCCATCGTTGGCGTCCTTTAAAAGAGGCCTAAAAACCTTACTCTTTAGGGACGCCTTTAATAATGACTAGAAGGGGTTTTTTTTTTTCCTGTGTTGCTTATTTTTACCCGCCCTATCTATTTTTATAGTGATTGTTCCTGCTCTGCAGATATTTTGTTTTTAATCTTTTCCATGTAAACCGCCCTGAGTTCCCGTCCGGGAAGTAGGAGCGGTATATAAATTTGAAAATAAATAAATAAATAAATAAATAAATAAATAAATAAATAAATAAATAAATAAACAAATAAGAGCCATCAAAACATTCATAGGAAGTGTTATTATCGACAGCAAAACCACTTTTATTCCACCTCTCCACCCAAAAGGAATATCGTTCACCATAATCTGAACAGTGATATCATCGTAAAATTAGTAGGCATGCATCAGTGGGCTGGAGCGCGGAAACTGTCGGCTGCAAAGTCAGCAGCTCAGCGGTTTGAATCCCGGCTGCCATGCAGCAGAATGAGCTCCCACTGTTAACCCCAGCTCCTGCAACCGAGCAAATGCAAGTCGATAAATAGGCACCACCGTAAAAAGCGGGAAGGTAAACTGTGTTCTGTGCGCAGAAATGCAATTAGCCATACTGGCCACATGGCCACAGACTGGCTCTTTGGCTTAAAAATAGAGATAAGCATCACCCCTAGAGTCAGACAGGACTAGCAAACATGTGCAGGGAGATCCTCTACCTTTACCTTTTATAGAAAGGCACACAATGAAGCAGAAATATTAAGCAAGAAAGTAACGTGAGCCAGAAGTAAAACCACAGCTAAAACTACAATGGTAAACTGAGAAGTTCTAGTTTGTCCTAGTCTCTGAAGCCATGGAAAACAAAACTGTTCCCTCTTCAATATGACAACCTTTCAAATATTTAAACATAGATATCATATCCCCTCTCAGTCTTCTTTTTGAAAGGCTAAACATTCCCAGTTCCCTAAACCGTTCCTCATAAGACAGTTCCCAGTTCCTCATGTGTGTGTGTGTGTGTGTGTGTGTGTGTGTGTGTGTGAGAGAGAGAGAGAGAGAGAGAGAGAGAGAGAGAGAGAGAGACAGAGAGACAGAGAGACAGAGAGACAGAGAGATTGAGATTGAGATTGAGATTGAGATTGAGACTGAGATTGAGAGAGAATACACTATCAAGCCAGTTCTGATCTATGGCAACTCTTTCCAGGGTTTTCCAGATATGGAATACTCAGACGTTGTTTGCCATTCCCTTCTTCTCTGGGGGTTTCCTGGGACATTGTATGAGGTCACAAAGGCTGGCTCTGAAGGCACAATGGGGAAATCAAACTCTCAACTTCTGGCTCTGCAAGCAGATACCAAACTCACTGAGCTAGCCGGCCAGTTTAACACACGGATTGTGCTGAAAGAATTGCTTGTTGCAGCTAGAGCCACTGAATCAGTCGAATGTACTGTACTTAAATGTTGGCTTCACATTCACCAACTCATTGAATGGGTCTGTCCAAACTGGTAACAGGATGTGGATGTCCACCTTATTTCTAGTTGTGAAACTGGTAGCAGAATCAGTTACACAAGGGGAATCAGTCACACAAGAGGCATGTCTGGGGACCACGAGAACAAATGAGTTATCGCTTAAGAGCCTGAGAAACACAAAATTGTGCTAACAACGCCACTAACATTATGTCTAAATTGCCCCTATGATATATTCTATGACACTGATGGCAAAACTTTTAGAGACTGAGTGCCCAAACTGTGATTCAAAACCCAGTAATTTTTCACAAAGTGCCAATACAGCAGGGGTGTCCTCCAGATGTTTTGGAGCACAACTCCCAGAATTCCAAGCTTAGATTGCTAATGACAAAGGACTGTGGGAGATGTGGTCCAAAACAGCTGGAGTCTTGAAGTTTGGACACCCCTGCAATACAGCAGTTTAACCTGAACACAGGTGGCTGTGAAGGGGCCATGTCGGGTGCCCACAGAAAGGGCTCCGAGTGCCACCTTTGGCAACTGTGCCATAGGTTCGCCAACAATGTTCTATGATCTCTACAATCGAGGGTCTAATAATGCCACTACATTATGCATTAGATATGCTTTACTACTGAATATATTTACATTGCATTTTTAAAAGCAAGTAACCTGTATTTGGAATATACTCTCAAGAAGTGCCTCTGGTTAGGCCCATGGAAGTTAGGCCAAATACAACGCTAAGGTGTGGCAGCACATCATCATGTCAGAGTCCCTTCTGACTTATGGTGACCCTTTTTGGGGTTTTCCAAATGGAGAAGAGTCAGCAGTGGTTTGGTTTCCCATTATCTTCTTCTGGGGGCACTCTTGGACTGTGCAGCTTGCCCAAGGCTATATAGGCTGGCTCTACTGGCAGGAGGCACAGCGGGGAATCGAACTCCTAACCTTTGGCTCTGCAGGGAGATGCCTAACTCACTGAGGTATTTTGGTGTGGCAAGCTCCTTTATTTGCTGCTGCCAACTAACCCTCTTGCAAATGTTACCAGTTTCTATAAGATTCTTTTTGAGTCCTTGCTTGGCTCGGAACCAGTGTCCAATAATTAAATTGAAATAAAATAAGGAAGCGCAAACCCTGAACTGTTTAAGTCTGATTTATTGAAGCCAAGCCAAAAGTAACAGTCAGTAATCTCGCCCTGGGTGGTGTGAGTGAATCCTGATCCTTTGTTCAACATCAGTTTTTATACATAAGGATCCAGTTCAAGGTTTCCCTCGATCTGCATTGTCTTGATGATCCAATTTCCTGTGCCCATTAAGCTGTTGATGGCCCACATCCTTGAGTCAATGTTCCATAGATTGGCGTCCTATTGTTCAACTGGTCCTATCCTAAATATTTATGAAACAGACCAGAAAACCATTTTTGGGGATGAAATCTCCAAGTCTGATCTTCTGGGAGGTCGCTGGTGTAGACAACAGACTAGGGAACAGACGTAGACGGCGGCACAGTTTCTGGATTATTTTCCTCCTTCTTCTGCAGAATAAATACTCCACGCGAACTGGGATGAGTTTCCAGCTAGGCTTTTGCACATGTTTGTATACCTAAGGGTGCTGAACCTGTGGTCAAGCATACAGTCAAGATAAAACCTAATGGGAATATTTTTAGGGCAGTTATGAGTTTCATCATCAGCCTCTCAACAGGAAAGGAGCATAAATGAATGGCGAGGCTCAATGAATGTCTGTGGCTCAATCCCTGCCATCTCTTCTGATTCATTAGAGGAAGTCAGTATCTGACTGGTTTCTCCATGTTCTCCTACTGAAGGTTGGGTGTCATCATAACAATCCAGATTTTTTGATGCAGCAGCTCTAAACCCAAAGGCTGTGCAACACCCAGAGCAATCTCCCAGATTCCTCAAGAAATGAGTTGTTACCATTGCCCTTCTTGCCTTGAATTTCTCTTCAACTAGCTGCACGTTTTATTTCTGTGATTGGTGACACAACCTCCTTGTGTTATCCATAACTAATGACTTTTACATAATTACTCTATAATTGATCCTGGAACATTTTGCACATCTTCTCTACCACAGAATGACAATCCTTCATTTTTGCATCTTTTGAACAATCAAAACAAAAGAGGCTCTCGGCTGGGTGCTGATAAGCGGGATATAAATACAAGAATAAATAAAATAAATAAATAAATTTCACAGGAGGTATCCAATGTCCAGAACTGCATAGTATAGTATAGTTCCTGTAAAGTTCCAACCAAGACCAGGGTGGGCTCACTCCTCCCACAAATCTAGAGTCACCAGTTGTCCCCACCTCCCCTTCAACGGATTTCACAGACACCTTCACAGTACTGTCTACGACGACACTTTCTCCTTCCACCCACTGGAACAAAAGCACACAGATGTCCTGCTCATATTCCAAGGACTTGGGTTATCTGGTCCATATAAAAAGGACCAAGACACACCATTATGCGCTTATACATAAAACACATCTATCGGCAGTAGAATTTCACACCCCACCTTGGGCGCCCAATTCATATTTCATGCTCATGTTCTCTGCGTATTTATAAAAATAAAAGGTAGCCCTGCAGGTCCATGAGAGCAAAATGAAATCGGCAGGTGGGCAATAATTTATAAGGACATCTTCTAATGTGATATATATGTATTTAATATTGCCATTTAGAGGCAAAAAGAGCACGTGATAGTGCCAGAATCTCTTAAAATCAGCCATAAGAAAGCAAGGCATTTTACACTGTTTCTTGCACGGAAGTTCCATCTCACCTTCAGCTTCCTAGTTGTTTCATCAGAGGAGGATGGATACAGCTAAGGCAGAGAAATGGTTCTCACAAGATTCTCCAGTGAGTCTTGGGCCAAGGGGAAAACTGAAGCCAGGGCTGTTTCAGACCTCATCACACACACACACACACACACACACACACACACACACACACACACACACACACACACACACACACACACACACACACACACACACTGCAAGGTCACAAGGCAGACAGCACATTACACTGAGACCATTGGCACATCTATACACAGGCTGGCATCCCACTTGATCTGCAGCATAAGGTCCTTATGCGACTTTATGGATAAGGTCACGTGGGTCACACAAGCGAGCACCTGGTCCAGGCACACCATCACATCATCCCCCAGCACTTCATCAATTAGCCACTATTAGTCAGGGAGGTCCAAGGAGCCTCATGGAGAAGAGACAACAAGAAGAATGTGGCCACGGACTGACATTCAGCCTTCCAGGGCTTTCAGGCAGGATATTTTACATTGTGTGGTCTCCCATCCAGGTTGGAACCAAGTCAGACCCTGCTTAGCTTCGCAAGGCAAGGGGGAGCCAGGAGCTCGGGACAGTCGGAACAGAAGGGACGCGGGTCTTTTGTTCGCTTGCAGAGCTCGGAAGGACAACTTAGGGCTGGACCCAGCACCAGCTGGGGCGGTTCAGAGGCAGCGCGGGCCCTGCACGCTTGGGTTGGCTTTTGTCCGCAGGCGAACCGCGGTTGACAGGACCTGGGGGCGGGGAGGCGGGCGAAAGCTGTTGCTGGGAAGCGTCTGCAGCACGCAGAAACACACACACACACACACACACACACACACACACACACACACACACACACACACACACACACACACGGGGTGGGGTGGGGTGGGGTGGGGAAATCTCCGTTTGATTGCAAGCTATTACATTTAAAACACACACACACACACACACACACACACACACACACACACACACACACACACACACACACACACACACACACACACACACACACACACACACACACACACACAAGCGTTCTCCTTTTAAGTAATAGCTGAGCGGGCATTGGGGCTCTGCCCGCGTTTCACTCCACCACCCCCGCCCCAGCGGCCGTGCATTTGCAAAGAGAGAGGATTAGGCGTGGAAAACCATCCATTTCGGGGAATTAACAGACTTTTAGAGAAGCGGCGGCGGCGCTTGGTCGTATTAGGTTGGATCCCGCTTGAAAAAAATCTCGGTTTCCTCGCTCCTCACTTTCCCTCCCAATGTTCTCCCCTCCCCCAATTATTCCCCCTGCCTGTTGGGAATAGGTGGTGGTGGGGATGACCCACATTTCTGCTGAAATCTCCCAGTCCCCGGAAAGACCTTCCCAGGCCAAGGAAGCCGGGCGGGATGCTTCGTGACCTGCAGGTCCCTCCGCCCGCTCCCGCGGGTACCAGGAACTCACGGGGACTTTCCCAAACTTGGAAAGGGACGTTGTTGGTGGCGGTTTTTTAAAAATTATTTTTATTTCATATGTAGCTGCCTAGATGGCATAAGCACATCCGATCTCGCCTGATTTCGGAAGCTAAGCAGGCTCCCCCTTGGTTAGTACTTGGATGGGAGACCACCAGGGAATACCAGGTGCTGTCAGCGCCTGGAGTAGGAACTGGCAAACCACTCCAGTAATTCCTGCCAAGAAAACTCCATGGGCATGGGGTCACAAAGAGTCGGTCACGACTGTAAGGACGCGACACAACACACACACACACATTTCATATATGTAGAGATTTCTGATATTATTAAGGTAGCGTGAGGATCAGAGGCCGTTGGGGCATCCTTCCCCACCCATGCGCCCGTGGACACGCAGGGTGGCGTCCGCTCTCACACACCATCTTTGCGCGCTCCGTTTCCCCCTCATTTCCAATGCAGGGGGGTTTCCCAAGGCCGCCTTACCTGTCCTCGGGGAAGCCAGGGCAAACGGAAAGGGGTGTTTTCTCGCGCTCCCGAGATCCGATCGCTTCCCTCTGAGCAGGCGAGGGTGGTGGTCCCCCACAGCAGCGCCCGTTTCGCCGCTCGCTCTCTCGCCCGCCTCGCCTTCTCTTCACATCAATAGCCACCTCGCGTGCGCTCTCCTGCTGCGGCAACGGCAGAGATTTGGGGGAGGGTGTGTGTGGAACCTCTCTCTCTCTCTCTCTCTCTCTCTCTCTCTCTCTCTCACTCACACACACACACACACACACACACACACACACACACACACACACACACACACACACACACACACACACACACACACACACACACACAAGCGGTAGCCAAGCAGCGGCAAGCAGAGAGCCCCCCCCCTCTCGCCCCTCCAACGCAGGAGCCGCGCGAAGCCGGGGACTTGTGCGCGCGTGTTGGCGCGTGTGCGTGCGTGTGGATGGGTGTGCGCGCGAGTGGACGGCACGTGTTTCCTGCAGCCGGCAAAGCTGGGGCGCAGCTGGGAAGCAAGAGCAACCCCATCGGTCTTGTAAACCTCTGTTTCTGGGTGGCTTGTTATCAGGTGCCTACAAAATACAACCAGAGGGTGAAGCAGCGCCCCCTTGTGAGCAGATGGGGGGGGCTCACCTTCCCTCCCTCCACGTCCCATTTAGTTCTTTCTGAATCGGGAGTCAGGCCAAATTCGAACCCCATTGAGATGATCACATCTGCAGGACAGACAAGGAGAGCAATGGCAGGTTCAGAAAGAAGTCAAAGTAAGGTGTAGATCTGATCTCTTTGCTTGCCTGATCGCTGCTTTCTGGGACACACACCAGATGCACCCAAGGCTGTCAGGCTGAAAGCAGGCAAATTTGTAATACTGTACCTTCCTCATTCCCATGTGGCCCTCAAGCTGCTTCTGACCTCTGGAGACTTGATGAATGGGTAACCTCCAAAAAGTCCTATCATCTACAGGCCTGCTCAGGCAGTAGCGTAGCTAAGGAGGCAAGCGGGGGGCATCTGTCCCTGGGTGCAGCACCTGGGGGTGCCAAATTGGACACCGAACAGCCGCAGGAAGGCACATTGCAGGTGACCTGCCAGGACCTTTTCCATGGTGCTTTAGCCCCTCCCTGTCCCTTGGGAGGGGCGTGAAAACTCACTGTGTTCCCCGCATGCTGGCCACATTGCCCTGGACTTGCACAACACTGGCTTTTGGCTTAAAAATGGAGTTTTTTGAGCACCACCCCTAGAGTCAGACATGACTCTGGAGTCCACTGGCCATGGAATCTTCGGCTTGAATATGGAGATAAGCAATGTCCCTAGAGTCAGACACAACTAGCACACATGTGCGGGGGGCGGGGATTTACCTTTACCTTTACTGAAAACTCTAGGTACGCCTCTGTGCTCAGGTCTTGCAGACTCAAGGAGGGGTCTTTGGTTATGGGCCTGCTCTCTCTCATGTGCTCTCTTCTGACTAAAAACCTTTCCTGGGAACCCTGGAATATAGTAAGAACATGAGAAGAGTCCTGCTGGATCAGGCCAAGGGTCCATCTTGTCTAGCTTCCTGTATCTCACAGTGGGCCCCACCAGATGCTTCCAGGAGCACATGAGAGCACTAGATATCCGTCTCCTGATACCACTCCCCTGCGTCTGGCCCTTGAAGTACCCTGGTTTTAAGCACAGAGATTACACATCTCCATCATGGTTTGTAACCTGTGATGGACTTTTCCTCCAGGAAACTGTCCAATCCCCTTTTGAAGGCATCCAGGCCAGATGCCATCACCACATCCTGCGGCAGGGATTTCCACAGACTAACAACACGCTGGGTTAAAAAAAAAATCTTTTGTCTGTTCCCCTTCTCTCAACCGTCAATTGGGGTGGATGACCCCTGTTCATTCTGCATGAGACAGAAAAGAGTTTCCTTCTATCCACTTTATCCATCCCTTGCATAATTTTCTATGTCTCAATCATGTCTCCACTCAGGTGCCCTTTTTCCAGATTAAAGAAAGACAAATGCTATAGCCTTTCCTCATAAGGGAGGTGTCCCAGCCTCATTTTAGTGATTATGGGCTAGTGATTTCATTCTCTTCTGCGCCTTTCCCAGTCCCACTATATCTTTTTTGAGATGCAGCAACCAGAACTGTGCACCATACTCCAGGTGAGGCCTTACCATTGTTTTGTATAATGATGTTATATAATATTGGCTGTTTTATTTTCAATCCTCTTTTAAATGATCCCTAACTGTGGGAGCTTTCACTGCCACCAAACACTGGATTGACATGAGTAAGTCAAGATTTTGGGTTCTGCACATCCTGCCTTTTGGTTGGAAAGGACAAAATTTAGAACACAGAGAAAAAAAACAAATTCTTAAATTGATCTGCTCAGTGATTTGCACCAGGGAGGCTGTGGATTCTCTGGTGAGCAAACAGTTCAATGTATTTTCATTGTTGTTGTTCAGTCATTCAGTCATGTCCGACTCTTTGTGACCCCATGGACCAGAGCTCGCCAGGCCTTCCTGTCTTCCACTGCCTCCCGGAGTTTCGTCAAATCCATGTTGGTTGCATCGATCACACCGTCCACCCATCTCATTCTCTGTCGTCCTCTTTTCCTTTTGCCTTCAATCTTTCCCAACATCAGGGATTTTTCCAAGGAGCCCTCTCTTCTCATGAGGTGGCCAAGTACTGGAGCCTCAGCTTCAAAATCTGACCTTCCAGTGAACATTCGGGGTTGATTTCAGGGTATTTTCATTAGATAAAGAGTATTCTCAGCCCTCCAAAAAGACAGCCATGTAATCAGAGCCATCTCTTGAGTCACAACTAGAATGTAGACACCTTTCTCTGGATCCCACCCTCTTCACAGGTGTGTTTGATGGTGTTCCCAGATGTTGGAACTCCTTCCTACGGGAGACTATGGGCCTTTTCACATGACCCCTAAGATCCGCTGGCCACTTAAATTCAGACCAGAGATCTTGGGGGTTTGTCGCTGTTCCTGCGTTCCCACCCCCTCCACACTCCTGGCTGCTGGCTGCGTGAGGGGAGGGAGAAAAAAAAGGAAGAAAAGAATGCCGCTCACCTCCGTTCTGCCGTCCCGGCACTGCATTCAGATCTCTTAAAGGGGTGGGGGGCAAAAAAAGAACAAACAGAAGCAAGGAGAGCCGGGCAGTCCCTACATTATATCCACATCAGGAATTTTCACCTCCAGAGAGCAGGTACCTGAAAAGTGCGCTGGGACGCGCTTAGGTGGGCGTGGTCGCACTTAATTATCTGTAAACTCCGGAGCTGGTGGGGAAACAATTTTAAGCTCTGGAGCTGGGAGCCATTTGCGGCGGAGTTGAGGGGTCGTGTACAAAGGACATATGCTGGACCCACCGTTGTTGTCCTTCGACAGGCAGACAAGAGACCTTTGTCTTCAGACAGGCTTTCCCTCAGTGACTGGCTGCCTGAGTGGGATTTTTAAAATGGAGGATTATACCTTACTGCTTTGAATGCAGTTTGCACTGAATGTATTGAATGCATTGCTTTTATTTACTTGTTTTTAAAGTGTGGCATTTGTTTGATCCTTTTTAGTATTTGTAGAGTGACTGTTATCAGTTCCAAATATTGTGTTTTAATGGTGTAAAAGAACCCAAGGTGCTGTAAGCCACCTTGGGTCCTTTTTAAGGAGAAAGGCAAGGTTATTTTTTTTTAAATAAAGAAATTAAATATTTGAGGGCATTTTGAATTGGCTTACAGCAGGTGTTATCAATGAGGTTGCTGCTGCCTTGGCCATCTTCTTGCTGTTTGCAGCAATGCTATGAGAGAGGGTCCTAGAATTCAGAAAGGAAACAAAAATAGAGCTAGTCTCAAAGTGGAAGCCAGGTGCAGATGAATGAAAGGAAGGACATGGCTGAACGAAATAAATAACCAACGTATTCTCCTTTCCAGGAAGGTTTATTGGAAGCCAAGCAGAGAGGGAACAGCACTGGGTTTCCCCCTGAGGAGAGATGGGTATGAACTGGCTGGCTCTCCTGACTTTAAAAGGTACGCTCTGTTGAGCTCTGGTGTTAAATGAGCAGGTTTCTTCCCATGTCATAGCTAAAGTACAAAGATGTGTCATTGGAGACCAAGAGCTAATCCATACATGGCATTTCTGGTTAGTATGTATTGATTGAAGCATTGGACAGGAAAGAAACCTGTCAGGGGAATGAATTCAATCAATTGTTCAAAATGTAGTGATGGGGGACTGCATTTCAGATCTAGTCTGACAGAAATAGACAGGATTTAGGCCAAAGCACATCCGATCTTGCCTGATTTTGGAAGCTAAGCAGGGTCGGGCCTAGTTAGTACTTGGATGGGAGACCACCAGGGAATACCAGGTGCTGAAGGCGCCTGGAGTAGGAACTGGCAAACCACTCCAGCATTCCTGCCCAGAAAACTCCATGGACATGGGGTCACAAAGAGTTGGTCATGACTATAACAACACAACACACAGAGACCAAATCAAGCCTGAACCCTTAGCTAGTGTCTAAATTCAGCCTTTATGTGTACTTTGAACTTGCCATGAGAAGACAAGACTCAGTGAACAAGACCATAATTCTAGGACAACTAGAAGGCTGTAGGTAAAAAAGAAAGCCAAAACATTTATTTATTTATTTATTTTACAACATGAGACAGATTGACTCAGTAAAGGAAGCCATGGCCTTTGTATTGCAAGTTCTAAGCAGGACCTTCTAGAGGTGATACATCCCAAAGGCTTGTGATGCATTTCTTCAACCAACCAACCAACCAACCAACCAACCAACCAACCAACCAACCAATCAATCAATCAATCAATCAATCAATCAATCAGAAATGTGTGTCTCCTCCATCATTTCACGTTTCCTTCCACATTACACTTGCTTCCATCTTTCCACCAAGAAGCATTACTGAAGATAAATCAAAAACTTCACTGGAACTGATGAACATAAATTTCTGAATGACTTGCTTTTGAGGTTTTGAGACAAACTGCTGAAGCAACAATAATGAAAGCAATTTTATCACAGTAATCTAAGAGTTTAAACCTGTGACTTCCTAAAAGCAGTGGGAATGAGAACTGGTCACAATTCGGGAATGCATTCCCTAGGGTGAGAATAAATACATGGGAAAGCCCACTCTCATGTGTCTCACTCACAGGCTCCTGCCACTTACTTTTGTGTAGTTAGGATCTGTAATCAATGTAGGCTGATTAGAATCCATAGAATTTACAGACAGGTGGACACAACAAATCCACGCTGATTCCATTGGTATACTCTATAGGGTGGTACAAGCAGCCAATTTCACAGTTTTTGCTGGTTCAACATGGTCCAAATTGGTGTGTGGCACTTCCCAGCCCTGCCACTTCCAGAAGGTATCCACTCAGAGGCAATATTCCATGAGCCGCTGCCAGAGGAAGTGGGGCTGGGAAGTGCCAAACATTTGTTTGGGGGATGTATGAACCAGCACAAACCGTCAAACTGCTGGTTCGTGCCCATCTCCAATGCAAATTACTATACTAAGCACTGAGATTTCAGCCAATATGAGACAGTATTCCAGGCCACCCAAATATTCCATCCATGCCCTGCCTTCAGTTGCACACACTCTGAACATGTGTACAACCATATGCATAGGCCATCATGTTTGAAAGTCTTCTGAAAGCCATGCCTAGGTATAACTCGAGAAGAAGAACCCCAGACAGGATCAGGGCTACTGAGTTTGTGTCATCCTCTTTAGCGATTCCCCTTGGAGTGCCCCTGCCAGATGTTTGGAGCAGCTGCATTGAAGATTAAAGCTTCACAAAATCCAATGGGAGAGGAAAGCTCCAGCACTTCCCTACGTCTAGTGTGTGTTAATAACCTCCTCCTCCAGCGTCTGGCGAGATAAAACAAAACAAAACAAATTTTAAAAAGAAAAGTGGCTGGCATTTGCTTTGTAGATAAAGGTGGAACAGGAGGACAGATGTGTGCTTGTTCAGTCTTTACACCATTTGGCAGCCGAGGACCCTGGCATTTGAACTGGCAACTCTGTGTGAAGGGCATCCTTTCTCATATAACAAGCGCACACTTAGCTATTTCCATTTTAGCCATATGCCGAAACAGCGGAGCCAACAACACAAGGTTGTGCTCCTTCTGTTCAGAGTTCATATTCCATTCCATCCCTCTCCTCCCCTCCGTTTCCCTCCTGCCTTGGTTCTTCATCTTCCATCCAAGAATCCAGCTGGTGGATAGCTCACTGAATTGTGTACTTGTCTACGGAGTTTCAACTCCTCCCTGTGCCTCTTAAGAGAAAAGCCATCGCCTGGGGCAAGCTGTGAAGTCCTAGAACAGTGGTGGCGAACCTTTGGCACTCCAGATGTTTTGGACCACAACTCCCACAGTCCTTTGTCATTGGCAGTACAGGCTAGGAATTCTGGGAGTTGTGGTCCAAAACATCTGGAGTGCTGAAGGTTCGCCACCACTGTCCTAGAACATCCACCCTAGCCCTAATTCCAACCCTAACCCCAAATACACAAGAATTTTCCTGGAATCAGAAAATTCCTCATTGCTCAGGCCATGTAAGGTTGAAATAAATGAGAGCCATGTGGTCCATACCAATTAAAATTGAAATACAAGAATGCCTTTACAGACCACTAAAAATAGCATGCAATAGGGGAGCTTTTATGGATCAAACACTGGTTCTGCGGGCGGGATTGCACCAGTTTGAAGAAATTAGAGTCCAAAATTTCATGTCAAGATAGATTTCGCCAGGCACGCCTTTCTTGGATGTCTGTCTGTAGAGGTGCAGGAAGCAGTGGTTGTCAGTTTAAAGTTACAGATCAGCCAGTAGTGGATTGAATATCACATCCAAGTCTTGTATCATTTTTAAGTGTAACCAGCTTAAACACCTTGCAGGGCAATTGGCTTGTCTCACTGACTCGATTATAGCCAAAGTATTTATGCTAGCAATACAATGACTTTGAGAATAGTCTACCGTTAACAGTAAGAGGTAATGGGCTGTGCCCATGAAAGCTCCTGCCAATGAAAGCTTGTCTTGAAGTTGCACAAGACTGCCGGTGGCTTTTGCTACAAAACAGGCTGGCATGGCTACAATTTCCTTGGAAAAGGTTGGATCCTGTTGTTTTTGAAAGGGACAAGCTGGCGCTGCTGTTCGAGCCAGTTGGAGAGTGGAATTTACAGATGCAACAAAGTAAAAAAAGATTGAAGTCTTCAGGTTATACATTAAAGCATGGGCTTGCTGCTTCTGTTTAGCTTAAGAAAGAAATAGATGTCTTCAAACAGGTGGTTGGGCAAAGACACGGAGGCATCACCGTGCTGTCCTGCACAGCAGAAACTAATCTGGTTATTAAAGAAAAGAACATGAGAACAACTTGTGCAAGATCAGGCAGTAGCCAACAATAACCTAAATCTCATATATATGGCCCATACAAATTATATTACAATTGCAAGAACAGGAAATACCCTTACAGACCACTATTAATCATCATGCAATCATATTGGTTGGTGGCCCTCACTACATCTTGTAGTGGCGGCGAATTCAACAGTTTCATCATTCACTCAAAGACTTCAAAGAAAGCTCTGAAAGTGACCCTGCTTTCCACTATGGGTATCTGAGCAGGCAGTTCTCAGTGGTGTGTGTGTGTGTGTATATATGTGTGCTTGGCTGCACAATGGCAGGTCTGGGTGTTAAAATGCCCACTGTACCTCCCAAGAAAAAAAGCAAGATTGAATCACCTGTAGCATTTCTTCTTCACACAGAGATCAATTAATTTGTAAAATATACCGGGCCATGAAGTGATGGTTACCAACTTGGGCAGCTGTAAAACAAGCTTCCTTAATATCTGAAAGTTGAGCCATGGCAACTGGACTTCTTTTTCTTGAGAGATCTAAACATTTCGCTGCTCATCCAAGCAGCTTCATTAGTCTGAGGAACATTAATGGTGAGGCCTCCAATGTATTTAGGTGGACAGTGGCCTGAATAGGCTTGTTAGGTGGACAATGGATCGAATCAGGTTGTCAGATGTACAATGGTCTGGGGTGCCCTTCCTAATCACAGGATCTCTCAAGAAAAGAAGTCCAGTTGCCAGGACTCAGTTTCCAGATAATCTCACCTGGATGACTGAGAATCTTCACAGACATAAACTTCCTTAATCTGGTACCCTCCAGAGGTTTTGGATGGCATCTTTCCATGATCCTTGATTATTGGCCATGCTAGTTATGGCCAGTAGACACTGCAGTCGTAAACACAAGGGAGGCAGCCAAGTTCATCTTCTGTCAGGGAGGGTTCTAGTCAGTATGAGCTGTTGTGTTAATTTAACAATGAGACAGGACTATTGTCTTCTTTGGCTGATTATGGACTTCCTCAAGCTATCTGTTTGGGCAGGAAGGTCAGGAGAAAGTGTCGTCCAAAGAGCTGCATTTTTACTCCACCATCCACTAAGATTTACTCCCTACACACTTACGCACACTCAACACTGAGTGGGTTTTAAAAAAAAAAAAAAAAAGAGAGAGAGAGAGAGAGAGAGAGAGAGAGAGAGAGAGAGAGAGAGAGAGAGAGAGAGAGAAGGCTTCCTTTAAAGTACTTAGAAAGAAGATATGCAGTGTATTTTCTTTGTTTTTGGATAGTGGCATTGATGGCGGAAGTGTGGAGACACCAGGGGGACACAGGCCACCAGTAGGCCACTGTCAGGTATTAGTTAGTGAAATATATGTATTAGACAGGATGTTCTATATGTACTTGATATGTATTTAATTGATTTAAAGATGGAGTCTGTAAAAAGTGCAAAGTCACAGTGACTCAGTATATAGTTTTTTTCAAATGGAGTACAGGTGTAAAGAATTAACATAATGAATTTTGGCTCATGCAAGAGGTTACAATAGCTAGGATGTAATGTAATTTACAATTGGACAGTCATGTGTATAAAAATGCTCTGTAAATCACTGTTCATTGGTCCTTCCATGAGTAAAGGCACCCACTTTGTTTTTCTTTTATATATTTTGTCTGTGTACTGTATGCTGTTATGCTGTTATGCTGTTGAATTTTGTATCAATGTACCAATGTGATTTTTTTCCTCTATGCATTGTTGAACTTTGTAGAAGTTCTGTGATGCTGTGATATATTTTGTACATTTGTTATATAGCTGTTTGGTTTTAAGAAAACTCTGTCTCTGGCTCTAACAATTTATTCATTAAGTATTGCTTCTGCTGGCTGATTAAGTAGCACATACTCTGAAAGCCACAAATTACCAATTGATGGACCCTTCTCATAATCTGCTCCCTTCCCCACCCCTGATTTTTAAGACTCACTGAAGGCTGATGATGTCTCTGATTTCACTAGGGTGGTGATTCCCATCTAAGGTTCAGCCTAACTTTAACAGGAGCTATCCAAGGTGCTGAAGCCAGAGACCCAAACAGTTCTGCCTCTTGCATCGTGCTACTCCTTCAAAGTCCAGATGACAACCAACCCTGTGAAGTTGAAGTCCTAAGCCTCCAATGCTCAGCTTCCAGAAACTCTGACCATGCTGGCTTGGCCTTTAGGGAAGCTGAAGTCCAGGACATCTGGAAGACCAAAATACAGAGATATTTTTTACTTATTTTATTTATTGTTATGCTTGTTAACCGCCCGATTTTCCCACAGGAACTCTGGGCGGTATACAACACATTTGTGAAAAACAACTGCCCAAACACACAAACCTAGACAAACCCAATCAAAGTACAAATAATGAAAAAAAAATGATAGAAATAATAATAGAAAAATAATAATATAGAGAGTATTAAGAATAATAAAAATAAAAATGGACATAGCACAGCAAACAGCCAAAGGACAAGACTAGGTTCCAGTAGAAGGGGGCTGGTGCTAGCAGTCATACAGACTAAATAAAAACCGCAACGTACTCAGAGGTCACCCAAAGCATTACCTGAAGAGCCAGGTCTTTAGTGCCCTTCTAAAGGCCAGCAGTGAGTCTGCCAGCCTAATCTCCATTGGCAATTTGTTCCAAAATGCCGGGGCAGCCACCGAGAAGGCCTGTTTCAAGGTAGACACCCTTCGGGCCTCTCTAGGTGTGTCCACCCGGAGTGAGAGGGACAACGAAGCTCTGGTTGGTCAGGACGAGGTTGATCTCTGGGAGATGCACTGGTTCCCTCCATCAGAACGTCCTTGTGTTCTTAGGTACTCACTCTCAGTTTGATAATAAGTTGAAAATATTCCCATAGTCAAAGGCACAAGGAAACCATGATAAGGAATGGCCCTAGCCTTATTGAGTTGATTCTGTCATGGCAATAATATGCACATTTCAAAAACAGGCAATTACAAGGGGAACCAGCAGAAGGATGATAGACACAGGATATGGATTAAATGGTCTCCAGACACTTGCAGCTGGACTGTAGTTGTTGATACATGGCTAAAGGGGAAAAGGAAACTTACCAATGATAGCCTGGTCAGTTCTTCCTTCCTCACTGATTTAATGGAAGCCTGCCAGCAGAGCTCCACTGGTTTCTTATAGCAGTTTCAATTTGATTTCACAATCTTCAAAATCTTCTTTATACAAAACAAACCCTCTGGCCTTCTAGGGATAATTTAATTCTTCTTTTCCCCTTCTTCAGCAATTCTGTCATTAAAAGATCCTTGGAGTGGGTTGCTTGGTGTGCCCTTCCTCTTTATTTATTTATATATATTTATTTATATAGCTTGTGTGCTGCCCACTACCCAAAGATCTCTTGGGTTAGTATCAAGGCCTAAACTGCTTCATTTCTTGTTGCCCCCTTTTGGGGTGGCTGTATACGGAGCATCCTTCTAGGTTTTCTTCTAAGATTTATTTTAGATTTAAAAATAATAATGAAAGGGAAATGCAATAAGTAACCCAAGTAAGAGGGTTGGTACTTTCAAGTTAACCTGAATTCTGTGTGAGAGTCAATATCTATTCTTCAAAGCTTCTATATAGGCTTTTAATTACAGAGCCTTGGGCATTTGAATGGTTTGCTATTCCAAAAGAGAGGTTAATGAAACCACTGGATTTCATTCAGATTTCCTCATTTGGATTCCTTTCATTTGATCTGGAATGCAAAATTCCCCTCACTGATATTTCAGCAAACTGCACCATGGCAGCCATGCTTCAAAGGCTAGTACTCAGAGCAATGGTTTCAAACTACAGGAAAAGAGATTCCATTTGAACACTAGGAAGAATTTCCTGATGGTTAGAACTGTTCAGCAGTGGAATATGTTGCCACGGAGGGTGGTGAAGAACGCATGGCTAGCAATATAAAGGGTAATAATAAAAGTTTCTTTCAATATGTTAGAAGTAGAAAACCTGCCAGAGAACCAGTTGGCCCCCTGGATGGTGAGGGAGGAAAAGGGGAGGTTAAGGAGGACTTGGACATTGCAGAGAAATTGAATGACTTCTTTGTGTCTGTCTTCACGACAGAGGACCTTGAGCGGATTCCGCTGCCTGAGCCGCACCTCTTGACTGAAGAATTAAATCAAATATAGGTTAAAAGAGAGGAGGTTTTAGGACTAATTGACAAATTGAGGATTAACAAGTCACCAGGCCCAGATAGCATCCACCCAAGGGTTATTAGGGAACTGAGAAATGAAATTGCAGATCTCTTAACGGTTATATGCAGTTGTCTCTTAAAATGGCCACAGTGCTGGAGGACTGGAGGATAGCAGATGTCACACCAATTTTTAAAAAAGGAAGGAGGGGGGACCCAGGAAACTACAGGCCAGTTAGCCTTACATCTGACCCAGGGAAGATGGTGGAAAGCCTCATCCAAGAGAAAATCTTAAAACACATAAAAGAAAAAACCTTGCTGAGAGAAAATCAGCATGGCTTCTGTAAGGGCAAATCTTGTCTGACAAACCTTTTAGAATTTTTTGAAAAGGTCAACAGGCACGTGGATTTGGGTGAACCGGTGGATATAGTCTATCTGGATTTTCAAAAGGCTTTTGACACAGTCCCTCACCAAAGGCTGCTGAGAAAATTGCACAGTCAGGGGATAAGAGGGCAGGTCCTCTTATGGATCGAGAACTGGTTGAGATCCAGGAAACAAAGAGTAGGTGTCAATGGGAAATTTTCACAATGGAGAGAAGTGAAAAGCGGTGTGCCCCAGGGCTCTGTCCTGGGACCGGTGCTTTTCAATCTGTTCATAAATGACCTGGAGACAGGGATAAACAGTGAGGTGGCCAAGTTTGCAGATGACACAAAACTTTTCCGTGTGGTGAAAACCAGAGAAGATTGTGAAGAGCTCCAGAAGGATCTCTCCAAACTGGGGGAATGGGCTGAGAAATGGCAAATGCGTTTTAATGTAACCAAATGTAAAGTAATGCATATTGGGGCAAAAAATCCAAACTTCATCTATCAACTCATGGGATCTGAGTTATCCGTGACAGATCAGGAAAGAGAACTTGGTGTGTTGGTGGACAGCTCCTTAAAGTTGTCTCCCTAATGTGTGGCAGTGGTGAAGAAGGCCAATTCCATGCTAGAGATTATCAAAAAGGGGATTGAAAATAAAACAGCCAACATTATAATGCCATTATACAAAACAATAGTAAGGCCCCACCTGGAGTATTGTGTACAATTCAGGTCACCGCATCTCAAGAAAGACATAGTGGAACTGGAAAAGGTGCAGAAGAGAGCATCTAAAATGATTACCGGGCTGGGGCACCTCCCTTTTGAAGAAAGGCTAAAACATTTGGGCCTCTTTAGTCTGGAAAAAAGGCGCTTGAGGGGGGATATGATTGAGACATACAAAATAATGCAGGGTATGAGTAAAGTGGATAGAGGGAAGCTCTTCTCTCTCTCCCAAAATACCAGAACTAGGGGACATACACTCAAATTGAGGGCTGGGAGATTGAGAACTGACAAAAGAAAATATTTTTTCACCCAGCGCGTTGTAAGTCAATGGAACTCCCTGCCACAGGATGTGGTGATGGCATGTGGCCTGGATGCCTTCAAAGGGGGATTGGACAGATTCCTGGAGGAAAAGTCCATCACAGGTTACAAACCGTGATGGAGATGTGTAGTCTCCAGGCTTTAAACCGGGGTACTTCAAGGGCCAGATGCAGGGGAGTGGTATCAGGAGACAGATATCTAGTCTCATGCGCTCCCCAACACATCTGGTGGGGCCGCTGTGAGATACAGGAAGCTGGACTAGATGGGCCTTTGGCCTGATCCAGCATGGCTCCTCTTATGGTCTTATGTTCTTATGTTCTTATGAAGTCTCCTTCTTTGGAGGTTTTTAAGCAGAGACTGGATGGCCATCTGTCGGGAGTCCTGTGATGGGGGTTCCTGCATGGCAGAGGTTGGACTGGATGGCCCTTGAGGTCTCTTCCTACTCTTTGATTCTATGATTCGATGAAGAGGGCCATCAGCTGCCAATTAGGATGAGCATCTTGGAAGGTGCAGCTGGAGGAAGGCAAGGAAAACAAGAGTTTGTGTGGTGGTGAGCTGTTTGCTAGTGCTGCTGAGAGAGCTTCTCTGACCCCCATTGTGCATTGGATTTAATCTTGCTGCTCAGCGATTGCTATTCTTCCATTGCATCTTATATTTGCTGTTGTTGCTGCTGTTGTTTTTGTTGTTATCGCTGCTGCTGCTGCTGCTGTTGTCATCATCACCTTTCTGCTTATTCCTTCACTTTTGAATTGTTTTCTGCATTATGTATTCCTTTTAGATATTCCTGCTTTTTTGGCTTTTTATTTTAATATTTTTTGAGATTCCCCCACATTTATTTTTAATTTGTTTTAAAAAATTGACTGGGGATTGCCTGCACTGATAAACTGAAGGCAGTGAAATTGTCAGAATCATGAGTTTCCCCCAATTCCCATCCTGTCTAGGGTTTTGGGGTTTATTTTATCACAAAGATGTCTATTATGTTGACATCTGAAGAAAGACATGATAAAATTAAGTGATGTTGCTGTATGTAGATCTGGGTGATAGTGATGAAGAGGATCTAACCTATCTGATGCTTCTCTTTTTCATCTGCACCATTTCCTACTGATGAATTTAATTTACATAATTCTGAGGATGTGGCATGAACGTTGATGTAAAAGGCCTCACAATTATTTTTGTTTCTTAGACACTGCTGTTGGATTGCCTGCTTTTGGGATTGATGATTCTCCGTTGCCTTGACCCTGTATGTTTGGAGAGTTCTGGACCTCTAAAATCTGCTGGCAACTTAAATTCAGATCCCCCCAATGTGGTTTTTGTTCTGCTTCCTGTGTTCCCACCTCCTGCACTCTGATTCTATTGCTTCTGTCTGTGGTGAGGGGAGAGAGAAAAAAATGCAGGCTCACCTCCAGCTGCCATCCACTGCAGCTAATTGTTCCAGCCCATTAGGATTCCTGGCTGTTAAAGGGGAGGGTGAACCCAACAAAAACAAACAAAAAACGGAGGAGGGCCAGGCATGCAATGCTTTAAAACAGCAACAAGGAATAGCAACAAAGATTTTACCTCCTCCAGACCAGGTACTTGTAAAATGCGCTGGGGCGCACTTAAGTGGGCGTGGTCGTACTTTTTTTTTAAAGTCTGCTGCTGGTGGTAAAACAATTATATGCTCCACATCTACAAGCATTTTGCAGCGGACTTTAGGGGTCGTGTAAATGCTGTCTTGATCTAGCAACACAAACACAAATGGTGGAAACATGCACAAAAATAATCCTAAAGATTCATCCCTTTATATGTTTTCCAAAAGACCAAGAAACTAACGAGGAGCCCCACCACTGAAAGTCTTGCCTATCGTGGCCTAATTGGGGATTATGGGAGTTGTAGTCTGACACCCTCTGCGAGATAACAAGTTGCCTACCTGCATTTAGGATTATCCGGCTCATTATTGGAGCGAACATTTTTCTAACACTCCATCTTAGTGCCTTCAGGTGAAGGACTGGTGAAGAGGGATTTCTCAGGCTGGGAAAGAATTTAGATGTTTAGATACTTGAGCTAAATGCCATTTGACTCTCTTTGAATTCAATGCCTCCATTTGACTCACCTGAGAACGAAGCTCCAACGTGTTCTCTGAAGTACCTCCAGGAAACAGAAATTTCAAAAGATCTGGCCAATGCTAGCTCATGGTAAGCAGCAGGTAAGTGCCATATGGAGAAGGTTTCATCATGTTGACATCAGAACAATATATTAACATTACTTAAGGAACGATTCTAAGTGTGGAGGCACGGAGGGTGAACAGCACCATGCTCAATGTTCTTGTTACCTAGGCAACGAGCAATTGCATCTTATTTTTGACAAAATCTTGTGGGTGTCCGGGAAGTTCTAAAGTGTGCCCACACATAGAGGGAAAGCAATTGCCAGCGGTACAACACTGAGAGCCGTGAGGAGAAATGTCATCTGAAGGCCACAGAAAGGTGGAAGAAGCATCAGGTCAACTTTACCCAACTTGGTGGAATCCACATGTGCTGAAGTACCAAAAGTCCCATGATCCTCTAGCTTCCATAGCTCGAGCGTCACTGCTCAGTAGAGATGGGCACGACCAGAAAAAATGACATTTCGAGTTGTCATTTGTCGGGGCGGGTCCGTTTCGGGTCGTTTCCGTCTGTCGCGGTAATTTTCAAAAATTTGTCATTTCCGTTTGTCATTTGTCGTTTGTGTTGGGGTTGGTGTTAGGGTTAGGGTTGGGGTAAGTGGGCTCTGGGAGGCACCTCTCTGGGTGCCTCTGATGTCTGACCCACTAAGAAGGGAAGGGAAGGGAAGCGTAACGCAAAGCCGCCGCGTACCATACATTACATTATGTTAGGGGGGGGGTAAGTGGCAGAGACACCGCTCTCTCTGGGTGCCTCTGACTCACTAAGAAGGGGAGCGTACTAGTGTACTGACGTACAGGTTAGGGAATGGGATGGGGTAGGGGATAGTGGGCTGTGGGAGGCACCACTCTGGGTGCCTGTGACCCACTAAGAAGGAAAGTGTACTTGCCTACAGATCTGGGTTAGGGTTGGGGTTAGGGTAAGGGATAGGCTTAGGGTTACAGTTAAGGTTAGGGTGGGTTAGTGGGCTGCACCTCTGGGTGCCTCTGACCCACTAAGGACAGTGTACTGGCGTATGGGTTAGGGTTAGGGTTAGGGTTAGGGTAAGGTTTAGGGTTAGGGTTAGTGGGCTTTTAATGCCCTCTCTGGCACACCCAGAAGTCTCAGTCAAAACCTGGCCATGCGATTGGTGGAATGGGTCCAAAAATTTGCATGGTCCCATCCCATGGCCAGCCCATCATTGCGCAGGTGTAAAAAAATAAAAATAAAATAAAATAAAATAAATGGAGACGTTTTATTGCAAGAAAAACCCACTGCTGCTACTATAAAAAATCAGGCATTTAAAATACCCAATTTTCAAATGTTTCTGTGGTGCTTTGGTGGGTTTTTGGACCACGATTTAAAAATAAATATTGTGGTTGCCATTTTGGATCCCCCCACTGCATGGCAAATGGAGATGACGAGGATGCCCCCCCCAGCCTGGTACCAGCAGCCCAGGACAGGAGAGGGGGGGAAGGCCGGGGACCCCCCCCCCAGAAACCACCCCTCTCTGGTAGGTGCCCTCACTGAGGCAGGCATATTTTCGCCTGCTTTTTTGGCCAGGAATTGGTTTTTTTATTTTTAAAACTTTTTTTGTGCTGCTTGGCATCGCACGATCGCCATGATGCCATGAACGACAATGAAAAATCAGACCCAATTTTTCTTTTTTGGTTCGCGTTCGCGTTCGAGCTGGAGCGGAGTAATTCTCGTTACCGTTACCCGTTACGTAATGATAATGAGAACCGAAAACGGAAACGAGAATTTTGCAGCTCCGTGCCCATGTCTACTGCTCAGTCTGCTTTCAGTGGTCCACGTGTTGACGGACAAATACAAACCCCCTGTTTTGGCTAGAAAATGGATTGGATGGCCCTTCCAATAGAAGATGCTTTCAAAGAGCCTTGTAAATGAAGACTTGGTCTACGATGTAAACCAGAAAATTCAAAAGCTCTCCTCCTGGTTCCCTGATGGCGAGAATGTTATCATCGGTTTCACAGAGATTTTGCACCTTTTTCACTCCTGTGATTTGTGCACTTTTCTAGAATGTGCAAAGTGGGCAAGTTTAGTGTAGTTTATTTTAGTTTATGACAGGCATATCCAAACTTCGGCCCTCCAGATATTTTGGACTGCAACTCCCAGAGTCCTTTGTCATTGGCAATCCAAGTTTAGAATTCTGGGAGTTGTGGTCCAAAACATCAGGAGGGCCAAAGTTTGGACATGCCTGGTTTATGATTTATATACCACCAGCTTGCACAAAGGCAACTCAAGGTGGTGAACAATAACAAAGCCAACAAAACAAAAGTAAAATGCAAAAATAAGAGACAATATAAATGTAAACAGTATATAAGATTAAAAATACAAAAAATACAAAAATGCCAAGAATATACCAAAAATATACCAAAAATATAGGCACCTGGCAGATCTAAACAAAACATAAAAACTAATCAACCAATCACCCGAAGCCCTCCTTGTAGAGCCAGGTTTTCATGGCTCTCCTAAAGGGAGGGAGGGGATTGCCCCAGGTGACCCTCACTGGGAAAAGAGTTCCAAATCACCAGGGCAGCCACAGAGAAAGCCCGGTTCAGCATACTGGTTCTGCGGGCCTCTCTAGGGGTGGCTACCTGGAGAATGAGTGCTTGGGAAGCTCTGGTGGGCCCGGCATTAGTTGACCTGAGGGAGATACACTCTGCCAGATACTCAGGACTCAAGCCATGGAGGGTTTTGTAAACCAAAACCAAAACCTTGAACCTGATACAGGAGGCAATGGTAGGCCATTAGAGATGGGCACGAATAAAAAAATGACGTTTCGTGTGTCGTTTGTCTTTGGAGGGTCCGTTTCGGTTCATTTCCGTTTTTTGCGAATTTTTGCAAAAAAATTGTTTTCATTTTCGTTTGTTTCATTACCGTTTCATTACCATTTATTTCAATTTTCTGTGGTTTTTTTTAGCATTTAAAGCAGTTCACTGTATTGCAGTAACGGAAACGAAACGCACGACAAAATTTCCAGTGTTTCTGTTCATTTCGTTTCATTTTGGAGACAAAATTCATTTGTCATTTCGTTGCATAACGAAATGAAAAAAACAAAATCAGAAACGAAAAATTGTTCGTTTCGTGCCCATCTCTAGAGGCCATTGCTGGCGAGCCAGGATAGGGGCAATGCGAGCAAATCTGCCAGCACCAACCACCAACTTGGCTGTCGTACTATGGACCTACTGCAATTTCCAAATCAGACCCAAGGGAAGCCCCACGTAAAGTGTATTGCAATAGTTGAGCCTGGCAATCACCAGCGTCTGCACAACTGCCCTTGGGGAGGCCTCATCCAGGAACAGGCGAATCTAGGTGGTCAGCTGAAGTTGGGAAAAGGCTGAACATGGCCACCACCTGGGATTTCAGGGAAAGGTCCAGGTCCAGGATAACACCCAGACTCTTCATTCTCTCAACCAGCTGGAAGGACATCCCTCCCAAACTGGGGAGAGGGCCACAGAACCCATTGGATCCCCCTCCAAGCATCAGAACCTTGGTCTTCTCAGGATTCAGACTCAGCCTTTTAGACCTGGTCCACCCCATGAATGCGACCAGGCAGACCTCCAAGGTATGGACTGCTGCCACTGCAGAGGTGGAGTGGTGTGTCATTAGTGTACTAATGACAGCAACCCCCAAAACTTCTGATGACCTCTTCCAGCGGCTTCATATAGATATTAAAGAGCAAGGGGGGGATGGAGATTGTCAAAACCTGAGGCACCCCACAAGTGAGGGGCCAAGGGGCCAACAACTCCTCCCCTAGCCTTACATGCTGGACATGCCCCCAAGGAAGGATCGGAGCCAGCACAAGGCTGAACCTCCAATCTCCACCATGGAGATCCTGTCCAGGAGGATACCGTGGTCGACGTTATCAAAAGCTGCAGAGAGATTGAGGAGGACCAACAAGGAAGAGCACCCCCTGTCAGCCACCTTCAAGAGGTCATCCTGCAGTGCGACAGGGCTCTCTCGGTCCCAAAGCACAATCTAAACCCAGAATGGAATAGATCGAGGACATTGTCCTCCTCCAGGAACACCTGGAGATGTTTGGTGGTAACCTGCTCAGCCACCTTGCCCACGAAGGGAACAACGGCAATTGGACAACAGTTGGACAAATTGTATGCTGCCAAGTTAGATCTTTTAAGAAACAAAACACATATTGGAAACATTACATTTTGGACCATATTACCCACAGTCCTCCAGCTAGCACGGGCTGCAACTATACTCCATAATAAAAATAACAGTAACATTTCTCTAGCTAGAATGCAATCCTGTGGCACCAAGTAGCAATAGTGATAGCACTTGATGGACTGCTTCTTCTTTCAGATCAATCACCCTTTTCCATTTCTGCTTGCTGTATTTGTGCTTAGGTTTGCAAAGAGAAACGTCACACTTTCTTAGCAAAAACATTTGAGGGGAAATAAAAAAGGTTGTACAAAGTGTGTCATGTCTTGGCCTTTCACTGAAGGCAAGCTCTCTCCTGCAGGTTAGAGAACATGCAACAGGATCTCTCCATGTGGGCTTTTTGACTCTTGCTTACAACCCATAGTGACCCTATACAGTAGGACTCTGGTATCCGTTGGGGATTGGTTCCAGGCCTTACCATGGATAATGAAAACCGTGGATAAGAGAGAACACCAAAAATCCCCAAAACTTCTGTTTTGTGGCAGTAGCTTCCCTTATGGCTGCTATTTTGTGATAGTAGCTTGCTTTACAGCTATTTGTGACAGTAGCTTGCTTTACAGATGCTGTTTTATGATAGTAGCTTGCTTTACAGCTCCTGTTTGTGACAGTAGCTTGTTTTGTGACTGCTAAATTATTTAATTTTCTCCCTACCCAACTGTGGAAAACTGAATCAGTGGATACGAGGTCCTACTGTAGTATTAAGGAGTGACATTTAGACATGGGCACGACTTGGCGAAATTCTCGCTTCCGTTTCCGTTCCTCGTTTCCGTTACGCAACGGAAACGGTAATGACAACTAAGCCGTCAGAACTCGAACTCGAACCGTTAAAAGAAAAATTGGGTCTGATTTGTCGTTGTTGTTCATGGCATCGCGGCGATAGCGCGATGCCAAGCGGCACAGAAAAAAAGTTTTTAAAAAATACAACCCGATTCCCGGCCAAAAAAGCAGGCGAAAATATGCCTGCCTGAGTGAGGGCACCTACCAGAGGGGTGGTTTCTGGGGGGGGGTCCCCGGCCTCCCCCCCTCTCCTGTCCTGGGCTGCTCTGGTAGGGGGCATCCTCGTCGTCTCGCCATGCCATGCAGTGTGGCAATATATTTTTTGAAATCGTGGTCCAAAAACCCACCAAAGCACCACACAGAAACATGAGAAAATTAGGTATTTTAACTGCCTGAATTTTTACAGTAGCAGCAGTGGGTTTTTCTTGCAACAAAACATCTCCATTGATTTTAATTTATTTTATTTTTATTTTTATTTTTTTACACCTGCGCAATGATGGGCTGGCCATGGGATGGGACCATGAAAATTTTTGGAGCCATTCCACCAATTGCATGGCCACTTGGCCAGGTTTTGACTGAGATTTCTGGGATGTGCCAGTCGGGCATAAAAAGCCCACTATAACCCTAGCCCTAACCCTAACCCTAACCCTAACTCTAACCCATATGCCAGTACACTGTCCTTCTTAGTGGGTCAGAGGCACCCAGAGGTGCAGCCCACTAACTCACCCTAACCTTATCCGTAATAACCCTAAGCCTAGCCCTTGCCCTAGCCCCAACCCTAAGCCAGATCTGTACTTGCATTGCACTACACGCAAGTACACTGTCCTTCTTAGTGAGTCAGAGGGCGCCCAGCAGAGGCATTCTTCTCTCACCTCGCTCACCAGTCCAAAGGTCCAAAAAACTCTGTACGCCAGTATGCTGTCCTTCTTAATGAGCTAGAGGCACCCAAAAGAGAGGTGCCTCTGCCAGTGCCACTTGGTATGCAATGGCTACACGGTCATGTACCCTTCCTTTTCCCTTTGTAGGGGGCCAGAGGAGGCATCCACCCCAGAGAGGTGCCTCCAGGAGCCTGCTAAATGCCTTCCCTTTGTAGCGGGCCAGAGGAGGCACCCACCCCAGAGAGGTGCCTCCAGGAGCCCGCTACCCTACCCCCCCAAACCAGTACTAACGACAAACGACAAACGAAACAACAATTTTTTGAAAAATTTCACGACAAACGGAAACGAGCCGAAACGGGCCAGCTCCGACACACGACAACTCGAAACGTCATTTTTCCTGGTCGTGCCCATCTCTAGTGACATTAGTAACCCTGCTCAGCTCTTTCAAATTCAAGGCCACAGTTTTTTTAAAAAAAGAGTCAATCCATCTCCTATTTGGTTTTCCTATTTCCCCCCTCTCTTCAACTTTTCCTAGCATGATGGATGGTTGTTTCTAGTGAGTCTGGTCTTCACATATGTGCCCAAAGTATAATCACTTTTGCTTCTAGAGAGAGTTCAGGCTTAGTTTGATCTAGACCCCATTTGTTTACGTCCCCCTCCCCCTGTCCTTTGTCTTGACTAAAGCAGAGGCAGTGGTGAAATATATTCAAATCTCTCTAACAGCTGGTTGCAGATACACAAAAAGGAATTATCCTTTGTAAAGTAGGATGTGCATTAAAACTGTATTCTCTCCTCTTCTAATCTGTGTAATGACAATATATGAATATTTCTCCTGATAATCATTCACCATTAAGGCAGGCTTGATTGGTGAATTATTTCTTGGTAGAGCCCATTTTTTTAACAAAAACAAACAAACATGCCTTATTTGATTTTACCCGTTTGATTTTTACCCTTGGAAAAAATATTTAGCCTAATCTTTAGGTTTTTCTTGCTAGGATGTTAGCTGATCTGCATAAAGAAATTCACCATGCAAGCAACACGCAGATCGCTAGCTGCTGGCATATACTGTATACATTTCCTCCTTTCCTCGTTTAAATCTACACACACACACACACACACACACACACACACACATGTCCTACAATTTTTCTTTCCCTAATCTAAAGGTGCATAAGTACAGGCATAAATCTGCATTCCTTCAACCGGTTTATTAATTCTGGATCACACACTCCTTTACAAAAACTCAATGATATTACCAAGCCTTCCAGCTAATCAAGTTGACAGATAAAATAGCGTGGATGGGCCTTTGGAACAGGTCAGTGTAGGTCCAATTGGATCCATTTTATGCTGGGATTTCAAACATGGAGCAAGCAAAGAAGTTCTGGAATGATAGCGTAGCAAATGGCTTGCAACAAAGAATTTTAAGTCACTGGACTGAGTTTGCAAGGGGTGCATCAGGGTGGCATGGGAAAATGCTTTCAATGAGTACATGAAGAACTATGGGATATTCCCAAAGAAAATCAATGAACAGGCAATGTTCAGAATATGGAACTCAAAAATAGATTTAAAAAAAACAATGTCAGTTATCATCAAAGTTGTTAAGATATTGATAGAAGAAATCAGTATGACTGGATAGGTTGATTTATGCACAGATGTCAGCAATGTATGATAAGACACTGAATACACAAACCTGCAGACAGTAGGTCATGGGCTGATGTAATGGGAAAAATGCATGTGAGATAACTATCATCTGATTGGTCAGTCAAGGTACATATATGTCTGAACAAGGAATTTTCTATCTCTCTTGTCACCTGCGTTTGAGACTTTAGACACAGACTGAGAAAGAGGTGTTCATTTTGTTGTTTAATGTCTATATTGTATACAGTTTGGACTGCTGAGGCATTTTTGCCTGAGTGACTGCAGCCAATGCATGTGGCTATTTTTAGAGTTCGAGTCAAACCACTGTGACTCTATGTATTATTCCTCACTGAGGACTAGTGTCCTGACAGCCTGCAGCCTAGCTCTGTGTTTTCCTGAATGTTCTACCTGAGCTCTGCAGACAGACAAAGTTCTGACAAAAGTCTCAGATCAAGGGAAGAATTCAATGGAACTATGACTATGATAAGACTCCTTGTGAGCATGTTGAAAGTAACATCTTAAGCTGGAACCAAGCTAATATCTAATTTTTGTTTTATGCTCTTTTCCCACCCTTAGTGGTATAGCGGAGCAAAGGTTTGCTGAGTCATAGTCCTGGAAGCTTCTGAGTAGCAGAGATTATGACTGCACCAGACCTTCTCCAGGATCCCCTATCTCCTCTTAACTTAACTACCATGCCCACAGTGCCTGGGAGGGAATGAATTTTCCTAGGAGCAGAATATTTTTTGAAAGTTATATTTTCTTCAAAGAGAAGGGTGGTACTTCAGAGCCGTTGTGTTTGCAAAAGACCCGGCCTTCATTTGTTGATATGGATTGATCCTAACACACACACACACACTACATTTTTAATTCTTTTTGAGGAAGAACTAACTGAAGGGGCTATCATAGTGGTAGCTGCCTTCGCACCTCAACATAATCTCATCACATCTTGGAAGCAAATAGTTACAAATTTATACTACTGCCTAATGGCCAATTCTCGGGATCCAATTGCCTGCTCAATGTGGAATTCTAAAGAAAGATGTAACCACTGCATTTCTGACATGGCTTTCCATCTTCTCATTGTTGTTGTTGTTGTTGTTGTTGTTGTTGTTGTTACAATAGTGACTGACTCTTCGTGACCCCACATCCATGGAGTTTTCTTGGCAGGAATTACTGGAGTGGTTTGCCAGTTCCTACTCCAGGCACCGACAGCACCCGGTATTCCTTGGTGGTCACCCATCCAAGTCCTAACCAGGGGTGACCCTGCTCAGCTTCCGAAATCAGGCGAGATCAGATGTGCTTAGGGCATCAATAAGTAAAATATAGAATAGAATAGAATAGAATAGAATAGAATAGAATAGAATAGAATTCATTTTCAATGTATAAAATACAACACTTCTGCTGGAGGTATCTTACTTATGTATAAGCATTTTATAGCAATGAATCCTTAAGAGGATGAATAGCATATATATATTTTGCTTGTCTGCTCACAGGTATATATTATCCTTACTCTTGAATGGGTAGGATTTGGGAGAATACAGAGACCACATGCCCACCCAACCCCAGGTCTCGGTGTGAGACATACTATCCCCCAATAATGTTTTCTTAACAGCAGCAGCAGCAGCAGTAGCAACAACAAAATCAGCAGTCATTAAAACTCCACTTCCAGGGTTGTTTTTGGGGAATTCAAAGTGCAAATCAAGGCATGGGTCTGGCCAATCTTAATAGAAGAGCAGAGTGGTAGCTTTTTACCAGAACAGAGAGGAGAGTTTTTCTTGCATCCTCATATGCTGCCTCTAGTAGATGTGGCTGGGAGGGACCTTTCTGGGCTGGGGGGGGGACTGTCAATCTACCCAACAAGAATTAATAGTTCTAATAGTTCTTACCTCCCTCTGAATTCAGAGAGAGTCCCCACACCTCTGCTCTATCTCCCCCCTACCCAATCTGCTGTTCAAAGCCATCAGCCATGTTGTTAGCTTGCTGTTCTATGCTTACTGGAAGACAATGAAACCTTTCCCTTACCAACATCTCAGAGGGAGGTATTGAGACTGTAAGTGCTAGTTAAAGAGAAGAAGGGGTGGACTGCTCTGTGGGAAACTGAAGCTATTCTACTGTGAATACTTGCACCTCTCCTGCAGAGCAGAAGGAATTGAACCAACATTCAAAGCTCTCTGCAAGCATTTTTGAGCAGACCTGATTATTTTTTTAAAGCAGGAGGGGATTTGAAGAATCTTTGCTTCTCCTTCTTTATGCCCATGACAGTATGCATATGATGGCATCTTGGGGTGGGCATGCAGAGGGATTTATCTGTTTCTGTCTAAGATTTCTTTGGAACAGGAGGGCAAAGGTTACAAGACCTGCTAGGATGAATCACACCTGCAGCCCCGTCAGTTAAGATACCAGCAGCATTTGTTACTGTATACTGTCACAATAGCAAGAATTTTATATGCCAAATATTGGAAAGTTGTAGAAACACCAACCAGACAAGAACTTTTGGAAAAATTCTTCGAAGCAGCTGAAATGGACATAACATCAGAACGGATAAAGGACACAGAGTTACAGAAGACAAGAGACTGCTGGAAACCACTATATACCTTTTATGAAAAAGAACTAAATAGCTAAAAAAAAGAGAGACTCCAGCACTATTGGGAAATTAAAATATAGTCTGTGTATTAATATATAGAAAAAATATTGTAAATATACCACTTGAACTTTCCTGCTTTTAGAATTTCCACCCCACCCATCCCCTAGCCTATGTAGGGACCCTGATGATATGAAATAAATAAACAATTAAGAAAAAAAAAGATACCAGCAGCATCTCAGAGAACATACAGCCATGCTAGTCTTGTGGGAGAGCCTCATCATTTCAGACACGCAAGCAGATGTTCTGCGTTTTTCCACCCTGCCAAACAACCACTTAGAAGAGGGAAATATCCCATTCCACTTCTGGGTATCAGCAGTTCTTCCAGGTTTCCTTGGGCTGCAAAGGTAGTTTAAGGTCATTGAAGTGCCTCCTTTCTGAAGGAGCTCATGGGTGTAGCAAAATGGGCCACTTCAAAATAAGAGCGATGTGTGTGGTGATTTGGGCCACTTGACCTTCCGCTTTCCTTTTGAAGTGGAGGCTTGGCACCCAGATTTTGATTATAATAAATGACACCCGATGATTAGAGCCGCTGCCTACCGATTCAGGCTCATGTTTTACCTGATTAGCGGAGCTGTTTGAAATGATTAAGTGATCAATTAATCAGTTTTTAAAAACTCTGGCAAAGTTTCAGTAAAGCAAAAAGTAAAGCAAAGTGTTCTGCTTATATACCGCCCCATACCACTTCTAGTAGTCTCTGGACGGTTTACAGTTTAATTATAGTATGCAGGCTGCACATTGCACCCCCCCCCCCAAGCTGGATACTCATTTTATCGACCTCGGAAGGATGGAAGTCTGAGTGAACCTTGAGCCTGCTACCTGGGATTGAACTCCAGGTTGTGAGCACAGTTTTACCTGCAGTACAGGCATTTAACCACTATGCCACGAGGCCCCTTTTTGTTTGGTGAAAAAGATGAGAAAGGAGAGAGAAGATGTCTTATGAAGAAGCAGTGCTGGCAACAAATGTCACCTGGGTAGCCTCCTGTAAGAAGGGCCAGCCTGTGTGGCCTTGGGCATGCTGCACAGTCTGAGGGGGTGGGGTGGTCCCGAGAAGAAAAAGTTCTGCTGCATTTTCTGTTGGAAAGCCCAGATGGAATGTGAGTGGAAAAACCAGCCAAGGGGGTGGGTGGTGGGTGGTGGGTGGTGGGTGGTGGGTGGTGGGTGGAAGACAAATGAGTGACACTTGCGGCGCCATGCCGTCTGTTTCATACAAAAGGGGCCAAATTAATGGCTCAGTGGACTAAGGCCTCCGAAAACTGTCGGCTGCAAAGTCGGCAGCTCAGTGGTTCGAACCCCAGGTGCCATGCAGTGGAGTGAGCTCCCGCTGTTGACCCAAGCTCCTGCCAACCTAGCAGTTCGAAAGCATGTCAATGGAAGTAGATGAATAGGTACTGCCATAAAAAGTGGGAAGGTCAATCAGTGTTTCCTTGCACCCACGCTGGCCACGTGGCCATGGACTTGCACAACACTGGCTCTTTGGCTTGAATATGGAGATGAGCACCGCCCCTAGAGTCAGACACAGATAGCACGCATGTGCTGGGGGAAACCTTTACCTTTATCTCTAACCAAGACTAACACCCTTGTTCTTTGCTCTGGGGTGTAGCAAAAACAGAGCCCACCCCCTTATTTTTGTAAAAATACACAACCTGCCTTTGTGTGTGTGTGTTTCAGTGCCATTGTTGACAAAAGGATGTGCTGGGTCTATTTATCTTTAAAATCTTGCAGCGGTTGACTATTTCTGTGATGAGGCATCTTGATGTGTTGAGGCACGGCCCCCCCCCATGAACATATATCTGTTATACCAAACAAATTCAATTTTATTGAGCAAAACTTACTCCAACATCTTTGTAGAGATGCTGCAGATCCCTACCCTGGTTCTTTCAACAAAAAGCAAACACAATAGCCGGGAATCCTGCCTTTTAATTTCTCCCTCCCACACCCCAGCTCTGCTGAGCTGCTCCTGAAGGGGCAGTAACATATTTAAAATCAATACAAGCAAAGCTCCTCCATTAACAGGAAAGGAAGTCATATCGATGCAAGACAACTTACATAAGAACATAAGAACATAAGAAGAGCCGTGCTGGATCAGGCCAAAGGCCCATCTAGTCCAGCTTCCTGTATCTCACAGTGGCCCCTCCAGATGGGTTTGGGAGCACATGAGACTAGATATCTGTCTCCTGAGACCACTCTCCTGCATCTGGTCCTTGAAGTACCCTGATTTTAAGCCTAGAGATTACACATCTCCATCATGGTTTGTAACCTGTGATGGACTTTTCCTCCAGGAATCTGTCCAATCCCTTTTGATGGCATCCAGGCCAGATGCCATTTAAGAACATAAGAAGAGCCATGCTGGATCAGGCCAAAGGCCCATCTAGTCCAGCTTCCTGTATCTCACAGCGGCCCCACCAGATGCGTTTGGGAGCGCATGAGACTAGATATCTGTCTCCTGATACCACTCCCCTGCATCTGTCCCTTGAAGTACCCTGGTTTCTCCATCATGGTTTGTAACCTGTGATGGACTTTTCCTCCAGGAATCTGTCCCATCCCCTTTTGAAGGCATCCAGGCCAGATGCCATCACCACATCCTGTGGCAGGGAGTTCCACAGACTAACAACGCGCTGGGTGAAAAAATATTTTCTTTTGTCAGTTCTTACTCTCCCAGCCTTCAATTTGAGTGTATGTCCCCTAGTTCTGGTATTTTGGGAGAGAGAGAGCTTCCCTCTATCCACTTTACTCATCCCCTGCATTATTTTGTATGTCTCAGTCATGTCCCCCCTCAAGCGCCTTTTTTCCAGAATAAAGAGGCCCAATTGTTTTAGCCTTTCTTCATAAGGGAGGTGCCCCAGCCCAGTAATCATTTTAGTTGCTCTCTTCTGCACCTTTTCCAGTTCCACTATGTCTTTCTTGAGATGTGGTGACCAGAATTGTACACAATACTCCAGGTGAGGCCTTACTATTGTTTTGTATAATGGCATTATAATGTTGGCTGTTTTATTTTCAATCCCCTTTTTGATAATCCCTAGCATGGAATTGGCCTTCTTCACCGCTGCCACACACTGGGGAGACACCTTCATGGAGCTGTCCACCAACACACCAAGATCTCTTTCCTGATCCGTCACGGATAACTCAGAGCCCATGAGTTGATAGATGAAGTTTGGATTTTTTGCCCCAATATGCATTACTTTACATTTGGTTACATTAAAACGCTTTTGACATTTCTCAGCCCATTCCCCCAGTTTGGAGAGATCCTTCTGGAGCTCTTCACAATCTTCTCTGGTTTTCACCACACGGAAAAGTTTTGTGTCATCTGCAAACTTGGCCACCTCACTGTTTATCCCTGTCTCCAGGTCATTTATGAACAGATTGAAAAGCACCGGTCCCAGGACAGAGCCCTGGGGCACACCGCTTTTCACTTCTCTCCATTGTGAAAATTTCCCATTAACACCTACTCTTTGTTTCCTGGATCTCAACCAGTTCTCAATCCATAAGAGGACCTGCCCTCTTATGCCCTGACTGTGCAATTTTCTCAGCAGCCTTTGGTGAGGAACTGTGTCAAAAGCCTTTTGAAAATCTAGATAGACTATATCCACCGGTTCACCCAAAATCCACGTGCCTGTTGACCTTTTCAAAAAATTCTAAAAGGTTGGTCAGACAAGATTTACCCTTACAGATGCCATGCTGATTTTCTCTCAGCAAGGTTTGTTCTTTTATGTGTTTTAAGATTTTCTCTTGGGTGAGGCTTTCCACCATCTTCCCTGGGACAGATGTAAGGCTAACTGGCCTGTAGTTTCCTGGGTCCCCCCTCCTTCCTTTTTTAAAAATTGGTGTGACATCTGCCATCCTCCAGTCCTCCGGCACTGTGGCCGTTTGAAGAGACAAGTTGCACATAACCGTTAAGAGATCTGCAATTTCATTTCTCAGTTCCCTAATAACTAGAGATGGGCACGACTTAGCAGTATTCCCGTTTCTGTTTCCGTTACTCGTATCCGTTACTCTACGGAAATGGTAACGGGAATTACTCCGCTAGACTTCGAGCTCGAACCAACGAACGAACAATTTTGGTCTGATTTGTCGTGCTCGTTCCTTGCATCGCGCGATAGCACGATGCCACGCGGCACAGAAAAAAAGTTTTTAAAATTAAAAAAACCCGGTTCCCGGCCAAAAAGCAGGCGGAAAAATGCCTGCCATGCCTCAGGGCACCTACCAGAGGGGTTGTTTCTGGAGGTCCCCGGCCTCCCCCCCATCCCCCGTCCTGGGCTGCTTTGGTGGGACTCGCCGCAGGCCCGCAGCCAGCAAAAAGCCCAGTCTCGCCGCCGGCCGCCGCAATTAAAGCGCAAGCAAGCGGCACGGACGGCACAGGAAAAAACTTTTAAACTCTCCCCCCACCCATTCCCAGGCCAAAAAAGCAGGCGGAAAAATGCCTGCTTGACTAAGGGCGCAGGGCACCTACCGGAGGGGTGGTTTCTGGAGGGGGGGTCCCGCCTCCCCCCCGTCCTGGGCAGCCAGACTCGCCATGCCATGCGGTGCGGGTGGGGGATCCAAAATGGGGCGGCGAAGGCAATATTGTTTTTGAAATCGTGGTCCAAAACCACACAAGCACAACAGAAACATGCGAAAATTTATAAACTGCCAGATTTTTCACAGTAGCAGTGGGTTTTTTCTTGCAACAAAATGTCTCTCCTCTCCTCCTCTGTCCTCCATTGATTTTATTTTATTTTATTTTATTTACACCTGCACAATGATGGGCTGGCCGAGTGGCCAGCCATGTGGGAGTGGACGACCATGCAAATTTTTGGAGCCATCCCACCAATCGCATGGCCACTTGGCCATGGAGACTTCTGGGATGTGCCAAAAAGCCCCCTAAAACCTGCCCTAGCCCCCTAACCCTAACCCTAATCCTTGACTCCTTACTTACCCATACGTCACAGACTGTCTTCTTAGTGGGTCAGAGAGGCACCCAGAGATGCAACCCACTAGCCCACCATAACCTTACCCGTCACTAGCCTAACCCTAGCCCTTGCACTAACCCACCTTAACCCTAAGCCAGATGTACTTGCATTGCACTACACGCAATTACAATTCCCTTCTTTGTGAGACATGTTGGTGCAAGAGCCTTAGGCATCACCCTATGGCTCTGGGTTCACTGCCATCACTAGTCTCACTGTCTGCAACTGGTATGCATATCCATATGGCTATTGCATGCATTTTTGCAGCAGCAGGTGAGGAGGGGAGACCCCCATGTTGAGGGGTCTCTTGGAGCCTGCTTCCCCTTCCTAGTGGGTGAGGATAGGAGGCACCCACAGTTGCCTCCAGGAGCCCGCTTTCCCTTTATAGCGGGCCAGAGGAGGCACCCACCCCACAGAGGTGTCTCCAGGAGCCCGCTCCCCCCCCCAAAAAAACCAGTACTAACGAAAATGAAAAAACGAACCAACTAATTTTTGCGAATTTTCACGAAAAATGGAAACGACCCGAAACGGAACCGGCCCGACTAACGACAACTCGAATTTTTTTTTTCAAGTCGTGCCCATCTCTACTAATAACCCTTGGGTGGATGCCATCTGGGCCCGGTGATTTGTTAATCCTCAATTTATCGATTAGTCCTAAAACCTCCTCTCTTTTAACCTGTATTTTATTTAATTCTTTAGTCAAGAGGGGCGGCTCAGGCAGTGGAATCCGCTCAAGGTCCTCTGTCGTGAAGACAGACGCAAAGAAGTCATTCAATTTCTCTGCAATGTCCAAGACCTCCTTAACCTCCCCTTTTCCTCCCTCACCATCCAGAGGGCCAACTGGTTCTCTGGCAGGTTTTCTACTTCTAACATATTTAAAGAAGCTTTTATTATTACCCTTTATATTGCTAGCCATGCGTTCCTCAAAATCTTTCTTTGCCACATCCTGTGGCAGGGAGTTCCACAGACTAACAACGCGCTGGGTGAAAAAATATTTTCTTTTGTCTGTTCTTACTCTCCCAGCCCTCAATTTGTGTGGATGCCCCCTAGTTCTGGTATTTTGTGAGAGCGAGAAGAGCGTCCCTCTATCCACTTTACTCGTGCCCTGCATTATTTTGTACGTCTCAATCATATCGCCCCCTCAGGTGCCTTTTTTCCAGACTAAAGAGCCCCAAATGTTTTAGCCTTTCCTCATAAGGGAGGTGCCCCAGCCCAGTAATCATTTTAGTTGCTCTCTTTTGCACCTTTTCCAGTTCCACTATGTCTTTCTTGAGATGCGGAGACCAGAATTGTACACAATACTCCAGGTGCAGCCTTACTACTGTTTTGTATAATGGCATTATAATGTTGGCTGTTTTATTTTCAATCCCCTTTTTGATAACTTCTGACAGCCTTCTCGTCTTTAAGATGTACTCAGCAGGCAGGTACTAAAGTGTATGGTTAAAGGTAAAGGTTCCCCCCGCACATGCTATGCTAGTCATTTCTGACTCTAGGGGCGGTGCTTATCTCTGTTTTCAAGCCAAAAAGCCAGTGTTGTTCAAATCCGTGGCCATGTAGCCGGCATGACTGAATGCATTTCTGCACACAGAACACTGTTTACCTTCCCACTTTTTATTGTGGTATCTACTTGCCTTTACATGCTTTTGAACTGCTAGGTTGGCAGGAGCTGAGGTTAACAGCGGGAGCTCACTCTGCTGCATGGCACCCAGGATTCGGACCACGTATGGATAGATGTGTAAATACGAACCAAATTCGGGGTATTTGTCTGTGAAGATTCTCAGTCATCCAGGTGAGTTTATCTGGAAGTTGAGTCATGGCTACTGGACTTCTTTTTTGAGAGATAGAAATGTTTTGCTGCTCATCCAAACAGCTTCATCAGTCTGAATACGGCTAGTGCAAGTCCTCCATCTTATAGTCAGTCAGCTTTGACCTCTTGTCACTCTGGACTGAATTAGGCTCATCAGATGAACAATGGCCTGAATAGGAGCATTATAGTATATGGGGTCCAATGCAGTGAGGAGTGTTCAGACCTCTACAGTGGAGAAACTAAACAGCCATTAAAGAGAAGGATGGCGCAACATAGAAGGGGTAACAGCTCAGGTCCAGAATCAGCAGTACACCTCCATTTGAAGGACAAAGGGCACTCTTTCAAAGATGAGGATGTACACATATTAGACAAAGAAGATAGGTGGTTTGAGAGAAGAGTAAGGGAAACCATTCATGTGAGCATCGAAACCCCCTCCCTCAACAGAGATGGTGGGCTCCGGTATAGTCTATCTGCTACTTCTCAGGGTGTGCTTTCCAAAGTACCCAGACAAATCAAAAAGCCTTCACCACCAAGGCCATAGCTAATGACTAGACATGGGCACAACCAGAAAAAAATGACGTTTCGAGTAGAGATGGGCACGACCAGAAAAAAATTTTTTCGAGTTGTCGTTTTTCGGGACGGGTCCATTTCGGGTAGTTTCCGTTTTTCGTGAATTTTTTCAAAAATTTGTCATTTCGTCATGTCGTTTGTTGTTTGTCGTTACCGCCGCGACTTAGCGTGACTTGACTTCCCAGAGCATGGGGTTAGGGGGTAAGGGCTAGGCTTAGGGTAACGGTTAAGGTTAGGGTGGGTTAGTGGGCTGTACCTCTGGGTGCCTCTGGCCCACTAAGAACACAGTGTACTGGCATATGGGTTACAGTTAGGGTTAGGATTAGGATTAGGGTTGGTGGGTTTTTTATGCCCTCTCTGGCACATCCAGAAGTCTCAGCAAAACCTGGCCATGCGATTGGTGGAATGGCTCCAAAAATTTACATGGTCCCATCCCATGGCCAGTCCATCATTGCGCGTGCGCAGGTGTAAAAAAAATAAAAATAAAATAAAATAAAATAAAATCAATGGAGACGTTTTATTGCAAGAAAAACCCACTGCTGCTACTGTAAAAATTCAAGCATTTAAAATAGCTAATTTTCGCATGTTTCTGTGGTGCTTTGGTGGGTTTTTGGACCACGATTTCAAAAAAAATATTGCGGTTGCCATTTTGGATCCCCCCGCACCGCATGGCAAATGGAGACACCGAGGATGCCCCCTCCCAGCCTGGTACCAGCAAGTCTCAGCAAAACCTGGCCATGCGATTGGTGGAATGGCTCCAAAAATTTGCATGGTCCCATCCCATGGCCAGCCCATCATTGCGCATGCACAGGTGTAAAAAAATAAAAATAAAATAAAATAAAATAAAATCAATGGAGATGTTTTGTTGCAAGAAAAACCCACTGCTGCTACTGTAAAAATTCAAGCATTTAAAATAGCTAATTTTCGCATGTTTCTGTGGTGCTTTGGTGGGTTTTTGGATCACGATTTCAAAAAAAATATTGTGGTCGCCATTTTGGATCCCCTCGCACCGCATGGCAAATGGAGACGCCGAGGATGCCCCCTCCCAGCCCGGTATCAGCAGCCCAGGACAGGAGGGGGGGAGGCTGGAGTGGGGACCCCCCCAGAAACCACCCCTTTGGTAGGTGCCCTCAGGCAGGCATATTTTCGCCTGCTTTTTTGGCCGGGAATCGGGGTTTTTTTATTTCTAAAACTTTTTTTCTGTGCCGCTTTGCATCGCGCGATCGCTGCGATGCCAGGAACGACAACGACAAATCAGACCCAATTTTTCTTTTGTCGGTTCGAGTTCGAGTTCTGGGGGAGTAATTGTCGTTACCGTTTTCGTTGTATAACGGAAACGAGTAACGGAAACGGAAACGAGAATTTCACCAAGTCGTGCCCATGTCTAGTTTCGAGTTTTCATTTGTCGGAACGGGTCCGTTTCGGGTCGTTTCCATTTGTCGCGAAATTTTTCAAAAATTAGTCATTTCAATATCACTTAGGATAGAGGTTCCGTTCTTGGCTTGCACCCCAAATATGTGTGTGTGCAAGCAAATTGAAGTTGGGAAAATAGAAAATAAATGGTAGTATATAATATATTTTTAAAATAAATCCACACCTCCCACTCCCAGTCGAACCTCCCCCTTTATACAATATCAGAAATAAATCCTCACAAACTGCCAGAGAAGAAATAAAGAATAAACTGATATTCCCTTCAGCAGACAAAGCTGCAGGGAATCAAAGAAATTATTTTCTAAATTCAGTTCCCTCCCTGCCTGCCTAACTTAAATCCTAAAGCCTCCAGCCTCCCTCCTCAATCTCGATCGGATCAAACCAGCACCAGCAGCCAGCCCTCCTCCCTCAACCACATCCATACACCCGACTGTGATTTCTGGAAGGTGCCTCAGCTTTTTATGCCCTCTGAGACATCCAGAAGTGTCAGTCAAAAACCTGGCGATGCCATTGGTGGAATGGTTCAAAAAAAATTGCATGGTCCCATCCCATGCCCAGCCCAAGTGGGCAGGTCTAAAAAAATAAAAAATAAAATAAAATAAAATAAAATCAATACTACGTTTTATTGCTATAAAAAAAACCCACTGCTGCTACTATTAAAATAAATAAATTTCACATGTTTCTGTGGTGATTTGGTGTGTTTTTTGACCACAATTTCAAAAGAAAAATTGTGGTTGCCATTTTGGATCCCCCCCCACCGCATGGCATGCAGCGAGACAGACGACGAGGATGACCCCCCCCCCCAGCCTGGTGCAAGCAGCCCAGGACAGGAGAGGGGGGGAGGCCGGGAACCCCCCCAGAAACGACCTCTCTGGTAGGTGTCCTCAGGAAGGCATATTTTCGCCTGCTTTTTTGGCCGGAAGTCGGGTTTTTTTTTTACTTTTTAAAACTTTTTTTCTGTGCTGCTTGGCATCGCGCGATCGCCGTGATGCCATTAACGGCAACGAAAAACCCAACCCAATTTTTCTTTTTTCGGGTCGGGTTCGAGCTGGAGCAGCATAATTATCGTTACCGTTTCCGTTACGTAACGGAAACGATAATCAAAAATGGAAATGACAATTTCGCCGCTCCGTGCCCATGTCTACTAACGACCCATTCTTGATAGGTTTCAGCACCTTAGGCCATTGTTCACCTTAAGGCTATGGATACTATTGTCTCCCTAACGAGCCTATTCAGGCCATTGTTCATCTTATGAGCCTCATTCAGACCAGGATGACAAGAGGTTGAAGCTGACTATAAGATGGAGGACTCGCCCTAGCTGTATTCAGACTGATGAAGCTGTTTGGATGAGCAGCGAAACATTTCTATCTCTCAAAAAAAGAAGTCCTGTAGCCATGACTCAACTTCCAGATAGGGGTGTTTGTGAATTTCTGGGTTGATCAGATGGTAGGGCAAGGAGCTGTTGGTTACCCATGGAGAAGCATGGAATTTCCCAACAGATCTCTTCATCATTCTGAGAAATGGGGAAGGAGGGGAAGGGACCTATGGAAAACAAAAGACAAATGGCACTTTGGGTTATTTCACAATGAACTTTCCTGGCCTTTTCTGTTGCAAAGTCATTGATTACAAGTCATTAAGGCCTTGTAGCTGCAGCCAGTAATTTGTGATTCAGGGAACACAAGGAGTAAGGTAGGGGGAGAATGGATGGAGAGTGCTGCAGAATCGAAGAGCAGGTCCTTGTGAGAACTGCCTTTTGCTGATCCTATCTCTCCTGATTTTGGAAACTAAGCAGGATCAGCCCTGGTTAGTACTTGGATGAGAGACCACCAGGGAATACCAGGTGCTGTAGGCAAACCACTCCAGTATTCCTGCCAAGAAAACTCCATGGACATGGGGTAATGAAGAGTTGGTCACGACTGTAACACACACAACACACACAAACACACACATGTAGGCACACGCGCACGCGCGCACACACACACACAGGGAAGAAGGGAGCTTAGTTTGGCTCTTGTAGCAGTTTTACAGCCGTTTCACAGATCCAAGCTGTTAAAGGTAGCAGGCAAGGACCTGCACTCTGTAATAACAGCTAATAAGGTAACGTCAGGTGGGAAAAGGCCATGGGCTGAATCAGGAGGGGCCAGCGATGGGGTCTATGCCCCTTGGTGGACCAGTCAATGGAATAATGCACATGGATTACAGGTGGGGTGGACACTCCAGGGGAACCTACAACAAAAGCTTGCTGGGCATTCCAAAAAAGGGATGGAGGGGGGACACGGAAGCATCATGGATCAGGAGGGCTCCTTGATGCGTTGGGTGTTTGGGGGACATTAAAAATGGCTAAACCCAGTCTGCGCAACAAACTATGCTTCAAGTGATGGTCTGTATTTTGAATGAACTCTTAAACACCTCAGGGACTGTTTGTGTGTGGGGGAGGGGGGAGAGAAACAAAAGCCAAATAGCTTTAGGAGCGGAAAGCAGTCAAAGAGGCCCTGTGATAATCTTTCTACATTCCTGAAACCAAGAGGATTAAGACTCCTCGTGCTTCTCAGCAAAATCATATGATGGCCCCCTGATTCCTGCAAAAACCAGGCAACGTTTTTCCCAGCCAAAGTTCACTTTCTAGAGGATGCTCAAAACCCACCTGCATCTCATCTTGCTCAAGCAAGAGCACTCTTCACCAAGGTTTGGTTGTTCTTCATAATAATTTTGCAGGGGGAGGAGAAAGGATGCCGATTTGCACATACCCAAACTCGGTGCATGCTAATTCCCACCACTTGCTCCCAAACACATCTGGCTAGAAATGCTGTGACTGAGTGATTTAAGGTTTCTGCTCAGTCTGCTGTCCAAGTGGTATCACCAGTTGCTGCATCTCCAGAGGTGGAAGCAGCTTTTCAACATCAAAGCATTGCAACTATTTTAGGCCAACTTGAATGCTGCTCCTAAGGATAACATCTTTGCTTTAGATTGCAAGAACCATGTGGTTCTCTCTCTGTATTTCTTGGAGATGGGGAAATATTACTTTAGGGAGAGGGAAAAGGGGAGAGGAAGTGTCCATTATTTGAGCAGAACAATCCAGAAGAAAATTAAATTCACTGCCCTTTAAGAATACCAGCAAACGTGCTTGTAAACATGAAGACTTCTGATCAAATTCCAGATAGAACCACAGAAAACCCACCCACTAGAGATGGGCACGAATCAAAAAAATTGCATTTGTTTGTCGTTTGTTGTTTGGAGGGTCCGTTTCGGTTCGTTTCCGTTTTTTGTGAATTTTTAAAAAAATTCATTTTCGTTTTTGTTCGTTTCATTACCATTTTGTTACTATTTATTTTTTTTTATTGTGATTTTTTAAAAGAATTTTAAGCAATTCACTCATATTGCAGTAACGGAAACGAAACGCACGACAAAATTTCCGGTGTTTCTGTTCGTTTCGTTTCATTTCAGAGACAAAATTTGTTTGTCGTTTCGTTATGTAATGAAACAAAAAATGAAAACGGAAACGAAAAATTGTTCGTTTCGTGCCCATCTCTACCACCCACCCTGGGCTGCAAAATCAGCATTCATTGCTTATACCAGGGATAGTCAACCTCCAGACAAATAAACCCTGGACACACCCACTCCGGTGCTGTGCCTACCTCTAAAATATTTTTCTTTGAAAACAGCATTTTGGCAGTGGCCAAAAGGGGTGTTGTAGTTTTTAAGTTCTGGGGCGATGGTGGGTCTAAAACACAACAAAATTCCCTCCCAGTTGCAAGAGGAACTTTATATGCCTTTTTAAATAATTAAATTGGAGGGGGGGGAGGGACTCTGGTGTCAACCATTGGACATCCTCTCCAGCTATTTTGGTCCCACTCATGCTTACGCCTCTGGTTCAAGTTTTGCTTGTGGACTTATGCTGAAAACAGAGTGGCCAGATGGGCAGGGTATAAATCTGGTAATAATAATAATAATAATAATAATAATAATAATAATAATAATAATAATAATAATAATAATAATAATAATAATAATGGCACACTAATAATAATAATTGGCACACTGGGTGTGGTGCCCAAAGACCTAAGCAAGTATTTAAAAGAAATTGGAGTGGACAAAGTCACCATCAGTCAGCTGCAGAAAGCCACCTTACTGGGATCTGCTCGCATAATTCGCCGATACATCACTGAGTCCTAAACGCTTGGGAAGCATTTGACTAGTGATTGGTAATATAAAATCCAGCGTAGATAGCTGTGTGGTTTAATAATAATAATAATAATAATAATAATAATAATAATAATAATAATAATAATAATAATAATAATAATAATAATAATAATAATAATAATGTTATTATTATTATTATTATTATTATAAAACTGTCCTTTTCTTTGGAAGAAAAAAAAGGGATTTTCAACTGCTTTTCTTTTTCTGCTTTTCAATTGGCTGATGTCACGCTACTCAAAAGGCCTTGACTTGGTTCCTGAGATGCCTTTCCCTGCTTCCAGTCAACCGCAGAAGCCCCGCAGCACATTTTATCAGCTGCCCAAGTTCCTCTGTGTGTATGCATGTGCACAACCAAGAATTGTACTCTCTGCAGCCGGACACATCAGACGCAATCATGTGCTAGGCAGAGGACGGGAGTTTTCAAGGAAGTCTCTGTATAACTGGAGCCGAAGAAGGAGGGTGATCAAAAGTTCCTTGGAAGCAGCCCAGAACATGTGATAATCAGATTACAGAAAAATGTGTCTCTCTACGCGTGAGGGAAGGATGGGAAGTGATAGACCACGATGCACAGAGAAGAAAGAGCCAGAGCAAAACTTCTCAGGGCTCCGGGAGGAAGAATAAGGTCTGGATTGTGGGTTGATTGAACTTTTGAGATCTCTCGCTGCTGGATAAGAATGCCTTTTTCTCCATTGGCGTCCTCCTCAGCTTTCTCCCCTTTGGATCCAGCCAGTTCCCTCGGACGTGCGCCAATTCTGACAGCCTGCTGAGGAAAGAATGCTGCCCTCTCTGGCCTGGAGATGGGTCTCCTTGTGGGGAGCTTTCCGGCCGGGGTCCTGCACAGACATCCTTCTCTCCAATGCCCCACTTGGTCCTCAGTTCCCCTTCTCAGGAGTGGATGACCGAGAAGACTGGCCAGCTGTGTTTTATAACCGGACATGCCAATGTTTGGGCAACTTCATGGGTTTTAACTGCGGAGACTGTAAGTTCAACTTTGCTGGCCCGAACTGCGACGAAAGAAAGATGCGGGTGAGGAGAGACATCTACCGGCTCAGCACCAGAGACAAGGACCAGTTCCTGGCCTACCTCAACTTGGCAAAGCACACCACCAGCCGTGATTTCGTCATTGCCACGGGGACCTACGCCCAGATGAACAACGGGTCGGCGCCCATGTTCCGGGACATCAACGTCTACGACCTCTTTGTCTGGATGCATTATTATGTGTCCCGGGATACTCTGCTGGGAGGCACCAACGTGTGGCGGGATATTGATTTTGCCCACGAGGCCCCAGGCTTCCTTCCATGGCATCGCCTTTTTTTGCTCATGTGGGAGCAGGAGATCCGTAAACTGACGGGGAATGAAAACTTCACCATCCCTTACTGGGACTGGCGCGATGCCCAGAGCTGTGACGTCTGCACTGATGAGTACATGGGTGGCAGGCATCCCAGCAACCCCAACCTACTGAGCCCGGCATCTTTCTTCTCATCGTGGCAGGTAGGCAGAAGGAAATAGAGGCAAAGGCGGTTACTTCATGTCCCATTCGTCCCTCCTTTCTGTCCCGCTTGGGACCCGTACAAAAAAACCTTACTTCACGTCCATAGCGTGACAGCAAAAGTTGTCTTGACCATGCCCCTGGAACTGGGAACAGAGCGTGACAAGCTGTACCTGCCCCTGGGCTGGGGAATTCTTTTATCTCTGTTCCTATTCCGGGACAAGGTCCTGTGAGGTAAAAACCGTCACGCGACAAAGTCGATCTTCCGCTCCTGAACATGCGTCCATCCATTTCTCTCGTACTTTTGAGTGCTGTGGATCGAAATTTCGAATAGACGTAGCACAGGGGGTGTGGTATGCCCTTTATTTTTATGGTTCCCCCCCCAAAAAAGAAGATCTTGTCACGAAACAAGGTTTTGCAATAACACTTGTCACAAGACAAGTTATCCCGACCGTGAGTAAACGGAAACAGGGACTGAACAGGGACAAAACCACGTGACCGCGAACAAAGCTGTCACGGGACAAATGTAATTGCAGAAGAAGGTAGGACAAGAAGTAACCACCAAAGGGGAAAGGGCGATAAATCTCTTTTTTTTTCAGAGGTTTTCTGTCCCTTAGTAAGACCAAATCTAGCCTATTAAAGCAAGCAAGGAAATGATTTGTTGTGCCTACGTGTGTGTGCATAGATATGCTACTGGATGCATACCTCCCCAACTCACAAGAGATCACATCACTGCACAAACACTTAGGCACAACAAATCACTTCCTTGCTTGCTTTAATAGGCTAGAATTGGTCTTAGTAAGGAACAGAAAACCTCTGAAAAAGAGATTTATCGCCCTTTCCCCAATTAATTATATAATTGAACATTTTTCCCCATTTTGAAAAATAGTCAAAAGAAAACTAGCATGGAATGAACCTGGGGCTGAAACAATAAAAAGATAGATATGAAAAACTGTCCATCTGTGATGCAAGAGATAAATGCACTTTTTTTTCAAATGGATGCACTAGCAAAATTCTGTGATTATTTAGGGTTTTGTTAAGAAGGAGACACATGCCTTTTCTGAGGTTGGTGGTTGTTATGTGAAGTTGGCTTCAACCTCAGGTGATCTTATGAATGAGTGATCTCCAAAATGACCTGCCTTCAATTGCCCTCTTCAGTTCTTGTAATCTCAAGCCTGTGGCTTCCTTTAGGAAGTCAGTCCATCACGTATTTGGTCTTCCTTTTTCTTACTGCCTTCCACCTTTCCCAACATTATTGTCTTCTCCAGAGCATCCCTGTCTTTTCATCAGGTGCCCAAAGCTGGACAACCTCAGTTTCAACATGTTTGCTTCCAGAGATAGCTGAGACTTAATTTGATGTAGGACCCACTTGTTTGTCTTTCCAGCACTCCAAGGTGTCCACAAAGCTCTCCTCTTTTTGAACTGAATTTTTTTTTCTTGTCCATTTTCTTTACTGTCCAGCTTTCACACATATGTACATGGTAATTGGAAGAGCAGGAGCATGGATGGTTTTGATCTTCATCTCTAATGATACACTTGAATTTCCAATTCATTCATTGCTGCCCTTCCTTGTCTCAGGGTGCTTATGATTTCTTGACTGCGGTTTTGAAGTCTGCCCCTCCCAGAATTCCCCAGCTGACAGTAGCCACGCTAGCTGGGATGATCTGAAAATTATAGTCCAAGAGGGAGAGATTTCTGTCTCCATCTTTCTGGGTATTTCTATGATCATATGATGCTAGCTCACTAGCTAGCTACCTTCTGTTCACCTGAATAGTCAGTGGGTCTTTGTGGTATCCTTGTAGGATATGACAAAAACGCATTGGTGATCCTTTTAACTAGATGCTGAGATTATTTTATCTTCTGCCCAAAGTTCTTCTCAAGGTGGTTAAACGACATCTTTAAAATGCACTACAATATGCAAGAAGCAGTTGGGGGAGGACAGAAATATAACAAATCACAAGTCACCAGGAGATTAAAAGAACAGCCAAATCAATCCTATCAGTCAATTTGCAGTGTAAACAGCACCAGAGCCATCTGGGTAAATAACTGACTTTAGAAGCCCATAAATAAGTACCAGGTGCAAGGATATGGGATTCTGGCGAACAAGGTCCCTCCTCTTCGTGGTTCTCAGTCTGTGATTACCATTGCTTATACGGTGAAAACAGCACCATCCATTCCCAAGATGGGGGGGGTGCCAATGGGTTTGATAGGACCACAGGTTTTCAGAAATATAGCTTAAAGACAAAATATTGTAACAGGAGGGGAACCCAGAGGGAAACTAAACACGGTCCATAGCTCTGGAATGCTGACTCTGAAGAGGTGAAAATGGGAAACAGGGGACCGGAAATTGAATTTCTGAGATTTAAGGGTGTCTTCATGGAGGCAGGGGAGGTCTTTCCCAGGGGCATATCTGGGGGGCAGAAGGGTACATCTGCCCTGGGCACAGCAATCTGGGGGCACCTGTCCTGCCTGCCCGCTGCTGCAGTCCCCCCGCAGACAGGAAAGGGCAGCGGTGCTTCCTGCTCCTGCTCCTCCTGCTCCTCCTGGTGGTGGTGGTGGTGCTGCTAGAGGCATTGCCAACCCATAAAGGTCCATCCTGAGCTGGCAGGAAGGATGCCTGGCTGCCCGGGAGGCTGGCTGGCTAGCTGGCTGGTGCAGCACTCCCCACGGGCAGACCCCCTCCATGTGGGAATGGCAACGGTGGCGGCACAAAGCTGCTGTGCTGTGTGAGGCAGAGTTCATCTAGAGCTGCTGGCATGGGGTAGGGGTGGTGGTCAAGGACAGAGGGGGCCTCCAGGGCTGCCCCCATTGGTAAGCTGGAGGTGAGGAGGGGTCGCAAGAGGAAGAAGAAGAAGAAGAAGAAGAAGAAGAAGAAGAAGAAGAAGAAGAAGAAGAAGAAGAAGAAGAAGAAGAAGAAGAAGAAGAAGAAGAAGAAGAAGAAGAAGAAGAAGAGATGCATCTCACCCCCCACCCCTGGTCCTGGAGGCTGGGAACGGCGCGAGAGAGGTGGGCAGGGAACGAAGAAAGGACATTGAGGCAGTGGAGAAGGAGGAGGGCCAATCCAGGCTGGACTGGGCTAGGCTTGGGATCCACATGTGCACGGGGGTACATGAAGAATGCTCTTCCCCCTCCCAGTCTGTTGAAAGGCACCCCTGTTTGTCCATAGGCATTGAAAACCCTAGCTACGCCTCTATTCTTTCCCTCAACTTCTACGTGTAGTTATTGTTTTGATGTGCACAGCTGGAAATAGTACATGAAGACTTATTACATATGTTATGCCACAGAAGGTTGATGGCATCATCAATTGAGGCAAAGTTTTAGAAATTAAATGTGGTTGGCACAGTTAAGAAAAAAAAGGACACCGAACAGGCCCCAAGGGTGGCCTGGTCGGCACCCTAAAATAAAAATAAAAAATAAAAAATCCCAGCACCAACTGGGCCCCAGGGGGCGCGTGGTCGGAGCTGAAAGGGAAAAAAATAACAAAAAAGGCCCTGAGCTACAGCTGTAGCGTGGGGCCTGAACCTGGAAGTGGGGGGATTGGGAGGTCTGAGAAGAGCGATCTGCCACCCCCTCCCCCTCCCAAGTCCAGGACTAGGGTGAGCGCTGCTAGTGCTCGCCCTCTCCCCTCAACCTTGCAACGCGGAAATGCTTTAAATCATGCAAAACGGGTAAAAATGAATAACGAATTAACGAACCAACGAAATGAATTTTTCCATGAAAATTTGCGAAAAACAAAACGAAATGAACCAGACCTCTCAATGAAACGAAATGAAATGAAACGTCATTTTTTCTACTTGTGCCTATCTCTAATGCACATGCTAAGTTGCTAAGCATTTCCCTACACCAGGATTTTTTTATTTTTATTTTTTTTTTTTGCTTTGCAGGGAGGTTCCAGATAAAACATTGTGGCTAGACACCGCTGTTGCTTTCTGGGCCACCGCAAAACAATGATGGGGTGAATGGCGGGCAGTGGGATTTAAAATGAGTTTAAAATAGCAGTCTACAGGGTAAATCTCCTCAGTCCAAATTTCTATTAGAAATTCACCAAAACCAGATTTCCAAATCTGCAACAAAGCAAAGTGTGCTGCTTATATATTGTCTCATAGCACTTAAATCTCTCTCTGGGTGGTTTGCAACTTAATTATACAGGCCACACATTGGCCCCTCCTTCTCTGACCTGGAATTTCATAATTTTCTAACCTTAGAAGGATAGAAGGCTGTGTCAAACCTTGAACTGGCTACCCGAGCCCGGGATCAAACTCAAGGCATGAGCAGAGTCTTGACTGCAGGACTGAAGCTGAACGACTGTGCCATGAGGCTCCAACAGAACACAAGATGTTTTGCTGGGTGCCAAAATAGAGTAATTAAGTGCAGAGAATTTAAGGTCACAACAATGGAAACAGGAGTGCCTGTTACAACAGCTTCTTTTGTAAGCAAAAATGGAAAAATATATCCTATTTCCTCCCACTTCCTACTGTTCCCAAGTGGTAAGATTCTGCATATCACTCAATTCAACATATACCCTAAGAGAAAAATAAATTCTTAGTATTGTGCCCAAGAGAACTAGCTATGTTTCTGTCTTCTGAGGGATTGATTTTTGTTCTTATAAAGATTCTTCTCATATCATGACAGATATTACTGATTAACTTGTTTGTTGAAATGCGGCAGAGTGGTTAAAAAAATCAAAATCCATTTTTGAGACTTTAGGCTATGCAACTCTTGAAAGAAAGAAAGAAAGAAAACTCAAACTCAGAGAGTAAAAGATCCACAGAAAAAATATACACCACTCTATTGTATTAAAATAAAAATATATAATCCTGTGTAGTGTTATTTCTAGTTCCTCTAAATGTTTCTCTGAACAGGAACATCTTATGGTGCTTAAGCAAAATGTATAGTCAAAGCTTTTTGTGAGCCTTCAGTGGTAGTAAATCTTACCTGTGGATTTGTACAAGAAGCTGGCTTTTTTTATATATAAGCGTTAATCTTTAGAAAGAGTTGCATTACTTGAAAGTCTATTATACAGAGGAGGGGCAGGATCTGTTCTTGATCATCACTGAGTACAGGGTCTCAACATATAAGAAGCCAGTTTTTATTGTTTTTTATTTATTTTATTTATTTATATTTATATACCGCCCAACTTTCCAAAGGAACTCTGGGTGGTTCACAACAAGAAAATCCATACAATTCAATTATACAAACAAATGTAAAACAAACCCAATTGATCAAAACATTAAAATCAATTTTAAAAACATGGGATATACGATGGCGACAAAAAAGAAGGGAAAAGAGAACAGGATAAACCACCATTGGTCACCAAAAGCAGCCTGGAACAGCCATGTTTTTAATCGCTTCCTAAAGGCTGAGCAGGGCTCCATGGTCCTAATATCTCTGGGAAGCTGGTTCCACCAAATGGGACCCGCCACAAAAAGGCACGGTTCCGGGTAGAGGTCTTATGAGATTCTGTGTGGGGTAACAACTCTAAGCATGAGGACCTGGGATGATCTAGTGGGCAGGGCCAAAGAAGACCTTGGTTAAATATCAAATACTTTTGTATTTGTCTTTTGTGATGGCTACAATGGCTCCTTGAATTGTTTTGCTTCAATAGGAAAATCTTCCTAACTGTTAGAGCAGTATGCCAAAAGAACAAATTACCATGGGAGGTGGTGAGTGCTCCAACACTAGAGGCATTCAAAAGGAATTTAGATAATCGCCTGGCAGATATCCTGAGATTTGTATTCCTTCCAACTTCATTATGCTATGATTCTGTGATTATAGAAAGCTTATTTGCATAGTAATAGAGAAAATACAAAACGTTTCTCTACGCTCTTGGAGAGTAAGATTTCTTGGAACGGGGTATCCACTTCAAACACTTTGCACCCCCCTTGTTTTGGTATTGGTTTTTGTGCATTTCTGTAACATGCAAAAATGGGGAGATGGGGCAACCAATACTTTGCTGCATGGTTGGTGTCTTGGTCTTGTGCTACAGGTGCAACTTATTACTGAAGGAATAATACTCACAAACACAAGGCACTGGTCTGGCCAATGGTATCAGAATTCAGAATGAGAGACCAGGTCTCAGGAGGCGGAAAAATGTAACTGGTCTTTATTCAGGTTTAAACATGCTCATTATGCCTAGATGCCCTGAGCACATCTGATCTTGCCTGGTTTCAGAAGCTAAGCAGGGTCAGCCCTGGTTAGTACTTGGATGGGCGACCACCAGCGAATACCAGGTGGTGTAAGCACCTGGAGTAGGAACTGGCAAACCACTTCAGTATTCCTACCAGGAAAACTCCATGGACATGGGGTCACGAAGAGTCGTTCATGACTGAAACAATGCAACACACACACACACACACACACACACACACACACACACACACACACACACACACACACACACACACACACACACACACACACACACACACACACACACTTATTGCAGCAATATAGACATGATGCTGTGGAGAATTTATAAGAAAAACTGAATGGATATTCATTGAGAAAATACTGTCTGTATGAATGCAAAAATGAGCATTAGTTATAGACAGTTATGTTTGTCCAGAGCCTGTTGTTTATGAAAAAATAAATATGTTTTTAATACAGAAATTGTTTCTGAAGAAGTCTGTGAGCTGAAACACTTTGAGTATTTTTAAACTGGAATAAAGACTGACTCCACCCCCACATCAACCTTTCTCTCAAATATTTCTATCCCACTTTCTCCATTTTTCTACAACCAGAGACCTGACCTTTCATTCAGAAATGTAATCATGCTCAACAAAGATCTCATTGATGAAAAGATTTCTTTACATCCTTCATATAATATTGGGTACAAACTTGGGAAATCAAAATCCTAGTCCTCTCTGAGCCTGGAAACCTGCTGGATGGCCAAGAGCTAGTCATTGTCTTTCAGTCTGCCGTACCTCATAAGACTGTTGTGAAGAGAAAATAGAGAGAGAGAGAGAGAGAGATCTACCCATGCCAGTGTTTGCGAACCTATGACATGGGTGCCAACTGTGGCACTTGGAATGGAGCCCTTTCTGTGGACACCTGACATCACCCCTTTATTGTTACCTGAATTCAGGTTAAATTGCTGTATTGGCACTTTGCAAAAAAAAATTAGTGGGTTTTGAATCGCAGTTTGGGCACTCAGCCTCTAAAAGGTTCATCATCACTGCCCCATGCCATCTTAAGCTCTCTAGAGTAGGGCTGTTCAACTTTGAACAGGCCAAGGTCTACTTTTTACGGCCCAAAGTGCCTGAGGGCTACTACACTAAAACCTCTACTTACGAATTTTATCCGTTCTGAGCACATGCTCATAAGTAAAAACTTTTGTAAGTAGAGCAGTGGTTTCCAATAGGAATGCATTGAAAACCAATTAATCTGTTCTGGAAGAAACAGATTTCATGGCCCTTGAATTGCCCTGCTCGGCTGAGACACTGGGCTGGCAGACCCAGAACTTTGCTCGGGCAGTGGTGGTCCTTGGGATGGGGGAAGGAGGGATGGAGAATTTATCCCCTCACTTTTTTTATTGATGGCTGGCAGGCAACTTTTGAACCCTTTGTGGGCTACCAGTAACCCGCGGTCTCCCTGTTGGGCAGGCCTGCTCTAAAGAATTCGTAGAATGTAAATGAAATGAATGAACAAACATTTCAAGATAACTTTCATATGTTGGTCACAGATAAGGCAGCCAACATCCAATTTAAAAGAACTAATATATTGGTTCCTTTGTGTTTTCTGAAAAAGAGGCTGAACTCATCACTTGCCATTCCCTCTACCACAGGGGTAGGGAACCTCTGGACCCCCAGATGTTTTAGACCACAACTCCCATAGCTCTTTAGCATTAGCAATATAGGCTTGGAATTCTGGGAGTTGCAGTCCAAAACATCTGGAGAGATGAAGGTTCTCCACCCATGCTCTAGAATTTTCTACCTAAACACCTACAGATCGCCCATTCAATCTGTACATCTCTTCCTTGGGAGTGAGTCAAACCTCAGACCTTACAGCTCAAACATCAACATCAAATTTTGGACTCTTCTGTTTCTTTCCTTGCCTCATATCTCCAAGACTAGGAGAGAGCACTCTCAGAAGGAGCAGTGCTATTCTCACCACCTGGACTCACTCTGAGCCATGTTCTTGCCTTCCAACTAAGGGTCACCAAAATAATATCAAATATGAACAGATGCCCACTTTGTTTTGGCTAAGAAGGAACCTTAGAAAAAGAAAAGTGTCCTGCTTTGGGCACATCAGGATAAGGCAAGATTCTCTGGAAAATAAGGGTGGGAAAGGCTGAAGGTAGCAGGAAAGGAGGAAGACCAACTATATGATGGATTGGTTTCTCGAAGGAGACCACAGGCTTGAGATGCAATCTTCAAGAAAGATGCTGACAAGTTGGAACAAGTTCAGAGGAGGGCGACAAGGATGATCAGGGGACTGGAAGCTAAACCCTATGAGGAAAGACCAAAACAATGGGGCAGAAGACTGAGGGGTGATATGATAGAGCTTTTCAAATATTTGAAGGACTGTCATACAGAGGAGGGGCAAGATCTGTTCTCAGTCATCCCAGAGACACACGACAATGGGCTCAAGTTAAGAGAACCCAGCTTTTGACTAAATATCAGGAAAAACTTCCTAACTGTTAGAGCAGTACAGCAATGGAACCAATTATTTCAAGAGGTGGTGAGCACTCCAAAACTGGAGACATTCAAAGGCAATGTGGACAACCACTTGGTAGATATCCTATCTAACATAGGTTTTCATCCACCTGAACTGGCATCCTGCCCAGTCTCTATACTCTTGTATGCAGATGACACAGTGCTTTTGTCAACTATGTGTGTCGGGTTTAGAAGGCTTCTGAGATCTTTCTCCTCCTCCTGAAAACAAGAATGGTTAGAAATCAATTATACCAGTAGAAGGAGAATCAAGCACAAATGGTCTCTTAATGGTAATCAGATTCAATAAGTACCTATGATTTGTATTCCTGCCTGGAGCAGGGGGATGGATTTGATGGCCTCAGAGATCCCTTCCATTGTCACTATTCTTTCACCAAATGGAAAGCAGCTTTAATTGCAGCTGCGAAGAGGACATTCCAGCCAGCATTTTTTTCCATTCAAGTTATTGTGTACTATTCTGGTCACTGCATCTCAAAAAGACATAGTGGAACTGGAAAAGGTGCAGAAGAGAGCAACTAAAATGATTATTGGGCTGGGGAACTTTCCTTATCAGGAAAGGCTAAAAGATTTGGGGCTCTTTAGTCTGGAAAAAATGGTGCCTGCGGGGAATATGATTGAAACACACAAAACAATGCAGGGCATGAGTAAAGTGGATAGAGGGATGCTCTTCTCCTTCTCACAAAACACCAGAACAAGGGGACTTCCACTCAAACTGAGGGCTGGGAGAGTAAGAACAGACAAACGAAAATATTTTTTTGCAATTTATTTATAGTTTTCAAACAAAAAAGTTATCAATCAAAGAAAAGAAAAAAAACATTGGAGCGATTCTAATCTTCTCAAACAAAGTTTGCATCTCATCTTAACAATGTATGATCCCTAACTATCTCAATTACTCATAAATTAAACAGGAAACTTAATTGTCTTGTAATATTCGTCTAAAAATTTGTAGAAATCATGCCATCTTTCTTCGAAGTCTTCATAGCATCCTTCTGGTTTCATTAGTGCTGAGATCTTGTCCATTTCTGCGCAGTTTAACACCTTCATAATTAACTGATTTTTGTCTGGAATATTGTCTGTCTTCCATAATTGTGCATACAACATTCTAGCTGCTGTGATAATATGAATTATTACAATTTTTTTGATTTCACCAATATTTTGTTGTATCATAGATAATAAAAAAAATCTCTGGTTTTAACTCAAGATTAATTAACATAGTTTGTAAAATAAATTTTTGTACCATACACCAGTATTTTTTAGCCCTCTTGCACACCCACCACATATGAAAAAAAGATCCCCGTCCTTTGTTACATTTCCAACAAACATAGGATATTTTATACATTTTAGCCAGCTTATTTTCTTTAAATGCTATTGACTTAGTGATCTTTATATTAACCTTCCATAGTTTTTCCCATTCATCTAACTGAATTTCTGACTTTAGATCCTGTGCCCAGCTTATCATACATTCTTTTACCATCTCATCTTCTACGTGTCTGGCTAATAACCAGCTATAACTTTTTTTTTACTTAACTTTTCATTAGAAGAAAAATGATTTTATCCACTGCAACTTCTTGATTTGAGAAACTAAATTGCTTTTTATCATTCCAAATCAAGATTTCATTTGCATTTCCAACCACCAATCTATTCTAAATCCTTGTAACTGTAATTCTTCTTTTGATTTTAATTGTAATTTTTCTGTTAACATATCTTTATATCTCAGAGTTTTTTTGTCCTCTATTATGGATGGTTTTGTATGTGCCAGTTGTGGGGAAACCCAAAGTGGCATTGCTGTATAGATAGAGTTCTTCAATGAGTCCCAAACCCACAACAAGGCGTTTCTTATGCAGTGGTTTGCAAAATCTTTTTGGGCTTTAGCTTTCCCATACCATAGATATGCATGCCATCCAAAATTCAAATTAAATCCTTCTAACGCAAGTAGTCGATTATCTTCAAGGGTCATCCACTCTTTCATCCACGTCAGACAGCAGGCTTTATAGTATAAAATCCAGTTTGGTAGCGCGAAGCCTCCATTTTCCTTTTTGTCCTGCAATACTTTAATTTTGATTCTAGGTTTCTTATCATTCCAAATGAATTTCCTTATTTGTTTATCTAAATCTTGTATTAATTTAGTTGATTTAAGGACCGGTATTGTTTGGAACAGGAATAGTAGTTTTGGTAATACATTCATTTTTATTGCCGCTATTCTACCCATAAAGGATAGTTGTAAAATTTTCCATGAGTTTATTTCCATTTGTATCTCTTTCATTACTTTGGTGTAATTGTCTTGAATAAGAGTACTGGTTTTTGCAGTAAGATAGATACCTAAATAGCGGACTTTCTTAACTACCTTGAAATTACATTTTTGTTCCAGATTTTGGACTTCTGTCTCTGTCATGTTCTTTACTAACATTTGCGTCTTTTCTTTATTTATTTTCAGGCCTGCTACTCATCCATATTCCTGTAAAGAGTCCATCAAATTTGGAATTGTATCTATTGGGTTTTCTAATATTATCATCAAATCATCTGCAAATGCTTGTATTTTGAATTGGTGTTTCTTAATTTTAATTCCGGTGATTTCAGGATTCTTTCTAATGTTTCGCATCAAGACTTCCAATGTCAAAATAAATAATAATGGGGAAAGAGGGCATTCTTGTCTTGTACCTTTTGATATCTTTATTAGAGATGGGCACGACTAGGGAAAATGACGTTTTCGAGTTGTCGTGTGTCGGAGGCAGCCCGTTTCGGCTCGTTTCCGTTTTTTGTGAAATTTTGCAAAAATTTGTCATTTCATTTTTTGTTTTTTCGTTTGTCGTTAGTACTGGTTTGGGGGGGTAGCAGGCTCCTGGAGGCACCTCTCTGTGGTGGGTGCCTCCTATCCTCACCCGCCAGCGCTGCTACAAAAGGGCATGCATAGCCATATGCTATGGATATGCATATTGCAGACGCAGCAGACTTGCAGAGGCACCCCTCTTTGGGGTGCCTTCCCTGCAACAGTCGGTGAGACACAGTCAGGCAGCACTTGCAGGCATGGTTTGCATGGCACACAAATGCTGCTGCAGGAGTCAGCCAGAGCCACAAGTGATGGACTGGCAGACTCTTTTCACCTGCTCCAAGGGAAATGTACTTGCGTGTAGTGCAATGCAAGTAGATCTGGCTTAGGGTTAAGACAGGTTAGCGCAAGGGGTAGGGCTAGGCTAGTTACGGGTGAGGTTAGGGTGAGTATTGGGGTGCACCTCTGGGTGCCTCTCTGACCCACTTAGAAGGACAGTGTACTGGCGTATGGGTTAGGCTTACGGTTCAGGTTCGGGTTCGGGCTACGGTTAGTGGGCTTTTTATGCCTGATTGGCACATCCCAGAAGTCTCTGTGGTCAACGTGGCCAAGTGGCCATGCGATTGGTGGAAAATTTGCATGGTCCACTCCCATGGGCGAGCCCATCATTGCGAATGTGCAGTTGTAAAAAAATAAAATAAAATAAAATAAAATAAAATCAACGGAGATGTTCTTTGCAAGAAAAACCCACTGCTGCTACTGTAAAAATTCAAGCATTTAAAATAGCTAATTTTTGCATGTTTCTGTGGTGCTTTGGTGGGGTTTTGGACCACGATTTAAAAAAAATATTGTGATCGCCATTTTAGATCCCCCTGCACTGCATGGCAAATGGATGCGCCCTCCCAGCCTGGTACAGTCTCCAAAACCTGGCCATGCGATTGGTGGAATGGCTCAAAAAATTTGCATGGTCCACTCCCATGGGCGAGCCCATCATTGCGAATGTGCACGTGTAAAAAAATAAAATAAAATAAAATAAAATCAACGGAGACGTATTTTGGCAAGACAAACCCACTGCTGCTACTGTAAAAATTCAAGCATTTAAAATAGCTAATTTTCGCATGTTTCTGTGGTGTTTTGGTGGGTTTTTGGACCACAATTTCAAAAATAAATATTGCGGTTGCCATTTTGGATCCCCCTGCCCGCACACCGCATGGCAAAGGCAGACGAGACGATGCCCCCCCGCCTTGTACCAGCAGCGCAGCAGTAGCACTAGCCAAGGAGAGGGGGCGGGGAAACCCCCCCCCAAATAAAACACCCTTCTGGCCTGGTAGGTGCCCTCAGACAGTTTTCGCCTGCTTTTAGGGCCGGGAATCGGGTTTTTTTTTTCAACTTTTAAAAACTTTTTTTCTGTGCCTCTTGGCATCGCGGGAACGACCACAACAAATCAGACCCAATTATTCTTTAGTCGGTTCGAGTTCGAGTTCTGGCGGAGTAGTTCCCGTTACTGTTTCCGTTGCGTAACGGAAACGAGTAACGGAAACGGGAATTCCGCTAAGTCGTGCCCATCTCTAATCTTTATTGTTTTGCTTAGGTCCCCATTGAGATTTACTTTCATACTTTGATATTGATATATTGCTGAGATGACTCTTCCAAATATTTCCCCAAAGTCCATTATTCTGAGTTGTTCATGTAGAAATGCCCAAGATACATTATCGAATGCTTTTTCTGCATCTAAAAAGATCCAAGCAGAAGGTTTGTCGACTTTCTGATTATAGTATTCCAGAGAGTTAAGTGCAATTCTTATATTATGGCTGAGTTGTCTTCTAGGAAGAAAACCGTTTTGATCTTTATGTATAAAATTTGTTAAAACATGTTTCAATCTATCTGCCATGATTGATGTGAAGATTTTGTAGTCAACGTTTAATGGTGAAATTGGTGTATAATTTTGTATTAACTCTGGATCTTTCCCTTCTTTTGGTATTAGTGTAACTGTTGCTTCTTGCCATGATTTTGGCATTATTCCTTGTTCCATTATTTCTGCTTTAACTTCTTTTAGTGGTATATCCAAAATTCCTTCAAATTGTTTAAAAAATTCTGGTGTAAGACCATCTGGTCCCGCTGATTTTTCATTTTTCTGTTTTTTAATAGCTTCTGTTATTTCCATCATCGAGACTGGGTTATTTAATTTTTCTTTCTGTTCTGATGTTATTTTTGGAAGATCTTGGCTTTCTAAGTATTCTGATATTTTGTTTCTTGCTGTTTGTTCCTTAGAATATAGATTTTGAAAGAAGTCTTCAACTATTGTTTTCATCTTATCCATGGTGTTACAATTATTTCCATGTTTGTCTTTAAGACTTATTATAGAATTCCTCTGTTTTTGTGCCCCTAATTTGTTTGCTAGCCACTTCCCAGGTTTATTTGCATATTCAAAATATTTTTGTCTGGCTATCTTGATTTTGAAGGCAACTTCTTGAGAGATCAATAAGTTATACTGATGTTGTAGTATCTTGATCTGATTTTGTAAACTTGTCTTTGTTGGGTTTTCTTGGAATTCCATTTCTATCTTCATCAATTCCTTTAAGATGTCTGTATATTTTTGTTTTCTTTCCCTATTTTTCTTTGTGTTGTAGCTTATAACCAGTCCTCGGAGGTAAGCATTGCCTGCATCCCAAACTATGCTTGGACTTGTCCCTTTGTTTCTATTATTCTCATAGTATTCTTGAAGTTTCCTCTTGCACTGAGTTATAAATTCCTTATCTTTTAGCAAAAAGTTATTGAATCTCCATCTTGTTATCTTAGGTTTGTTGAGAATTGTCCACAAAATTGGATTATGATCTGCAAATGATTTAGGCAGTATTTCAATGTCTTTTGTTTCTGTCAGTAAATCCACTGATGACCAACACATATCTATTCTGGAGAAGGAGTTATGACCCAGCATGTTGTTGGTCTGTGGAATTCCCTGCCACGTGATGTGGTGAAGGCATCTAGCCTGGATGCCTTCAAAAGGGGAATGGACAGATTCCTGGAGGAAAAGTCCATCACAGGTTACAAACTATGATGGAGATGTGTAATCTCCAGGCTTAAAACCAGGGGACTTCAAGGACCAGTTGCATGGGAGTGGTATCAGGAGCCACTGCGAGATACAGGAAGCTCGACTAGATGGACCTTTGGCCTGTTCCAGCATGGCTCTTCTTATCTTCTTATGTTCTTACACCTTCCCAAAAGAATCATGGGTACAAGAACCCGGCCTCTTTTCCCACCAATCACTCCAATCTTTCCTTCCAATCAACCATCTATGATAAAAAGGATGTTAATGTGTGCACACTGTGTCTCTGGCAAAGACTTTAGGATAAACTCTATGTACATGCTGAGGGAAATTTGAGGGTGTAGAGTATTTTTTTAAAAATAATATGTGTTAATTAAAAGTGTTCGGCATCCCATAGTATCCTTGGTTGCTGGCAGACATCAGGCTTCAGATCTCCTGATGGAAAGGGGCCTCCTTAACAGCGGGGAGCATTTTGGCAGGGCCACTGCGAGATACAGGAAGCTCGACTAGATGGGCCTTTGGCCTGTTCCAGCATGGCTCTTCTTATGTTCTTATGTTCTTACACCTTCCCCAAAAGAATCATGGGTATAAGAACCCAGCCTCTTTTCCCACCAATCACTCCAATCTTTCCTTCCAATCAACCATCTATGATAAAAAGGATGTTAATGTGTGCACACTGTGTCTCTGGCAAAGACTTTAGGATAAACTCTGTGTACATGCTGAGGAAAATTTGAGGGTGTAGAGTATTTTTTAAAATAATATGTGTTAATTAAAAGTGTTCGGCATCCCACAGTATCCTTGGTTGCTAGGTGGCAGACATCAGGCTTCAGATCTCCTGATGGAAAGGGGCCTCCTTAACAGCTGGGAGCCCTGAGCTGTAATTCCATTATTTGCAGCTTGTTTTGGTTGGAAATACAATTAACCTATTTAAAGTTTTACTGTTGATGTTTTTCCTTTTGTTGTTTTTTGTTGTCAGTGGTAGTGGTATTTAGAAGTCCTTCATAATCTGATGCCCAAGCATGCAGTTTAGTTAGCCTTTCCTTAGATCTAGCTCTGTGAGGGAGGCCACATCGTTTGTTTCTCAGGATACATGCAACAAGGATGGCTGATGCACCTGGATCTCCAGCTATTTATGGTTTAGGGACGGAATTTCTCAACTTGGTCCTTCCAGACCTTTCGGACTTATGTTTGCACGAAGTCCAAAAGGTCTGGAAGCACGGTCAATGTTCAGGCATGCTGGAAGCTATTGAAAACATCTGGATGTCACCAGATCAAAGAAGGGTGGTGTAGAGTGATTCAGGTGGATGGTAGGAGGTCAACATAGGATCTGTCTGGCCACTTGGTTCTCACCAAGAAGCTGAAATATTCACATCCTCATTCCAGAGCACTGGCTCCTAATAACCTTGGTTCCACAGATGTTTCTGCATTACAGTTCACAGAAATCCTGGACAACACAGCTAGTGATGGAATGCTTCGGGGAATTTTAGTCCAAGAACATCTGTGGACCCAAGGTTGGGAACCAGTGTTCTAAACCTAAACTTGAAAGCATTACTCTCTTGACTTTTGGAGCTATAATTCCCAGAATCCCCAAATGGTATGGGAATGCTGGGAGTCGTAGTCCAAAAAGCAATGTCTGGGAACTATAAATATGCATGTAGAGTATAAAAAACAGCTTAAATCCTGGCTGCATAGACACGCTTTCTCTGACCACTGTTTGTCATCTCACCCACTTCTGGTTTATATTTTATTCCACCTGTTTGTTTTTGTATGTATTTGATTATTTTTGCTTTGTTGCCAGATTTAATTATGTTTGATTGGTTAGTTTTTATTTCAGTCTATACATTGTACAGTGGACCCTCATATAACAAATGGTTTGTACAACATAAAATCTGTACAACATAAAAAATTCCAGAGATAGGGGAACTTTATTTAACAGAATCGTCTATGGGGCGAATCCATACAACACAAAAATGCAATTAGGGATTACTCTGTTTTCAATGCGTTCCTGTGGGAAATTTGTATAACATAATTTCATTTGGAACTAGAAATGGGCACGAATAAAAAAATGGTGTTTCGTTTGTTGTTTGTCGTTTAGGGGGTCCGTTTTGGTTTGTTTCCGTTTTTTGCGAATTTTTGCAAAAAATTCATTTTCATTTTCATTCATTTCATTACCGTTTCATTACCATTTATTTCATTTTTTGTGATTTTTTTAGCTTTTAAAGCAGTTCAATGTATTGCCGTAACGAAACCGAAACGGACGACAAAATTTCTGGTGTTTCTGTTCGTTTCATTTCATTTTAGAGATAAAATTCGTTTGTCATTTTGTTGCGTAATGAAACAAAAAACAAAAACAAAAACAAAAAATTGTCCGTTTCATGCCCATCTCTATTTGGAACAAATTAATTCCTTTATACAAGGTACCACTCTATATTGTTTAATTTTATTATTCATTGTATTGTGCATGCCCTAACTTCTGTAAACTCCCCAGAGTGACTGTTGGCCAGATGGTGCGGTATAAAAATCAAGTAAATAAATAAATAATATATTTATCTTCATATAGTCATGCCAAGGTGATGCTTCCCCTCTGTTTACATTCTCAGCAACACTGTGAGATATGCCAGGATCAGAGAGAGTGACTACCATAAGACCATCCCGAGGGTTTCACAATGTCATGTGGGGTTTTTTTTCTGACAGAGCAGTCCGTCATTCAGGCCACAACATCCTGCTGGTTTTGACAGATTTTGAGCAGCCTTTTCCAGATTTCAGTTCAAAGATGCCTTGCCTTCTGTGTTCTCATACTGAGGTTGCTGCGTCTTCTGTGGGGAATTCTTGGATTCCCTCGCTATGAAACCGAGAAAAGAAAAAGAAACAGACTCACTTGGGGGGCCCAAAAGAAACTGCAGCTCTGAAGCACTGCATGCTATTACATGGCCAGGCAAATAACAGGACAAATAAAAGATGAAGGGGGGGAGAAGAATGAATGAATGCTTTCAGAGTGCTGTGGAAATCAAATTGGCAAATTAACGGAAGTGTCTTTTGCAGAAAGCTTTTTCTTCTGAACGAGGAGGGGGTGAGGAGCTCTCTTGAAGACAAGTCTCAGAGAACTAGCTTTTTAGGTGGAATATAAAGAAATGACAATTAACAGGAAGAAACCTTGGGGCAGAAACCCCCAAATTTTAATTAAGGGAAGGGGGTTGATGGCGGGCTATATGAAGTGCAGTATCTATTTCTAACCCAGTTTCTCTTTTTCTAAAGAAAGGAGCACAGACTTTATTCTGTGGAACTGTTGCCATGGAAACAACTGTAACTGTGAATTCTTGGTGAAATGCTGACTCCTCTCCCCCTTTGCCTCAGCCTTTTACTTTTCCTCAGCAAAACTGTTGTTGCTCCTTAACTAAATGAATTTCCAAGCGGTGTTTCCCTCGTGTTTACAGAGATACCTGCTCTTGCCATCAAAGCTGTCAAAATCAGTTTACATCCCATCATGCACACATTGCTAAAGCTAAGCTTTGAAAATGTTCTCTTCTAACCTCTCCAAGTGACAGCCGGGGCTGTCCAGAAAGGTTTTGACTGGGATGTCCCAAACAGGGATGGCTCAATCCGTTGGAGCACCCAAGGTAAAAATGCCCCCTGGAAAAGCAAAAATACTATTTTAGGTAAAAAAACTCAAACTCATCCAATGGCTATCATTACGGATGCCTAAAAACAACCTCCAGGTTGGAGAGATAGTCAGGATATCTCTCAATGCCATTTTTGGGGAATCATAAGCAGGTGAAGACATCTACAGTGTTACCCCGACTTAAGAGCAATTCGTTTTAAGATTGGGAAACTGTTGGTGTTTTAACTGCCGCCTTACAAATTTTAGATATGGTCTGCTCGACTTACAAGTGTTTTTTTTTCATTTTAACTTATTTTTTTAAAATATTTTAGATAGGTACCCCAACGTAAGAGTAGTTCGACTTAAGAGCATGCATTCGGAGCGGATTAAATTTGTAAGTTGAGGTACCACTGTACTTGGGAATATCCTGAAGGCACACTGTGAGCCACTGTGTGAGACAGAATGTTGGGAATGTGGCCTGTTCCAGCAAGGCTGTCCTTATGTAATTATAGGATCAGAGAACAATTGAGTTGAAAGGGGTTTTATAAAGCCATCCAAAACCCTACTCCATGCAGGTACCCAAGTCGAAGAAGATCTTAACAGATGGATGCCCAATTTTCTCTTGAATGCTTCTAGTGTTGAAATGCTTGTCACTTCCTGAAGTAAATGGGTCCATTATCATACTGATCTAAAAGTTATGAAATGTTTCCTGATATTCAGGCTAAATTTGGCTTCCTGTAGCCAGAGTCAAATTGTGAAGTGTTCCTCACTCCGGAGCAATCGAGAACAGATTCTGCCCCTCCTCTGTATGAATCCCTTTTGAGTATTTCAGTGGTTCTCAACCTGTGGGTCCCCAGATGTCCCTGGACTGCAACTCCCAGAAGTCTTCATCACCAGCTGAGCTGGCCAGGATTTCTGGGAGTTGCAGTCCAGGAACATCTGGGGACCCACAGGTTGCCAATCACTGAAGTATTTGAAAAGAGCTATCACATCTCCCTTCAGGCTTCTTTTCTCAAGGCTAAACATGTCCAGTTCCTAAAGTTCTTCTTTCCTCAAAAGGGTACCACCATAACAGAAGAGGGATGGTATCATTAACAGTATATCACAGAAGTTAAACCGCTGTATGGTCTTGGCCTTGGCCATCTTGCTGCAGCTCAGTTTCAGGGCCTTGGCGGTCTGCTTATAGCCTAGGCCAGTGATGGCGAACCTTTGGCACTCCAGATGTTTTGGACCACAACTCCCACAGTCCTTTGTCATTGGCACTCTAGGCTTGGAATTCTGGGAACTGTAGTCCAAAACATCTGGAGTGCAGAAGGTTCACCACCACTGGCCTAGGCCAGTGATGGCAAACCTTTTAGAGATTGAGTGCCCAAACTGCAATTCAAAACCCACTAATTTTTAGCAAAGTGCCAGTACAGCAATTTAACCTGAATACAGGTGGCTGTGAAGGGGTGATGTCGGGTGCCCACAGAAAGGGCTCCAAGGGCCACATTTGGCACCCATGCCATAGGTTTGCCAACACTGGCCTAGGCCATCTTTATGTAGAGCAACAATTCATTTTTTCAGATCCTCATATAGTTCATTACCATGAGGTACCATGTGGAACTTCAAGTGATTAGTATGAAAAAGTGAGAGCAATAGCACCAAATATGAGAGTGAGAGCGATAACACCTTCTGCCCCTTCACACCTGAGACCTTGTGACACTAATGGGTCTCATGACACCAGGGAGGGTAAACAGCTACTTGGGCCCAATTTGGACATTGTCACTTAGGGGAGGGGTGTACTCACTTTTGTTGCCTGTGGTTTAGACATGAATGGCTGTGTGTTGCATCATTTTGAGGGGACAGCACATTTACACTGCTATGCAAGCTGTATACTCACTGCTTTACATTGTAGCCAAGTGTCATTTCTTCAGTGTTGTCACATGAAAAGATATACTAAATATTTACAAAATGTGACAGGGTGTAATCACTGCCCCATGGCTCAGTGGTTACATGTCTGTACTGCAGGTAAAACTGTGCTCACGACCTGGGGTTCAGTCCCAGGTAGCAGGCTCATGGTTGAGTCAGCCTTTCATCCTTCTGAGGTCAGTAAAATGAGTACCCAGCTTGCTTGGGGGGGGGCAATGTGTAGCCTGCATTACTGTAATTAAAACTGTAAACTGCCCGGAGACTACTTGAAGTGGTATGGGGCGGTATATAAGCAGAACATTTTGCCTTGCTCTTGCTTTGCTCTATATTATTGTGTGTGTGTGTGTGTGTGTGTGTGTGTGTGTGTGTGTGTGTGTGTGTGTGTGTGTGTGTGTGTGTGTGTGTGTGTGTGTGTGTGTGTGTGTGTATCCCTATCTCTATCTCTATACAGTGGTACCTTGTATAAAGGAATTAATTTGTCCTAAATGAAATTATGTTAAGCAAATTTTCCTTTATACAAATTTCCAATAGGAATGCATCGAAAACAGAGTAATCCCTAATTGCGAGTTGTGACCATTTTTATATTACATGGATTCGCCCCATAGGCAATTCTGTTAAGCAAATTTCTCCTATCTCTGGAATTTTTTATGTTGTACAGATTTTATGTCATACAAACCATTTGTTATACAAGGGTCCTCTCTCTCTCTCTCTCTCTCTCTCTCTCTCTCTCTCTCTCTCTCTCTGGCAACAAACCTTAAAAATCCATTCATATCATCCAAAGAGAAGTAGCCAATGGACTCTCAGAATCAAAGATGGCAGTGGGCACACTTGGGCAGCTTGCAAATGACTGGATAGGCAGAATGCCCATTACCACAGGGTTCCATAGTTAATAATGGGAGGAATGGGTCAAGAATTACTAGGCTTACCAGCTCAGTGTCATCGCACTCTCTGAGATGCCAAGGCCAACCTTTGTACATGTTTCTGGAACACACTGTCACTGAAGCTGTTTCACTCTTTCTCTCATTATTGCCCAGTGTTCACCCACATAGCTCTGTCTTCTCTACTCATGCCCAGGTAAGACTGTTTCCTGGGGAAACAGTCCTACCCCCTGGGAACCATGAAGAAACAGAGGTGACAAGAACATGAAGCTAATTCTCAGAAGCAGCTGTCATGTTACCTGTGGCCAAATTGGTTGTATGGGGGTCCATGATGCTGTTTGCTTATATAAACTATAATATTCTCTTATGAATAGAATGGAAGGCAGGAGGAAGGCCGGAATACATATACACAAAGGTGAATATTCTTTCCTGCCTTTAAAAATGCCAGAATCAAGTACAGTATTCAAACATAAACTCTGTTTTCTCTCTTCTGTATAAATTGAAGCACTTGCTGTCGAAGTGAGGTTGTTCCCAGGGTTTGAATTGTTGTGTGTGTGTTGTGTTGTTATAGTGGTGACCAACCCTTCGTGACTCCATGTCCATGGAGTTTTCTTGGCAGGAATACTGGAGTGGTTTGCCAGTTCTTACTCCAGTTGAATTTATGATTGTCCATGGGGGTTAGATGGCTAAAGATGGTCTGTGGGCAATGTTTCATGTTTTTTACTTGCTATCAAATTTATTTATAAGCACAAGAAACATGGTTATTGGGGAGGTTAGAAGAGACAGAAAAGTGGGTGTTCCTTTGGAGATAACAAGATATGCCAAGAAATACTGTTGTCATACCAACATGAAGCAAAGCCCAGATTTTTAGTTATTTTTCTACAACGATTCTGACAGTAATGATGCAACAACACTGCAGCTACATAACGTGTGGCAGGGGGAAAGAGAAACGGCACAATTGTCCCTTATAGCACATAATTCCATTATACAGCCTTCCAGACGAAAGCAAAAAGGCAAAGTGTGCTGCTTTAAAGACCACCCCGTAGCAGGTGGTTTTTAATTTAAACTTAAATTTAATTTAATTATACGGTTTTTAGAAAATTTTGGAAAGAGACAGTCACCGCACATTAGAGTGTAAGTGAACACTTATCTGATGCTTGCACACGAGGATGAGGAACTCCGTCATGAGGCTAGAGAGGACTTTTCATATTGTCCAAAATGTTTTCCACCAAACTGTCGTTCCCTTCTACCAAAATTGCCACATGCACAAAACTGCAGAATTCACACAGTTGGACAACTTTGCAAATTGCACGAGTGCCTCAAATTGGGATCACAGTACATTAAGTATTGGATGGGTTAGTTGACTCTTGCTTAACAATCAGCCAGTTCTTCTTTGCACACATCATGGCACAGTGGTTTAATTGCAGTCCTGCAGTTGGGATTCTGCCCATGAGCTGAGTTTTGATCCCTACAGGCTCAAATAGCCAACTCAAGGATGACTCATCCTTCCATCCTTCTTAGGTCAGAAAACTGAATACTCATCCAAGTTACAGGAAGCCAGATTTGGGGTGGATACTAGGAAAAACCTCCCAACTGTTAGAGCAGTATGACACTGGAACCAGTTACCTTAGGAGGTAGTTAGTGGTTAAACACAGGAGGCATTCAAAAGAAAATGGAACAAACACTTGGTAGACACCCTTTGATTTGTATTCCTGCCTTGAGCAGGGGGTTTGACTTGATGGCCTTATAGAATCCTTCCAACTTCGTGATTCTCTGATTCTGTTAGCAACAGTACATTTATTATTCTATTCACACCTTCCTTCAAAAAACAAGCATGCCAAAATCTTAATAGAATGAGCATTCACTGAAAGAGCATATTATCAATATTTAAAAATTAGTCTTTAAGGTACCACCATGTTTTTAACTACCACTGTATTTCTAATAAACGAAAATGGAAGAATAGTGGGGCTATAATATTTAGAACCATTTCTTCTTCTTCTTCTTCTTCTTCTTCTTCTTCTTCTTCTTCTTCTTCTTCTTCTTCTTCTTCTTCTTCTTCTTCTTCTTCTTCTTCTTCTTCTTCTTCTTCTTCTTCTTCTTCTTCTTCCTTGTTATTATTATACTTATTATTTTATTTTTACTTATAGTGCTTGCACAGACTGACACGGCTCCCTCTTCAACATCTAGATTCTGATTGTGACCTAAAGGTCATTGATTCCAAAACTGGTCAGTACAAATGCCCTTTTCATTTTGTATATGACGAGGGCAGCTAAATATGTCACCAGGGGAAACTACGGCTAATCGCTCCATCAAATTCCAACAAGACCTGAATATCCTCATGGGAGACCCATATATTCATCCAGAGACAAGCTGGAGTGCAGTCAGAGGGGGAATTAAGAATATTCCTGCTTCAAAGCCAAAGCCTACTACTAGATATGGATTATGCTGAGATTTTAATGAGAGCAGATTATCTCACATCTGTCTGTTGTGTGGTTCTCATACGTCCACTTTGGAGAGGGGCATCAATGGAGAGAAAAATATTGTTGAAGAATAGGTCATGGGCTGAGGGTGGGGAGATGTTTGTAAATTCAGAGGAGGGTAATACAGTCATACCTCAGATAACAAATGCCTCGGATAACAAATGTTTCAGATAACAAACAGAAATTTCCAGGTATAGGGCTGCCTCAGATAACAAATGTTCCCTATGGGCTGCCTCAGATAACAAATGTTTCAAAATGCCTTGCAAAAAAGTGTACCCAGGATGCATTGCACCCCCATGGTTTGTGGAAGGGTGGGAGGAGTTAGATTATTTCTTAATGGTGTTTTGGAGCCATTCTGGACTTTTTTTTTTTTGCTGATGAATTTGGACCTTTCAAACTTGGAAAGGTAGGGAGTTAGTTCTGGTGGTTTGTGTTCCAGCAATGCATGCCTTTAAAGTGCACTTTATAAAGAGGTCTGAGGGAAAAATAGATTTTTTGCCTTGTTTTGGACCTCTGGAATGAATTAATCGGTTTCCCATTCATTTCAATGGGAAACCATGTTTTGGATAACAATTTTTTTCAGATAACAAATTGCCTCTGGGAATGAATTAAATTCGTTATCAGAGGTACCACTGTATCTCCAAATCTAGCTGAGAGCTCCAAATGGTATTAAAAGTCAACGGTTGACAAGTCTTAATCTAGTACCTGTGCATTTTTATTGTGATGATTTTATTGGGTTACCTAAACCCATCAGCCACACTTGCTCCACCTGGGTGATCTTATCTGGTTCCTTTCTCTGACACCAGAAGATGTGGTGACAGCTGTCAGCCTCGACAGCTTTAAGAAAGGAGTAGACAGGTTCATGAAGAACAAGGGCATCAAATCAATGGCTATATTTATGGATCCCTAAGGACGACCTCCGGATTGGAGAGATAGGCAGGATATCTCTCAATATCAATACTATTTTCAGGGATTCTTAAATAGGTGAAGACATCCACTTGGGAATACCCTGAAGCAAATGGTGAGCCACTGTGTCAGAGAGAATGCTGGACTGGATGGGCTGTGGCCTGTTCCAGCAAGGCTGTTCTCATGTTCTTATGTTCTTAAACATAGTGAAGATTTGAATACCCAGTTTCTGGCAATGAGATATTCCAGATATGCCTAAGGATGCATGTTTTCATTGACCTGAAAGCAATGGGTTGCCATTGGGTAAGTGTTACAGGGTATTCAATACTGGTGGAATCCCATTCAGCACAATTCAAATGTTACAAGCAAATAAAAAGAAGGAAATAAATCTCTGTGTTGATAGACTCTTGACCTATGCCTTGCATTCCTGAACACTACAATACAGCCCTAAACAAAATTAACACTCAAAAAGAACCTATAACTTTGTAACACTTCACAGGAGTAGCTTTACACTCTCCCATTATTATTTATATCCATGGTATTTATTGTGCTTCAGCACTATATGCTCTAAGCACATCTGATCTTGTCTGATTTTGGAAGCTAAGCAGGGTCAGCCCTGGTTAATACTTGGATGGGAAACCACCAGGGAATACCAGGTGCTCTAGGCGCCAGGAGTAGGAACTGGCAAACCACTCCAGTACCCCTGCCAAGAAAACTCTATGGACACACACTAGATGCACAGCATTTAATATAATGAATAACTCAACAAATAAAGATACCACTTAAAATCACAAAATCTCTCCATCATCCTTCAACACCCTGTCAATACCACACTAAATTTAACCAGTCTTACCTGCTTTGGGAAGCTAATGTGGTCAGGCCTGTTTAGGATTTAGATGGGAAACCATCTCGGCATATCACAGATTTGGGGATTAGGTCTGGAAAGGTACCATGCCTGAAACACCAGAGGGCCTGTCAGATATGATAATATTAGGCGAGTTGGACCAAAACGTTGAGTAAATGTAGGGCATCTTTCTGTTTGTAGGGCATCCATTAAATGTTCTTTACTTGCATTTAGCAGGACATCATCATGCTAAAAATATTAGTTCTCAACGCAGTCAAGTCAATGCTACTGTATGTCTCTCCTGCAGGTGATCTGCAGCCATTCAGAAGAGTACAACAGTCGCCAAGAGCTGTGCAATGGCACCACTGAAGGCCCTATTCTGCGAAATCCTGGGAACCATGATAAAAGGAGGACCCCGCGACTCCCGTCTTCAGCAGACGTTGAATTCTGCTTGAGCCTGACCCAGTATGAAGCTGGAACCATGGACAAAATGGCCAACTTCAGCTTCCGGAACACTTTAGAAGGTACCTTTGGTTTTCCTTTCAGTTTTGACTGTAAACATAAATATCATAATATAAGATAACTGCTGAATGCTGTAACATGAACATGGGTTAAACTCAGCAGTATTCTTTTGCACACAGAAGTACCATGTTGACGTGTTGATAATGGTGAACAGGGCTTGTGGTCTAGGTATCTGGCTGCAGGGTCAGAGATGGAGACTGATGACATGTGATTATTCTTTTTCTTTTCCTTCCTTCCTTCCTTCCTTCCTTCCTTCCTTCCTTCCTTCCTTCCTTCCTTCCTATCTATCTATCTATCTATCTATCTATCTATCTATCTATCTATCTATCTATCTATCTATCTATCTATCTATCTATAGATGGGCATGAAGCACTTTGTAGAGCAAGCATGCCCAAACTTCGGCCCTCCAGATATTTTGGACCACCACTCCCACTGTCCTTTGTCATTGGAAATACAGGCTTGGAATTCTGGGAGTTGTGGTCCAAAACATCAGGAGGGCCGATTGTAGAGCTTCATGCTAAACCAGCATCACAGCATCACAAGTGTTGCATTTAACCTCCCCCCCCCAGCACATTTCTCAGTATGTTCCAAAGCTGTTGGTGGGCCAGTAAGTTAAGAAGCTTGGGTTGCCCTTCTCTGCCTCCCCAGCCAGCTAGCCAGTATTTGTCTGTGCAGAGAGTCTCCTTGTAACACCTCCTCGTCAGACTGGCCAGTTGCCTAAGGAGGCAGGGAAGGGTGCCCCAGCTTCTGATCATTACTGGTATGCCGTTGGCATTGGAGGTTCCCAGCATTGCATTCAATTCCCCAAACAGTCAATTCCCCAAACCTATTTAAATAAAACTAAATTCACCTGTTGGTAGAATTACAAGCAGAAAGGGGGCATGTCAAGGATCGTACAAAATGGAATTGTCTTATTGCAACTTGTGATGCATGCTGGGAATGACAAAGCAGAGTGGGCACACACCTGGGCAATCATATTTTGGCAGCTAGTCAAATCAGGTGACAGTTCCACACATGCTTAGTCTTCAGTTTGCAGAATAACGATTGCATCAGACAAGTGCATAAAAACAGGACAGTTGCTCAGTATGGTGTGGGATGTTGATGGAGAAAAACAGCTCATTACTCTGCCAGTTTGGATTCCCGGAAAGTTTGGACCACTGGACTGTCTATCTAACTAATGAGGTATATGCCTGCCAATCCTGTTTTTGTTTGCTGGACTTGTATATATTTTGTAAATGCAGTTCTTGGTGAAGGGAGTCACCACTGTGTTTGCATCTTTATCTAACACAGCTATCTGGCTCTTAAAGCCCACACTTTACACAGCCTTTCCGCTGAGCGTTCACAACTCTACAACAGGGCAGCTTGTAATCTTTGTGTTTGGGCTCTGAGCAGCCACTTAGAAATTGGGTGAGAAGAAAGAAGAATACTTGGAGGGAAAAATATACTTCTTAGCAATTTTTGTAATTTCTTACAGCAGTGAGAATTGCCACTGGGCCTCCCCAACTTCACCAGCAAAGTCTGGCAGTATCCCAATAAAATAATAAAATAAAATAAGTGTTGTTGATTTTCCTATTTTTTAAAATTAGTTTGGGTTATTGTTATTTGCTTTATGAACAAGAAACTCCTAGATTCTCTCCACCCCAATGCCCTCTTTGGGGCAGGAACAAAAATGAAATATGTCATTTTACTCAGAAATTGTAATAATTATGCATATACCAGTGTTTGTTCTGGATGAACAACAACATTGGAATATCAAATAAATCCTTTTTGATATGCTGTTTATATACAATATTCAGAGTGCTTACCACACTCTTGGGGTAGTTTATATTTTAATTATGTTGGCTACACCTCCCCCCCACTGCCAGCAAGCTGGCTTCTCAATTTCCCAACCTTGAAAGGATGGAAGACAGAGTCAACTTGTTGAATTGAGGTCATTAGTAGAGTCTTTAACTGCAATCCATAGTAGAGTTTAATCACTGTGCTACAAGGTTACAGGTTTAGATGGAGAGGGGGTTTCACATGAAGAATTCTCACTGCAAGGAAAAAACAGTGATTTCCCCCTTGCTTTTCAATGAGACAATCTACAAACTCTACCACTCTCTTTAGGTCTTCTCTTGCATCCCCAACAAATTGATCTTCAAAAGTGGCAAAACCCTAAGAACGATCTCCCCTAAAGATCTCAAATCTTTGTTCAGGAGAATAGTTTTTTTTTTTTTTTTCAAATTGCCTTTTCTCAAAGTTGAATCTCCAGAGCCTCTACTTATGAAAGGCCTTCAAAGTTCATGCTCATCCAACATACTAATTAAGCAGACCCAGCATGGTGAAAGCTAAGCTGTGCATTCAGTAGTTACAGGGCAGGATTGGGACTCTGCAGTCTTACAGGGCTTGTATCAAATGGAGAGGAGAGTGTTGAGCTCATTGAAGGAAAGATGGAAATGCAACAAACAAATAAGTCAACCATTGTGACTGGCTGTATGTGGCAGCTTATGGAGAGAATCATATTGGCCCTTACTTCACGAGGTGCGGCGCTCCGCAGCGATATTGCCTTCGATTTGAATTCGGAGGCGGTCACGTGGCGGTCACGTGTTCTCGCTTCGCTCCCGCCCCTGTTTCTCAGTACTCACGAGCTGCAGTTTTAGGACCGATTTGAGCACAACCTCACGTGCTCCCTTCGCATTCACATGCCACTTTTCAACGTTCGTTATTTCCCATCCGTCCTTTAAAAAAATTCCTACCGATGGCGTATCGATGCACTGATGCTGGACTGTCAGTTGCAATGGCTCTACTGATTTCCTGGCATCATTGGCAGCCCCCCCCGCCGCCGCCGCCGCTACTCGGGGGGAGCCCCGCATGGCACAGCTGCCCGCCCTCCGCCGCTTGCACGCTGTCTGCCCCGGGTGCCCTGCTCTGGCCGGGCGAGGCGACAGCGGCTCCTCCTGCTCCCGCCGCCGCCGCCGCCGCCGCCGCTACTCGAGCGAGGAAGTAACAGCGCAAAGCGATGAAACGATATAGCGATGCATCGATATCCCTGTTTGAATATTTTTTAAAAAACTTGAAATAAAAGCCAAAAACCGAGACCACACGTCACGTTGGGAGCGAAGCAAGATGCGAAGCGAAAACATTCCCAGCAGCAGCCAGGGGCACCACTCGCCCCGGTTGGAACACGGTTAAGGGGGAGTGGTCGGGGCGGCACCCCTAAAATGGAGGGGCGTGCGGACTAAAATGATCGATTCGGACAGAAAAGAAGGCTAGCCGCGAAGCGAGCGGCTCATGAAATAACGGCCATTATTGGATGGATGGATGGATGGATGGATGGATGGATGGATGGATGGATGGATGGATGGATGGATGGATGGATCAATGGATGGATGGCTATACATTTATACTGCATGTTTATATATTTATTACACAATTTGAGATGACAGAAAACTGCATATTTATTTGCAATCTGCTTCACAAAGTTCTCGCTTTGTTTGCTAAATGTTAATTGTCTGTTCACAGGATGCTTCTGCTCACTGAACACTTTAATATTAGCTTACTGCACAATCTTATCCCATTTTAGGGAATGAAGTGCTGCCATTAACACCCTTTAGCTTCCCTTTCTGCTCCATGATTTTAAGTTTTCAAGAATATTGCCAGTAATGATTCTAATCTTTTTGGAACTGTCACAAATTGTTGTATGACTGTACAAATTACGGTTACCCTTCGTCTCTTGAATAAATTGTAGACTACACAACAGGCATACAATCATATACTCTTGCTACTATCTTAATAGGTTATGAAATTGGCACTTTGACTTTCTACCAGTTATTTGCCAGTTTCTTTGACTCGGTTGCTTAAGGCACAACCCAAGCCAAGTAAAATGTTTTCATGGCTGCTCTCCCAGGGAATAAGTCCCAGTGAACTCAGGCTTACTCGGTAATAAGCAAGGTAGCTCTTAAGACTGAGCAGCTTGATAAAGGGCCTTTTTACACGACCCCTAAGATCCGCTGGCCACTTAAATTCAGACCAGAGATCTTAGGGGTTCCTCGCTCTTCCTCTGTCCCCACCCCCCTCTGCACTTCCTGGTTTCTGGCTGCCCAAGGGAGGGAGAAAAAAGAAAGAAAAGCATGCCGGTTACCTCCGTTTTGTTCCGGGCAGCATTTAGATCTCTTAAAGGAGCGGGGTGCAAAAAAAGAACAAACAGAAGCCAGGAGAGCCCCGCACTCACTATCCTTATACCGGATCAAAATTTTGTCACATCCAAAAAGCAGGTACAAGAAAACTGCTGTTTGGTCGCGCTAAGTGGGCGGAGTCGCACTTAATTGTTTGCAAAGTCCGGAGCTGGTGGGTAAACATTTTTAAGGTCCGGACCTTGCAGCCATTTGCGGCGGAGCTTAGGGGTCGTGTATAAACGCCCAAAGAGATGGAGAAGTATTTTGGCCCAAGGGTCTCACTGGCTCTGAAGAAACATATCATGGGTCACATGCCATCAATGAACAAAGCTAGAGCCGTTATAGATGGTTCATAGACCAGGATGATGGCTTAATTTGGTTTAGTCCTAAAGGCAGACATATAAGATTGGCACTATGCATGTACAGTATATAACTTGTAACAATTGTAATCATTTTATGTGTTCTATAAACTAATTATGAGAATCCTGAAACTACTTTATAATGACAGGAAGGCTAAAAACAGATGATTTATTCAACAATTAATACAAATCTTTTACAATGCCATTGTATTCTCCCTGGAGAAGCATTTAGAGTGAAATCCCTCTCGTGCCTCCTCAGAAGTAAATCCTATTTAATCTCAAATAAGTGGGCTTAACATTAGAACCTTAAATTGCAGTGCTATAAGCACACTCTATTTGAGTTTAAGACCAGGATTAGTCAGTAGGACTTACCTCTGAGTAAAACATACAATTGTGATGCTAGAGGCCTTTGTGTGTAGGTTTTTTTAAATCTTCCTTCTCATCCTTCATTGACGTTGTTTAAAATGTCTGCAACAATACATTTTGTCAAAATGAAATGTAATTGTTGAAATAAATAAGGGGGGATCAAAGTTATGAGGAAGATATTTTGTCTGTTGAATATATTTTAATGTTTTAATTTTTTCTCCTCATTATTTCCTTTGGTTTGCATTTTGAAGGGAGGTTTACTGATTGATTGACTGATTCATAGAATCATAGAATCATAGAATCATAGAATCATAGAGTTGGAAGAGACGTCAAGGGCCATCCAGTCCAACCCCTTGCCATGCAGGAACCCCATCACAATATTTCCGATAGATGGCCATCCAGCCTCTGCTTAAAAACCTCCAAAGAAGAAGACTCCACCGCCCTCCTTTGTGGCAGCATATTCCACTGCCGAACAGCTCTAACTTTCATGAAGTTCTTCCTAATGTTCAAATGGAATCTCTTTTCCTGTAGTTTGAGACCATTGCCAGTTCCCAGTTCCCTAAGCCGTTCCTCATAAGACATTTCTTCCAGACTTTCAACCATCCTGGTTGCCCTCCTCTGCACTTACTCGAGGTTGTCAACATCCTTTTTAAATTGAGGCGCACAGAACTGGACACAGTACTCCAGGTGGGGTCTGACCAGAGCAGAATAGAGTGGTACTATCACTTCCCTTGATCTAGACACTATGGTTCTGTTGATGCAAGTATGATAAAAAGGAACAAGATAGGAGAATCAAATAATATAGTAGAAGAAAACCATCTCATAGTGTTTGAAAATAAAGAATAAAAAGAGCAACAGAGTCCGGCACCGTGCTAGATCAATCACAGGGTTGGACAGCATCATTTCTTTATCAGACTCTCCAACCTTGTGATTAATCTAGCACAGTAGCAGGGCTCTGTTGTTCCAAAAGAAATTTGTCATGGATCACATGGCACCAATGGGCAAGGCCAGAGCATTGTAGGTGGCTCATGGAGCAGGATGATGGGTGTATCTCCTCAACATTTGGGGGAGCCCACCCACTCACCTCTTTATTGGTCATATTGAAGGTTATTCATCTATGGTCCCAACACTCAGCCACTGAGGTATATTTTATGGATTTTCACCCATAGCTCCCAAACTTGGGTTAACCAGGTGTTCTTGGACTACAACACTGCTAGTAATGATGGCTTCTGGGGGCTGCTGTCCAAAACCACCTAGGTGACCCAAGGTTGGGAACCACTGAATTTGTGTGATGTCACTGGAGACTCAGATCAGACCCTTCCACTTCAGGGTTATTCTCCCTCACTTGGAAACATGGTTATTGTGGTTAGTTGTTTATTTTTACAGCCCATGTCATTCTGCCAAGCATCATTCTTTAAAAGGCAGAAGAAATACTCGGTGATGGACTTGTGCAAAGGCAGCACCGGGGAGAGCAAACAGTCAAGAGGTGGAGGCAGAGGGGAGCATGGGGAGGGCATAAGAGGAAAGAAGGGGGAGAAGATGGAGGGGGTGGGGATGGGGGAATGGCATGGAAGTTAAGATCAGAAGAATCTGGTTTGCATTCCAAGAACATTGATTCATTGATGGAAGCTTGCATTGAATGATTCTGGACCATAACAGCTCCAACTCACATCAACCCAAGCAACACACCTTGGGTGGGTGAGCCCTCTCTGCTCAAACAAACCATCTAGACCAGGGATGAGCAACTTGCAGAAGGCAGAAAACCATACCTGGCTTCTCAGATATCTGAGCCCCATGGCACAGTGTTTAAATGCCTGTACAGTACTGCAGGTAAAACTGTGCTCACGACCTGGGGTTTAGTCCCAGGTAGCAGGCTCAAGGTTCACTCAGCCTTCCATCCTTCCGAGGTTGGTATAATGAGTACCAAGCTTGCTGGAGGGGGGGGGGCAATGTGTAGCCTGCATAGTGTAATTAAAAACTGTAAACTGCCCAGAGACTACTTGAAGTGATATGGAGCAGTATATAAGCAGAACACTTTTTTTTTTTTTTTTTGCTTTTCAAGAACTCCCCACCACCATTCCATCCTGACACTCCGAGGAAAGGTCTATTTGTAGCATTCTAGTCCATGCAAGATATACTTGGTTATAAGCAGAAGACGCCTCCCCATGAGCATTAAACAGGTTGCAGTGTGAACAGAGGGAAAAGTTGCTTCTGCATTGTATCCAGGGCAAGAAGGCTGGTTCTTTTTCAGCCTAGATGGGCGGTATATAAATCAAGTCAATTTAAATCCAATCAATCTTATTTAAGTCTAAAATTAGAAAGTTGTCAGGGATGCAGCAAAATGCAGAAATACAGGTGTCACTTCTTCAAATGCCATGTCCTTGTAGAACGTTGGCAATCAGTAGCCTGAACTGGTTTCTATCTAAGTCTAATGTAAACAAAGCAGCTGTGATCACTGTGGACCATTGCCTTAAATTCTTAAGCTAGATAGTTCTTCTATGCCCAGGGCCACACTTCCCATCTATTTTTCCTTGAAGGATAACTTGCAACTGATGGTATTTCTCATTGCACATTATGTGTCCAAAATATTGCAATTTTCTTTTCTTTACAGTATTGAGGATTTCTAGCTCTTTATTCATGTGCTGTAATGCAGCCACATTGGTGACTCTGGCTGTCCAAGGACTATTCAGAATTCATCTGTACATCCACATTTCAAATGCTTCCAGCTTCCTGCATAATGTATCTGTAAGGGTTCAAGTTTCAACACCATAGAGAAGTATGATGAATACAGAGGTTACAAACCATGATGGAGATGTGTTATCTCCAGTCTTAAAACTGGGATACTTCAAGGGCCAGATGCAAGGGAGTGGTAACAGGAAACAGATATCTAGTCTTGTGCACTCCCAGATGCATTTGGTGGGGCCACTGTGAGATACAGGAAGCTGGACTAGATGGGCCTTTGGCCTGATCCAGCATGGCTCTTCTTATGTTCTTATGTTCTTAAATATTCGAGGATGAAGTCTGATAGGTAAGTCCCAGTTTGCAAGACTTTCCTCAGTTTCTGGAATGAATTTCTAGCTTGTTCAATTCTGCAGCGAATTTCATATGAAGGATCCCAATTATCTTTGACAAAAATATCCCAAGTATTATGAGATGATACTTTCTCAATAATATCACTGCCATTCTTGAGAAGGTTCTGTGAACCATTTTTTTAATGATAACCATCCATTTTGTCTTCTTCACGTTAAGTCGCAATCCCATGGCATTGCTTTCTGCAGCAACAGAATCCAATCATCCTTGCAAATCTGCCAGACCTGTTACAGGAAGGACAGTGTCATCAGCTTATCTTATGTTATTAACAAGAACTCCATTCACTTTCACACATTAGGTCTTTTCTTCAAGAGCATCCCGCAGAATTCTTTCTGAATTACTTATATACTTATATGCACACATGGGCCAATTTCCTTTAACTAATCCCAAACAGAGTAGATATCTCAATTCAACTGGATTTACATGTGTTGCTTTATTATCCAGCAATTGATTTACAGAGCAGCCAATCTCCAAAAAGCAGACACTTTCTAGATTCCTTAAGATGGGCGTTACCAGTAGAGCAATCTTGCATTACTCTTCACCTTTTCAAGACAGCAAGTCTGGGAGAGGATTTGAGTGATATAACTTGTGATCTCTAATTGTTGAAGAACAATTTCTTCTCCTAGCAAGAGTTCTGTGAGGAGGGATTTGCACACGCACCCCTCCCAAGAAATCTCACAGGAAATCTTGCAAGATTTTTATTTCATGGACATTTTGCTTTTTTTGGGGGGGATCCCATCTCCACAGGATTATAACAGTTCTTATGCAGGATAGTAACTTTCCTGCTCAGGATTCACCCAGACAGGGCAGAGGATTGCTCCGTTTCGACCTATGGCCAGGCCTTGCTCTTTGCATGTCTGGTTCCTGTGAATGGGATTTTTCCCAGGTAAATGAAAATGAACAAATACTGTACTGGCATGGACCTGGGCAAGGATTGCCTGGATGTGTCGCCAACAAGGGTCAAGGTGCCTTGTGCCCTTATGTGGAGATAGAGCAGAAAACGTACATCCTTAGTAAAAAGGTGTTCATTCATTGAAACAGGCTCCTTTGGAAAGCAGTGGATTTGCCTGGGCTGGAGGTTTTTAAGCAGAGGTTGGACCACCATCTGTCTAGGGCGCTTTAGCTGTGGATTTTGTGCATCAGCAGGAGGTTGGATTAGATGACCTTTATAATATTATAATATTGCATTTCAATGGATCTTTGTTTCTTATCTGCATTTTGGACATCCATAATTTCTTTCTTCTCAGAGTATTCTGCCTGAGGCTTCTTTTCTAAATGCATTCTCTTATACCTTGCCACCTTCCATTTTACCAAAACCTACCGATTCCCAGGTTATAAGGGAACTGTCGGAAGAAACAAGCAACATGCCATCAACAGCCAGGGCATCTGTGCCATATTAAAAATGAACATATGTCTGATCTGGCTATGTCTGCACTTAAATCGTAAAGGGTCATACTGTCTGTGTGTGCCGAGGATAATAGGGTGGGTGGGATTGACCCAGTGCCTCAGAGTCAGGGATTTGGACGGTGACAAAGCAATAATTGTATTTAAATGCTGTTTTAGCAGAGAAAAGAGACACATTTTTTGTGTGTGCCAGGTTTCCATTACTCCTAAGTTTTCTGATCCTCTTAAGAGATTTATCTTCCTGGTACTGAACCCTCTCTTCATCCACAACGCAAACACAAAGGTGACTATGGCACCGTGATTTCTGTTTTGCAAACAGAAGTAGTCATCCTTCAATTGCCCAGAGCAGCCTTGTAGCTAGATGGGCAGTATAGAAATCCAATAAATAAATAAATTCTATATTTTATATTTCACATGTGAGATCCCTTCCAGAGGTTGGAGGGGTGTGAATGAAAATGTGCCCATAAGGATGAGTTGCCTCAAGCTGAGAGACAAACTAGATAATGCAGAGGACACACCATTAAAAGCAGAGGTTCCTTAAGCGTAAAAGGGTATCTGTTCACCCAGACATAATTTTGTCTCAGTCTGGATGTGGTCATTTAGCCTGCTCCCTGCCTCCCCCCACCTCAATTGGTCTGTTTGGCAAGATCATAGCTTCATCTGCGTATTTGATGTCTCAGCCATGTAGCATTGAAATACCGGTATTTGTGTGCCGGAAAGGATAGTGTTGTCAAAGAAGGAAATCCACCCTTTGCCTTAATATGTGATCAGACCTCGATCGATGCAGGGATGCTGATCTCTTCAAATGAAATATACTTCATTGGGAGAATCTGAAAGCTGAGTCATGGCAACTGGACTTCTTTTCTTGAGAAACTGAAGCATTTCGCTGCTCATCCAAGCAGCTTCGTCACATCGTGTTGTGAATTCAGCTCATTCAGAACGTGTGCACTGAGATAGGGAAGTTTAAATCTTTTTCATAAATTAGGAACAAATGGCAATTTCCTGTTATATTTGGATATCAGAAACAGTGGTTTGAAGAGTTAAACTGATTGGGATGAAGCTGTGGTTTCGTATCCGATTGTGATGTGGCCAGCACAGCAAAAGTGTTCTGCTTCTATACCGCCCCATACCTCTTCAAGTAGTTTCTGGGCAGTTTACAGTTTTTAATTACTGTATTCAGGCTACACATTGCCCCCCCCCCAGCAAGCTGGGTACTCATTTTACCGACCTCGGAAGGGTGGAAGGCTGAATGAACCTTGAGCCTGCTACCTGGGATTGAACCCCAGGTTGTGAGCACAGTTTTACCTGCAGTACAGGCATTTAACCACTGTGCCACGGGGCTCAGCACAGCAAAGAGAGAAAGCAAACAGAAAGCACATGTGTGTCCCGTATATCATAGATTCATAGAGGAGTAATGTTGGAAGGGGCCTACAAGACCATCAAGTCCAACCCCCTGCTCCAGGCAGGAATGCAAATCATAGGATACCTGCCAGGTGGTTGTCCAAGGTTCTCTTGGATGCCTCCAGTATTGGAGCACTCACCACCTCTTGAGATCATTGGTTCCATGGGTTCCATACACTAAAAGGTATTCTCATGGCAGAAACCCAGGTTTGTGTTTCCTTCTGAGCCTCCATACCATGCTGAGATGCAGCATTATTAATTATAGCAGTAGTAGCATCTCTTATTGTTTGATATGTAATCCACCTTTCTCCAAAACCTGGGACTCAGGATGGCTCCCAGCCAGATTCTGAAAGGAGCTGAGTTAAATGATACAATATTATTGCATTAAAACACCAGGAAGGGGGGGATCATATCAAAATGCAAGTTAAGTAAAAGCATTTTGAAAGCACATATGTAAAAAAAAAAAAAAACCACACAAAACACCACTTGTCTGCTAAAAGCCCCTTCCTTGGTAACCAATCAATAGTTACCCAAACCCCACTTAATTATCTGTTAAAAGGACAATGATATAGAGGTCAATCTAGCTTCCCTTGGTAGGTCCGACAAATGAATAGCAGCCAACAGTTGTTGTTGTTGTTGTTGTTGTTGTTGTTGTTGTTGTTGTTCTTCTTCTTCTTCTTCTTCTTCTTCTTCTTCTTCTTCTTCTTCTTCTTCTTCTTCTTCTTCTTCTTCTTCTTCTTCTTCTTCATTGTCAGTGTCCTCCACCACCCACCCACAGAAAACATTTTAAGCTTTGGTGCTAATACTTGTGTTATAGAGGTGAGTCAACACTCAACTATCTCACAATCTCCTGTCTGCTTCTTTTTCTTAATCAAGTCCTCAGCAGCAAATATTACTGCCTATTCATGTGTGCTTTCAGCTTTTCAGTGGATAAGTGCTTTTTAGCACTTACTTTCCTAGATTGTGAGAGGAAGAGTGCACAGGCTTTGTTGGGTTAGAGGCATTTGTGAGACAGTAAGAGAGAGAAAGCATTGTTGTATTATTTGTGGGAGGAGGTCTCTATTTCAGATTCTATATTTTTGTGTCGAAATGAATGGGGCCCGTGGAGTTTAACTGCACCTCTTTCTACTCTGAGGACAATTGTGGGCAGCAGCAGGAGAGGTCAGGCAGCATCTCCAAGAGGGCACCTGACCTGTTTATTGGACTGTTATCCAGGTGTTCTTGAACTTTTCATAGATGTCTTAATGGAGCATCAAATTGTTTCGAAGAGGTCTATTTTCAAGGCTCTTTATTTATCAGCTTGCTTTTTCAGACTGTGACCAGCTGCTGATGTTTCCTCTAGCTTCTGCTTTGCCTTCTAGGGCAGAACAAAAGTTTAGACACAAATAATATTTTTTATTAAAAAAAAACCCTGCCTGGGTGTTTTATTTAAGAGAGAGATATTGAGTTTAATTGAGATTATGGGCAAAGTCCTCTTGCATAAATGTTCATGAGCATAAATATGGATCTGGCACCAGACAAATTAATTTAAACTGGTAGCTTCTTACCAGCAATGGCAAACCTAGGCAGCATCCTAAAGAGCAGAGACCTCCCTTTGCCAACGAAGGTCACGATAGTCAAAGCTATGGTTTTTCCAGTAGTGATGTATGGAAGTGAAAGCTGGACTATAAAGAAGGCTGATCGCCGCAGAAACAATGCTTTTGAGCTGTGGTGCTGGAGGAGAGTCTTGCGAGTCCCCTGGACTGCAAGGAGATCAAACCTATCCATTCTGAAAGAAATCAACCCTGAATGTTCACTGGAAGGACAGATTTTGAAGCTGAGGCTCCAGTACTTTGGCCACCTCATGAGGAGAGAGGACCCCTTGGAAAAGTCCCTGATGTTGGGAAAGATAGAAGGCAAAAGGAAAAGAGGGCGGCAGAGAATGAGATGGTTGGATGGTGTCATCGATGCAACCAATATGGATTTGACCAAACTCCGGGAGACAGTGGAAGATAGGAAGGCCTGGCGAGCTCTGGTCCATGGGGTCACAAAGGGTCGGACATGACTGAACAACAACAACAACAACAACAACAACAACAACAACAACAGCTTACCTCTCCTCCCCCATTTTCAAGTTTTGAAGCTCAACCAAGGCTCCCATCTGCCCTTGGGAAGCCTTTGGGAGCCTTGGGATTGCCTTTCCTAATCCAACATTGTCACTGCATTGCCAATGCTAGGATTGGGACCACAGGTTATTTTATTAAAAGCCTCCCCCTCACACACACACACATACCACCCCAAAGGTTTTCTCAGGGCAAAAATAAAAAGGAGCCCTAGGCATACTTGAAACCTGAAAGGGGATGATAAGAAGCTTTCAATTAGTTATGTCAGTTGAGTCATGGGAACTGGACTTCTTTTCTTATGGGATCAGATCGTTACACTACTCATCCAAGTTGCTTTGTCGTTCTGAAGAAAGTTGCAAGACAAAAGGCAGCATGATAAATGGGAGACAGATTGTGCCTAAGAGGAGGACAAGATCTGCATGTACCCTTACAATCTAACATAAGATCTACATCTGCCTCCCATTTATCAGGCTGCCCTTTCATCAATCCCCAGACAAATCAGATGCACTTCACGCCTCCACCAGCAAGGCCACAGCTAATGACCCATACTTAATGGGTGTTGGGAAGGGTTGCATAGGTCTGATTTTCACACACCCTAGGCCAGTGGTGGTGAGCCTTTGGCACTCCATATGTTTTGGACCACAACTCCCAAAGTCCTTTGTCATTGGCAATCTAGGCTCGGAATTCTGGGAGTTGTGGTCCAAAACATCAGGAGTGCCGAATGTTCGCCACCGCTGCCCTAGGCCATTGTCCATCTAATGAATTTAGCCCATTGTCCACCTAATGAGTCTATTCAGACCCTGGTGAACTATTTAATTGGAAGCCTTCCACCCACCTTTCTCAGACTGAGAAGCTGCTTGGATGAGTAGCAAAGCATTTCGATCCCACAGGAAAAGAAATCCAGTCACCATGACTCAACTCGCAGATATCCTCACCTGGATGGCTGAGGATCTCCAGACATCTTTCAATTAGTTATTCTTTTCCTAGAACTTGATTCCATTAATGCTGGGGTATTTTTCATGCCACATGATATTGCCCTATGGTGCCTATGGTTGTAAACTCTCCAGCTCTGAGGGGGCATAGCAGTTTCTCGCTGGTTTTCCAGGCAAAGAGATAAGCCCCAGGGTGAGCAGGGGCAGAAGCTACAGATCACATAATTCTCCATTCTGGGAGTTTTAGCTAATATACAGGTACTATACAGCTACCTGAACAAGACTCACCTGGGAGGGTGGCCTCATCTGGAAGGTTTTGAGGTTATGCCAGACCCATCTCTGTCCAAGCTTCCTGTTACAGCCACACTGTGATCTAGAAGCTTTCTTTCTGAACAGGAATGCACAGCTAGGCCTAAACCTCATATCCTCTCCATGCATCTCACTCTGTGAGGTGTCTGTCTGCCAGGTGCACCTGAGAGAATGTAGAATTATGGGATTTGTAGTAAAAATCTCATTACTGCTCACTCTGCCGAAGATCTCCAACAACTCATGGATCATTTTAGTAAAGCTTGCAAAGATTTTGGGCTAGAAATCAGCCTGAAAAAAACACAAATAATGGGCCAGAATGTGGAATCTCCTCCTCGCATTACAATTTCTCGCATTACAATTTTGTGTATCTTCGCTCAACTATCTCAGATACACTCTCACTAGAGTCTGAGCTGAATAAACATATAGGTAAAGCAGCTACTATGTTTTTCAGACTAACAAAGAGAGCATGGCTCAATAAGAAGCTGACAGAACATACAAAGATACAGGTCTATAAAGCTTGTGTACTGAACACACTTTTATATTGCAGCGAGTCTTGGACCATCCATGCCCGACAGGAAAGAAAGCTTAATACCTTCCATATGCGCTGTCTTAAGTGAATATTCAGAATTACCTGGCACAAAAAAGTTCCAAATAGCATAGTCCTGAATCGAGCTGGAATCCCTAGCATGTACACTTTATTGAAACAGCGATGCCTACGCTGGCTTGGACATGTTGTGAGAATGGATGACGGCCAGTTCCCAAAAGATCTTCTCTACGGAGAACTAGTGCAGGGAAAGCGCCCCAGAGGGAGACCAGACCTGAGGTATAAGGATATCTGTAAGAGGGACCTAAAGGCCTTGGGAATGGACTTCAACAGATGGGAAGTGTCTGGAGGCAAGAGATACAGCATGGTCTACATAAATTTGAAGAGGCATTTGTCCAACAGGCAGAGGAAAAGAGGCAGGCACAGAAAGAATGAAACTCGAGGACCAGGCAAGAAACAGAATACATCTGTCCCCAGTGCGGTAGAGACTGCCATTCCTGAATTGGTCTATTTAGTCATGCTAGGTGTTGTTCTTAGGATCTCTACTCCAGGCATGATACCATAGTCTTTCGAGACTGAAGGATGCCAATGAATGAGTTAAAATCTCATAATTCTACATTCCACACCAAGTCCATGGTTCTGAGCATATGTGTCGTGCATGTGCAATTACTGTGCACTAAAGTGTCACAGGGAGAGAACTGTGGGGAGGTGTTTGAACAAGGGTGAATCTCCTCCAGGTTTGGGCCCTTGTTTCAGGAAAGGGAAGGTATGCAAACATTGGTGATCACTTCTAGTGGGAAACCATAGTTTCCTGTTACATCTGCCTAAAGAAGGTGTTCTCCCAATGAGTCTGTGAAGATTCTAAGTCATCCAGGTGAGTTTATCTGGAAGTTGAGTCATGGCAACTGGACTTCTTTTCTTGAAAGATTGAAATGGGAAGCCATTCATGGGTGTATTGAAAAACCACCTCTCAGCAGAGGTGGAAGGTTCAGACACATTCTGTCTGCTAAGTATATCAAGTGACCCTTTCCTCAATTTTGCAAGAATTTTGCAAGAATAAATGAAGAGATGCACACAACCTATTTTTGAGGAGAGGGTTTCAAGACACTGGAGAGCTCCTGCAAATATTAGAACCTGGAGTCTTCTCAACCTTCAGTCATAGAATCATAGAATCATAGAATCATAGAATCATAGAACCATAGAACCATAGAATCATAGAATCATAGAGTTGGAAGAGACCTCAAGGGCCATCTATTCCAACCCCCTGCCATGCAGGAACCCCATCACAATATTTCCGACAGATAGCCATCCAGCCTCTGCTTAAAAACTTCCAAAGGAGACCCCTAAGATCCGCTGGCAACTTAAATTCAGACCAAAGATCATGGGGGTTTGTTCTGATTTCTGTGTTCCCACCCCTCCGCACTCCATTGCTCCTGTCTGCATGAGGGGAGGGAGAAAAAAAGGGAGGAAAAAATGCAGGCTCACCTCCGTCTGCCAGTTGGAGCAGCCCCGTAGGCATTCCAGGCTGTTAAAGGGGTGGGAGAACAACAAAAGGCGAGGAGAGCCCGGCATCCACAGCTTTATAGTCCACACCAGAATTTTTTTTACCTCCGGAGACCAGGTACTTGGGAAATGTGCTGGGGCATGCTTAGGTGGGTGTGGTTGTACTTAATTTTTTTTAAAGTGTGCAGCTGGTGGGAAAACAATTTTAAGTTCCATATCTGGAAGCCCTATGCCTCGGATTTTAGGGGTCGTGTAAAAGCGCCCTAAGAGAACAAGATGCCTCCTATAAACCCAAACTGGTTGTCTGGTTTCTAAGATTTTCTGCAATTGCACTACAGTATTACTTTAAGATTACTGAAACAAAGAGTATTTTTAATCCTCCCTGCCTCCATCAAAGTATGTCTCAAACTTTCATATGACATAGTTTTGCTGTGCAGGTTGCTGTCTTAGTTCTGCTTGACTGCACACTATTAGAAACTTCAACCATCTGAGGCTCTTGGGTGTTCAAAAAGACGCCTACCTTCTGCCTATCATTGCTCAGCACAAATCTATCTCAAAATCCTGTCAGACTACCCACCCACCCCAAACACCTGAGAATTCTGGCTTTTCATCAGCTGTGTTTTGATTTTTCATCTGTGCATCTCCATTTTGTCTGCAGTACAGTCTGAATGGTCTGGATTCTCAGAGCACTTTTACACGACCTCTAAAATCCGGTGGCAACTTAAATTCAGACCAGAGATCATGGGGGTTTGTTGCTCTTCCTGTGTTCCCACCCCTCCGCACTCCATTGTTCCTGTCTGCGTGGGGGAGGGAGAAAAAAAGGGAGGAAAAAAATGCAGGCTCACATCTGTCTGCCGGTGGAAGCAGCCCCGAGCAGCCCCATAGTAATTCCTGTCTCTTAAAGGGGCGGTGGGGACAAAAAAACAAACAGAATGCGAAGGAGCCCGGCACTCACAGCTTTACAATCTGCATTGGAAGATTTTTTTACCTCCTGGAGGCCAGGTACTTAAAAAATGTGCTGGGATGTGCTTAGGGGGGCGTGGTCGTACTTAATTTTTTTAAAGTCCGGAGCTGGTGGGAAAACATTTTTAAGCTCCAGATCTGGGAACCCTTTGCCTCAGATTTTAGGGGTCATGTAAAAGCGCCCTCAGACTCCAATAGGATGACATGGTTTGTGTGTTGTTAGAATCAGAACTCCCATTAAAAAGTAAAAAGCATTCGCTGAACTGGGCATGAGCAGGGGGTTGGAGACAGAGGACTTATAGGCCCCTTGCAACTTCATGATCCCATGAGCTGTTTTTCCTCCGCATCGTGCAAATTGCTTTGCTCTTTGTTTTCCGATGGATCCTTCGGAGGTAAAGAAAGGCCTTCTTTGAAAATCTCAGGCACCCAGCTTGAAAGAAATCCCGTCCCTAAACAGAAGACATAATTGCATGATCCTCTGCTCTAACAGAAGCACAGAAAAGCCCAAGACTGTGGCATTGTGATCAGAATATGTTTTCCAAGTTCATTTTCATTTCATTTTAGTTTGGGTACTTTTAGAACAGGTTTTGGTCCCTCGCTGTTGTAAAGACAGGTCTGAGTAAAGGGAGCTCTTGAGATTTCAGCAACACACACTAGAACAAGCAGAAAGAAGAATTCCAATGGTTTGGAAAATGAGCAAAGGAGGAGATGCATTTCACTTTAAAAAGAAGGGAGGACAGGAAACAGCATCTACAATAAATTATGTGTACTGAGACCAAATTATGTGCATTGCCTTACTTTGTATCATTTTCTCACACTGTGCATTTCAGGTTTTATTTTCACAGGAGATTCAGAATCCAGGTTCTATCTGATGGCAATTGCATAATTTCAATTTGCCTTTCATTTCAGAGTGGGTCAGGTTCCAAACGAATCACGGCAGCACAGCTGCTCTTTGGAACTTGGACCCACCCTCCAAAACAAGATCACCCATTGAGTTACCTTTGTTTACCTTGCATGGGGCTAAACTCCAACCAGGAAGTAACCTCTGATGCATCATAGTTCCTTTTCCCTGGTGCTGGCTAACCAGACAGGGAGGCGGGATGATGCATGTCTTTGCCAGCTCCTTATTGGCCAGTGTCAGGGAGAAGGAAGTATGGCTGCTTTTACACGACCTCTAAAATCTGAGGCAAAGGGCTCCCAGATGCGGAGCTTAAAATTGTTTTCCCACCAGCTGTGGACTTTTAAAAAAATTAAGTACGACCACGCCCACCTAAGCGCGCCCCAGCACATTTTAGAAGTACCTGGTCTCCAGAGGTAAAAAAAATTCCAATGCGGATTATAAAGCTGTGGATGCTGGCTCTCCTTGCCTTCTGTTTTTGTTTTTCTTTTGTTTTTTGTCCCCACCACCCCTTTAACAGCCTGGAATCCTTGCGGGGCTGCTCTGACCAGCAGATGGAGGTGAGCAGAGGTGAGCCTGCATTCTTTTCTCCCTTTTTTTCTCCCTCCCCTCATGCAGACAGGAGCAATGGAGTGCAGGAGGTTGGGAACACAGGAAGCAGAACAAACCCCCATGATCTCTGGTCTGAATTTAAGTTGCCAGTGGATTTTAGAGATCGTGTAAAAGTGCCCTATGATGCGTCAAAGCCCTGTGCAAAGTAAACCAAGGTAATTCAATGGATGATTTCATTTTGAAGGGCACAGCAGCTGTGCTGCCGTGATTTGCTTTGGAACTGGACACATTCCGAAATGAAAGGCCCAGGCCTAATTATTATTATTATTATTATTATTATTATTATTATTATTATTATTATTATTATTATTATTATTATTATTATTATTATTATTATTATTATTATTGTATATGATGGTTATAAGGCTTAGGATAAGACTCATAGAGAGGAAGAAAGTGATTCCTGCAGACCACAGGTGCTAGAGCATCTCTCCATCATATTCCTGTTCATGCATCCAATTGCACATCTGAGATAGGCCTCCGTGCTTTGTTGTTGAAATACAATTGAGAGTGGTATGGAAATTAAATACAAAAACAACAATAGGAGTCCAGCCACAGATTTGACTGATATTTCCCGTCAGCCATACACCATCATCAGGTAGTACTAATCATCAATTCATTTCCACTAAAAAAAGATCCCAGACAGTAACTCTGAGTCACCAGACTCTACTGAAATAGAAAATGGAATCCTAGAATTTAGTACATAATAAATAACTTGTCAGTTTCTCTACCTACACCTGTCGCTGTGCTGTGGACAGCAGTGTAGTGTGCAGGTGTTGGCAGGTGATGTCTATTGTTATGGTAGGATCTGAATCTGTGGTTTCACTATAGCCTGGACTGAAAATATAAAAATATTGAAAGAAAAACAATCCAAAGCAACTGGTCATTCACATGGATTTTCATAAGTCATAAGTGGCCACAAAAGACGGGGCTATGATAACGTGTTAGCGAAGAATACCTACCATGGTCTCTGTCACCATCTAGTGGGTAGATCTGCTAATGCATGTGAAAATGGACCAGAGAAAAACAGGCTCCAACTCAACCCTGAGAAGACTGAGGTTCTGTTCTTTGGGGGGGGCAGATGGGTCCTAGTCTGGGTGGGACTGTTCTCCAGCTGGTTGAAAGACAGGAGTCTGGGCATTGTCCTGGATCCAGCATTGACTCTGGAGTCCCAGGTGGCATCCGTGTCCCGGTTGGCTTTTTACCAACTTAGGTTTATTGCCCAGATTCGCCTATACCTTGCTGGAGACTCCCTGAGAAGTGTCATGCAGGTGCTAGTCATCCTGAGGATAGATGATTGTAACTTTCTTTACATGGGGCTTCCCTTGATCCTTGTTCGGCGACTGCAGTGGGTGCAGAATGCAGTGGCCAGATGGGTCGTTAGTGTGGGCAGATTTGAATGCATCACCCCAATTCTGGCTCACCTACATTGGTTACCCATTGCCTCCCGAAAAAGGTTCAAGGTGTTGGCTTTGGTTTACAAAACCTTCCATGGCTTGGGACCTGAATATCTGGCAGAGCATATCTCCCCAAGGTCAGTGATGGCCCGGCCTACCAGAGCATTGTTGGCACTCTTGCTCTGGGCGGGCACCCCTAGTGTTTGCACCCATAAGGTTTCTGCCCACAATCAGGTCTTCTCAGTGGCTGGCCCGCCCATATGGAATAAACTACCAAGTGAGATTTACCAAGCTGAGTCCTTAACAGCCTTTAAAAAAGCATTAAAAGCTTGGTTTTTTAAAGAAGCATATGGTGATCGTTAATGTTTGTGGGTTGTTTTCCCCTGTGTTTTGATGCTCTCCCATCACTTTTAATTTGTGTGCCTCTTGCCGGGCTCTTTGCTTTTACCTTATTGTTCCATTGCCTTTCTGATTTATTATCTGTTGGCTTTGATTTTAACTACGGTTCATGTGTTGGTTTCACCAGCCAGAGCTCCTTTGGGAAAATCAATGTGGTATAGAAATGCAAAAATAAACAAATATAAATAAATAAAATAATAATTCTGCCCCCCCCCCTTTATCATGCTCTTCCTTTCCTCCTCTCTATGTGTATATATAGTCTGGGAAACGACTGCTTTTATAGAAGAGCTGGTTAAACTCTCACCATAATCAACATCTAACAGCAAGGATTTAACAACACAACGTTGTGGTCATCCACTTGCCTCTTCTTCTCCCAATGTTTCAGCACCTTTAGTGGGATTCAGCAGTGAGCTCCCTGGTTTTCTTTGGGTCCCAGTGTGGACATCTCATAAGCCAGACAGCTGGTGCTGCAACAGGGATGGCTTATGCAGCCCTGCTCGATCTAGGTGGTCAACTCTCTTCCTTGTTGGGCTTGCTTGAATTAGGGGTGTTTAGCAACCCCTCTCCAGTTCCTTGGCCCAGGATATTATGGCAATGCCACAGCTCCCTTTTGAAAATGGCTCTTGTGCCCCACATCTTCTCTACTGCCTCTTTTCCCCCCTCCCCCAGTCCTGCCCCAGTAGGGACTGGGCTGGATCTAACATTTCTGCTTTTACTTTAGGGATTCTGATGGTAACTGGTTCTCCTCTCCAGGGGTCTTCCAGTCCAGGGGTTCCCACATCCAGGGCACCTCCCATTCTTCAATGAGTTGGCCTTCCTCTAATGCCCTTATCTCAACCAAGTTGCTTGTTCTTCCACAATGTCTTTCCCAACCTCCCCTTTGTCTTCACCACTTTACCCCTTCTCCTTCCTCTCTCCTGCTTCTCCCTCCTTCTTTGTACTATATCCTGCTCTCTGCTTTCTCCCTCCTCCTTTCCTTGTTTTCCCTCTCCTCTTCTCCAGATAGATAGATAGATAGATAGATAGATAGATAGATAGATAGATAGATAGATAGATAGATACATCTATATCTATCTATCTATCTATCTATCTGTCTGTCTATCTATATAGATATAAATATAGATATAGATATTAGAGATGGGCATGAAATGAACAATTTTTTGTTTCCGTTTTCATTTTTTGGTTTCATTATGCAACAAAACAACAAACGAATTTTGTCTCCAAAATGAAACGAAACGAACAGAAACACCGGAAATTTTGTCTTGTGTTTCGTTTTTGTTACTGCAATACAGTGAACTGCTTTAAATGCTAAAAAAATCAGAAAAAATTGAAATAAATGGTAATGAAACGGTAACAAACGAACAAAAACAAAAATGAGTTTTTTGCAAAAATTCGCAAAAAACAGAAACGAACCAAAACGGACCCTCCAAACGACAAACGAAACATCATTTTTTTGATTCGTGCCCATCTCTAATAGATATATTTGCCATTTCTCTGTCTTCTGTTCTTTCCTCCCAAATGACTGGGGATTCTCTCCAAGTGCCAGGCCGACTTGAGAGGCTGGGAACTCATATTTCTTGAGAGAAGCCCCAAAGCATGCCAACACGAGTCCTGTGCTCCCAGTCATCTAGCTCACACTCCCCTTTCTTCCAAGGAGCTAAAGGCAATGCACATGGCTGTCCTCCTCTCCACATAATCCTCACAACAACCCTTTGGGGAAGGCCAGGCTCAGAGAGAGTGGCTGAAGAACAGCCCGTGCCATTCTGTGGATCATCAGAGATTTGAATCTCGAAGCCGAATTAACACTCCCGTCACTGCATTGCAACTGAGCAGTGTTTGCCTATCATCATCATCATCATCATCATCATCATCATCATCATCATCATCATCATCATCATCATCATCATCATCATCACTGCCAGATTTCACTCACAGCATTTCAGAGCCTCCCACCAAGGTCACAAGTCATAACTGCCTGGATGCGTTGGCCACATGATGCGATGATCATTGTACAGGAATCTTCTCTTTCGTATTTATTGGCCACACATATAGCCAAAGAGCTTATGGAGAGGAGCACATGACAGAGGTTTAACCAGTGAGGGTTGTCATGTGTTGCTTTGAACTCCCAACACGGTCTGGAGAATACAAAAGTCTATGTATTTCAGACCAGAGTCAAGGGGTAATTGTTTCTTAGAGCACCCTTCTTCCCCGCAAAAGCTGACTGGACTCCCAGTTCTATCGCAATAACATAGTCTGACATACTTTGAGTCCTGCTTAGGTTATCAGGATTGCTGTTTGGTGGCTCAGCAGACTAAGGCTCCAAAAACTGTTGGCTGCAAAATCGGCAGCTTGGCGGTTCGAATCCAGGGTGCCATGCAGCATAAGAACATAAGAACATAAGAAGAGCCATGCTGGATCAGGCCAAAGGCCCATCTAGTCCAGCTTCCTGTATCTCACAGCGGCCCCACCAGATGCGTTTGGGAGCGCATGAGACTAGATATCTGTCTCCTGATACCACTCCCCTGCATCTGGCCCTTGAAGTACCCTGGCAATGACACATGTCCATCATGGTTTATAACCCGTGAGGGACTTTTCCTCCAGGAATCTGTCCAATCCCCTTTTGAAGGCATCCAGGCCAGATGCCATCACCAAATCCTGTGGCAGGGAGTTCCATAGACTTACAACGCGCTGGGTGAAAAAATATTTTCTTTTGTCAGTTCTTACTCTCCCAGCACTCAATTTGAGTGTATGTCCCCTAGTTCTGGTATTTTGAGAGAGGGAGAAGTGCTTCCCTCTATCCACTTTACTCATACCCTGCATTATTTTGTATGTCTCAATCATATCCCCCCTCAAGCGCCTTTTTTCCAGACTAAAGAGGCCCAATTGTTTTAGCCTTTCTTCATAAGGGAGGTGCCCCAGCCCAGTAATCATTTTAGTCACTCTCTTCTGCACCTTTTCCAGTTCCACTATGTCTTTCTTGAGATGCGGTGACCAGAATTGTACACAATACTCCAGGTGGGGCCTTACTATTGTTTTGTATAACGGCATTATAATGTTGGCTGTTTTATTTTCAATCCCCTTTTTGATAATCCCTAACATGGATTTGGCCTTCTTCACTGCTGCCACACATTGGGGAGACACCTTCATGGAGCTGTCCACCAACACACCAACATCTCTTTCCTGATCCGTCACGGATAACTCAGAGCCCATGAGTTGATAGATGAAGTTTGGATTTTTTGCCCCAATATGCATTACTTTACATTTGGTTACATTAAAATGCATTTGCCATTTCTCAGCCCACTCCCCCAGTTTGGAGAGATCCTTCTGGAGCTCTTCACAATCTTCTCTGGTTTTTACCACATGGAAAAGTTTTGTGTCATCTGCAAACTTGGCCACCTCACTGTTTATCCCTGTCTCCAGGTCATTTATGAACAGATTGAAAAGCACCGGTCCCAGGACCGAGCCCTGGGGCACACCACTTTTCACTTCTCTCCATTGTGAAAATTTCCCATTGACACCTACTCTTTGTTTCCGGGATCTCAACCAGTTCTCAATCCATAAGAGGACCTGCCCTCTTATCCCCTGACTATGCAATTTTCTCAGCAGCGTTTGGTGAGGGACTGTGTCAAAAGCCTTTTGAAAATCCAGATAGACTATATCCACCGGTTCACCCAAATCCACGTGCCTGTTGACCTTTTCAAACAATTCTAAAAGGTTTGTAAGACAAGATTTACCCTTACAGAAGCCATGCTGATTTTCTCTCAGCAAGGTTTGTTCTTTTATGTGTTTTAAGATTTTCTCTTGGATGAGGCCTTCCACCATCTTCCCTGGGACAGATGTAAGGCTAACAGGCCTGTAGTTTCCTGGGTCCCCCTCCTTCCTTTTTAAAAATTGGTGTGACATCTGCTATCCTCCAGTCCTCCGGCACTGTGGCCGTTTTAAGAGACAAGTTGCATATAACCGTTAAGAGATCTGCAATTTCATTTCTCAGTTCCATAATAACCCTTGAGTGGATGCCATCTGGGCCCGGTGACTTGTTAATCCTCAATTTATCAATTAGTCCTAAAACCTCCTCTCTTTTAACCTGTATTTGATTTAATTCTTTAGTCAAGAGGGGCGGCTCAGGCAGCGGAATCCGCTCAAGGTCCTCTGTCGTGAAGACAGACGCAAAGAACTCGTTCCATTTCTCTGCAATGTCCAAGTCCTCCTTAACCTCCCCTTTTCCTCCCTCACCATCCAGAGGCCCAATTGGTTCTCTGGCAGGTTTTCTACTTCTAACATATTTAAAGAACCTTTTATTATTACCCTTTATATTGCTAGCCATGCGTTCCTCAAAGTCTTTCTTTGCCTCCCTTATCATCTTTTTACAGTTCTTTTGCCAGAGTTTGTGTTCCTTTTTATTTTCCTCATTTGGGGAGGATTTCCATTTACAGAAGGACCTCTCCTTGTGCTTTAGAGCCTCTCTAACTCCACTCGTTAACCATGCCGGTGTCCTCTTGGACTTAAATGAGCTCTTCTTTCTTTGTGGTATGCACTTGTGCTGGGCCTCTAAACAGGCTCCATGCACTCTGAAGAGATTGGATTCTTCTAACCCTCCCCTTCAGTTTCTCTCTAACTAGTTTCCTCATCTGAGGGAAGTTTGCCCTTCGAAAATCAAGGGTTTTTATGTCTGATTTGGTTGACACTCTTCCTCCGACATGCATGGCAAAGGTAATTGCAGCATGGTCACTGTTCCCCAGAGGCTCAGTGACATTCACATCCCTGACGAGGTCCTGAGTATCACACAATATTAGATCTAGAGTTGCCTGTTCTCGGGTGGGCTCCATGACAAGTTGCTCTAAGGCACAGTCATTCAGCAAGTCGAGAAACCCAGTTTCTCTTTCTTGCCCAGAGCTCGCATTGGCCCAGTCAATGTGGGGATAATTAAAGTCCCCCATGATTACTATCCTATCCCTCTTAGCCACCTCCATGATTTCTCTCCTCATTTCAAGGTCCCCCTCAAGTTTTTGATCTGGTGGACGATAGAATACTCCAACTATCACATCACTCTTTGGACCTGGTAGTTTAACCCACAGTGATTCTATGGTGGAGTCAGACCCTCTGTCAATCTCCATTCTGCTGGATTTTATGCCTTCTTTGACATAGATGGCCACTCCTTCTCCAACCCGCCCCTCTCTATCCCTTCTATAGACTTTATAGCCTGGGATTGCTGTGTCCCACTGGTTCTCCACATTCCACCAGGTTTCTGTTATGGCTATTATATCAATGTTATCCCTAGCTGCCAGATGTTCAAGTTCTCCCATCTTTGCTCGGAGGCTTCGAGCATTGGCGTAGAAGCACTTGTACAGTGGGTCCCGCAACAGCTGCTGCCTTGTTCTTCTCCCCCCACAGCTTTTATTTTCAGTAGACGAACTGTCACATTCCGCTATTCTGCCAGTGTTAATACTTGCTATGTCATCTCTATGTGATTCTCTACCCTTTCCAACCTCATTCCCCGAGGATGAGGTGTTACGAACCGGATTCCACACAGCTCCTGTCAGCTTTCCCCCAGTTATCAGTTTAAAAGCTGCTCTGCTGCCTTTTTGAGTTTGAGTGCCAGCAATCTGGTCCCATCATGATTCAAGTGCAACCCATCCCTCCTGAACAGGTTTGGCTTGTCCCAAAATGTTCTCCAGTTCCTGACAAATCTAAACCCTCCTCTCGGCACCATCGCCTCATCCACGCATTGAGGCTTCTGAGTTTTGCCTGCCTGGCGGGACCTGCACGAGGAACAGGTAGCACTTCTGAAAATGCTACCTTGGAAGCCCGGGACTTCAATCTTCTACCTAGCAACCTGAATTTGGCTTCCAATGCTGACCGCTTGGCCTTCCCGACATCATTGGTACCGACGTGTACCATGACCACTGGCTCCTTCCCAGTTCTCTCTAACAAGCTATCTATATTTCTGGTGATGTCTGCAACCTTTGCACCCGGCAGGCAAGTGACCATCCGATTATCATGCTCCTCACAAATCCATTCCTCCGTATTTCTAATGATAGAATCCCCTAGCACAATGAGCTTCTCTCCTGCAGCCTGCTCATCAACATGTACCTGATCTTGTATCTCATCAATAGTGATGAGGGAGAGATCCTCCGGTGGAACCACTTCTTCCTCTATGTGTGCCTCATGAGGTGTGCTGAGGGAAAGAGCTTCAAATTGATTGTGCAAGATGAGACTCTCTGAGCGATGCCTTGCCTTCTACTCCTTTGAGTCACATTCCTCCACCCATCCACCTCCTGAGTTGGGGGAGTGACTTCCTCCTCTGAAGTGTGCCCTGTCTCTTCTTGGACCTGGATAGTCTCTTCTGCTCTGTCCAGGAACTGCTCAAGCTTCTTAATATGTTGCTGGTCCACTATGCGAGCCTCTAGCTGCTGGACCTTCTCTTCCAATAGCGCTACCAGCTTGCACTTGCAGCAGATGTAGTTCTGCACACGCTCTGTCAAGATAACAAACATGGCACAAGTACTGCAGCTAACTACAGCTGCTCCCTCCAACTCCATTTTAACTATTACAATAAAATGTATTCAAGGTCTCAAAAATGTAAACTTGCACTTTTTTTTTAATCTAGTAAGACTCTTTACTTCTTTTGTTGTTTAGTCAAAATCTAACAGTGTAGGGGCCGCTAAAGCACCTCTACTCCAACTGCAAGCACGTCAGAAAGTGTAGGACCTCCTGAGGAGTTGCTTGGCTTGGGAACTCAATTAAACCCAGAATTTTTTTTATTTTATTTTTTTAGTTTGCACGCCGCAAAAGGCTGAGAGACTGCTGGTAGCAGCTATTTAAAGCTAAAACTCCGCCCCTTGCTCCTGCAAAAGAAGAAGTTAGCTCTGCCCTTTGGCCATGTGCTCCTCTGACCATCTCCTTCCTCTCTGCTGCTCTGCCAGAAAAGGACTGAGAGACTGCTGGTAGCAGCTATTTAAAGCTAAAACTCCGCCCCTTGCTCCTGCAAAAGAAGAAGTTAGCTCTGCCCTTTGGCCGTGTGCTCCTCTGACCATCTCCTTCCTCTCTGCTGCTCTGCCAGAAAAGGACTGAGGGACTGCTGGTAGCAGCTATTTAAAGCTAAAACTCCGCCCCTTGCTCCTGCAAAAAGAAGAAGTTAGCTCTGCCCTTTGGCCATGTGCTCCTCTGACCAGCTCCTTCCTCTCTGCTGCTCTGCCAGAAAAGGACTGAGAGACTGCTGGTAGCAGCTATTTAAAGCTAAAACTCCGCCCCTTGCTCCTGCAAGAAGAAGAAGTTAGCTCTGCCCTTTGGCCATGTGCTCCTCTGACCATCTCCTTCCTCTCTGCTGCTCTGCCAGAAAAGGACTGAGAGACTGCTGGTAGCAGCTATTTAAAGCTAAAACTCCGCCCCTTGCTCCTGCAAAAAGAAGAAGTTAGCTCTGCCCTTTGGCCGTGTGCTCCTCTGACCAGCTCCTTCCTCTCTGCTGCTCTGCCAGAAAAGGACTGAGAGACTGCTGGTAGCAGCTATTTAAAGCTAAAACTCCGCCCCTTGCTCCTGCAAAAGAAGAAGTTAGCTCTGCCCTTTGGCCGTGTGCTCCTCTGACCAGCTCCTTCCTCTCTGCTGCTCTGCCAGAAAAGGACTGAGAGACTGCTGGTAGCAGCTATTTAAAGCTAAAACTCCGCCCCTTGCTCCTGCAAAAAAAGAAGTTAGCTCTGCCCTTTGGCCGTGTGCTCCTCTGACCAGCTCCTTCCTCTCTGCTGCTCTGCCAGAAAAGGACTGAGAGACTGCTGGTAGCAGCTATTTAAAGCTAAAACTCCGCCCCTTGCTCCTGCAAAAAGAAGAAGTTAGCTCTGCCCTTTGGCCGTGTGCTCCTCTGACCAGCTCCTTCCTCTCTGCTGCTCTGCCAGAAAAGGACTGAGAGACTGCTGGTAGCAGCTATTTAAAGCTAAAACTCCGCCCCTTGCTCCTGCAAAAAGAAGAAGTTAGCTCTGCCCTTTGGCCGTGTGCTCCTCTGACCAGCTCCTTCCTCTCTGCTGCTCTGCCAGAAAAGGACTGAGAGACTGCTGGTAGCAGCTATTTAAAGCTAAAACTCCGCCCCTTGCTCCTGCAAAAGAAGAAGTTAGCTCTGCCCTTTGGCCGTGTGCTCCTCTGACCAGCTCCTTCCTCTCTGCTGCTCTGCCAGAAAAGGACTGAGAGACTGCTGGTAGCAGCTATTTAAAGCTAAAACTCCGCCCCTTGCTCCTGCAAAAAAGAAGTTAGCTCTGCCCTTTGGCCGTGTGCTCCTCTGACCAGCTCCTTCCTCTCTGCTGCTCTGCCAGAAAAGGACTGAGAGACTGCTGGTAGCAGCTATTTAAAGCTAAAACTCCGCCCCTTGCTCCTGCAAAAAGAAGAAGTTAGCTCTGCCCTTTGGCCGTGTGCTCCTCTGACCAGCTCCTTCCTCTCTGCTGCTCTGCCAGAAAAGGACTGAGAGACTGCTGGTAGCAGCTATTTAAAGCTAAAACTCCGCCCCTTGCTCCTGCAAAAGAAGAAGTTAGCTCTGCCCTTTGGCCGTGTGCTCCTCTGACCAGCTCCTTCCTCTCTGCTGCTCTGCCAGAAAAGGACTGAGAGACTGCTGGTAGCAGCTATTTAAAGCTAAAACTCCGCCCCTTGCTCCTGCAAAAAGAAGAAGTTAGCTCTGCCCTTTGGCCGTGTGCTCCTCTGACCAGCTCCTTCCTCTCTGCTGCTCTGCCAGAAAAGGACTGAGAGACTGCTGGTAGCAGCTATTTAAAGCTAAAACTCCGCCCCTTGCTCCTGCAAAAGAAAGTTAGCTCTGCCCTTTGGCCGTGTGCTCCTCTGACCATCTCCTTCCTCTCTGCTGCTCTGCCAGAAAAGGACTGAGAGACTGCTGGTAGCAGCTATTTAAAGCTAAAACTCCGCCCCTTGCTCCTGCAAAAGAAGAAGTTAGCTCTGCCCTTTGGCCATGTGCTCCTCTGACCAGCTCCTTCCTCTCTGCTGCTCTGCCAGAAAAGGACTGAGAGACTGCTGGTAGCAGCTATTTAAAGCTAAAACTCCGCCCCTTGCTCCTGCAAAAAGAAGAAGTTAGCTCTGCCCTTTGGCCGTGTGCTCCTCTGACCAGCTCCTTCCTCTCTGCTGCTCTGCCAGAAAAGGACTGAGAGACTGCTGGTAGCAGCTATTTAAAGCTAAAACTCCGCCCCTTGCTCCTGCAAAAAGAAGAAGTTAGCTCTGCCCTTTGGCCGTGTGCTCCTCTGACCAGCTCCTTCCTCTCTGCTGCTCTGCCAGAAAAGGACTGAGAGACTGCTGGTAGCAGCTATTTAAAGCTAAAACTCCGCCCCTTGCTCCTGCAAAAGAAGAAGTTAGCTCTGCCCTTTGGCCGTGTGCTCCTCTGACCAGCTCCTTCCTCTCTGCTGCTCTGCCAGAAAAGGACTGAGAGACTGCTGGTAGCAGCTATTTAAAGCTAAAACTCCGCCCCTTGCTCCTGCAAAAAAAAGAAGTTAGCTCTGCCCTTTGGCCGTGTGCTCCTCTGACCAGCTCCTTCCTCTCTGCTGCTCTGCCAGAAAAGGACTGAGAGACTGCTGGTAGCAGCTATTTAAAGCTAAAACTCCGCCCCTTGCTCCTGCAAAAGAAGAAGTTAGCTCTGCCCTTTGGCCGTGTGCTCCTCTGACCAGCTCCTTCCTCTCTGCTGCTCTGCCAGAAAAGGACTGAGAGACTGCTGGTAGCAGCTATTTAAAGCTAAAACTCCGCCCCTTGCTCCTGCAAAAAGAAGAAGTTAGCTCTGCCCTTTGGCCGTGTGCTCCTCTGACCAGCTCCTTCCTCTCTGCTGCTCTGCCAGAAAAGGACTGAGAGACTGCTGGTAGCAGCTATTTAAAGCTAAAACTCCGCCCCTTGCTCCTGCAAAAAAGAAGTTAGCTCTGCCCTTTGGCCGTGTGCTCCTCTGACCAGCTCCTTCCTCTCTGCTGCTCTGCTAGAAAAGGACTGGGAGACTGCTGGTAGCAGCTATTTAAAGCTAAAACTCCGCCCCTTGCTCCTGCAAAAGAAGAAGTTAGCTCTGCCCTTTGGCCGTGTGCTCCTCTGACCAGCTCCTTCCTCTCTGCTGCTCTGCCAGAAAAGGACTGAGAGACTGCTGGTAGCAGCTATTTAAAGCTAAAACTCCGCCCCTTGCTCCTGCAAAAGAAGAAGTTAGCTCTGCCCTTTGGCCGTGTGCTCCTCTGACCAGCTCCTTCCTCTCTGCTGCTCTGCCAGAAAAGGACTGAGAGACTGCTGGTAGCAGCTATTTAAAGCTAAAACTCCGCCCCTTGCTCCTGCAAAAAGAAGAAGTTAGCTCTGCCCTTTGGCCATGTGCTCCTCTGACCAGCTCCTTCCTCTCTGCTGCTCTGCCAGAAAAGGACTGAGAGACTGCTGGTAGCAGCTATTTAAAGCTAAAACTCCGCCCCTTGCTCCTGCAAAAGAAGAAGTTAGCTCTGCCCTTTGGCCGTGTGCTCCTCTGACCAGCTCCTTCCTCTCTGCTGCTCTGCCAGAAAAGGACTGAGAGACTGCTGGTAGCAGCTATTTAAAGCTAAAACTCCGCCCCTTGCTCCTGCAAAAAGAAGAAGTTAGCTCTGCCCTTTGGCCATGTGCTCCTCTGACCAGCTCCTTCCTCTCTGCTGCTCTGCCAGAAAAGGACTGAGAGACTGCTGGTAGCAGCTATTTAAAGCTAAAACTCCGCCCCTTGCTCCTGCAAAAAGAAGTTAGCTCTGCCCTTTCTGCTCCTCTGACCAGCTCTGCTGCTCTGCCAGAAAAGGACTGAGAGACTGCTGGTAGCAGCTATTTAAAGCTAAAACTCCGCCCCTTGCTCCTGCAAAAAGAAGAAAGCTCTGCCTATTCTCCTGACTGACTAGCTCCTCCTTCCTCCTCTGCTGCTCTGCCAGAAAAGGACTGAGAGACTGCTGGTAGCAGCTATTTAAAGCTAAAACTTTGCCCCTTGCTCCTGCAAAAAGAAGAAGTTAGCTCTGCCCTTTGGCCGTGTGCTCCTCTGACCAGCTCCTTCCTCTCTGCTGCTCTGCCAGAAAAGGACTGAGAGACTGCTGGTAGCAGCTATTTAAAGCTAAAACTCCGCCCCTTGCTCCTGCAAAAAGAAGAAGTTAGCTCTGCCCTTTGGCCGTGTGCTCCTCTGACCATCTCCTTCCTCTCTGCTGCTCTGCCAGAAAAGGACTGAGAGACTGCTGGTAGCAGCTATTTAAAGCTAAAACTCCGCCCCTTGCTCCTGCAAAAAGAAGAAGTTAGCTCTGCCCTTTGGCCATGTGCTCCTCTGACCAGCTCCTTCCTCTCTGCTGCTCTGCCAGAAAAGGACTGAGAGACTGCTGGTAGCAGCTATTTAAAGCTAAAACTCCGCCCCTTGCTCCTGCAAAAAGAAGTTAGCTCTGCCCTTTGGCCGTGTGCTCCTCTGACTAGCTCCTTCCTCTCTGCTGCTCTGCCAGAAAAGGACTGAGAGACTGCTGATAGCAGCTATTTAAAGCTAAAACTTTGCCCCTTGCTCCTGCAAAAAGAAGAATTTAGCTCTGCCCTTTGGCCGTGTGCTCCTCTGACCAGCTCCTTCCTCTCTGCTGCTCTGCCAGAAAAGGACTGAGAGACTGCTGGTAGCAGCTATTTAAAGCTAAAACTCCGCCCCTTGCTCCTGCAAAAAGAAGAAGTTAGCTCTGCCCTTTGGCCGTGTGCTCCTCTGACCAGCTCCTTCCTCTCTGCTGCTCTGCCAGAAAAGGACTGAGAGACTGCTGGTAGCAGCTATTTAAAGCTAAAACTCCGCCCCTTGCTCCTGCAAAAGAAGAAGTTAGCTCTGCCCTTTGGCCATGTGCTCCTCTGACCAGCTCCTTCCTCTCTGCTGCTCTGCCAGAAAAGGACTGAGAGACTGCTGGTAGCAGCTATTTAAAGCTAAAACTCCGCCCCTTGCTCCTGCAAAAAGAAGAAGTTAGCTCTGCCCTTTGGCCGTGTGCTCCTCTGACCAGCTCCTTCCTCTCTGCTGCTCTGCCAGAAAAGGACTGAGAGACTGCTGGTAGCAGCTATTTAAAGCTAAAACTCCGCCCCTTGCTCCTGCAAAAAGAAGAAGTTAGCTCTGCCCTTTGGCCGTGTGCTCCTCTGACCAGCTCCTTCCTCTCTGCTGCTCTGCCAGAAAAGGACTGAGAGACTGCTGGTAGCAGCTATTTAAAGCTAAAACTCCGCCCCTTGCTCCTGCAAAAGAAGTTAGCTCTGCCCTTTGGCCGTGTGCTCCTCTGACCAGCTCCTTCCTCTCTGCTGATCTGCCAGAAAAGGACTGAGAGACTGCTGGTAGCAGCTATTTAAAGCTAAAACTCCGCCCCTTGCTCCTGCAAAAAAGAAGTTAGCTCTGCCCTTTGGCCGTGTGCTCCTCTGACCAGCTGCTTCCTCTCTGCTTCTTCTGCTTGAATAGGACTGACCAGACTGTTGGACAGCAGACTCATTTAAAGCTAAAACTTTACCTTTTTGCTCCTGCAACCTTTTTAGCTCTACACTTTCAGGATAAGAGAGTTTGACTAAAGTTCCTTCCTCTCTGCTGCTCTTCTGGCTGGAGGATTGAGATGCTGCTGGTAGCAGCTATTTAAACGTTTAAAATGTCCCCAGGCCCTTGCTGTTGCAAAAAGATTGTTAACTCTGGTTACAGGGATCACAAAACACCCCTCTGACCAGCTCCTGGCTGCCAATCAGTTTCTGCACAATTCAAAGTGATGGCCAGGCCACCGATGATGGGATTTGTAGTCCAGCTCTATCTGGTAGGAAATGGCTTCCTGGTCATTTGGAGTGAGTGTGAGAGCAAACCCATTGATCAGATGCCCCTAAAGTACATCTCCGAGAGACAGCATCCTGCAAAAGGATGGATGGCATGACTCTGCCCTGTTGAGCCATGTGCTGCTCTGACAAGCAGCTCCTTGCTCTTATTCAATGCTCTCCAGATGATGGACTGAGTGACTAAATTTAGCAGCTATTCCCCAAAGCCACCATAACACTCTTATTTCAACCATTTTCTTTGCTCCTTTTTTTGAAAAAGACGTTTTGCTCTGCCCTTTTTACCTGTATGCACCTTTCCCTCAAAAGAGACGGGTGCCTTTTCCTCCCACAACAGTCTTGCTGGTCTGTCAAAAGGAGTCAGAGTGACTGGCTGCTGGTAGCAGCTAGCTCAGGCAAAATTCTCCTGCCACTGACAACCAGGCTCCGCCAAAAGCAGTGGGGCTCTGTTCTAAACTGCCATGAATGAAAATAGCCCCTGAATGAAAATAGCCCCAGGAGGCACCTGGTGCCTGGTTCTGCTGCTCTGCCAGAAAAGGTTCAGTCCCAAGTGCAGGCTCAAGGTTCATTCAGCTCCTGCCAGGTCTGTGAATTGAATGCCCAGCTTGCCTGCGCAGCCTGTAAATGCAAGTAGACCTAAAAAGGTGCCAGTTTGAAAAGTAGTGAAGCCAGTAGTATGGTTTGTTTTAGCCTCCAGCCATGCCAGCCACAATCTCTGGCCATGAAAACCTCTGCAGATCCACTGGTTTCTTCAACTATGCCAATACGGAGATGAGCACCACCCCTAGAGTTGGACATGACTAGGACCCATGTGTGTGGGAAACCTTTACCTTTTTACTACTACTACACACTACCTTTTTACTACTACTACACTCTCAGGATAAGAGAGTTTGAACTAAATGTTGGCCTTAGTTACCTTCTGGCTGGATTATTGTAGCATGCTGTATGCGGGGCTGCCCTTGAGAAACGTTTGGAAATGTCCCCAGGCCCAAAATGTTGCAGTCAGATTGTTAACTGGGGCTGGTTACAGGGATCACAAAACACCCCTGTTACAGCAGCTCCCCTGGCTGCCAATCAGTTTCTGAGCACAATTCAAAGTGATGGTTTTAACCTCTAAAGCAGGCCATCGATGATGGGTTTTGTAGTCCAGCTCTATCTGGTAGGAAATGGCTTCCTGGTCATTTGGTTATTCAAGTGAGTGTGGGAGAGAGCAAACCCATTGATCAGATGCCCCTGAGTACATCTGGAGAGAGACAGCATCCTAACGAAAGGATGGATGGCATGACTCAATAGGAACTGTTGGAGAACCCCTGCTACGGCTGCTCCGTCAGCAAGCATCTGTCACCTTGCTCTTATTCAATGCTGCTCCAGATGATGGTATCGGTGACTTAAATTTCACATATATGGCTCCCCAACCCCAACATACACACTTTCTTATTTCAACCATTTTCCTGCTGCTTTTTGAAACCTACGTTTTGTTCACTTTACTACCTGTATCCCACCTTTCCCTCAAAAGAGCTACGGGTGCCTTTTCCCACCTTCTCCCCACAACAGTCTTACGAGGTAGGTCAATTTGAGTCAGAGTGACTGGCTGAGTGGGTTCAAGTACTGTAGCTCATGCAGTACAATTCTTGATCCTGCCACTGACAACCAGGCTTGGCCAGCAAGGGGCAGTGGGGCAATTTGTTCTAAACTGCCATGAATGAAAATAGCCCCCTGAATGAAAATAGCCCCAGGAGGCACCTGGTGCAATGGTTAAACCGCTGCGCTCACAGCTAGGGTTCAGTCCCAAGTAGCAGGCTCAAGGTTCATTCAGCCTTCCAGCCTTCCAAGGTCTGTGAATTAAATGCCCAGCTTGCCTGCGCAGCCTGCAATTAAATTGTAAACCTCCCCAAAGGTGCTTTAAGTTTGATCAGGTAGTGCAGGAGCCAGTAGTATGGTTTGTTTGTAGCCTCCAAGGCTATTTCGACAGCCACAATCTCTGCCCTCTCCCCCCAAAAAAAACCTCTATGAGATCCACAAGATTGGAAGCAACTATGCCAATGATGCCCTAAGATGCCCTAAGCACATCCAATCTCACCTGATTTCAGAAGCTAAGCAGGGTTGAGCCTGGTTAGTACTTGGATGGGAGACCACCAGGGAATACCAGGTGCTCATAGACTCACAGAGTTGGAAGAGACCTCAAGGGCCACCCAGTCCAACCCCCTGCCATGCATGAACATCCATGCAGGGTGCTGTAGGTGCCTGGAATTGCCAAACAACTCCAGTATTCCTTGAGCGATACTCCAGCGATCCTTGAGATCCCTGCCAGCTCTGCAATTCCGATATAATGATGTTAATTATCTTTCAAGGGTGCGCAAATACTGACACCTCCATTTAAATTTTAAAGAAATGGCCTCTAGAGGGTACAAGAGGGCTTTTTCATTTTTTTTAATCAGGGGGACTACAGACCAAGGGAATATCGGGTTACATAGTATAGATTTTAGAGACGGGCATGAAATGAACTTTTGGTTTCATTTTGTTATTCATTATTCGTTTCGTTACATAACAAAACAAATGACTAGCTGCCCCCCTCTAAGAGAAACGAAATGAAATGAAATGGAATTTCTGTTTTGTTTCATTTCATTTCGTTTGCTGGTGCCTCCTACCTGGATCCTGGAGTGGTCCTCTTCCTGGTCCTGTCCTCAAAACGAAACAAACTGAAGCTTAAAATGAACTGAACCAAAACGAATTGCCATTTTTTCGGTTCGTGCCCATCTCTAATAGATTTCCTCACGCCTCTAGAGGCTTCCCATCCTGGGCTAACACCCATCGTTCACATTTATAGTAGGCCTATTGAGGAGGAGGCCAAGAAAGCCAATGCGATTCTCAGTTGCATCAACAGAAGAATAGTTTCTTGAGCAAGGGAGGGGATCGCACTGCTCTATTCTGGTCTGGCCAGACCCTATCTGGAGTTCTGTGTCCAGTTATGCACTCCTCAATTTAAAAAGGATATTGACATCCTCGAGCAGGTTCAGAGGAGGGTGAGCAGGATGGTTAAAGTTCTGGAACATATGTCTTACGAGGAGCAGCTTAGGGATCGGGGAATGTTTAGTCTTACATAGAAAAGGCTGAGAGGGGATATGATAGCTATGTTTGAGTATTTGAAAGGATGTCACATTAAAGAAGGAACTGACTTGTTTTTCATGGCTTCAGAGACTAGGACTCGGAGCAATGGTTTCAAATTACAGGAAAAGAGATTCCATTTGAACAATAGGAACAAATTCCTGATGGTTAGAGATGTTCAGCAGTGGAATATGCTGCTACAGAGGGTGGTGGAGTCTCCTTCTTTGGAGGTTTTTAAGCAGAGGCTGGATGGCCATCTGTCAGGGGTACTTTGATGGTAGCTCCACCATGGTGGGGTTGGACTGGATGGCCCTTGAGGTCTCTTCCAACTCTATAATTCTATGATAATTGAGATGTGCATAAGCATTGATTTAAGAAGTCCTATCCATTTCATAAATCTATTCCTTTTGGGATTAACATTAAGTTTAGCCCTCTGTGTTCAGATGCAAATTACCTGATGTTTGGACAAAGACTGGGGTGGTGGTATCCCCATATTGCACTCTGTGTGTTATTGTAAACCTCTAATCCACTCCTATTGTAAACATGAGTGCAACGCCCTTTCTTAATTTTTGAATCTGGTGGATGATTCAAATCAAGGTTATTCCATACAGTTCTCTTGGTTCTCTTGAGGCTGTTGTTCAATGCTGGGTGGCTGATAGATGCTTTGGAAATGTAGCTTCTGAGGATGACCCATTGACCGTGGGACTGCAGGATTCTGGGATATGTATTCCATGTTCTAGATACATCTGCTGGTGGACTCTATCCAAGGTAAAAAGAGTGGGTCAGGGCAAAGTGAAGCCACAGCCTGTACTGCTGAGAGACTGAAATGGAGATTGGTTGAAAACACAAGCCATCACTGGATGGTGCTGTGACCAAGTGATAAATCTGTAAGCCTGGTTTTGCTGACAGTATTTATGAAATATGTAGAAGAGGAGATACCTTTATTTTAGACCATTAAAAATCAAACATCCAGTGAGAACTTTTGCAAATAAATTCAATTCCTCAGGCACAGACCAATATCTTACGGAGAGTGCAGAAAAATGATAAACAATTGCCCCAAAATTGTCATGGCAGAAGTCTGCCATGTCGGTTTCTTAAGATGAGCTCAGAGCTGGTTTCAGTGTGCTGGAAATGGACCAGTGTAGAGCACACAAACACTGGCAGGGGCTCAAAAAGCCACAGAATGCAGGTATTCTAAGGATGGATGTGTCCACTTGAATGATCAGGTCACCTGATTGCCAGCAAAAAGAGCAAACCCGAACAAAACACAGATAAAGTCATGTTTAATCCCTGACTTATTAAAATAATGAGTAATGTATGATAAAGAAAAAAGCATGCTGCTCAGCTCCATAGTGCTTAAAGCACACTCTGGGTGGTTTACAAGTAATTACACAGGCTACACATTACCCTTCCTCCCAACAAGCAAGTTACTCATTTGTCCGACCTTAGAAGACTGGAAGGCTGAGTGGACCTTGAGTCTGGTACCTAGAATTGAACCCTGAGTCGTGGGGACAATGTTCTAACTTCTGAGTCAATCCATCACACATCAGCTTCACTGTTCGAGCAGTTCTGTTGCCATGGTCACAGTTCCTTCCCCGAATTCCCCTGAACTGGTGCATCCTTGATTTGTCCCAAGGGCCATCACTAGCTTCTTCCCTACACAGCAGCCCTCCTGTTTTCCCTTCTCTGCCCACAATGGTTCCTGTCAATGTGTTTTTTAATGTATGTGTGTTAACTCATGACCAACACTGATGGGCGTGAGGGAGAATAGTCACACTCAAAGCCAATCAGGTCTCATTAGTTGTTAATGCTGGAAGTACATAAAACCACCATGCTCATAAAAGAACATTGGTCCATTTAGTTACAGACAATTTCCGATTCCTGCCAAATTCTAATTGGTGGCTGAAATTCAAGCCTCTCCTTTGTTGGTGTTCTGAGGTTGCTTTTTTTTTTTTAAAAAAAAAAAGTTGAGAAACAGTGTTTTCTGTAGTGGCCGAATCAACAGCAGCACACATCTTGGATTTCAGCACTCTGTCTTGAGGCGAGGGGCCAGAACTCTGTGGTTGGCCCCCAAGCATAACATTCTGTAATTCAGCCTCTAGATCAGAGTGTCATAAGGACCTTTAAGGCTTATTGCACATGGTAATGCTGTAGGGAAAAGATTGTCAATGCTACTGAAGAGAAACCCATTATACAGAACTCTCTCTCTCTCTCTCTCTCTCTCTCTCTCTCTCTCTCTCTCTCTCTTTCCCCTCCTCTCTGGGCACTATCACATGGGCAAAAGATCCTTTTTATATATATAAAGATGTGTTTTTACTCTAAAGTCATCACGTGATTGAAGATTCGGCTGGTATTTATAAACAAATCTTAATGTTTCCATCCAAAACCACATTTTTAAGTTTGATCCCAGCAATTTTTAAACCTTTTTTTTTGGCTGAGCCCCAAACACCGATCAGCTGTAGTGGGGGGACGATTTTTAAACTTTTTTTTGCCAGCTCCAAGCCGCACTTGGCAAAAACAACAAAACAAAACAAAACAAAACAAAACAAAACAAAACAAGAAAACAAAAATGCTCCTTTTCCCAAACCCAAACTTTTTTTTGGCAGCTCCAAGTCTGTGCTACAATGCTTGGGGCTTAGCATAAATAAATAAATAAATAAATAAATAAATAAATAAATATTTAAAAATGCTCCTTTCCCCCAAGCATTGTAGCACAGACTTGGAGCTGCCAAGGGGGGGAAAGGAGGAATTTTTATTTATTTATTTATTTATTTATTTATTTATTTATTTATTTATTTATTTATTTATTAATAATAATAATAATAATAATAATAATAATAATAATAATAATAATAATAATAATAATAATAATAATAATAAATAAAAATTAGAGATGGGCACGACTTGAAAAAAATTTTTTTCGAGTTGTCGTTAGTCGGGCCGGTTCCGTTTCGGGTCGTTTCCATTTTTCGTGAAAATTCGCAAAAATTAGTCGGTTTGTTTTTTTGTTTTTTTGTTGTCGTTAGTACTGGTTTTTTTTTGGGGGGGAGCGGGCTCCTGGAGGCACCTCTGTGTGGTGGGTGCCTCCTCTGGCCCGCTATAAAGGGAAAGTGGGCTCCTGGAGGCACCCGTGGTTGCCTCCTATCCTCACCCACTAGGAAGGGGAAGCAGGCTCCAAGAGACCCCTCTACATGGGGGTCTCCCCTCCTCAGCTGCTGCTGCTGCAAAATGGTATGCAATAGCCATATGGATATTGCATACCAGTTGTGCAAATGTGCAGACAGTGACTGTGAATACTAGTGGATGGCACTGAACCCAGAGCCATAGGTGAGGTGAGATGCCTGACCCACTAAGGCTCTCGCAACACCATGTCTCACACAGGGTTAGGGAAGGGGGCTAGGGCAGGTTTTGGGTGCTTAGTGCAATGCAAGTACATCTGGCTTAGGTTTAAGGTGGGTTAGGGTGTCATCCACTCCCACATGGCTGGCCACTCGGCCAGCCCATCATTGCGCAGGTGTAAATAAAATAAAATAAAATAAAATAAATGGAGGACAGAGGAGGAGAGGAGAGACATTTTGTTGCAAGAAAAAACCCACTGCTACTGTGAAAAATCTGGCAGTTTATAAATTTTCGCGTGTTTCTGTTGTGCTTGTGTGTTTTTGGACCATGATTTCAAAAACAATATTGCGTTCGCCGCCCCATTTTGGATCCCCCGCCCGCACCGCATGGCATGGCGACTCGAGTCCGGCTGCCCAGGATGGGGGGGAGGCAGGACCCCCCCTCCAGAAACCACCCCTCCGGTAGGTGCCCTGCGCCCTTAGTCAAGCAGGCATTTTTCCGCCTGTTTTTTGGCCCGGGAATGGGTGGGGGGAGAGTTTAAAAGTTTTTTCCTGTGCCGTCCGTGCCGCTTGCTTGTGCTTTAATTGTGGCGGCCGGCAGCCGGCGAGACTGGGCTTTTTCCTGGCTGCCTGCGAGCCTGCGGCGAGTCCCACCAGAGCAGCCCAGGACGGGGGATGGGGGGGGAGGCCGGGGACCTCCAGAAACAACCCCTCTGGTAGGTGCCCTGAGGCACGGCAGGCATTTTTCTGCCTGCTTTTCAGCCAGGAACCGGGTTTTTTTCACTTTTAAAAACTTTTTTTCTGTGCCGCGTGGCATTGAGCGATCGCGCGATGCAAGGAACGAGCACGACAAATCAGACCAAAATTGTTCGTTCGTCGGTTCGAGCTCGAAGTCTGGCGGAATAATTCCCGTTACCGTTTCCGTAGAGTAACGGAACCGAGTAACGGAAACGGAAACAGGAATACCGCTAAGTCGTGCCCATCTCTAATAATAATAATAATAATAATAATAATAATAATAATAATAATAATAATAATAATAATAATAATAATAATAATAATAATAATAATAATGATGATGATGATGATGATGATGATGATGATGATGATGATGATGATACCCAAGTGCCCATTAGCTGTAGTGCTGCCTTGGGGCTGGCAATTTTTTTAAAAAAATTGCTGCTTTTCCCTCACCTGATGGGGTGGGGGAAAGGAGCAATTTTTAAACTTTTTTTTGCCAGCCCCAAGCCCACACTACAGCTGAGCAGCAACGCTTGGGGCTCAGCAAAAAGAAAAAGAAAAAGAAAAAGAAAAAGAAAAAATGAATGAATGAAAAAGTTTTAAAATCCCTCCTTTTTATTTATTTATTTTATTTTTATTAATTTTTGGCTGAGTCCCCAGCACCCATCAGCAGCCCTTCAAGACACCTGCCACCACCCCCCCCAGAGCAACATTATTTTCAATTTTTGGAATTTTTGTTTTCCTTCTCTAAAAACCTCAGCAAATATTATCTTGCAAAGCACAAACATCTTACTGAACTAGGTCTTTGTGTGAACTGGGGATTGTGAGGAGATTAGTGCTTTGCAGTACACAAAACAAACCAAACCAAACAAGATGTATGTCTAGATATTAAAAACACCACACTGGGCAACATAAAGTGTTTTCTTCCTTCAGTGGACTTGCCTGAGGTTTGGCCTCCCAGTTGGTATGGATAAAAATACAGGAGCCAGCACAGAGGGAGAAAGGTCTTCTTGAGGTCTGTTGCACTGACATTGCCTTTTGTTCCTCACCGTCCTGTTCACCAACAGGTTTCGCCAACCCAAGTACTGCCATTTCCAACACCTCCCAGAGCAGTCTTCACAACGCACTGCACATCTACATGAACGGCTCCATGTCTGAGGTGCAAGGATCAGCCAATGACCCTATCTTCATCCTGCATCACGCCTTTGTTGACAGGTGAGTTTGATGCTTCCAGGCAAAACTTGATACTTTTCACGCCATCAGACAAGAATCCAGGCCGTTGGGTATTTTAGACAGTGCTGAACCTGGAATCTTTTCTGACATACACACTGGATTTCTACCGTTGCTTCCTGTTTGACGGACAGTTGTGCTTCAGTCCTTTGATGCTGAGTACTTTTGCATGCAGAGTGGGTTCCTCTGAACTCTAGGCATTGGACCACACAGCCTCCATTTACAACTTATCAAGTATTGGCAAAAGCCCCCAGCAAGAAAAGGGAGGAAGAAATTATGAGATTCTTCCCAAACGAAGAGTTTGTGTTTTAAAAAGTGGCAGGGGTGAAGAGGAGCAGGAGGTGATGCTTATTTTTCCAACATACATTGGTTGCTTATTTTTCCAACACTCATACCTGTGAAAGGGATCTGGGAGTCTTGGTGCGCCACAAATTGAACATGTGTCAGCAGTGTGATTTGGTGGCCAGGAAAGCCAATGGGATTCTTGGTTGCATCAACAGAACCATAGTGTCTAGATCAGTGGTTCTCAACCTGTGGGTCCCCAGATGTTCCTGGACTGCAACTCCGAAAAGTCTTCATCGCTAGCTGAGCTGGCTAGGATTTCTGGGATTTGCAGTCCAGGAACATCTGGGGATCCACAGGTTGAGAACCACTGGTTCTAGATCAAGGGAAGTGATAGTACCACTCTATTCTTCTCTGGTCAGACCCCACCTGGACTACTGTGTCCAGTTCTGTGCGCCTCAATTTAAAAAGGATGTTGACAACCTTCAGAGGGTGCAGAGGAGTACGACCAGGATGACTGAGGGTCTGGAAGAAATGTCTTATGAGGAACAGCTTAGGGAACTGGGAATGTTTAGCCTTTCAAAAAGAAGACTGAGAGGGCATATGATAGCTATGTTTAAATACTGTATATACTCGAATATAAGCCTAGTTTTTCAGCCCTAATTTTGGGCTGAAAAAAGGGGGCCTCGACTTATATGCGGGTCAATATTTTTAGCCACTGAGGCAAGTGCTTTTGTCGGTGGCCAAGTCATTTTAAACATTGTGTGCCGCTTCTCATGCCCCACCTCTGCATCACAGGGGAGTCTAGGGTGGGAAATGCAGCAGGGCCTGGCAAGTGCTTGGGTCAGTGGCTAAAAGTCATTTTACACATCACACACCATTCCCCAGCTTACAAAGGAGGAACTGCCAGGCCCTGCTGCATTTCCCACCCTAGACTTACACTCAAGTCAATACTATTCCCGTTTTAGGGGGTTAAAATAGGGGCCTCGACTTATACTCGGGTCGACTTATACTCGAGTATATACGGTATTTGAAGGGATGTCATATTGAAGAAGGAACAGGTTTGTTTTCCATGGCTTCAGAGACTAGGACTCGGGGCAATGATTTCAAACTACACGAAAAGAGATTCCATTTGAACTATGATTTGCCTCCAGATTTTGTTACCTTCCAGATTTTTGTGCCCTGGGGTGAAGCCCTGGTTTTTCCATCTACTGTTCAAAAAGAGCCATCTGGAGCAATAGTCAGATTGAAGTACTCCAATTTAGCTTCCACTCACAGCCTGAGTTTGATGCCGATGAGCTGAGATACTCTGCTCAAGGTTGACATAGTCTTCCATCCTTCCAACTCCGAGGTCTATAAAATGACTACCCAGCTTGTTGGGGGGGGTTGTTATTTGCATTATTGCATTGTAAACAGCCCAGAATAGTGCTTTAGCCCTATGGAGTGGTATAAGTCAAAACAACAACTATTGCTTTTCCTCAAACCTACAATCATCTCTTTAAGATTCGTGAATCTGTTTAGAAATTCAGGAAGCATCTGCAGTCAGCCTCAAACATATTTAGGCTTAAGGACCATGGAAATGGGGATTTTAACTTTATCCCATTTTATACTCCTGACAAAAATATTCTTCCTACTGCTTCTGTTTTTATGGGGGCAGTATTTCTCTGTTGGGAGCTTTCTTCCCAAAGCAATTTCAGGATCAGAAGGTCAGAATGCATTATTTAGCATGCATTAATTAGCTTGAATTTGCTACAGCAATTTATAAAATCTTGCTCATGCCAGTGATATATCTCCATAGGTTTCTGGACATTGTGCACAACCAGTTTGCAGAAGGTATATATTAATATTTTTGGTAACATAGGATATCCAATGGGGGGTAGTGGATAGAGCAGGGGTCCTCAAAGTTTTCAAACAGCGGGCCGGTCCACCACCACCCAGACACCACTGGGGGCCGGATCACAGTCCAAAAGCAGCTGCGGAGGCTGGCTTGCTCACAAAACAGGGGGTAGGTGGGGGGTTGCAGTTGGTCCCAGGGGCCGGATTCAGGACCTTGGGGGCCGCATCCGGCCCCGGGGCCTTAGGTTGAGGACCCCTGGGATAGAGTGACAGACTAAGATTCCAGAGGCATGGGTTCGAATCCTCAGTCAGCCATGGAAACTCAGTGGGGATATGGAACTGGTTAACCCATTATTTAATCATTATCATCACCATCACAGCCATCATATTACATCTGGAAAGGACTCTCCTGGGACATGAACTTGATCACTCTCATGACTTCATTGTCACCAACATTCCATATGAAGACCTTCTCGTTCCATTGATTCTGAATCTTCATAATTGTGCTTCAGTGGCTGACCTTTACAGTCGCTATGATGACAGCACTGACACTGCTATTTTAGCTCTTTCATCCGATCGCCTCATTTTAAAGGCTTTGTTTTTAATTGCTTCTTTTAAAACTCTGCATTGAGTGATGAAAACTCCATGGAGGGGCTGATGATCCATGCTTGCACATCTATAATGCAGTGCTCCCGTGTTCTCATACTGAGAAAAATATAAGAAATAGGGAAATAAACTTTTTGGGATAACAGTAATTTGAGGGAAGGCAGACAGACAGGAAGTGTAGGTGTTGCCATGGCGCCCTGCCATGGTGGGGAGGTGCCATTGTTGACGTTCTAGGGATTGACACCCTCCACTTCTGTAGCTCCAGAGCCAATCAGGTTCAAGTGCCAGTTGCATATTGCATCCTTTCTTCCAACCTGTTGGTCAGGTGACCTGCTTGGAGCTTGAAGATTGATTGATTAATGTTCATGTGGCAATTCAGACTTTTTAAAAAGCCCCTGCGTGCATACCAAGTATTATTATGATTATTACCTTGCTATGTTCAGCATTCGCAGAGCAAGGGCTCCAGCTGCTTCCCGCCCTCGCCTCCCCTTCCAATGACGAAATCGCCCCCAGAGGCAGAGCTGCATGAAGTGCGGCTTAGATCCACAGCAGCCCTCCAAGACAAAGGCGGGTCAAGAAGTAGTCATTAAAAATGGCCTTCTGCCCACGCTCGCAAGACAAAGTCTTCCTGAAAATACGTTTCAGTGCTGCCTGGCAAGCTTGCCAGTTCAGTGCCTGGAACAGTCTCTGCTTTTGCTGACTGGAGGACCAGTTCCTTCTTGCTTAAGTCACACAGAGACCTTGTTAATAGTCAGGGTAGTGTCTGTGTTCTGTCTCCCAGGGAATCTTTAAAACAGAGCCCTAAAACAAGACCAGCCAAATCACTGCATGTAAATATACTGTGCACCCAACGGCCAATGAATATTTGGCATCAAACTGACATTTCATTCAACTTTTGGTATGAAACTGGCCTGGAGATGTATACTCTCCAGGCTTAAAACCAGGTATTTCAAGGACCAGATGCAGGGGAGTGGGATAGGAGACAGAGATCTCGTGCGCTCCCAGATGCATCTGGTGGGGCCACTGGGAGATACAGAATTCTGGACTAGATGGACCTTTGGCCTGATCCAGCCTGGCAACTTCTTATGTTTTTATGTTCTTTTCATTCTGTTTATTTATTTATTTATTTATTTATTTATTATTATTGTATTTGTACCCCGCTTATCTTCCATGCGGAACTCTAAGCGGCTCACACAGGGCATCTGGAAGTTGAGTCATCATGGCAACTGGACTTTTTTTCTTGAGAGATTGAAACATTTTGCTGCTCGTCCAAACAGCTTTGCCAGTCTAAGGAAAGCTAGTTGCGAGTCCTCTGTTTTATGGTTCACTTTGACCTGATGTCACCCTGGTCTGAAACAGGCTCATAAGATGAGCAATGGCCTGAATAGGCTCGTGGGTTGGATAATAGTCTCAATACACCCATAGGGTGGAGAATGGCTTGAGGTGCATGGGGTGAATGCACCTTAGGTGAAAATCCCACCTTTAAAACCTCCCAACATCCATAAAGTATGAGTCTTTAGTCATGGCCTTGCTGGTGGAGGTGTAGAGTATTTTTCATTTTTCTGGGGACTGTTGAAATCCCGGCCTGGTGTGTAGCACATAGACTGTACCTGAGCCCCCCACCTCTGTTGAGAGAGGGGTTTTCAATACTCACATGAATGGCTTCCCTGACCCCTCTCTCAAACCACCTATCTTCTCTGTCTAATATGTATACATCATCATCTTTGAATGAGTGCCCTTTGTCCTTCGAGTGGAGGTATAAAGCTGGTTCTGGTCCTAAGCTGTTGCCCCTCCTATGTTGGGCCATCCCTCTGTTTAATGGCGGATTAGTTTCTCCATTGTAGAGGTCTGCAAAGTCCTCACTGCATTGGACCACATATACTATATTGCTCCTTTTGTTTTTTGGTGTCAGGACCTTTGGGAGGACAAGTCTCTGCCTTAGTGTGTTTGGGGGTTTGAAGTTAACAGGGATGTGGTGTTTGCTAAAAATCTCTTTAAGCTTTTCAGACACTCCAGCCATGTAGGGAATGACCAGGCTCTTCCATCAGCTATGGTAAAGAGAGTTGTAACATGAATCAAAATGAATGATTTGTCACCATCTCTATTGAAAGACAAGATGATGAGAACATCCTAACTCTACTTCATCTGACATCAGTTTCAACACCTCTAGCGGGGAAATCATGGGCTGAAGATGGAGAGGTTATCCATTCTCTACATGTTGAAACCCCTGCTTTTTGGCATTCTGCCTCATGGGGTGCTCCTCAGAATGCTGCTTTTACATGCTGAAAAGGACTCAAACTACAGGAAGCCAGAATTCAGCTGAATCTCAAAAAAAAAAAGTCTTAACTATTAGAGCAGCATGATAATGCAATCAATTGCCTTAAGACAGTGGTGGCCAGGTACCTAACAGGTACATCATGTGGGAACACATGAAAGGGCCTTCTTGGATGTGGCACCCAGACTCTGGAACTCCCTTCCACTAGAGGCCAGGACTGCCCCATCTCTGATGTCTTTCCGGAAATAGGCAAAGACTTTTCCCTTCAGGCAACCTTTCCCTTGCCTGAATCCTATAGATTCATATGAAAGACCTATTATGTGTCTTTCATATGAATCTATAGGATCACATAGACTTCGTGCTTATAATCACTTATAACCTTTTATAATTACATTGACACTGTTTTCAATGTTAGTTTCTATCACTTATATGTTATTATAACTTTAAATGGAATTTTACTTTCCTTTTAACTGCTCACATTCTCTTTAGCTTTAATGTAACTGTAAGCTACCTTGGGTCATTTTCCAAGGAGAAAGGCAGGGTAAAAATACTCTAAAATAGACAGACAGACAGACAGACAGACAGACAGACAGACAGACAGACAGACAGACAGACAGATAGATAGATAGATAGATAGATAGATAGATAGATAGATAGATAGATAGATAGATAGATAGATAGATGATGTCCTGTCAAGTCAATTCTGGTTATCCTTTCTAGAGTTTTCTTGATAGAGAATGCACAGAAGTGGTTTACTGTTCCCTTTGTCTGGGCTGTGGGAGTGTGCTGGGACTCTGCAGTTCACCCAAGAGTACACAGGCTGGCTCTACTTGCACAGCGTGGAATCGAACTCTCACCCTTGGCTCAGCCGCTGATTCCTAAACCACTGAGTTGTCCAGCCTGCTATATAAATGTAAACATTAGTTCATAAAACCAGATAAAACCATTGGATTCCTTCTTAACAAGATTTTCAACCTCACAATGGAGGCACAGTGTTCTGACACCCTGCCTCCCTGTGAACAGCAACCAGCCAGAATATGGCATATTCAACAGTATGCACAATCTGTGTATTTGCTGCTGAAATTTCATTAATAAAAGGCAGGTGACAACAACAAAAAGAGCACTGTAAAATGCTGTTATAACTTTGCAAGAAATACTGATGGATTGCAATGCTCCTGATCCCTTGGTCTCCTCATCAAAGGGCCTTGTTGGCTCCTGTGTATTTTTGGGCAAGTTGAAATCTTTGGTCCTGATGCATGTCATTCAAGGTAATTATGGAGCACGCTAGCTCTGAATGCCCTGCAGCTGCTGGAGAACTAGTGTATTATTATTATACATTGAAAAGGTTAACTTTGGTTCTCTTAGATTTTGCCTGGGAAAATCTGGGCAATAATCCCTTGCACTCTTTGTGTGAAGGGAAACAGAGCCATCTGTTGTAAACCCTGGTCCAAACTGTGTATCTGAAGGCAAGTCAGAGCATTCCTTTCCCCCTAAGACTCAACGCTTGCAACGGACATTACCAAAAGCCCTACTGAAAGCTCTAAAATTTCCATTCCGTGTCCAGTAATGTGGGTGGTCTTTCAAGGTTTGGTGGCCCAATGGAAAGAAAAATAAATCGATGCTTAGATGAAATCAAGTCTGAATACTCAGTATTAAGTGGTGGTGGGTGGGAAAACTGTACTGATGGTAGCATGCTTAGGGCACATAATGAGAAGAACATAAGAACATAAGAACCTAGGAAGAACCATGCTGGATCAGGCCAACGGCCCATTTAGTCCAGCTTCCTGTATCTCACAGTGGCCCCACCAGATGTGTCTGGGAGTGCACAAGACTAGATATGTGTCTCCTGATATCACTCCCCTGCATGTGGTCAGGTTTTAAGCCTGGAGATTACACATCTCCATCATGGTTTGTAACCTGTGATGGACTTTTCCTCCAAGAATCTTTCCAATCCCTTTTGAAGGCATCCAGGCCAGATGCCATCACCACTTCCTGTGGAAGACAAGACACACATTATGGAAAATACTGTAATGCTAGAAAAAGAGAAAGACTAAATATGAAATGGATTGACTTAATAAAGGAAATCATGGCTTTGGGTTTGTTGGACCCCATAGGGTTTATTTAAGGAGGACAGTTAATGATAAGATCTTTGGAGGTCACTATTACATAGGGACTGGAGTAAAAACTGGCACTGGTGTAGGAACTGGCAAGCCACTCCAGTATTCCTGCCAAGAAAACTCCATGGGCATGGGGTCACAAAGAATCAGTCACGACTATGACACAACAACAACTACATAGGGATGCAGTAAGTTTAAGATGGCATATCTAACAATGGCTAAAATCCCACTGCTTTGCCTTCATAAGGCTAAAGTAAATTGCATTAGAGTGCAATTCAATAAGTGGGGATTTGGTGACCTAGCTCCTTCCATTGATTTAAATCCCCCCCCCCCGGTAACTGCTACTTACTAGGCTAAATCTGGAAGTTGAGTCATGGCGACTGGACTTCTTTTCTTGAGAGACTGAAACATTTCACTGCTCATCCGAACAGCTGCAGCAGTCTGGGGAAAGCTAGTTGCGAGTCCTCCATTTTATAGTTCACTTTGACCTCATGCCACCCTGGTCTGAAATAGGCTCATCAGATGAACAATGGCTTGAATAGGCTTGTTAGGTGGACAATAGGATCATTAGGTGGACAATGGACTAAGGTGCATGAAAGTCCCACCTTTAATCTTCCCAACACCCATTAAGTATGGGTTGTTAGCTATGATCTTTCTGGTGGAGGTGTGAAGTATTTTTTATTTGTCTGGGGACTGTTGAAATCACTGCCTGGTAAGTAGCAGATAGACTGTGACTGAGCCCCCACCTCTGTTGAGAGAAGGGTTTTCAATGCTCACATGAATGGCTTCCCTGACCCCTCTCTCAAACCACCTGTCTTCATATATGTACATCCTCATCTTTGGATAAGTGCCCTTTGTCCTTCAAGTGGAGATATACTGTTGACTCTGAAGAAAGAAGGAAGACAGAATTTAAGGCCTGTGGATATCCAAAGTGGGCCTTTAACAAAGCAGTCTCCTGGCCCAGAAGAACAATGGATCAGCCTGAGACCCAGAGCGGATGGAAGAACCTGGTCATTCTCTACATTGCTGGAGTGTCAGAAAAGCTTCAAAGGATTTATAGCAAACATCACATCCATGTCTACTTCAAACCTACAAGGCAGAGAGACATCCACCCAAAGGACCCAACACCAAAACAAAAAGGAGCAAGATAGTATATGCAGTCCAGTGCAGTGAAGAGTGTGCAGACCTCTACACTGGAGAAAATAGGAGGATGGCCCAGCATAGGAGGGGCAACTAGAGATGGGCACGACTCAAAAAAATGGTGTTTTGTTTGTTGTTTGTTGTTTAGGGGGTCTGTTTCGGTTCGTTTTTTTTTTTGTGAATTTTTTGCAAAAAAATCATTTTTGTTTCATTACGTAAGGAAATGAAAAAACAAAAACGAAAATGAAAAATTGCTGTTTTGTTAGCATTCATTACAGTTTAATGTATTTGCCGCAATGAAAATGAAACACACGACAAAATTTGTTGTTTCGTTTCATTTCATTTCATTTTGGAGACAAAATTCGTTTTTCGTTTCATTACGTAACAAAATGAAAAAATGAAAACGAAAATGAAAAATTGCTCATTTCGTGCCCATCTCTAGGGGCAACAGCTCAGGACCAAATAAGTGTGGACGGAGCAACATTGCTTAACACAAACCCATCAGAAGCTTTGAAAGTTGTGATGTGTTGTGTTCAATTAACCCGCTACAAATTTACAGTATGTCTTATTATATGAATGAATGATCTTCAAATGTTTTAGTCACTGGCAGACACCCACTGCCTCAGATTTTGCAAACACAACATGATGGCTTTATTGTTTAGTGAATGTATCTCCTACCGGCTTTGGATCCACCAAAGCCCGTGCATGGCTGCTTTGTTTAAAAAGGCTTAGCTGGCAGGATGCTATGGCTTAAAATCAAAATACAAAATAACTGTTGCCTGCTCTTGTGCCGTTTTGTTATTACTGAGTCTAAATGTGCTCTGAATGCAGGGAAAAGTCAATACCCCCCTACCCACACAAGGCTTTCCATGCATCTGTGCAGCATCTGATTAACAACTTCTTTGCACACCTGAGACGACAGCCGTAATTTTCCTGTCCTCCTTAGAGTTCTGTTTCTCTCTTCTGGCACTTCCAACATGCTTATGTTTTAGCATGCAGCCAACTTATAGGTGTGTTCCTGGGGTGAAAAGTAGTAGCCATGAGTTTGGGATGGAAAGGGTGTAAGAGCAGGAAAACAAGGATGGGTACAGAAAAGACACCACCATTTTTTCCTGTAAAAGTGTAGATCTGGTCAGGTTGCCCTCTCAGTCTTGAGAGGTAAAAGCATTTAGACATTAATGGCTTTGTGTTGCGTTATTTTGAGGACGCAGCACATTTACACTGTTATACAAGCTTTATACTCACTGCTTTACATTATAGCCAAGTGTATTTTCTTCAGTGTTGTCACATGAAAAGATATATTAAAATATTGACAAAATGTGAGGGGGTGTACTCACTTCTGTGATATACTGCAAAGGGCACAATTCTCTCTCCCCACCCCCAGCAATGGCTATTTTTCCTGCACATTTTCAGATGTTTGATCTTCTTGTTTCAAGAAATATGTCAACCTACCATTGGAAATAACGACTAATTGGTGCTTAAAAACATGTGCATGTAGGACCAAAGACAAATGGGAGAGAGAAGGAAAGTATGACAATTCAAACCTTTGGCGCATATTCCTTTCTCCCGATACAGAACAGTCTGCAAGGAGGTGGAATATTCTCATTATTTGTCTTTTCTTATGCACATGCAGATGGTGGTTAAATGCCTGTACTGCAGGTAAAACTGTGGTCACAACCTGGGGTTCCATCCCTGGTAGCAGGCTCATGGATGACTCAGACTTCCATCCTTCCTATGTCGGTAAAACGAGTACCCAGCTTGCTGGGGGAGGGGGACAATGTGTAACCTGCATACTGTAATTAACACCGTAAACCACCCAGATACTACTTGAAGTGGTATGGGGCGGTATATAAGCAGAACACTGCATTTACATGTAGAATTTTACTGCTAATCCCAGCAGACTAACAATCATTTTCGAAAAGGTCATGATACTGTAGAAAAACAACTGAATTCTTTGATGCCTGAAGGCGGGCAATTTTCTTACAAGAAGAGCTTATACAGCCCACACAATGAAGCAGATTGCCATCCGTGCAAGCTCAATCTCTAATAGTTCTGGTAGTCTTCAAGGTGCCACAAGACTCAGAAGCCAGAATGCCACTGAAAAGTCACTTACAATGCAAGTAAATTAAATTGTGCCATTGTGGTGGAAAATTGCTGCTAATTAACATGGTGCTCAGTTGCCTGTCTGGTCATGTGCCTGTCATGCTGCCAGCTACATGAGTGCTGTTGCAGAGTTCTGAATTCCTGGTTAAATTCTCTTTTTGCAGGCAGTAGAAGTACAGAGAAGGACTCATGGAGGAGGATAGCTACAAGTACCTCAGAGTTCTTCTCTGTCTTATTAGCTGGCACTTAAAGTCTCAATAGTGTTTGTAAGAGAAAGAATAAAAAATTTGTTTGAAATTACAGTGGTATGCTAATTTCTTTATTGGTTTCAAACTTAGCAACCAACCGAACTGATCTACAGCAATCTAACAATTGCCAGTAACAGACTGAAGAGACAGAGAACTGACAGCAGGGAAAGTGGGCTCTCTTTGAATTCAAAGGCTGGAAGAAATGATATGTTAGTGCTGAATAAAGAGACAAGCATTTCAGCTCAGAAATGTCCCTCCCAGTCAAACTATTTAGGAAGCATGCAAGGTTGTAAACCAGCATCCAATAACTGATGCCTTGTTAGGTTGCTGTAGTTCATTATGACTTTGCACCAACTCATGCAAAAAGACAAAAGGACCTATAATTTTTAATTATATATCCAGGCTCCTTTTGATGCAGCTTCTGCATGGCTCTGTAGAGCAAGGACCTGGGAAATTCACGTCACTTTCTTACTTTTCAGGAATATACTTGTATATGCTTTTACTCCTCTCTGTTCAAATATATTTAAGTTAAACTTCCTAATGCTGTGACCTTACAATAACTGTGAATCACATGCCCTGAAATCACAGCATAACTTGCTTCTTGACTGTCATTACTGTTGCCACAAAACATTGATCTGTTTCTTCAGGGGACTGCATGTTCAGTTCGAGAGGTGGCAATGTTAATGAAATGGAGAAAGCATCTCAGAAGGCTGGTTTCATCCAGGCTTGAAATAATAGGACACTGATGCAATTGGTCATGTAGCTTCTAATCTTTTAGACACCTTTACAAAGACATTAACTGTGGCAAAATGATTTCCAAAACATCCACTGAGGCATCCAATAATGCCACAAGACAACGATCCAAACTTAATCTTTCTTTCTGTTGCCCTGTTGAAAATACAAATTTAATTTCCCATCATGGGAAGGGAAAAAATCCACCGGAAGAGGGCTGGGAAGAAGGAGGGAGTACAAGAAGTGAGGTACAGTGAACATGAGATACATTTACTCCGTAAGGAAGTCATGGCTTTCAGTTTGCAAAATCTGAGTGCGGTTGCTATGACGCTTGAAGATCATTAACTCGTAAGCTTGCTGTAAGTTGTCATTGGGTAATGGCATATAATACACCACCAGCCTTTTTGCTTTAACCAGCATGACAGAGTCCCGCTCTGAGTCAGTGTGGGATAGTGGTTAGTAGAGATGGCACGACCAGAATTTTTTTTTCCGAGTTGTCATTTTTCGGGACGGGTCCATTTCGGGTCGTTTCCGTTTTTTGCGATTTTTTTAAAAAATTGTTGTTTCGTCATCTTGTTTGTCGTTTGTCATTACCGCTGCTGCGATTTCGCGTGATTTGACGTCCCAGCGAGTGGCGTCCCGCTGGCGCTAAGTGTTTTTGCGATCTAGGTGGCAGGCGGGGTGGCGGGGGGCATGGGCGGGCGGCGGCAGCGGCAGGGGGGAGGGGTGGGTGCGCGGGTGCGCGGGCGGCGAGCGCGGGTCCCGCAATGACCCAGAGCAGGCGGAAAACACTTTAAACTGACTTGCTGCACAAGACTGCATTGAATAAAGCAATTGCAATTTTTGCAAACAAAGTGGGCAGTGCACCAACAGCAGAACTGCAGGCAGGGTATGAAAGGACCTTGGCTTGCCACCAAGCAAATGAAATTTTTAAAATAAATCCACACCTCCCCTCCCACTCAAACCTCCCCCCCTTTGAAGCACTATCAGAAAAGAAATCCTAACAAACTTCAGGAGAATAAAAAAGAATAAACTGTGTTGCTATTCCCCACAGCAGACAGAGAATGAAAGGAATTATTATTATTTCCTAAAAATTCAATTGAATCAATTCCCTCCCTGCCTGCCTAACTGAAATCTAAAGGCTCCGCGAAATCAAAACTAGTCTAGCACAGCAGCCAGCTACACACAGCCCTCTCCCACCCACATCCAAGCCCAGACTGCGACTCTTCTGGGAGTGCCTCGCCTTTTTATAATCTTGCACATCCAGAAGTGTCAGTCAAAACCTGGCCATGCGATTGGTAGAATGGGTCCAAACATTTGCATGGTCCCATCCCATGGCCAGCCCATCATTGCGCAGGTGTAAAAAAATAAAAATAAAAATAAAATAAAATAAAATCAGTGCGACCTTTTACTGCTATTAAAAACCCACTGCTGCTACTGTAAAAATTCAAGCATCTAAAATAGCTAATTTTCGCATGTTTCTGTGGTGCTTTGGTGGTTTTTTGGACCACGATTTCAAAAAAAATATTGCGGACGCCATTTTGGATCCCCCCGCACCGCATGGCAAATGGAGATGCCGAGGATGCCCCCTCCCAGCCCGGTACCAGCAGCCCATGACAGGAGAGGGGAGGCTGGGGACCCCCCCCCCAGAAACCACCCCTCTGGTAGGTGCCCTCAGGCAGGCATATTTTCGCCTGCTTTTTTGGCCGGGAATAAGTTTTTTTTATTTTTAAAACTTTTTTCTGTGCCGCTTGGCATCACGCGATCGCCGCGCGATGCCAGGTACGACAATGACAAATCAGACCCAATTTTTCTTTTTTCGGTTCGAGTTCGAGTTCTGACAGCTTAATTGTCGTTACCGTTTCCGTTACGTAATGGAAACAATATCCGAAAACGGAAACGACAATTTCGCCAAGTCGTGCCCATGTCTAGTGGTTAGATTTTAAATACAATGGCAGAGGGAGGAGTCTTTAAACGCCTGCCTTACCCAGAAGGCTATTTGGGTGACTTTGGACTGGGCATGGGGCAACCATAAACTGCTGGACAAAATGGTTGTGAGGACATATTTGCCACCTTTACTGAAATATGACAAATGGCGGTGAAGAAATATCATTTAAAGAAATAGAACCAGTCTCTTGCAAGTGCGACACACACAACCCCCATAAAGTCTGTCTTTGTGATGTTTTTTTCCTAGCCTTGCATCTTTCCGATAAACCTTCCTGTAAGGCACTTTTTTGTTCTGCTGTGCTTGTTCCAAGTGCACTTAAATCATGCAGCTGCTCCTGGAGATAATTACACTAATTATGTGCTGTAATGATTAAGCTCTCCAGAGTTTTTGAGGTATACAGTACCCAGAAGTGGTTCTATGGGCAGGCTGCTCTGGAACTGAGCAGTTTACCCAAGGCTACACGGGCTTGGTTTTCTCTCAAGAGACACAGCAGAAGATCATCACACTCTTGGCCTCATTAACTGAGGCCTAAAGAGCTAGCAGTAAATTCAGTTTATTTCTCATATTTAGACTGTGCATATGGCCTAAGCACATCAGATCTCACCTGATTTCAGAAGCTAAGCAGGCTCGGCCCTGGCTAGTACTTGGATGGGAGACCACCAGGGAATACCAGGTGCTGTAGGCAAACCACTCCAGTATTCCTACCAAGAAAACTCCATGGACCTGGGGTCATGAAGAGTCGGCCACAACTTTAACAATGCAACACACAGATGCACTTATCATTTCTTAGCTTGCCGAAAGGCTTTCCTTTTTAAGGTCCAGACATTCTCTAACACAACAATAAGAGAAGCTGTCTGTGAACAAAAGACAGAAGAGGTTGATATGGTGAGAGAACACAAAATGGTCCTAAATTTTGAGAACAGAGAAGTTAGATTATCTCTGATGTCTCACTTTGAGGTCTATATGGTGTCTCCAAATACTATATTCTTCCTCTCTACAAGACGCCTCCATGTATAAGACAACCCCCCACTTTTCTGACCCAAAATTTCAATGTCACAACTGTGCCATTTTCTCCTCCTTGCCTTCTGTGTATAAGACGACCCTCAATATTTTTTACTCTAACAATTTTTGACAAAAATATAGTCTCATACATGGGAATTGGGAAAATACTGTATGCTCCAAAGGAGGCTGAGTTAACACAGTGCTGTTTTAGTAGTGACACAGAGATTATGGAACAGATTCCCTACAGAAGGTCATATCATTCCTTCCTATTTAGTTCTTTGTCATAGAAGGGCAATTTTATCTGGTGCTCCTGGTGGTATTTTTATCTTAGGCAGTGGTATCTTTATTTACAAATTTAACCCATTCCAAATGAATGCTCTTAAGTTGAACAACTCTTAATTAGAGGTACCATATCTAAAAAATCAAAATATTAAAAAAAATTGTAAGTAGATCAGACCGCATTTAAAATTTGTAAGGCGGCAGTTAAAACACCAGCGGTTTTCCACTCTTAAGTCCAATTGTTCTTAAGTAGAGCCACTCTAAAGTAGAGGTACTACTGTACAGTGGACCCTTGTATAACAAACAGCTTGTATAACATAAAATTTGTACAACATAAAAATTTCCAGAGATAGGGGAAATTTGCTTAACATAATCGCCTATGGGGAGAATCCATACAACATAAAAATGGGATCACTCCGTTTTCAATGCATTCCTATGGAAATTTTTATAAAGGAAAATTTGCTTAACATAATTTCATTTGGAATGGATTAATCCCTTTATACAAGGTACCACTGTATTTGCTTTGGTGGTGTCTAATGCTGACCTCATTCAGTTTTTATTTATTACCAATCTGGATGCAAAAGAAGCAGAGCGATGACCCAAAGACAACTGTGCTGATAGGATTGCTTCCTTTTACAGCATTTTTGAACAGTGGCTCCGAAGACACCAACCCCTGAGGGAGGTCTACCCTGCGGCCAACGCCCCCATTGGTCATAACCGGGAATCTTACATGGTCCCCTTTATTCCTCTTTACAGGAATGGGGAGTTCTTCATATCATCTAGAGACCTTGGATATGACTATGAATATCTCGCAAATCCAGGTAACATCTAAGGGTTGCATCTGGAGCTTTTATTTATTGGAACTAGTGTCTTTAGATGTAGCCAGAGGAGCAGAGGAAGAGAATGCACTATGACAGTCTGTGATGTTTTCGCATCAGATTGGGATGTTTCTAGATATAGGATCCTGAGGGGGGAAATGAGTTTTTTGAGGCTCATCTCCCATAAAATCCAAAAGAGCTTTCTCTGTGTTATGTCCTCCATTGTTTCCATGCCAATACAAAACTCCTGTGAGAATCTATAGGTTAATCTACAGTCTATCACACCTAGGAGTAAAATGAAGAGATCCAGGTTTATTATTTCCTAACGGTGCTCCCCAGATGATTTTCTGTCCTGTCTTTTTAAGTTAAAGTTATGCAGCCGGTGGGGGGGGAGGGATACTATTGTGGACTATAATTTCCAGAATCTCTTAGTGTGATAGTGCTTTGGAGATGACCAGCAACTCATTTCAGGGTAGGGCTGGAAGGTGATAGCATCATCCACAAAGTGGATCTCATATTTATCTATCTGTGACCAATCTTAACAGATCTATCTTTGGGTGTTTATCACTAAAAAGCTACTTTACACCACCACCACCACCACCACCACCACCACCATCACCACCACCACCACCACCACCACCAACAACAACAACAACAACATATTGTGATTGTGTAGAAGAAAAAAGTGTGGATCATTGATGTTCCTATACCAGGTGATAGTAGAGTCACCGAGAAACAACGTGAAAAAATTGCCCGGTATCAGGATCTGAAAATTGAACTTCAGAGACTTTGGCATAAACCAGTACAGGTGGTCCCAGTGGTAATTGGCACGCAGGGTGCGGTACCTAAAACTCTAGTGGTTCATATACTGCGGTCCTGCTATATCACGGGACCACAGTATATGAAAAAAGACCCCCTGGGGTAAGGGGGGAGGATCTTGTGGGAGGCCTCAGAAATGACTTCCGGTTCAGAGAGGAGTCCTTTTGGGGCCTCCAAAAGACCTGGAAAGGCCCTTGCAGGCCCGTTTGGGGCAGCACCAGGCTGGGGGTAAGTACAAGAGCCCCCAGCTAGGTGCCCCAGGCCCAACCTGACCTGCATCCACATTTCGCGGATTTTCAAAGATCGCAGTTTGGGTTGAGTCCCTAACCCCCATGATAGATGTCATTTAGAAGAAATTGGAGTTGACAAAATCACCATCAGTCAGCTCGGTCGTTACCCTGGTTAACATGGAAAGTGACATTTGTTGATGAACCTGGACATCCATCTATAAATGGGCTACAGATCACAGGTCCCATTGCTGAGCAACCAGGGCATGGGCCTGTAGGATTACTGGAAGTTGAACAATCTCAGAAGCGGCAGAAATATACTTTACCAGTAGAGATGGGCACGGAACGAAAATTTTTTCGTTTCCATTATTCGTTTGTCGTTCTGTTACGTAACGAAACGACAAACGAAAATTGTGATGAATATGCAACGAAATGAACAGAACCACGAAAATTGTGGTCGTTATGTTTCATTTCAGTTAATGGCGACGCACAATGAAATGAGCTGTTTTAAATGTTAAAAAGCGCCCTGGACATCCGTAAAAACGCAGCGATAATTATTTATATTGTCTGATAATACCTACCGGGGGGTGGGGTCCTTAAAAGTTGCATTTATGTCTTTTCTCAGATCGCTGTATTTTTTCCCTTTAAGGGGAGTTAGGGGACATCGGCCCAAAATGGCTCCCAGATGCCTAATATTGTTTGATTGATTAATTGAGTAAAACACCCTGGACATCTGTAAAAATGCAGCAATAATGCGATAATTATTTGAAATTATTACTTACCAAGGGGTTGGGGTCCTTAAAACATTTGTTTTTGTCTTCTCCCATCGCAATGTATTTTTCTTTTTTCTTTAAAATGGATGTCGCCACCAGCCACAAAATGGAGGCAAGCCATGTGATTGGATCATGTTCAACCAATAGCATGCCCAGGTTGCAGACTGGGCAGGCAGGTCTGGCAGCCACAGAGGGCATAAAAAGCTCTGGCAGCCCCCGTCCTCCTTGCAGTCTCTGGTGGGAGTTAGGGTGGGATTGCTGTCTCTGCGACTCTAGCTTCAGTCCTGCAGCCTCCCTATGTGTGTGCGTGTATACCTCTCGGTGAGTACCCTCCCTTGCCCCACAGTGCAGTCACTCTGCTGCTGCCTTGCACCCTGGGCAATGCCCGCTGCTGCCTTTGCAGCCTCCCTGCGTACCTAGTCTATACTGTGTCTCTGCCAGCATCCTTCTTTTTTTTTTAGTGTTTTCCCCTCTGGTCTGGGGCGTTGGGGGACGCCCGCACACGGAAATGTTTTAAAAATTGTGCAAAAAGTGGGTAGAAACGACAAATGAAAAAACAAAAAATGAAAACGAAATTGTTCCAAAAATTCACGACAAACGGAAACGAACTGAAACAGAGCTCTCAATGACAAATGAAAAACCGAAACACAATTTTTTTGATTCGTGCCTATCTCTATTTAACAAAGAATCAGGCAATCATGAAATGCTATTATAGAGCAGAACCTGAAAAATGAGGCTACCAAAAGTGGATGCATCAATTATCGAAACAAGAATATCCAAACTCCAAGATAACTGAATTATGATTAGCTGACCAGTGAAGATATATTATCAGAAACAAGGTAAAGTTGAGTTAGAAGAAATACAGAGGAGTTGTAAAATTGGGGTCAACTAATTATCCAAATAGCAGAAGAAAATAGATAATAACACTATCAGGGTTTCTGTCTCTTTTTTCAGGGTTCCATTGGCAAGCCATAACCAAATCTTTTCCTCATCTACTTTTCCTTTAATTTTTTGTCAAAGAACTTCCCATGCAGTGCTTTATTTTTGCAGCACCCTCAAGAACAAGCTATTAGAACAAATGCAGTTAAGACTAAAATGGAAAAATCAGCTGAGTACCCCACATGTAGACTCTGTAAAGAGGCAGATGAAACTTTCGACCATATGTTGAGTTGTTGCAAGAAATTGCTCAGACTGATTACAAACAACGTCATAGTGTCATTCCTCAAATGGTCCACTGGAATTTAAGTCAGAACTATCATCTGCCCATAGCGAAGAACTGGTGGGATCATAAGCCTGAAAAAGCGATTGAAAATTAGCTGATATTTATATATTTTGCTTATTTATTTTAATATTTATATACCGAAGGAACTCTGGGTGGTTTACAACAGTAACAATAACAATAATAACAAAATAAATAATAAAAGAAAATATCAATAATAATAAAAATGGAAAGAAAAATCATAGTATAAACATCGTAATAGAACTACAATAAAAATTCACTGGCAAGAAGGCGGGATAATTTTTTTTTTATATTTATGTTCTCTTGACTTGAACCAATTGTTGCGCATCCAGCACTCTGAGATGATTGAGAACAGATCCTACCTTTCCTCTGGACAACAGCTAGAGATGGACACAAAGCAAAAAATAAAACACTGTTTTGTTATTTTGTTGCATAATGAATCATTTCATTACAAAACAAAATGGTAGGACGTATTTCATTAGGAAATGAAACGAAATACCATTTTTCCTCTAGAAATGAAACAGGAACCAAATTTGGTGGGTAGCTTCTGTGGACTATTTCCTTTAAGCCCCCCAAATTTGGTGAGGTTTGGGGTTCAGGGGGATAAGTTGTTAAATTCCAAAGGGGGTCCCCCTGAAGAAAAACCATTTGTAATTATTAAGGGAAGCACTTAATCTCTCCCCCCTGGGGGAAGAGTCCAAAGAAGCTCAATTTGGTGCCTCTCAGACCCAGGGGAGCTATTATATAGTGTAACCAATTGTTTCATTTAATTTCATTCTGAAAATTCTTTTAAAAATTCATTAGTAATTAAACAAAATGAAACACTGTATTTTCATTTTGTGCCCATCTCTGAGTACAGTCTAAACTAGTTTCTATCAATCATGTCTTTTCAGATCATTCCAGATCTTTCAATCTTTCCTTGTAAGACTTGGTTTCCAGTCCCCTAATCATCCTAGTTGCTTTCCTCTGAGCTTGTTCCAATTTGTCAGACTCTTTCTTGAAGGGCAGTTCTCAGAACTCAACCCAGTACTCAAGATGAGGCCTACCAGGTACCAAAAAGAAAAGAACTATTTAAGGCAGCCTAAAACAGCATTTGCCTACTAGCTACATCACATGGTTGGCTTATATTCAGCTTGTGAATCTCAGAATAGATTGGAAGATCTTATTTTGTGATTAGACATGGGCACGACTTGGCGAAATTCTCATTTCTGTTTCCGTTTCTCGTTTCCGTTACGTAACGGAAATGGTAACGACAATTACTCCACCAGAACTCGAACTCGAACGGACTAAATAAAAATTGGGTCTGATTTGTCGTTGTCATTCCTGGCATTGCAGCGATCGCGCGATGCCAAACGGCACAGGAAAAAAGTTTTAAAAATAAAAAACCCGATTCCCGGCCAAAAATGAGGTGAAAATATGCCTGCCTGAGGGCACCTACCAGAGGGGTGGTTTCTGGGGGGTTCCCCCGGCCTCCCCCCTCTCCTGGGCTGTGCAAAGTGTGCATCCTCGTCGAGTCGCAACTCACCAAGTGGCGTGGCAGAGAAAAAAGTTTTAAAAATAAAAAAAACCCGATTCCCGGCCAAAAAAGCAGGCGAAAATATGCCTGCCTCAGTGAGGGCACCTACCAGAGGGGTGGTTTCTGGGGGGGGGTCCCTGGCCTCCCCCCCTCTCCTGGGCTGCGCAAAGTGCGCATCCTCGTCGAGTCGCCAACTCGCCAAGCGGCACGGCAGAGAAAAAAGTTTTAAAAAAACCCCGATTCCTGGCCAAAAAAGCAGGTGAAAATATGCCTGCCTCAGTGAGAGCACCTACCAGAAGGGTGGTTTCTGGGGGGGGTCCACGGCCTCCCCCCTCCTCTCCTGGGCTGCGCATCCTCGTCGTCTCGCCAACTCGCCATGCCAGGGGGGTGGGGCGACCGCAATATTTATTTTGAAATCGCGTGGTCCAAAAACACACCAAAGCACCACAGAAACATGCGAAAATAGCTATTTTAAAACTGCCTGAATTTTTTCAGTAGCAGCAGTGGGTTTTTCTTGCAACAAAATGTCTCCATTGATTTTATTTTATTTTATTTTTATTTTTATTTTTTACACCTGCGCAATGATGGGCTGGCCATGGGAGTGGACCATGCAAATTTTTGGAGCCATTCCACTAATTGCATGGCCACTTGGCCAGGTTTTGACCGAGACTTCTGGGATGTGCCAGTTGGGCATAAAAAGCCACTAACCCTAGCCCGAACCCGAACCTGAACCCTAACCCTAACCCATACGCCAGTACACTGTCCTTCTTAGTGGGTCAGAGAGGCACCCAGTGGTGCACCCCAGTAACTCACCCTAACCTTACCAGTAACCCTAAGCCTAGCCCTTGCACTAACCACTAACCCCAAGCCAGATCTGTGTACTCGCATTGCACTATAGCAAGTACACTTCCCTTCTTAGTGAGTCACTGCAGGCGCCCGTAGGGGTCCTCTGTCACTTCGTTCCCCAGCCCAAGTGCAGGCAGTGAGTCACAGAGGCACCTGAAAGAGAGGTGCCTCTGCCTGCTGCAACTGCAACTTAATGGCATGCATATCCATTTGGCTATGCATGCCATTTTGTAGCGGGCCAGAGGAGGCACCCACCCCAGAGAGGTGCCTCCAGGAGCCCCCCCCAAAACCAGTACTAACGACAGTTGAAAAACCGACAAACGAAATGACAGATTTTTGGAAAATTTCGTGAAAAACGGAAACGAGCCGAAACAGGCTGGCTCCGACACACGACAACTCGAAACGTAATTTTTCCTGGTCGTGCCCATCTCTATTTGTGATCCATGGAGCTGCAGGGGATGCTTGGATTGGCTTGGGGGGCATGAACCTCTCTCTCTCTCTCTCTCTCTCTCTCTCTCTCTCTCTCTCTCTCTCTCTCTCTCTCACACACACACACACACACACACACACACACACACACACACACACACACACAGAGAGAGAGGGGGGGGGTCTTCCCTTCCTATTGCTGTACTTTGAAAATTGGCTTTGTGAAGGAAAAAATTCATTTATTACAATTTATTTCACTGTAGGGCAGGGGTTTATAGCATTCTTCTGTTTCTCATAGGGGTCCATGACCTCCCTTCTCCCTTCCCACAAAACAACAACAACAACAACAACAACAACAACAACTTAAAAATGGAATTAGGAAATCCCCTCTGGTTCAGGATATATGGTGAGGCTCATTACAGCCACTACCCGCCTCCCTTTAATTATTAGTACAAACAGCCAGTGGTTTTAAAAAGTAATTATGGTTTCTTTTTCAAGCCTATTGGAGCAGGTAACTATCTGCTGGGGAGCTCAGCCTAGGCTGGCACTGATCTATTGGGAATATGTGTGAGATTACTGCAGATGTAATTAGTCAATGCAGGAGGGAAGGAGCAAAATGAAATGCAGGCCCTGTTTTCCCAATAAACTCGAGAGAATTTACTCGAGCACTCATTCCATTGAATCTTACTAGAGATCTCAGATTTACAGAGATAAAAAATCTATCAATTTCATTTCCCTTTGTTTCTGAGAATACCACTAACAATCACACACAAATTCCTTGTTGGGGCACAATGGATTTTCTTTTGTTCATGGAAAAAAAACAGGAAGATGTGTGCATATTTCAGCATGCATTTTCCCCTAATTTCTCCTCACAGATTGATATCCTCTAAACTATGGTACGTGTGTCTGTGCTCATTTTTGTAATAGTTTCACATGTGCATCTTTGTGTGCCCATCACTCAACAGCTGGACTTTAACAGAGACTTAGAGTTGGACAGGAGCATGTGATCTTAGCTATCTCCATTGTGGAAGCTTCTGGAAACCTACTACCCAAACTTTGCAATGATGGCTAGAGGAGGGTGTACCACTCCTGGCATCCCTTGATTCACTAGGGTCACCTTTCTTGGCTGCTTCCAACACATCGGCTGTGGCAGAAACAATCCTGTTCCCAGCTGCCATTCTGTCCCCATAAAAAAATACTCCCCTCCCCTCCATGGCATCATTTTTTAGTGTTGTTCTGCTGAGCTGGCCCCAAAGAGTTGTATTGATGCTGCTACCAGTAAGAAAATAAGAACATAAGAACATAAGAAAAGACATGCTGGATCAGGCCAAAGGCCCATCTAGTCCAGCTTCCTGTATCTCACAGTGGCCCCATCAGATGCATCTGGGAGTGCACAAGGTTAGATATCTGTCTCCTGATACCACACCCCTGCATCTGGCCCTTGAAGTACCCCGGTTTTAAGGCTGGAGCTGACACATCTCCCTCCTGACCATCCTCAATTCCATCTCTATGCATCTCTCCCCCAAATCATGGCTACCTGTCACTATCTCCTCAGTTTGCTTCCTGAAAATGGGGTATCATATAATATATCTGCTGAAGGGTGGGCAAATTGCAGACCAAGGCCACCCTAAGACCCTCAAGGCCTCTAAGGTGAAAGCTGCTAAGGACTGTGTAAGACCCAAACCTGTTCTCAATACGTGAATACGTCTTAATTGTACTGAGCTGTATATTATCCCTCATTACTCTAATCTGCCTTGGGTCCTTTTTCCAAGGAGAAAGGTGGGTTAAAAATTTTCTAAAATAAATAAATAAAATAAATAAAATAAAATAAATAAAATGAATAAACCCATTTTTTTAAAAAAAATCAGAATTAGAGGTGAAAATTCAAAAACAAAAGCTTATATCATTAAAAGATGATAGTGAGTATACAAATACTAAAAAGGATGAAACAAATAAAACACAAAGGTTCCAGAAAACCTCACCTGGATGACTGAGAATCTTCACAGACAAATACCACACAAAATACATAAGCAACACAAAACACATTCAAAGCAGTCGGATGATAACAATCCATTTTAAAGCCTCACTCGGATAGCCAATCATTCAAGGAAAGCTTGCCCGAAGAGAAAGGCAGAAGGATCAAGATGGGGTTGACTAGAATATAATCTATGGTATTGTAGCCAAATCCTTTCCCCCTTGCCTCTGTTTTTGGCTGTGCTTTGTTTATGTATGTAGGTGTCTTCAACAAGATGAGTTCTTTCCTCTGGGCAGATGGCAATTGGACTACAAATTGCTGAAGAACTTGGTGATTTGTAGATCCAGCTGCAGAGCCTGACACCGGGCATTTCATTCCTTACTGCAGTGGTGGCCAAGCTTTGGCCCTCCAGATGTTTTGGACCACAACTCCCACAGTCCTTTGTCATTGGCAATACAGGGCTGGGAGTTGTGGTCCAAAACATCTGGAGGGCCGAAGTTTGGCCACCACTGACCTACTGGGACTCCTTGACAGCAGTTGGACTGCTAGGGGAAAGTGGGGTCCCTACCAGCTCTGCAGTTCTAAGATCATGATGACACCTATCATGATAAAGCAAAAGCAAAGTGTTCTGCTTATATACTGCCCCATACCACTTTAGGTAGTCTCTGGGCAGTTTACAGTTTTAATTGCACTATGCAGGCTACACATTGCCTCCCCCCCCCAGCAAGCTGGGTACTCATTTTACCAACCTCGGAAGGATGGAAGGTTGAGTGAATCTTGAGCTTGCTACCTGGGATTGAACCCCAGATTGTGAGCACAGTTTTACCTGCAGTACAGGCATTTAACCCCTGCGCCATGGGACTCAGGTCACTTGAATTGCTTCCATAAATGGAGAAGTTGAATCCATAAAGGAAAACCATCATCTTGAGTTTGCAAGAGCTGAGCAGGGCTTTTAGGGAGAGGACATGTCGGAGGTCACTCATTCATAGGGCCACCATCTGCCAAAGTCATCCTGACAGCACATAAGAACTGCAATGACCAAGAGGTCCCTACCATGACTAAGTAGATGGGGAAGAGCAATAGCTCCTTTGGACTTGATTGTTGGAACTCTTTGATGTTCTGGATTCCCAGTGAGTCCTGTAGCAGAATGAGCGCAAATGAGGGCCTGTTCTCCTTTTGTCTCTCTTCCAGCCAACCCTTTCCAGAACTTTTTTGAGCCTTATTTGGAGCAAGCCCGACAAATCTGGCCGTGGCTGGTGGGAGCTGCTGTCGTGGGTGCCATCATCATGTTGATCGTCAGTCTCGGCATCCTTCGTTGCCGGAAGAAGAAAAGAATCTCGGAGGAGACACAACCCCTTCTCATGGAGAGTGACGATTATCAGCATGTGACATACCAGTCCCATGTATAACAACTGTCCAGGGCCAAGTGTTAGCTCAACACGATGTGACGCATGAAATATCCAGTGCCTTTTCCAAAGCTTGATCAGAGAAACAAGGAGAGGGAGAGGTCCATCCTGGGCCAGATCTGCACAGAAGACAGATGGGGGTGTTTGATAGAATGTATAATGGTGCTAAACCCTTTTCTATACAACTTTTTCTCCAGTCCAAACTCCATTGTCACACTGGAGGACACAACACCAATACCTATCTGAAAGCTGAACCATGGGAACTGGACTTTGCTTGAAAGATCAAAATGTTTCACTATTCACCTAAGCAGCTTTGTCCTTCTGATTGACAAAGACTGCCTAGATGAGTAGTGAAATGCTTTGATCGCTCAAGGAAAGAAGTCCAGTTGCCATGACTCAGCTTCCAGATCAACTCACCTGGATGACTGAGAATCTTCACAGACAACACCAACACCTGTTCTTTTCCTTGTAGCAACATAACTTTGGAGGAACAGGCAATTTGGTCCAGAGAAAGGTAAACACAACCTGTTGCAAGGACCAAGGCAGCAACACAACTCCTTCATTCTCTCGCTAAAGCTTTGAAAAGGCATAAGGACATCCAACCACAGATTGGCCACATCTTGTTGATGTTGGCCCTGGATCTATCAGTGATTCTAAGGTGCTGAATGAAATTAAAATTGTTTAAAGCAGCTTCATCACTTCTAGGGCTGGCTCCTCGCTCCTAATCACACTTTATCGATTCCTTAGTATCTCTAGTCTGAGTTGGTTAAAGGAGTGGTTCCCAACATTTTATATCTTATATTCCAACAATTGCTACACCAAAGAACTTCCATCCCACCCTGACAGAAACAAAAGTCTGCTTCTCTGTGATGCACCCTTTGTATATTTCAAGGCACCATATGACTCTAGTTATTATTTACTTTATCTGTTAAGAATGCCAGAAAACCTAGAGCAGGCATGTCCAAACTTCGGCCCTCTAGATGTTTTGGATCACAACTCCCACTGTCCTTTGCCATTGACAATCTAAGCTAAGAAGTCTGGGATTTGTGGTCCAAAACATCAGGAGGACTGAAGTTTGGACATGCCTGACCTACAGCCTTATCCTGTTCAGTGCTTTTGGGTAGACAGCATCTCAAATGTAGAAGCTATCAGACAAAGAAAGGCAGGGCATGCATGACCAGGCACACGGCCAGCACATTGTCAAAGTAATATGGCAGCTTGTGCAGAAGCTCTGCGTGCACAAGCACTAGACAAGATGGTGGCCCTGAACTACCATTTTGTGGCATGAACACCGATAAAGAATCCTACCAGTGGTCAAGGATTACCATGATACAACTGAATATCAGTATAATTGCTGCAGAACTACAAAAACAAAGATAACCAATCATAGCAGTGTTCTTGGAAATGAATTTATGATAACCCAGCATTCCACCTGGACTATTTGTGTTGTCCCCCCCTTCCGTGGATACCACTGGGTTAATGGGTTTCCCCCTCTTTCAGCGCATAATTAGAGACAACATTTCTCATACTTATGAAGAAGGCAGACTTCTTCATCAAGTCACCGTGGTTGCATGATGGGTCACACAACTTGATGCTCAACAGGGAGCCTCTTGGGGCAAGTGGGGTGTATAGGACAGGTGCACAGTTTCTGTTCTCTGCCACAATTGGGCAACAAAAGGCTAGCTATTGAAATTTACCTCACCTTAGTAGAACAAATAAAATTATAAAGTAGCGTAAAGGCCAGCTTGACTGGGAAGCACACTGCACAAGCTACCTGAATAGGTACAATATCAAAAAACAAACAAACAAAAAAGCACCCCTTGCAACAAACTTGGCACCCTCGGTCATGTAACATGGTCAGAAACAATGAAACAACTCTTTCCTTAGTCCTAAGAACAAATGTGTTTATGCATTCTCGGAGGCTTTCACGGCCGGGATCTGATAGCTGTTGTGAGTTTTTCGGGCTATTTGGCCGTGTGTTCTGGAAGTTTTCCTTCCCGATGTTTTGTAAGCCTCTCTGGCCGGCATCTTCAGAGGGCAAGGAGCTCAGGGAACTAGGAGTTCTCTCTGTGCTCTGGTGTCCTAGTTCCCTGAGCTCCTTGTCCTCTGAAGATGCCGCCCAGAGAGTCTGGTGAGACGTCAGGAAGAAAAACTTCCAGAACACAGCCAAACAGCCTGAAAAACGCACAACAGCTATCAAATGTATTTATCCTAAAAATAAGGTTTTTTTGTGTGTCTTTTATGGTAACACATTGCATAGCCCATCAATAAACAGTATTTTATGGTTTAAAAAGCAAAAGGCTGGCTCAGTTTATCAGTACTTTTCAACTAAGGGCCTGGTAAATGAATCTAATGGGGTTGCCTTATCAGTTGTGTGTGTTGTGTCATTACAGTCGGGACCGACTCTTCATGACCCCATGTCCATGGGGTTTTCTTGGCAGGAATACTAGATGGGTTTGCCAGTTCCTACTCCAGCTTATCAATTAGAATAAATATCAAAATATCTCAGTAGAGCTGGTGTCCTTGCTGGCCCCTGTCATCTGTTAGGCAGCTAAATGTGTTCGATAAAAACTACGGAGGAAGGAATTAAAATCTATAGTTGATATGCAACTGGGAGGAATTGCAAACACCTCCAAAGACAGAATCAGGGCTCATGGTGACCTTACAGATTGAAGAATTGTGCCAGAACAAATGACATGCATTCCAGCAGCGGTAGCTGTAAAATTGCATCAGTGATACAACAAGGCACGGTTCTCCCTCCCAGCTGATATCAGAACATGCCAGTACAAGCTGAGAACATTTTTTCTCCTCACTTCTCCAGACAGGGAGAAGAAAGAGAAAAACTACCTATCCTTGGAATCTCCAAGCCCTTCAGTGAAGGATGGGATTACTGCAAAAATGGTGCCACACCTCCTGGTTTCATCAGGAGCAATAATGGCTCCAGGGCAGGCTGGAATCTTATCTCCCCCTACTTACCATGTCTTCCTTGTTAATCGATCCCATCTTCGAAAGCAGTTCTCTGTAGAGCCTGCTGCACCAGACCAACGTGGAAGTAACCAGTGCAGAGTTTAGATACATTACTTTCTTGGACTTTGGCTTCCATTGTGTCCCTGTGGTCATTGCTTGAGGGATTCTGGGATTTGTATTCCAAAAAGGAATGTATCCAACTTTTGTCAAGGGTGGAGTAAACGAGGCTGTACGTCCATTCTGTGATGAGAGTTCAGGTAATATCCTGACACACAGGATAGTTATCTATTTTAAAAGATTGTTTTAATTTTTCCCAGTAGGGAGAACATTTTCAAATACAGTTTGTTACTACCTGCAAGAATGAAATAAGCAAATATTTCCCAACTATTGGCTGTGAGGGCCTTTGGAAGTTGCAGATCAACAACATCTGGGATCCCAGTTTAGAAATCAGTTTTGCTTTCCACTTTCACGAATCAAATAAAAAACCATAGTGTTGGTTGGCCCTTCCTTTGCTTTGTGATGGAAAGAATTCAGTGGAATTTAGAGATAGATTCATTCAATTTGCATGTTTGTATTACTTTACTTGATTCACACAACATGAACCAATACAGAAATCCTGTAGATTTCTGCCCAAGATAACAATATTCCATTTGAATGCACTTTTCCAAATCTTTTGATCTTGTTTTCTAATCAAGTATATAAGTGAAAATGTTTTGATATCTATCTATCTATCTATCTATCTATCTATCTATCTATCTATCTATCTATCTATCTATCTAATATTGCATTTTTATATATATATATATATATATATATATATATATATATATATATATATATATATATATATATATATATATATATATATATATATATATATATATATATATATATATATTTGTTTTCGTAGATTTTCACGGGTATAGGTATGCATGTTAGGGTGGATTCGGGTTTCTTCCCGTGTAGAAATCTGGTTGTTCTATGACGTTTTGACGAGGTCTCACTCGTCATCTTCAGGCTGGTGTTCTGGCTTCTTTCTTCTTGAAGCAAAGTGTGGTCTCAGTTGAAGTCCTTCTATAAATACTGCTGGGGGTGTGGTTTGCTTGCTCTGTTGCTGATTGTAGGTTCCTTTGTTCCTTTGTTCTTTTGTGATCTGCTGTGTGGCTGAGGCGATCGTTAAGGGATTAACTGCTGATGGCTGTTTAGATGGCTGTTTACATGCTGGTGGGTTAGATGGCTGGTAGGTTCTGGCAGTATCCTGGGCTTTGGTGGAGTGGGGTCCTGTGTCTTGTGAATTCATTTTGGTCTGGCTACGTGTCTGTGGTCTCCCAATGTTTTTTTGGGGTGTGTGAGTGTGCTCCATGTGGTGACTGGAGTGGGGTGCCGCAGTAGATGGTGCAGTCGTGGTTTTGTTATTGGATGGTGGTTTCGTTTCATCTGTGGGAAGGGTCTGGGTTTGTGTTTGGTGTGGATGGAAGGTGGTGGCATCTTGTGTCCTTTTGGACCTGGTGTCAGTCTTTGTGACAGAGGCTCGTCTGTTGACCAGGGCTAGTTTCCAGATGTCAGGCAAGCGGGAGGTGTCATCACGTTTATTCATGTTGTTTGGGTGTTTCTCTATTTCAATGGCTTCCATGATTATTCGACTGTTGAAGTGTTCAGTTTTGGAGATGAGTTTGGTTCTTTCAAAGTCAATTTCATGACCTGTTGTTTTTATGTGCTGGAAGAGAGAGGAAGATTTTTCTTCTTTTTTGACTGCGTTCTTGTGTTCTGCGATGTGTGCGCTTATTCTCCTGTTTGTTTGTCCGATGTATGTGGCTGGACAGACTTTGCATGGTATTTCGTAGACTCCTTGGTTTTCTAGCTCAATCTTGTCTTTGGGGTTTCTTAAGATGTTGGCTATTTTTTGGTCGGTGCAAAAGGCTGTCTTGATATTGTGTTTGTGGAGAATTTTGCTGATTTTTTCTGTGGTGCCTTTGATGTAAGGGAGGAGGGCGGTGCCGTTGTTCTCTTCTGTTTCTTGGTTCTTGGGGGGTGTTTCCTTTTGGATTAGTTTGGTGATGGTGTTTTTTTTGGAATCCGTTCGCAATTAAAACATTCGAGAGAGTGTGTAATTCAGTTTTTAGGTGGTCTTTGTCAGCGAGGCGTTTGGTTCTGGAGATGAGGGTTTTTGCTACGGAGTTGATCTGTGCAGGGTGGTGGTGTGATTGTGCATTTAAGTAGCGGTTTGTATGTGTTTTTTTCTGGTAGATGGTATGTCCTAAGGAGCCGTCGGGTTTTTGTAGATTAGGACGTCCAGGAAGGGAAGTTGGTTGTTGGCTTCTATTTCCATAGTGAATTGTATTTTGGGGTGTAGGCTGTTGAGATGTGTGAGGAAGTTGTTCAGTTTCTCTTTCCCGTGTGGCCAGATAACAAAGGTGTCGTCAACATATCTGAGCCAGAGTTTGGGTTTATGTTCGGACTTCTGTAACGCGTTGGTTTCAAAGTGTTCCATATATAGGTTTGCGATGACCGGTGAGAGGGGTGATCCCATGGGTGCTCCTTCTATCTGTTTGTATCTTTGTCCATTGTGGATGAAGTATGTGTTGGTTAGGCAGTGTTTGGTCAGATCTAGGATGTGTTTGGGGGGGTTGTATTTGTTGTGGATAGCTGTCAAGGCTTCTTGAATGGGCACTTGTGTGAAGAGCGAAACAACATCGAAGCTCACGAGTAGGTCATTGGGTTGTAGGTCTTGTTTCTTTATAATTTCTATGAAGTGGAACGAGTTTTGTACGTATGAAGTGATGGATTCTGCATAGGGCTGGAGTTGTTTGGCAAGAAATTTGGCGAGGTTTTGTAGAGGTGAGCCTATGGAGCTGACTATGGGTCTGAGAGGTGTTCCTTCTTTGTGAATCTTGGGGAGGCCGTAGAGCTTGGGGCATCTGGATGATTTCTCTCTGGGGATGATGCTTGGCTTGATTTCTTCACTTAAGGGAGAGGCTTTTATTTTGGCTTTGGTGGTTTTTTCCAGGTAGGTGGTGGGGTCTGTGTTCAAAGGTATGTAAGCAGGGTCTTGTAGTAGGTTGGATAGTTTGGCTTGGTAGTCGGATGTGTTCATCACCACTGTGGCATTGCCTTTGTCTGCTGGGAGAATGATTATGTTGTTGTCTTTCCTCAGGTTGGAGAGGGCTTTTGTTCTTCTTTGTGTAAATTGCTTCTGGGTGGTTTGCTGGAGCAGAGGACATTGGTGACTTCGAGTCTGATTTTGTTGGCTTCATCTGGGTTGATTTTGGTTAGGCTGGCTTCCACTCCGCATATGATGTTTTCGGTGGGGATGTGTCTGGGGGCGATTGCAAAGTTGAATCCTTTGGAAAGGACTTTGGTCTCTGCGATGGTGAGTGTCCTGTCTGATATGTTGTGAACTGTTTGTTTCATGGGCTGTTGTGTGGGGGTTGGGCTTCTGGCGTTTTCCAGTTTGTGGAGTTTGTTGGTGTGTGTGTCTGTCTTGTGGGAGGTCTCTGTTTCAGCTCTCCAGGCGGCAAGTTGCTTGGATTTGTTCCAGAGTGTTGGGTGGATTTTGTTGCTGAGTTTGAGGTGGAGAGTGAGTAGGTCTCTGTTGGTTTGATCTAGTAGGTATCTTTTCCTGTGTAGTTCGCTTCTGATTAGGGCTAGTTCTGTTCTTTTCAGGATCCTTTCGCTGGATGGGGTTTTTGAGTGGAATTTCAGTTGGAAGCTTGTGGGGATCACATTTTTGTCTCGGCAGTTGCGTAGGAATGCAATGTCACATAAGATGGTGGCTCTTCGGACTTCTAGTTTCTCGTAGGTTCTGGTCAGCTTGGCGACGTTTCGACGAGGTCTCACTCGTCATCTTCAGGCTGGTGTTCTGGCTTCTTTCTTCTTGAAGCAAAGCGTGGTCTCAGTTGAAGTCCTTCTATAAATACTGCTGGGGGTGTGTGGTTTGCTTGCTTTGTTGCTGATTGCAGGTTCCTTTGTTCCTTTGTTCTTTTGTGATCTGCTGTGTGGCTGAGGCGATCGTTAAGGGATTAACTGCTGATGGCTGTTTAGATGGCTGTTTACATGCTGGTGGGTTAGATGGCTGGTGGGTTCTGGCAGTATCCTGGGCTTTGGTGGAGTGGGGTCCTGTGTCTTGTGAATTCATTTTGGTCTGGCTACGTGTCTGTGGTCTCCCAATGTTTTTTTGGGGTGTGTGAGTGTGCTCCATGTGGTGACTGGAGTGGGGTGCCGCAGTAGATGGTGCAGTCGTGGTTTTGTTATTGGATGGTGGTTTCGTTTCATCTGTGGGAAGGGTCTGGGTTTGTGTTTGGTGTGGATGGAAGGTGGTGGCATCTTGTGTCCTTTTGGACCTGGTGTCAGTCTTTGTGACAGAGGCTCGACTGTTGACCAGGGCTAGTTTCCAGATGTCAGGCAAGCGGAAGGTGTCATCACGTTTATTCATGTTGTTTGGGTGTTTCTCTATTTCAATGGCTTCCATGATTATTCGACTGTTGAAGTGTTCAGTTTTGGAGATGAGTTTGGTTCTTTCAAAGTCAATTTCATGACCTGTTGTTTTTGTGTGCTGGAAGAGAGAGGAAGATTTTTCTTCTTTTTTGACTGCGTTCTTGTGTTCTGCGATGTGTGCGCTTATTCTCCTGTTTGTTTGTCCGATGTATGTGGCTGGACAGACTTTGCATGGTATTTCGTAGACTCCTTGGTTTTCTAGCTCAATCTTGTCTTTGGGGTTTCTTAAGATGTTGGCTATTTTTTGGTCGGTGCAAAAGGCTGTCTTGATATTGTGTTTGTGGAGAATTTTGCTGATTTTGTCTGTGGTGCCTTTGATGTAAGGGAGGAGGGCGGTGCCGTTGTTCTCTTCTGTTTCTTGGTTCTTGGGGGGTGTTTCCTTTTGGATTAGTTTGGTGATGGTGTTTTTTTGGAATCCGTTTGCAATTAAAATATATATAAATTAAAATATATATAAAATATATATAAAATATATATAAATAAATATATATATATATTTGTTTTCGTAGATTTTCACGGGTATAGGTATGCATGTTAGGGTGGATTCGGGTTTCTTCCCGTGTAGAAATCTGGTTGTTTTGGCGACGTTTCGACGAGGTCTCACTCGTCATCTTCAGGCTGGTGTTCTGGCTTCTTTCTTCTTGAAGCAAAGCGTGATCTCAGTTGAAGTCCTTCTATAAATACTGCTGGGGTGTGTGGTTTGCTTGCTCTGTTGCTGATTGTAGGTTCCTTTGTTCCTTTGTTCTTTTGTGATCTGCTGTGTGGCTGAGGCGATCGTTAAGGGATTAACTGCTGGTGGCTGTTTAGATGGCTGTTTAGATGCTGGTGGGTTAGATGGCTGGTGGGTTCTGGCAGCATCCTGGGCTTTGGTGGAGTGGGGTCCTGTGTCTTGTGAATTCATTTTGGTCTGGCTACGTGTCTGTGGTCTCCCAATGTTTTTTTGGCGTGTGTGAGTGTGCTCCATGTGGTGACTGGAGTGGGGTGCCGCAGTAGATGGTGCAGTCGTGGTTTTGTTATTGGATGGTGGTTTCGTTTCATCTGTGGGAAGGGTCTGGGTTTGTGTTTGGTGTGGATGGAAGGTGGTGGCATCTTGTGTCCTTTTGGACCTGGTGTCAGTCTTTGTGACAGAGGCTCGTCTGTTGACCAGGGCTAGTTTCAGATGTCAGGCAAGCGGGAGGTGTCATCACGTTTATTCATGTTGTTTGGGTGTTTCTCTATTTCAATGGCTTCCATGATTATTCGACTGTTGAAGTGTTCAGTTTTGGAGATGAGTTTGGTTCTTTCAAAGTCAATTTCATGACCTGTTGTTTTTATGTGCTGGAAGAGAGAGGAAGATTTTTCTTCTTTTTTGACTGCGTTCTTGTGTTCTGCGATGCGTGCGCTTATTCTCCTGTTTGTCTGTCCGATGTATGTGGCTGGACAGACTTTGCATGGTATTTCGTAGACTCCTTGGTTTTCTAGCTCAATCTTGTCTTTGGGGTTTCTTAAAATGTTGGCTATTTTTTGGTCGGTGCAAAAGGCTGTCTTGATATTGTGTTTGTGGAGAATTTTGCTGATTTTGTCTGTGGTGCCTTTGATGTAAGGGAGGAGGGCGGTGCCGTTGTTCTCTTCTGTTTCTTGGTTCTTGGGGGGTGTTTCCTTTTGGATTCTTCCAGCACATAAAAACAACAGGTCATGAAATTGACTTTGAAAGAACCAAACTCATCTCCAAAACTGAACACTTCAACAGTCGAATAATCATGGAAGCCATTGAAATAGAGAAACACCCAAACAACATGAATAAACGTGAGACCTCATCGAAACGTCGCCAAAACAACCAGATTTCTACACGGGAAGAAACCCGAATCCACCCTAACATGCATACCTATACCCGTGAAAATCTACGAAAACATATATATATATATATATCTCACTTAAATTATGAAAAATATGAAATATGAAAAACAGCAAATATGAAGAACACTTGTTGTTGTTCAGTCGTTCAGTCGTGTCCGACTCTTCGTGACCCCATGGACCAGAGCTCGCCAGGCCTTCCTATCCTCCACTGCCTCCCGGAGTTTTGTCAAATTCATTTCGGTTGCATCGATGACACCGTCCAACCATCTCATTCTCTGCCGTCCTCTTTTCCTTTTGCCTTCGATTTTTCCCAGCATCAGGGACTTTTCCAGGGAGTCCTCTCTTCTCATGAGGTGGCCAAAGTACTGGAACCTCAGCTTCAAAATTTATTTATTTATTTATTTATTTAAATACTTATATCCCGCTCCATCTTCCCAACGGGAACTCTGGGCGGCTTACAACACAAAAAGCTAAAAGCAAAAAGGCTAAAAAGCTGAAAATAACCAGGCCACCAAGCAAGGGCGGCGGAGGACAAGATGGCGGCAAACAATGAGGCAAAAAAAAAAAAAAAAAAAAAACACTAGCTAATAAGGTCACCATATGCTTCCTTGAAGAGGAAGGTCTTCAAAGCCCTCTTAAAGGCGGGCAGGGACTCCAGCAGGCGCAGCTCAGGAGGGAGATGGTTCCAGAGCGAGGGCCCCACCACAGAGAAGGCGCGGTTCCGCGTACGCATTTTCCGCGCCTCTCTGGGTGTGGCCACTCTCAAGGAGCGCGCCTGCGATGATCTCGTGGGTCTGGATCCGGATGCCCTCAGGGAGATGCGCTCCGCCAGGTATCCTGGTCCCAAGCCATGGAGGGCCTTGAAAACCAAGACCAGGACCTTGAACCTGATCCGGAAGACAACGGGAAGCCAATGGAGGCGGACCAGGACTGGGGTGATGTGCTCGAATCTATGAGCACCCACCACCAGCCTGGCCGCCGCATTCTGCACCCGCTGTAACCTCCGGACCAGGGTCAAGGGCAACCCCACGTAGAGGGCATTGCAATAGTCGATCCTCGAGATCACCAGGGCCTGCACGACTGTCCTCAGGGAGGACTCGTCAAGGTACTGGCGGATCTGGGCGATCCTGCGGAGATGGAAAAAAGCGGCCCTGGAGACGGCCATCACCTGGGCTTCCAGGGAGAGGGCCGAATCCAGGACCACGCCCAGATTCCTGGCCCTGTCTGTAGGCTGGAGGGAAGTACCCCCCCAGTCTAGGGAGGGGGCCATAGTAATCTGTCCTTCCAGTGAACATTCGGGGTTGATTTCTTTCAGAATGGATAGGTTTGATCTCTTTGCAGTCCAGGGGACTCTCAAGACTCTCCTCCAGCACCACAGCTCAAAAGCTTCAATTCTGCAGCCTTCTTTATAGTCCAGCTCTCACTTCCATACATCACTACTGGAAAAACCATAGCTTTAACCATCCTGACCTTAGTTGGCAAAGTGATGTCTCTGCTCTTTAGGATGCTATCTAGGTTTGCCATTGCTTTCCTCCCAAGAAGCAGGCATCTTTTTATTTCGTTGCTGCAGTCGCCATCTGCCGTGATCAAGGAGCCCAAGAAAATAAACTCTGTCATTGCCTCCATTTCTTCCCCTTCTATTTTCCAGGAGGTGATGGGACCAGTGGCCATGATCTTAGTTTTTTTGATGTTGAGCTTCAGCCCATTTTTTTCACTCTCCTCTTTCACCCTCATTAACAGTTTCTTTAATTCTTCCTCACTCTCTGCTATTAGAGTAGAATCATCTGCGTATCTGAGGTTGTTGATATTTCTTCCGGCAATCTTAATTCCAGCTTGTGATTCATCCAGACCGGCCTTTCTCATGATGTACTCTGCATATAAGTTAAACAGGCAAGTTGACAGTATACAGCCTTGTCGTACTCCTTTCCCAATTCCAAACCAGTCAGTTGTTCCATATCCAGTTCTGATGGTTGCTGCTTGTCCCACATATAGATTTCTTAGGAGACAGATAAGGTGGTCAGGCACTCCCATTCCTTTAAGGACTTGCCATAGTTTGTTGTGGTCTACACAGTCGAAGGCTTTGGCATAGTCAATGAAGCAGAAGTAGATGTTTTTCTGGAACTCTCTGGCTTTCTCTATAATCCAGCGCATGTTGGCGATTTGATCTCTAGTTCCTCTGCCCCTTCGAAATCCAGCTTGTAGTTCTGGAAGTTCTCTTTCCACATACTGCTGAAGCCTGCCTTGTAGAATTTTGAGCATAACCTTGCTAGCATGTGAAATGAGTGCAATTGTGCGATAGTTGGAGCATTCTTTGGCGTTTCCTTTCTTTGGGATTGGGATGTAGGCCGATCTTTTCCAGTCCTCTGGCCACTGCTGGGTTTTCCAAATTTGCTGGCATATCTTATGCAGCACCTTTACAGCATCCTCTTTTAAGATTTTAAAGAGTTCAATTGGAATGCCGTCACCTCCACTGGCCTTGTTGTTTGCAATGCTTTCTAAGGCCCACTTGACTTCACTTTCCAGGATGTCTAGCTCCAGGTCAGCAATTACGCTATCTTGGTTATCAGGGACATCCAGATCTTTCTGATATAATTCTTCTGTATATTCTTGCCATCTCTTCTTGATCTCTTCTGCTTCAGTTAGGTCCCTACCATTTTTGTCCTTTATCATATCCATCTTTGCACGGAATACCCCTTTAATATCTCCAATTTTCTTGAACAGATCTCTGGTTTTTCCTTTTCTGTTGTTTTCCTCTATTTCTTTGCACTGTTCATTCAAGAAGGCCGCCCTGTCTCTCCTTGCTATTCTTTGGAAGTCTGCATTCAATTTTCTGTATCTTTCCCTTTCTCCCTTGCATTTTGCGTCCCTTCTCTCCTCCGCTATTTGTAGGGCCTCGTTGGACAACCACTTTGCTTTCTTGCATTTTCTTTTCTTTGGAATATTTTTCATTGCAGCCTCCTGTACAATGTTACAAGCCTCCATCCATAGTTCTTCAGGTGTTCTGTCCACCAAATCTAGTTCCTTGAATCTATTCTTCACTTCCACTGTGTATTCATATGGGATTTGACTTAGGTTATACCTGACTGGCCCAGTGATCTTCCCTACTTTCTTCAGTTTAAGTTTGAATTTTGAAATAAGAAGCTGATGATCTGAGCCACAGTCAGCACCAGATCTTGTTTTTGCTGACTGTATAGAGCTCCTCCATCTTTGGCTGCAGAAGAACACTATCACCATATTAATCTCCCCATCTCCAATTCATTGAACGCTTGGGCATAACGCTTGGTTACAAACCATGATGGAGATGTGTAATCTCCAGGCTTAAAACCAGGGTACTTCAAGGGCCAGATGCATGGGAGTGGTATAGGGAGACAGAGATCTAGTCTTGTGCTCCCGGATGCATTTGGTGGGGCCACTGTGAGATACAGGAAGCTGGACTAGATGGGCCTTTGGCCTGATCCAGCATGGCTCTTCTTATGTTCTTATGAACATGGAGCGTATCTACATCCAGAGCCAGTTCCATATCACTTTCTGTATTTGTTCCTTTCCTAACTAAAATGTGCTGTAACTAAATGCAAGGTGAACCTGGGATACAGTAGAGGGGTCAAATCATGGCACCTCTAAGCCCAAGAGGCCATCTATCATTGGAAACATCTCACTGGGACTCTAAAATTTTACATTATCTCTCTGGAGGGGAATTCCTGAACCACTGCAAGCATGAAACAGAGAACGTTTCTGCCAGTTTTGATTCTCCTTCCCACAACACAGTGGCCCAATGAAGGCTGAAAGAAGGGCACAGGGGGGTTGAGGGCTGAAAATTTGGAATGTCTTTTATCTTAAAACCCCAGTCTCCTTTTCCTACTTAAACATTCCAGCTGCATTTGAAGGATGCCATTGACTGCGAGCAAAACTGCTAATGGCTTCCTGATCATAACAACCGGGGGGGGGGAATTACTCATTGCTTCATGAGCCTTTTATTCAAAGCTTCTTTTCCTGGGTGATATATTTTCATAGCACTATGGCTCATTGCCAACTAGGCTGCTTGCAACTGCAGCTGTGAAATGAATAAAAGCAAGGGGGTTGTAGAATCAGTCCAGATGTTGGAAGCATGACTTTTCTGGGTGCTATAGTCCAAAAAAAGTAACTTTCCAAAACTAATGGGTGGGCATGGACTTTTCCTTAATTTCAGGAGCTGCTAATACATAGACATGAAATGTTGTATATGAGGTACAGTGATTTGTTGAAATGGCAGCAGGATAGGAGCTGGAATTGGTGAAAAAGAACTCCTATTAGTGGTTCCCGGACAGTCCCCCCATGTTCTTGGACTAAAACTCTCAGAAGCCTTTACCACTCGCTGTGCTGGCTAGGGTTTCTGGGAAATGCACTCAATGAGCATCTGTAGACCCAAGGCTAGGAACCACTGGCAGCTGGAAAAATATGATTTATTGATTATTTATTTACTTATATATACCAAGCTAGCACAAAGCTACTCTGGGCAGTTTACAACCATAAACAAAATACAATAAAATGCATTAAACAACTTAAAATAGTAAATAAACAAACTAGTTAATTAAAACCAACATGACATTAAGGAGGAGGAGGAGGAGGAGGAAGAAGAAGAAGAAGAAGAAGAAGAAGAAGAAGAAGAAGAAGAAGAAGAAGAAGAAGAAGAAGAAGAAGAAGAAGAAGAAGAAGAAGAAACAAACAAAGATTAAAAACATGGTGGTACCTTAAAGACTTAAAGAAGAAAGCAAAAAAAAAATCAAAACCATTCAGTAGTGCAAAATAAAATACAAATGGGGAAAAAGAGGGGGCAGAAATTGTAAGAATTATTGAAAGGCAGAAAAGAAGTGTAGCGTCCTATTTATATTAGGAAGTTGGAACTGAATGATTGGGGAAGGCCAATCTATAAAGCCAGGTTTTTAGTAATTTCTGAAAGGCTTGTAGCAAGGGTGCCAGGTGAATTTCTTGAGGAACCTGGTTCCACAATTGGGGTGTGGCCGCCGAGATGGCCCAGTTCCTTGTTGTCACTTTCCGGACCTCCCTCGGGGTCAGTATCTGCAGACGGCCAGCCTGGCTTGAACAACTGATCCTGGCAGTTCTTCTTGGGAGGAGCTGTTCTGTCTAGAGATGGGCACGAAACGAGCGATTTTTTGTTTTTGTTTTTGTTTTTTTGTTTCATTACGCAATGAAAATGAAACAATTTTTTTAAAAAACAAAACGAAAATGAAAACGAAACGACCAAATTTGCCGTGTTTTTCGTTTTCGTTGCACAGAAGCATTGAACTAAAAAGAATGCTAACGAAACAGCAATTTTTCATTTTCGTTTTCGTTTTTTCATTTCATTACCTAACGAAATGAAAATGAATTTTTTTGCAAAAGACATCACGAAAATGAAAATGAACCGAAACGGACCCCTAAACGACGAAACGACAAACGAAACACCATTTCTTTGAGTCGTGCCCATCTCTAGTTGTGTCAGATACTGAGGCCCCAAACCGTATGATGGTGGGTGGTCTTCGAACACTCCCTTAACAAGGAGACTTCAAAGAGGCCTGTGGGGCTGGTCATCCAAACTCCAGAATATCAGTCAGCGCTGTAAGTGCAGAACCTTAATACAAAGTGTTTTCAAATCTGTTATTTCATAGAATCACAGAGTTGGAAGAGACCTCAAGGGCCATCTATCCCAACCCCCTGCCATGCTGGAATCCCTATCACAGGACTCCTGACAGATGGTAATCTAGCCTTTCCTTAAAAACCTCCAAAGAAGGAGACTCCACCACCCTCCTCTGTGGCAGCATATTCCACTGCTGAACACCTCTAACTGTCATGAAATTCTTCCTAATGTTTAAACTGAATCCCTTTTTCTGTAGTTTGAGACAATTGCCCTGTATCCTAGTCTCTAAAGCCATGGAAAATAAACCTGTCCCTTCTTCAATGTGACATCCTTTCAAATATTTAAACATGACTATCATATCCCTCTCAGCCTTCTCTTTATCAGAGTAAACATTCCCAGCTCCCTAAGCTGCTCCTCGTAAGACAATTCTTCCAGACCCTCAATCATCTTGGTTGCCCCGTTCAAGATTGTCAACATCCTTTTTAAATTGAGGTGCACAGAACTGGACACAGTGCTCCAGGTGGAGTACTCAGTTACATAACTCATGTGAAAGTGTTTCTACTACAGCATATTTCATTCAACTTCATATTTAAGGGTCTCTCTGCCCACTCCACCATAGCACCAACTATATGGAACCAACTTCCAAAAGAGCTGCACCACCCCCCCACCCCCACACACACTCTTTAATTTTAGGAAGCTGCTGAGGACTCATATTTCCCAGAAGCATTTCATGGCAGCTTCCCCTGATCTTGCCTGTCTTTTACCGCTTCCTGGTCCTACAACACCATCAGGGTTTATGCATTTGTCTATTTGCTATTTTTATATTTTATTTTATTTCTCTCTGTGTGTGTCATTTGACTGTGACTGTGTTGGTTTATGTCTTCTGCCTTTTGTTCTGGTTTTCATAATCCAATGTCCATTAAGTCTGAGAAAAAGAATTAATACCAGCAGTCACTGAGGTGGGAAAGCATGCCATATTGAGTAGCATTGCATCAGAAGGAATGTAACAATTTCTACAGCAACTGACATGGATTTTTTTTTAAAAAAAAAATAAGATTTGCAGATTTAAAAACAAACTCTGTACCCGTCCTTTTTGACTCACTCCAGGCAGCTTGCAATCCAAACAATTTCACAGTTAAAACAATTAGAACCAATTCCATGAAATTACAAAACACAGCACAGCAGGGGAAACCACACAAAAGAAGGAAGTCGGAGGAAGTGAAAACCATTAAAAGAAGCAGGCAAAGAAAATATTTTAAACTCAACATACAAATAGAAGGCAGGTCGGCACCTGGCGGACACATCGACGAAACAGGCCCATGGTGAGTTTGGGCGTTTATACACGACCCCTAAACTCCGGGGCAAATGGCTCCCAGCTCCGGAGCTTAAAAATGTTTCCCCACCAGCTCCGGAGTTAACAGGAAATTAAGTGCGACCACGCCCACTTTAGCGCGTCCCAGCACACCTTTCAAGTACCTGCTCTTTGGAGGTGAAAATTATTTGGTCCGGTGTAACGATAGTGAGTGCGGGGCTCTCCTTGCTTCTGTTTGTTGTTTTTTGGCTCCCGCCCCTTTAATAGCTACTTTTACAGAGACTGAAATGTTGCCGGCAGGAGCGAGAGGCAGAACGGAGGTGAGCGGCATGCTTTTCTTTCTCTTTTTCTCCCTCCCCTCACTCAGCCAGCAGCCAGGAAGTGCGGAGGGGGTGGGGACACAGGAAGAGCGACGGACCCCTAAGATCTCTGGTCTGAATTTAAGTGGCCAGCGGATCTTAGGGGTCGTGTAAAAAGGCCCTTTATGGTCCTCTCAGGCAATTTCCCCTACTGTCCCGAACCCTGCCTCTTTCCCATGCAGACTTGCGCAAACACTTCCTTCTTCCCGACCATCTCACCACTATGTAGGCAGTTTGGGAGCTGACATTTCCCATTACTCTCTGTGCAGCACGGCAGGGAATTTAAGAGGAAGCTCCAAGATCTGTGAGCCATGCAGTGGCCAGAACACCTGCTGATGCTTACTGAGGATACTCATTCTGTAACGCCATTTATTTGTTCAAATGCTTGATGTAATAGGCAAGCAGTGGAGTACCTCCCTCTGACAACGTCCTCTTAACTGAAGCTTTCTTTATGTGGAATAGTGACAGGTATGGGGGGGAAAAGCTGCTTCGGTGCACACGGAGACCCTCTGTCTTAGTCGGAAACCACAGACGACCAAGGGTCTTGCTTTGTGTTGATACTTACATTGATGGCTTCCACGCAAACAGGAACATCTCCTCGTGTCACTTCCTGTACAAACAAATGGATGGCCAAGAGGGAGAGTGAAGCTCAACAATGCTCTAGTTTTGGCTAAAGCACGGTAAGTAACATCTGGAAAGGGCTCACATGGACTTGGTGTTGAAAAGTCAGATCCATGGGGCTCATTGCAAGGATCTACCAGCAACAGTGGTATTGCATGGTGGGACAGTTTCCCTGGGCATGAAATTCTCGGGGGAACAAGATTCCACCCTCTTGCACTGTCCCAGCAGGTATCAGGCTTTGTTCCGCCCTGAGCAATTTTCAGTTGCATTTCCCCCCAAGAAACTACAGTAGGACCCCCGTAACCACTGATTCATTATACATGGTTGGCAGAGGGGGAATAATTAAACAGCCACAAAGCAAGCTATTGTCACAAACAGCAGCTGTAAAGCAAGCTATTGTCAGAAATAGCATCTGTAAAGCAAGCTACTGTCACAAACAGCAGCCATAAAGCAAGCTACTGTCTCAAAACAGCAGTCATAAAGTAAGCTACTGTCAGGAAACAGCAGTTTGGGGGTGGGTGGGCAGGCATTCTCTCTTATCCATGGTTTTCATTATCCACGGGAAGGCCTGGAACCAATCCCCAGAGGATACCGGAGTCCTGCTGTAGTCTGTATAAAACTGTGCATCTCTCAGGTCAGTTCTGCCCTCCTCTGAGTTGAGTTCTGTGACTGCCATGTCAATACTGTATTTGAGACCCTCTGAAGTCAGTTTTGCGCCCTTCTGAGGTTTGCGCAATAGGTGGTCACCTGGTTCGCCAAGTGCTAGCTCTGCCCCTGATCGAGATGGCCAAAGCCAAGGTAGATCCTCAGCTGACTGGGGGAAGAGGAGAGACACACGACTTTGTTCAGTGGCACTGAGCTGTCTGGCCGTGCCTCCTGCTGCCGCGGCAGCTGTGGCTGGCTTGTTGTTGCAGGAAACCTCCGACAGGAAAGGAGGGAAGGAGGGGGAAATCAATCCAGAAAATCACCGAGAGTTAGGCGTGACTGCTCAGATAGACGAGACGGAACAGAGCTAAGAAATGTGCTTGCAATTTGGTTGTTTGTTTGTTTCATTTTTTTAATATACCCATCTGGCCAATCAGTTAGGATCATATTTCAGAATTATCACCTTAAAAGGGAAGTGAAACATTTTAGATGTCCAACAGGAAAACAGTGGGACAGTGGAACTCAATAAGACCACTACTAAAAGTCTCCCAAGTGCTGGCCTCAAGTGGCAAAACATCTTGAAAGGGCCCTGCCAGTGGCCAGCCGATCTCCAGAACAAAAGAACAAAAGAACATAAGAAGAGTCCTGCTGGATCAGGGCAAAGGCCCATTGAGTTCAGCTTTCTGTATCTCACCGTGGCCCCACCAGATGCATCTGGGAGCACATGAGACTAGATATCTGTCTCCTGATACCACTCCCCTGCATCTGGTCTTTGAAGTACCCTGGTTTTAAGCCTGGAGAGTCCACATCTCCATCATGGTTTGTAAATTGTGATGGGCTTTTCCCCAGGAATCTGTCCAATCCCCTTTTGAAGGCATCCAGGCCAGATGCCATCACCACCTCCTGTGGCAGGGAGTTCCACAGATTAACAATACGCTGGGTGAAAAAATATTTTCTTTTCTCTGTTCTTATTCTTCCAGCCCTCAATTTGAGTGTAGGTGGTGAGAGGGAGAAGAGCATCCCTCTATCCACTTGACTCATGCCCTGCATTATTTTGTGTGTCTCAATCATTTTCCCCCTCAGGTGCCTTTTTTCCAGACTAAAGAGCCCCAAATGTTTTAGCCTTTCCTCATAAGGGAGGGGCCCAAACCAACAGCCAGACTGTCCCTGATCAGCTGGCTTGGTTTGATGAGCTGATCCTGGGATGGCTGTGCTTCTCTCCACTGCAGCTCTTTTCTTTCCGGCCTCTAGTGGCTTCCTCCCAGGAGGAGTTCTCAGGAAGCATTGCACAGCATCCATAATCACATCCATTGCATTGGGAGCGCACACCAGGAAGTGTGCTCTGCAGAAGGAAAGAGGGAGGGCTGCAGGGCTGTAAAAAAACAAAAACAAAACACAAAACCTTGGGGATTAATCATGGGAAGAGAGGAGGAGAAGGGCTGCTTTGCCCTATTAAGAGTGAGATGCCAACCATCGTGTTGCCTGCTCTTTCAACACAGTGGTGTGTGTGTGTGTGTGTGTGTGTGTGTGTGTGTGTGTGTGTGTGTGTGTGTGTGTGTGTGTGTGTGTGTGTGTGTGTGTGTGTGAGAGAGAGAGAGAGAGAGAGAGAGAGAGAGAGAGAGAGAGCATCCCACTGCACACGAGAGACCCAAGAACACACAAGATTTCCAATGCTTCACTGGACAAAAAAAAAAATTGAGCACGTTCATTCTTTGGGTGCAATCGTCCTCACATCTGTTCACTTGTGTAAGGAGTGGATTTGGAATGCCTGACCGTTCATTTGAAAGGTTACTGCAAGATGAAATATAGCCCCGTAGTTCTCACTGCTACTTCCGACAGGTGTGTACAAGAAGAGACAGATTTAGAGAGAGAGAGAGAGAGAGAGAGAGAGGATAACAAATCAAGTCAAAAGATGATTAGCATCCATCTTTCCAATCTGCCTGAAGCAATCTACTGCAATAAAAAGTGTGCAACACACACACACACACACACACACACACACACACACACACACACACAACTGTGTTGAAAGAGCAAGGGTTGAGCTTTCCCCAATGGCTGTGGCCCAAGGCAGGCGGGGGGGGCAGAAGACTCAGAAGACAAGTGCAGCGATCTTGCGGCAACAGAATTTTAATGTGCGGCTGGTGTGACTGAAGCAATGCAGCAGCAGACTCGGAGTCCGTCCCTCTCTTTCCTTGGGACTCATCCCCAGTCCTCCAGGGCCTCTGCACACCAGCTGTTTCTGTCGCTCGGATTCGCAGCATCTGCCCTGGTCACCACCTGGGGTCATGAAGAGATCAGAAGCTATGGTTGACTAGGCAAGCTAGCAGGTTGGTCAACAGGGAGGGACAGCCGCCTCTGGCAGCCAACGGGTTAAACAAAGGCAGTGTCGTTTGGGAGCAAAACACAGAGGTTTCAAGGGGTCACAGCATACTGGGGACAAACATTCTCTCTTCCAGGGACAGAATCATGCAGGAGGCCGTGTGTGCCTGGGTACCAAGAGGTACATGCCAATGCTTGTGTCTCTATGGTTCAACATAATGTCCAGGTGGGCCTACTACTCATGGAGGCCATGACTGCTATAGGCGGACCGGGGCTAATTCTGCACCTTTCCCCTCTTGTATCGCCTCCATTGTGAGTTTTTAGGTTTGCGCCTGGGCTGTTTAGTTTCCTGCTTTGATCCATTCTTTTCAGCACTGCTAATAGCTCCATGCTGTGGGGGGTATCTGGTGGCAGATCCAGAGGTTTGGAGTTCCATTCCCGACTGTACCTCCTTAAATGAAGTGGGTGGTAAGCCACGAAATCCACAAATCTCATATTGAAATAAATCCCTTAGTCTCAATCGCCATTATGTGCTATAAAGACACCTCCAACTTACAGTAACCCTAATAAGGTTTTCTGGGTATGTGAGATAATCGAGCCATGATTCACCACTGCAATTCTCCTGTAAGCTTCCAGGCCAAGGCAGGATTTGAACACAGGTCTCCTGAATCCTTGTTGGGCATTCCAACCATTTCCATGACAGTGCTTCTCAATTTGTCTTCAAGATGAGATCACCCATTCTGCCCCTCCTTGTGAATAGTTTGGACCCCCCTGGATTAAGTGGATAGAGAGAAGCTCTTTTACCCTCCCGCATAAGATGAGAAGCAGAGGTCATCCACTCAAACAGAGGATTGGGAGATCGAGAACAGAGATAATAAAATATTTCTTTATCTAGCGTGTTGTTAGTCTGTGGAACTCCTTGCTGCAGGAGGTGGTGATGGCATATGCCCTAGATCAGGCCGCGGACCGGTGTGGTGATGCCGCCTGGGAGGCCGGGAGGCTCCTCCCCTTTTCCTCCGCCGCCCCTCCTCCTCCTCTTTTCTCCCGCGGGCAGCCGGAGGAGGAGCCGCCGCCGCCGGGCACGGCGCACGGGCGGGGTGGGGAGCCCGGGGCTCCTGGGCGGGTGGGCCCTGCCTCCTCCTCCTCGGCCGCGGTGGCCACCTCAGCCGCCCGGGTTCGGCGCGACCGGTCCCGGTGGTTCGGGCCGAGACGCCACCCCCACCGGCCTCCCTCCCTCCCAGGCAAGCGGCGGCGCAGAGCTGCCCCACCGAGGTGGGTGGCGGCGGCGGCCGCGGCGCCCCGCCGCCAGCCGCGGAGCCACAGCCAACTATTTTGCGGCCCGCCTCGGTTGGGGCACCTCGGCGCCGCCGCAACAGAAGGAGGAGGCGGGGGCCCGCCAATACAGGGAATTGAACTCCCGTGGCCCCCAAGGTACACACGACAAGCACCTCCTCCTCCGCCTCCTCCCTCCCCCATCCCCTGCCCCCCACCCTCCCCTGCCCCCCACCCCATCTCCCTCCCCCCCCCCACCCCGGGCCATGGGAAAATAATAAACAAATACCGGTCCGTGGAGACAAAAAGGTTGGGGAGCACTGCCCTAGATCAGTGATGGCGAACCTTTTAGAGACCGAGTGCCCAAACTGCAATTCAAAACCCACTATTTTTTTGCAAAGTGTCAATACAGTAATTGAACCTGTATACAGGTGGCTATGAAGGGGCGATGTCGAGTGCCCACAGAAGGGGCTCCGAGTGCCACCTTTGGCACCCGTGCCATAGGTTCGCCATCACTGCCCTAGATGCACTTAAAAGGTGATCAGACAGATTTCTGAAGGAAAAGTCCATCGCAGGTTACAAGCCATCATGGGGATGCATGTTATCTCCAGGCCTAAATGGAGGGTACCTCCAAATGCCAGATGCAGGGGAGTTGTATCAGGAGACAGGTATCTAGTTGTCTCCTGTGCACCCAGAGGCATCTGGTGGGGCCACTGTGAGATACAGGAAACTGGACTAGATGGGCTGTTGGCCTGTTCCAGCAGGGCTCTTCTTGTGTTCTTATGAGGCAAGAGACCTGCCTGAAGATTAGGAAACCAATCTTATTACATAGAATGGTGAATAACTGGGTTTTCGGTGGTGGTGTCAGGCTGTCTGTCTGCCTGACTCCATTCACCTAAAAATGGTCAGTAGGGGGCTACTGAAAATCAATAACAGGGGGCATATTATTGTGCAGATGTTGTCAAGAGTCTGTGAAGACCCCACCTAGACTACTGTGTCCAGTTCTGTGTGCCTCAGCTTAAAAAAGGATGTTGACAACCTCGAGCGGGTGCAGAGGAGGGCAACCAGGATGGTTGAGGGTCTGGAGGAAATGTCTTATGAGGAACGGCTTAGGGAACTGGGAATGTTTAGCCTCTCTAAAAGAAGACTGAGAGGGGATATGATAGCTATGTTTAAATATTTGAAAGGATGTCATATTGAAGAGGGAAGAGGTTTGTTTTCCATGGCTTCAGAGACTAGGACTCGGGGCAATGGTTTCAAACTACAGGAAAAGAGATTCCATTTGAACATTAGGAAGAAATTCATGACAGTTAGAGCTGTTCGGCAGTGGAATATGCTGCCACGGAGGGTGGTGGAATCTCCTTCTTTGGAGGTTTTTAAGCAGAGGCTGGATGGCCATCTGTCGGAAATACTGTGATGGACTTCCTGCATGGCAGGGGGTTGGACTAGATAGCCCTTGAGGTCTCTTCCAACTCTATGATTCTATGATTCTATAAGATTCTCAGTCATCCAAGTGAGTTTATCTGGAAGTTGAGTCATGGCAACTGGACTTCTTCTCTTGAGAGACCAAATCTCTCAAGAAAAGAAGTCCACATGCCATGACTCAACTTCCAGACTCTCAGAAACAGGTGGAGATGTTGGTGAGAAGCCAGGTTGTCTCCATTCCTTTTGACTCCCAGCTGGCAGCTAACTCCCCCCACCCCACCTGTGAATTTGAGATACTCAGTTCATGTTCTGTCACCCTGGGACAATAGGCTGCTGATGACGAGTATACAAACCCAGGCCTCTTCCTGTTGCAATCCATCCGTGGGGAACCTCCCTTTCAAAGGAAAGCCAGGCTGTCCCCAGTGTTGGTGAGTTTCCCACAACCTGTGTGCTTCTTCTGCCTTTCAGTATCTAACCAAATAGCTTAAAAACTGAGCTTTTAAAGATTTGGGGAGGCAAAAGTTGAAGGACCAACCAATCGAGAAAGGATGGGAAAACTTATTTGTAAGACGTTATAAAAAAGGACTGGGGGGGAACCATGGAGGTTAATAGAAAGAGAGGATGATGAGAATGATTAAGACCAACAAATTTTTGATAATAGGGCTAAAGCAGTACAACAGTAACATGCTTAAATATAGATGTAACAAAAAATGTGATTGTACTCTTCTCCAACCCATTGTTTCTTCCTTCCCCTTCTTTCTTGTATATCCTTCCTCCCTCCTGACCTGATTGTCCTTACCAGATTTTAAAAAAACTAAAAAAAGATTCTGGGGAGAATAAACATTTCAAAAATATTCTGATGGGGTTGACAGAATGTATGTTTTTTTAATGTAGCAAAGGAAAAGCAAAATGTTCTGGTTATATACCACACCATAGTGCTTAAAGCACTCTCTGGGAGGTTTACAATTTATTTTATGCGGGCTACCCATTTCCCTGCCAGTGAGATGGGGACTCATTTTACCGACCTCGGAAGGACAGAAGGCTGAGTGAACCTTGAGCTGGCTACCTGGGATTGAACCTCTAGTCAGGAGCACAGTTATAGCTGTAGTAAGGCACGGTGCTTTAAAAGCCCTGGGGGACAATAAATGCATATTTAAACTACATCTTAAGAAGTTCCCCTGCTGAGGCTTAAAACCAGCTTCCTTACTTCTTCCAAATCAGCACCGTAGAAGTTTGGTAGTCAAAGCCTGGGCTGCTGGTATTTCAATTGCCATTCTCCTCCCTCCCTTGCTTGCATTTCCTATGCAAGCATGCTTGGTAAATCTAGAGACATCCCTCCTTTTCCTTTCATCTTCACTGGATCAGTAAATATTTAACATCTCCCTGCACCTGCCAGCCTCCTGAATGCGACTGTGACTCCCTCCCTCTGCCATTTGATGAATGTGTTGTGACACCATTTACCTGCCGCTCTAAGACCTCTCCGCAGCTTCCCTCCCTTACCGAAATGATACAAATCACCAGGCAAAAGCTGTGGATTGAGGGTGAAACGTAGGAAAGGAGGTTGGTTGGGTTTTGATTTGTGTGTGTGTGTGTGTGTGTGTGTGTGTGTGTGTGTGTGTGTGTGTGTGTGTGTGTGTGTGTGTGTGTGTGTGTGTGTGTGTGTGTGTTTGACAGCAGGAGTGCAGGGATGTAATTACTTTTTCTTAACTCCCCCTATTCATAGACCCTTTGTAGATTTAACTGCTTCTGTGGCCACCATGCTTCCTGCTGGAGGCTTTGCAGAAACTTGTCATCTACTTGACTAGCACTTACCATCTCCATTTTAGATTCCTACTTGTACGTCTGCGTGCATGCAAATATGTATAATCTGATTTACAGCAGCAGAGGAAGGTGGAAATTACTGTTACATTATGGGCGTGGCATGCAATTGAACACATTTTTTTGGTGGTGGTGGTGGTGGTGGGGTGTTAAAGCTTTTCCCGGCTCTTGCAAAGACCAAGAACAGGAATTTTTACATCTCTTAAACTCCCCACTGCCAAGGGTAAGAACAGTCACCTTCCCTTCCCCCAGCCCCTGTCTCCTTTTTGCTTTATTTTGGGCAAAATATAATCCAGCTCATGGTTGACTCAGCCTTCCATCCTTCCAAGGTCGGTAAAATGAGTACCCAGCTTGGTGGTGGGGGGCAATGTGTAGCCTGCATACCATAATTAAAAACTGTAAACCACCCAGAAGGGGAAGAAATGGAGGCAATGACAGAGTTGACAGAGTTTATTTTCTTGGGCTCCTTTATCACTGCAAATGGCGATTGCAGCAACGAAATAAAAAGATGCCTGCTTCTTGGGAGGAAAGCAATGGCAAACCTAGATAGCATCTTAAAGAGCAGAGACATCACTTTGCCAACTAAGGTCAGGATAGTCAAAGCTATAGTTTTTCCAGTAGTGATGTATGGAAGTGAGAGCTGGACTATAAAGAAGGCTGATCGTCGCAGAAACAATGCTTTTGAGTTGTGGTGCTGGAGGAGAGTCTTGAGACTCCCCTGGACTGCCAGGAGATCAAACCTATCCATCCTGAAAGAAATCAACTCCAAATGTTCACTGGAAGGACAGATTTTGAAGCTGAGGCTCCAGTACTTTGGCCACCTCATGAGGAGAGAGGACTCCTTGGAAAAGTCCCTGATGTTGGGAAAGATTGAAGGCAAAAGGAAAAGAGGACGGCAGAGAATGAGATGGTTGGACGGTGTCATCGATGCAACCAATATGGATTTGACCAAACTCCAGGAGGCAGTAGAAGATAGTAAGGCCTGGCGAGCTCTGGTCCATGGGGTCACGAAGAGTCAGACATGACTGAACAACATCAAACCACCCAGAGACTACTTGAAGTGGTATGGGGCGGTATATAAGCAGAACACTTTGCTTTGCTATGTGACAGTTTATATTATCTTGTGCTAATGTTGACCCTGAGTAATTCTCCCCGATTTACTGCCAAGGCTGGTCTTTAAGCTGTCGGACCAGACTGCCCTTGAGGCAGAGACGGTTGGGCCATTACCAGACCATTAACGAGGAAATGTGTTCCTATCAAAGTGTGATGCTCACCCTTGCCTTATCAAAGACCCCGTTATTTCTTTTGTGTTCTGTTCTAATGGCCATCACTTTAACAAAAGCACATTGTGAAAGGCCTCAATGTCTCTGTCAATGCGACTCCAATTGATAAAATGACTAGGGTTCTTCTTCCAAGACCACCTTGCTTGTTTATGGCGTACTTTGCACTGCCTTGTGAGTTTTTGTTTTGCTCTCTGATCTGGTTTACTTTTCTGCAGAAAAAAAAATCAGAGTGAATGTGACTTACAAATCTGGTTCTTTCTTATTCTCATCACACTGAAAATGAGTCTCCTCCTTCCACTTCATCAGAAATCTTGCATGCATAAGAACATAAGAACATAAGAAGAGCCATGCTGGATCAGGCCAAAGGCCCATCTAGTCCAGCTTCCTGAATCTCACAGTGGCCCCACCGGTTGCGTCTGGGAGTGCATGAGACTAGATATCTGTCTCCTGATACCACTCCCCTGCAACTGGTCCTTGAAGTACCCCGGTTTTAAGCCTGGAGATTACACATCTCCATCATGGTTTGTAACCTGTGATGGACTTCTCCTCCAGGAATGTGTCCAATCCCCTTTTGAAGGCATCCAGGCCAGATGCCATCACCACCTCCTGTGGCAGGGAGTTCCACAGACTAACAATGAGCTGGGTAAAAAAATATTTTCTGTTGTCTTTTTCACTCTCCCCCACTCAGTTTGACTGAATGTCCCCTAGTTCTGGTATTTTGTGCGAGGGAGAAGAGTGTCCCTCTATCCACTTGACTCATGCCCTACATTATTTTGTACGTCTCAATCATATCACACATATGCAACACCGGTGGAGATGTGTGCTGGCTGTGGTTCTGTCATTTTACAGTACTAGCGACCGTCTGCAGAAAAGATAAACCTGGTAGACCATTCCAGTCTTGCCTCTGTATCAAGGACATTTTAGTGGGGAAGTTGGTGCACGTTATAAGAACAGAACCAACAGAACAAAATCACAGAATAGTGAAGTTGGAAGGGGCCTACGACCATCAACTGCAACCCCCTGCTCCAGGCAGCAATACAAATCAAAGGATGCCTGCCTGGTGGTTGTCCAAATTTCTCTTGAATGCCTCCAGTGTTGCAGCACTCACCACCTCTTGAGGCCATCGGTTCCATTTTCGTACTGCTCTAACAGAAAGTATTTCCAGAAGGTGGATATCTACCAGTATATTAGCTCCCATCTCCAAAGTGATGGTGGTATCAATGGTGACATGCAAGCAAGGGTGAATGTGGCTTGGTTGCAACGGAGAGACCTCCCCAGTGTGCTTTGCTACAGACCAATGAGAATCTGACTCAAATCCAAGATTTACAAGATGACTGTCTGCCCGGTGGCACTGTATGGCACATAGCTGCCTAGATGCCCTAAGCACATCTGATCTCGCCTGAGCTAAGCAGGGTCAGCCCTGGTTAGTACTTGGATGGGAGACGACCAGGGAATACCAGGTGCTGTAGGCACCTGGAGTAGGAACTGGCAAACCACTCCAGTATTCCTGCCAAGAAAACTCCATGGACATGGTCTCATGAAGAGTTGGTCATGACTATAACAACACAACACTCACTGTATGGCACAAAATGCTGAGCTGCAACAACGGGTGTAGAAAGCCACCTCCAAGCCATGGAAACGTGTGTGCTCTGTGGGATATTGGGTGTCTCCCTACTCAACCATGTCACAAATTATACTACCCGACAGCAACTAAGTGTGAGATCCAAAACAGAGAAGATGAGAGAAAGCCGGTTCCGTTGGTATGGAGATGTTTTTAAAGCAACACCTCCCATTGCACAAACTCTGTACCACCTGGAAATCGATGGCTGACAACCACTTGGGCAAGTAAAACAGAGATTCTTGGGACAGTGTCAGTGAGGACATGAACATTGTTGGCCTGCACCCTGAATACATGATCAGTTGGGCAAAGTGGTGTTTCGGGATGCAAAAAAACAGATCCTATGCCAGTGGGGAAGCTTATAATAACAGGGTTGGTTTTGCTCTGTATGCCTGGATTAAAGTATTGTGTGCTAGGTAATCCACCATTCTGGACAAAGTAACGCCAGGAAGTTGGAAGGGGTAAGAATGGAAATATCATGTACACATGCATGACCAAAATTTGCATAAAACCAAACAATATGTTTTTTTTCTAAAAAAAACTTGTGCTGAGACTCCCCCCCCCCTTTACCTGCAGAGAGGGAAACGTGCTACCACAACTGTACATTACAGCCTTATAAACTGTTTATTTTCTAAACTCTTCACACACACACACACACACACACACACACACACACACACACACACACACAGAGAGAGAGAGAGAGAGAGAGAGAGAGAGAGAGAGAGAGAGAAACCCCCTTCCTCTGGGATTCAGGACTGCCTTGTCCAAAATGTGCTTCAAAAATTGTTTATATATTGGTTTATCCTGGATAGCTTATGGACCAAGAATGTGGGGGCACCTCACTGCCAGCTGGGTCTCTTCTTTCTTTTCATATGTACACACGTGCATCTATGACATTGAGGATGGTAGATCATTCCCTAAAAGGTTGCACAAAATTTTATTTCTTGGGAGTAACAGGCTCAGTCTTCCAAGGGACGATACCTGGTAGGAGAAGGAGGCTCCTTTGGGCATATACTTCTAGTACAGTGGGTCCTCAGAAGTTAAGAACATAAGAACATAAGAAGAGCCATGCTGGATCAGGCCAAAGGCCCATCTAGTCCAGCTTCCTGTATCTCACAGTGGCCCCACCAAATGCCTCTGGGAGTGCATGAGACTAGATATCTGTCTCCTGATACCACTCCCCTGCATCTGGTCCCTGAAGTATCCCAGTTTTAAGCCTGGAGATGACACATCTCCATCATGATTTGTAACCTGTAATGGACTTTTCCTCCAGGAAATCTGTCCAATCTCCCTTTGAAGGCATCCAGGCCAGATGCCATCACCACATCCTGTGGCAGGGAGTTCCACAAGTTCTTGGACTAAAATTCCCCAACACCTACGCTACAAATTGTGCTGGCTAGGATTTCTGGGAGTTATAGTCCAAGATTATCTGGGGTCTCAAGGTTGGGAAGCACCGTTCAAGTTGGATGAATTGGTATGTTAACAGGGGAGGAGGGGGAGAAGAAGTGCAGATTTCCTCATTTGTATGATTTGTGGGGATCTCAACAGGCCTTGTGAGATTCATTGAGTTCCCCCACAGGTAGGATGAAAAGGCTTTCTCTCTCTCTCTCCTCTGTCTCAGTCACCGGTTTAATGTGTTCTTTTCCTCTATGAAGTACAGCAACCTTGTACACACAGGAACGCACACAGCACAGAAGGACCGGCAGTTAAAAAAGATGTCCATGAGTCCACGACACATCAGAATCATAGATGAATCAGCAGTCAGCCCAATTGTGCAAATGGCATTAAACCCTGGGCAATTTTGTGAAATGTTGGCCTTTCTGTGTGTGTAGGGGGTGGGGTGGGGGAGACACTTCTCCTCAATGCAAGAATTCTATCAAAAGTCTCAAGATGCTTCTCACTCTTCTGATGGTACAATTTCTTGACCATGCCTGGGAGAATGAGACCAGCCAGGACTGCAATAGGTCAACAAATTTCCAGCGGGATACTGGGATTTATACTCCTCCTTGGGTTTCCCATTTCTGCTCTGTACTCCCTTTAGGATTTGGCAGGGGGAATCCAGCATCCTTAGGCTGGATTATGTTTTAGGGCACTCTGCATCCCCAATTCAAATTCTTGGGGACTCAAGGAGAAGGAGATGAGTGTTGAAGTGTCTCTCTTCCTGCACTGAAAGAAAATGGAAGAAGATAATGCACCTGATGGATTCAGGTACCTGGCTCAAGGTTGGATCAGTCTTCCATCCTCCCAAGGTTGTTAAAATGAGTGCCCAGCTCACTAGTGGGGCAAGGTGTTGTTTCCATAATTATGGTGTAAAGGACCCAGAGCGCTTTAGCATGATGGGGTGGTACAGAATAAGAAACAACAAAAATAACAATGTAAGGTGCAGATAACCTCATGCGCCAATAGGATGGTGCCTCCTGACATTACCATACTCCTGCAACATCTTCATTTGCAACATCTTCATTCATCACTTGTTTTGTATTAAAGAAGCCGGCCGTTATGATTAATACAAATGTTTTGCCATTTTATTCTAGTCATGGGTGGGTGAGATCCACCCTCTGTTGTGCATACAGAAATACCTGCAGCAAAGGATGCTCAGAAGATCACACTGAGCGTGTTCTTCTTCTCCAGTTGTTCCTTCTTCAAAAGTCATGTCCACATCATCTCCATTTCAGGGTTGCATTATTTATTTGCCAGGATAGGGCAGAGTCCGGCTTCCAAAGCTTTTTATCCTCCGACTTGATCAATCCAGTATTCATTCAGTCCATGCCATTTTCTGGAGTGTGAAGCTTTTAGGTGGAGAAACCTTACGAGTTCCATGGACTGTTTTGAACGCCAACCATATGTGGACCATTGCACATTTCTCTTCCTAATTGCCTGCTGCTAATTCAACCTCTACTGGCTCCTACGACTTTTGCTGATAGACTTTTTCACTTGATTCTGCTGCTTCCTAAAGTTTTAAACAGTTATAAGTTAAGAGGAGGAAATTGGCTACCCTTTGGTACAAAGCTGTGGAGCTAATGCTGCTGATTTCGACATCTTTTGACAAATATGTTGCGCTTAGGGCTTCCAGATAGTCCTTATAAAGTCTCCAAGGCCTTCAGCTGAAAGATTCTTTATTGTATTCAAACGTTGTCCCGTAAGGATTGTGGCTGTTGCTCAGTTTGTGAAGGGCTTTTGAGAGTCCACTGGGTCCACAGCAAAATACACCAACAGTCTTTCTGTGGATATTAAGAACAATAATAATTTTTAAAAGCAAGATCCTCACCCAATTTATCTGTTCGAGCACATTTTGTTGCACACGTTTTAGGACTATTGATTCTTAGAACAGCCATTCTCAGTTGGGGCCTTATGGCACATTCGCAGGGGGCCACAGACGGAAACAGTTCTTCACCTACAATTTTATAAGGTTCATTATGTGACTTACACCAGTGCTCCCCAACCTTTTTGTCCCCACGGACCGGAAAATATTTGATGATTTTTCCGTGGCCCGGGGCTGGGGGTGGGGAGGGGGAGATGGGGGGTGCAGGGGGTCGGGCGGGGGGGCAGGGGTGTGTGTGGGGGTGGGGGATGGGGGGGGAGGGAGGAGGGGGTGGGGGCTTGGCGTGTGTGCCTTGTGGGGGCACGGGAGCGGGCGGCGGCGGCGCCGCCGGCTGGGGGCGTCGGGCGTGCCGCTCCCCAGCGCGTGCACGGGCGAGGTGGGGGAGCCCGGGGCTCCTGGGCGGGCGGGCCCCCGCCTCCTCCTCCTGTCGGCCAGGGGCGGCGCCGCGGCAGCGGGGGGGCGAAGGCGGAGGCAGCGGAGGCGCCCGGGGCAGCAGCCGCCTGACCGCGCTCTCTGTCCCTCGGGCGGCTGAGAAGGAGGAGGAGGAGGAGGAGGCGGCGCCCGGCCGGCTGGCCACGGGCTGCTGGGGGACTCAGGCCGCCCTCTCCGGCTGCGGGCTCGCAGGTCGTCGGGGCTGGGCGCCGCTGGAGGACGCGAGAGGGGAAGGCGAAGGAGAAGAAGGCGGCGGGCAGGAGGCAGCGGGCGGAGAAGAGCCTGGCTGAGGGGGGGAGGAGGAGGAGGAGGAGGGTCGAGGGAGGGGCGGGTGGGGGGGAGGCGTGAGCGGGGGGAGAGAGCGAGGGAGCCAAAGGGGACTGTTAGCCGGCCAGGCACATCCTCCTCCTCCACCTCCTCCGCCTGGACGCGGCCGAGCCTTCGCCCACCGCTGTGCAGTCCCACCCCCACACCCCCTCACATGCCTCAGAAGCTCCCCACACACACCCACGCGCGCGCCCACCCACTTACTTCTGCCTCCCCCTCAGGAGAAAGGGCGGCCGGCGCTGAGGAGGAGGAAGAGGAGGAGGAGGAGGATGCCCTGGCGCGCACCACCAGCACCACCAGCGTCAGTCACCGCCGCCACCCCCTCCGTTTTCCCTCCGTCCACCGCCTCTCAAGTGCCGCCGGGCCGGGCGAGGCGAGAAGGCAGAGCCAGCGAAACCTCCGCCCGTGCGCGCGCGCGCCCCCTTCCTTCAGCGGGGCTGAAGAGGGCTGATGAGGAGGAGGAGGATCGCCTCGGGGGGTGGAATGGGGGTCAGCGCACGCGTGTGTGTGGAAGATGCTCTGCCTAGCTCCTTTCCCTTCCCCCAACACCCACTTCGCCAATCGTCCCGGGTCTCTCGCGAGAGGGAAGGAGGCGCCGGAGGACCCGAAGCCCAGCCAAGAAGGGGGAAGGGGGTGGGGGGCTCTCCTTTCTCCGAACCCCGTTTGGCCCGCTCGCCCCTCCTCGCCTCCTCCCAACCCAACCCCCCACCATCCTGAGGCCACCAGGGAGCATGATGACGGGGACGAGGAGGAGGCCAGGGTGGCGCAGCGGCGGGGGCGGGGGCGAAGGTGAAGGCGGAGGAGGTGCCCGGGGCAGCAGCCGCATGATCGCGCTCTCTGTCCCTCGGGTGGCGGGCGGCTCCTCCTGCGCTCCTCCAGCCTTCTTCTTCCATTGGCTGCCCATGGGAGAGAAGAGGAGGAGGAGGAGGAGGACGCGCCACCGCCGCCGTGGCTGCTGCTGCTGCTGGTGGTGGTGGAGGGCGAGGAGGAGGAGGGCGGAGGAGGAGGAGGAGGCGCCGGCGGCGGGCAGAGGAGGGAGGCAAAGGCGGCGGCAGCGGCTCCTCCTGCGCTCCTCCAGCCTTCCTCCTCCACCAGCCACCCGCGGGGAGAGAAGAGGAGGAGGAGGAGGGCGCGGAGGAAAAGGGGAGGAGCCTCCCCGGCCTCCCCAGGCGGCCCAGTGCCCGGGGGTTGGGGACCACCGACTTACACTATCCTTATTTGACCTGTATTTCATTCATATTGTGTTTATGGCCATGGCCAAAAAAAGGGCTGTGAATGGCAGAGATAATCTAGACCAGCCAATCTGGCCAGTGACTTATGGAAGCTATGATGTTCCTCTACCACATCTTTCCTTGCTGTTCCTATAACTGATCTGCCTTGTTTGTCCAAACTATTGAGGCCAAAAAAGCTGGCCATCCATCCATCCATCCATCCATCCATCCATCCATCCATCCATCCATCCATCCTTCCTTCCTTCCTTCCTTCCTTCCTTCTGAGATGTAGTAAACCAGGGGTGTTCAAGCTTCAGCCCTCCAGATGTTTTGGGCCACAACTCTCAAAATTCCAAGCCTATATTGCCAATAACGAAGGGCTGTGGAAGTTGTGGTCCAAAACATCTGGAGGGCTGAAGCTTGGACACCACTGCAGTAAACAAAACTTGCATATACATCTCTAAGTTTGATCACATCACAGCTGTGTGTAGAGGTTGTAATGGATCATTCATTCTGCCTGCAACCCCTTTCTTCAGGATCCCAAGCAGGGAATTCACATTCCTTTCACAAGTGCTACACACTGGGTCAATACTATCCTCCAATTATCACCCCATGGGTTTTACATTTCTTTGCTGGTCAGTCATCTTCAAACCAGAAACAAGGTTTTATTTTTAACACACACACAGACACACACACACACACTGCCCCAAAAAGAACCATCTATCTTCACACATCACATAACACATCTGTAGAAACCTCCGCTGGGTTGACAGATCACTTGGCAGCTGTTCTCCACTTGGCTTCCAGCATCCTTTCTGGAGTGCTCTAATTACTCTGAGTGGTCTGTTGCTAGAAAGGCCTGGATTGATGAAGTCTACCATAGCTCTTGCATCCATAATCTCCTGTGGGAGAGTCACAATTAACAATCCTTTCAGTGCTGCCAGGACTCTTTCGTGTGCAATGGTGCAGACACTGACAAAGCCAGGTGTTCTTATCCACTTGTTAACTGTCAATTTTTTGGGGAAAATCTCTATTTAAAAAAAAACAACTCCTCCTAGCAAACAAGTGTGTGAATCCCTTCTACGCACTGGCAAAGCTTAATCAACGAGCTGATGAAATACAGCATGTGCTTTCCTCTGGGTTTCCTCCTGTTTGTTTGAGTTGCTGCGTTCCTGCAGAAATTCATGTCTCTGTCTGGATTTGGGACAAAGTAGAATAATAATAATAATCTTGCACTGTCAAGTCAATTCTGACTTCATAGAATCATAGAATCATAGAGTTGGAGGAGACCTCAAGGGCCATCTAGTCCAACCCCCTGCCATGCAATATTTCTGACAGATGGCCATCCAGCCTCTGCTTAAAAACCTCCAAAGAAGGAGACTCAACAACCCTCTGCGGCAGCATCTTCCACTGCCGAATAGCTCTAACTGTCATGAAGTTCTTCCTAATGTTCAAATGGAATCTCTTTTCCTGTAGTTTGAAACCATTGCCCCGAGTCCTAGTCTCTGAAGCCATGGAAAACAAACCTGTTCCCTCTTCAATATGACATCCTTTGAAATATTTAAACATAGCTATCATATCCCCCTTATGGCAACTCGTTTCAGGGTTTTCCAGGTAGAGAATGTCAAGAATATTCTTATAATGTGAATGAGTTTCTTCAACTTACAATTAGAGATATGGAGTCCAGCTGTGGACTGAAGCAATCTCAGTAAAGTGGCCTTGACAGGAAGGCGAGTGTCCAAGGGCAGTGGAGCATAGCTCAGAAGTGTGCATGGGAGCAGCACAGTGACATGTGATGTGAAAGTAAAGAAATGCTTGGAAAGAGACGTTATATATATACCTTATGTATTGCAATATGTTCTTGCTGTTTAGCCAGGGCTGTTTAGCTAGTAAGCCTGATGTGTTGCCTGTGATCAGGAAGGGTAGCGAGATTATTTATGCTAGTAGATGTAAGTCTCTGGAAACTAATGGAACCTGTATATATTTTGTAAATAGACTGCAATAGAAAACCAGCAACAGAGTCCTCGACATTGCTACAACTCTGCTTATTGAGGTTAACTCTCTCCTGACAGAGAATATTCAGGAGTGGTTTACTCTTCCCTTCTTTTTGGGGGGGGGGAGAGGGGAAAGAATCTGGGACTGGGTATCTTACCCAAGGCCACCCAGGCTGGGTCTTCTGCTTGGAGGCACAGTGGGGGTGCACAAAATAATGCCGGGCATGAGTAAAGTGGATAGAGGGAAGCTCTTCTCCCTCCCACACAAAATACCAGAACTAGGGGGCATCCACTCAAATTGAAGGGTGGGAGAGTAAGAACAGACAAAATAAAATATTTTTTCACCCAGCGCGTTGTTAGTCTGTGGAACTCCCTGCCACATGATGTGGTGATGGCATCTGGCCTGGATGCCTTCAAAGGGAGATGGAGTTGTATAGTCTCCAGGCTTAAAACCGGGGTGCTTCAAGGACCAGATGCAGGGGAGTGGTATCAAGAGACAGATATCTAGTCTTGTGGACTCCCAGACACATCTGGTGGAGCCACTGTGAGATACAGGAAGCTGGACTAGATGGGCCTTTGGCCTGATCCAGCACGGCTCTTCTTATGTTCTTATGATTTGAACTCCCAGCCTCTGGCTCTGAGCTCAGAATTCCACAACTAGATATATGCCTCCATATCTGCATCTACTTATTATTCTTTGGCAATTTTGGAATGAGATGACACTAGGAAAAAATGGCGGCTTCCATGCCACTGGTGACAACTCCAGCCTGTACTTATTAAGGAAGACAGGAACGGCTGCAGTGATGATGTCTCCGCAGGTTTGGCTGTAACATAAGAGTGAGGAATTGGCCTTAAAGGAGAGGCACACCTGCAGTGCAGGTGTTGAATATTTCATGCCAAGCAGGACCAGGGAAAGGCCAAGTGGCTTCTGAAGGAGGCCTGGTGCCAGTCACATCACTAAATCTAACCTTGAGCTAAGAGAGAGAAACATGACATAACACAGCAATGACCGGTGCTGCTCATTTCCTGCTGATTCCGTCTCAGTTATGGGGAAAGAACCAGTCAAGGTGATTTATTCCCTGGCCAGCAAACAACCTCAGAGACAGCTGAAATCAGGAGAATTGTAGATCTTACAGAGTGACAACAATTTTGAGATGCCCCTCCTTGCTGCTATTTCTCTCTCTCTTTTGATCCAGTGCACATCGGTGACACATTCGCTCGGACTGGAACAGTGCAAACTGCCTGGTTCTTGGAACTGTTCTGTAACTTCACCACTGCCCATAGGGTCACCGTTGATGTATAACGCTAGCACACCTTTTCTACCTAACCCCGTTCCATGAAAGCACCAATTCAATTTATGGTACTAAGTGGGCTACACAACACATGAGTGCATTAGACTGCATTTAGATAGTTAGAGGGCTGATTTGATTGGACATACCAACACTGACATCCTCCCTTGGCCATGACCATCACAACTAGCCTTGGTCATTCAAGTCACCAGCTCTCGCTCAAGCCTACCCTTGTTGCGAGAGGGCAGGAATGGGTAAGCAGCTTGGGCTCCTTGGAAGAAAAGGGGAATTGAAACAATGGCCAGAATCCTAATGTGTATCTCTGCCAGTGTACTGCCAGGGGTAACTTTCCAGAGCTGGTGGCTACAATTGAAGAATTCTGAGAGCTTCCCCGCCTTGGGTCCCCAGAAATGTTCTTGGGTTCCAACTCCCTGAATTCCTGGCCAACACAGGTAGTAGTGAAGGCTTCTGGGGGTTTTACCCCAAGAACATCTGGGGAAGCCAAGGTTGGGAACCATTGCTTTTAAGGCAAATAATGGGCTAACATCATGGAACTCGTGAAAAAATATTAGCGGTGCCTGCTCAATTTTTGCCATGGACTTTTAAGGATTAGAGGGGCTGTTTGCATCTTTTAAAACTCTCAATCAGTTCTCCTGTGCTTGCTTTGTATGTAACACTGGCAAGAAAACATATCATGCCTTCTCTCTCTCTCTTGCTGGGTTTGGAAATTATTTGTTGCGATGCACTGCAAGTCAAGACAAACTAAACTGATGAGAATGATGAAGGTGTTGAGTATTCGTTACATCCCTAAACTTCACACAGAAGTGGGTGGTATCAGCTGTGGATGGCAATAATGCTTGCTACACTCCTTGTTCTTACGACTTAAGGAATCTTGTGGCATAGTGGTTAAACTTCAGGATGGGGGCCAAGATGGTGCTCCCAAGCTTACAGTCGCAGTGCACATTTTGGGAACCTCTGCTGTGGTTGCATCCCAGCTGGATTACGGTAACACACTCTACGTGCAGGGTTGCCGCGATAATTTTATTTTTCATTTTCCCTACTTTCTCTGACCAGCCTTTGTTGATTTCCCTGACACTGTGCTGGGTTTGATAGGAGACCAAACTTCCATTCCATACAAGCATGGGCAAAAAATGATGGCACATAAGAGGTGACCAGATTGAAGATTATAAAATCATACATGGAGTAGACAAAGTAAATAAGGAAAGGCTGTTTTTCCTATCATGCAACACCAGAACTAGGGGGCACTCCATGAAACCTTTGGGTGCTAGATCTCAAACAAATAAGAGAAACTACTTATTCACCCAGAGGGTCACTGGTCTGTGGAACTCCCTGACAGAAGAAGTGGTGACAGCTGTCAGCCTTGACAACTTTAAGAAAGGATTGGTCAAGTTCATGGAGAACAAGGGTATCAACGGCTATCATTATGGATGCCTAAGGACAACCTCTGTGTTGGAGAGATAGGCAGGGTATCTCTCCATGCCATTTGTGGGGAATCATAAGCAGGTGAAGACATCTGCCTGGGAATACTGTGAGGCAAATGGTGAGTCACTGCGTGAGACAGAATGCTGGACTGGATGGGCCATGGCCTGTTCCAGCAAGGCTGTTCTTATGTTCTTATGATAAATGCTGGCAGACAATTAGATTTTTTTGGGACCCCAATTCCCAGAATTCTCTGAGGAATCCCCAGACAGAATTCTGGGAGATCCAGGCCAAAGACCCACTCACACAATGACCTCTGTTTCACTTATCTTGCCCAGGTCCTATCTTGGAGGCTTTATGGCTATCTTGAGCCTGTTGTTCTTGTATTTTTTTTAAAAAAGGAATTGGAAATTCCTCACCAATAACATCAGCAAGAGGGCATACTCTGTCACTGTTTCCAGACTCTGGAACTCCCTCCCATGGGAGGTCAGCCTGGCCCCATCTTTGCTGTCCTTTTACAATCAGGCAAAATACCTTTCTCTTCAGGAAGGCGTTATTTTAAATGACCGGTTAACTGAGGAGATTTTTTTTTTTTAAAAGGGGATTTTTTAATTCTTTTGTTCTGTTTGAAATTTTATTATTGCTGTTATTTATGAATAAATAAATAAAATAAATAAAAACCCCTCTCCTTTCCGGATCTTACCCGTTGGTGGGTGGTGTGAGGTCTTTTTTTTTTAGTCTCTTTGGAACTGTACTCCCATATTTGGGTGCATTTTACCATGCTTGTATTTTTTTATGATTTCTTGTGTTTGTTTATGTATTGGGGCTTATTGTTAGGTAGTCATTTTGGTGATGTGCTGTACACCGCCCAGAGTTTCCTATGGGAAAATTGGGCAGTTAATAAGTACAAAAATAAATAAATAAAAATAAATAAATATTAATATACATGTTTAATGATTTTAAAATATGATGATAATCTATTATGTAACTTTTAAGTTTTTAAATATTGTAAGCCGCCTTGAATCATTTAGGAGAAAGGTTATGTATAAAAAGTTCAAATAAGCAAAAATAAAATAAAATAAAATAAAATAGTGGCTCAGTGGACTAGGGCTTCTGAAAACTGTCAGCTGCAAAGTCGGCAGCTCGGCGGTTCAAATCCTGGGTGCCATGCAGTTCAGCAAACTCCCAGTGATGAATCCTGCCAACTTAGCAATTCGAAAGCATGTAAATGCAAGTAGATAAATAGGTACCGCC